>CM035775.1:45519961-48147167 GCA_020466155.1 Pachypeltis micranthus
AAGAGGCCACTCATGACCACTCATGCAGCAGACTACCGAATGATGAATCTCGTTCCATCTGGGGGGAGTTCTTAAGCTGGTCTCCCACCTGATCTAACTATTTACAAGGGTGACAAATTTCAAAGGGCCTGATCAACTGTGACCACGTTTCATAGCCATCACCTTCTTCACAAACTCAGCGAAACGTTTATAGGCTGGCTTTGTAGCAGTGAATGCTGCTACTTTTGTTTGCCCTCCCAACAACCGTCGCTCATTTTTGTAGAATCTACAGTGGAGCAGCACTTGGTTTCTTGTTTTCTCTGCACTGGAGTCTTTGGGAGAAAATAAGCGGAGCCGCGCATTGAAATCGCCCTGTACGGCGAGGAACTGGCTCGTCCAGTGTTCTGGCTCAACCCACCCTCTCTCAAGAAGTTTGCGGAGGTTGGGGAACCAATGACAAAACCTTCATCCACGACCTTCACGATTTAACCTCGGTACAGCGGCACCAAGGAAACCGAGCCGCACTTCTCACGATTCACTCCCAATCCTCACATGTCTAGCTGCCGAACAAGGTAATTAACCTGTCCCATCCCTTCTACACGTCTGACATTGTTCTAGTTGTTTTGTTAGTACAAACTAAATTAGCACATTTTGTTAACCCAGCCTGAGTGGCCTAGTTAGACTTAGAGCTGGATTAACAGCCTCTAGTTACAGCCCACTGGAATCTTAATTAAAATGCTCGTAGCATAACAAGTATCCCTTGGCTCAGGTTCTGCCAGGACGAAGGGGAACTGGTTCGTACCTTGACTTTCCACGTAAGAAACTGTACTGACGCATAGAAAAATTTTGTGGGTTTTAGGACCAAAGTGACATAACGATACATAAGAACTGAACGGAAAGAGATAAATTGATGGAATAACTTCGTGTGGTTGCCGTGAGTGGGATATTAGGCAACTACCCTCTTTTAGTTTTTCTACTTCTACCGTTAGGCATAGTGCAACAGTTGGTCAATATAATATGGATCAGAAGTGAGCATTGCCCTAGTGCCACGTATATTAACCAAGAGGCTGTCAAGTTTTGACCCAGCACACCTGTGGGGCGGCTGAACGGATCGCGATTTGTGAGAGCCCAGTACCACTCCGGATAACCTAAGCAACAACCATATAAGGAACTCTCCAAAGAGCCGTGTCAGAGAACTATGGCAAAATACCTTTTGATGAGAAGTGCGCTGAGAAAATAGTATACTACAGATGAAATTGACTGGAAAGTTAGCGCTACATCACCAGCGGCAATAAATCGTCGGTTTGAAAGAAAACGATGCATTATAAAACAGGGAGGCACAACGAGTCGAACGAAAGGGAAGTTGAAGTGAATTAAAAGAACGTAACTGTCGGGTTTATATTTATCTCTTCTGTATGGGTCCGAAAATAAGCCCCGCGAAACGAAAACTATTCTGCGTGTGGTATGGGCTGGCGAGTGAGAAGGGGTTAGGAAAATTTCTTAACCCCTCATTCATCGAATATAATTCAATAAGTGACAAAAGGAAGACGTCGCTTTGGACGAACCCGTGTTGTTGAGAGACGAGACTCGAAATGGAAACACGTCCCTTCATCACAAAGTAACGCACACGATACAAATCTTTGTCCTTGGACAATGAAGAAGCACAATATAGACAGTGCTTTCGAAGGGTGCAAGGGCTCAACTCGACCTGAGAAGAGGTTTTGGAAGGAGTTACTCCAAGGGCGGTTTCCTGAAGAGAACAGGTTTAATTTTACCTTGACGTTTTCGAACGCGTGGTCATCTTTACTTGCTTACCCTGCGTGTAACGAAACAAGCTTTTGTCGAATCGGTGGCTAAAATGTTACAGTAAAAATGAGTGGTTTTTCAATATGTTCGATTAAAGTGTAAACACCTAGCTTTAGTCCTAAATTTATATTTTCTATTTTTCACAGTATTTTTGATAGGGAAATCCTTCAATATATGGTTTGATGCTACGCACCAATTATCACTATTTCACAATGCTATAGATGTTGATAGTTTTCTCATCGTAGTTGTGCAACTGCTCTATATTTACTGCAAAACGTTAAACAATAGAACGAAAATATCGCTGTTTCTATAATAGAATGTAAACGTTTACAAATAATATGAACACAATAATTGATACACCAATATGTCACCTTAGATTGTTATATTCCCAAGTTGTTCCGCTCCCCGAAGGTAGTAGTTATACTCCTTACGCGAAATTTAGTCGTTAGTGTGACCTTCCGGGCCAATTGCCCTTGTCACACTGAAGCACTGGTTATACAGCTGTGATCTGCTCAAATGCTGATATCAAGATTTTTCTTAATAAGTAAGCAGCGTGAAAAGTATCTTATTCGATTGTCCCCTCAATATTTCTTACATGATGAGCTCAGGCTATTAAATCGGTGCTTTTAAAAGAGCTAGGGCAAAATTGGTTGCTTTACAGGCTTAACCGAATGGGCCGATCCTTAAGAAATCCATTTATCTAGATGACGCCGTCTAGTCAGTTATTAAGGGAGCAAACTAGGGTACTTGCTACCTGTTAATGAAGCCCATTTCCTAGCCTTTTGAGGACAAGGATAGCAAATTAGTTGAGGAGAGTCAAGGCCGAGAGCGATGCTGTCAAGTTGTAGTCTGCAAACGTAGTGTGCCGAAACCGTGTATTCCTATCAAATCTGAAGCACGCGCGTCTAACAAAATATAAGATGATCAAAATTTGTGACGTGACGTGATTCAGGTGTTGTTCACTAGAAGTATCCTTTCGTGCCTGTGATTATGGAGGGCGGTGGAGGATCATTATAGAGATTTATCTTAGTACTAAATAGGCACACGGTTTCACATGTGTTGATGACCATTGTGTAACTTGATTCCCGCTGGAAATCTGTCTGCAAATGTGGTGGTTTCCAGTACGGTTCAAATTATAAACACAAACCGCTTCATACGACGAATTTCTCAATACCATGACCCACGAGGTTTCTCTGTAGCTTGCGGCGTTTTGTACAGTCTGGGGAATTGAACATTTTATGCGTTTTCGTAAGTCGGAAAAACATTATGGGTTCCATTGAATTTTACGGGGAACAACATATAACAAAACTGTGAAACCACAACATCTCCACAGCTGTAGAAGCTATCAATGTATAAGTATATAGATATAAAACTATTTTGAAGTGGTAAAGGAGTCAAGGGAACGTCAGATCGATAATGGAAAACAACGACGTTTCCAGGTAAACGAGCTTTTAAAACGGCCAATAGTTGTTATTGATGGAGGTATTTTTGTCGTCATTATCAATAACAGTGTGGCATCTAAGACCTCGGTCGCCGCTTCTTTCCCGTAATTGGATGGTTAAGGCGAATCGCACCGCATAATTATACGTTTTAGCCTCTAGTTGAGTCGTTTATTTTACGCTGACGTGTCGCCCAATTACCAAGTTATACACAATTACTCCATCGGTTAGTACTAAAAAGGCTTGACACAAAATGGCACCCAGGCATATATTGTGTTGAGTATTTACGAGAATTTCTTAGTACAAACGAAACACAACGTTGGATGCAGGTTGGCAGCTGGTAATATAGGAATCACGGACCAGATATAAGTAGTGAGAGGGAATGAGAGAGAGAGAAAGAGAAAGAGAGAGAGACAATTTTAAGTCTATATTTAATGAGTGCTTTTATTTGTTATTTAATCAATTTTTTTTTGTTTACAAAAATAATTTTATTTATATTTTGTTTCCATGTTCAGACGATGTGTTCGCCAAGGAGTAAACGTTCTATCAAGACTCATTAGCATCCTGAAAATTACCGCCCAAAACCAGTCAACAGTTGGGAGTGTGTCCGAAGAAGGATTAGGCACGTGCGCGCACACACAGGTCTGTTTCTTTATTTGGTGACTGTACCTAAACCCTCGACGAGGATTATATCAGTCATAGAAGTTGCGGTTTCGCTAATATGTAAGAGGCCGGCCCCTGCAGCATCCACCGAACTCAGACCTGTGGAGGTACGGCAGGTATTTGGTCTTAGCCAGTCTCACCGTAGAGAGCTGTTGCCCGTGTGTTACCGCGCGGAGGTTGACCACCTGAGGAATCCCGTACCATCTGGGAGTATTTCATAATCTGGTTTCCTACCTGATCTTACTTTTTACTTGGGTGGCAAGTTTCAAAAGGACAGATCAACTATAACCACGTTTCTTAGCCATCACCTTCTTTGCGAACTTTGCAAAATGGTTATAGGCTTCCTTTGTAGCAGTCAATGCTGCTAAGTTCGTTTGCCCTACCAACAACCGTCGCTCACTGTTGTAGAAACTGCGCGCACACACACACACACACACACACACACACACACACACACACACACACACATATACATACGTAATACAATACATGAGCGTTTGTGTAGCCGACTCTCAATTAGGAGACGTAACGTTGAGCTTAAATCTAGTTCAGTACATTTGTTGAATGCGACATGGCGGCTAACGGTAGGCTTGATAAGACCGTATAAGCTCATTCAACGAACGGCGCGAAAATGTAGGCGATAAACCCAATTTAGAAGTGAAATGGCTGGCGTAGAAGTTCTTTGTGTAAAATTTATCTCCTGCGATAAGCGGCGCATTGTTGACCTAATGAGCTCGCTTCTGATAGAACCCTATTACTTTTTTATTTATGGTTGTAACGCGTGCAGTCTTCGTGCGATCTCAAGTATGAACCAACAAGGCCATCAAGTTGTCTCAAACTGGAAGCTCGAGTCGAATTCAACAGCCCATGTGCCGGGGGGGGCCCCCCCAAACTGGTCTACACGTGAGGGACCGTGAACGCAAGTGGATTGCGCTACAGATCCCCCAACTCGTGGGTTTTATCAACAGCACGGTGTTTCTTCCAACTTTCAACAAGAAGCCGGTCTGATGTATTTAGAAACAGCAGTCAAAGAAGCGTCTGAATCAAATTTTTGATGACATTGTTGGCTACACGTAGAAGGTGGACAAAATGCACTAAAGCACTAACAATAAAACTTGGAACCTACTCAACGGCTTATTCAAACATGGTCCATTTCCGCTAATTTGAGTGATGTATTAATTGAAATCATCAGTAAAATTTTGGGTCAGAAAATTTTCTCTTGAAATATTAATTACAGTTTGTTGGAATGATGGTGAAAGCGATATAACGCTCTAACACAGATTATGTGATATTTAATAGGTGATAATATGAGAACGCTTCAACGGTTTTTGGGGCCGTATTAGTACTATGACACGATTGATGACTCTTTGAGCTAACCACTTGACTAATCATTCTTCCACATCCCCCCTCTTGGCTAAGCAAGAGCAAAATCCTGCCGGATCCATGCTGGATTTATTTTCATTGACCATTTTCCCAAAAAAGTCGACCGTGCTGCCCTCAGAGAACGCTTCTTGCTGGATCTCATCACTCATATAACGGACATGGTGCATAACTGTGAGCCAGATAATCACCAAGGTACCATCGAAGATTTGACTTCCTTCCGAGTTGACCCTCCTATGTTAAGTTTTGTCAAATCCTTCGAAATTGAGTACTTTTGGTTGAGCAATGCAAACTAAAACACCTACGGGTCTTATCCTTATGATTCACACATCTTCTGCTGGCTTCTTAATATTATCTCACAATATATATAAATACGCCAAGTGGGGTATTCAGAGATCAATGTAGACTTGGTAATTATGGTCATATCACTGATCCACGATAAATTTAGCCATAATAACATTCAATCATTCATCCATCCTAGATTACATATAACTTACAATTAAAGCTAGAGAAAAAACTGAAAAGGGAAAACATATAATAGAAGGCTATACAGCGTCAACCTATCGGTTGAATACCAGCTTGACGGTATTCATTGTCTTCCATTATATATTTTCCTCTGCTTCAATTAACGACATTTGCCCGCAGCTTGTACTGTCAATATATTCAGATTCATGGGAAGAAATCAAAGTACGGCAGGACAGCCTACGGAGTAGAGGGGGGGCTGTCGATAGTTCTGCCTACTGATGACTGTTTAAATGAAGTGAAGAAAGTTCAAAAGTTGGCCATCGTTCTGTATTTCAGATTTAATTTTGAAAGTTACCAAAGTGGGAGCTCTGTCGACAAAGTCACGTAGGGAATTTTGGCACATCAGTAGCTTAAACTGTTCTGAAGATTCGCGAGTTCTACGTTTTTGAATTATCTTTAGAATCATTAATTTTCACGAAGGAGGGTTTTCGAGCATTTTAACACAAAGAAGTACGTGAAAGCCTGGCATCAAATTAAACCAGACTTTACTATGGTGCGTCTGATTATTCAACTTGAAATTCGTAAACTTCAGCCCTGTGTATCGTTCTGTTTCTCACATCATCTGGTCACTTCTGGTGGTTTCCTATGCTTAGCACTACTTGAAATCAGAAGAACTGGATTTAAACAAATGCACGTCCAGGTGAAGTCCTGCAAACTAATGAAACTCCAGGTCCGTCGAGAGTCCAACCGGAGGGGATTAGGATACGGGCGAATCTCATTAGAGAGGCTCAAAAGAACAGAAGACAGGGACAGACCAACCAACCAGATATGGGGAGAAGACCGAACGGCCTCTTGCTTCAAGAAAACGCATAATTTATTTTTATCTCAAGAAATTTTCAGGAATTCAAATGGAGAGCTGGTCGAGGGACTGAAAACATCAATATGTCCAATTAGGGGAAGCCTACACAGATGAACTTGGCTGGCTGCTGCGATTTGACAGTTTGTTTAATAAGCTCCATTAAAAATATAACCGCCCTTTATTTAGCATTAATTGTAACTTTCATTTCAAAAATGCCTGTCGGAGCGTTTGTCGTAATCCGGTTTTAACCAACTGCCCGAGTAAATCAAATCACTGCATCCAGACACGATCCAGGAGTTCCCTTTTATAATTAATCGGTTAAAAAATTAAGGCTTAGGTTTCCGGAAGCTCAACGATTAAGAAAATGGAGCGTACAATTTCCTTTCCAGAACAGATAAAACAGATAGAATTCTTCGGATTTTCCAACAATGCTTTCATTTCCATCTTTCAACAACATAGCAGTGAATCTGTAAATGAAGAAGTAACTATTGGTTATTTATTTCATGATTCATTAGCCAGTTTCAGGTAGCTTTTCATTAACAAATGAGAACTGTTCCCCAAGCCACTGAATTCGCAGAGAAGCGTAGATCTCGCATACTTGTAGTTAATAGATAACTTCGGGTGTTGAGTGCCCTTCGTAACATTTTACTGTTTAAGCAAATTTTCGTAGAGCGAGCCCGCGTCAACAAAATACATGAAGAAAGTATGAATGGTCAACAAATGTTTGCGACGATAACAGTTCACCAGCCAAGAACACCAAACGTACATATATATATAAATACATATAACCCTGGCAGCAGCCTCGACAGAACAAGTTGAAGGGGACCCTTAATCACAACGGAACATCGCATCAAAATTTGCCGAACTTTTTTAACTGCACAGGAAAAAATTTCGAACTTTCCTCACTGGTCAAGAACGACCCTCCTCGATGCGATAGTTATTTCGATCATTTCGAAGCTTTGAAGAATATCCCGTCATAGGTCACAACGACGATTTTCCTACGTATTGCTTAAATGTTTTGAGAATATTCAATTATTATGAAATTAACACCAGAAAGAAAAAAAACCAGATAAAATGGCATGCTAACAACAATAGCGGGATGTTGAAGCCAGCGATAGGTATGCTGTTTTCCTACATTCCTCCTTTGGGCAAATCTATTCATTTGCCAGAATTGCTTTTCAAATGAGCAGGTTCAAATTTAGAATGGAGGAGCCGTTAAATTCAGTTAAGTGTCAGTTTTTCTAAGGGGGTTTGCTTTTGTAGTAACGTAATGAGTCGACGATTCGTTTTTATAATGTATTTGAAGGAAACTCAATAAATTGATATTAGAGTGAAGCGTAATTATTTGTTAATTAGAAGAGTGTTTAAACAGGTAAATGTTCGATACTTCACAACAAAGGAATACACATAGAATAATAATTTCATTCTAGTTTTCATCTGAACTTCGTGGAGGCTTCTGACCTAGTTTTGTAGGTAGCGGAGGCCGATGATCCGACTATTATGATGTTACGGATGTGGTCCCACATGGATGTGGGTCTTTGAGTCAGAGGCCAGCGACTCAATCGAACCTGGATGTTCACTTTCTTTACCCGCGTGTGTAGACGCGGTAAAAGGTATAATTATGGTTAAAGATTGTTACCTGTTGGTGTGTGTATGCGCAGGGGGGGGGGGTAATCGAGTTGGCGGGTTAGAGGCTTCGGGTGGTCTACTACCAAATATCTCATTTCCGGTGTTCGAGAAGCTTCTCTTGAGTGTGGCATGAAATCTTTCGGTAGTGTTGATCAAGATTTGTGGTTTCGAGCGAAGATGGCACCATCTATCGTAAAGGAGACGGAGGAAACGAGAGCTATTGCGTCGAAATCCGAAAGGGTCCTCGTCTACGGCGACTTGTGATCGGGTTGGTGGAATTCAATACCGACCTGCCCGTATCCTTTTACCATATTACACGGTGGTTTGAACTTTACGAACAGTCTCGAACTGTGTCCTCTTCTCCCGTTCCACCCGTCTTAACCCCTGATTAATCACGCAAAGCCCCACTAGGTTCTCCTCGGCTCTTACGCCCCAAACCTTTTGGGCTCCTCCCTTGATACATCCCAAAATTGGTTACCTCCGCGACAACATCTTTTTAATTCCTACTCCTTCTGCTATAAGTCAATGAAGCTTTCTGGTTTCATCACGGTGGACTTCATCGTTTGAAGAGCAACTTTTCAAGAAACGTTATGCTCTAATCTTCGATGTACTAATTGCTCAAACTGGCAATTACCTGCCTTGGTCCCTCCCCGTTCTTGTTAGAATACTATTTTATAAGCCTTTGCCGCTTGATGTGACCTGAAGTATGATGTGACGGCAGTGTATCTACATGCAAATGTCTTTGAGTCGGAAATAATTATTGGTTTAGGGAGCGGCGGAGAGTGACGGACCTTTAAAAGTATATAACTTTTATAATTATAGGAAACCAGGAGTGTGACCATGAATGCAAAACATGCGCCTCATTCATGAGAAGAGTGAATATATTTTACCAATGAAGTCAAGACGAGAACGACATATACTGAGTTACGTTCGAATCAGACCGTGAAAGATACTTGTAATTACGATTTTAGAGCCTTTATTTGCAGTGTTGTCATTATGAACGAAGAATACGAGTCACCACGTTTGCCTCAGGCTTTTTCTTAACGAGGCCCCCACCTAAATCCTTCCGTAGTTGGTACATTTGGTCTAGTAATCCTCGTGCTTTAAGTAAATGATGTTGAAGCTGTTGAAATAGGCGAGCTGGTAGAGCAGGCAAGAAGAGGGAGCTAGTGCACCCTCCAAAAATTATCTCAAATCGTCGTTATAAAATACGAAAGTCATTTCGTATTATTATTCATTCTAAATAATAACCCTATGTTTACGGTCAGGAAATTTTTTTTACAGCCCCCCCCCCCTTCTCAAAATTTGATCTTTTCGTGTCAAAACATTGGGCTTCCAAATCTCTAATGTGTCATGGTTGTTATGGACAAAAAGGGTTAAAAAATTTAAAAGAACGTAATTTTGGAGGTTTTATCGCAATTATGCCGTTTCGTATCATTTTATAGGTATTTTTAGGTGTTGGATCGAATGAAATGAGCTTCAGAGGTGTACGATACCGTCTAGATCGAACACAGTGAAATCACAGTAATTATAGTGCGCCTAAGTCTACTAATTGAAAGAATTTGACTATAGAGCGAAAGTAATCGTTTCATCGTTTTCCCTCCCTTTCGTCTCACTCCATTCACCGTGAGCTCGACTCGTCACTTCGTGCCAAATGCCCACAGGCGCCTGGAATATGTTATTTTAGTCGTTGCGATATAGTTAGGTCAGGTTTCGTATCACCTGGTATTTTTAGATGCTGAATCGTTGGGAATGGGTTGTGTCTCCGAGGTGTGAAACTACGTCATTTTTTTAATAATTTCAAAAATAATTTTCAATAACTTGCAGCGTTTTTTGTTTATGAAACCGAAGAACGAAAACCCCCACTGCGGCCTCTAATTTGCCTGTTGTGTATCGTCCATGAGCATCCTCTCGTTGCTCCCCTCCCAATGCCCCACAGAGCTGGTAGTTCCTAGTGCGACCATGAATGCACAAAATGCGAACAAGAAAGTCATACCAGATAGCAAGAATAACAAGTGATCGGAAACCTAACGCAATTACGTAACGAACACTAAATGCAATACGTAGAATACCATCTGAGCTCATTTTTCTTGAAACATGAGAAGAAAATGTTTGGACATGAAGAAGGTGGTATTATGAAATATTTCACGGAATATTTGATCAACGCTATGAAATATTTTGATGTGCAACGCGTTCTCCGGCATTAACGTCACTATTCAATTGATGTACCTTTCAACGTCACGGCCTTTCAATTAGTAACTGGTTTTCTTAATAGTTACTTTTTGTTAATTTACTGGTCTAATCTCGTTGCCAACACGTGTTCAATAACTTGGCTTAAATTCAATTTTGTTGAGGATCTTGAAGGTCCCGCCTTATTGAATATTCACATTTAGACGACTCATAAGATAACGCTTACGATTAAATTGACTACTGTACTGCTCCGTACACAACAAGTACACAATGAAGAATTGATGATTGATAGCAATATCAGGTAAGGGACATCAATAGATGAACAAAAGTTCATGTTAGACAACTCCTTAAATTTAAGCGTGGAGAGTGCGCACCCTACAGGCGACCATTCAGTTAACTACGCAAGAAACGAAGGTCGATTTCGTTCTTTTTTCTTCACTTTCTTCGTCTATGATTTTTGTGAGCAGCGATAACACTGTTATGAGCTCCTAAGCATAGTACAAGCTGGTATTGCTGATCACCTACGGGGGTTTCTTTGAGTGCTTACAGTCACTGATTTGTTTGACTATCATTTCACGAGGATTTGGAGCTCAGAAACCATTGAAGCGACCAAAAACGTTGCATAGTTGTGATATTGTTTCAAGGGAATAAAAATGAATGAATATAACGACCGTACGTCAAACTAAAATTGTAAGAACTCTTTCAAATAACTTTTTAGGTGAGCATTTTATTTAAATCGGAGGGGAACTAAAGATCCCATTATCAGAGCAAGAAAACCATCCACTGCAATCGAAAGTATAACGAGACTAACAAATCCTCCATTGAATGTGATTGACACAATTAGTAACAGGGCTGACAATAACTCGAGAAGCTCTTTTACAGTTGGTTGGGGTTATCTGTTTACCCCAGCTATTCATTGAGAAGAGTTTTTACGTCGAAGTAAATGTCATCACCAGCGTGTGTCAAATATGCTGAGATGCTTAAATACTTGGAAGTACTGCTACTAATACCAGTTAAAAGGTCACTGTAAATCAAAGTTGTCGGGCCATTTTAGTGGACACTCAATACTTCAAAGCCCGATGACAAATCAGCGGTTTGTTGCTGACTGATTGCAATACTTTTCTCACACCATAGGTCGGGAAAGTAATGAAGAAACGATACTTTCACAGTGAAAATGAGCGAAAAATTCCTACTACAACCTACAATTTGGGGAAAAGTACGTAAACATATAAACCAGTTGTCGAACTAACACGTGAAATCGTACTTATAATCATCACTACACAAAGTAATAATTGGCACGTGTCACATTCGTTGTTTATCTACTCTTATTTAAAGATCGCGTAGGAGAAAAGGCAGTTAAGCAAGGGGGCACCCTTTCGCCCAAAAAGTTGTTTTTTCACTTAACAGTTTAACGAAAGGATAATACTACAAGATGAAAGAGGAATGAAGTCTTGTTTACCCGCTAGTAACCGGCATTTTCTAGATCTTGCGCTAATTAATAGAGCATACTTCAGCCTATCGGAATAATTAAGGAAGCGGGATGGTCCCCTCGGTCCGATCATTTAAATACCAATAAACCTGTTTCGTGTCTTGCGGACTTTCACAGTCTGTATAAAAGGAATTTAAATTGAATGTTGAACTCGGAAAACTTCCTTCTTCGCATTCCAGTAATCCATTTTGCGGAACACTCAAGTTCAAGGGGGTTATTGAAATCTTACGTATAAATGTATAAGTTTACGGGTCCAAGCAGCATGCTCTATACGGTTTTCCTGAGCACGATCTGCACGTTCCGGTTACTACTACGTTTCTCTAATGGGATTTTTCACCAGGTAGCGTAATTCAACTAGTCTTTGTTACCTAACTCGTGGTTACTAATCGTCTGTTAAAAAATGCGAGTACTGGAAGAAGTACGATTAACGATAAGAACTAAATGTGATTGGAATGCGAAATTTTATTCGTAAGTATTGTGAATTACAGAGCGCTGTATTTCGGGTGTGAGGCCAAGTCGATCCAAACCCTTCTCACATCGTATCCAAAACCATTTTACGCTAATTAATCTTTAGTATTTCCTGATGTTATCATTAAAGAGTTAACATGACCTATTATTCGAGAGGAGGTGAGTGGCTCACCAACCTGTCGTACCAGTGAAGGGAGGCCCTTTCGGAAGCTGGTTTTCTTTCAAATCCCCGAGTATTTCAACCTGTCTCTGTGTTTATCAAACATTTTGTATCATGCCTCAGTAAATTGAATTGTAGAAGCCAAATCGAGGCTCATTAAGAATAACCGATAATAAAACTTGAGCAACTTACCACCCGAGCATCGCTTCAAGTATTTATTAGCGGCTACTTACATTGTTACCGCCCTGCAACAAGATATCGGGTTCAATCAAAATATTGTACAGATCGTCAAAATGTGCATGTAACACATCATATTAGCCTGTACAAGTGTGCAATAAACAATTTATAATATAATCAAATGGATTAGTTATATAGTTGCGTAGTAGCCTTATCTGTAGCGAAGTAGTAGCGGAAGTGGGGCGTTTTCTGTATTGAAATGTTTAGATTGGATTGCAGTGAATCATTATGGTCAGGAGGAAGCCAGACCACAGCTCCATGTTTCAGTCATGCGCCAATTTGAGCGTTACAGTTAGTTCGCCCTCCCTCTTGGGGTCAGTAATGACGGTTTGACAAACCACTCCTCCACACAGTTCGTCTCCTATGAATCTATCTAAGGCTTAACAGGCAACAAGCAATCCGCGTATCAATTTACACTGGTATTAAGAAGTTTCTAATTAGAGAAAAGTTAGTTTTCTTTAATCTTTTGTGATTCCGTTACTATGCATATTTTAATAATTTGAGTTTATTAGACTCAGTAGACTCAGCCCTTGCAGCGCGTGATTTAAATATTTCTGCGGCCTCAAGAAAAAAACAAAAATATTATATCAGATAATATATTTTATATAAAAGATTAGATTTCTCAACCTTCCTCTTCTTACCAATAAACCATGTGGGAGAAATGAAAAATAAACGCAATGATTTGGGGTAAACCCATTAAGTCGTTTCCGAAAACATATCAGTTGGAGTTTCCAATGAGCATGTTTTATATTTTCAACACATTCGAGGAGTCCTAAATGAGTTTACTGTAGAGCGGGGTACTAATCAAATCAGGGTTTAGATTTGATAACGTAGTAAAACTCAATTTACCAGTAAAGTGAAATAGGTTTTCTAGAATTTTTTTTGAATAGACTTTTTATATGATAGTACGAATGTGAAGCACAATAAACGAACTCTGAAAAGAGAGGTCTGCGAGAGCTAATGCCTTCGTTGTCATTGTCAGAGAATTAAACATTAGTTTCCTACAATATATGTAAATTATATTTGTAACTCACAAGCCAGAGGAGACGGACTCACCTAACAGGTACGTTAACTTTAGTATATTTGTAATTCTGCAATATAAAATCGACGGTTCACGTTTGCAATAACTCGTAATTTACATTTTTGTGTATTTTTCATCGAAATTCGAATGAGCTCTCTAACCGAAAGAAATCACATGCTTCGCCACTTTCAGTCAAGAGCCATTAACATTCTTTTTGCACTAACTGCTCACGGATTAAAATAAAGAGTGGGTGAATTTCTTTTACTGATTCAATAGAAAGTCGGATAAGGTAGTGAAAGAAAAATTTGAACATGCATATTATAGAATCATTTCTGCTGTGACCTTTGTAGAAGAACGTCAGGTTCATCACTTTTTTCAGATATTCAAGCAGTTAAGTTTAAGGTTCAAGCAGGGAAAGAAGGGGGAGGGAGGGATGTAAGCAGACCGAAAAACAGACAATCTAAAAAGAAGTGAAAACACAGAAACGATAATAAAAGATCATCATCTCACTACTTTCTAAACCCTGAATAAAGGCAACGGTTTTAATCACTCTTCCAACAAATCTATCTTCAAATAAATTATCTGCATGTCGAAATAGCGCAGATGTAGGAGCACTCTCTTACAATTTGATTAGATTGATTTTTTGACTGATGACTGACGAAACTGAATAAGCTCAACAAGCGCTTGCAGGGAAAATTCAAATTCATTTGCGATATGTATTCAGATGTAAAGTCTTTTGAGATAAAACTGAAACTATTTATCAAGAATATTAATGAAAGAAAGCTTGGCCATTTTCCAAATTGCAAGATAGCCGTGGAAGCAGCTGGAGATAATTTTGAGTGGCAAAATGTTACAATGAGAAACATGTGAACACAACTACAAATCGATTCACCGACCTTACAACGATTTCCCTTAATTTGGAACTTCTCCACAACCCTTTTGTAATTGATGTTAATGATATACCACGCAATACCAAATGAACATGGTAGATTTTCAAAGAAATAGCACACTTGAAACGGCATTCAAAGAAAGCACTGACTTGGTACAGTTCTACGGAGGTTTGAGATCCGAAAACTTCAAAGAATTGAAAAAGTTTGCTGACTATGTTTGGTAGTACATATTTGTGTGAGCTACCTTTTGAGCCTTGAGCAAACGTTTTCATTTCTCAACTACCGCAAAAATAAGTAATGTTCACGGTTAACAGATGAACATTTAGACGCGATACGTGTACGATAGGATTGAAAGCAGACATTAAAAAACTTTCAAATCGAATGCAGCCGCAAAACTCTCACTTTTCTTCTTACTTTTATGTTAGTATAGTCATTCAATTTACATGGACATGAATACATGGTTAAAAATTTAGATACGCGTTTTAGTTCAAATATTAAAAATAAATGACCGTACATATAAAAATGAGTGCGGCCTGCACTAATATGCTGGCTGACTTTTGCAAAAGGTTGCCAACCTCTGCTGGACAACATTGGTGGGCCCTTGGCTCTTCTCGTTTTACTGGAACTGGATCCCTGCATAATCTATGACTGAAAATCGAACCCGGGTTCGTTCCCTCTTTACTGGTCGCTTTCTATATTTGTAAAATGTTCTTCTGCTAGTGCTGTGGCTTGAAATAATTTTCTTTTTCAATAATAAATAATAAACATTGGAGCGGCAGTTTAACGCTTATTATACCAAAATTGAGTGTGACAGCTGAACGAGACCCTCGTTTGCGGTTCTTCCTTCCAAATGCCGGTAAGATATTCATCGATTTCGTATGTACTGAACTTCGTATCACCCGCATCACGTGTCGAATTTCATCGGTTTAACGTGCGCAACGCGTGTTTGTAATAATGATACCTCGTTAACGTTTCCAGTACCTTATGAAATGCGCACAACATCACTACTTAACTTGTTACCCCCTGCTATTTTAGATGGTTTTTTACTGAAAACTAGTTAAAATAAGATCGATCCAGTTACCAAATGGAGAAATTTGGTTGTCAACAAGGAGGGCGTCAATGGCCCAGTTCCATGTCTTCTCCTTTGGGCCTGACTTGTTCATTAGGCACAATTTTGTGTACTGAGAGTAGCCCTTTATCTCAACTCTGTTCTCGTTATACCTTAGTTGATTTATCAAGTGCAGTAAGTAAGTCGTGATTGACTGACTAGTAAAAAAAATACAACGATTGTGATGATTATCGTTGAAGCCGTCATTGATGATAGTTCTTAGATTAAGCGAAATGGGAGCAAAACAATACAAGCAATCAGACCCAACGCACCTGGTTTCGTTATACTTCAAGGTAATTGGAGCTTCATATGAAAAATAACAACAACAGCAATAAGTCGAAACACGAAGGGATACAATATGAGTTTATTAAGTCACAGTAGTTTCCACTCCTTCATTAGCAATAATTCCCACTTCTGTTGACTAATTCTCGCCAAGTCCGTTTACTGGACTACTACCTAAATTCAAATAATGTACAATTGTGTACTTTTATACAAATAAATTAAGTTTTCGTGTATCAAGTTGTTTTTTTGGAGAGAAAAATCTTAATCGGTACGAATTTTGGGTCGCCTTTGCTCATAACCTTATTGCAGGGTCTCTAGTTATTATCAGGTCAATAAAACATCAAATTTGAATGGCCTTTCTTGAGCGATTTTTTCTCGATCGCATGCACAGGCACAGGCATTTCCCCAAAGGGCGTTAGAAGGGTTTAAAGCGTAATTACATGAATAACTTATGTTTTGTTCTCAGCTGATTGCAAAATTTTCTTTCTACTACGTAGCGCTAAAGAAAGTAAAAAGCTACTATTTAGCTGGATTTTTCTGCACTAAACACAAATATTCGGTGCGACGCATAACACAACTTTCGGCATCTGGGGATTTTAACACAAGGATCTGTGCCCGGGAAACCCCACTGAATTACTGTTGGTGGAGGTGATGGTGTATCAGGTGGTGGAGGGACGCGAGGATCAGACAGGGGGGGGGGGGGGGCTGATAGGCAGCTGCATAGGTGCCATTGAGTGGAGGGCTTCTTCTGCGTCTGGCGATTGCCATGGTGCTTGGCTTTCTGTAAGTATTACAAACTGTTCTCTAATGGATTTGTATAAGAACCGTGCTCCCTCAAAAACCCAAAAAACCCAACCCACCAGACTAAACCAGGCGTTTGTGCTGTTCGTTTGTTGCCCACATGCCAACGTTTCTTTTGGTTTATTATTCCTTGTGAGTGATACACCAGTGTTTTCGGTTAGGACATTTTTTTACAACCCCCCACCCCACCCCACGCCAAAATTTGACACTTTACGTTTCAAAAAATTGGAATTCCACATTTCTAATGTCCATCCGCAGTCATCCGTCGTCCACTGCATGGGCCATTTTGTGCCGTGGTCTAAAAAATCTGTTCTTTCGCACAAAAAATCCCATTTAGTATCTAGTTAGGCCCGCCTGCTTGGCAATCCGATCGGACAAAGCCCATGGTTGTTAAGGGCAAAAAATGGTTAACGAAATTAACAAAACCGCAATTTTCGCAGTTTTATCGCAAATAAGATTTGTTCGGTATCGTTTTCAACGTATTTTTCGGTGTTGGGTCGAATGGGATGGGTCTCAGAGGTGTGCGACTACGCCAAGCTGGGCAAGAGAATAATGAACTGTTATGTATGTTTATTATGTTATGTATATGTAATAATTTGCAGCGTTTTAGTATAACATCATATTTCTGCTTACAAATGTTCTAAATTCAAACGTCTAGTCATGTACAATATCCCTTGTTACTGCTAAGTATTTGTATTTCTTCTACTGAAATGCTTATTGCCATTCGGAAAAGAAGTAATTAATTTACAGTCTCTTTTATGGAGTTGTGCAGGATAAGTTTATCAAATTTTAATATACTTTTTTCGTTCAAGTTTAAGGATTTCCGGAGTCATCAACCATGCGAAGACTTTCGGAAACTTTATAAAGTCAAGTCGTTTTCGGCTGGAAATAAAGACTGTGTGTTTTCGGGGTTGGTATTGGATGTATAGTATTGACATGTACTAATTTGACATGACATGAATTGACATGACTGCTTTGACGCAACAAACTCAATGTCAAAGGTAAAGAGCAAAAACGCTTTCTGCATGAAGCTGATTAAAGCTTATTAGCAAGAGGTGAATGGGAAACACGGTATTTACTACTGGTTAGTACCCTCTTCGAAGTAATAATAGAGCGGGTGGTACTTGCAATGGAATCTAGTTCTCAGGAAATGGAAATAAGAAGCGGAGGATTTAGATCAAAGACTCAACATCGGCTCAGGTGTCTGGATCGAGTTAGCATTATTTTATTAATTGAATAAAGGCTATCAGACATTGGCCAGCCCAGATGCAAATTCAGTGAGCTGAGCTGCACTATAAACCCGCATTCTAATGAATTAAACGCTCAACAAAACATCTACTAATTCCTGGATGCTCTCGCTTAGCGGCTGACAAGCTTCATAACGTTTTCATCGTTAACATATTCTCGTCAGCATATTTGTACGGGAACACCTTCTCTTTTTTTTTGGATGACGTTACTCTTCTTTCATCGAACCGAGACTGGTGCCTTGCAAATTCAACTTACCGTTTCCCTAAGGGTATGTCCGATCTCCCATTTTAACGCTGTGCTAGTAATCGCACTTCCACATAATGAAGGTCTTTATTAAAGGCTTTGCGATAAACGCGCACAAACCTCCTTGTTCACCTCGAAATCAGTACATTAGCATATTGACTAGCAAACAAAGTGTGCGAATTTTAAAATAGTTTTCCTTTGTTTCTCTCCGCATAACATAAGTGGTTTTTCTAGCCACTCCGATTTATTAACCCGTTGAGCGCGTCTCTGTTCAACTACATTTGAACACGGAATAATACAATACAGTATAATATAGTAGAAGCAGTTTTATATAAAATTAAAAGACAGTATTTGGAATATATAATTCAAACAGTGTGTTACCACAATGTTTATGAACAACAGAACTAGACTTCAGTAGATTATTTCAAAAGGTTCGGTTTTTATCTTGCTAACCAAGCTAATAACGCAGCAGCACTCAAGATAGCCTCCCAAAACGGCTCAAACTTTTGGAGAGTAGGCTCAACGTTTTCTTGCCCTGCACCCTCCAGCACTTTTCCCACGACCCGACCCAGGTACCTCCTCTCCAACACCTGAAGCCACTGGTACTTTATTCGCCTCAATCTTTTAGCCACCCTTAGCCGCTTGCAGGGGGCAGATTCGAGAATGCACTCTCTGCATTTCCACACCGTTCCAGTTCTCATAAACGCTGCGACCTCGTCCATAAAACCACCAGTGCCAGAAACAGCCCTACTTGCCAGACTTTGCTTGTGAGGATTCACACTCATGCTGGGCAAGCTTCTGAATCTCACTCATCAAAAGGAGTGAGGAATCTGAGGCTGTTAGGTCTGGTCAATTCCCTGGGGGCTGCTGACCCATGTCTGCAATGGGAAAGCCTAGTCGCTATTTGTGGAGGATTGACCCACTACAAGCTGGGTACACTCGGTCTCCCGTCAGAAGGCTTTATTTCCCAGCCTCAAAAGTGGGACCACCCCCTTCTCATCCAGATCTCTCATGAATTCATACCCTGAAGGGCAGTAGTTCGAAGTTGTCTGTACTGAGACTGTGACATGCAGAGCAGGCCCCTCCACACCCAATCCATCCAATATCAGACGGTAAGGGGCTTTTCTACCCCACCTCACAAGTCCCAGTTCCAGCAGTGCCACATATACTCGTAAGTAAGCCGTTCTCTTCATATGTTAGATCGTCACCACCTTCCCCCTTAGCCCGAGTACCTGCACTGTAAGGTTGTGGTTCCTGGTAAAGGGTACCAGGCTGGTTTTGTCTGGATTGATCTTTGCACCATCACTGTACAGTGTTCATAGCGTACTGCATCTCTTGCCAATCACACTTGAGAAGTTTCCTCTCATAATTATTACCAGGTCATACGTGTTTTCTATCGCTTCCTAGCCCACCTTCTCCAAAAACTCTAAGGTGCGTATGAGCAAGATAGTTTTCCCTCACGTTGAGAACGACTATCTTCTCCACAGTTTTTAGCAGGAGAAACGTGAGACTGAGTGGACGGGAGCCCTTTGGCCGAGCCAAGCAGCCACTCGGCTTTGGTATGGAGACCACCTTTTCCTTCCTTCACATTGTGGGTATGCATCTTAGGACAGTTCACCAACCTTTCAAAGCGTACCACGTAGGGCTAAGGAAAGCAGAAACGGTTTATGGAAATTGGCTATTTGTATGTGAAAGTAGTACCCAGTTGATGTACGGCCTGAACACATTGCCAACGAAATAGACGACTGCCAGTGCCAGAAAAGCTTGAAAACCTTTGTGGATTCATTTTGGATTCACTGGAAAACAGAATGTTGCTAACTGCCCTAGAGGGTTGGTGGGTGAAGGACCAGGTATGGAAATATATCGAGAGCTCCCTTTTCGGTTCCATTATTCAGATAACTGACACTGTGAAGCTGAATCAGTGAAGCTTATTCGACTTATCCTCTACTGGTTCAGAGAACCTCGCCTCCTAGAGGTGCTGGCTAGAGGCGTGGCGAGAGAATTTTATTCAAGTCTCGCTTTTCACGTTAAAGACTAGGTCCTGTTGGTCAGGGAAACTGGGACCACAAGGAAGACCTTGTCTCAGTAGAGCCAGGTCTCCAATGGACTGCTACCCACCATGAAGGCCTAATCACTAGACACACCGACCTGGCTAAAGAGAATCACAGTTCAGGTCCCTAGCCACTAAGGCCTCCCCTTGACCTTCAACGGAACAGTGAAAGGGGCTAGAATCAATATGCCTGAGGAGGGACCTTCCAGAGCACCGTTTCGAGCACCTCTCACTCATACCACTAACACATACAACAATTGATCTCACAAGGCTACACTACATCAGTTCGCTTCTCTACCCCCACCACCAATTAAGTAACATATAACATAAACATCAGTCACATAAAAATAATTCAGGTAATGAAAACGCCACCAGCACCTCATCATCGGGCTCGCCAAGCTCGACCCCCCCCCCCTATGTATGATGAGCAACCTGCTTGTCGTCCCAACAAATAAGAGCAGAAAGGACTAGGCAATGCACCTTCATTCCACAATTCTGTATTCTCTGTTCCACAGAACTGCAAGGTAAACTGTGTGCTGCTGACACTGACCTAATAGTGCAAGATGCTACACCCGAATGTGGACATAAATGTACATACTTACCATAGCACTGCACTATGCCGGGCTCTTTGTAAGTAGAGCAAGAAGGATGTACCAGTAGACTCGTGACCCAGATGCCTGAGCCACACTTTGAACTCCCTTCATCCACGAGAAGTAGACCTTTCACCAGGCCATCAAACGTGCCAAATGGCCACGCTGGCGATATTTTGTGGAAGGGGAGAGCTTTGAGACCCCCCCCCCCCTGGGGAAACATTACAAGTCCTCCATAGGAAAAGCAACGAAGAGCAGGTCTTAGCTGCAATGCAAAATGAGTCAGGCTGGGCCTGCAGCATCGATCCTTTCTTTAGAAAGCGTTCCCTGACGACCTAGTAACTAGAGAAACTGACCTGGGGACTTCAATGCGTGGTTCCGCTTCTTTTCTCTCAAAGATTCTCCATCGAGCACGTCTTGAGCCTTCAGTGTGGAGGAAACAAGAAACCACGTGCTGCTCCACTGTAGATTCTACAACAGTGAGCGACGGTCACTGGGGGGGCCAGACGAACTTAGCATCATTTACTACTGCTACTATTTCTATGGATAGCTAAGAAACGTGGTCACAGTTTATCTGTCCTTTCGAAACTACCCCCCCCCCCCCCCCCAAGTAAATAGTTAGATCAGGTGGGAAACCAGATTAAGAACTCCTGTTTGATGATACGGGATTCCTCTCGTACAACAACAACAACAAAAAACTCGGACAACAACTCTCTACCGTGAGAGTGGCTAACGATCAAATCCGTATCTCCGTACCTCCACAGGTCAGAGTTGGGTGGATGCTGCAGCGACCGGCCTCTTGCATATGACTGATATAACCCTTGTCGAGGGTCATAAAATAAGGAAACACACCTGCTGAAGGCCTAACTGACTAGAGAGGTACAATGAGGCCAACTATAGAAGAACAGGTGTTATTAGAACTTTCTCGTACTGTAGGCCTGTCTGATACTTGAGGTAAGCCAGTTGAAGACGCCATAAAGACTCAATCTGTTGCTTCGAAAATTCGAAGAAACCAAACCTACTTCTTACTTCCATAGCCTTCTAAACAAAACATCCAGTTTACCTTCGCACTTAGCGTGGATTATTGAATTGAATTGTTAGTTCGCATGTATCACATATTACCCACTCAGATTCTCTAAGCAGGTACAAAAACAAAGGTGGTGCATCAGATATGAAGATAAGCGGTACAGTAACAAAAGGCGGTGCAGCTGATAAGCAGTACAGTAACAAAAAAACAGGTCCCTGGAAACTTACTGAAGGAGACAGCATTGGACAGGAACAGAAGAGTAGAAGAAGGAGAAGAAGACGTTATTTTAGAATAATACTAGCGTTTTGTTTTAGTTTGGTTTTGTTGAGACAATGATTATGGTTTCCGTGCTACTTATTCTTTAATAAATCATATTATTTAAATATTGTATTTCTGTGAATACACCACACGTCCGAGGCCATCAGTGTTCCTAAACACAGTGCAGCCTGCAGATTTGTGTACTTGAAAGGGAATATGGTAAACACCCGGCAGAGCAAGGGAGATGATTATATTGTGACTAGGAAAATTGTAGCGGAAAAAGGAGATTTGGTTTCCTTGTGAAACTGAAATACTTCTCCAGGGCGTGGGCAAAGGGCTTATGAGAGAAAAAGAGACAATGTGTTTGACGAATGTATCGTTCCATAACAAACTTGCTTCCTAAGCGATTTATAAGTCCAGTTTTGTTGTTTGGTTACACAACTATTGTTGCAACAAATAGAGCTATTCAAGAACATCAAGAGAATGCTTGTAATATAGTTAGTGGAAGCTCGAACAGACATTGAGAAGACTCTCCTCTGGAGAGCAAAGGGGCGTCGAGGCTATTCGTCATCATTAGGAAGCTTATTAACTCGAGTATAAGTGGGTCAGCATTTAATTTACAAGACCGTATGCACAGTGCGGGTCTCATCTGCCGGCGGAACTTGCGGGCGGATGAGTAGCCGCTGGTAGAAAGACGTGTTTTGTAGACTCGTTTTAATAAATTTGTTTACTTCCCACTTCATCAAAATCCGTTGGAGTCGTTCAGTATTTCTGGTCAATATGAGGGAGTATTTATTTAAAGCGTTGCACATTGTCTCCGTCTGTATCAGTTATGCCTTTGTAGTTTTTCGTAATGTGAGATTTTCTGAGTGCCCTTTGAAAATTCCATATAAGTACAAGTTCTGTGCAATACCTCTTCAAGAGGGGGCACGGAAAAACATGTAACGAAAAGTCAGTTAGTGGTAATAATTGTGGAATCTTCCTATTAGTTGTAAGCAGAAAACGTATTCATTACGTTCATTTACGAACTAAAGGCTGAATTAAACGCGGTAAACGTACTATGATCTAGCAAGTTATGTCATCGTGGTCACAAGTTAACAAAGAAGCTTGGTAGCTTTCAATTCACTGGTTCCTGGTATCAATCTTGTAAGATTTGCGAACCCAGTGAGTATTCTTTCTTGGGACTCGTCTTTCCTACCATACTTTTTGCCTTGTCCTGCATTAAAGATACATTCTGTTTCCTAATCAAATTTTCACGAAATGTTTTAGAGATTAGTCGGACTTTCTACACGATTACAAACACCATCGAAATCGAAAGTGTGTGTGTCTCTTGAATGACACTCCCTATTTTGATTGAACTAGGTGATAAGATTTGTAGCTTTGTCATCGCCAGGTTGTCTCGGATTAATGCTTGTGTACTGAGGTGGGAAGTTTGGAGATGCTTTTTGAAGAGCTGCTGACTAAGGCAAAAATTACGGCAATCGCGCCGAAGATTCGATCCACAATCCTCAACTTACGTCGAGAATTATGAATCGTCTGTCTTAACCACTAGACCACGATCAACCGCTTGCCTTTAATAGGAGTCAGTCAGCACACTTGTAAGGGATTTTAAAGCGAGCTATTATTTTTGCTCTTCTACCGATCAACTGGAGTCGTTCTATAATTCTGGTCAATATGAGGGAGTATTTGGCATCAACCCCTGCCTTTAATTTTAATATCAAATTGCCACATACCAATACATATGCAATATCAAACCCTAATTGAGAATGTGCTTTTTAAAAAGAATTTTGTTTTGATGAAGACTTCCCGTGTACTACCATTTCAATTGCTAATAATGGCATAATAATGGTATAACGCTGATACTGACGGGATGTGGTTAGTATTCTTTCTTCTCAACGTCGATTTTGTAGTCGCTATCTAATGGAACGTGTAACAGAAAGGTAGTATCATAATCGGGAAGCAGTAATTCGGATTTCACAGCATTTTACCAGAGATAAGAGTGGTAATGAAAACGCGTAGAATCTCCTGGAGTTTCGATCTCCTAGGTTCTGTAAAAAGAGGATGACGTCCCCGGAAGCTTGATCTGCTAGGGTCATAATCAGACGCAACGAGTACATCGGTAGATCACCCCTGGGGGGGGGGGGGCTGGTAAGAAAAAAAAGAACCTTAAAAGCCATAAAAATTTAGATTCGAAAGACCTAAGCGGCTCCACCGCTTGGAAATGAGGCAACAGAACCCTCCTTTGCTTTATATTTTTACGAAGTGCCCTATAAAATCTTGGAAGTCCTTTAGCATGCGGGGGAGGGTCATAAGCCTAACGGTCCCTCCAGACGAAATCACGTACACAAAGCCTCGTCATATATTGTCCTGTCAATTTTCTTTCAGTTTTCCGTTTTGAAACCTAACTGTTCAGGGGGCCCGTTATAGCCTTCACAACGACCTGAGTTTGACGTATTTGCTTCCTGTTTACATAACAGTAGTGAAAATCCCGTTTGGTTGATGTGACAAAATTATAGACAAGAAATGCACTTCGTTGGTAGGAGTTCACGCTGCCGAAACATCGTAGGACGTTCATGGTCTTACTGGACTAACTTGAATAGTTCATGACCTCAAAAGTATTCATACGGTTGAGATTGCCACAAATATCTTGGCGCCATTCAGAATTATAGTTATCGTTACGCTCTCCAGTAGGCTACTATTTTAGAAAAAATAATAACATCCTCCTTAATATACCAAATATTCTGCTAAAGAAAATATTCCAAATAATACCAAATATTCTGGTTTACGTGAATATTAGGTCAGTAACAGTGCACTTGCTAGCCTGTGAGTTAGTTAGAAATACATGTTAGAACTGCTACGTCTGCAATGTATGTTACTAAATTGTTTTGAAACCGTCCCCCGTTCTGAAAATCACGCTTCCATGTTTGGGGTGAGGGGGGGGGGAGAAAACAGTACATGTTTTTAGAGTTTTAATCTATGAACTAAAAAATAATTTTAAATGTTATAATTATAGTTAATAATATTGGTATAACCTTCCTTCTCAGATCTGTAGCAGATCATCATTATCATTTGCAGGCACAAAAATGTAAATGATCCATAGATTATTCCCTTTGGGACGAGGACGGCTTTTCCCAGCAGAACTGGTCGACACCAGTGGACGCTGTTAATTAACAACGACGGCGAATAATCGAGGCCGGCAAGATACAAACTCAGCTTGAGGAGACGTGAGTTTGATGGAGGAAGTGATCGAAGCGACACAGAGGATCTCAAATGTGAAAAGGGAAAGAAGATGAGCAATTTCGAACGCAATTATACCAGAACGTGAGGGTGCCTCAAGTCAGATTTAAGCCTTTTGAAGGCAAAGCGACAGTGGCTGGCGGAGAAGGCGACCAGTGCAGCAAAATAGCATCTAATCTGAGATGTGTTAGCCGGCTTTGAAAAGAAGAGATTTCGTTGCAGTTAATGGAGCCGTGAAAAGATGGATGGGATAGCAGGTTCGTGACTACGGAGTACACATCTGGGTTCAGAAATTCTATGTACTTTAGGCAAGGTGGTTTCGACCAGCGGCAACTTGGAAGACTGGATTTTCATTGAATTCTTCAATCCTATGCAATTAGAGATGTTGCTACATGAATAGCGTATTTCTAAATTAATTATAGTCTCTACGAATATGCAGCGCCAAAACTGATAGAAGTAAACTAAACGGTCCATTCGAACGACCATCAAGACGACATAAAGAATTCAGTATTGCAGCCCTTTTGAGATTATAATCTAGAAACTGTTCTTCCGGTAAATTTAGTTTTCGTTCATCTTTGAAACTACAGTAATCGTAAAATTGCGACGAGGAAACAGTGTCTGACGACCTAGCTTACAGAGATATTTAATTGGAGGTGAATTCAATAGGCGGTGGTTTTTACCTGAAGGTAAAAAGATGCCGAAAAGATACGTTAGGTTCTGCTGCCCGCACTAATTGGTGCCATCTCTTTCCTGATGTCAGGTGATCATTTCCAGCCAACGAACTTACGAGAATTTGGTGGGTAGTTTATCTCATCAATAAGAGCATTCACGTTGCGTTTAAGACATAAAAATTAGACTATAAACATTAGAAATCAAGGGTGAGAGATGTTTGAAAGAACACATTACAAAGAAAGAAATGGTCAAACGACGACAATATGAACACCGTTAACATTAGGATGATAGATAATAATATTAATTACTCGATGAGGATTTTGAGGGCTGATAAACTTCTACAAATCTGTCGCCTAGGTTGGACTTAGTAAATGGTCAATTTAAACATTTGCACACTTAACAACAGTATTGAAACAAAACAAAGGTGAAGGTTGCTTGGTTTGTACAGGTAAAAAGAAAGCAAAAAGATGGTCCTGTGGGTGACATGTAGTGTGGGTTGTGTGGCCGAACTACGCTATTTCCCTAGCAATGAGACCACTATCTTTTTCAGAGTTTTACACTCTCTCCTTTTTCATGATTCGAAACTCAAGGTTACAGAAATGTTTGAGCCACTCCATAAATTATGGAAAGGCCCGCACTTGAAAAGCTTGTGAGGGTTATAGATTGGATTTGTTGAAAACTGACATAAATATTTGAAAGATTGATATTAGATTATCATATTAGTGGAAAAGCAACTGCAATAACTGCGCACAGGAAACAGCATCTTTGTTTACTATTATTATTATTATTATTCCAAAACATATGTAAATTATTCACAATAATAGAAGAGAATACTCGATGGAGCACGGTAATGGCGGACAAATATCAGGATACGATAAAGAAAGATAAGAGCTAACCGGACCTAACCGCCCACTTTTTTGGGGTTAGAACTGGGACAGGGCTCGAGCTTAACCCAATCTGGTGAAACCCGTTTTTGTGGCGGGAAGCGGTTAGGCACGGTTAATTGTGCAAGCTGCTTCACACAAAGAGGTGGACAGCAAAGCAGACATTATCACAACAGTGCGTCCTTCTGCTGGGCTTTCTGTACTTACGCAACAGAACCACAGAGCGATCAAAGCGCAGCAAACGTTTTTGTGGAAGTGGAGAGCCTTGAGAACCCCTGGAGCAAGCATTACAAGTCCTCCATAGGAAAAGTGAATGTGGGATTAGAGTAGGTTTTAGCCTGCCTAAGGCAAAGACCATTGTAGCAGTAATCCAATCTTCTATGTATGAACGACGTACTGGAGCTCACTAACCATCACAACGGAGAAAAGTGTGGAGCAAACTTCGTATATGCAACCTCTTATACTGCTAAGAAATGTAGCTTGCGTGGTTTGCTCTTGATCACTATTTCGAGCTCTTTGCAGAAATCTACTCGCAGATCACCTTAAAATTAAGAACTCCGGTTCACATCTATGTAACCTAATTTTACAAACTGATGGACGATTTTGCTAAATCTACAACGGGTACTGAGCAATGTTGGAATTTCAGGGATCGAGAAGGCCATTCCAAGCAAGCTGCTAAGATGGAGGAGCCATCTGACCAAATACCACCAACCAAGACAAGCCAAATGAAGGAAACTAGTAAAGAGCACCTCCTCAAGGGAGGGTCTTGGAACTTCGGAGAGATCTGCTTGGATGGCAATCTTTCCAACACTGGCAGCCTACTCCAAGCCCACTTGCACACAGGATAAGCCAAGCGTTTGGTCGTTTGGTTGAGTGTCCATTAAGTGACAAAATAAATAACTATACAGTGGTACAATTATTTCTCGTACGCGTAATAGTTTTGGGTGCTGCTTTCGTATGGAGATTACTCACCGTATCACCAAAAGTTCTGTACTCTTAATGAGCCAGAATTATTTGGTTGTATCTGAGTCTGATACCTGAGTCCATGAACTGATGGCTACGCACTGTTGAAAAAACAAATAATTTTTTAAGTAAATGAATACTCACCGATGGACACATCTTGCACTGATACTTCCGACCGCTACCGTTTTGAGTCACTACGTGGTGTTGGTCTTCTGATTTTGTGGGGCCTCCCAGGGGATGCGGAACAATGAGCATGGACGCAGAGGTGGCGTGAACGCTGGCTGGAGGTGATGCGCTGCTGCTTCCGGAACTTAAAGTTCGCGGGGTACCGCCATATACTCCACCAGAGTGTGCACTCTCGTCAACTGCAACAATGGTAACAACAACGACGCACTATAGTCTTACGGCGATACAGAATAATTTAACAAATTGGCGACCAATAATTTTTGTAAATACGAACGATGACTTAACTCCCTATCGTTTTAGCTTTACCGGGTATCCAAAGCGGCACGAATGTTACTTAATCTTTGATTCGTATACGGTCAGCATAATGGATGGTGGAGGAATAGAGGATAACCAAACGATCTCCCTGTGTATTCATGGCCTGTACTTGCATTTGCGTACTTGCTGGTGGCCCTGATTTTAACGTTTGGGGTGGGCGCAGCGCCCATTGACGTTGGTATGTTCAGGGATGACGTTACAACAAATGATGGGTTTAAGAGAGAGCCTTTAAAATCACTAAATATTGTTAGTTGACTCTTACGAAGAAGGAAGAGGCGGCGACTCAGGCAAATTGAAATTTGAATTAAAAACTTTCTTCAGAATTGCCTGAAACCCTTCTAAACATCATCTAACATTGTGTTGTTCGATTCGCCAACTAGATTCACACGACGTGATCATTGAATTAGACGGTGAACTGCAGGAATATTATTTTTTCCTCTCGTTGATCATACACGCTGCAAAACTTTATGTTCATATAAAGTCAAGGTTGCTGGATAGTGTACGTGCCGTGGCGTTGACGTCGTGATTTAATCAATTCTTTCAACGATCAAATTTTTTTTCAGTAAATATAGACCCGAAAATATGAAGCTGAAAGGCACAACAAATTATTGTCTTCACGTTATGCGCGGTTCGTCGACAGATAACTAGGGGGTCAATATATAGCATTCTCTTTTTTAATACCTTTACGAAATGCCTGTTTCCAAACGAATGAATAAAGATCTCAAGGAAGTACCCACGAACTTAAATTTAACCTTTCATATCACACTTTCAGGTTCATCAAGTTATTATTGACGCACGAACTAACGCTCCTCTTAGAACCTCGTTTGTACAAGTTTATTACATAATGACAGATCTGAATAGAGGCGCCATCTAATAGCATCTCCTGGGTGCCTAATAATCGCTTCCTCTGCGGGGCGTGGAGCAGCTTATGAATTTAATGAACCTCAATCCGCTTGGTGGTATTGTTTACAAATTGAAGACATGGAGTGGCCACGCCGTCAAAGTTCGTATATTTATCTTGATCAATTCGTAATACTTCTAAGTGGCTCAAACGTGTTGAATAAGTATTGTCAATGAATATCATCTTCTACAAAAAAAGGAAGAGCACAAACCATCACGTTGTTGTACGAAGCTCCTTACAGTTTACTTGAAAGATAACGCGGGAGGAAATTACTTGAATGATGTTCAAATGTAGCCGGATATCGGGGAAAAAAGTCTGTCTTAGTATGTGAAAGATTGGAATACAAAAATATTTTATTTTGGTAAATTTTGACTTGTTTAAAGGATACTAAGAGACAATGAAATTTTGAATGCAAAAAGTGAAACTATTCATATAATTTCTAATGCCATCTCTCGGGGATGGGGCAACTATAGCGTTCGCTCTAGGGTGGATGTGCTGAGAAGCTTTCGATGCAGCAAGGAAGCTGACCTCGCCCTTAAATTGTACTGCTTTTGGGGAGTAAGGTCGCAAAAAGGTGAGTACATACGACTCGTAAGGTGCACGCCTAACTCTGCCTCACTCATAGTCACAATGGATGAGGTGGATCATGTGCCAGGTGGGGGATGTACAGGGTGTTTAGAGAGGCCATGGGGGAGGCTAGTCGCCACGGCCAATGATGGTTCATGGGAACCATCACAGAAAAACGGCAGTGCAGGGATCTTCTTCAGCGGGCGAAGGAGTGAGCAGCAACATAACCAGTTATCCCCCTGGTTCAGGGACGACTTGGGCACTGCTGCTTTTTTGGTGGCTCGACCAAGTCAGGTTCATTCGATTGATCACGGGGTTATGGTAATGGTCTTACGTTTTAGTAGACCCAATTGGAGTCTTTGATGGGAGATTGGAGGAACCAACTTTTTTCTCTCGATTACAATACTTTAAACCTTACCTTTTTTTTACAATACTTTTACAATACTTTTTTTTATTTTTAAACCGTCGTGTCAGTGCTCGTCATCCTAGAATTATCACGACACAGTTATTATCAAATAGTGAAATTGTGAGTTTGGTTAATAATTAAAGTTGCGACAAAGGCTCTCACATTATGTTATTCGTAATTCTCGTGGCTCCCACTGAGAAGAGCAAAAAGCCGAAAAATCAAACTTCAATCATTCCACCAGATCGGTGTAATTTACCAACTTTGTTGGCTTCGAGCCACTTTAAGGCACAGATGTGTGTCAAGGGCTCTGCTTATTTTCAGTGATCAGTACGCGTTATTGGAAACGGATAACGCGGAGACTGAAAGTTCAAAGCGTAGAGAGACACCGGCAACAGAACATCTCCTGGTACCTTGTCGCGGTTGTTTACCCACACAAAGTTTATTCCACCGAATCGACAGTCGATCGACAGGTCTGACTACAGCGTTATGAGAGCTAACAGTATTGGACCTGATACTCCAGGTAATGCTCCCAAATCGAGACTCCACCATCAACTACGTTCATTACGCGAAATCGGTTCTCACCACTAGCCAACATTAATAGCAGTCCTACAAAACGATGTCAATAATGGAACAGTAGTACCAAGTAAAGATAAATTTCCTCCATTATATGTGTATAATATCGCCAACATGAATCGCTTCATTTCGAGAGGCTTCTACTTTCCCGGCTCAACAGCCATATTTGAATTTCAGTTTGAATTCCGTCATCTTCACTCCTGTCAGCAACAACTGCATAGATTCGTACAACACAACAACACTCGATTCACTTGAAAGGAAGGAGGTCTGCTTCGGATTATGCCTCGATGTAAAACAAGCATTCGAGTTTGGCACCCAGGTCTACTCTTCAAATTGAAACCGTTACTACCAGACCTATTGCTGGCTGATCCAATGTTTCATCACCAACAGATCTTTTCACATCAACCGCAATGGTGCTCATTCACGAAGCTGTGGCTTTAGTGACGTTTCAACTCCCCTCGATACCAGCACTGCAATGTTTGCTGATGACTGTGTAATAGTTTCCCGCGACACATCTGGCGTAGAATCATCTGCAACACTGCAGCTCCACCTCAACAACATACAGGAATGGGCTGACCAGTGGCGAATTGAAATGAACGCAGAAAAATCATGCATGACCAGATTTAACATGTAAATACTTTATCAGATACATAGAAGTCATATCGTCATGAACAACCAAACCATTCCAGATGTGGTACACCTACAGCAACGGCTCACGTTTGACGCACACCTAAGTGAGCTAATAAAAAGACTTCGCACCCGCATTAACCTACTTAAGACCCTCCCCAGCCAAACTTCCCCATCATCGTTGGATAATAAACGCCTAATTTATTTACCATGATACGCCCAATCTGGCAGTCTGGTTACCCCATATGAGGGCTAGGCTGTAACTCTCAGATCAAAAAAGTTCAAACCTTTCAGAACCGAGCTCTTTGCCTAATAACCGGTGCTCCATTCTAATGCCTAATTCTGTTCTCCATAGAGATCTCGACGTACCACTAGTAGAGGAGCTCATGGGACCGACTACCCCACCCAGAAAAATAATGTTCGAACTGTTGAAATAAAACAATTAGTCCCACCCAACAAGTGTGATAACTCAATTAACTTATTTATTAACTATTTAACATTCCATTTACATAAGTAATCAACTACATTCTTTCCTTACTTACATTATTATTAATACAGATTTATAATAAGAGGGCCTGTTAAAGAACAACTACTCTCGCACACGTTTCACTGTACTCGTACAATATAAAACCCAGAAAATTATTACACAACGGTTTATTATTCTCTTGAACAGCTTGACCTAGTCGCATATCGCCGAGACCAATCTCATTCGATTCAGCATCGAAAAATACCAGTAAACGATATGAAACACTATCTAACTACTACGAAATGACGAAAATTACGGTAAAGATGTGATTTCAGCTAAACGTAAAACAATTTATATTTTATTTCTGAAAAGTGTGAAAGTGGTTGAAGAAGAAACTTTCAAATATTATGATGTGGGGTTATCGATTTGGTCATCGTAGTGAAACATATTTGAACAGAATTTTCAAAAGGAAAGCAGTTCTTGGCATGAACACAAATTTAATGGAAAAGCTTCCTGCATGCGAAGCGAGGCTTGCCTCAGGGGAAAGATGACGGTTTCCTAAGAGGGAGAGAAAAGAGTGTGCATCCTTGGCAATCATTCACTACGATATGCGGGGGCCCTGTACGTACTCGTTACATAACATCCAGCTATATGGAGTTGATCTCACCGAAATGTATTCTCCTGTGGTGCGACTAAACTCTCTTTGCTATGCTATGACTCTAGCAGTGGAACAAGGCATTGTGCAACTGGATGTTAAAACATCATGTCTTAATGGAGAATCGGATGAGACTATTTACATGGGTGCCCCACTCGTCTTGTAAAAAACGTTAGAGACATTGTGCTCAATGAGTCTGGAAAGGTTACGAATGATCCACAACAGATGCCGATCGAGTTATATTCTGGGAAGACCGTTTGTAAGTTGAACAAATTTTTGTATGATTTAAAACAATCTGGTGGGCAATGGTTCATATAATTGGAACCACGAAACGTTGAAATCGTTAGGTATGGAATCAACAAATGCTGATCCCTGGGTTTATGTTATGGATAACTGTAATGGTCCAATAATCTAGACAATTTCCGTTGATGATATTACTATTACGTCCAAAAATTTGAAACCTAAATTAATTAAAGAATTTAAAATGAAAGATTTGGGCAATTAATTATTGTTTGGGTATGGAATTCCAATATGCTAAACATGAAAACGCAATGAAAATTTCTCAGAAGAAATATCTGTATGAGTTGCTAAGGAAACACGGGATGATTGATTATAAACCCTTATTTACTCTGTTGGATCCTAATACCAATTTGAAAGCACTCCCTATAATTTCTGATGAGGAAATGTCAAACTTCCCGTATCATTCATTGATTGGTTCGTTGATGTATCTGATGATCGGAACACGAGTTGGCATTTCGATTGCCGTCAATTTCCTGAGTCAATTGAACTCAAAGTACTCCCAGGTTTATTGGAGAACGGTGAAACGTCTCCTTAAATCTTGAAGATCTATTTACCGCAGATTGAAGTACCGAAAATGTGGGCGAGTCGTTGGTGGGTTGTGCAGATGCAGACTGAGGGAACAACCAAATTGATAGGCGTTCTTTCAGTGGCTACATTTTCAAACTGTCAAGAGTGCAATCAGCTAGGCAGTGAGAAAGTAAAGGACTGTCGCTCTCTCAAGTAGTGAAGCAGAATTCTTGAGTTAGTCAGAAGCTGCGAAAAAACCGATTTACCTGCGAAGATTTCTGTTGAACCTCGGTTTTCGTTTATTCCCGCGAATTACCGTCTTTATTATTATTTTTTCTTTAAAAGTGTTTACCACACAAGTCCGTTTCAAACACTTTCATCGTTTCTGTTTCTAATGATTCCTAGTTACTAAAACAAGTTTTCTTGGCTGAGACTTAATTTTCTCCGAGATTGCAAGAGGTCTTATCGGGCCCACCATATTAATCGCGGGCTGTTGAACGTACGGGTACCTGTTGGCTGTAACTTGAGAAGTTCGGTGACGTCTTCCTAAGTGAGGTAGTCATTTCAGAGCGGTGTGGCTACTACCAGCATCAGGTTACTTTCAGCAAAAGAGGGCCCAGTTTACTAAAATCGAAAGGCCCTAACACCTCATAATCATCAGCGTTTCAAAGCTATTTCAAAACTGCACATTTGCATGACAAGCAACTTGTGTAGCGTGATACTAAACCCACCTCATTCATTGAAAGTTTAATGTCTACCAATATGTGAAAGCTATATTCAATTATTTTGAATTAAACACGTTTTGAGGGTTTGTGTCGAAAATATTATTGTCTCCTCCAGTTGATATTGATATATTGATCGATTAATTCCCATATAGTACGAAAATTATATTCAAGTATTTCCCGACATTTTTGGTACCCCTGGTGGGACAGAAGTACAGAAGAGTTACGCTGATGGAGATAGTAGGACTAAGAAGAAGGCGAAATATTCTACGAGAATTGGTGCAACAATCTTCGATGAATGTTGTGGACGCATTAAAAGCTAGTGACGAGTTCGCTGCTCAATCTCACTTCATAGTTCTGATCGGGAAATCAGAAAGAATGATGGAAGTTGACGACGAAATTACAGGCAAGATAACGGGTCAGCGCAGATGAGTTCGGATGAAATGGACGTTGAACTCACACACACTCGTTCACTGTAATGTTCTGTATCTAAGGAAACGATTCGAAATTTTTTTGCAGAGCTCTTCACTAAATCAAGTAAGCGATGTAGAACATAGTAAGAAGAAAAAGCGTAATTTATTATTTCCGAAAATCGAGCTGAAAAAATTTGATGGGGACATTAAAAATTGGTTAGTTTCTCTGGTCTCAGTTTCCGAAAATAGACGAAGATGAATATGTAATACAATAGGCTTGTGTAATACATATAAATTTGCGTATTTACGTGATGCGATGGTATCAAGTTCACCAGCTGCCAATTTGGTGAATATATTCCTACCGATGAATCTCGGTTACCATGAGATGGGCTGTTGATTGAGACGTACATGTGCGAACTCTTGTCTTTGGTTTTACGTAATCACTGTGGACCGAGATTCGAGTTGCATGAGCTTTTCGATAATTTAGAAATTCAGTTGAGGGTGTTGGAGTTATTGGGACTATCGTCTAATAAATTTGCCGCTGATCAACGAATACAGTTAGCAAAAACTTCTTCCGGACATTCAAGGTCTTGGAATGTTCCGTACACCGACCGCTTCTAGCTTGCTCGCTGGCTCTGCTACGACGAAAAACCCTAAAATTGGAATTAGAAATAATATAGAATGTTCGGACTCTAAAAGGAGTGATAAGTCGATGATAACGAACGATTTAGGTTGTGTGTGGTGCGATATGACTTCCCATGAATCACCAGAATGCTTTAAAGCACGCTGTTGGTCACTGAATGAGAGAAGAGAATGGCTTAAGAAAAAGGGTGCGTGCTATGTTTGTCTTAAGCCAAGTACTCACATTGCATCAAATTGTAAGGCAACTGTTAAATGTTTCATTTGTTCCGGTCGGCATTACACAATTATGTGCTACAAGCTTGTTAAAAAGTGTCAAGTCAGACTCTAAGGCCAGCTCAGCATCAAACTGTGTGGTCGAACAGCCCAGTGAAGAGCATGTAGGAGAGAGGGCTACGACAATGTTGTCGCACGAATCAGAGCTCGTATTGTTACAAACGATACTTGTGAAGATTAGGGCTCTGAACGGAGAAAAAGTGGTCGGAGTTTTGCTTGATTCAGGTTCCCAAGGAAGTTACCTCACAAAATCATTAGTAACAGACTTGAAATGAGTGTAGGTGAAGAAATTTGGAGCCACAGTTTATTTTGTGAATCTGAAATGAGCGCGAAAACGCATAAAAAATATCAAATTACTAACAAGGCCTCAACTTGACCTCCAAGTTCCAATGTTCGATCTTAGTATCTTATGATGTGGACAAAATATGCAATTACGTGCCGTGATCAAACAATAAAGATGTGACGCGGCGTCTCAACAAAGCAAAACATAATCTTATGTGACGTAGGAGCATATCCTCCTGCAATCGAAATTTTACTCTCCGATGTTATGGGTCCGTTATTGACAGGACAGACGATAAATTTGGGCAGCAACTTGATAGCCATCGAAAAAATTTTGGGTTGGACTTTGATGGGCCCAACTTTTAGGGATAAAAACATGCTCCGGTCGTCGCAGTGTCGAATTTCACGTTCGAGTAGCAGGATCTTAGCAACTTAGAAGCATTCGGAATAACTGATATTGATAATCTAGATTGGGAAAATATTCAAAGGCAGACGACTACCGACCTACTCAAGATTTGCACAAAAAGGACGGCATATACGGAATAGCACTGCCTTGGAAAAGTAAAACATCTAATTTGGTATGTAATTGACTCACAGCAGGAAAGAGGCTTATGGCTACAACGAGGAATTTAATGTAATCTAGTCAATTCTCGGAATATCTCAAAACCTTTTTTTTCTGTGGGTTGGTTTGGATATTATAGCTGATTCGTTAATGAAGCTTGATAAACTCGAATTTAGGAAGTTAGGCTAGGAGGCCTGAGTTAATAAAGCTTGCAACAACTGCTGTACCCATTTCGATTCAGAACTCCATTGTAATGAATGAAGGAAATCCATTCCTCCTACACCTCCCTGGTGAGGTTGTTTTTGAGAGAGAATGGTATCAATGATGAAGCAATTATTAAGGAGTAACCTGGGTTGGGCTACTGTTATCTATGAGGAGTTTGTTACGCTTCTCTGTGGCGTTGAAGCAACCATAAAGATCTACTTGTACGTGGCAGATCCTCGTTTACTTATTCCAGCTCTTTTAATCCAAGGCATCCCTACGTCAGGTGTTTCAGACCTCGATCAGATTATCTATTATTGGAAGTATCTTATGAGATTGCGTGAGGGTCTACGGGAGAGATTCAGGAACGAATACCTCGTCTTATTGATCAACAAGGGAACTCCCGCGCGCAATTCAGTCAGGAGAGAGGTGTTGTTTTGGTGGGAACCGAGACAATGAAACGGCAACATTGGCCGCTGGGACTTGTGTTCGGCATTAAGGTCGGAGCTGACGGACATAGTTGGGTGGCAAAGCTCCGTTTGACAGACTTGAAGGACGTTATTAGACCTCTTCAGCGGTTGTTTCCGTTAGAAGTGGCTGCAGGGAGAATATCGAAAATATTATTGTCTCTTCCAGTTGATTAAAACATCTAGATTGATTAATTCCCATATGGTACACGAAAATTATATTCAGTTGTTCATCAGAGTTCGAGGACGATTATTTGTGTTATAATTATTTTCTATTAATTTAAGCTACGGCTCGCCCCCTATTTAAGGTATTTCCCGACAGTTTGCGTCTTGATGTTACGCTCTCCAGTTTCTACCTGGCAGAATCTACCGAGTTTGATTATGAATTCATACCTCCTACCAGCGGATACTATCCAGACGTCGATGGTATTAGCTTCCACTAAAGCCGATATGGTCCAATTGGAACTATCGGAGTGTTTAGGGAGATGCAGTAGCGCTGCATTGCACATACTGGAGGAGTAGTTTCAAAAAACTGGTTTGGTAATTGTTGTTATGTTTACAGGTACACCGCTAGGGAGGCTTGATGTCGGGACTTCGGCCTTCAACTAATTCTTACTCCAGCCCCGGCCTTCAGGTGGCTCGGGTAAAGCGATCTATTTACAAACTAGAATCGGTTTATGATTCCTAGACAACCTTACGCATCGAGAAGCAGACAAAAAGAGAATGAATAAGTGGGTAACTGCGTTAATGAAAACTAAAAACTCTCGTTCCAGCTAGCAGATCTTTAGTTCCAACGGTATCAAAGACCTGCTGCTTTTCACATCTACTTGAAGCGTTACTCAAAACTGCACCCACGCCAACTGGATCACCAAGCCAACTGGAACATCCAATTGGAAAAAGCGTTACATCCGTAGAAGTTGTTTGATATGTCTGATGTATACGTACGAATTCGGAGCCACACAGGAAGGTGAGGCAAAAGCCAAAAACCGACGTACACCACCCATGGGGCATTTAAGGAGAGTTCCATGATAACATGAAATTCTATTATGTGACCCTCACCAGTTTCTAGCACCATTATTTTCATTTCGATTATTACACGCTCAATAACATTAAATCGGCTGGAGCTGGAAAACTTTGCTGCTGTCCTTAAAGTGTTGTTCCCATCACGCAGTAAATTTAGCTGTACTAGACCATACGATTCGCTAAAAATCAAAAATACCATGAAAATGACAGTGCTGAAGATCATAATGCTCCCTTTCCCTTCGCAAGAATATAAATATTTGGTAACCCAAATGATGATTTCCCCAGGCTTTATGAATAAATGGGGGTAATTATAAAAATAACAAGTCGCTGCTGTCCATGAAATGTTGACATTTTTTAAGCAAACAGCGTATGCTGTGACTAGAAGGATTGTATTTATACTGTTGATAATTGATAGTAAAATACCAGTAGGGTCGCTTTATTCGGTAGCGGACCTGCTTTCTCTATCTGGATTCGCTTGTCTATCTCGTTCCTACACTGCAGTAGGACTCGGACATACACTCGTTGTTTCTTTGTTCTCTGTGCACCAAACCGGGTTGTCCAACTGGTTTAGCTTTTGGTAGCCATAAGTGATCGACAAAAGTCCACGATTAAAGAGGTAGGTAAATGGGAGTAAAGACTAATGTATACGCACACTAAATAACTTTAAAGCGTAATCCACCGTCAGTTGACGTCGAAGCAGCCGCCAAATAGAAGTGAAGTAAGGGATGATCCAAGCGAGAAAGAAAACTGGGAGACGTCAGGGTTGCTACCTGCTCACATACCTCTCTCTCCATAGCCCTGACCTTCGCCCGCTCCATCGTCCTATCTCTTCCACCGTCATCTGTTAGCAGTTCAAGCTGAACGCCCACCTATAGACATCATCCCTTCATTCCTCACCCGCCCATGACTACGAAGCCTTCTCTTCTCTTTTCCTTCTCACTACTTTAACACATAGCTCAGCATCCCTGTCTCCGCTACCCTCTTCCTCCGTAGCCATGGTACATATGGCCTACCCTCTGACACCCTCTAAAATCCGGTCCCACGCTTCAAAACTCGAGCCCCCCCCCCCGACGAGATGAGTTATAGTCTCCCGCTTCTATGAATTCACGCACATTGTTTCCTGATCACCTTCACTATATCATACAGTGTCTGGGGACGATATTTAGAGAAAACGATTGAAACAAGTCAGCTCAAACTTGAAATCTAGCCCGCAGGTCACCATTGGAAGCCATATAAGGATGTGAGCAAAATCTGCTCAAACACTAACAAGTCAATCAACTGTTATAGTGATGAAAACACCGAATAATACGTTCTTCATCTTTTATATAGATAGCTCCATAAAAGACAACACAAGAATACCAGGAAACTCCCATTCGTGAAAAATGACGCGAGCAGCACAATAGATTACCAAACATTTGGACGAAAATCGGAGTTTAGCGTAGTTTTTTCCTTATGAGCTCTGCTCAAATGTTACTAGGATTTTCAGGTGGTACTCCAACCAAATACCTATAAGAAGAGTTTTCACTAAACCCCGTAACATATGCAGGGGCTCCCGAAAATACGGACTTTTAACCACCGTCGTTTCACTTGCTTTGGGTAGCTGGCAAAGTGATTATTATCCTTTAAAAAAAAGTGTTTACAGCCTCATTAATTCTCAGTGAACCAATAGCTCAATGATGGTCAGGGCCGCTCTCTGACGCCGTGAATTGGCGTTTTAAAAGTTTAAATGAATTGAGTGAAAAATAAATTGAGTTAGTAGAAAAAGCAACGAACACAAATGAATTGAAGAAGAGCTAAGCAAAGTTGTGTGATGCGACGCACCTGATATTCGTTTCCTGGTTGGTCTATGAAGTATAACTTGTGTCTCTAATCATTTTGTGAATCAATGTGAGCAATCCTACCATCCCAGGCATCACTCTAGTGTTTTACACATCCTTTGAGCTCCCGAGGTTTGTTTATTCGAAGACATCATACTCGAGTCCAACTAGATATAACCACAAAATACTTCATAGTACTTACTCACAAAGGAAATACTCTACAATTAAGTTTGAGAAAGAATCGCAATCGATTACACAACCTACGATAAAGAGGGAACTTGGTTTCACTTTCGTAAAGTTTGTTCCGTCTCCCTCCAAAGTCACCAAGCACCTATTTCCCGTCGTAATACACAACCGAAACGTTTTCATTTGCTGCGTTCTCGTTGTATACTCAGGGAAACCGGTAATTTTTCGTGTGCTTCGACTCACATGTGGACTCCTATCCTAATAACCTCTCTTATTCAATCCAACGTCGAAAAATATTAGGAATACAACATGGGTACATCGCATTCAGTTCAGCATCGAAAAATAGTAGTAATATAACCACGACAACAAAACGATGAAAATTGACGTTTTCTAGGCGACGCTAGGCAATTCGCACGACGCGATTAGTCGACTTGACGGGTGGTTGGAGGCTGTGAAATGAAATAAGCGCAGGCTGGGTAGAAAACATAACTATTGCTATATCGCCCCGCCAGTTCCTTCAATTAGTAAAATTCAGCTCACTATACTGCCGTAATTTCACTATTGTCTATCTAGACGCAGCCGCGCATCTCTAAATCCCGTCGTATTCGACTCAGCTGATGAACAGCTTGACCTAGTATTACTGCTCTGAGACCCATCCCATTCGACTCAGCATCGAAATATACCAGTAAACCATGCGAAACATGACCTGACTACAAAGGACCGACGAAAACTAAATATTCCAATCACCCGTAGGCGCCTGTAGGCAATTGGCACCACGTGGTGAGTGAAGGGGGCGAGGGAGGGAGTACAAACGATGAAACGATTAGTTTGGCTGTAGTTATTGTCCCGCGAGTTCTTTCAATTAGTAGACTTTGGGTCACTATAACTACTGTAATGTCACTATACGCCGTTGTACACTTCTGATACTCATTCCATTCGACCCAGGATATAAAAATACCTTGAAAACGATATCAAACACAGCGTATTTGCAATTAAACTGCGAAAATTGCGTTTTTGTTAATTTTTTTTAACCGTTTTTTGCCCATCACAACCATGGGTTTCGTCCGATCTAATTGCCTAGTAGGATACCAAATTGAATTTTTGAACTAAAGAACGGATTTGCAGAAAGACGGAAGTTTAGACGTTCAACCAGTAAGTATGGCCTGGACAGAAGATAATAGATTTTGAATCCCCGTGCTTTTAAACTTGAAGTATAAAATTTTGAGGGGGAGAAGTCGATACCGGTGTGCGCAGATTTGTACGAAATCTGTACCCGCTGGTAACGCAAGCGTAGTAGGTGTTGTTGCTCCTTTGGAGGTCCAGTGTCTTTGTTTGAACTGTTGACACGTTCCCCCACTGAATAAATAAATAACGGTAGCCGCAGTTAATCGAAAAGTAACGGTGGATTGGAAAGCTTGTGACTTCCAATATTGTCATGTTCAAACTGAATATTACATTTCAAGTTGCACTGCGCTTAGAACTGTGGTGTAGTCTAAGATTGTCATAACATCCTGACAGGTGGCTTGTTTCATAGTTTCAGGGATGGGAATTGGGTTTTCACGGTGTGCCATCTGCCCCAAATCCTACCTGTGCTCGTCCCTCTCCGAAGCCAGGTCAGATTCAGAAGTTCTTATTCGTCATTAAGGCTACTAAAATATCGAGCTTCTCTTCTTGTAGTGTTAAAAGTTCTCTATGAAACAACAAAAGTTGTATGTGCCACTTGAAACTGGAAAGCTGGTGATTTTAAACAATTCTTGACACAATAACAGGGACAAAAACAACGAAAGATGACTTTTTCTTAAAGCACAAACCTGTGAACCCGATGGAGCTCGATGTACTCGATGTTTTTGAAAATTACGAATTACAATAATACAATTATCTTCATTGGCCTCGAAACAATAATACAAATACTATACAACTGTCAGAGCCGGGTTTTCTGCGTAGCGAAGTAACAATATTCTTTAGTCTACTACTACTTTATTATTTTAAACAAATGAAGATCAGAAAAGTTCTGCGAGGCATCAAACAACTTTTAACAACCAATGTTAATGCGATGACAGACTACATATACTGGAACTTTTTCTTTGTTCGCCGCATCACTATGGAAACAAATGTTTATTCAGAACAAAATGTATTTACTTGTAAGTTGAGCGTAGCTCGTAACTTAGATCCAAATCCTTGAAGCCGTTTTCGAGAATATTGGAAAAGCAATAATTTAATGTTCGATGTTTTCCGATGTACCTTAATGAGTTATATCTCCGTTCAATGTATCACATTCATGGCACACAAATTGTTGCCGAAATCAAATGCGGGTATACTTTGCAAGAAGCCCCTCCGTCAGGTTGACTAAATTATGAAAGACCCCAGGGAATAATACGAAAACGTTTTGGTCTCATTTGGGTGTCTATGTTCAACGGACTGTTAAAGGATCACTTATAGAGAAAAAATATCTGGTGCGTAGCAACACACAACTTTCCGCAACCCCCGTAATTTCGAACACCAGCTACATATGCGGGCGCTATATCTTCGTTCAACGTATTTTTACAGGAACATTTATGGAGAACAAAATGTAGGGACTAGTTAGCTGAGAGTACTCCCTAAGTTTGATCGAAATCGTTAGAGCCGTTTTTGAGAAAATTGGAATACCGATAAATTAATATTCGACAAATCTCCTTTTCTGAGTTAACTTGGTTTATATCTCCGTTCAACATAAATATACAGAAATAATTATTGAGAACGAAATGTGGGTATGGGTGACTAAAAGACACTCTGTAAGATCTATCACATCTGGTGAATAAGTTACCCTGGAATTTACGGAAATGTTCGAAAAAACGTTATTTTCGACACATTTTGATTTTTATCTCTGTTCAATGGACTGTCAGAGGAACATTTATTCAGAACAATATGTAGGTATTAACTATTCGAAAACATCTTGAAAGTTTGGTGATAATCGTTGAAGCCGTTTTGCCAAAAAGCGTAAAAAACCTATTTTTGCTTCATGGGCCTATATCTCCGTTCACCGTATTTTCATGGAGATATGTATGGAGAAGAAAAGTTTGGTATTGATTAGTAGAAGATAATTTGAAAGTTTAATCAAAATCATTAGAGCCGTTTATGAGAAAAATGCGAAAACCCCTATTTTTTGGTAAATTTTCGTCCCCCCCCCCTTCCCATCAGTCAAAATCGTCCATAACCTTATTTTGGTGTCTACAAAAAATAACGAACCAAACAAAAAAAGAACCAGCTCAATCGAATCAGCCGTTCTCCCGCAAATCGAACTACAGACACACACACATACACACGGACCACGCGCCGAAATTAGGTTTTTTAGACTCAGTAGGGTCTGAAACGTAAAGATCTGAAGAAAACCCAATTTTTTTTTTGAGCCGGTTACTATACTTTCCTTCCCTTCGGGTAGCGGAAAGTAATATACTGGTATTAACTATTTAAAGACACCCTTCGAGTTTGGCGAAAATCGTTAAAGCCGTTTTTAGAAAGAGCGAGAAAACTCTTCTTGCTTTGTAACCCTCTCTCCGCTCACCGTATTTACAGAGGTATTGAAAGATAAAAAAGTTAAGAAATGAGTAGTTTGAAAGTTAAATGACAATCGTTAGAGCCATTTTCGAGAAAAATGTGAATAACTCATTTTCTGTACATTTTGGCCCCCCTCCTTTTGGTTTTAAAATTTAAAATTCAGATAATACTCTTTTTCAGTTAATAATGGGGAAGCTAAATGTGTGGTGTGCTCGAAAACAACGTTTTTACGGATGAAATATGAAGAGGAAGTTTATTCAAAGACGAAATGAGTTCTACTGGTTCATCGTATTACGAGTATACTAATCCTTTTTTCATTTTTTCAGAAACAATGAGAGAATGATAAGGGCTTCGCTCATCAAGAATCCTCAACAAAATTCAGTTTCATGGGACTACAAATTCATATCCTGCCCTGACCAGTTTGCAGAACCTCCTTGCAACGCTAGCAGAATCCTTGGAATCCGAAGAGACAATGACGATTAAGTTCTCTGCGGTGTTCTTCCTCCCCTCGGAAATTAATAAGCATGAGATAATAGGGTTCAGAAAGTCTCCTTGATTTACATTAGATTTTACCTCATGGCAACAGAAACAGACTGAGGAATGTTGTTTCATGGCAACAGATGCTTCTTCAGCAATTCATACGATGGATAATTTACTTCATAATGCTAATAGATTGTTGAAGGAGGAAGACCAATGTTCAAAATGGTCATACAATGCACTTTTTACTCAATTCGTCAGTTAGAGATTTCGTGTATCAAGTTAATATGTAGAATATACGACGTTTCGGCTAAGCCTAAATAATTTTCTTCAAAAGGTGTATGATAAAAAAGTGTAATCTCCCGATAATTTACAGTACCCACTACATCTTCACGATAGGTTAAGTTTTGATTTATCGACAGACGATCGGTTTACGTGGTCTCTGTGTGCCACGTCGGCATGTTTGAACTCGGCTTTGTATGGACCAAATCCCTGCTAAGGAAGTAAAGGAAGTTAACCACGGCTGTGCGGTACTGTACTATGTCACAGCTGACAGTATACAATATCACAATAAATTATATAGAAATTTCAACGAAACTCGCTTTTTGTTCAGGCCTTCCTCATAATCCCATTCATAATTGTTATACCTATGTGGTGAGCGTTTAACCATGGAGCAACTCGATAAATTCCGGAATCCAATCTTGTGTAGTTTAATTGACTTTTTTCTCCGTCGTTACCCTACAACTACTGAGCAATAAACTCGAATCTTTCCAAGGGATCCTCGTTGACAGTCCCAAGATTTAACAATGCAATGGAGCAAACAATGAACTCAATAAAGGTCGTAACATGAGTAGGTACCCCAGTAAATACCGGAACGTTAAGCGTTATCAGTTTCTCGCTATATAACGTTAAGTTTGGGCAAGCGTTAATAAACTGTGTAATAACAAATGAAATTAGTTGAGAAAGCGCCGAATGTATGTGTGTAGTTGAGAGAAAAGTTGTATGATGTGCATCCGATATTTTTGTGGGAAAACATCGTATTTCTTCATAGTTTTTATTGTCGAATAAAGGTTTTCGGGCAGGAAACATTTTTTACAAACCCCCCTCAAAATTTCAAACTTTACGTTTCAATACATGGGGATTCCAAATCTGCAATGTCCCTCCACCGTCCCCTGTCCGTCGTCTGGGCCGTTTTGTCCCTTTAACGTGGTGTAAAAAATCCGTTCTTTCGCACTAAAATCCCATTTGGTATCTAGTTGTGCCCGCCATCTCGGCAATCGGATCGGACGAAGCCCATGGTTGTTATGGACAAAAAATGGTTAAAAAATTTAACAAAACGCAATATAATCGCAAATACGCCGTGTTTCGTATCGTTTTCAAGGTATTTTTACATCCTGGGTAGAATGAAATGAGTATCAGACGTGTGCAACTGCGTATAGTGAAATTACAGTAATACAGTTACAGTGAGCCAAAGTCAACTAATTGAAAGAACTCGCGGGAACTACAGCGGAAGTAAACGTTTCGTCGTTAGTACTCCCTCCCTCCCGCCTCATCAAAACCACCCGCCCGCTCGACTCCCAGCGTCATGCCAATTGCCTACAGGCGCTTACAGGCCTGGAGCCGGGGAATATTTAGTCTCCGTAGTTCCATTGTAGTCAGGTCATGTTTTGTATGGTTTACTAGAATTTTTCGATGCTGAATCGAATGGGCTGGGTCTCGGAACAGTAATACTAGGTCAAGCCGTTCATGAGAATATTTAACCGTTGTGTTATAATTTGCCGAGTTTTCTAATTTGTCTCCATGGCGTTTGATTTTCGCGTAACGCCGTGCTATACTTCACTTGTTTCAACAAATTATTCCACACGAGACAGACAGAAGGTGGCAATGAAATTATTTTTAGACGGGTTGGGAACGCCAGTTCACTTGGAAGAACGTGTGGAACGCACCATCTAATGTCAGAAGAGCGTAAAAATGAGTTGACCGAAGGCCTTTGAAATGATTATTATTTGTTAACAACTAATATTAGAGTTACTACATTATCCTTTTTCTTCTTCTGGCCCGACCACGTGCCGGACATCTGCTTTCGCTTGTCGATTAGCATGTAGTCTCCATTTTTTCCGTTCCATGTTGACATCGAAGATAATGTCGTTCAGTTTCCCTTTTTATAACTCAATACCAGTCCATTGAGCGTATAACTTAGGGCAAATACCTTTTCGCCTCTTTGGATCAAACACCCATACCCAATCACTTACTTGGTATGCCGTTTCTTGGGCGTGTCTGTCGAACCTTTCCTTTTGCGAGCGCATCTGAAGCTTACCTTCCTGCACAACGTAGTCTCTAACATCTTCTATGTCACGGCGTAACTTAATGAAGTACTCTGTATTTGGAGAAGTGGATTAAAGAGGAGGTTTCACCAAAGCAGATGGAAGGTGCAGAAGCCGGCCATACACACTCTGAGCAGAGATATGCCAGTTGTAGGATGAGGCGCAGAGCGATAAGCCAGCAAAAACAGTGGTACTTTTGTGTCCCAATCCTGTTGAGGCGTTTTACCAGGCCCGCAGATTGAGGGTGTAGAGGAGTTGTTTGGGTACGACGCATTCCCAGAAGAAGAGCGACTTTTCTAAGCGATTAAGATTCAAAATTGCGGCCCTGATCTGTATGAATTTCAAACGGTACACAAGTTCGTACACAAACAGAATATTTGTTCTACCAGAACTGCAACAACTGTTTTTGCCTCTGGGTTGGGTAGTGGAATAGCTTCTGGCCATTTTGATAAGTAGTCGACTGTTACTAGCACAAAGCGATTTCCACGATTCGTCATCGGAAAGGGACCTAAAATGTCTACTCCTGGTCGCTCGAACGGTGCTCCAAACGTGACCTGCTTGAGACGAGCCGGTGTCATTTTTCCTGGACCCTTTACTTCCCGGAACTTTGTACAAGTTTTACGCCAAGGCTTCACATCTGTACTCATGCCATTCAAGAAATAACACTGGCGTATCTACTCCAAGGTTTTCCAAAAACCAAAATGTCACTGCTGTAGAGCACTTATTACTAAATGACGGGGGGGGGTTACCGATTGTAACTAACTCCGATTTCGTTTTTCTATCCAACGATAGAACAGTTGACCGTCATGTATTTCTATGGAGTCTCATCAGTTCAAAAGCATACGAGCTTGTTTGGTTTATACCTTCTTTCCACATTATAATGTGATTTATCGCTTCGTCTTCTTTCTGGTTGTGTTCATGAGGGGCTAGATTAATGGAATTTAACATTCCTGTTCGATCATTCTTTTCTCTTCGCCTACAGTTTTCACAATCCAATCCACAAGGACGTCTTGATAAGGCATCGGCATTGGCGTGTGAAGTCCCCTTCCGATGAATCACTTGAAAATTGTACATTTGTAGGTGTTCCAACCATCGAGCTCCATCCTTCAGGTCTCTTAACATTGCTTAACCATGACAAAGCAGCGTGATCTGTTCTAATTTTGATGGGGAGACCATATAAAATTGATGAAACCGCTCAACGTTGCTGGAGGTCTCGTTTGGGTTGCAAATACGGTCCAATATTTTTCCAAAAGTTGTTCGGCTTGTTTGTACTTATCTGAATTTGGGTTCAGAGATGACGAATTTAGAAGGTTTCTTATCCAACTCTCGTAATCTGAACTATCAATACTCAACACCTTTTGTACGCATTCTAATCTTGATACCAGTGGCATTTCTTTCCCACAAACTGAGATAACACGTTTTCCCACGTCTAAACATGCATCGCTTTTCTTTAAGAAGTCCAATCCCTGAACGCCTTTGTCACGTGTTTTGTGACAAAAAATAATTGTTCTAACACAACATCATGAAGTTTTATTGTAGGTGTACACTCTCCAAGCATGTGGACAGTGTTCCCATTAGCAGTTTGTGTCGGGAGTTTCTCATCTTCAAGTTGAGTTCTTCAGCAACATCTGGCCTAAGTATTCAAAGAGTTGCTCCTGAATCTTCGAGAGGAAATAACCTCTTTCGGTTAATGACGGTTTTGACGAAACAAGAATAAGGACTAATATACCCCTCTATCATTTCACCGCGTTGTAACAGCCGAATTACTATTAGGATCAGAGAATGATGAATGCTGAGAGTATTATTAATTATACGGATAAAGAATGCAAGGTTCGTTGTTCTATGCACTTCGAGTTTATACCTTACCTGTGTCAATAGAGCATTATTTGTGAACAATTAAACACAAATTTCCGTAGCAAAACTGTTTTCATTTCATTGGCAATTGACGGAGGAACACTTCGAAATATCCAATTCATTAACGGCTTTGTAATCCAAGATCTGATCACTATAATGTTATTTTAAGTTCAGACATCGACAAACAAAACAGGCTAACCACGTAATAAACCTACGCCCAATAACGCCAAACTACTAACTTGATAATAACCAATTTACTTAATAAAATGATTCTAAGAAAGGTACGTGTACATGTGTAGATCGGGAACAAATCCGAAACCTTTGCCAGTAACGAAAGAGCGGTTTGAACTAACCATAGCTAATTTGGAGATGGTTGCCATACTTGCCAGACTCATTAGAAATAGAACCATTTGCTTGTCCACAAGAAACTATTAGCAAACAGAAGAAAAAGTGTGCTGTGTGTGGATCAATTGCCGCCTAGCAGCGCAACTGCATGCAAACGGCCATGGATGGACGGCCTACAACGTGTTGTTTCTTATGAATTTCTTATTTCAACTCGATTATAACAAATATATGCTTCTAGGTACATTAACCGCAGTTGGGACTTCGACGAACATTTGGATTGCACTGATGCCACCAAGGTCGTTGAAAATGGATGATGCTTGAATGTGGTTTTATACTTGACTTTTTTTATGCAATGCTCATGGGAGGCTGAAACGATGTTGAAGCACATTAAGCTCTCAAATTTTATGATTAAATAACTTTCAACTGCCCAAGCGGACGTCAACGTTCAGAAAACATAAATTTCTGAAGAGGGTTATTTTTTTTGCTCGCACGGTTACCTCACATGATCGCGAAACGACCCGATCATGTAATAATGAAATGGAATGAAAAAAACACAAAAAACTGCGAGATGCAACAGCTTCTCGAAACCGTTTAGTAGCCTTCGTCTTTCAGACAGTAAATTTAAGCGACAACAGAAGCACCACTAAGAGGGTCAGGCTGTAGCTCAGGTAAAGAAAGAAGCTCTTCGTTAACCTTGGTGCTATACTACTTTTTTCATCATTTGACGATGGCTAATGCTAATATTTTACAGGCAGGGCTTTTCGCTTTCAGTCTGAACCATAATAAGTTCAAGTACAACAGATGTAATGAAAGTATATACAACAATGTAAATAACCATCCGTTGGTATTCTCCGTGGGCTACATGTATGAGTACTTACGGTAGGACACGCAATTCCTTTTGTATGCGTTTTCAATAGCTCAGCATTTGAAAAATAATGTAACAATTATCAGTATTTCCTTTTTTCTTCAGCAAAATGTTAAGGGACAAATGGGGAGCTAAATAAGAATAAGTTGGAAGAACAGGTGACGCACGTTAGCTAATCAGGGCAATTTTATTTTTGTCATCTTGGTTTCCCTGAAAATTTAGAGTTATCGTTCCTCTTTCCTCTGCTCTTGCAACAGGTCTACTGCACTGCAGTATCTCAACGATTTCACATTTAAGAAAGGGGGTGCTTTGAAAAATGCCTTCGCTTAGCCGTCCTGTATTTTCAACGGCTTTAACCTGCTTTGCACCTGCTAATTTTACCACTCCCACATCAATTACATCTACATATCTGGCTAAGATATCAGAATCGTACTTTGAAACACTGTCTAATTACAAGCTCAGGCCTGTAGTATATTATCATTCACGCTATTTGGCTTTTGTTCCTATAATACTTGTTCCATAAATTATGCAATTGGCTGACGGAGTATCTCAGTTACTGTACTCTGAAAGATTATGGAACTTCTTCAACTGTATGTCAGATTCGTCATTCCTCCCATATACATGGTTCCTACATTCGGCTAGATCCTCTGCCGAAAATCCATAACACAAAACGTCCCTCACACACGAAATAAATGACATGGGCCGAAATCTGATATTTTTTATACGATCTTTCACTTAGAAAAGAAACCGATATGTACGTGTCAGATGGATCTCAAAGCCAATTCTCAATTTTTTTCAAAGATCTGCAAAAAATATTTCGATTCCAATATACATATTGCTGTTAAGGAATTAAAATGAAGGGATTTGTTGATGAAGTTTCTCAGCATTGTTGAGCAGTCTTAAAAAATCCTAGTAACCTCGAACAGGAAAGGTGATGAAGCAGGTGGGAAGGTGACAAGAAGCAAATTGTCTAAGGGAGAAAGCTACGAGAGACGCGGGGTGGTCAAGCGGGTGGCGCTGGATTCATGAGCTTGCCGTGAAGCGAGTTATCTTGACCCCGCGAGGGCGCCACTTTGGCCTAGCCGATCAAAAACGGGCTGCACTTTGGCTCGCCAATTTGTTTTGACGATACTGCGTCGAGCGGACTAGGCGACGTAATACAATGGGACGGCGAAACGCGCACCACGTCCGGAGAGGGGGGCAATATGGCGACGGAAGGGCGCCAATGGGGAGACTGGCCACACCCTCCCCCTCTCGCGTAACGAGAAATTATGTACACCCACCGGCAATCCCCCCCCCCCCCACCAGCGATATAATCGCCGCCAAACATCCACCTTGACAGCACCTACGCCCGACTAACGACCCCTGAAATAGTTGTCACTTGCAATTACTCACATCTCTTATATCCCCTCTGATAAATGTAACTTGTTGCTCCTCCGACCGTCCTCTGCACCTGCTCCTGCACCGGCTACTCCCTAACACCTACTTAATGCAATTTCAGAAATGAGGTTACATTAGCGGAAGTTGTCTTTAGAATCTGAAGCAAATTTGGGCTGAGATCAATTTGTGTTTCCGATTTCTTGTGTTACAGGTTAGGTCGCATTTCTCTTGACGCGTAATATCTCGAAGTCTTGTCAAAGAACTTGTTACGTTCGTGCTGATTTAACATTGATATATATATATATATATATATACGAATCGTCTTCTCGGTCACCGTACACAGAAATGCTGAACAGCCGGACTCACTTCGATTGGTGCGTTCGCTGAAAGAGTTGGCTCGAATTGGCTGGGTTTGTTCCTGAGTAGAGACTTATATCACTAACTTCAGCATATTTTCAACTATACTGTTCACAATATAACTTGAATGAGAAGTCGCTTTCCCAGCTTAATTCCTGGCGTTTAGATGGAATTTGGGAGATGAGAATTTCTTCATTCTTATTTACTATCTCACAAATGCTTCTGATGTATTTGTCCTATATCATTTCACCAGGCGATCGAATGATTTGTTTTTAGCAAAGGGGGCGAAGAAAAATGTCTATATGTGTAACACTCCAGTTTTAACCAAGGATACGCGTCATCACTTTTAATTTCTTCACCGAGAATTCATTTGTTCGCACGTTTCGTCCATTTCATCAACATGCCGTATAAGCTTACTACTTCGCTGAAAGAAGGCTTGTTTGTTTCGATTCGTTTTCAGGTATTCTATCAAACTTCACAGCTTATGAACTTTATTATCATGAGATTAATTAATAAAACGTTTTCAGAACGCATCGCGGTTGCCTTCTTTGGTTTGCACGCTTATATATGTAACATAATATTTATATATTAAACAAATAAAATTGCATTTGTGTTGAAATAAAATTTTTAAACCTATTTCACAAATATCTTGAATGCTAAAAACCCCTCTAAGTGAGCTTGTGTAGGGTAATGAATAGCTATCAGCCCCGAAAATAAACAATCACTGAAAATAAAATACCAAAATAAATACTCACTTCTGAATTGCAACATAAATCTACATCTCTATACTTCTTTCTATACATTATACCGTTCTTCCTATTTATCCATAAGATTGCCTCAGTTCTATTTATTAATTTATACTCTGAACAATTTTTCATTTTTATTTTAATTCCAATTTAAATCTCACCAAGGAGAGATTGCAAGGTTGTCGGTGGCACCAGTAGTAACTTCTAAGACCCGCAGACTCAATTTGGATTTTATTAGCTGCCCTGGTAACACTGCGCATTCTTTTAAATTTCCATTTTGTAAATTATGGTTACGATTATTTCTTTGACATTTTATGTCTTTACTTTGCTACATAAACTCGAAAATGTAACGCGGGATATGTAACGGAGAAGCGTCACGAAATATTTGTGTTGGATAAGCTTGGTAACGTCTGTTACAAAATATAACGCTTCGTAACATCACACGTTTTAATAACCTCAGTGACTAAGTGATGATGTCAATTGCAATTGACGCGGCCATTACATCGAAACCATCCACGAGCACAATCAAACGTAGTTATCATTGCATAAAAACAAAAATAAAAGACATAAAATGTTCCTAGTGGTTGCGTACTTGTACGAAAGCTGTACCCACCGTTTGTGTAAAGGTTTCTTTCGCGCCCGCCAGCCTCAACGTTTTTGTTTTACATCCCGCTCATATGACTTAGCGTTTTCACTACAATAAGCTACCGTTTATAATAGTTTTTCAAAAGTTAATACTTTAGATTCCAATTGTAGTTAGAATAATTTGGTTCTAACTATTATTATAGTTTACTTTAGTTAATAATTCATTTGATAGATATATTTGAGGTTTATTATATAGAATTTTTATTAATAATTTTCTGGTAGTCCATATATTTCTTATTTTATTCGAGTATGCATTTCCTCATGCTCAATACCAAAATTTAATTGTGATTGCATCAAAGCATTCTGAATCGTTAGTTTTGTTTTATCATCCGTTATGTTTCTAATTTCAAAGGAAGTTGGAATTAATTTTTTGTTTACATTCTTAGCTTGAGGTTTCCACGAGATAATTTGGTTTATTTGACCTCCTAGGTATTTCAGGCTATTAGTTTGAAGGAGCATTGGGCAATCTCAGTTTGAGATACAATTTTCTTTATTGTGACATACTGTTTTGTCGATTATAGGGATATCTTTTTTTCTGAGGGAGAAAGCAATGTTTGCATCATGAATTAATTTTAGATTTAATTGCTGTGATTTAAATTTAGGTTTCTCAGGTGCTCTTCTGTTTTATTTTTAACTTCATCCCATGAGCTACCGATTGTTAACAAAGCGGTATCATCAGCGCACGACACCAATTCTCCACTTATATTAGTGTTTAAAATATCGTTCACATGAATTGGAAACAACAATGGACTAATAATTGTGCCTTGCGGAACTCCGCAAGTAAGGATACAGTGGTCACTTAAAACTTCCTTCACTCTAACCTGTTGTTGTCGATTATGCAGATAACTCTGAATCCAATTTACAAAAGTGGCGTGAAAATCATGCTTGCTCAGTGTATGAACAATATTTTGTGTGAGAGTGTGGCAAACGCCTTCGACAAATCCATGAACAGGAAAACTTTTTTTCCTGCATCCTGTTTCCCACTATTGTTACTTTCCTTGGCTCTATGAAGTAGGAAAGAAAGTTATCTAATCGGCTGAAAAAACAAGTTTGAGTTCCTAAAGTTAATGTACCTGTTAGGTGAGTCCATCTCCTCTGGCTCGTCTGGCTGTTAAGTCAGTACTGGAGTCGGTCAGTTGGTCGTGGTCTTTATATACGAAGAGAAAGGTAAACGGGATGGGTGAGCGTCTGGGAAGGGGGGGGGTGGAGGAAGGAGGTCATGCACCTCGGGGGAAACCCACTAGAGGTGAAGAGAAAGGAACATCATGAACAGTCTGTCAGTTGTCTATTCTAAATCTTTTTGTATGGGGTGGTCTGTAAATCTGTCAGTTGTTTTCGTTTGTGTAATGTTTTGAGTGGTGTAAATTTTGTGTTGATTTGTGCGTTTATGATCTGTCCATTGAAGTTTCTTTGTTTATAAACTTCCATGTTTTCTAATATGTTCAGTTTTCGTCCTTTGTATTGTTTGTGTAGTAAGATGGTGCTGTCCTGTATTTTGGTAGGTTCATGTCCAGTTGTCTTGAGGTGGTTGGAAAAGTGTGAATCATCTTTGTTCCTACTAAGAGATTTATTGACCACCCTATACAAAAAAGACTTAGAATGGACAACCGATAGACTATTTAAGACGTTCCTTTCCGTTCACTTCTAGTGGGTTTCCCCACAGGTGCATCATCCCCCCCCCCTTCCACGATGCTCCACCATCCTGTTTACCTATCTCTACGTATATAGAGACCTCGATCAACTGACTGACCTTAGTACTCACGTAATGGCTAGACGATGATATCTCTACATCGAAAGCGATTGCCCACAGTATCTTACCAGCCAGAGGAGATGGACTCACCTAACAGGTACGTTAACTTTAGTAATTTGCCTACTGGCGGATCTAACCCAATTGCCTTAATAGTTGTTTAATAACTTTCAACAAAACAAATGTTTCAGCAGCATTGTTTACCTCTGTAGCCTCCAACACTTGACTTCAGTTTTCTTTCTCAAGTTTTTCTATCATAGAGCTATGATCTAGTTTTTCAGTAATTTTTATGTTTGTTTTAGTTAGTTATGTTTTAGTTGAGGGTATTCATTTGATAACAATGTAGTAAAATGATCAGTGTTGACAGGTTGCTATATAAATGAGTTGTTTTGATTTAACGAGGTACCCTTCATGTTTCGCATATTTAAATTATTAACACAGGCCTAAGATAGATGGTATTTAAATATTCATATATCCTATTTTCACTTATATCTATGTTCATATCACCCATCATAATATCCGTCACGTGGTTTTTTTATTTTGACAAACTGAATTCAAATCGCTCTAAGAAGTCCCGAATATCAGAGAAGCTAGGTGATCTATGTATAGCCGTTTCTTGAATTATGTACGTCGCATTTCCCATATATTGTTCATTTTTCTGAATCCAGGGGTCCACAATTGCACTGCTGTACTCCCTGCGTGTCTGTAAGAGCCGGACTCTAAAGGACACGCGAAAGGGGCTAAAATCTATATGCCTGAGGGGCAGCTTCCAGGACACTGCTGTGAGCACCTCTTGCTCAACCCCCAAACACGCACAACCTTCTAAGTCACAAGGGTGCACAACCTGAGTCCGCTTCCTCTCTCTCTCTCCCCCACCATTGTGCGACGTGAGAAACCAACCCACAAAAAGAGGACCTGGCCTAACAGGTTGTTGATCACAACCCTACGTTTGGCAGGCAGCCGCAGGAAATCAGGCTGCTTTTCACAACACTTCGCCGTTCTGCTCGTCCTAGCTGGTTGTAATGCCATAGGGCTTATAAACTTAATCCCTGCTAGCAGATCCCTGTAAATAGAGCCAGAAGGGTGTACCAACAAACTAACGACCCTGTTGGCGTTGGATACTCTTCTTGAGAAGGCGTTCCCTGACGTCCAACTCGTAGCACGAGATACAAAAGCCCAGAGGGCTGCAAGGGAGCTGATCATGGTCACTCGGCACATCCCATTGTGGGCCCCTGTAACCAATAAATCTTCTGGGCTGGATAGAATAGAAAGCAATATGCTAAGGAAAGCTGAGCGGATAGCCGCTGCGGCCTCGTTAGTTTATTTAATGGCTGTCTGCAGGTCGGACAGCTACCCACTCAGTGACAACAGTTATCCAGCGCTGAACAGAACGCGCTGAAGATTGGTAGCGATTTGAACAGATCTGAAGGAAATTTTGAAAAACAGCACCTCAAGTGAACTAAACATCGAAACCCTTCTCAGTGCATGCCCCCCCCCCCCCCAACGCACCTGTCCTGTCATGTGTCTCGCACATCATGCAATTGATGAGGAAAAACCCAGCTAATCCTCTTGAAAGGAAAAGTAAACAGCCAACCCTCAATACTCATATCCCTTCTTGAGAAGCACGTAAAGTATTGAGAAGTGAATATAGGCGAGACGTGGGCCTTCAGCCAACACTTCCAACTCCTTAAAGGCACTCCCGTTTGCGTCAATGGGCGCAATTAATAAGGTCACTTGCGGTGTGTGTAATCATGGCAGTATGCTCATGCCATACTATGAGCAGGCAACTAGGTGTGATTGGCAATCAATCAAAAGAGAGTATTGACCCAATCCCAGTGTGCTGCGCTCTTTACGGTTTTCATCAAACTCATAGGATACCTTCTACTAGTCAATATTTACATGTTGTTCCGGATAAATCGCCCTCTAACTGTCCATGGAAGAGAGCAAAAGACCAAAATCTTTCAAAAGTAGTATTTTTTAAACCTTTTCATGTTTTCTACGATAAATTCGGCGATTTGATTGATCTTATGGAGTGTCTTCTAGTCATCCATATCCATATTTTGTTCGTCGCAATTATTTCTGTATCTATCTGTAGAACGGATAAATAAGCCATGATGAAACGGCTCTAATGATTTCGATCGAACTTATGGGGTGCTCTCTATTAAGTGTACCGACATTCATTTCTCCATTAATGTTTCAGCAGGTAGTCGAATTCATGGGGGATGCAGAAAGTCGTGTGTTGATACGCACCCGGTTCTTATTACTTTCCATGGCTCAGGAAGTAGAAAGGAAAGTTATGTGATCGGTAAACAATTTTTAGTTCCTTCAGACCTTAAAGGTATAAGACCTACTGAGTTTAAGAAAAAGTATTTGGGAAAACGGTCCGTTTGTCTCTGCGTGCCCTCAATGGCACTACCCTCACAAGTTAAGCCTCATTGCGAACATTTAGCAGGGCCACTTGGGGTGTGTGTGTGTGTTGCCGTGACACAGTTTTTCCCAAACTCCCGTTTCGCGGATAGCAAACTAAGGTCAATTAATGAGTAATGACGCAATTCTTGAGAGCAGCAATTACCAAGACCTTCAAGACAGCATCCACTGAAACACTCCCAGTGATCATTAGCCGGTTACCCATTAACTTGTCGATTGAGTGCATGGTGAACAAGTGGAGGGGGCAAAAGGTCCTTCCAAGTCGCCAATATAAACCTCTCAACTGAACAAAAGCTTGTCGCACCAGATGAATGGTCATTAGATAAAATGGCAAATGAGATGGGAATCCTCGTCAGAGAAATGTAGCACGTATGCGTTTTCCCCCAACAATATTTGGCAAACTATTTCAAATTGAGTTGTTAAAGTGACTCACCTTTGTGCATCCCCTGGTTGTTTTGCTCGTTCATCTTCGCCTAAAACAAAAGAGTGCTTTAGTAATGCTCATCGCAAAGCCATGTAAAAAAGCATGGAAAAGACTACACACGGTTCGTAATTTACATTCTGAATCTATAGATCTTCGTGGTCGCCAATATTTGCGCTAGACAGATACTCTCATCGGTTTATTTCGAATTATTACATTGTTTCATGCAAATATTTAAAACTCCGCTATTAAAAACCCTTGATCAACCTTTTCTTTTAATGAACACTAGCTGAAGTTAGCTACTAAAAGGTTGCTGCTTCCCAAATAGTGATGGCTACTTCCTCGTTTACTTACAAACGCATAATGTGTCGTCTTGTGACGAACCACTAGAGTTGTTTGACGGCAGCAAATTTTATACGTTAAATTGCCTAAATTGCAGAAGGTACCGCAACAGCAATTGAGCTTCGTATGAGGTGATATGAAACTATTTTTGGAGTTTTACGTTTCAACCGCCCAGCGAAAAAGAAAATAAACGGAAATGAATGAAATAGGGGGTGCGCCCAGACTACTATAGGTTTGTGTGGGGGAAGGAAAGACGTATAACAGCATGTGCCGCGACGGAACCGATACGACCCAAGCAATGTGCGGGCGGTGATAACTCGATCCAGTTATACTTCTTTCCTTTCCCCGCCTAAACCTTCTATCCAAACAACCCCATCGTAGGGTAGTCTGTGCGCACTTTCCATTTCACTAGCATCTCCTCAGCACTTTTATTGCAGTACACGGTCCAGGCTGCAATCCTGATGTTGCACAACCAACCCCCACTCCAACAGCTTTGAACACTACATACACAGATCCGTTCTGTCATATTTGTGCTTCTTGGTATGTTAAGTTAGCGCAAGATCCCGGCTTTCAGATACTACCTTGACATCTAGGATCGCGGCAGAGTAGTCGAGACCAACAGTCACAATGTCAGGCTTTAGTCTTTCTCGAGAGACGACCAGTAGTGCCACTCTCTCCCCACTTCCTAACCCTCACAGGACGAGGCACTGGCAACCCACGTCCATGACGCTTGGCGCGGCCCTCGTGAGTACGTGGACATACAACCACATAATTCACTGATTCAAACTGGTTACTGCATGAAAGCGAGCCATGCCAACATTACGATCTCTACCTCCTGTGCACCTCATCACTGTAGACAATGAAACCACACAAACGACGTGAAAGTGCCTAAAATCACTCCCATGGATGACCTCTGAAGCCCACTCTACCCACGCCGAAGAGTAGCGGAACTGAACTATGTAAAGTAGGTGAAAACTCTGAAAGCTGATCGAGCTTAGGGGTCGCCGCGGCACATCATTGCAGTTGAATATGAACTATAAACTAACACCAGCCACAGCACATGCGGCACCCCAGGCATATGTCTTCACAGCAAGCACGCACTTATAGCTGCTCAAGAAGGGACGAGAGAGACGAAAGCCCAAGACCTCAAGATCAAACGGACCATTAATGCATGTACATCTAACGCTATGATGTGGCGTAGCCAAGCAGGTACAAGAGAGTGGACCTTTCCATCTAGAATTATTAACTTGTGGATAGTCAACCCTTGACCCATCCCGAAACATGACCTAACAACAAAGGAACAACGAAAATCTACGTATTCTAGGTAATTGACATGACATGACGAGTCGGGCAGACGGGTGTTTTGAGTAAACTGGGAGGCAGAGCAGAAAATGAGCGCAGGACGGGGAAACCCGACAGCTTTCAATAATTGTCCCACGAGTTCCTTCAAATGGTAGAATTTGCCTCACTTTATTTGTGATTTCACCATCTAGACACAATCTTACACCTCCGAGACCCACCCATCCTATTTGACTCAGCATTGAAAAATGAGTAGGAATCAATACCAAGCACAACGTAATAGCAAATAAAACTACAGAAACGTCGTTTTGGTTGGTTACTGGAAATAAAACTGCAAAGAATGGTAATAAAATAGACATTTTGGCAGTTGTATCGCAGTTACGTTGTGTTTCCTATTGTTTTTACCCTATAATTCTGGAATCGTTCTCAGAAAAATAGTGTTTAGTCTCAATAATTCTCCTGTACTTATTGATCAGTAATGGTCGCAGTAGATGTAGGAGCGTCATAATAAATTCTGGAAGTACAAGCGCTATCACTTTCTATCGCCGTAAAGTTACGTTTAACGAATGAAAACCAGTGAATTTGCGTCGAGCTAAGGCAAGTTGTGTGATGCGTCGCTTCTGATATTTAGTTTAATGATTTCAAGACCCCATTGAGTTGCGGAATATAACACAGCACTAATATCTTTACCAGGTTATTATTATTATTATTATGTCAACAACATTAATCATTCAAGCCGTAATTGAGAAAAAAATGTTTCCCATCAATATCATAACTATATTTACTTTTCTACCATGGTTGCTCATAATCTTATTTTGGCGTCTCGTGTTGATTGCAAGGCAAGTTGAATATCAAATGTAAGCTAATTTCTGCAGCCATTCTCTCTGAAACGTGTTCAGACAGAAACACACTCACTGACACTCCAAATTATGTCTTTTATACTCTTCTGCAGGGAAAGTAAAAAAAAATTTTTCTTCCGACTTCTCTTCCTACTTCGTGGGGCTAACTAAAATAAAAACTCAGCGAACAAAAAAGTGGGAAGAGTACTCCAACTACTCAAGCTTGAGGAGAAACTGGTGGGGAGAGGAATTGAAGAACAAACAGGAGTTCTGTAATAGACTTAACACTTAATAGGTTAGTTATGCCCAATGCAAAAGCTCGAAGTGATGGCACAGAATGCCTGCCGGTACACGGACGTTTTGCCAATTCGTCGTGATTTGCCCTCAAGTTCATTTCGAAAAGATGAACCACGATTTGGACACGGCAGTCCAAACTATCATGTTGCCCTGGCAAATGCCCTGGCACTTTGAAAATATATGGACGGTTACCCGCCAACCAAGATGTATATACGAATAACCCTTGTTTCTCAACATGTCTTCAAAATAGGCCTACGCAGTTTCGGTTAGACACTGTAATACCTCGTTCCACATGTTGATGTGGATACACTACAATGTGTCTGGAAGAGGAGATCGCAAATATCGTTTTAAAAATCCACTTCATTTGGGGCGTTTCGGAGGTTAATTTCAAAAATTCACTCTCACAACCTGAGAATATAAATGCATGTATTTCAGTTCCAAATGAACAGCCCGCTCTAAACTGAGTCAGACGCGTCCGAAATGGGCTTTAAATACTAATTAGGAAATGGAGGAATAGTAGGGCGGAACACAGGGCAGTTCGTGGGCTTGCTTGCTCACGAAAAGAACGTGTTTTTTCAGTGACCTCACATTTATTTCTTTTTAAAAAACGCCAAACAAGCCGTTAGTTTGCAGGAATCCCTGAATTCTTAATGGTTCGCCGTCGATTAGGGGCTCTGGCAGACTGTCCAATGCGTAGAGGGATGTGGATAGGATAAGGTGAGACAACGGCCTCACTATTGTGTAGTTGGTGGTAACGACTAAGGCTTATTGTGTCGCTCACCAATTAATATGGAAATATTGTGAGCTCACAAATGTTAACAATACAATATTTCCTCCCATCCTAGTAATGGTATAACTAATAACTATTTTTTTCACAAAATCTGGAGAAAACTCATAGAAAAGCTCAATGCAGTTTACCCAAAAGAAATTGAAAACGGTGAAAGCCATTTTAGAAAAGACGAAAGAAGATCTTTTTTCTCAACAAGTTTGCACCACTTTGCATAGCTTTAATACTGCTCTCATACTCTCCAGCTCAATTCCACTCAGTTTACTATATGAAGTTACCAGATCAACGGTTCTCATTCGCGTTGTAACTTGATGATAAGAGCTATTTTGACTAACGCAAATTTTGATCTCGATGTTTTGACGCTCCCTGACTACATGCATTCCTCCAACTATACATATCATGTACTTCAGGTGAACTGAACGGTAAAGGTGAAGAAAATTGGGCCTGCATCGCCTATCACAGTGGTCTAACCACCATGAGATGTTTATACGCAATCTCAAAGGTATAGAGATGATGTAGTAGATAACATTTGAGAAGGAATCCAAGAATTATTAGAGTAGGAATTAATTGAAGTACGAATTGGAGTTCAGAAGTTAAGGGCAATAATCACCATGTTAACCCCAGCCCTGATTAGCTGAGTGAGCCCTTGGTCAATTTCGGTTGTTAGTATAGAGTTGCTATTCTTTTTTTGCACTACCGCAGATCAATAATGTTCAGTTCACCCAAATATTGTTGCTCAGCCTTGGAAATGTGTTAAGAACACAGCAATAGGGGGTGAAGGGGGAAGGCAAACCCGACATGCCAATTTGTACCTATATACTCGTGCAATTCTTGACTTACCTATTTGTCGTGTAGGGGTTGATGCGACTGATCCACACTTGACCTCCGTTTTCGCTGCACGTCAATACCGTTGTTTAATTGTTCGTTAGACCTGCATGACAACTGCAGTGCGATAATCGCTTACAATTACCAGCCCTGGCCAATGCATCGCTAACAAAAAAATCTTATCGGATAGGACGAGAAAGCACACTGCACTTCCCGTAACGAATTGATGAGCTGAAGGCCAGCCGAGGTAGAACCAATCCAATCCGTCAAGCGAACACTTTCTATCCAGTGACAATTAAGCAGGTAGTGAGTAGCTGAGCGCGTTCGAATATCCGAAATAATCGATCGTCAATAAAATATCTAATGCGTCACTCAACAAAACGGAGTGGCCAATAATTAAAGGGAGAGGACCACCTGCAATTATTTACATAGCTCGTCCTTTACGTGAGGTTCGTTAGAGACCTCCTTTTATTCAGTACCCGCAGAGAAGGGAACCCCAGACGAACGGAGTTGACCAATTACGTGGGCGACCTGTGCGGTTTGTAACGAAATACTACAAAAAAAATCAAATTAAATTTTATAGTATTTCAAAAAAACCAAAAACGGTTACCTCTTCGTTTCAACTTATACCTTCATTTTCCACAAAGTGACAGCCTCCTGCAGGAAATAGATCGGCCATTTGTCCTCTAAACGGTAATGCGGAGGTCACTATAATTAGACCACCATCCTAAACATTCAGCTACATCTGTTCTTCAGTACGTATTTATTCATACGTAGCCTCTTCAATTAGTTTCCTCTCGTAAATGTTATTGCTATGAACTCGATTGTATTAATCTGAAGAATGCTTAAAATTGAACGACGTCGATTCTTCTTTCGTGTACTGCACTCGCCTCAAGGGATATCGCGGTGTATTTCTGTACGTGTATTAAGTTACGGAGGTTGCAAAATACATACCTTTCAGTCCGGCTGGCCTGTTAGTCGAGAGAAAATAATTGGGAAATTTAGTGCAACTAGGTAATTATTCTTGTGGCATCCTCTTAAGTAGAGAAAACCTCCTTGGCTTGTTGTGTGCTGCACTGAGAAAAACACACACTGATTCAGGTAGTCAAGAAGCGAATGGTGGAAGGCTTTGGGCTACCGGAAAGTTGAGTAAAAAAAAATTGGGACAGGTACAAACTGAGTAAACTAGTTAGAAGAGCTGTTGGGATTGCGTAAAACATTTAGGTCATCGAGAAAAAAACATAGTTGGAAACATACGAGTACGTGTTGGGGAAAAAAGTAAGAGCCGTTAGAAAATCAAGTAATAAATGGAGACTAGTTTGAAAACTGTTGGGATACTAGTAAATGCTCTACGCAAATGGTTAAAAAACGAGTGAGCTGAGTAAAAACGACGCACTAAGCTAGAGTAATAGTTAGAAAATCGAGAAAAAATAGTTAGAAAGCCAATGAAGTAGTTGGGGCATTGAATAAAAAATAATTGAGAAATTCGGGGGGATTAGATTAAAAACCAAAAATTGTTTAGTCCTCATTGGTAAGTAGGGTAAACTAGTGGAGGATGAGTGAAAAGGTCGTTATGATACTGTTACGATATCGTAAGAAGTGTGGGAGAGCATGGTCGATAACGACCGAGTGTAATTAGAACACGGAGATTTATTTGCCATTACAGATCGGATACTTACCACAGCGAGCAGGAAACTGGGAGGGAAAGCGAGCGCAATTGACAGACTGACAAAGAAGCTCCAAGAAAGTCGGGATGCACAGTACGAGCCTTAGCTAAATCGAAGAGTTCGATTCGGTCCCGTACAGTACCGATACACAAGTTCGGCAATCCATGGAAAATAGCTATCAAACGGAGTGAAGATAATAGAAGTAGTCTTGAAGGAAGTAGTGTTGGGAAACAAGAGTAAAAATAGCTGAAATAGAAGAACGGTTTATTATTCTTGCACAGCTCGACGTAATTTCAAACCTCCGACACCCATCCACTCGATTCAGCAACGAAAAATACAGGTAGACGACAAGAAGCATGACCTGACTAGAACGGAACAAAGACAATTGCCTTTTTCTAGGCGACTCTAGGCAATTGTCACAGCACGACGAGTCGAGCTGACGGGTGGCTGATGTAAGACGGAAGGCAGTACAGGAAATCGCAGGCCAGGGAGAAACGATGACTTTCGGTATGTTGTTCCGCGAGTTTTTGGAGATAGTAGAATTCGACACGCTGTATATATGTTGAGAGGTCACTTTTTTCCGTGTGGACACGGTCACCTGGACATCTCTGAGAACCGCACAATTCGGCTCAACTTCGGAAAACACCTAGGAAACGATACCAAACACAACGTAAATGCGATGTAACTGCCAACGTTTCGTTTTAAGCTAATTTTCACAACCGGTGCTTGTACTGATTGGATTATCGAGAAGGCAGGCACAACTGGATACCAAACGTTGAATGGAAAATGGTGTCTTGAAGGTGAACGGTGAAGGACATTGCAGAAAATTTTAATCCCCATCTCAGGACGGGCTTTTACTTTCTGCACCTGAACGGCTAAGAAAGTATTGCAGTTGGTTAAATATCGGGTGCGTATTTACACAACTTTCTGCAACCCCCGGAAATTCGACGACCGGTATGGGCGTTGTATAATCGTTCAACGCATTGTACAGGAACCTTTATGGAGAACAAAATTAAGGCACTAGTTGGTTGAGACTACTCAGTAAGTTGAATCGAAATCATTCAAACACTTTTTCAGAAAACTGAAAATCCGATAAATTAATGTTTGACAAATCTCGTTTTTCGAGCTGTCATGGATTCTACTCGTATTTCCGCTCAACAGATAGATACGGAAATAGGTGCGGGGAACAAAATATGGGTATAGGATGCTGATGGACATCCCGTGAAAATATCAGATTCATAGAAGCAGTATTAAGGAAAGGAAAGGAAAATCAACACAATATGGGTAAGAGGATTCGTTTCAGTCAACACCTGCAGTCCCTCAAGCAACTTGGGGTGTGTGTTACCATTACACAACCATCATGTACAAGACGATCTACCTAGACGTGAATGGCTATTGCCCTGTTGTCTGTTGCCTTGTAGCAAACTCACAGTTATTCAAAAGAGAGTACTGGCCCCTATACCAGAGAGCTGCCCTCCTGTGGATAACTAAGGCATACAAGACAGCATCCATGGGAGCACTCCAAGAATCACTAGACAGTTACCGTTGACTTGGCCGTTAAGTGCATGGTGGACTAATGTAGAGTGAAAAGAGAGCTACCCCTGCTCTGGGCCGTATACTCTGCATATATCTCTTTGCTTAGCAGAATGTAAAAAATGTTGAGTTTTCATAAGCAACTTCAGGTATGGAGACCCACTGAGGAAAAAAAGCTGTAAATTATCATGGAACGATTTATTATTCTCTAGCGCAGCTCGACATAGTCTCGTGCCTCTACCTATCCCAGTCAATTCAGCATCGAAACATACCAGGAAAATGATACGAAACATGACTACAACAGAACACGAAAATGACATATTCCAGGTGCCTGTAGCCAATGGACACAACGACGTTGATGGGTGGTTGTAGTGAGATGTGAGGCAGTGCAAATGATGAGTGCAGGCTGGGGAGAAACGATTACTTTCGGTATATTGTCCCAAGAGTCCAATTACTTTTTTCGTATCCTTTTCTAGATGTTAATCGATGCTGGGTCGAATGGAACAAGTCTCAGAGGGGCACGACTGTGGCTAGACAACAAAAACAGTGAAATCACAATAGATATACTCAGTTAGGCCAATACTTTTACTAGGACGAACTCACAGGACAATATAACGAAAGCTATCCTTTGCACATTTCCCGTGCAGAGGTCATGTTTCGCGTCATTTACTAGAATTTTCGAGGTTGGATTAAATAGGATAGGTCACCTTGTCAGGTCACTTCGTGCCAATAGCTTAATGTCGCTTAGAAAACGACTATTTTCGTTGGTCCATTGTATCAGTCATAATCCGTACGTCTACTTGTATTTATCGATCCGGAATCGAATAGGAGGTTTGAGACTACTCAACATAAAAAAAAGTATCGGAAACGATACCAAACATGATGCAATTACGATGAAACTACCAAAGTTTCATATATTGCTAATTTTTCAATCAATTTTTGCTCATAACAACCATAGGGTTCAACCCATCCGATTGGCAAGTAAGCGGAGACAGCTGGACCAAATCGAATTTTTATGTGAAAGAACGGATTTCTTAGACCACGTCAAAGGCAAAATATGGCCCGGACGGCGGAAGGACATTGCAGATTTGGATTCCCGATGCCTTGAAACGCAGTCAAATTTTGAGGGGGTTTTAAAAACATTTTCCTGACCGAAAACAGACGTTTTATTCAGAATGAATAATAAACCAAAACAAATTGCTGATATTTGCGCGTAAGCTTATTTTCAGGCGCCAAAATATAGGGAAGTAGTGGTGGGGGTATACCAACGTACACAACAAATGAGAGTGTTTCCTTTTTTTCACCACAAATTCCTAACAATTTTTATCATGCTTGCAACATTTATTATACTGATGAATACCTAACTTTTGTTTATAAATAACAGAGATGTAGGCCTTTATAGCATAGTAGGGGTTTTTCACCTCTTTCGTAACACAAGTTGTGCGTGGTATATGAAGCACTCGCAGATCGTCTTCAGTTAGGTAATACATATTGCTCTCTATAAATTTTTTTCAGGCAGTACAGTGAAAGAACGCTACAATGGCAATGTGTCAATAAAGCAGCTAATTTAACGTTCTCTACAACGACGGCAAGAGCGATTAGTTAGTCAGCGAGAGCTAGACACTAAGCACTAAGCACGAGGAAGGCTAGGCTTTCAATCGAGAAAATCAATTAGGCTATAGGAAGAGGTGATTTTATGATCAATGTTGGCTATAAATCTTCTAACCGGACTACATCTACATAGAAAAGACAACGTAGGTTAACTCAGAACCCGGGCGGCACGTCAAACATTAATCCATCATGCTACAGGAGACCATTAGTGTCGCCGCCTTCCAAGGCAGCCTTAGGGAAATTGAGAGACTATCCATTGAGGAAAATGCTGAGTGATTCGCAAAAGTGAACCCTCAACTTTGAACCAAGAAGATTTTAGAACGTACGAATGCATACTCATTCAACCAATACAAACAGCAAACAAAGACAAAATACTTTCTGGCTTACAGAAGAGGTGCTTCATTCATGGAGACATCTAGCAAAAAAATAAAGACGTGGCCAAAGGCAGAGCATAGAGAAAGATTTTCTGTAAATTATAATACGATAACAATCAATTCTGTTAAATAGAATAACATGCAGAGCGTCAATTGTTGCTAATGAAAAACTTGGCAGCATACGGGACATTTATACGTTCAATGAAAAATTATACTTGAAAGCGGTTACGTCAACCATCATTCCAATTAGATTTAAAATCAATTGATCTATATACCTTTAAGAATAGTGCCCATATTGTGTCACCCTCAGGCAGCCATCACAAATAACCATCAGATCCACCTCCCGTCGCCCGACAATTGCACCCAGGACAACAAAAACCGGACTAACGCCAAAAAAATGATAAAGTCTACCTTCCCCCCTATTATGCAAATTGAGCATTTTGAGCGAGTATACCAGTCAGGAATAATAGCAATCGCAACATCAAAATCAGGACCATACTCGAACCACTCATTCGTCACCAATAGCAGAAGTTGGAAATAGGAAATGGTCAGCGCCATCAAGGTTTGTAAATAGACATTGAACGGGGTCTTGGGCTCCAGTATCATGATACACAAAATAGTTGGGAGTGTTTCTAGGCAATCCAAATACAACCCTAATAATGAGTTACAAGGTTTGCTCGAAACAATTGGCGCCGCAAATCCAGTAACCTGAGCAGCATAACACAACACAAACGTCGCAGCATTGAAACTAAGGTACTTTCGATGAATTGGAATTATGCGCCGGCCCAAGAAGGGCTTGTTCTGGTAGATACCCTTCGTTCCAAGTTTGGCAATTGCTGCTTGCTCCGTCCAGTGACGCCCAAACAACAAGGTCTGATGTCTTCGTGGAAATTTTGGGCTACAGTTCTGTATGCTAACGAAGCAGCCGCTACTTTACGCTTAATCTTGTCATTTATCCCAGGCCACCAGGCAGTTTCATTTGCGATTCCTCTGTACTTCGATACTCCACGGTTCCGATCATGTAGCTTAGATAATGTCAGATCTCTCAATTATCTGGTAACAACAATTCTATTTTCCATCATTATCAGTCGATCGTGGTGAACTGGATGGTCTTTGAATCTAATAAATACGCCACACTGATTGTCGACCCAGAGTGAATGTACCGTTTCAGAAGTTGCCGTGTCTTATCTCAAGCAGTGTGCTTCTTGATTAATTTATGAAGTGTATTTCGAATTAATTGCTCTTTAGCAAAGAGACTTATGGCTTACGGTCAGTAATTAACAAGAATGGTTCACCTATCAAAAATGTCTCAAATATCTTTCACACGCCCAAGTCATTCTCGTTCAATTTGGGCATAACTGATTCGTTGAGGTGAGCGCTCTAGATGCGCACATTACAGGCAAATATTTTCCCTCGTGTTCTTGTTCAAACAATGCACCAAGTGCATAGGAACAGGAACAGGAAGATGCATCAGTAGAGAGCCTAGTTGGTGCATTAACATCGAACCCCCGGCAAAAAAGGGAGCATTACAAACGAAATTTTTAATTTTCACACATGTATCTACATGTATGAACCCATGTCCACACGAACTCGACATCTTTTTTCAATATATCTCCTAATGCTGAGTAACTCTGAAGCCGATGGCACAAATTTGCTAAAATAAGTGAACTCGCCTGAAGCTTGCTTGATAAGATTTGAACTTTATCGGGTTCGACCAATATTCCAGCTTTTTTGATTTGATGCCCAAGGGATTTGATCGCTGTTTTACGGAACTCCTACTTTTCGCGGTGTGGTTCCAAATTAGAATGTCGTCCATCTTATTAACGCACCATGTTTGCTCTTCTCTTTTTGAAACCCGTTGTTGAAAATTTTCAGGAGCTGAAGATATACCGAAAGGCATTAGATTGTAACAGTGACGAACCAAAGTTGTAATGAAATACATAACTTTCCTTTCTACTTTGTAGAGCCAAGGAAAGTAAAAGGTTGCTGTTCACGGAAAGAACAATTTGCCAGAATCCCATTCTAGTGTCTAGTTTGCTAAATATCGTGGCACCATTAATTTTAGTGTGCTACAACTATAGGAGCACACCACTCAGTTGCTTCTTCTACCTTAGAAATTATGCCATTATCTTCCATCATTTTAGTTGACCAATAACTTTGTTATTGTTATGGAAGAGAAACTCCACGAGGAGCCGAAACACGGCAAATGTCAGATGTCGTAGGGCCCGCCTTCCGTTACACCAGCAAATTCCGCAAGTAGTTTTTAGAACTCACTCGAGTCTTCTAAATTTAAATTCAGGATTGAGTATAGGACATAACATATCAAACCTACAAGTAACAGTGACTTAACAGCTGGCCTACCCAGAAGTGGTTTGTCCACGTCATCAATTATACTTCTCGATATAATATTTGCCCCATGAATCAACGAATATGAACGTCCCCGCGCATCGGAGTGTCTTTTTACAACATGGGTGACTAAACCGTCGTAAAGATTTAAATCCTCCTTTGTTGGACCAATTCTTGTTATGATAATTGTTGGTACACAGCTGATATCAGCCCCAGTATCGGACTTGAAATGTATTGGTACATTGCCGAAAATTGGATGACTCCTGAATGAGTGAACCTTGAGGTCCATCCCTGCAACCTCCTCCGATCGCAGCTGATGAACTCCTAGCACGCTGAGGCGGATTGCAGCCAGCCCCTCACACGTACACAGTACATGCTCCGCTGACTCCAGCTCTGCCTCGCCGAATTCTCTAGGGTTAGTTCAGAATCCATTCATCGGTCCATAGAAAATATTGATTTCGTATGCCAACTACTATTCGGTGCCGTATTACATTATATTATTGACTGTATTTAGATAACTTGTACTAGTCAGTAATAAATTCGCTAACTGACCCTTTCTCGTGTTGATCTCTTCTATTGAATTTATCTTTCTCATACATTACGTAAGTCTCACGAAGTATACGTTTCTACGACCCAACTGTGAGAAGATTCGTCATCTGCAATGAGATTGAATGTTTCCAAAATCGTTTAAGATTTAGAACTCCCGGTAAAAATCAATGTACAGGCTTGAGTAAATCCGGGTTCATGATTCAACCTTGGGGCAGCTCTACGAGTATATCTTTCAAATGTTTTAAATCATTTGTCCCACTCTGAATATACAGATGAGAATGAGTCCGCTAATTTACCTTGATAGACCAAGGACGATCCTCGAGTAGAGGTAGTGAACGCTTCTCCTTCTGCTGCGGGCCATCGAGTTGTATTGTTGTCTTGTTCTTAGGTTTCTTCGTTTCTTTTCTGGGAGCCATGGCTCAACTTGACACCATGTACTAAGATTACAAATAAGCACTAATATCTTCGAACGGCAAATTAGGGATGATTTGTTTAGTGAAGTAAACGCAACCAACTGGAGACATCATCATATGACATACAGATTTATTTCCTCTACTGTTTGAAAGAAATTTACATTATTCAGTGTGCTTCCAAAACAAGTACGAGTATGAGTGAGGGCCCTTCAGTCTATCTCTCAGATTAAGTTCTTCAGGAGAAGGAACGTGTATAACAATTTTTGAGGAATTTCTCCACGTTATTTTTTGAGAGTATGTTATTACGCCTATAGAGACTAGTTCGATTCCCTCGATCCCTTTAAATAATTTTATAATCCGATAATGTATTTGCACTCTTTGTAACGCTCAACTTGGAGCAGTTTTTATACTCGAGAGGTTAATGACACCTTACAGCTCATGTCATAGTTAAATGCGACCCAGAACGCTCTTCGTGCGTTAACGTACGTTTGCAACGATAGAGTTAACAAAAAACTCTTCCTTTGTTAAAAAAAAATGCTATTGCTCATTAAACTCACTTCGTATCCTTGTTTGACCATGGACTGCCTCGCCCAACCGTATTCCTCCTTCCCATGGGGGCCGCATTGCTGCAAAAACAAGAACAGGTGGTCAGTTTTTTCTTTTCGTTCACTACAGTCATTAATTTTTTCAACAGTTCAACGTACTTTGTACGCCTGCGGGTTGAGCTCACTATCATTCGTTCGGAACGTTAAAGTGGAAAGTTTTCGAGGGAGGCCTCGACAAGTACCAACAAAATGATCTCGAATGTTTTTGAAATAAAAGCACATTTAACCGAGCTTTCTGGGAATGGATAGATAAGAGGATCAGTTCTTCAGGGTGTGCACTAACTCAACTTACAAAGTCGTAAACAAGTTCAATCATCGAAACTGTACATGGAAACAGGACAGGTTTCGTCAATGAGTCACAACTGAAGATTTTATTGCTTAAACCTACAATACCAAAAGTTGGTTAATTTTTTAAGTCAAACAGCAAAGAGACTCGGGAGGCAATAGGGAGATTAGGGAAGGGACAATAGAATAGGGAAACTGAGCATCAAATCATTCTTGGAAGATCTTCATATTATCTCTTAGCTTTTCACTCTCGTCCGGTAGTGCCCTGAAATGCTAGGAAGCGCAAACTCCATACCCCACCCCAATAATTACAAAATATGAAAAATAATGAACCAAAAGTTGGGAAATCGGCCTTATCGTAATTTCAATTTCGCGAGAACTCATGACTAATTATTGATAGTTGAGCTTATAGCTGGATAATTTTAATTTAAAAGTGAACATCATCAAGATATATACCAAAATTGAGGGAAATTGAGTAATCGAAGATTGGAAATGGAGGATGGGAAGATAGGATATTGGAGAAATCAAGAGAAATCGCGGGAAAATCTTAGGAAAACGTATTTTGCACAAATATAAACAGGTTCAGTGGTGATTCTAATCGCTTTGAATTGCTTACATCTAATGGGTAGAGAAAATTACGTGTCTTGCAGTTCGGAATGCAAGTAGTACTCTCAATCGATGATCACTGGGTCATCGTGTTTGGTGCTGAAAAATACACTAAGATAGTGGTCATAGCGTTTTCTAAAAGAGTCGCGTTCGTTGATACGATATGATTATCCTCTTATTTGTACAGCTATTGCGGCAAAAGAGGTATCAAGGGGGCTTCAAAACGCCTTCGAAGGTGCAGGGTTTACAAGGTCACAACAACGTAATGAAATGGATTTCATTGGTCCCTGATAAGTGGACCTCATCAGGGGTCTTGAAAGCTTCGGTAAGTATAAGATCGGACTCCATCAAAATCAAGCCGCTCCTGACAGTCACAACTGTCAACGACGCTCTTGCAAGTCAAAACAGCGGTTTGTTATTCAGTTACTATTAATACTGTTTTTCAGCTTTCAAATTTTTGATAAAATTCGAGTGACTGATAAAATGTCTGGGAGGTCTTTTTTCACGCGGTTTCTTTCTTGTGGTACGAATGGCCTGATGCCAAACTTCCATTCACAAAAAACATTTCATCCCGCCTCTTCGCCACGGTCTCAAGCACTGTCGTCCCCATCGATTCATTTGGTTCCTGTTTTCTTCAACCTCCTCCCGGTCGAACCATCTTTGCCACCCACGTACTGCAATGCAACGGGAAAAATCGTTGAGCTCACCAAAGCCGATTTAGAGTGAGTAGCAAGTGCCGATTTAGTAAGAAGTACCAACATTTCCAATTCAAGATGATTTGAAAGATTGAGTGTTTCTGTCAGGAAGGAATGTTTCTACTGAAATTCAGGTGAATGACGATTTATATTTATCCAATGCTGTCATGAATTTCCATTTACTTTCCGCTACGCCAAAGGGAAAGGAAAGTATAGTAATCGTGTAAAAAAACCTGCGCTCCCCTGGACCCCCCTTTCTGTTTTTATTTAGAGCCTGCTGCTACAAGTATAGAAACGTAGAATACGCTTTAGCCTCGATTGGACGCTGAACTGCTGAACGTTCAACGGTGATTATCAAACGTGTACCAGCGTTTAAGTAATGTACACTAACGATGTTATTGATATGGCGGGCGAATATGGAATCAATGCACGATCCACCACGGTATTCCGCATTCTTGTATGTGACAATCAATACAAACGTGCGCAAATCAATAGAAAAACGACGGTTTATTTTATTGAAAAATGAAACATAAAATTATTAAGGTAAATGCTCCTTCAATGAATTTAATCAAGTCTCCGCTGAGCGCTGCACCCTCAGGCTCTGACCCCTTAATTCCTTTTCTTTGGAGAGGACCGGGAATCTGGACCGGGGCAGGAGAACATCACCGAAGGACGATTCGCGAACGACTGAAACTCCGATTTACATAAATAAAATTACTCACTTCAAACGGGTTTGTCGCAACTACTACACACGGATAAATATTCTTATAAACCGGGCGGTCGAGGTCAATTGATGATTCACCAATGCAAGTTGTTGCTTGGTGATCGCCTTTAGTTACCCAATGTGTTTATAAACAACAATTTTGAAGCCTAAAAAACAAATTTTATGAACATCTGGTGATATGTTTATTGGTTGTCATGTTAATGTCACACATTTCGTTCCCATCCCGCGTTCCATTTTCGGCTAGTTAGTCCATGGCTAAAGCGTATTCTACGCTAAAAAAAAATTTGGGTTTTCTTCAGATCATTACGTTTTGAGGCCTACTGAGTCTAAAAAACCTAATTTCGGCGCGTGGTGCGCGTGTCTGTAGTTCGATTTGCGGGAGAACGGCTGATCCGATTGAGCTGGTTATTTTTTTGTTTTGTTCGTTATTTATTGTAGGCACCAAAATGAGGTTATGGGCGGTTTCGGCCGATGGGAAGGGGGGTGGGGGACGAAAACTAGGGGTTTTCGCATTTTTCTCAAAAACAGCACTAACGATTTTGATTAAACTTTCAAATTATCTTTTACTCATACCTAACTTTTCTTCACTATACATATCTTCATGAAAATACGGTGAACGGTGATATAGGCCTATGAAGCAAAGATAGGTTTTTACGCTTTTTGGCAAAACGGCTTTAACGGTTATCACCAAACTTTCAAGACGTTTTTGAATAGTTAATACCTACATATTTTAATAAATTCAGACAGATAACGATTAATTAAAATAACAATATTCTCTGATGAAGAGCAAACAAGAACTGAATTATATTTTAAAATGTAAACATCAACAATCTAACTAGGTAACAACTTTGCGGGTCACCTGATATTCATTACAATATTGTTCTCAATAAATGTTCCTCTGACAGTCCATTGAATAGAGATAAAAATCAAAATGTGTCGAAAATAACGTTTTTACGAACATTTCCGTTAATTCCAGGGTAACTGCTTCACCGGATGTAATCAATCTTACTAGTGCGTACATTTTGTTTTCCATAAATGTTTCTGTAGAAATGCGTTGAACGAAGATATAGCGCCCGCATATGTAGCTGGTGTTCGAACTTAGAGGGGTGGCGGAAAGTTGGGTGTTGCTACGCACCGCTCGTTAATTAATAAGATAGTAAAGTCAACTCCGATTTAATTCATAAAGTTGTGAATTTGTGATGAGCCATCCATTTTATTTGCAAGGGCAGTCGTTAATGAGGTTTTATATTTATTACTTCAACTTCTATACAACTCAATTAGATTTCAATTTAAAAAAATTTTTGGTGGTCAAGCTCAGTCATAGTTCTAGCTTGTGTGTAGTTGACACTCATTTTACCGATTAAAACCTTATTTTATATGACTTTTTTAAACCGTAGTCACTGATCAAGCATAATACTAACTACGATGTAAGCAATCGTGGAATAGCACTTCGACGCGCAGGAATGTTTTGCTAAAGTACTGTTAAGAATTCCCCGATATCAAAATTCTAGTGCTCTTCACGACCAATCACAAGAGGAGACTAAGAATTAAAAGTTGATAGTGACGTCGATAGACCGAAAAAAGTAAAGAAGGCGAGGTGTTACTACCGGTTATCACAGGGGAGACAATCCTGGTATTACCAATCGGTAGAATTTTCAGTATCCGATATCGAGAATTTTCTTTCGAGCCGTCCTGTAAAGCTAGCTTGTTCATCCTTTTCACATTACTGGACATGAGGGAGTAAAGCATGGAACATCGAATATCAATATTTTTGGGGCCATATTGGTCAAACGTATTATGTTTGGGGAACGGATGGGATACTCTGTGGGTCATATTAATATTTCTGTCCTCCGGTTCTGGTAGAGCCAAAATTTTTGTGAAAAGGCGTGGAGTTGGAGGTAGACGTATATAAAAGGCTTAAGTAAACTAAAGAGCATAAACAAATATTACATAGATTTGTGTATTTATTAGAGAGAACACAGTATCATTCGCTTTAGAAGCTTTCTCGCAACGTTCAACATTTTAAATCAAGCGACAAGATCATTACCGAGTGTTTACTTTTCTCTATTAAAAATTAAGGTAAGTGTTGTAATCGGCCAGAGAACATAGTTGCGTTTAGATAAGCTCTTCACAACATAATGTCGAATATGCTTATATTTAGTCACAGTAAACAAATTCTCGAGAGAAAATTGACTTTTGGGTAACCTTGAGTTAGCGTACCGAACATCAGCTCGTGGTCCGCAGTCCACCTTGCGGGATAACGGCTGTATACCGGTTGAGCTCGTTCATTGAATAATTGGTGTTGCGTTAGTTGGAAAATGAGAGAGGAAACTTGATACACAAAGAGAGCTGCAAATTATTACACACCAGTTTATTATTTTCTTGAACAGCTTGACCTAGTCTCAAACCTGCGAGACCCATCCGATTCGATTCAGCATCGAAAAATAATAAATAGTAAACGATACGAAGGACGACCTAACTACTACAGAACGACGACAATACGAAGTTCAGACGCCTGTGGGCAACACGTAAGCAATCGGTTAAGAACTTCTAACTTCTCTTAAGGCTTTCTGACGAGCTTCCCCACTTCTTTCTACTCTTTATGGACTAGTCACATGGCATTCCGACGGAAGATCATTCCCAAATTTAGACTTTTCGGACTCACCACTAACCTCTAAAACGGTTTGTTGCCAGACTTTTTAATTTCCTTTTAAAAAGATGTTTGGATTTTTTCCTACGGCGCCAAGACCACGGAACGCGGGTGACAACTCGCACTTATGACTGACACCTCCATGTAGACCCTGGGAGGAACCTCTATTTGTTGGAACCTGCACATTCATGTACTGCCCACAGGCGTTGTGTTTTCAATACTTACAGGTCGTGCATTAAACTAGCACACAAATAAAGCACAAACGGAAACGTTTGGGTTTCCAAGCAGTTGCAACGTACTATGTACGTTCGAGATTAGTTACTATATTTTACGACGTGCGGTTTGATCTAAGGTGAAAAGTGTGTAGGTGAACATGATATACAAAAAAAGCTGCAAATTATTACGCAATGGTTAATTATTCTTTTGAACAGCTTGACGGAGTCTAACAGCTTCGGGATCCATCCCATTCGATTCAGCATCGAAAAATACCAGTAAACGATACGAAACACTACCTAACTACTAAAAAACGACGACAATTTCAAATTCCAGCCGGCAATTCGACGCCGCACAGTGCAATATTTTGAGAAACTGACTGGACAAAATTATTTGATCCCATGTTTATGTGTTACTAGGTAGTGTACATATAGAATGTCATACATAAAGAAATAAGAAATATAAATGATGGTTTCAAACATTTATTTTATCAAAATATTATATGTTTTACAAAAATAAGTAAAAAAAATAACTATAATAAAACACAATTTAATGTTTGTGGAAATATAATAAAAAAAATATAATTAATGGGTCGGCAATATCTAGTTGATGACGTTGAAGGATTTTGCCATACAATTTGTTTAGCACTTAGGCCATTGATTGCATACATTCGAATTGGCACCATAGAAATACTGAACAAACTTTCATCACTAGAGTGAGATTCAGAAAATTTTTGTCTGTAACGGTTTTGTTCAGCTCCATCACAACCCCATTTTATAATAAAGTCAAGAGTTTTTAAGTCTTTTAACGTTTTAAGTACTTCTTCTTGCACTTTGCATAGTCTTAATATCGTGTGATCCACTAATGATTGAAGTTTAACTTCGGCTTCTGTTTCGGTGACAGTAATGTCCTTTGGATAGCACAATTGTTTTGCCGCTTTCACTTCGTAATATGGTGGATACAGATTTTTTATTATTGTTTTTGTTTGCTCGCGTATGATGACATATTGATGCGTTGACAGATTTGCATCAACCATTAATGCCAGAGCTTGGTCATTTGAAAGCTCACCTTGGTTTGGTCTGGCTAAACACCTCCTTGCTTTTTTTATTTCTGTACCTCTTCTGGGCGAAAGTAAGGACAGCTCCTTAACAATCGCGGCGGAGTCTCTTTTTCCTGACCGGCGAAGTTGAACTACGTTTGCCATCGATATCTCTTCCGGGCAAGTCGTATCAAGAAGACGGCGAACTCGTCGTTTTTTTGTTTTTTCACTGGAAGATTCAAAGTCTTTCAGTGGTCTTCCGGTCTGGTTACTTGTTCCAGGTTGTGAAACGTCAACCAAAGCTTCGCTGAAAATATCCTTAAATGATATGTTCACTTCCAACCATGAAGAATTCGCTTTCAGGAAGCGTTCTCGATGTCTTCCTGATTTCGACCATCTTTCGTCGATTTTTTGACTAACTCTACTAATTATTGCTTTTAACCTCTTCAAAATATCATCGCTAATGGACGGAGTACCTAGTTCTTGCAAAACATAATGTATTAAAGCATCTTGTCTGCATTCTTTCGCGTTTGCAAACCAAACATCAAAAAACGAACGACGAGAAAGTGAAGTCATTCTTCTGTAAATGAAAAAAAGTATGAGTGTCGCAAACTTTCGCAAGTAAAATTATATTTTCCTCTTACTATAGTCATATAGCTTTCAGAAAAAATATATCACATGCACAGAGAAATGCAGGGAAACAAACTAAAACTTTTGATGAAACTAAAGATGTATTGTTTTCATTACAATAAAAACGTTACTCTGTTAACTTAATACTTATGATTAAACAGTAATATCTATTAGCGTAAAATTATATGAAAACTCACCTTAAGAGACCCAAAAACACGGTAATAACACAAAATCACAACTAATACACAGAAACGCAGCGTACTCATCGAGTGAACTCAGACGACTAAACTTCGCAGCGAGAGGACGATCGGTATGCGCACGTAGCCGGCCCCAACCCGACCATTTTTTACCTGTTATTGTTGCGCGTGGATTCCTAGAAAGTATACTAGATTGTAGTACGACTTGTTAATTAGTAATTTATTCCGTTAAAAGTACTTTTCAAGACAGTTCATAAATTGAATATTGTCCAGTCAGTTTCTCAAAATATTGCACTGTGCGCCGTTGCGAATCTAGAAGGCGGGCGGGTTTAATGAGACAGGGGGAAGTAGTACAAACGATACAATTACTTTCGCTCTAGTTATTGTCCCGCGAGTTCTTTCAATTAGTAGATTTTGGCTCATTGAATTTACTGTGATTTCACTATTGCTGCACTTTAGACCTCGAGGAATTGTTCCATTCGATCCAGCATCTAAAAATACCTAGAAAACTATTCTATTTTTAAGACTACGTTAAAGGCACAAAAGGACGTCGGATGGACACTGCAGATTTGGGATCCCGAGGTCTTGAAACGTAAAGTATCAAGTTTTGAGGAGGGGAGTTGTAAAAAGATTTTCCTGACCGAAAACATTGGTTATTATTCCAAATGAATAATAAATCGAAATGGGTGTCAAAGGTGGGAAGTAAATTTAAACCTATTCACTAGCACTGTCCAACCCTAACCAAGTAGCGCAAGTACGTAAAGCCACCGGCTGTCTGGTCATCGTGCCTGTACTTAAATCCAGGTGAAATCGTAAATCGGTTTGGATAAACGCTGCACGATCTTTTTTTTTTGGAAAGTATTGGTTCCTTGAAGAATGAAGAGTCGTGAATGCATGGTGTGAGCTGGCTGAAGTTTTAGCTGGGGGAGCTGAGCCCCCTCTTACAATTATTTTTTTCTTATCTAAAAACCAGTAAAAATACTTGAAAAAACACCCCGCCCAAAATGTTTCCTCCTTTTACGTAAAAAGAGATTAGGGGCGACAAAGAGACAGCCCTGTCGAGGCGCACGTGTGCAGACTGCACGTCGAGCAGATGTGCAGAATGAGGTAAGGTACCATCTGTGCTTATTTTCTTTACTCGTATTTTGAATCGCCGTCCACACCACTTAAATAAGTCAATGTGTCGCGTAGTAAAAAAAAAAAAATCAAATTTCAATTAGTAAATTGAATTCTAAAGTTAACGTACCTGTTAGGTGAGTCCGTCTCCTCTGGCTTGTGAGTAACTCACAAGCCAGAGGAGACGGACTCACCTAACAGGTACGTTAACTTTAGTATTTGCCTACTGGCGGACACAACCCAATTTCTTTAATACCTAAATTGAATTCGGTTCTAGTGAAACACGTCCTTCACATTATACTTTAATGGGCAGCTAGCTGCATGAAAATAGATTGTAATGTCATTCTTACTAAGGAAATTTGCTAATAATTTGCTCCCTTGTGTCGTCAGGCGGAACAACGGTCTACGATTTTCTTTTCTTTCTGAGTTGTTATTATTTGGGAACACCATCCAAGATTTCTTCATGGAAAACCCTCCCACGGCTTTAAAGAATTGTGTAGAATATAAAAAAAGTGTAACTCAAGCAAGAACAGTGCGGACAATCGGTGCTCCACACGTTATTCTTAGTCGAGGTGGAATAGAAAGAATACCATCGTTCGAATCGGAATGCAAGAATACTTTAACACATTTCTCAGCCAAGTTCACGGTTCATGGATATAAGCGAAGAAAAAATTTAATGATGGAAAAACACTGAGACAGTGTTATATACAGGTGGGATAGATTACACATTGATTTTCAATTAATAAAATTTCAAACGCGTTATAGAGATGGCTTTTGCGTGACTAGCAATCTTAAAAGATCCTGATTAAGTGTCCCTAAGCGACCCTCTCCACCTCCAGGATCGAATACATTGGGCTTGAGGCCATTGGGCTGCATTTGAAATCACAAGCGCTACCACCAGAGCAACGAAAATGTTAAACTGGGTGTTTCACGCTAGACGATTTGTTGAGAAGTGGTGGCTATCGATCGTACTTTAAGGTGAGGACTGCAGAGCGAGGTTGTTAGTATAAGCCATATCTCATAGCGTTAGCGGTCCAGTCACAGTCGCAATGAAAAATTACATGTCCCTTGTGATACAAGTCACCAGGTTCCCACACCTTGCATCCCCCATTTCATTTCGTAACAAACACAACTGCGATTTCGTAGGCGCGCATCCTGTTAGCAGTTGAATGAAGGGCGCATTGATGGGACGAAGTTGAGAGGAAAGCAATTGAGTTGCAAGTCGTGTAATTTCTTTCGAAGCAAATTCCCTGTGAAGGGGAGTTAAGAGAAATTCTCGTTTCAAACGGACGATCCTTTATTCTGACAATTCGTCGGGAAAATTCCACTGTGACCGGGAGAGGGAAGCCGCTCTCTGAAAACGATCCTGCCGACCAACCGGCGAAATTGAAAGCGCTCTGTTGGCGTAATGAGGTGTTTTCGTTGGCGTATAAAAAAATCTGAGGCCTTAGGGAAGAAAAAAAATTGAAAATAAAAACACGGGACCGAACGGGTTGGTGCAACAGAAAGGCGCTTTTTTTCTTCTTTTCGTCTCTTTTTTCAAAGGCTAAATCCAAACTGAGTTTCTATGCAACTCAACCGAGCGGCTGAAGGCTCAGGTTCAGACTGACGCTCAGGCTCAGGCTCATACGGCGCCGCGGGGTGAAGGGAAGGGCTGCTAATCTCGAGGGGTTCGGACCGCCCATTACGCGGGGTAGGAGCTCCGCTTTTTTCCCAACCAGCAAAGTGCGCTATCGATTTTTTTCTCATTTTAAACTCGTGAAAAGGGGAAGATTGGGATGAGAGGTGAATAGTGGTGACGGGTGGGATGGTTGAGGGGTTGTGCGTAGCCAGTACGCCCAGTTGAACGCTTAGTAGCGTAGCGGGGGTGGTGTAAGGAAGAGAAAAAACAGCGCGATTTTAAATGGGATGGGCGAAATTTTTTGTTCGGATCCTTCGACTTTGAAGGGCAAACGTGACTTCAAACGAAATCTGATTCTTTCGATAATTATATGATCAATTAGTGAGGTGGGATAATTTGAAGTGAGGCGATCGTAATAATTGCGAGGAGAAACAAACGTACAAAATGCAAGGTTATGGCGGTAAGGGGAGGAATGAGGGAGCAGGAACGGTGGACTGAGACATAACCGCTAGTCTGGACTTTTTACGCTTTGACAAGCCCCTTTTAAGAGCATTATAAATGAAACGGTTGGAAGGAGATCGTGGAAGCGGGAAACGAGTGTAGGAGAGGACACACTAAAAACTAAGGAACATGTGACCTGGTTCTGGGTTCTCTTCCCAGGAGCACGTCCATGCTACCAGGCGCGACCACAGGCTGTGGATAGTGGAACGACCACGGCACTGCCCTAGGGCTTGCTGTGGCCAGCCGCGAATAAGGTCGGCGTGCTGACCTTATCAGTCAGCACGCGGACCGAATAAGCAGCCGCGAACAAGGACAAAACCCAATCCACGGTGGAACAGCGTACGCCAAGGATGCGTGGCCAAGGGGGAGCTTGGTCTCTAGTATGCGGACTCTGGGCACCGGGCGACCCCCAGTTTCAAGTAGCCTTCCTGAGGCATGCGGGGCTCTGTCTCAGGCGACTGTTTGTTTCCCTAGCTGCTCGTGGGACCTATATGGATACCAAGAGAAATAACAATGGAAACCAAGAGGAAGAAATCGCCTCAAAGATTGAAGAGGATCTGCTGTGTTCCACGCCAGACCTCGACGATCAGATGTTCGTTGATGAAAATACAACGACATCTGGAGAGGCCATTGCCTCACCGCAACCAGGAGCATTGTCTCCAGCTGGACGAAGACAGCAGTGGGGAGGTCGCTCCTCTTATAACAGGCCGTCAAGGCCTGGTAAGAGGAGTGGCCGGAGGGGTCGATGACCCCGCCCACGCTCCACCTCCTCCAAGTCAACCTGCACCGGTCACAGGCAGCCACGGCCGTGCTCAACAGGAACCTAGACAAGAGGAGGTGCGATGTGGCCCTAGTCCAGGAACCCTGGGCCTGGGACAGGAAAATCCGTGGCCTTCCAACACAGTCAGGTAAGGTAGTGTATGATAAAGATAGTGATCGATGCCGTGCGGCAATTGTGATTAAACGTAATGTTAAGTACACTGTCATGCCTAACTTTATCTCTAGAGATGTTACAGCTATCATGGTAGGGAGAATTCGTCAGAGGGAGCAGTCAGGACAGTGTTGGCATCTGCCTATTTCCCACACGACGCGAATGCCCCACCGGAAGAGGTAAGAAGATTGGTAAGTTATTGTAAAAGCCACCAACTTCAACTCATAATTGGCTGTGACGCAAACGCTCATAACGTTGTCTGGGGAGCATGGACACCAACTTTAGAGGGGAGTGCCTCCTGGACTATCTTGCAGGGCATGAACTGGAGATCCTTAACAGGGGCAATACCCCCACTTTCGTCACAAGGACAAGGGAAGAGGTGCTTGACCTCACCATCTCCAGCCGTTTCATAGCCAGCAGAATCAAAGACTGGCGAGTACTGGACGAACCATCACTGTCTGATCACAGGATTATTCTGTTCAGTCTGGGATTCGGTTCCCAAGTACGGGAAACTTTTCGTATTCCCAAAAACACAGACTGGCCACTTTACCAAACCCAGCTCTTCTCAGAACTGGGAGGTATGGACAGGGAAATCCACTCAGTGGAAGACCTGGACACTATGGCCAGCCTTATGCAAGGGGCGATTATTCGCTCCTATGAGGACAATTGCCCATCCCGTACCCACATGACCAACGGTGAGGCCCGATGGTGGAATGAGGAGTTAGGGAAGCTAAGGTCCTCAACGAGGAGGCTCTTCAACAGGGCTAAAAGAACAGGGGATTGGGAGGCCTACCGGCAATCCCTTACATGCTACAGTAAGGCCATTAGAAGAGCAAAGAGGAAGTCCTGGAGGGATTTCTGCAGCGGCATAGCAAGTGTCTCTGGAGCCTCAAGGCTGCAGAAAGCGCTCTCCATGGACAAACCTCAAGAAGTAGGCCTAATCAGGAAGACGGACGGAACGTTTACGAAGGATGCGAGGGAAACCCTGGAGGTGTTGGTGAACGCCCACTTTCCGGGGTGCACCATCATTGGCGAAGGGGCTACCGCCCCACCCCAGGAGCGAAGCAGGGAACGTCCGCACCCGCGCAGGCTCCTGGGGTACGCGAATCGCACCTTCACCCACGAAAGGGTCAAATGGGCGGTAAATTCTTTCAAGCCCTATAAGTCCCCCGGGGGGGATGGGGTGTTCCCGGCCTTGCTTCAGCAGGGCTTGGGGGCTCTACTTCCCCTACTGGTTAAGACTTTCAAAGCCAGCTTTCTACTGGCCCATGTGCCTTATTCATGGAGAGGGACGAGGCTTGTGTTTTTGCCTAAAGCAAGCAGTGACTCCTCGACTGCAAAATCACAGAGACCCATAAGCCTCTCCTCCTTTCTCCTGAAGGCAATGGAAAAGATCATGGATCTGGTCTTCAAGGAAATTCTTGAAACTAAGCCCCTCTCGAGGGCACAGCATGCCTATCTGAGGGGCAGGTCAGCTGAGACCGCTCTTATCGAGCTGGTCTCATTGGTTGACGAGGCCCTTCAGACAAGGGAGGTGGCATTGTGCTGCTTCATGGACGTGGGGGGTGCCTTTGATAACACCTCCTTCGGCTCCATGGAAGCAAGAGCAGCACAGAGGGGAATAGAACCCCAGGCCGTGAAATGGACTATGTCCATGCTTAGGAGTAGGGAAATCACGGCCCGGCTAGGGGAAGACAGCATCACAGTGGTTCCCACACGAGGCTGCCCCCAAGGGGGGGTACTCTCACCCCTCCTGTGGCTACTGGTGGCCGACGAGCTGCTGGAAACACTGCAGCTTGAAGGCTACGAAGTGGTCGCATACGCGGATGACCTTGTAGTTCTGGTAAGAGGCAAATTTGCCTCCACGGTGTCTGAAAGGATGCAAGGAGCTATAGATATCATCCAAAGATGGTGCGCCAAGGAAGTCGAAAAAGTCCAAGGAAGGACTTCTTATAAATCCGTCCAAGACCACCACGGTTTCCTTCACTAGACGAAGAAACCTTGATATAGTACCACCCATAATGCAAGGAGCAAGGCTCCAGATAATGAAGGAGGTGAAATACCTCGGGGTGATACTGGACCAGCAGCTCACATGGAACTCGCATGTGAGATATGCGCTGCATAAGGCAACTACAGCCCTTTGGGCTTGTAGGAGGCTGTGCAGCAAATCCTGGGGCATAACTCCAAAAATGATGGAGTGGCTCTTTAAGGGGATAATAAGGCCCCGCATTACGTATGCCTCCACGGTGTGGTGGAAGGCGACACGCCGGCTGGCAGTACAAGGAAAACTCCAACAACTGCAGCGGCAGGCGTGTCTTGCTATCACAGGGGCCATGGGTACATGCCCTACTGCTGCAATGGAAGTCCTTCTGAACATCTCACCTCTACATATACACATCCAGAGGACCGCCTACCTGGGGGCGGCAAGGCTTTGCAGACAGGGAAAATTTCCACCAGGGCTAAGGCGAGCCTCCACAGAACAACCAAACAGTTTGAGATAGAAGAGGCAGCAGTCCTTGCTACTGACGTCATGCCAGAGCAGAAGAATTTTCGGCTGCCATTTAGCGTCAGCGTTCACTCACGGGAACGGTGGGAGAAGGAGACATTCCGGACCGAGGTGGGCGCACTGCAGTGGTATACCGATGGTTCAGTTAAGGAAGGCCGAGCAGGGCTGGGCATTGTAGGGCCTAACTACAGTCTTGCAAAGCCGCTGGGGGAGTACGCCACGATATTTCAAGCGGAAATCCTAGCCATAAAAATCTGCGCAGAAGAGATCCTGAACAAAGGACTCAAGGGCAAGCGGATCTACATTTTCTCAGACAGCCAGGCCGCCCTAAAGGCCATTGCAGCCTATAGTTTTAGGTCTAAGCTGTCATGGGAATGCCTCCATGCGCTCAAGCAGCTCGGCGCCCGTAACAGGCTCTCCCTCATTTGGGTGCCGGCTCACAGGGGGCATGAGGGCAATGAAAAGGCTGACCGCCTTGCGAAAAGGGGTACAGAAACCCTACCCATCGGGCCTGAGCCACACGTGGGATTGACGAAAAGTCACCTAAACCGTCTGGTTGCTCGATGGGAGATACAGGAAAATGGCGCCCATTGGCATCGCCAGCCACGACTACGACAGGCAAAAAGGCTTGTCACGCCTTCCTGTCAAAGGGCTAAGGCGATGCTGACACTCTCCAGACAAGATCTGAGAGTACTGATAAGCTTCCTCACCGGGCACTGCCCACTCAGATATCACCTCAACAAGATGGGCATCTCAGAGGCGGTGGAATGCAGACTCTGCGGTGAGGAGGATGAGACAGCAGAGCATATCCTATGTGAATGCCCTGCTCTGGCAGCAAAACGCTTTGAATACTTCGGTCAGGGGACCACTGAACCCCAAACCGTAGCGGATTCTGCGGTGAAGGACATACTCGGCTTCCTAAGGGGGGCGGGTATGTACGACGCCTTCTACTAAGAAAGGGCCAGTGTCACAATAGGCCCATATGTGGCCGCAGTGACAAAGGGACTTGTCCCACACGCCCTCGGGTAAAAAAAAAAAAAAAAAAAAAAGGAACATGTGAACACGTTTCACGATATTGTCGTATCACTTGTAGGAGCCTATACAACTTTAATCAAAATCGTTATACACGCTTTTGAGAAAAAAAATTAGTGTTTTGATCACTATGATAACTATAGTTAGTTTTGGATGAATTTCGCTTGTATCCCTTATTTTGGCGTCCAATGGTAACTTGCAGGGTAGAAATAAAAATGGAACTAATTTGGTTCAGCCGTTTTCCCTCAATCGAGTTCACAAACAGACATACAGGTCTGTTTCCTTATTTGGCTGTTCCTAAACCCTTTACTACGGTTATATCAGTCATGAAAGTTGCAGTTTGGCTAATATGCCAGAGGCCGGCCCCTACAGCATTCATCGAACTCAGTGCGGAGGTACGGCAGGTATTTGATTATGAAGGGTAAGAGACGTGGTCTCAGTTGATCCGTCCTTTGGAAACTTGCCACCCAAGTAAATAGTTAGATCAGGTGGGAAACCAGATTAAGAGCTCCTCCCAAATGGTGCGGGTCACACACGGGCAACAGCAACCAACCGGGAGACTAGCTAACGACCAAAATCCTGCAGTGGAGGGCCTCGGAACGGTAATTAAATAAGGAAACAGACCGTTTAACTAAAACTAATGTAAGTTACAGAGAAATACGTGGAGACTAGGTACGTTTATCTATATCTATAGTGCAAAACACAATTTTATTTATTTATGTTATTATATTGATTTTTGACTTTTAGAAGGTTACGATTGCTGTCCTGCTCATGTATTCTTAATACCTAATTGGTGTTGTTACTAATTAATTCCACACTTGAAATATGTATAGTTAACACTGTCACCTACAGTGAATTTTTAAATTTAAATGAATGAATATGATTGTAGCTGCATTTTTAATCTATAATCATCGAACACAAAAATACGTAGTTTTCATTATTGTTGTTGTCCCTATTTTGATTTAATTTTACACGGTGTTGATAGTTCAGTAAAATCAGTTATAATTGTGGCGTTAGCTATAAAGTACTGTATAGGATCTCCATTGTCCGCTAGTCAGTTCAGCCTCTCGATCGAGTAGTCGTATAACGTGCGTGGTAGTTTTGAACAAAAATGTAGAACGAAAGGGGAACGATGAGTACGTGACTACCGTCACATTTCTTTACCACTTAACTTATATTTTCCAACAATTGCTACTCTAATTATTACTCGCGTTATTTTGCAAAAAATACAGACAAATGTTAACTGTGAGGAAAGTTTACAAGAAATATTTCCCAAACTTGGGTATTAGTAAGCTACGTCACTCTCCTCCTACGCACCATTCCGTTCCAAATATTTCTTGGTATTAGTTTAAGAGGGGGTTCACTGAATATGTAATAATTCAAAATGTCTCTTTCTGAAGCCCTGTCAAGGAGTTCCAGTTATGTCGGTTAGCGTCGTGGGATTAAATAGGTTAGCCTTGATTTACCTATTTACCTATTGCGTATCTAGCCTTGATCAGATATTAGATAGATTAGTGCTGATTTGGTGAAAACGGCCTTAAGTCTGGCGATAGTTGGTTGCTGATTCGGTTTATATGACAGTACGACTCCCCGGCAGCAGATTCTAGCTTCGTTCATCTGATTCAATTATAACTAAGCTTTGACTCTCTCCTTCTTCTTTTATTAATGGCACACCTTCCAACATAGACGCAAACGCTCTTTCATATACCACTCACGAGAAAGCGCAGTGGATGAAACTGACTGGATCCCACAAAATAACTACATGTCACTACAATGTAAAATTGAGGAACTAGACTCCCTCCCACTAACGTTTCATGTTATTTTACTTAATACAAATTATTATTTATTATTATTATTTGTTGCTGTTTTACGTATCATGGTACACTTATCAATTCCAATTTAGGGTCCCCCCCCCACCACCATCACGGCTCTTTATCATACATAGATTTCTGGCTACATTCTATATGCTGATATGCATTTTAATTTGAAAACTGGAGTATACGAAATAAATATTTTTAGTTTCTATCTGAAATATCCTTACGGAATTGTCAACAGTGCGCCGGCAGCTCGGCAATACATTTGTGACAATCATTGATCCGACTGTAAATACTCTTTTCTGAATTAGCGCTCTCAATTAATTAAAGAACCCTCCCCAAACAGTAATAAGACGCTGAACTATAGTTAGCGCGCATCGAAAAGTGAGCATAGAAAACGAGGTCCACCGGGACAAGATTCTAACTCGTTAGGGACATCACGGCTCAGAGAACTGAAGGATCGAAACAAAACTGGAGCGGCAAATACGGCTTCGGTAATTTATTGAGTCGGCGGCCCCCGAGATTGATAGCTATATCGAAATGGTAAAAGCCGGGCGTCTGTCCCTCGCCTGGTTCTGGATTAACCAGTTATCAGCCTCAAACTTCCTCTTCAAAGCCGACTTTCACGGGGCAGCTCCCTGGAGACCCAGAGAACGAGAGAGCGTTTTCGCAGTCGAAAGACCCCACAGATGAGGGAGAAAGCTAAAGCAAAGTCAAACAGATTCTCATCCAAATATCACCAGAAAAATCTGAGAATAACTTGGACATTTTGTTTGCCCGCTTTTAGCCATCTGTGAAGGGACAGGTGCCACACCAGACGATACACGTCCCACGTTCTCATACATAAGCCATTTTCCAAAATTTAATATAAATCTTCACTTTCTCATCACTCATTATGCGTAATTGGTGACGTTACGAACGTACGATTTTCGACCAACTCCTAGATGACATCGATAAATGGAATTTAGACACGGACATTTTGGTCATTTTAGCGAGTTTTTTGTGGACAACAAAGGTATTGAAACGTGTTCCCTAACAAATTCAGCTTTATGGCATTCAAAACAAATCAGTTACAGGCTAACCTGCAAAACCGGATAACAGATGATTCAACTGAATTTGGGGCACGGCTGAAAACGTGGCGGGGCGGGACGAGACAAACGGTGCACCGATAGTTCAAAGCATTCTAGTGAGTTTCTTCTTTTTAATGATTCAACAAAACTTATTGGCATTTGGCTTAAAGTGCATTATGTAGGTTGCCAAACTGAATGTTTTCTCGACCATGATAACATTTTCTATATGGACAGAAAGTGCTAATTGGTTTCTATCTAATAAAGAATCTGAAGCTTGACACTTGGCTCCCGCATTTGAGCTTCAAATCTGCTGCTAGTTTTAGTGGGTTCACTATACTTACAAGGTGCAATAGCCTAAAGGAGTTGCTTGATTGGAAAGGATGTGCCATTCCAGGATTCTAAATCCTCTTGCTTTCTTAGTCCCTGATAATCGGCTGTTCAGACACTATGAGTCGTCCTCTTGTTCTTAGGGCGTTTTTTTGGGTGGTTGACATTCATCACCAGTTACAAGTGTATCCAAAGTCTCTTTCGCTGTTTCCTCCAACTTTTTGTCGAATGAATGCGCTCAACGAACGCTGCCTGGAAGGCAAAGCGCGGCAGTTGTAAAACCCATCTCTCTCGTGCCCATCTCTCTGTCAAGGTATTTCTGTGAGGCGTGCACCTACCGCTGGTGCACAAATAGCTGTGTGGTGTTGGTGCTCAATACTAAGCTGGTAAATTGGTCCGAGTTTCTCAATCATATAATGCAAACTGGCGTCTTTGAATACAGGTATTTGGGAAATAGCAAAACGACCAGGTTGTCTCTGAAGAATAGAATTAACCTGGTTGTAATCAACTTGACCGTTCTGATGGAATCATGTCCAGGTACTCACTGGAACCTTGAAATTCGCTTGCATATGGCAGCCTGGAAGCGGGGAAATGATATGACGCATCTTTGTCAGAGGATTGGGACGTAGATACAGAACAATTTTGAGTTGCAATCCTGTGCCGTGAAAGAAAATTGAGTTGGCTGGATGTTTTAACAGGCGTTTTCCGTGGCATCACCACTGGTCCGCGTACTGTGAAACATTGTTCCCCATTTGACATTCTCTCTCTCAATCCTTTAGTCCGACAGTTATCAGCACAGGTGAAGCTTAGATGGTTGCTCTATGAATTTTAGCTGCTTCGCTCTACGATCTCTCGTCTCTGAGCTGGCCGATCTACAATGCGATACCCTATTTCACTTAGATTTCTACTGAATGACATTTTTGTTTGTTTGTTTAAATACAACGGTGGATGCAGGCGATACCCTCACTGCGGCCACAAACGGGCCTTTTGCAAGGGCGTCCATGATCCTCAGATCATGGCCCCCCTGCACCACCTCCAGGCCCCACGGCACTGGTCTCACTTGGTGTGACGTCACCTATGCGCCCCCACCACCCTCGCACAAAGCGGAGGACATCCGCAAGTTCTGCATTTGCCACCTCTTTGGGCTGAAGAAAGGGCCTCCCAAACACACAACGGCGCGATGCCGTGAGTCCATTGCATATGCACAGCACATGCTCTGCCGTCTCTAGCCCTAACTCGCAGAACCTGCATACCTGTACCTCGCACTTGCCAATATTTGCAAGGTGGTACCTCAGCGGACAGTGACCTGTGAACAGGTCACATATGATCCTCATATCCTTCCTCCCCAGTGCAAGCACCTCCTTGGACCTCTCTCTGGAGAGCCGGATGAAGAGTTTTGACTATCTAAGGCCAGGCAGCCCCTGCCAATGAGCAGCCCTGCACCGGTCCTCCCATTTGCCAACCTCTCTATGTAGGTGGCTCCTGGTAGTCCCAATAAAGGGCTCAGACCCAATAGGGATCTGCGCTGATCCCTTCTTAGCCAACCTATCAGCCCGTTCGTTTCCCTCTATACCCTAATGCCCTGGCACCCAACACAGTGTTACACTGTTGTCCTCTGCCAGGGCCTTCAGTCCAGTCAGACACTCCCACACCTGCCGTGATGTAAGACAGTATGAGGCTAAGGCCTTGAGAGTGGCCTCACTGTCCACCACTATGTAGATTCTCTGCCGCTTCAGTACCCTCTGCAGCAGCCGCTGCACACAGACTGTCACTGCAGCTACCTCTGCCTGGAACACTGTGGCTGGCGACCCCAATGGGATCGCTGCTCTGATCCTCAGCCCAAAGATGCCTGCCCCTACAAGGCCACCCTGCACCGAGCCATCAGTGTAGTATACCAGGGCCCCAGCTTCGAAAGTGGGAGCTCCCCCTTCCCACCTGGATCGCTCATGAATGAGTATCCGAAAGGGTAGCGGGAAGTTGAACCTCGCGGGCATTGAGTCTACCACATGCAGTTCAGGCCCCTCCACCTTCACCTTGTCAAGGATCAAGTGGCAGGAACTCCTCCTCCCCCGCATGATCAGACTCAACTCCAACATACGCACAGCCTGGAGGAACGCCATCCTTTTAACATGTATGTGGAGTGGAGCTAAATCTAGCAAGACCTCCAGCGCAGCCGTAGGGCATGTTGTCATACAGCCTGTAATGGCCAGACACGCCCCACGCTGCAGTTTATTTAACTGCAACTGCACTGTTTTGTTTTCCACCCTAGTCCACCTGACCAGGGCTCCATAGGTGACTACAGGCCTAACAACCACAGTGTACAGCCACCGGATCATCCCAGGCCTCAGGCCCCATGTCTTCCCCACCATTCTTTGAGCTGCCCACATCACCACTGACGCCCGCTGTAAGGCTGTTTTCACGTGTGTGGCCCAAGTGAGCTTTCCATCAAGAAAAATCCCCAAGTACTTGATCTCATGCTGGATCTTCAACACCTTTCAACCACCCAGCCTGAGTTCCCGCAGCGCAAGGCTGCGCCTTCTGGTGAACGGGATCAGGCTCGTTTTGTCTGGAATGACATTTATTGAGCATGTTGGATATCTGGGAGGCCAAATATGTAAATTATGCGCCACACCCATTGATAAGTAATGTTTCCACGAAACACTGAAAAAGGATAATTAAATCAGCGCATTTTAGAAAGAGTTGTAAAAAAGGAGGGTTAAGGTGCAGCAATATTACGAAACTTGTTTAGTTTGTCGGAATAATGTATACCTGGTTTCGTTGGAAAAAAGCATTGCTCATAAAACAGTGCCAGGTTCCACTTTTGAGCCAAAGCTTCAAACAATATGCATGCAAATTCAACAATATTGGTGCGAAGTGCTCACGGTATTGATTTCGAGTTGTACCCAGCATGTAACGTTTGCCTTGCAAGTCAAGTAGGTCACGCATGGATTTCAAACCAAATAACAGACCGATGTTCATGTCAAGGCAATTGCCAACGAGCAGATTTTGTGTACAAGAAATAAAGTTTATTTACGATGGTGCGACGAAGGAGATTTCCAGCGTGCGCAGAAAAGACACTCTGGAGATCTTCATGATGACCGTTATAGTCAATTCGACGGGCGGCCGCTGGTAAGCTATTTCTTAAAAAAAGGCTCAACGGCCAAAAACGGGCGACAGCGACGTAGTAAAAAAAGTAGCGTCGTTGCGACATTCAATCGCTTGGTCTATCTCATAAACAGTGCAACACCCTTGAAACGACTATCCAACGGCCTTGAACACAATGCGGTTTTTTTCTTGAAGTTCAACGGTTCGTCTCGTAGAAACTGCGACACGTGAAACGAGGAAAACTAGTTGCGTGAACAATAAAATATCTACCTGCTGCTGAGCTGAAAAACTCCCACGACCAGATCAGAGCGAAAGGGGGAGTATTGACACAGGTGCAGCGCGCGGGGGTTAGACGTTTTCCCGACGGTGAAAGGGTGCGAGCCAGTCGTGGAGGAATGAAATGGAGGGGGGTGGGAAGGATGAAGGAGAGGCTCAAGGTCGCTAGACAACCCTCCCCCGACCACACGACGCCTTTGCAGCCCCTTCAAGCCCGACCAGCCTTTCGCCCTCCACCGCCACCGCCTTCACTTCCATCACATTCGGTCGTCTCACGAGCGAAAGAACATGTGCTCCCCACACTGCCGCTTTCCCGCAGCCAAGCCGACCAACTCTCGACCCTCGTGACCTGATTGCTGGGATATTGTGCTCCCCTAACCCTCTTCCAACTTTTGTCTTGTCTTCATCCCATACGCTCCCTTGCACAGGCTCACCCACCAACTACGCAGGTCACCAACGGCTCAACATGTTCCACTTCCTACTTCCCGACCGATTTTATATGAAATAAATTTCTATTAGTAGTGTTTATGCAACTCAATGACAATTTAGGAGATGACGATGACTCAAAACCGAACTAGTACTTCATAAGCCAAGCGCTAAATAAACGAAGTATGGAGTTCGGCGTTTATACAGCGATAAAAATCGCATCCGGATGGAAAGAGAAGAAAGAGGAGGAAAGATTATGCTTCAAACATGATTGTATTTGTAATCAGAGTATAAAAGGTGGTGGGGAAGATATACCAGAATGAAAACCAATCTATTCGACTACGTTGTGGCTTTTATTACTTTCCTTGGTTTTCAACTGATTGCCGAGCCAGAAGACTATAATAACTTAGGAGGGTGGTGATTCCGTAGGCTACATGTGTCCTAGTTCAGGTGGATCAGAATGTAGTGATCAAATAAATCGCCCCCACGTAAATTCGCTTGTTGGCAATGCAAGCACTATATTTTTGTTCCACACACTTCTAAAGAGACGTAGATAAACTAAGCTATACATTTTGTTGAGAAGCTCAGAAGAAGATTCTAGATTCCGTCTTTTACTTAGAGCTGCATACTAATAACTTGCAAGTGTCGTGTTACTAACTGGAAGTGGGCATTATACGCGCCACTAAATGAAGCGGAGGTGCGGGAGACGAGTGGTTTTAACGTCGAGAGCGGTGTGGGTTTGACTGACCGAGTTGCTTAGCCAGTTTGCTCGTCTGGTTGTTTGAAGGGCCCTTTTCGGGGCTTCGCCCGTTCGTGTGTCTCGAAGAGGAAGCGAAGCGCGGGGCTCAATCCGGGAAGATAAAATCCATCATTAGCTCGTTAAGGGACCGCCTTCTTAACTCTTGGAGATGAGGACGAGACGGGAAATTCTTCTTCAGGCTTGGGATGTACCCGGACTTTTTGGACCACTTCGGGTTTCCAATCCGTTCGGTTATCGCTGACGATCTTTCGTCTCGTACGACTCTAGAACCTGCTCCCTGAGTCAACAGTTTCGCCGTAGTGCTTAAAATACTGAAATCCAGTTCAGCCTTGTAACCAAAAATGAATGTTGACAATCAGCCGAAACCCGTTTGAAAATATCTGGTGCGTTGATACACACAACTTTCCTTAGCTCTACGTCAATTCACTTTGTACGTGGCTTTTTCTACTTACTCAATTCATTTATCACTCAGTTCATTTGAACTTGGTCAAACAACACTTCACGGCAGCAGTAAGCGGCAGCTCTTACTGTTTTGGAATTTATTGTGCTGCTCGTACTCATTTCAGGACCATTATGGAGCAATTGGTTCACGGATAATTAATGAGACTGTAAACACGAATTTTTTGAAGAAGGATAGTAATCACTTTGCCAGAGGTATTGGGTATAAACGTTTAGAACTGGTAGTAAGCGATGCGGCGGTAGTTGAAATTCCGGAATTTCTGGAGTGACCCCCATGTATCTGATGAGCGTTTTTAAGCACTCACTCTATAGGTATTGGATTGGACTACAATACCATTTTTTAAAAACATTCTACTAGCATTCCTGTAGAGTTTATAAGGAAAAAACCGCGCTAAAAACGCTTTTCGTCGACAATTTTGATAATTTATTGTGCTGCTCTCGTCATTTTCCCACGAATGGGAATTTTATGGTATAATTGCCTTATTGAGAGCTATCAATATAAAAAATGTAATCAAAATCAAAATCGTTAGAGCCGTTTTTGAGAAAAAAAATATTTGGTGTTTTGATCACTATGATAACTATAGCTAACTTTCGGTGGATTTTGTTCATACCCTTATTTTGGCGTTCCATGGTAACCTGCGGGCGAGATATCAAGTGTGAGGAGTTTGGTTTTCTCTAAAAATCGTTCGTAGACACACATACACACACAGACCAGTTTCCCAAATAGTGTTTTTCGGACTCAGGAGGGTCTGAAACGTAAAGATCTGAAGAAAACTAAAAATTTTTTTTTTCAGCTGATTACATAACTTTCCTTTCTACTTGGTAGAGCCAAGGAAAGTAAAAAACAACGGGACAACGAAAATTGACGTTTTCTAGACAACTCTAGACAATTGGCGCGGCTCGACGAGCCGAACTGATGGGAGAGTGAGACGGGAGGCAGTTAACCAAATTGAGCGAAGACGGGGGGAGATTTAATCACTTTCACTATATTGCACCGCGAGTTCTTCAAGTAGTACGATTCATCATCATATATTCTGCGATTTCACAGTTGCCCATCTAGGCGCTGCCCCACATTTGACTAAAATATGTAGGAACCGATACCCAACACGAAGTACAAATGCAATAAAACAGCCGTAAGTAACTAATTTTTTTAAACCATTTTTTGCCCGTAGCAACCACGATGAATAAGTAAAGCTTTATCTTATGAGCGTTTTTAAACACTGACTCTGTCGGTATTTGATTGTACTACTACACCAATTTGTTTTAACATTTATAGTAACATTTGAGCGGTGTTTATAAGGAAAAAAAAAAACTCGCTAAAATCGATGTCAGCGAAAATTTTGATAATTTAATGTGCTGCTCTCAGTATTCTCCCACAAATGGGAATCGTATGTTATAATAATCTTATTACGAGCTATCAATATAAAAAATTTGATAAAAATCGTTGGAGCCGTTTTTGAGAAAAAAAATTTGGTGTTTTGATCACTATGATAACTACAGTTACCTTTCGATGGGACCATCCCGAATCATACCATTATTTTGGCGTCCCACGATAACCTGCAGGCTAGATATCAAGTTTGAGCTGATTTGTTACTGTCGTTTTCGCTAAAAACCGTTCACAGACACTCATACACAGGTCTGTTTCCTTGATGAGTTGCCGTTACGCTGATATGGAAGAGGCCGGCCTCTGCAGCATCCACCGAACTCAGACTGCAGAGGAACGGCAGGTATTTGGTCGTTAGCCAGTCTCCCGGTAGAGAGCTGTTGCCTATGTGTTACCATACGGAGGTAACCACCTGCGGAATCCCGTACTGTCCGGGAGGAGTTATTAATCCTTATAGGTTATAGGCTTGCTTTGTAGCAGTCTATGCTGCTTAGTTCGTTTGCCCTCCCAACAACCGTCGCTCACTGTTCTAGAAACTACATGGAGCAGCACGTGGTTTCTTGTTTCCTTCGCATTGGAAGTGCAAGACGTGCATGACGGAGAGTCTTTGATAGTGAAGAAGTTAAGTCACCATGTCCCGTGAGGAGCTGGCTCGTCCAGTAGTCTGGCTTAACCCATTTTCTTGAATGATTTTCACGGATGTTAGGGAAGAACTCAACCGTGTCACCCACCATTTGACGAGGATTACCATCTCGCTTGCCATTTCTCCAACGCCCATTCGTCAATGGCGGCAAGTTTCTGTTCTGTGGTGAGATCTGCACGAGGTTCAGCCCAAAGCAGAGAAGGCTCCCGTTTCATTCTCCACTTGTCAACCGTGCACTCAACAGCCAAGTCAACTGGTAACTGACCAGTGATCACCTGGAGTGCTTCTGTTGATATAGTCTTGTAGGCCTTGGTGATCCACAGGATTGGATCAGAGCGGGATTGGGCCAATACTCTCTTTTGATTGACTGTTAGTTTGCTACCCCAGACAACGGGGCAGTAGCCAATCACGCCTAGATAGATGGAATTATACATGAGGATAGTGTCATGGTAACACACACCCCAAGTGGCCTTAGTAATTGCACGCAGTGAGGAAAACCTTGCAATGGTAGTGCCTTTAAGGGACTGGAGGTGTTGGTTGAAGCCGCACCTCCCACCTATGTTCACTCCTAAATACTCGACGTGCTTTCCAAGAAGGAGCCTGTGACCACTGAAGCGTATTGATGGTGGATTATTCACTTTCCCTTATAAGCTGAGCTTTTCCTCAGCCACCTGCATCTTGACATGCTCGCACCATTGGGTGACGGTGCAGAGCATGTGGTGGGTTTTTTCTTCGACTTGGCGGACTGACTCTGCAAAGATCAGCACTGTCAAGCCATCCACATAGGCGTATGGCTAGCAGTCAGTCTCCATGAGCCTCCTCGGAAGACCTTGGAACAAGGCATTCCAGAGTGCTGGTCCTAGGACAGAGTCCTGTGTGCACCCCTGCTCAGGACGAGGGAGTACAGGTTGCGGGGATTCCCCTACCTTTAAGCTCATTAAGGAGCTCTGGCCACCAAAGGTAGTGAAACGCTCATAGGTCGCCTCAGTCATGGGCTCGTTGGTAACAACCAAGTTGTACTTGGTGAGCAACTCTATATACGCCTTGCCCGCCCCATCCACGGTCAGGGATAGGCCTGCTGGAGCCCACTCGAGTGGTTGAAGGCAGTTGGAAACTTTAAAATGATATTACAACCAGCTTAAAGCCACCAGCTCGGATGAGCACAGCGGCCAAGTGCTGGCTGTTCAAGTGGGGAGTGCAAGCATGTCGATGAGCGGGTCTACTCAGGCCACTGCTGCCTTGGCTCCCGTTCTTGCTCCAGCAACCAATCGCGCCTGCTGGTATGATCGTCTGCCTTCCTAACAACCGTCGCTCACTGTTGTAAAAACTAGAATGGAGCAGCACGTGGTTTCTTGTTTCATGTACACTGGAGGAGCAAGAAGTGCGTTCTTTGAAAGAGTTGGAGCCGCCCATTGAAATCGCCATGATCCGTGAGAAACTGGCTGGCCCAATGAACTGGCTCAACCCATTTTCAACAAAGACGTTCACAGATGTTGGGGAATTCTCATATGTGTCAAGTCCCTTTGACGATGATTCCCATCTCGCTTACCATTTCTCTAACGCTCATTCGTCGGTGGCTCTCGAGCATTAAACAAAGGTCCTAACTAATGTCACAATCAATCTCCGTGGTACGACATGTGGGTGGTGTGTTTAGTCACGTTGAAATGCTGAACACAAATGGACACCACAGAACCAGGCGTTTCTCGGCTACATTTTCCTACGGGGTGATAGTTTATTTACCTTTTAAATGGTTGCTTGTTCACTAGATTGCAATAACTTGGATCCACTAAAATTCGCTAACAGGATTTTATACTTGATGATGATTGCTTTAGCAGATTTTGACCGTAGTGTAAACTATTACGACTTTCAATTATGATTAGAACAGAATTGAGAACACTACGCAGCCATATATTTAACGAAGTATTTCAAGCATTAGAAAGAAGTTAGATAGTTAATATTGAATGTGTACAATATTGTTCAAACTGCTAGTAGCACCTTTAAAATTCTGAAGATGGTAGTCTCGTTATTTTAGTCCCCGCTTTCGAACCAGCTACCCATTCAGGGGAGTAACGGCTTCTCAACGTACCTCGAAGTTTTTAGATGACTCAAGGCCTAAAAACCGGCACCTAATGTAATGTAACTTATTGTAGTCCAACATTGAAGACGTTACATTTTTCTAGGGCGAGAGATCTCGCCAGATCGGCTTGAATTGCCGCTTTTTTGGTTATTGCAGTATACAGGCTTCAATACGCGCAAAACCTTTCCCCCGTAAGAGTCACAGGAAGGTTTTACAAGCCGGTTGCCGAAGTACTAGAATACACTTAAGGGGGACGTAGAAGCAAGCAAAAATGTAGCTTCAATATATTTTACAATAGTGTTTCCTCGTTGAAAAACAAACTTCGAGTTGCAAACAACAGAAAGAAGTCGAGCCCCGTACTTTTTCTGGCTTCAAGTCATACTGAGCAAATTTATTAATTGACTCAAAACGTCGATCTCGACATTTAAAAAAAATTTGTACGTTTCTGTTTTGAGTCTGAACTTTTTTTTGACCAACACCGGTAAACCAGATTGGGAGAAAACGCTTGCTCCAAATAAGTTTAGTCTTACATTGTGTTGACATGGGTACAATGTTTTGAGCGAAATCATTCATAGTGATCTTAAAGACAAACTGTTTTTGTTCATAGCGAGTGGAATGACACTATTGAGAGCTGTACGTGCCATACACACAACTCATACATGTTGTGTACGTCCTGGGTTCTCACAAGAACATCTGCAGGGGTGCGACATGGGAACATTACATGCCCATTACAGGCAGTATGTGCCGATTATTCTCATTTTTTGATGATTTAAATTCTTAAGTTGTCACGGTCGACCGAACCACCATTCTCTTTTTCGGGTTCAGTAAGGAAAGTGAACCTGCAAACGTCTTCCACCAACACCGCCTCCGTGACAGTCTGTGTCTTTCAGAACATCCTCTTCTTCCTTCTCATCGACACCTGACGCCAACCCCGGTTAACAGTACTGTGGAGAGGGAACGGGGCAAGCATGCGCGCCGTCGTTTACCGAATATCCTTCTCCCTTACACCCCCCCCCCCGCCAACCATCACTCACGGCCCTCCCGCCAAACCAACCCCCTTCATCACTATCATCCACCCCTGTCCGTCAAGAGCACCCCCTTTTTTTCAAAGCTTATTGATTTTTTTATTACGCTTCTCTCTCCATCCCCCACCACCACCACAACCTCACATTGGCTCCCATCTCCAGCTCCACCGTCACTTTTTTTCCTTCCTCTCTGCAGTTGCATCTTTAATGCGAGGGGGGGGGGGTGAAAGTTAGGCAGCGTGAGCGGGAAACTTTCCGACTCACCTGTACTTGTCCCTTCTGCCGTCCATCGACTTTCGATCGCGGTGCACTCAGTGAACTTAGTTTTCACCCGCTGACCCACGAGAGGCTAAGTGTGGGATGAAGAGAAGGTAAGTGCTTTAAGAGCACAAATAGCGGCATGGTTACTTTCCGCCACCCAAAGGGTATGAGGAAAGTATAGTGATCGTGTCAAAGAAAAAGTTGAGTTTTCTTCAGATCTTTACATTTTCAGGTCGACTGATTGCAGAAAACTTTATTTCGGGGCAGGGTTCGCGTGTGTGTGTGTATGTAGCACGGCTTCCTTGCGGCAGTCCCATCGGCCTGGCTCTAGTACGGTGGTGTGACATGGCTATTCCATCTGTCCATAAACCCAGTAACCCTTCGGAGTTTGCGGCTGCTTTGCATGGTTCAGTTGATGGACGGGAACTCAGGCAGTTGTCTGACTCTCCCCAGTGTTCTCCTTGGGTGGAGTGGGCGTCGGAGGGCATCCATGGAAGGGAAACTGGCACTTTTACTCTGTTCGTGTGGCGTGGCTGTCTATAGCAATGAGGTGGACAGGAGGCCCGGATCATAACGTTGTGGATGCTTGCTGTGCCTTTAGTAACCAGTTTGAGTCATTCAATCGTGTGGGGGCAGGTGTGTTCGCATACTCATGGGGTTCGTGTCAAGTGCCAGGACGCGATCTGCAAGCAGGTTGCTGGTGCTTGTCATTGGCTGGGAAGTGGAGAGAGAGTGGTACTGCCTGGATGTCTTTGGAGAACTACGAAGACCTGACATCGTCGCTGTTGGTCCCGACCAGTCTGCAGTTTATATTCAGGTAATATATAGCAACTGGGAACTTCTGCTAACTTGGCAAGCCAAGAAACGCAAATACAACAGGACAGATCTTCGTAAGGCAGTGGCAGAAGCTCGTGGAGTGGAGGCAGGTAACATCAGGGTTGCAATATTGACTGTCTTCTGGCACGGTATGTAGTGCAAGAAAAGTTCTGAGGAGCTCCCTGTTTCCTGACTTATTATTCACATACTTTCTCCTTTTTGGGTGCCTCCATTCCATTTACGGTCACAACAATCGTCGCTCACTGTTCTAGAAACTGCAGTGGAGTAGCATGTGGTTCCTTATTTCCTCCGCACTGGAGGTGCAAAACGTGCATGATGAAAAATGAAAAAGACTGGAGCCACACATTGAAAAAGCCATGTCATGTAAGGCTCGTCTAATGGCCTGGCTCAATTGGTCAACTATTTACTTTTCCTTTCAAGAGAATTAGCTGGGTTTTTTTCCTCAGCCACCTGCATTTTGACTTGCTCTCACCACTAGGTGCCGTGGAGCACGTGGTGGGTTTTTGCCTTGATTTGGTGGATCGACTCTGCAAAGATCAGCACAGTCAGGTCATCCACATAGTCGTACAGTTCGCTGTCAGTCTCCATGAGCCCCCTGAGGAGACCTTCGAAGAAGACGTTCTAGGTTCGAGGACTGAGCCATGTGGGCACCCCTTCTCAACCTTTCTCTGGATGGAGACATGCCTGCATTCGATTGTAGCAGTTCTCTCTGTCGGGTAAGCAAGTACACGCTGTCGGGGATTCTCCTACCTTTAAGTTCACTGAGGAGGCTGGCCACCAAAGGTGGTCAAATGCTTGCTTAATGTCAATCAGAACTGCTACGTCGTACTTAGCCAGTGCCAGCAGAAACACATTTCGTATTTCTGGCTCTATTTACACTCTGTTTGAGAGCATTAAGTTTGTCGGTCCACAATGGGACTTTGATCGCCCTTTGCTTCTGTAGCTCAAGTAGAGAGAGCCTAGCAGAGTACAGCGCTGTGGTATTTATAGCCACTTTACTTTGAGAATTGTGGCGAGTCAGCAATTTTTGTTCGGAATTGCTTTTCATGTGAGTCTTTCCAGAGAATGTTGTCATCTGCAATGGCCAATTCAATAACGATGTGATCGCTCTGCATTGCACCTGGTACGACTCGCAAACCCACCAGTTTAAGTAGCGGGGAGTGAGACATGGCGCAACCTGACTCCTGGCCTATCATAGGTCGCCTCAGCCATGAGGCCATTGGCAACAACCAAGTTATACCCGCCCCATCCATTATCCACAATGGTGATTTGGCGATTGCATCGGCACAGACTATGCAGGGTCGTCTTGATAGTCTTGCTAGAGCCGACTCAAGTGGTTGAAAGCTGTCAGCCAGTGGTGCGCCGAATCGCCTGTAAAATGATATTCAACCAGCTCCGATGAGCACAAGTGGCTGTTCAGGTGGGTGAGTGCGAGCATGTCAATGGAAGGGTCATTTGGCCATTTCTGGTGGTTCAGTGTTGATGGTAGCGCTACCTACTACTGCAGTGCGGATGTCAAGTACCCGGATGGCTAGCGTTTGGAGGTCCTTATCAAGGACCTCAATGAGCGCATCTCAACTTCCATTGTATCAGGGTTGGAGGGACCAGCATCTTATTCCTCACGCGTATGTCTCGCTTACCATGTTTCGTCGTGGGTTTTTAGAGGGAAATATTCCCAGAGGAGCCCTCTTATTTTTTTTAGTGTTATTTCTGGGGGATGCGCGGATGCACGTCCTGCTTTTAGGGGTATTTTTCCCCCATCCACCCGGACTAAGACGCATGAGGGATGTTTCCGATGCTGCTCAGAGTCAGCCCTCAGCCACTGGTGATGTGGTGAGCGGGACACAAGGTATCAGCAGCCCCTGCAACGCTCAACCCCCCCCCCTCCCCTCCCTCCTTATTCCGAAAGCCTCACAGATACAGAAGATCAGTCGTAGCTACTTCGTACACAATAGTAAGCTACTTCCAGGACTGCCTTCCGCTCATTATGAGTGTTTTGAGTCAACGTGTTCTGCCATGTAAGACATTGCAACTTGTTTGTATCTGGAATATGTTGTGTCCATCAGTGTGTGTGCTTTAACCCCCTTTAAGGATGGCTTATGTGGCCACGAGGGAGGTACGGTAGGAGAATCCAGTTCCCCTTCCACCAGGCGGTGTGTTCAGCGATCCCAGCTCAAGGTAGGGAGTTCACAGTTCATCGTGTATTTGGAAGAAGTGTAAATTGTGTCCCTTTGATTCCGGCTCTTACAACATGCAGGGGATACGACAGTGACATTCTGGACCCCTGTCTGCAGGGTACACACCCACACGCACTTTCCAGGATCACTGCAGACAGGTCAGGACCAACAGCGACGATGTCAGGCCTCAGTCCTTTTAAAGAGACAACCTGGTAGTGCTGCTCTCTCTCCAAGCAGGCGCTTACGGCGCAAGCACGGAATAGTCGTAGAGAGAGATGGAACACTGAGTACCCCAGATCAAACTGGAGCGGGATGAGCGCGCATGGGACGCCATATGGGAAGCGCAGCCAAGCAGAGCGCACCACTCTATCAAGCCTTATAGATCAGGAAGAGGATTGGCCCAAGTGTACTTCCTTGAATGACACCATAATCTATAGGTCTTGGAGTGCCAGCAGTCTCCCCAATTGCGACGTATTGGGCACGACCCGACAGGTAGCTGGAGAACCATTTCAAGCTTGCCTCCACCAGCCCCACATCAGAAAGAGTGGAGAGGAGCATCGCCCTATCGATAGAATCAAAGGCCTTCTGCAGGTCAAGGAAGACAACCGCCGCCATCTGCCTCATGTCCCTGATCTCATACAACCTCCGTGTGAGATGGAAGAGGGCATCATCCACACCGCGAGCAGCTCGGAACCCATATTGCGCAGGGCTCAACAGGTTGTTGGACTCAAGGTACCCGGCAAGGCTGATTTTAACCCATTTTTCCAATACCTTACCAATGACGCTAAGCATTGATATCGGCCTGTAGTTTTCAGGGTCCAGTGAACAGCCACCCTTGTGAAGAGGAGTCACCTTGGCCACCTTGAATGCTGTGGGAAACACGCACTTTGAGATAGACAGATTGCAAAGATGGACAAAGGGGACAGTCAACAATGGTGCAAACTGTTTGAGAATTTTGGCCGGGATGCCGTCATGGCCCGGCGCCGAGTTCCCCTTCATTTGAGAAACAACCCTGAGAAAATCCCTGTCATCCATGAGCGGGATCATGAACCTGCTGGAGACAGCCACAGAGGGGGCACTGAAACGAGGGGCAGGGTTATCAATGCGCTTAGCCAGCCTCGCTCCCATGGAAGTGAAACACTCATTCAGCTTATCGCATGCCTCCACCCTGGCAGCCAGCCCACTAGAACCTCTTGTACTCATCAGACCCTGAACCAACGGGCACTCAGCGGCATCCCCACGCCCCCGATGTAAGGCTTCGTTCAGAACCCTCCACTCCTTCCTGTGGTCGCCCTCCGCGTTCTTAAGTTTTCCGTCAAAATAAGCCCTGCGTGCAGCACGGATGAGACCTCGCAGCTTGTTGCGAAATCGAATGAAATACACCTTTAACCTGGTGTTAAAGGGCTGACGCCAGAGCTTCTTTTTCAATTTATCGCGCTTCTCCATCGACTTGATAATTCCTCCAGTGATCCATGGCGTTAATCTCTTCCTGTTTGGTGTACATTGAACCACTCGGGACGCTTCCGTCATGCACGTATCAATAATATCGATTAAAGCACTCGCCGAGGTATCCACATCATTCACCAACACAGATGACCAGTCGCAGGCACCCAACCTACTTTCCAGGTCTTCATAATTCAGGCGTCTGGAAGCCCCCGAAGACGTTAGTGGCAACGGTCCATGAGCGCCGGCAGTCGAAAAGGCCAATGCAGATACAAAATGATCAGTGACGAAGCACCGAATAACAGCTGGGCAAAATGACAATCCCCTCCCCCTCACCAGGATATGGTCCAGACAAGAAGCAGACCTCCCAGTGATTCGGGTTGGTTCTGTGATCACCTGCAAGAAACCCAAAGATCCCATTTCCTCATCATAAAAGCTCACCCAACGATTGTCCACATCCAAAGTGTCTATGTTAAAGTCACCCACCGCCATAACTGAGTCACAACCAGAACCGAGTGATCGAAGCTCTGATGCTAAATCGCCAATGAAGCGTTCCACCTCGCTACCTGTCCTATATAATGCGTAGATCACACATGGCTGCATCCCAGTGGAGAATTCAATCTTCAAGACTGTAGCGCTAGTGATGTGGAGTTGCTTTGCCGAGTAATTAAATTTATTAGTTCCATAAAATATGACTCCGTCGTTTCTATTCCGATGGTAGTTTGACACGAACCTGCTATATCCTGGAAGATCCCTAAAGTTTCCACAGTTTTCCGCCCACACCTCAGAAAAAATAATGAAATCTGGTGAACACTTCTGCGCATCAAGCCAGAGAGAAAACTCATCAAAGTTTTTTTCGAAACTCCTAATGTTCATGTGAAGAAGGAGTAATTTTGTTGAGTCCATAGAAGTTTCACAGAAAGTGGTAAGACCATCAAATGTTCCACAATTTTGACTGACCATATTATCTAGTAAGTTACTATTATTTAGGACGTTCATACAAAGTATTAGGATACAGGTACAACACCAACCACGTGACAAAGCAATGAGGAGTGGAAATTTCACATGCGGTCGATGTCGTCGAGGGTCCTTATGGTGAATGCACGCTCACCCTCAGCCTTCTTTGCGTGCACTATGAAATTCTTGACCCAGACGAACCTTATCCCTCTCTCCTTGGCCCTGATTTTTGCCCGACGTAACAACTCGGCTCGAAAGGCCGTCAGATTTTCATTTAGGTAGAGTCGATGGTTTGGCCACTTTCCATATAACTGGTTCGCAGTGAGGGACTTAGCAGCTCTAGCGGCCCGAACGATATTAATCGAAGTCTCTGAGGAGCCGAGCAGTGCTAAAATTCTTCGCGGGTAGTCCCTACGTGCCGGGCCAACTCTGAATGCCCGGTGCACTGGACCGCAGTCCACCTCAAGCAGCGCTGACGCCTTCCTCAGAATCTCCTTGCAGTCCTCATTGCTTGTCTCAGGCACTCCATGAAGTTCGACATAGGCGCTCCGAGAGGCCTGCTCGAGAAAATCGACCTTAAGCTGTAGCTCCCCGACAGTCTCCTTCAGCGCACTGTTTTCCTTTGACAGGTCGTTCACCGTACTTCTCAGAATGACATTTCCTCAAGAATAGTATCGAACTTGGTGCTCATGTACTCAACAGATGATTTGAGGTCTTTCATGTCCCCAGCCATAGACAATAGGCAGTCCAGCTTCCTATTCACTTCCCCCATTTCACCCCCAGAACCTCCCCCTCGACTCAAAACCTCGCCCTCGCCCTGTGAGTCTTCTGACAACGATTCGGCACGCTCCTTGGAGCCAATACATGTATCACACTTCCAAGTCTCCTTGGCTTCCCTCCTCATCTTCCGATACGCTTCCGTTGTTTTAAGGCGGGTGCACAATGGATGGAAGGGATTTTTGCATTCCGAGCACACCGCAGTCTTTTTTGGTGAGAATAGATCTCGCCGGCACTTCGCGCAGTCCTTCTCCTTGTCCATCGTTGAGGCTACAGTTATTTTGCAGTTCAATCTCGTAAGTTAAAAGGCACCGATAAACGCGCGGCTTCGGACGGCAGCAAAAAATGGACTCACGGCAGGAATGGGACAGAAAACAACAATAAAAGAGACGGCAGAGATGCGCCACAACAACGAGGCGATCACTCCCCGAAAGCGATGGGGCTACTGCATCCTGCCATGTGATGAAAACCAAGTGTATGTTTGTTGGTGGGGGCAGCATCCCTGACGTTCGTGGGCTGAGAATCCATTCGTGCCATGATCCTGCTGGCTGTGACTGCGCGGAGCTCGAAGTAGTGCCACAGTACAAGTACCTAGGGGTAATTGTGGAGAATTCTCTCACTTGGGAAAAGCATATCTGCCATCTTTACACCAAGCTCCGCAAATTCCTCTATGTTTTCTACCATGTGAGGCCTCTCCTATCGGTCGATCGTCTGAAATTGGTGTACACCTCACTTGTTCAGTCCTTGCTCCAGTATGGGATTGTGGCGTGGGGGGGTGCATTCCCGACCCATATGAGTAAATTGGTGACCTTACAAAAAGGAATTCTGAAGGTGATGCTTACCAAACCAAGAAGGTTCTCAAGTGAGCTCCTGTTCCGAGAGGCCAAGGTATTTTCGATACGTCAGCTCTTCGTCAAGGCCATGGTCCTTTTCTTCTATGCCAACCGTTGGGCCGTCGAGAGACCGTACGTAAACCCCCATCCGACTAGATTCCAGTTCCTCCGGCGTGTCGTTCACCCTAAGATCAACTTGTCCCTTACCTCTAGAAGTCCGCAATACCTCATCTACCTAGTTTATAATTCTCTTCCGGCTTCTCTTACGGACCCTTCTACTCACTCCCGGTCCTCCTATAAAAAATGTGTATACTCCTGGCTTATTGCCCTGGGGTCCAACGGCGTAGAGGATCTCCTAACGAGCCCTTACGTCTAGAACCCTCCATTTTTTCAGATTGATATGAGTGAATCATAGCACACGAAACATGCGTAGTCACTTGCTAGGCACTGTAATAATGTTTTATAGGTACATGTTTATCCTATTGAGTTTGTGTTTGGCATTATTTTTATTTATTTTTCAATGTGATTTGGTATCAATAAGGAATTTGATTGTGTCAGTTACGGGTATGATATTTTTTTAGTTTTATTATGATATTGGAGCTACTCTGGCCCGTCAATACAGGTTTACCTACAGACGGGCCACACTATTCAGCGCGTAATTCTGTTTTTTTCCTGTCTTCATGAATATTTCTGTTCCGAATAAAGTTTATTCTATTCTATTATTCTATCTATTATAAGCCTTCGGACAGTCAACTTCCCAAAAACCAGCCTGTAGGGCACACAGACACACAGACCATTTTCCAAAATGTTGATTTAAGGACTCAGTACGGTCTAAAATGTGAAAATCTGAAGAGCACTTTTTTTGCTACCGATTACGTTAAAAACTAAAAAAACGGTGTGTGTGTGTGTGTGTGTGTGTGTGTGTGTGTGTCTGGACGATCACCCTGCAGTCGGGGGTCCAGAATACCGCTGACGTATTCCCTGCGTGTCGTATGAGCCGACTAAAAGGGAAAGCCGGGTGGGCCCAGCTTGAAAGACAACCTCACCTCTACGAGGTCCCCGCAGGATTACATCCAACGAGGCTTAACTGTGGCTGGGCGTCACAGTGTACTCTGTCGCCACACTGTGCTCACCCTGCAGTTGGGGGTCCAGAATTCCACTGCCGTACTCCCTGCGTGTTCGTATAAGCCGAACTAAAAGGGACACAACTTACACTTCATTCACATACATGACACACTGGGAACCCCTACCTTTAGCTGGGATCGCAGTACACACCCCCGCAGGAAGGGGGACAGAATTCTCCTGCCGTATCCTCTGCGTGGTCGTTAAATCCGGGCCTTAAAGGGCTTAAAGCTCACGACACTGACACACACAACATATTCCAGATACAAAATACACTGCAAGCGGCTTAGTGGCAGAACATATTGACTTAAAACACTCATAATGAGCGAAAGACAGTCCTGGAGGTAGCTCACTAACACCTTTGAGCGATCCCCATAGGTGCGGCCTTCGAATGAGGAGGGAAAAACCAGGTTTGAGCGTTCCTGGGGCGGCTGATAGCGCTGTGTCCCGCTCACCACATCACCAGTGGCCGAGGGCTGACTCTGAGCAGCAGCCGAAAAATCCTCATGCGTCTTAGTCCCGGTGGGTGGCGGACTGGCAGCTGCGGCGCATGTGGGGGCTCTCCCTTGACCCTCAACGGACCAGCGAAAAGGGCTAGAATCAATATGCCTGAGGGGAGCTTCAGGACACTGCCTCTCGAGCACCTCTCTCGCTCATACCACTAACACACACAACAAATGAACTCACAAGGATACACTACACCAGTCTGCTTCTTTAATCTCCCTCAAAATTAGTAAAAAACATGACTAAGTCAATAACACAATTGCAGGTAATAAAAAACGCCACCTGCGCCTCTTCCTCAGGCTCGCCAGCTCGACCTCCCTCTTCGGACGATGAGCAATCTACTTGTCGTCCAAACAAACAAGGGCGGAAAGAACCGGGCAAACCGCGTTCATCTCCCCCCTTCTCCCCTAGTAGCGTCGGGCAACCCGGCTACTACAAGCACACGACACGCCGTTGACCCTAATCTGTCGGACATGGAGCAAATCTTGCGCATATGTCCAAATCATCCACAGCCAGATGGCACGGATGAGGGTCAACGCGACAGGACCTATGCGGACCTCATCACTAGTTGCCTCTTCGAAATTTCGAAGCTGGCTATAAAGCTAATGCCCCCAACGACATCGCCCCTGCCACCCCCTGCGGGAAACTGTGGCGGCTGTAAATGAGGGAAGAGCTGCGTAGGGCAATTGCCCAGCAGCCAGTGCCACCAGCCCCCAAACTCAAGGACCTTCAATGAGCCAGGGTAGTACCCCAGGCCTCACTTATGCGGCAGTAGCCGCTACTGCGCCCTCCTCCCTCATGGAGCTGAGGCGGAATGGCAGTCTGCCAGGGCCAGGAGGCGCGGGGAAGCGGAAACAGGCCCCAACTAAGCAGGCTGAGGGCAGCGCGCCTACGCCTCTGCCCAAAAACAAGGGCAAAAGTAAAAATAAAAACAAAAATAAAAAGCCTCCACCGCTTGCCAAACTCCCCCCTAAAAACCCACGACAAAACGTGGTAGTGGTTAGCATACATGTAAGGAAGGAGAAGGCTGGTCCCTCCAACCCTGATACAATGGAAGCACTGATGCGGGGTGTCCCTGCTGGACCTCCAAGCTCTAAGCGTCCTGAGTGCTAGACATCCGCACCGCAGTAGGAGGTGGCGCCGTCGTGACGGAAACGCCAGAAATGGCCAAGGCGCTACGAGCCACATTTCAACAAAAAGGAGTTGAAGCTCCAGCGTCAGCCCCCTGGGTCGTTCCCACGCCTGCTATTGTGCGACGTGCGGACTGATCTTCAAAAAGAGGACTTGGCCCAACAAGTTGTTGAGCACAACCCTGCGTTGAGCTTGCAGCCGCGGGATGTCAGGCCCTCTTCACCAAACAGCGTGGAAGGCAGAAGGATTGGGTGATTGAGGTATCACCCAGCCTATACAAAAAACTAGGAGGCAAGGCACTCCAAATAGCCTGCAGCGGTGCGCCATACTAAAGTACCAAGCCCCCACTCAGTGCTACAAATGCCAGCGCTATGGCCACCTGGCAGTGGTTCTGTACAAGACCTGTTGTGTGCGCCTGGTGCGCTTGCACATCTGAGTAGGGAATGCAAGCGTGATGCCCCTCTCAAGTGTGCCAATTGCGTCGAACGCAAAATCCAACAGGTCTCACACTCTACACGAGGCATTTGCTTGCCATTCGTCAGCGAGCGATTGCCCTCCAGGAGTCACGAGTAGATTATGAATAGGTCAAAAACAGTTCGAATCCTTCAGCACAACACAAATAAGAGTTGCCCAGTTATGGCTGAGTTGCTGCAAAATGCACTCAAGAAACGCTGCAGTGTCCTCGCCATACAGGACCCATACACAGGATACAAAACCCTTGGTCTGGGATCGCAGGCACGAGTGGTGACTGGAGCAAGAACGGGAGCCAAGGCAGCAGTAGCCTGCACCGACCCGTCCATTGACATGCTCGCACTCACCCACCTGAACAGCCAGCACTTGGCCGCTGTGCTCATACGAGCCGGTGGCTTTGAGCTGGTTGTAATATCATTTACAGGCAATTTGGCGCACCAGTTGCCAACAGCCTTGAACCACTCGGCGGGCTCTAGCAGGCCTATCAGGACGACCCTGCGTAGTCTGTGCTGATGCAAACGCCAGATCACCATTGTGGGGATCCCCAACCTGACAGGGCGGGCGAGGCGTATATAGAGCTGCTCACCAGGTACAACTTGGTTGTTGCCAACGACCCCATGACTGAGGCGACCTATGATGGTCCAGGAGGAAGGTCGTGTATAGACGTCACAGCCGTGTCTCACACCCTGCTACTCAAATTGCAAGGTTGGCGAGTCGTACCAGGTGCAACGCAGAAAGCGATCACATGGTTATTGACTTTGCCATCACGGAAGACAACAAGCACTGCAAAGACATGCGTGAAAAGCGATTCCGCTCAAAAAATGCTGACTGGCCACAATTCTGTAGGGTACTGGAAGGTGAACTGCGTGTCGCAGACACCGTCCTAATAGCGCAAGCTTCCTCACCTGAAGAGGTGGACAGCAAAGTGGACACATTTACCACAGCACTGCACTCTGCTGGGCCCTCTGTACTTGGCCAACAGAAGCACAGGCGATCAAAGTCCATGGTGGACTGAGAACTTAATCCCCTCAAGCAAAGTGCAAATAGAGCCAGAAGGATGTACCAAAACACTTCGTGACCCTGATGCCAGAGCAACACTCCGAACTGCCTTCATCCAAGAAGAAGGCCTTCCACCGCCATCAAACGAGCCAAACGGCAAGGCTGGCGAAATTTTGTGAGCGGAGAGCTCTGAGAACCCCTGGGGCAGACACTACAAGTCCTCCATAGGAAAAGCAAACGTAGAGCAAGTCTTAGCTGCGATGCAAAATGAGTCAGGCTGGGCTGCAGCATCGAAAGCTCACTGGAAACCCTCCTTGAGAAGGCGTTCCCCAGATGACCAAGTAGCTCGAGACACTGAAGCCCAGAGGACAGCAAGGGAGCTGATCATGGACCTCTCGAACGAGCCCGACATCCCATTGTGGACAACAGGCGACCTCGGCAGGGCCCTTGCGACCTTAAAGCCCAACAAATCCCCGGGCCAGACAAAATAAAGCAATATGCTAAGGAAGGCTGAGCGGACAATCTCCAGCGGTCTCCTTAATTTATTTAATGACTGTCTGCAGGTCGGACAGTTCCCCACTCAGTGGAAGTCTGGCGCTGTTGTCACTCTTCAAAAGGAGGCGACCGCAATCAGTCAGACCCGCGATCATGGAGACCACTCAGCCTTCTTTCCATATTAGGCAAAACACTAGAAATCTTGATGTTGCAGTCCCTCGAAGGAGTCTTTGGCCGCAACCTCAGGCAGGCAATCTGGGTGTACCAAAGGAAGGTCCACGCAGGATGTCATTGTCGAGGTCGGCGTGTTTCCTGCTGGCACCGGCTACACGTCGTAGCAGTTCTGATTGACATCAGAGGAGCGTTTGACAACCTTTGGTGGCCAGCGCTCCTTAATGAGCTTAAAGATAGGGAATCCCGCAACCTGTACTCACTCGTCAGAAGTTACCTGACAGACAGAACTGCTACGATCGAAAGTAGGCATGTCTCCGTCCTGGAGAAAGATTGAGAAGGGGTACCCACAGGGCTCAGTCCTAGGACCAGCACTCTGGAATGCCTTCTTCGAAGGTCTACTCAGGAAACTCATGGAGACTGACTGCGAGCCGTACGCCTATGTGGATGACTTGACTGTGCTGATCTTTGCAGAGTCAGTCCGCCAAATTGAAGAAACAACTCACCATGTGCTCCACTGTCAACCAATGAATTGCGAGCATGTCAAGATGCAGGTGGCTGAGGAAAAAACCCAGCTAATCCTCTTGAAGGGGAAAGTGAATAATCCACCCACAATACGCTTTGGCGGCCACAGGCTCCTTCTTGAAAAGCACGTCAAGTATTTAGGAGTGAATATAGGTGAGAGGTGGGGTTTCAACCAACACCTCCAGTCCCTTAAAGGCACTACCATTGCAAGGTTTGCCTCACTGCGTGCCATTAGCAAGGCCACTTGGGGTGTGTGTTACCACGACACCTACCTCATGTATAAGGCCATCTATTTAGGTGTGATTGGCTACTGCCCCGTTGTCTGGGGTAGCAAACTAACAGTCAATCAAAAGAGAGTATTGGCCCAATCCCAGAGAGCTGCGCTCCTGTGGATCACCAAGGCCTACAAGACTGTATCAACGGAAGCACTTCAGGTGATCACTGGTCAGTTACCAGTTGATTTGGCTGTCGAGTGCATGATTGACAAGTGGAGAGTGAACGGAGCTCTCTCGCTTTGGGCTGAACTCCGTGCGGATCTCACCACAGAACAGAAACTTGCCGCCATCGGACGAATGGGCTCTAGAGAAATGGCAAGCGAGATGGGAATCCTCGTCAAGGACGTGATACGTATGAGTTCTTCCCCAACATCCGTGAACGTCTTTCTAGAAAATGGGTTGAGCCAGACCACTGGACGAGCCAGTTCCTCACGGGACATGGTGACTTCAATGCGCCGGCTCCACTTCTTTTCCCTGAAAGACTCTCCATTATGCACGTCTTGTGCCTCCAGTGCGGAGGAAACAAGAAACCATGTGCTGCTCCACTGTAGTTTCTACAACAGTGAGCGACGGTTGTTGGTAGGGCAAACGAACTTAGCAGCATTGACTGCTACAAAGGAAGCCATGACCATTTTGCAAAGTTCGCAAAGAAGGTGATGGCTAAGAAACGTGGTTATAGTTGATCTGTCCTTTGAAACTTGCCACCCAAGTAAAAAGTAAGATCAGGTAGGAAACCAGATTATGAAATACTCCCAGATGGTACGGGATTCTCAGGTGGTCAACCTCCACACGTAACACACGGGCAACAGCTCTCTCACGGTGAGACTGGCTAAGACCAACACCTGCCGTACCTCCACAGGTCTGAGTTCGGTGGATGCTGCAGGGGCCGGCCTCTTGCATATTAGCGAAACCGCAACTTCTATGACTGATATAATCCTCGTCGAGGGTTTAGGTACAGTCACCAAATAAAGAAACAGACCTGTGTGTCTGGACGATTATTAGAGAAAACGGTTGAACCAACCTAACCAAATCAAACTTAATACTTAGCCTGCAGGTCGTCATGGCACGCCAAAATAAGGGTATGGGGAAAATCTGCACAAAACTAACTACAGTTATCATAGTGATCAAAACATCAAATTTTTTTCTCAAAAACGGCTTTAACGATTTTGATTAAATTTTCTAAGTAGACAGCTCTTGATAAGGTGACTATACCACAAAACTACCATTTGTGGGAAAATGACGAGATCAGCACTGTAGCGTATAGATTAGTGAGATCTCTAAACTATCCGGATGAGCTCTCAGTTGGTGGATGTTTGCTGGTTAAAATAAACACCTGAGTACGTTCAGGATTTTCCACCCTTTGGAAATAGATATACGTGATGGGTTAGAAGCGTGAATGGATGTTTATAATAAATACGGCAGAATATGAGATTATCGCGATATCGAGTTTGAATAATGATAAGAAGGTAACAACAACAACAACTACAAAAACGATATTAAAAACGAAAAGGATGGCAAATGATAACAATGTAACCACTTTGATAGCGCTGCTTCCAGTTGTGGTAAGAGATGAAAGCGGCTTTGAGTTAGTTCCATTCAGTAAAATATACGGCGGAAATAAGCGCAATAAATTTCGACGAAAATCAATTTTAGCGCGGTTTTTAACTTATAAACTCCGCTGAAATTTTACTAGAATCTTCAATAAAATTCGTGAGGTAGTCTAGTCCAATACTTATAGGATGAGCCAGAAATTCCGAATATCAACTACCGCCGTTTCGCTCACCACCATTTCTAAAAGTTTTTACCCAACAACTCTGGAAAAGTGATTACTACCCCCTTCAAAAAATCGTGTTTACAGCTTCATTAGCTCTACGTACTAAATGCTCAATAATGGTCCGGGAATGAGTACGAGCAGAATAATAAATTCCGGAACTGTAAGCGCTACCCCTTTGCTTTCAGCCACCGCGAAGTATTGTTTTACCAAGCACAAAAGAACCGAGTAAAAAATAAATTGAGTTAGTAGAAAAAGACATGAATACAAGTCAATTGACATAGACCAAAGGAAAATTGTGTGCTGCTCCGCACCAGATATTTTTTTCTCCAAAACGTCTCTAACGAGTTTGATTAAGTTTTCTATATAGAGATTGTATCACCATAAAATTCTCATCAGTTGGAAAATGACGAGAGCAGCACAATAAATTACCATACGTTTCGACGAAAATCGACTATAGCGTAGTTTTTTCCTTATAAACTCCGCTCGAATGTTATTAACATCTTCAAAAAAATTTACCAATCAAGTATGTGAACGATGATATTTTCATAATGCTCTGATTATGTATAGGGGCTACTCCAGAAATTCCGGAATTTCTAACACTTGCTGCCATTTCTAAACATTTTAACCCGATATCTCTGGAAAATTGAGCATTAACCTTCTCTAAAAAATCGTGCTAGTTAATTGAGTGTACTCTGTGAGTTTGATCGAAAACATTAGAACTGTTTTGGAGAAAAGTGAGAAAATGATAACTAAATTAATAAATCGTTTTCTGAGCTATCAGAAATCTAGCTATTTTCGTTCACTTCGTTCATTCGGGTGCACGTAAAAGAGAGAGAAATACACACGAACTGAACGAGATGTAGGACTGTATTGATAAACTTGCTTAAGACGATACAGCTTTGGTTACAAGGTTAGAATGGTAGCTGTCTGAATAGAGGACTGTCTTGATGTATTTGCTTAATACGAAAGGGTTTTGATTACAGGATCACTTGGTTCTCTGAATGCGTTAACTGGTGGCGAGAGTCAGTAGAGCTGTGAGTAGCACGAGAGTTGATAGATGAGTGTCGATCGTGTGACCTGAGAGACGAGTGAGTTTGGGAAGAGCTGTGTGTCGCAGAGAGGAAGTAAATTGAGGAGTGGGAAGAGGATATTTTGGAGAAAACCGGCCATCTGCTTAGGAAATAATTCAGCCTACGCCGAACAGATAGATTACACGTAGATATAATTACAGAGAAAGAAGGTGGGTATAGGTTGCTAGAAGACATTCTGCAAGGATGATCACATCCAGTGTCGTTGTTACTCCGGAAATTATGAAAATACCGACAAGACATTCTGTGATTTTGGTAAAAATTGTTAACGCAGTTTAGCCAAAAAGTGTAAAAAGCAATTTCCTAGTTTGAAAATAGTTGGAAAGTAACAATGCAATTGTCCCTCAGGCGTGGGGGATGAGGTTCCAGTGTTGTTCTCCTGGAACCCCTAATAATAAGAGGGGCATTTGCTCCGGTTTCCAGTTTCTGTTATGCGTCAGTCTGCCTGCCTCAACGGCCCTTGGCCTGAGTAACGAACGCTCCTCGAAATCTGTATTTCTCCCACGCAACTCCCTACGGAAATACGTAATTAATCATCGTGTCTAGAATCCATCTCAAGGGCTGAGCGACAAGAAGGTTCTCTTTCACTGAGGACGTATCATTCGCCCAGGTTAAGGCATTTTACCACTAAGCTCGAGGTCTTTTGAAATTCTAATTTGAATGCATGCACTATTCGCTGGCTGAAAAAGCTTTACATTACCTTATTGTTCAATTTCGTTGGCCTAATAACGAACGGTTCTAGAACGATAATATTATGAGATTAACACTTTTGTTTACGAACTCGTAGAACACGAAATTTAGGTTTCTATAACGCGTCGTCAACGTTGAACTTGGGGAAACTAACACTTTTACCACTTCTTCCGAAGAAAGTAGTCAAGCAATCAATGTTACCGCCTTGTAGTGGTAAAGTACCTCCTTCCCTTCTGGGACTGCACAACCACATCGTTCAGAGACTAACTTGGTAAAGTCCCTCCCATGGGCACATAAGCGTGGGGTTCCGCCCTCGTATTCGGTTTGGGTTATGCAACCAAACTTGGTGTGCAATTCGTTATTTTCTGCTATGCATAGCCCCAGTGCGATCATAACTGTGCTTCATTCCTTATTCCTTGAGATATTGTGACTACAATGGACATTACCTCAAGATTACAAGAAACTTAACAAGCTCCCCCCCCCCCAATACTTATTATGTCTTCGCCAGTTGTTGTTACAACATATGTTTGGGCGTGTTTATCGACTGAGACATTACTGTTCATGATATAAACGGTTTTAACATTCAAGTGTTACGCATAATTTATAACTCACAATCACCACAAATTTTGGCAACGAGGTAAAACAAAACCGAATACTCGAAACATCCAACGCTTTTAAATCACCACAAGGGACTTTCATTTCTGAAGGGAAGGCGAGCTTCTAATTAATTTATTTCAACTGTCGAAGTTACTTGCAACGTTTTTCATAGAATTCAACATGACGCCGATCAATTCCAAGCAATTATGACTCATCAAAATGTGCTCATGACCAGATTACTTGACACTATTAGAGGACAACCTACTAGTTCTCAAAGACTTCTTCATCCAGGTATTAACTCAGCACTTGTACTTAACTGTGATTCGTTTGATCCGGTCAAGGAATCCTTCAAAACATAAAGCAACGGTTTGAAAACTATCTCGAAATGAAAAAGGTTCACATTGACCAACCTTATTGTGCTAGATTACTACTTAATTCAATTGGATCGAAATATTTCGTCATGGTTGCAGCTCTAGGTACCCCACAAGCACCGGCAGATCATACTTGTGCAGAATTTACCAAACCTTGATGATCATTCACTCTGTTTCCAGGATAGATCTCAAAATTGCTCTAGATCTCGTGCTCCAAACGTTGACTTTTCGGCTGTCGTAGGTATCGATGGTTGCTGCTTGAGATGTGGAAAGGATAATCATTTATCCTTTAAACTGCTGCACTGATAAAAGCAAACTCAAATGCACAGTTTGCAATAAAAGGACACGTTCAAAAAGTGTGTATAACCTCAATGCTTGAACAAAAATCGAAATTCGGATCGCCCATCTGATCCAAGAACATTCCCATTTAACTTCTGAATCTGAATTATTCCATTCATGTGGCGTGAGTCATGTTGTAGATATTTACCAGAATACCTACCAGCCACAAAACGCTGATTATGCTTGCGTTTTTGTACATGGGAAGCCTATCGAATACGAAGTGGATTCTGAATCAGCTTATACTTTTTTCCCAGGAACAAAGTCAACGAGCTGGATCTTCAACTTCCACTACTATCTACCACAATTGGATTTCGATCTTACGCTAAGATTGTCTTTGTACCTGACGGTGAAGTCATTGTCAGGGAAAAGTGCAATGGACATGTGATCGAAGACGAAATATATATTGCTTGCTCGTTGATCCAAGGTTGCTGGATCAGTTTCAACTCCAAGTAACGGCCCTGGTCAGAGTGGATGTCTCTTGGAGCTCCAAATCTAGTGACAATGAGGGCTGGTGCAATATCTTGGCCTCTGGGAGAGGAATAACCTGTGACCATTTCGTGAAGTGATCCACGACAGTCAAAAAGTATCGATTTCCACGGTTCGTATTGGGGAGGGCTCCATCACGTCAATTACAGCTCATTGAAAAGGAGTTCCTGCGACGTACATGTTCAATCGTGCACGACCACGCTGACCTCCGCCATGTCTTTTCCACATTTTTCACAACTTAGTTACCATACCCTACCATTTTGACGCATCCCGACCCAGTAGGAATGATATCTACGCAGCTGCACTAACATGTGTAGGTATTACTCCACCTCGTAAGTTGTGGAGTACTAAAAATTGTTCTCTAGTCAATTGTCCATTTGTGTTTTCTCACTTTCATGGGGGCTATGTCAAGCGGTCTGCAAGCAGGTTAGGTGCATTGTAATCTGAGGGCAGGGAAGTGAAGAGAGAGACAGATTGGGTAGTCGTCTCCAGAGTAGGACGGAAGCCTGAAATATCGCCATTGATTCTGCCCAGCCAGCAATCATCCTGGATGTCCACGTAGTATCAGGTAGGCGGGACCTTGCGCTAACTTTGCGCCGTTATGATATGGTGGTCTCTTCGTATGGGGGCGTCAGAAGTTCATGGAGTGGGGCCATGTAACATAACAGTTGCTGCATTGACCATGTCCTGGTGTCGTGCCAGAACAGTGCTCAGTTGGCTGGGCGTGTAAGCAGGCGTTCTCCAAGGTATCACCACCTGAGTGTTGCTCGGGTCGTGTCTGGACAGGTTAGTCGTTCTTTGGTCGAACATCCTATTATCCTGCTTTTCTTCCCCTTCTCAATCCTTCTATACCTCTAGCCGGCGTTGGGTAGTTTGGGCATCCTCCCCGTTTCCTTAATTATATTTATTTAGTTTCCTTAGTAAAGTATTTAGTTTTACGACTTTATGTACAGAATGGCTAAGCTGATAATAGTTTCCAACAATGTTTACCATTTTAGAATCATACGTTATTAGGCCAAAAAATTTAACAGTAGGTTAGTGTGAAGATTTTTCTGAAAGCGAATAGCGAATTCACTCAAATTATAATTTCATAATATCTCGAGCGTAGTGGCCTGGTGAATGAAGTCCTCAGTGAGAGAGAACGTTACACTCAGGTCAAGAGCAGACTAAATAATTTTCATAACTCTAGCAATCATTAAAATCCGTTTTACATTCAGTTAAGAATTAATATTAATTTTTCCTGCGGTCTAATCCATTTCGTACGGTTAATCGAAAAACATTTCTTTTCTTCTTATTAATAAACACCCGCACCATAGTTGAAGCTTATTGATAAGTTGAGCCATATGTGTATCGCAAGATGCACACTCCAAAATTATAATTAGTGTTTTATGAGCTCTAATAAGTGACCGTTGTTGATTGCACAGCTGTACCAAAGCGAAATAAACTAATCTTACCGGTTCTTATTCGTGCAAAAATAGGGTCGGTTTTACATGCGACTAAGTAACTGAGGTGGTATTGACTCATATCTGCAATGTTATACATTTCGTCCCCCCAAGTATAAGGAATAGCTCGCTTTGGTGCAGACGGACGACGTCAAAGGGAACTATAACTTTCAAGCTTCTTCGGAGGTGATCTAAAAAAATTACGACATCACGGTAACGCATGAGTGGGACTTTTCTGTTTTCATTTGGAACAAACAGTTCATGCAACATTGCAATGTCACTTCATTTCCCATGTTCACAATGTTACATAGTACGATGCACATCCTGTGGTAATACGTACGTAGATATTTACTGAAGCGGTTATGCTAGTGGACTAACGGAAAACTGAGGTGACAAGCGAAGGATCTTCGTGCAAACAGCCTAGACAGCGAGTAATTTATTAACATATCGCCGAGTGAGCTGCAGTCGGTGACTAATTGTCAACAGGAAGCAATTCACACGGGCACAGGAGCTGCGACCGTGAAATTGACGCTTGCCATCAGTTTGACGGATTAATCTACGCCTTTTCTTCAAGTTTTCGATCGCCCTGGCATTTTTACTATCGCGACTCCCCGCATAATTGAGCGATTTGTTATCGAGCATCCGACGTATTGACAAGTTCCTTTCAATCATCGACGAGTTTCCCTTCGTTCCGCCGCAGGGGCCCTTTGTACCGACTCGGCGCTTCGCTTGAGCGACGAATCCGCTTGCGCTCAGTTACCTGTTGAGCAGCAGAAGCTCAGACGAACCTAGTTAGTATTCCGCTCCTACCCACCCGACCTCATTCCCCCTTCGTTTTCTATTTTTTCTCGCTCATTTGCATCCCAGGTTCTTATTCCCGAAGCCCGTCCTGAGAATCGCACCGGCCACCACCCTGCTTACTTTCCTCACTCCATCAAACTCTTTTACTGAAGAAAAAATTCCTTCGGTTTTTCGTATGTAGTTGTAAGGCCCCTGCATTTTTCCAGCAACTAAGGCATTGTTTCTAACTGATCTATTGTTTTCACCAATTTACATCCAACGTTTTCATCGCTTACATTAGAGTTAACATAAAGGTCTAAAGGTCTACTATGATTTTATGTTAGAAGGGGGATTCAACAAGGACATCAAAAGCGTACCAGACATTTCGAAGAAAAGCTTATTTCTGATCATTATAACTGTTGCCGATTGTTAATTGTTGTGGTGTTTTGAACACCACTTACCTCGAGGAAGTGAATAAAGTAATCACGAGACGGACTAATTGGAACAAAATATATAATAACAAGTAGGGCAAAAAAGAGTGACAAGTAGCTTAAAATGACGGGGGAAAACAACATAAACACATTTTTAGTTTTAATGGAAATATGGGATGGAAAGTACTTCCATGTTTGTTGAATTATACGAAACGCAAGATAGCCTTGAGATCCTCATGCAACTTCATCCGACCGCAGCAATGCTTATTCAAAGTTTAAAGTTGGAACTAAAATGTAATATAAGTGTCCATACACACAATACACAATACAGAAAGAGTTGAAAATATTTATCTAGGTGAGTTTAGCAATGAACTAAGATAAAATTTTCTTTTATAGACGTCACATATATTTGAGTATGTATGAAAAGCATGCGCTAGTGTCACGGGAGCTTGAAAACAGATTTTGCCTAGGGTTTATAAACTAGGCCTTGGAACCGGAATCGAGATAGAAACGAACCGTACGAAGGTGGGCAAGAAACTTTTATGCTTATGATGGAATAAAAAAAGGTTTGAACAAACTATAACTCGCAGGGAGAAGGTTGGAGGGGTGATGCCGTGGCTTGTGGAACGTTGATTTGTCACCTTCCGCTATCTATAGAGTAAGGAATGTTTAATCGAGCAAAAAATGTCATCAAATCCTAATCTCGGCTCGCAGTCTGTACGCACGAAATAAGAATTTGACACAAAAGGAGATTTTATACACTTTTTGGAAGAACAGCTTCAAAGATTTAAAACAAACTGACGGGGTGTCTTCAACTAGCCAATGCTTATATATTGTTCTCTATAAATGTATTTCTGACAGTCCGTTAAATGAAGATAACTAGCCAAATGTTTATTACGTTTTCGGAATTTTCACCATAAATGCTCAACTTTGTGGCATTCAAGGCTGAACATTTCACTATTCCAAAGCTGTAAATTATTCTGGTTTCCCATTCTGTTAAAATGCACTCTCCAACTAACCACCAGGAGGTAAGCGGGAAGACGGAGGTGGCTGTAGTCGGCAGAACACATCTTGTGCGTGTACAGTGAGGGCCGTCAACAGTCGAGACAACCTACTCCCAGGGAGATGTATTCAAACTCTGGTGGCAGCTAAGAGATAAGGTAAGCGTTAGACACGATTTCGTAAACCAGAACCAACTTAATCCTGGCAACGATGAAGGGACTGAAAATAACAAATCTGTGGGTGGTTGGCATTCGGCGCAAGCACAGACACGATTCAGAGCACACGCGGAGAAATTATGGATACTCATTTTTAAATAAAAAGGAAAGACAAGAGAAATTATCGGTTCCCTCTAGTACTAATAAAATATATACCAGTTTTGGCGGTAACCTATCATAACCTATTGCCCTAATTATCGAACTTAACTGAACCTGTTACACTGTGAAATGAAGGTCGATCATAGAGCGTTTTCATAGGCTCTTAGAAAAGTGAAAGGCTGTGAGGGTCGGAGGGAGAGAGAGAGAAAAGCGAGAAATGATAAGGGGAGTTGGGGTGTTGAAGTAGCACAGAGCTATCGCTACAGAAACAGATCCACAAGTGAGGACTTATCTGGAATTTGTTCATTTAAACATAATAATTTCATTCTACTCCTTTTGAGAATTTCGAAATTTTCAAGTACATTTAATTTCAATCCTTCGCCGCAAAAGTGAAGACATTCGACTTGCTGCCTATTAACGAGATTAAAACTACAATAATGCCCCACTTCAAATAAATCGTCTCCAAGCGATGATTTACCGCCCTTATCACACCAACCTTTTTTATGTTCGCCAAACCTAATTTTAAATGCCCTCTCCATTTGGAATATGTATTCCGCCCCATGATTACACTTTAATTAATATAAACCATTCCTTTCCTCATTTCTTGTCTGATTATAAAGGTTGACGTGCGCTAACATCTAAACGATTTTATGAAACGCGTTTCCACAATAAGTTAACGAGCGAGTTACACCTTACTAACTATCAGTACAATGAGGCCAATCGTTGACTTGTAAGAGTAGTAGGAGCATCGCATCAATATCAATAGCTGCATGTGACAGTTAGTGAAGTCATACATCTATTGACGTAGTTTTAACCGTTGCACTAAGATAAATAATATCTTGCACCTGTCACTGTTATGGCAACACCGAGTGGAATTCCCAGCACATGTTTATCGATGTTAGAAGAAAAGAAGACCGAGCGACAGTCGGAGGTGACGACTTGTCCTTGTCAGTTAAAGAGACAATAAGAGGTTCCTGAGTATTGTCTTCTCAGCGCACAATCGGAATTTTCTACGTGATTAATTAACTGATCACCTTCAGATTCACAGATCTCTCTGTCGTATCTCCAAAATTACTCTCGCGATATTGGAACGAGTTAGGCTGATCCGTAACTCATATGTGCAAACTTGATGTCCAAAATGATGTCACAAGTATAACACCAAAGTGTTCTATTTTCTTCATTGGAAAGATTATTATTTTGTATTCTCTTGTCTGGTGAGTATTCTTCCAACAGTATGCTGCTGATAACTTGGAAGATCGAAGAAAAAACCCATCACGTGCTCTGCACCGCCACCCAATGGTGCGAGCATGTCAAGATGCAGGTGGCTGTGGAAAAGCCCAGCTTACAAGGGAAATTGAATAATCCACCATCAATACGCTTCAGTGGTCACAGGCTCCTTCTTGGAAAGCACGTCAAGTATTTAGGAGTGAATATAGGTGGGAGGTGCGGCTTCAACCAACACCTCCAGTCCCTTAAAGGCACTTCCATTGCAAGGTTTTCCTCACTGCGTGCCATTACTAAGGCCACTTGGGGTGTGTGTTACCATGACACTATCCTCATGTATAGTGTCATGGTAACCCACACAATCCGGGGCTACTGCCTCGTTGTCTGGGGTAGCAAACTAACAGTCAATCAAAAGAGAATATTGGCCCAATCCCAGAGAGCTGTGCTCCTGTGGATCACCAAGGCCTACAAGAATGCATCAACAGAAGCACTCCAGGTGATCACTGGTCAGTTACCAGTTGACTTGACTGTTGAGTGCATGGTTGACAAGTGGAGAATGAAACGGGAGCCTTCTCTGCTTTGGGCTGAACTTCGTGCAGATCTCACCACAGAACAGAGAGTTGCCACCATTGACGAATGGGCGTTAGAGAAATGGCAAGCAAGATGGGAATCCTCATCGAATGGTGGTGATACGGTTGAGTTCTTCCCTAACATCCGTGAACATCATTCAAGAAAATGGGTTAAGCCAGACTACTGGACGAGCCAGTTCCTCACGGGACATGGTGACTTAACTTCTTCACTGTCAAAGACGCTCCGTCATGCACGTCTTGCACTTCCAATGCGAAGGAAAGAAGAAACCACATGATGTTCCACCGTAGTTTCTAGAACAGTGAGGGACGGTTGTTGGGAGGGCAAACGAACTTAGTAGCATTGACTGCTACAAAGCAAGCCTACAACCATTTTGCAGATTTTGCGAAGAAGGTGATTGCTAAGAAATGTGGTCATAGTTGATCTGTCCTTTTGAAAATTGCCACTCAAGTACATAGTTAGATTAGGTGGGAAACCAGATTAAGAACTCCTCCCCGGCGGTACGGGATTCCTCAGGGGGTCACCTCCGCGCGGTAACACACGGGCAACAGCTCTCTACCGGGAGACTGGCTAACGACTAAATACCTGCCGTACCTCCACAGGTCTGAGTTCGGTGGATGCTGCAGAAGCCGGCCTCTTGCATATTAGGGAAACCGCAACTTCCATGACTGATATAACCCTCGTCAAGGGTTTAGGTACAGTCATCAAATAAGGAAACAGACCTGTGTATGTGTGTGTGTTTGTAGTTCGATTTGCGGGTGAACGGCTGATCCGATTGAGCTGGTTATTTTTTTGCTTTGTTTGTTATTTTTTTAGACACCAAAATAAGGTTATGGGCGATTTCCGCCGATGCGAAGGGGGTGGGCGTTGGAGGAAAATGTACCACAAACTAGGCTATTTTGCATTTTTCTCGAAAACGGCTCCAACGATTTTGATTGAACTTTCAAATTATCTTCCTCTAATCAATACCTAACTTTTCTTCTCCATACATATCTCCATGAAAATACGGTGAACGGAGATATAGGCCTATGAAGCACAAATAGGTTTTTTACGCTTTTTGGCAAAATGGCATCAACGATTACCACCAAACTTTCAGGATGTTTTTAAATAGTTAATACCTACATATTGTTCTAATAAATGTTTCTCTGGCAGTCCATTGAACAGAGATACAAATCAAAATGTGTCGTAAATAACGTTTTTTCGAACATTTCCGTAAATTCTGGAGTAACTGCTTCACCAAATTCGATCAATCGTTCAGAGTGTCTTTTAGTCACCCATACCCTCATTTCGTTCTCTATAATTATTTCAGTATATACATGTTGAACGGAGATATAAGCCAAGTTAACTTAGAAAAGGAGATTTGTCGAATATTAATTTATCGGTATTCCAATTTTCTCAAAAATGATTGAGACGATTTCGATCAAACTTACGAAGTACTCTCAGCTAACTAGTCCCTGCACTTTGTTCTCCATAAATATTCCTGTAAAAATGCGTTGAACGAAGATATGGCGCCCGCATATGTAGCTGGTGTTCGAACTTGAAGGGATTGTGGAAAGTTGTGTGTCGCTACGAACCGCTCGTTTCCTTTTGAATTCCGCTGAAATGTTACTAGAATGTTTTTAAAAAATATCTGGTGCGTTGCAACACACAACTTTCCTTAGCTCTACGTCAATTCGCTCGGGTACATGGTACATTCATTACCATGGTAGCCCCGGAATTTTAGGGCTTCTCGTACTCATTCCCGAACGAGTACGAGCAGCACAATAAATTCCGGAACTGTAAGCGCTACCGCTTCCTGCAGCCGTAAAGTGTTGTTTGACCATGTTTAAATTGACTGATTGATAAATGAATTGAGTAAGTGGAAAAAGCCATATACACACGTGGATTGACGTAGAGCTAAGGAAAGTTGTGTGTTGCAACGCACCAGATATTGTCCATAGAAAGTGTAGTTATCATCGGTATGCGCATCATGAATAACGTTTGTCGTGAACAAGATAATGATTTAAACCGTGAAAGGGGAAAGTGAATGAAATACCTAAACGAAATGAACTATTCCAAAAATACACATTACCAAATACGTTTCGACGTGGTGTTGTCGCTGTGAGCGCACCAAAGTTTAATTTTGTCATCTGCACTCACAGAAGCGGACTTCTAGTCTTGGGCGTCAACTGTCAAACATAGACTACGTAAAGAGAAGATACGGTACATCTCCCTTCACCTCCACCCACATTCAGCGATTATCGTGGCTTTGCCAATTAATCTGATCTGTTCTTCAGCTCTTGCGAACTTTGTAAGGTTCCATTGACCCACAATGGATCCCTCGGATTAATAAGGATGTTCGACGCAAGCCGAATCAGTCTGGGTTTTCGAGCTCAGAATGCCTGTTCCTGCCCTAAAGGCAAAGTCATTGTTTGCCCGAACCCCCCTTGTTACCTGTGGAAATTCCACTTCCGCGTTCATTTTCAACGACAACAGATTTCCTGGATGTTGTTTTCCCATCTTTCTTTTCTCACTCCTCGCGAAAGTCACTCGTCCCCCAGATATATTTTCCTCCATCACCTCTCGGCCCTGTCACAGCTCTCTCTCCTTCCGATATAGTTTCCCACACCTGTTCATGCGTGTTCCGAGTCGTACCCTTGTGTCGCCCTTTTATATTCACACTCAATACTCATACTCGATACTCTGCTCATATAATACAGTCCCCCTCAAGTTCACCGAGTTTCTTTTTATTCCGTTCTTCAACTCCCCCTCTCATTCGCCAACTAAAGGATCATTAGTTGGGACCATATTTACAATGTATCCCTGCCTTGCGATTTACATACATAGTCACATTATAGATCATATCGCACGGAAAATTGTTGTTGTAGAGCTAGATGCATTTTTTGGGCCCGGGAGATGCTGGATAGCAGAACGGTCTTTTCATGTTGTGTTGGGGGGGGGGGGGGTACACTCCCTGTGGCACCTATTAGGGGGTGCTCTCCCCTTTCCTCTGGTTACTGATAGATGATACCCTTCTTGAGCTGCTGGAGGATTGGAGCTACAAGGTAATAGGTAACACGAATGACTAGTGCGGGTAGCGTGCACTGAATACCCTGCAGAGTGGTGTAATGGGCAAGGATTGTATGTCAATCCTGACAAAACGATTCTGGTCCTATTCACTAGAAGGGGCAGTCTCACGCTGTGGGAGAGTGGGAAGGTGGTGAAAGTCCAGCAGGAGACCAAGTACCTTGGAGTCATCCTTGACAGAAAGCTCACTTCGGCCACACACGTGCGGAAAGCCTTACAACGGGCATTGGCAGTGATGTGGGCAGCTCAGAACATGGCGGGGAAGACATGGGATTCTAGGCCTGGGATGATCTGGTGGCTGCACACTGCAGTTGTTAAGCCTGTAGTCAGATATGGAGCTCTGGTCTGGTGGACTAAGGTGGAAAAAAAACTGTGCTGATGCAGATGAATATACTGCTACGTGGTGCATGTCTGGGTGTGAAGGGCTGTTTTAGAACATGCCCTGCAGCTGCACTGGAGGTCTTGCAAGATTTAGCTCCACTCCACATACATGCGGACTGTAGCGACAGAAGATTTACAATATGCTGGACCATCAGGCCACTCTCAAAGCCTTACCCTTCTATTGTCTTATGTTGCAGTAGGTATGGGAGTGTCTGTGATGGGTGCCAGGTCAACAGGGAATAGAGGGAAAGGGATCAACGAAATTCCCTGTCGACCATGAGCCCTTTGTTGGGACCACGTACGTAGAGAGGTTGGCAAATAGGAGGATAGGTGCAGGGTGGCCCATTGGCGAGGGATGCCCGTCGTTATACAGCCAAAGCTTTTCATACCAGAGCTGGGGACAGGTCACCTCGCTAACGTTGGCAACTGTAAGGTACAAGTATGCAGGTTCTGCGAGGCAGGGCTAGCAACGGCAGAGCATGTGTTGTGCATATGCGATGGGCTCGCGCCGTCGTATGTTTGGGAGGCTCTTCATTCTACAGCCAGAAGAGGTGGTGAGAGCAGAACTTGTGGATGTCCTCCGCTTTGTGCGGTGGTGGTGGGGGCGTGTAGGTGATGTCGTGCTAAGCAAGCCCAGTGCCTTGGGGTCTGGTGGTGGAGTAGGGGGGCCATGAGCTGAGGCTCATGGACGCCCTTACAATAAGCTCGTTTGTGGCCGCCGTGAGGATATCTCGAGCATCCACCTTTTTAGAAAAAAGAGCTAGATGCACCAGAGCTTATCCCCTACTTATTTCACGACCTTCATTGAACCTGTTGTGTTTGTTTATTATAATTATTATAATAACATTCTGGTGAGCAATTTAGAATAATTGTTGAAACGTTCGAAGATCGTATTTTACTGACAACTGAGAATCAAAACATATGTTGCGCTCGGCTTGAACGGCTGATCACTTCTTGTTACGTAGAGGTTTAATGCAAAACCAGATGTTCGTTCACTGGCTGCGCTCTACAGGGTTAATGCGTACATAGCAGAACCTGTAAGCTACTTATTGCGCTATCAATATATTTTGTTTATGGGGATGCTCGTTCTGTAATTGCACGGGAAATACTTGAAAACAAGTCTGGCGCGAGTCCAGATTTTCGTTGGCCGCTCCTAATTATTTTGAAACCTTTCTCAATCGTTCGTTTCTTTTGCAAAAATACTGGTTATGAATTGTTCGCGCTGTTCTCGTTAGTGCATCACAGAATATTTGTGACCGCCGTAATGAAATTTTCAAGTAAAATCGTTAACGCCGTATTTGGGACATACGTTTGTTGGTCGTTCGCTCAATAGTTCCCTCGCGTTCGTGTTCACAGAAACACTCATAGACTGATTTCCTAAATGACATTTTTCGGACCGAGACGCTAAGATATATTAAGGGCCGGTTTATCAATGTCATTTGCTAGCTTGACTAAAGGTTGACTAAGTCAAATCGTTCGTTAACTCCCGAAGACTCGTTCATCAATTCACTTTGACACCGCGTTAGCGCTAGCTGTTAGTTATGTTTTAACTCGTCTCTTTGCTCGTTAGTTATCGGATAGCTAACCGTTATCAGTTAATTTGTTGGCAGCCATTTTCGGTTGTGTTTCGCTAGTCTCGTTCTGTTTTCGTTTGCGCTTTCGCGATTTTATTACTATTCTATTCTATTGGGTTTTCGTCACCTAAATTTTAAATCATTGCATTAACAATGGACTTCGACTACGATCTGTCTGACTCTGATTTCTCCGACGAAGAGGTATACGTGTTTCTTGAGTGGGAGAGAAGGCCGTACCAGGTCCGTCCGAGATTTGTATGTTTTGACACACTCGACGACGTAGATTTCCATTCTAGGTTCCGGTTGTCGAAAGAAACAACGGAGTTTGTACTTTCGCTAATTCGAACGCGAATAGAATCGCCAAGCAATCGCAATCACGCAATTACGCCTATGACGAAACTCCTCTTAACGCTCAGGTTCTACGGTCTCGGTAAGTACAGACCGTAATATTTTATCGACCTACCACGCTACTTATGTGCATGATATAACTTACGTCAAGTTCGAAAAGTAATTAAGAGCTTTCATCGAATGTTAACGTTTCAATTCTATTAGTCCAAATGTCTGGGTTCGACTAATCACGAGTTCTCTAGTCCCCTCGTACGTTCAGCGCAATGCACTAATAATGCAGCATAGTGCAATGGTGTTCACAATGTGTACGAATAAACTGATAAAGAAGAACGTCGAGGAATCTATAGTTATCCCTAATTACGTTATGTCATTGTTTGAGTAACCAATAATGAGTCACGTTTGACGAGACTATGCCAAGACGATTATGTTGTGGGAAGTTGTTTTGATTCTTTTGGAATTAGCTGTTTGAATTTGGTTGTTGCTGATTATGATTGAAATTCTATTTCGTACCTTATTGGATTCCCAACACGAATTTGACGTGAACGATGGCGGTGATAATTATGCGTTTTGACCACAATGAAAACTATAATTTTGTGTCACCGTCTAATGTGGGTGTGGGATCGTGAGTTGACTGGGTTCAGTCATTCTCTCTCAATCGTGTCCACAATCGCACACACCATGTTCTGAAATGGGGGCTTTGAAAAAGTTTGAAACGTAAATATCTGAAGAAAACTCAATCAAATTGTCTTTGTTGCCAATCACGTAGCTCTCATCCTACATTAATGAGGCTGTATAAAGAAAATGGGCATTACAATTCAATGCGATTATTCGTATACATTTTAGAATTATGTGGTAGTAGAGCACGTAAATAACCATTTTTGTTTTCTCTTTGCAGGTTCGATGCTAATAGCTGTAGGCGACTTTTGTGGCGTTAGTAAAACTCCTGGCTCCCTCATTGGGAAACTAGTTTCCCAGACCACTGTTCATTTGCCCCAACTTTCTTAAAGACGATATTCGGAGAAGAAAAAATCTCAAAAGCCCAAAGAGCGTTTTACCACTGGGCTAGAATGGTACAGACCATCGGGTGTTATCGACTGTACACACGTGAAAATGTCAATTTGAGTGAAACACACCGCAAATTTGGTGTTGAGAAGCATCATGTATCGTTTTTCAAATTTTTTAAAGTTGCTTGGTGTATGATTAATTTTGAATAATACACGAGACGTTTTCTGCAAGGAACATTTTTTTACTTATGCTTGCCCCGCTCACGGAAAGTTATAAAATCGACGGAAAAAATCACGACAAACACTTAACAAAAATAATCACAATACGAAAAATGAGCTACACAATAAAAAGAGGAGTAAGAAAAGAATGAGAAGTAAGAAGATAAGAAAAGAATTGGAAAAAAGAGAAAAGTATCAAGTAAGATCACAAATATATTATTTAACAATTCTGCAACTGATATTTTGGGTATTCGAATGACAATGTCAAATAATGAAATCGACAGGCGGCCCAATGGTACCAACTCTCCAACACATTGTTTTGGAGGAAAACTCGCCAAGTCGCCTCTTCGTTCGAGGGATTCTCGTTTGAGCATAGTGGCAGCCCTTTTTCCCCGCGTTAAAACTCTCGCTAGCTAACTATTAGTCAATTGCAGATTGATAAACACGATCCGAGCTCAAGAATTTTTTCACTCCATGATTATCGTTAACAGATCGCTACCTAGTCAACGTTTTAACTAAAGAATTGATAAACCGGCCCTAAAAGTGAAAAGAATGTTGTCAGCCACTTACATAACTTTCTGTGGTGTTTTGTAGGGCCGAGGAAAGTAAAACATGAATTTCGATTACATTTTTGGAAATTTATTGTGCTAGATTCGTAATTTTCCCACGAAGGAAATTTTATAGTAACGCGGAATAGTATTCAGACGAAAACAATTATTAATCGTTCCGACTACTATGATTACTGCGGATTAATATTTGTACGATCGAACTTAACATCCTATTGCGGCGTGATTGGCAACCGGTGGTGGTGCAAAATGGAAAAACAGCCGATGTTTGTTATTCTTTGCAGCACTTGTAACTGCCCTCAAATGTCGAATAGTCGCTTCTTCCAAATAACGACAATGGGACATCCGGACGAGATGAGCTCTACGCACCGGAGAGCCTTGAATGAATGCATACAGCACAAAAGTGTTAAGGACGAGGGGTGAGTCGAATGAGGCGCGGACCCCCGTGGAGAAGGATTCGCCTCGACTCTACCCCCTCAGACAGCAGATTAGCCCGACGCAGCGGGTAACCTTTTTCTTATGCTTTTTAGACTTTGGCGGACACCCCTGTGCCCTCCGATGCTCTGCCACCTTTTGTTCTTCCGCTTCTGTTACACTCCGCTGTTCACTGGGCTGTGGTGTGATTTACATAATAGTCGCATTGAGAAGAAGCGATGGATCGGTCACGTACTCTGAAGGAGGAAGACTCTCATAAGATTCACAGTAACGACCTCATCCGACCCCTTTTGTGCTTTTTCAACCCTCAAGGCGCTCGAAGACGTTCAGAGTGACAAATTTTAATCAGAGCTCAGCGCCAGCAGCTAAACTACCAAGCGAGGAATCCGCCTGGCCCTTTTGTCTTTCGCTTTCAAACCAGCACATCCTAAGAAGTATTGTACTGTACTACAGTTACTAATATTTTAAAACAAAGGGTGAAATCAGACCTTAGCACCTTTAAGTACTAGGTTTGTTTCCTTGCATAGCAACTGTTGCTTAACTCTCTGACCCTAATCTTGCAGTACATTAAGCTCGCTGCGTTGGATGGTGGGTGACACGAGATCCCAAGGAGTAAGCGTGTTGTAGAATTTAAATTTGCTATCACCAATTAACCATCGGTGACGGAGAGTGAGTTAAGCATCGGAGAGATGTAATTATAATTGGTTATTACTGAGCGTGGTTTGCCGTGGTGTTTTTGGTATACTACCGTACAATATTTGGAGTTATTTGTTTGGCTATGTCCTAAGTAAATATACCGGCAGTTAAATGTAATCCTAATGTTTTGAGATTTATCGACTGATCGTTAACATTAATTTGGATGTTATAGAAGTAGTTCAATTTCATGAATACGGGTTATAAACCTGATGATAATGCATGAAGAAAGTTACCTTTCGCAAACCTCCTGATTAAATTGAGAGGTGACTTCCAGCTCATGCGATTGAAACGTACCTATTTAGCGAAAAGGCATCTCAACCGCCGGGTCATTAAACCGAACCACTTTCTCGAGCTAATACATCGAGGCGTGGGGTCAAGAGAAATGAGACATGAAGCGAAATAGGGCGGGAAGGGTTCACTGGATGTTTAACCACTAATCTGAGCACAGAGGATGCCAGACCGAACCGCTGCTAAAGCTTCCTCTTGATTACGACTCTACGCCCCGGCAGCGCTAGAATTAGTGCCGAGCTCGATATACCACGGCACATTAATGAAAACTGCTCTGAACCGCCGGCAACCCGTCAGACCTGCCCTATCATCACCTGGACTCTAAATGACCCGACCGACAGCTTCAATCCTCTCACCTCTCCTTGTCACTCATTAGTAATCACTCCATTTACTTCTTCCCCAGTTAGATATTGTTGTTAGTTAGTCCTTGAGATTGTAAATTGAAATAGTGTAGAACGGATGTACCAACAAACGTGGTAAAGCAAGCAATTTAACGGAAAATGCACGCAGTCTTTAGCGCCGCACATTTACCTTTTACCCTTGTGAAAACAGGTTATTAGTTGTGTGGCGTCCGTCAATTTACGAATTACATAGCTTCGCTTCACTTTATCATAAAGTTCGGCAGTTCGGGTTTTATTGTTACCAGGTTACGTCACCTGTTTGTCCAAAATTAGAACCCTGTTTGGCTCGTTAGCCAGTCAGAGTAGAAAAGTTGTGAATAATTCTCGTAAAATTAAAGTAAGATCAAACAAGTATAGAGATTCTTCTGAAGACGCTTTAGTTGTACATTTCTTGTTACTGCTGTTTCCTATTCTTGAATCGCATTTTTATTACTTTCCTCGACCCAAAGCGAAAGAAAAGTGATCGCCTGTGAAAAACGTTAGAAATTTTAATTTCATCAGCTAATGATGTTTTGAGGCATTTCAAATGAGAATAGCTCCCATTTTGGCGCGTGGTCTGTATGGTTCTGTTGCCAACTTAATGAGAGAATGACTGGACCGAACTAGGTCGCTCTTACTACCAACAACACGTATCGCCGACCAACTAACTTTTGTTCTACTATGGCGTGTCTGTAAAAACAATGGGATTAAGCTCAATTTTTGCAAGAGCAGCCTTAACAATTTTAAACTAGTCTTTGACAATCTGCTAATAGTGGTATAGCTCAATATGGATACAACACTAATTTGTTCAAACTTTGTAAAAAAATGCTCACCATTGATTACTATTGGAAAGCGTTTATCAATATGCCTTGACATTGCTCTCAAGTATTTCAGTAACCATCGGTTGAAAAAAGCTAATAGTCAAAACTGCTGCGTGCTGATAGGCGAATCCATTCTCACAGGATTGCCCCATAATCCATTCGTAATTTCTAAATCAGGGGGAACATATTGGACGAATTATCAGCGTTAGGGGAAGGGAAGGAACAGCTGTGGCCAGTGCGAGCTAGAGGAAAGGTAAATTTGGTTCATTGCAAAATATAATTTAGAGTTATAATTTTTTATGGTGTATTGGGGATAGGGAGGTTCCAGGAATACTTTTTTAGACCTCTGGGAGAATTAAGAGAACTAGCCAAAAAAGTGAATTTGTGCAGTTGCGTGGAGTTGCAGGTGAATCTTATTACTGCTATTATAATTGTAAAAGTGGAAACCATTATTATCAATTGACCCTGTATGTAAACCGCCTAGATGAACGTTTAACCTGTTTGTTATTTCTTTCTTCTTCTGTATTAGTTAATTTCTTGTTTGCTGGGTGGCGAGCGAATGAGGGTTATGTATTCTGACAAACAACTCCATATAACCCGGTAACGATAAAACAGATGCCGAACTGAATTTTATCATAAATGTGAAGTTATATAATTTGTAAATTAACGAACGCCACATGTGTATAAACCTACACGTACTCGTTAACTTAATATTCAATGTATTAGTCCTTTATGATAAAGGAGGGACAACCCCTGGTGTGTGTGGCTCTACTGAACCTAAGCGAATCTTTATTTTATGTATTCCAAATTCTTATTAGTAAAACCCTTCCTTCTTCTTCTTATTATTATTATTATCGAACTCGTGAAAACGAATCAGGGCCAATCTTCAGTTATGAGGGTTAATCCGTTTACGCTCAGGGTTAATGGGTGGAGTCAACGCTCCAGTCTAGCATCCTTATTTTTTCATAGCCGAAAACAGTAACCCGGTTTCGGATAAGTAAGTCTCGTATTAATAAAAGTAGACTTTATAAATAACCTGAGTTGGGGGAGGGATTGTTAACCAAACTTGTTGAAGTGAATGGACGAGCGAAAGAAACGTCGGCACCAGTTAAAAAAATTGTTTCAGTCAACTGGTAATCTGAACCAGCGGTCAGACAAGTTGATTTCTTCATTCCTCGCTCCTCGCCAAGTTCACCAGAGCGTCATCGCAGAGCACGTACAATAAGCTTTCAGAGGGCCCATCAAAACGAAGCCCAAATTGCAGCTCCTCTGGCCCGACTTTCCCTACAGTCTCAGGGAGCCCCGGAAAGGAGCATTACTCCACTAATCACCGTAAAACCTTTCGCTAAACACGATTTTCCATCACCAATTTGGAGAACAACTGTTTCCAACAGAGCGGAACGGCGACGAGCTCCTTTGAAAAAGAGTCAAGAACTTCGCGTTCTCTGCTCTACGAAGATAAGAGAGAAGTTTAGGCAGAGTTGTGGTTGATCAAAATCCAAGTTCCAAAGGAATTCTGTGCACATCAATATAATAGTTTATTTAATCTATCAAGAGTTCCACCTACTCCCTATCTAATAACTAAAATACCACCGCTTACATTTTCTCAGTCCTCTTGAAGCTACCATCCACTAGCAAAGCGAATTGGCTTCAGATCAAACTATCTTTAACCGCGTACATTGGTATTCATCAGAAAGTGACATGTACGCTTACGTTTCAAAAAGAGGGACTTCAAAGGTTGATTTGGGAATGAATTTCGTTGATAGGGGAGACGGAATATTATTATGACGTAACTTAACCACCGGTGAACTTTCGTCGGTTATAGTTTGGCAGTCGGCAGTGATGAGCAAGTAACAGGATAGGCTCCTTGAGGTAAACGGCATTGATGAGCGATGAACCGTGCAAACAGGACCTCGATCGCCCGTCGCACGCCGCCAGAATACTAATTATCTCCCTCAAAAGTCTTCCCCTCCGCATCTTGAAGACAGTTTAGGGAAATGAAGACCCTTCATCGAAGAAGCCCTTAACTCAGTAGGGATCCCGGATCTCTCGATGATCTGATTGATTGACAGGTCGCGGTCGTATTGAGACTCAGCGGCTGCGTGCAGGTTCACCCTGCGCTTGTTAGAGCGTTCTCATCACGTCGCCGAACCCCATTCAATTAAGGTGAACCCTAACCACAGGTGGGAAAACATTGCGGAGCAGCGGCTTCACGTTCCTGAAGCCCGGCTTCAGGGCGACTCAACTGTTTCATGAAACCCCAATTGGATTGGAAAACAGCGTTCAATTCCATGTGCTTTTAATAAAGCTGTACCTCAGTTTCTTGCAAGATACATGAGGGAACAATATCTGAGTTTCGTTTTGTTTGGAGAAAATTACCTTCATGTTTAATGAAAACCGTTGCCGATTCGATTATAAGTTCGATAATGTATGTGGAACTAATTTTTTATATGTTTTGCCAAATGTAGTCCTTTGACAATTTGTTAGAGATTGTGATGTCATATTTATGGCTTTATTTAAAACTGTTGGTAATTCCACCGAAATGGAGCTAATTCATGTCTCGGATTGAATAGGGGCATTCACATGGTGGAGGGGAGACTTTGCACTCTTCGCGATTGACGTATTTGAGTCGGGATTCTGTTTCCCCCTGAGGTTTTCGTTTTGGTGAGTGGAAATTCCACTGACAAGCGTTCATATTGCAGGTAATGGTAGCACCGTATAGGCGATATGTACTTTCCAATTTGGAATCGTTGCCTCATACTATGGAATTTTTCAAAAAGGCTGGCCGCCACTTTTTTAAATCGGCTGTTTCATGGACTTTTTATATGCCGAGCATTGTGTTGTACTTGAGAATCTTGTACTGTGACGAACCAAACTTCCTGAATTAGCAAACGCTCGTCCGTGGCTTTTGTGTCTACTAGGCACCTCAAACTCTTCAATTTACTCGTAACTAAGGTGTCATCAATCTGTCAGTTACCAGTTGAAATGGCCATTAAGTACTTGCTTGGTTGAGAAGTGGAGAGAGAAACGGGAGTTTCCCCCACTCTGGGCTGAACTCCCCAAGGAACGAAATCTTGCCACCATCTATGCATGGGCATTAGAGAAATGGCAAGCAAAATGGAAATCCTTGTCGAAGGGATCTGACATGTACGAGTTTTTGCCACCTGCTGCTTCGCCATAGTTCCATGTGACCTATCTGCAGGTTGCAGGTTGGAGCAGAGATATTTTGAGGCATGGCAATAGGGCATTACGTTCGGCAGGAAGACGTCCTGTTTCCTATAATATTCAATCTTGTGATTTATACTGCGCTGGGTAAGCTGCCTCAAGAAGTAGGGTTTGATCTCGCCTCAGATGTGCTCATGGATGATGTCGTCCTCCTCGCAGGTACCAAGCAGACCCTTGACAAGTTTAAAGTGTGGCTTGATTCCCTTGGTGCCATCCTATCAAGGTTACAGTGTAAAGGTTGTGGACGGGGCTTTCGTCATTGGTGAATCCCGTTTCCCAGTTAGAGACGACCTTGAGATATGGTGGTATCTTGGGATCCAGTTTCTCGGTGCAACATTGTCCGCCGGAAGCTGCATGGACCTTGGCGACTATCTTCGAAAAGTTTCCAACGCTCCATTGAAGCCACAGCAGAAGCTGCGCTTATTTCTGACATATTTACTATCAAAGCTGATCTACGGGCTGGTTTTTGGGAGGTTGATCGTCCAAGGGCTGATAAGCCTTGATAGAATGGTGCGCTCAGCTGTTTGTGCATGGCTAGGCCTCCCACTTACTGTCCCATGTGCGCACATTCACGTTCCAGTTGGATCTGGGGGACTCAGTGTTTCATGTCTCTCAACTAGTATTCCATTCTTACGCCATAAGCGCCTGCTTGCTTTCCAGGCATTTGGCTAGGATGTTGCACACACCGTGGCTGGTCTTGGAGTCGTCCAGCATCAGTTGCTGTGGTGTGACATAGCGACTCCATCTGACCCTAAGTCCATAAGCCTACTGAGTTTGTGGCTGCTCGGCATGTTTCAGTTGACAGATGGGAACTCAAGCAGTGTCCTGAGTTCCCCTACTCTTCTGGACGGGTGGAGGACAGGATAGATCTTCTCGTGGAGTGCAGGCAGGTAACATCAAGGTGGAGCATTGACCATGTCCTGGTGCGGAGTGTTGTGCAAGAAAAAACGAGATGCGTCGGCTGGGTTTGTCAGCAGGCGTTCTCCGATGTATCACCAGATGTTTGCTACTCCGGCTGTATGTAAACTAGTGGTCGTTCTATCGTGGAACATCCTCTTATCCTACTTTCCTTCCCCGTCCCAATGCTTCTATCCATAGAGCTAACGTAGGGTAGTATAGGTGCCCTCTCCATTTTCTTAAATTTATTTATTTAGTTTCTCCATTTTGGGTGTTACTGTCCCGTTTATGGCGAGATTTGAAAAAAAATCAGTGGACGGTTTTTAGAGAAAACGGCGGAATCAGCACTAAGTTGATATCCAGCCTGTATATCACCATGGGATGACAAAACAAGAGTATGAGAAAAACCCTGCAAATTATTGCTCAACGGTTTATTATTCTCATGAACAGCTTGACCTAGTATTACTGCACCGAGACCCATCCCATTCGATTCAGCATCGAAAAATACTAGTAAACCATACGAAACATGACCTGACTACAATGGAACTACGGAAACTAAATGTTCCCCCGGCGCCAGGCGCCCGTGAGCACCTGTAGGCAATTGGGACGATGTTGTGAATCGAGCGGGGGGTTTGCATGAGGCGGGAGGGAGGGAGTACTAACGACGAAACGTTTACTTCCTCTGTAGTTCCCTTGAGTTCTTTCAATTAGTTGACTTTGGCTCACTATAATTACTGTAATTTCACTGTACACAGTTGTACACGTCTGATGCTCATTCCATTCGACCCAGGATGTAAAAATACTCTGTACTACAAAAGTCTAGTTTAGCGTAATTCTTTCCTTATAAACTCAGCTCAAATGATATTTGGTTCTTCTGAAAAATGCAGGTGGTACTCTAATCAAGTACTTATATGTTCAATGATGCTCATAAATTATGAGGGGGCTACTCCAGAAATTCCTGAATTTCAACACCCGCCGTTTCACTTACTACCATTTAAAACTTTTTAGCTCATAACTCTGAAAGTGATTATTATGCGTTTCAAAATATCGGGTTTATTCCCTCATTAATTCTCTGTGCACAAATTGCTCAACAATGGTAAGGGCATTGGAAGCACAGTAAAACCCGGATCTGTAAGCGCTTTCTGCCGCCGTGAAGTGTTGTTTCAAAACCGAGTTAAAAATAAATTAAGTTAGTAGAATAAGCCATGAACACAGTTAATTGACGTAGGGTTTAGGAAAGTTGTGTGTTGCGGCGCACCTCATATTTATTTATTGTAGGGCATGTGTAAGAGATAAAATTAATACCTCCCAAAGTATCATTCATTGAACCCCAACGTATCCATTTACACATATATAAACTACTCCAAGACATTAGGAGTGCCGTGAACAGGAATTTGGAACAGATTTTTTCCAAAACGAACAACTGGATTGCAATAGACTCATTTTCTAGAAAATTTTACAATCCTCTCAACCTTGAATTCAATTGAAAACATCTACAATGCTAGTATTGTGATAGCTTCTTTTTCCAGGAGTGTTTGCGTCGAAAACTTTCACTTCAGGATTTGTCACAATTTTTCGTCGGTACGAAACTAAACGTGGTTTGCCTTTGCACAGTGAGCAGCACAGACACAGTGAGAGTTGGCAATAAAAAGACCGGCAGCTCTGTAGAGAAGCCCCTCCTCAAAAACCTCACGGGTTTTTGTTTATTCGTTCGACCCCTCGCAGACAAATCTGAAGAAGAACTGGCAAGTGAGCGAGCGTGAATTTTTATTTCGTTAATGAATTAAACTAGTTTTTTCTTCGTAATGGGGTGTAAATAAAAACAAGGAGCTGTGGGGTCTCACGGTCCGCCCCTCCCGACAAACCTGACATTTTTTTCAGTCCTCGAGAGGGGTTACGTATGCAAATCACCTTCTTTTATTTTCGCCCCTCTATTCCCTTTGTCTCATCATTGTAGACTCTCATTCATCTTTTTCCATCTTCCGACGTCCTTCCCGAAATAAAAGGGCTATCTTCCCTTTATTCTCAGAGTAGTGTGTGTTTTACTTAATGGGACGAGCGCATTGTGAGTCCTGAGACCTCCGCGGCTCCTCAGCCTGCGCCTAAACCCGCACGTCTCCTCTCTTATAATATGTAGATGGCTAATACCCTCAATCGTGTTTTGCATAGCTTTTTGTCTTTCTCTGTGAGAAAATCTCTGGGACACTCGAATGCTGTTAACGAAAAAGAGGAGGACTCGTCTGCTTTTAGACGCAACTTCTCTCTCCCCACATGATCCAGTCATCGCTACCAAACGTTAAAATGCAAACTAGAACAGACACGGTAAATTGTTCGTTTTCTCGCCGAGAAAAGACTTCTACCCCTAGGATTTTTTCACAGCGTTTTTCCCTCAGATTGTTACGGTTGGGTGGGGGACTTTTTTCGCTCATTTTTTCAGTAGTTCAACGGTAAAAAATTCCAATATGTCGGATGTGAAAAAGTATTTTTAGTACGTTGATAATCACATCGATACTTCATATATGGAATGCTGTGAATACGTAACGAAAAACGTTTCTGGCGATTCTGGTTCTGACACAACATATCGTCATCCTCCAAGAAGCTCAATGCTCAAGCCGACATCAAATCCATTGCTAACTACATGAACAGTGACTGAGAACATTTCTACTTATTATAGTCGTCACTGGCCGATATCATCTCAATCCCGTTCGTCCGTTGTTCGTTTGCTCTTACTACCGCAACGGCCAACGGTCATACTAGGTCATACTTTTAACTCAGAGAGTAAGAATCGACCATGCCAACTGTTGAGATATTGTCCCTTAAGACAATTATGAGGAAAAAAATCAAGATCCAAGATCATGAAATGCTGCCACTGAATATGTGTCATTATTGACTGAGCCCCTTCAAACACATCCACTTATATACAGTTAACACCCTCCTAAATTTCAAATATTGTCCCCTCAGTCATTAACAATATATTGTTATATATTGTTTATATGTTGTCAGGGGTTTATATACATAAACTTGGGATTTTATTAGGCATAAAGTTCAAGACCAAAGCCAACGTTCTTTGAAGTTCTTATTGTTGATTTAGCTCGACAAGTACATTGATACACCATCCCTCAATTTCTGTGAGAGATGGCGAGATTGGCTTTAAATTGCCGGGCAGTATCTGATTGTTTCGGGAGTATTTACATCCCTCTCGCACCAGCGTAGGAATGTCACCAAAAGTTAACATCGATGTACCAATGATGATTAAAAAATCATCCAAGAAAATTTGGTTACTTTTTTTCTGTAAATTGTTGGGTTGTCATTTAAATTCTTATGATATTTGAGAAATTCACAACGAACAAAATCCCACTCCTCTTCACTTCCTGTTTTGTACATTGTTTTCTCTTTAATTGGTAGATGTAGTGACGCAATTGGCTTTATTCAATCACAAAAATTCGCTATGCTCCAAGATTCCCTTTAATCTTTAATCGGCTCGATTCTCACTTCTCTGTTCGCTAGAAGATTAGTTTATTCCAATTGAATGCACTCTCGTTCACATACACTGTTTAAAAACCCTGCAAATTATTACTCAATGGTTTATTATTCTATGAACAGCTTGAACTAGTATTACTGCTCCGAGACCCATTCCATTCGATTCAGCATCGAAAAATATTAGTAAACCGTACGAAACATGACCTGACTACAATGGAACTACGGAAACTAAAAATTCCCCCTGCGCCAGGCGCCCGTAAACGTCTGTAGGCATTTATGATCCGATGTAGGGGTGTGCAGGGGAAGTGCCGGCCTCACGGCCTTACCCTTCCTCTGCCCATCGGGAAGTCGTGGAAATTGGGATGGGGACTACAGCGAACCCTTGGCAATTGGCACGATGTTGCGAGTCGAGCAGGCGTTGTGTGCCGAATGGGCGGGTGGTTTTGATGAGACAGGAGGGAGTACTAACGACGAAACGTTGACTTCCGCTGTAGTTCCCGCGAGTTCTTTCAATTTGTAGACTCTAATAATTACTGTAATTTCCCTACACGCAGCTGTACACGTCTGATACTCATTCCATTCGACCCAGGATGTAAAAATACCTTGGAAACGATACAAAACACGGCGTATTTGCGAAAAAAAAACTGCGTTTTTTTATTTTTTAACCGTTTTTTTATTTTTTAACCGTTTTCTGTCAACCACGGGCTTTTGTGATCAGACTGCCGGGATGGCGGGCACAACTAGATACCAAATGGGATTTTTGTGCGAAAGAACGGATTTTTCAGACCACGTTAAAGGCACAAAACTGCCCGGACGGCGGACGGGTGATGGGTGACAGATTTGGAATCGCCATGTCTTGAAAAGAAAAATTATCAAATTTTGAAGGGGGGGGGGGTTGTAAAAAAATTTTCGTGATCGAAAGCATAGGATTATTATTCAGAATGAATAATAAACCAAAAACAGTATACCGGAAAAACTAGAGGTACTAGTTTAATAGATATCACAGTTCTGTTCATTTGCCAGTTAAATATGTTCTCTGGTATGCCCGATGTTCGTTGGCGGGATTCGTAGGGAAGTCGTAGGCAGGATGGATGTGTGGATTTCCAAAGTTATTCCGATGAGAACAGAATAACGCCGAGCTAATTGAAATGGTTTTCACTCCCCACCCAACAGCTTCATTCCCGTGAACTGCTTATTAGTAGGGAAAAACACAACCGAAAATGGGTTTTCTAACCCTCAAGCTCCAACCCCCTCACCCTGCGCTTGTTTCATATCTTTAGGGACGTTTGAATTTCTGCATTTTTTTTACCCTTGTTTGGTAGCAGACTAGCAATTCTTGGTGTTCCACGTTGCTATGGCAGGGTGGGGGATCGGCGTATTGCTGCCGATTGTTGGTAGCAGACGAGGGTGGAGGGAGTAGATTGGAGAATTATAATTAGTGCGCCTGAGGTCGGGTGTTTTTCCTCTCCGCAATCCGCGTCCGTTTTTCCCTCTTTTCCCTCCACTCCAGGTACATTTCGAAACAAATAACCTGATTTTCATTAACGCAGCTAAATCAAAGAGCGAAAAGAAAGGGACGGAGGGAAAACCCCAGAAACCGACTAGTGTCACTGGTGCCCCGTTTCGCTTTAATAAGCTCTATCGCTCCGCTGCCAGTTCTCTCTGCAGTTGACGACTCATAATTAATTTTTCATCTGTAGATCCCCACCCCCACCTCATTAACAAACTCGAACTCGTCACATGACACGATTTGAGCAGTTCGACAGCCTCCACCTCATCTTCAACAACACGAATCCACAATCCTGACAACTTTAACTGTGGATTTTTTCCAAGTTATTCATTGGATTTTTTCTAAGTTATTCATGAGAAATGAATGGAAACACAATGTAGAATCACTGCGTGCACTAAAACGTTTCTCAACCAAATCGTAGTGTTCCAAAATTATAACTTAATCGTGCCATTGATATACTCCGAGCTTGTATAAGTTTTTATCGAATTCCATCGAAATTTTCCTGGCTTCCAAAAATAGCACGCATGGCATTCACTGCCGTCAGCGGGATGGTAACTTCTCGGACGGCACAAACATTCTGTTCTTAGATGTTTTTGAGATGCCTGTGGTTGCTTTGACTTATGGTATCATTAGATCTATGAGTATGACTCATAGGCATCTCACTCATTAATTCCACGCGGTTATGGACAATAAGCGAAGAAGTTACTCTACTCGCTCAGTTTAACGATCAATTGAGAGAGAATCACTAGTGAATCAAGGCTTCCGCAGATAGACGTAGATCTTATTTCTATCCATCACGAAGATCGTCGAACTTTAACGATAATCGTAAATGCCCGGAAATAATTAGAAGTACACGTCACCTTAATGCAGTGTCGTTCCCTACAGTGGTTCGATTTTAGCTCGGATACTAATTTTTTACAGCAACTTAAAGTTATAAAAATGTTTTACATTAGCGGTGTTACCGCTATACGTTTAATTCAAGCTGCTTGACACCAAATGATTCTCAGAATGTGGAAGTGCAGTGGATTGTATAGTATGCAAAAGGATTACACGTGACAATATTTTTTATATAAATACGAGACTATAAGCACAAGTGTAATCTATTTACTTATGCCTGATTTTCTCCACTTGTTGCAAGTTTGTTTTTCTGGTACATTGGAATTTTCTTCCTAGGGTCTTACGGACCACTACCCTTTTTCTACACCTCGACATGGCGATCCACGATACTTGGATGTTGTACACACTGAACTGACGCTATCCGACTAAAGACTGTTAAAACTCTGCTAAGATTATTAAAGAAGCGGCCCTTATATTTTTTCCCTTTGCTGCAACTCCCCACGACATTCTTCTCGCACAACAAAAATTGGACAGAGTTATAAAGAGTAATAAAGAAGAGTTTACTATTCAATAAGCCAGCGAGTTTTTTTTATGAACAAATAATTATGGTTTATGCTCATGGTATCATCAATTGTTTATTGTATAAGCGCTCAATGTGGTAACATTTTTTATTTATAAGCGCGTCGATACTAATTATCGGTTGATTTGGACAGTCGACATTTGATTACTATTTCTATCACCTGTATTTTGTTCGCAAAAGCGTTTATTGGTCATAAAAGTTGTTAAAGTACGTTACAATACATAGAATCATACGTTATTGGCAACTAGTTTACGGGGGGAAAAATTCTAACTGGTTTAACCGAATGACAGTTCCGTATATTAGCATTTTATTTGCCAGCCATATGTTGCAGTTGCTCAATAGATAGAAGCTTTATTTTTAGCTCTTCTAATTCCGTCGGAAATTTGGTCCTGGAACGTTAATCGATGATCCAGGGTGACTCCCAAGCATTTGTGGCTAGAGGAATCAGCCAGTTGTACTCCTTCAAATATAACTAATTATCGTCCAGATATCTCCTACGATATGAGAGGGTCATTATAAAAGATTTGGAGGGATTAATATTCATCTTCCAGTTAGCGCACAGGTCTGTTTCCTTATTTGATGACTGTACCTAAACACTCGACGAGGGTTATATCATTTACACTATTGACCAAGTTCATTGATGATTGTTTGTAGAACATCAGTAGCTTCTCGATCGTCGGCTCGACTGACTGCATAATAGACTGCAGAAACTGGTGCTGATATACCGTGGAAGTAAATGACATACAAGGCCATGATATGGTTATAGGGCCTATCCACTGACGCACGTACTGCTCAAACCGAAGTTCTCGCACCGTGTAACCATGCTCTTCTTCTAGTTAACGTGAAAGTAGTTCAAAAACGGTCCTAGGAAGATGGAGTCTAATCTTAATCAACAGTTCTGCGTGCCAGAAAAAAACTGATCTGCATAGTCATTTTTGTGGTATGTATTTTTAATATGATTTACAAGTCTTCGGAACTGCAGCGGACAAGAGTGAGACAATCTGGATCCGAATCATTGGTCGGGAATCATATGGCTGGTAAACCTCAAGAAGTTCGGCAAGATCAGTTATTCGAAGATTTTTGCCAGAATTGAAAGTCAGCTGGTTGGGCGATATGAATAAATCTCTTTTTCCAGCTTTCTTAATTTTAAAATCATCATTTTTATGTGTTTCTACTGATTCGGAAAATATTGCGATCATGGAGCAGCATTACCAAGACAAATATCCTTTGTGTTTACCCCTATCGATAAGGCCGCATTGGGATAGATAGCAGGTCATACGTATGGGTGTTAGTAAGTTTGTGGGGTAATACTTTCTGGATAAATAAGTCTTCATGGGTTCCCTGGTCTTGGGTAACGTCTAATGGGAACACCGGCATGTTTGATTGTCAAGTTGGACCTTTTAGTACAGGCAACTCTTCGTTTACCATAACTGTAGGTTTATTCCAGCTGGAGGCTTGACTCTCAAAGCAATTAACACGTTTTCGTACGTTGTTACTTAAGTCATGAGACTTGGTGCTAACCAGAGAAGTGTTTAGCAGTAACAACCTGCTGGCTATTGATCCTGCATTGTTGTAGGATGCGTTGGGCTATATTGGAAACATTCCTGGGACGGAAAACATCGTATGCCCCTCCGATGGGGACGTTTTTCTGTAATATAAGTATGAAATTCATCTTGCTCGGGTCTTTCCCGAGATAACATCTCATCGTCGTCTTATCTTGTTCACTCTACGGTGCTCTTACTCAATCAATAAGATCGAAATGAATAGTTGACAAACTTGGACTACTAACGTATTATGTATTTACAAACGAACAAAAACCACTTTAGAATTCATCTAGCTCATTAGCGACATACATACATCGAAACCTTAAACAAAAATTAGTATAAAATTACTTCTACGGATTAGTTGAAATATCAGTTGGGTAAGGATGGGGGTTGTACAATACAATATATTATACACTGTACAATACAATGTACAATATACTTTAACTATTTTCCCGCTCACTGATGCCGTCCGTCTTACAAAAGGGGCTTCCCGTTCTAATCCTGTACAAGTCTTCATACCAGCTAAAAATGCTCACTTTTTTGAAGGGGGGGGGGGGCTTTGTTCGGTCCCGCTCCTTTCGATTTGAATATTTGAAATCTTTGACGTTCACCCTTTCAAACGCACTTCGCGTTATTACCATAACCGTTGTACTCCTTGTCACCTAGTGATGTATGCTAAGTGAATCTTCCCATTGAAACGTATAATCTGACGTCCTTATCAGCCAATATTGCGGTTAAGTATCGTAAAGACCTAAAATAAACACTTGATGTCCCGGTGTTTGGAATCAGTGAAATAATGGCTTGCTCTTTCGCTCGTCTTACACTTAACCAAACTAAGCTGCAGCCATTCAATAGCTACTAATCGATATTGGCTGCGTACTATTACGACTGAGTTATAACTGTTATCTTTCCCTAATGATTTTCAAAACAGGAATTTCTATATAGCCAAAGCTTTCTCTGTAGGTCTAAGCGCTCTGAACCCTAAAATTGATCGTTTTCAGGGTTGTAAGTTGAGAAAATTCTGCTAGGTTTTCCATGGGAATAGTCAGATAGCCGTCATCACAGTCACATCTATTAATTACGGGGTGTGTACAAAACACGGGAATCACTTCATCGTCAGAATCCAGGGTTTTAGTTAAAAACGCTGCAAATGATTACACAACGGTTTGTACACTGGCCCAGCTTGACATAGTCTCACGCCTCCGAGACCCATCACATTCAATACAGCATCGAAAAATGCCAGTAAACGATACGAAATGTGACTGATACCACGGAACGAAGAAAATGGCAACATAACTTTCGCTGTATTGTCCTGCGAGTTCTTTCAAGTAGTAGACTTTGGCTCACAATAATTGCTGTGATTTACTGTTTTCAGTCTTGACGTAGTCGTAAACCTCTGAGACACGTTCCATTCCGCCCAGCATCGAAAAATACCAAGAAAATGATATCAGATACGACGTAATTGCGTTAAAACTGCCCGTTAATTTCGTTTTTGTTAGTTTTGTTGCTTTGTTGCCCTTAAAACCAGTGAGCCATCGGATTGCCGAGCAGGCAAACACAGCTAGGCACCAATTGAAATTTTTATGCGAAAGAAAGTATTTTCTCGACCACATTAAAGGCAAAATATGGCTCGGACGGTGGATGGAAATTGCCAAATTTTGAGGGGGTTTGTAAGAAAATGTTCCTGACCGGAAACAGGTGTACTATTCAGAATGAATAATAAACCAAAAATTACTCCAGCATGGACATTACACTCGTCGTTTTGACCAAGCGCAAGATGTTATGAACTCGCAATACTTTCATAATCCCATTTATACTGCTAGGTACTCCGATATTGATAGAGCGATATTGATAGTGTACCGAAAAAAAAGTTGTCAAGACAACTGATAGATATAACTCATGTTCTCATGTGTACCAATCCTATCATCTTGAAATCTAGGGTTTGATAGCGAATTCTATGATGCGGATTTTGGTGCAAACGTTTTCCGCAAATTCGCAGTCTAGTGTTTATGACACGATTACAATAGCAATATTTCTTAGGAAAATTCGCTAAAATCAATCTATACTAAACTCCGAATTTCAGTTGTGTGTGGATGTAATATGAGAAACAGATGAGTACTTCAGTTGGTTGCTGCAACAAGCTACAGGAATTCACCTGGGAAGTTTTTTTTTAACTTACTCGACCGCTGTCCGCTTTGGGGAACAGTTAGTGCTTCTCTCGAGCGTTCCGTTTCAGACATTTAGCGACAGGAAGACGGCTGTAGAGAAGTTGTGTTGATACTGCGTCACTCAGCCCCGTGGCACCTTTGGGCATTTTCCATCTCTAGTTATCTCCGAAGTACCGCTTGGAACAGGTTCTGCCACTTTTGAGCTCTTCGCATTGATCGATATCCTTTGAAAGGTTTTTACTCAAAAGCTTTGGAGTCACTAGCGATTTCCTTTCAAGGAGACTTCAGTGTTTTGGTTGGCAGTACGTTGCGTGTGTTATCTTCAGGGACTACTAGACAATTAGAATGATATCGTGAGTTTCGTATAGCTTGGGGCTCCTGGAATATTGTTTTTCAAGCACTCGCCTTTCCTCATTTCATCTATTACATCGAAGCGGGCCGTATAATTCTATCGTCCTTCTAAATTAAATAATTAAATACTGCAAATAGCTAACTTTGTTGGTTACGGTTGAAGGGAATTAGTTTGTAGTCATCGAGCAGCCGGTGATGATACATCATGAACTGGTGGGTGTTGGCAGTAATAGTGGGATTATGAACATTGGATTGGAGAGCTAATTATGTTTGAGCTGCACTTGAACTTACCTCAACAGAACCGTTCCACATGTAGTGGGGTGGTACGGAATCGTGAGCGGCGGCAGTGTTCATGTGCTCGGCCACGAAGGACATCCAGTGGACAAGACCTTGGCCTTGCTGAGTGTGAGGTCCGCTCCCGCCTCCACATCTGCTGTTCGTAGCCACCGAACCGCCTCCGCTGCCCCCACAATCGCTACTCCACACCAGCCCACCTTTCTGGAACAATAAAACACGCTGAATAGTTTTTTACATCAGTTTCAACTCTTTTGTATATTTAAGCCTACTTAGCAATCATAAATCAGAGAGGTCAAGTACATATATTTTATAGATGAGGGTTCTATTTAAAAGAATAATAAGTAGGTAGTGACCAAGAATAAGTAATTACACATAAAAGCACACTAGGAAATTAAAGTGAGAATTGAATCAGGATTTCCTACCGGGTTTAGAAATCCTTTTAATGGAATAAGCTTGTTCAAAAATCTTGATTTAAGGACCTGGCAATTCCCCTAAATACCCCGTTACTTTCCTAACTTTAATGTTTCTTTTCCGAAAGATTGTTTTCGGGGTTTAAATTCAATTTCGTTCCGTTTTTATTGAATGTTTACGCCCCTTCTATCTGCTCCCATCATTTCATCTCGACCACAGTGACTCAGTTCAGTTTTCACTCTTAGACATTACCCGCGATGCAATAGAATATGAAGCGATACAATTGAAATCGACTAAGGCAGCAGTGGCACTTGTTTCGTATCGAATTGAAGGGAGGTGTTAACACCATTAGCCACAATTAATTATTAATTTTTAACCTCAATGTACAGTTCAAAAATGCTACCCATATATATTTTCAAAGTTGTTCACTAAGTGACTTCGAGACAGAAAAGCAAGAAGAGTGAGGAACCAGGGAAAACCTTTTTGAGGCACAAAACCAATTTTTTTCCTGTAGGTATCAAACCTACAAGATGTTTTATGCTTCTAGTAAGAGAAACCAAGTGAAAGTCGAGGCGTAAATAGCAGTTGCTCCAAAACTTACTGTAATTCTTCAAAAGAGGGCAGCCCCACTATTAAACGCATATATCATGTTTAGAATATATATTTAGGTATTTTCAACACGCTTGATAGACAGGCGTGTTTTCTGTTCATGAATAACTCTGAAGGTAATGAATGATAAGTAAGTTTTTTTAAATGGTTAGCGAGAGGAAGCAATATTTTCACTTGCCAAAGCTCAGGAATATCGATCACCAGATTTACCTGACTCATCTAGGGCTAAGTTTTTTTTCGAGGGTGTGAAAAGAGGCTCACACAACAGAAAATCTGCTAAAAAAGGGAAAGCGAAACAGCTATATGCGTATAAATAAAATCGTTCCATATGAATTACTCTATTTTTACGGGCCTAATACAAGTCTAATTAACAAAGAGGCGTTTTATTGCCACTAGGAGGCAATTTTTGGGGGGAGAACTAGTGATAACGCTACCTTTCCCTGAACTCCGTGTGTAGAATTAAATCGACATTCACTTTCCTCATTCAATTCCAGCTACAACGCTACTGAATTTTAATGTCGCTAATTGACTTGCATTGTGGCGAAATAATTTCAATTCTCCTAATCTGACTTCGAGACTGTCTTATTTCCTCATCCGTTTCTGTTCGTTTCAGCCTTGCTACTCCTGTTCAAACTTCATTTCACGATCTACACAATTTTACTATTATTTAAACAAAATCCTCCCGTTCTTGTCATCACGATTACGACACCTATATATCTGTCGGTTCACTTATGAGAGATAAATGCGACTTGAATGCACACACTTTTCTCTTAAATACTCTCCATCATACACGCGTTATGCCTATAGTTGAGAGGAAACGAGAAACCACGTGCTGCTCCACTCGTGACTCCTGGAGGGCAATCGCTAGCTGATGGATGATGCACCATGCGTCTCGTATAGAGAGCCTTACGCTTGCACTTCTCACTAAGATGTGCACCAAGCACACACCACAGGTCTCGTGCAGGCTATTTGTGGCCAGGTGGCCATAACTCTGGCATTTTTAGTACTCCGCTTGGTACTTTGGATGGCGCACTGCTGCCAGGCTATTTGGAGGTGCGTTGATTCGTCTAGTTTTTTATGTAAGCTGGGTGACACCTCGAGGGCCTGACTTCGTGCGGCTGCAAGCCTAACGCAGGGTTGTGATTAAAAAAATATTGGGCCGGTGCTCTCTTCGTAGGTCTGTGTGCGTGTTGCACAATAGCAGGTATGAGATATGACCAGGGGGGGGGGATGTGAGTAGCTTCAACTCCTTCTTTCTTAATGGAAATGTGGCTCGTAAGCGCCTTGGCCATTGCCTGAGTTTCCATCACGATGACCCACAACTGTGGCACGGATGTCAAGCACCCGGTTGCTTAGCTCTTGAAAGTCCTTAGCAAGGACCTCAATGGGCGCATTAGCCCTTCCATTGCATCAGGGTTAGAGGGACCAGCCTTTCCCCACACGTACGTCTCGCTACTACCACGACCCGTTGTCGTGCGTTTTTAGAAGGAAAGGTTTTTGATTTTTTTAGTGGCTACTGCGGCATGCAAGGGCCCTGGGGTTCTTAGTTCCCTCGGTAAAGCTCCTTGACCTTGGGGGGCTGGTGGTGATGGCTGTACAGCCTGCACCTACTAAGCTCTTCCCTCACGACAGCCGCCACAGATTTCTGGAGGGGGATCGTGGCAGGGGGAGCACTTGTTTTGACGGGTTCGAAATTTCGAAGAGGCAGCAGGGGAAAAAGTCACCCATTGGTCCCATCGCGTTGACCCTCATCCACACCAACTGACCATCAAATATCTGGACGCAGGCACAAATCTGTTCCATGTCTAACAGATTAGGGTCCTTTGCATGTCTGTTACTGGAAGTAGCTGGGTAGCCTGGGTTACAAGTGTTAAAAGGGGAAGGAGATGGCGTGTTGCCAAGTTCTATCCACCCTCATTTGTTTGGACGACAAACCAGTTGCTCATCATCCAAAGAGGGGGGAGTCAAGCTAGGCCATCCCGAGTATGAGGCGCAGGTGGCAGGTCCCTTTAAATCTGATTCTTTAATACTCGCAGGGAGTAGCAAGCAGCAGAACATCGCACGTGCCATGAAAATGGCCCAGTCTCTGAGCACAATTTCGGGACCAAGATCTAGTCAATTGCAGCTGACCGTACTGCATCAGCCGAAGTAAGCTAGAGGGATTTGAAGAAACCTACTTTGAATTCCTCACCTCGAGGTGTTACCAATATTGATCTGCATTTGCATCAAGAAACATCAGTTTGCTGGGAACCAAGTAAGTGACATACTGCTGTAGTGACAGACCTTCCTGAAAGCCTGACGGCTTTAATTGGACTGATAAATTAGAAAATATCTACTGACTTCAGACAAACTTCATCAACGTCAACTTGACCAACTTATTACATAGTTGTTACACGTGCAAATGTGTAATTTACAAATAACAGAAGTTGATGCTGATCGAGATGATCGAAGATAACAATTAACCGCAATTTAATTTATTAGGTTTCAGTTGCGCTTGAAACCGGCCAACGTATCAAGAATTTTTCTTGCTAACGTTATCTACCGGGGAGCTAATGAACTAACTTAGACCACGGAGGGTTAGATGTAGCCAAGTGACAGAGGGCGCTTCTTGTCTCAACCCTGACTGCTCCTTCAGCCTACCTGACACAAGAACCTCAAAATCACGATTAGATAAAAGCTGATTGTGCAGATCATCGTGTCAGAGCAATGATTAGGGATCTTGTGTTAATTTATTGCGACAGGATATAGTCAATAATAGCCGACGTGTTAAAACGCCTGGACAGAATTAAAAAAAAAAAAAATAACAGGCACCAAAAGCAGTCACACAAAAAAGACAAAAAGCTAATCACAAGTGTGTATAGAAATCACCACCTAGTCCACACCTTACTACCAGTTTCTCGTAACATTCTTCATTTATTTAGCATGTAACCATATTCTTGCAATGTCTCTATTCTTTTATTATCTTTAATCACGTTTCATTCAAATCGCAACATACTGAACATAGTACAAAGAACATACTGGCAACACACCGAAAATGGATCCAACATCGAGTCAGTAACTAACTAACGTCTATTTCACTAAATTTGAGTTTTAATTATTTAAGTTAGATCGACCATCTGAAAGAGCTGTTGGATGTTAGAAGTGACATGTCTCTCTCTCATCTGTTAGAAGTGACATGTCACTCATCTTTTTGCTTCTGCCTAAAATGTTTTTGTTTGCACTTTTACCGAATTTGATCTGTTTTGCTCTGTCCGCGTTTAATTATACTTAAAATATAATTTCCATACCGAAACTTCCAGCATTTTTCTCTGTCATTACCTATATCAGCAACAAGAACGCAACTGAATCGGGCACACAGAGAGAACATCTTATATAAAAAGTCAAAGGTAGATGTGGATTTCCCGGTGACAGTGACAGTATAAACCCAGTTACTACAGAAATGAAGCTATCAGTGAAGGTGTGGCTACCATCCAGTTATTATAATTATTCGCTTGTTCCATATGACCAGAGTCACGGAAGATTTTAAAACATCAATTAAAATTCGGTTGAGTTCTTTTGCGCAATTAACCGAGTTGATTTATTCGAGGTAAAGTCGTAGATCTAAATTAACTCATACACAAATGGTGACCCCGACGTGACTTTTGGTGTATCTGCTGACCCTTCCCGAATATCCTTCGAACATTTTGTTTTATACGAACATTTTTCGACGATCGTTCTTTATTCTGCAGGAATCGTGAGTTTTTACTATAATGTCAGGAAAACCAGTTCTAGACGAACAAAACCATCAAGGTGAAGTACACGTTGCAAGAGTTGTTATCAAAATTCCTCCTATCTGGCGTCGTAGTGTTAAAATTTGGAGAATGCAATGGGGAGTGCTCGGGGATTAAAAAAACCCTCGCAGTAGCTCCAGGAAATGCATTCTTCGGCCGGAATTCAAGCTCAGGATGATTTCTTTAAAACTATGTTCCACATACCAGTCAATTTATGATCAATATTGCACCTTCTGCTGATCCGCTGGATAATATGGCTTTAATGGCAGATAAAATTCTTGAATTAGCTCCTACACAGTACTCCTGATGCATACCCTATACCACATATACAGGATTTAAACTCACAACTAGCTCAGAAAACTACGTTTTCGAAGGTTGACCTAGTTCCTCCAATCATCACTTGCTAGAAGCTATACACAAGACGACCGTAGTAAATCCTTTCGGACTATTCGAGTTTGTACGTATGCCTTTTGGATTGAAGAATGGCGCACAGTCGTGTCAACGGTACATCCATTCTATTCTCCAGGATTTAATGTTTCTCCACCTATGTTTCTATCTAGACGATATTCGTATTACTTGGTCTTCATCGAAGGGACATATGGATCATTTAGTCATGGGATTTGTAGTAATGAGGCAAAATGTGTTTTTGGAGTTTAAGAAATCTCATTTCTGGGTTTCCTTATCAATTCTCATGGTATCAAGCCCCTTCCAGAACGTGTTGCCGCTGTCACCGACTATCCACTCAATACCTAATGCCGCCAACCTTCAACCTTTTGTTTGATTTGTGTGCAAATCCCCAAAAACGTGATCGCCGCGAGGTGGCGTGGACAGCAGAATCAAAGCTGCTTTGCTTGTATACCCGTCCTGTCAGCTCCCAATGGTCCTCTTGGTAGACGCCGCAGAACCGGCAGTTGGTGCTTCTCTACAGCAGCTGCAGAATGGCATGCTAGAGCCACTTGGATTTTTCTTCAAGAAATTGTCCTCTGCGCAGCGTGCTTACAGTACCTATGACCGAGAGCTTCTGGTAGCATATCAAGGCGTTAAATATTTCCGGTTTAAGCTTGAAGGTCGCTAATTTTCAATCCTCACTGACCATAAACCTTTCATTTATGCATTTTCTCGACGACCAAACAAAGCCCCTCCTCGACAGCTGAGCAAATTGGACTTCATAGATCATTTCACCACATACATACGGTATGTTGCCGGATCGGATAATACTCCTGCTGATACGTGTTCCCGCATTACAGCCATTGCTGTGGGCTCGTCAGTGTCAATTCAGGATATAGTAGCAGCACAAGCTACTTGCTCTGAATTGCAGCATCTGAAAAGCTCCTTAAACTCAAAGCTCAATCTCCAAGAAATTACTTTTGAGAACGATATCATGCTGGTTTGTGACTCCTCAACTAGTAAACTCTTTTATTTCTGAAGCTTTCCGAAGAATAATCTTTGACTCCATTCACAACCTTGCTCACCCTGGAATTGCTGCATCAGTAAACCTTGCCCTCGAAATTCTCTGAAAAAAGATGCCACACTCTGGGCGAAAACTGGTTTTCTGCGCCCACAAACCAAAGTTTGGCCATACTTCGATACATTCTGTGGTGATCATTACCAGTTCATTATTATTACCATGTTACTTACAAATGTTTACAATTAGCAGCAAAATTTCAAAAATCACTTCAATTCTTGGTGAATAAAGCCTTGGTTTAGAAAGGTTTATTTCATATCAATTTATTCACGAAGAATTTCGATGGAAAGACTGCTCAAGGCACCACGTTTTGATCTGGAGCTTAACGCTCCAACTGCTGATCAAGACAGGAAACATTGGAGAACTTCCTTCATCGCCGTGGTCCCTGACGTAACTGACAACGGCAAGATATATCTTCTCGCTGCTCATTTAGCCCCGAACGCATACCGTTTCATAAACTCCTGCGCTACATATGCCGATGTTATTGCTGCTCTGCAAATATACGTCAGGCCAATCAACGAAATCTTTGCAAGACATTTATTAGCTTCTTGAGTTCAGTAGCCAGGAGAATCTTTGGATCGGTATCTAGAGGCTCTCAAAACACTGGGCAAAGATTGCAATTTTGAGGATGTAAATGCCGAGAACCAACATACTTTTTGGTTTTGGTTTTTTGTCTCGTAAAAATTCTAATACAAGTAATCTCAAGGGTTAAAGTGCTGCACTTTCTCTTGCGTCGTAACGCTGCTTTACCTAGTTGTCTATCAAGGGCAATAGCCTTGGAAAAAAAATGTCTTGCTTCATTGACACGGGAAGCACACTGAGCTTCATCAATAACTCCGTAGCAGAACGCTACAATCTTGTTCAAAAGGCAATGACATCTATGGCATCAAGTGGACTAACTGCAGGTATTACTCACAGTTATTGCTCAGTAAATCTTGAATTACTAGGCCATACCTATAAAGACCAACAACTATTGGTACTCAATGATTTATGTGCTGATGTTCTCATTGGTCATGATATGCTCGCAAATCACTCAGCTGTTGAGATTTCATTTGGTGGAGAAAGATCTCCCCTCTAAGTGTGTGAACTCGCTCCAGTAATCAAGCCTATAGCTACTCGTTCCCATCGACATTCTTCGATATTATAGAGAAGAGCAACTCTCCATGGCGAGCTTAACTGTCCGTAGTCAATGGTCGCAAGCGAAGAATTGTAATTGATTACTCCCAAACCATTAACCGTTTCACTCACTTACACGCATATCCGCTTCCTTGCGTCGAATCCATTGTAGAAAAAGTTTCTAAGCACTCACTCCATCTTCAGCACCAATCGACCTCGGAAGTGCATATCATCAGGTTCCGATTTTGAAATCAGAGAAGCCTTACACTGCTTTGGAGGCATGGGGGAAGCTGTATCAGTTCCGTAGAACCGAACACGCATTCGCGCATTCAGCGTCACCACTGGGGCTCCATGCTTTCAAAAGACCATTGATAGGATCATTGAGGTTGAGGTGCTGAAGAGTATACCTTCCCTTACCTTGACGATGTGACTGTATGCGGTAAAGATCAACAGGAACACGACCACAACCTAATGCGGTTCATGGATGCAGTGAAAAAGTATAATCTCTCGCTGAATGAAAAACGCATGAATGGGGGAGAAATGAATGCACATTTTCTGTCCCATCAATCAAGCTATTAGGCAACCTAATTTCAAATGGTTCTGTACGCCCAGATCCAGGCCGTCTGAAAACTTTGTTGACACTACCAGTACCAGATTCTTCCCAAGCACTTCAACGAGCAGTTGGAATCTTTGCTCATCACTCTCGATGGATCTCTCACTATTCACAAAAAATCCGAAGAGAAAATGGAATACTTCAATGTGTTTGGGTTCCTCCACTTCCCAAAAACGACGCAGATTAGCATTAATGTCGTCAATTGATATTGAGTCAGTGGCAACTAATGAAGCACCAAAAGGTGGACTAGATAGCGAGGAATTGAATCGGACTATAATGATGTGGCCACAAACAGTTGGAAATAGTTTGGGCGAATTTGTATCAAGTTCAATTGGGTTGCCCTGCCAAATATTTGTGAAGTGGTCTGCTCCCAGCAAAATATCGACTGGCTTACTCTCGTAGAAACGAGGATCAGCAAGGGGAAATTTGATCAGTGAGACCGTCGGTAGATTTGAAGTAGTTGTTTGCAGTAACAATGCTTGGATGTACATCACGAATGAAGACTTACTTTTTGGTTTCATGTGACAAGACACATATCCTTTGGAACCCCCTTGGCTTTGACCAATACCTGATATTTTCTTGGTACACTTTCTGGGGGCTAAGTTGAGACGATTGGCACATTTTATCGTCGTAAAAGAATAAAGATTAGTCGAATCGATGACAACACGCACAGTATACACCTCGTGAGTCAAGGACCTCAGATAGAAGAGTTCCCAAAGAGGTCCTACCATCTACAAACCCATTTTGACTTACAAAGGGGTTGTTGGTGCTGTCCAGGTAGAGAGCCATGCAATGTTTTGGTTTAGATCAGTACCACAAAATATTATAAGCTCAACAACCCATAGGGGCATATAAAGCAAGGAGTAGAGGAGCGAGAATCATAAGATTTGCTTACAGACGGGTTTACGGAAGATTTCGACTCGTACGCAACGAGTCTTGACTTTCCTCTAATTTTATTGAAGTTTTGTTTTGAAGTAGTTACAGGAGTGCGAAAATAATTTGAGCTGAAATCTGCATTAAGAAACAACGTTCCTTGATAAATTTAAACATATGATCAACGCTGGGAAATTCCAAGTCTTTATGACAGTTTTGAAATTGTTCTCCCGTGGATTGATCCAGAAGTCTGTAGGCTAAGTGAAACAGGACGAATTTGGATTCATCGGGGATGTTAAGGAGAGATAACGATGAGATGCTGTCACAAACAATCGTCGTCAATGATTTCAATACACTACAGTAGGCTTTCCATGCTGAGGAGGAAAATTGAGCCGTTGCTTATCGTATACGTCTATTATTGTTTTCCAAGCTAATTCGTAATTCGCATCAGTAATCTGGAAAGCACGAACCATTGAATGTAGGCTTCCCTTTAATGAGGCGATCAAGTAATGAAACTTGTTGGTAGGTGTCAAATATTTGTCTTCGTGAATGATAGAAACAAAAGTATCCCGAAATTTGGGCCAGTTAAGAATTTCCCCATCAAATGGAAGTAATTTTATTTCGGGTGAGATGCAGAATTATTGTGAATGGCAGTAGTTTCGTCAGCTGTTCCCTCAAGTAGTGAAGTAGAAAATGAATGAATCTGCGGTTCAGATAGAATGGCCGTTTTTATTTCATAATAGGCATTGCGGGTAGTCTCATAATCCATTTTGTCATCCCCTGTAGGAAAACCTCCGCACCAGCCTCCTCTTCCTGAGCTATAACTTGTAAAGTAATGTAGGCTTCCTCAAAAATTGAGTAATAATTTTCTACTGAAGTATACATTCTCTTAAATTGAGAAAATTTAGAACCCTTCTCTGAAAGAGCCTTCCTGCCCGTGATCAAGATAGCTAGGATTTCACCGTTGGCGGTTATTTTTGAGGCGGTTCTCGATGATGGCTCAGTCATTGTGCCGATAGGGATGGACAGGAGGAGGCAAGAAGATGCGTAGGAATGAGGAAGGAAGGTCAAGGTTAATGCAATAATAACGGTCAAGTTCGGAGTCGAGATGAAACCCATCAAAACGATCCACGAAATAGAGAGATCATTCGACACTTTCTCGCCTGTGAGAGATAAGAAGAGTTTCACAAGCAAATGAGTCAGTTTGAAAAAAGAGAGATAAGTGATTCTCAAGGCTACCAAATTGAACTAAGGTAAGATCGAAAAATTAATTTAATTTAAATAAAATTAAATAATAAATTAAGCCAAAGGTCCACACTGCTGGGGATAAAATAATTAAAATAAATGTTCTGACCGTGACAACTCCGGCGTGGAGCGCTCGCGTGTGCGAAAATTTACTGTCAGAGAGCGAAAACGAAGCGGTGTGGAGATCGGAAATCAAAGAGCTTAACGGCGAAGAGCATTGCTGCAAAATACACCAAATCTGAGGACAAAAACAGAATTTGCTGTAAAATATATTCACGTCGTTCTAATTCCCTTTCCAGTGAAGAAGGCCTAGTAGTAGTAATTTCTTACATCGTGGGCAGTCGATTGGTAAATGCAGGGCAGTTGGTTATTGCAGTGGGGATGCTGATGACCCTTTGTTCTACTATTCGGCGAGGTACTACTGGTAATGAACCTGAGAGGCGGACCGGCGAACTAAACCAAAGTAGTTGAATCATCGGCGGAAGCAGTGGGGGCTGGAGGCGGATCTTCGTCGGCGATAACGTCTTAGCGATGGGTTGTTTATAAATAAGAGCTAATGGCACAAACATCACACTACCACTCGTAGTGGACCACAGGTACGGTTTCCAGTACAGTATCGATGACGCTTTGAGGGGGGAGGAGTAATGTGGAAACCATCCAGTTATTATTATTCACTTGTTCCATATGACCCGAGTCATGAAAGACTGAGACAGCCAATGAAGTGCAGTTGAGTTCATTTGCGCAAATAACCGAGTTGATATAATCGAGGTAAAGTCGTAGATCTAAATTACACATACTCAAAGGAACACTTTGAGAAAACACCACAACTAAACATTTATCTGAACCCTTACTTTTGATCATCTCTAATTTTTCAAGCAAATCCAACATACGCCCCTTGGGACAAAAGTAGAGAAGTTCAATGCATTACCTGTCTGATAGATCAAAAGTAAAGGAATGACGGGATTCGTTCTAGTGATTAGCAAAAGCTGAACCGCTCTTGTCATCCCTATAATCCTGATGCTCCCTAATTCTTCCCTTAAACTTCCTTCCTGTTTCCCCACTGTACTCTAACCCATTCTGATATGTTAACCCCACCTTATGCCCTCTAGCTGATAGAATTTTAGATATTTTTTCCGAAACTGCCCCATAATACGCTAATCCAATTTTCATTTTCTACTACAACCTCTGCAAATAAATCCCCCCCCCCCTCCAGGTTCTTTCAGGAATCCTACTCCAAATAGAATTAATGAGCTCTTCATTATAACCACTCCTCACCACTGCACTCTTAATTACTGATTTTTCATTAGGCAATTTGTTCTTATTCATTGGTATAGATTGATCGCACACTGATCACACTATGGAACGCAGAGTATTTGTGAACTCGTGGGTGGTTTGACGAGTTATGCATAGTAATATCATTATAAGTATCCTTTCCGTAAATAGCAAACTCATGCCGCTTGTTCTACACAGAAACAGAAAGATTGAGAAAAGAAGTGAAGACGCGCATTGAAGTCACCATGTCCTGTGAGGAAATGGCTCGTCCAGTGCTCTAGCTCAACCCATTTTCTTGAAAGACGTTCACGGATGTTGGGGAAGAACTCATACGTATCACGTCCCTTTGACGAGGATTCCCATCTCGCTTGCCATTTCTCTAGCGCCCATTCGTCGATGGCGGCAAGTTTCTGTTCTGTGGTGAGATCCTCACGGAGTTCAGCCCAAAGCGAGGGAAACTCCCGTTTCACTCTCCACTTGTCAACCATGCACTCAACGGCCAAATCAACTGGTAACTGACCAGTGATCACCGGGAGTGCTTCTGTTGATACAGTCTTGTAGGCCTTGGTGATCCACAGGAGTGCAGCTCTCTGGGATTGGGCCAATACTCTCTTTTGATTGACTGTTAGTTTGCTACCCCAGACAACGGGGCAGTAGCCAATCACGCCTAGATAGATGGCATTATACATGAGGATAGTGCCATGGTGGCACACAACTCAAGTGGCTTTAGTAATTGCACGCAGTGAGGCAATCCTTGCAATGGTAGTGCCTTTGAGGGACTGGAGGTGATGGTTGAAACCCCACCTCTCACCTATATTCGCTCCTAAATACTTGACATGCTTTTCACGAAGGAGCCTGACGCTGCCAAAGCGTATTGTGGGTGGATTATTCACTTTTCCTTTCAAGAGGATTAGCTGGGGTTTTTCCTCTGCCACCTGCATCTTGACCAGCTGGCACCATTGGGTGACGGTGCGGAGCACGGGGTGGGTGTTTTCTTCAATTTGGCGGACTGACTCTGCGAAGATCAGCACTGTCAAGTCATCCACATAGGCGTATGGCTTGCAGTCAGTCTCCATGAGTCTTCTGAGAAGACTTTCGAAGAAGGCATTCCACAGTGCTGGTCCAAGGACCGAGCCCTGTGGGCACCACTTCTACACTTTCTCTGGACGGAGACATGCCTGCATTCGATAGTAGCAGTTCTGTCTGTAAGATAACTTCTGAGGAGCGCATACAGGTTGCGGTGGATCCCCCTACCTTTAAGCTCATTAAGGAGCGCTGACCACCAAAGGTTGTCAAACGCTCCTCTGATGTCAATCAGAACTGCTACGACGTACCTAGCCGGTACCAGCGGGCTATTGTTTAATTGACTTTGTCATGTTGGTTTAACTAATTAGGGGGGGGGGGGGTCAAAGAAGCAGACTGGTGTAGTGTACCCTTGTGAGCGCATTTGTTGTGTGTGTTAGTGGTATGAGCGAGAGTTGCTCGAATCAGTGTCCTGGAAGCTCCCCCTGAGGCATATTGATTCTACGCCCTTTCGCTGGTCCGTTGAGGGTCAAAGGGAGGCCCCACATGCGCCGCGGCTGCCAGTCCAGCCACCCACCGGTACTAAGACGCATGAGGGATTTTTCAGCTGCTGCCCAGAGTCTGCCCTCAGGCCACTGGTGATGTGGTGAGCGAGACACACGCTATCAGCCGCCCCAGGAGCGCTCAAACCTGGTTTTTCCCCCTCCTCATCCCGAATGCTGCACCTATATAGGGGATCACTCATAGTTGTTAGTGAGCTACTTCCAGGACTGTCTTTCGCTCATTATGAATGTTTTAAGTCAATGTGTTCTGCCACGTAAGTCCCTGCAGTGTTGTTTGTATTTTGAATGTGTTACGTATGTCAGTGTCATGAGCTTTATGCTCCTTTAAGGCCGGCTTTACGGCCATGCAGAGGATACGGCAGGATAATTCCGTCCCTCTTCCTGCGAGGGTGTGTTCTGCGATCCTAGCTCCAGGTAGGGGGTTCCCAGTGTGTCATTTATGAGAACGAAGTTCAAGTTGTGTCCCTTTTAGTCTGGCGCATACGAACACGCAGGGAGTACGGTAGTGGAATTCTGGAACCCCAACTGCAGGGTGAGCACAGTGTGCCGACAGAGTCCTCGTGACCCCCAGCCACAGTTAGCCTTGTTGGAAGCCAGTGGACCTCGTAGAGGTGAGGTTGGGCCCACCCGGCTGTCCCTTTTAGTCGGCTCATTCGACACGCAGGGATTATGTCAGCGGTATTCTGGAACCCTGACTGCAGGGTGAAGGAAGAAGGTTACAGCAGCACTGACTCTCGGCCTCGCTGCCTTGATATATAGCCTCTGTCTGCTGGCGTCAGCAATTACATTATGTGCATGGATACAGTTAAATTTAGTAAGCGGAAAAGTTGGAAAATAGCATGTAGAAAGAGTACACATGACCAATATATTTCCATATTAATTTTCACGTTGTACTATTGTTTAATGTACAGCACTGTGCCGGGGAAAGAATTTAAGGGAGGCTGTACAGCGCTGGTGAAAAAACAACCCCAACAAAATAAAACCAAATAAATCAATAGGAAAGTAATAATTAACAGGAGGGGAACTCGAATAGTTCTGTTGGCAATTGAGCCCGCAAAGCGCAACTCGCGCGTACAACAAAGGCGACGTACCCGTGAGCTGGGTCGTAGTAGTTTCCCGTCGACGGGTTTGCGGCACTGAAACTGCTTTCCACATACAATATCAATTTTCGTAAGGTGAATGACACGGGTGGTTGGTGATCGGCGACAGACGTAAAACTGACTTGAACTGAACTGAGATGGGCTTAGAAGAATGAAGAAGTGGGAGGGCGTTATCGCCAATGCGAACACGGAATGAGCTTTGCTCCGAACGTCAACAACAGAACTAAACAACTATACTCCTCATATCACTTTCCGAGTAAGGAAAGTATGATGATCCTGTAAAAAAGTTGAGTTTTCTCCAGAGCTATCCGTTTTGATACCTACTGAATTCAAAAAACACCATTTCTGCAAATTTCTGGTCTGTGTGTGGATCGTAATTGCTTTTTGTAAGACGATGGTTTGTTTCGATCGAGGTGGAAGGGATGCCCGGGGGGGGGGGGGGCTCTCCCGTCTCCACTGGTTACTGGTAGGTAACACCCTTCTCGAGCTGCTGGAGGAGGAGGGCTACAAGATAATAGGATACGCGGATGACCTGGTAACTATAGTCATGGGTAAATTCGCGAGTCTAATCAGTGAATGCATGCAGCCTAACCGCACTGAATACCCTACAGTTTTACAGTTTTCATTGATGGGAAGCTCACTTGGGCCACACACGCGAAAAAAGCCTTACAGTGGGCGTCGGTGGTCATGTGGGCAGCTCAGAGAGTGGTGGGGAAGACATGGGGCTGAGGCCTGGGATGATCCAGTGCCTGTACACTGCGGTTAGGCCTTAGTCACCTATGGAGCCATGGTCAGGTGGACTAGGGTGGAAAACAAAACAGTGCAGTTGCAGCTAAATAAACTGCAGAGTAGGGCGTGTCTGGCCATTACAGGCTACGTAACAACATACCCTACTGGAGGTTTTGCTAGATTTAGCTTCACTCCACATACATGTTAAAAGGATGGCGTTCCTCCTGGTTGTGTATTTGTTGGAGTTGGGTCTGCTCGTGTGGGGGGAGGAGGATTTCATGTCACTTGATCCTTGACAAGGTGATGGTGGGGGGGGGGGGAGGGGCTAAACTGGATGTGGTAGACTCAATGCCCGCAAGGTTCAACTTCTTGCTACCCTTTCAAATACCCATTCATGAGCGATCCTGGTGGGAAGGGGGGGGGGGAGGAGTTCCCACTTACGAAGCTGGGGCCCTGGTATACTACACTGATGGCTCGGTGCAGGGTGGCCTTGCAGGGGCAGGCATCTTTGGGCCGAGAATCAGAGTGGCGATCCCATTGGGATCGCTGGGCACAGTGTTGCAGGCAGAGGTGGCTGCAATGACGGTCTGTGTGCAGCAGCTGCTGCAGAGAGGACTGAAGTGGCAGAGAATCTACATCATGGTGGACACCAGGCTGCTCTCAAGGTCTTAGCCTCATACTGTCTTACATCGGGGCAGGTTGCATTGATTACATCTCGCTCTAAGCCACTTGGACTCTGAAACGAGAAAATCCTTTGAAGAAAAATATACTTCTCATAACATCCCCATTTCGTTTTTTTTCTTTTGGCATGCCTTAGGTAGGAGAGGACGTTTAATTTATCATTCCTTTTTTATTTTTTTATTAGTAAATATTTTTCTTTTTATGCTGTGTAGGAAGCCCCATTTCTTTTTAATACTTAGTTCCCAAATAAATGTATCTCAGTTGTTTTTTTTGCTTTTCTTTCCCCTAAATACCTGGGTTCATCCCCACTAGGATTTATTTTATTGTTTGCCCCTTTTTCTTATTTATTTTTCGTTACAAATTAATTGGCGCCCAACGTAAAGCTAATATCTAGTATTATAAGTGGTATCGTATTTACTCATCCTGTAAGCAGTTTATCTACTTTCGTACAGTTTTCTCTTACTTTCGGTTAAAATCTTATATTTATCCCTCCATATTTGTACGTTATATTGTTGCTAATATGGCGGAGAAAGATGCTGATGAGTCATCTGCAGTAGAGGCTGTTAAATTCAGATATGCAGAGCTGAAAGGTGAACGTGAGGTTTTGTTTGCTAGTGCTCAAAGTATTTTTGACAAATCGAAGAGCATAACCCCCAAAAATGTCACAGGATTTAGCGCATCTTATGATCGTTTGGCAGTGATCGAGTCAAGAGTCGAAGAATTAACTGCCAGGATTAGACGTTTCAACATAGGCCTTTCTGATAAAGACCAGAAGTACAAATTGGAAGTTACAAATTCGTACCTAAATTTTATGGAAGTAATTGAAATTTCTCGTAGCACATATGTCAACATGCTCAAAACAGTTTCAACTCCCGTAGCAAAGCCATCGGCAGAATCCCATATCTCCTCGTCTGGTAATTACCTTCCCAGGATACCTCTACCGAGTTTCTCAGGGAAAATTGAAGAGTGGACAGAATTCTATTCCCTCTTTAAATCTCTGGTAGACGATGATCCCTCACTTACCAACATGGAGGTCAAGAAGTTTCAATACCTCCGTTCGAGCCTAAAGGGGGATGCGCTATCGGTAATTTCTAGTTTCCCGTTGAATGCAGAAAGCTATCCGCTAGCTTTAGCAGCATTAGTTAATCGCTATCAGAACCGACGAAGATTAGCCTCACATTTTATGAACCGCATTCTGGAATTCAAACCCCTTAAGGATCCAACGTAAGCTGATTGGCAGAAATTTCTAAGTGTTCATGACAACAATTGGAATTCACTAGCAAAGCTGGAAAACCTAGACCTTTTGGATTTTGTCAAATTACATCTCGCTCTAAGCCACTTGGACTCTGAAACGAGAAAATCCTTTGAAGAAAAATATACTTCTCATAACATCCCCATTTCGTTTTTTTTCTTTTGGCATGCCTTAGGTAGGAGAGGACGTTTAATTTATCATTCCTTTTTTCTTTTTTTATTAGTAAATATTTTTCTTTTTATGCTGTGTAGGAAGCCCCATTTCTTTTTAATACTTAGTTCCCAAATAAATGTATCTCAGTTGTTTTTTTTTTGCTTTTCTTTCCCCTAAATACCTGGGTTCATCCCCACTAGGATTTATTTTATTGTTTGCCCCTTTTTCTTATTTATTTTTCGTTACAAGAGCCACCTACGTAGAGAGATTGGCAATTGGGACGATAGGTGCAGGGCTGCCCATTGGCAGAGGCTGCCTGTCCTTCGACAGTCAAAACTCTTCATCCGGCTCTCCAGAAAGAGGTCCAAGGAGGTGCTAGCACTGGGGAGGAAGGATAGAGGATCATATGTGGCCTGTTCTCAGGTCAGTGTCCGCAGAGGTACCACCTTGCAAATATTGGCAAGTGCGAGGTACAGATATGCAGGTTCTGCGAGGTAGGGCTAGAGACGGTAGAGCATGCGATGGGTTCGCGGCGTCGCGCCGTTGTGTGTTTGGAAGAAGAGGTGGCGAAAGCAGAATATCCTACGCTTTGTGCGTGGGTGGTGGGGGTGCATAGGTGACGGCACACCATGTGAGACCAGTGCCGTGGGGCCTGGAGGTGGTGCAGGGGGGCCATGATGTGAGGATCATGGACCATGGACGTCCTTACAATTTGCCCGTTTGTGGCTGCAGTGAGGGTGTCGCCTACATCCACCGTTTCAAGGAAAAAAACAAAAAAATATCTGGTGCGTTGCAACACACAACTTTCCTTAGCTCTACGTCAATTCACTTTGTACATGGCCTATTCTATTTAATCAATTCATTTATCATTCAGTTCCTTTGAACTTGGTCAAACAACACGTCACAGCAGCAGGAAGCGGTAGCGCCTACAGTTCTGGAATTTATTGTGCTGATCATACTCATTGCAGGACCATTATTGAGCAATTGGTACACAGAAAATTAATGAGGCTGTAAACACGATTTTTTAAAGGAGGATAGTACTCACTTTTGCACAGTTATTGGGAAATAACTGTTAAGACTGGTAGTAAGCAAAACGGCGGTAGTTGAAACTCAGGAATTTCTTGAGTGAGCCCCATGTATCTCATGAGCGTTTTTAAACACTCACCCTATAGGTATTGGATTGGACTACAATACCAATTTTTTTAAAACATTCTATTAACATTCCAGCAGAGTTTATAAGGAAAAAACCGCGCTAAAACGCTTTTCGTCGAAAATTTTGATAATTTATTGTACTGCTCTCGTCATTTTCCCACGGATGGGAATTTTTTGGTATAATCGTCTTGTTGAGAGCTATCAATATAAAAAATGTAATCAAAATCGTTGTGGCCGTTTTTGAGAAAAAAATATTTGGTGTTTTGATCACTATGATAACTATAGCTAACTTTAATTAGTGGCTGCAGTGAGGGTATTGCCTGCATCCACCGTTTCAAAAAAAAAAAGAAGCTAACTTTCGATGGATTTTGTTCATACCCTTATTTTGGCGTCCCATGGTAAGCTACGGGCGAGATATCAAGTTTGAGGAGTTTGGTTTTCTCTAAAAATCGTTCACAGACACACGTACACACACAGACCAGTTTCCCAAATAGTGTTTTTCGGACTCAGGAGGGTCTGAAACGTAAAGATCTGAAGAAAACTCAAATTTTTTTTTTCAGCCGATTACGTAACTTTCCTTTCTACTTTGTAGAGCCAAGGAAAGTAAAAACAACAGGACAACGAAAATTTACGTTTCCTAGACAATTGGCACGGCTCGATGAGACGAACTGATGGGAGAGTGAGACGGGAGGCAGTTAACCGAATTGAGCGCAGACGGGGGGAGATTTAATCACTTTCACTATATTGCACCGCGAGTTCTTCAAGCAGTACGATTCATCATAATATATTCTGTGATTTCACAGTTGCCCATCTAGACGCCGCCCCACATTTGACTGAAATATGTAGGAACCGATACCCAACACGAAGTATAAATCCAATAAAACAGCCGTAAGTAACTAATTTTTTAGACCATTTTTTGCCCGTAGCAACCACGATGAATAAGTAAAGCTTTACTTTTGGAATTTCCAGTGTAACTGTACAACTGAATTTGATCAATCTGGCGGAGTATATCCACAACAATTTTTGTATCTATCCGTTGAAAGAAGATATAAGCCATGATAAGTAGTTAGAAACATGAGATTTACCGAACATTAATCGTTTTTATGATTTTCTCAAAAGAGTTCAATAAAATTTTCAAAAGGCTCATACCATTTCAATAAAATTTACGGGGTTCTTATAAATAAAAAATTAGGTTAAAAATAAATTATTAGGTGGTCAAGTTCGGACCAATGATTGTTGACGTAACAAATTACTCCGAGTTGTAAGTAATATTGGTCGTTGAGGAAATTATAGCAAGAATCAACAAATAAATAAAAAATTGAAAATACGTTCGATGTTTCGCAATTCAACGTTAATTTTGAATCATTTGGTAACCTATTCTCCTTTTAACTAACTATTAACGTATTCTCCCCTCCTAACGACTCGCTCAAGAGTTCTGTCATCTGGCAAGTACAGTTACGCAATAAGTCACTCTCTCGTCAACCTTAATATAAATTAATATCGCATTAACATGGAGAAATCATAAAAATAGGCATCACAAACAGCTATCGATTAAAAACGAAGTTTACGCGTTCGTGTACGATCTAATCTGAAAGGTGGGACCAACGCGGAAAAAACGTATTATTATAGAGTTATTAAAATTTATGATCCGTTCCGCCTTGATAAAACAGACCTTCCTCAAAACCATCCACTGACTTGATTATATGTTCTCGCATCTAATGGCTTCCATATAACTAATCTGTGATGGGAAACGAGGAGCTAATGTCAGGGTTTCGTTCTAGTCAATTTCTGACTTTTCAGAATTCCGGCCAAGTAGTTTGGAAAGTGAAGACGGAAATGAAACTGGGAGAAATGTGAAACGGTAAGGACGAGTTGAGACGGTTCCGTGTTCAAATATCTGGTGCGTTGCAACACACAACTTTCCTTAGCTCTACGTCAATTCACTTTGTACATGGCCAATTCTATTTAATCAATTCATTTATCATTCAGTTCCTTTGAACTTGGTCAAACAACACGTCACAGCAGCAGGAAGCGGTAGCGCCTACAGTTCTGGAATTTATTGTGCTGATCATACTCATTGCAGGACCATTATTGAGCAATTGGTACACAGAAAATTAATGAGGCTGTAAACACGATTTTTTAAAGGAGGATAGTACTCACTTTTGCACAGTTATTGGGAAATAACTGTTAAGACTGGTAGTAAGCAAAACGGCGGTAGTTGAAACTCAGGAATTTCTTGAGTGAGCCCCATGTATCTCATGAGCGTTTTTAAATACTCACCCTATAGGTATTGGATTGGACTACAATACAAATTTTTTTAAAACATTCTACTAACAATCCAGCAGAGTTTATAAGGAAAAAACCGCGCTAAAACGCTTTTCGTCGAAAATTTTGATAATTTATTGTACTGCTCTCGTCATTTTCCCACGGATGAATTTTTTTTGGTATAATCGCCTTATTGAGAGCTATCAATATAAAAAATGTAATCAAAATCGTTGTGGCCGTTTTTGAGAAAAAAAAATTGGGGTTTTGATCACTATGATAACTGTAGTTAACTTTCGATGGATATCGTCCATACCCTTATTTTTGCGTCCCATGGTAACATAGGCTAGACGGTTTTGTTTTTGTCTAAAAACCACGCTATAATAGATTTCGCCAAATGGTTTGGTAATTTGTTGTGTTGCCCTCGTAATTTTCCCACTATTGAGAATTTCTTGGTATAGTTGCCATATTGGAAGCTATAAATTGTTAGAGCCATTTTTGATTAAAAAAATATTTGGTGTTTTGATCACTACGATAACTATGGTTACTTTCGGTGGATTTTGCTCACACCCTTATTTTGGCGTCCCATGGTAAGCTACGGGCGAGATATCTAGTTTGAGGAGTTTGTTTTTCTTTAAAACTCGTTCACAGACACAGGTCTGTTTCTTTATTTGATGACTGTACCTAAACCCTCGACGAGGGTTATATCAGTCATAGAAGTTGCGGTTTCGCTAATATGCAAGAGGCCGGCCCCTGCAGCATCCACCGAACTCAGACCTGTGGAGGTACGACAGGTATTTGGTCGTTAGCCAGTCTCACCGTAGAGAGCTGTTGCCCGTGTGTTACCGCGCGGAGGTGACCACCTGAGGAATCCCGTACCATCTGGGAGTAGTTTTTAATCTGGTTCCCTACCTGATCTTACTGTTTACTTGGGTGGCAAGTTTCAAAAGGACTGATCAACTATAACCACGTTTCTTAGCCATTACCTTCTTTGCGAACTTTGCAAAATGGTTATAGGCTTCCTTTGTAGCAGTCAAAGCTGCTAAGTTCGTTTGCCCTCCCAACAACCGTCGCTCACTGTTGTAGGAACTACAGTGGAGCAGCACATGGTTTCTTGTTTCCTCCGCACTGGAGGCACAAGACGTGCATAATGGTGAGTCTTTCAGAGAAAAGAAGTGGAGCCGCGCATTGAAGTCACCATGTCCTGTGAGGAACTGGCTCGTCCAGTGGTCTGGCTCAACCCATTTTCTAGAAAGACGTTCACGGATGTTGGGGAAGAACTCATACGTATCACGCCCCTTTGACGAGGATTCCCATCTCGCTTGCCATTTCTCTAGAGCCCATTCATCGATGGCGGCAAGTTTCTGTTCTGTGGTGAGATCCGCACGGAGTTCAGCCCAAAGCGGGGGAAGCTCCCGTTTCACTCTCCACTTGTCAATCATGCACTCAACAGCCAAATCAACTGGTAACTGACCAGTGATCACCTGGAGTGTTTCCGTTGATACAGTCTTGTAGGCCTTGGTGATCCACAGGAGCGCGGCTCTCTGGGATTGGGCCAATACTCTCTTTTGATTGACTGTTAGTTTGCTACCCCAGACAACGGGGCAGTAGCCAATCACACCTAAATAGATGGCCTTATACATGAGGATGGTGTCATGGTAACACACACCCCAAGTGGCCTTAGTAATGGCGCGCAGTGAGGCAAACCTTGCAATGGTAGTGCCTTTAAGGGACTGGAGGTGTTGGTTGAAACGCCACCTCTCACCTATATTCACTCCTAAATACTTGACGTGCTTTTCAAGAAGGAGCCTGTGGCCGCCAAAGCGTATTGTGGGTGGATTATTCACTTTCCCCTTCAAGAGGATTAGCTGGGTTTTTTCCTCAGCCACCTGCATCTTGACATGCTCGCACCATTGGTTGACAGTGCGGAGCACGTGGTGGGTTTTTTCTTCAATTTGGCGGACTGACTCTGCAAAGATCAGCGCAGTCATGTCATCCACATAGGCGAACGGCTCGCAGTCAGTCTCCATGAGTTTCCTGAGAAGACCTTCCGAAGAAGGCATTCCAGAGTGCCTGTGGGCACCCCTTCTCAATCTTTCTCCGGACGGAGACATGCCTACTTTCGATCGTAGCAGTTCTGTCTGTCAGGTAACTTCTGACAAGCGAGTACAGGTTGCGGGGGATTCCCCTACCTTTGAGCTCATTAAGGAGCGCTGGCCACCAAAGGTTGTCAAACGCTCCCCTGATGTCAATCAGAACTGCTACGACGTACTTAGCCGGTGCCAGCAGGGAAACACGCCGAATCTCGACAATGACATCCTGCGTGGACCTTCCTTTGGTACACCCGTATTGCCTGTCTGTGAGGTTGCGGCCAAAGACTCCTTCGAGGGACTGCAACATCAAGATTTCTAGTGTTTTGCCTAATATGGAAAGAAGGCTGAGTGGTCTCCATGATCGCGGGTCTGACTGATTGAGTGGGGAACTGTCCGACCTGCAGACAGTCATTAAATAAATTAAGGAGGCCGCTGGAGATTGTCCGCTCAGCCTTCCTTAGCATATTGCTTTCTATTCTAGCTGCCCCAGGGGATTTGTTGGGCTTTAAGGTCGCAATGGGGCTGCCGAGGTCGCCTGTTGTTCACAGTGGGATGTTGGGCTCGTTCAGGGGGTCCATGATCAGCTCCCTTGCTGCCCTCTGGGCTTCAGTGTCTCGAGCTATTTGGTCGTCAGGGTACGCCTTCTCAAGGAGGGTTTCCAGTGACCTTTCGATGCTGCAGGCCCAGCCTGACTCATTTTGCATCGCAGCTAAGACCTGCTCTACGTTTGCTTTTCCTATGGAGGACTTGCAATGTCTGTCCCAGGGGTTGTCAGAGCTCTCCGCTTCCACAATATTTCGCCAGCCTTGCCGTTTGGCTCGTTTGATGGTGCAGTGGAAGGCCTTCTTCTCATGGATGAAGGCAATTCGGAGTATGGCTCCAGCATCAGGGTCATGCATGTGTTCGTACATCCTTCTGGCTCTATTTACACTTTGCTTGAGGGGATTAAGTACGTCATTCCACCATGGGACTTTGATCGCAATGTGCTACTGTTGCCCAAGTACAGAGAGCCCAGCAGAGTGCAGTGCTGTGGTAAATATGTCCACTTTGCGGTCCACCTCTTCAGGTGTGGATGATTGCACTATTAGGTTGGTGTCCGCGGCATGCAGTTCACCTTCCAGTACCCTACAGAATTGTGGCCAGTCAGCATTTTTTGTGCGGAATCGCTTTTCACGCATGTCTTTGCAGAGGATGTTGTCATCTGTGATGGCAATGTCAATAAACATGTGATCGCTCTGCGTTGCACCTGGTACGACTCGCCAACCCTGCAAGTTGAGTAGCAGGGTGTGAGACACGGCTGTGACGCCTATACACGACCTTCCTCCTGGACCATCATAGGTCGCCTCAGTCGTGGGGTCATTGGCAACAACCAAGTTGTACCTGGTGAGTAGCTCTATATACGCCTCGCCCGCTCCATCAAGGGTTGGGGATCCCCACAATGGTGATCTGGCGTTTGCATCAGAACAGCCTATGCCGGGTCGTCCTGATAGGCCTGCTAGAACTTGCTCGAGTGGTTGAAGGCTGTTGGCAACTGGTGCGCCAAATTGCCTGTGAAATGATATTACAACCAGCTCAAAGCCACTGGCAGGGTTTATTGAGTGCACTTTGCAGAAACTCAACCATAACTGGGGAATTCTTATTTGTGTTGTGCTGACGGATTTGACGAATGGTACAGCGTGCGTCTCGTGTAGAGTGCGAGACCTGTTGGCATTTGCGTTCGACGCAATTGGCACACTTGAGGGGAGCCTCACGGTTGCATTCCTGGCTCAGTTGTGGCAAGGTGCACACAACAGGTTTTGTATAGGCCACTGGCAGGTGGGCATAGCGCTATCATTTGTAGCACTGTGTGGGGGCTTGGTACTTTCGGATGGCGCACCGCTGCCAGGCTATTTTGTGGTGCCTTGCCCCCTCTAGTTTTTTGTGTAGGCCGGGTGATACCTCGATCACCCAATCCTTTTGTCTGCCACGCTTTTTCATGAAAAGGGGCTTGACGTCCTGCGGCTGTAAGCCTAACGCAGGGTTTTGCTCAACAACTTGTTGGGCCAAGTCCTCTTTTTGTAGGTCGGTCCGCACCTCACACAATAGCAGGCGTGGGAAGCGACCCAGGGGGGCTGATGCTTGTAGCTTCAACTCCTTCTTCATGGAAATATGGCTCGTAAGTGCCTTGGCCATTCCGTCACAATGATGGTGCCACCTCCCACTGCGTTGTCGATGTCAAGCACTCGGACGCTTAGTGCTTGGAGGTCCGTAACAGGGACACCCTGCATCAGTGCTTCCGTTGCATCAGGAGTAGAGGGACCAGCCTCTCCTTCCTCACACGTACGCCTAACCACTACCACGTTTCTGTCGTGGGTTTTGAGGGGAGAGTTTGGTAAGCGGTGGAGGCTTCTTAATTTTTTTTTTTTTTTTAATTTTTGCACTTCTTTGTTACTTTTGTCCCTCGGCGGAGTCGTGGGCTAGGCGCTGCCCTTGGTCTGCATGTCCTGCTTAGTTGGGGCCTTTTTCTTCTTCCCCCTGCACTTCCTGGCTCTGGCAGACTGCCACTCAGCCTCGGCTCCATGAGGGAGGGAAGAGGGCTCAGTAGCAGCTACTGCTGCATAGGATGGGCCTGGGGTACTAATCTGGCTCGTTGGAGCTCCTTGAGCTTGGGGGCTGGCGGCCCTATGCAGCTCTTTCCATACAACACAGTTTCCCGGACGGGGGTTGTAGCAGGGGGCGATGTCATTGGGGGGCACTCGCTTTGATAGCCAACTTCGATATTTCGAAAAGGCAGCTAGTGACGAGGTCACACATTGGTCCCGTCGCGTTGACCCTCATCCGCGCCAGCTGGCTGTGGATAATTTGGACATAAGCACAAATCTGTTCCATGTTGGACAGATTACGGTCCACAGGGTGTCTAGTACTTGTAGTAGCCGGGTTGCTCGGGCTACTAGGGGAAGGAAGGGGAGATGAACGCGGTTTGCCCGGTGCTTTCCGCCCTTGTTTGTTTGGGAAGAGGGAGGGGTCGACATAAGCACAAATCTGTTCCATGTTGATGGATTTTTCAGCTGCTGTCCAGAGTCAGCCCTCGGCCACTGGTGATGTGGTGAGCGAGACACACGCTATCAGCCGCCCCAGGAACGCTCAAACCTGGTTTTTCCCCCTCCTCGTTCCGAAGGCCGCACCTAAATAGGGGATCGCTCGTAGGTGTTAGTATTATAAACCAAAAGCTGTTAAGTACACAGGCCGGCTTTTACGGCCATGCAGAGGATACGGCAGGAGAGTTCTGTCCCCCTTCCTGCAGGGATTGTCTTCTGCGACCCCAGCTCACGGTAGGGGGTTCCCAGTGTGTCATGTATGTGGAAGAAGTGTAAGTTGTGTTCTTTTTAGCCCGGCTCATACGAACACGCAGGGAATACGTCATTGGTATTCTGGACCCCCGGCTGCAGGGTGAATGAGTGAACATACACACACACACACACAGACCATTTTCCCAAATAGTGTTTTTCGGACTCAGGGGGGTCTGAAACGTAAAGATCTGAAGAGAACTCAAAATTTTTTTTCCAGCCGATTACATAACTTTCCTTTCTACTTTGTAGAGCCAAGGCAAGTAAAAAGGTGATTGATGAATGTAACGAAATAGGTAGGTTTTTAATATTCCTCAAGTTAAGCTGTCTTTAATTAAAGGTATATTGAAATAGTTTCATCATTATTCACCTCCAAAAGTAAAAACCCTGCAATTATTGCTCAATGGTTTATTATTCTCATGAACAGCTTGACCTAGTATTACTGCTCCGAGACCCATTCCGTTCGATTTAGCATCGAAAAATGCTAGTAGACCATACGAAACATGACCTGAATACAATGGAACTACTTTTTACTAAATATTCTCCCGGCAAAACGGCCTGATCGGCAGACGGGGGACGGCGGACAGACATTGCAGATTCATGTCTTGAAACGTATATTATCAAATTTTGAGGGGGGGTTGTAAAAAATTGTTCGTAACTGAAAACATAGGGTTATTAATAATAAACCAAAAGCTGTTAAGTACACACCGAAATCTTAAAGCATTACTCGAAAACTAAATAAATAAATGAAAACCGAAGGTAGTGAAGAGAGAAACCTCAATTCGAACATTCTGGTGGAGGTGGGAACGTATGACCCATATCACATGATTTCCTCACCTCACGTAAATGGATATATTTTGCTTCCGAGAACATGGAAGTATCGGGCGATTTCACAACATAGGTTTCGTGTCCATTTGTGGGTATCCCTGTGTGGAATTCTTGTAATGAAAAAAAATCCTTCATAGCCATGCTGTTTTTGACGATACTCCTATTATACTATTGATTTTTTCCCACAAAAAACCATCGGGGGCATTCAAAGAAGAGAGTTCGTTCTGTTTAGGTGGTCTGTTTCATTATTGGATGAGCGTTCCTAAACCCTCGACGAGGGTTACATTAGTCGTGCAAGTTGCGGTTTCGCTAATATGCTTGAGGCCGGCGCCTGCAGAATCCAGCGAACTCAGACCTGTAGAGATGCGGTACGGCGGGTATTTGGTGGTTACTAGCTTCCGGGCAGAGAGCAGTTGCCCGTGTGTTACCGTGCGAAGGTGACTCGTGAGGAATTTCGTACCATCTAGGAGGAGTTCTTATTCTGGTTTCCCATCTGATCTTACTATTTACTTGGTTGAGAAGTTTCAAAGGAAAAGGTCAACTGTGACCGCGTTTCTCAGTCACCGCCTTCTTCGCGAACTCGGCAAAATGGTTATAGGCTTCCTTTGTAGCAGTCAATGCAGCTAAGTTCGTTTGCCCTACCAACAAGTGTCACTGTTGTAGAATCTACAGTGGAGCAGCACGTGGTTTCAGTTTTCCTTCGCACTGGAGGCGCAAGACGTGCATGATGGAGAGTCTTTGATAGTGAAGAAGTGGAGCCACGCACTGAAGTCACCATGTCCCGTAAGGAACTGGCTCGCCCATCATGTTTTCCTGCTGGCACTGGCTAAGTACGTCGTAGCAGTTCTGATTGACGTCAGAGGAGCGTTTGAAAACCTTTGGTGGCCAGCGCTCCTCAATGAGATGAAAGGTAGGGGAATTTCCCAACACCTCAGCAGTTACCTGACAGACAGAACTGCTACAATCGAATGCAGGCATGTCTCCGTCCAGAGAAATACTGTGGAGGAGTGTCCATAGGGCTCACTCCTTGGACCGGCACTCTGGTACGCCTATGTGAATGACTTGTCTGTGCTCATCTGTGCCATAACCCTCCATGTGCTGCGCACCATCACCAATGTCATGATGCAACTGGCTGAGGAAAAACCCCAGCTAATCCAGCTGAGTTGAAAGGAAAAGTAAATAGGCAAACCTCAATACGCTTTGGTGGCCACAGGCTCTTCCATGAAAAGCTTGTCAAGTGTTCAGGAGTAAATATAGGTGAGAGGTGGGGCTTCAACCAACACCTCCAGTCCATTAAAGGCACTACTCTTGCAAGGTTTGCCTCACTGCGTGCAATTAGTATGGCCATTGGGGCGTGTGTTACCATGACACTATGCTCATGTACTAGGCCATATATCTAAGCTTGATTCGCTACTACCCACTGTCTATGGTAGCGCACTCACAGTCAATCAAAGAGAATATTGGCACAATCCCAGAGAGTTGCGCTCCTGTGGATTACCAAGGCCTATAAGAGTGTCTCAACAGAAGCACTCCAGGTGATCACTGGTCAGTTACCAGTTGATTTGGCCGTTGAGCGCATGGTTGACATGTGGAGAGTGAAACGGGAGCTTCCCCTCGCTTTGGGCTGAACTCCGTGCGGATCTCACCACAGAACAGAAACTTGACGCCATCAATAATCTCTGTAACTATCTATTGATACAGTCTCTCCCCCCCCCCCGCCTCACTTAGTTCTCCACGCAACCAGTTCACGTTTATTTGGAGCCCCCTTGTTCGCATTTAAATACTCACACGCAACCTGATATCGCTATTCTGTCAAGCGTAATACAATCTCTACTCACGCTCACCATGTTCATTTATTTCTCAATGCAAGCTCTTCCATTTGTGCGTCCAACACAGCGTATGTCACGATTTAACCACAATGAGACAGGGCGAAATCGATAGCCCTTTCTCATTTCACGAAAGGATTAAAATCGTCCTAAATGTAACCTTGACGTGCATTAAAAAGTCCCACGCGGATGTGGTTAAACTAAACACTTAGACAGAGCGTTATGTAAAACTAGCCTTGAGAACCCTAACGTTTCATCCCAAAGAGCCCTTGGAAGTCAACTAAGGACGCACTAACCGGGAGTTCAGGGCAAGCCCCTGGATGTCGAACGACTACCAAACTTGGTACAGTCGAATAACACCAATACCCCGAAGCCTTAAAAGACTCAGCATTGAAATTCAACAAATTTCAAGCAAACGTGACTTTAGACCCCAATAGACTCCCAATCAAAACCCAAATCCTAGACCTCAATACACTCCCAATCACAGTGCGACCCCTAACGCAAGACCCCCCCAATCAGGATTTCAAAAAATCAGGACCACCAATGAATAGGTTGAACACTAATAGGCCTGGGCCTTCCCATCAAAATACAAAGAGAGGCACACATCTATGTCCTGGCAATCGACTAATCCCAATTTCATTTTCCTTTCGGATAACGACCCAGAACCCGAATATAACAAGGAAAGTAATGAGAATTTCCCGGTCGAAATAGAAAATGCGGGAGACAACTATTTTTAGAGGAGAACCCGACTCGACTTAATGCATCTCAATTCTACCAAACATCCTCTTCCATACATGATACTTTCCCCTCACTACATCAGGATTCTAGTTGACATGGGAAGCATCAGTAGTTTTGTCCATCCCGAATGCATTGAACAGGTTTTCAACAATAAAACAGATGTGAGCCCTTTACAAGTAACAACGCCCCACGGGATTACCGACGGAAAATACAGCGCAAAAATCCCATGTGAAAACCTTTTTGGAATCCGAAATCTGAATCTAAAATTTAAAGTTTCATAAATATTTCGGATTATTATTAGGTACGGATTATCTAAAGATGCTAGGCACAAAAATGGACTTAATTTAATGCAACAAACAAGGATTTTTAGATTCAATAGGCCTTAAAATGTAAAGATCTTAAGAAAACCCCACTTTTTTTTGACATGATTACAATACTTTCCTTATCTTTTGGGTAGCGGAAAGTAAACAATGCCATTTTAAAATTAGTCTGTGAGTATAAAGATCTATTTCACGTTGAAGGTAACCGATTAACTTTCACCGACAAAGTATAACACCATATAAGAACTAGGGATGAAAATCGTCGATTTTCGTGCCCTCAATAATCGCACTTTGAACGATAAGTACCCCTTACCCAACATCTCAGCCCTCTTGGATAAATTAGATAATGCTTATGTAATAATTTCAAAGTACCCCAATGGCTCTTTTCTCTGAAAGAGTCGAATTCAAAATTATTTCGTTGGAGACTAAAACTAGAAGAGTTGATTTCGAATTTCGGTATAAAAAGGGAACAACTAACTCAAATGCAGATGCATTGTCAAGAGTTGAATTAATAACGAAGAAAATCGATGATTTTTCCCATTTAATTGATAAAACAATTGATCCAAATACATTTATAACGACGAAAAAAGTGAAATCGTCGGGTACAAACATTAGTGAGCAATTAATACAGAGGTACAGATTCCAGAGAAAGGTACGAGTCTCCCGAACCTGACGCTAGCCAATCTTTGATTGTTAATGCAGAAAAGTGATCTACTCTCGAACAGATAGTCCATTCCAACTATCATGGTAATGCTGTAATCGTAATCCCCATATCGGACTGTCCTGTAAACCACTGTTCTACTAACCAGATCATAATTAGGATAGCTAGTTTTCCCCAGCAAAACGGAGCATTTCCAAAATAAAATAAGAATTATAGCAGAATTCAAGGAAGATAAATTGGAACAGCAAGTAATCGATTTCGTCAAGGAATACGTGGTTTCAAATGTTAAATACGGCTTTGATAGACCTTTTCCCAACATGGAACTCCACTGCTAATTATAGTCGACAATGGCCCCGATTTTTATAGCACACTAGTGAAAGAGCTCTTCGAATTATAGTAAGTCAATATCCACTTCACGTCCTCACTACACCCCGATTCAAATGGAACTGTTCCATTTTCCACCCTCATCGAGCACGTCACAATCCTGCATCAGAGAGAATTCAAAGGGGACTCTATCAAAACAAAAGTTAAATATGCGCTAGTAGCCTATAACAATTCCATACATTCATTTTCCAAACTTACTCCCGTTTAAATACTGTATGGCCACATAGGTACCGATTCCATTTTGCATGCAGACATGAACAAACAAGTAACCCCCAACTACTTAAGTGTCGGAAATTTCCAAACTGAAGGAAATGAATTCTCTGGAAAATCACGTTAGAAATGTGGAAACTACTTTATACCATCATCAAACCATGTTAAATTCAATCTTGGACGTCATGCACGATACTGATATTGCAATCACTTTTGCCGTTTGAGTAAACTCCACTAAAGTATTACTGAGCCCTCTTCGTCGTATCAAGAATTATATGGATTATCCAAACATTATAAAAACAGATTGTTACATTGTAACGGCGACTGCCTTTGGGAATTGCACTCCCATATCAAAAAGTCAAATGCTATATTAGGAAGGAAGAAATTGCTTATTTTACAGACGTTCCAGTAGTTGATTCAGCAGACTACTATCTATTTCGCATGCAGCCAATACCTACTCTAATCGATAGCCGCTATCTTACGGTTACTCCTCCTGTCAAATATGTCTGAGGATTCAGGCATGCGTCAGAAATAAAATTAATCAAAGACCTATGCGAACAAGGTCTAATTTATCTTTGCGAAAGTCTGTCAATAGTTACAGCAACCAGAAAGGGTTAACAGGAAATATTGTTGAAGAAATGAGTTCTAACCGCGATTTTATCCTAATAAGCCTAATAAGGAGATTCCAGATGTAAAATTACAATTAAGAAATTTAATGTTTAATGGTTTAAAATTTAATTCAACAGTTTAAGCCTTTTAATAATCAACTTTTAAGTGTTATTATCCCTAGTCTACTATGGACTTCTAATGTTCTGGACTTCATTATGTATTATTGATCGCTTTCGTCACCTGTATTCAATGAAAAAATAAGTTAACTGCCTCACAACCTTTATAAAATTTCAAATATCCCAGCAATCTTTCTTCTCTTTTCTTTTCGAAAATTCTTCCACAATTTTCGAGCTTAAGAAGAGAGGAGTTATATTGTCACAAAAAGATGAGCGCAACATAAAAATGCACCCCCCCCCCCCATGCAAACCCCCCACCCCACCCTGTAGCTACTTTTCATCGCAAGTACGCTCCCTTGTATAGGGGCAGTCGTTTCTCTCCTATGGTCCTGTGTTAACTTCTTTTCACTCCATTCCGTAGTTCGTGTGTTTGTGTTGAATGTGGAATTTAAATGAAATCAGCATCAAAAAATTTCGATTCAGCATCGACAAATACCAGTAAACCATGCGAAACATGACCTGACTACAACGGACCAACGAAAACCGAATATTCCAGTCGCTCGTACGCGTCTGCAGGCGATTGACACGCCAGTCGAGCAGGCGGGTGGTTTTGATGAGACGGGAGGGAGGCAGTACAAACGATTACTTTCGCTGTAGTTCCGCGAGTTCTTTCAATTAGTAGACTTTGGCTCACTACAATTACTGTAATTTCACCATATGCACTTGTATACGTCTCATACTCATTCCATTTGACTCAGGATCTTAAAATATCTTGAATACGATACCGAACACGGGGTATTTGCGACAAAACTGCTAAATTTGCGTTTTTGTTAATTTTATTAACTGGGTTTTGTCCATAACAACCATGGGTTTCGTCCGTTCCGATTGCGGAGATGGCGGGCACAACTAGATACCAAAGGGGATTTTTGTTGAGGCTAACTTCTTCCCGAACAAATACTGATAGAACTACAAAGACCAGTGCCAGGGCTTCCCGGTCGATAGAAGAGTACTTTGACTCAGCCATTGTCAAATCCTCGATGCACACATGACAGGCCGCTCTGTCCCGTCACTGTACCGAGGCCATTTTCACTAGCATCTGAAGACGCTATTAAAGGCAGTGTATCCTGAAAAAAAAAATCAAAACGACGGCTGTAAAAAATTCCATTCCTCCGACTCGTCATAGATTTTTCGAATCTGAATTTCGCGAGGGCTGCCCACTCGTTCTTCTGGCCGACATCTTCCGAATTCCTTCCATCTACTTCCTTCGCATTTCCTTGAAACTATTCTCGTCACCACTTTAACGAAGTGCAAGTTTAATATGAACGTAAATTGATCTTTTATTCGGAATCTTGACAACTCGATATGTAGACACTAAGTAACTAGGGACGCCAACCGTTGTCTCGTTACAGTTACGAAACACATGCAGATGATTGATTGTGAGCGTTTCAACGTCTTCTGCGTTTGGCCAAGAGCCGATTGCTCAAGTATTTTGGGGTTATCAGAACGCCCTCGACAATCTCGCCTTTGCCCAGTTCGTTGCCCTCTGTAATATTGTAAAGGTTAACCAATTGAGACTAGTGGAAGTTTGGGTCGGTTATATTTCACTCATTATTTCAACGTGAGTACGAACTGAAGGAAAGTTCAAAACTGACGATGGCATTCATGTCGAAACGTTTTTGCTATACATATATGGTCATAATGGACATATATGAAGATTATTACGCTGAATACTTGTCTAATGAAGTATTCTGAGTAGTTAAAATGTTGCATCCCGTAGGCCACGCTGGCTAACCAGTAAAAGCTGTCGAGAAATGGTACACTTTTCGTATTTGGTGTTTGAAAACTGAGTAGGCTCGATACGAAAAGCCAACTTGGTTTTTATTTCGTTGTTTGTTGTACTCCAAATGTAATGAGACCATCTTTACAACGCGTGATTTCATAATACTCATTGATCATAAGTTTCATATTTGTATACACAATTTTTCAATGGTATATTACGATGGTTAGCTGTGTATGTTCCGTCTTTTTAACCCCCAGTAGAGTTGTTCGACGTAAACGCTAGAAACTGGCCATTGTTGACTGCTCGAGAGGTGGGTCGCTTTGTCATATGGTCTCACTTGGATGGTGTTCAATGTATATTTACTGAGAACGACACAAAAACCTTTCCAGTATAACGAAATATAGTTTTGTTGCTCGCTCAGCAAAAATCCATGAAAATTTGCTCAAGAGGGAGGCAGAATAGCTGGAATTCCCCGCGAATATGTTACTGCCGTTACTTCAATGTGAAAAAAAACTCCTTCGCAATTCAAGTCTTCCTATTTTAGAAGTTTGTACTGTCCTCTCCGTCCAGTTCAAGGTTCTCGCAATCAGGTGAATACACATTTTCAAAACCAGTAGCTATGAAGCGATTGGTTGTAGTAACCATTGCCGTGATAAAAAACGGTCGAATTATTTAAACAAAAGCCGAAAATGTAAACTACGTTTCGGAACAATAAATGTCAACAGTCTGTGGCGTCGATGGCCGTTCACAGGAAAGAGAGTTGTGTAACTCTAATCTAAACGGCAGGTTTTCATAAATAAACTTGATAGACCGATAGATACAAATGAGCCCTTTGTATTAAAAAAATCTCATTATGGATAAATTATAAATATCTAGAGGGACTGCTTGATATATTCATTCCTTTAAATCGTCACCTTCCTCATTCACTCCGCTGCCCACACCTTTTTTTTCTTCCCACTTCGAAGGAGTTTTTTTTCTACCCATTTTATTTTCAGTTCATTCTATTTTACCTCGGTCGTTTTTAATGCGGCTTTCACCGGCCGCGGCATGCGCTCAGACGCTTTTTATCCGCAACTATTTTTAGTTTTTCGTTTCGCTATTATTGTAGTGTCGTGTTCTCCCAGGTTCGTTTACTGTCGAATAGGCGAGTCTCTGAAGGCACCCACGAAACAAGGACAACTAAATAAAATATAAAAAAAGGTGAGTGACAAACAACTTTGGAAGTAAATATCACCAACTCGGCTACTTTACTAACAACCTAATCACTGTTACAATACGAGTATGCATTTTTGGTGGAAAGCTAAGGTATGGTATCGTGATCGAAGATACTGTAAAGTTTGAGTAGTAAGTTCCCGCGCTGCGGCGAAACAAGCTACATAAGTTGGCGCTATATCTTTGCATTTCTACAGGAACATTTATAAAGAACAAAATATAAGAGCTAATTAGTTGAGAGTCCTTCAAAGTTTGATCGAAATCGTTAGATCCGTTTCGAGAAAATAGGAATACCGGTAAATTAGAATAAGACAAATCTCCTTTTCTGAGTTAACTTGGCATAAATATATTTCAGCATAAATATATACAGAAATAATTACAAAGAACGAAATATGGGTATGTGCGGCTAAAAGACACTAAGATTGATCACATCTGATGCAGCAGTTACCCCACAATTCACGGAAATGTTCGAAAAAAACATTATTTTCGACACCGTTGTAGCCATTTTTTTTGTTAAAAACCTATTTCTGCTTCATAGGCCTATACTTCCGTTTCATGGAGATATGTAAGGAGAAGAAAATCTTTGTACTAACTATTAGAAGATAATTTGAAAGTTAAATCAAAATCGTTACAGCCGTTTTCTAGAAAAATGCGAAAACCCTTTGTTTTTGGTACATTTACGTCCCCCATCACCCTTTCCAATTGACCGAAATCGCCAATAACCTTATTTTGGTGCCTGAAAAAAGTAACGAACAAAACAGAAAAAAAGAACCAGCTTAATCGGTTCAGCCGTTCTCCCGCAAATCGAACTACAGACAGGACTGTTTCCTTATTTGATGACTTTAGGTACAGTCGACGAGGGTTATATCAGTCATGGGAGTTGCGGTTTCGCTAATATGTACGAGGCCGGCCCCTGCTGCATCCACCGAACTCAGACCTGTGGAGCTACGGCAGGTATTTGGTCTTTAGCCAGTCTCCCGGTAGAGAGCTGTTGCCCATGTGTGACCGCACGGAGGTGACCACCTGAGGAATCCCGTACCATCTGGGAGGAGTTCATGATCTGGTTTCCCACCTGATCTGTGTACTTGAGTGGCAAGTTTCAAAAGAACAGATCAACTATGACCACGTTTCTTAGCCATCACCTTCTTCGTGTACTCTGCAAAATGGTTAAAGGCTAGCTTTGTAGCAGTCAATGCTGCTAAGTTCGTTTGCCCACCCAACAACCAACGCTCACTGTTGTAGAAACTACAGTGGAGCAGCACATGGTTTTTGGTTTCCTCCGTACTGGAGGCACAAGACGAGCATAATGGAGAGTATTTCGGAGAAAAGAAGTGGAGCCGCGCATTGAAGTCACCATGTCCCATGAGGAACTGGCTCGTCCAGTGGTCTAGCTCAACCCATTTTCTTGAAAGACGTTCACGGATGTTGGAGAAGAACTCATACGTATCACGTCCCTTTGACGAGATTCCCATCTCGCTTGCCATTCCTCTAGCACCCATTCGTCGATGGCGGCAAGTTTCTGTTCTGTGGTGAGATCCTCACGGAGTTCAGCCCAAAGCGAGGGAAACTCCACTTGTCAACCATGCACTCAACGGCCAAATCAACTGGTAACTGACCAGTGATCACCTGGAGTGCTTCTGTTGATACAGTCTTGTAGGCCTTGGTGATCCACAGGAGCGCAGCTCTCTGGGATTGGGCCAATACTCTCTTTTGATTGACTGTTAGTTTGCTACCCCAGACAACGGGGCAGTAGCCAATCACACCTAGATAGATGGCATTATACATGAGGATAGTGTCATGGTAACACACAACTCAAGTGGCTTTAGTAATTGAACTCAGTGAGGCAATCCTTGCAATGGTTGTGCCTTTGAGGGACTGGAGGCGTTGGTTGAAGCTCCACATCTCACCTATATTCACTCCTAAATACTTGACGTGCTTTTCAAGAAGGTTCCTGTGGCCGCCAAAGCGTATTGTGGGTGGATTATTCACTTTGTCTTTCAAGAGGATTAGCTGGGTTTTTCCTCAGCCACCTGCATCTTGAAATGCTCGCAACATTGAGTGACAGTGCGAAGCACGTGGTGGGGTTTTTCTTCAATTTGCCGGACTGACTCTGCGAAGATCAGCACTGTCAAGTCATCCACATAGGCATATGGCTTGCAGTCAGTCTCCATGAGTCTCCTGAGAAGACTTTCGAAGAAGGCATTCCACAGTGCTGGTCCAAGGACCGAGCCCTGTGGGCACCACTTCTACACTTTCTCTGGATGGAGACATGCCTGCATTCGATAGTAGCAGTTCTGTCTGTTAGATAACTTCTGAGGAGCGCATACAGGTTGCGGTGGATTACCCTACCTTTAAGCTCATTAAGGAGCGCTGGCCACTAAAGGTAGTGAAACGCTCCCCAGATGTCAATCAGAACTGCTACGATGTACATAGCCAGTGCCAGCAGGGAAACACGCTGAATCTCGACGATGACATCCTGCGTGGACCTTCCTTTGGTACACCCATATTGCCTGCCTGTGAGGCTGCGGCCAAAGAGTCCTTCGAGGGACTGCAACATCAAGATTTCTAGTGTTTTGCCTAATATGGAAAGAAGGCTGAGCGGCCTGCATGATCGCGGGTCTGACTGATTGCGGCCTCCCTTTAGAAGAGTGACGACACACGCAGACTTCCATTGAGTGGGGAACGGTCCGACCTGCAGGCAGTCATTAAATAAATCAAGGAGGCTGCTGGAGATTGTTGGCTCAGCCTTCCTTAGCATATTGCTTTCTATTTTATCTGGCCCAGGAGATTTGTTGGGCTTTAAGGTTGCAAGGGCCCTGCCGAGGTCGCCTGTTGTCCACAATGGGATGTCAGGCTTGTCCATGATCAGCTCCCTTGCCGCACTTTGGGCTTCAGTGTCTCGAGCTACTAGGTCGTCAGGGAACGCTTTCTCAAGGAGGGTTTTCAGTGAACTTTCGATGCTGCAGGCCCAGCCTGACTCATTTTGCATCGCAGCTAAGACCTGCTATACGTTTGCTCTTCCTATGGAGGGCACGTAATCTCTGCCCCAGGGGTTCTCAGAGCTCTCCGCTTCCACAAAATTTCGCCAGCCTTGCCGTTTGGCTCGTTTGATGGCACGGTGGAAGGCGTTCTTCTCTTGGATGAAGGCAGTTCAGAGTGTGGCTCTGGCATCTGGGTCACGAATGTTTTGGTACATCCTTCTGGCTCTATTTACACTTTGCTTGAGGGGATTAAGTTCCTCAGTCCACCATGGGACTTCGATCGCCCTTTGCTTCTGTTGCCCAAGTACAGAGAGCCCAGCAGAGTGCAGTGCTGTGGTAAATATGTCCACTTTGCGGTCCACCTCTTCAGATGTGGATGCTTGCACTATTACGTCGGTGTCTGTGGAACGCAGTTCACCTAAAGAATTGTGGCCAGACATCATTTTTGGTGCGGAATCGCTTTTCACGTGTGTTTCCACTACCCAAAGGGAAAGGAAAGTACAGTTATCGTTTAAAAAAAAATTAGGGTTCTCTTGAGATCTTTACGTTTTGAGGCCTATTGGTGCGCACTTCTTCCACATACATGACACACTGGGAACACTCTACCATGAGCTGGGATTGCAGAACACACCCCCCGCAGGAAGGGGTCAGAATTCTCCTGCTGTATCCTCTGCGTGGCCGTAAAAGCCGGCCTCAAAGGGGATTAATGCTCACGACACTGACATACTCAACACATTCCAGATACAAACAACACGACAACGGCTTACGTGGTAGAACTCATTAACTTAAAACACTCATAATGAGCGAAAGACAGTCCTGGAAGTAGCTCACTAACACCTACGAGCAATCCCCTATCCCGGTGCGGCCTTCAGAATAAGGAGGGGGAAAAACCAGGTTTGAGCGTCCCTAGAGCGGCTGATAGCGTGTGTCCTGCTCACCACATCACCAGTGGTCGAAGGCTGACTCTGAGCAGCCGCCAAAAAATCCCTCATGCGTCTTGGGTGGCTGGTCTTGCAGCTGCAGCGCATGTGGGGGGCCACCATTTGAACCTCAACGGACCAGCCCTAGAATCAAAATGCCTGAGGGGGAGCTTCCAGGACACTTCTTCGAACACCTCTCGCTCACACCACAGAACACACAACAAATGAACTCACAAGGGTACACATCATCAGTCCGCTTCTTTAATTTGCCCTCACCCCATCCACCATAAGCAAAATCAACATGATGAAGTCAGTTAAAACAACAGCAGGTAATAAAAACGCCACCTGCGCCTCTTCCTCAGACTCGACCTCTCTCTCTTCAGACGATGAGCAAACTACTCGTCGTCCAAACAAACAAGGGCAGAAAGAACCAGGCAAAGTGCCACCAGCCACCCAAGCTCAAGGAGCTCTACTGAGCCAGATGAGTACCCCAGGCACCTCATATGCAGCAGTAGTCGCTACTGAGCCCTCCTCCCTCTCTCATGGAGCCGAGGCCTAATGGCCAGGAAGCACAGTGGAAAAAAAATACCCCATAAAAGCAGGACGGGCTGGCTGAGGGCATCCCCCCAAAAACAAAACAGCGCTCCGTGCGGATCTCACCACAGAACGAAACAAAAACTCACCTGATGAATAGACATTAGAGAAAAGGCAAGCTAGATGGGAATCCCTGTCAAAGGGACGCGACACGTATGAGTTCATCCTCAACATCCGTGAACGTCTTCGTACGAAGTGGGTTGAGCCAGACCATCGGGCGAATCAGTTCCTTATAGGATATGACGACTCCAATTTTCGGCTCCACTTCTTTGCACTTCCGTTGTGCATATCTTGTGCCTTCAGTGTGGAGGAATCAAGAAACCATGTACTGCTCGACTGTAGTTTTTATGACAGTGAGCGACGGTTGTTAGTAGGGCAGATGAACTTAGCAGCATTGAATACTGCAAAGCAAGCCGATAACAGTTTCACCGAGTTCGAGAAGAAGGTGAGGGTTAAGAAACGTGGTTACAGTTGATCTGTCCCTCTGAAACTTGCCACCCAAGTAGATAGTTTAATCCGGAGGGAAAAACCGATCAGCAGCTCGTTAGAAGTCTAGAATAACCCAAACGAGAGCAGTAAGTGCAAATTTTGTATGGCAGGTAATATTTTGTGGTCCAGACCTAAGATGAAACTAATCTCCTCCCGTAATTGAAAAAAAATATTGTTGTTAAACTGATATTGCAAACGATGCGATACGGAAGAGTGGTGAGTTGGTGAGGTTGTCAGATGGTGGGGTGGGGGTGGGAAAGAAGCAGAAGTCGAGGATGAAAAGAAAATATTTGAGCAGGGCCTCAAAGTATTCTCAGCGTATGCCCTGAAAATGATGACGATTTTTCATTCGCATGGACAATTTTTCTTACCACCCAAATGTAGCTCAATCCAAAAGAATTTTTTCACGTTGTACTTCGTTTCTATGAAGTATGCAATATCAAGACGATAATACTTTTCCAGAAAAATCGTTACAGCTCCACGATTCTGCACTTTTAAACGTTACATATGCTCGAATGTAGGGGAATGAACTGTATCCAACTTGGCGATCGTTGTAGGGCAGTCGCAGAGATGGCAGCTACCAAGTCGTAGATTATTTTTTAAATTCGTCCTGAATAATTCTTGCTTGTATAATGGTATGAATATTTTCGGTTCAATTTTTTCAGTTGAACGCCATTCACTACGTAATTATGTAACATTCGGGAATCCAAAATCAAAGCAATATTGTAAGCCGTCAGAAATGGAAGGAAATCGGACCAACAACAATGATCTTACTACACTATCTGTGCATGTGCTACTGCTAGTCCGACTAAAATCCAGGCAGCCCTATTGTTCACTATAATTGTGAAACTCATGTATGAGTCTAAAAATTAAATTTTGCGATATTGATGGTTTCGATTATCGTATTGACATGCAACTACGTCGGATCAACTCATGTTATTGTACTCACAACATTAGAACCACCAGATTTGCATCCATGCTTCACAGTTCCATAGTGAAGAGAAAATGCATTGCCCACGTCAGCATCGCAGGCTTACAAATAAAATTTCTGAAGTATAGAATGTATTCATGAGATTTAATGAGCGCAGAACTAGACGTATCGAGGAGCACAGAGAGAAGTGCTATATGGTTATTGATCTGAAACCACCAACCCCCAAAATATGCCCAGGATACATTTAACGGCTACATAGCAACTAAACGATAAAAATGTTGTAAGTCTTCATAAGTTAGATTCGGAGTTTTGCGTGTTGAGTCGCTTGTTCGGAGATATGCACAGACAGATGAGAGAACGATACCAACCATCATAATCTCACACCAATTGGTTACATCAAAATCGGACCAGTTTTCGTGTGTTAAAGAGATTTCAAATAACCAAATTACTCGAGAAAAAGGGCTGAAACGCATAATGCAGTTCGAAAAGTAGTTTTCTCTCTAAACCCTTTCTTCCTCCTCATCAGGTTGTGTTAGCACTGGAGGACGAGTCTATCTGGGAAGAGCGGTGAATCGACGGAATGAAGGACTCTGGAAAATACGAAAGGGGAAATCCGTTTTCCGCTTTCCATGGGTAACAAAAGGGTTAAGAGTACCATTAGCGCGGTATTACAGAGGTCACAGGCGCTATATTCGACCTGCCGAACAAACTTCATATTGAACTACTTGATCAATAAAATAAAAACCCTTCCTTTTCTCCTTCTGAACTCTTACTGAAAAACACTCCAAATTATAACACAACGGTTTATTATTGTCCTGCCAACTTAGTCTCACACCTCCGAGACCCATCCCATTCGATTCAGCATCGAAAAATACCATTAAACCAAACGAAACATGACCTGAGACAGCGGAACAATGAAAACGAAATATTCCAGGCGCCTTAAGGCAGTTGGCACAATGTGATGAGCTGAGCTGACGGGTGATTTTAATGTGACGATAGGGAGGAAGTACAAACGATGAAACGATTACTTTTACTGTAGTTACTGTCAACTCAATTAGTAGAGTAGGGCTCACTATAATTACTGTGATTCCACTATTTTCGGCCTAGATGCAGTCATGCACTCCTGAGAATTTTTGCATTCGACCCATCATCTAAAAATACCTAGAAAACGATACCGAACATGTCGTAGTTGAGATAAAACTGCCCAAATTTGGTTTTTGTCAATCTTTTAGCCATTTTTTGCCCATAACGACCATGAGCTTCGTGCGATTAGATTGGCGAGCAGGCGGGCACAACTAGGTACGAAATGGGACTTTTGTGGAAAAGGACGGATTTTTTAGACCAACTTAAAGGAACAAAACGGACTGGACGGCGGCGGATGGACATTGCAGATTTGAAATCTCGATGTCTTGAAACGTTAAGTATCAAATTTTGAGGTGGAGTTGCACAAACATTTTCCGACCGATAACATAGGTGTATTATTTAGAATGAATAATAAACCGATAGGAATTTATTTCGCACTTAATGCTTGAAAACGACTGATCAGATGAAAATCAAGTAGTAATATTGATAGGCAAAATTATTTGAAGGATAGCCATTAGGTTATTCTGTGAGGATAATTGTGTGGTGTCATGCACCTGATGTTTTATATTTTAAATTTCATCTACGTTGGTCGATCCCCTTTTTGTGTTTTTATTTTACTTCGCTAGCACTTGTTCTGATTGAATTATCTCAAATACCCAAATACTTTGATAGAATTCGTACTGAACGTGAATGCTTAAAAGGTTCAGATTAAAAACATGAAGTATTTTTTTGCGCGATGGCGCGCTAAATGGGAGCCCATAAGTGATGGAAAGTGTTTCTTTGAAATCGCAACACTTAACGCACTGTAGCTAACGCGCGATATTATGCACAAAGTGCTACCATGCTGGTGAGCATAATTCGAGACGTATTCAATGGCGGTGCCCACCGTTAAGGCCGGAAGGAAGAGACGATCACTGTTACCCACCCAACAAAGTCAAAAGCGACGTCAACTACAATTCAGTCGAGCCTCCAAAGAAAACGGCAAAGAGACGGAAAAAGGGCGTTAAACGAGTCAGAGGAACATGATTGAGTGATTTACCTCAGACTTATAAACGAAGAAAGGGTCATCTTGAAGGGAGAGAGGAAGGGCGGCCAAAAGTTGTTTGTAGTAAGAAAGTTGAGCGGAAGGAGAAGAGAGCAAAAGGCGCTGCGACCTGTTCGATGGCTCAGGAGAGCAACTAGCCGATCCAGCACCAGACATCCGACTGATAGTGTTGCTAGGAAACTGAGTCGACCTTCTCCCCCGCGAACCACTCCCCATGATCCCTCACGAACACACGTCGGGCGAAGGCATACACGACGAACACGAACACGAGCACACACTCTCAAGATTTAAGCGAGGGAGGGCACGAGAAGAAGGCGAAGGCAACACAAAAAGAAAGCAAAGGGGATGAAAAGACGAAGGAGAGGAGGGGTGGGGAGTGGCGGAAGGGAAAGGAAAAAATAAGTGAAGAAAAAAAGGAAGAAAAAGGGAGACGCGCGCGTCCCAAGGAGCTCCCGTCGGCACAGAGTTGGGAATAGCGAGGGAGCGAGGGAGCGAGGGAACGTGGAAGACGAAGAGGATCGATGGGATGAGGGAAGGGGGCAATATGCTGTATGAAAAGCTTGAAGGAAAGAAAAAGAGAAAGAATGAGTCAGAGGAGGTGAGATGGAATGATCGGTGATGGCGAGGGGGTGGTGTCGAAGGGGGCGCGATAAAGGGTAGGACGGGGGGTGTGAAGGAAGCCAAAAAAAGGAAAGGAAGAAAACAGTAGAAAAAGAAGTAGAGAATTGGGAGTAATGTTTCCTCGCAATAGGATGAGTCAGGGATGGGTGGGGGTGAGGAGGGGAGAATCCTAGCGAAGGATATCTATTGAATTTATTGGCGAGGAAAATGGAACGCGCGGCAGAAGGCCACTGAACCACTGAGGAGGGGGAAGGGAGTCGGCTACAGACAGAATATCATTACAAAAACAGGAGATGTGATGGTAGTGGTAGCGATGGGGGGGGGGGTCTGCAGCCTTCGCCTCTCGGACATTACATCTTTACAGCGTTGCATTCTTTATGCACTTTTTATAAGGGCAAGTATAAAACCCCGACAACTGAAAACTTACCCCTTCTCCACCAACAACGCTTCCACAATCCGCCCTCCCCCCACCTCTACCACCCCTATAATATGAGTTGGAAGAAATAAGAGAGAAAACCCAGGCCCTCGCCAATAGTTGTTGGAACACGAGAGGAAATATCGCGGAGATAAGGAGGGTGTTCGGTGGATAACCGTTGAGAAGGAAGGAGGAAGGGGGAAGGAACGAGTTTTTCTCCTCCGCAGTTTTCCGCTTTTCCTTCGTCCTCTTGAATAACCCCCTCCCCTCGCCACACGTCAATTCCATTACGCTCCGTCATAAAACTACATTGTCTTATTAAAACTAGGTAGGGGTGTGGGAGAGTGGGGAAGGGCGAATGATAACAGAATACGGGAGGGGCAACTGGTAACAAAAAAAAAGAACGTTTCTTCTAGGGAGGAAAAAACCTGCGATAGTTTCAGGAATTTTTTCATTTTGGGAAGCACTTTTCTCTAATTTGTATAGGTTTTTTTGTGAGAAGTAACCAGGCTCAAATATCCAGCATCAGCGCAGCAATCCGTTGTCTTAAATCGTAAATTGAATACGAGACGACGAAGAATAAAAGATTTTCAAATTATGAGTCATTAAAACCAGAGCTATACATAGGACTGTATTAAACTTCGACGTGAAAAAAAACCCACACCACTAATACTTTAGTGTTGGCCGAATTGAAAATGTGATAGGGTGAGCCATGCAAGGGTGTAAGGTCAGTCACAAACCGATCACTAAAAAACTGAAACGGGGAGCTCTTTGAAATTGTAAATGGAGGGAAAGAGCTCCCCTAATCGGATTCGCCGGGGTGACGGAAACGAAATCATTTCAGTACACGAGTAGAAGTAGAAGTAGCGAGAGCTGGCCAAACCATAGTTGTGAAGGATCTTCTTGTGCATATTTATTGCCAGTCCTCCACTTGTGCTTGTGCAGTGTAGGAGATGATGCAGATCCCCGATGACACTAATCAATCCAATCGGATCCGCATCAATCAAACATCTGGAAACATGACGTGACGAGACAATAGTGCACAATTCGGAAAGGCCGGCGTCTGGGAAACCACCAAACCGCCGGTTTTACGTAGCATTGGCGGTACCCAAGAGATCGTAGTCTAGTGGTCGAAGACAAAGACTCGTTACTATGAGGCAACATTACGTGTTCAGAGAAACTGGTGTTAATTTTTAAAAAGTTGTTCTTACGTTGTTGAGTTGAGACACAAAGAAGTTGGTTGTACATTTGCTAAACAAAAACGGAATTCTTGTTATCCATACATTTGGGGGCCCGTCCGGGGTTCGTTTGTTAAACGAACTGTTGAATTTCTTCTTTTGTAGTAAATGCCCCGTGGAAGAGCTGCAGCTTCAACGCCTCCCCGGCGGACAATCTCAACCAGGCAACATTTGTAGGCTACATCGACGTTGGAAGGGAGAACTAATGCTAGATCGGAATCACTGCTTGTGTCAGCATCTACACCATCGGTACCTGGTAATTTAAGCAGACGCATGATTGTTGCATTATAGACTACACTTGTAGACTTGCAGCACCAGCTTACTTCCTCCATTCAGGAACTCAAAGCCCTTATCGGAACTACCGCGTCCCACCAAGCAACTGGCAGGGTCTTACAAGCTGAAGAAGCACTTCAGCAGCAACACGGCTTTATTAGTGTGGGTAAGCCTCAGTCCTTAAACTGCCAAAATGCCTACGGTTGCACTTTCACTACGGCACCTCAACTAATGCCCTATGATGGAGGCATCGCTTGGGAAGAATATAGAGGCCATTTCCCAGAGAGCCAATTACGCAGATGGTTAGAAACCCTCCCAGCAAATGACTACAAGATAATCCATCAACCAGGGAAATCGCATGGGAATGCTGGCGTTCTCTCAAGACGTCCGTGTGCAACAGACTGTCAATACTGCGATAAAAGAGAGGAGATGGAGGGAAGTGCAACTATCAGTAGATCACAGTCCCTGCCACCATACGACCAAACAGAACAAAAGGTTGATCTGGTTATTGTTGAGCTGCTGCAGTTAACAAAATAGGACAGACACCAAAAACAGAAGAGTCTTTAGATTGGAACCCAAGAAAAAGACAATTATTGAATCGATGGGATCTAAAATGAGAAGCAAAAAATGGGCAGATTTGGTTACAATGGGTTGCCACACGAAATGAAGTCTCAAATGTTCTAAGCTAGACTCATGACAGCCCAATAGGAAGCCATTTTGGGTCGTTTCGGAAAACCCTGAAGAAACTACAGCAACATTACTTCTGGGTTGGTGTGACTAACGATGTCAGATCCTGGTGCCACACCTGTCGAAAATGTCGTTTAGTGAAGGGACCCAACCCCATCAAACCACACACTACACTTCAACAGATTACAAGGGTGGGTACGCTTTGACAGAATCAGAGAGGACATTTTGGGCTCATTTCTTAGGGGGCTGGAAGCCATACCTCTGCCCAACCAGAACGAATACACAGTAGCCGTTGCACGAAATTCCCACTGACCAAGCACAAAATTTTGAATCTCAACTTCTGCACGAAATCGTAGAACTTCTGGGAACAACCCGCACACGATCCACAGTCCATCCACAACCAGCAGGATTAGTGGAGCGCCTAAATCGCACTATCGCCAAACACTTAGCCATTTTTATTTCGAAGCACTTACAGGATTGGGATGGAAAGGTACCGCTGTTTTTATTAGTTTACTGATATATACCTCATCACGCCACTTCACACTTTTAGTACGCCCAACTCAACTACCGGGCCGGGGTTCAACTACTCAGAAGCCTGAATATGCCATCAAACTCCGCGCCTGTTTGGAAACAGTGCGAGAATTCGCACTGCATAACACCAAGTTGCAGATGAAAGCACAGAAAGAAACGAGGTTGCAGGAGGAGAGAGTCAATCCGAAGAGAGTTCGAGGAAAATGTCCCAAGCTTCGATCTTCCTTGAGTGAGCCCCACAAGTGGGTTCGTATGAAAAATTATGTGCTTTTTGAAGTGCAGTTTGGACGGCGGAAGCGTCCTCTTTATTCTAATAGATTGTCTAAGTGGAGACGAGGCCCAAGGGCGGGCCTCATGACGAGGGAGGGTAATGTAAGGGGCAACGTTATGTGTCCAGAGAATGGGTGTTATAAAGCAGTTGTTGAGTTGAGACGCAAAGAAGTTGGTTGTGCATTTGCTAAACAAAAACGGAATTCTTGTTATTCGTACATTGCAAAGAAGCTTGCGTTATCGGATCAGAACTCGGGATCGCTATAACTTTGGCCTGAGTCAGTAAAGGGACAGGCGGGTGGGCAATGCCGGAATGACAACCTTATCATCAAGCTGTTCCTCATAGGATTCCAATCAACGAGGCTTAACTGTGGCTGAGCTGCATACTGTACTGTCGCAAAATTGTCTTCACCGTGAAGTCTAGAATTCCAATGATGTATTCCCTGTGCATCCGCAAGGGGTGGACACAATTTACACTTCCTTAACGTACACAACTTACTGTGGAACCTTCTTGGAGGTGGGCTGAAGAACACCCCCCAGCAGGATGGGCGACAGAATTCTCATGTCGTATCTTCTGCACGGCCGTAAAAGCCGGCCTTAAAAGGGCTTACGCACACGACACTGACATTACCAACATATTCCAGACACAACACTGAACAGACTGTGGCAGAACACAGGACTAGAATCACTATGCCTGAAAGGGAGCTCACTAGGGGGTTTCCCTCATACCATTAAGAGACACACAATAATTAAACTCACAAGGATTCACTACCATAGTCCACTTCTCTTTTTCCCGCCAAAATGTACACGACATTATGCCAAAGTCTCCCCCCCCCCTCCCTAGTAGCCTGGGCAAGTACATGCAACACACTGCGCCTCAAGCCATAGCCCCTCTGAAAGAACCTGGTGGTAGGGGAGGAGTTGTGCAGGGCACGCTGTCACAGTCTCCAGCCCCTCAACCAGAGCACCCGAGCCCCTCTTAACCCCCCACCCCCACCCAAAACCATCGTTAATACGTGGTATTCGTAAGGCCCACTTGTGAGGAGGGAGAGACTGGTCCCTCCAAACCGAATACTCAGGAAGCCTTGAGCTATCCCCACCTACAAGCCCTAAGTGCCAGACATCCACACTGGAGGTGGTACTATCATTGTGACGGAAATGCCAGAAATGGCCTAGGTGCTTATGAGCCATATCTTGACTAAGAAGAATCAGCCCCCATAGCTGGCTTCCCACACCTGCTGCTGTGTGACGTGCTTACTGACCTCCAAAACGAGGAGCTTCCCAAGAGTTTGGCCATTGAGTGCATGGTTGACAAGTGGAGAATGATACAGGAGCGTCCTCCAATCTCCCTGTGCTGAACTCTCCACTGAACGAAAAATTGGCTCCATCGATGAATGGGCATTAGAAAAATGGCAAGCGGAGGTACGAGGTCTTATGAGAAATTGGGTTAAGCTAGACCACTGGACGAGCCTGTTCCTTACGGGATGAGGCGACTTCAGTGTGGGGCTCCACTTCTTTTTTGTCAAAGAATCTCATCCTCTGTGTCTTGAACCTCATGTGGGGAGGAAACAAGAAACCATGTGCTGTTCCACTGAAGTGTGTGACGGTTGTTGGAAGAGCAGACAAACCTACCAGCTTTGACAACTAAAAAGCCAGCCTATAACCGTTACGCCCATTTGTGAAGAAGGTCATGGCAAAGAAACGTGATCAACGTTGATCTGTCCCTTTGAAACTTGCCACCCAAGTAAATAGTTAGATCAGGTGGGAAACCACCGTAAGAACTCCTCTCAGATGGTGCGGGATTTCACAGGAGTTACCAGGAACTACGGCGTGCTACTCTAAAGTTTAACGAATGAATCACCCAGTACGGTCTCTTAGACGAAAGGGAGGATCCAGGAAAACCTCCTGATGAGCATGTAGTAGCTCTGCAAACATTTATGAGAGGTTAGCGCTATAAGAGGTTATAAGCCCTCAAGCTCCCAAGACACCATTCCTTCCGCTCGATGGTTCACAAGAACTGTGCGATACGTGTTCGGGGACCCAAAAAAACTATTTTTACATAGATAAGTTTCAAATAAACGGAAACACAAAAGCTCCAGCTCTCGAACTAAGAAAATTTATGAGCGGGAGCTGAGACTACTTGAAGAAATAAATCCTCATATCCACCTATTACGACTCTAGCACGAAGCTACTCTCACGTTCTCAAAAGCTCAGCTTATTTGGGGGTCGTGAAAAAATACAAATGTTATTCTAATGTAAAATGTGTACAAAGGAAATACGAGCGTCAATAGGCAGAGAAACTGAACGGAAACGAAACACAGAAGACGCCGACGCTTAAGAATCAAAATCAACGGTTGAAGCGGAGAGACGAAAGACGAAAATGTCGTTATGTTTATGACGGGAAGGACAACCGCATTGAGGTGTAAACGAGTCGAAGGCAACTAGTTAGAAGCTCATATCGTGAAGAGGATGTGACACTAAATGCCACAAACAAGGTATGAATACCACTGTCGAGAATTAGGTGGATTGCAAAGGAAAGGTGTTTTCAAAGTGGTTTGATCCACGGTAGGGTCTATTTACGGGAGTTCCACTCTGTGGGCCAACCTGTCATTAGTAGCTCATGAGGAACATCACAAGCTTTACATAACAAAAAGACCTTGTGAACGCGGCTGCACGGTACAATTCCGGCGGCGCTAATACACTCCTATCAACGAGATTAGAAATATCCAACTTTGCTCCTAAACGCATATGAATATACCTATTGCGTTAAGTACACTAGTATTCGTAGTTCCAATCTACTGATACAAAAATGTTTTGTAATTTGCATTTTGTTTAATGTGACACTTTCTTTGTACTCAACAGGGAGAGTGTGCTTCAAGTTGCCCCAAGAGTTTACGTATGTGTGGTCGGGAGGGGGGGGGATACCTACCTTCAGCACATTGCACAAGACTATCCCGGGCGCCTCTCTGTGGTACCTGATCCATGGTACGTGCCTGTTCAACTGAGCGTTATTATAACAATCGCTCTGGGTTTTATAGGCCTAATAAGAATATTGCGGTTGACTATTTTAAACTACTAAAATACTAAGTTGCGATAAGCAGAGTAAGAGCTATGAGGGCTCGGCCGATATGTCCTGATTGGTGGAGCTGCACCTGAAAAAGTATGCTATTCGAAGCAGCTACAGAAAGGGGATACCCAGTAAAGAAGGGCTTAAGCACTTAAATGCTGACAAAAGTTGAAAGGTTAGTCAATCCGTTAACCAAAAGAGTTCGGATAAAATAAAGGGGACGGGCTGATGGGAACTAAGTACAACAACACCTAAAGGTTACTGATGACTCCAGTTTGCATTAGCTGGGGTTCTTCTCAGTCCTCCTGCGTCGTTGGAATCTGCTAAAAACAGTGAGTGGTGAGTGGCACATGGAAGAGATGGCGGGGGGAGGACGGTGAAAGGAAGGATGGAAAGGGTACAAGAACAGTGGCGGAACAATAGGGGAGGAAGGGAAGTAAAAAAAGAATAAAAAGCTTCCCTAGAAAGAAAAACACATTTCCCAATCTAAACAGTTGCCATCATTCTCGTACTTTGTTTTTCTTATTCGACGGTCGGGAAAATGAAAGAAAAATAGAGCCTCAGCACCATCTCCTCACTTCAAAATAACCCATCCCTTCAAATCTCTCAAGCCTCCAACTTCTTTTTCCGTATCTACTGAACCTCGTTCTTTGCCTTTTCATCATCAAAATTTACGATTCCTTGTCACGAATTCTCGACGCTCCCCCGCTCTCACTTACGTACAGCCTACACATACAGGGAATGGTTTACTCAAGCACAGACAAGCAGTGAAACCCTCAATTATACATCCAACGGAAGCCAACTCTTATTACATTCTAACGGAACGAAGCCAGTCGTATAACGCAGCGCATATTCCAGTACGTCATGCTCAGTAAGTGAATATGGTAACATGTCATAACTTATCTCTACTATAAAGATATTGTTTTCATGAATCATACTTTCAAAGATCGATTCCAAATTAATTAAAGACGTTTCGGATCTCCTACGGGGACACCGGACCAGAACAACTGCACTCCATTCACAACCAGCTAGCCTCTTGGAACGCATAAACTGGTCTCTCACGAAATATCTGGAGATGTTTGTACCGTTGTTCTTGATTGTTGTGCCCCTCATTGACTGTACTCCTCATTGACTCCCAAAGACTGCTTTTTCACCGGCTCAGCTCGCACATGGACGAGATTTGCGTTTACCAGAAGACTTGGTCCAGCCAGCTGCGGTAGGAACTGTCTCAAGAACGAAATACGCCTTTGATCCAAGCAAATCTTGAAGGACTTGAAGGAGTTTCGGTTGAGGATGATAGATTCCAAAAGGAACAAAGGTATTTGTCCAAAGCATCAGCCATCGTGGACAGGACCCTGGGCCATTAAAAACCACTCAGCGACGTACTTTTCGATACGAAGTTGGGAGAAACGAAACGTCTGATGCGAATCGAAGGCCAAGGCGGTGGTCAGGCCTAACAGTCATCGAGGGGATAATGTGGGTTAACTAACCCCATAGGTGTTCCGCGTTGTTATGGTTTGAAAACCATAAATTGTTTAAATTGATTGCTAAGTAAAACTTGCATTGATCGACAATTGTTGCAAAATCCATAAGCAGTTGTGACAACGACAGAATTGAAAACGTTGAGTTTTATTCTCGCGAACCCGTGGTTTAGGAGACCAAATCACTATTTGCCCAAGTAGAATTACACAGTTCTGTTTCCTTATAAGAAGACCGTTTGTTCTCTACGAGGGTTATATCAGTAATAGAAGTTGCGGTTTCGTTAATATGCAAGATGTCGACCCCTGCAGCATCAACCGAACTCAGACCTTCGAAGGTACGGCAGGTATTAGGTAGTTAGAAAGCTGTTGCACGTGCGATACCGCGCGGAGGTGACCACCTGAGGAATCCCGTACCATCAAATAGGAGTTCTTAATCTGGTTTCCCACCTGATCTAACTATTTACCATAACTTCCTTCGTGAACTCAGCGAATTGCTTCGTAGCAGTCAATCCTGCTAAGGTCGTCTGCCCTCCCAACAACAGTCACTCACTATTCTAGAAACCACAGTGGAGCAGCACATGGTTTTTCGTTTCCTCCGCACTGGAAGCGTAAGACGTGCATGATGGAGAGTTTTTGAGAGAAAAGAAATGCCGACTCAACCAATTTTGATGCAAGACGATTATGGATCTTGATGAATAACTCATACGTGTCACGTCCCTTTGACAAGGATTGCCATCTCGCTTGCATTTCTTTAGCACCCATTCATCGATGGCGGCAAGTTTCCGTTCAGTGGTGAGATCCGCACAGAGGTCAGCCAAAGTGGGGGAAGCTCCCTTTTCACTCTCCGCTTGTCAACCGGTAACTGACCAGTGATCACCTGGAGTGCTTCTGTTGGTACAGTCTCTTAGGCCTTGGTGATCCACAGGAGCGCAGCTCTCTGGGATACGGTAAATACTGTCTTTTGATTGAAACTTAGGTTGGTACCCTCAGCAACGGGCAATAGAAAAATCACGCCTACATAAATGGCCTTGTACATGAGGATAGTGTCATGGTAGCACACAACTCAAGTGACTTTAGTAATTGCACGCAGTGAGGCAAGTAATGCAATGGTAGTACCACTAAGCGACTGGGGGTGGTCACTGTAGCCCCACCACTCACCGGTATTCACTCCTAAATACTTGACGTGCTTTTCAAGAAGGAGCCTGTGGCCGCCAAAGCGTATTGAGGGTTGGCTAATAACTTTCCTTCTCGAGAGAATTAGCTGGTTTTTTTCCTCAGCCACATGCATCTTGACATGCTCACACCATTGGGGTTTTGCCTCGATTTGACAGACTGACTCTGCAAGGATCAGCACAGTCTGGCCACCAAAATTGGCGTACGGCTCGCAATCAGCCTCCATGAGTCTCATGAGAAGACCTTCAAAGAAGGCGTTCCAAAGGTCCATGGACTGAGCCTTCTGGGCACCCCTTCACAATCTTTCTCCCGACGGAGACATGCCTGCATTTGATTGTAGCAGTTCTGACTGTCAGGTAACTTCTGAAGAGCAAGTACAGGTTACTGGGATTCCCCTACCTTCAAACTCATTGAGGAGCGTTTGAAAACCTTTTTTAGCCATCACTCCTAATTGCCACGACATACATAACCGGTGCCAGCGGGGAAACGTGTCGAATTTCAACAATGACATCCTGGGTGGATGACGATCCTTTGTACTACCTGTATTAACTTTCTGTGAGGTCGCGGCCAAAGACTTTTTTGAGGGACTGAAACATCAAGACTTCTAATGTTTTGCTTAATATGGAACGAAGGCTGAGCTGTCTCCATGATCGCAGGTCCGACTAATTGCGGTCGCCTCTCTTTTGAAAAGTGACGTTGCGCACAAACTTCCACTGAATGGGGAACTGTCAGACACTCATCAAATAATTTAAGGAGGCTACTGGTGATTGTCCGCCCAGCCTGCCTTAGCATATCACTTTTTACCTTATCTGGCCAAGGAGATTTATTGGGCATTAAGGTCGCAAGCAGATTATCCATGATCAGCTCCCTTGCCGCCCTCGGGGCTTTAGTATCACGAGCGCCTTGGTCGTCAGGGAACGCCTTCTCAAGGAGGGTTTCCAGCCTGACACATTGATTTTATAGCTAAGGCCTGCTCTACGTTTGCTATTCAACATGATCATTCCGTCAATAACCATGTGATCGCTCTGCGTTGCACCAGGTATGATTCGCCACCCTGCAATTTAAAAGTAGTCGTGAGACACGGCTGCGACATCTTTGCACAACCTTCCTCTCGATCCATTGGGCGTCTCAGTCTTGGGGTCTTTGGCAACAACCAAGCTGTACTTGGTGAGAAACTCTATACGAGTATACGCCTCACTCGCCCCATCCAGGGTTGGGGATTCCCACAATGGTGATCTGGCGTTTGCATTCACCGTGCAGGGGTCGTTCTGATAGTCCTGATGAATGGTTCAGTGTGCGTCCCATTTAGACCACACTTGAGAGGAACTACTTGTAAGATGTGGCATGGCATACCAGCTGCACACCTAGCTCTCATGAAGTATACTGCCAGGTGGCCATAACGCTGGCATTTGTAGCACTGTGTGGGGGCTGTGGCTATTTGTGCCTTGCTCCCTCTATTTTTTATGTAGGCCAGGTGACACCTCAATCATCTAGTCCTTCTGTCTGCCCCACTTTTTTGTGAAACGGAGTCTGACTTTCTGCGGCTACAAGCCTGAGTCAGCCCTCAGCCACTGGTGATGTGGTGAGCAGGACACACAGGAACGCTCAAACCTGGTTTTTTCCCCTCCTCATTCCGAAGGCCTCACTGGTATAGGGGATCGCTCGTAGGTGTTGGTGAACTACTTCCAAGACCGCCTTCCACTCATTATGAGTGATTTGAGTGTTCTGCCACATAAGCCATTGCAGTGTTGTTTGTGTCTGGAATATGTTGCGTTTGTCAGCGTCGTGACCTTGAAGACCCTTTAAGGTCGGCTTTTATGGCCACTCAGAGGGTGCGGCCGGAGGATTCTGTCCCCCTCCCTGCATGGGATGTATTCTGCGATTCCAGCTCAAGGCAGGGGTCTTAAAGTGTGTCGTGTATACGAAAGAAGTGTCAATTGTATACAGGGAATACAGCTGTGGAATTCTGGACCCACAGTGTGGCGACAGAGTACAGTTAAGCCTCGTTGGATATAATCCTTCGAGAACCTCATAGAGGTGAGGTTGTCATTCCAGCTGAGCCCACCTGGCTGTTCCTTTTAGTCCAGCTCTTACTGACACACAGGTAATATGGTAGCGGCATCCTGGACCACCGACTGCAGGGTTTAATATTATTGAAAAATGTAACGGCATCAAGGGAAATCCAACTCAGTTTTTTATTTATTACCGACGCAAAACGTACTCCTCATCTGCAACTTTTTAATGCATACCAGCGTGTGTAAATGTAGCTGACTAAATTGCTATATAAACATCACGGTCGAGGAAACACACATCAGTCGAAAATGAGATTCAAACGATGCACAGCCTCGTTTCATTTAAGTACAGCTGCAGGTACCTTGCCCCCCTCGGACAATCGCCAAAGTTATTTGCAACACATATTCCCCAGGGACCAGAGGGCTGATGATGATTATGATGATGATCGAGATGAAGGGCTCAGGGTCATGGTGGAGGAGCCAATGGAAGGGGAGCCTGCCCAGCAGTGGTGCACAAAGGAATTAAAGGTGGCTCTACGCATGTTCGGCAGAGGGAAGGAACCTGTTGAGGACAGGGCCAAGATGGTCATGATCATGGAGGCCCCAAAGTCTACAGGGTGGCCCTCTGGGATATATAGCTGGCCCAGAATGGGGTGCATCATACAAAGTCAGAAAGTGATACTATGATACATTTTTCCTGCCAGCTGTCACCTATGGAGCATCCAATTGGTGGAACAACCCCTCGCAAACTGTAAGGAACAGAACAAATAGCGTCCTGAGGGCCATCCTGTTCCTAGATATGGACGTAGCCAGGATTAAAATAACACAGCCGAACAGAGTAACCATGGCCATGGAGCAGGGCCATTAGCGGCTACGAACAGTAGCAAAGAGAAAATCCAGGAGGTACATGAATGGCTGATATACAAACGGCAGGCTTGCTGGGAGAACGAACAAACAAGCAGGCACACCTACGAAAATTTCCGTGGAGTCAGGAGGAGGTTAAGGTGTGCAGAAGTCAGTCCAAGCCATAGGTCGTCCCAGTTGTACACTGAACATGGGTATTAAAGAAATTGGGTTGTGTCCGCCAGTAGGCAAATACTAAAGTTAACGTACTCACAAGCCAGAGGAGACGGACTCACCTAATCTGAACATGGGTGTTTCAATGGGAAGCGGAGCTATTTAAAAGGAGAAGCTAGGGAAAATGCCCCTGCGAACGGTGGTGTGAAACAGTAGGCCACATATTAAGAGAATACAGTGTATACGTGGAGGAGAGGAAGTTGCTTACAGGTAGCGCCCAGTATGAGGGGCCGCTGAACGTGTTAGTGGAACAACCAAATGGTGGTAGCAAGATGGAGACATTTGCCGAAAAGTGGCACAGAAGGCGAGGCTCAGGCCCCAATATGGGTGGGAGTACGCCATAAGGTGGGGGCGGAATATCCTAGTACTCCCCCTGTGGTGTGAAAGTGACTCATACGAATGAATGTAAGTTATTTGGAATGAATGTGTATCTCGTATTATGTGTAGGTGTGTTGTCGGATTGTCAATGCTACATCCATTGTAGTATGGTTGGCGATTCTGTCAGAGAAAAGGGCCGAGGACTAAAACTCCCTCAAAAAGACCAATTCATCCTTTTTGTATTCAGTTTTCAAATTAAACCCAAGTAATTATTCCGATTGCTTTTTATGGAAATTCCGACGTGTGTTAGTGTTATTGAGGGGATTTGCAAGAGGGGTAATTACCCCCCCCCCCCTCAATTCGCTGGGATCAGGCGATGATGAGAAAACTCTATGAGATAAGAAGAGGGAGGAGAGTACCTAGCCCGACGAACCAAGCAGTCTAGGCAATAATGGGAAAACCCCAAGGTATGGGAAGAGGGGGAAGAGTACCTGGCCCGATGGACTGGTTGCTAAGTCTCCACCCCTGCCAAGAGAAACAAAAATAAACAAGAAAAGGTAAGGAACCTCTGTCTCAGCCATCCAAAAAACCCGACTCCGCCATGAGGTCCTGCCTGGACATGCCATCAGGTATGACTGAATTCAGGTTGGCAGGGGGGCCTTCTGTTTCCAGGCGCGTGAAAGTGCGTCACTGCTAAGGAGAAAGCGTCCTTGTAGTCAAAGAGAAAGAAGAGGAGTGACCGGAAGTCTGAATGATGAAGAAGAAAGAGAAAGTACGAGCAAGGCTACCGAGGTGCTGATGAGTTGCCATGGCCTACTAAGTTGTCACGTCTGAGGCCTAGATGCAACCGCCTCTCCTCGGTCACGAACAGCAGGTCTCTTTTCATAGAACTTTTTAAGGCTAATTGTTGCAAGTTTACCTGCTTACATCATTGGCCCTCCGTCGTTGTGTTATGAATTCGATAGAGGAAATTCCCAGAGGATAGACATGCGATACAAGCAGCAATGTTGATAGCCCATCGATAAGAGCATGGAAACACTGCGCTCCACCAGTTACGTACACCGTTTTGCAATTTTCATTCGTTGGAGAAAATGCTCTCATGTCAGGTTTGATGGTGGGCAGCCTGGAGGATCTATTAAGAAAACATATGGTGCGACGCATCACAGTGCTTTCCTCAGCCCGACAGGCATTCTAACTACTAATTCAATCTATTTTTCACTCAGTTCAAATGAACTTGTTAAAAATAACTGAAAGTTCAACTGGTAGGGCTTATAGTCCAGGCGCCGGGGCTAACAACGTTGACCGTTGAGTTGAAAGTTGGTTACTTTCTTTTCTGATAGTTCCCTCAATGTTTGGTAAAACCCCGGTTCTCTTCTCTCTCTGAAGTATGGACTAAGAAAATGGTGACTTCAAAATTTGACTTATTAGTTGATAGTTAGAATATTTACCACAGTTATGGAATTGGCTTGTTCTTTCCGATATCACTACTCTGCTAACTCCCATGCTTAGCCATTAAGTTGCAGAGTCGATCGAAATTCGTCGAATTTTGAACCAAATTTTGACTTATTAGTTGACATCGGAAATTTGTATGGTGGATTCGCATCAAGTAACTGAGTCGAAAAACCCGACTCTGCCACGATAGTTTCGTGGACTTCCAACTTGCTGACAAAATCAATATTTGACGAAAGAAACCGAAAGATCTGAAGAAAACCGAACTTTTTTTGGCACGATGACCATAGAAAGGTGATAATTTCTATACCTATCTGTTGAACGGAGATATAAGATTAAGATCTTTACGTTCTGAGGTGTATTATTCAGAATGTATAATAAACCAAAACCGGTGGAGTCTAAAGGTTTAAAATTCATTGAGTCGCTTCTAGTCTTGTCAAGAACATTGTTGAGAAACTAACTAGCTTACAGGTATATCATTGGACTGTCTTCAGTCAGTAGTTTGAATTCCGATTTTGGTAGGCAAAAACCACTCGTATTGCGTACATATCACTCCCTCATCCACCATTCCTACCAATTGCGTTATCGATTTCAAAAATATCAGGTAGGAAGCAATCCGATCAGACGAAGCCCATGGTAGTCAGGATAAAAAATGGTTAAAAAATTAACAAAAATGCTAATTGGCAATGTATTTTTGGATGCTGGGTCGCATGGAAAGAGTCAGAGGACTCTGTCTAGGACTGCGTCTAGACCAAAAACAGTGGAATCGCAGTAATTATAGTGAGCCAAAGTCTACTAATTGAAAGAACTCGTGGGACAGTACAGCGAAAGTAATCGTTTCATCGCTGGCACTCTCTATCGTCTCTATCGTTCTATTCTAGTCAGATCATGTCTCGTATCGTTTATTGAAATCTACTAAACATTAAGAAGACAACAAATGACAAAGTCCGTATTCTAAAACCGAATTCAGATAATCAGAACTCAAGGATACTCACGTTTCTAGCGCAGACCATCATTGTGTCATCAAGACTCACCTGCAACCGAAACGAATTTCGTTAGTACGTCAAAAACAAATGCCAACCGACGGTCAACTAAAGTCGAAAACACAAATGTATTTGTATAAAGCTTTTGATTTCATCTTATGATGAATTCGTTTAACATTGCCATCGCTAAAAAATAACAAATAATAGAAGCAACCCTATCTCTAAAATAACTTGGATAATTGGGGATAGACACACTTTAATGGACAAATGCACTCAACATTTGTAGCTTTTACTGTACTTCCCTATTACTTTAAATTGAAACAGTATGAAATCTTATCACCCTGGACGCCCGCGAGTGTTTAATTATTTAACGATGAACGATGTAGACAACTATTCGATATTGAGAGCAATATGAGAAGGTGCCTTCTAGCTGAGAAGCGAATCCAGTTTTCCATAACCGTTTTCTCCATTGTAAGCAATTCCTCCGATATAATTTTCTCGTTGAAAAGAGCATTTATTTTCTTTCATTTTATTCAATGCACGGTGTTTTATGAAGATCAATGTAGCATGATGGCAAGATTCTCCATTATACTAAAGAGAGACACTTGTCATCCTAAAATCTACCGATAACGATCCCAGTTAACTTCTCTCAGCGATTTCCATTAATGATACTTTCACCTCCCGTATCTTGATCATCCGGCTGTCAAATTTATGAGAAAGAAAACCCATACTTAACGAGATAAAAAGTTGTCTTTTGTCATGACGACCTCAGAGTGAAGTAAAGTTTAGCACTATTCCAACTGCTCAGAAAGTCTTTGAGTGGCAAACTTCATAGTTATTTACATCTTACGAAAATACTTTTAATCCAGAACAAGCTTTCAAAACTATCCACAGAGCTGATAGGAATATGTTGATTGATCATATTTTGTTAGTATGTAAAGAAAGATCATGTCGACGAAATTCAATCTTCTTCTTACGTTGTGGAAAGGAGGTATCAAGAAAACGCGAACCGAAAAAAGTTGTAGGTATTCTATTCTGCTTCGTTTAATAATTTATACTATATCAATCAGGTTGGATTAAAACGGATTCTTTGAAGTTTCCAAGAAGTGTTTTAAGAGGGAAATGAATCAATATCAGTCAGCTATCAATGGAATTGAGTGTACTCTTCAAAACGGGACTGTACTTTTTAAAAGATCCGAAGGGACAACAGGTAACAGAGGGCTACAATTTGTTTTTCTTGGAATGGTTCAAGTTTAATAGGTACCCTATAGTAAATGGGGTGTGTTAATCACGAATATGTGCATAGTTTTTTCCAGCACGTCCAGTGGTTTTCAGAAAAAGCGGATTTGTAATTTTTTTGTAGAAACTGCCAAAAATATGAGAAAATATTTATTGAAACGATATTAGAAAATTACACTGCAAAATCGATGTTTTTCAAAAAGAAAACAATGCAGTACTACATTAAACAATTATTGTTTTTCTTTAAATAAATTCCGTCGGAATAAGGTCCCCAAAGTGAGGCATAGTCCGAATTTGGACAACCATAGGGGATGCTGGGGGTGAAACAAAGAATATAGGCCGACCGCTTGATAACGACTGCATGTATCGATATGCGTCCGTTAGTTATCTCATATTTATTTCATATACCCATTCTTAATTTCATTGAATTCACTCCTTTTCATAGTTTTTGTACATTTAAAATAATTATACGAGTATAACGGAGTATTACATAATGAACATTAAATAATTGGCATAATCGTACAGCTGTCGTTATTTCTAATTTCAACCAAGGCGCCAGAGCCTACGATGTCGGGCATATCGATAACCTGACTTCGGTCGTGATATATCGATATATTGCCTTATCAGAGGGAGCGGTCCCTACTCTTTGCTTTTACCGATGCCCGTTCAATCAACAGTCGATCCGAGTGATTAGTACTTTGTGCCTGCTGGCTCTTTTGAAATGGAGTACTATTTGCTCGTTCGAATTATTGACCCTGAATATTTGTTGATTACTGTGGTGCATGGTATATTTTGTATGTACAACATCACTCACATGCGGAATGTGTGACGCACTCTATTAGGTGATTACCAGATGTTCAGGTGGTTCGGTTCCCGATGATGTCTCGGCTTCGCCTCATCCCCCATTCCTATTCTCACATCGCTTCCGATAAGGTATTGCGTCGTATCGAAAACTGATTTGTCTTACAACGAGTACAGAGTGATATTTCTTTATTTCTCGTAGTGTTTAATTGACTTTAAACCTTTTACTATCGCTAAAAGAACTTCGAATTGGTAAGTGTACTTTGAATATTTACAGTATTTTGACTCGGCTTGGACCAGAATGATAGTCTCATTCACCTCTGAAGTAGCGTCGTTTGAACCGTTTAGCTGGCAAAATCGTTCTGTTATTCCCTGGAAAGTGCGTACTGTAGTTGTTAAAGTTAACGTACCTGTTAAGTGAGTCCGTCTCCTCTGGCTTGTGAGTTACTGTGGGCAAGCGCTTTCGATGTAGAGACATCATCGTCTGGCCGTTAAGTCAGTCAGTTGGTCGTGGTCTTTATATACAAAGAGAAAGGTGAAAGGGGTGATGGAGCGTCGGGGAAGGGGCGGGGAGAGGAGGTCATGTACCTCAGGGGGAAACCCCATAGAGATAAATGGAAGGTGTTGGATGGTCTGTCAATTGTGGAATTTACGTCTTTTTTGTGTAGGGTGGTCTATAAATCCGTCAGTTGGTTGTTTTCGTTTGTGTAGTGTTTTGAGTGGTGTGAATATGGTGTCGCATTTTGTGTTGATTTGTTCATTTATGATCTGTCCATTGAAGTTTTTTTGTTTATAAATTTCCATGTTTTCTAATATGTTCAGTTTTCGTCCTTTGTATTGTTTGTGTAGAAAGGTGGTGCAGTCCTGTATTTTGGTAGGTTCATGTCCAGTTGTTTTGAGGTGGTTGGCAAAGTTTGAATCGTCTTTGTTCCTACTAAGAGATTTAATGTGTTCTGAATACTGTAGTTGTCTTTTTGTGGATTTTTGTAAGCGAGTCCCTCTTCAAGGTCCAGCAGTAATCAGTCATCATGCTAACATCCTATTTTCCTTGATAACGTTTCTCCACTTTCTTCAAGTCTTGTTGACACTTCTTCTCCGATTTTTCGCTGACAGCTCCAAGATGTTTGAGAAAAGACTCAATGAAGTTTGATGTTCACATTGCATCCCAGTTTTTAATAATTTTCGACCATGTTGCTGCGTAGTTTGGGGACATTTCGTTTCCAAGGAAACCATCTATTATAGGAAAGAACTCCATGCTTCAGATTCATCCTGGAACATTGTATGCTGGAACTATCTGTCCGATTTTAAGGTTCGGATTTGATTGCCTACGAAAATTCCTTCTTTAAGTTTAGCTTCAGAAAGTGCAGGAAATTTCACGCATTTAAAGCAGTCATCTTGTTTGTATTAAGCTCGACAAACTGCTTCATTAATCCCAACTTTATGTTTAGCGGAGGCAAAAGAAATAATTTTGCCTCGACTAGCGCATCACGCTGCACATTTTTTTTTGTCCGGGTACAAGTCTTTCTCTGAGTGGTCGTTCTTTCTTAACGTAATGTAAACGTGCACTAAAAACATGGGTACTTAGTGAAATCATACTGCTAAACCAAAAGCATGGATATTACTTTGAGGTCTCCACTGAGTTGCTAACAATATTTGCTATACTTCATTTGATTTAGCAACAGTTCAAGATTTCCATGCATTTCTTTGAGATGCACAAAGTGAGCAACAGGCACCGAGACATAAGTATTGCTATTGTGTAACAAGACTTCAAACTCAATCAATAAATCAATAAATAACCTCCATGATGTACAATCGTAATTGACGGCTCCCGGTTTCATGACTACTTCAGGAATATCATTACAATTTACCCGTGAATTCTCTTGAAAGAAATATTTCGGGCTCTGAACTGCATTCAAAACTGAGTATTTCGTAAACAACTACCGATGCCATCTAGTTGACCTTGAAAGATGCGAAAATGAAACAGTGTTGCCATTGAAATGAAATAAACACAATATTATACTAAATTGTATGTATCAAGTATTTTAAAGAAATAATTTTAATGCAATTTAAGAAACATCAATAAGGTACTTCTTTGCTGTAGTAGAAAATATCTCCCAAGTTTTTTTTTAATTTTGTGAAAAATCTTAACTTGATTGCCTCAAACCAAATTGACACTCAGAATCAACATATCCATATTAGCTAAGGACACTTATCGAATTCAAAACACCAAAAATCATGTCGGCCTGTGTAATCGATGTAACGTCACCGTAATGGAGTAGAAGTGCGAAGTGGTTCTGCATTGCGGTGACCAGACGATAATCTGTGTACCTAGTTGAATAGAAGCTTAGGCCGAGGTTAAATGAAGAGCGTGTTAAATCACTATGAAGGCTGACCTTAGCTTTTGAATTCCTTATTCTTGTACCTTTGATGCCGCTTTTTTTTAAACAATTTCTCACAAATCTCGAGTCATACAGCGGCTGGACTCTTGCACCGCTTGCATTGCCAACAGCCTCATTCAATGATTTTTGTCGTGAGTTCAATAGGGATTTCCCGATGATTACGATAGAAAGAGTGTCCTCGGGTGCTGGTAAAATTAGGGCAGAAACTCCTTGAGCGTTCGAAAATTAACTTGTGAGACGGTTCAACTTAATAGCTTCTTTAACGAAACCAGTTGAACTAGAACGTCTTTTACTTAGTCCGTCATATTGGGTGAAACCATCAGCGCTACAATACTGGTCAAGGGGAACCTGGGGCCGCTTCTTCCTTGTCGTCACACCCTTCCTACTATGGTCATGGTTTGACCTCTTTCCGATTCGTTCCCGTTGTGATGTGGCGCAGGCTGTGGCTGGTCTTGGGATTGTTTATAAACAAATAGAGTGGTGCCTAATGACCAGAATATCTGCACACAGCCCAGTAAGCCTTCTGAATTTGAAGCTCGAGCAGTGTGCTCACGACTACTTGATTTGGGTGGCATGGTTGGCTATCAGGAGGTATCCACAGAATTGGCTGCAGAACAGCAATGACATCATGCCACTACCATGAAACAGAACTTCCTCTTGCCCTACTTACTTTATCCATCCCAATCCCCCTCTCCTTAGAGCCTGCATCGAGTACTCTCAACCATGGATATAGTTGATACACCGAGTGCCAGGGGCTGGAATGAGATGTGAGCAGTAATGGTATAATCTCTTCTACAATCCTGCTTAGACTGGTAGGTACCTAAATACATGACTTCATTAGAAAACATTTCACAGCCATTAATTATCACAAACCATATGTGAGGTTATTAAATTATACAAGCCGTTCCAGTATCTAATCCAAACCGTATTTTTACCTTCCTCATAAGGTACGAAGGAAATTATTGTAGTATGCTAAAAAAAAACAAGTTTCCACTAGATCTTCACGTTGTGGGGCCTTCTGAATCGGAAACCCCTTACTTTGGTGTGTGTTTGTGGAAGGGGTTCTTCACTGAGGTTCATCGTGGATTATTACATACCAACTGTAGTGGTGTGACGCGTCCTCACCATTTACCCCAAATTCATGTATGCTCTCCTAGTTTGTAGCTGTGCTGCATGATTTGGCTTGGTGTGGCTGTTCACATTTATGGATGGGATCGCACATAAAGTGACCAATTGGGGAAAAATTTTATTTTATTTTATTTTCTTAAATTAAGAAAAAGTTCTGATTTACCCCCATTGTCTTTTACTATTACTATTTGTTCGGAAGCCTTCCGTCTTTTAAACGCAGGCGTTTTAGACGCGTTACGCAGCAGCGACTAAACACGGGCAGTCCCGTGCAAGTCCTTCACCGCCGCTGCGGAGGGGCCGTCGAGTTTCTACCACCGCCGCCTTTGTCTTCATCCGCTCCACCACCAGTCGGATGTTCAGCCACCATATCGTCCATTCATAGTTCCATTCGAAAATGTACCAAAAACTAGGGTTTTTCGCATTTTTCTCGAAAACGGCTCTAACGGTTTTGATTAAAATTTCAAATTATCTTCTACTAATCAATACCTAACTTTTCTTCTCCATGAAAATACGGTGAACGGAGATATGGGCCCCTGAAGCAAAAATAGGTTTTTTACGCTTTTTGGCAAAACGGCTACAGCGATTTTCACCAAACTCACAGGATGTTTTCAAATAGTTAATACCTACATATTCTATTCAATAAATGTTCCTGTGACGGTCCATTGAACAGAGATAAAAATCAAAATGTGTCGAAAATAACGTTTTTTCTAACATTTCCGTAAATTCCAGGGTAACTTTTTCACCAGATGTGATAAATTCTAATGGTGTGTCTTTTAGTCACCCAAACCCACATTTCGTTCTCCATAATTATTTCTGTATATATATACTGAACGGAGATATAAACCAAGTTAACTCAGAAAAGGAGATTTGTCGAATATTAATTAGTATTCCAATTTTGTCAAAAACGGCTCTAACGATTTTGATCAAACTTTCGGAGTACTCTCAGCTAACTAGTCCCTACACTTTGTTCTCCATAAATGTGCCTGTAAAAATGCGTTGAACGAAGATATAGCGCCCGCCTATTTAGGTGGTGTTCGAACTTAAAGGGGTGGCGGAAAGTTGTGTGTTGCTACGCACCAGATATTTTCCATTTACGTTGAAGTCGACTTATTTTAATGCCAAATTGCATTTTTTTTTTTCGTTTTTCTTCATCGTATAAGACTCATTGATAATTGCGGAGCTCCATAGGTAGGGCCACGCTGGTGACGAAACCAGATCTTAAGTTCGTTTTTTGTTTTATCTTTAATGAATTACACTTATTTTACTCAGAGCCACGATTAATTGGTTATGCGAGATTCCCATACCCCTACCTGGTTCGAAGACTATTATTATCATCATTGACCAATATATCGTGGGACATGGTCTTGTAGTGCTGTAGGTCTCGTAGACTCGTACGCCATAGTGGAAACCTCCCCTTTTTTTTGGTTATCATCTTGTTGTGATCATCAGTATATACCTCTCGTTTTTTCTACCTTCAACTATACCGTATCTCAACCTTACTTTCGAACATTATTCTACTTCCTTTTCTCTCCGTTTCTTCATCATCCGATTCATATGCATCATTAGGAAAAGGACCCATCTCCAAGCAACAGTTACTTTCTTAATTTGTATTGTCTGGTGACCAATTTGTTTGTTTATGTTTCGAATATATATTTATCTAACCCTAGAAGCCGTATCATTTTTTAAATGTTTAATATCTTCTCTCATTATTAGAGCAGCATATTGGACGTAGCCCCCTCTTAACGGGATAAGGCTTATTTACAGTAGCCCAATTCTAATCTTGGGATGACTCGTGAACAACTTACTACGTTCGTCTCGGTTATGCAGCGTGCAGAGCTTCAATCTACAAGACCGCCTGCACTACAAGTCAGCAAAGAGACAGATTGCAATTTTCGAAATAATGATCACCTTCAAGATCCTGCAGGAAAAGAAGATCCTGAAAGTGTCACCTTCTGTTCCTTGAAAGTTGCATTAGCCAGTAGGTTGGGGTTACATGCGCCAAGATTGCAGAAGTTACTGTTATCCTGAAAATTTGATGAGCGGGGTTTTCCTGGCGAGTCTAAGGAGTACAGATAAACAATGAGGACGTTCCAATAATAAAACAGAGCTAGTACGATTGTCTATTTACACTTAATTCAAGTTACAATGTTGGACCGATTTCGACGGTTTGGTCATCAGTAAAAAATATCTGGTGCGTAGCAACACACAACTTTCCGCCACCCCTTCAAGTTCGAAAACCACCTACATAGGCGGGCGCTATATCTTCGTTCAACGCATTTTTACAGGAACATTTATACGGAACAAAATGTAAGGACTAGTTAGCTGAGAGTATTCCGAAAGTTTTATCGAAATCGTTGGAGCCGTTTTTGAGAAAATACGAATGCCGATAAATTAATATTCGACAAATCTCCTTTTCTGAGTTAACGTGGCTTATATCTCCGTGCAACATATATACAGAAATAGTTATGGAGAACAAAATGTTGGTATGGGTGACTAAAAGACACTTCATTAGGATTTATCACATCTGGTGAAAATATCTGGTGCGTAGCAACACACAACTTTCCGCCACCCCTTTAAGTTCGAACACCAACAACATATGCGGGTGCTATATCTTCGTTCAACGCATTTCTACAGAAACATTTATTCAGAACTAAATGTAGGGACTCGTTAGTTGAAAGTACTCCGAAAGTTTGATCGAAATCGTTAGAGCCGTTTTTGAGAAAATTGGAATTCCGATAAATCAATATTCGACAAATCTCCTTTTCTGAGTTAACTTGGCTTATATCTCCGTTCAACATATATATACAGAAATAATTATAGAGAATGAAATGTTGGTATGGGTGACTAAAGACACTCCATTAAATTTATCACATCTGGTCAGAGATTACCTGGAATTTACGGAAATGTTCGAAAAAACGTTATTTTCGACACATTTTCATTTTTATCTCTGTTCAATGGGTGTCAGAGGAACATTTATTGAGAACAATATGTAGGTATAAACTATTTAAAAACATCCTGTGAGTTTGGTGAAAATCAGCTTGAGTCGTTTTGCCAAAAAGCGTAAAAACCTATTTTTGCTTCATAGGCCTATATCTCCGTTCTACCGTATTTTCATGGAGATATGTATAGAGAAGAAAAAGTTAGATATTGATTGGTAGGAGATAATTTGAAAGTTTAATCAAAATCGTTAGAGCCGTTTTTGAAAAATGCGAAAAACCCTAGTTTTGGTACATTTTCGTCCCCCCCCCCTTCCCATCGGCCGAAATCGTCCATAACCTTATTTTGGTGTCTACAAAAAATAACGAACAAAACAAAAAAAAGAACCAGCTCAATCGGATCAGCCGTTCTCCCGCAAATCGAACTACAGACACACACACACACAGACATACACACAGACATACACACAGACATACACACAGACATACACACAGACATACACACGGACCTCTCTCCGAAATTAGGTTTTTTAGACTCAGTAGGGTCTGAAACGTAAAGATCTGAAGAAAACCCAACTTTTTTTTTTGGGCCGATTACTATACTTTCCTTCCCTTCGGGTAGCGGAAAGTAAAAATTACCCTGGAACTTTCGGAAATGTTCGAAAAAACGTTATTTTCAACACATTTTCATTTTTATCTCTGCTCAATGGACTTTCAGAGGAACATTTATTGAGAACAATATGTAGGTATTAACTATTCGAAAATATCCTGAGAGTTTGATGATAATCGTTGAAGTCATTTTGCCAAAAAGCTTAAAAAACCTATTTTTGCTTCATAGGTCATTATCTCCGTTCACCGTATTTTCATGGAGATATGTATAGAGAAGAAAAGTTAGGTATTGATTAGGAGAAGATAATTTGAAAGTTTAATCAAAATCGTTAGAGCCGTTTTCGAGAAAAATGCGAAAAACCCTAGTTTTTGGTACATTTTCGTCCCCCACCCCCCTTCCCATCGACCGAAATCGTCCATAACCTTATTTTGGTGTCTACAAAAAATAACGAACAAAACAAAAAAAAGAACCAGCTCAATCGGATCAGCCGTTCTCCCGCAAATCGAACTACAGACACACACACATACACACACACATACACACACACACACACACACACATACACACACACATACACACGGACCACGCGACGAAATTAGGTTTTTTAGACTCAGTAGGGTCTGAAACGTAAAGATCTGAAGAAAACTCAAATTTTTTTTTTGGGCCGATTACTATACTTTCCTTCCCTTCGGGTAGCGGAAAGTAAAAATGCAACTTCGATATCGATCTAACATTGTATCTCAAAGTTAGTAGGAATTCACAATCGTCCTAGCTCGTTATGAGGAAGTTCGGTGACAATTTACCTCCCTAAGACAATTCATGATGCTCTAGCGCGCTCCCAACTTGCGGCGGTATTAGACGACAAAGACCTACTGTCAGCTAAACTGCGTGCACTTGCTGCTGGGAGTGTAACGGCACAGATCACATAATTGCCTCGAGCCCAAATACATAGTATTCGGAAAACTAAAGAAGGCTTTGGCTATGGACCTCCAAGACCTCAGGTGTCCAAGGATTCCAACCGAACACACATTCGGTTTCTCTCGAGATGAATGTGAAGGGACAATGGTAGGCACTTCTGTTGGACGTAGGGACTTCAACATCAATAATCTGCAAAATTTAAGTTCAAAATATGGCAGCTCCTTGGACGAAACTACTGTCAGTAGGAAAAGGGAAATTACAAGCTAGTGTCGCGTCCCACTAACGATAGGAAAGCAGCTTATGGCGTACAAGTTTTTAGTTTATGACATTCAAGACAAAGGGATTTTGGGATTAGTTTTCATATTTGGACCTTCAGCGTGGTGTCCTTGTGGCCGTGATGGCTAACTCCGCTCTGCTGATATTATCGGACACAAAATTGTTACTGGTTCAGCCCATTGAATCAAACAAACGCCTTGGCCAATCCCTTGTAGGAGACAGGAAGAAGTAGACAGATTGTTTGAGGACATGCTAAACCAGGGTTTAATTGAACCCTTTAAGAGCCCCTGGGCTTCTTCCATTTTACTGATCCCGAAGAAAGACGGAACCACGTGCCTGGACTACATGCAACTCAGTACTGTCACAAAGAAAGATCGCTACGCTCTTTCAAGCATACAAACCAAAAAGTGTAATGGCCTTTAGCTTTAGATTGCTTCCGCCATTTCTAATAACCAGCGAACTTCAACGTTCTTAAAGCTTCAAGCACAAATTCCTTTCAATCAACAGGGACTTCAATTTCAGACATTTATTCACTCAGCTCATGGTTAACGCCTAAATAAATCTCTAAATTCGGGGTCTTTGGTAAACTTGCGAGGATGGCGCGTGAATTACCTCCACGATGGCGGAAAACCCGATTAACTCGAGTGCCGATGAACGTCACGTCACGGCTCGTATTTGTGAAGAAAGGGGCTAACGAAGGTTCTCATTATTTATTCAACGAAGTTTCCTGGTGGACTCGATGAACGAAAGGCTACTAGGGCGTTGGTAGTTGAAGGATCACGAGGAGTGATCGCACAGCATCAGTTTAAATACATTTCATGCCACCCAAATGCTTTATTTCCCATCCCGCCAACTCCCATCGTCATTGTTATATTGCCCTCTACATGGCAATTGAATACAGAATTAAGAAAGCTTCCATGTTCCTAGATGTTAAATACCTTATCGTGCTATAGTTTCGGCGGGAAAGATATCGTTTTACACGTAGCATATAGTCTGATGCTGAGCCATTTAAATTTTTTAATTGGGACAATAATTCGGCGTAGTCCTGAACATCGACATTGCGCATACATAACTGAAATTTATCCGAATTCTTGAAGAAATTACTCTCCCTGATCATTATTAATGTTGCCTACAACATTGTTTGAAGTACTACGTACTTTTCATTGTCACACAAACATATGCACAGCGCGACGTGCGTAGCGGTTTCAACATTCACAACACGTGGTCACGGGGTTAGTCTGTGGCTTCATAGAAATCGGAAGGATCGCCTAGGAGTTTTGCCAGCGGGATTCAAAACTGGAGTTACGAGTTTAGTCAGGGAACACTTATTACTTAATGAAGGTTTTTACCACTATATTCGGACTGCTACAATCGAGAGCGACCAGGAGAAGACCTTTCAATGCGACTGCTCCAGCCGGCGGCACAACAAGTCTCTGAAGTCACCAGACTCACGTTCTTCTCTGAGCCTAGCGGACCAACGGCCATTGAAAACTTTTCCTCCCAAAAGCAGGAAGTAAGGGAAGATTTGGAAAGTTACGAATGTCTGAATGCCTTATTGAGGAAAACATTGTGTCAGTGTGAATGAAAGCGAATTTCAGATTCGGCTCATTTAGTTTTTTGGCGAATTCCAGAGATGAACCCTGTAGCGCAAGAAGCTGAAAGTCGTATAAAAGCGAATTTAGGCAAGGATGAAGCCAGAAACAAACTAAAGTTGTTATAGAAAAATCAAAATTCGTTATGAAAAAAAAACACTGCAAATGATTAAACAACGGTTTAATTCTTCCTGATCGAAAATATTACCGAATAATATGATTCAAGACAAGTGAAGAAACTCAACCAAAACGATATCTTGCTAGATTTGAGTTTTCAATACCTATTTTCAGCTCGACCCGAAACAATCTTGGTGAGACATGACTCATTCGATTCAGTGACAGAAGGCCCAACGCCACACAAGACCTGATGTTTCAGATAATTTCCTAGTTATCCACAGTCTCACACCTCTGAATCCCAGACTCTTCGATTCAGAATCGAAAAATTCTAGTAAATTCTACGAAACATGATCGGACTACGAGGGAGCAACGAAAATTTTCAGGGCGCTTTCTTCGCGACTCGAAGCAATAGTCAAGAAGCGACGAGTCGAACTGAGAGTTTGGCGTGAGACGAGAGGCAGTGTAGAAAATGAGCGCAGGCCGGAATACAGACAATGAAGCAAATCTTTTGCTACATTGTCCTGCGATTACCTGCACCTCTGAGAACCGTCCTAATCGACTCAGCATAGAAAAATTGGTAGAAAAACGTACGAAACGTAATGCGACAAAATTTAGTTTTTGGCTAATTTTTTAAATCATTTTTCGCCCATAACAACTACAAGTTTGGTCCGATCGGATTACCAAGTATGCAGACACAACTACATACCAAATTCGATCTGGGGGACTCGGTGTTCCATGTCTCTCAACCACTATTCCGTTCTTGCACCGTAAGCGCCTGCTTGCTTTGCAGGCATCTGGCTGGGATGTTGCATGTGCTGCGGCTGGTCTTCGATTTGTCCAGGATCAGCAGCGGTGGTGTGACATGGTGTCCATTTGCACCCCAGCCCAGTAAGCCTTCAGAGATTGTGGCTGTTCTGCATGGTTCGGTTGATGAACGGCAGGATCCCGAATCCCTCTACTCATCTACGTGAAAGAAGTAAGGATTACCGGCACTTTCACGCCGTTCATGTGGCATCACTGCCTACAGCGATGAGATGTACAAGAGGCCCGGGATCGTACCGTTGTGAAAGCTTGCTGTCGTGCCTTTGGTAACCTGTTTGAGTCACTGAATCATGTGGTGCAGGTGTGTCAAAATACACACAAAATTTGAAGTCACGAGGATACAATACATCAGTCCACTTCTCTACTCCTCCAGCCACTCCTCGCCAAATTAAGTAACAACTATGTCTAAGTTACATAAAAATAAAGCAGGTATGAAAAGAGCCACCTGCGCCTATAACAACACACCACGGCTACAACAAGTAGTAAACACACAGTGGATCCCATTATGTAGGACATGGAACACATTTGTGCCTACGTCGACATTTTCTGCAGCCATTTGGATGGGATGAGGGTCACCACAACGGGGTAGCCTCGCCAATTTCGAAGCTGGCCATCAAAGCTAGTCCCCCTGCACCCACCCACACCAGTGTCCCCTGCCACGACCCCCCCCCCCCGGGGGGAAAGTGTGGCGGCAGTAATGAAGGAAGAACTGCGTAGGGCAATTACCCAGCAGCCATCACCACCAGTCCCCCAAGCTCAAGGAGCTCTACCAAGCCAACTAACTTCCACAGGCTCCTCTTATGCAGCACTAGCTGCCACTGAGCCCTCCTCCCTAATGGAGCTGATGCCAAATGTAGCCAAATGTGTGCTATTTCGTTGTATTCGTTCTTTATTTCTGACATGGTGGCAGAACATGAAATAGGATTATGAAGTAGTGCTTCAGTTCGCGAATCGTATTTTCGGATTTCACGGAATCGCGGCGTTTGTTTACCCGGAATTTATAGTGAGTTTCACTTACTGAACCTCGACTACGATCGTGACAGAAACGATGGCATGAAATCCAAAATGGTTCGATGGCACCGACTACTCTAGATTCCGTCTTCGATTCATTTTCTTCATTAAACGGAACGCACTCAGTTCTGGAAACGGAAAAACCGACGGGACATGTAGAGAAGTCGGCGTGGGAACAAATTGATGTTAAGGTACATAGTGTTCTTGTGGATGCAGTAACTTAAAGATTTTAGATGAGATTGCTCATGAGAAAAGAAAGAATCTTAAACTTAAAATTTGAGGATGGCGAAAATACTCAGGATTTTTTCAGCCGATTTGAGCAACACGTCAAAGGACGCTAGTGAGACAGTGACTCAAGAAGAAAAGCTTTCTTATCATCTACTCATCCTTCCAGGTAAGTCTAATCACATCATTTGTGTATTAGAAGCAATGTCATAGGATAAACGTAATGTTGATTGTGTTAAAGGCAAACTTATGTTTGGCCACTGGAAGTCGAAAAGTTCAAACCCTGACGTATCCGTGGAAAACGTTGCACTAAAGGTGTAAGCCCGTTCAGGTAAACAATCAACAAATTTTATTTGTCATAGATGTGGCTTGACTGAGCATTTTTGCAAGAACTGTCGTGTAAATATTCCTTGTACTTCTTCAGGACCAAGCGAAGAAAGAAATAAAATTGTGAAAAATGGGTATAACCCTCGCCTACATGCTCGGGGACGTGTTTCCACCAATAATACTGAAATCAACGTAAATGAAGAGGCCAGTTACTGTGAATGTACTAGTGATACTGGCTTTGACACATTCCAGAAGATGACAATGATATGCGCTCATTTTATGCAGAACTCTTATGCGCGGAAATTAAAACTGAACAACCCGTATTCGATAGTGAGTGCGAAAAAATCAAAAGGAACCGAGATAATGACCGCTCTGATCACACTGTAAATAATAACAAATATTTTTACTGCGTGAGTCCTTTCAAGAATCCAATTAGTGTCAAGGTGGCTGATGGGTTTTCGATGAAGGAAAACCATTCATTTTCATATTGGAAAAATCAAAACGCATGCAAATATAAAAGGTAGAAACGAGTATATTAATGTTGAGATGTTTATTTTTACTCAGCCTTGCTCTTGTGACTACTGCTGGTTGCTTAGTTTCTGCTGCTGGCTCTGTGGCTAAACTCCAGAACAATTATGGTCAAACTGTTGAAATTGCCCACCACAGTGAAAACCCGTTCAAGGGCAAAATCAATATTGGAAATTGAACATTCTGATGTGACATTGTGCATAATCCTGTTGGATACTCAGATACAGGTTATCGTATACTAGTCAACAATGAAGTCAAAGAAAGCCCACATGTACGAAGTGCACAGTCTTGTCACTTCCCATTCAGTGATTCAGATTCTGAGAAAAAAAAACTGGCAATATCTAAAACAGCGTGAATCTTGAAACTCATGATATCCCAAACACTGATACCTCTGATAATAGACACAAGACCAAAAAGGGACAGGAAACCACCACGACACTTTGAGGATTGTGTTATTGATGCAAATTGTACCAAAGTTTGTGCCCCATAGAGTTATGAATAAGCAGTAAGTTCGGCTGACTCAGCACAATGGACCAAGGCTGAAAAGAAGTCTTATGTCTTGAAAAAAATTAAACTTGAACTCTAGTTACTCCACCTGACAACAAGAGAATTGTGCCTGTGAAATAGATTTATAAGGTGAAGTCTGATGGTACATTCAAGGCTCGGCTTGTAGCGATTGGTTTTCGCCAACCTTATACAGAAACTGAAGAAAGTTATTCACCAATAGCAGCTATGGGGACACTGAAAACAGTGCTCTCTGTCGCCTGTCACTATGGCTGGCTTATAGAACAAATGGCCGTAGATACTTACTTTTTAAATGGGAAAGTTTAGTCTGCAGTCTACGTAGACGAATCCAAAGGTTTCAACTTGGACAAATATGAGACCTACCTTCTCCACAAATCTTTGTATGGACTCCGAGAGAGTCCTCGATAGAGATTGGGGGTTTTCTTGCACATATCAGCTGAGGACGGTGAAGAACATAATTATGATTGATCGGGGCAGAGATGACTCGTTAGTGAGGAAGAATAAACTATTTCGATATATTCGTTCTTTATTTCTAGAACAGCTGAAGGACGTCAGGCCCCTGTTCACAAAAAAGAGGTGCCAACAGAGGGGCTGGGCAATTGAGGTGCCACGCAGCCTACATAAAAAACTAGAGGGGGCAAGGCACCCTACACAAGACTCACGCTGTACCATTCATGAGCGAGCAATTGCCCTCCAGGAGTCACAAGTGGATTATAAATAGCCTAAAAACAGTTTGCATCCTTCAGCACAACACAAATAAGAGTTCCCTGGTTAGTGATGAGCTGCTGCAAAGTGCACTCAAAAAACGCTGCAGCGTTCTCGCCTTACAAGAACTGTAGATGGGATCCAAAACCCTTGGTCTGGGATTGCAGGCACGAGTGGTGGCTGCAGCAAGAACGGGATGCTCGCCCTCCCCCACCCTTGGCTGTTGTGCTCATCTGAGCTGGTTTTAATATCATTTTAAAGGCAATTCGGCGCATCAGCGGCTGCCAGCCTTCAACCACTCGAGTGGGCTCCAGCAGGCCTATCACGACGACCCTGCACAGTCTCTGCCGATTCAAACGCCACATCACCATTGTGGGTGAGTCTGGCGTGGCATATATAGAGTTGCCTACCAAGTACGACTTGGTTGTTTTCAACGACCCCACAACTGAGGTGACCTATGATGGGCCCAGGAGGAATATCGTGCGTTGTCGTCACAGCCGTGAGTCACACCACTCGAGCGGGCTCCAGCAGGCCTATCACGACGACCCTGCACAGTCTCTGCCGATGCAAACGCCACATCACCATTGTGGGTGAGTCTGGCGTGGCATATATAGAGTTGCCTACCAAGTACAACTTGGTTGTTTTCAACGACCCCACAACTGAGGTGACCTATCATGGGCCCAGGAGGAATATCGTGCGTTGTCGTCACAGCCGTGAGTCACACCCTACTACTCAAATTGCTGGGTTGGCAAGTCATACCAGGTGCAACGCGGAGCGATCACATGGTTATTGACTTTGCCATTAGACATGACAACATTATCTGCAGACACGCGTAAAAAGCTATTTAGTTATTGATATCAATAAATGTTTCTCTGTCAGTCCAATGAATAGATATGAAAATCAAATCAAGTGTCAAAAATAATGTTTTTAAAAACATTTTTGTAAACACCGGGGTAACTGTTTCACCAGATTTGATCAATCTTAGAGTCTTCCAGCCGCCCATACCCACATTTTGTTCTCCGTAATGATTCCTGTAAAAATGCGTTGAACGAAGATATAGGGCTGTGGCGACCATCGGTCTCGGCATACAGAGCGCGCTAGCTACGTTGGACTCTACTTCACTTGAAAACTCTTTACGGCGTTGCAACCTTCCAGATAACAAAACACTAACTTTTTCTCATTCTCTCGCTATCAGTTTTCAGCATTCACGTGTTCAATTAACTAGTTTAATAAAGGTCTCAACCCTTAAGTTTCGGTGTGAAAGTCATCTCAATAAGGCACCCACAGGGCCTTGCCCATAAAGGTGTCTGAGCATCACCGTCATCAAAGTTACTGTAACTGTTGGCGTACAAACAATGACATTTATGTTGTAGTGAGAAGGCAAAGTGAGCGACTCGATGGGAACGAGAGAGCCAATTAGCTCACAATTTGAAGTCAAAGCAAGCGGACATGCTGTAATGCGGCAGGCACAGCTGCAAAACATTGTAAAAGAGGGACATCAACAAGGCATGGCGCTGGCGACACGTGGATAGGGAAATAACGAAGAAAACGTCAAACAAGGAAAGAAAAAAGCGCGAAGCGTAGTGACTGACGGGGAAACGCACCAAAGGAGTAGGAGCAAGTAGCGAAACATACTGTATGGATTAACGCGAAATATAATGATTAGTACTGCGCTACATAGATAAAGGGAGGAAAGCGATAAGAACTAGGCGTGAACAGGCCGAGTAGCAAATTAGAAATGATTAACGTAAGCTATGGTCATTACTTGAAGGGGTTGACATGAATAGGGACTACTCAATAAATTCCAGAACCTTAAGCGCTACTTATTCTTATTCAAAATGTTAAATTCTACCAAGTTCAAATAAACCGAATAAAGCAACAGATTTGATTAGTTGCTGGACTCATTAATATCGCGGAATGCAAGTTTGTGATATACCTCAAACCCTTCTGTTAGGTCTTACTTAACATGGAGGAAATCCTTTGTTTTCAAGAAGGTCCAACGTAGTATCAGAGCATGAGGGGGTTCGGACCCACTTGCACCCGTTTGCAGGTAAAAGTTCAAGTGTCGCGAGAAGTGAAGCAGGTTGGCAGCCTAGGTCGTACGACGGGAAAGGAAGGCACTACGCATGAAAATTGACGGAGGTATGTGATCTGATATCATATGTATACTTAGTAACGGCATTTCATGAAATAAGTCGAGAAAATGACAATCTGGCTTTCACTAAACATGAGGATATGAAGATTTCAAGACCTAATACTTTAAGACTACTTCACTTTGAACCAACGGTGTCTTCAAACATTAAACATTTGTTCAAATGAATCAAGCTGAATGCTCGACAGCTCAACCGTATGTCTGCGTCGAGCCCCTCACTTTATGTTATGGTCTGTGACACAATTGTTGAATTGATAGAAACTTGGTAGATTCCAGCTGTGAAATCTCTGGTAAAGAGATGCTGCTCGATTTACATTTGCGTCAATTAACGTTGTATTTGTAGTTTTCTTTCCTAGCGTCTGCCACTCCCACCATTTCTGTTTCAGGATTAAGGTGTTGCCGTTGTCCTGATCATTGTACTATGTCGAAACAGTTCTAATATGTAATGAGGCGGCCAATAGATTGGATTTGATTTTAAAGCAGATTAGTTCGTCATCGTCGTCCTTCAATAGAACTCCTTCTGAAGTAATAATCACCGTAGTCCTGGTTGTTAGAACAGTTGACTCTTACATTCGCGTAGTTTCTGAAAGGGTCATTGTTTCCCCACAATGAGTTTCTAGAATTATGTAAATTGCAACCCTTAATAGGCACTTAACTTGTTTGTCTTTCCATCCCTCTCGCGATTAGTTTTTTTATTGTTTTTGAATTGCTAATACGATAAACTTATAACCACTTTGACAAGATTGTTGAATTGATGTGCTCGATCTCGTTAAATAACTAACTACACGCAAATCGCTCGTTTAAAAGCCGGTCATAGTTGAGTTGATGGCATATTAGTTTGAGTGACTGACGCAGTCAACTTGATGATTATTTGCGTTCCTTGGCGAGTGACGAACACTAGGCACCGTTCATTTTCCGTACTGTAGAATTGGGAAAGATGCAAGCATCACCACTTTAGGAACCCCTTCCTATTTTCCTTCTGTTTTTTTTTAACGCTACGAAATAACACATTTCACGTCACGCATTTTTCAATACCTCATTAGGCCTCCTGTAATGGATATTAGTGAAAGTACCTACCTCGCGTAAAATGGTAATATGACAAGATCACATTGTAAATTCTGAAGAAGGTATTAAATGACTCTTATTCAATGTTATTATTTTAGCAATCGCCTAACTGTCTTCCTTCTTCGGAGTTACAAACGTTTATACTATACGAGTACATCTTCCATTTTTCAGCAAACGAACTTTCTTTCTTTTCCCTTTCCTCCAATCTTTCAAAGACATACATTAAACATAGCTACATTAAAACTGTTTCCAGTTCGATGATTGCTTGAGCTAATTTGACTCTCTAGAACCAACAGCCAACAACTGAGGTGCGTGACAAAAGTTCATATCAGACGAGAAATAGGCGATCACACGACAGAGCCGTTTTAATTACTGGGGATTGTAAAACAAATGCTATCGCAAAGGAAAATATCGTTTTGAGCATAACGTCAAATCCATGACGTATCATTTTTTGAAACACGAAAAGTGGAGAAAAATCTATCTTAAAACCGAACTTTACATACTCGTATATATTTTCCTATTGGTTGGTTAATACCCCGTCTTCGGTCAGTGAAATGGTTTTAGAACTTCCCCTCACAAAGTTTTCATTTGACCCCTAGCTATGAGCATAGTACAGCAGTTTTTTGATGCTGAGTAGAACAGGACAGGCTTCAGAGATGTAGGACTAAGTCCAGATGGGCAACAGTCACAGTAAAATCAGAGTAAATATACTGAGATGAATTGGAGCACTTGAAGGAACTCCTTATATTTACCTTAACGTTACCTTTTCTCTGCCTCCTACAAAATATGGTTTCAAAAATTAGAGAAACGCTGCAAATTATTACAGAACGGTTTCGTTTTCTTGCACAGCATTATTGTACAGCGTGACGCGGTCTCACACCTCTGAGACCCATCTCATTCCACTCGGCATCAAGAAATACCAACGAAACCATTTTTTGCCCACAACAACTATGCTTCGAGGTTAACCAGTACTTTTCGATGCTGAATTTTCATACCTGAGAGGTTTACAAACAATGCACATGATTAGTCGTTTCCCAGATTGTTGATACATCCATGTTTTATCCTCAGTATTCTTCGAGGTTTGATAAAATAGGATCGGTTACAATCATCATCATCATTTCCAATCAATCATCATGTGATCATTTCCAGCGTTCCTTGGCGTCCTTGGAGTGTGTTCTTACTAGTTTTCTTGATGCCGTCTCACTGCTCCGAGACCTGTCCGATTCCACATCGTAAATAATAGAAAACGATACGAGAGACGAACTAACTACTAGGGAACAACGAAAATTGATGCAATTGGCACGACGTGACGAGTCGAGCTGAAGGGTGGTCGTAGTACCAGGGGAGGCAGTGCTGTAAGTGAGCGCAAGCTGGGGAGAAACGATAACGTTGTTCGGGTGATTGGCTATGTTTGAATTCCCATGCCTTGATTACGTGTTGAGGTTTGTTGGATTGTCTAATTTTGAGGGAGGGTTGTTAAAACATTTTGAGACCAAAAACTTGGACGTATATTATTCAGAAAGGATAATATACGAAAAAACCTAGTTGAAACCTTGAATTAAACTGGGGTGAGAGCAAATTGGTGGTCAATTGAAACTAACATAACAGCCACAGAAAAGTCGTACGCTTTTAGATCTCAAATGGTGCGAAATTCTCGATTTCCAGCTCAGTGGGCGGTGTTGAACAATTAAATCTCTACAAAGTAGTGCTCGCTGAATGAAACTCGTCGTCCAACACGTTACGCAAACGGGTGTAAATTATGACCAGAAGTAATAGACGATGTGCTAGAACCAGAAACTACCCCAGCACATTTGAACATTATGAAAACAACTGAGCAAACCAAATCAAATAGTGTCTTAGCCTTAGTAACACCTGGAGATTTGAAAGAGTGGATTGACCGAGACTGTCCATTTTGCAGAATCTCCGATAGCTCATCATATCCGATAATCCGATATCACTTTGGTCCCCACTACGTACTGGGCCCAGCAGAGTGCCAGTCCCCAACGTGCGTTTATGAGCTGATTTCCTGACATTATTCTGCGTTCGTGTTGAGAAGAAATGCACTCGTGTGCATTAACAACCACAGGCAGTTAGTGACAAAAAAGACATACATCAGCTGTCATACCGAGTCCCACAATCCCCCCCCCCCCTAGTCCCGATCTTTTCTATAATTTTCTGTGTGAATGTTCTCAATAAAATAAAGCCACACGTTTCTAACATCAACTTCAGCCAAATAAAAAAGTTCACTGCAACGTTTTGCGTACCTATAATTCACCAGGACTCAATGTTCCACGTAAAATATTGCTTATAAAGATCCTAAGTGGTGTTATAACGAGTCCTTCTTGGTTAAAAACACCTTGCACCATCCTTGCTAGTGTCTACTACGTTCTAATTTGTTTACCTTCTGTTATGAAAAAAGGGATATTTGTATTATTCGCCTATTCACTATATTTACTGTCATTTCACTGTTTATCATCTAGCCGCAGTTTTACATCTCGGAAACCAGTCCTCTTCGACTCATCATTAAAAGAAACATAGCAAACGAGACCAAACACGACGTAAATTCATGAGTTTCCGGTTGGATTGCCGAGTAGCCGGGCACAACTTGATGCCAAATAGGATTTCTGTGCGAAAGAGTGAATTTTTTAGACCAAGTTAAGTGCCACAAATGGCCCAGCGGTGGACAGCAGACCGACATTTCACATTTGGAAACCCTATGCCATGAAGCGTAAAGTATCAAAGTTTGGGGAATCGCGTATAGAACAGATTGGTGTGAGAAACTGGAAAGAGCGTAAAAAGAAAAGAGCCTGAGATCAGTGAACGCGGCGTGGAGTTGACAGTTGTTTTCTCTTGTGAAGCGGCCGCTGGCTGATGGTACTGGCACGCCGCATGGTCCTCCGTGATGGAAACTGAGTGCCCTGTGTAGGTGCGTTTCTTCGAGGTACCGGTAACACCGCAAGTTATCCTGACCAAAAACATTGGTGCGCGAGTATTATGAAGAATGAATAGTAAACCAGAATATTAAGAAAACTGGGTGTATATAAAAATCCAGAAAATGACAACTCATATGCAAACGAATTTGTTTGCAGTGCACTTCGGAATCTCATTCCGTTCAATTCAACACCAGACGCTTAGCATCAAAGTGGTGCATAGCTGGTTTCGACTCGAACGTCACCTAAAGCTAAAACCATCATCTTTCGGAAAATGAAGTATCTATTGATTTCACACCTCAATCATGCATATTGCATATCGTGCAAATACAATTTGCCGTCGAGAATTCGGTCTCACACCTGGGTTTACGTGGTACACAAAATAGTTGGCTTCAGTTGCATGAGGCCAGAGTTACATGATTGATAAAGAGGGCACGTAATAATTTCTGAGGAAATAATTAAAACCCCATTACTGTTTTTGACTCCATCATGATAAGGAAAGGTTCTAGGTCTAACTCAAACTCTATTGAGTTGTACATACGAATTTCTGGAAAAAAAAATTTCCTGATTCGAAAAGTGGTCTAAGAGAGAATCCACAATATTCTGGAGGAGTCGATACTGTAAAGAACTCTGTCGATGTTCACTTTGAGAGGGTTCCGATAGTATTTGTATTAGGTGCAAATCTTAAAATTGTTAATGTACTGTTACGGGGGAAATGAGAGATTGAAGGGGTATCACACTAAGAGAGTCAAGGAGTTCATACGATATCAACCTAATGCAATTGGAACACAGAGTTTTATTCTCAATTACACTCGAGGAAGTTTAACCACCACAAACAGGGAACTGGGTGGGAGCGAACGCGAGCGCAGACGACGAGGAAACCGCTCGGTTACAACTGACAGCAGCGAAGTTTCGGGCGAATCGGGGCATTTGAGGTGCCCAGTCAGCACAAATGCCCCGAATGAGCCTCCGCTGAATCGAAGGATTTGGTTCGTCCCTTGGATCGTTTCCCTCGTGTATTTCTTCGATAACCCGGTAATTTAAGATCCCTTCGCGGTATTTCTGACCGAGCCTAATCTCTTTGCTTCATCATAAACGTGTTCTAGTTTCATTCGAATTTCGTAGAAGGTGAAGTTCTTGATAATAATGCAAACAAACTGTTCGAAAATGTCCATATTAGGTAAATTCAGTATTTAAATCGTGCTTTGTGTATGTATCCTATAAAAAATTTTATTGATTCCACTTCAACGTTGAATTGAGAGAGCAACGGGGTACGGATTTGGTGGCTGAACATTTTGACTATTGTTACAATCATTTTTGGTTTATTCTTCATCCTGAATAATACACCTACGTTTGGCATCGTCTCAGTAATGCGGGACTGTGTCTAAATGGACGACAGTGAAATCATAACAAATACAGTGAGGAGATTCCCTCACGCCTCATACCACCTGCCAGTTGACGTATCGTGCAATTGTGTTCCGTTGTAATGGTCCTATTTCGTACGTTTATCAGTATTTTTCGATGCTGAATTGAATTGTACGGGTCTTGGAAGTTCTCTACAAACATTGTCATTTGCATGTGAGTTGTCGTTTTCCAGATCGTTGATATAGCCATGTTATTCTTAATATTTTTCGACGTTCGTATGTAATATGATAGGTCGCAATCATTTAAACTCATACAAACCGTTACGTAATAATTTAGAGCGCTTAGGTTTATTATTCTTTCTGAATAATATACCTACGTATTCGGTCTGGAAAATGTGTCTACGATCCCTCCCTCCAAATTTGGCTCCTCGTTTTTCAAGGCATAGGGATCCGCCGTGCACCTTCCAGGCCATATGTTGCCTTTAACGTGGTCTAAACAATCCGTTCTGTAGCACATAATTCCATTTGGTATCTAGCTGTGCCTACCTGCTTGGCAATCCGAGTGGATGAAACCCACGGTTGCTATGGACAAAAAATATTGAAAAATTAATAAAAACGCTGTTTTGGCAGTTTTATCGCAATTACATCGCGTTTGCTAGTTTCCTAGGTATTTTTAGATGCTGGGTCGAATGGAAGTGTACGACTGCGAATAGGCCAAAAACAGTGTAGTCACAATAATAATAGTGAGCCAACATCTACTACTTGAACAAACTCGCGAAACAATACATCGATAGTTATCGTTTCATCGCTTTCATTCCCGCTCTTCTCACTCCAACCCCGCCGTGCCAATTGCCTACACGGCCTTTCATTTTCGTCGTTCCGTTGTAGTCAGGTGATGTGTGGTATCGTTTACTAGTATTTTTCGATGCTGAATCGAATGGGATGTGTCTAAGAGGTGTGAGGCTATGCATAGCTGTGCAAGAAAATAGTAAACCATTGTGTGATACTTTGAAGCGTTTTTACAAATATTAAAGAGTTCATCTTTTATTGGGATCGCAACAATTGCTCGAATGAAGTATGTTGCTGGGGTTGCATCGAGTTTCTTCTGTGTTTCGTCGTCAGTCATTTTTACTGTCGATGATTTTGCCTCGAATGTGTCTACCATGCCAATCTCAGCTTCTTCGTGGGCATGGATTGAGCAATTAAACGGGTGAGTAGCAGTGAGCAGTGGACAAGCCTTTTTTTACTCGGTGTCGAAGTCATAGATTGGTTGGCCATTTAAACAATTTAGAATCCTGTTGTTCGATAGTCAACAATCTTTGAAGAGGGTGGTGGTATGAATATATTTTGAATTTTACTTCCAATGGATATGGGCGGAAATGTTGGACGCCTCAAACCACTGCTAGGAGTTGTGTATAGTTAGTTTGTAGTGAATAAAGGAAAGATGTCGCTGAGCTGCACATTGCGAAGCTGGCGAAAGCTATCAGCAGGCCTGCTTAATTTGCAGTCAGGATGAGAAGGGTTCCGATTTATACACGTTTAGATTATTAGGCGTTGTCCTTTTCAATCTAAGGAACTTTAGAAGTTCCACTAAAAAGGTGTGAAACCCGTATAAGTCCACGCTTTTACGCGAAATGATAGGAGCGGTCACTGGTATACAGTGACAGTCCTTGCGACACTCCTCTATGGAAGAAAGCTAACGACAGCGGAACAGCCAAATGACGAATCGTCATTGACTACCGAAAACTTGACGAATCGATCCAATCGGACGAACCCTGCAGTTTTTATGGGCTAAAATTGGGTTAACAAATGTGACAAATTATCACAAGGCAAATTCTGCTACTTGAAGGAACACGAGGGACAATGTAGCGAAAGTTATTGTTTCTACATAGCTTGAGCTTATTTCCCACACTGCCTTCCTTCTCACTCCAACCAGCCTTCAGCTGGACTCGTCACGTCGTGCCAATTGCCCATTGTCTTTCGTATTTTTCGGTGGTGAATTGAATGGGACAGGAGAGGTGCTTTACAAGCACTGTAGTTCGCATCTAAGTCGTCGTTTCCCGGATTGGCGAAATGACCGCGTGAATTCTTGAGGCTCCATGGGTAGTTGGTACTATAAATGGTTTCACGCGTTGTTTAATCGGGAAAATGATTTTTCCCAACGAAACTTTTAGTTCCTCCCGTATCCGCAAGGGTCTCGGGAGCGTGATATAAGGAACCGCGCTTATGGTTTTGCACTCGACGTTCATCATCTCGAATCCTAGGACTCGAAGCTGATCTCACCTAAAAAATTCCGATCTTTCGGTAATACATTCCGTTCTTCGAACTCTCAATTAACATAGTTTAGGTAGTATTTAGATTCGGGGCCACTATATTGTGTTTCACCTGAGTACCGTCCATGATTTTAAAACTAAAAAGTTTTTGTGTATGAACATATGACATGATATTTAGATTAAAATCAGATAAGCTCGTTAGTTGCTGATTTCTAGTTGTGCCCGCCTTCTCGGCAATCCGATCGGACGGAATCCGCGGTTGTCTTGGGCAAAAAATGGTTTAAAAATTGGCCGAAAACAATATTTTGCGTCCAGAAGATAAACAGTGAAATCAAATTAATTTTTTAAAAGAATGATACGGAAACCCGCTATCAGGTTGCATGCACTACTTACACTACTTGCACTAGAAACTTTACGTTTTGCGGTAACGTTTGAGGAGGGGGTAGGGTTTTAGGGGAAGTGTATGCACCACACTCACTGACAAACAGCACACTAAACTGAACATCCTTTCTGTTTGTTTTTTTCTCTAGAGATTCCAACTTCGACGACAGAATTTCGGGCTCAGCGGTTTTATATAGGCCTGGAAGGGGGGGGGGGGAGTCACATCGCAGTACAATTTTAAAACTAAGGAAAAGAAAAAGAAATTGTGAAGCCGGAAGTGATGAGGGAAGACTGTGCAATGGGAGGCAGAAGCGGAATCGAGTAAAGAAGCGAACGGCCTCCGAGTGGGGTTCGCAGTGTTTACCCTGCGGATGTGTGGACTTCGAGGGAAGAGTAAGATCTAAGGAGGAGGGAAACACACGTGGTCGTCCTTTAAGACACACGGAGGTTACACTTAAGAGTTTTCCCCCTCCCCGATTTAAGATACACCGTTCGACCGCCTCTCTCTCGCACGTCCGCCTCTGAACGCTCGGGAGCGAGGTGAGCAGACGAAGAAGACGAAGAAAGACAAGACTAGGCGACTTACCTCCCCTTCGAGGGTCGGGTCGACGGTTAGACGACCCGGAGAACCAACGCTCGCCCGCGTCCCCCCGCTCGGTCCGACACCATTTCCGAACCGTCCGCTACTTGACTTCGCACTCCGAAACGTATTTTTTTTTAATCAGCAGACGACCGGCTCTCGAAACTGCGGCACAACTCTGTGCGCTTCGCCCTCACAACACAAAACCGTACAGGTTTTTCCACGAGTTGTGACGGGAGCCGCCGGTGGTGGGCGGTGGGTGGGGGAAGTTTTCTAACGCCCCCCGGTAGATGGCACCAGTGTGGGGGGGGGGTCCTTCCACCCCTCACCAGTACCGACGGATGTGGAGGAGAGCGAGAGAGAGACAAATGAAAGAGTGAAAGGGGAAGCGAGAGGAAAAAGATCGATAAAAAAATTCCTGCGCTGTTTTTTATAAAGCTGATGCTTCATTACCGCTCCTCAGTCCCTTACGCTCTCATCCCCCCCTCCACCCGCGGCGACAAGCTCACCACCTCCCACCCACCCTTCACCATTCAACCGCCACAGCATTTGTCTACCTCACCCCACAACCTCGCGGAACCGACGCACAGTCCCATGTTCCCTGCACCATCTAAGCGATTTCCCCTACCCCGCCAACCACATTACCTACTTCTACTATCATTAACGTGTAAATGTACTTGATTTACAGTGGGATCGTACGCAACATTAAAACGTGGGTGTTTACTAGAGAGGTCTAAATTATTTGTGGATTGTTGGAATTTTTCCTTGGATTCAGATTTGTTAACTGAGAAACAGAGTAACTCCTTTTGCTATGTGAATATCATTTTTATTATTTCCCGCTCCCCAAATGGAAAGGGAGAAATGATATCGTGAAAAAAGTCGAATTTTTTTCTAGCCACATCACCTACTTCTTTATCTGAGCACCGCGGTATTTACTCCATCTTCGTCGACTACCTTCCTCTACACTGTATGATTGACCATAGTAGATAGTACGGAGGGTGGTGTACTACCGTGTAGTACCTCAGTACCCATTAGCATGCAGCCACGGAAATTGCTACTCCTGCGGGTGGTAAATTAGTGCAATAAACATAATCCCTTCAACCACCTAAATAGGTAAAGGATTGCGCACCATGGGACTTGAAGTGGTCACTAATTAATTTTCGTAAATGAGCAAAGCACTCCGCCATTGCCAACCTCGCTACTGTTTCGAACGCAAGGCCGTGTTTAAGTTTGTGCGATTCCCCCGAAAAATGTGGCGCTCATGAAATTGAGAAACTTGAAAACCAAACTGCATTGTCATCTGAAAAGTTAATAAACGTTGTTTTAGTAACGATTGTCTTAACGAAGAATTAAAAACTCACTCCTGCAGTGTTTAATGGTGGGGTCTTACTAGTAATATAGAGCGAGTGAGTGAGTCCAATTCATTCAGAGCATGCGGAAAAATAGACCAGGCTGGTTGGATAGAAGGAGAGTAGGAGTTACAATCGTGTAAAAACTGTGAAACAGTTTCCATCGATGTGAAGCTGGGATGGAGGACCAATACCTACCAGAGAGTAGGTGTTAAGCTCAGTAGGGGTATAGTAAGGTGAGTTAGAGAAAAAAAAAAGAGAGAAAGATTTTGAGAGAGAGAGAGAGAGAGAGAGAGAGAGAGAGAGAGAGAGAGAGAGAGAGAGAGAGAGAGAGAGAGAGAGAGAGAGAGAGAGAGAGAGAGAGAGACAGACAGACAGACAGACAGACAGACAGACAGACAGACAGACAGACAGACAGAGAGAGAGAGAGAGAGAGAGAGAGAGAGACAGACAGACAGACAGACAGACAGACAGACAGAGAGAGATAGGCACAGAGAGAGACAGACAGACAGTGAGAGAGAGAGAGAGAGAGAGAGAGAGAGACAGACAGAGAGTGAGAGAGAGAGAGAGAGAGAGAGAGAGAGAGAGAGAGAGAGTGAAAACTGCATTGACGATTTTGATTACACTTACAGGTTACCTGCCACTAACAAGCTTATCTGATTTTAATCTAAATATCATGTCATATGTTCATACACAAAAAACTTTTTAGTTTCTGTATTAATCAAAACAAACAAATCAACACAAAATGTGACACCATGTGTACCCCACTCAAAACACTTCACAAACGGAAACGACCAACTGGCGGATTTACAGACCACCCTATACAAAAAAGACTTCGAACCAACTATCAACAAACTGTTTATGACATAATAACTAGCCGTGCATTCCTTTCCTTTCACTCCCAACGGATTTTCCAAGAGGGTAATGACCAGACACCTTCTCTTCCAACCCCCCTGCCAAAACATCATCCCGTAAACCTTTCTCTTCGTATTTAAAGACCACAACCAACTAACTAATTTGTGTACTGAGTTACGGCCAGACGATGATGTCTAAACCAGCCAGAGAAGTCAGACCCACCAAAAAGGTACATTAACTGTAACAACTTATCTAGTGACGGAATTAACCCAATCACTTTAATACGCGATTAAAAAACCGTCCCACGATTTCAACATAGCCGTGATGCCGATTGATAATAAAAACAACTCGTGAACCCTCAATTCACCCTCCTTTGAGTTGGCACTATGAAAAATAACTCATTCAACCTTCCACTTCATTCAGTATGAGTACATGCTTGAGGTGAGTCGGAAATACGAGTATCAGTTCTGCTCTAAGTACATTAAAAGTACCTTTTTGAAATTTCCTAAAAGACGGCTATTACGAGGTACTTGCAGCAACTTGTAACTATATTTAGTTATGCACTGCCGTGTTCATTTCATTCCATCACTCGACTGCAAGTTTACTAGAAGTTTCTAATGTTTAGGTCACTATATTGGCAGACTACAAAAACACTCCGCTTCTACCTAATGTTCAAAACCTCTACTTGAGTTTCCTTAATGTTTAGGCATGAAAATAGACGTGGTTTTGTAGATCGTAGTGGACGTCAAAAACAACAAGCTGCTATCGTATACCAATTTTGAGGCGATAAATAATTTTGAACATGAATTGTTGAACCAGGTGGGGATGACCCTGAGTTTCTCAAATTGTAGCAATTCTCTGACCATAATTGTGTTATCTGTTCGATTCTCGGCGAGAGAGCTAATAATTTACAGCAAATACGATAGTTTCATTCGGCCGATTTCTTCTTGCTCCATATATGACCATTCTCAACATTCTCTTAGAGATCAATCATCCCGCTCCACCGGGGGAACCAAACGACATGGTTTGTCCACCCCACAAGCCCAGTCCTTGAGCATTAATACGCAGAAAGTTAAGTATTTTGCTGCTCGACTCTCATTTCTGATGTGCCACCTCAGAAGGGTACCTACAACTGGTAAAACCTTCACCCTTGCTTTGACTGTCCTTCTGCTCATTTCGCACCTTATATTTCTTTGTTTCCCACGTTATTAAACCGGTTCACGTTTGAGTTTCGAGTCTAGCTGTTCGAAAGCCTAGTTTTATGAATGTTTAGGTAACAACTTCGCTACAGTGATTTTCTTTACTCCCAGCCTGCGCCAATTATAGTTATTTCATTTGGCTGTCAAGATGACGTTTGTGGAAAAAGCTTGTATGCTTATGATGCCGTTTTATAAATAATTCACGGATCAAAAACGTTTGCCATATTGCCACTGATCGTTTCTACCTCATGTTAGTATCCTGAGTATTATTATAATCATATAATAATCCAGATAAAACACTGCGAAAAAAAATCTGCGGCTCAGCGCGGCTTTTCTGTCCAGGAGTACGCTTTTATTGGCGAACACACATGCCCTACGTCTTTGAGTTATGCGCACATTTTCTTGTCTGAAATATCTGGGCGTTCCAATAGTTCTCTTTTCTGCAGGTCTATGTAAACGTCGTGTAAATGATAATGAAAGAGATTGTGAAACGTGGAGAAGGAACTCTGCACGTTCACAGACAAATTATTATACATGTGTACAAGGCGGCTTGACGAAGGACGGCTAATATATTTTGTTATAGGATTTTGATAATCTCATACGCCTTTCAAATAGGCGAAAAAAAATTAAAATGAATGCGCAAATAGAAAATAATGAAAACACAGCACTAGTTAGCCTCTCGGCCTCGCAAGGAACCAAAAGTAAACACTTCCAAGGGAGAATAAATAAACCAATGAATGAATGTTAGTATCGTTTCAAATAAAGTGAGATGGTGGTGAAGATTAAGTGTGAAAGACAATGTTGGGGCGAAGATGGAGGAGTAAGGTGAATGGTTGTAGAGAGGAGAAGAGCTTTTGTCTTCTGTTCGCTGACCTCCGACAACCCCCTCCTGTCACTGACCACGACCTACGACACGACCTGCGCCGGTTCTTGCGGGCACTTGATACGCTCACATATGCGCTTACGTTCTCTGAAGATATTTTCCCTTTGTCTTCATCCACGACCCTTAAGGCTGATGTACACTCGTCGTGCCACTAAGCTTCATATTAACAACAATTTTCGTCTCAAATTAAATCAGTTCCGAACTAAACCACTCGCGATGAAGTTGTGGAAAACCATTTCATAAAATAAAACGGATAAAAAATATATAACAATAGTCTGTTTCCACTAAATTTGAGTTACAGTATTAGATCGATTTCGACGGTCAAGTCATCATCACAAACAAAAAAGGCAACTAGTTGGCAAAAGGTTGCCGAAATCGATCTAATACTGTACCTCCAATTTAGTGGAAATAGACAATCGTTATATATTTTTTATCCGTTTTATTTTATTAAATCAATTCATTGTATTGGCTTACTCCTGGACCCTAATCCTAAAATTCCATATATTTGATCCAAATTTTTTTTCTCAATAATCGCTCTAACGAGCCCTCAGACTATGGATAGTTAAAAATAACACAATCATAAACTAATTAGGAACAATCTCAGAAATTCTAGACTCCCAGCTCCCACCGTTTCTCTTACTACTATAACTCATAGCTTTTACCTCTGAAACAGGAAATACATAGTAGTTTCATGTACATAGTATCTTATCTGCTCTCCTTACTTATTGCTCAATAATGACCGTGGCATAAGTAGGAGCACCACAATAAATACGGGAACTGTAAGCTATACTATTTTCTACGACCGTGAAGTTATTTTTTAACGAGATCAAGTGAACTAAGTGTAAAATAAATTGAAGTAGCAAAAATAGTAGAGCAGTAGAAAGGCCATGAAGACCAGCGAATTGATAGAAATGCGTCGCACCAAAAATTTTTCCGATAGGTTATGACTTGGGCTTAATTTACGAAGATGACTCGAAATCAAAACTTTATATGGAGTTTACTTGGGCTCACCGAGTAAAACGGAACGGTTGGGCTCACTAATACAAAACCTAAACGCCATTTGCCCTTCGCAATGAACCAACTGTTAAACACCACATAATTGGATGTGTTTCCTTACATCTCATCGAATCTCAACAACCCAACAGGAAAATTCATTTGACGAAATAAAATTTGGATAACATAAATCTGCAGAATATTCGTCCCACCAGGACTTTCTACACCAAAGAGCACTGTATAACGTTGTACATATTAAATATCTTATTAGTATACAACCCCACCAAACATTATAAAACAGCCGTAGCCTAGAAATTACGCACTTACTTTGTACGTATGCAGAATACCTACACAATTAACTATGTTCTACTACAATCAAATTTGTGATTTTGCTTTATGTGGTTGAGACTGTTATTTGATATATTATTACACTACCGAGGCTTCTGTTTCCTATCTCGGTGTCAACATCATTTGTCTTATTTGTTTTGATACTATGTTATGTCTCAGTATTATTATTACCTTGTCAACGATGTGCCAGGTCCTTCAACTGTCAAGAAAGTTCTTGAGAACAATTTTCATCTAAAAGTAAAATAGTTTTTGCTAGTTGCATAATCTTGGAGTAGTCATTAGCGTCCAACCTCTACATAACTATATATTTGATTTCACATGATACAACTCTACAAAAAACAGTTACAACTTATTGTGATGTATATTTGGATTTGTATCATCGCTAATGCGTAATGCTTAATTTTAATTGTATGTGTACTTACATTACAAATTTCGCCCATCTTGAACGGAACCCATCAGTGATGACCATGATTTAAAAAACTTGATTAGTGTCGATTTAACTAACAAACCCTCTAACTAATAAGGCCGCGGGCTTACGTAACTTCAGTCTCTTCCCGATCTCCATTTAGCCTCATTATTTATTTCTGATTTATGTTGATTACCTAAAATTTATTTTATGCTATTCAAGATTAGTAGTTTCAGTTGTTGGCTTTAATTTATATCCCCAAATACTTTATATTTTATTTATTTGCATTTCAGTGGCATAGTTTCGAAGACGGTTAAGAGGAGACGACCATTTTATTCGGAACTAGAAAACATTGTCAAAGGATGTGGGGTGCTCAAACGCCTGCCCTTTAATAACTGGCCGTATAGTAGCTATTCCTCAGTGCTGCCTACACAATTACACGTGGGTAGCCTGAACACAGGGAAGAGGTTCCTCCAATGTTGCACCCCTGTTGGAACAGCTACAAAATATGCCAGCGACGCTTGCACCTGCTACTGTGGTGGTGGCCTCTGACCTTTGTGCCCATCATCCACTGTGGGGAGCCTCGTCCATCGATGCCTGGGGTATGGAGGTGGCAGCCCTGATGAGCTCATAGACTCTGGAGCGGCTGGGCATACCCCCAGAGTTAACATTTGTGGGACCTCAGAGGTCATGATACTTAGACGTGGTCCAGTATAGCGCCCCCCTTTCACCATAACAATCCCTCAGGGAGCCTGGCACAGGTCTGTTTCCTTATTTGATGACTGTTCCTGAACCCTAGGCAAAGGATATCAGTCATGGAAGTTGGCAAGAGGCCGGCCTTTCCAGCATCCACCAAACTCAGACCTGCGGAGGTACGGCAGGTATTTGGTTGTTAGCCAGTCTCCTGGTAGAGAGATGTTGCCCATTTGTTACGGCACAGAGGTGACCACCAGAGGAATCCCGAACTGTCTGAGAGGAGTTCTTGATCTGGTTTCCCACCTGATACCACTATTTACTTGGGTGGCAAGTTTCCAAAAGACAGATCACCTATTTCTAAGCCATCACCTTCTTCGTGAACCATGCAAAATGGTTATTGGCTTGCTCTGTAGCAGTCAATGCTCTGCTAAGTTCATTTGGCCTCCCAACAACCGTCGCTCACTGTTGTAGAAACCACAGTGGAGCAGCAAGTGGTTCCTTGTTTCCTCCACACTGGAGGCGGCAATGCACTGGGCATGCATGACGGAGATTCTTTGAGAGAATTGATGTGAAGCCATGCATTGAAGTCACAATATCCTGTGAGGAACTGGCACGTCCAGTGGTCTGGCTCAACCCATTTTCCAGAAAGACGTTCACGGATGTTGGGGAAGAACTCATATGTATCATGACCCTTTGCCGAGGACTCCAATCTCGCTTGGCATTTCACTAATGACCATTCGTCGATAGTGGCAAGATTTCGTTCCGTGGTGAGATCCGCACAGAGTTATGCCCATAGTGGAGGAAGCTCCAGTTTCACTCTCCACTTGTCAACCACGCACTGACCAGTGTCCACCTGGAGTGCTTCTCTTGATAGTCTTGTAGGCCTTGGCGATCCACAGGAGTGCAGCCCTCTGGGATTGGGCCAATACTCTCTTTTGATTGACTGTTAGTTTGCTACTCCAGACAACGGGACAGTAGCCAATCACGCCTAGATATATGGCCTTATACATGAGGATAGTGTCATGGTAAAACACACCCCTAGTGGCCTTAGTAATTGCACGCAGTGAGGCAATCCTTGCAATGGTAGTGCCTTTGAGGGACTGGAGGCGTTGGTTGAAGCTCCACATCTCACCTATATTCATTCCTAAATACTTGACGTGCATTTCAAGAAGGAGCCTGTAGCCCCCACAGCGTATTGAGGATTGATTATTCACTTTTTCTTTCAAGACGATTAGCTGCATTTTTTTCTCAGCCCCCTGCATCTTGACATGCTCGTGCCATTGGCTTATGGTGTGGAGGACATGACAGGTTTTTTCTCCAAATTGTTGGACTGACTCTGCAAAGATCAGGACAGCCAAGTCATCCACATAGGCGTATGGCTCGTTTTCAGTCTCCATGAGTCTCCTGAGAAGACGTTCGAAGGAGGCATTCCAGAGTGCTGGCCAAGGACCGAGCCATGTGTGCACCCCTTCATAATCTTTCTCTGCATGGAGACATGCCTACATTCGATCGTAGCAGTACTTTCTGTCAGGTAACTTCTGACGAGCGAGTACAGGTTGCAGGGGATTCCCCGACCTCTATGCTCATTAAGGAGCGCTGGCTATTAAAGGTGGTCAAACGCTCCCCTAATGTCCATCAGAACTGCTACGACGTACTTAGCCGGTGCCAGAAGGGAAACATGCCAAATTTCGGCAATGACATCCAGTATGTACCTTCTTTTGGTACAGCTTTATTGCCTGTCAGCGAGGGTGCGCCCAAACACTCCTTCAAGGGACTGCAATATCAAGATTCCTAATGTTTTCCCTAATATGGAAAGAAAGCTGAGCAGTCTCCATGACTGTGGGTCTAACTGATTGCGGTCACCTCCCTTTGTTGGGATTTAAGATCACAAGGGCTCTGTCGAGGTTGACTGTTGTCCACAATGGGATGTTGGGCTTGTTCGGAGGGCCAATGATCAGCTCCTTTTGCATCGCAGCTAAGACCTGCTGTACGTTTGCTTTTCCTATGGAGGACTTGTAATGTCTGCCCCAGGGGTGCTCAGAGCTCTCTGCTTCCACGAAATTCCGCCAGCCTTGTCGTTTAGCTTGCAGTCAGCAGGGAAACACTGTCCCTCATTTGATGGTACGGTGGAAGGCCTTCTGCTCTTGGATGAAGGCAGTTCGGAGTGTGGCTCCGGCATCAGGTTCACGCGTGTGTTCGTACATCCTTCTGGCTCTATTTACACTTTGCTTGAGAGGATTAAGTACGTTATTCCACCAATGTGCTACTGTTGCCCAAGTACAGAGAGCCCAGCAGAGTGCAGTACTGTGGTAAATATGTCCACTTTGCTGTCCACCTCTACATGTGTAGCAGGTTGCACTATTCGGTCGGTGTCTGCAGCACGCAGTTCACTTTCCAGTACCCTACAGAATGGTGTCCAGTCAGAATTTTTTGTGTGGAATCAACTTTCACGCGTTTCTGTGCAGAGGATGTTGTCATCTGCGATAGCAAAGTCAATAATCATGTGATTGCTCTGCAATGCACCTGCTATGACTCGCCAACCCCGCAATTTGAGTAGCAGAGTGTGAGACACAGCCTTGACTTCTATGCATGACCTTCCTCCAGGCCCATCATAGGTCATCTCGGTCATTGGGTGTTTGGCAACAGCCTAGTTGTACTAGGTGAGCAACTCTATATACGCCTTGCCCGGGGCGGGAATACCCACAATGGTGATCTGGCGTTTGCATCAGCACAGACTATGCAGGGGTCGTCCTGATAGGCCTGCTAGAGCCCACTCAAATGGTTGAAGGCTGTTGGCAACTGGTGCCTCAAGTTCCGTGTAAAATGATATTATAACCAGCTCAAAGCCCCCAGCTTGGATGAGCACAGCGGCCAAGTGCTGGCTGTTCAGGTGGGTGAGTGCGCGCATGCCAATGGATGGGTCAATGCAGGCCACTGCTGCCTTGGCTCTCGTTCTTGCTCCAGCCACCACTCGTGCCTTTGATCCTAGACCAAGAGGTTTGGATCCTATGTATGGTTCGTGTGTGGCGAGAACACTGCAGCGTTTCTTGCCTTTTTGATTATGGGATTACTGCACCATCAGCAGAGTAACCCCATCATCATCACAAATTGATTGGTGACGGGCTGCAAAGGGACTTCTGGTGAACCTAACACAGTACTGCAGCACTTCCTCATGCGCTGTATGTATTTGCGGACCTGGCGGTGGTGTTGCCCTCCATAAAAAGGGGAGCCCTCGGCACTTACGAGGGTGCGCTCCATGGGCTTGCTTCGTGAGCAGACGGTCAAGCTCAGGTTCAAGGCAGCATGGGATGGCACAGTGTCTACACATCACTTTCACGCTATCCTACGCCCACTGGCACATCACTGTAGGCGCCCGTCTGGACTTGGACAGCTCCCTTCTGAACATGGGGGGTTCAATGTGTGTCTGCGGTTTTTCAGGAGCCAGGCGTTTCAAGGCTGCCCATGTGGTGACGGACTCATTGAGAACGCCCCTCACGTCTTATGCACGTATTATGTCTGTCTCTACACCAACATCTGCGACCGGGCTTGGCTAGATAAGGAGTTGACGTAGTTGAACTACCACCTCTATTTTACTTAAGATTCTAGTAACATTTGAACGGAGTTAATACGGAAAAAGAACTGTGCTAAACTCGATTTTCATCGAAATGTTTGGTAGTCTTTTGAGATGCTCTGGTGATTTTCTCACAACAGAAGAACTTTTATTGTGTTGTAGTAACTCGCTATGATGCGATTGTTTTGAAACGGGATTTTTGTTGTGATTTGTGTTCGTGGCTGAACATTACAAGAATTGATTTTGTTGAGTTTGAAGTTGAATCGCACAGTATTTTTCCGTCATTTGGAGAAGTCTGTATGAAACATTGAAGCAACGCCGTTAACTACAGCCGTTTTTGAGGGGAAAAAGTAGTGCTATGTTCACTATAACTACAGTTAGTTTTAGGTAGATTTCGCTCATGTTCTCTTGGAATCCCGTGGTAACCTGTGAGCTGATTTGTTGCAGCCGTTTTGTCTCAATTCGCGCACAGATACACAGACCGTTTTGTCAGTGTTTTTCGAACTCAGTAGGTCTATAACGTTAAGGTTCGAAGAATACTAAAAAAATTAGTTTGGCCTCTTACAAAACTATCCTTCGAACAGCCAAGGAAAGTGAAAACTGTTTTCATAATGCATTGTTTAATTTTTTTTGGTTTACCGTAGCAACAGAATGTGAATAATCCATGTCCACTCATATTGTTACGACGGCGAAGTGGAGCCCGATGCCGTTTGAAGATCTCACTCGCGCAATCAATCGAATACTAAAATATGACAGCCCATGCGAAGACGATTACTGAGACTGTCAGATGAGATAATCAGAGGCAGACATCAACGATGATATTGTTATCCGAGGGGTCGTGGAGGTGGGAGAAATGTTTATAACGTTCACCTAATAAATTCAAGTTGTTTGAATGAACGCGGGGGGGGGGAAGCATTGAGTCCTCGAAGAGCAACCTGACGGGAGGACTCCGAAGCATCCACGCGGGCAATGAAAGCTTTCGCTATCTGTGGGTGAAGCTCGGAACTCTGTGGCAGAAACCCCCCCCCCGTGAGATCAGCGCTACTAGCCGCCTAAATTCAAACTGCTGTCTTCTTTTTAAGATTCTTCAAAGCCGATAAAAACGGCAGATAACTAGTCACAGTAAAAGGTTAATCCTAACCTGACAAGCGAAACAATGATGCAACTCTTTGCGTAGAAACCCAGTTTGAAAACTATTCCGCCTCAATTTTCCTTTGTTCATTACAACTCACATCCGAATTTAAATTGAGACCTACGCAGAGCGTAAAATCAATGAGATGAACTGACGTGACCTTCGCAGGTTAACGACGAAATCAAATCTTTTATCACATAAAGTGGTTTAATTTAGCTCGGTGGTGAATGTTGTCCCTTTCAATGCCGTCCACACGTCATCTTACACTACAGTTTTCGTTCACTCCACGTGTCTGAGCGCGGTCACGTTCCCGCAACAACTCTGTTGTAGTTGTAGACAGTTGCATGTGCTGCAGCACTTCATAAATAACAAAAGAACCAAAAATGTAAACATTACTTGAATTTTTTCTCCCATGTCATAACAAAAATCGTTTTGGTAGCCCAATAAGCTCCACAATGGTAGTGTAGTGAATGTTATAAATTACTTCGGGACTTTCGTAGTCCGTTTAACCTTGAGTACTACATGTTTCTCCATAAAACGTTAAATTATACCGTGAAAAGAGCATCGTTCAAGAACTGGGTTAGCCCAATCAAATAAACAGAGCTCAAAACATTTTTTCTCAGCCGATTACATCACCTTCCTTTCTGCTTCGCAGAGCCAACGAAAGTAAAATAGAAGAGGCCAAACGAAGGGGTTAGCAACATCTTAAGTAATGGCACCCCCCCCCCCAATTTATAAATTAATGGCAGTTGATTAAATTAAACAGTCGTAACTCTTGGAATTATAAATCTCCAACCGTTTCGCCTTCTCAGAAAACAGTCGATAGACGAAACGGTAGTATTTATACTCCACTCATGAGATTAGTAGATTTTTGTAGTTGCATACTTCCCCGCTAGGGGAGTCGGCCCTCTACCCACCGTTCCTCATGTTCAGTGTGTTTGGAAGGTTGAAATTCATTCGGCCAATTGGAGTTTGGGTAAAAATGGATGAAGTTCAAATGCGGTATTCAGTGTGGCCCATCACTTCCTCGTGTTTATAACGTGAGTGACGGCGTAGGCAAACGGCGTAGGGCAAACCCATTGTACAAGTTGTGAGTGCAAGTGGGTATATCCGAGTAGCAAAAGACATCAACAAGACAATTTTGGTCTGTACGATGAATAATGCGATGAGAAAAAACAATTGGTTTACGAATAGGGAAGACCTGTATTAAGGTGGAATGATGATTTTTGCCAAAGTGGGAACATCGGTTGAGAAAATCGGTTGAAAAATATAAAAGCAAACCCTGCCTTGATAACTGAACGAGGATCTCAACCACTTAAAGAAGACAATGAATAGAGGATTTTTCCACCGTCATGAAGGAAACGAGCCTTGAAAAGCTGATTCTTAGTGTCTCGAAGGCAGGACCCAAAGCTGCGTCTGAGGCTGAAGGAGAATGACGGGTGAAAATTCCAGATGCATTGGAGGAGGCATCAAGGACGAGCTCAGGCTGGCACAAATGCGGTGTGAAATTGCCCCCCTTCCCACAACACCCATCTTTCGACCAGCCCAGACCGGACCTGGTCGTCTCGGACGCTTCCAATCATCAGAAGCTTGCGTCATTACCACAGCACATTCGATACGCCTCCTCCCCCCTTCCCCACTGATCGTAAAAACATCCACACAATCATTTCCTTTTCCCTGAACGTCTATTAAATTTGAATCGTTGTTTGCTCTTTCGTTGAACGCTCTGCCGTCTCAGTTCCTTTTGCCACTAAAGCAAACTCCTCGATCGTCAGTTAAGAGTTTATTTGGTAACCTGTTCGGATTTGACTATATTTTACGTTTTTGATAGTAGACGAACTCTAGAATGTCGACTTTGCAATGCGCTTGCAAATTCAAAAATGTGAAGTTCGCAGAGAAACGTGATCGTATGGAGGAGTTACGTGTCTTTTCATCAGTCCAGGTAGTACACTTGTTGATTAACATTCTTCAGTAAACGGAAAGGGATGAAACAGGAACGGGGTAAGGAGGTAAACTTTCAGATTTCAATAGCTCGAGTTTAATTAAACTAAAATAGCTCGAGTTTAATTAAACTAATGGCGAAGTAGACAGTGAGGATGAGCAGATTAGTTCCTCTTCCACTTGCCGACAGTTTCACAGTTCAATCATGTGAGTGAAACATGAATGAGAAATTGGGAATGAACAGCTAATCACATGCCTGTCATTTCTATTGTTCCTTGTACTCCCATTCTCTATTTTAAACACTTTGTTGCAAAGGAAAAACTCGCCCGAGCCTAGGAAGACTTTATGGATTCCTGCGAGTGAATATGACGGAGTGGGACTTGCGAGGGATAACCCAGACCCTACCGTCTAAAAAACCGTCCTTTCTTCTGAAACGACTGACCCGGAACTACTTTCTGTATTACTTCGGGTCAGTGTCTATTGTCCTTCCCATTCTCGGTTTAGCATCTTCTTTTTAAGGGTGACGTGCACATAGTCCGTTGCAGCTTGCCAATTTTCGCTGCGCGAAATCATAAGGTCGACAATCGTTTCTGTGGATTGTTCATCAAGCTTGGCGGGCAGCCGTCTTCTCTCTTCGTCAAAGTGGGGGTACACAAAAAATTTATGGTAAATCTTCGTCTTCCATCTGGCAGTAAACACGTACGGAGTCTGCCGATTTTCCAATTTTTTTAGGGTAGGCGCGGAAATACCTGTGTTCGGTGAGAAACTGAGTCTCCGTGCCTCCTCGTCGCCCATGCTTCAATACTCCGTACCAGGCAGGCCCCTTCCACCATCCCCGGCCCTCCGCATCCCAACTGCGCTGCCACTGCCTGAGAGCCCTGGCTCCTGAGGTGATATTCTTCATTCTTTTCCCGTCCACTGTATCGTACTCGAACGATGTGCTGGGGTCTCCTGATATCGTGTCTCTGATGATGTGCTGGGGTCTCCTTTACCAGCCCAGGACCAGGGGGCCGAGCCTCACAACCTTCCATTACTCAGGGAACAGTCCCTCTACTAGGTACGCATTGTACATGCCAAGCAATACTTCAGGGTACATGCCCACCATGATTTTCAAAATTTCAACAGGGATCTTGTCCGGACCTGGGTTTTTCTTGTTGCGCATTGGTTTTGCTGCTTTCAGCAGTTCATCCCTGGTAAATAGAGGTATCTCTCCAATCACATCAATGGTCTGTCGTCTAATTCGTGATTAGGAAACAGTTCTTCAACTGTTGCAAGCGGTATAGCATTAATACAGTGCGCAATAGTACAGTACATAACTTATGTACATATATTAACAATTTTCAGTTTTTATTCATCACTTTAAGGCAACAACTAATTTCACCAACCCTCAAACGCTTCCACAAGCGTTCCTCACATGTATTATTAATTAAGAGCACACCTTATTAACAAAGAGACAGTTGAACTAAAAGAAACTAAATATATAAAGGCTTGCAAAATGCGGGAGGCGCCGATACTATTCTACAAAAGAATCAGAAGGGGGAAGGAATAAGAAGTTCCGCAATAAAACGCGTACTAGTTAAGAGAAAACGTTAGCATCTGATGATTATTCAACTTTTTTTACCAGGCACAACTCTACTCTACATGATACTTTTTGATCGATTACAATTCTTTCCATATATTTTTGGTCTGGGGAAGTTAAAACGCGGTAATGGAAAGCTACAAGGGTTGTCCAGATAAAGAGTGACGCCAGATGTTAAAAATCGAAAAATGAATAGAACGTAGAACAGCATTTGGGTTTATTTCTCCGGATAATTGTTATCAGTTTGATGCACGCCTTCCGCGTGGGCCTAGCTTATACCGATATAGAGTACGTTTCACTCTTTCTCCTAGACATTTGCCCACAGACTCCTTCACGTTAATTTAAGCAAAATATGACAATAGAGTTTGGGGAAAAGGGGGCTGGGTGATAAAATCCCACCGAAATTGCGTCCTTGGTGTCTTGGTTTACCTAAGGATTTCTATTATGTCGTGATGCTTTCAAGCCAATTTTGTAGGTCCCTTAATATGCACTATATGTGCACTATTGCCAATGGCTAATGGACTGTAGTGACATATCCCAGTCACAGTCCAGGGAACGCGTTTCAACCCATTTAGTAACACCGAAGAAACCCATTTGCACCCCAATCATTTTCACATTTTTAAAGTTTTTTACTTTCCGCTACCCGAAGGGAAGGAAAGTATAGTAATCGGGTTAAAAAAAAAAAATTTTGTTTTCTTCAGATCTACGTTTTGAGGCCTACTGAGTCTGTAATTTTGGCGCGTGGTCCATGTGTGTGTGTGTGTGTCTGTAGTTCGATTTGCGGGAGAACGGCTGATCCGATTGAGCTGGTTCTTTTATTTTTTTGTTCGTTATTTTTTGTAGACACCAAAATAAGGTTATGGACGATTCCCGCCGATGGGAAGGGGGGTGGGGGACGAAAATGTACCAAAAACTAGGGTTTTTCGCATTTTTCTCGAAAACGGCTCTAACGATTTTGAGTAAACGTTCACATTATCTTTTACTAATCAATACCTAACTTTTCTTTTGTATACATATCTCCATGAAAATACGGAGAACGGAGATATAGGCCCATGAAGCAAAAATAGGTTTTTTACGCTTTTTGGCAAAATGGCTTCAACGATTACCACCAAACTACCAGGATGTTTTCTAATAGTTAAAATCTACATATTGTTCCTCTGACAGTCCATTGAACAGAGATAAAAATCAAAATGTGTCGAAAATAACGTTTTTTCGAACATTTCCGTAAATTCTGGAGTAACTTATTCACCAGATGTCATAAACCTATTGTAGTGTCTTTTAGTCACCCATACCCACATTTCGTTCTCCACAGTTATTTCAGTATACATATATGTTGAACGGAGATATAAGCCAAGTTAACTCAGAAAAGGAGATTTGTCGAATATTAATTTATCGGTATTCCAATTTTCTCAAAAACGGCTCTAACGATTTCGACCAAACATTCGGAGTACTCTCAGCTAACTAGTCCCTACATTTTGTTCTCCATAAATGTTCCTGTAAAAATGCGTTGAACGAAGATATAGCGCCCGCATATTTTCCTTATCAACTCCGCTGAAATGTTACTAGAATGTTAAAACAAATTGGTGCAGTCGTCCAATCCAATACCTACAGGGTGAGCGTTAAAAAACGTTCATAAGATATAAGGGGGTCACTCCAGAAATTCCGGAATTTCAATTACCGCCGTTTCGCTTACTACAAGTTTTTACCCAATAACTCTGCAAAAGTGATTACTATGCTATTTAAAAAAATCGTGTTGGCAGCCTCATTGATTCTCTGTGTACTAGTCGTTCAATAATGGTACGGGAATGAGTACGAGCAGCACCATAAATTTCGGAACTGTAAGCGCTACCGCTTCCTGCTGCCGTGAAGTGTTGTTTGACCAAGTTCAAATTAACTGAGTGATAAAGGAATTGATTAAGTAGAAAAAGCCATATACAAAGTGAATTGACGTAGAGCTAAGGAAAGTTGTGTGTTGCAACGCACCAGATTTCTTAAATGATATTTATTACAGGAATAATATTAATAACATAACAACCGAACATTATAAGCCCATCAAGTTAATTAGTTTTCATACATTTATTAGCAATTTGTAGGGTTGATAGCCCAATGGCAACACTATGGATAGCACCCATTCACGACACTGAATCACTGATCACGTGACGTCACGAGGTCCGAGGGTTTTGCCCTATAGAGCCGCCGGATGACGTTGCAGTTGTCTAGAAGGTGAAGCGCTTCAGGGTTTATGTGCGCATGAAGTCACTGTTCGTGATTGATTCCATGCTGCTGAATTACTTCGCTCACTATTTCCATTCCTTGGTCTCGATAGAGGTTTTCGTTACGAATGTACCAGTGGGCATTGATTATACTCCTTAGCGCTTTATACTGAAAAGTTTGAATCATCTTAATGTTGGTCTTTTCGTACAGCCCCAAAGTACATCCCGTACGTCCACACCGGTTTCAGAACTTGCTTGTATATAAGCAGTTGTTTATGCATAGAAAGCACTGAGTACCTATCGAGCAACCAATACAAACTTCTAAACTTCACCTTCAATTCTTTTTTCTTTTTACGTGCTCCTTCCACTTCAATTTGGGGTCGAGTGTCATTCCTCGTTCATTTAGCAATATAGGCAGTGCAGTTACTTGTTTGTTAGTAAAATTAATGTGAGACGATTTGAGCTCATTCAGTTTGAGTCGCCATTTTTTGGTCCATTCGCTTACCTCACTAACGATATGCTGCAGTTTTGAAGTTCAAAAAGGTTTCACCAATCGCCAGAAGGGTTGTATCATCCGCGAAAGTCGCAATGGTTGTGTTTTCAGCGCGTGGGTGAGGCACATCGCTCGTATACAGGAGGTATACCAGTGGGCCACGTACACTTCCTTGAGGAACTCCTGCCCTAATTACCTTTAGGCTAGAGTATGCCCCTTCATGCTTTACCTTAAAATATCTCTCTGAAAGATATGATTTCAACAATATATAGAATTCTTCCGGTAGATCTCTTTTAAGTTCATAGTGAAGTCTTTCATGCCAGACCTTATTAAATGGATAATAGTTTTCAGTATTTTTATGAGTAACCTTTCAAAAAGCTTGGAGATTACCGGTAGCAATGATATAGGTCTATATGCCTTTTTGTCATAGATTCTTTGCCTGGTTTCAGTATCACGATGACTTCCGCCACCTTCCAACAGCGAGGTACATATTTCAGCCGTTGAGTTGTATTTATGAGATATAGCTGCATTCGTGCCCCTTTTATACGGCCTTATATACCGTAAACGTGCTGATGAGGGCAGAATCGGCCAATCATGGTCAGCAGATCTACCAGGAAATGGCGCAAATGTGTTTCAAGGAACTCCGCAAACAGCTCAGCTTTCTCCTTTAGACTTTTCGCCCATTCGCCATCTTCTTCTCTAATTAGTGGTATGTGTTGTTTGGGCTGCTTGAGCGATTTAGTAACGTTCCACAGGGAATATTCCGTATCCTTTTCAGGTGTTAACCCCTATGAGTAGTCTTGCGGGGGTTTCTTGTTTGATTACTATGAAAAGAGTGTCAAGCCAATTCTTTAGTCTATTCAGTACTGTTTTGTCACAGGAAGCTCTACTATTCTGCCACTCTCCTCGCTTTCCTCTTTTCCTTGATGAGCTCTCTGACATCAAGAGGGTATATGCCGAGGGTATATAGTTTTTGTTGCGGATTTTTCCTCTAACGGAGTAGCAGACCATGCAGCACGTTGAATGCACTTGAAAAAGTTCTCAGCTTCATCTTCAAGTGGTTCAGGTGATTTTAGCGGAGCTAATAGGTTAATATTAGTCGAGATGCTCTCCTTGTAAGCCTCCTAATTAGTAAGTTGGGTCACTAATTTTGGTACATCCTCTTTCATTATTATCGTTTCACTAATCGTTAGAACAATAGCAGAATGATCTGAAATTAAACTCCCACAGTCGTTGACGTGGATGAAATTATTTGATATTCCTTTTATAACGAAAAGATGAATGAGATCAGGAGTCCTTGTTGGTTTTCCTGAAGAATAAAAGTCACTGAATTCTTTTACTCACCGAGAATAACTCACGGCCTTTGGATGTCCCTAGTATGTATTTTTTGCATTGAAATCGCTGCTGGTGACAAAATTTGGACCCAAACTTGTCAACAGAGATACGTAATCCTCTTCTTTTAGCGCGTATCGTGGTGGGCAATAGATAGCAGATGTGTTGCAGTTTTTGTTGTTTATTTGAACGCTTACTGTTGGTACTTGCATACATTCCTCTTGGATATTTGATTGCGCTTAGTGTCCAATAACACTCTTAATAAAGATAGCTGAACCACATCTAGCTCTTCTAGCAGGATGGTCCGTGTGATAACACGCATATCCTTTGATTTTGATGTGGGATGGTATTGTGAAATGTGTTTCAGTGATCAAACAAATGTCGATTTTCTCTTGGTTCATGAAAAGTTCAAGTTCTGAAGCACGTTGTCCAAGTCCATTAGCATTCCAAGCTGCTACTCTTAACGCTCGTGAAGTTTCATGATTTTGCAAGGGGGTTGATTTACTTTTCATACTCTTTTCTAGTACGTTTACCCTCTCGATCAAAAGTTTATTATTTGTCTTTTGTTCATTTACCATTTCGAACAGCAAAGTGAGCATTTTGTCCACTGAAGAGTATTATGATGACCACTCACAGTATCAGCGTAAGCTCGTTTCAGCTTTTTCTGGTTATTAACTACTTCACCTTGGTTTATTTTGCCACTCCTGGTAAGTTTCTTCTCGTCGGACCTTCCAGCCTCTTGGCCTTTCCTTCGGGATTTTTCCTTCATTTTCTGCAACTCTCTGCTACCTCGCATCCACGATAACTTGCAGGGTGGGCATCGCCACTGTTGATGCACTTCGCTGGGGCCTCAGGGAGGGTTTAGTACTTGGCATCATGCTTCCCTGCACACTTTACGCACCTAGTTTCCTGCTGACAATAGGTTTTGGCATGATTAAACCCCTGGCAGTTTTTACACTGCGGAATCAGGTTTGTGGTTTTCCACAGAGATTCAATCTTGACTTTGATTTTAAGTATTGACTGGATCATATATATATCCGTTCAATGTCCTCCGTGTTCTCGAAACTGAGAATAAAAAGCGGAAGGTTCTTCTTTATTAGCACTGAACCGCCATTATCGTCATGTTCCCTAGTTTTTTAATGACATTAACTGCCTCCATCATTTTAAAACCTTTTCCCTGGAGGTCAGATATTATTTCCTCCGTAGCACATTAGTGGTGCAAACCTCTTGCGACTACTGTGAAGGGCCGCTCATTTTTATTCTCATGCGTAAACCATTGTATGCTCTCTTCTTTTAGCCTCTTACTGAGGGGGCTCGGTACGAGTCATTGTCCTGAGCGAAGATTTTCCATACATTGTTTGATAATGCCTTAATAGAGCACTCTTTTGAAGTTGGAACTTTATTAATTATATTCTTGATTCTGCTATATTCAGCAATACCAGTTACGGTTATTGGTGGGGGCGGCGGTGCTTCTTTTCTAGCATTTTTAAAATGGGGTTTCGAAGTTCCAGTAGTACTTCTATTCAGGTTGCTTCTGTGATTATCTACTTCCGGAGAGGAAGATGCTTTTAGTTTCTTATTCTTGTTCTTTATGATCCAGTTCGTCTCACGTTCGAGCTCTTTCTCGTCCGTAGCGTACCCGATTGGTTCAACACTAGATGGTTTCCTAGCATTGATCTTTTTCATTTCACCTGACAGTTCGCTAACTTTTTCATCAGCTTGCTTCAGGTGTTCGCATAAGGAAACGATAACATTATATAACTCACCAAAAGCTGTGTTGACGTTTTCGTCTTGAATGCGAAGCTCAGCGATACCGATTCGGTGTTGCACAACCAGTAGCTTTGTTTTGCCAACAATCTCGGCGATCGTCTCGCCTCCGCCTCTATCTTCGCCCATCTTTACCGTAAAATCATATCCGGCAAAATTGCTACCAACTAATAACGTTTCTCGAGAGCTCCGACCGAAAGTTACCTACCTGGTTCGCGCAAGACTGATGAAGAATGAAGAATGAATTCGGGAAAGAAAGAAGGGATACACGAATTTAATAATCCTGCAAAAAAAGTATTTACAGATTAATCCAACTCAAAACTGATTCTCACTCCAACCATAGGTTGGACCACTCAACAACAACGCAAGTCTTATGATTAATGTAGTAACCAAACAACAATACAAGAGGCACAATTATTAGTGGTTCATTGAGTCACATTGCATCGTAGCTAAACCTTGTTGTACGTGGCAATTTCAATGGAGTCGCCTGATCCATCCAGGGTCAGCGATCCCCAAAGTGTTGACCAGGCGTTTGCATCCACACAAAACGCAGGGTCGTCCTGGTAGTTCACACACAGGGCGAGATGAAACACTACTTCCCGAGGCAGCTTACCCAGCACAGTATCAATCACAATATCGAAGAGTATAGAAAACCCAGGTCCACTTACCGAGACTATTCACCCCCAATATGTATGGTCTCCCACCGCGATAAAGAAAGCTCACATAACCCACGAGTTAATTAAGTGCACCACACCCACGAAGGCAATAGGCGAAGGCCTGGTGGCTTATCGTATTACACACAGACCACTTTTTCAAATGTTGTTCGCACTGAGTAGCCCTTGGTGCATAAAAGATCAAGAGAAGCGTCTAAAACAGAAGCACAGGCTCTAACGCGAAGCGATAAACGTTCTCAATGGCTTTTTTCGTGAAAGGGAGTTGCCAATGCAGAACGGAAGTCGGTAGTTGAGGGGCGGCGGAGAAGGAATGGCATGCCGAAATTCCAGTGACAACGGTTTCCAGCTAAAAGGGACAACCACTTTTTATAAGGACTTTAAATTGTCGGCGATGAGGACTTACTAAAGAAAAGCCGACGGGTATTATTTTTTCCCTCAATTTCCGGCGACGCTTTCGATTGTCAAAAACCATCGACCGTTTTTTTGCCCGGCTCCATTTCATTACGTCAGGAAAGTCACGAGATATTACAAATGCAACCAAACTGATGAGTGAATACTAACACCATACGAGCCGTTCCGCTCCGAGCTCACAATTAATTTGGGAGTAGTAGGAACTTATCTCCGACTGATCTCAGCCGAGTTATGAGACCAAGATCATACACAACCTTAAACTTACTGAAAACAGGGAACACACTTGGTATGGTTCGTTGGTTGCAGTTATGAAGTCATTTGATCTTCCATCTACTGCGGATATTCACAAAAATGAGGTTAATCTACATACAGGCGGGTTCTAATGGTCAAAGTGATCCTACTTCTACAAGCGATTCCGTAAACCTCAGCAGGAACTATTTGCTCCACCTACTGCCAAAGAGAGATTTGTACTGGGCTGAAGTTAGCTACATATTCATAATTAAATGGTCGTTTGCCCAGCCGTCCTGGATGGTCGCAGCCGTCAATACGAAACCAATTTCGATCCGGGGGAGGAATATCTAGGTGTGACTTTTTTAAGGTTTTCGAAATTTGGCCAATTTCAAAATGGGCCACCTAATACAAGCTTTGACCGGAATGCCAGGATGGATCTCAAGAGAGCCACTAGAAGAAAGTTCGAGCACATTTCCATAGGCATTAGCTGCGTGTGTAAACTGCCAGAGACCTAGAAGCCGGAGAGACTCGAAGACGGTGTAAGCTTTTGAAGTGGGCTGACAAAAATGCGGCTTACAATTCCGGTCATACGCAGAAATACCAGGGAAATTATAGTCGCCAGCAAGAACAATTTGGTGGCCTGGTAACAACGACATTAAGGACTCCAGATCTACGTAATGCTGCTGGTATGAGGACAGAGGCGAGTAGAACGGAAGGTAGATAGCACCGAGGACTAAGTGGAGATCAAGTAAGACCACAAATATCTGTCATACACATAACAGCGTTGGAAAGAAGAAACAGCGATAAGAACTCCGCCCCCTAATCGCTTCTGTTGGTTATTGGAAGGGAATCGATCGCAACAGTATTTTTGGTAATTAAAGAGCCGAAGCTCGGCTGAGTGGAGCCATGTTTCAGTCAAGATGAAAGCGTCAAAATTTATGAATGAGATGAGGTGAAGAGAAGAGAACTTTAAAGTTAAGACCACGGATGTTCTGATAAAGGATCGTCAATGTTTGAGTGGACTGCAAGACCGAATTATGGAGGGTGCTATTAGGAGAAAGCGAGGGATGTGCAGACAAGGCGAAAAATTAAGCGAGTAATGTCAGAGATATACTTTATGGTGTGTTTAGGCTCACCTTGGTTGGTCCTCTTACGAAGTTCCTGCCTGAAATCATGAGCTGTTTGCGTTGAGCTGGTGTACGATCCAAAGAAAGAGAGTAAGGCAAAGAGGAAAAGCGCAATTTGAGGAAAGCAAGCGGGATGCGGCAAACTAGGATACTCGATGAACTGAAAGAGGCGTGCCCTATTAAGTGAAGAGGTCTTCCCTTGGCGAAAGCGGTGGACAGAACCCTCAAAACGGATCTGCAGCTTGGTGGACGCATCGACAAGAAAAGATGGATCTTGATTAGCACCGAGTGCAGCGGCAAAAGGGGCAGGCTTCCAAACATTGAAGAAAAAACATTTGAGGCCCTACGTTGTCGGTCCCGCAGTTCGCTCATGAGTTCATCAGCGTCTTTGACCAATGAGAACGCGGCACGGGACACCGTTCCCAAGGACGGAATGTGTCAGTACATCCAACACGAACTCAGACAGAAGCGGGCTGGCGTTAAGTGTTACAAGTGTGGTCAGCTGGGTCGTTCTTGAAGGAATGCAAGAAAAGTTAGGAAATGAGTAGCCACCAATTTTCAAGGGCAGAAATAGAGGACTTTAAAAGGCCACAAAGCCCCATAGGACTGAAGTTAAAGGAGAGTAGAGATGATGAGCCCTCCCTTTATACCAATTAAACCCATAGCTTCCAAAGTTCTTAATGGCACCATTACATGGAAACGTTGTACAATGATTGTTGATACTGGAACAGTGACCATAATTAATCCTGAAATTTGTGGTATTTATGATGTAGTGGTCGCCCCAGGATGTTATCAGACTTGACGATTCCAACGCTTGGGAAACCAACTTTGGCTCAAGTTGTTGGATGGCCCAGATTTCATGAATGCATCGTTGCGAATATCTGTGTCATTGATGTTGGAAAGGGTATCGTGTTAAGTTCGGGGCAGAAGCTATCCTATACAATTGTCAACCAACTGTTTGCTGTCACTCAACTAATCCTGCAGACCGTGATGTAGTTTATGATGTGGGTGTTAATCGAACTCCTGACCTAACGGAAGGGTCGCTAACAAAATGTGGGTCATTACTTCCACGGCTCTTTCAACGCCATCTTCAACTATTTTAAAACACTCTTGAAGCGAAACGAAGACGTTTTTCCTGAGCACCCATCACAATTAGGACGATGTACTATAGTAGAACACGCACAGATGTGAATAAACATTCTCCAATAAAACAACATCCGCACAGGACCAGCTCTACCCTGCAACGAGCCATTAATACTATGGTAATTACATCTGGAGTGGTTGACGAATATTTAAGTCCATGGGCAAGCCCGGTGGTAATGGTGAAGAAAAAGACTGGAGATTCTTTGTTGGTTCGGTAAAATTAACGGCGAACAAGGTGGAAACAAGGGTTCCAATAATTGTCAGCTCGGTCAGCATATGGATCTTCCATTTGTGCGTTTGTTGGCATTTCGTTATCCAGCATAGTATGGCTCATGAAAGCCGATCGTCTTCAAGAGTGCACACTTGGTGAGAGTTTATATAATTACGTTATATACACAGCTGTGTCGTGGATATGAGGAAGGGACGTGCCACGCCCATAGTTGTATGCATTATAATTTCCCGTACTATCGGCCCAATGAGAAAATTACGCACACACCCATAGTCGTATGTATCGAATCACAAAATTAATTTAGGTAGTCACTTCGAATAATTCATCGGTGGTTCTATAAATGATAAGAAATTTAAGAAGAAGGTCAAGAGTCAAGTTTCATTTATCAAGGAACGCGTCGCACTCCTGCGACAACAATTGTTACTTGCTACAGTTAACGTACCTGTTAGGTGAGTCGGTCTCCTAACCGACAACTCACCTAACACCTAACAGGTACGTTAACTTTAGTAATTTGCGTCAGTCGTAACGACATTGTGAATGCTTAGTCTAGGTACCTAAACTATCATTGAACGAAGTGCAAAACCACTAAATCGGATGTGGAAGACCTCATTCTAATGACCGAGTGTTATATCCATAACAGCAGTAGTCTAAATTTTGAATAACTTTCTCATGTTTAAATGCAGTAGCCTGACTGTCGAGACAACAACATCATTACAGTTGTCATATTAAATTAGGTAGCCTCTGTACAGCGTATGACCGCTTTCCACTTGTCAAATATATTACGCGTCAATTTAGAGCGACAGGTCGTCCGGCGTAAGGAAACATCTGCACGTCACACGTCTTTCTTCTTCAAAAAACCTTCGCGAAAGGGCATCTGCCAGCAATGACTTCCCGTCTTCTTCGCTGAATTGTGGAAGTCGCTGTTCCAAGCATCCATTCATTCAACAATGTTGCAGTATGAAGGGTAAGGTGCACTACAACTAGTTTGTTCAGTACGAGTATGTGTCGTTGTAACTGAGTTTCCTCGAAAACAATCGAAATTGAAAAACGTCCGACGTCACAGGCTTCTCTGTGATTATCTTCTGTTTCTCTTTCTCTACCTCGATTTGGTTTATGTTTTAGGAAACACATTCACACAGCAAATAAAAAACGCTGCAAATTATTACACATTATTAATTTTGTTGTATTTTCCCACGAGCTCTTTTAATTTGAGGAATTTGCATAAAATCGCATATTTGTTAATTTTTTAAATCATTTTTTCCCATAACAACCGTGGGTTCTTCTGAAAGGAAACCAGGGCGTAGGCACAGTTACACGACCAGGTTCATAGAAGGGGCTGCGTGATGTCGAGCGTTGTAGCTGTCATCACCATTTGCACACTTCTGCGATGGTAATATGCGGACGGCACTAGCTTTATGTACTCTATTTCGTATCTGCCACACATTTAGTACTGATAAATCATGTCTCAAATAACACATTGCATATAGCAATGTTGTGGTATAATCCCATATGAAAGAACAGATCACTGGGTTCAGATGACGACGTGTGGGGGAATACAAGACTTACGAATCTGAAAGAATCAATCTGATTCCAAATTCTGAATCTCAGGGGCCGGCTGTGCTGGCGTCGCCTCGTGACGTCGGGATCTTGAACATCCTAGTTCCGCGGAAAAATGGGCGAATTCAGTAGGCGGTGAATGGAAGTCGTGGTTATCCATAATACGAAAAGAAACAATAACGAAACTCCAGGAACCGCAAATTTCAAATGTAAGTTCGAACACAATCAGTAGCTTCGGTTCATCCGTTTCTCTAGACCACGCCACGGAGTTGATGCAGGAATGATTTAATTCCAAAGTAATGATGAGGGATAATTGTTTTTGTGGTTAATGGAGGGAGTGGCGTTAATGTATATTTCAGATTATAACGTGCAGTGCAACTGATTGTCCGGCATTTAATGGGACTGCGGTATTTGCATCGTCTTGTTGTTGCTTTCATGTTCGGCCAATACAAAATTAAGGGCTTCATTTCATTCAGCCGTTTTCAATTAACTTTTATGACTCAGTACCCGGAGGTTGTAACCAGTTGCAATGGTAGTTCGCGGCTTCGGTTGCTGGGCTTCTTATCGTCCTCCGAGATATGTAATAGCCACCTTCAACGCACTGGATTGTTGGTTCGTCACTGTTTTCCGCTCCCACATAAATTCAATCGCTCGAAAAGCGCGGTGAGAAACTGGAGTGGACCAGATGATTTATCTTTGGTTTCTTCATCTCCGATGTTCTCCCAGGCATTCTCTTGTGATCCGCTTTAACGGCGACCAACCGGCGCTACACCCCCCCCCCCCTCTCCACGCCTATTCGAACCTGATACGGGATAGGGTACAGACCGGGCAACAAAACTGAAATTTATTAGATCTATATTGAACAAATTAGATTGACTTTAAATAACCGCAGTAAGATTGAAGATAGATGAAAATCGCGAAAGCGATGGGTGTAGCGAGGGTCTCAGGAGTTCAGAACACTGTCAGGCAAATCCTAAGTTACAGCAAATTTATTATTTTTTATTATATATATTATTACACGTGCCCATTCCCTCCTCCATGTATCAAAAATATTTATCGTTCGACTTAGCCGACCCTAACTTTTTTGGACCATCACGTATCGAATTCCTAGTAGGTGTAGACTATTCAGTGACATCATGATTGGTCCCATTGAAAGAGTCTGTGAAAACCTACCCGAATTATTTTCCTTAATCATTGGGTATATTGCGATCGGCAAAATTTCAGAAACTAAAGGCGTAGATACTTCTCAGAGTACTGGCACGTCATTATTTGCCATCAATCTGGGGATGATGATTTGAAATCCCAGCTAGAGAAGTTTTGGCAAGAGTTTTCGACCCTCTCGTTTTTATTTTCCGCTACCCCGAAGGGAAAGGAAAGAATAGTAATCGTGTCAAACAAAAGGTTTTCTTAAGATCTTTACGTTTAGAGGCCTACTGAGTCTAAAAAACCTAATTTCGGCGCGTGGTCCGTGTGTGTGTGTGTATATGTGTTCAACCTGCAGTCGGGGGTCCAGAATACCGCTGACGTATTCCCTGCGTGTCGTATGAGCCGACTAAAAGGGACAGCCGGGTGGGCCCAGCCGGAATGACAACCTCACCTCTACGAGGTCCCCACAGGATTACATCCAACGAGGCTTAATTGTGGCTGGGCGTTACAATGGACTCTGTCGCCACACTGTGCTCACCCTGCTTTCCACATACATGACAAACTGGGAGCCCCCTACCTTGAGCTGGGATCGCAAAACACACCCCCCGCAGGAAGGGGGACAGAATCCTCCTGCCACATCCTCTGTGTGGCCGTAAAAGCCGGCCTTAAAGGAGCTTAAAGCTCGCTGACATACACAACATATTCCAGACACAAACAACGCTGCAACGGCTCACGCCGCGGAACACATTTATTTACTTAAAACACTACGAGTAAACGAAAGACAGTCCTGCAAATAGCTCGCTAACACCTGCGACCGATCCCCTATATAGGTGCGGCCTTCGGAATGAGGAGGGGGAAAAACCAGGGTTGAGCGTTCCTGGGGCAGCTGATAGCTAGTCCTGCTCACCACATCACCAGTGGCAGAGGGCTGACTCTGAGCAGCAGCTGAAAAATCTCTCATGCGTCTTAGTCCCGGTGGGTGGCTGTGGACTGGCAGCAGCGGCGCACGTGGGGGCCTTCCTTTGAATCCTCAATGGACCAGCGAAAGGGGTAGAATTAATATGCCTGAGGGGGAGCTTCCTGGACACTGCTTCGAACACTTCTTGCTCATACCACTAACACAGAACAAATGAACTCACAAGGGTACACTACATCAGTCCGCTTCTTTAATCTCCCCCACTCCCCCATTAGTAAAAACAGCATGACAAAGTCAGTTAGAACTTCAGCAGGTATAAAAACGTCACCTGCTCATCTTCCACAGGCTCGCCAAGCTCGACTCCTCCTTCTTCGGACAATGAGCAACCTGCTCGTCGTCCAAACAAACAAGGGCAGAGAGAACCGGGCAAACCGCGTTCATCTCTCCCTTCAACCCCTAGTAGCCCGGCCAACCTGGCTACTACAAGCAGTAGACACCCTGTGGACCCTTATCTGTCGGACATGGAACAGATTTGTACTTATGTCCAAATGATCCATGGCCATCTGGCGCGAATGAGGGTCAATGCAACGGGACCAACGAGTGATCTCGTCACCAGCTGTCTCTTCGAAATATTGAAGCTGGCTATCAAAGCTAGTTCCCCCCGAACGACTATGCCCCCTGCCGCTACCTCACTGAAGGAAACTGTGGCGGCTGTTGTGAGGGAAGAGCTGCGCGGGGCAATAGCCCAGCAGCCAGTATTGCCAGCCTCCCAAGCTGAAGGAGCTCCAATGAGCCAGGGTTGTACCCCAGGCCCCTCATATGCAGCAGGAGCTGCTACTCCACCCTCCTCCCTCCTTCACGGAGCCGAGGCCGAATGGCAGCCTGCCAGGGACAGGAAGCACAGGGGAAAAAAGAAAAAAGCCCTAACAAAGCAGGGCTCTAGCAGGCCTATCGGAACGACCCCTGCATAGTCTGTGCTGATGCAAACGCCAGATCACCATTGTGGGGATGCCCAACCCTTGATAGGGCGGGCGAGGCATATATAGAGTTGCTAACCAGGTACAACTTGGTTGTTGCCAACGAGCCCACGATTGAGCCGACCTATGATGGTCTGGGAGGAAGGTCGTGTATAGACGTTACAGCCGTGTCTTACACCCTGCTACTCAAATTGCAGGGTTGGCAAGTCGTAGCAGAGCGATCACATGGTTATTGACTTTGTCCATAGTGGCCCTGAGAGGCACCAAAAGGGGAGAAGCTGAAGAAGGTGATGTGAAACTGTCGCCTGGTTTGTGTTGACTGCCGTAAACTGAATAAAATTACACTAAGACATGCTCCCTTGCTCAAGACTGATGAAGTGCTGGATGCACTGAAGCCGGTTAAGTGGTGTTCCTACCTGGACTTCCAGTATGGGTGTTCAGCAGCTACACCACTTATGGTCTCTACTCATAGTATCCATTCAGAAGTGTTATATTTCATTTCTTTTTGATGTGAGTGACGTCAAGACACCAGCCATCACCAGCTCTATACGCCATTTTTATTCCCATTCCCAATTCTACCTATCTGCGTACCGCCACGTGCACGTTAAAACTGCTTATTTTAGTTATTCATTGCCATTTCCTCACTTTGCAGTGAAAATTTCATGATTCCGCAGTATCCCGCAAGTCCTGTACTCAACGTCTACCAGCGTCATACCTGGACGACATACTCAGGAAACGGCTACCAGCATCATACCTGGACTAATATACAGCCGAAGGACTATTGGACAAAGTAGAATCACGAACATTAAACATCGCTCGAAGAAAACTTGTGCCAAGTACCAGATTATTTCTACTTTCGCTTCAGACTTTTCACGAGCAGTAACTTTTATTTTCTATTTATGTTTATGAGCTCAACGATAAATTTATTTCCATAATTTGTTTGTATTAAACATTTTGTGTGCAAAATCTGGTTGGATAACCATTCACCACTTTGTCACAACAATGGGTATTGGCAAATTCCGATCCCCGTTTCGTACTCCGTCCGGATTGCGGCAATGCAATATCATGCTCTGTGGGCTGACCAATGCGCCAGCCACCTTCCAGCGCTTGACGATCAAAGTTCTGTGGAAACTTCTCAAACGAGAAAGATGATCGTGAACATCGATTATGTACTTGCATTGACACAAGTACTGAACAGCTCGTGATACGCTCGCTCGCAACTTTCGCGTGAACTATTCCAACTTTTACGAGAAGTAAATTTGAAGCTGAACGTTAAGAAGACTACAGTGAGCTACCTGGGGCACTTGGTTTCGCTTGACGGAGTACATACTGGTCCGAGGAAGTTAGCGGTAATCAAGAAGGGGCCCTCATCAACAACAAGCCAAACGGCTGTCACATGTTTTTGTGTCTACTACAGGAATTTCATACCAGACTTTGCCTGAAGAATGAAGCCCTTGTACGAAGATGGAAATCGAAAACCATTTATTTGGTGGGATGCAAGAAGGATTTATGCAATCTCCAGTACTTGGACATGGCAAAAATGACGCGTCATTTATTAATAACGCCGACGACAGCAATGTTGCGACGGGTGCTACTTTACCTCAGGTTCAATATGGTAAAGAAAAGGTAACTAGTTGTTTCAGCATATACGGGATTGGGATGCCATGCTACTCATTGTAATGCTGGCGTATTGCAATTGCTAGCTTGTTGTGATTTTCTCCAGCAAGTATGGTTTACGGTAAGGAACTCTAACTACCTGTACATCTTTTGTTGGGAAACTTGCTCAAGAGAAGAATGTGCCAGAGCAAGCAGATAATTTAGCGAGAGACAGCACGTCATAGCGTAAGAGCTGGGGAAACGCACCGCCAGTACAAGAACCAAGTACCAGTACCAAGAGGGTGACAAAGTGTGATTTTATAGTACTAGCGGAAGGGGCTGCAAGTTGTTTAGTTTGGTTGAAAATAAATTGGTGTTCGTTCTGAGCTAAGACGTTGTTTGATTATTAGAACTTAACAATATATTGTCCTCTTGGCGAAAGTTCCCGAATTCAAAGAACGAAGACCGAAGAATCGAGGTTCTTCCGGATGCATAAGAAGCTGAAAAAAAGCGAGCCCTTTCATGCAAGCAGATCTTGCTTTGTCTAACGCTATACGCTGGCCTACCCAGTTATATACAGCCTTGTTTTCTACTTGTACGGTTTAAAAAGCTAATTCGTAGTGAAATATTTCCCCACTATTTGCTATAAGTCTTCAATGCCAGTAAGAATATTATCGATTGAAATCACTTGGCTCAGGAACAGACGAAATGTAGTCTGAAAATACTGAAAGGGGTCGAACACTTGAGGAGAAAACCGGTATTCCTTCTACGTCAGTCTGAGCTTCTCGCTAGGGAGCGGGAACCCTGAAAATTATATAATTGGCGAGGAGGTTAGGGTGGAGGTGCGTACGTCTCGGAGGTCGGCTAAGAATCAAAAGACTTTCGGAAAGGTAGGGGACTAATACCAGTACTAATGTAATTCCTTCAGCGGCTAGAGATGAAGACAAAAGGCATGCCGCAATCGAATCAATCTCCCCCACAAGTCAACCTTTCCTTCGGGACTGCTTCTGTTTTCCTACTCTTTGGACGCTTCCTCCACTCCCAACCGTTTTTCTTGCAAACTTCGTCACCACCAAGATGTTCTGTACACCTGGAATTTTCATTTTGCAACAAAGAACGCCTCAAATAATCTTCGCGGAGTTTGTTCATGGACGGCCATTACGAATTTAACCAAAGGAGAGGGGAATAAATTGAAACTCCCTTGAAAAGACATCACATGTTGACCTCATTGGGAGGTAATTTCCGTAAAAACGATAAAAGCTGAAAAAAACGATGTAATAAAACTAAAAAACTATTGTAAACATCTCAAAAATGACGATATGAGTCAAAATGTTGATAAATAAAGACACAGATTCATACAGATTGTACTAGTTCGATTCGCGTACCCAAATATCCCTTAGGATTGCTTGTTGCAGCTGCTTTCAAAATAGTACTGCACTACAAGATGTGAGGCATGGTTCAGTTCGGGGCGTAAGTATTAAATCAGATTATATTCCACTTAATGGTTCATAACGATTTTGTTTTAGTCAAGATCTTATCTTCAACACTCTAAAAACAGTTTTTGTAACTTAAACAAAAAGGAAAATTATATTTCTTAGGAAGTAATATTTTTCTTCTTGGATGCCTGTTTAGGAAACTCAAATCGCCAAACAAGGATAGGCTTACGTTATATAGCCACCAGACTGTACGGTTAAACATTTCATTTGTTTCCGTTTGTATTAGTTAGCTATGTGCGGTTTAGCGTTGACGCAGTCTCACACCTCTGAGACCCATCCCATTCAATTCAACATCAAAAAATCCGGTGATCGATACCAAACATGACCTGACTGCAACGGAACAACGAAAATTTCGTATTCGGGGCACCTGTACACAATTGGTACGACGTGACGAGTCGAGGTGAGGGTGGTTGCAGTTGGCATGACGAGCAAGCGGAAGTGCAAATGGTTAAACGATTACTTTCGCTGTAATTACTCCGATTGCATTGTTTTCAACCGTGACGCACTCGTACACATCTGAGACTCGATCCATTCGACCCAGTAGCGAGAAACAAATAGAAAACGGCACCGACGTAATTGTGACAAAACTGCCAAAATGTTGTTTTCGTTAATTTTTTTCTCATAACAACCATGAGCATTGTCCTCTCCTATTGCTTAGCAGTCAGGCACAATTAGATAATGAATGAGATTTATGCGAGAGAACTGATTTTTTAGACCATCTCAATGGCAAAATATTGCCCGGACATTGTAGATTTGGGATCCCGATGCCTTGAAACGTAGTTTCTCATTTTTAGGAGATTTTTAACAAATTTTCCTGACCGAAAACATAGGCGTGTTATTCAGAATGAATAATTAACCATAACAGCAAGGGGCTGTAATGTGATATCTAATAGATTAGGTTTATTACGTAAATTATTTGACGTAGTGGAGATATTGTGGAACGAAAAATATTGAAAGGAACGTACGACAGCTGAGGCTTAGAGAATCAGCGACTTTTTTCTCAACCTTATTTTTTCATTATTCATTCTGACTCCAAAGGCATTTATCGCTTTCGGTCTGAAAACCCAGTAATAACGCAGTCCATTGATATAACTGGTTAGGTCTGGCACCTGTTTGGTGTTTTGACTATCTGAAAGGAGCTATCATCGTTGAAAAAGCGGTCGTTTTTTCGTGAGGGATTGAGAATTAGATAAAATTTATCTTCATCGAAGCGAGAACGTAAGTTTCAATGGGTTCCTTTGGCTGTAAAGAATGAGGCTGGCGATTGAGAGGACCATCCAACTTCCGGTTCTAGAAGGCGAACCCCCTCTCTATAGAAGAACGTAGCTGACTGCCCAAAAGCCAACCCTTTTTGCCGTAGTCTTTCAGTTCGTTCGCTGTCAATATATCTATTAGGTAATGACCGTGGGTGCTGGGTTAGAAACGCCCCGTGAGGGAGACAAAAGTGTCTTCAGCACCTCCAACGACAACTCACAAAAAAGGTCGAATGGGAAGGGAAGGCACGTTTTCTTGCGGAGGTGGAAAACAAACAAGCGGTATAAAAACAGGGAGGCCGTGGAGAAAGAAGATTCGCCACAGTAGAGCGGAGGCAGCAGCGGGGAGATACTGTAACAGTCCTCCCATTCATGGCATCAGCTTCACTTGCTAGGTGGGTGGGGCAGAAACGGAAGCAAAAGACTCACCAGAAGAAGAATGAAAGAAGACGACGACAGCGGAGGCTCAGCAGAGCGAAGAAACCCGGATGATGAGTCTCAACAACCAAGGCCAGTCGTCAAACGACGGGCCGTCCTCTAGCGTCATTATCACTCTTCCCAATCCCTCCCAACACGCTTCATTTGTTCCAATTTGTCGAGTAGTCGTCTGAGGAGGAAGATCTCAGTAGCCGGTAAACCAATATTTACTCGGAAGATCACCTCTTCCCAAAAAGTTTTCCTCAACCATCACCTAATTTTCTGGGTCTCCCAGATTTCGTGGAAGTAGTATTGTCGGGCACCCCTTTTTTGGCTAGTAAAAATGAACCCTCAGTCTTTAAAACCTAAATCGGTAAAACATCTTCTTACACAGGACTGTAGCACACTTACTTGAGTAGCAATTAACTGAGTAGCTACGTACTCATCACAATTATAAGTAGATCTACTGTAGGACATATAACTTTGGTGTGCCTCCAGTTACTGTATACGGGAGGGGCGATTCGGAGAACAGATGTACTGTAAAAAACAACCACATTCAAATATAAGTAACGTATGACTAGCTGAAGGTTTGCAGGAGTTATTCACGAACGACAGGGCGTATTACAGAAGTACTCGTGTGTTTGAGTATTATTACAACACCTTTCTAGGTCAGCACTAGCTAGACTGCCTCAGAAATGTCTCATTACACAAAATTTATAAAATTTGTAGACGTGTGAATTTATTAAATTACCCGATGAGCGAATTTACCTGTTTGGATCGAAAAAACGTTCTGTAAGTTTTATTTAAAATTGTTATGAATTGAATTAACTATACTACGCCCCGTCCAATCAAATTATCAACAGCTTAGCGCTCGTATTTCCTGATTTCTCTTGGCACTCCGTACAAACTTGAACATTGTCTCGAAGCAAGAGATTTCGTTCGCCCGATGAAAACTACTGGTAACATTTTAACCTACCAATGTCACTATTAGTGTCATCGGAAGTGAGCCTTGCTTGGGCTAATGTTATCGCTTCATCAGTAAGGTTGAGCCCCTACACACAGAACAAAAGAGTTGGGAGCACAGTCAAAAGAAAGAACAAACAGAAAAGACAGATACAGAAGAAAAAACAACTAACCACCATTACTACTAAATAATTCATCATTTCACTTTTTCAGTCCACTAGACGAACACTCAAGTTCAACTTTAAAAACTGACTTCGACGGAAGGTTATTCGCCTTCCGTTCCCTAGACTGGAATTCCTGAAGCTAGATCCAGTGAGAAACACTAGGTTATGTACAATAATTAGCCACTGATGTCTTGGAATCAAAGGACACTTTCTCACGCGAGAATCAAATGAAGCGACAGGCGGGTTTGATTAATGTCGCGCATTAATTGCTTCCCAACCAAACCTCTTTACGTCTACGCAAACGTATATCTTGATATAAATTGAGGATCTTCTCGTTAAACGCAGCTCCTTTCAATGTTGCTCGTTAATTGCCTTCGAAAGCCGGCGGGGCTCGTCTCGCTAGTTAGATTTCTGAGGTTCCCAGGAAACGAAGAATAAAGAGCCACTATCCTAACGGTTCATCAAAGCTGTCGGAAACTGAACACGCCGTCTTTGTTCGACGATACAATACGGAATGAACGGCAATACAAACGGGAGTAAATGCATCCTTCCCTCTTAAGAACCCATTCCACAGCAGTTTTCTACTCCTTCGCAGCTACGTATTCTAGTTTGCAGTTTATCAGACACGCAACCAAATAGCAAAAAAATAATGCCTGTGCAATTCTGGAACTTCTACGTTTCCGTTTTACGAGATTGGCACTCATTTTATTCCCTCCACGTAAACATGTGGAGTCGTAGGTTATTGACAACCGTTGTGTAAAACAAATTATATTTTTCTACTACTTGAAATATATGCACCGTTATCATCGAGTGGTAACATATTCTACTTGGATCAAGAAACATGCTGCCAAGAGCCCAATGAATTCGGTAGTCACTCCTCTAGACCGCTATGAAGTCCGCCGGAAAAAATGTCTTATTTACGAAGTGGTTTTAAGCAAAACAGCATTAATCCTTATCCAATTAAACACCGTCCGTCCGTTTAATATAGATCACTACGGCCCTTTACAGATGTAATTTAAATGAATATTTCCGAAGATATTACAGATTTAAAATGAAGGGACATCGCGGTGCGGCGGAACTAACCCGGCCGGCGGCCCGTGCCTATAAATTGCGCGTCGAAGGCCGCGCTTCGTCCTATAGCACTTGATGATTAGCAGCCATCGGATTACTCAGATAATTATCGAAAATTGTAATTAGTTTAAGAAAATAACTGGATAGTATAAACATTTTTTGATTGTATAAACATTGATTACATATGGTTTTTAGTCGAAAGAATGTAAATGAAATATTTTTTACTGCAGCACTTGCTAATAATTTGTGAAATTTATTCATAATCATAAGTGTTGTTTTGAGGTGCATTTCTGAGTATTAAATTTTTTACAGAAACTGTAATCGTCGAGTTGGAAGACGTCGTCGTTTGAATAGTGAACAGCGTAACGACGTTGGTCAGATATGACGTTCTTCCACACTAATGTAATATTATTATAATAATGAGAAAATGTTTCAATGTAATAACTTTAAAACTACTGGACTGATATGTTTAATTATCTTTATTTATCCCAAAATGTTGTTTTTTGAATTTCCACCCGTGTGAAGCCGGAACGGGCGATTAGTGGTTAATATTTTACTATAGGGTTCTCAATACATGTTCCACTGACAGTCCAATGAACAAAGATAAAAACCAAAGCGTGTCGAAAATAATGTTTTTTTAGGACATTTCCGTAATATCCAGGTTTACTGGATTTGATCAATGTTACAGTGTCTTCAAGCTTCCTCTGTTCACATTTTGTTCCCGGTAATTTATTATGAAGCTGTTACACACTTGATCGTTACGTGGCAACGCCTTTCTAACACGTCACGCATGTTTCTCTCTCAGCCTGCAGTTGTGTTGCTCTGTTCTATCTTACCTCGTTTGTTAAATCAATATTCAATATCAATTACGCGTGTACCAGTCTTCCAAATCCTATTCTTTCAGTAAGTTGGCGACAAGACTCAAGAATTTGTCAGGATTTCGACACAGTGAGTCAAAAATCGAAGGACACAAGAGATACGCAGTTTCACGTTTTCAAACGCCGCCTGCATCAATTTGATTTTCACGCAGCGCTAATAAGACACTTTCGCAGGTATTTAATTATATTCACTTATTTTTGAGATCCTTCTAGGGTAAAAACAGCGAACTCTGTCATCCAGCAGGAACTCGGACGGCAAAATGTTTTGACGCATTTTCAAATAATCCCAGACGCATCTTACGCTTAGTGTTTTGAAGTCCCTTCCAACACACAATGGATCAAAAACAATTTCAAGAATTTCTCTCAGTCTTGACACCCACATTTGGGACCACTAAACCTACTCTAATCCCTCAAAGAATCCTTTTGATTCAACTATCAGAATGGCACAACAGTTATGTGCATCCATTGGCTCTGCACACTTCAATAACTTAGCCGCATTGTTGGGTCCAGATATGACAATCTACGAGTAGTTTGCATTTTCAAAGTATGTTGTCACCTCCTATCTCCACTGTTGTCGCCCAACATTACTTTTTAAATGTCATTCAGCAATCTATATCTGAAATTATCGCAGCCCTGTTGAGAAAATTAAAGGATTGAAATTCCCATGTATCATTTACATGTGAATCAACCATTTTTATAGCAGACAGTTTTCTACGCGCCCACTAGAGAGCTAAAGGGCAACTGGATTGAAACAAATAAAGTCTCAAAGAACAGTCTAGGAAGAAGCCACGTCAACGTCACTTCACAAGTCCAGGTCCACATCAGTGTCACAGTCACACAACAAGAGACCAGTCGACTACAGCATGTTGGGTGTTTATGGACTTTGTCTCAGATGTGGTAGATCAAACCATAAGTCGCGAGACTGCAGAATTGACCGCAACACAGTGAAATGCAGTTCTTGTCACAAAATCGGTTATGTAAGTAAGGTCTAAACCACGGACCTTCGATTTTCTTCAAAAATCAAGGAGAAATGCCTTCCCGACACAGCTCACTCAGAATGAAGAAAACTCTGACCCAGAATATGGTATTGGTCATGTCCACTGCACCGAGGACGAGTTCAAAGTTAAGACAAACTCAGATAAATATTTCGTTACAGTCTCTCTCAACAACAAACAGCAACAGTTTGAAGTGGACTCGGAAGCTAAATTCTCGATTTTATCAGGGACTGAGTTCAAACGTCTTGGCCTCAACATTCCACTGCAACCAACACCTGTCTCTTTTCGCTCATACTCAGATCGTCTAATCAAGTCCTTAGGCAAAGTCCCACTCTCTGTCGATTACGGTAAGAGGAAAATTGACGCGGACCGGTTCATTGTTCCTGCAAGTTGTGATGCTCTCTTGGGACGAGTATGGATAGAAACCATCGCACATCAAATCACTCAGTCATTCCTCTTGAAGACATCTTCAAACAGTATGCTTCTATCTTTGAGGAACGTGTAGGTTGTGTGCCCAGCCTAGAAGTTAAACTCCAACTCAAAGAAGGAGTAAAACCCGTCTTCACATGTGAACGTGATGTTGTGTGTTACTTCGCACCCGAAATTTATATTTTACCATGCCGATGTTACTGTGCTTTGTTTGTCTCACAAATCGTGTGACAGTACTCAACGTATCAAGTATACTTACTTAATAGCACTTCTCTGGTAGCTGATAGCTAGCTAATACTGCTTGGGGCAATGACGGACGATTTAGCACTAACAATTTTCGTTGCCAGTTTCAATTAATTATATCAGTATTTCAGCTACTGCAATTGACAATACATAGAAGTCGGAAACAACAAAGCGGGTCAGTGCTAAATGCCCCAGCCTCAACAGTAACAACACCCTTGCTTCAAAAACTATTTATATTATGGTGCCAAAACCAACTATAAATTTTTTATATAAAAAATATTATATAAAAAAATATACAAGACCGTAAAGATAAATTCTACTAAAACGTGCAAAATAAGATACACATAACGCAAACCTAGTGCAACGTATCACACAACTTTTACCAGCATCACGTACGTTCGGCAATATTTATCAATCCATAGGCAGTTTTAAAATTGCTCATAAAAGGTTACGTGAGAAATGACGAAGTATCGTAATTCGGGAGTAGTACGACAAATAAATCGTAATACGTGGATCCATAGTAGTGAAAGAAAATTAGTTCGCCACAAAACAGCTATAAACGTTCAAAAAGTTGATGGGTAATCCCGACTGATTTCACCTCATGGGAAAACTAGTGAGTAAGTGGTGTGTACTGTTCTAAATTTTCAAGGAAGAGATTGTGAAACAAGGAAGCAAATGTAAGGTGTGTTCTAAACATTTTGAAGTTTTTCTGAATTATTTAGGAAAACCCCACTATTATTTGATCACTTGACCACCAACTTGACTAATATTTCATCGTGCAAGTAGGTCGGACTACCAAAACGATTTTTGCGATAGCATTTTTAGGACGTCAAGTCCTATATGGAATCATTTTTTTATATAAACCATTATCGGATTTTTTTATAATTTACTGAGCCACTCCCCAAATGAAACTCCTGTTCAGAACCCCCCCCCCCCCACCCCATACAACAAGGAAAATCGTTATTTCCATTTTTGAGTGATTGTTAGAGTTTTGATTGATCATTACAACAACTACAGTAATTGTTTGATCGAGTTTGTTAAAAGCCTTATGAGATACCTAGAGGCGTTTACTGTATGAGTACATAAGCTAAACGCTAAATGTGAACAAAGCCAGTTCACGCGTTCTCTCTCATTCGTGTTCGCAGCCACTCAGATGTCTGTTTTCTAAAAAGGGGGCTTTTGAACTCTGAGGGCTTTGAAACTTACGAATGATTCAACACTGAAACGTTTTTGTACAGCAGATTATACAAACGCTTTTAACCAACCGACCAACCAAAATCCAGTAACTAATGCATCAGAATCGATCCAAAGTCAGTTCCTGAATGCTTGTTTTGCTGCGGATTAGATTTGTCTGGAAGTTGGCAGGACTATCGGTTGAGGTCCAGTGATGCATTGGAGTAATTTCAAGGGAAACAGTGATCGATGAACTAATAGAAACATCTGATCACCTTTCCTAGTGATCGAGCAGCCTCTTGGGAGAGCGTCATATAATAGATTGTACTTCTCGATCTCTGAAAATCGAGTCATTTCGGCGAGAGCAATTAAAATCTACTTAATCATGCGATAGTTAGCTTACACGAAGTAGGTATTTACAGCACATAGTGGCTCCTTTCTCTATCACGATTGATTTTACAACTAAAAGTGGCTTAGAAGTTTTTGATTAATTTTCAAACAGTTATTTTCTTTTTCCGTTTCTGGAGAAACCAACCTGCATGTAAATCCCACATCATCGAATTTGCGTGTGAACAAGAAAAGTTGTGTGACGTGGCACGTCTCACTTTTCTGTTTCTATTTCGAGTTCATGTTCAGAAAATTGCAGTGATGAAATTGTATAACGTTTACGTGCGTGTTTGGATTATTTGCAAAAACATCAATCAGTTTTCCGAATCCATTGACATTTAGAACGAGGAACAACTATGTATTTACTCTATTAACATCCATATTATTATGAACTCCTGATGGTTACATAGTTACGCCTTCTCCCACGTCGCACATGTGTCAGTTCAGTTGTGTTGCTATGATCTATCTGTTCTCGTTTAATTAAATCATATTCATTGATCAAATTAAGCGTGCTTCGATCTTTCAAATACTATTCTCGACTACTCTAGTACTCACATAACGGCCACACGATGATGTCTTTACATCGAAAGCGCTCGCTCACAGTATATCACCAGCCAGAGGAGACGGACTCACTTAACAGGTACGTTAATTTTATTATTCTCGACCACCCAGTCACAATACTCAACAAGCCTCTCGACAAGCTAGTTTTTTTATTGCATAAAGCAAGTGGCACCTTTTCTGTTCCACTTATAACTAATTATTTGAATGAAGCAGTAGAAGAACTTCGTGTACGCGAGTTGGAAAGTATCTTCGAAAATGTGTGTCTCTTGATAGAGTGAAATGGCAGTGTATTCATATTATAGAGCTCGCAAGCACTTGAAAATAGACGTTAGCGATCTGATTTTCAGAAATAAAAGTGAATGCACAGTTCGTGGAGTATTTAATTAACCAGCACTCTTTTAATAAAATGTATTCCTCTACTCAACTAATTCACTTTTTGTTGCGATGCAAGTTACTAAAACACGGTCTCACATGTTTGGACATTTCGTAATTATTCAATCGTGTACAGTTACGGGAATACTGTTCTAAACGACTTATTTTTTAAATCATAATCAGGTTAATCTTCGACAGTCTACTAAAAAGATCTAGATAGGTTTCAAAATGCTGCGAGCCTCCCGGTTAGCTGATTCACTACTTAATTTTCCTTCAAGTCTGAACTAAAATTCTTCTACTTCTTCCGATTCTACAAAAGCCAAGTGCGAACGAAATTACGACACGGTGAAGTCACGGGAAAAGCAAGTCGAAGGGACATCAGGTGAGAAAGGGGTGTATTCGAAGGTGGGAGAGTGGGAGATCATGGGCGGAACGGCTGGGCGGAACGGCTGCAGGCCACGCCCTCGTCTCCGTACGCCCTCAAGGACAACTTCATAAAAACCGGAAAGAGGACCATTACCGATCTGAATCCGATTTTGTAGGCAGATGTACGAGATTGGGATACCACACAACTCTGACTTTGCCTTGAAGGTACAAGTGGAGACAGGTTCTGTTAACGGCTTCAACGCAACTTTGACTTTTAGTAGTCCTCGATTGACTTCTCCTGCGATGTTCCTGTGACCAATGATAGAAGGAGAATAGTAAGAAGAAGAAAAGAGTGGCTGGGGAAAACGCATTTTTGCTCCCAACTCCACCAATAAGATTATCGTTGACGTCGCTTCATTATATCGCCCACTCTCTCTTCGCCAGTCACAATTCATCCAAAGTGCACGCATGTTGTTTACCCCATCCCACTCCACCACTTTCCGTTTATCTTTTCTTCTTCTTCTCGCTTGTAACAACGTCAAGACGCCCGGAATTTATTTGCAGTCCTCCGACGAGGATTTTTCTGCGTGCTGGAATCTCAAAGTATAATGACCCCCAACCGTCTGGACTCCACTGCTCAATGTAGCCCCCGCCAGGGAGGAAACCCAAGTGCCTACGTATTCAATCCTTCAAGTAAACTACAGATTGAAATTGAAATGGCACCTCACAGCTTTGTGGAAATCATGAAGTTAAAGTAGAAGATGTTTCTCGCTTCAGCTAAACCCTCAATCTACCGGTGCAACACTGTTTAGTGTAACTATCTCAATTCATAAACTAAAACTTACACTAATAACTCATAAAATAAGTAATTTAATCATAATGAGTAAAAAATGTAATAATAATGTAATCTTTCTCGTCAGTTTTTGATCTCCTCGTTCGAGATAGGCTTGAATACCCAACTCGTAATTTTGTGTCCCTCGGTTCCCAACGTGTTTCGGAGAAGAGGGTTAGTTGCCAGTTGCGTTGGGAGTATTGGTGTAACTTTTTACGGTCATGTTGGCTCGTCGTCGGATATTAAATATAAAATTTCTGGGCATTTCCCGATTGGAAACACTTTCTTAATGGAATAAAACAGACTGATGTGAATGAATAACGGGGATTTTATTTCAAAATTCTTTCGATCTTCTCCGAAGTTGTCTGCCTTACTAATCATATCCGTGTCAGCGTACTAATCCCTCAGATTGTACCACACAGCGGTGCTACATATCTTCATTGCTTTACATACGATTCCTTACGTATTGGATGAGAGGGACCAACCTGAACTGCAGTACTCGGGTTTCTGGTACGGATTCAGCAGGCTAGCTTGTGCTTCCGCTAAAACCATGACTTTGGCTACATCAATCAACCGTAGGGCCTCGTACAATGTACTCCAGTCTGTACAGAAAATACCACGTTTTCAATTACTACTGTTTTTTAGCAATGCAGCAAGCCGAACAGTGTCCCAATCCCTGGACGGAACTCTGAATAAAGTAACTAGAAGATCGTAATTACTTAAAATCCAAATTATGATGTCAGCCTTCTTTTATAACGCCTGAAGGAACTTGCAGGAAAAACCTACTCAAAACCGAATCCTGTTTCACTTATTACTTACCATTCTAACCGGTCTTAACCAGCGGTAAGCACGTTCAAAAGTCAACTGAATTCTGAAAAACTGATGAGCAGCGGTAAGAAGAATTTCTGTCTTCAGAAAAAATATGTGAACATTTTCCAACATTCACGGCTCATTACTAGGTTAAAAAATTGGTCATTGCGAAATTGTGGCAGTTTTATCGCAATCACATCGTGTTTGGTATCGTTTCCAAGGTATTTCGATGATGAGTCGAATAGGATGGGTCTCAGAGGACTGCCCTCGTTTAGGACTGCTTCTATATAGAAAGTAGTGAAATCACAGCAAAGATCCCACTACTTGCGGGACAACGTACAGAAAGTTCTTAATTATGGCTTCATTAATTAGATATAGCGGAAACGGTATGTTTAATTAATTGGACTTGAATCTAAACAACAAGGCAGATAGTATTAGTTGTTTATACTGAGAGCGATGCGAAAGACGGCGTAACACATTTGAAACTAAAATGGGGTCAAATAAAAAACGATAAAGTTCTAACAAAAAGTAATTTACGAAAGTTGTAGGGGCTTGAAGAAGTCACGGGGTAACTGGAAAATATCGATCTGAGCAACCCGTAAAAGAAGTTGTGGTGTGGGAAAAATGAGGACAAAAAAGGGAGGAAAGTGCTGCGATATTAAGGGTTGATGGTTGATGTCTTGCGGACAAGCTGGAGGGGATTCGAAGGAAGTCTTTTTGTCGGGGTTGGTCGCTAAGTACCTCGCATTACTCCCTTCGGCATCTCCCGTCGTCACCCCTTAGCAATCTCAACAGCATCTCCGACGAACAATCCTTTTGACCCATCAAAGTGATACTTAACAGGAATTGGCGCTATCACGTGAATGTTAAAATTAGTCTTGCACGTAAAAAAGCATTTTCATATGAGAGCCACGAACATGCCTCTTTAATTTTCCGTGCTTAAGTAGTCAAACCACCAGAGTAACGGTCAGAACGACCGGAAATGCTTAAATGATTCCAATGAACCGTTTAAATTACTTTATCCACTCATGAGTAAAAGAAATCTCACCTCTCCTCTAAAAAGGACAACCAATAGTCTTGGAGGTGTAGGAGAGGATGGCTAAGTGGGGCACTGAGCTAAGGGATCAATGGATCACCTGTTGGTACCAATCTAATCATTTGATAAGAGTATACCGGAGTACCTATGAAATGTTTTTAATACTTGTATGGATGGTCATCCACTACCATGTCGATATTTATGGTTCACTAGTAACGGAACCATACACTCAGTTATGCTGCTACCCCTTGATATTATCCCATGACAAAAATCTCATTAAGATAGTATATTTCTGGGGTCGTGAAAAATGTTTCAAACCCTGAACTACAAATGTGACAAAATATTAAATCCCTAAATATAATAATAGTAATATTATATGGCTTCATATTATAATAGTGACCGTTACTATTGTAAAATATTATAAAATTAAGGAGTATTCAACCGGACAGTGTCCAATTTATTGTCCAATACTGTTAACTTTCCTTGATAATATTTGTGAAACACACCGGAAATTTGTCATACACATCAATTAGTTATGACCGCACCGCAAAAAGCATCCACAAAAATTTAATGTCATATTATTCGACATTACATTTGATCCCCTTATAATTTAGCTGAAAATACAGTACTAGGCAGACTGAGGTGTACCATACAAGAAAATCCCGACTTGAACAAAAAAGAATGACAAAACTTTCAAATCCATTTCTGGAAGATTGTGCATGACCTCTGAAGTGATAGATTCTTTGGGGTATTTCATGCTTGGTATGGGGTAAACAAAACAAAAATGAATGAACGTGAATATGTGTTGAGATCACAGTGGATAAAGAAAAAACTCTCATGGCAAAGGGATTCAGCAAAAATAAAATAAAATCGAAATTATAATATACAAACTACGAGATGTATAGTTATAGAAAATTCACACAAGGTATGTTAGGTGGAATTTGCTAGATAGTAGTTTTTCAGAGCTGTACAAAGGAAAAACATCTTACTAGTAGTAATATTATACTGTAAGTACATTTGTTTTTTAGTATTTCCGATAGTTTGATGAGTTTTTGGACTTTCCTAACAGCAAATCTATTCCATCGCGCAATTTCTGTCTACTCCCTGTAAATTCGGCGATGCGTTATACATACAGACGCTTTACATTCGAGCATATGAATGAAAATGATGGATTATTGGCCGTTTACGTGAGATCAGACCGACCTAGCTCAAGCATGTTTCGCCCGGCTACGAGCGCCTTTTGATATCATTCCGCGTTCTCTTGCCTCTCTCCTAGTTTACCGCGCTCGTCTATATTTTCCCTGTCGTTTAATTTCTAACCATTTTTCCTTGGCTTTACGAAATAGAAAGGGAAGTTAGGTAATTTTTGGTCATTAATTTCGTTCGTTATTTATTTGTGCCGTTGAAGAAAAGGCATTTATTTTATTTTGTTCTTTGTGCATTTCGGAAAAAGTTGTGTTGGCTCTTCTAGTTTGTCCCAAGCACACATGTGACATTTCATCATCGCTTTCTCTTCTCCCTGGCCAGGAAATTCTACGGTTAGAGCTGTACTACTGCATTCTTTACTATCATTGCACAATACATTGTTACCGAAGTTCAAACACAATTATACAGTCTACGTATAATATCAATCGACCAGTCTTCAAGCGGATCTTGATAGAGCCTGCGCAGTTGCACATGAAAATATCTGCTATTACCTGTACGCCTCGTCAAGTCCCGTTTTTTGTGTGTGGTTGATTATTTTGTGGATTGATGTAAAAAATAGTTGATCACATATGGGTTTCGGATAATAACGTGTGAATTCCAAAAGTATGAAAAATTTCTTCTTAGCACAATAACACAATACTCGATGTTTTTGTGGAAGAATAATGCTTCCAACGCAAACGACCTACATTACCTTGCTACATTAATTTATTTCCTGATTAATGAAACTTGCTTTCTTTTATCTAGTTGTTAATTTCTACTATTTATACGGATATTCTTACGTTATGTCTGCATTCATCTTATTTTTACTATTAACCACTGAGAAATCAATACATCATTTATTTGAAATTTTGAACAAATCGCAAGTAATGCACTACTTTACTCAGTCTCGGTAAATTAATAAACTTCAATTGTTTCCTCGACGAACCCAACAGCTCTTTTATTCGAATGAAGGATCCCGAAGACCCGAAATTTGAGCTCAAAGCGAACAAAGTGAAGATGGTGAAGATACACATATAGTTTAGCAGATTATTTGAACAAAAATTTCTAATCGATAGAAAAAGCCGTGCCAGAACTTATTGGATTGCTTCTAAGCTCAAAACCTAAATTAAGTAGCCAGCGTGAAGTACGTTTCTTTTACTGCCTAAATGATTTTTACTTTCCTTAGCTGTACAAAGTAGAAAGGAAAATCACGTAATGTATGACCTAAGTTCGTAATTTTACAATCACTGAGGTAGTTAACGACTTTTTCTCTTCCATGTCAGTCGTTATTATCAAGCAATTCGATAGCTTCAGTGTTGATGTGATCTTTCAGACGCTCCAAATGGGTGATGTTGTACTGCTGGAATTCGGTAGGTAGCTAACGTTAGCACGCCCTCCAAACCCGGTTCTCGCAACTGACGCACTACAACGGCGAAAGAGGCGAGTAGGTATTAAAGCAATTGGGTTAGAAGTGGCAAGTTGCTTGCTGTTCTCAAGAAGTCTGAAGAAATTCTTGAACCTCTCCCCCAGCTTCCTGTTTTTCCCCTGATGCCTCGGCTTCATATTTTTTTCTCCCGGAAAGTCGGTTGTTTATTTTGTTTTGTTTTTATTTAGCTTCGGCATGCCATTAGGCATGAAGGATATTCATTATTTTAAATCGTTTAACCCAAGAGGTTACCTATCATTTATTTATTTTTCCTTTGCAATTACTTTTATTTTCCATTTATTCATTCTCTTGATTTCTTTAATTTTATCTTTTATTATTCGATTTTGGGTGGGATTCGACCCCTACAGTTTTATCCCTTTGATTTAAAATTATTGTTTATTATTTGTCACAAAATAAGAATGGCACCCAACGTAAACTTGTTTTGAATTTCGATTCCTTTATTTTATCTCTTACTTTCTTTTTTTCAACTACCCCTGATCCAGTCAGTGCAGAAGTGGACGCGTCGGTATGGCCAGAACAGATTACGCTAATCAATGAGCGTGAAATTCTTTCTGTCTCACTTCAACAAATATATGATAAATCTAGAAAGATTTCAGTAAAAAATGTTTCTAGCTTTACTCACCGGAAACGATATCAAGAAGTTCCAATATCTCAATCTTAAAAGGACTAAACGCGTAAAGCTTTCCCGTTATTTAATAGGGTAAGCAGAACCGAAATCATTTTATGGGAGATTAGGGAAGTGATTCCTAGAGAATTCTGGAGGCTCAAGAACCCTTGGGAAATAATCCAATCAAGAGCATCTCGTTAATCTTCAGACAGTTACCACAAGCCCATCTCCATAGCACAAGATGTTGACTCTCGCAAATCAGGTGTACGCCAAAGTCTCTAAACTGAAGTCAATGTTAGCCTCACATTCGACATTTTAAAAAGCGTCGTAACTCTAACTAAAAGAGTTGAGGAAGTATTTGTATTTGATATATTCTCTCTTTGTATTCTTTTGAAAACATGAGATCAGCAGAAGACAGTCGGTCACAGTGTAGGTAATGGCTACTTCAAGACATCCGCAGAGTCAGGTAATAGCACACTCACAAATTGCGTTTGAGCCAGTAAACATGTTTTATACTCTATGCATGAGCTCTTAATAAGGTTTAGATTCTGTGAGAATAACATCCAATACAATTTGGTTGCCGCTCGACAAACGTTACGCAAAGCAACGCTACCATTAAATTTGAGCGGTTCTGTTCAAAAGGTACGACCAAAAACTGCTGCTGCATCAACTTCGTTTCAATCTGTGCCCACCGAGACGACGAGTCGTCCTTCAACGTGGCGTGCAATTATTGTATAAGTACCGGTTATGGACCGTTTCATCGGAAGCGAGCGTTTTATGTCCACAGTTTTCTCTCTCAAAAGTTATTAAAAACAGCAAAAATAAAACAAATGGAAGGATGGGGTGCAAAGGGTCACATCGAGTCTTATGTCGTTTGATGGCTTTGACGAGTTTCCGAGTTTTTCTCCTGCGTGTGGTCTTTTTTAATTTCACGACATCGAGAGGTCGGCTTCCAAGCGGATGTGCCCACTTGGAGGAATTCGGGACGAGGACCCTCTAATTGAAACTTTTATTGGTTAATCGCAAAAGCTTCTAAGTTCTCCTTTTTGCAGCTGGTTTATTTTATCGCCCCCCCCTCCCCCTCACCAGATTTCGCAGTCGGCTCTGTACGTTAAATGATTAGGTGAGCGGTGAGAGAATACTGGGGAGAGAGAGAGAGAGAGAGAGAGAGATTGATTATTTTATTTATTGACCAGGGAAAATTAGGACCATACAGCCCTCTCTACCATTTCCCCTGCAGCTAAAACACAACAATTCCTCGTAGTGTTAAGATTCAAGCAATATATAAAGACCACCAAACCACGTAATAGTAATAATGGTTTTATGTTTTTACAGGCAAATCTCTCCGCGCAAAAACTCAACAAGTTTGTTCATTCATTATTACAGTCACATTCCAGCCATACGATCATAAATTACATGCACACTGAAAATGATCCAAGCATACCGATCTGAAAACAGACGAGCGGTGCGTAGCAACACCCCCCCCCCCACCCACCCGCCACACCAATGAAAGTTCGAACACCAGCTACATATGTGGGTGCTATATCTACGTTCAACGCATTTCTACAGAAACATTTATGAGGAACAAAATGTAGGGACTAGTTAGCTGAGAGTACTCCGTAAGTTTGATCGAAATCGTTAGAGCCGATTTTGTGAAAATTGGAATACCGATAAATTAATATTCGACAAATCTCCTTTTCTGAGTTAACTTGGCTTATATCTCCATTCAACATATATATACAGAAATAATTATGCAGAACGAAATGTGGGTATGGGTGACTAAAAGACGCTCTGTAAGATCTATCACATCTGGTGCAGCAGTTACCCTGGAATTTATGGAAGTGTTCGAAAAAACGTTATTTTCGACACACTTTGATTTTTATCTCTGTTCAATGGACGGTCAGAGGAACATTTATTGAGAACAATATGTAGGTATTAACTATTTGAAAACATCCTGTGAGTTTGGTGAAAATCGCTGAAGCCGTTTTGCCAAAAAGCGTAAAAAACCTATTTTGGCTTCATAGGCCTACATCTCCGTTTACCATATTTTCATGGAGATATGTATAGAAATCAAAAGAGAGGTATTAGTTAGTAAAAGATAATTTGAAAGTTTAATCAAAATCGTTAGAGCCATTTTTGAGAAAAATGCGAAGACCCATAGTTTTTGGTACATTTTCGTCCTCCACCCCTCCTTCCCAACCGCCGAAATCGCCCATAACCTTATTTTGGTGTCTACAAAAAATAACGATCAAAACAAAAAATAACCAGCTCAATCGGACCAGCCGTTCTCCCGCAAATCGAACTACTGACACAGACACACAGACCACGCGCCGAAATTGGGTTTCTACTTTCCATGGCTCTACGAAGTAGAAAGGAAAGTTATGTGATCGGCTGAAAAAAATATTTTGAGTTCTCTTCAGATCTTTACGTTTCAGACCCCCCTGAGTCCGAAAACACTATTTGGGATAATGGTCTGTGTGTGTGTGTGTGTGTGTGTGTGTGTAGGTGTGTGTGTGTGTGTGTGTGTGTGTGCTAGAACAACAGTGAGCGACGGTTGTTGGGAGGGCAAACGAACTTAGCAGCATTGACTGCTACAAAGGAAGCCTATAACCATTTTGCAAAGTTCGCAAAGAAGGTAATGGCTAAGAAACGTGGTTATAGTTGATCTGTCCTTTTGAAACTTGCCACCCAAGTAAACAGTAAGATCAGGTACGGAACCAGATTAAGAACTACTCCCAGATGGTACGGGATTCCTCAGTTGGTCACCTCCGCGCGGTAACACACGGGCAACAGCTCTCTATGGTGAGACTGGCTAACGACCAAATACCTGCCGTATCTCCACAGGTCTGAGTTCGGTGGATGCTGCAGGGGCCGGCCTCTTGCATATTAGCGAAACCGCAACTTCTATGACTGATATAATCCTCGCCGAGGGTTTAGGTACAGTCATCAAATAAAGAAACAGACCTGTATGTGCTAGACATCCGCACCGCAGTAGGAGGTGGCGCCGTCATTGTGCCGGAAACGCCAGAAATGGCCAAGGCGCTTACTAGCCACATTTCCACGAAGGAGGAGTTGAAGCTCCAAGCGTCAGCCCCTCTGGGTCGCTTCCCACGCCTGCTATTGTGCGACGTGCGGACTGACCTAAAAAAAGAGGACTTGGCCCAACAAGTTGTTGAACACAACCCTGCGTTAGGCTTGCAGCCACAGGACGTCAGGCCCCTCTTACCAAAAAGCGTGGCAGACAAAAGGATTGGGTGATTGAGGTATCACCCAGCCTATACAAAAAACTAGAGGGGGCAAGGCACCACCCAATAGCCTGGCAGCAATAATGCGCCATCCGACGGTACCAAGCCCCCACTCAGTGCTACAAATGCCAGCGCTATGGCAACCTGGCAGTGGCCTGTACAAGACCTGTTGTGTGCGCCTGGTGCGCCTTGCTACATCTGAGTAAGGAATGCAAGCGTGATGCTCCTCTCAAGTGTGCCAATTGCATCGAACGCAAAATCCAACAGGTCGCACACTCTACACGAGACGCACGCTGTACCATTCGTCAGCGAGCGATTGCCCTCCAGGAGTCACGAGTGGACTATGAAAAGGTTAAAAACAGTTCAACTCCTTCAGCACAACACAAATAAGAGTTCCCCAGTTATGGCTGAGTTGCTGCAAAATGCACTCAAGAAACGCTGCAGTGTTCTCAACATACAGGAACCATACATAGGATCCAAAACTCTTGGTCTGGGATCGCAGGCACGAGTGGTGGCTGGAGCAAGAACAGGAGCCAAGGCAGCAGTGGCCTGCAATGACCCGTCCATTGACATGCTCGCACTCACTGTCCTGAACAGCCAGCACTTGGCCGCTGTGCTCATCCGAGCCAGTGGCTTTGAGCTGGTTGTAATATCATTTTACAGGCAATTTGGCGCACCAGTTGCCAACAGCCTTCAACCACTTGAGCGGGCTCTAGCAGGCCTATCAGGACGACCCTGCATAGTCTGTGCTGATGCTAACGCCAGATCACCATTGTGGGGATCCCCGACCCTGGGTGGGGCGGGCCAGGCGTATATAGAGCTGCTCACCAGGAACAACTTGGTGGTCGCGTGAAAAGCGATTCCGCACAAAAAATGCTGACTGGCCACACTTCTGTAGGGTACTGGAAGGTGAACTGCGTGCCGCAGACACCGACCTAATAGTGCAAGCATCCACACCTGAAGGAGTGGACAGCAAAGAGGACATATTTACCACAGCTCTGCACTTTGCTGGGCTCTCTGTACTTGGGCAACAGAAGCACAGGGCGATCAAAGTCCCATGGTGGACTGTGGAACTTAATCCCCTCAAGCAAAGTGTAAATAGAACCAGAAGGATGTACCAAAACACTCGTGGCCCTGATGCCAGAGCAACACTCCGGATTGCCTTCATCCAAGAGAAGAAGGCCTTCCACCGCGCCATCAAACGAGCCAAACGGCAAGACTGGCGAAATTTTGTGGAAGCGGAGCTCTCTGAGAACCCCTGGGGCGTACATTACAAGTCCTCCACAGGAAAAGCAAACGTAGAGCAGGTCTTAGCTGCGATGCAAAATGAGTCAGGCTGGGCCTGCAGCATCGATAGTTCACTGGAAACCCTCCTTGAGAAGGCGTTCCCAGATGACCAAGTAGCTCGAGACACTGAAGCCCAGAGGGCAGCAAGGGAGCTGATCATGGACCCTTCCGAACGAGCCCGACATCCCATTATGGACAACAGGCGATCTCGGCAGGGCCCTTGGGACCTTAAAGCCCAACGAATCTCCTGGGCCAGATAAAAATAGAAAGCAATATGCTAAGGAAGGCTGAGCGGACAATCTCCAGCGGCCTCCTTAATTTATATAATGACTGTCTGCAGGTCGGACAGTTCCCCACTCAGTGGAAGTCTGCGCGTGCTGTCACTCTTCAAAAGGGAGGCGACCACAATCAGTCAGACCCGCGATCATGGAGACCACTCAGCCTTCTTTCCATATTAGGCAAAACACTAGAAATCTTGATGTTGCAGTCCCTCGAAGGAGTCTTTGGCCGCAACCTCACAGGCAGGCTATACGGGTGTACCAAAGGAAGGTCCACGCAGGATGTCATTGTCGAGATTCGGCGTGTTTCCCTGCTGGCACCGGCTAATTACATCGTAGCAGTTCTGATTGACATCAGAGGAGCTTTTGACATCCTTTGGTGGCCAGCGCTCCTTAATGAGCTTAAAGGTAGGGGAATCCCCCACAACCTGTACTCGCTCGTCAGAAGTACCTGACAGACAGAACTGCTACTATCGAAAGCAGGCATGTCTCCGTTCGGAGAAAGATTGAGAAGGGGTGCCCACAGGGCTCAGTCCTAGGACCAGCACTCTGGAATGCCTTCTTCGAAGGTCTTCTCAGGAAACTCATGGAGACTGACTGCTATCCGTACGCCTATGTGGATGACTTGACTGTGCTGATCTTTGCAGAGTCAGTCCGCCTAATTGAAAAAAAAACCCACTACGTGCTCCGCACTGTCAACCAATGGTGCGAGCATGTTACGATGCAGGTGGCTGAGGAAAAAACCCAACTAATCCTCTTGAAAGGCAAAGTGAATAATCCACCCACAATACGTTTTGGCGGCCACAGGCTCCTTCTTGAAAAGCACGTCAAATATTTAGGAGTGAATATAGGTGAGAGATGGGGTTTCAACGAACACCTCCGGTCCCTTAAAGGCACTACCATTGCAAGGTTTGCCTCACTGCGTGCCATTATTAAGGCCACTTGGGGTGTGTGTATACTATCCTCATGTACAAGGTCATCTATCTAGGTGTGATTGGCTACTGCCCCATTGTCTGGGGTAGCAAACTAACAGTCAATCAAAAGAGAGTCCCAATCCAAGAGAGCTGCGTCCTGTGGATCACCAAGGCCTACAAGACTGTATCAACAGAAGCACTCCAGGTGATCACTGGTTAGTTACCAGTTGATTTGGCCGTTGAGTGCATGGTTGACAGGTGGAGAGTGAAACGGGAGCTTCCCCCGCTTTGGGCTGAACTCCGTGCGGATCTCACCACAGAACAGAAACTTGCCGCCATCTATGAATGGGCTCTAGAGAAATGGCAAGCGAGATGGGAATCCTCGTCAAAGGGACATGATACGTATGAGTTCCTCCCCAACATCCGAGAACGTCTTTCAAGAAAATGGGTTGAGCCAGACCACTGGACGAGCCAGTTCCTCATGGGACATGGTGACTTCAATGCACGGCTCCACTTCTTTTCTCTGAAAGACTCTCCATCATGCACGTCTTGTGCCTCCAGTGCGGAGGAAACAAGAAACCATGTGCTGCTACACTGTAGTTTCTACAACAGTGAGCGACGGTTGTTGGGAGGGCAAACGAACTTAGCAGCATTGACTGCTACAAAGCAAGCCTATAACCATTTTGCAAAGTTCGGGAAGAAGGTGATGGCTAAGAAACGTGGTCATAGTTGATCCGCCCTTTTGAAACTTGCCACCCAAGTAAATAGTTAGATCAGGTAGGAAACCAGATTAAGAACTCCTCCCAGACGGTACGGGATTCCTCAGGTGGTCACCTTTGTGCGGTCACACACGGGCAACAGCTCTCTACCGGGAGACTGGCTAACGACCAAATACCTGCCATACCTCCACAGGTCTGAGTTCGGTGGATGCTGCAGGGGTCGGCCTGTTGCATATTAGCACTTCCGCACTAACCGCAACTTCTATGACTTATATAACCCTCGCCCTTAGGTACAGTCCTCAAATAAGGAAACAGACCTGTGTGTATGTGTGTCTGTGAACGATTTTTAGAGAACCACCGTGCGAAATCCACTCAAACTTGATATCTCGCCCGCAAGTTACCATGGAACGCCAAAATGAGGGTATGAACAAAATCCACCGAAAGTTAACTATTGTTATCATAGTGATCAAAACACCTAATATTTTTTTCTCAAAAACGGCTCTAACGATTTTGATTAAACTTTTTACATTGATAGCTCTCAATAAGGCAATTATACCATAGAATTCCCATTAGTGGGAAAATGACGAGAGCAGCACAATAAATTATCAAAAATTTCGACGAAATCGGTTTTAGCGCGGTTTTTAGAGAAAACAACCTTACCAAATCAGCTGAAACTTGATGTGTAGCCTATAGGTTACCATGAGACGCAAAAATAAAGGTATGGACAAAATCTACTGAAAGTTGACTATAGTTATCACAGTGATCAAAACACCAATTTTTTTTTTCTCAAAAACAGCTCTAACGATTTTGATTAAATTTTTCATATATATATAGCTCTCAATAAGATAATTATACCATAGAATTCGCATTTGTGGGAAAATCACGAGAGCAGCACAATAAATTATCAACATTTTCAACGAAAAGCGTTTTTAGCGCAGGTTTTTCATTATAAACTCCGCTGGAATTGTTGTAGAATGTTAAAAAAAAATTGGTATTGTAGTCCGATCCAATACCTTAAGGGTGAAGTTTAAAAACGCTCATGAGATGCATGGGGCTCACACCAGAAATTCCTGAATTTCAACTACTGCCGTTTCGCTTACTACCAGTTCTAAACGTTTTTACCCAATAACTCTGCCAAAGTAATCACTATCCTTCTTCATAAAATTTATGTTTACAGCCGGATTAATGATCTGTGTACCGATTGCTCAATAATGGTCCTGCGATGAATACGAGCAGCACAATAAAATCTGGAACTGTACAGTGTCGTTTGACCAAGTTCAAATGAACTGAGTGATAAATGAATTGAATACATAGAATTAGTCACGTACAAAGTGAATTGTTGTAGAGCTAAGGAAAGTTGTGTGTTGCAACGCACCAGATATTTTAGACTCAGTAGACCTCAATACGTAATGATCTGAAGAAAACCCAATTTTTTTTGACACGGTTACTGTACTTTCCTTTCCCTTCGGCGTAGCAGAAAGTAAAAACAGCGAGAAGGGCGAGTACTTGTATATTCCTCCCCTCCTCCTATGATACGCAACCTAACCTAAACACATTAATGACAAACAAACACAGAAACACAAGCAAACGGTGAGAAGGGCATGTACTTGTATATCCCTCCCCTTCTCCAACGATACACAAACGTAACCTAAAACATAAATCGTATGCAAAAACGCTTCCACACTCCCCGTCAAAAATGATGGCAGTTAGTTCGCTGAGGGAGAATCTCGAGTTAGCTTAATATTTTTGGTTCAACAATCAATCTTTAGATGATAACAGCAATGATGGCATAATAAGTAATAATAATGGTAATATATTAGTAATAATCCAATGTATCCATAATGTTCAATAATGTCTTGTGCAAGTCGTCGGCGTAAGACATATGTGAGGTCCCTTCTGAGAGCACTTCATGTAGCGTGTTTACATATAGAGTAAACAACAGTGCCGACAATGCAGAGCCTTGTGGTGTGCCAACCTCCAACTTTCTCTAAGTGGACAATTCATAGGAGTCACCCTGGACTGCCACTCGCCTATCCGCCAAATAAGACCCGAACCAAGCTAGCATGGCCTCGCCCAGGCCGATCGTCTGGAGCATCGCGAGCATCACATCCCTTCTCATTCGGTCACAACTGCAGTGACTTGCCTCTTATCCATGGCTGACCGGAAGTCGTCCAGAACTCCAATCAGCGCTGTCTCTGTGCTGTAGAAAGCACGGTAGGCAGACTGCCGCTCATTCAGCACTCCGTGCAAGTCGGGACAAGTTTGTCCCAAACTTTGCCCATCGAGCACAGTAGGGAGATTGCACGGAAGTAACTGACGGAGCTCCCATTTTTACCTTAGGTATCGGTTTAACAATAGCCCTTTTCCAAATTCTTGGATATTCACCACGCTCCAGAGAACAGTTGAAAATATGGGTCAATGCTGGGAAAATCGCATCAGCAATCATGTGCAACACCTTCACTGGTATACCATCCCCCTACTGATCTTTCACAGCAACAAGACCCTTCTCCGAGAGCAGCGGAATGGTGAACGGGCTATAACATGGCCTTCAACGAGCAAATCGTTCGCTCAAGCCAGGTGTTTCCGAAAAACGGCAAAAATGTTGAGCAAAAGGGCGGCAATGGAGATTCACAATACTCCTTCCGATACTAAAGTTAACGTACCTGTTAGGTGAGTCCGTCTCCTCTGGCTGGTGAGTTACTATGGGCAAGCGCTTTCGATGTAAAGACATCATCGTCTGGCCGTTAAGTCAGTACTCTACTACAGGAGTACTGGAAATACGCTACTACAGGAAAGCGCTTGCCCATAGTAACTCACCAGCCAGAGGAGACGGACTCACCTAACAGGTACATTAACTTTAGTAATTTGCCTACTGGCGGATATAACCAATTGCTTTATTACCTTCTTCCGATATTTTCCCGCATAAGCCCAATCCTCTGATGCCCCTTCAGAGATCCGTCGATTCCTTTTTACTTTCCTCGGCTCTACGAAGTAGAAACGAAAGTTATGTTATCGGCTGAAAAAAAAATTTTGAGTTCTCTTCAGATCTTTACGTTCCAAACCCCCCTGAGTCCGAAAAACACTATTTGGGAAAACGGTCTGTGTGTGTGTGTGTGTGTATATATATGTGTGTCTGTGAACGATTTTTAGAGAAAACCACCGTACCAAATCAGCTCAAACTTGATATCTAGCCTGCAGATTACCATAGCACGCCAAAATAAGGGTTTGAACAATATCCACCGAAAGTTAACTATAGTTATCATAGTGATCAAAACACCAAATTTTTTTCTCAAAAACGGCTCTAACGATTTTGATTACATTTTTTATATTGATAGCTCTCAATAAGGGAATTATAACATAAAATTCCCATTCGTGGGAAAATGACGAAAGCAGCACAATAAATTACCAAAATTTTCGACGAAAAGGGTTTTTAGCGCGATTTTTTTCTTATAACCTCCGCTGGAATGTTAGTAGAATGTTAAAAAAAATTGGTATTGTAGTCCAATCCAATACGTAAAGGGTGAGTGTCTAAAAATGCTCATGAGATACATGGGGCTCACTCCAGAAATTCCTGAATTTCAACCTTGCCGTTTCGCTAACTGCACCTCTGCAAAAGTGATTCCTATCCTTTTTTTAAAAAATCGCGTTTACAGCCTCATTAATTATCTGTGTACCAATTGCTCAATAAAGGTCCTGGAATCAGTACGAGGAGCACAATAAATTCCAGAACTGTAGGCGCTACAGCTTCCTGCTTTTGTGAAGTGTTGTTGACCAAGTTCAAAGGAACTGAGTGATAAATGAATTGATTAAATAGAATTAGCCATGTACAAAGTGAATTGACGTAGAGCTAAGGAAAGTTGTGTGTTGCAACGCAACAGATATTTTGTTTTGAAGACTTCGTAGTAGTAGTTGCTTTTGGCATTTCGTAGTATCTGCTTCGTCCTGTTCCTCAATTTCTTAAATCGGTTGTGAGTCTCCCGGTCCTTCAATCTACGAAATCTTTTATATTCTTCGTCACGACTACGCATCATCTTCCGGATCTCCGGGCTACAAGGGGCAGGCAAAAACCTTGGTTTGACCTGAACTAATGGGCAGTGCTTGTCGTATAGGTCGATGAGCATACGACTGAAAACTTCTACTTTTTTATCCCGCTCCTGTTTCTTCACTTGCTCCCAGTCGGCTTTCTTCATATCATTCAAAAGCTCCCGCTCGTTTAGCCCTCGCTTGTCCCGAATGAAAATGTGTCTGCGCTCAGCCCTTGCTGGTCTCAGATTCAAAGAGCAGCAGATAAGGGCATGCCTAGAGAGTCCGCGAACCGGGAACTGGACGTGTTTCTCTGTTATGTTGCTGTCTTTGACAATGATCAAGTCCAACAAGGAACTTGAGTTTGGAGCGTGGTGTGTTGCATCAAAAGGAAGATATATAAGGTTCAAGGAGTCGAATATTCTACGAGCTCGCCTGCTGTCTAACGAGTCGACTAGCAAGACTGCATTAAGGTAGCCGAGAATTACGGCGTGGAGTTAAGACGTTAAAAGTGTGGCTACTACATCGAAAACTTCCTGGATTTTCCCGATTTTGGAGACCTGCATATTACTCTAACGACCATTTTAGAGATACCGCAACCAATTTCTATAAAAATATACTCAGGGCTTTTAGAGTACATAGCGGCCAGCTGACTCACGATTGTGCACTAGAAGAGCGACACCTTCTCTCCCTAGCCCTGTGCGGTCGTTTCGGACCCAAACGTAGTCGTCCACTTTGACCGTTTCCGACACTATATGGGGCTTAAGAAAGGTCTCGGAAGCTGCTACGACATCAAATAGGGCACCATTGAAAATTTATTTTACCAGAGTAGGGGCGCATCCATCCTGAGTTCCCATCCATTAATCGAACCATGCAGAGCAGCCACAAATCACTTAAGGCTTACTGGGCTAGGGTGGAGATGTCATGCCGCCATGTCACACCACAGCAGTTGATTCTAAACGAGTCCAACACCTGCCACAACGTGCATAACATCCCAGCAAGATGCCTGCAAAGCAAGCAGGTACACACGGAATAAAAGGTAGAGAATGATGGAGTCCCCAGATCGAATGCACTCTCATGGAATGCTATGTGGCGAACAGTAGAGTGTACCACTCTAAAAGGCGTAACAGCCTTCAGAGTCAAGGATCTAGGACCCCACAGCCTCTAGCCAAGGAGGTTGCACCGAGAAACTCGAGCCCAGGGTACCACACATCTCGAAGACGCCTCTAGCCGTAACCCTGGATTCGCCAATAACGAAACCCATACCCTCATCCTTCACGCTCTAACCTCTATAGGACGACACTAAAGCAACTGAGCCACTTTTCAGGGTGAATGTATAGAACGAAGGTGTAGTGCCCATACATGTAGCAAGTCGTTGAATTTGCAGGGGGCTGCGGAGAGTTGTGTGTTCTTACACACAAGATATTTAGTTATGTTTCTTATTCTTCGACGACGCGACAAGTAAGGACGTGGACAATTTCTATCGATTGGAAAGGGAGACGAAAATGTACCAAAACTCAGCAAATTATTACACAACGGTTTATTATTCTCATGAACAGCTTGACCTAGTATTACTGCTCTGAGACACATCCCATTCGATTCAGCATTGAAAAATACTAATAAACCATACGTAACATGACCTGACTACAATGGAACTACGAAAACAAAATATTTCCCCGTGCCAGGAGCCTGTAAGCGCCTGTAGGCAATTGGCACGACGTTGCGAGTCGAGAGGGCCGGTGGTTTTGATTTGACAGGAGGGAGGGAGTGCAAACGACGAAACGTTGACTTCCACTGTAGTTCCTGGGAGTTCTTTCAATTAGTTGACTTTGGCTCACTATAATTACTGTAATTTTACTATACGCAGTTCAACAGGTTTGATAATCGTTCCATTCGATCAAGGATGTAAAAATACCTTGAAAACGATACGAAACACGGCGTATTTGCGATTACACTGCGTTTTGTTATTTCTAAAAAAAATTTTTTGTTCATAACAACCTTAACAACCGTGGGCCTCGTCCGATCGGATTGCCGAGATGGTGGGCACAACTAGATACCAAATGGGATTTTTGTGCGAAAGAACGGATTTTTCAGGCCACATTAAAGGCACAAAACGGCCCGGACGGCGCACGGAGGACGGCGGACGGACCTTGCAGATTTGGAATCCCCATTTCTTGAAACGTAAAGTATCACATTTTGAGGGGGGGGGGGTTGTAAAAATTTTTTCCTGCCCGAAAACATAGGGTTATTATTCAGAATGAATAATAAACCAAAACTAGGCGTTTTGCGTTTTTCTCGAAAACGGTTGTAACGATTTTGAATAAACCTTCAAATGATCTCTTCTGCTGTCCAGTATCCAACTTTTCTTTATAAATATCCTATTTCTATGAAGCCTATGAAGCGGATATGATCTAGCAAAGAACAGAGAAGTTTAAGTTGCATGAAATCCATTTTGTGGCGTTGTTTTTTCAAAAAGAACCGTTTTATTGGTTGTCACACAAACAGAAAATTGGCCCGAATATTTAAGAGGCCGGTCACTGCCGTAAACTCGTAGTAGCATAACACGAACTAACAAACGTCTCGGTCTTTGAACTTATCGAATAACCCCGCTCGTGTCCTTCACTTGAAGGGTTGACAAATACAAGAAATTCGCTAAACAATGGAAAAAAAAGGTGTCAAAACGTGACACTAAATGACTATATTACCGGTAGTATTCACTTAAGCTTTCTACTACTTGGAGATGTAAATATCGCAACTCCCGCGAGGTGCAAATATACCGACACTTCTATCGCTTCAACAAGTTTTGTTCCGAGTTAATTATATTTTCGTAGGAGGCTGGCGGCTGTCGGTGGGAGCGAGAATGTCAGCAGGAGGGTCTGCTAAGGCGGCCGATCACAAAGGCCTCAAAATGTTTAATGCATGTTATTTGAAATCCTCCCAACAAAGCAGCTGCCGGCGGCCAGCTCCCCTCGACCTCCCTTCTCTGAAACAGATCGCCGCGAAAAATGAGCGAAATTTGGGGGCCTTTCAAATGTTATTGGCATCCGAAGTTGCGGGAAGGACCAAAACGGTCGAAGCTTTGGTCGGTCCTGATCGTATGAAACTGTGTATGTTGTTTTTGCTTTAATTGGGTAGAGTGAAATTGACTAAAATTTGGAAGTAAATCGCGATGAATCACAGGTGAATTACAGATCACGTCGAAAAGCTGTAGTGAGTGTGCGTTGTCCTCACATGAGGGGTCAAGGTAACGGAGGATATCAGCAGGTTCATGCGCCTTTTTACTTTTCAGCCCTACGATGTAAAAAAAATTGAGATACCTTCTTTTATTCTTCACTTTATCTTATACTCATGTGTACTCAATAGTCTTTCCCATCAGGCCTCAGTGAATAATAAGCGAAAAAGCTGTGAAGCAAAAATTGGCATTTTCTAACTTTATAGCAAAAAAACTTCAACGACTTTCACCAAACTCACCTAGTCAATAGCCACATATTATTTAGAATAAATGTTTCTCTACCAGTCAATACCCACATATCGTTTGGCATAAATGTTCCTGCTAGACACACAACAACCAAAACGTGCTAAAATTCATGTTTCAAATTTCCCAGAATAAACTCAGAATTGAACTCAATCGACCTGATGGAGTATATTCTGGCATTAAATTCCCACAGTTTGTCTCCACAACTATTTCTGTATCTATCTGTGACGTAGAAAGCCACGATAGCTCGGAAAACGAGATTGTCGACTATTAAATTATCATCCTTCTAATTTTCTCAAAAACCGCTCCGACTTACGGGGTAGCCTCAACTAACTAATACCTACGTTTTCTTCTCCATGGATGTTTTCGTACAAATGCGTTGAACTCAGAAACAACACCCTTAAGTATAGCAGATCTTTGAATTTAGGAGGTTAGTGTGTTTGTTGCCTGTTTAATTCGTGTCCTATACCTGTTTCGCGCAGTTCGCGAAGGACATGACAAAGAAACGTGATCACAGTTGAGCTGTCCCTTTGAAACTTGCCAGCCACGTAAATAGTTAGATCAGGTGGAAAACCAGAATAAGAACTCCTCCCAGATGGTTCGGGAATCCCAGGGGTCATACCTCTGTTTTATTATTGTACGTGTTTCTTTGACTTTTTTCGGTAATTCCTGTACTGTGGGTTCGTTTCCCTCACCTCACCATCAAATAAAAAAATAAATTACTAGAGAAGCACTACGAAAAACAAATGTCTGGAGCGTATTAAAGCAATAGGGTTATGTCCGCCAGAAGGCAAATTATTAAAGTTTACGTATCTGTTAGGTGAGTCCGTCTCCTCTGGCTGGTGTGTTGCTGGTGGCAAGCGCTTTCGATGTAAAGACATCATCGTCTGGCCGTTAAGTCAGTACTGGAGTCAGTCAGTTAGTCGTGGTCTTTATATACAAAGAGAAAGGTGAAAGGGGTGATGGAGCGTCGGTGAAGGGGCGGGGAGAGGAGGTCATGTACCTCAGCGGGAGACGGACTCACCTAACAGATACGTAAACTTTAATCTGGAGCGTATCTTCGAACGACGCTTTTCGTCTGGAAACGTTCTTGAAGAACAATGTGTAGGTACTAGTTACTTGAGAGTACACCGTGTGTTTGGTTTCGTAAGAACCGTTTTTGTGATACTGTAAAAAACGATCATTTAATGTTCGGCAAATCTTTTCCAATGTATTCTGACGTATTACAGAAATAGTAGGGTAAATCATATGTGGATAGTGCACGCATACAAACTACAGGCTGAAATGAGTTGTTAAGGTTTTTGAAGTACAAACGAATTTTCAGCAACTGAGTAGTTCTATCGGAATGTGAACATCCAAAAATTACGAGTAGGTGAATCGCTAGTGCACGAAAAATTTCCTAATTTGGAGCAAAAACTGAAATTTGTAGCAACTGATGACTGATGACTGATGACTAAATTCCTATCCTACGTTGGTTTTTATATCTTCAATGGTGTGAAAGACCATTCCACCTCCCCCCCCCCCTCATTCAGGTTGTTGACAGGATGTTTAAGGTGCTTGGAAGAGTGGGAAGATTAATTTTGAATGCCAAACATGGTTCCAAGTGTGTCAGAGGTGGCGAATGAAAGAGGCGGATGCAACTTCAAGCATAAAAGGTTGATAAATTATATCAAAGAGGAAGCGTAGCAAAGAGCCCGTAGAGACAACATGTACAGATAACGACCGAGTGTAATCGAAACACGGAGTTATATTCTCAATTACAGGTCCGGAGATTAGCCACCACAAACAGGGAATTGGGTGCGAGCGAACATGCCTGCGGGCGACAGACTGTACCTCGACGGACACCGAGTTTCGAGTAAATCGGGATGCCCAGAACGAGCCTTCGCTAAATGGAAGAGTTTGGCTCGTCCTGGTACATCACTCCTCCATTCATGAGTACCCGTCCTCAAGTACTTATGAATGCTGCAGTTTTCAGCCGTGACCTGCAAACAGAGCGCTGCTGGCAACCCAACAAAACGGAACCTAACTTAGAGCAGCGAGAGAATTTTGATTGAATTGTGGTGGAAGTCAATACAAAATGAAAATAAGTCTCTGGCGTGTACGTCTTCTGTGCACCGTATATCTCGTCCCCCACAGCTGCAACTTCCAAGGTACAGAGAATCAGTTGATTGAAAGACAATTTTCTCAGAATGGGTAGTCGAAGCTTCCCTCCTCCAGAGAGGACACCTGCCCTCGGGTGAATCAGAATCATACGGAGTGTGGAAGAATATGCACCATAACGATAGAATCTTATCGGAACACGGAGTTTTATTGTCAACTACAGTTCAGAGCATTACCAAAACAAATAGCGAAATGAGTGGGAGCGAACGACAAGACGAAAGACAATACTCGACGAGATAACAGGTTCGTTCAGACTCCAGTCACGGACAAGACTGCCCGTAACGTCTTCGTGGGTATTCTAGCGCGCTCGAGTGGCGGAGGGCAGGCCTTACGGGCAGGAAGGTGTTATAAGTTGAAAGTCGCTCCCAAGGCCCGTTTTCGACGACCCTCCCGATCTACGCCGCTTTCCTCACCCGGAAAATTGTACTTATTGAATCCGGGTGCGCTCCAAAACGTCATTTACTTTCGACATTTGATTTAATTTTGTTTAGTAAAACTTTACGATTTCTTTTTTAATTTAAGTAATTTCATAAATGAAGAACATTTCATTATAATTTTAAAACTTTTCATCTCTGGTATTCCTTCCCCTCCCCCCCCTCCCATCAAATTGTAAATATCGCTAAGGAAAAGGCGACGAAGAATAAATTGGTGACGTCGTTGCTGATATCGCTGATAAAGTGGTAGCTGAGCTCTAGATCCAGTAGGATTAAATGTAATATAAAATAAATAAAAAATCCCTTTTAAAAAATTAATAGAGATAAATAAATTGATTACTAAAATAATAAGAAAGTAAAATAACTATTCATATTTTGTAAGTGCACGTCGCTTTACAATGAACAATGAACTAAATTATCGTTTGTCGTAAGACTTTTGAGGAGCCGCTAAGAGCGGCCCAATGTAAAGTCTACAAGTATAAGGACATATTACATGCCCTCGGATATCAAAGCTGAATTGGGGAAGAATGAATACCGAACGGAAATCGACTTCGGTAGGGCCTTGCTGTTCCTACTTATTATTAATAAAATCTTAGCGAGAGGACATTAACAAAATTTATGAATGTATTAAAGAGGCGGAAGCTGAAAATCGCAAACAGTTTGAAAATCTCGACAAAAAAAATCAAACGCGAATTGAAGGTAAGACAAGCTTCAGAAGAGCAGAAGCAGAGCTTGCTCAGAAGGAATCCAAATCCGAGTGAAGTGGGTGTTGGGGGAGCTCAGATTTGCCAACTTGACGGTAAATCCTTACAAAATCAGGTTTGCTCAGGGTTTAGAAGAATTTTTAGCCCACGTTGTGGGAAACTCCTGGATAACCATCAATCTACACGGAAACGACTCCCTACTTGAAATTCCTAAGCGCCTAACACCACGGCAAGTAGCGCAGTTTTTTCCAGTAATCTATCCAGTCTGGCGGTCCCCTAAACAAGCTTCACCTCAAAAATGCTGAACTGGTGAATACCGAGAACTGTCAACAAGCGTTGTAAACGATTAGGGCACCAACGACCTGCACCAATGGTGTCGGGGTGAGGGGTCTTAGCTATTCTCATGCAAGTTAAGGGAAATGAGAAGGTATGTGTACTGGAAATAAACACAAAACTGTAGTGCCTGCTAAATGGGATTGGCTGGAATAGTTTTTACCTTTGACGAATTACGAATGTACTTGGAGAACACAAGGTTCCACTTATACACCGACCTCTCTGATGAAGCTACAGTTGTCACGGACAAGCCCCGAATCATATTCGCGGGCAATCTAGCGCGCCCGGGAGGCAGGACTGACGGGCAGGAAGATCAGTCAGTCTAACGTTAAAAGGCCTACCGCCTCGGCAAGTAGCGTTAAAGGCCTGCGTTTTCGTCGACCGTCCCGACCTCCACCGCTTTCCTCACTCGGAAAATTGTACTTTTTGAATCCAGGTTGTTGCTCCTAAACGATATCATTTACTTTCGACATTTGGTTTAATTTTGCTTAGTAAAACTCTCACTTTTATTTTTTTCGTATCAGTTTTTCTTATATCTGATTTTATACATATTAGCTTTTAGGGGTTGATCCCCTCACTCCTACCCCACCGCATATTAGCTTGGGGTAGGGTGGGGAGTATTGGTTGTTTTTTGTTGTTTTTTAAAATGAAAACAACCAATACCCATATTTTGAAGTATCAGAACAATAACAAACAAAACTAATCGCGCCAGCCATTTTTCTTCGAAGTATACTTTAGACCCATATGTTGTGATATTTTCTCGCACTCCGACGAAGACTTGAACACATCATGATCAGACGTAAGGTTTTTAACGCTTTTTAGAACGCTGCAAATTATTACACGGTGTATTATTCTCTTGTACAACAGAATTGGGATCAATTGTATTCAATCATACGTCAAAAAACATGAAAGTAATATGGGAATATCAGCAATCTGGAAAACGATAACTTATATGCAAACTACTATGTTTGTACAGCACTTCCGAGACTCATACTAATAACCAATATGGAGCATGACCACTACAATGGTACAACGATAATTGACGTTTTCTATACGACTACTAGCATTCTTGTCACTATATGTACTATGATTCCACACTTCTGCATCTCTCAGAACCGTTCTATTCCACTAAGCATCAAAAAATACCTAGAACACATAACGTAAATGTAATGAAATGTCAGAATTTCCTTAATTTCGCTAATTTTTTGCACTTAATTTGGCCTAAGGAAGGATGTAACTTGATTGCTCTGAAATATATTTACGCGTAAGTTCTCCATCATTTGAAATTCCCATACTAACAAAAGGAAAATGAAAAAAGGTCTTGCTGATGAAATTCCTAAACTATTTCGAAGATAATAATCGTAAGATTTGGATTAGATTCCTCCAAATCTTTACGCCAGGTAATTGAATTTTTTGGTTTAGTCGATGGTAGTTGGGTTACGGTGTATTCAGAAGGTTTAGGTGGTTGAACGTCATTAGGTAGTTGATATTTGTAGTTCTTGTGACAGCTTTGCATGCGCCTGAAATATGGGGTATTACACATTTCTATTCTGTCGATCGGGTTCACTGCTCGGGTGTAAGTTCACGTATTACACCTCATTATATTGTTGGTCACTGCAAATGCAGGCTAATGCTTAAGGTCATTAGATGACAGAGGGAAACTGATCAAACAGTCCGGTTGCGTGAGTGGTCTACTCGATGTATCTGCAGGTAACATACGAATAGATATCGAGTCGCACCTGATCATATAAATGCTGACTTGTAAAGCAAATAGGAGGGGGGGGGGATTTAATCCTCATTGACTGTGACACTAGCTTTAATTGAACTGTAATATTGATCGCAATATCAATTTTAACATTGTCAGGTAGATCAAGAATGATCAGGAGCTCTTCTTGTGCAGCAAAGATAAGCTCCCTCTTTAGCTGAAGCTCGGTCGCTCTATGCGAATGAGGAGCAGTTGTTCCCTAGAATTTAAAGGAATCGGTGCGGTATTTTTATACTTCGGGTGTGGCTTTATGGATGTTAATTTTTTGGAATGAACGTTGATTATTACCAACTGAGGACCTAGTTGGGTGGGGCTGCTGATAGCCCGCCGATTGTGGGGAAACCGGCCGAAATTCGGAGGATTGATGAAACTGGTCCCGTTTATTATCCATGGAGGTTTGGTTGTTAGGCTGGAGTGAGAACTTTTCGTATTCTGCATCTGCTTTTTGGATTTTGCTTTTCGACGGTTTTCAGTTAGCTCTAACTTTTCAACATCAGCAACGAGATTCTGAAAATCCACCCTGGTTTGGGGTTGGTTGTTAAACTGAAATTTTGCACGGGTATTCCTTGAGGTTCCTTGTAAAATACTCTTCACAATATCTGCCTCAGTGTACTGTGGAAGAATATCATTAAATTTAGATACTTGTTCCACGTAAGTTCGAAAACGTTTCCTTTCATTAGGAAACTGGGGTCTCAAAACTTTATCCTGGACTAAGTTCAATCTCGTATGAGGAGTAGTCAACTCATCCAGAAATGTTTGTGCCACTGATTTAAACGTAATGGGAAGTTCTACTGCTAAATGTAGTAAAATTGAATGGCCCTGGAAAGTAGCGATTCGTTGGAAAATTGCTTTGAAACTGTGTTCTCTCATTCCATTCAGCAAACGGAGTTTTTCCAGGAATATGATGAGGCTCCAAGGGTTGCCCGCATATAATTTGGGTAATTTAGAAATCTCGTTCTCCATGTAATTTGGGATTTTGTCGGACTTTTGTTCGAATTGAAAATCAAAAGGCAGGAAATGTGAGAAACTCCGAATTGACTAGACCGCGCTAGATGACTAGATTGCAACTGTGATTGCTAAGATGTGATCTGTTGTTTCAACATGTCATTTTCATGTTGCAACGACGTTATACGTGCGTCATAGGTCCCAAATTTGTTATCCAACGCCGCAAGTTCGTCTCTGAAAGAGGCCAAGCGCGATTTTGTTCTATTTAAATCGGTCAATAAATTTTCGTACCACATTGACAAATCACACCTCCAGGTTTCCCTTTTGGTGTGTGCCTTCCTAGTCCATGCCTCAATGCTCTGCAACCTCGTGCAAGTAACATGAAACTGATGAGAGCAAACGGAACACTTCACATCGTCTACTGGGGGATCACTTCGCTCGCATTTTGGGCATACAATAGACATTTTGAGTACTGAAAAACTTGAACTGAATGAGTCGTCAAATGCCTCCAAATAAACGAAATTATAAAAATATATGTTGCAGCTGAGTCAGGATGATTCGGGTGATCTCCTTCACTTATCTCGCCGTCCTCGAATTCCCGATGCATGACAAAGACACAATTGAAGAAACTAGTTTTAATGACAACTGAAGAATTAGATTTAGTAAACGTAGCAAGTAGCACGTCAAGATGGCGAAGCTCCCCGTCCGGACTCTTGCCGTAAACTGCCCTGGCGTTGGAGAGGGTGTACCCTTCCCCCTCCGTCCGACAGGGTGCGACGCAAGATCGCAGTGATAATCTTGACGTAGGTAGGGAGGCGAACTGCTACGAATAAAATAAAATAATAATAATAACAATAAAAATAAATCACTTTTGACCGATTGTTGTGTTCGCAGATTGTCACGTAGTCCTTTAAGGTTATGTGGCGTAGGGTAGCAGTAGGAAAATAAAGGTAAAAAATTAATAAATGTTATTAACAAAATATATGACCTACCTCAACCAAAGGGGAACCTCGCTATTCAGAAACTTTAAATAAAAGGCAGCCCTAACCGAAAATACGCGGTGACCACCTCGAAGGATACCACACAGTATTAAAAAAATTAACACTAAAAAAGCCACCACCGAAACATAAAAATACCGCACCGATTGCTTTCTATCTTAGGGAACAACTGCTCCTCATTCGCAGAGAGCGACCGTGCTTCGGCTAATGAGGGAGCTTATCTTTGCTGCACAAGAAGGGCTCTTGATCATTCTTGATCAACCTGACATCAGTACTAGTTATTAATGAACACTGTTGATATTTATGAAACGAGAGTGAATAATGAACACACATGCACAAAACAGTGGTGAGGTCGATTGCGGTTTAAGAAATTCAGAATAAGTGAGAATACAACTCTTATAAAAAAAGATCCACAAGATAGCAAGATTCAAATTACAATATTCTGAATATTTATTTATATCTTTTTAGCATGAATTTACCATAGTAACCCTTCGTACCAGTCATTCGTTATCTTAAATGTTTCTTGGCTTATCTTAATGAGGGGCTAGTATTGTGCTATGAATACTTGTCATATGTACACTGTCGATGAGATTCTTTGGTAGTGAAATGGTTGTAGAAAAGCATTTTAGGTAAATATTGACGGGGCTGCCGCAACCAGTCGTCTCTTTGCCCGGGAGGCAACTACTAGATTCCAACTCCAACTTCTGAAAGTAGGCTGTGAAGGTCTTGGAGCGACTTAGTGGGAGGGGCTGAGTTCACTTATCATGGGAGACAGTAATTTTGGTCGATGCTTCGACATGCGGTTCAGCTATTGACTTCATACTTCTCCTTCCTCCCACTCGTTTCATTCATTCCTAAAACTTTCAACAAACAGATCAACCGACAACGAGCTCACGAGACGAGTGGTTCCAATACTATTAAGGCCGTGGACAATTATCACTAGAAAATCATAGTGATTTTGAATGAGTGGAGTGGTGATGACACAGGCATTAGCTACGATCATATCAGAAAAATTGTGTCAGAAGCCGTTTCGAGGGGCCACAAATCACGCTCTAATAAGTGGATAAACAGCAGAGGCTCACGGGTAAGTACCTCAGAATCTGACCCGGTAGAGTAGTCTGCTGTGGGTAATGGTGGTCGGGGCAGTAGAAGTTGGTAGCCTCCTTTATATCCTCAAAGGACAAGCTCGTTAGAGTCTGACCGCGACCTGCCGGCTCCAGTGATAGACGCTTTAATGCTTTTCAACCTTTGAAGGGCACTTGGAATCACTGGTCCGAAACCGAAAGGGGAATACTTTACTTGAAGTGGGTTAGTTCGATGACAGTGAAATCTCGTTCATAAATCACTTCATCTCTAGTAACAAAGAACGCTATATTATTTTTAAATGAAAGAATGTAAATATTCATAATGCATGTTATGAAATTTTGAATTAATTTCTATGACGAAATTCGAGCATAAGATTTCTTTGTCACTGATCATGTATAGTTCTTTCTATTAGCATTGAGATTGCGAGCTAATTATCAAGAAAACAGGAATTGGAAAGAGTGAGCTGTTTTTGAGAACAAGATATAATTATAATTCTAGTTCTAATACGAGTTACCATTAAGTTGAATAGCTTAGTATCAATATCAATTGAAGTATATGCTATTGTTTTCGTAATGAAGTTAATCAAATCAATGTAATCCTTTTTACGCTTTTATCAAAAATAGCCGCTTAGATAGCCAATATTTGTGAGATCGCAATAACCGGGAGTCGTGGAACAGCGGAACAAAACGAGATTTCTGCTGGAAACGGCGCTATCAACAGGGGAATCTTTCCTGATGAACAAGCGAAGACGGCGTTTAAGTCACCCTGTCCCCCATAAACTTTGGTAGTCCGAATGACCCATTTAAGAGTTCTTTTCTACCTCACGTGCCACTTGTCAAATAACCTTGAGGTCTCATATCGTGCATTCAGTATGTGCAAGACTTCATAGGATTCAATCCTCAACACATTCTGTTACAATTGCATCCTTGTAGTATTTACTTCATACGGTCTAGGTGTGGTCAGTGGAATGCCAGTGTTAGCATTCAGCAACATCTAAATATTTAAACGTTTTCTCCAGAGTTGCCAATTGTCTCTGGATTTGCCAATTCTTTGGAAGGCTGTTTGCTTTCTCTTAAAACTAGTTGGGTTTTATCTCATCGAATTGCAGTTAATCATCCACTAGCGGAGTAAGTCAGCATTAGCCAAACATTGGGAAGCAGCCACAAATTCAGAACAGTTACTATAGTCTTCAGGGCGAAAGTCTTCGTTAGTGTCCAACACCACTGCTGTGAGTAATGTTCAATAGCTGACAATAGGTGCACTTAAAACCACGCCTATTACTACAATTACAATTAATAATACATCTACAGCTGTCTTAAATTACAAATATAAGTACTTTTAAATTACTGCTTCAACTATTATTACTCCCACGTTTACTACCGAAAGAAATTTTGCCATGCTTAGCTATTTCAGATTTTCCGAGCTGGGGGTTCTAAAAACACAGGAGTGTTTATTAAGCACATGAACCTAATAAACAGTTACAAGTTAATAAACAGAAATTACTCCTTGACCACGTTTCCGATCATCATCAGAAACACTATGAAAACAGCACTCCGTTCACTGCTACTTAGACGTACAGACATAACGCTGCTCCTCGAAGATTTACTCAGCTCGACTGGTGCTTGTATTCAAACTCCATAAAGGAAACTAGACCTAAAGATGATTAAATTTATAATTTGTGTTTGAACAAATTTATAATTTATTGTTAGTGTATGTGTTGCTTTTGTTGAGTTGATGTGTTTATGTTGGTGGGCGCGAGCCAATGTATCATCGTGACGTATTACACTAGCCAAAATATTTTTTCGGGGTGTTTCGTACAATAAAACATTATTATTACTAGATAATATGTTATTGACACTATTACATTCACTTCAATCGGCGCGGTTGTAGCGCCCAAGCAAGCACATGTGAGAAATTCTTGTAACTTCTGAACAGTAATCTGTATATGTGCTTTTCTCTCTTGCCTCGACCCTAGATTCTTCTGTTTTCGTCCCATTTTCCTGAAATATCTAGAGATTGTGTGAATTAGCTCTAAATGGCCATCTATGGCAATCTTTACAACCAGAATCGGGTTAACGCAAACGCATAACTTTTCAATTATCATCCTATTTCACTGACGTCAAAGATAATATGGACTAGGCTGCTGTGGATGTCAGATATGCTCTTCAGTTTAATCAGACTGAAAGTCACGTCTGCGGATGCCTGAATGTGACATCTGTGAAATGACACCCTTAACATCTTCATCTGATTTTGATGGAGCTGCATGGTCTACGGGGTCCAGGTGGCTCCCGATTCGTCTCAGCCTGCTGGGTATAGTTACCGCACACGAAAAATCCGCATGGTTATTTATGTATTTCCATAACGGTCCCAGAGAGCTCCATCAACAATTTCCCATAATTTGTATACCCGCCTTTACGTTTCTCTGGGTCCATTTAAGAAAAATAGTTTCCGAAGTTCTCAAAGAGTCGATTAAATTATTCTTCAAATGATCAGTTGTTTCGTATTCCACCCTGGCACCACTTTCTAAGTTACATTATGCCAGCTAAACTGCAGTTGAACGTTCAGCATTGACGGCAAACTCAAGAGGTTTGAGCACACATGAATACGATGACTATAAAATAGAGTAAATTATTAATCCCATCTTCAAGTTGCCTGAGAACAAGTTGACTCGAGAGCATAAAGCGTTAGAGCAATTGTGTCTTACGGCAGGCTGCTTCGGTTTAATTGTGAGACGACTATTAAATACTATCATAACAAATATATCAAAACAGACAAAGACAATATAGGAACGTAAACACCCCGCATAACATTGTTTATTATGTAACAGTTCTGAGTGTAACAGTGTGTTAATAGTACCGAGTTGATTGAACCAAAATAATTATTTTATAATTAACAAAAATATATATTTTGAGCTAGCGTGGCTGTTCTGGGAAAGTGCAATTCGAGTTAGGAAATATATGATTTGTTGAATGAGAGTTCTACCTACTGTTAATTTATAAGCTATTGGGGAAAAGGTTAGTTGGTTGTAAGATGTAGTGGAAGGTGGGTGAAGCAAAACGACCTGAAACGGTATTTGAGAAGAAAGACGCTGAGGAGCGGGGACTCACCTTGGACTGAGCTGCATAGTCGAGGGCCAACATACAGTCGTTATAGCCGTTCTCTGTCTTGATGGTGGCCGGCATAGTGTTGGGCGAACAAAATTGTCCCACCGAGTCCCTGTACCACGGGTACATGTTGATCACTTGTTCATCGCACATATAAACACCAGACCACGCACCAGAATTTTATTGGGCTTCGGACGAGCGGAAAATCCCGAAACAAGATGATCGAGGGTTGCCGCCGCGGGTAGCGATACAATCCGAAATGGTTCAAAATAGTTGCGGGAAGGGAAACGGGGGCCCACCCACCCGTTTGTGGGGGCGGAGGGTGGTATTGGGGGGCACGTTTAAACCGCGCGTTCGCCCGCAGGAGGGCCAGTCCACGACGTGACGAGGGGGTATGGTGGAAGGGGTGGGGGGTGGAGGCCGAGTTCTTCGGTGGGTCGTACGGTGGAGAAAAAGGGAGTCACGCGGTCGACGGTGGCGTTCAGTTCGACAAGAAGCGCCTGAAAAAAGGCCGGAATAGAGAAGAAAACGCGAACGTCCTGTGAACTGATGTGTGGTGCTCAGAGGCGATGGTTCCTCAAGGGAATGAACCCGGCGGAGGGTCCGCCGCTGCGAGGGTGGAGGGTGGGACTCGGCTCTTGTCGGCTTTTTCCGTCTCCCGCCTTCACCTTCTTCGCGTCGCCTCCTTCTTCGTCACCTAGCTCTCCTTGTCCGCTCCTCCCGACCAATCCCTCCTTGATGATTTATTCTCTTTTGCACCTTCTTCTAATCGAGTCCAACCCCTTACACTTCAATTTTTGAGCTCATTTTTTCACTCCTTCGCTTTTAAATCTATTTCCTCCTTTTTATTGTCAACGACGGCCATTGTAAAACGCTCGGCAAACACTTTCCGTGTTCTGCTTCCTCCGACTACGACTCTTCGTTTCTTCTATTCCTTGCGATCAAGCCATATTCACCTTCGTTATTCCATCCCTTAGTTTCTACGTGCTCCCAGAGCGCCAAAGCACAACACCCCGGACTGCTTTCGAAAGAACCACCATGCGTCAAACTGCAAAGCACCTTAGCTTTGTTGATATTTGGACGTACTAGAGTTTCATAGGGACTCGCAAACGGCCATCTATCGAGGGGTAGATGAGAGTTCTTAGTTGATGAAATCAGCTCCTAGCAGAATTCACGAGGTTTAAAGGCCAGTATAAGTGCATCTCACTACAGTATAAGTGCATCTCTCTACACCTCTACAGCTCTCTACAATCACCCATTTCAATTTCCAAGGGTGTACGATTTCTAAATAGAATTTAGAAGTGATTTTAGTGATGTTGAACAAAAATAAAGGGAGGTAAGTTCGCAGCGATATGAGTTGTCCTACAGTGTAATACGTGGGGGTAGAGAGAGAGAAAAAGAAGATAGAGATGGAGAAAATAAAGGCAGGACGATGGGAAAAGTAGCTGTAGTGGATATTGCGGCCTTTGATTGAGTTCGTTGCCACTTATCACGCATATCTCTATGGATGCAGGGTTGAAATAGGCTTAATTTTACTGGAAGAGACAAAAAGGTTTAGTAAAATGTTTACTAGTAGAGAAATGAATATAATTTAATATTGGCCAAGAGAAATTCAAATTAACTCAAAATAAGGAGCTCGGTCACAAACGTGACTCACCCAAAAGTCCAAAGTGCTGGAGGTAAAATAATGGAGATAAACGTTCTGACCGTGACGAATGTGGAGTGGAGCACGCGCGTGCGCACAATGTACTGTTGGAAAGCAGGAGCAGAGCGAAGAGGTGTGAAGAGCGGAAACCGAAGAGCGTAACAGCGAAGAGCGGTGCTGCCAGATACACCAAATGTCGTAAGCGGTCGGTTGGTCTGATTATAGTTGGAATGCTCTTTTCCTACAATACGGCGAAACCCTACGTTGGGATGCTGGTGACTGAGAAATGAAGCAGAGAGGCAGACTGGGGAGCAGAAGAAGGTGAAGCAGTGAATGCTGGGGGTGGAACTATTGGTACTGTTAAAAAAAACTATTTTATAGGTAAATGTGTTGATGAAGTGGGACGGCTGGAGGGTTATTTTGATTGGTCGGAAGGATATTCCATGAATTAAGTATTGAGATGATTGAAATGAAAGTCAGTGTGTAAGGTAGTACACATGCAACAACTTGATTATAACAGAGTGGTAATATGAGGCCAATCTAGAAATAGAGCGTCAGATGTTCTGTGAGTATAGTAGACATTATGTATGGGTGCGAGAAGAGCGGGAGATGATAATAGCAATACGTACAAGTTACCCATTGTCATGTCACCTTGTGCGGAGGTGGCAGTGCGTTTCTGCTAGTCTACAGGTGTAGTTTTCTGTCGCTCTGTGACGTCACCTAGTTAACTCTACCGACCAACGATCCACTCTTGGGTTCCCTTGCATTCAGTAATTTTTGAAATATCGCTGTGCTCGTTGAAGTTTCAAAACATCAAAAAGGTCATCGAAAAGTACATGAAAATATCTGGTGCGTTGCAACACACAACTTTCCTTAGCTCTACAACAATTCACTTTGTACAGGGCTAATTCTATTTAATCGATTCATTTATCACTCAGTTCCATTGAACTTGGTCAAACAACAGGACACAGCAGCAGGAAGCGGTAGCGCCTACAGTTCTGGAATTTATTGTGCTGCTCGTAATCATTGCAACATCATTATTGAGCAGCTGGTACACAGATAATTAATGAGGCTGTAAACACAAATTTTTTGAAGAAGGGTAGTGATTACTTTTGCAGAGTTATTGGGTAAAACGTTTAGAACTGGTAGTAAGCGAAACGGCAGTAGTTGAAATTCAGGAATTTCTGGAGTGAGCCCCATGTATCTCATGAGCATTTTTAGACACTCACCCTTTACGTATTGGATTGGACTACAATACCAATTTTTTTTAACATTCTACAAGAATTCCAGCGGAGTTTATAAGGAAAAAACTGCGCGAAAAACGCTTTTGGTCGAAAATTTTGATAATTTATTGTGCTGCTCTCGTCATTTTCCCACGAATGAGAATTTTATAGTATCATTGCCTTATTGAGAGCTATCAATATAAAAAATGTAATTAAAATCGTTAGAGCCGTTTTTGAGAAAAAATTTGGTGTTTTGATCACTATGATGACTATAGTTAACTTTCGGTGGATTTTGCCCATACCCTCATTATTGCGTCCCATGGTAACCTGTAGGCTAGACATCAAGTTTCAGCTGATTTGGTACGATGGTTTTCTCTAAAAACTGCGCTAAAATCGATTTCGTCGAAAGTTTTGGTAATTTATTGTGCTGCTCTCGTCATTTTCCCACAAATGGGAATTTCATGGTATAATTATCATATCAAGAGCTACCAATATAAAAAATTTAATCAAAATCGTTAGAGCCGTTTTTGAGAAAAAAAATATTTGGTGTTTTGATCACTATGATAACTATAGTTAACTTTCGGTGGATTTTGTTCAAACCCTTATTTTGGCGTCCCATGGTGACTTTCGAGCGAGATATGAAGTTTGAGCTGATTTGGTACGGTGGTTTTCTCTAAAAGTCGTTCACAGACACACATACACACACACACACAGACTGACACACACACACAGACACACAGACCATTTTCCCAAATAGTGTTTTTCGGACTCAGGTCGGTCTGAAACGTAAAGATCTGAAGAGAACTCAAAATTTTTTTTCCAGCCGATTACATAACTTTCCTTTCTACTTCGTAGAGCAAGGAAAGTAAAAACAGGAGGGGAAAAGGGATGAAAGAAGGCCGGCAAAAACAATCCGTTTACTAGGAGGAGAACGGTAGTTGGTTGGGTGGGTTAATTAGAGGTACAGAGGGCTTTAATGAACCCGAGCAGACAGGCGAACAGCCATTGATTGACCTGATCAGTTCATAACATTACAACGTAGGAGAGGTTAGTTGTCATTAGCGTAGGCGGATCGTGAGAGGGCGGAATCTGGTAGCACATGCCAGCCTTCTCGTTTTACTTACTCGAATATCAAACCAATCAATCCACGTTCCAGTTGACGTGCTGGATTCCCCGGCTGTCACTTCCCTACATATTTCATACGGGTGGTAGACTGGTAATCCCCATGTATGACGGAATACTTTGTCATGTTGGTAACGACTTCCTGCTAAATTTTCATAAAAAACGAATTTATTGAAGTCGGGACACCAAATTACGAAAAAGTCCTCGTCTTGCGAGTAATCAGTTTTACTTTGAGTGTGTACAACAGCGATTCAATGGTCGTATACAATTCTATTTATTTATGAATAACACGATGTACCGCCGTTTTGCGGGTCTGTAACTTCACATATGAAGTGAGTGAAATGCAGGTTTAATTCATTAATGGAATATACGTGGTGATGAGGAAAGTTGTGGGCTGAATCGCACCAGATTATTAGGGGTTTACGGCACTCTCTAAGAAGCCACCGCATTTTTAACTGTGTCAATTACGGTTGGTTTTAGCAAGTTCTCTTTCCTTAATACTTAACTATATACTTTAGTGATAAGGGTTGAAGGGAGGATTCAACTGCTATTACGAGTTATAGGGACAAACCGCTGAAATTGGGTGGCGTGACTAAGAGCTAGACACACTGGAGCAGAAGATAATTTTTTGTTTTCCCCATTCCAGAAGTACGTGATATGCGTAGTGCACAACTTTTCAGCGACATGGCGACAAGACATGGATAGAAGTCACCAGGTACCATGAAGAACTGGCTCGTTCAATGTCGAATTGGCTGTTAATAATACGGAGCGAGATGTTAATCGTTGTCCAAGATCAAATGTCGGGAAAAGAGCTCGTGTTAAGCCTCTTTGACAATGATTAACATCTCGCTCCTTACCATTAACAGCCAATTCGTCTAGGTACGCCCCTTACTAATCCCCCACTATATACTGAATCATAATTTATTTCTGCACCAGGCTAAAGTCGAGTGACAAGTGTAGTAGGTCGATGGGAACCACGTTTGTTTAGTAATAACCTACTTTGCTAGGTATTAAAGTAATTTGGTTCGTTCCGCCAGAAGATAAATAACGTTAAACATAAAAAGTTAACTTACCAGTTTGGTGAGTCCGTCTTCTTTGGCCGGTGAGATACTGTGGGCGAGAGCTTTCGATGTAAAGACATCATTGTCTGGCCGTTAAGTCAGTTAGTTGGTCATGGCATTTTTATAGGAGGAGGCATACAACAAACGAGACTAAGGGCCGGTTTATCAAATCTTTAGTTAAAACCTCGATTTGGTAGCGATCTGTTAGCGATATTCGGTGAGTGAAAACCAACGAGAGCTCGGGTCGCGTTCATCAATCGCCAATTGACTGACAGTTAGCTAGCGGGAGTCTGAACACGGAGGAAAAGGGCTGCCACTACGCCCACACAATAATCCCTTCGAACGAACGAAGAGGCAACTTCGCACAAAATATCATTTGCAACATTCTTTAATAATATATTAGTAATTAACTTGATCCTTTTTTAAATTCTCTTCTTATTGCGTTGTTCAATTTTCTGATTAGTGTTTACGTTTGTTAAGTGATTGTTGTGTTTTTTTTTAACGTGGTTACACTGCAAGTTTGAAAATGTCTCAGAGCTCTAGTAAGTATTTACCTTGTACTATATTACTTCGAAACTATTTCATTGTTACTGTTGCGGCTATTATTTCCTTGCAATGAATTCTCACAAGATAAACGTTTCAAATAGAGACAAACGAGGGACTAATTTTAGTGCTGAAGAGCGGCGGATACTTATAGCCCTCGCCTGTAAAAACGCTAACGTTTTAGAAAATAAAAACCTGACCACATTACGTCAGAAGCAAAAAGAAAAGTATGGGAGCCAATCCATATTCAGGTTCACGCTGAGGACCTGAGGGCCACCTCGTGACGCGAACTCACTAATTTTCAAGTATGATTCAATGAAAAGAGAGCTGATGAATGTATGTATGTTGTGAAGTAATTCTGCTGCAGATATGGTGATAACTTATCTAATGTAATTCGCTATGTGGATACGATTGTACAGATATGTAACAGTAGAAATGAGAATAATGATGAGACCATGGCTCATGACATCAAGGACAGTAAGGTATGGTGTCTGTGCTTTAAATTAAAACTGCAATGACATTAAGAGATTTGGATTGTAAAAGTTAGGTATTAAAATTGTGCTTCCATAACGACCATGCATATCCTTTCAGAAAGAAGAATGACTGATATTGGAAAGCTTACCTTACCATTTTACCAATGATGAAATAATGCTAAGAGACACGATACTTTCAAGTTGTAAGGGCCTCGTCCCTAACTGTGGGGACTCAGATTTTGGGTAATCAGGGCATGACATTGAATGATGTAGAGGTGGGCGAAGTCACCTGGTGGATGTGGAAGTTGATTGGAGCGATACCCATCCTCCGATGCTACAGACCCCGAAGAGCAAAGAATTGGTGGTAAGTGCGAATTGTGATAACAATGTTTTTACTTTCCGCTACCCAAAGGGTAACGAAAGTATCGTAGTCGTGTCAATAAAAAAGTTGGTCGATGAGTTCGATTTGCGGGAGAACGGCTGAACCGGTTCAGCTGGATCTTATTTTGTGTTGTTTGTCATTTTTGTAGCCACGAAAAAACGGTGATGGGCGATTTTGGTCGATGGGGAAGGATGTGGGGGACGAAAATGTGCCAAAAACTAGAGGTTTTCGTGTTTTTCTCAAAAGCGGCTCTATCGAGTTAAATTAAACTTCATATCATCTTTTACTTGTTTGTACCCAACTTTTTCTCTCTATAACTACGTCCATGAAAATTCAGTGAACGGATATATAACCTATAGGTTTTTTTCTCTTTTCAGTGAAATGACTTCAACGATGTTCACCAAAGTCACACAGTATGTCTTCAAATAATCAGTACCAATATATTGTTCTCAATAATACTTGTAAGTTCCTCTGTCAATCCCTTGAGCAGCGATAAAACTCGAAGTGTGTCGAAAATGCTATGTTGAACATTTCTGTGATTTCGCGAGTAACGACATCACTCGATTTGATTAATCTTGCCGAGTCTCTTCTAGCAACCTATGCCCACAATTTGTTCTCCGTAACTATTTGTGTATCGGTCTAATGAACGTAGCTATAAGCCATGACAACTCGGAAAAAGATATTTGTGGAGTATTTAATACTGGTTTTCCAATTATTCTCAAAACGGCTCTAACGATTTCAATCAAACTGGAGACGTGCTCTGAAGTACTAGTACCTGTTCTTTGTAAATGTTGCCACTGAAATGAGTTGAACAAAGATATAGCGCCTGTATATGTAGCAGGTCGTCGAATTTACGATGGTTGTGGAAAGTTGTGTGTTGCTACGCACCAGATATTTGTGAATTGCGATTACAATAGTACTATGAACATTAGAGGCGCATCATTGGATAGAGAGCATTGCTAAGTCGGTGATTAGGGAGATTCGTCAAACCTACATAGCATTCCTTTGGATGATGTGTAACAATGTTAGTAATAGTTTTAATTATTACAGGCCTCTTCAGAAGTGCTACCTCCTTCTACCCCTCCTCCTGGACCATCATCTGAAACAACTCAGCCAGTGATTGGGGCTAACACCTCCTCCCGAAGGCGACCTGTCTTCAAGCGAAAGTGTCAATCGTCTGTTGCAGGCTCGTGTCTCATATCTGCGGCAAATTACTTTAGTCGATATTTGGTGGCAGAAAGCTCGTTATTTGAGCACTCCTCATCAACACTATGTTATGAGTTTGTTCAAGTAATGAGCTAAGAAATGGTAGTCATTAAACACTATTTGACAAGCTACATATTTTTAGTAGAGCCAAGACCAGTGTGAAGTGATTGAATATTAATTGCATGTTTGCTTATTTCTGGTTGCAGCTAAGTTCGAGAAGCTTGCAGACAAAAAACTCAAGCTTTAAGATAAAAAAGAAATACTGTTGGATTTGCAGATTGCTGAGACTGAACTAAAGAAAGAGTTGGTACGCCGAGCCCTAGAACAGTAGTATATAAGAACTTGATAATTAACTTGTAACAGAAAATTATTTGTTGGTTTTTGAATCACTATGCTAAGTCGAAAGTTCCAAAGTCCAAAGTTACTTTCACGCCGATATTGCTCATATACCTATTTGGAGTACAATGAAACCTGTTGGATAATACACTATTAGAGTAGAGTGGGCGAAGAGAAATATAAATTTACAATATACAATTGGAGACAATTTGGTTCTGACGTTTTCTCCCAATCCCGTTTATGCATACACATTTTCTCAAATGTTGTTTTCAGTATTTCAAGCATCTGTAACAAACACCTTACAAAAAACGCGTTTTCCGTCGATTTCATATTTTTTCATTGTGATTGAGGGCAACAACAGTAAAAAGAAAGGTTCCTTACATAAAGTATTACTTGTATAGTTCAACATTAACCATACGCGTAAAAAGGACAACAAAATGTAAAAACGCTGCAAATTATTACACAACGGTTTATTATTCGGATAATCAGCTTGACCTAGCATTAATGCTCCGAGACCCATCCTGTTCGATTCAGCATCGAAAAATATCATAATGAAACCCAAAAAAAGGCCGAAAAGAACTGAATCGTAATATTAAAATAAACAAAAAAAACACGAAAGTATCTAGAAAAAACTGAATTTTAATATGAAAACATGCACGCTAAATACTAATATCAAAATTTAACCAAAAATCTATGAAAAAAACATAATGAGAATGAAACGAAAGAATCTAAAAAAATTGAATCGTATTAAAACGAAAACGTCGGGGAAATTGGAAGAGTAAGGCGAATGGGGAGAGACCGGTCGTTGGGAGGGAAGCGAGCGGGAGGCCGCACTCGCTCGCCTCGAGAGCGGTTGGTTTTTGAATGAGACGGGCGGGGCGGAGGGAATTCAAACGACGAAACGCTTGTAGCTCCCGCGTTGTACTGCGTTTCGTTAATTTTTTTAACCGTTTTTTGCCCATTACAACCACGGGCTTCGTCCGATCGGATTGCCGAGATGGCGGGCACAACTAGATACCAAATCGGATTTTTGGGCGAAAGAACGAATTTTTTAGACCACGTTAAAGGCACAAAACGGCCCGGACGGCGGACGGCGGACGGGGGACGGGGGACGGGGGACGGGGGGCGGGGGACGGCGGACGGACATTGCAAATTTGGAATCTCCATGTCTTGAAACGTAAAGTATCAAATTTTGAGGGGGGGTTGTAAAAAATTTTTCGTGACCGAAAACATAGGGTTATTATTCAGAATGAATAATAAACCAAAAACGATACATGATGCTTCTCCACATCAAATGCGCGGTGTGTTTTAGGGCCATTGACAAGGCCTATGGAAAAACCAATTTAGGATGTAAAATTAACTATACAATGATTGAGTCATACTACCGTGTTAATGCACACTATGGGGGATGTACATACAAATTGTTAGCACCTTTCCATCTTACCTCACCCAGGGAATTGATTGGGCGTTAAGATCCTCTCATCAGTTCTGGCTCTGCTTGAAGGGATTATGATCGTCAGTCCACTAGGGCACTTTGATCCCCTTGCGTTTCGGTTCTGTGTCTTATTCGTATTGTGACGAAGGGTTCGAACGTTTTTTAACCAATTGATTCTCCACTCCTGACGCCTGGAGGGCTGATCGCTTACGGACGGACTGTGCAGAATGAGAGACCTGCTCTAATTTGCATTCAACGCGAATCACACCTTTATTGCATTTGCAGCCCTTACTAAAATGTGGTACACCACTATCCTATGCTACCGCCAAGTGACCATAATGCACTTGTAGTACTTCACAAGGCCCTGGTATTTCATAACTTTGCAATGTTGCAAGTGGGAGGGACGAGCTTGGAAACACCAAGGAAAAGGCACAAATGGCGTTTTTGTTACCTGCATTTAGTTTTTGGCATGGACACTAGTTCGGCAATGCACACACATTCGATGGCATACAAGTTTAACGTTCACCACCTTGTCACAACCATCCACAGGACTGCGTGTAGTCACTGACTAACTACTAGACTTAAATCGTAAAGGTAGGAATATAAGTACGATGGGGAATTGACACCCTCTAGTGTTAACTCACAGATGCGTAGAGGTTCCAGTTCACGTTGTCAGCAACGTATGAGCGCCAATAAACACAGGAATTGTATAAATATACAGGATATTAATAAGACAGGAATTGTATACTCGTATAAGATATTAGTGAGGCAGAAATTGCATGAGTATACGTTTATAAAGTTTTTGCTACTAATTTTTTGAACGAATATTGGCAAATAAAAACATTTAATGCAGACGGACTTCCTGGGCAGGAATTAGTCGTTCCTCTCACCACTGGTTTCATATTCGTTCGTTTCACAATAGAACGTACTAATCTATCAATTTTTCATGTTGATAGGTTACAATACAAACGGACTATGTGTGATTTGTAGAACATCACTTGACATCGTTTGTAGGCTGTAAGCTTATTGAAAAACTACAAAATATGAGGTTGATGAATGAGCTTAAAGGAAGAGGAATAAATGAACGAGAATTCTATCACTAGCTACGCTGAGGTATCTCCCTGCTGAGGGGCAAAAACTACGAACAGAAGGACGGACCGGAAAGAAACGGGATCGCAGATGGGCGCTCTCTATTATCGGCCCAGCCCGCTCTCTGATCTCGTCAAATGCATTTGCATGGGCTCGTAACTAATCGTCAGAGAAAATCAATCACCAGTAAACTTCTAAGGAAATGGCGCTCCTGGGAACTGTTTTTATTCTCTTAGGTTCAACTGAAGGAATTGTGGTTCCGTACGTCCTGAAGGCTCAAGAATATTTACTCCTCTGTTTTCACTCGCGATGGGGGATCAATTTGCAACGCCCCGCACGGTGATGACCACCTGATCTCTACCCTTGGGCACACCCCACCCACACAAATAATCAGTCACCGTTCTTTTCGTAATGGCATTTCTTAATGGAAGATTCCAGAAGGTACTCGGAGGCAACTAGGTCAACTGCATATGATTGAAAAACGTGCAAATGGTAGTCAACGACTTTTGCCAAGCGGAGTAACAATTAGTACTCGAGCACTTACTCTTTATTACTCATTACTGAAAAAGAAATTTTACTCCAATAAATTATTTACGATGGCTTCTAAAAAGAATGTTGATTGATTTCGATGAATGCGAAGAGATAGGACACACTCCTGGCGACATTGGACGCATGTGTACCACAAGCAACTACACGTCAGCAAACAAACGTACCGAGATAAAATTCTGGAACTTGGTCAACTAGTTAAGGAAGTTAAGCTGCCGGCAGTAATAATGGTTATGAACCGTTTTAGCCATCGCAAAAGCGGTTTTAATAGTTTTTCAAGAGGCGCCGCTGTTTGATTATACCTTCCACCATCTAACGAGCCTAACAGGGAAATTTCGTTTTCTATAAATCTTTCTTATAATCAGAATTTTGAGGGGGACGGGTTTCGTTCCCCCAGTTACAAATTTCACTTGCGTTGATTGATCACCTTTATGAGTTACTATAGTTTTGAATATGCCATCACAAATGAAACTCCGACGTTGTGATCCTACAACTCGTACATGTTGCCTATTGCTTTCTCACGTGTGTACGACCCAACACCCAAAAATTACCCGCGGATTACCGTCCAATTTACATTTATTTGAGAGTTCTAGAACGATGCTCGCATCAGTGCCTCTTGCCAGCGCACGTTTTACCAATCGATCTACCAATTTTGAGAAAATTAGCAGAGATTATTAAGATTTATAACTTCAGTTTTCTGCACGTTGCTGCCTGGCCTAAACACTACGCCGACTGTGGGACTGAATAACCCAGTACACTTTGGAGTGGGTAATATCAATTTAAAGAAACGTATATGTCACCCCGTTCTGTCCATTTTTTTTTTTAAATATGGATTAGTTCAGTGAACTATTAGATAAAATTCATCAATATGAAACGTATTTTAATGACTTTTAACAAGACATGTTTGTAGCATTTTAATAATTTTATGAAGACATGTTCACATACTATTATGGTCTGCGTTATGACTTGCACTTCGCTCGACTTCGACTTGCAGAAACGTATAACCATGACCATGACAAGGGAGTTTTGACCGATTAGTTTGAATTCCACTCAGTCGTTGTCAAGGGGTTAGTAGGTCGAGTAGAGCTACCGGCGAGGGACAATAAACAGATACGACCAAGTGGCGGGGGATGAAAGATGAGACGGGAGGAGGACTGAGAACGTGTTACCGAGACGTACTTCGAGGGTGCGACAACCCTCTAGCAGGCGGTGGGATCCAAAAACGATCGATAGACAAACAACTCAGCGACTTGTATCGAACAAAAATAAAAAGCAAAAACTAGCTTTTTGTGTTCTATTTGTAGGGTAAAATTTTCACTAAAACTTAAAATTTTCCCGTTTGCTTAATTTGTTTTTCTTTGCGTTCCAAGGGCGGGTATAACTATAAGGCAACCGAAACGTACGGACCTATAAAATATAGCGGTTTGGGAAATATTAGAACGGTCCTATAAACAAGTGATACACAAACGTAAAATTAGTGCACGCGTAAAGCTGAATAATATCATCCGCTAGCATTGGCTGGATATTGATCGTATTCAGTTGAAAGTACTAAACTGTAAACAGGTGAGTAAGTAATGTTGCCGTCAGCCGTAACGTATACAATACTGTTAAAGCCTGGTAATATTATTACATCTGAATTTTATTGGCATTGGCCACATTTGGTTGGGGGAGGGGGGAGAGAGAGTGATTGATTGAGATGTTTTATTTATTTACCTGGGAGAGAGGGCTCTTCAATTCAGTCCAGCATTCGAAACAAAAAGTATACTGTTGATGCGTTGGGTTTTTATTATCAAATGAAATACGTCATCAATTTCATATTTTCATTAATCATCATTTCATACCATAGTCTATTTACTTTACCTACGTAGTTACCAGATTATCGTATTAAGACAACTTTTAAGATTAAGAATCAACAAATGAGGTCGTTAGCTGGTTGGTTGTCGCTCGTTACCCACTTAAGACTAGAAAATAAAATAGCAAATGTGAAGCAACTACTTTCTGTACTCAAAAATAGTTGTTTACACATAAAGCTGAAGAAAACATTTTACTTTCCTTAGGTCTACGAGGTAGAAAGGAAAATTATGCTATCGGCTTAAAAAAGTTCAGTTTTCTTCAGTTTGTTACGTTTCGAGAGTGAGCGTGTGTATACGTTAATCAGCAGGAATTTTGTATTTAGCGTGCAGATCACGATGTAACGCCAAAATAAGGACATGAGAAAAATCGGCTCAAACCTAAATTGAGCCGATGACTATTGATTGATTTTGATGACTATGATGACATAGTCATCAAAATGTTAATTTTTTTCTCAAAAAACCGCATTTACGATTTTCAATACATAGCTTGTACGGCCAAGCCCATGATTCTCACTCGTGGAAAAATGACAAGTAAAGGACAATATACTATCGAACATTTCGAAGTAAATAGATTTTAGCTCAGTTTATTCCGTATACATTAAGCTTAAATGATATTAGCACTCTCTGAAAAATCGAGGTGGTTAAACTTACAACTTCGGTTGAATTTATCAAAGGTCCGTTAAACTTTCTATACGATGACGGTTTTGTAACGTTCATAAAATAGGAGCAAACCCAGAAATTCTAGAATTCGAATCATACCTGTTTTAGTTACTACTATCTCTGAAAGCTTTCACCCAATAATTCTAAAATAAACACATCCTTTTCAGAAAAATTAAGTTAGCAGTTTCATGTATCATCTACGCGCTGATTACTCTGTTATATCTAAGATATCGCACTAACAGAGTCAGGAAGTTCGGTTCATCCCGGCAGAACTCAATAATGAACGTGGCATGAGTGGAAGCAACCCAATAAATTCTGGAACCTTAAGCGTCACCACCAGTTTCTATGTAGTGCGTCTGAATAAGACCGCCGTATGCACTAGATCAAGGACTTCACTGAGACTAAGAAAAGTGGTCGCACCAGATGTTGTGATCTGTATTTAAATTGACAGTTCTGCCCGTTTCTGGGAGCTTTTTTACTTTCCTTTTCAGTACGAAGTAGAAAGGAAAGTTATGCATTAAAGTTTACGTACGTGTTTGGTGGGTCCGTCTTCTCCGGCTGGCGTCCGGCGAGAAGACGGACCCACCAAACAGGTTCGTAAACTTTAATAATTTACCTACTGGCGGAATTAACCCAATCACTTTAATATCTGAAAGTTATGTAATCGGCTGCAAAAAAATTTTGAGTTCTCTTCAGATCTTAACGTTTCAGACCCTACTGAGTCCAAGAAACACTACTTGGAAAAATGGTCTGTGTGTGTGCAGCGATCCTGGATGTCCAGGTAGTATCTTTCAGCCGGGATCTTGCGCTAACTTGGCAAGCCAAGAAGCGCAAATACTACAGGAAGGATCTTCGTGCGGCAGAACAGGTAAGGGTGATATTGACGGCGTTTATGGATACTTCTCAGATATTATTCAGATCTGAGCAACAAGTATTTGTACTGATTAATTTAAGAAGTTATTGGGTAGGTATGTAATGATATAATTAACACGGTTTGTCATGGAAATGTTCTGGATTGGTTTATAAACCGCACTATATGAAAAATTAAAAATAAATCAAGTACGACCTACGGTGGCAGGAAGCTTGTAAGTCGCGTACTGGAAGGGCTTAGCTGGTGCTCGATAACGCTCTCATTCTACAGGTACTTAAAAATGGAAATCGGGGCTGAGGTATCACTGTGAAGTATCTGCACACCAGGTATTTCACGCAACATACATTGGTTTCTTCTTTAGAGGAGTTTCAACAGAGAGGAAAAAATGCTGGCAATGGCTAGTCGAAAATTTGTTGTGCATTTAATTAACATAGTTTATGAGAATAGTCGAAAAAATTGGTATCTCCGTTTACTGGATGTTCTGAGAAATAGTGGTGGAAAACGAAATGGAGTTACATATACTAGTAACATTATATAACAAATTCGATGTGAACATTCGCCAAATATCTAGACCGACGCAAGACAACTTCCCACACCACCACGCAAAGTGTATAGTACTCTACAGACAATATATCTTCATTCAACTTGTCTTTATAGAACGCAAAGAAAGATAATGATACTCTTCGAACCCCCTAAATCACCCTGGATAAAAATGGCCAAATGTAAGTTGGGCCGAGGAAAGTTGTGGAAGGCGTCGCTTGTTGCTCAATCAAAATATATTTTTATAAATATATGTTATATAGCACTCCAACCAAGTGGTCCATTCCTTAAAACGCTCGATTGAATATCAACTTTATACAGCAGGAATGTAAAATACTAATTTCCGAATATTTGTCGATAAGTATTTTGGTAAAAATAATTTATGGACTGAGGTTTCAGTAGAGAATGGAGCAGCCGTGGCGGTTCGAGCCAAATAACGCAGTTTTGTAGAAAAGTGGTAGAAGAAGAACGGCTGGTATCCGATTGGTCCAACTTCGCCACGCCCCTAATCCCGCCTACACGGTGTTTTGCCGCTTCTTCTCCTTCGTCTTCCTCTCACCACAATTTGTGTGGGCAACTACGTGAACCCGAAAACGGTGCTTCCAATCTGTAAAATTATGAAAACGGGTTATCCAAATTATTGTTCAGAAGCTTCGCTATTGCACAGTGCTGATATACAACACAAGCGTATCTAAAACCCTGCATAGTATGCCAAATAGTTTTAACACAAAACCGAGTTGTCAAGGGATTAATTATTACCTTTACTTTCTCCGCTATTTACTGGAGAAACAGTTGTCCCATTAGTCAGGCACAAACAAACAACTTCTCACCATGAAAATTTAAAACCAAAAATTTGATAAATTATAAGCAGCCAACTTCTAATAATCGAATAAACGTTTCGTAAACGTAAATGAGGATGTTCGATTAAACCACCAAAGGAGCCAAAAGGGAGGTCCCCAATAATACTCAGAGAGATTCTTCGAACAAAATGCAAAACGCTCCCATTTATTAATAGTCGCTCAACTTGTAAAAGAAATTTTCTATCTACTAAAAATATTTACGTATCTCCAAATTATATAATGTTAATGTAAATCCCAGGTTAAACCCATTTTTTCTACTCGTACTAAATTTCAGGGATCAGTAGGTAAACCTTTGATCTCGTAAATCCTTATTAGAGCACATCATACCTTACCAGTTATAGGCAGACATTACTCAAAATCATATCGTGGCATTTCATTATCAACTTTCACGTTAAATGCCGCATTTTATCTAAATTGGTTCTCACTCATGAGTGTACAATGGGCTGTTTCCTTATCAAAATTACCGTTCTTGAACCCTCATAAGAGAGTTATATCAGTAGACAGTCACGGAGGTTGCTGTTTCACTACCGTGCAAGGGCCCAGGCACTCACTCGGCAGCATCCACTGACCTGTGGAGGTACGGCAGATTGTCCTTTAGCCAGCTGACTGATATAACTTTCTTATGGGTGTCATGGAACAGTCATTTTAATGAGATTTAATGAAGTAGTATCGGGCTTAACGCAATGATCAGGCACTTCCTTCGTAATGGGTATATTCCAGGAGGATCGTAGCCTGAACCAAAGAGTAGAACCGAATAGAATCTCAATCGTGGTCAGGAGTAGCGCTCGATCAGCCTGGAGGTCCCCCTCCCCTTCATTCGCCATCCACTGCGTCTTCACTTTTATAGGGTTATCAACGGCGCAGGGCGCAGGGCCTGAGTCAGGCAGCAGTAGCTCAGATGGGCCTGAGATGGTTGGCCGTGGGCTAGCGTCCATGGAGAGTGCAGACCACGGAGCAATGGGCTGGAGATGAGCAGCAGGAGTGTGAGTGGGTGTGAGTGACAGTGTCAGACCCAAGGTACCCCCCTAACTGGTATGTACATAAATGTGACAAATACAGGTGATGTGATGCAATAATAGGTAGTTGATGTAGTACAAGGATAGATACGAGAGAAAGTGACAGGAGAGAAGTACCGACAAGATAACGGAAATAGGTAGAGTACTGGGAAGACTAGATTTAAGGATAAGAACAAGAAAAAGTAGAAAGTACTGATTGGTGTCCCTACTGAAGGCAATGAAACCAATAAATTTGTTGCCTGGCCTGTTCCACAAGTACTAATCTACTCCAAGCCCCAAGCAGAATGGCTTTCCTGGACCCAATCATTCATAGTTATCCACCTGGAAATCCAATTGCCATTAGATCATTAGATACCAACCCAATATTATACAAAACATTTATCACATTCAATCCCCAGTGCTTTCCCGCTGTTGCTCATGTATTACTACTCGGATTAATGACCCGGGCAATTTACATAACCTAGGTAAATGAACTTGTACATAGGACAGTGTCGTAAAACACACCCTAAGTGGCGTAGCTAGTTGCTCGTAATGAGGCAAATCTTGTCAGAGTAGTGCGTTTCAGTGACTGGAGGTATTGGCTGAAACGCATCTCTCATTTACATGGACTTGCTTCTCAAAACATACGTACACACACTTGCTTTGTGTTACGCAACCATTTTCCAAAACAGAGTTTTCCCAAGTTTCTACCAGAGAACCCACTGCCCAGGGCAAAGCCTGAAAGGGCAAATCTACAATAAACAAAAGTTAGAATGGACTAGTAACAAGCAAAGAAACTAAATATTCAAATGGCACAATATTTTCACTCGTACCGTACATGACTCCACGAATTTCTTTGCTTTAAGTTAAACAAAGTGAAATAAATAAATTCAACATGGCGTATAAAGAAAGATCGATTAAATAAACAAATAATGGTAATTGAGTCTGATTTTGGAGCTTACATGAGCGTATAAAGAAAGATCGATTAAATAAACAAATAATGGTAATTGAGTCTGATTTTGGAGCTTACATGAGCGTGACTCCTGAGTTCTGTTTTGAGGTTCAAAAAAATAGACGGAGAGAAAAAAGCAAATTCATGAAAAATAATAATACACTTTTGTTTTTGGTCAACAAATATTTTAGACCTAGGAAGTGCTTCGTAATGCGACAAAATCCTAAATGTACTAAACTTTCAGAGTTGCTCTATTTTAAGGTTTCTGTATCTAGTATTTATAACACACAACTTTCCGCAACTCTCGTAAATTAGACAATCCATATATACGAGCTCTCCATCTTTGTTCATCGCATTCCAACTGAAATCGTTATTTTGAGAAAATTATAAAAACGATCCTGCGATGTTCGGCAAATCTCATTTTCCGATCTATTTAGGTTTATACCACCGTTCATCGGGCAGTCGAAAAAATAGTTGTGCAGAACGAAATGGGGGGATAGGTTGCCGAATAAAATAGCAACACACAAATAACAGCAATCCCCTGAATTCGACAATCTGCTATTTATACGAGTGCTGCACCTTCGTTCATTGCATTTCTACTTGAAAGTATCGGAAACGTGATATAGGGACCGCTTAGCAACCCGTAATTTTTACCAAAATCGTTAGAGCTGTTGTTGAGAAAATGTGAGAAATGATAATTACATGTTAGACACACCTTTGGTGTATCTTTGCTTGTATCTCCGCCCAATGGATAGCCACAGAAATATTTGTAGATGGGAAAATGTCAGTATAGGTTACTAGAAGACGTTCCTTCGTGTTAATCAAAGTCAACTAAGCAATTAGCTTGTGGACATTTTCGAAATGTTAAAAACATAGTTTTGATAGTTGGAGATACTATGTGAGCTTGAAAAAGAAGTTCCAAAAAGTTAAAAACCCCGCTCAATGTTAGACCCACATCTCTGTTCACCGAATTTTCAAAGAAACAGTCATGAGGAACAAAAGTTCGGTACTAATTAGAAAAAGATAATGTGAATGATTAATCAAAATCTTTTTCAGTTCTGAAGAAGACTGATACTTTTTTACAAAATTGCAATATATTCATATATTCAACAGTACTTCATAATTTTGAAACAATTCTTGAACAACTAATCAAGGCCCAACATATAATGAGAATATATATATATATATATATATACAGAATGCATTGGCAGAGTCGGCTTCTAGCATGTCAAACAAGGATGAACTGTCCAAGGTTTCCTGCAGTACCTGCAGAAAGGATCTCTTTCTGTATAGTTTTTTCAGCAAATCAATTTACACACAGTAATTCGAATTTTTCTAATTAGTGTTTGTGATCTGTCAGCAAGAAAGTAGTTTCCGCATGTCGAGGCGAGAACGGGATGAGGTGGATTTGGCTTTGGGCGTGGCTCGACTCTCACCTTGATCGATCCGCTCAACTTTTAGAAGCTCCACTCCACTTGGCCTTCGCAATTATTTGAACGCCTTGCTGTAGAAACGTTACTTGACAAATTGTGATACGTAGTCGTAGTAATGAAAATATAACAAATTGTTAGATTTTTACCATAACCATACTTCTAGATCAGGTTGTGCATTCGATCTTCTATTCTTAGGGGTGTAGGGGAAAGAAACTGGAACTCGGTTCTGAACAATGTCCAGGGACTGCAGATCAGTCTCGTGACTCGATACGTGCAGACCATGTTCATGGCTTTTGCCATCAATTCATTTATTTTTCACTCAGCTCATTTGAACTTCGTAAAACTTCACTTCACGGTGGCAGAAAGGGGTAGCGCATACAGTTCCGGATATTATTGTGTTGCTCGTACTAACACTCTGACAATTATTGAGCAATTGTTACAGAGAGAATTGACGACGCTGAAAAGAATAGTAATCACTTTTCCACAGTTATCCGGTAAAATGTTTTGGATATGATGGAGCGGCGGTTGAAATTCCGGAATAACAGGAGTAGTCTTATGAGCGTTATTAAACTCTTAACATATAGGTATTTAATTCAGGTGCCATTGGTAATTTATTGTGCTACTCTCATAACTCTCACCGATGGGAATTTTACGGAATTGTTGTTTCATTACGAGGTGTCTATACAAAAAATTTAATTATATCGTTGGGTCAGTTTTGAGAAAAAAACATATTATGTATTTTGGATCACTATGATAACTATAGTTAGTTTTGGATGGATTCGGTTCATACTCTTCATTTGGCATTCCATGGTGACCTGCAGGCTAAATATCAAGATTGAGCTGATTTGGTTGAGTCTCTCGATTGCGTTCAAAGACACACACACACGTCTTTTTTCCTCTCGAAGCTCACCGTAAATGGTACAGTGGCACCCAAGAAGGATAAACTAAAGATAATTAAGGAAGTGGGGAGTGCATGCAAACTACTCCACGCCAGATAAGAGCAGATAAGAGCATTGGGACTGGAAAGAAAAGAAGGATAAGAGAATGTTCCACGATAGAACGAAAAACAGTTTAGATATGACCCAAGCAAACCACAGATAGTGATACCTCGGAGAACGCCTGCTGAAACACCCTGCCGACGCATCTCCTCAGCACTTTTCTTGCTCCACACAGACCGCCTGGACATGGTCAATGCTGCAACCCTGATGTTACCTATCTCCACTCCCCAAGATTCTAACACAGCCATACGAAGATCCATCCTGCCATATTTGCGCCTCATCGGTTGCCAAGTTAGCGCAAGATCCCAACTGCCATCTTTTCCGGAACAGTGGAAAGGCAGTTCCGCCTAGGCCTTTTTTTGGGTCTTATATCAACCCATCAACATTTCAGTACCCTTCCCAATCAAATGCTTATTCTTCCTCATTTAGTTTATTCCGGTCATCCCTCATATTTATCTGTTGACTGCAAGGGCGCTTTCGCCTTTACAGTGACACCCCATTCAGCGTGCCTGGGAACAGCAGGCCTCTCCAGCCCCCCTGGCATTAGTCATACCTTTTGGTGTGTCCAGGCTGGACTTCGTGACGGAGCATGGTTTTTGTTGGCGGAGACGGAGATTCTGATTCCTTTATTTTTGTTTCTTACCAGGGCAAGTTCAGAGGTAAGGCACTCAGTTCATCACTCAGTAGGTACTCAGCTCCCTCACATATAAACAATGACAAACACTCAAAGTAAAATAAATACATTCTTAATGAATTACAAGCACACCCCAGGAGGAGTAACTTGAATATTCCTGCCCCCTTTCAATACCTACCTACTATTGATGCCAAATGGGTGAGGGGGGGGGGTGAACTAACCTATCCTAACTACATATACCTATTACCCCTCAACTGTCCATCTTGCAATAGCATTTTAGCTTATCAATTAGCCTATGTATTCTGAGCTGACCCTATTAGCTCCACTAGTTCATTTATTAATAGACTGTGGTCCCGCACGATATGATCAGCGATTTCACTTTGATATTTTCTTGGGTCCCTTGGAAAGCTTCTCTTGAATTCGTATAATCTTGCATTGAAGCTTCCACGCTCGCTATACAGTTGGATCGAATTATTTCCAGGGCTGTCATCGGTCGATCCGTTGTCCGCATCCCAGTGTGCATGCCACTCGTCTGTAAGCCACTCATTCATTGCCTCGTGCTTAGCCTAGTCGCTGTCACGTCTGGCTAATTCACACACGATAGGCACCACCACCCTGTTCGGCTGTGTAATTGCGATGCATGCTACCTGAACATCCAGAAACAGGTCAAATGGTGCACAGTTGGCCATCGCTTGCAGTGCTGCTGTTGAGGCTATAAGGTATAACCTGGTGACTCCCATTAGGATGGCCCTCTGGAAACTAACCATTTTGGTTCTCGCACTTATGAACACCATATGTGACAGCTGGCTGGAACAATGTGTCGTAATACTGCCTCCAGACCGTGTAGGATGCGCGCATTCTTCTCCAGAAAGCCTTCTCAACATCCTAACCAATCGGCTAAGTAGGCCTGATATGAGATAGGCTACTTGTGCTACGGCAGAAACCTCTTTTTCGAAGGATACCTCCATGGTACTTTACCTCTGTCCTTCGCAAACCGTCTTGACTGCCAGGACATCCAGGACCCCTGCAGACTGGTCGGGGCCAACAGCAACGGTGTCAGCCCTTAGTAACCCATTCTATGAATGCCCTCTGAAGCCCACTTCACCCACATTGAAGAGTAGGGGGAGTTGGGACACTACCTGAACAACTGTCAAACTAACTAGGCAGAGCAGCCGTAAACTCCATAGGCTTGCTGGTTTGCCATGTCACACCCCTGCAGCTGATATTGCTCGAATCCAAGACCAGACTTAGCATATGTGACATCCAACTAGATATCTGCAAAACATGCAGGAGCTTACAGCGAGAGGACGGAATAGTGGTAGAAAGAGATGAAACACCGAGTTCCCAAGATCATACTGAAGTGTGAATATACTTACAGCAATACCATTCTATGCATAATTATATCCAGACTTAGTTGCCTTTGGATGGTCAAACTCCCTAAAATCAGCTTGTAGGACAGCTTTAGGAGCAAGTAGGTCCGAAGGACGCCGAGCTTCTGGTATGGATTCAGTAGAGTCTTGGCAACTTACCGAAGATAATCATCACCAGTAGCCTCGCACAAAGGAAACTGAACCGCACTTCTCAGGATTCTCTACCAATCCAAACAAGCCTAGCTGTTTTACAAACTTGTCGAGGGCGATCACAAAGCCATGAAAGCTCCACGGCACATCAATGAAAGCTAATGCGCTCACCCCCACAACTGGAGCGAGATCGAATCCTACTTCTTGGGGCAGCATACCTAGCGCAGTATCAATGACGAGATTGATGAGTAGTATTCCAAACAGAGGGTCCCTCTGCCGAGCGTCATGTCCTATCGCCACATCCTTATCTCCCCTTCAAACAGCAAGGCCATTACACCCCCCTCAGTACAAGAGCTCACACAATCAATGTTGTCAAATGCGGTTCAGGACAATCCAACGTAATGGCTTCTTTTTTTCCAGGTCAGAGCCAACACTGTCTAGAGAATCGTGGGATTCTCGGTAGAACCATCCACTAGCTGGAATGCCCTCTGGCCGTCGTCAACGACGCCAAACAAAAATAGTGATGGGAAGGGGGGGAGGAGGGTCTCCTCCAGACGCTGGTGGAGAGAGGAGGAAAGAGGGTGGAGGAGAGACCTCTAGGGCAGGACCTGGCGATGCTAGGATGGGAGGTGCAAGAAAGAAACGATATAATCACTTCATTAGGTGAGGGCTTGCACTCGAAGAGGCCTTAAAGGCCTCCACCATGACAGTCAGGGAGAGCAGGAAGAGATACAGACCCCCGACTGGATACACTCCACAGAGCCAAAAGGGCGGGGCTTAAAAGAGGAGGGCAGCGCCTCAAGCTAGATCCCCAAAACAGAAGGATCAGAGGGCCACCCATCAGCAGGGTAGACTGAGCTACAGATTTGTTGTGGAGGGGGTAAGGGGAGTTGTACATTGGAACTACCCAGGCACTTTATTCACAAATGCGCAGCTGGATAGCCTAGACCAAGGCATCATGGACAGCGTTTCAGACCGCATTGCGCAGTTCTGGCTGGCTATTGATCGATTGCCAGGACAGGGGAACTGTCGACTGGCTGCAGTCCATTGTGGCAAACACCAGGCAACTTGGAGACACCCCTCTCAGAATCGTGGAGGGGGATGACATTCCAGGGCACCAGGCGGCAGTTGGATACTTCCCAAACACACATGAGGTAGCCAGTGATATCACATTCCAGATGCTGTATAATCAGAACATTGGTCTGAATACCCAGTTCAGGCGTGTCATCCGGAGGGATGAGGAAAGGGACTGGGCGGTCCTAGCCTTGTGAATGAGGCGTCAGCCCATAAGGGTCCTGCCAAGGCAGTGAGCTAACTATAGGTGGGGGGCTGTCAGCCTCAGACTGTCAAGGCTGAGAGATAATAGGAGGGATCCGGAGGGGAGGATGAGGTCGACCGGGAGGATGGATACGCAGGAGCAAGGGGCGCAGAGGTGCACGGTAGGTACTAGAAAGAAGAGGTCAAGCCTCATTGTCAATCCCCCGCATCGCTGGTCCCAACCATGGCCCTCAGACAGGTCAACGAGAAGTCAACACATTCAGATTAGGTAGCGCATGATAAAAGTAATGATCAATGCTGCGCAGCATTTTTTATTAAATGTGATGTAAAGTACACTGTCATAACTAACTTTATCTCAGGAGATGTTGCAGCTATCATGGTGAGGGAAAATTCGCCGTGAGCAGTCAGGACAGTGTTGCCATCTGCTTATTTCCCACACTACACGAATGCCCCACCAGAGGATGTCCGAAAATTGGTAAGTTACTGTAAAATCATCAACTTCAACTCTAATTGGCTGTGACGTAAACGCTCATAACGTTGTCTGGGTGGTCTGGGGTTGTGAATACCAAAACTAGAGGAGATTGCCTCTTGGACTACCTTGCAGGGCAAGAACTGGAGATATTCAACAGGAGCGATACCCCCACTTTCGTAACAAGGGGTATCGAAAGAGGTACCTGACCTCACTATCTCCAGTCGTTTCATAGCCAGCAGAATCCAAGACTGGCAGGTGCTGGATGAGCCATCGCTGTCTGATCCCAGGATTATCTCGTTCGGTCTGGGATCCAGTTCCTAAGTATTGGAGACCTTCAGAACTCCCAAGAACGCAGACTGGCCACTCTACCAAACCCAGCTCTACTCATAGCTGGGAGGCATGGACAAGGAAATCCACTCAGCGGAAGACCTGGGCGATCATTCACTCCTATGAAGACAACTGCCCATCCCCTACCCTCAAGACCATTGGTGAGGGCCGCAGGTGAAGTGTGGAGTTGGGAAAGCTAAGGTCTTCAACGAGGAGCCTCTTCAACAGGTCCAAGAGGACGGGGGATTGGGAGGCCTACTTCAATTCCACAGTGGCACGAGCAATGCAGAGGGGCATAGAACCCCAGGCTGTGAAATGGACTATGTTCTTGCTTAGGTGCTGGGAAATCACGGCCTAGTTAGGGGAAGACAGTGTCACAGTGGTTCCCACGTGAGGCCAACCTCAAGGGGGAGTACTTTCTTCCCTCCTGTGACCACTGGTGGCCAACGAGCTGTTGGAAACCCTGCACTTGAAGGCTATGAAGTGGTAGCATATGTGGATGATCTTGTAGATCTGGTGAGAGGCGAATTTGCCTGCACAGTGCCAGAAAGGATGCAAAGAGCTGTAGATATCATCCAAAGATGGTGTGACAAGGAAGGACTTTTTATAAATCCAGCCAAGACCACCCCAGTTTCATTCGCCAAACGAAGAAACCTAAAAACCTAAAAATAGTAGTAGTGGTGCTCTCCCACCATGCAAGGAGCGAGGCTCCAGATAAAGACGGAGGTGAAATACCTCGGGGTGATACTGGATAAACAGCTCACATGGAACTTGCACTTGAGATATACGCTGCCCAAGGCAACTACAGCCCTGTGGACATGTAGGAGGTTACACAGCAAATCATGGGGCATAACTCCAAAAATAAGGGAGTGGCTATATAAGGGGATAATAAGACTCCATGTCATATAAGCCTCCACTGTGTGGTGGAAGGCGACAGGCTGGCTAGCAGTTCAGGGGAAGCTCCAACAACTGCCCTACTTGCCCTACTGCTGCAATGGAAGTCCTTTAGAAAATCTCACCTCTTCATATACCCATTCAGAGAACTGCTTATCTGGGAGCAGTAACGCTTTTGCACACAGGAAATATCTCCACCAGGGCCAATGCACGCCTCCAAAGAATGAATAGACAGTTCAAGCTAGAAGAGGCAGCAGTCCTTGCTACTGACGTCTTCTTCTCAGAGCGGTAGAACTTTCGGCTGCCATTCGGTGTTAGCATCCACTCACGGGAACGATGAGAAGGAGACGTTCTGGATTGAGATGCAAATCAAAGAGCAGTGGGTATGCTGATGGTTCGGTTATGAGAGGTAGAGCTGGACTGGACATTGTAGGGCCCAACTATAAAGTCTTGCTAAGCTGCTGAAAGAGTACGCCACGATACTGCAAGCACAAATCCTAGCTATAAAGATTTGCGCAGAAGAGATCCTGACCAAAGGACTCAAGGGCAAGCGGATCTACATATTCTCGGACAGCCAGGCCGCCTCAAAGGCTATTGCCAGTCGAAGGTGCAGGCTGGTATGGGAATGCCTTCATGCGCACAAGCACCTCAGTGCCCATAATAGGCTCTCCCTTACCTGGGTACCAGCTCACAGGGGGCATGAGGGCAATGAAAAGGCTGACTGCCTTTCAAAAAGGGGCACGAAATCCCTACTCATCGGGCCAGAACCCTACGTAGGGTTCAGTTATCCATGAGCTGCAAATTGGTGAGGGGGGGGGGTGAGTATGTTTGAATTTACTCATTTGAAATTCGCAGCTTCAGAAGTATTGCAATTGTTTTATTTTCTTATTAGGGAGAACCCACTTTCAATTCTTGGACTTCCAACACTTCCGTTTTCACGCGTACCTCGGTAGTAAACTAGTTGCTTAACAGCCTTTGGGGCCTTATTCCATCTGCAGGGTGAAATACGATCGAGTTCAGCTAATGTGGAGTTGCTGACATGGCCTATATGTGTCTCATCCTCGAGGATCCACATAACGCTGGGGGAGTAGGGGACGCCACGCACTCTTTAGGGATGTGGCTGGTAGCACTCATGACAAGCTCCAAAACGCCAAAAACTCCCTGAAGAGTATGCTGAACTGTACCACGCCCTGCCTCCTCAAGCACCTCAGCCATGACTCTGCAGGTGAGGATTCCCATAACTTTTCACTCAACCAACCTGCTCAGCAAACCTCAGAATCTGACTCCTCTAAACGAACAAGGAGTCTGGAGCTGCTAGTACTAACCAGCTTTCCCACATCTGCAATGGGAGAGCCTGTTGGAGCCTGGTCGATATTTGCGGAGGTTTGACCTTCCACAAGTTGCCTATACTCGGACTTTTAGTGCAGGGCTTTAATGGCAGCTGCAGTAGGGAAAGGGAATCGCTCTACCAGATGTTCGTTGACATGGCACACATACTTACACACTGTCCTATCGACGTTAATCTCTTCATTTTTTTCGCCAGGATGCTTCTGCCAAACGTTAGCCCTTGGGCTTTCAGAATATCTGGCCACAGTCATCTATCCTGGTGAAGATGGAGTAGAAGAGGAAGAGGATGGAGAACGGGAAGAAGGCTGTTGCCCCTGTCGAGGGCAACCCCTCTAGGATGTTACTATCGACCAGCACTTGGGTGATGCTTAGGGCCACCTGTCATCGACCAACATACACACAAACATTTTATTTTATTTTTTCAAGCTTTTTAATTTTTCAAATTTTTTTAAAGCTCACTGTATTTGGACGTTGCCACCTGCTAATACACCCAGCCGACGCATTTCCTCAGCACTTTTCTTGCACCACACACCACGCCAGGACATGGTCAATGCTGCAACTCTGATGTTACCTGACTCCCCTCCCCAAGCTTCCAACACTGATATATGAAGATCCGTCATATCATATTTGCACTTCTTGGCCTGCCAAGTTGGCCCAATATCCCGGCTGCCAGATACTACCTGGACATTCAGGATCACTGCTGACAGGTTGGGACGAACAGCGAAATGTTAGGCTTCAGTCCTTCTCCAGAGACAGGTAGTGCAGCCCCCTCTCCACTTCCACGCCTTAGATGACAATGCACCAGTAACATCCTGACGTTTGACATGGCCCCCATGAGCATGCAGACACACCTGCATTACATGACTCAGCTAGTCAATCTGGTTACCACATTCACAATTTTACGATCCCAACCCCATGTACACCACATTGGTGTAGGCAGTGATGCCACGCGAAAGTGCAGGTAGTCCCTTCCATGAATGCCCTTTGAAGCCCACTTCACCAATGCAGAAGAATCGGAGCAGTCAGGAACTACCTGAGTTCCCATCCATTAACTGAACCATACACAAACTCTGAAGGCTTATAGCATTTGGGGGCATCCAGCACCAGCAATGTCCTGACGTTTGACATGGCCCTACAAGCACGCAGACATACCAGCACCATATGATTCAGTTACTCAAACAGGTTACCACATGCAACACAGCGACCATTCACAACATTACGATCCCAGTCTCTTGTACACTTCATTGCTGTAGGCAGTGACGCCACACAGACGGCGTGAAAGTGCCAGAAACCCTTCGCATGAATGCCCTCTAAAGCCGACTCCACCCACACAGAAGAGTAGAGGGAGTCAGGACACTGCCTGAGTTCCTCTCCATAACTGAGCCATACAGAGCAGCTGAAAACTCTGAAGGCTTACAGTGCTTGGAGGCAGATGGAGTCTTCATGTCACACCACCCCAGCTGATGCTGGACGAATCCAAGACGAGCCACAGTGCATGCAACATCCCAGCCAGATGCCCTGCAAAGCAAGCAAGTGCTTACGGCACATGAACGGAATAGCGGTAGAGAGAGATGGAAAACCGAGCTCCTAGATCAAACCCGAGCGTGAATTTATGCACATGGGACGCTATGTGGGAGGCATAGACAAGCACGACCAGCAGATTCCACCATTTTATCGAGGCTTACAGCCTTCGGACAGTCAACTCCCCAGAAACCACACTGTAGGTCAATTTTGGGAGCAAGTACGTCTAAAGAAGCTTCTGCTGTGACTTCAGTGGAACCTTGGCAACTTTCTGAAGATACTCGCCAAGCCCCACACGGCTTCTGAGGGAGGAGGTTGCACCTAGAAACTCGATCCCAAGATACGAACACACCATGACGTTCACACTGTAACCTCGATTGAGCGGCACCAATGAAACTGAGCCACACTTCTCCGGATTCAACCCTAACCCACACATGCCTAGCTGCGTTACAAACTTGTCAGGGGCAACCTGCAAGCCCCCCTTGGAATCTGCAAGGGGAACGACGTCATCCGTGAAGGCTAATGCATCCACCCCCATACCTGGGGCGATATCATACCCTATTCTTGAGGCAGATAAGTCAGCGCAGTATCAATCACAAGGTTGAAGAGTAAAGGGGACAGAGGATGTCCCTTACCGTCGTGAAGTCCCCAGGCATCTCTGCTCCAATCTGCAAGACCGTCACACCCCCGCAGTACAGAGATCTTACATAATTCATGAGTCGATCGGGAGCCTCCACACGACGGAGGCAATCGCCCATGGCCTAGTGGCTTACTGTGTCATAAGCCTTAGCAAATCCAGGGCAACCATGTGTAATTGTTTTTTTTCTTCCAGGCCAGGCAGAGCGCAGTCTGCAGAATCATGAGATTCTTGGCAGTACCAACCCAATGGGTGTTATGGGCCAGGCTGCATTAACTGTCTATGGGTTCATTTGCTCGAGATAACGTGGCGTTTTGATTCAGCCTGCCTGTTCAAATTGATCGGAATTAAAAAAAAAAAATATTTTATTTATTTTTGTTTGAGTATGCTCTGGGCCTGCCGTTTGACATTGGCTATAACCCCGCACAGCTTACCAGCTTCAGAAACAAATATGTGATGGGTGTAAGAAATGGTGAATTTTGATTTGAACAACCGGATACAACTACAAAGAGCGACAGGGGAGTTGAAAGAGTTTATTCATAATTAGCAGTTGGGGAAACACAAAATGAAAAAAAACGACCTGGTACTTGTATAAATCCAACTCGGAATCACGAGTTCGGGAACGCTGAGAGAGCGCGCAAAATCGTTCAAACCCGTTCCGGTGTCTTCCCTGTTGGATGGTCGGGAGTCGCTGTCCAACACGTGCGGATGGTGGTGAGATTCTGAACGAGAGGAGATGAGCGGCGTATAAGATGCCGTAAACGATGCAAAACAAGACGGTTAAATAAGTTCGGTGACGAAAAGAAACGGCACACGCGAGGTCGCAAAAAGAAGGTTGATGGTAGATGATGATGAATAATAATAGAAGAAAAATATAATAATAATAATAATAACAACGGAAGAGGTTACAACCTCGTTCCCTCCAGTGGTGGGCGATAGTTGCTGCTGCGAAACGCGCTGTTGGTCAGATTTAAGAACAATAGTGTGCTGGAATTTCTGCTGCTCTGTCGATAACTGATAATGGAAAGTAAACATTAAATAGTGGTATCGGGAAAGTGTGGTGTGGTGGATGTAAAACGCGGGAAGGAGTGCTGTTAAAATTAATGGTTGAAGGGATGGTCTGGTTTGGCTGTATGCAAAATCGGAGTTGGCGATTTGAGTCCCTAACAATTTTATGCTATTTTTTTTCTCCAAGGTTGACTTTGTAGCCTGTGTGTTTGGCCTACTTGTCTAAAGTGGACGATTTTTTAATATTTTTTAAAAATTGTATATAAGTTAAAAGTTGCTTTTTCCTGAGGGGCTTATTAAATAATGGTTAATTAACTTTTTTACAATTTAAATTTACTAAAATGCCTTAACAGATTTTAAAATGACAAGGGGGGGACTAGAAATGAACAGCATGACGTCAGATCGAGAACACACCGAGCTGTGGCAAGGTGGGAACATTGTGGTATATCACAGCAGTTTCTAGTGATGTAAATTATACATATAAATTAATTAAGAGTTGCGTTGGGCACAGTGGGACTCGGTACTGCGTGGTTTAGCGTCCATGCTTCCAGCGTGTGGCGTTTGTGTGCGGACGAGTGTGCATAGAGGACGATGGGAAGGAATACTGTACTGTATACTCGCAGTAGTATCGATAGCGCGAGTGGCTGGATGCACCCCATGTGGGTCCTACAAGTGAACTTATGTGTGCCAGCAGTGCCGAGCACTTGGTTCGGAGGAAGTTGAGGTGGTTTGTTGGGCGGCCTTTCGGGCAGAATATCCCGGAATACATTCGGAATATATAGACTCCCCGGTATTTTGCCGTGTTTTCTATATTAGGCTTCGATCGTTTGGAACGGTAGTGTGATTGGGGTTCTCAAGGCGATGAGTTGGGTTTTGTTGGGTGCTAGAGATAACCGATTTTGTTTGCGCCAGTTGTTGATGAGGCACATTGCTTGCTGGAGTAACATTTTAACTGCTCCTGGTGTGTAGCCCTCTATTCTGACAGCTATGTCATCAATGAAAACTATAGCGCAAAACACTCGTGAATCCAGCAGGTGCATGAGGGGGTCTATTGGTACTGCCAACAGCATTGCGAATGTCACAGCTCCTTGTGGGCAGCCTGCTGTGATTTCCACCCTGGTGTGTTGGCGACTTGTTCCTGTGAATGCTGTTCTATGTTCGAAGAAGCTTGTGAGAAGGTTATGGGGGTTAGGGGGTATCGGGATGTTGCGGATGGCACTTAGTAGTGCAGGCCACCATACTGTATTGACCTTTGATGTCGTAGAATGCTGCTAACACTATGTGGCTAGTGCTGGAGGATGCTTTTTGTCTAAGGCAGTGGGTGGCATCTACCATGTAGCGGTGTGGGACGGAATGAGTCTGAGGCTGTGAGATTGCAATCACTGCTTTTGGGGAAGAATATCACTTTGGCATTTTTAGAGGGGATGCCTGTTGTAAGGCATTCGTTGAAGAGCCTGTGCATATGCTGTTTCACTATTGCTGATGATCGTTGGTAAGCTGCTGTGTATGTTTCCGATGGGCCTGGGGCTTCGGCCGGCTGCATACACAGGGGGGACTGTGTTGTGTTGCACAGTAGCTTGTATGGAGCGCCCAGGGGCTTTCTCCAAGTTCTTCTACCGTATATTTGCGCCAAGATGTCCATTTGGCGCGTCTGATTGCCATGCGTCCTTGCTTTCCTGTATTCAGCTATGCAGGTTTCATGTTGTTGTCGAGTTGCTCAGTTGGCTTGGCGATGGAGTCATTTGGTCCATTCCTGCTACATCCTGCTGTGACCAGTTGGTGACTCTGAGCTGTCTGCCTGAGAGGAAGGCAGCATCCACAAATGATGTTCCCTGAGGTGAAGGTGGGTTGGAGGGGAGTTCCAAGCAGGGTCAGTCCCCATGTCTGCAGTACCGCTGCTGTTTCCAGACCTTTAGTGTTTGCTTCACTGGCTCCCCACCATGAGTGGTGGGCATTGAGGTCTCCTGCTAGCAGAATTGGCTGGGGAGCAAGTTGGGTCATTATGTGCTGCAGATGTTCTAGCATGGGAGTGATTTGTGTGGGATGTGGTGGGAGGTATACAAATACTACATAGAATGTGGTTGACCATTCGATTCTTGCAATTGTAAAGTGGGGGGTTGAGAGGTTTGGTAGGAAAAGGATGGGTAGGGTGGTGTCAACTATTACTGCCAATAGCTGCGGTGTGTGACAATTTTGTGGAGGGGAGAGTACTGAGTATGGTGTAGGCGCCAATCGCGAAGACGCCTGCGGCGGAAGATGGAGATGCAACGCTCACACTCCGACCGATATAAGAACATTTTAATTTAAGTTTTTGTTTCTTAACAGTCCACTCCGATATTACCAACGTCTATCTAAAGTGAGAGGGGTGCGTGGAATTCCCATTCCGCAACATAATTTTGGTTCTTCCGAGCCAAGATACGAATTTCGCACTCAAAATGGACGCCAAATTGAAGAGCCTCAAAGGAAACTCAACCGCTTGGCAGCCGAAGTGAGGGTAGTAAATGACAAAGGCCGAAGTGCTCTCACGAACTCGGATCAATGTGATGCATTTTTTGGTATGTATGCTTCCTTACCAACAGTTTATGATCGCTTTGAAGACACTTGGGACGAGGTGTATGGTTTACGTGACGAACACGAACAGTCGGATTTTCCGGACGCTAATGACAATAATACGTTTGCCACAACAAAACGCTATTTTTACGAAGCCAATTCCACGTACATGAAATTGAATAAACCGAAGGAGTCTGCTGCCCGTCATACCGAAGCTTCAGTACCAAACGTTTCCCTGAATGAAACATTTTTTAGTTTCTCACATTTGCCTCAATTATCTCTTCCCCCCTTCGATGGTCAAATTTTAAACTGGCCCTAATATAAAGACGCATTTTTTTCGATCGTACATGACGATCTGTCTATCAATAATGTCCGCAAGTTTCACTATTTAATACGAGCTGTGAGTGGACCAGCTGCTGCCATTGTCAATAAAGTTCCCATCACTGCGGACAACTACGAGTTAGTCTGGAGCAACTTATTGGCCACTTTCGATAAAAAGCGATCATTGGCTACAGCTTATTTGAACGAACTTCTAAATTTTCGCTCTACAAGGGAAATCCTCCGTCTGCGTTCTACAATTATTTCTGACCAAGGTGTGAGAAAACATTCACGCTTTTTGAAAGGCTACAAATACCGAATTCGGCGAGCTTTATTTTATTTCATCTTGCTATCAAATGCCTCGATCAACGAAGACGCGAGGCATTCGGAACTCACAGCAAAGATGAATTATGGACTAAGTGACTTCATTCTATCCAGGTTCTTGGCGTTACAACTCGCGGATGAAGATACGTCGAACTTTAACCAGCCTTTGTCCAGTTCGCCTTGATCTAAAGTCCTGAGTAATGACAAGCCCTTGAAGACCAATTACAATTTGCGTATTTACTTGCAAATGACAATGTTGTGGGCTCGAAAGCAACAAATTCTAAAATCATTTGCATTGTATGTAAGCAGAATCATACGGTACTGAATTGCTTAAAATTCATGGAAGCGTCGGCCAGTGGAAAGGTTGCAATAATTGCGTATCCTACTACCATTCAACGGAGACCTGCAAGTCTAAGTGGAGTTGTCGATTTTGCCACGCTAAACACCACTCCTATTTACACATCGAACGATCAGACAATGCTGATCCTGTCTCTTCACGGAGTGATGGACCTAGTACCATACCATCGGTACCCATGAACGCCATATCTAATTGTAAGGCTAACGTCCTATTGGGCACGATTGTTTGGTTGAGGGTAATTTCCAACCGATCAGAATGGTGGTGGATAGTGGCAGTCAAGACACATTTTTGACTAATAGTTGCGTGTCTCGACTAGGGCAGCAGGTAAATCGGAGTCCTACGACAGTCACCTGCTTAGGTAACACCTCATGCTCGGGAATAAAGGGTTTAGTAGTGTGCCGGTTACGGCAACGAGGAGGACTCCGAGAGTTAAGCACCGAAGCATTGATCATTCAACGCATAACTCACAATTTGCCCAATTTCCCATTGCATCGTGACCAATACGAATCGTACACTAAATACGATTTAGCAGATCCCCAGTTCTGGAAAAGCAGACCAGTAGATGGCCTCCTGGGTTGTGACCTGTTGCCAGACATTTGGACAGGAGAACGAGTTGATCTACGGAATGGAGAACCAGCTCTGTTCCCGTCAATATTCGGAGGTGTTATAATGGGTCGAATAACAACCTAAAGAGTCGAGCGATTCAGTACCGATTTGCTGGGTGCCTCGATGCCCGACCTTCAGAATGAGCTTCGAAAGTTCTGGGAAGTTGAGGAACCGATCATGACCAAATTTATTACTGATCCAGAGGAAGACGCCTGCGAGACTCACTTCAAGAGCTCGCACTACCGAGAGTCCTCAGGAAGGTATGTGGTGTCTTTGCGATTTTGTGTTCCGAAGCCTATGCCAGGCAACACAAGTACATTGGCCCTTCGGTGTCTGCAAAATCTAGAAATTAAGTTTAGAAGAAAACCAACGCTGGCAACACAGTATCGTGACTTCATGCAAGAGTACATTTCCCTAGGCCACATGAGAGAAACTTCATCACCCTCCAGCTACATTATTCCGCACCATTCTATCTCCAAGGCAGACTCCCCATCCAAATTTCGAGTTGTTTTCAATGCGAGCGCCCATATGTCGGGCGAATCTGTGAATGAGCAACTCCTCGTTGGACCTAAAGCTTCAGACGGACATCAAGCTGCTACTCTTGAGCTTTCGCATTCACAAAGTGGCTTTTGTGGCTGATATTGTGAAGATATATCGCCAAATACTAGTTAACCCTGCCGATCGTCCCTACCAACACATCTATTGGAGCTTCTTTCCCGATGATCAAGTAAAACATTACGAGCTCCTTACATTAACATATGGCATCAATAATTCCCCATTCTAAGCCCTTCGAGTCCTCCAGCAATTACAGCAGGACGAAGGAAGTAACTATCCAAAGGCGGCTAAGATTTTGTGTACCGATCGTTACATTGACGATTTTGTCACTGGCACATCTTCTCTGGAAGATGCCTTGGAACTTCAAGCCCAGCTAATTCTCTTGCTGGAAAAGGGAGGATTCCAACTGAGTAAGTGGGCAAGCAACCGAAAGGAGTTAGTTAGGAAAGGAGCTGTATCCAAGCTTACCCCACTAACGCCAGTGCCATTGACTCCTAAAGATGACCACAGTGTAAAAATTCTAGGACTGCAGAGGAAGCCGATCTCTGACTCGTGTTCATATAACGTCAGCGTGCCGCACGGGGTAGTGTCAAAAAGATCAATGCTATCTACTGTCGCCAAGATTTATGACCCCTTGGGATTTCTTTCTCCAGGGGTCTTCCTCGCCAAAACCTTCCTTCAGGAACTGTGGAAGGCAGATATATGTTGGGATGAACGTGTTCCAGATGCCATTGAACAATCATGGAAGGCTTTTATTCAGGCTGTCTGATATCTGCATACCACGATGGGTATTCCATCCAACATCTTCTTATTACCACATCGTAGGTTCTTGGATGCTTCCATAGTGCATCGATTTACATAAGGGTGAAAAACAACGTCAGGATCATTTCCTCTCTTCTAATGGCCAAATCCAAGCTAGCTCCTATTAAGCACTTATCTATACCCCGATTAGAGCTGCAAGGAGCCGTTCTTTTAGCCAAAACATATTCCTCCTTGGGGGAGTTTTTTCACCGACTGCCTCCGCCTGCCTCGCCGCCTCGATTCTTTACTGACTACCATCGTTTTAGGATGGATTAATACACCTGCGCACAAGTTGAAAATGTTCGTGGCGAACCGGGTAGTCCAAATCGTTGACACGTCATCTATCTCAGCATGGTCTAACTTAGATAACCCTAGTGACTGCAGTTCCCGAGGCCTGAGTCCCAAGGAAATCGCTAATTTCCATTTATTGTCTAAAAACCCCTCCACTCCAATATTAGGACAACTCACTGTTCACGACTACCGTGCCTCGGAAATCTCATGTATAAGAGCAATACAACGTAGCCATTTCCTAGTGCCTGACCCATAAGGGGCCACCTCACAGATGGTACGATTCGCAAGGTCCTTTTGAAGATGAAACTGGGGTTGTCAGGGTGGGCGGCCGCTTAAAGCATGCATTGGTTTCCTATAAACATCGACATCAAATCCTGCTACCGAATAAGTGCCATTTCACGACGTTGCTGGTTGACCACTATCACCGTATTCACTTACATCCTGGCCCTGGACTACTTCAAGCGCTGATCAAATGAAATATTGGATTCCTTCACTTCGAAGACGGGCACAGCATCGCACCTTCCTATGTATCCGGTGCTTTAAGTTGCGAGGGCAACTCCTCCAATCCCCATCATGGGAGAACTACCCGCATGCCGTGTCAATGTTGGTCGTACTTTTCAACATACTGGAGTTGACTTTGCTGGACTATTGCAAATGAAGGAATCACTCCAACGTAAAGCTATGGTTTCTAAAGTGTATGTCTGCATCTTTATTTGCATGACCACCAAAGCGTTACACTTGGAGGCAGTCACCAGCCTTTCTACTGACGCATTCCTGGCTGCTCTGGATCGATTTATTAGCCTGCGAGGGATACCCCAGATTATATACAGCGGGTGTAGCACTAACTTTAAGAGAGCCGCGCATAGTTTGAGGTCGTTCTAGGCGTGGTATCAGCAGGAGCACACCCGTGCTAACCTTGTGCACCACGGCTGTCTTTGTGGTATAGAGTGGAAGTTTATCCCGCCATATGTCCCACATTTTGGCGGTTTATGGGAGGCCAACGTGAAAAGTTCATCTATGGCAGACGTGTGGGGCACTCCTCTCACTTACGAGGAGCTGGCGACATTGCTGACCAAAGTTTCCAGTGTCCTCAATTCAAGGCCTCTGTTTCCTCTTTCTTTAAGCCCAGAGGAAAATGATTTCCTGTCTCCAGGGCACTTCCTTACGAGGCACCACCCTAAGGCCATTCTCGAGCCCACGGTCCTGGATGTGAAGGAGAATCGATTGTCCCGCTGGGAGCTTCTGAAGCACATAGAACATACTATGGAAACGATGGCGAGTAGAATACTTGTCCTACCTACAACAACGCAATCGATGGCTCAAGTCTAGCTCGAACCTTCAGGAAGGATACCTGGTTGTCCTGAAAGATGCTGGCGTGCCTCCACTACACTGGCCTACCACCAAGGTCATCCAGGTACAGCCAGGCCAGGACAACCAAGTCCGAGTTGTTACTGTTCGTTGTGGAGCGTCTACCCTCAAACGACCAACTGTCCAGCTGGTACCTCTTCTCCCACTGGCAGTCTTTCAGCGACCCTAACTAAATTTCTTCAAATTTGGTGGGCGGTATGTTGGCGCCAATCCCGCGAACGCCTGCGGCGGAAGATGGAGATCCAACGCTCACACTCCAGCCTATCGGTAATTGACGACGCCCGGCTACACGTCCGAGTTTCTCCGAGGTTCTCCCCGGCTGATCGCTGCACCGCCTACGACTCCCAGTCTGTTCCAGCGCTTTTCGCCACTATATTATACGCTCCGTGTTCCATTGCGATTATCGATCCCTACGTGTTTATTCATTTTCTTTGGCCGATATAAGAACACTTTAATTTCAGTTTTCGTTTCTTTACAGTCCACTCCGATATTACCAACGTCTATCTAAAGCGAGAGGGGAGCGTGGAATTCCCATTCCCCAACATATGGTGTCGGAAAAGATATTCTTCTTGGCTGTGCTCCGTGTGGTTCTTGGAGGAGGATAATTTGGAAGGGTGTTTCCAGGGCTCTTTGCTGCAACATGTGTTTGGGGGAGGAATCAACCTGTGTTGAGGCTCCCTATGCAGAGTGAGGGTTTCTATAAATGACGTGATGATAGTTCTCCCTCCTCCTGGGGTTTACGGGGCTGAGTTGGATGTGCCTCCTGTTGAATGGGGTGAGATGTGTTGGCCGGTGGTTGAGACCAGTCCTGTACCGTAATCCGTTTTGCGCACTATTGCTGCAATGTCGGCGGCTTCCATGGCTGTGGGTATGCCTCTGATGATCATCCGAGGTGGGGTGGTTGCTAGTCTTGAGGCTAACTCGCTTACTAGTGTTTCTAGTTTGTTATCTTCTTCCAATTTGTCTACATCGAGGGCAACTCCCTTGACTGTGTGCCGAATCCTTTTGATGTTTACCTCTCCAAGGTAGGTTCCTGCGAAATGGTTGTACCATTGGGAAGGATTGTTTGTTATGTTCATCGGTTTGACTATGACGGTCGCAATTGTGTCTGCTTGTGGTATTGGTCCTCCACGTATGGATAATTGCTGGCGTAACTTCTCCTTGGTTGTTCTTACCGTTGGGACTATTGTGGTGGGGGGCCTGTGTTTGTGTTGTGTGTGGTTGACGTGTGTGGTGTTGGCTGGGTTGTTTTGCCTCTGCGATTACGACGGTGTTATCTCACAGGTTGTTGCCAACCCACTGATGGGGTTTGTCCAGCTAGTAATGTGTCTGGTGTTGGGTGTGGAGTAGTTTGTAAAGTGATGTCGTCAGGGGGTATTTTATGGTGTGATTCTGTTTCCATTGTGTGAGTGCTTGGGAGATGTGTCTTTTCCACTGCTTCTAGCCTTGCCAGTATTTGTGTTAGGCTCTCCATCAGGAGGTGTCGTTATGTGGAGGTTAAGTCGTTCGCTGTTGTTTGGAGGGTTGTCTCAATAATGGGTTATCATTACTGTTGTTTAGTCATTACTTTAGCCACTCCTGTTGCTGCTTCAGGTGTTACGCAGTTGGCCTCTGCTGCAAGGTATTCTGCCATGATTACCGTGGCGTTCAGATGATTTGAGAGTGACGACAAAATTTGCATTGTGCGCTGTTTGTTGAGGAGCGTGTTCAAGATGGTGTCCCTGAGTTCGTGTATATTGTGCACAGCTTCTTGGGGTGTTTGAGGGGCTGTTAGCCCAATCATCGGCGCTGCCTCTGGGTCGTAGGGTTGGGGAGCTTTCCCAGTCGTTATTGCTCTGATATTGGATGATGGGTACTGGTGGGGTCTAGTGTTGGTAGGGGGTTTGGATTGTGGGATAGAAGTGCGAGGTCCAACATCTGGTTGTCAGGATGTTTTTCCTCCAGTGGTTTTAGGGGCTGACATTTCCAGGCCTGAGATGGATGGCTCTGGTGGGCTTGAAGTGGTGGACTTGGGAGAGCCCCAGGGTGGGGGTGTGGTGATGCTGATTTCCTGGAGTTTTGTGATGGCATAATGTTTGTGTGGGTGTTGAGTGCCAACCACTGGCTGGAACTCCCTCTGGATATCGCCAATGGCACCAGCCACCTAGAGAAGAGATGCCACGCACTGGAAACACGCACACACCATTTTCCCAAATAGTGTTTTTCAAACTCAGTAGATGAAGATCGTAAAGATAACGGAACTGAAACGTTTCTTTTCAGCCAATTACATAACTTTCCTTCCTACTTAGTAGAACCAAGGAAATTAAAAATAGTATTGACTGTAGCATAACATTAAAAATCATTATGAAATGGACTGGACGCAAATTTCGAAAGCATGGAACATGGAGCACCGCCAGTTTTGTCTGCAGAACGTCAAGTACAACCGAATTGGTTTAAGCAGATTAGATGGGGAAAGTTGTGAGGTGAGTTCAATGTTAAAATATTGTGAAGAACGGTAACGAAGGTGGCAGCGTTATTAACATAGTTACTCCAAAAGTTTCCCTTGACATTAAAACCACCACCAGATAATGAATGTGGCAAAAACTGTTTTTGTTGTGGTGTTTTGAGAGGGGGAGGGGTGACAGCCCTACTTAGTCCCTCAGTCGTCAGTGCGTTTGACCTTACAACACTTTCTACTTTCCTTGGCTCTACGAAGTAGAAAGGAAAGTCATGTAATCGGCTGGAAAACAATTTTTGAGTTCACTTCAAATCTTTACGTTTTATTTTCTGTTCTGTTTACATAAGGAGGCGATTAGAACGAGGATGTGAAGTCTTAACGGAGCACGTTCTTCGCCGGCACGAGATCGACCTTTCGGTGCCGGTTCCTGATTCGCACGAAACGTCGTCGTTCGAGGAGCGTCGACTGAGTTCTCGACGACTCACGCAGCACCGGGTTCGTATGAAGAGGAAAAAAAGGGGGAAAGAACCTGCCGACTGGTCCCAGTTCTTCGTGGTCAATGGTAGTTGGCAGAGCTCGAGTCAAGCGGAATGAAAAACCACGGGCGCTGAGGATCGCCACAATCGTCGGCTGATAACATCGCCATCCCTCCCCACAACCCGTCCATCACACCACTACGCTTTTTTTCTTCGACAGTCTTCTTTTTATTCTTGCTTCTTTATTTCCCCCGGTGCTACTTGAGTTACCCGAATGTTTTTATATTCCTCCCGGCGAGTCTCTTACAAATTAATAAGCCGTCGATAAACGGATGGTCGGTCCCAGTCGCTCCCTACATTCTCTTCATCTCTCCGTTCGTTCCTTCGTACTGGGAACATTAGCAATTTTATCAGTTCGACAAACCCTTCTACCTCAAAGCTACTTCGGAGTATTCGATTCCCGCTCTTCTCCTTGTAATGAATGGTTCGCCGGGCCAACTCGCCAATTACGTCGATTGGAAGATAAACTAGAAGTGGTAATGCGATTAGGCGCTGTCATAAATATCTGCGCATGACGTTTTTCCAATCCCACTTCTGTACACCTCAACACACCAACAACTCTCTGAACGTGTATCTCCGCGAGCAGCTAAATGGGACCTAGCGTAGCAAGTTTTCACGCCGTTACTAACTATCATAGACCAAACGATGAATCTATGTAACGATTCAGCTTAGTGGTCCAGAGGCATTTCGAGAAGATCCTTCCGAGGTTGGAGTGTCGACAAACTATGGTCTTAAAGAAATTGGGTTGTGTCCGCCAGTAGGCCAGTAGGAGAGGAGGTCAAAACCTACCGCTACCGACACGACCATACATTTTACATCAAACCACCCACAACAACATAAACTAAGTGCATTCAGACACATGATACGTAGACTAAAAACTATCCCACTATCCGAACAAAATTACAAAAAAGAACTTGATATTATAAATACTATCGCAGAAAATAACGGTTACTCCAAAAAAACAATAAACAAATTATTAAGACAATATGACTCCAAAACAAACGACTCAAAAACAGAAAATACACAGACTTTAACAAGACGCTGCACATTCACGTACACAGGACCACAAATATACGGAATAACTAACATCCTCCGAAAGGAAGGTATACAAATTGCATTACGTACGGACAACACACTTAGAACCAAACTAACTGCAAAGACTGAAAAGACAGACCCACTCGACCAAAGTGGGGTGTATAAAATAACTTGTACTTGTAAAAACGCATACATAGGACAGACAGGACGAAAAATACGGACCAGATACTCAGAACACATTAAATCTCTTAGTAGGAACAAAGACGATTCAAACTTTGCCAACCACCTCAAAACAACTGGACACGAACCCACCAAAATACAGGACCGCACCATCTTACTACACAAACAATACAAAGGACGAAAACTGAACATATTAGAAAACATGGAAATTTATAAACAAAAAAACTTCAATGAACAAATCAACACAAAATGCGACACCATATTCACACCACTCAAAACACTACACAAACGAAAACAACCAACTGACGGATTTACACCACCCTACCACATCACGGTTTCCCCCTGAGGTACATGACCTCCTCTCCCCGCCCCTTCACCGACGCTCCATCACCCCTTTCACCTTTCTCTTTGTATATAAAGACCACGACTAACTGACTGACTCCAGTACTGACTTAACGGCCAGACGATGATGTCTTTACATCGAAAGCGCTTGCCCACAGTAACTCACAAGCCAGAGGAGACGGACTCACCTAACAGATTTCAATACTTCTCTAGTTGCTTCAGCGAGCATTATCAACTGTCAAACCGTTATTATCTCCACTATAGGAACATCACCTGCTCCAGAAATTACAGCACTATTGAACAAACATTCCATGTCTCGACCCTTTTCTGCTCCCAACATCAAACATGATGTCTTCCACCATATAGAGACTACTGGTCCACCATGTTATGCACGACCTCGACGTCTTGCTAAAGATAAACTTAAAGCAGCTAAGGAGGAATTTGAGTATATGCTCCAAAAGGGTATCTGCCACCCATCTAGTAGTCCCGGGGCTAGCCCCTTACATCTGGTCAAAAAGAAAAGTGGCGACTGGCGCCCATGTGGGGATTTCCGGAAATTAAATTCACAAACTGTTTCAGATAGGTATGCAGTACCGAATCTCCAGGACTGCACCTCGAATCTCTCTGGCTCCACTGTTGTCTCCAAAATCGACCTCTGCAAAGCATTCTTACAGATACCGGTCCATCCTAGTAGCATTCCAAAGACAGCAGTAACTACACCTTTTGGTTCCTTTGAATTTCTCATGATGCTCTATGGATTACGCAATGCCTCTCAAACCTTTCAACGTTTTGTGGACTCCATCACTAGGGATCTTCCATTTGTATTCTGCTACATTGATGACTGGCTAATCTTCTCTAAATCACATAACGAACATATGCAGCACCTGAACATAATCCTTGAGCGACTTCAGAAGCATGGTTTGTCTATCAATGCCGCCAAATGCACATTTCTATGCAAAGAAATCGATTTCTTGGGCTACCACATTTCAGCTAAAGGCATTTCTCCAATGAAAGAAAAGGTTGCAGCAATATCTTCTTACCCAAAACCAAAAAATGTCACAGATCTAAAACGTTTTTTGGGAATGTTGAATTTTTACCATCGCTTCTACCCTCGCCTTGCCGCAATTCAAGCTCCTCTTCATTTTTCATCTAACAAAAACGACAATCAACCTATCAATTGGACTCCTGAAATGTCAGATGCATTTGAAAACTGTAAACAGGCCTTACTCTCGGATACTCTTCTCGTATTTCCAGATCCACAAGCTCCTCTATCCATTATGACGGATGCTCCAACATATCTATAGGAGGGGTAGTACATCAGCTCAAACATGGTCACTTCCAGCCCCTAGCATATTTTTCGAGAAAATTGACTCCTGCTGAGCGCAACTACTCCTGCTGTGACCGAGAATTGCTTGGGATCTACGCAACTGGCTTGCATTTCTCTTACATACTGGAAGGTCGACATTTTACTATCTACACAGATCATCGTCCATTGATTTACGCATTCACCAAACCTCAAGGCCCCCAGACAAATACGCCACTTGTCTTTCATCAGCCAGTCTTTCACGCATTGAGGTAATTTTGAAGTGTTCCATACAACCTGCTGATATGGCTTCTGCACAAGAGCATGATAAACAGCTACCAGCCCTACTGCAATCCAGCACATCAAGTCTCAGGCTCCAAAAACTTAAGATTGACAACTTCACACTGCTGATCGATTTGTATGGCCCTTCATGCAACGAGACATCAAATTATGGGTCCGCCAGTGTCATCCCTGTCAGGCTTCAAAAATCACTCGCCACGAGAAAACTCCACTTACATCCTTTCTGAGACCTGATGACAGATTTGCTCACGTGTACATCGATGTGGTTGGACCCTTACCTGTGTCTCATGGGAAATCCTATCTACTCACATGTACGGACAGATTCACTCGCTGGATTGAGGCAATTCCCATGACTGACCAGACTGCAATTACAATCGCTCATGCTTTCTTTGATCACCGGGTAGCACGTTTCGGTACTCCACTTTATCTAGTCTCTGACCGAGGTCGCTCATTTCAGTCATCACTCTTCCATGATGTGGCCAAACTCCTAGGAATCGAACTCCGCTTCATAACCAGTTATCATCCGCAATGCAATGGCATCATTGAACGGTCTCATCGCTCAATCAAAGCAGCACTCATGAGCCGCGTGGATGGTGCTCGGGAACGATGGTATGAGGAACTGCCAATTGTACTTCTCGGCCATCGCAGCGTTTTCAAGCCAGACATCAAAGCAACACCGGCAGAACTGGTGTACGGATGCACACTTCGACTCCCTGGTGACTTCCTGACCACATCTCTCACAGGCACTTCACCCTCAGCTGACTATGCTTGCAAATTGCGAGATATATTTGCTCAACTTCGGCCCACAGACACTGCCTGGCATTGCAGAGACAAACGTTTTGCCAACCCAGCTCTGGAAACATCTTCTCATGTCTACCTTCGTCACGATGGCGTACGACCCAGCCTTCGACGCCCATACACTGGACCACATCAAGTAATGCGCAGAACCCCAAAAACCTTCGACATTCTTGTTGGACAATCCAATGTCACTGTCTCTCGCGACAGACTAAAGCCAGCCTTCATGCTGCAGGAAGACCTACACTCCACCACACCGCTGAGTAACTCCTCTTCAAATCCCCCAAACGAGAACCAGCCAACACACTCAGCAGCACCACAGCCAGCACATTTGAGCGCCCAACTGCAGACTCAACAGACACCACTTGGTGCTCCAACTACTGGCAGTGGCAATGGTTATATATTGGACAGAATCTGTAAAAGACTGTAAAAACTATGAAGGATGTGGTCGCTATTGCTATCAAGAAATAATCGTCGACACAGAAGCAAGGAGCTCCACTCAACGTTATACGGGCGTACTAACAGAAGAAGGCCAGCTGAAGGACACCTTCTACGCCAAGTCGAGTGACAGAACGTCAGAAGCCCCGAACAGGCGCCAAGAGTTCTGGGAGTCCGACTTCCACGAAAGGTGCCTCAAAGCAAGCTTTCTGTTTTGCTTGCAACAAAACTGCCCATAACTTTCGATTATGTAAGTACAAGACTTACCGATGTCAACTATGTAAGCAAATAGGTCATCTAGCGGCAGCATGTTAGCAAATTGATAATAAGTACTTGAACACGCATGATTCTTCTGATGAATTTGATCTTGATCAAATTGGTTTGTTCAATTTGTCAATTTTCGACAATTTTCACTCTACAGTCGACCCTTATACGATTACGTTATTGGTGAATAACATTCCTATACATTTTGAGATTGATACTGTACCGGTTCTATCGGTTTTACCAGATCTAATCCGTTGGTTGGCAGAGATTTAATTTCTAAAATTAAGGTACCGTGGAATTCTTGTGAAGCTTACGAGGACGTTAATAATTTAGATTTATCTAATTCCGAATGAGCTAAATTAAAAGCTAAAATTTTCTACGATTTCGCAGATTTATTAGAGATGAGCTAGGCACTTAAAGTTTGGTGAGATCAAACTTATCATACGAGGCTAAACCCCGATTTTTTAAACCTAGGCCAGTACCCTACGCATTCAAGGAAGGTGTAAGGCGAGAACTAGAAAAGCTAGGAGTAATTTAAAAAACAGATTATTCGGAATGGGATACAATTAGTACCAGTACTAAAACCTGATGGTAGTATTTGGGTATGTGCAGATTACGAGGTATGTTAGAATGAATTTTTAAATCCTAATCGTGAACACCTGATGCCCAGAATAGAGGAAATTTTTGCAAACCTGCAAGGAGGCAAATTTTTACGAAGTTGGACTTCTCAAATGGGTACAACTAACTTCGAGTTGATGAGGAAACTTCAAAAATGTTAGCTTGGAGTACACCGAAGAGTATTTATAGGGTACACCAGTTGTCATTTGGCACGAACCGGCGTGCAGAATTTGTCAACGAGAAGTTGAAAAGACATTACAAGGTTGAAGGTACAACAAACATGTTGGACGACGTAATCGTTTCGGGCAAAACAATAGCTGATCACAATGCTAATTTATTTAGTAAAGGTTTTGACTAGATTGCGAGAAGCAGGTTTTAGATTAAATTTAAAAAAGTGTGAATTTGCACAATCGGAGATCAAATAATTAGGTCACTCTATTGATAGAGAGGGTTTACATAAAGACAAGAAGAAGATGAGAGCTATTAGTGAGGCTCCCCCTCCAAAAACTGTAACAAAAGTAAGGGCATTTGTAGGAATGATAGCCTATCATGGTCGGTTTATACCACAATTAGTCACTATTTTGAAACCTCTATACAGATTACTCCAAAAAGGAACTAAATTTAATTTTGATGAGATTTGTTTGGATGCATTCAATAAAGCTAAGGAAGCTATTTCTCCTGAACAGTCCCTAGTCCATTTTAATCCGGATAATGATAGTAGAATGCATCAGCAATTGATAGTAGAATGTGATGCATCAGATTACGGAGTAGGAGCTATAGTGTTACATAAATTTCCAAACGGTGAAGAGAAGCCAATTTGTTTGGCCTCAAGAGTACTGAATAACGCAGAAGCTAAATATGCAGTATTCCACAAGGAAGCACTAGCAATTTAATTTGGAGCAAAAAAATTTAATGAATATTTAATGGGACGGCCGTTTTTAATTCGCACGGATCTTTTCGGTAAAATTTTCCGATGGAAATTGAAATTAAAAGAATTCGACTTTGACATCTAATGTAAGAAAGGAACCAAAAATCTTAACGCTGATTTTCTATCGCGAATTGAACATCACGCAAGTGGATTAAGCCTTCAAAAGACGACTACTCTCTGTCGAGAGCGAATCCGAAGACAGCAAGGAAACCGTACATTCCACGACTGAAGGCAACACAGCAACACAGATTCTAATCAGAATAACCGCTGTAAACCATGGTAAAAATCAAATCATTGTGGACACAGGGAAACAATTAGTCACTGACATTAATATTGAGGAACTATTTGAAGAAAAGTGGAGAATAACTGTAAAGTTCCCAGAAACTAAATTTAAGGAGGAAGGTGTTAATTTTGTAATGACTTACGTAGAACCGAAGAAATCCTATGGGATCTATATTGAGAAAGATTTGTATGAACAATTTTCCGAATATCCTGATGGACAAGTTCAAATTCTCAGAATAAAATGATCCGACACAAACAGAAATGGCTCGATGTAATGACGCCTGAGGAACAAAACGGAATAATATCGCACAAACATTGTAAAGAAATATTTCACCGAGGTATAGATGAAACCTATAACCATATAAAAATAGAGTATTATTGGCCACATCAGAAAGAAACAATGACACATTTCATTAACACTTGCGAGCTTTGTTTAAAATGCAAATACGAAAGACATCCACTCAACTTAAAATTCAAGCTTACAGAAACACCGTCAAAAACCCATAAAGATCTTACATATAGACACTCTCACTTTAGAAAATACAAATTACTTGACAATAATAGATAAATTCTCTAAGTATGCTCAAGCGTACTCTCTTGAAAATTCGACAAACATAGAAATATCACAAAAACTGTTGAAATGTATATCGCACCATGGGAATCCAAACAAAGTCGTTATGGATAATGGAAACGAGTTTAATTCGATTCGCATTCGATTATACTAGTACTCAAAACATAAATTCAAATTACCCCATCAAACGTTTTCATTCAACGTAGATCGAAATTGTACGACTCATTTCGGAATTGTACTCATGCCGAGTACAGACAAGAAAAGCATACAAAACATCCTCTGAGTTCTGGCATACAAGAAAAGTGAAATATGCCATCATCTTTTACAATGCCAGTATTCGCTCTAGCACAAATCTTACGCCTCACGAAATCATGAATGGTTCTTTAGATTCTAACAACCCCATACAGGCGGATATAAAACCCGGTACAGCAAACATCTAAGTAGAAGGACACAAAAATAAAGTTCAAAAATTATATCAAATCATAGCAGAAAAACAGGAAGAACGGAAGACAAAAATAATTGACAATAGGAATCGAAATAAAGAAGAATTGCCTGATCTACCTTCTGAAATATTCGTGAAAACTAAAAAATACAACGTAAAACAAAGAGGAAATATAATAAGGAGACCATCGATAATATCGAAGTCCCTCGGAAAACAGCAAGACGTTTCAACACGAAAACAAAAATACACTCATCGAACATCAAGAGTCCGAGAAAACTCCCTTACGAGAATTCTGAGGAAACGGAAACACCAATAAAAGACACACCCTCCAATTTTGGAATTAACCTCACGCCTGCAGATTTCGAAACACTCATGGATAAGGAATGGATTAATGATAACATAATAAATTATTACATGGAACTTATCTAAGAACGGAGTAAAAAGAATCCCGACCTTCCACGAGTATACGTGTTTAACACGTCCTTGTACGTGTCATACCAAAGAAGTTATGGACGAGTAAAGAACTATACCCGAAAAACCGATATCTTCTGCAAAGACATTGTCCTTATTCCAATACACGAAAACAACCATTGGCGCTTAGTCGCCATAAAAATGAAAGATAAAATTATAAGCTACTATGGATTCACTAGGTAACGATGGAATCACAATCCTTAATACAATTCTCAAGTATCTCACTGACGAACTAAACTACAAAAACAATCAACAATTAAACTCTCAAAAATAGACCAAGCCCAACTACCCCGACAAACAAACGGGTATGATTGTCGAGTTGTTATATGTAAATACGCACGCGGATTACCTCGCACGAAACCAATTCCCCTCAATCACTCAAACGGATGTCCCCCACTTTAGAATTTCGATTGAAGAAGAAATTAAATCCCTTAGGAGCCATATTCACAAGTCTGCAAGAATCAGGTGGTTAACGAAACGACTAGGACCCGCCTTCGTAGAAACTCATGAGCACCAACTGACACAGATCTGTTTCTTTATTTCATGACTGTACCTAAACCCTCGACGAGGGTTATATCAGTCATAGAAGTTGCGGTTTCGCTAATATGCAAGAGGCCGGCCCCTGCAGCATCCACCGAACTCAGACCTGTGGAGGTACGGCAGGTATGTGGTCGTTAGCCAGTCTCACCGTAGAGAGCTGTTGCCCGTGTGTTACCGCGCGGAGGTGACCACCTGAGGAATCCCGTACCATCTGGGAGTAGTTCTTAATCTGGTTCCCTACCTGATCTTACTGTTTACTTGGGTGGCAAGTTTCAAAAGGACTGATCAACTATAACCACGTTTCTTAGCCATTACCTTCTTTGCGAACTTTGCAAAATGGTTATAGGCTTCCTTTGTAGCAGTCAAAGCTGCTAAGTTCGTTTGCCCTCTCAACAACCGTCGCTCACTGTTGTAGAAACTACAGTGGAGCAGCACATGGTTTCTTGTTTCCTCCGCACTGGAGGCACAAGACGTGCATAATGGAGAGTCTTTCAGGGAAAAGAAGTGGAGCCGCGCATTGAAGTCACCATGTCCCGTGAGGAACTGGCTCGTCCAGTGGTCTGGCTCAACCCATTTTCTAGAAAGACGTTCACGGATGTTGGGGAAGAACTCATACGTATCACGTCCCTTTGACGAGGATTCCCATCTCGCTTGCCATTTCTCTAGAGCCCATTCATCGATGGCGGCAAGTTTCTGTTCTGTGGTGAGATCCGCACGGAGTTCAGCCCAAAGCGGGGAAGCTCCCGTTTCACTCTCCACTTGTCAATCATGCACTCAACAGCCAAATCAACTGGTAACTGACCAGTGATCACCTGGAGTGCTTCCGTTGATACAGTCTTGTAGGCCTTGGTGATCCACAGGAGCGCGGCTCTCTGGGATTGGGCCAATACTCTCTTTTGATTGACTGTTAGTTTGCTACCCCAGACAACAGGGCAGTAGCCAATCACACCTAAATAGATGGCCTTATACATGAGGATGGTGTCGTGGTAACACACACCCCAAGTGGCCTTAGTAATGGCACGCAGTGAGGCAAACCTTGCAATGGTAGTGCCTTTAAGGGACTGGAGGTGTTGGTTGAAACCCCACCTCTCACCTATATTCACTCCTAAATACTTGACGTGCTTTTCAAGAAGGAGCCTGTGGCCGCCAAAGCGTATTGTGGGTGGATTATTCACTTTCCCCTTCAAGAGGATTAGCTGGGTTTTTTCCTCAGCCACCTGCATCTTGACGTGCTCGCACCATTGGTTGACAGTGCGGAGCACGTGGTGGGTTTTTCTTCAATTTGGCGGACTGACTCTGCAAAGATCAGCACAGTCAAGTCATCCACATAGGCGTACGGCTCGCAGTCAGTCTCCATGAGTTTCCTGAGAAGACCTTCGAAGAAGGCATTCCAGAGTGCTGGTCCTAGGACCGAGCCCTGTGGGCACCCCTTCTCAATCTTTCTCCGGACGGAGACATGCCTACTTTCGATCGTAGCAGTTCTGTCTGTCAGGTAACTTCTGACGAGCGAGTACAGGTTGCGGGCGATTCCCCTACCTTTGAGTTCATTAAGGAGCGCTGGCCACCAAAGGTTGTCAAACGCTCCTCTGATGTCAATCAGAACTGCTACGACGTACTTAGCCGGTGCCAGCAGGGAAACACGCCGAATCTCGACAATGACATCCTGCGTGGACCTTCCTTTGGTACACCCGTATTGCCTGCCTGTGAGGTTGCGGCCAAAGACTCCTTCGAGGGACTGCAACATCAAGATTTCTAGTGTTTTGCCTAATATGGAAAGAAGGCTGAGTGGTCTCCATGATCGCGGGTCCGACTGATTGCGGTCGCCTCCCTTTTGAAGAGTGACAACGCGCGCAGACTTCCACTGAGTGGGGAACTGTCCGACCTGCAGACAGTCATTAAATAAATTAAGGAGACCGCTGGAGATTGTCCGCTCAGCCTTCCTTAGCATATTGCTTTCTATTTTATCTGGCCCAGGAGATTTGTTGGGCTTTAAGGTCGCAAGAGCCCTGCCGAGGTCGCCTGTTGTCCACAATGGGATGTCGGGCTCGTTCGGAGGGTCCATGATCAGCTCCCTTGCTGCCCTCTGGGCTTCAGTGTCTCGAGCTAGTTGGTCATCTGGGAACGCCTTCTCAAGGAGGGTTTCCAGTGAACGTTCGATACTGCAGGCCCAGCCTGACTCATTTTGCATCGCAGCTAAGACCTGCTCTACATTTGCTTTTCCTATGGAGGACTTGTAGTGTCTGCCCCAGGGGCTCTCAGAGCTCTCCGCTTCCACAAAATTTCGCCAGCCTTGCCATTTGGCTCGTTTGATGGCGCGGTGGAAGGCCTTCTTCTCTTGGATGAAGGCAGTTCGGAGTGTTGCTCTGGCATCAGGGTCACGAGTGTTTTGGTACATCCTTCTGGCTCTATTTGCACTTTGCTTGAGGGGATTAAGTTCCTCAGTCCACCATGGGACTTTGATCGCCCTGTGCTTCTGTTGGCCAAGTACAGAGAGCCCAGCAGAGTGCAGTGCTGTGGTAAATGTGTCCACTTTGCTGTCCACCTCTTCAGGTGTGGATGCTTGCACTATTAGGTCGGTGTCTGCGGCACGCAGTTCACCTTCCAGTACCCTAAAGAATTGCGGCCAGTCAGCATTTTTTGTGCGGAATCGCTTTTCACGCGTGTCTTTGCAGAGGATGTTATCATCCGTAATGGCAAAGTCAATAACCATGTGATCGCTCTGCGTTGCACCTGGTACGACTCGCCAACCCTTCAATTTGAGTAGCAGGGTGTGGGACACGGCTGTGACGTCTATACACGACCTTCCTCCCGGGCCATCATAGGTCGCCTCAGTCATGGGGTCGTTGGCAACAACCAAGTTGTACCTGGTGAGCAGCTCTATATACGCCTCGCCCGCCCCATCCAGGGTTGGGGATCCCCACAATGGTGATCTGGCGTTTGCATCAGCACAGACTACGCAGGGTCGTCCTGATAGGCCTGCTAGAGCCCGCTCGAGTGGTTCAAGGCTGTTGGCAACTGGCGCGCCAAATTGCCTGTAAAATGATATTACAACCAGCTCAAAGCCACCGGCTCGGATGAGCACAGCGGCCAAGTGCTGGCTGTTCAGGTGAGTGAGTGCGAGCATGTCAATGGACGGGTCGATGCAGGCTACTGCTGCCTTGGCTCCCGTTCTTGCTCCAGCCACCACTCGTGCCTGCGATCCGAGACCAAGAGTTTTGGATCCTATGTACGGTTCCTGTATGGCGAGGACACTGCAGCGTTTCTTGAGTGCATTTTGCAGCAACTCAGCCATAACTGGGCAACTCTTATTTGTGTTGTGCTGAAGGATTCGAACTGTTTTTGACCTATTCATAATCCACTCGTGACTCCTGGAGGGCAATCGCTCGCTGACGAATGGTACAGCGTGCGTCTCGTGTAGAGTGTGCGACCTGTTGGATTTTGCGTTCGACGCAATTGGCACACTTGAGGGGAGCATCACGCTTGCATTCCTTACTCAGATGTGGCAAGGCGCACCAGGCGCACACAACAGGTCTTGTACAGGCCACTGCCAGGTGGCCATAGCGCTGGCATTTGTAGCACTGAGTGGGGGCTTGGTACTTTCGTATGGCGCACCGCTGCCAGGCTATTTGGAGGTGCCTTGCCCTCTAGTTTTTGTACAGGCTGGGTGATACCTCAATCACCCAATCCTTCTGTCTGCCACGCTTTTTGGTGAAGAGAGGCCTGACATCCTGCGGCTGCAAGCCTAACGCAGGGTTGTGCTCAACAACTTGTTGGGCCAAGTCCTCTTTGAAGGTCGGTCCGCACGTCGCACAGCAGCAGGCGTGGGAAACGACCCAGGGGGGCTGACGCTTGGAGCTTCAACTCCTTTTTTGTGGAAATGTGGCTCGTGAGCGCCTTGGCCATTTCTGGCGTTTCCGTCACAATGACGGCGCCACCTCCTACTGCGGTGCAGATGTCTAGCACTCGGACACTCAGAGCTTGGAGGTCCGTAGCAGGGACACCCCGCATAAGCGCTTCCATTGCGTCAGGGTTGGAGGGACCAGCCTCTCCTTCCTCACATGTCCGCCTAACCACTACCACGTTTTGTCGTGGGTTTTTAGGGGGGAGTTTGGCAAGCGGTGGAGGCTTTTTATTTTGGTTTTTATTTTTATTTTTGCCCTTGTTTTTGGGCGGAGGCACAGGCGGGCGCTGCCCTCGGCCTGCTCTTCCTGCTTAGTTGGGCCCTGTTTCTCCTTCCCTCTGCGCTTCCTGGCCCTGGCAGGCTGCCATTCCGCCTCAGCTCCATGAGGGGGGGAGGAAGGCGCAGTAGCGGCTACTGCCGCATATGAGGGGCCTGGGGTACTACCCTGGCTCGTTGTTGCTCCTCGAGTTTGGGGGCTGGTGGCACTGGCTGCTGGGCAATTGCCCTACGCAGCTCTTCCTCACGACAGCCGCCACAGTTTCCCGCAGGGGAGTGGCAGGGGGCGATGTCGTTGGGGGCATTAGCTTTATAGCCAGCTTCGAAATTTCGAAGAGGCAACTAGTTACGAGGTCCCGCATAGGTCCTGTCGCGTTGGCCCTCATCCGTGCCAGCTGGCCGTGGATGATTTGGACGTATGCGCAAATTTGCTCCATGTCTGACAGTTTAGGGTCCACGCTGTGTCGTGTGCTTGTAGTAGCCGGGTTGCCCGGGCTACTAGGGGGAGAAGGGGGAGATGAACGCGGTTTGCCCGGTTCTTTCCGCCCTTGTTTGTTTGGACGACGAGTAGGTTGCTCATCGTCCGAAGAGGGAGGGGTCGAGCTTGGCGAGCCGAGGAAGAGGCGCAGGTGGCGTTTTTATTACCTGCTGAAGTTTTAGTTGACTTTGTCATGTTTTTACTTATTTGGGGGTGATTAAAGAAGCGGACTGGTGTAGTGTATCCTTGTGAGTTCATTTGTTGTGTGTGTTCGTGGTATGAGCGAGAGGTGCTCGAGGCAGTGTCCTGGAAGCTCCCCTCAGGCATATTGATTCTAGCCCCTTTCGCTGGTCCGTTGAGGGTCAAAGGGAGGCCCCACATGCGCCGCAGCTGCCAGTCCGGCCACCCACCGGGACTAAGACGCATGAGGGATTTTTCGGCTGCTGCTCAGAGTCAGCCCTCGGCCACTAGTGATGTGGTGAGCGGGACACACGCTATCAGCCGCCCCAGGAACGCTCAAACCTGGTTTTTCCCCCTCCTCATTCCGAAGGCCGCACCTATATAGGGGATCGCTCAAAGGTGTTAGTGAGCTACTTCCAGGACTGTCTTTCGCTCATTATGAGTGTTTCAAGTGAGTGTGTTCTGCCACGCAAGCCGTTGCAGTGTATTTAGTATCTGGAATATGTTGTGTATGTCAGTGTCGTGAGCTTTAAGCCCCTTTAAGGCCGGTTTTAACGACCACGCAGAGGATACGGCAGGAGAATTCTGTACCCCTTCCTGCGGGGGGTGTGTTCTGCGATCCCAGCTAAAGGTAGGGGGTTCCCAGTGTGTCATGTATGTGAATGAAGTGTAAGTTGTGTCCCTTTTAGTCCGGCTTATACGAACACGCAGGGAGTACGGCAGTGGAATCCCGGACATCAATGAATTATTACAACATGACACGCGTCACCAGGCAAAACATACCAGAAAAACACATTTCAGATTTTAACAATCACATCCCCGTATTGCCTGCCTGTGAGGTTGCAACCAGAGATTCCTTCGAGTACTGCAACATCAAGATTTCTAAGGTTGTGCCTAATACGGAAAGAAGGCTGAGTGGTCTACATGATCGCAGATCTGATTGATTGCAATCGCCTCGCTTTTAAAGAGTGACGAAACGTACAGGCTTCACGCTGGATGGAACTATCCAACCTGCAGAGTCGTTAAATAAATTAAAGAGGCTGATGAAGATTGTCTGCTCAGCCTTCCTTAGTATTTTGCTTTCTATTCTATTCGACGCAGAAGATGGCATCAAGGTCACAAGGGCCCTGCCGAGATAGCCTTTTGTCCACAATGGGGTGTCTGGCTCATTCAGAGGTTCGACGATACCTTGCCACCCTCTGGGCTTCAGTATCTTGAACTACTTGATTATTGAGGAACGCCTTAGAAAGGAGGGTTTCCAGCCAACCTTGGATACTACGGGCCCAGTCTGAATCCCTTTACAAAGCATCTAATTAATACCTGCTCTACGTTTGCGTTTTCTATGGAGGACATGTCATACTTGCCCCAGGGGTTCTCAGATCTTTCCACTTCCAAAAAACTCCGTCTTGCTGCATGATGGCGCGGTGAAAGGCATTCTTCTCTTGGATGAAGGAGATTCAGAGTGTGGTACATCCTTTTGGCTCTACCGGCTTCTTGAGGGGACTGAGTTTGTCAGTTCACCGGCGGACATTGATCGCCCTGTGCTTCTGTTTCCCAAGTACTGGAAGCCCAGCAGAATGCTGTGCTGTGTTGATGGACTTTGGTATGTGCAGCACTGAGTTCACCTGCCAGTCACCTAGAAAAATTGGGGCCAGTCAGCATTTGTAGTGAGGAATTGCTTTTCATGCGTGTCTCTGCAGGGAATGTTATCTCTGCAACGGTAAAGTCAATAGCCAGGTGGTAGAGTAGATAGAGTGATGAGTAGAGTTGAGGATCAGTAATTTAATGAGAAAACAGACTTTTTACAAAGTTAGCTTATAATCGTTTCACCCAGTGTGCTAAGAAGAAGATGGCAAAGAAACGTGGACACAGTTGCCCCCGTCCTTTTGAAACATGCCCCCCAAGTAAATAGTTAAATCAGGTGAGAAGACAGATTAATAACTCCTTCCAGATGGACGGGATTCCCCAGATGGTCATGCAGTTAAACGTGGACAACAGCTCTCAACTGGGAGACTGGCTAAGACCAAAAAACTTACCCTACGCCCACAGGTCGGCTTTCGGGGTTCGAGGGCTGGTTAGTGCAGGCCACATCCAGCACCAAAATGGAACAAAATGTGTCGAAAATAATGGGTTTTTTAACATTTTCATAATTTCCATAGCAACTGCTTCGCTGTATTCGATCACTCTTACAGAGTGTTTACTAGCAACCTGTACCGACATTTTGTTCCCCACAATTATTTCTGTTTCCTATCTTTTGAAGGGGCCAATTATATAGATCCCAATTATATAGAGGTTTGTAAAATATTAATTTACCGTTTTTCCAATTTTCTAAAAAAACGGCTCTAACGATTTCGATCAAACATTTTTTTTGTACGCGATTGCTATACTTTCCGTACTCTCCATGTCATGGAAAGTAAATTTTAAAAAAACGCTTTTGCCCGAAGAAATCAACAAAACGTAATGTTGAAACTTCTTTCTCGAAAGGCAATGACTGCATCTGCACCAGAGACCGGATCTGTACTATTTGTAGTGATGGCAAAATAATTAGGGCTAGGTGACAGTTACCCGCCACATATTACATGCTAATGCCCTCGCTGTAACTGTTCTATGGTCCCTCTGAGGTAATTTGAGTGAATTTCTCAGTTCCTCTACCGTCAGGTCGACGTAGGAAGACAAAAAGTAGTTACTGTCATTAAGGATCTTCCGGTCACATCTGACGACGATGTAAGGCCTCCCTAAGGTGCCCCTAGCACTTCACCCCCCCCCTCTCCCCCAACAACTCTGCTTCTCACCCCACTCCGCTCTTCTTTACTGATTACTCATGAATTAGAACCATTATTTATCTGCTTTCCGGAGAGGACAGCACACACCAGGTGGCAACCTCACACCTTTTTGTGGCAGACAGTGAGTAAAGCGGTGGTTGAAGGTAAAGATGGATTGCTACCGTTGGCTGCTGCAATGAGAAGATTGAGGTCAATCGACTAGAGACTGCAGAGTGGTTGAAGAGGAATAGATTTCAACACTCCTTTCGAAGTCATTTTTAGGCCGCCGCCACCTAATCATGCTGCGAGTTATACAAAGCACAGCAAAATGACTGTTCCTTAACATTCAAAAAGAGTTATATAAGTCGAAAGTCATGAAGGCGCGCTCGCATGCCAGAGCCCAAACCAGTGGACATATAGTAGGTAGTCAGTTAGCCACTCTCCCGTAGTGGGGGCACATGCCCATGTGTTGACACGCGGAGGTATGACCCTAGAAAATCCTTACCATCTGGAAGGATTTGTTAATCTGGTTTCCCACCTGATCTAACTACTTGAGTGGCAGGTTTCGAAAGGAGAGATCAGATCACGTTTCATTTTACGTAACCAATCGGGAAGTAGATGATACGCTGAGTGCAGAATTTTCCCAGGTTCCACCAAAGACTGTCTGGCTCAATTGTCGAGTTCGGCCCCTTTCTAAACAAATGTTATCTCTCAGATGTTGGGAGAAGAACTCTTTGACAACGATTAACATTTCGCTTCCTAACATTAACAGCCAATCTATAGGTGCGGCTTTTGCGAACTCCTTACCGTGTACTGAAGCTTCATTTGGTTCAGCACTTGATTTAACTCGGTTGACAAATGTAGAAAGTTAATGAGGACTACGTTTGTTTAGCAATAACCTACTTCGCAAGCTCGGGGAAACGATTATAAGCTTTCTTAGTAGCAGTAACAGCTGGAAGGCTTGACTCCTCATCCAACAACCGTCGCTTGTCTCTCATAATAGTAAGAACTATAATGGAGCTGTGAGTCGAAAAATGTGCAGGATGGAGAGCCTTTGAGAGAAAAGACGTGGAGCCGCACAATTGTGTATCATAATCAAAATGACAGTTTCTTGCCACTCATAGAATCAGTTGAGGGAAATGGTGGTCACAGTTTCGATAGCATACGAGAGCAAGAGCACTCGATCAGCATCCACTAAGCCTAGACAGGTGGAGGTACGGCAGGTTGCAGGTTGTCTTGTAGCCAGTGTCAAGGAAGGGCTAGGTACGCTCAGGTTGGGGGATAGCCCATACTGGTCAAGATAACCTCACCTCCCCCGACTTATACGCCCCCAGCAGACCATCTTCATGGCCGTAGCAGTCTGTCTTAAAGGGCTTAAAGTACTTGACACATATTCCAGACACCACTGCATTGTGCATTGCAGACCACGTTGACTCAAATGTGTTTTAATGGCGCTTAATATGAGTACGACGTCTGCAGTACAATGACCAAACTTTACTACGGATACTTCAGAAAAAGGGGAACACATAATCAGTGTCTTCCAGTATCATAAACTAAATTACTGTTAAGGCACTGCAATAACACTATTAGGTTTTAACTAATTATAAGATATTCTTCTTCAAAATAACATTTCCATAATAAACACAATACAACCCTTTTTTCAAAATGATAGTTTATTTTTACTTTTCAAATTCAGAGGACAAAAGCGCTTAGGTTTGCTCATTTATCTACAACGTTGAGTAGTATATCAGCTATTAGTTGTAGGTACTTCATTTTTATTCAACTTCAACGTTTGAACGATCCTCTTGTAAATTGGAATGATATCAACTGTTTTTCCTAGTATCGAGAAACGGATTGACTGAGGGATGTGACTGTGGGGCTCAGATGAATTAGGCTATAGGTTTCAATGAGGGGTTTCTACAATAAATTGTCTATTTCTCTTATATTTGGTTCCCTCTTCGTTCTGATTCCTGGATTTGGTGTTCCTATCGCATTGGTTCTTGTAAGCGACCTGACGGTTTTCTAGCAATTGATTTTGTTTCCTATGATGTTGTTTCATATGGGAACAACACATTTAAGTCTTCTCGGCATCAGTGAAATTGATGGTGGCTCTAGGTGTTCTTAAGGCTTTTTGTGGCAGTGAAGTAAGGCTACATAATAATCAGTCCCAGCGTCGCTACATTTGTTGGGAATGCCATGACGGCAAAATAGTGATTTGTAATGGGTAATGACTTCATTGGATTGGCTTTATACATACATTTTTTTCATAAAAAACTCGGCATCCATAATTGTAAAGAATTTAACTTGATGTAATCGGGATCTAATATATTCAACCGTTGGCAATTGATTATGGGAATTTTCTAGAGCTGCAAGGATCCAAGCAGAGGCGTCCCTGGCCTGACTTTCTTTCAGTGCAGATCATTTCAGAGAGGAGGTCATGTACCTCAGGGGGAAACCCCCTAGAGATAAATGGAACGTGTTGGATGGTCTTTCAATTGTGGAATTTACGTCTTTTTTGTGTAGGGTGGTCTGTAAATCCGTCAGTTGGTTGTTTTTGTTTGCGTAGTGTTTTGAGTGGTGTGAATATGGTGTCGCATTTTGTGTTGATTTGTTCATTTATGATCTGTCCATTGAAGTTTTTTTGTTTATAAATTTCCATGTTTTCTAATATGTTCAGTTTTCGTCCTTTGTATTGTTTGTGTAGTAAGATGGTGCAGTCCTGTATTTTGGTAGGTTCATGTCCAGTTGTAACTAAGAGATTTAATGTGTTCTGAATATCTGGTCCGTATTTTTCGTCCTGTCTGTCCTATGTATACGTTTTTACAAGTACAAGTTATTTTATACTCGACCCACTTTGGTCGAGTGGGTCTGTCTTTTCAGTCTTTGCAGTTAGTTTGGTTCTAAGTGTGTTGTCCGTACGTAATGCAATTTGTATACCTTCCTTTCGGAGGATATTAGTTATTCCGTAATTTTGGTCCTGTGTACGTGAATGTGCAGCGTCTTGTTAAAGTCTGTGTATTTTGTGTTTTTGAGTCGTTTGTTTTGGAATCATATTGTCTTAATAATTTGTTTAATGTTTTTTTGGAGTAACCGTTATTTTCTTCGATAGTATTTATAGCATCAAGTTCTTTTTTGTAATTTTGTTCGGATAGTGGGATAGTTTTCAGTCTCCGTATCATGTGTCTAAATGCACTTAGTTTATGTTGTTGTGGGTGGTTAGGACAGACAGGACGAAAAATACGGACCAGATATTCAGAACACATTAAATCTCTTAGTAGGAACAAAGACGATTCAAACTTCGCCAACACCTCAAAACAACTGGACATGAACCTACCAAAATACAGGACTGCACCATCTTACTACACAAACAATACAAAGGACGAAAACTGAACATATTAGAAAACATGGAAATTTATAAACACAAAAACTTCCACGGACAGATCATAAATGAACAAATCAACACAAAATGCGATACCATATTCACACCGCTCAAAACACTACACAAACAAAAACAACCAACTGACGGATTTACAGACCACCCTACACAAAAAAGACGTAAATTCCACAATTGACAGACCATCCAACACGTTCCATTTATCTCTAGGGGGTTTCCCCCTGAGGTACATGACCTCCTCTCCCCCCCCTTCACCGACGCTCCATCACCCCTTTCACCTTTCTCTTTGTATATAAAGACCACGACCAACTGACTGACTTAATGGCCAGACGATGATGTCTTTACATCGAAAGCGCTTGCCCACAGTAACTCACAAGCCAGAGGAGATGGACTCACCTAACAGGTACGTTAACTTTAGTTAAAAATTAATTAATATGAATTGATTAAAAATTATGAAAACACTCTTTTTTCCTCAACCATACGTTTATCACTACTCTTCCGCCCGTTCTCGTGACATCTAAGGTGCCACATATCTTTTCTGGTCAGATAAGATATTTTCGGCAGTGTTACTGCATACAGTGGTTTGAACCTACGGTACGAAACTGTCTTACAAAGAGGCACTAGTTTCGAAACGTAGTCCTATCTCTAGCATGAGTCAGCCACACACAACCCATTCCATAAAATTAGTTTTTTTCCTCTGTACGTTCTAAAACCTGATTTTCCTGATAATTGCATTGCCTTGCTCCATAGTGCAGTGATATGGTATGGTATTCGGGTCAACACACTAGGAAAGGGTTCTTCCGTGAATAATAGTGATTTTGTGTATCTTAACAAAGGTGCAATGGGCTGTATAAGATAGATCGAACCGCTCGCCCACATGACCAGCCAGAGCCATTTTCGTTGCGACTTCCTTCCCTTCCCCGCTTCATTTTCTGGTTTCAACTTCGCAGTAGAAGACGTTCAGAAGAGTAGAGCATGCCGCCTCGTTCCGATCGTGCCCGTAACAGTACTGACAGTAGGTTGATGAAACTGAATTCCTTCCCGTGAAATGTTTACTCCTTGAACATATTCGCAACAGCTAATCTCATCAAATCAACCGAATGCCTGATGTAACTATTGTAAGCAGTCATTCAGAACCGGCCCTTGAACAGTTTACTAGTTGCGACACCTTAGTCAGCAATTTTCGGCGATTTTGAGTTTATTTACGAGAACCTGGGCTAATGGACAGTTTTGGCCGTATGCTCTTCTTTTTATCACGAATAGGTGCCTTCTGGTCTCTATCTTGTTGTTGATCGTTTGGTCTGTGAACAGTGAATGCATCTTTAAGGGCTAAATTCAAAGTCGTCACTTGAGTTGAGTGAAACACTCAAGTGAAAAACGATGGTCATACAAGGAATTTCCACTTTCACAGTCGCCGAGTGGGTGGTGACGAGGACAAAACTCTGAGGGATCTGAATAGCATCCTTAAGCGTAAGCTCATAATGCAATCACCGGAATTCCTTATCAGAACTCCAACCATCTTTTTTCGAAACGAAATAAAATCATTTTAATAGTAAATATTTCATCTAATAACATTTTATAGTGTTTTATAACAATGTCAACAATTCATTTTAATAGTTCAGGCCATTTTTCAAACAGTTGGTACCGTCTCTCGTTCAGTTTGAAGTTCTTGTAAATAATGAATCTGGAGTGGAATAATACGACTATGATTCGAAATTGTGCAACGATTAGGATGACAAAAAGTGACGTTGAAAATTCTCTCGAAATTATTGCTATCGAAAAGACGTAGTCGTTGATAAACGCCCGCGTTCGCTCCCACCCAGTTGCCTGTTTGTGGTGGTAAAACACACCCACCATCTTTATACACACAATAGTTTTACACTGCCCATAATGGTGGACGCTGTAGTGGCTCCAATTGAAGGTGAATGTATCGTCGGTATGGACTTTTTAAAGAAGAAACGCTGTGTGATAGACGTGGGTTCTAAAACGTTGAACGTGGATGGGAAGAAGCTCCTTTGAGGGAGGCTGATAGCCCCTTCTATTGTGATCAAGCAAATCTAGATCTTACTGATCCTCTCCCAAAATATGTAATGGCCTTGACTGAAAAATCTGCTGAAAGGGTGAACGCTATTCAGCTTGACAAGTTTCGCAAGTTGTTGCAGCCGTACTCAGATGTTTTTGCTGCTATCAACGACGACTTAGGATGCTGTACTCTGGGAGAGCACACAATTGATATAAATGGTCACCGTCCGACCAAACAACCTCCCAGACAAACATCATAACGGGAGAGCTAACAAAAATCAGGAATCAAAGGGTGATAATGGAGTCTTGGGCGAGTCCAGTGGTTTTAATTCAAAACATAACGAGAGATTGGCGTTTCTGCATAGACTACACAAAAGTGAATGGCATAACAATCAAGGAAGCACACCCTTTGCCACATATAGGAGACACCCTACACACATTAGAAGAAAGTCGTTGGTTCAGCAAACTAGATCTCAGCATGATACAGGCAAGTTCCTCTGGCCTCCGTTTGTGCTCACCAATGCACCAGCAACTTTCCAGCGAGTGATGCGACAGCTGTTACACGACTTTATTGCACAGAATGCTGTGCAAGTTTATCTAGACGACGTACTGATCCACACCAACACCTTCGAAGACCAATTGAAGTTTATAGAAAGCTGTTTTTCAAAAATTGCGGGAAGCCAAACTCAACTGAGCTCTAAAAAGTGTGAATTCTTCTGGGAAACAGAGACCTATCGTGGACACCTGGTAACCCGTGAGGAAATCAGAACAGACCAAAAGAAGATGGACACGCTTGTGAACTGGCCAGTTCCTCAGACGACCACAGAACTTCGGTCTTGTAGGCTGTTCCTACTACTGGCAGTTTGTTCCCCACTTGCCTGAAATAATGAAGTCGCTTTAACGAGCAGAAAATCTTCCCATGTTGGAGTGGACGCCAGCTTGTCAAGTCGCCGTTGACAGACTCGAAGAATGTCTGCTGAACGCCCCTATACTAGGTCACGTCTAATCAAACATGTCGTTCATACTTGATACAGATGCCAGTGATGTCTCCATTGAAGCAGTTATTTCACAAGAGCAAGGTGGAAGAAAGTAGTTATCGCTTACTTCAGCAAATGCCTAATGAAAGGATGAAGTATCAACGTCAAAAACTAAACAACAGTCGATATAAAGAACCCTTCCAAACCCAGCGATGCCAACTGACAATAAAATTAGTAGCTCACCCTGAGTTTGCACTCGGAACAGCAACACGATCAACTCATTCAACCTGTGTAGTCGGTTGACGTGTAGCTGTGATTTCAAAAAACATCATTCCTCTTCTGTATGATGATCCACAGTCCTGCGCAATGGGGTTGCAATGACGGATGCTTTCCTCGCACTCGTCCGGGATCGTGTGCCCACAACCATTCACCCTCCTTGAAGCTTGGGTCTCAGCCTTTCTATTACGATTTTCCAGTTGAGCTCGTATCTTGAGAGTGCAACGTTGTCAATGCAAATAAATGTTCCTAACTTTCAGCTTGCAGTACTGTCTGCATCATTCTCTTTTTTTTTTTTGTTTCATGAGAACACCGAGTAGATGGTTCAAAATGGCGTGGCAGCGAGTAAAAAAATTCGTTTGTCTCGAATGTAGGCCACTAAAAACCTGTGCTCTCATTCCGTTCACATCTCTTGTTCCCTATGTCATATCAAAGTGTTCATACAGTCCTCTGTCGATTCATTCATCCTACTCCACCTCAAGCTCCCTCTCTCTTGCGCCCAATGTCAAGATTAGGATTTCATCATCTTTCTCCTGAATATACAAGCACAGATCTTGATCGGTTCGACGAAAACCTTCATCCTGTAAGAAAGCTACGAGCACTCATTTCAACGCTGTGTTTTTTTCAAACCATAGAGACTTTTGATAAACCAATACGCTGTACCGTAATGGTCATTGAATTCCGGAGGCTGTTGCATATATACTGTCTCTTCTAATTTGCCATACAGGAATGAGGTTGATACATCAAACTAGCACATTTGAAGTTTTTGGTTTCCAGAAATGCTCAAAATTAATTGGATGGTTGGCATTTTGGCAATTCGACTAAATGTTTCTACCGAGCTGCGACCATTTTGTTAATTTTGCTAACGAGTTCAATTCATTTTTCGTTACACTCTTCCGCTTGATTGAATTTAGATCTTGGATGGCTTCCTGATATGATGTAGGAATGCAGGGACTACTGCTGCCATCATGTAGTCGTGACGAAATGATGAGATTTCAATTTCACGACCAGAACGACTGAATACCTTCTCCGTATCATATATCTCGGTATCCATCAGGCTCAACCTCAGGTTCTCTCATTGGATTTACTTGCCCCGAACTGGGACACATTCTCAGGTTCCAACTCAACGATTGCTTCGTTTTCTGAATTCAAATCAAATCTGTCTTAGAGCTATCAAGTGAGAGTTGATTTGGTTGACAGGTCTGGAGGCTGCTGGAGATTGTCTGCTCAGCCTTCCTTAACATATTGCTTTCTATTCTATCTGGACCAGGAAATTTGTTGGGCTTTAAGGTCGCAAGGGCCCTGCCGAGGTCGTCTGTTGTCCACAATGGGATGTCAGGCTCTTTCAGAGGGTCCATAATCACCTCCTTTGCTGTCCTCCGTGCTTCGTACCAGGTGCATGGTTATTGACTTTGCCATCACAGATGACAACATCCTCTGCAAAGACAAGCGTGAAAAGCGATTCCGCACCAAAAATGCTGACTGGCCACAATTCTGTAGGGTACTGGAAGGTGAACAGCTTGCCGCAGACACTGACCTAATAGTGCAAGCATCCACACCTGAAGAGGTGGACCGCAAAGTGAACATATTTACCACAGCACTGCACTCTGCTGGGCTCTCTGTACATGGGCAAAGGAAGCACAGGGCGATCAAATTCCCATGGTGGACTGACGTACTCATTCCCCTCAAGCGAAGCGTAAATAGAGCCAGAAATGTACCTACACACTCGTGACCCTGATGCAAGAGCCACACTCCGAACTGAATTCATCCACGAGTAGAAGAGGCCTTCCACCGCACCATCAAACGAGCCAAACGGACATTAAAAGTCCTCCATTGGGGAAAGTAAACGTAGAGCAGGTGTTAGCTGTGATTCAAAATGAGTCAGGCTGGGCCTGCAACATCGAAAGTTCACTGGAAACCCTCCTTGAGAAGGCGTTCCCTGATGACGAAGTAGCTCGAGACACTGAAGCCCAGAGGGCTGCAAGGGAGCCAATCATGAACCCCCTGAACAAGCCCGACGGCCCATTGTGGACAACAGGCGACCCTGGCAGGGCCCTTGCGACCTTAAAGTCCAACAAATCTCCTGGGCCAGATAAAATAGAAAGTAATATGCTAAGGAAGGCTGAGCGGACAATCCCTAGCGGCCAGACAGTTCCCCACTCACTGGTAGTCTGCGCATGTAGTCACTCTTCAAAAGGGATGCGACCGCAATCAGTGAGACCCATGATCATGGAGACCGCTCAGCCTTCTTTCCATATTAGGCAAAACACTAGACATCTTGATGTTGCAGTCCCTCGAAGGAGTCTTTGGCCGCATCCTCACAGGCGGGCAATACGGGTGTACCAAAGGAAGGTCCAGGCAGGATGTAATTGTAGAAATTCGGCGTGTTTCCATGCTGGCACCGGCTAAGTTCGTCGTTGCAGTTCTCATTGGCATCAGAGGACAACCTTTGGTGGCCAGCGCTCCTTAATGAGCTTAAAGGTAGGGGAATCCCCCACAACCTGTACTTGCTCGTCAGAAGGTACCTGACAGACAGAACTGCTACGATCGAATGCAGACATGTCTCCGTTCAGAGAAAGATCGACGAATAGGCGCTAGAGGAATGGCAAGCGAGATGGGAATCCTCGTCAAAGGACGTGATACGTATGAGTTCTTCCCCAACATCCGTGAACGTCTTTCAAGAAAATGGGTTGAGCCAGACCACTGGACGAGCCAGTTCCTCACGGTACATGGTGACTTCAATGCGTGGCTCCACTTCTTTTCTCTGGAAGACTCTCCCTCATGCACGTGTTGTGCCTCCAGTGCGGAGGAAACAAGAAACCACGGGATTCCTCTGGTGGTCACCTCCGCGCGGTAACACACAGGCAATAGATCTCTACTGAGAGACTGGCTAACGACCAAATACCTGCTGTACCTCCGCAGGTCTGAGTTCGGTGGATGTTGCACAGGCCGGCCTCTTGCATATTAGCGAAGCCGCAACTTCCATGACTGATATAACCCCCGTCGAGGGTTTAGGTACAGTCATCAAATAAGGAAACAGACCTGTGACGCCCAGCCACAGTTAAGCGTCGTTAGATGTATTTCTGTGGGGACTTCGTAGGGGTGAGGTTGTCATTCCAGCTGAGCCCATCCGGCAGTCTCTTTTAGTCGGCTCATACGACACACACACATCCATCCCCCTCCCCCCTCCCCCAATAGTGTTTTTAGACTCAGTCGTGTCTGAAACGTAGAGATCTGATGAGAATTCAAAAAATCTTTCTCAGCTGATTATACAGCTTTCATTATACTTCGTAGATCCTAGTAAAGTAAAAATTAAAAGGAATCATTCGTCTGATCACCCGGGCAACAACTAAACGAAAACGAAAATGTTTTCTGATTGTAGACCGCGCTCAGAAACAAATTTGAGGGTGAGCTCAACCCTAAAGTAATTACACGGTTTTGTTTAAAAAAATTCCAGGTACCAATGCGCAGACTCTTGGTGGAGAAGGCAACGTGACTATCACGATTGATCAAACGGACCACCAATGTCTCCAGAGAGCAACTCTCCAGGTTTTGTCGCGTTCCCTTCGAACACACGATTCAGGTGTTTTTCCAAGCACACAAGGCTCACTTACTGACGCATCATACATTATTCTACACCGAAACGGTCAGATAAAATTTTCTTAAACAATACAATTGTTAGTTTTTTAACAGAGAATTTCAGAAAAATTTGTTCACCTAATAGGCTACACCTGCGATAGGGAGAACGAGCTAAGACATGTGCTACCATAGACCATTTTGCCGTACTAAATTACTTGAAATAGACATAATCATCCCTAGAGACACAACGATAGTATAACTTTTGTACTGAATAACCCACTAAAAACCAACTCTTCAATATTAACTTCATTTTTTTGGAACGCCTAGAGAGATCTTTTTTTTATATTAGCCAGGAGGTTGTTATCCATGGAATGCCCTTAGTAAAATAAAATTGAGAAGCTGCTGTAGTTTTGAATAGAGGTACAGCCAAATGCCCTTCAAGCTTGAGGGCCGGTTTATCAATGTCATTTGCAGTCTCGACTACAGGCCAAATAAGTCAAATCTTCCGTTCACTCCCTTACACGCGTTCATCAATTCACTTCGACGCCTCGTTAGCGCTAGTTGTTAGTTATTTTTAACTCGTCTCTTCGATCTTCAGTTATCGGATAACTAAACCGTTATATCTGTCAAAGAGTGTGTTTCGCTCACCTCGATCTGTTTTTATTTATTTATTATCTGTACTTATTTATTTCCGACTTGTTATTTCTGTTATCAGAAAGTTGTACAGTTATCTGAAAAATTTTGTTCGCAGCCATGTTCGATTGTGTTTCGTTTGCCTCGATCTGTTTTAATTTGTGCCCTCGTTACCATATTATTATTATCGTTCTATTATTTATTGGGGTTCTGAAAACTCAATTTAAAATCATTTTATGAACAATGGACTCCGACTGGGGGCTCACAAACTCTGATTTCTCCACGAAGAGACAGATGTCTACCAGGCCCGCCTGAGAATCGAGTTTTTCGATACGCTCGACGATACTAGGTTCCGATTGCCGAAAGAAACAACGGTGTTCGTACTTTCGCTAATTCCAACGCGGATAGAATCGCCAAGTAATCGAAATCACACAATTTCGTCAATGAAGAAACTCGTAATGCTCAGGTTCTACTGCGACGGTAAGTACAGACCTATATGTCTGTATTCAAAATATTCAGGTATTTGCTAACTAAGAATACCTCCGAAAGTTTGTGCTCGTTTCTAGTTTTCAAAGCCACATTTAAATCAACATAAATTTGTCTTAGCTCAGCAGTATATGTATTTACGTCACATTCTTTTTCGATGCGAGCAGAAAAACTAATCACACAAACTAAATATTTGATCTTCCTCAGTCACTTCGAACTCAAGAGATTCCCACATTTCGCGTTAGTCGTCTTATACATAGTTTTCTAGTAAACTGCCTCTTATACACCAGCTTAAATCGATTGTTTAGCATAGTTGTTAGTCAAATTATATTTTCTTTGACGACACCTCGGGCCCGTGGTGTTGCCTAGCCGGCCGGCTTCGTGGGGGAAAGATAGAAAATTCCTGTAATTCGTATTTTCTTTTCCTTTCCAGCAGAGCGTGTCGCGACAAATTTTACAGTCCACCTAGTTATCGCTCCACGCGACCAAACTCCAAACTTGATTCCGCAAATTGAACATACCAATACTGGGCCTATAAGCCGTTAAATAATCCCGGAATCTGAACGGCAAAAGGTTTGTAATCGAACAAAAACCCAAGTTATAATACAAGTTGGCGTCTTGGGAAGAACGAGAAAAATGACGCATAGCAACCAATACAGTCTTAATTTTCCTGAAAATTATGAGCCTTCCCGATGTGGGAAAATCATCCAAGCCAGATTGGTCTAGTTTCTCACTGGTGGTGGCAAGCCACATAAGTAATGAGATGGTGTATAAAGAGGTGAAGGACGTATAGGTCACTTCAGCAGTGTGTAAGGGTACTTCACCTGGGCGATGCAATAAAATCATTGAAACTTTTAAGCAGCTGATTATCAGCCTCTGCTTATGCCTGTGATAACCTACCACTGCTACACATTTATGGTCCCACACATTCTTTGTGCCTAGAATAGGTGAGGTTGGGTCGGGATGTTCAAATCCATTTCTATAGCGTTTGTGGTCTAGGAGCCCTTCCAGAAATCATTGGAAGGATTTATGCCTTCTCTTTATCAGAGGTCACCTACTGAAAGACATGTACTACAATCAGACGTAAAAGTATTGTAGGATAATGATGATACCCAGTTATTATTGTTTTGGTTGCCCCAGTTATCATAGATGTTGTTGGATTGACTTGTTAAAAAGTAGACAATATTGTGATTGATTAAAAGCACAACCACTCTTTCGTTAACAGTTATACATAACTTTATAGTATGTTATATAGATGGTGGTTTGTATAATGGTTTGAATGCTCGCTGTGATACCAGTTCTAACCAGTTTAAGACACCGAATCACATGATGCTTGCGTATCCTTGAACTCATGAATGCTTTTTTACGCGTCATGAATAATTAGCAAGCAGGTAGCTGGATGTTGAGAGAGGATGGTATTATTGGGTTGTCATCTGAACTAAGACCTGACATCTTCGGTGCTGTGTAGGACTCACAACCATAACGGGGAGAAGCGCGCTCGGTACGGGCTGGCTCACCAGACGCCGCAACGACGGGCTAGCTCCCCAATTCTTTTGCCCGGAGCGTCATTCGCGCGCCGCTAGCCGGACTGATCGCTCCTGTCTCCTCCGACCACGACGATATCTACGATCGCTCTCCGAAACAGGCAGAAGAAGTTTAATTTGTTAACGTTCCCCAAGTTTGATTATTTTCTTTTTATAAGTTGTTGGAATATATTTTAGGTTCACTTGCCTGATATTTAAATAACTTATTTCCGTTGCAACGCACCTTTGATCACCAGCACACACGACGAGAAAAGGTACTTCGCACCTGGTAGCAGAACAAAACCGTATACCTTTTTTGTTTTCTTATTGCATTTTTTCGTACACATACAAAATGGAAACTTGTACTGCCTGTAAAAAACAAATCTTGGAGCAGAAAGAAGCATCTCTCTGTTCAGTGTGTAACAAACTTTTTCACGCCGTTTGTGTCGGCTACACACTATAGAACTGGGCTAAGGAAGGACAGAGGAAAGCGCAGTGGAAAATGTCAGGGTAGTAGAGCTGAAATCAAAAATGCCCAGGAGGTGGCTTCACTATCCACAGCTCAAAAGCAATTGGCGGAGAACGTCAAAGTGTTAGAGAAAAGGTTTGCCGAATCTGAGCAACGATTCGCGGCTCAAATGACACAGCTAAGACAAGAGGCTCTTGATAATTCGAATTTTTCGAGCAACAAATGGAGGAATTAACCAAGGCCTATGACCAGCTGTCTCAGAGACTCGCCCAGGTTGAACTCTCGTCGGTTCCTTCAGGTACTGGCGAGAGCGTGTTTAAATATTACAGATACGGATCCTCTCAAATCTGCAGCGACACCGGCATTCCCTATCATTTCGCAGGAATTCCTCATTTCCTCGAAGATAAACTACGGTACATTCCTCGATTCAAAGAACACGAAAACAGCAGCATTCTGCGTTTCTTAAGCGCTCTTTACAACGTAAACATGATAGCTGAACAATATTCTGTACCAATCCTGGAACGCATCGCAACGACGCAATACATTAAATTGCTCCAAAACTAAAAGAAATACAATAAGTACGATTCATGAATTGAAAAACTGAAACTAAATTAACTTTATTTCAAGTTTATACAAAACTAAGCACTGTTGCTGAGTACAAATGTTCGTAGCAACAATAATAATATTTTTGATGATGCTAAATCCTATACTATACTCAGCTGCTTTGCCATCATTTACGGCCCCTTCTCTTTTTCTCAACTGGCCTGCATGTTTTCTTTTAATTACACCTCCGGTCAGTACTTCATATGAATAAAATCCATTTCGCTTTTCACTGACACCAGCTGTCCAACCATTCTGACGCTCGTTTTTTACCCATACTTCTTCCCCTTCTTCAAAATGTCTTGGTTTTCTTCTATTATGTTGATCTACTTTTGTTTCCATATTCGTCTTTCCATCTCTTTTCGCAAGTCAGGTTTAATATTGTCAAAGATTGTTAAGAGTGGCTTGCCTAGGAATAATTCTGCAGGAGTTTTAACAGTAGTTTTCTGAGGACCATTTCTATAACAAAATAACACGTTTTGTAGAGCCAATGTTGAGTCGCCGATATCTTGTTTAGTTGCTTTGTAACGCTGTTTAGAGTTCGAATCAAACGTTCAACCAAACCGTTACTTCTTGGGTGGTAAGGCGTAACCTTAACATGTCGAACTGCATTTTTATTTTAAAAATCTTCCATTTCGGCAGAAACAAATTGGGGTCCATTGTCAGTAACAATTTCATTTGGGATACCGTACCTAGCAAACCATCCTCTTAGCTGATTTATGAGAACATTTGATGTTGTTGAATTCAGGACCTCAACTTCTGCCCACTTTGACAAAGCACCAATGCCCAAAAGCCACATCTTTCCTTGAATTGGTCCAGCAAAGTCCAAATGTACCCTTTCCCACACTCTTTCAGGAACGTTCCAAGGGTAAATTGAAACCTCTTCCGCATCATCTTTGTTTTCCTGACAGGCTGAACATCTCTCAACAAATTGTTCAATGTCCCGGTGCAAATTTGGCCACCACACATAATATCGAGATATCGATCTCATCGCAGCGATGCCAAGATGCCCAGTGTAGAATCTTGAGTACATGGTCCCTACGTTTAGTTGGTACCACGACCCCACTAAATACAATAACACATCATCTTCCAAAAATGGTTCCCCCTCTCGTTGTTTATAAAGTTTCAAATTTTCAGGAATTGTCATTGGCCAACCGTTGTTCATCATGTAGTGACGAACGAGTTTGAAATATTCGTCTGAATTGTTTTCTTTCTTAAGTTTTTCGAGTGACAATATAGTTCCAATTTTATCAACGTTTAAAAACGTGATGTCAAGTTCTTGTGCCTCATTCACTTCACAATCTTGTAATGGTAACCGAAAGAGCGAATCAGCACACACGTTTTCTTCACCTTCCCTGTAACTAATCTCGTAGTTGTACTGGTTAAGCTCAATTGCCCATCTCACCAGTCTGTTATTCATCACTTTTGGTAGGTCCCTATTACATCAAAAAGTCCTCTGAAGTGGTTTGTGGTCTGTCACGAGTAAAAATTGACGACCATAAATGTATTGGTGGAATTTTTTTATTCCAAACATAAGGCCAGTGCTTCACGGTCGATGTTTGCATACCGTTTTTCTGTGGTAGTCAGTGTCCTACTTGCATAATCAATCGGTTTCTCCACTCCATTTTCAAATCTATGTAAACTATCAAAATCTATGTATCTCCACTCTATATTTCAACCCATCTTCAGAAGCATCACAAACCAACACAAGTGGTAGTGTTTCATCGTAAGGGACAACCGTGTCTGAGCTAGGTAAAATATTCCTCACCATACTAAAAACTTTCTCTTCCCTCCTCAGCCCATCTCCATCTTGCTTTAGCTCTGGTCAGCGCATGTAATCTTGAACATAACGAATGCAATTTGGGAATGAACCTTTCATAGTAATTAATTGAGCCTAAAAAAGATCTCAATTGCTTTATACTGGAAGGTGAAGGAGCATTCTGAATAGCTTTCATTTTTTCTTCTAGAGGATGAATTCCTTGTTTATCGATTCTATGTCCCAAATATTTGACTGAATTTTTAAAAAATTACACTTTTCCATCATGACTCGTAACCCTGCCTCTTTCAACCTTTTAAAAACTTCTCTTAGTCTTTTCATGGTCATGGTCTTTTCATGGTTCGGTTCTCCCCAGTCACAATAATATCGTTCAATAGAACACTTACATTGGATAAGTTACGCAACAGCCCTTCCATAAACCGCTGAAAAATACCAGGACTAGATGACAAACCAAAAGGTAGCCTTTCATACCTAAAATAGCCTTAGTGAGTAGCAATCACAAGGTATTTTCTGTGTTCTTCAACAACTTCGAGTTGTAAATATGCATCTCGCAAATCAATTATTGAAAATTCCACTTCACCAGTTAATTTGCTTGTCAGTTCTTCAAATGTTGGTAAGAAAGCCGTTTCTAAAACTATATTAGGGTTTAAAGTCACTCTATAATCTCCACAGATGCGCACATCTCCATTTAGTTTCTCAACGTTGACAGTTGGTGTTGACCATTCAATTGGAGTCTCTGATGGGTTCACTTCTTTCAGAATTCCTTCTTTTACCAATCTATTCAATTCTCGCTCTATCCGTTTTTTCATAGGAGAAGGATACCCTACGTGCATAGCAACCTCTTGGTACAGCATCTGCCTTGCTTGATGTCCTCTTACTGTCCCAAGTTCTTTTCTAAATACCTCCTCGAAATCCCGTGTCAAGTTTTTAATCAAATTTTCTCTTTTTATGTCAGTTCCTCTGTCCAACTCTTTCTTATCAATCTCTTTAGCAATCTTATTTATTTTCACACCTTTTGAAAGAGGCATATTGAACGCTATATCATCCAAGGCAATCCAAAGAGTGGAGTTTCATCTCGGTCAACTACTGCCACACGTACATTTTTTATATTATTATTCAGTTTGACATTCACAATACACTCCTCCCAACATTTTAAGTGAATTTCCTCCATAAGCTGTGAATTTTGAATGACATTTCTGGACTCATTATCTCCCACAAAGAACGTCCAATATTCGATGGCCTGGCTCTAGAATCAAAATCCATATTAACATGAAACCCATTGATGGTGACCTCAATCGATGCTCTTAGAATTTTCCTTGTATCCATTCCTGCTGTTCTAATCTGAATTTTATCATTCTCCCCACTATCGTCATTCTCCGAACCCTCAGTTTCTTCCTCATTGTCTCTTTCTTGTTCCTCAACCTGTCTCACTCTCTTTTTACAGCATTTTCTTGAAAAATGGCCCACGTCCTTACAAATAAAACGCAAGGCTATGCTTTTCATGTGTCCAACCACATTTGTTACAAGAGGTAGTTGGCGCAGCATTTGTAAAAGGTTTCTTAATTCGCTGGCCCTATTTTTTTTAAAGGCATCTACTCTATTAACTGCAGGTTTAACGAGTGAATCAGACCCTAACTCATCTCTGGCACTTTGCATAGACTCTGCAAGTTCCAAAAGTTGACATGAAGTTACTTTAGAGCCATATGAGTTGACACCCTCTGGCCAACGCTGCCTAATTTCAATCTCAAACTTTGGAAACTTAATCCCCCCAGAAAATCTATCCCTTATTTATTTTTCAAAATATTCGCAATATTGACAAAAAGTTGCCAGTTCTTTCAATCGTATAAGAAAACTTGAAGAACATTCATTCTCATGGCGAACACATTGCTCATACTCCAAGCGAGCAGCAAAAACTGTCTTCTTGGGTTTATAAATCGACCTAAAACTTGCTATTACTGTATCCCATGGTGAGACGTATACATCTTTAGGTAGGAGAAAATTCGTTCGTTTAACGGGGTAGGTCCAACAATAGCTGATAAGAGGTCCCGTCTTGCCTCTTGCACCTCTTCGGTGTTCCTTCTCAGGCCCTTTATCCGGCATTTCAAAATGAACTGGTTTTCATATTCGACCCAGTTGTTTTCATATTCGACCAAGGTGTTTTCTTCGTTGAATGATTCGCATGAAAACTTCTCCACTTTTCTTGCCAAAGTATCCATTGTTTCAAAGTCGTTTTCAACCAATTCATTGATATCAATATTTCTCCTTCTTCTTCTCATCCTCATCGCCAATAAAGGAAATACAATAAGTACGATTCATGAATTGAAAAACAAAAACTAAACTAACTTTATTTCATGTTTATACAAAACTAAGCTCTGTTTCTAAGTACAAATGTTCGTAGCAACAATAATAATATTTTTGATGATGCTAAATCCTATAAACGCCTTCTAGGAGAAACAAGAAATCGCAGTAAGTTAACCGTACAGCTCGTTCCAAAAACTGTACTGGACAGCCTTACATCCATTAAAACACGTATGTCTTTTCAGCTCGAATACATTTTCCGTCCGCAAAATTCTCGTGAAACATTCAGAGAATTCGTGGAAGATGTTACTAAATACAGCATCATTCTACAGTCCCACGAGCCCGCGGAGATCATTGAAATCATTTTAGCGGGAGTGCACAATCAGACAAGAGGGAAATTTCAATTTCAGTCGACTTCCACCACGCTGAAGGAGCTTGACTCATTGGTCGACCATGTAGAAAAGTTGGAAAAACACACTTCGATGGTCAAATCACGAGAGGACCTTAGCTATCTTTCCAATTTTGCCAGAGCAAACTTTCGCAAACCAAAGCAGTACGGTTCGCAATCCCCTTCCCACAGTTCCCGATCTAGTTCGCCAGTTCAACACAGGCAAAGCTCTCGAACGCACAAATGGCGCAATAACATCAAGGGGACTACATATGGACAGTCTAGGTCGGATTATAACACCCAAGGCAAGTCATATGGAGGGAATAAAGCAGGCACTAATAAAGGCACTCCATCCCAACACGCTAACTCTTTTCGGCAGAGTAATCCGAACTGGACAACTAAGTTCAAGCCGGAATCTGTTCATTTTGCGCAGCCTGAAGCGAGCAACCCTCCGCCACCATGACCATACTACACGATCTACCCATTCGCGTTCCAGACTCCTCCCGTCGCTCAACCAGCCGAACTAATGTCTTCTCCTTTGCCAGAAAACAAAGCTGAGTCTCGGGGGATCCATTAGAACCAAAAAAACTAATTGCGGGGGATTTTGGCCACGGAAACGATCCTTCTACAGTGCTGCGGGTTCTTACCTCGGCCACGTCAGCGGTTACGAACAAACTGACAATTTCCTTGCTCAAAATCCCGGTTACAGCGCTGGCTGATACGGGGGCTTTCATAAGCTGCATCAGCCAACCAACCTTTCATGCTCTACTGAAGCATCATAAGAAACCCCCCTGTCACAAAATGCACGGTAGACATACTTGTTGCCAACTCTTCACGCTCACGCGTGACAGAAATAGTCAAACTGCCAATTACTATTCAAAATTGCAGGTGGGATTTCTCCTTTTACGTAGTTCCAAATTTGCCCCTTGACTGCGATCTCGGTTTTGAGCCCTCGGCCACTGGTGATGTGGTGAGAGGGACACGCTATCAGCCGCCCCAGGAACGCTCAAACGTGGTTTTCCCCCTCCTCATTATGAAGGCAGCACCTATATAGGGGATCGCTCGTAGGTGTTGGTGAGCTTCTTTCAGGACTGTCTTTGGCTCATTATGAGTGTTTTAAGTCTATGTGTTCTGCCACGTGAACCGTAGCGCTTTTGTTCAAACCTCTTGTAGTTAAGATTAAATACTTATTGTAACCGTGATCCTGACTGAGGAGATTCAGGTTTAGCCACTCCGTATGCGCAACATTTGACCTCTGTGAGATTATTACTCAGCATAGAATTAACTTAATTAACTTTTCCCATCGCATAGCAGTAGCTTGATGTGTCGACTTGAACATGGATCTTCACTAGGTTCCTCTTCTCTGTTTGTGCACGATACCCAACTTGTTGGGGGTTGTGATGGAATCAGTTACCGATTGGTATAGCTGGCAGAATTATACGCCTGCGGAAATGGGGGGGTCTTACTGTAAATGTCTTACTTCGATGGGGGTTTTGGAGGTTCTGGTGCTAGTTCCGGTTCGTTCTTTGGCACTACCTTGAACGCTGGTCCGTAGTCGTCCGGCGGCAGGCCTCTAGCTATCTGGAGTGTCGATTGTATCATCTTTTTCAATTCCTCTTCATTTACTTGAGCTCTCGGATACTGTGAACAGTGGCCCCTTTGTAACGCAATCGGCAATCTCTTGACTCTATAGAGCTCTTGGTGGAAATTTAACTATTAAAATAAACGTAAAATGATTTCTACTGATTGAATTCAATCACTACACCCCCAACCTATGTAGCATGTCCTTTTTTATCCCAACCACTATAATTATTAATGACCTGTACTGTACCTTTTTACCCCCACCCCACGCATCAATTTCCAGAAGGTGACATTATCCTTGTAAGATTATAGAGACGTATGTGTGGTGTTCACGCGATCATTCAAGGGTATGACTCAGTTTCACAATATCATGCAATAGCAGGTAACCCAAGCGACTGTGTAGTATTTTCATCACACTCATGGTTATTGAATGGTTTCTTCACAAAGTTTTATGTCGTTTTGATGTTGATGGTTCTTCTTCTTCTTCACTCACTCTCTTATTAGTGGAGGTCTTTATTCTTTTGGTAACTGCATTATCGCCTTCTTCCTCCAGCAGTCTCTTATCATTGAACGGACAGAGTAACAGTTTTGAAATTTCTTGAGTGTGCAATTTATGACGTTCACTCCAGATAATTAAGGCATTGATGAATTTGCGATTGTGGTCAAATAAACAGTTTTTGTATCCCTCGTGTCTAAGCTGATTTTTAATAGCCATTCTTGGTACACCCTTTCCACCTTTTTCTCTTGCTCATCGTAATCCATCACAGAGTAGCATTTGGTTAGAAGTTCAACGAATTCACGCATAGGTTTCGCGCTCATCTTATCTTTAAATGTTCCCATCTGTCCATTGTATGCTGAAAGGCTGATTCATTTACGTCTGCCCAACCCAATGGTTTCAGCCCTTTTCATGTGATGCCGCAGGGAAGTCCGAGAACTGCTCTTTCAGTCGTTGGCTTCTTCTCCGACAAAGGGATTAAGTTCGGGTTAACTTCCAACGACAACGGATTTCTCCTTTTGTACTTTCCCTCAATTAACCTCCTTCTCCAAGGCAAGCCATTCTTTCCAGAGACACTCGGCTCCCACTAGTCACACAGCCACACCCCTATCAACTCTTGTCCTAGTAACATTTCGATCCTCAAGCTCCCCCTCACGTGCGCCCAACACCATCTTTTTCTTGTTAGCTGTGTGGTAACATTCATGATCCAGTGAGTGGTACAATGTGTCGAATAGATGCAAGTTCCCTCTAATATCTTTGTAAACGTCAGCTGCCTCGATATTATACAGTAAAGAGTCCGTATCAGTCATGTACAGCTTTATGTTGCCACCATACTTGTTTACTGCCCACTTTTAACGAATATATGATGTGCTTGCTGATATCCAAGTAACATATATCGTACGATTGAGGAATATGCTCTGCTTTTTCATCGCTAAGCCAGCCAAATCTTCGTTGTAGAGAAAGAATGTCTTGAGCCGTGGACTCGCTGTTGATTTAACGAGTTTTTTCTCTTCGGTGAGCAAATAAAAATCTATCTGAGAACGAACATTTTCTAGACTCTTCCGATCTGCATCAGACAATCTAGAACGCTGCAGGAGTAAGACACTCCAAACGCTTTGTCTCAGAGCAATCATGTGAGATAAGACACATCCTTCTGAGGATGGAGAGGAAGGACTCAAGGCAGATTGTTGGGATCATAACTGCGCACTGCAGAATGAACAAACACATGTATGTTATGGGTATAGTCGATACCCCTCGATGCAGGTGGTGTGGCACGGATGAGGAGACTCCCTACCACGTCCTGGCCCAGTGCCAGAGACTTGAGAGGGAGCGACTTTTGGTCTTTGGCACCACTTCTCCCAGGATGGATACCAACGAGGGCTCTTTCAGGAATTACCTGGCTTTCCTCAGAAAGCTAGGCATTGACCTGTAAGACATTAGGACTGGCACAGTAGGCACATCCCACTGCTGGGACAGTCAGAAGACTATATATATATATGTGTGTGTAGGCAACTGATTAATATTTGTGAAATATTTCGGGATGGTGGAAGGGGGGCCCAGTGACACTAATGTTCCCTGATTGTTAATTAAAAGATTTCAATCTCTCACTCTCTCTCTCACTGCGAGATGTGCATTCAAAGATCTCAAGGAATGTGGGAGATTTGTTGCAGATTCCGTTGCATAGAACGTGTTTATATAACCGGTCGTTTGCAGTTCAAGGAGCACATTTGTACAATGAATATAGGGAATTGTTTGATTTACGAGCAGAGGTATTCAGAAACAAGTTTCTGAAAACACTTACACGCCCAAACTGACGTTAATGGAGAGTAGTTGTAAATGTTAAATGTACAGTACATTGTTGCTTTTCCTAGTATTTGAATTGTCATGAGATAGTACATGTAGTTTTCTTTAGTATTATGTATTTGTATTAGTGTGTATTAGTGTGCCTTAGACTAAGAAAGGGAGGAACATAGAGTACTCAGCTATACTATCATCCAGGATTACGTGTCTGTGTGTCTCAGTGTACGGTATGAAAGTGTGGATGAAGGAGTGACAGTGAGTGAGTGGGTGGTGGTTTGGGAAGGCAGTGATAGGGTTAAGCTGGGGCAGTGATTTTATTACTTTCCGCTACCCCAAAGGGAAAGGAAAGTATAGTAATCGTGTCAAAAAAAATTTGGGTTTTCTTCAGATCTTTACGTTTTGAGTCTTGGACCAGCACTCTGGAATACCTTCTTCGAAGATCTTCTCAGAAGGCTCATGGAGACTGACTGCGAGCCATACGCCTATGTGGATGACTTGACTGTGCTGATCTTTGCAGATTCAGTCCGCCAAATCGAAGAAAAAACCCACAACGTGCTCAGCACCGTCACTCAATGGTGCAAACATGTCAAGATGCAGGTGGCTGAGGAACAAACCAAGCTAATCCTCTTGAAAGGCAAAGTGAATAATCCACCCTCAATACGTTTTGGCGGCCACAGGCTCCTTCTTGAAAAGTAGTTCGAGTATTTAGGAGTGAATATAGGTGAGAGGTGGGGTTTCAACCAACACCTCCAGTCCCTTGAAGGCATTACCATTGCAAGGTTACAATTACTAAGGACGAAGGCCACATGAGGTGTGTGTTACCATGACACTATTCTCATGTATAAGGCCATATATCTAGGCGTGATTGGCTACTGCTCCGTTGTATGAGGTAGCAAACTAAGAGACAATCAGAAAAGAGTATTGGCCCAATCCCAGTGGGCTGCGCTCCTGTGGATCACCAAGGCCTACAAGACGGGATCAACAGAAGCACTCTCGGTGATCACAGGTCAGTTACCAGTTGATTTGGCCGTTGACTGCATGGTTGACAAGTGGAGATTGAAACGGGAGCTTCCCCCGCTTTGGGCTGAACGGGGATGAATAGGCGCTAGAGAAATGGCAAGCGAGATGGGAATCCTCGTCAAATTGACGTATGAGTTGTTCCCCAACATCCATGAACGTCTTTCAAGAAAACGGGTTGAGCCAGACCACTGGACGAACCAGTTTCTCACTGGACATGGTGACTTCAATGTGCGGCTCCACTTCTTTTTCTCAAAGACTCTCCGTCATGCACGACTTGTGCCTCCAGTGCGGAGGAAACAAGAAACCACGTGCTGCTCTACTGTAGTTTCTACAACAATGAGCGACGGTTGTTGGGAGGGCAAACGAACTTAGCAGCATCGACTGCTACAAAACAAGCCGATAACCATTTTGCGGAGTTTGCAAACAAGGTGATGGCTAAGAAACGTGGTCACAGTTGATCTGTCCTTTTGAAACTTGCACCCAAGTAAATAGTTAGATCAGGTGAGAAACCAGATTAAGAACTCCTCCTAAACGGTACGGGATTCCTCAGGTGGTTACTTCCGCGCGTTAACACACGGGCAACAGCCTCTACCAGGAGACTGGCTAAAGACCAAATACCTGCCGCACCTACGCTGGTAGTTCGGTGGATGCTGCAGAGGCCGGCCTCTTGCATGTTAGCGAACCCGCAACTTCCTTGAATGATATAACCCTCGTCGAGGGTTTAGGAACAGTCATCAAATAAGGAAACAGACCTGTGTGTTTGTAGTTCGATTCGCGGGAGAACAGCTGAACCGATTGAGCTGCTTTTTTGTGTTTTGTTCGTTGTTTTTGTAGACACCAAAATAAGGTTATGGGCGATTTCGGTCGTTGAGAAGGGGTGTAGGGGACGAAAATGTACTAAAAACTAGGGTTTTTCGTATTTTATAAAAAACGGCTACGATAAATAAATCCTCTCTCTCTCTCTCTCTCTCTCTCTCTCTCTCTCTCTCTCTCTCTCTCTCTCTCTCCCTCTCTCTCTCCCTCTCCCCCCCCCCTCTCTCTCTCCACCAGCTCAGAAGTACGGCTAGAGACTTCCCCGTGCAGGTGCGCCAAAGGCTTGTGGAGGCTCTCATTTTCCCGTTTTTTGACTACGCCACAGTAGCCTACTGCGACCTAAAAGGCGAGGAAATTAACAAGTTGCAGAAGGCGCAGAACGGGGCGCTGCGTTTCGTGATGAGACTTCGCTGGGATGAGCACGTAACGCCGGCCTATAAGAAGTTGGGATGGCTAAAGATTGCCGAGAGGAAGAAGTTGGCCTTTACGGTTCTCACGTTTAAGATTTTGAAGTTCTGTAAACCAGACTATTTGTTCAGGCAATTTGTGTACATGTCAGCGGTGCAGGACAGAAGCACACGCAATACAGGAAGAGTGTTGAAGGTGCCTACCCATCGCACAATAGCATACGAAAGATCATTCGTCTGGCAGGCAATCAAGGTCCATAATGAAAATGTGAACCTGTTTGATTTTTCTCTGAAGACCGAACATTTTAGAAATATTTTCAGAGACAAGTTGCTGGCGGGATGTGATTGTGAATGTTCATTATTGTTTTTATTTTTTGTGTAATTATTGTGTATAGACTCTTCTTCGCTTATTCTAAAAAGATTTCTGTTGAAAACCAGATTGTTAACTAAAGTAAAGTGAACACTACCGAGGATTATATGATATTGATTGATTGTGACGTTGTTCGGTATATATCAAATGAATGTAATGGCAAATTTCTCGATCCCCAGTGTATAATGTGTTGATGTAAGATGGTTTGTTCGTTGTGTTTGTGTATGTTAGTTAAGGTAGTTAGTGCGCTGCTGAGAGGAGGAGGAATATCCAAGTACTCGCTCCTCTCGAATAGCAGCAGTTGTGTGTTTATGTGTTGGTATGAGTGTAATTTATTTTGACATGAATGAGGTTGGTTGTTGTGTATATTAGTTTTAGTTTGTGTGCTGCTGAGAGGGGGAGGAATATAAAAGTACTCACCCCTCTCAAATAGGTAAGTGTTTATGTGTCAGTAGGTGTGAATGGGTTGGTATGAGTGTAATTTATTTTGGCATGAATGGTGTTTTGGTATGATTGAGCTTTTTTAGGAAGAGAAATTTGTCGCTTTAGCGGAAAATTATATAAAACAGTGGAGCAATGTAATTTTGTAGCACAAGAGGATGATGTATATAGATTCCAGGGGGAATGGTAGAGAGGGCCATAAGGCCCCCCTAATTTCCCCTGGTGGATAAATAAAGAAATCAATCAATCAATCAATCTCTCTCTTTCTTTCTCTCTCTCTCTCTCTCTCTCTCTCTCTCTCTCTCTCTCTTTCTCTCTCTCTCTCTCTCTCTCTCTCTCTCTCTCTCTCTTGCTCTCTTTCTCTCTCTCTCTCTTTCTCTTTCTCTCTCTCTCTCCCTCTCTTTCTCTCTCTCTCTCCCTCTCCATAATATTGTAGAGAAACGCTGGTAAATTTAGAGGTTTCTAATGTGTCGTAAATAAACAAATTTTCCTAGCTTACATTGTAAACGCTGGCTGAAACCCACAAGATAATCAAAACAATGTACTACAGTATTGTTTAACTTGAAAATATTAACAAAAAAAAGCCGCGATGGGTCTATCTCTTAACGATAATCATAATAATAATTTTATATCCTTTACATTTTACGGGAAAAATAGAATATTTTTCCAATTAAGCGCCTTAAATTCATTTCCTATTTAATATAAATCAATACGGCCCCTTACAGATGTAATTTAAATTAGTATTTCCGAACATATTACAGATTCAAAATGCAGGGACTAAGCGGTGCGGCGGTACATCCCGGCTGGCGGCTCGTGCCTATAAATTGCTCGTCGAAGGCCGCGCTTCGCCTTATAGCGCCTCATGATTAGTAGACATCGAATTAATCGGATAATTTTCGAAAATTGTAGCTAAGTTAAACAAATAATTAAATAGAATAGGGATGTTTCGTTGTTGTTGTTGAGCCGGAACGGGCCACTAGCCAAGAATAAAAAATAAAAGAGGGTGGTAAAAAGTTCAGAATAACGGCTAACGATAGCATTTGAGGACGTTTAACCAAATATAAAAGAACACGCGAAATCAAGTCAAAGCGCTGCAAATTATTACATTGTAGTTTATACTAGTAAACGATACGTAACATGACCTGACTACAACAGAACGTAGAAAATTACAGAGAGTGAGTACAAATGATGAAACGATTACTTTCGCTGCGTTATCCCGTTCTTTTATATAGTAAACGTTGGCTCTCTATACTTAATGTGACTATTCACTATTTTTGGTCTAAACGCAGTTGTACACATCTGCGACTTGTTCCATTCGACCTAGCATCGAAAAATACCTAGAAAACGATGCTGAACACGGCGTATTTGCGAGAAAAAAAAAAACAGCCAAAATTGCGTTTTTGTTAACTATGTTGTATTACAATAAACTCATTCTGAAGGAGTGAGCTGTTACGAGTTGGGTTTCATCGATTCAAGAAGATATGGGGCGGGATACTACTGGCACAGAACTGAAACCCGTGTAAGTGGCGATGCAGGCATGGGAACACACACGGAAGGAGACTGTAGTGGATGTACTCTTCTCCTTGTGATGCAGTATCAGTCATGAGCAATTATTGCTATATATTCCAATCAAGAAATACGAATAAATAGATCTCTGCATGTCATAGTAACTCGCAACATTTCCTATCGCCCATACGAGAAGAATTAAGAGAAATATTCAAAGGCCAGCTGATCATTGACATTACTAAAAATAAGAACATGCTATTACCTCATCTTCTAATCCAGGAGGCCGTGCTCGAGAGGGCCTGGACCCCGCCATACCATCTACAGTTGAAGAATAAGATTTGACATCACCAGTTCTCTATTTGCACTCAGAAGATGGAATTCATCTGAAATAGCCTTTCAACCACAACACTAATCAGCCTGATGTCACTTTCTGCGACAAGAATATGCGTTTATTAATTATCCCCAAACGATGCCTCCGTTACTGCGAAATATTAAATATGTGACAAATATTGTGAACTATCATATACAAATATTAGCAGTATAGGGAAACGATTTAAGATTATGAATACCATGAAGGAACGTTGATAACTCACCTTTCTTTTCATAACATTGGCACAACATTTGGCTGGTTCAAGCGCAGCACACAGTCGCTAGCAACTCACTAGAAGTTGCCTTCTATTGCTCATCGTTGTGGCACTTCACATGTATTATTAACTGAACAAGTTTCCAGCGTTTCGTGAATTGAATACAAACTTCTTAGCAACTGCATTGTGATAATTTGTGGTGCGCCAATAAAAGACTTAAAGGTAGTCAATTGGTAGTCTAATTATTAATTAAACGTATACTTTTTTCGCAAGTTACAAGTGGTCTATTCTGCATAATCAAATCAAAACTTGATTTCCAAAGTGACCAGAATCATGAAAAATTACCTCACCGCGAATGATGCAGTCCCAGTCAACTGACCCATCCATGCACGATTTCTTATAGATACACGGTTTCGAAACTGGAGTGTTAATTCCATTAAACGGCTTCTACATCGTTCTAAGAGTAGTAGATTACAGTGGAATGTTTCGCTATAGCTTTATTCGTCAAAAGCAACTGAAAGAATATATTTGGAATCCAGGGGAAAAGTTTGTAGTAAGGATACACAACATGACACATTGATGATAATAATCATGTCACTGTAGACACTTTCCTTGCCTTTTAAACCGACCCACAATAAAGACGACCCCTCTTGATGTTCTGTTCGCTTGACTGATCTTTGTCTTTGTGCTAAGTCCTTAAGAATATTTTAAGGCATCTCTCGTCTCGTCAAAACCGCCGTTCATACGCCCTGACGAAAGATCCGAGAGTAGAACATGTATAAATCTGATTTTATTTCAACATACTTGTTACGGGGGGGTTTTGGAGATGTGTGGGGATCCACTGGCTCAGACAAAAATTACTGCGATCGTGAGGATCTCCGATCCAATAAACCGACATTTGTCAGGCTTAAGAACCATTGTCTTAACCACTAAACTACGATCGAGGGTGCCTTTTTAATGAGAGTCAGTAGATAAATCTCCGCCCTCACCTTAACCCGCCCTCATTGGCCGCTGCTCCTGGAGCGAACTACTTTAATGAACGGATTTTTGATTTGAGGAACGAGGGGGCTACAAGGAAAGTCTTTTCTTTCACATTGTAGTAGGCGTGTTGTATTGTATTTTGCTTGTCTTCGAATTAAGTTAGGAGCTGTTAGCACCACAATTTCCGATCGTGTCTGACCGAACTTGCCAAGATTCCCAAATCACTAAAAAAAAATTCGTTTTACATACGCTAAACTGTAAACTGACTCAAAGACCGTGAACTTTAGAGTAAATTGAACGCCGACGAGCTGCTCTCCAGAAAGTTATTGACAACGTGTCCAGCACCAAGTTCAAACCATTTTGGCCATTAATTCAAAAATGCCTAGGATACCGGAATTTAAAAAGAAACATTTGACATGATCACCGTTTTTAACGGAAACCCAGAAACGTTTCGTCGATTTATCTACGTATATTTATCTACATGTGTGAATTCAAGGACCAGCTGCCGAACTCTGTTATATAAGAAAAATGACAGTAGTCCTTTTGAGCAGAATGACAATTTATTCGAACAAAGGTAAACAACATAGCAACAACCATAATCAACAGTGTAGGCAACGTCAAGTTAAGACTTATTGCGTTTTTCTCAACACGCCCCCTGGCTATCATTGTATAAACACGTTGGGCTATTAATCGGAAATCCCATATCGCTCGACACTCTCCTCAAGTATACAGCTTCTTTTACAGCATCTGATATACTTAAGTACTCAGCTTCCACACTCTATAAAGCCACCGTTCTTTGCTTTTTCGACGACCACTTCACAGCTGCTCCTGACAGTTTAAAAACCCTGCAAATCATTACACAACGGTTTATTATTCGGATAAACAGCTTGACCTAGCATTAATGCTCCGAGACCCATCCCGTTCGATTCAGCATCGAAAAATATCATAATGAAACCCCAAAAAAGGTCGAAAAGAACTGAATCGTAATATTAAAATAAACAAAAAAACGAAAGTATCTAGAAAAAACTGAATTTTAATATGAAAACATGCACGCTAAATATTAATATCAAAATGTAACCAAAAATCTATGAAAAACCCAAAATGAGAATGAAACGAAAGAATCTAAAAAATTGAATCGTATTAAAACCAAAAAAAATGAAACGAACGAACTATTAAATAAATAAACCAAAAATAAACGAATAATGAAAAGCTCAATCGAAGATAACAGATATTTTGCTAACGGAAATAGTTGAGACGAGCGAAACAGTCATTTGTGGAGGTGAAGACGAGAACGAAATACGAAACACGAGTCGGGGGGCTTCCAACGAGTAGAGCGGTCGGCGAGTAGAGCGTTGCCCCTCGCCTTTCAGAGGGGGCGGCGTTGCCAGTCGAAGCGAGCGATTTCGATGAGACCGAAACGTTGACTCGTTAATTTTTTTAACCGTTTTTTGCCCATAACAATCATGGGCTTCGTCCGATCGGATTGCCGAGTTGGCGGGCACAACTAGATACCAAATTGGATTTTTGTGTGAAAGAACGAATTTTTTGGACCACGTTAAAGGCACAAAACGACCCGGACGGCGGACGGGGGACGGGGGACGGCGGACGGCGGACGGGGGACGGCGGACAGACATTGCAAATTTGGAATCTCCATGTCTTGAAACGTAAGTATCAAATTTTGAGGGGGGGTTGTAAAAAATTTTTCGTGACCGAAAACATAGGGTTATTATTCAGAATGAATAATAAACCAAAAAATGAAACCCCTAAATGATCTTCGATCGACGGTACAATTCCCCCAATCTGCGTCTACAAAACCTGGGAGTTGGTCGTGCGTCCTTGTGTATGTCAACTTGTAATCAAGTGTGCTTTGAAGGTAGCGCAGGACCCTTTTCGCCGCTATCCAATGTACTCCGGAATATTTCGCGTTAAATTCGCTGAGAAAATTAACAGCGTACGTTAAACCAACTCGTGTTCCCATAGTAAGGTACATTAGTGAGCCTATCAAACTTCTATCAGAAAGATAGCTCTCTATCGAATTGGTGGGGTTTTAGGCTCTTCATACTCACAATTGACGTCCAGTGGAGTGCTCAGATGTTTACAAGATTCCATTGTAAATTTCTTCAAAATTTCCTGTGTATATTTCCTCTGTGATATGTGAATCATTCCTTCCTCTGGCATATAATCGAATTCAAGACCTAGGCACTAGTGAATTCGCCCCAAATCTTTCATCTTGAAGTCTTCTCCCAACCGTTTCTTCAACACGTTTAATTTTGTTCTGTTTTTCGAAGCTAAAACAATGTCGTTGACAAAAACTGTAAAAATTACGGCATCCTCAGTACCTTTGTCTTTAGTGTAGACGCAGGGATCTGAGTTTGATGGTTTGAGTCCAAAACTCTTCAACGTATCTTCTAATTTTAAAAACCATTGGCGACCAGACTGTTTCAAGCCATTACTTTCTGAGTTAGCAGTAATTTTTCCCTTCACGCATATCGTTTTGAGTATCGCCCACGCTGCTGCTTGAATTTCTTCGTCTTCATTTTCGACCAAATCCATCAAGATTTCATCCAGGCATTCAGGTGGGTCCATGAAGATAGTCTCTTCAAGGCCCCCATTCAGATACGTGGTTTCCACGTCCATCTGAAGAACATCCATGTTGTTTTGCACTGCTAGATCCATCAACATGCGTATAGAATTGAGCCTTACAACCGGGGAGTACGTCTGATGGTCGTCCATACTTATTGCACAGTACTAATCTGGAGCCAACTGCCTTTTGATTTATTGTTTTTTCCTCCATGGTCCAGGTTTTACTTAGAAAGAGAGACGAAAATTCTTTTCGAACCGCAGCACGCCATTGATTAGCATCAGCTTTTTTGAGAACGCTTCTTGAAGTGAGATCTCGGCTGCATTGGCAATTTCGAACATAAAAGATGAAGAAACTGTCTCTTGACTGTTTTCTTCTGTTTGTTCATCTGACTGTTGCTGTTGTTCATTGAGATGTACTAGGTTCGAAAATGTTTCCCAAACTCGATTAGCTTTCGCAGTATCGGAGTATCTTACGACGATACATTCGTTTGCTCTAGGTTCCAATTTCCCTTTGACAGACTTAGCCTACATGTAGGCTCGACTTCCAAAATTTCGATAATACGAAACTTTGGGAGTTTTCCCAAACCACATTTCGTATGGACTTTTCCCGTCAATCCCGGATGAAGGGCACCTATTCCGAATATGTACTGCCGTCGCCATAACCTCTGCCCAGAAACTATGAGGTAACTTAGAATATAGATCATGCAACGAACTATATTCAAATTAGTCCTATATCCCCTTTCCGAAATTCCGTTTTGTTGAGGAGTTCCAGGGACTGTCAATCTACGCCCTATCCCACTACTTTCAAGATAATATTTAAAAGCTTTACTTCCATACTCGCCTCGGTTATCGGATTGTAGATATTTAATTTTTGTGCCTTCCTGATTTTCAAAAACTTGTTCGTATGCCTTGAAAGCATTCAATGTTTCGCTCGTTGCTTTCAAAAAGGTTACTGAACAGAATCTCATGGCTTCGTCTATAAAAGTTACATAGTAGAAAGAATTTCTACTCGATTTCGTTCGCACTGGTTCCCAGACATGAGAATAAACGGTTTCAAGTGGCTCGACCTTCTTTGATGATTTCGTAGGAAATGGAGTTTTTGCCACCTTACCGCGAATACATTTTTCGCAAGTTGGCAGTTTTTCATTCCTATTGAAAAACGGGCCTATTACTTTCCGAGATTTCGCCATCTTCATGAGGTCATTCTCGTTTAAATGTCCAAAACAATTTTGCCAAACCATCAGTTTCGACAGTGTTGTGTGATTTTCTTCACCTTGCTTAGCCACTTCGTATACTTCCTTCATGAAATACAATCCATTAACTCTATTGGCAGAAAACATTTCTCTCTCGTTCTTATCAAACACTGACGTCTTATTCCTTGTGAACAGAACTGTGCATCCATTGTCTATAATTTTAGCCACAGACAATAGCCCCATTCTTAGATCTGGAACGTACAAGATATCTTTCAGTTTGATATGGGTTAGAACGTCACTGCGAGTAAGCAACTCAACCGATCCTTTACCTTTTACTCGTATTTCCGTCCTCGATCTATTGGCCAATTTCAGTGTCATATTTTCAGTGGGCGTGATTTCAGTAAACCTACTTCTATCACTATTGTAGCGTATAGATTAATGAGATTTCTAAAATATCCGGATGAGCACCCAATCGGAGGATTTATATAAATAAACATAAACACCTGAGTACGTTCAGGATATGGCACGCTTTGGAAATAAATAACAGCTTCTTGGTGATGAGTTGAAGAGGACTTTTTGTAGGTCAAAATGTTACATCTGTTACTTAGATTACTCTCTTTAAAATAATTTCCTTGTATTTATATATTTCCACGCACTGACACACTTTTCATTGTTAATTAATTTATGAAGCTTAATTTAAAAAAGTTAGAATCATATCCTAGTTCCGCATTGTGGTTGAGTTTGGTAATCCATTCATAAGAAAGCATTAATATTTAAGCATCACAGAAAATGTTATGCAATGGCTTGCGTAGGAACCTTTTTTGTCTTCCTCTTTCGTTCCCCTGTCCCTTTTGATCCTTTCACTTAACACATGCCTTGCTTCCAAATATTAGAGCAGGCGCACGATTATTTTCTGTAATCATGGTTATGGCAAATTCATGTTCCCCATGCCCACAGTTAACCAAGCTTGTTACTGTTCTGAAATACTGCAGTTGAACGCATTTGAGAAATTCAGCGGTTGGGCTGGAAGATGAGTAACAATGGGACTGCTGCTGGGAAAGGAGCATGCCACAGTAATCCGCGTGAATCAGCTTTATAACAAGCGATTAGAAATAGAGGGAAAGGTTCGATAAATCAGTTTCGGTGAACCAGGAATAAAAGCTCGGAGCCAAGTCAACAGGGGAGTCGAAGGAGTGAGACCCAGCTGGAGTTCATTGATGAAGATCAGAAGGAGGATACTCGAGTGGCACCACGATTTGCATGCTAGACAGATAAATCCGACGTGAAGGGGAGAAGGGCGGGTCGAGGTAGAAATTTACATTACCTGGTGAAGTCTTAATACCCTCGTGAGAGTATTTCTGTGTGTGTTGTCGAGAGTGGCGAGTGGAGGAGTAAGGGGGCATTTGATTGATACGCCCTCCTCCCTTCACTCTCACTCCATCCTGAGAACAATGTCCTTCCTTATTCCCTCTAATGAGACGTGATGTATTTTCTTCCTCCTTAAACCAAGTTCCCTGTCCCTTATATTTCGTACCGTCTCCGTTTTACCGGTTTCACCTTGTTGACTTCAGTAATTTAAGGCTCAGTATCACTCCAGCGTAATCTTACGTTTTGATACTGATGCTAACAGTAAACTAGACTTTAATCTTAATCGTGGAGATATTTAAATTTTCCACTCCATTAAGTGTCATTCAATTTTCTCGCAACATCGCAACGTCATTGATATATTATTTTTGGAACGACCCTCTGAAGCTGGCAAAGCTTTGTATACAGAAGTTATTGTGGGGTGGAAGAATACCAAAAGCTGAGATGAAAAAAGCAAAACAATCCCTTTAAGACGACAGTAACCCCGTAGTCACGAAAACCCAAAGGAGTCGTCTTGGTAATAAATGATGGGTATCGATGCTGGCAATAAAAACGCCACATTCGGCGCTGGAAGTGTGGTCACCAAACCCAACCCACACTCGAGCATGCTGTCGTTGCCCACAAGCGAAGGGAAATGCCGAGAAGTGCAGCCTCTTCCCTATCTAGTAGTCAAGTAAAAACACTCCATGCGAGGAGATCCTTAGTGGAACATCACTGGGGCAAATATGTGAATACAATTCGCTCAACCACACTACGCTGGCTTGTATGAGAGTGAATACCACTGGCCCCATGAGAGAAACTGTGGTGGCAGCTGTGAGGAAAGAGCTACACAAGGCTGTTGCCTAACCAAGGTAAATTAAGGAGGCCGCTGGAAATTAGAATAGAACTGCATGATGATGTATGATCGAATGCTTACATGTTCCAGTCGGAAGAACGTTTGAGGGGCCAGTCCTCAAACCAGCACTGTGGAACGCCTTCTGCGAAGGTCTTCTCAGGAGACTCATGACTGGCTGCGAGCCATATGTCTATGTGGATGATCTGCACACAGTCAATCCGTCAAATAAAAGCAAAACCCAACATGTGTTCCATACCGTCAACCAATGGTCCGTGTCACACAGTAGGTGGCTGAGAAAAAAACCCTGTTAATCCTCCTGAAGGGAAAATTAAATAGCCAATGCTCAATACGTTTTGGCGCATACACGCTCATTCTTAAAAACCATGTCAAATAAACTAGTGAATATTGGTGAGAGGGAGGTTTAGCTAACACTTCCAGTCCCTCAAAGCTAATGCCATTAGTAAGGTTACTTGGGGGGTGTATTACTGTAACACCATCTATGTACAAGGCCATCCAAGGCCATCTTACGGCGAAATAATAATGCGGCCAGGAATACTACCATTGTGACTTTTTCTAAACGTTTGGTGCCAATCTGACAAGCGTTGGAAGCTCAAGTGGTTTCATTTCGTCTGTGCAGTTCGGTTTTTTTCGTGCGTGTTACTTTTTCAAACGCTCCCCAGCTAAAGGCCCAGCAGAATCGCAAGACGACTGACAACATTTTAAAGAAAAAATTATATTAACGGTTAATTCGCGAGAATAAACGCACTCGACGATGTCGCGAAACGAACTATAATTTTTCACAGACAAAACTCGTATGACCAGAAATAACACATGTGCCTGGTCAACTAATAACAAATTGAAGGGTCGTCACTTGTAAATTTCAACACGCCTCCTCAAGTAGGAACTTCTGTTAGGAAGAAAGTCCAGCCAATTCCACGCAGTCGTCATGTTTTTGACGAGGACTCTTCGTGAGAAAGTCAGTGTAGCCAAATATTTCACGATGTCTGTTGTTTGGAGTAACAGACTCACAGTCAATCAAAAGAGTGTGTTGGTCAATCCCACAGAGCTGTGCTCCTGTGGATTACCAAGGCCTATAAGATTGTATCAGCAGAAGCACTCCAGGTGGTCATTGGTCAGTTACCTATTGACTTGGCTGTTGAGTGGCAAGTTGACAAGTGGAAAATGAAACTGGAGCTTCCCCCACTCTGTTCTGAACTCCACAGGGACCTCACCACTGAACGAAAACTTGCTGCCATTGATGAATGGGCGTTAGAGAAATGGCAAGTGAAATGGAAATCCATGTCAAAGGGACATGACACATCCCAGTTCACACATAGTGACATAGTTCATCCTCAACTTCTGTGAACGTCTTCGGACAAAGTGGGTTGAGCCAGACCATCGGACAAACCAGTTCCTTATATGGCATGACGACTACAATGTTCGCTCCACTTCTTTTCTCTCAAAGAATCTCCTCTCCTCCCCGAATGATCAGACCCAACTCCAACATACGCACAGCCTGAAAGTACGCCATCCTTTTAACATGTATGTCAAGTGTAGCTAAATCTAGCAAAACATCGCATACAGCCTTATTGCATGTTCTCACACAGCCCTTCACAACCAGACACCCTAGACTCAGCAGTTTATTCGTCTGCATCTGCACGGCTTTATTATCCACTTTAGTCCACTAGACCTGAGCCCCATAGGTGTGAGTCACTGGATCATCCTAGGCCGTAGCCCCCCACGTCTTCCCTACCATCTTCTGAGCTGCCCACATCACTATCTGCCAGGGGTGTCAATGTCATGCATTCCTCAAGTACCTATCAAGGATTTTCTCCACAGTCTTGAGCAGAAACGATATCAGGCATATAGGTCTGAAAGCCTTGGCATCTTCGTATGAATCCCGGCCAGGTTTTGGTATGACAGTAACACGATCGTCCCTCAAACCCTGAGGTATGTATCCATACGGCACATTACTCCTGAATAGTCTTACCAGGCTGGGTAGTACTCGCTCTATTCCTTTTTGTAGTAGGACAGGGTAGATTCCATCTGGCCCACATAACTTGAATGACTTAAAAGAGTCTCCTAGTTCTGGCTCTTAGGGTCCCAGTTGATTGCTCCACCAGAGTACCCACGTCTTCCGTGTCCTCTTCCTACACCTCTTCGCAAGACAAAACGAGAAACCCCAGGGCCTCCAGGTGGTTCTGAATTTCTGAGGAGAGTGAACCAGCTAAAACGAAGACTTGATGCTACTTATCAAAGAGCTGTCAAAGATCCTGCACATATTGATGCATTCAAGGCATCACTCGAAAAAACATGTTTCACAAAGTTTTAGTCTGTTTGGGTTGAACTAGTTGATGAGTAAGATGTGTCTGGTGTGTAATGGTTTGTGGCGAACTGCAGGAGGTGGCAACACTGACCGCCACCCATGCAGTTCGCCGCTGTTTATATTAGCAGTGGAGCCACATTTCATCCTCATAACAGCTACCGACTTCGCAGACGAATCGTCCCCTTTTTCTAAGCCAGTGAATCAGTTCTTAAACGACCCTTTATATTGTGTGAAGTAAGGTAAGCAATCAGAGCTTGGTGTTTCATTTTCCCCATTGTCCCTTTATTGTTATTAATACAATCCGAGCATAGGTTATTTATTTCATTCTAAAAGGAGTTTATTTCATTTCGAGTTTTTCCTGATTATATTCAAGTGGGTCTTAATCGCTTTATAATTTCATTTCCGATTACCTTCTTGAGAGGCATTATTTTTTTTATTTCATCAAGTGAGTATAATTGAGTGTATTTAATTTGTTCTTTTCTTTTGGGCCCAGACACGACTTTCACGCGTGTTCTGTACACGGGTGAATTGTGAGACAATTCCCCAAGTACGGTACAGGTGCAACATTGAGCTTTGCGAACGCAGGAAAGACGACAATGAAATCAAACGCTCAACCATTTCAATACGAGTCCAACATACTATTTGAAAAGTTGTGTTTTTTGGACTTTCTACTTCGTAAAGTATCGTAAGTATTTGGTGTTTTGACAACTATGATAACGATAGTTTTGGGTGGATTTAGCTCATGCCCTTATTTTGGCGTTCCATGGTGATCTACGGGCTAGGAATCAAGTTTGAGCTAACTTGGTTCGCCCGTTTTCACTCAATCTTGTTCAAGGCCGCACATACACATAGACCTGTTTCCTTTTCATTATGACTGTTCCTGAACTCTCATCATCTCGGCTCTCGGTCAGCTGTAATGGATTTTGCGGTTTACATAACTTTCCTTCCTACTTCGAAGAGCCAAGGAACGTAAAGACATATTTGATTAGTTGCTAGAGACGAACTAAAGAGCCGAGGCTCCGCTACTTCTATTTATGAAACATTAGTTACATTATTCAGCAGTTATCTCCTGAGAGGTACTGGCATATGTGTTTTAAGTAGTTATGACAGCAGTTTGGAAGTACATGAATTATATGTGATGAAATGAGGAATCCTTTTACTCCTATCACTCGAATAACACATTGTGTCGTCACTAGCTGCTCATTCCTCCCCTCGCGGCACAAATCCGAACTAAGACCAAGTAGAACTACCTACCTCAGTCTGCCGAGTCAATCAACCATTGTAATTGTTACCTGAAGGGTCTCTCGTGAAGTTACCGATTTGTTTTGTTTAAAATTGATTGTGACCGTCGAGGGGGAGTACGCTTTTTCGAGTGTGTCAAGTTTCTTTTTAATAGACAAGTATTGTTATTACACTTCATTTATTTGTTTGTGAATCGTTTATCCTGTGGAGTCTGATAGAGAAGGACAGTTATGTGAGGATGAGGGGGACATCACATACATGTAACATACGCAATGGTTTCAATTGCCAAAAACGTTCAGAAGTGGGATCTAGCAATCTACAAGCAGGATTTAATGAGGATCAATATGGTAATCGCCAAAGTGAGTTTTCTAACAATATTTTGGATTTTAGATGGGAATGGGACCGGCCATTTTTCAGTCGGAGTTTTGGGGGCGCCTTTGTTTGCTCTGACCGAGTACCCTCACCCCTACGCGTACGCCCTTCCGATTTTTCTGGAAACCACAGAATCGAAAGTGAAAGTGGGACCCCTGGACGCACCGCTATCCCCTCCGCACCCCTCTACCACCCTGACCAATTGCGGGAGTTTTTGAAGGAACAAACGAAGGCAATGAAAGCTTTGGCCGAGTCTTTTCAACTAAGTCAAGGTCACACACCCTCAGAGGATTTTAAACTCACTCTACCCGAATATGATCCCAAAAATAAACAAGTGCAGCCCGAATCATGGTGCAACACAGTTGAATGTTATTTGACTCCACAAGATCAACATGGAAGACGTTTAATTATATTATTATTATTTAATTGTACCTTGAGTAGAGCCTTAAAAGGAGATGATGCTGATTGGTTTACCACTATTGTCCACCCTCAACTCACATGGAATGAATTTAGATCACTATTTCTTAACCAATATAACATTGCCATAACACCAGCTGGATTCATGCTTCAATGTTTTCAAAATAAACCACGAGAATTTGAAAATTACGCCACCTTTGCCTCACGAACCATCAATCAGTTTATTGCTCACTACCGCCAATCATCAATGGAAGAAATCGCTGTATCAGTGGCTCTCTCCCAAATCGCACAAATAGATCTAAGAGCGCGTCATCTTTGCTACATAGAAAAAATAGATGGACGTCAAAAATTGCTTCAGGAGTTAAGGGCTCATCATTCAAGAGACCAGGAGGTCATGATAGTGGTCCTGGAAATGTCAAAAAGAGTCGACCAAACTATGACACCCCTCAGCATTCATCCTCTCAAGATTATTCTTCTCGTTGTGGGAAGTGTCGCAGATCTGGGCATAGAACATTTGAGTGTCGATCATCATCATCAGCCTTGACCTCATCATATCAGTCAAGGAAGCCGTCAAGCTTCAGCAACACGATATGCTACTCATGCAACCAAAAAGGGCACATTGCTCCAAACTGTCCTAAGAAGAAAATGTCAGACAGGCGAGGACGAGGAGATGCCAGCAGCCAAAAGTCACAGCCAGCTGAAAAGCAAGTTGGCCTCTGCATCGCCAATCCAGAAGGCACTTTTACCCACTGAGGTGATGTATTTAAATATTGTTTTGATTCTGGATCAGAGTGCTCACTCCTTTCTTTGTCCATTAACACCCGTTTTAACGGACCTTTATTCGATAAAATCATTCACTTACATGGTTTAGGGTCATCAGTGACCATTTCTCAGAGCCAAAAGCAAGTCTCAATCAATATTGATGGACACGATATTCAGGTCTTATTCCATATTGTAGCTGATAATGCTTTGCCTGTTCCAATAATTTTGGGACGTGAAATTCTGGCTTCAAATTTTCATGTGGTGATAACAGCATCTACTTGCATGTTCCGGAAGGACGATCCTCCGATCATGCCAAACTCCAATTTGCTGGACACTGCCAGCTCTTTTGAAAAAGAAGATGAACATGTGGGTTCTGAAATTGAAAAATTAGACACTGGTACAAAGGGTCTTGAGCATTCTGATACTATTAACACCACAAAAAATGATATATTTTCTGTATCCTTGGATGATCTTTGTTCTTTGGAACAATGCACTGAGGATGAGGTTGTGTTGTTCAGCGAGGTGCTAGGTGGTCACAATGATAATATTCCTTCACTTGATTTATACCCTCCTAATTTTGTCCCTGCTGGCTAAGTCTTGCCAGTTACAACTCAAAATTTTGAATCAGTTCACACAGACCTTCCTGTCAGTCACAGAAGTGACCTTATCCAAATTTTAATTAAATTTTCTAGATATTTTACTGATGGAATACCTACCATTCGTGTGACCACAGAAACTTTCAAAATTCGCCTTATTGATTCTTCAAAAATTATCCACCGTCGACCCTATAAACGCAGCCCTGTGCCCCGTGAACTGGTACGAGAGCGCATCAAAGAACTTGAAGATGCCAAAGTAGTCCGTCCTAGTTCTTCGCCTTATGCAAGCCCAATACTTCTTGTTCCAAAAAAGACAGTTGGTTACCGAATGGCTGTCGATTTTAGGGGTGTCAATGCAAATACAGTTCCTGATCGATACTCTTTGCCGTTGATTACTGATCAAATAGAGCGTTTACATGGGGCTCAATGGTTTTCTATTCTTGATGCGGCAAGTGGATTTCATCAAATCCCGGTTAAGAAGAGTCAATAGAGAAATTGACTTTTGTCACACCAGGTGGTCAGTGGGAATTTTTGGCCTTGTCATTTGGGGTGCGCAATGGACCAAGTGTTTACCAACGAGCAGTCATGAAAGCCTTAGGAGGATGATCTACTGATCTCAGCAAGCACTCAAGCTGAGGCACTTGCCAGGTTAGATAATGTTCTAGGAGTTCTTACTTCTGCTGGATTTTCTTTGAATCTTTCAAAGAAATCCTCAAAACGTCAGAAACAGATTCTGGACCTCGTCAAATTCAACTCCACCCGATCCGAAAAGTTTCGGAACCATGGCATACCATTCATTTGGATGCGTCTGGTATGCTAAGTGGAAAAAACCCTGCAAATTATTACACAACGGTTTATTATTCGGATAATCAGCTTGACCTAGCATTAATGCTCCGAGATCCATCCTGTTCGATTCAGCATCGAAAAATATCATAATGAAACCCAAAAAAAGGTCGAAAAGAACTGAATCGTAATATTAAAATAAACAAAAAAAACGAAAGTATCTAGAAAAAACTGAATTTTAATATGAAAACATGCACGCTAAATACTAATATCAAAATTTAACCAAAAATCTATGAAAAAAAACAAAATGAGAATGAAACGAAAGAATCTAAAAAAATTGAATCGTATTAAAACCAAAACGTCGGGGAAATTGGAACGGGGGCGCTCGAAGCGAAGCGCGTCGTCGTTGGGAGGCCAAAGGGGTCGTTGGGAGGGAGGCGAGAGCCGCCTCGAGAGCGGTTGGTTTTTTAATGAGACGGGCGGGGCGGAGGGAATTCAAACGACGAAACGCTTGTAGCTCCCGCGTTGTACTGCGTTTCGTTAATTTTTTTAACCGTTTTTGCCCATTACAACCACGGGCTTCGTCCGATCGGATTGCCGAGATGGCGGGCACAACTTGATACCAAATCGGATTTTTGGGCGAAAGAACGAATTTTTTAGACCACGTTAAACGCACAAAACGGCCCGGACGGGGGACGGGGAACGGGGGACGGGGGACGGCGGACGGCGGACGGACATTGCAAATTTGGAATCTCCATGTCTTGAAACGTAAAGTATCAAATTTTGAGGGGGGGTTGTAAAAAAATTTTCGTGACCGAAAACATAGGGTTACTATTCAGAATGAATAATAAACCAAAAGACTCAAAAGATTACCTTTATTTTTTCATAGATGCATTCACTAAGTTCTGTGTATTACAGCATGCACATTCTCTGGATGCTGCTAGTGCTATCAAAGCACTAACATCTCTTATTTGGTCCTCCTCAGTGCATAATTTGTGACCAAGGTACTAATTTTACTGCTAAAGATTTTCAAGATTTTTGTGTTTCACATCAAATCGACCTCCATTTTATAGCAACAGGGGCATCACGAGCAAACGGTCAGGTCGAGCGTTTTATGAGCACCCTACGTAATATGCTCACTGCTGCTGAATCTGATCAGCATAAAACATGGCAGTCTTGTATCGGACAAATTCAGTTAGCTCTAAATACCACAACTCATTGTGTAACTAAGATACTCGTATCTCCCAGCTGATGTTTGGACGAGTTTCCAGACCTCTGCAATTAATTTCTGTCACTGATCACCTCGTTGAGCAACTTTCCTCTAGCCTACAAACATTGCGTGACACGGCCGCACAGTTGATTAAAAAACAAGCTGAAACTAGTAAAGCTCGATTTGATAGTGGCAAACTGCAAGTAAAGCGTTTTGAAGAAAATGATTTGGTATTTGCACAAACGGAGGTGAGGAACCGAGTTAAGTTGAATGATGCCTACTGAGGGCCTTACAAAATTGTAAAAGTTTTACCTCATGATCGCTACTTGTTACAGTCCGTCCCTGGCAGAACCAAGACTTTTTGAAGCATAGCCACGAACGTTTGCGCAAGGCACCAACACTTGATGGAAGTAATCCTCTCCCTGATAGTGGAGAGCTTTCTGAATGAAATTTTTTTGACGTGGCCCTTATTGTTTTGTGAGGACTCTCCCGCAAGTGACTGTGGATCCTCCCAGTCAATCTAAAATTTCAACCTGTGAGGTTGGCCAGTGAAACATCCATGGTTGGACCCTTTTCCTTTGTCCCTCCCTTTACAATGCCTTCCATCTTCACAGTCTTTTCTTCTCTGATAGAGTGATTGTCAAGCCCAAGTGAGTTCGAGTCCTGTGTATATATGATGTATTCACATTTTGAATTATTGATTTTGCTCCCAAGTACGTGTTGCTCCTATATGATTGATTATATTTTAGCACTGGACTCCCCTCTGCCATTGATTTTGTTTTGAGGCACTGGACTTTCCTCTGCCTACTGCAAACGTAAGCCTTATATGCGCCCTTCGTTCGTTGGCTGTTGGACGACACTACTATTGTACTGATGCTGTCTTTGTTTTCTCCCTCCTCCGTTGTGCTTATCTCGTCAGGGAATCCTCTGCTATAGTTTTTATTGTTACATTCACTGATCTCCCATGCCTTGTTGGGCTTGGGATAGGTGATCGTGGCTAAATCTAATGGACTGCGTTTGGTCCTTCCAGGTGATCAGCGCTACCGAGGACGGCAGCAATGTCAGGATCGCCGTGTGATGAAATGAGGAATCCTTTTACTCCTATCACTCGAATAACACATTGTGTCGTCACTAGCCGCTCATTTCTCCCCTCGCGGCACAAATCCGAACTAAGACCAAGTAGAACTACCTACCTCAGTCCGACGAGTCAGTCAACCATTGTAATTGATACCTGAAGGGTCTCTCGTGGACTTACCAATTTGTTTTGTTTAAAATTGGTTGTGATCGTCGAGGGGGAGTACGCTTTTTCGAGTGTGTCAAGTTTCTTTTTAATAGACAAGCATTATTATTACACTTCATTTATTTGTTTGTGAATCGTTTATCCTGTGGAGTCTGATAGAGAAGGACAGTTATGTGAGGATGAGGGGGACATCACATATATAAACATACGCAATGGTTTCAATTGCCAAAAACGTTACGTTGAGTGCGCCAAGCGTTTGTTTCCTCTTCCCAGAAAACGTGTTTGAAGGTGACCTCGGGTAGTATACAAGTTAGCTTGGACTTCAGAAATCTCATCCTAACAATTTTTAAAAACGTATGCTTATTTCATCTTTTGACGTTATATATTATATTATCTCCGTTCGGAGGATTTTGTTTCGTTTGACAGTCATGGTAACACCACGTATGAAACCAGTGTAGTAGAGTAGTGAAAACAAACAAATTTCATTTTGAAGCTAAGAAACGCAGGCTCCTTAAGCGCGACCTCACCAAGTCTTCCGGTCTAGATGGTTCTGAATTTCCTGCACCACTCCTGCTGTATCAAGCAACAGTAGTATGTCTTTTCTAGAAATAAATGCTTTCCACTCGAACAAATGGAAAACGCAGACGGTGAAGAATTTGTGATGTTGGAGTGTGGCTACTCCAAAATCCCTCCCATTTACATCTCCAATGTAAAATACATAAATCTGTTCGTTACAGAAATCAGCAATTTGCGGTCAGACAAACTCGGACACGTCACGACTAATGACACTAAGCTAAAACTTAACTTAGATGAAATTTAAGACTACCGTAAAACCATACCTGTTTTATAGGCTATCAAAGCTGAGTTTCACTTGTTTCATGTGGAATCGGACGGTAACTTTCGAGAAGTCATTAGAAGTCTACATCCTGCCTGCAACATTCAAACTCTGATGTCCGAACTGAAGGAAATCGGTTACGATCCTGTTTAAATGTTACTTGTTATCTATCTTGTCTCTAAATCTCCGCTCCTGTTGTTGGTTCTTTCCGCATTTAAAACCTTATCCAAAAAATGAATCAATTTTCTCATTGGACAGATTATATTTTGCTGAAATCAGAGTCGAACCCCCAAAACCACGCAGATCCGTAATCCAATGTTTGAATTGCCATGGTTATGGTCATACGAACAATTATTGTCGACTTTCACCTAGGTGTATCAAGTGTGATGATTGTCATTCTATGGATGAATGCCCCAAGCCTAAAGATCTCCCACCAACGCGTACCAACTGTGGAGGTGCCCACACTGCAAACTATCGTGATTGTCCACTTCATAAACTGTTACCGCAAAACCATAGGAACTACCGAATGAGAATGAAAAGTCCCCTCCACTACCTGATCTCAATTCATCCTCCTTTCCTACCATACAGGAAGCAAATCGGTCTCATCCGCATAGATTCAAAGGACCTGAGGGCCCTATTCTTCATCACCAACATAGTGGATACGTTCCGCCATCATGCGCATCAGCAGTTCCTAAATTCTCTAATCGTGCTTGGAGACAAATATTGTTACAGCCCCTTCTTCAGACGATCCGAAATTCCTCCCTGCCCTTATCAATAAACTGTGATGCCCTCTCCAAATCACAATACCACCAGTGTTAGCACAACCAATTTATTTCTCACAGTCTGGGCTAGGAATGGAGTAGTTGATTGATAAATATGATGAATTGATTCATTTTCATCATGTTCACTCCATTGATATAATGCTGCTAACCGAAACTAAATTAAATTCTAGAAAGTTTCAATCAATTCCCTCCAACCTAGGCAAGTCGCTCGAATTCAAATAAAAATTACCGGCAAACCTTACAGAATTGACTCCTGGCCACGATCTTATCAGTGAACCACTATGGCCACGATCTTATCAGTGAACCACTAATCAAAATAAAAGCCCTTCTATTCCTGACACGAATTTATAACGTCATGCTGCGTCTTGGATATTTCCCCAGCTCTTGGAAACACGCAATGATGGCAAAACGAAGACGACCTAGATCTGACCCAAGCAGTTACCGGGCAGTTATTCCTGCACAGAGTCGTGGAACATCTTTTAAATACCTACGAAGAAGGTACAACTTGTCAGGGTCTGTTCCAGGATAAAGAAAAAGCCTTTGACAATGTTTGGCACCAAGGTCTTCATTCAAAGCACGTTTTTAGTGACTCACGATTCAGGCTAGTACAATCATTCCTCGATAGGAGAACATTTTCGGTGTGACAAGTGGGAATCCCACAAGGAGGCGTGGCGAGTACTTTCCTGTATGCATTGTCGATGCCCCAGGAGTTTGATACTTTGAATTTGTTTACATCTTTCGTGTTGATGTCGCGAAGGAAGATCCGTCCCTTACTGTTTTGAAATCACCTTTTCCCCTCTGTCCTCGCAATATCAACAACTGTACGATCCCTCTCCCCGTTCGCTGTCTCAAGACTTGCCGGCCGCCGCTTCAGTATCGCTCACTTCTCGTTCATAGCACCGTCACCTTGTTGTTTGTTCGAACCCCTTCATCTCGCCGACATATACTTACTGCCATTCGACCAGTCTGTGGAGTTCTTTTAGCCTCCTCGTCTTCATCCTCGCTCTCTACTAGACTGTCAAGCGTCGCCGCAGGTTCCCCTTACCCGTCTCAAATGGTCTGATAAATTAATTCACCTGTTTTTCTTTTCTCGTCATTTCCCCTTTGTTTTCGCTGTTATTAGGATTGCCCTTAAGACATTACCTAATTTAAGAAATTCGCCCTTTATTCTTTCTCGCCAGAAGAAACCGCAACCACGAACGTGGTTCTTCAACACTTCTAGGTGGCTTAGGCCTCAACATTCAGTAGCCATTATTTAAAAAATAATAATAATATTTTTTGCCACACATAGTTAATTTGTTGGGGGCATCTATCCGATAGGTACCTACCTACCTAAATCTCAATTCCTTTAGTTTATTTCCTTCCTACTTTTCGTTTTACTATAACACGAAAAACCCAATATACAATATAACAATTTTTTGCCTTGCCATCGTCATTTTCAGAACAGTTTTTTCGAACCCCTATTGTGTCTAACTCCCCAAGAGACTTCAAACAATCATTTTCCATGTTATTATAACAGGCTCTACCCATGCTAATAGGTTGTTGTTAACTTCTTGTTGAACTGAGCACGAAATTGTTAACAAACTTATGGTATGTTTGTTTGCCAATTTCTTTCTTCCACTCAAACCCCATCCAAATTTAGTATTCACTAGGTAAAGATTAGGCATCAAGGAAGTTTTCTCTCCTAGCACGAAGTCGTAATAATAATCATTCCCAATCAAAATTTGGATTGGTTTATTTCTATCTAAATCTGCCAATTCTATGTTTTCTGGTATCGCCATACCTTCCAAATCAATATTATTTTTGAAATTTTCCATGATGTTGGGATCCACATTGGCTGTTATTCTCATGACTGAACCATCTTTCAGTACCATGGCAAATTCAACAACTGATGTCGTGATCTGACGAGGTTGTACACTGCCAAATACAAAAACAGATAAAACTTCCTTGCTTAATCGATCCAACTTGAGTCGTTTACATAAATTCTCCGAAATATAGGTTCTCTGACTTCCTGAATCCAGCATTCCTCTTACTTCCACTTCTATTGTTGATGTAGAATGTCTGATTTTTGTATTAAAAGTCTGCATGAATACTTTTTCGGTTGCAACCATCAGACTAGCTTCAGTATTTTCCTCTGCTAGAATTGCTGGAACATCAAAAAGATTTGGACAAAGACTACGGTGATGTTTCTTTATTTCCTAGCAGTGAGCACAGGCTCTTATGCTTTTACAATTAGCTAGCTTATGAGTTCTCCCTAGGCAATTGTAACACCTTCCCTTAGCCATTTCTTTCCTAGCCTCTAAAGTGATCACTTCAGGGCATTCATCACTCCAATGCTTCTCTTCACAGTAAAAACACATTCCGTTGGTTGTGTATGTTTTTCTGTATTCTGATTTGTTAGGGATCGGTGACTATTTTGACTAGTTTAAAGGGGGAGATATGGGATTATTAATTACTCGCTGGGTTGCACTTTTATAAACTGATGTTTTTATTGAAACAATGTAGAAACCTACCTACGAGTGGATGCGCGTGACGTAAGAATAAAAGAGCTTGATGCGTCATCACAACATCCTTCCTTTTTTAGGTAAAAGGTGAGCGAGACTGACATAATTCCTAGTAATCGAAAAGGCGGTGTAATGACAATCAAAGATTATAAAGGCATTGGCTTATCAAATCGTGACATGGCGGCGCCTCGTTTCATTAGTTGAATTATTATGAGTTCGAGCTAGGTTATAAACAATTACTTCGTTAATTGCTATCATAATAACAAAATAATTATTACTTACAAACACAAACAAATTGCGCTAGTTCGGCGAAATAGTATATTGGGTATTAAATTAAATTAATTGATCTGACATGAAAGTGGCGTGATTAAATAACATTTCTACTTATTGCGAAGTGAGTAAATTCAGTGAAGTGATGAAATTTCGCATACAATTTTATTCTTATAACTAAGTGAGTACAGTATTTCAAAACATTTAAATTAACCAACTTTTCAATTATAAGTATTCTTTTTATAAAAATAAACGATTTCCTTGTGTAGTTAAAGTTTCTTTATATTTATCCTAGTTTTCCTCTGGTGTTATACCATATCTAATTGGTTTCTTGATGTTTTGTCTGTTCCTCAAATTATAGTTCTCTCTCTTTCTTTCCCTTATTTCCGTCTTCTGAATGTATTGTTGACTTTCAATTCCCTCTTCCCTATTGTTCCTTACTATGATATCCTTACGATTCCTGCGATATTGTCTGCCCAATTCATCTTTTACCCATATTGATCGTGGAGTATCGGCGTTTCCTGTAGCTTTTCCTTGAACCCATTTGTTTTTATTGCGAAAAACGACTTTATCACCTGGTTCTACTTCTTTTAAATTTCTGGTACGCTTATCGTATTGTTGTTTTTGTAAGTTCTGATGTCGCATCAAATTCTCAACAACCTTTTTGCGCTCGATAATGTTAGGTAGTAGTTCGTTTTCATTTATTGTAGTTTTATCTCTAAGGATTCTATTAAATAGTAATTGACTTGGGGAATAATTGGTAGATGGGACAGCGGTATTTCTATAGTGAAAAAGTAAAAGATAAGGATCTTGACCAGACAGTTTAGATTTCTTTAGAATGGTTTTGCAAATTTTCACTCCTGATTCCGCTAGTGCGTGACCTTTCGGGTAATGGGGGCTGCTTGTGGTCAATTTTACACCCATTTCAGATAGAAACAATCTGAATTCTCGGCATCCAAAGGGATTGTTGTCTGTTACAATTTCCTTTGGGAATCCGTGAACACTGAACATTACCATACAGGCTTTTTTAACATCGTAGATGCTTTTTGTTTTGATTTTAGTCAATTCGATCCACTTAGTAAAGTAGTCCATTGTTACCAAGTAATTTTTGTTTTCAAATTCCAAAATGTCCATGGCTAGTCTGTACCAAGGTAGAGTGGAGATTTCTTGTTGAATCATAGGTTGTGAGGCATTATTAGGTCTGTTTAATAAACATATTCGGCAATTGTTGATATAGTTTTCAATGTCAGTGGACATGTTTGGCCAATAAAATTTGGCTCTAGCTTTGTTTCGAGTTTTGCTAACTCCTAAATGTCCTTCATGTAGTAATTTCAGCATTTCTTTCTGCAATTTGGCTGGTACTATTATTCTATTCCCAAATAAAATTAATTCATCCTCTCTAATTAGTTCATGTCTTATTTGATAAAATTCTTTTAGTTCGGCACTCGGCTTTTGTGGCCATTTATTTGCTTCCAAACATTGATTTATTTTGGTTAGTATAGGATCGGTTTTAGTTTCTTCCTTGAATATCCTTCTTCTATCATCCGACATTACGTTATCTATTATAGAGTGCACAATAAATTCTAGTTCTACATCGTCTTTAGGTTTAGGACCAACTGTAGCTCTTGACAGAGTGTCTGCCATAACCATTTGATTTCCTGGTAAGTAACTCAACTTATACCTATATTTTGTTAATTTCAACATCATTCTTTGTAGGCGGTTGGGTACTTTTTCGATCTTACGTTGTACGATGCTTATTAGTGGCTTGTGATCGGTTTGGATCAGAATCTCTCTACCATAGGTAAAATAATGGAAATGCTCGACGGCGAAACAAATTCCCAACATTTCTTTCTCGATCATTGCGTACTTCTGTTCGGTTTTCGTCAATGATCTTGAAGCAAATGCGATCGGCTTGCCGTTCTGGAGCAATACACACCCTAATCCATCTTTACAAGCATCAGATTGAATTAACAAAGGCTTGTTTTCGTCGTAATATGATAGGATAGGACTAGAGGTAAGTATAGTTTTAAGATTATCAACAATTTTTGTGTGTTCTTCAGACCAAGACCAAATTGTATCATTTCTAGTGAGCATTCTTAAAGGGGCAGTTAACTCTGAAAGTTTAGGAATAAATTTACCTAAATACTTCACCATTCCCAGGAAGCGAGTGGATGCTCGTGACGTAAGAATAAAAGAGCTTGATGCGTCATCACAACAGTGACCCCGACCTCTGTCCACTTTTCTCGTAAAAGTAGACCCTTTCTTGAGCACTGACAATTCTCTTAATTCTGTCGAGAAGGGCTTCAGTACTCAAGACCTCATCAATGGCAAGAGTTTTCTCAATTTCGAATAAAACGCTAGGAGGGAATTTTGATAATAATGGCTGAAAATAGGCGTTGGTTGATATTTTCTCCGAAACTTTGTAAACATTTCAAATTCTTTTAAATTGAATCTAAAGTATTTCTCAAACCAGCTGTGTAATTCTTGGCTGTTGGAAGACTGGTTAGTTCTTTGTAATGATGATCAATCAAAACTTGAATATTTCCAAAACGTTCTTCTAATTTTTCTATTGCAGTAAGGTAATTGTCTCCGGTGATTGGTATACCGGCAATACAATTTTTTACCTTGCCAGTTAAATATGTGGCTAAATAATTAAATTTATCGGTGTTAGAGATAGTTCGATTTGAATGTAGGTTCGCAACAAACATTTTCCAAAACTCTTGGTACTTAAAAATATCTCCGTCAAACTTTTCAATTGCCAATTTTGGTAATTCAGAAGAAAATGAACGAGTTTCTACAAATTCATTGCTCCCTTCTTCTCGCCGTCTTTCTTTTTCTTTCTTGATGTAAGTACGGACTTTAAGCATATATGTTCGCGCTCGATTTTCAACAATTCTTATTTCTAATCCATCAATTACATCCCTTTTCTTACTGTTTTCTGCGCTTTGTCGGAGTTGTTATAAGGCGTCGACATTAATTTCAAACATACCAATAGCTTCTTCGGCATCATCTTCGGTCCAACGGTTTTCTTCAATGGCGTTCGTAGCAGCTGCAATCAACGCGTCTATTTCTTCCGTCACGTAATCGAATTCACGTCGGCTCATTTTTCTTCAGTATCAAGAACAACGTTCTAACCACGCTGTGCTACCATTTATTTTGTGGGGAAAAGCGTCTTTCCTATTCCTCAGAAAATAGTGTTTTAAATTAAACGTAAAATAAAAAACACCTTTTCATCTCTGATCTCAAAACTCAACTCCTTTTTATTTTCTCGCGGTGCTGCTCATCGCCTCAAAACAGCTGATGACACAAAACAGATGGTATTAAATATAATAATTGGCTGAACGTGAAATTGTTCTCGCCTAGTTGGCGACAACAGGTTCAAGGCGGAACTGCTCTATCAGATCCTTCGATCATTTTTATAAGAAAACTACGTTTGAAAATGAGACATTGTGAAATTTCGCGCGTTGATTTTCTTATAGTATCTGTTGATAAGTCGCATCAAATGCTTCCACCCAACTCCCACTGATCCAGTTAATGAAAAAACGAGCCATCCAACGTTATTGGGAAACTTGTCAGCCAGCTTTCATTCGTTTCCTAAAAAACAATTATGAAAGCAATGGAATAAAGGGGAGCTTCTTCCAAAGATTTTGCTCAGATCTGTTTTACTTGATCTGTCAACATCTGTTTAATTTGGGACAATCTCTTTGTGTCCACATCTCTCCTCTCTTCCCACCCACAACCCCCTACACGTCTCCGCCAATAACTCATTTTATTAACTTAGCTTAGGACGGGCAAAAACTTTGAAGGAGAAGCCTTTAACGAGAAGTCAAAGAATATTAAATCAGTAATCGAAAGTCGAAAAAAGTGGACTTCTGATGAGGGGGGAGGGGGAGGGGGAGGGGAGAGTAATAAAACTGAACTACCGCTTCACTGGTCAATGTTGACTGCAGTAATTTGATTTCTCACTTTCTTTTTTTTTCTCTCACTCCTCCGCGAGCGCTGAATGAATCCAAAAAAGATGATAAATTCTTGGTAGAGCCCTCTTCTTTGTATCAGGCTTAAAAAGGGGTGGGGAGGAAGATGTCACTGTTAATTGAAAAACCACAATAGCGTGAGTTAATTACAGCCATTATCTTAATAATTCGGAAAAGTCGCCATGGTTTTAATAAAGAGCGTCTTCTGACATTCTGAGGGAGTGCAACCATCGTGGGGGGGGGGGGGGGGGGTTGCTTAGTTCGCCAGCTCGTGGGCGGTTTTTCATCTCTGTCCTGGTCGAGGGATCTTTTAGCTTGCTCGACGTTAAGTAGTCTTCGTCATTAAGAAGGCAGCGAGCTAATACCCTCTTCCTTCTCCTGCCCCGCTTCTGAAATTCATGTTTTCCTGGAGGAGAGCATCTTTTAACGATCTTTCAGAAATGAACTCAACTGACGACTGGCGGGTTGTGGCAAGTTCAGGCCATGAATGGAGTAGATCAAAGTCGTACAGAAACTCCAAACCCATGTTGGATGTCTCCTGCCTTGGATTCTGGAAATAGCCAGAACATTCTGATAACTGTTTGAATTGAACTCTCACAACACCTTTCTAAGAATTTGCACTTTGTTGTTTAAGGATCTGTTGAACACAGAAACAGGTATCAAAATGTGACCAATGCATGGGGAAAATCAGGTGCGGCGTACCGCACAACATTCTTTAGCTCTACGTAAATTCAGTGGTTTTCATAACTCTTGCTACTAATTCAATTTATTACTTTCTACGACCCAAACGGTAAGGAAAGTAAAGTGATAATGTAAAAAAAAGTTGATTTTCTTCATCTAACGTTTTTAGGCCTTACTGATCCGAAAAACCTGATTTCGGTGTGTGGTTCGCGCGCGGGTGTGTGTGAGTGTATATGTTTGTAGTCACCCTGCAGTCGGGGGTCCAGAATACCGCTGCCGTATTCCTTGCGTGTCATATGAACCGACTAAAAGAGACAGCCGGGTGGACCCAGCCGGAACGACATTTCACTTCCACGAGGTCCCTGCAGATTACATCCAACGAGCCTTAACTGTGGCTGGGGGTCACAGTGTACTCTGTCGCCACCATGCGATCACCCTGCAGTTGGGGGTCCAGGATTCCACTGCCGTACTCTCTGCGTGTTCATATGAGCCAGACTTAACAGGACACAAGTTACACTTCTTCCACAAAACATGACACACTGGGAACCCCCTACCTTGAGCTGGGATCGCAGAACACACCCCTCGCAGGAATGGGGACTGAATTCTTCTGCCGTATCCTCTGCGTGACCGTAAAAGCCAGCCTTGAAGGGGCTTAAAGCTCACGCCACTGAAATGCGCAACATATTCCAAACACAAACAACCTTGCAACGGCTTACGTGGCAGAACACACTGACTTAAAACACTCATAATGAGCGAAAGACAGTCCTGGAAGTAGCTCACTAACACCTACGATAGCAGGTGCAGCCCCTATATTGGTGCAGCCTTCGGAATGAGGAGGGGGAAAAACCAGGTCTGAGCGTTCCTGGGACGGCTGATAGCATGCGTCTTAGTCCCGGTGGGTGGCTGGTCTGGCACCTGCGAGGCATGTGTGGGCCTCCCTTTGGCCCTCAACGGACCAGCAAAAGGGACTAGAATCAATATGCCTGGGAAGGAGCTTCCAGGACACTACTTTGAACACCTCTCGCTCATACCACTAGCACACACACACACACAACAAATAAACTCACAAAGGTACATTAGTCTGCTTCTTTAATCTCCCCCCCCCCCTTTGTAAAAATAACATGGCAAAGCCATGTACCGCCCAAGGAACGGCGCTATCGAGAGGAAGGGCTGTTCCTGAGTACCAGCATTCTCCCCCTAGAGGAGATTTCTCCTCATTGCCGTTAACCAAATCATCGGCATAAGGAGTGATAGTTAGATAAGGTACTGGCTTGAGAACCGAATTCGAGGTGGTGAGTGGCCCAAATACGGAGCAAGCCGAAATGAGGGTGAATACTTAGCAGAAGACGATCGCCAAGCCCAGGACACCCTAGAAAAGCAGGACGTGCAGGCCGAGGGCAGCGCCCCTGCCCTAGGTTTTGCAATCCCGAAAGTTTTCTTCAATCCCGGGATCTCGGGATTTTTTTAAAGTCAATCTCGGGATCCCGGGATTAATCTCGGGATTTAGGAATTAATTTAAAAAATATAAAAATTATTAAAACAACCAAAAATCCGTTTATTCTTGAGATCTTACGTATCACTTTTACATGACATGACATATTTCATTACATTTACTTATTTATAAATTACTTTATTTCATTTTTTTTGAATATGCTACGGAAAAAATTTATTCATTTATAAATTACTTCATTTTGTTCTTTAAAAAAATATGCCCTGAGAAAACAGAGGGCATTCAACGTTGCGTCAGCCAACTTGCTTCTCAGTTTGGTGGAGAATAGCCCTGCAGCTGAGAAAGCCCTTTCGGCTTCGACGCTGGTCGGTGGAATGGTCAACAGATAGTTGTAAACTAAAGCCAAATGGTGCCCTCGGCTGCCTCCATTGTCGAAGAGTCTCATTTCTGTTTTTAATGTGCTCATCAGATCTTTTCGATTTTTCGTAACCGGCTGATGCTTGCCCATGGATTTTTGAATCCGTGCCTCCAGTTGATCTTTCTAACTAACAGTGCCATCGGTCACTGTCGATCTGTCGGTCTCGCCTTCATTCGTGCCAATAGGCTCGTCATCATCGGTTGAAGGGCTTTCGATTGTTAGCCTTTCCAATATACGCTTCAGCTCTCCTCTTATAGTAGCAGGTAAAGGTCTTTCAACCAAGGTGTTCAGGCCTCCAGGGGAAGCATCATCATCAGGTTCTTCAGGATTATGTAAGTACCTAAGTACTCCCGACAGGGTTTTCTGCCTTCTTTCTTTAAAACGAGCCTGCAAAGATGATGACATATTTTCCGCCAATGCAGACTTATTTGCGTGAAGTTGCTCGAACAAAAATTTCATGGTTGCATCCGCCGTACACAAGTTAGCTTCTCTCCGGCAAAGCGCTTCTACAGCAAGCTTTATCGGTGCAAGAACTGCAACCACGTCTGCAAGTACAGCGAAATCTGAATCACTGACCGTGAATGGGTGTTTTAAGTCAATCAAAGCCTTCTGAATGCTTTCTTTCAAAATCACGAACCGTTCAAACATGGTGACTAGGCTGTTCCACCTATTTTTAACATCCAGGAGCAGTTGCATCTCCTTCCCTTGCTCTTCTTTCACATACTTTTGCAGTATGTCGTCATTTTTACTGGTGATCTTCTGAAAAGGGCAACTATCTTCCTGACGTTTTTATAATAGCATTCAGGTCATGATAATCAGATAGAACATCAAGGTCCCTCTCACTAGCAGTTTCCGTTGAGGCAAAATTCAGACATGATTCAGCATTCTCCAAGTCTTCATTTTCATGAACTTCATCTTCTGTCTCTTCTCCTTCTTCCAATTCGTTTTCATCGCTGTCACCCACTTGCTTTTCAAGTATATCCACTTCTGTACTTTGCCCCTTATTCTTGTAAAAACGTCACAAACTGCCAAATGGATACCATGAACCATACAGAGTTGATGTTCTGCCATCACTAGTTTCCCTACCTTAACCATTACAGAAGGCCCATCCGTGACGATGCAGACGATATCTTCCTCCAAACCAAGTCCGAATTGGATGAGGTGCCCTTCCAAGAGTTCCTTGCACTTCTCAGCTGTCATTGTTCCACGCACACGGACCAAACCTAGGTTCCAGAATTCATCAGCAGCATGTAAATTAACATTCATGTAACGCTTGTTAGCAGTTGATGTCCACTCATCGAACGTGAGGCTGAACCGTGCCCCAGATGATTTACGCTGTTTTATTTCAGCCGTGATCAGCTGTCGTATCTCTGTGTAGTATTTTATAACACGGTTCTTAATTCCATTTGGGGATTTAGGTAAGTCATGGTGTCCCATGCCTTCAAACAGTTTCCTGAGGTCGGCTGATTTAACGAACATATAAAAAGGCATGCCGTCTTTGGCTGTCATGCGAGCCAACGTTTCACTTAAAGAATCCCTCTTGCAACTTTTAAAATTATAGTCTTCGAGTTTTTGTTTCTTTTTCTTCCCAGGAATTTGTCCCAGATTCTTATCGGGTTCTGATGAACAGGGACGTTTCCCATCAACTACTTTACTGCCACTGCCAGAGCCAGACGTAGGTATCTCAGTGGTACTAATTTTCCTTCCATGAATAGCAAAGAAGTGGGTATGCAATCCCTTGGTTGAACCACCTCCGGTTTTCAGCACTTTATTACAATCCTGAAAGAAAATATACGAAAACCAATACATTCGACGTAATGTTTAACCCGACTATCGGAAGAAGCGTAGGTACACACTTGTGATTGCGATAAATAGTACTTATCAAGTTGGTACTAACCTTGCATTTCGCACTTGCTCCATCCTTACTCGTGAGAAAAACGCTCCATATGGAAGTCTTATCGTTATCCTTCTTGTGTTTCACAAAGGTAGTTCCTTCACATTCACCAGACATTATTATCGGTCACAATCAAAAACTAGGTACTCGTACTCGGGCAACAAAATGGAAGTCCGGAACATTCGTATAAATCATGTGAGTGTGAATCACACACATTGCGGTTGGGAGGGGAGAACGTGCTGGACTGGAGGTGTACTGTGAATCACAGTCTGTGATTCACCGTCACAGACTTGTTTCCCGGATTTCTGTGAATCACCTCACATCGTCACATCGTGAGCACTTTGCCTTGAGTTGGAACTATTTTCCGTTTTTAATTCATTTTTTCAGCGAGATTTTTGAAATTATTTACTGATTCTCAAATCCCGAAATACCGGGATTGGCCCCACGAATCCCGGGATTTGAAATCGGAGAAAATCGTCCGGGATCCCGGGATTTCGGGATCCTGGGATCCCGGGATTGCAAACACTACCCTGCCCACGCCTCCGCCCATGAACAAGGTCACAAATAAAAATAAAAAGGATCAACCCCATAACAATCCCCCCCCCCCTAAAAACCCACAACAAAACTTGGTAGTGGTAAGGCGTACGGGTGAAGGAGAGGCTGTTCCCTCCACACTTGATGCAATGGAAGCGCTGATGCAGGGTGTCCCTGCTAAGGACCTCCAAGCACTAAGCGTTCGAATGCGTGACATCTGCAATGCAGTGGGAGGTGGCGCCGTAATTTTGATGGAAACCTCGGAAATGGGTGAGGCGCTTACGAGCCATATTTTCAGCAAGAAGGAGTTGAAGCTATCAAGCATCCCACTCCTGGTATTGTGCGACATGAGGACCGACCTGAAATAACAGGTTGAGCACAACCCTGCGTTAGGCTTGCAGCGGCAAGACGTCTGGCCTCTTTTCACAAAGAAGTGAGGCAGACAGAAATACTGGGTGATCAAGGTGTCACCCAGCCTGCATGAAAAACTAGGGGGGGCAACGCACTGTCCAAATAGCCTGGCAGCGGTGCGCCATTTGCAAGTACCTATCCCCCAAACAGTGCTACAAACGCCAGCATTATGGCCACCTGGCAGTAGCCTGCATGAGAACTATGGTGTGCGTCTGGTGATCCATGTCACATCTGAGCAAGGAGTGCAAGCGTGAGGCTCCCCCCAAGTGTGCCAATTGCATCGAACGTAACTCTACACGAGACGCACGCTGTACCATTTGTCAGCGAGCAATTGCCCTCCAGGAGTCATGAAAGGATTATGGATAGGTTAAAACAGTTCGAATTCTTCAGCACAACTCAAATAAGAGTTCTTCGGTTATGGCTGAGTTGCTACAAAGTGCACTCAAGAAACACTGCAATAATCTCGCCATACAGGAACCATACTGAAAATACAAAACTCTGCTAGGACGAGTGTTGGCTGGAGCAAGAACGGGAGCTAACGCAGCAGTGGCCTGCATTGACCTGTCCATCTCCATGCTCATCAGAGCTGGTGGCTTTGAGCTGGTTGTATATCATTTTACAGGCAATTTAGCGCACCAGTTGCCAACAGCATTCAACGACTCGAGCGGGCTCTAGCAGGAGTGTCAGGACAACTCTGCATAGTCTGTGCTGATGCAAACGCCAGATCACCATTGTACGGATCCCCCACCCTGGATGGGGCGAGTAAGGTGTATGTAGAGTTGCTCACCAAGTACCACTTGGCTGTTGCCCCTGACCCCATGACTGAGGCCACCTATGATGGGCCAGGAGAAAGGTCATGCATAGATATCACAGCCGTGTCTCACACCCTGCTACTCAAACTGCAGGGTTGGTAAGTCGCACCAGGTGCAAGGCAGAGCAGTGACATGGTTATTGACTTTGCCATTGCACATGACAACATCCTCTGCAATGACACGTGTGAAAAACGATTCCACACAAAAAATGCTGACTAGTCACAATTCTGTAAGGTACTGGAGGGTGGCCTGCATGCTGCAGACACCAACCTGATAGTGCATGCTGCCAACCGGAAGAGGTGGACTGCAAAGTGGACGTATTTACCACAGCACTGCACTCTGCTGGGCTCTCTGTACAATGGCAAGAGAACACAGGGCAATCAATTTCCCATGGTGGACTGACGAACTTAATCCCCTCAAGCAGAGTGTAAATAGAGCCATAAGGATGTACCAACACAGTCGTGACCCTGATGCCAGAGCCACACTCCTAACTGCCTTCATCCAAGAGAAGAAGGCCTTCCACAGCGCCATAAAACGAGCCGAATGGCAAGGCTGGCGAAATTTTGTGGAAGCGGAGAGCTCTGAGAACGCCTGGGGGAGACATTACAAGTCCTCCCTAGGAAAAGCCAACGTAGAGCAGGTCTTAGCTGCGATGCAAAATGAGTCAGGCTGGGCCTGCAGCATCGAAAGTTCACTGGAAACCCTCCTTAAGAAGACGTTCACAGATGACCAAGTTGCTCGAGACACTGAAGCCCAGAGGGATGATCATGAACCCTCCGAACGAGCCTGACATCCCATTGTGGACAACAGGTGACCTCGGCAGGGCCCTTGCGACCTTAAAGCCCAACAAATCTCCTGGGCCAGATAAAATAGAAAGCAATATGCTAAGGAAGGCTGAGCAGACAATCTCCAGTGGCCTCCTTAATTTATTTAATGACTGTCTGCAGGTCGGACAGTTCCCCACTCAGTGGAAGACCGCTCAGGCCTCTTTCCACATTAGGCAAAACATTAGAAATCTTGATGTTTCAGACCCTTGAAGGAGTCTTTACCCGCAACCTCACAGGCAGGCAATATGGGTGTATCGAAGTAAGGTCCGGGCTGGATGTTATTTTCGAAATTCGGCGTGTTTCTCAGCTGGCTCTGGCTAAGAACGTTGTAGCAGTTCAGATTGACAACAGGGGAGCATTTGACAACTTTTGGTGGCCAGCGCTTCTTAATGAGCTTAAAGGTAGGGTAATCACCAGCAACCGGGAATACCTTCTTCGGTATGTGTTATCATCACACTATCCTCATGTATGAGGCCCTCTATCTAGGCGTGATTGGCTACTGCTCCGTTGTCTGGGGTATCAAACTAACAGACAACCAAAAGAAAGTACAGGCCCAATCCCTGAGGGCTGCCCTCCCATGGATCACCAATGCCTACAACACTGTATCAACAGCAGCACTCCAGATGATCGCTGGTCAGCTACCAGTTGGCTTAGCCGTTGAGTGCATGGTTGACAATGTGAAATGGTAGCTTCCCCTACTTTGGGCTGAACTACCTGAGGATCTCACCACAAAACCGAAACTTCCCTCCATCGACGAATGGGCGTTAGAGAAATCGCAAGTGAGATGGGAATTTTCGTCAAAGGGACGTGACAGGTATGAGTTCTTCCCCTACCTCCATGAATTTCTTTCAAGAAAATTCGTAGAGCCAGACCACTGGACGAGCCAGTTACTCACGGGACTTGGTGACTTCAACGCGTGGCTCCTCTTCTCTTCCCTCAAAGACTCTCCGTCATGCACGTCTTGCGCCTCCAGTGCGGAGGAAACGAGAAACCACACGCTGCTCCACCGTAGTTTTTACAACAGTGAGCGGCGGTTGTTGGGCGGGCAAACGAACTTGGCAGCATTGACTGCTACAATGCAGGCCTATAACCATTTTGTAGATTTTGCGAAGAAGGCGATGGCTAAGAAACGTGATCATAGTTGATCTGCCTTTTGAAACTTGCCACCCAAGTAAATAGTTATATCAAGTGGGAAACCAGATTAAGAACTCCTCCAAGACGGTATGGGATTCCTCTTGTGGTCACCTCCGCGCGGTAACAAACGGGCAACAGCTCTCTACAGCCAAATACCTGCTGTACCTCCACTGGTCTGAATTCGGTTGATGCTGCAGGGGCCGGCCTCTTGCACACTAGCGAAACCGCAACTTCCATGACGGATATAACCCTCGTCGAGGGCTTAGGAACAGTCATCAAATAAGGAAATAGACCTGTATATGTCTGTAGTTCGGCTCGCGGGAGAACGACTGAACCAATCGTTCGTGATTTTTACTTCAGCTATCCACAGGGTAAGGAAAGTATGGTGTCAAAAAAAATTGGGCTTTCTTACGATCTTTATGTTTTGATGCCTACTGAGTCCTAAAAATGTAATGGTGGTATGTGTGTATACCCACGATACTGCACTGCCAGTGCCGGTACTGTGGCAGGGCCTTCAGAAACGCCAAAGGCTTAGGCCTAGGAAGCATTCTGTAGAAAGAAATGAAGAGATGAACATCGATAGGACTGTATTGTGATGTTCTCAATTTGTTGCTACTCTTCCCTCTTCAAATGGGGTAAAAAAAATATATCAGGAAGTATCTAGGAAGTAGACACATATGAGTACATAAAAAAGTAAAAATGTAATGCTTGCATCAGTGGAAATTAGAAAAGAAGTCACTGGCTGGGATTATAAGAAAAGTGCGGATCGGTCGCTTCACAGCTCGATTCTCCTGCGTCTTCTTTCATGTCCGAGCGCTCAATAATCTATTTCTTGTCGCCGCTCCGTCGTCTTCAGCCGTTCCTCCACTTTCTTTCTTCTGATAGCAATTTGTCGCTATCTTGTGGGAAGATTTGAAATCGATCCTCCACATTACCCCCCTCTCCAATTTGAAAGTTTGGGCTTAGCGAATGCTTGAGTCAGGTACTTGTGGGCTGGTGTCCCAGAGTCAGAAGGTTGATATTGGGTGAAGTGGCAGGTGGCAATGTTGATGGCTGGAACATGATGGACAACAGGATCCAAATCCTCAATAGGTGTGACGCTGTTCGGAGAGATCAATGGTTGATTGCAGTCAAGATCATCTGCATTGTCAATATTCTTTGTTGAAGCTTTAAGCAACCTCCTTGCCAGAGGGTATATGATTTGTATGGTCGGAAGAAGGGAGGGCCATGAACGCACCATAAATCTTCCCATGAACAATTGAGCGGGACATCATCTGCCCGTCATGGAATGAGAAGTTTCATTCATCGAAATCCCTACAGCCCTAATCATTCTGCGCCATAACAGAGCACAGTGAACAGTGCCACCTGCATGTACTGACCAATAGTGCTCATATAGCGCTCTGCCAGATAAGCAGAGGGATGGCGAATGGAAGTATGTATGACTAGGATACCGCATAGCCTCATTTTAGTGAACCAAAAGGAGCTAGTGAATTAAGTACCACTGTCTGATAGCAGTGATTTTGCCAGCTAAACGGTTCAAACGAGGCTACTTCAGAGGTGAATGAGACTATCATTCTGATTCAAGCCGAGTCAAAATACTGTAAATATTCAAAGTACACTTACCAGTTCGAAGTTCGTTTAGTGATAGTAAAAGGTTTAAGTTCAATTAAGCACACCGAGAAATAGGAGAATATCACTCTGTACTCGTTGTAAGACAAATCAGTTTTCGATACGACGCAATACCTAAACGGAAACGATGTGAGAATAGGAATGGGGGACGAGGCGAAGCCGAGACTCCATCGGGAACTGAACCACCTGAACATCTGGTAATCACCTACTAGAGTGCGTCACACATTCCACATGTGAGTCAAGTAATACATACGAAATATACCATGCACCACAGTAATGAACAAACCTTCAGGGTCAATTATTCGAACGAGCAAATAGTACTCCAATTCAAAAGAGCCAGCAGGCTCAAAGTACTAATCACTCGGATCGACTTTTGATTGAACCGGCATCCCCTATGGTTGTCCAAATTCGGACTATGCCTCACTTTGAGGACCTTATTCCGACACTCCCTCCTCCTCAAAGTTAGCATACTGGGGCCACAGTCAAGGTACGACCGTTTTGATAGAGGATCGACGATCTAGTAAATTCCTGAAGGCTGGAGAGCGTCGTACCAGAAGGTGGGCAGAGGTTCTCAGCGAAGTTGTTCTTGAAGTACTGGAGAGCTAGTTCCCGGGCTCCTCTTCGCCTGTAAAAGTACTTCAACGCACCATTAAAGTTCGTTAACAAGAAATCTTGGAAGCCAACAAAATTTTTGTTTTCCTCTTTTTTTTTTGGATGAATCCACCGCGTTCCACTCCACTAGCAAGTAAACCCCCTATCTAAGACCCGACGCCCCTCTCGAAGATCCGACGCCGTCATTCGCATCAACGCTCTCGACAAGTTTGATTTTTACTGTGCTACAATATTGAGTATAAATAAAGAAAGTTCCTTTCTTTCGAAGTCGTAATCATCATTATACAGTCCACCCCAACCCTAGGCCTTAACATTTGGCCCTTCGAGCCGGATATTGAGCATCAAGCCAAGATTTCGCCGAATCGTTTTGGAAGACGGAACGTCGCAACGCCATTGAGCCGCTTTCCACCCAACCCTTTCGTCCCTCAAGGTACTCCTTTCGTATTCGTTCCAATTTGTTTCGTAACAATTTCATACCATTTCGTAATACCTTGAGTTCAATTAAGTTTTACACTAGCGTACATACATCGTACGGATAAGTTTGAGTCAGCACAGTAAAAATATCGGCAACAAAGTCGCCATTGTTCTTGTTTGTATTACAATCACTTCGATTATTGCATTTCGTTGGTTATTCGCATTATATCTTGCTTCATTCATTTTATACATATTTACACTATTGCTTTCTTGATTTGAGCCATGTTAATGCCTACTACTCGTTATTTTGACTAATTTTATATTTGTTTCGTATTTTGTTGTGTGTAATCGATTGTTGAAACTCGATAACGATGGGTAAACCTAAGACATCGATTCTTTGCACCCTTTACAAGCGTAGAACTGTTGTTACGTCCCGATTGGATAAATTTGAATTGTTTTTGGAGGATTTAAACACTCAAAATATATCTACTGCTGAATTTAGAATTAGATTGAGTAAAGTTAAAGATACATGGAATGATTTTCAGTCCATCCAATCGGAAATCGAAGAGCAAATTGATGATCCAGATTCGATTATCATCGAGGATGAGGCACGGATGAATTTGAATCGAAATATTATGTTGTTGTCGCTAAGGCGGAACAATTGCTCACGCCAGCCCCGGATGATCTCTCCTCCTCAACAGCTTTCGCTCGCACCTTCCGACGTTCGTTTGCCGCCGATTAGTCTCCCGACTTTTCTGGTCAGTTTGATCAATGGACAAGCTTCTTTTCGATGTTTAAGGAACTCGTTCATGAAAATCGGCTCTACCAAGACTCTTATCAAGTTGAAATATCTCAAGAATTCGTTGCGTGGAGAAGCGTATGCAGTGGTCGAATCTTGGAATTGACTGCAAATAATTATTTCGTTGCTATTGAACTCTTGAAGGATCGTTATGAGAATCCAACTCGTGCTGTTTTGAAGCATGTTCGAGAATTGTTCGACATTCCAAAAATTGATAAACAATCAGCTACTAGTATTAGATCACTTCTTGATACATCTCAGAAACATATTCGTTCGTTAAAAGCTCTAGGTCAACCTACTGACACATGGGATACTCTCCTGATTCATTTGATTACCAACAAACTTGATGCCGTCACCTATAAGGAATGGCAAAATAAAATTCCTCCCAAAGAATTACCCAACATCAAATTGATGGTTGAATTTTTGGAACATCAATGTCAAATTTTGGATGCTTTAAATTTAAAATTCGATATTTCTCCTCGATCCAAAATTCATAATAATTCGAATTCGCACATCAATAAATCTGACCGAATCAATAACTCTTCTCGTTGTTTCGTAGTTGAAAATACTACATCCAAACCTTGTATTCTTTGCAACGAACTCCATCTTTTGCACAAATGTCCAAAGTTTGGAAAAATGACAGTCTATGAAAGATTTTCCTATGTCAAATCTAATCAGCTGTGCATTAATTGCCTGAAAAAATCTCATCGAGTTTCGGATTGCAAATCATCTTATCGCTGCAATGTTTGCAAATCTAATCATAATTCGCTCTTGCACCGAACTCAGCCAGTTGAACATTCTTCTAACTCCACAGCGCATGCCGTGACTCAGTTGTCTCCGATTGCTGATCATAAACAGACTGATTCGAATCCTCACTTGACAAATCCTGTTACTTACACATCAGTCGTTAGTCAACCTTCTGTCGTCTTACTTTCCACGGCTAACGTTCTGGTGTACAATTCCAATGGAACACCAATAACTTGTCGTGCCCTTCTTGACTGCGGATCCCAGTCCAGCTTTATGACTTCTGCTGTCTGTGATCGTCTTGCACTGAAGAAAAGGCCAATTAACATGTCGGTTAATGGTTTTGTAAGTTCTTCCCACACTATCTGCAGTCACACGGAGGCTAAAATTGCATCGAAGGTTTCGACTTTTTCTCGCACTTTGGATTTTTTAATCGTGCCTCAAATTACTGATTATATTCCACAAATTAATTTTGATGTAAAAAACTTGTTTTTACCTCCAAACATCGTTCTTGCCGATTCCAATTTCCAGGAACAAGGTGAAATCGAACTACTCATCGGAGCAGAGTTATTCTGGGAATTGATTTGCTCAGGTAAATTTCAATTACCCCATTTCTCATTGGCACTTCGCGAAACTAAGCTAGGATGGATATTTGCTGGAAAATCTACCGTTGCGTTAACAACCCATTGCCATCTTATCTCCAATGCCATTCTGGAATCGCTCGACAAGTCAATTCGTAAATTCTGGGAAGTTGAGCAAGTGGAGCTCTCTCGAGATCTATCCAAATTCGCCCCAGAGGAACAGGAATGCGAGGATCATTACAAATCGACAGTTTCTCGCAATCCAGATGGACGATATATTGTTCATATTCCTCTAAAAAACTCTCCTAAATTGTTGGGCGATAGCAGAGAAATAGCTATCCGTCGATTTCATGGATTAGAAAAAAGATTCGAGCAGAATTATGAATTGAAAATGCAGTATCAAAATTTCATTGAGGAATATATTGCACTTGGTCACATGAAGGAAATTGACTATTCTGAAGTTATTGAGTCTAATGTTTATTTTGTTCCACATCATCCTGTATTCAAAGATTCTTCTACTACTACCAAAATTCGTGTTGTCTTTAATTTTTCTTGCAAAACTACTTCTGGATATTCATTAAACGACATCTCATCAGTTGGCCCTACAATTCAATCCTCATTGTACTCACACCTCATCAGATCAAGAACCTATCCAATTTTGATTTGTGGTGACATCGAAAAGATGTATAGACAAGTTCTAATCGATCCTCGTCAAACTCAACTCCAGTTAATTGTTTGGAGAACTTCACCAAATGAACCATTGAAAACCTATCGTTTGTTGACTGTCAGTTATGGCAATAGCAGTGCCTCTTGGCTTTCTACTCGTACCCTTCAACAGCTCGCTCTGGAACATCCTCATCCAAGATCATCAAAAATAATTCAAGATCATTTTTATGTTGACGACCTCATTACTGGTTGTGGAAGTGTTGAGGAAGCCAAACATCTAAAAATTGAAGTATCTGAGCACCTCTTGCATGGGGGATTTAGTATTCGAAAATGGAGCTCCAATTCATTGGAATTTGTGAACTCCATTCCTGAATGTGATCGTGAAGTGCAATCCTCCATTGCTTTCGATGATTCCTGTGTTCATGTACACTTGGTCTAATCTGGTTACCTACTGAAGATTGCTTTGCTTTTTCGTTTGATCAAGTTAAATTTGAGGGCTCTGATTGTCAAATAACTAAAAGACACTTATTTTCATCTATTGCAAAACTTTTTGATCCCATCGGTTTATTGGGACCAGTCATTGCCAAAGCTAAAATCTTGATGCAAGATTTGTGGCGCCAAGAATATGACTGGGATGAACCCATATCGTCTTCGCTTGTAAAAATGGAAAATTTTTGGGCGTAGTATGCTTGCTCTGAAGAAACTCCGCATCTCTCGCAAACTGGTGATTGGAGAATATTCTCGAATAGAAATCCACGGCTTTGCAGACACCTCTACTCTAAGCATATGGTGCCTGTGTTTACCTACGTTCAATTGATTGCAATGGAAATGCTATGACTCAACTTATAACCTCCAAATCTCGAGTGGCACCACTTAAAATCACAAACACTCCTCGCTTAGAACTGCTTGCTGCAGTGCTTCTCGTGAACCTAGTTGAACAAATAATTCCGTCCCTTAGTAATTTCAAGATAGATGAGACCTTTTATTGGACAGATTCTCGTGTTGTTTTATCGTGGATTGATGGTTCTCCATCCAAATGGGCAACTTTTGTAGCTAATAGAGTCTCAAGAATTCAAGAACTCACACAACCTAACCAATGGAGGCACGTACCAACTCAATTCAATCCTGCTGATCACATTTCTCGTGGTTTGTATGCTGACCAACTTGCGGGCAATACTCTCTGGTGGTATGGTCCACATTGGCTCTCTCAAAATTGCACTATAGAAAACTATGGTAGTTTTGATACCCTTCAAGATGAAGAATTACCTGAGGTATGTAAACCCAAGCTCAATGCTCTTGTTAGCACAAATTCCATCTTGAACAAATCTCACTTGGTAAATGTTTTTACTAAATATTCTTCCTTTGACAAACTCGTTAGAATAATTGCGTATTGCTACAGATTCTTGAAAATTCGTCGTGATCCCAAGGGTTCCCGACCCATTGGTCCTATATCTGCAATTGAATTTTCCAATTCTAAATTGAGAATACTTTTGATAACACAAAAGCTAATGTTTTCGCAAGAGCATGCTGATCTCAGTTCTCGAAAAAACGTGAAGACTTCAAGCATCCTTTCATCACTGAATCCTTTCCTAGATGGTGACAAGCTCATTAGAGTTGGTGGTAGACTGATAGAATCTTCACTCACACCAGACAAGAAACATCCAATCGTTTTATTGCATGGAGGCTCCGATTCAATAAAAACAAGCTGACGTTCATAATCGCTCGTCAAATTCACATTCAAAACTCGCATGCTGGACCGCAGTCGTTGCTCTCTATGATTCGTGAGCAATATTGGCCCATAAATGGTAGGAATTTGACTCGAAAGGTATTCCATAAGTGTGTTGATTGCTACAAGGCTCATCCCAAGCCCCTTGAACAAGGAATGGGCAACCTGCCGAAACCTCGCGTGGAGCCATCAAGACCTTTTTACTATAGTGGATTAGACTTCGCTGGACCCATTATGATTCGTAGCTCACGATTAAGAAATGCATCTCGTTATAAATCACACATATGTCTATTTGTTTGTTTGTCGATTCAAGCAATTACATTCAGTTAGTTGAAGATTTAAGTACTGATTCCTTTTGGCTGCCTTGAAATGTTTTATGTCTAGGCGTGAAAACCACACACTATATATTGCGACAATGCAACTAATTTTGTAGGTGCTAGAAACGCACTTGAATCTTTCACGAATTTGTGGTTGTCAGATATCCACAAGAACACCATTGTAAATTTTCTTGCTAAGGATTGTATTCAGTGGAAATTTATTCCTCCTAGGTCACCCAATTTTGGTGGATTATGGGAATCTGGGTGAAAGCTTGTAAAACACATCTGCATCGTATCATAGGTTCTAAAATGCTTACTTTTAATGAATTTTATACTGTGTTGACTCAAATCGAATCATGTTTAAATTCAACCCATTATTTCCCATGTCATCCAATCCTATTGATCTAACGGCCCTTACCCCAGCTCACTTCCTGATTGGCAGCAGCCTTATTGCACCTCCTGAGCCTTCGTTGCTAAAGGAACACTCAAATCACTCTCTCGAAGGCAGCTCGTACAACAGACCGTTCAGCATTTTTGGAAACGCTGGTCCACTGAATATTTACAAGAACTCCAACGCCGCAACAAATGGAAAACTACGTCATCTCACATCGCCTCTGGAGCACTGGTTCTCATCAAAATGACCAGGCACCACCTCATCATGGACACTTGGCCGGGATCAGACTCTACATCCTGGGCCCGATGGAGTGGTTCGCGTAGTCACGCTCAAAACTGCCTCTGGATTGTTTAAACGTAACGTTCGACTGCTTTGTCCTCTTCCAGTCACTGAGGACAGTTTCTGTGACTCATCTTTGAAGATCCCTCTTCAGGTGTGGGAAGATATGGATAGATCCACCGCGTTCCACTCCACTAGCAAGTAAACCCCCTATCTAAGACCCGACGCCCCTCTCGAAGATCCGACGCCGTCATTCGCATCAACGCTCTCGACAAGTTTGATTTTTACTGTGCTACAATATTGAGTATAAATAAAGAAAGTTCCTTTCTTTCGAAGTCGTAATCATCATTATACAGTCCACCCCAACCCTAGGCCTTAACATTTTTCTTTTTTTTTTTAAAGGCAGTGCCATTGTAAAACAATCGGCAATCTGCTCATTTGTCGAAATCGATTCAAGTTGTCGATTCTTGTCTTTATACATTTCATGTACATAGTGCATACACAGTTTGACCACATGTTTCAAGGTATGTTTAATATTGGGGCGAAAATTTCTGAGGCCCTCGAACTCTGCGCTCTCCTCATTACCGCAACAGCAGAACCCCGCTGCTCCTTTGACCAACAACAGAAAGGAGCAGCAAACAAACGTGGCCCAGAAAACTTTGCTCATCTAATCCCATCAAGACACACGAAAACTGGCATCACCCCACCAACTTTCCTCCACCTACTGAGCTGCTCATGCGATCAGTGCGATTCTACATCTCTACTGCAGTGCAACCGCCTTCGATCCAACCTTTTAAGACGCGCCCTTTGATACCAGCTTCGTCCGATCCCAATGATCCTGCCCCCTTGACACCTGCTCACCTTCTCATTGGTGGTCCAATCAATGCCATCCCTGAGCCATCCTTCGCCCGCCTGCCTTCGAATCGTCTCTCCAGATGGCAGTTCATACGACAACGAGTGCAAGCCTTCTGGGCATCTTGGAAAAGGGATTACCTTCATACCCTTCAGCAACGCCGTAAATGGACCAAGCACTCCCCAAACCCCAGCGTCGGAGATTTAGTTCTATTGAAGAAGCTGGATCATCCACCCTTTCAGTGGCCATTGGGTAGGATCCAGGACGTCCACCCAGGGCCTGATGGCATCATCCGAATCTTGACCATCAAGACCGCAACTGGAGTGTACAAGAGATCCATTCAGGAAGTAATCTCCCTCAATCCCATCACCAGCTATGATTCCTAAGCTGACACTCCTATCACACCCAAACCGCATATTAACAGAAATTTTTGTGGGCGGTATGTTTAATATTGGGGCGAAAATTTCTGAGGCCCTCGAACTCTGCGCTCTCCTCATTACCGACCCCGCTGCTCCTTTGACCAACAACAGAAAGGAGCAGCAAACAAACGTGGCCCAGAAAACTTTGCTCATCTAATCCCATCAAGACACACGAAAACTGGCATCACCCCACCAACTTTCCTCCACCTACTGAGCTGCTCATGCGATCAGTGCGATTCTACATCTCTACTGCAGTGCAACCGCGTTCGATCCAACCTTTTAAGACGCGATCCATCAAATACTTTTTCTACATGGCGCTTCACCTTTACCTCATCTCATCTTTCCCTTCATCATCTCCGTTACTTCCGAACATCGGTAAGATCGTTCCCATTTTTCTTCCACACATCACGTCACCACATTCACCGTATTTTCAACCACCTCGTCACCTCATCAAGGGCCCCAACGAAAATTCATTTATTCATTTCTTTGCTCGAGCCTTCTTTGTATTTTCATTTTCTCAGAAGAATTTCTTATTTTAATATAAACCCCTTTAATTTCGAATTATTTTCCTCATTGTTTCTTTTCACCAAGCTTTCCCTTCTTACACCATTTGTTTCACATATAATTTCTCGGTATTTTACCGTGGTACTCCAAGCCAGCCCTATGTGTTGAGGTCACGAAATTCCCATCGTAGCACCTTAACAAGGTACGTGGGTCATTTGTCATTGCAACTGCAATTGCTGGAGCACAGTCGCATTTTAATGTAGGAATGTCAATACCAGTAAGGAATTTACTTAGAGTTATAATGTTCGTAAGTTCCTAGCATGCCTCTGACATTGCAACGTACTCCGCCTCACAAGTTGAAAGAGCTACGTGGCTTTGTTTCTTAGATTACCATGTGATCAAATCTGCTAGCTCGTACCAAGAGATGAGTCTGATAATGCAAGTAAGTTCTCAGTTTTTCCTGAGAACATAATTCCGAGATCCAATGTGCCCTTGAGGTCTTTCAAAAATTTTAGGACACTTTTTCAATCAGACCACGTATAACCCAATTGTTTCCTACTCATGAAAATAACTACGGAAGAGATATCTGGACGAGTTCCATTTTGAATATACAAGAGAGTCCCTATCACTTCCCGATAAGGGTCATCCGGAGATAATTCCGAGTCCTCAGTTAATTTCATTTGGGCGTTCAAGGTACAAGTATTAGGAGACAGAGGTATCTAGCTGATCCCTTCCTCAGAAGTGAGAAATCTATCCAACAGACTCTTTACTTGAGTTTTCTGATGTATAAAAAGTCTTATCGGGCATATCTCTCACAAGCTTAAAATCAAGGAATTCTTTAGAGGATCCCAGAGTCTTAATTTTTATTTCCTTAGTCAAGTTCTGAATGACTTCCAACACTTTATCATTGTTATTTCCTGCTAATAGACAATCATCCACATAAATGATGATTAAAACATATTTGGCATCCATTTGGCATCAAGTCTGAAATGGGTATACTTCAAAACCCAATCTTATCAGAATACTGCTGAACCTTTTATACCATAAATTTGGCGATACCTTTAGACCATACAGTGATCTCTTGAGGGAGCACACATGGGTATCTTTCAATTCCAGTGTCTGATTGGCAAGCTCCTCAAGACCCTGTGGTACACACATATAAACAGGTTTTTCAAGAAATCCATGCAAGAAAGCAGTTGTAACATCTAGCCGATATAGATGTAAGTTTGTTTACCACTGACAAAAAAAAACACGAACATCAGCATAGATCTCTGAAATTAAATAATCGTTTACATCAGCAAAACCCTTGATGACAAGGCGAGTCTTATATCGGTATGACCCATCTGCCACCAGTTTTCTTTTATGTACCCCCCGTGACTTGATAATTTTGGTCCGTGGGGGCAGGCTATTCCTGGGTACAAGTTCCCAAGTCCCCATCTCTTCAAGAGATTCAAGCTCGCTGCGAATAGCCTCCTCCCACAAGTCTTTATCAGGAGACAGCATGGCCTCCTGGTAAGAAGAAGGCTCCAGATACTCGCCTTGACCAGTACATTGAAGAGCTATGGGGTCCCTAGGGTTGTCACTAAGTGAGTCAATCAGGTCGGCATTGTCACCCAAATCAAGTGTATCAGCTAACGGTTTTGGATAATCCTTGATCCTGTCCCCGTACACTATGGTCTCAATGCATTTCACATTAGTAGAATAAGAATGTACGTTCTAGGACACCATGGGGCTCAGAGACGAGGGAATCACGAAGCTTGCCTCGCACTCCTCCCCCGCCTCCCAGGGGGTGGTGTGAAGGTGGGAGGGGTGGGGGTGGGGTGACGTCACTTCGCGCGTGCGAGGGAATCACGAAGCTTGCCTCGCACTCCTCCCCCGCCACTAAGGGGGTGGTGGGAGGGGGAGGGGGGGTTCGCGCTTTCTTCGCGAGAGGGAATCGCGTAGCTTGCCTCGCGCTAATCAATTATCGCCTGTTTGCGACTCATAGGCAAGGCAATCGCGTAGCTTGCCTCACACTCCTCCAACCCTCCCCCCCCCTCACCCATCATACCCCCCCCGCACTTCCTCGCTCCTTTTCACCTCACCCATCACCCCCCCCCCTCACACCCAACACTTCCTTACCCTCACACCCTCACTGATTGCCACTCTGTGTAGATGAAGGCGGAAGTTGATCAGAGTAATGGAATTTATCGAACGATTTTTCAAAGCAGACATATAGATTCGTGTATATTAGTCTCCTAATGAGATGTTAGGAAAGTTTCGTGATTGCAACTCTGTGTAGATGAAGGCGGAAGTTGATCGGAGTAATGGAATTTATTGTACGATTTTTTAAAACGGACATGTACATTTGGGTACTTAGGGCTCCTATTGAGATGTTAGGAAAGTGTGGTGATTGCCACTCAGTGAAAATGAATGTGAAAGCTGATCGGAGTAAAGGAATTTACCGTTCGATTTTTTAAAACGGACATGTACATTTGGGTACTTCACCCTCCTAATAGGATGTTAGGAAAGTGTGGCGGTTGCCACTCTGTGTAGATGAAGGCGGATGGTGATCAGAGTAAAGGAATTTATCGCACGATTTTTCAAAGCAGACATATAGATTCGTGTATATTAGTCTCCTAATGAGATGTTAGGAAAGTGTGGTGATGGCCACTCAGTGAAAATGAAAGTGAAAGTTGATCGCAGTAAAGGAATTTACCGTTCAATTTTTTAAAACGGACATGTACATTTGGGTACTTCAACTTCCTAATGAGATGTTAGGAAAGTGTGGTGATTGTCACGCCGTGACGATGAAGGCAGAAAATGATCAGAGTACTCGAAGTACGTTAATGTACGATTTTTTTAAACGGACATGTAAATTTGGCTACATCACCCTCCTAATAGGATGTTAGGAAAGTGTGGCGCTTGCCACTCTGTGTAGATGAATGCGGAAGTTGATTAGAGTAAAGGAATTTATCGTACGATTTTTAAAACGGATATTTACATTTGGGTATTTAAGGTTTATAATGAGATTTTAAGAAAGTGTGGCGATTACCATTCTGTGACGATGAAGGTGGAAGTTGATCAGAGTAAAGGAATTTATCGTACGATTTTTAAAAGAGACATTTACGTATGGGTACTTCAGCCTCACATCATGATGCTAGGAATATGTGGAGATCGCCACTTTGAGAACGGCTGCGGAAGTTAATCAGAGTAATGGAGTTAAACGAACGATTTTTTTTGAACAGACATATAGATTCGTGTACATTAGTCTCCTAATCGGATGTTAGGTAGGTGTGGTGATTACCACTGTGTGTAGATGAAGGCGGAAGTTAATCAGAGTAATGGAATTAAACGAAGGATTTTTTTAACAGACATAGATTCGTGTACATTAGTCTCCTAATCGGATGTTAGGTAGGTGTGGTGATTGCCACTCTGTGTAGATGAAGGCGGAAGTTGATCAGAGTAATGGAATTTATCGAACGATTTTTCAAAGCAGACATATAGATTCGTGTACATTAGTCTCCTAATGATATGTTAGGAAAGTTTCGTGATTGCCACTCTGTGTAGATGAAGGCGGAAGTTGATCGGAGTAATGGAATTTACCGTTCGATTTTTTAAAACGGACATGTACATTTGGGTACTTCAACTTCCTAATGAGATGTTAGGAAAGTGTGGTGATTGCCACTCTGTGACGATGAAGGCGGAAGTTGATCAGAGTACTCGAAGTACGTAATCGTACGATTTTTTAAAACGGACATGTACATTTGGCTCCTTGGGGCTCCTAATGAGATGTTAGGAAAGTGTGGCGCTTGCCACTCAGTAAAATGAAAGTAAAAGTTGATAAGGAATTTATCGTCCGATTTTTTAAAACGGACATCTACGTTTGGGTACTTCAGCCTCACGATGGATGCTAGGAATGTGTGGAGATTCCCACTCGGTGTAGACGAAGGCGGAAATTGATCTGAGTAATGAAATTAATCGCGCGATCCTGGTTCCCCGCTGATTTTACAACGATTACGTTCAAATAATTTAACGGGGATCGCAAAAAGGTGAAATGGTTTACGTTAGTTAGTTGAGGTGAGTTAACCTAAGTCAATTTAGCATGTCGGATATTGTTGAATCCTGAGCAAAACTTATTCTACCAATGTAGCGGAGTGCAATCCTCTACAAGATGATACTTGTACACGGAGCGCTCGATCGTTCCCGACGATTCAGTTCGATCCTCCCACACCTCCAGTTGGCAATGTTGAGGTGTAACAAGTTTTTACTTGATCCGTCCCCCCCCCACCCAACCCCTCCACCACTATCTTAGTACAGGCTCTCCCCAACCTCCTCTATTCGATAGTGTGTTCTCACGTTGACTGGACTGCTTAACGTCAGTCTCCATTCAACCACGAAAGCCGCTCGGACGAAGCAGCAACTGCAGCACCATGTCCCAAACCGTAATTATGAGCTCTTGCATCGTGGATATACAGTGCTTTTTTGACAATAATATGAACTATTTGGTCAAAGAGCTTACTGTCTACGATATCAACCATCATTCTCACGATCACTGCATCTTCAAACCTCCGCGAGGCTTTGTCATTCAAAGTGCAAAATTGAGGAGCGGCGCGAACCAGTGGGTAACAAACCATTACCATATGATACCCTGGGAGAAGGGGTTTGTGGAATACACTGAACTGTACAGTATTTTGGCGAGTACTCTATGTGAGTATAGTACAGTCTATATGAAAGGAGAGCAAAAAATTGATTTTCTGCGGACATTTTTGCAGAAAAATGGATTCAGGTCCATCCTTTCTTTCGTCAATGTCGAAAATATCGGATGCCCGAAATTCATGACCCTGCTGCTACCAATTTGGCCAGGAACACATTGCCTCACCCACGACCACCACCCCACAAGCTGCACATCGTATCGAGTTAAAGCAATCGCTAGATGGTTGCTCTACCAGTAATTGAAAACTAATTTTTTTGTAGAGAAGAAAATACGAAAAATGTATCGAAGAAAATTTTGTTTTCAAATTAGTTAAACATGAAAACGAATTTCACGAATTTTTTTGACGAATCGACAAAAGTCTTCCTACCCAAACGATTCAATGATGGAATTACCGACGATCAAATACAGTCATTCAACACCTCTCAAATTCGTCATCTTTTGCTCATCTACAAAGGAATGAAGAATCGTAGGCATGATATCGAATTTTGTTAATGACTAATATACAAGGATAAGACTACAAACCTCAGAAGAAATAGAGTAGAAACAAAGAGGAATAACGTCTAAGAAGAAGAAAATTATAACTTAATAAAAAGAAGTTGTTACTTACGTTTATTAATTTCTTCGACAGAAATGAAAGAAAAAAAATTGGTGTTATAAATTTGAATAAAGTTTCCGTTTATTTTGTTGAAACAAAAGCGTTTTCTTCTCATCCCTTTTATTGATGGTAACCCCCAAGCGCCAGATTCATTAGAGAATAGCGAGATGAGTGTGAAGAATGATGATGAGGAGGAGGAAGAGGTGAAGGAGAAGAAGAGAGAGAGAGAGAGAGAGACGGTGAGAAGGGGGTGTGAATAAATCAAAACGAATAATATAAAGGCGATATAAAATGTGCGATGGCCTTGTCAAAGCTAGTTGAAACATGATAGAACGAGTCAAGACATGCGTGCACCAGGAATTGAAAATTACAAAGTAAGCTACATCATTAACTCAGTTGCCGGTAATTTTAGTGATGATGGTGGTGATGGTGGTGGTGGTGGTGGTGGTTGTGGTGATGGTGATGGTGGTGATCGTGATGGTGGTGGTGGTGGTGGTGATGATGGTGGTGATGGTGATGGTGGTGGTGATGGTGGTGGTGGTGGTTGTGGTGGAGGTGATAATTATGATGGTGGTGGTGGTGATGATGGTGGTGATGGTGATGGTGGTGGTGATGGTGATTATCATGGTGGAGCGGTGATTGAATGACGTGTGTGTGTGTGTGTGGGGCGCGCTACGTGATTACGTCAGATAGAATACGTGAAGAAGGATCGACGATTCAATAGTATGGTGTCTTATAATCGATATAATTTCCTTCGGGAATGCGATGCAAAGGACTGTGTGACAGGAAGATGGGGGGAAGGGGGAGGGGGTGGGGCATGCGAGCGTCGAGGGGAAGGGGGATGCGGTGGCGGGGTAGTGAGGCGGGGAGTGGTGTGGGGTGAGGGTGGTGAGGTATGAGGGGTGTGGGGGGAGGGGTGTGGTGTGGGATGAGGTGTGAGGGTGAGGATGTGTTGGGTGTGAGGGGGTGATGGGTGAGGTGAAAAGGAATGAGGAAGTGCGGGGGGGGGAGGATGGGGGAGGGGGGAAGGGTTGGAGGAGTGTGAGGCAAGCTACGCAATTGCCTTGCCTATGAGTCGCAAACAGGCGATAATTGATTAGCGCGAGGCAAGCTACGCGATTCCCTCTCGCGAAGAAAGCGCGAACTCCCCCCCTCCCTCCCACCACCCCCTTAGTGGCGGGGGAGGAGTGCGAGGCAAGCTTCGTGATTCCCTCGCACGCGCGAAGTGACGTCACACTACCCCCACCCCTCCCACCTTCACACCACCCCCTGGGAGGCGGGGGAGGAGTGCGAGGCAAGCTGTGTGATTCCCTCGTCTCTGAGCCCCATGGTGTCCTAGAACGTACATTCTTATTCTACTCACATTGCACGAGTTTGCGTGGCAGAACACACTCACTTGAAACACTCATAATGAGCGAAAGACAGTCCTGGAAGTAGCTCACTAACACCTTTGAGCGATCCCCTATATAGGTGCGGCCTTCGGAATGAGGAGGGGAAAAAACCAGGTTTGAGCGTTCCTGGGGCGGCTGATAGCGTGTGTCCCGCTCACCACATCACTAGTGGCCGAGGGCTGACTCTGAGCAGCAGCCGAAAAATCCCTCATGCGTCTTAGTCCCGGTGGGTGGCCGGACTGGCAGCTGCGGCGCATGTGGGGGCCTCCCTTTGACCCTCAACGGACCAGCGAAAGGGGCTAGAATCAATATGCCTGAGGGGAGCTTCCAGGACACTGCCTCGAGCACCTCTCGCTCATACCACGAACACACACAACAAATGAACTCACAAGGATACACTACACCAGTCCGCTTCTTTAATCACCCCCAAATAAGTAAAAAACATGACAAAGTCAACTAAAACTTCAGCAGGTAATAAAACGCCACCTGCGCCTCTTCCTCGGGCTCGCCAAGCTCGACCCCTCCCTCTTCGGACGATGAGCAACCTACTCGTCGTCCAAACAAACAAGGGCGGAAAGAACCGGGCAAACCGCGTTCATCTCCCCTTCTCCCCTAGTAGCCCGGGCAACCCGGCTACTACAAGCACACGACACAGCGTGGACCCTAAACTGTCGGACATGGAGCAAATTTGCGCATACGTCCAAATCATCCACGGCCAGCTGGCACGGATGAGGGCCAACGCGACAGGACCTATGCGGGACCTCGTAACTAGTTGCCTCTTCGAAATTTCGAAGCTGGCTATAAAGCTAATGCCCCCAACGACATCGCCCCCTGCCACTCCCCCCCTGCAGGAAACTGTGGCGGCTGTCGTGAGGGAAGAGCTGCGTAGGGCAATTGCCCAGCAGCCAGTGCCACCAGCCCCCCAAACTCAAGGAGATTCAACGAGCCAGGGTAGTACCCCACGCCCCTCATATGCGGCAGTAGCCGCTACTGCGCCTTCCTCCCCCCCTCATGGAGCTGAGGCGGAATGGCAGCCTGCCAGGGCCAGGAAGCGCAGAGGGAAGCAGAAACAGGCCCCAACTAAGCAGGAAGTGCAGGCCGAGGGCAGCGCCCCGCCTATGCCTCCGCCCAAAAACAAGGGCAAAAATAAAAATAAAAACCAAAATAAAAGGCCTCCACCGCTTGCCAAACTCCCCCCTAAAAACCCACGACAAAACGTGGTAGTGGTTAGGCGGACATGTGAGGAAGGAGAGGCTGGTCCCTCCAACCCTGACGCAATGGAAGCGCTTATGCGGGGTGTCCCTGCTACGGACCTCCAAGCTCTGAGTGTCCGAGTGCTGAACATCCGCACCGCAGTAGGAGGTGGCGCCGTCATTGTGACGCATACGCCAGAAATGGCCAAGGCGCTCACGGTCCACATTTCCACAAAAAGGAGTTGAAGCTCCAAGCGTCAGCCCCCCTGGGTCGTTTCCCACGCCTGCTGCTGTGCGACGTGCGGACCGACCTTCAAAAAGAGGACTTGGCCCAACAAGTTGTTGAGCACAACCCTGCGTTAGGCTTGCAGCCGCAGGATGTCAGGCCTCTCTTCACCAAAAAGCGTGGCAGACAGAAGGATTGGGTGATTGAGGTATCACCCAGCCTGTACAAAAAACTAGAGGGGGCAAGGCACCTCCAAATAGCCTGGCAGCGGTGCGCCATACGAAAGTACCAAGCCCCCACTCAGTGCTACAAATGCCAGCGCTATGGCCACCTGGCAGTGGCCTGTACAAGACCTGTTGTGTGCGCCTGGTGCGCCTTGCCACATCTGAGTAAGGAATGCAAGCGTGATGCTCCCCTCAAGTGTGCCAATTGCGTCGAACGCAAAATCCAACAGGTCGCACAGGTCTGTTTCTTTATTTGATGACTGTACCTAAACCCTCGACGAGGGTTATATCAGTCATAGTAGTTGCGGTTTCGCTAATATGCAAGAGGCCGGCCCCTGCAGCATCTACCGAACTCAGACCTGTGGAGGTACGGCAGGTATTTGGTCGTTAGCCAGTCTCACCGTAGAGAGCTGTTGCCGGTGTGTTCCCGCGCGGAGGTGACCACCTGAGGAATCCCGTACCATCTGGGAGTAGTTCTTAATCTGGTTCCCTACCTGATCTTACTGTTTACTTGGGTGGCAAGTTTCAAAAGGACTGATCAACTATAACCACGTTTCTTAGCCATTACCTTCTTTGCGAACTTTGCAAAATGATTATAGGCTTCCTTTGTAGCAGTCAAAGCTGCTAAGTTCGTTTGCCCTCCCAACAACCGTCGCTCACTGTTGTAGAAACTACAGTGGAGCAGCACATGGTTTCTTGTTTCCTCCGCACTGGAGGCACAAGACGTGCATAATGGAGAGTCTTTTAGAGAAAAGAAGTGGAGCCGCGCATTGAAGTCACCATGTCCCGTGAGGAACTGGCTCGTCCAGTGGTCTGGCTCAACCCATTTTCTAGAAAGACGTTCACGGATGTCGGGGAAGAACTCATACGTATCACGTCCCTTTGACGAGGATTCCCATCTCGCTTGCCATTTCTCTAGAGCCCATTCATCGATGGGGGCAAGTTTCTGTTCTGTGGTGAGCTCCGCACGGAGTTCAGCCCAAAGCGGAGGAAGCTCCCGTTTCACTCTCCACTTGTCAATCATGCACTCAACAGCCAAATCAACTGGTAACTGACCAGTGATCACCTGGAGTGCTTCCGTTGATACAGTCTTGTAGGCCTTGGTGATCCACAGGAGCGCAGCTCTCTGGGATTGGGCCAATACTCTCTTTTGATTGACTGTTAGTTTGCTACCCCAGACAACGGGGCAGTAGCCAATCACACCTAAATAGATGGCCTTATACATGAGGATGGTGTCGTGGTAACACACACCCCAAGTGGCCTTAGTAATGGCACGCAGTGAGGCAAACCTTGCAATGGTAGTGCCTTTAAGGGACTGGAGGTGTTGGTTGAAACCCCACCTCTCACCTATATTCACTCCTAAATACTTGACGTGCTTTTCAAAAAGGAGCCTGTGGCCGCCAAAGCGTATTGTGGGTGGATTATTCACTTTCCCCTTCAAGAGGATTAGCTGGGTTTTTTCCTCAGCCACCTGCATCTTGACATGCTCGCACCATTGGTTGACAGTGCGGAGCACGTGGTGGGTTTTTCTTCAATTTGGCGGACTGACTCTGCAAAGATCAGCACAGTCAAGTCATCCACATAGGCGTACGGCTCGCAGTCAGTCTCCATGAGTTTCCTGAGAAGACCTTCGAAGAAGGCATTCCAGAGTGCTGGTCCTAGGACCGAGCCCTGTGGGCACCCCTTCTCAATCTTTCTCTGGACGGAGACATGCCTACTTTCGATCGTAGCAGTTCTGTCTGTCAGGTAACTTCTGACGAGCGAGTACAGGTTGCGGGGGATTCCCTACCTTTGAGTTCATTAAGGAGCGCTGGCCACCAAAGGTTGTCAAACGCCCCTCTGATGTCAATCAGAACTGCTACGACGTACTTAGCCGGTGCCAGCAGGGAAACACGCCGGATCTCGACAATGACATCCTGCGTGGACCTTCCTTTGGTACACCCGTATTGCCTGCCTGTGAGGTTGCGGCCAAAGACTCCTTCGAGGGACTGCAACATCAAGATTTCTAGTGTTTTGCCTAATATGGAAAGAAGGCTGAGTGGTCTCCATGATCGCGGGTCTGACTGATTGCGGTCGCCTCCCTTTTGAAGAGTGACAACACGCGCAGTCTTCCACTGAGTGGGGAACTGTCCGACCAGCAGACAGTCATTATATAAATTAAGGAGGCCGCTGGAGATCGTTCGCTCAGCCTTCCTTAGCATATTGCTTTCTATTTTATCCGGCCCAGGGGATTTGTTGGGCTTTAAGGTCGCAAGGGCCCTGCCGAGGTCGCCTGTTGTCCACAGTGGGATGTCGGGCTCGTTCGGAGGGTCCATGATCAGCTCCCTTGCTGCCCTCTGGGCTTCAGTGTCTCGAGCTACTTGGTCATCTGGGAACGCCTTCTCAAGGAGGGTTTCCAGTGAACGTTCGATGCTGCAGGCCCAGCCTGACTCATTTTGCATCGCAGCTAAGACCTGCTCTACATTTGCTTTTCCTATGGAGGACTTGTAGTGTCTGCCCCAGGGGTTCTCAGAGCTCTCCACTTCCACAAAATTTCGCCAGCCTTGCCGTTTGGCTCGTTTGATGGCGCGGTGGAAGGCCTTCTTCTCTTGGATGAAGGCAGTTCGGAGTGTTGCTCTGGCATCAGGGTCACGAGTGTTTTCGTACATCCTTCTGGCTCTATTTGCACTTTGCTTGAGGGGATTAAGTTCCTCAGTCCACCATGGGACTTTGATCGCCCTGTGCTTCTGTTGGCCAAGTACAGAGAGCCCAGCAGAGTGCAGTGCTGTGGTAAATGTGTCCACTTTGCTGTCCACCTCTTCAGGTGTGGATGCTTGCACTATTAGGTCGGTGTCTGCGGCACGCAGTTCACCTTCCAGTACCCTACAGAATTGTGGCCAGTCAGCATTTTTTGTGCGGAATCGCTTTTCACGCGTGTCTTTGCAGAGGATGTTGTCATCCGTGATGGCAAAGTCAATAACCATGTGATCGCTCTGCGTTGCACCTGGTACGACTCGCCAACCCTGCAATTTGAGTAGCAGGGTGTGAGACACGGCTGTGACGTCTATACACGACCTTCCTCCCGGACCATCATAGGTCGCCTCAGTCATGGGGTCGTTGGCAACAATCAAGTTGTACCTGGTGAGCAGCTCTATATACGCCTCGCCCGCCCCATCCAGGGTTGGGGATCCCCACAATGGTGATCTGGCATTTGCATCGGCACAGACTATGCAGGGTCGTCCTGATAGGCCTGCTAGAGCCCGCTCGAGTGGTTCAAGGCTGTTGGCAACTGGCGCGCCAAATTGCCTGTAAATGATATTACAACCAGCTCAAAGCCACCGGCTCGGATGAGCACAGCGGCCAAGTGCTGGCTGTTCAGGTGAGTGAGTGCGAGCATGTCAATGGACGGGTCGATGCAGGCCACTGCTGCCTTGGCTCCCGTTCTTGCTCCAGCCACCACTCGTGCCTGCGATCCGAGACCAAGAGTTTTGGATCCTATGTATGGTTCCTGTATGGCGAGAACACTGCAGCGTTTCTTGAGTGCATTTTGCAGCAACTCAGCCATAACTGGGCAACTCTTATTGGTGTTGTGCTGAAGGATTCGAACTGTTTTTGACCTATTCATAATCCACTCGTGACTCCTGGAGGGCAATTGCTCGCTGACGAATGGTACAGCGTGCGTCTCGTGTGGAGTGTGCAACCTGTTGGATTTTGCGTTCGACGCAATTGGCACATTTGAGGGAGCATCACGCTTGCATTCCTTACTCAGATGTGGCAAGGCGCACCAGGCGCACACAACAGGTCTTGTACAGGCCACTGCCAGGTGGCCATAGCGCTGGCATTTGTAGCACTGAGTGGGGGCTTGGTACTTTCGTATGGCGCACCGCTGCCAGGCTATTTGGAGGTGCCTTGCCCCCTCTAGTTTTTTGTATAGGCTGGGTGATACCTCTATTACCCAATCCTTCTGTCTGCCACGCTTTTTGGTGAAGAGAGGCCTGACGTCCTGCGGCTGCAAGCCTAACGCAGGGTTGTGCTCAACAACTTGTTGGGCCAAGTCCTCTTTTTGAAGGTCAATCCGCACGTCGCACAATAGCAGGCGTGGGAAACGACCCAGGGGGGCTGACGCTTGGAGCTTCAACTCCTTTTTTGTGGAAATGTGGCTCGTGAGCGCCTTGGCCATTTCTGGCGTTTCTGTCACAATGACGGCGCCACCTCCCACTGCGGTGCGGATGTCTAGCACTCGGACGCTTAGTGCTTGAAGGTCCGTAGCAGGGACACCCCGCATAAGCGCTTCCATTGCGTCAGGGTTGGAGGGACCAGCCTCTCCTTCCTCACATGTCCGCCTAACCACTACCACGTTTTGTCGCGGGTTTTTAGGGGGAAGTTTGGCAAGCGGTGGAGGCTTTTTATTTTTACTTTTGCCCTTGTTTTTGGGCAGAGGCGTAGGCGGGGCGCTGCCCTCGGCCTGTTTAGTTGGGGCCTTTTTATTCTTCCCTCTGCGCTTCCTGGCCCTGGCAGACTGCCATTCCGCCTCAGCTCCATGAGGGGGGGAGGAAGGCGCAGTAGCGGCTACTGCCGCATATGAGGGGCCTGGGGTACTACCCTGGCTCGTTGAATCTCCTTGAGTTTGGGGGGCTGGTGGCACTGGCTGCTGGGCAATTGCCCTACGCAGCTCTTCCCCACGACAGCCGCCACAGTTTCCCGCAGGGGGAGTGGCAGGGGGCGATGTCGTTGGGGGCATTAGCTTTATAGCCAGCTTCGAAATTTCGAAGAGGCAACTAGTTACGAGGTCCCGCATAGGTCCTGTCGCGTTGGCCCTCATCCGTGCCAGCTGGCCGTGGATGATTTGGACGTATGCGCAAATTTGCTCCATGTCCGACAGTTTAGGGTCCACGCTGTGTCGTGTGCTTGTAGTAGCCGGGTTGCCCGGGCTACTAGGGGAGAAGGGGAGATGAACGCGGTTTGCCCGGTTCTTTCCGCCCTTGTTTGTTTGGACGACGAGTAGGTTGCTCATCGTCCGAAGAGGGAGGGGTCGAGCTTGGCGAGCCGAGGAAGAGGCGCAGGTGGCGTTTTTATTACCTGCTGAAGTTTTAGTTGACTTTGTCATGTTTTTACTTATTTGGGGGTGATTAAAGAAGCGGACTGGTGTAGTGTATCCTTGTGAGTTCATTTGTTGTGTGTGTTCGTGGTATGAGCGAGAGGTGCTCGAGGCAGTGTCCTGGAAGCTCCCCCTCAGGCATATTGATTCTAGCCCCTTTCGCTGGTCCGTTGAGGGTCAAAGGGAGGCCCCCACATGCGCCGCAGCTGCCAGTCCGGCCACCCACCGGGACTAAGACGCATGAGGGATTTTTCGGCTGCTGCTCAGAGTCAGCCTTCGGCCATTAGTGATGTGGTGAGCGGACACATGCTATCAGCCGCCCCAGGAACGCTCAAACCTGGTTTTTCCCCCTCCTCATTCCGAAGGCCGCACCTATATAGGGGATCGCTCAAAGGTGTTAGTGAGCTACTTCCAGGACTGTCTTTCGCTCATTATGAGTGTTTCAAGTGAGTGTGTTCTGCCACGCAAGCCGTTGCAGTGTATTTAGTATCTGGAATATGTTGTGTATGTCAGTGTCGTGAGCTTTAAGCCCCTTTAAGGCCGGTTTTAACGACCACGCAGAGGATACGGCAGGAGAATTCTGTACCCCTTCCTGCGGGGGGTGTGTTCTGCGATCCCAGCTAAAGGTAGGGGGTTCCCAGTGTGTCATGTATGTGAATGAAGTGTAAGTTGTGTCCCTTTTAGTCCGGCTTATACGAACACGCAGGGAGTACGGCAGTGGAATTCTGGACCCCCTACTACAGGTCGCACACTCTACACGAGACGCACGCTGTACCATTCGTCAGCGAGCGATTGCCCTCCAGGAGTCACGAGTGGATTATGAATAGGTCAAAAACAGTTCGAATCCTTCAGCACAACACAAATAAGAGTTGCCCAGTTATGGCTGAGTTGCTGCAAAATGCACTCAAGAAACGCTGCAGTGTCCTCGCCATACAGGAACCGTACATAGGATCCAAAACTCTTGGTCTCGGATCGCAGGCACGAGTGGTGGCTGGAGCAAGAACGGGAGCCAAGGCAGCAGTAGCCTGCATCGACCCGTCCATTGACATGCTCGCACTCACTCACCTGAACAGCCAGCACTTGGCCGCTGTGCTCATCCGAGCCGGTGGCTTTGAGCTGGTTGTAATATCATTTACAGGCAATTTGGCGCACCAGTTGCCAACAGCCTTGAACCACTCGAGCGGGCTCTAGCAGGCCTATCAGGACGACCCTGCGTAGTCTGTGCTGATGCAAACGCCAGATCACCATTGTGGGGATCCCCAACCCTGGATGGGGCGGGCGAGGCGTATATAGAGCTGCTCACCAGGTACAACTTGGTTGTTGCCAACGACCCCATGACTGAGGCGACCTATGATGGCCCGGGAGGAAGGTCGTGTATAGACGTCACAGCCGTGTCCCACACCCTGCTACTCAAATTGAAGGGTTGGCGAGTCGTACCAGGTGCAACGCAGAGCGATCACATGGTTATTGACTTTGCCATTGCGGATGATAACATCCTCTGCAAAGACACGCGTGAAAAGCGATTCCGCACAAAAAATGCTGACTGGCCGCAATTCTTTAGGGTACTGGAAGGTGAACTGCGTGCCGCAGACACCGACCTAATAGTGCAAGCATCCACACCTGAAGAGGTGGACAGCAAAGTGGACACATTTACCACAGCACTGCACTCTGCTGGGCTCTCTGTACTTGGCCAACAGGAGCACAGGGCGATCAAAGTCCCATGGTGGACTGAGGAACTTAATCCCCTCAAGCAAAGTGCAAATAGAGCCAGAAGGATGTACCAAAACACTCGTGACCCTGATGCCAGAGCAACACTCCGAACTGCCTTCATCCAAGAGAAGAAGGCCTTCCACCGCGCCATCAAACGAGCCAAACGGCAAGGCTGGCGAAATTTTGTGGAAGCGGAGAGCTCTGAGAACCCCTGGGGCAGACACTACAAGTCCTCCATAGGAAAAGCAAATGTAGAGCAGGTCTTAGCTGCGATGCAAAATGAGTCAGGCTGGGCCTGCAGTATCGAACGTTCACTGGGAAACCCTCCTTGAGAAGGCGTTCCCAGATGACCAACTAGCTCGAGACACTGAAGCCCAGAGGGCAGCAAGGGAGCTGATCATGGACCCTCCGAACGAGCCCGACATCCCATTGTGGACAACAGGCGACCTCGGCAGGGCTCTTGCGACCTTAAAGCCCAACAAATCTCCTGGGCCAGATAAAATAGAAAGCAATATGCTAAGGAAGGCTGAGCGGACAATCTCCAGCGGTCTCCTTAATTTATTTAATGACTGTCTGCAGGTCGGACAGTTCCCCACTCAGTGGAAGTCTGCGCGCGTTGTCACTCTTCAAAAGGGAGGCGACCGCAATCAGTCGGACCCGCGATCATGGAGACCACTCAGCCTTCTTTCCATATTAGGCAAAACACTAGAAATCTTGATGTTGCAGTCCCTCGAAGGAGTCTTTGGCCGCAACCTCACAGGCAGGCAATACGGGTGTACCAAAGGAAGGTCCACGCAGGATGTCATTGTCGAGATTCGGCGTGTTTCCCTGCTGGCACCGGCTAAGTACGTCGTAGCAGTTCTGATTGACATCAGAGGAGCGTTTGACAACCTTTGGTGGCCAGCGCTCCTTAATGAACTCAAAGGTAGGGGAATCCCCCGCAACCTGTACTCGCTCGTCAGAAGTTACCTGACAGACAGAACTGCTACGATCGAAAGTAGGCATGTCTCCGTCCGGAGAAAGATTGAGAAGGGGTGCCCACAGGGCTCGGTCCTAGGACCAGCACTCTGGAATGCCTTCTTCGAAGGTCTTCTCAGGAAACTCATGGAGACTGACTGCGAGCCGTACGCCTATGTGGATGACTTGACTGTGCTGATCTTTGCAGAGTCAGTCCGCCAAATTGAAGAAAAACTCCACCACGTGCTCCGCACTGTCAACCAATGGTGCGAGCACGTCAAGATGCAGGTGGCTGAGGAAAAACCCAGCTAATCCTCTTGAAGGGGAAAGTGAATAATCCACCCACAATACGCTTTGGCGGCCACAGGCTCCTTCTTGAAAAGCACGTCAAGTATTTAGGAGTGAATATAGGTGAGAGGTGGGGTTTCAACCAACACCTCCAGTCCCTTAAAGGCACTACCATTGCAAGGTTTGCCTCACTGCGTGCCATTACTAAGGCCACTTGGGGTGTGTGTTACCACGACACCATCCTCATGTATAAGGCCATCTATTTAGGTGTGATTGGCTACTGCCCTGTTGTCTGGGGTAGCAAACTAACAGTCAATCAAAAGAGAGTATTGGCCCAATCCCAGAGAGCCGCGCTCCTGTGGATCACCAAGGCCTACAAGACTGTATCAACGGAAGCACTCCAGGTGATCACTGGTCAGTTACCAGTTGATTTGGCTGTTGAGTCCATGATTGACAAGTGGAGAGTGGAACGGGAGCTTCCCCCGCTTTGGGCTGAACTCCGTGCGGATCTCACCACAGAACAGAAACTTGCCGCCATCGATGAATGGGCTCTAGAGAAATGGCAAGCGAGATGGGAATCCTCGTCAAAGGGACGTGATACGTATGAGTTCTTCCCCAACATCCGTGAACGTCTTTCTAGAAAATGGGTTGAGCCAGACCACTGGACGAGCCAGTTCCTCACGGGACATGGTGACTTCAATGCGCGGCTCCACTTCTTTTCTCTGAAAGACTCTCCATTATGCACGTCTTGTGCCTCCAGTGCGGAGGAAACAAGAAACCATGTGCTGCTCCACTGTAGTTTCTACAACAGTGAGCGACGGTTGTTGAGAGGGCAAACGAACTTAGCAGCTTTGACTGCTACAAAGGAAGCCTATAACCATTTTGCAAAGTTCGCAAAGAAGGTAATGGCTAAGAAACGTGGTTATAGTTGATCAGTCCTTTTGAAACTTGCCACCCAAGTAAACAGTAAGATCAGGTAGGGAACCAGATTAAGAACTACTCCCAGATGGTACGGGATTCCTCAGGTGGTCACCTCCGCGCGGTAACACACGGGCAACAGCTCTCTACGGTGAGACTGGCTAACGACCACATACCTGCCGTACCTCCACAGGTCTGAGTTCGGTGGATGCTGCAGGGGCCGGCCTCTTGCATATTAGCGAAACCGCAACTTCTATGACTGATATAACCCTCGTCGAGGGTTTAGGTACAGTCATGAAATAAAGAAACAGATCTGTACTCTGTCGCCACACTGTGCTCACCCTGCAGTAGGGGGTCCAGAATTCCACTGCCGTACTCCCTGCGTGTTCGTATAAGCCGGACTAAAAGGGACACAACTTACACTTCATTCACATACATGACACACTGGGAACCCCCTACCTTTAGCTGGGATCGCAGAACACACCCCCCGCAGGAAGGGGTACAGAATTCTCCTGCCGTATCCTCTGCGTGGTCGTTAAAACCGGCCTTAAAGGGGCTTAAAGCTCACGACACTGACATACACAACATATTCCAGATACTAAATACACTGCAACGGCTTGCGTGGCAGAACACACTCACTTGAAACACTCATAATGAGCGAAAGACAGTCCTGGAAGTAGCTCACTAACACCTTTGAGCGATCCCCTATATAGGTGCGGCCTTCGGAATGAGGAGGGGGAAAAACCAGGTTTGAGCGTTCCTGGGGCGGCTGATAGCGTGTGTCCCGCTCACCACATCACTAATGGCCGAAGGCTGACTCTGAGCAGCAGCCGAAAAATCCCTCATGCGTCTTAGTCCCGGTGGGTGGCCGGACTGGCAGCTGCGGCGCATGTGGGGGCCTCCCTTTGACCCTCAACGGACCAGCGAAAGGGGCTAGAATCAATATGCCTGAGGAGCTTCCAGGACACTGCCTCGAGCACCTCTCGCTCATACCACGAACACACACAACAAATGAACTCACAAGGATACACTACACCAGTCCGCTTCTTTAATCACCCCCAAATAAGTAAAAAACATGACAAAGTCAACTAAAACTTCAGCAGGTAATAAAAACGCCACCTGCGCCTCTTCCTCGGGCTCGCCAAGCTCGACCCTCCCTCTTCGGACGATGAGCAACCTACTCGTCGTCCAAACAAACAAGGGCGGAAAGAACCGGGCAAACCGCGTTCATCTCCCCTTCTCCCCTAGTAGCCCGGGCAACCCGGCTACTACAAGCACACGACACAGCGTGGACCCTAAACTGTCGGACATGGAGCAAATTTGCGCATACGTCCAAATCATCCACGGCCAGCTGGCACGGATGAGGGCCAACGCGACAGGACCTATGCGGGACCTCGTAACTAGTTGCCTCTTCGAAATTTCGAAGCTGGCTATAAAGCTAATGCCCCCAACGACATCGCCCCCTGCCACTCCCCTGCGGGAAACTGTGGCGGCTGTCGTGAGGGAAGAGCTGCGTAGGGCAATTGCCCAGCAGCCAGTGCCACCAGCCCCCCAAACTCGAGGAGCAACAACGAGCCAGGGTAGTACCCCAGGCCCCTCATATGCGGCAGTAGCCGCTACTGCGCCTTCCTCCCCTCATGGAGCTGAGGCGGAATGGCAGCCTGCCAGGGCCAGGAAGCGCAGAGGGAAGCAGAAACAGGCCCCAACTAAGCAGGAAGTGCAGGCCGAGGGCAGCGCCCGCCTATGCCTCCGCCCAAAAACAAGGGCAAAAATAAAAATAAAAACCAAAATAAAAAGCCTCCACCGCTTGCCAAACTCCCCCCTAAAAACCCACGACAAAACGTGGTAGTGGTTAGGCGGACATGTGAGGAAGGAGAGGCTGGTCCCTCCAACCCTGACGCAATGGAAGCGCTTATGCGGGGTGTCCCTGCTACGGACCTCCAAGCTCTGAGTGTCCGAGTGCTAGACATCCGCACCGCAGTAGGAGGTGGCGCCGTCATTGTGACGGAAACGCCAGAAATGGCCAAGGCGCTCACGAGCCACATTTCCACAAAAAAGGAGTTGAAGCGTCAGCCCCCCTGGGTCGTTTACCACGCCTGCTGCTGTGCGACGTGCGGACCGACCTTCAAAAAGAGGACTTGGCCCAACAAGTTGTTGAGCACAACCCTGCGTTAGGCTTGCAGCCGCAGGATGTCAGGCCTCTCTTCACCAAAAAGCGTGGCAGACAGAAGGATTGGGTGATTGAGGTATCACCCAGCCTGTACAAAAAACTAGAGGGGGCAAGGCACCTCCAAATAGCCTGGCAGCGGTGCGCCATACGAAAGTACCAAGCCCCCACTCAGTGCTACAAATGCCAGCGCTATGGCCACCTGGCAGTGGCCTGTACAAGACCTGTTGTGTGCGCCTGGTGCGCCTTGCCACATCTGAGTAAGGAATGCAAGTGTGATGCTCCTCAAGTGTGCCAATTGCGTCGAACGCAAAATCCAACAGGTCGCACACTCTACACGAGACGCACGCTGTACCATTCGTCAGCGAGCGATTGCCCTCCAGGAGTCACGAGTGGATTATGAATAGGTCAAAAACAGTTCGAATCCTTCAGCACAACACAAATAACAGTTGCCCAGTTATGGCTGAGTTGCTGCAAAATGCACTCAAGAAACGCTGCAGTGTCCTCGCCATACAGGAACCGTACATAGGATCCAAAACTCTTGGTCTCGGATCGCAGGCACGAGTGGTGGCTGGAGCAAGAACGGGAGCCAAGGCAGCAGTAGCCTGCATCGACCCGTCCATTGACATGCTCGCACTCACTCACCTGAACAGCCAGCACTTGGCCGCTGTGCTCATCCGTATATAGAGCTGCTCAGCAGGTACAACTTGGTTGTTGCCAACGACCCCATGACTGAGGCGACCTATGATGGCCCGGGAGGAAGGTCGTGTATAGACGTCACAGCCGTGTCCCACACCCTGCTACTCAAATTGCAGGGTTGGCGAGTCGTACCAGGTGCAACGCAGAGCGATCACATGGTTATTGACTTTGCGATTACGGATGATAACATCCTCTGCAAAGACACGCGTGAAAAGCGATTCCGCACAAAAAATGCTGACTGGCCGCAATTCTTTAGGGTACTGGAAGGTGAACTGCGTGCTGCAGACACCGACCTAATAGTGCAAGCATCCACACCTGAAGAGGTGGACAGCAAAGTGGACACATTTACCACAGCACTGCACTCTGCTGGGCTCTCTGTACTTGGCCAACAGAAGCACAGGGCGATCAAAGTCCCATGGTGGACTGAGGAACTTAATCCCCTCAAGCAAAGTGCAAATAGAGCCAGAAGGATGTACCAAAACACTCGTGACCCTGATGCCAGAGCAACACTCCGAACTGCCTTCATCCAAGAGAAGAAGGCCTTCCACCGCGCCATCAAACGAGCCAAACGGCAAGGCTGGCGAAATTTTGTGGAAGCGGAGAGCTCTGAGAACCCCTGGGGCAGACACTACAAGTCCTCCATAGGAAAAGCAAATGTAGAGCAGGTCTTAGCTGCGATGCAAAATGAGTCAGGCTGGGCCTGCAGTATCGAACTTTCACTGGAAACCCTCCTTGAGAAGGCGTTCCCAGATGACCAACTAGCTCGAGACACTGAAGCCCAGAGGGCAGCAAGGGAGCTGATCATGGACCCTCCGAACGAGCCCGACATCCCATTGTGGACAACAGGCGACCTCGGCAGGGCTCTTGCGACCTTAAAGCCCAACAAATCTCCTGGGCCAGATAAAATAGAAAGCAATATGCTAAGGAAGGCTGAGCGGACAATCTCCAGCGGTCTCCTTAATTTATTTAATGACTGTCTGCAGGTCGGACAGTTCCCCACTCAGTGGAAGTCTGCGCGCGTTGTCACTCTTCAAAAGGGAGGCGACCGCAATCAGTCGGACCCGCGATCATGGAGACCACTCAGCCTTCTTTCCATATTAGGCAAAACACTAGAAATCTTGATGTTGCAGTCCCTCGAAGGAGTCTTTGGCCGCAACCTCACAGGCAGGCAATACGGGTGTACCAAAGGAAGGTCCACGCAGGATGTCATTGTCGAGATTCGGCGTGTTTCCCTGCTGGCACCGGCTAAGTACGTCGTAGCAGTTCTGATTGACATCAGAGGAGCGTTTGACAACCTTTGGTGGCCAGCGCTCCTTAATGAACTCAAAGGTAGGGAATCCCCGCAACCTGTACTCGCTCGTCAGAAGTTACCTGACAGACAGAACTGCTACGATCGAAAGTAGGCATGTCTCCGTCCGGAGAAAGATTGAGAAGGGGTGCCCACAGGGCTCGGTCCTAGGACCAGCACTCTGGAATGCCTTCTTCGAAGGTCTTCTCAGGAAACTCATGGAGACTGACTGCGAGCCGTACGCCTATGTGGATGACTTGACTGTGCTGATCTTTGCAGAGTCAGTCCGCCAAATTGAAGAAAAACCCACCACGTGCTCCGCACTGTCAACCAATGGTGCGAGCACGTCAAGATGCAGGTGGCTGAGGAAAAAACCCAGCTAATCCTCTTGAAGGGGAAAGTGAATAATCCACCCACAATACGCTTTGGCGGCCACAGGCTCCTTCTTGAAAAGCACGTCAAGTATTTAGGAGTGAATATAGGTGAGAGGTGGGGTTTCAACCAACACCTCCAGTCCCTTAAAGGCACTACCATTGCAAGGTTTGCCTCACTGCGTGCCATTACTAAGGCCACTTGGGGTGTGTGTTACCACGACACCATCCTCATGTATAAGGCCATCTATTTAGGTGTGATTGGCTACTGCCCTGTTGTCTGGGGTAGCAAACTAACAGTCAATCAAAAGAGAGTATTGGCCCAATCCCAGAGAGCGGCGCTCCTGTGGATCACCAAGGCCTACAAGACTGTATCAACGGAAGCACTCCAGGTGATCTCTGGTCAGTTACCAGTTGAGTTGGCTGTTGAGTGCATGCTTGACAAGTGGAGAGTGAAACGGGAGCTTCCGCGGCTTTGGGCTGAACTCGGTGCGGATCTCACCACAGAACAGAAACTTGCCGCCATCGATGAATGGGCTCTAGAGAAATGGCAAGCGAGATGGGAATCCTCGTCAAAGGGACGTGATACGTATGAGTTCTTCCCCAACATCCGTGAACGTCTTTCTAGAAAATGGGTTGAGCCAGACCACTGGACGAGCCAGTTCCTCACGGGACATGGTGACTTCAATGCGCGGCTCCACTTCTTTTCTCTGAAAGACTCTCCATTATGCACGTCTTGTGCCTCCAGTGCGGAGGAAACAAGAAACCATGTGCTGCTCCACTGTAGTTTCTACAACAGTGAGCGACGGTTGTTGAGAGGGCAAACGAACTTAGCAGCTTTGACTGCTACAAAGGAAGCCTATGACCATTTTGTAAAGTTCGCAAAGAAGGTAATGGCTAAGAAACATGGTTATAGTTGATCAGTCCTTTTGAAACTTGCCACCCAAGTAAACAGTAAGATCAGGTAGGGAACCAGATTAAGAACTACTCCCAGATGGTACGGGATTCCTCAGGTGGTCACCTCCGCGCGGTAACACACGGGCAACAGCTCTCTACGGTGAGACTGGCTAACGACCACATACCTGCCGTACCTCCACAGGTCTGAGTTCGGTGGATGCTGCAGGGGCCGGCCTCTTGCATATTAGCGAAACCGCAACTTCTATGACTGATATAACCCTCGTCGAGGGTTTAGGTACAGTCATGAAATAAAGAAACAGATCTGTGTGGTCTGGTATTCTAATCCTCGGTCAGACCTGATTCTAAAGACATTTTTCTGAGTGAAGGTGATTGATTCATAACATAATGAAGATATCTCCCGAGCGCCAAATGAACCTCTCTCCTGTTTTTGAACGTGTATGCAAATAGATAGCGTGAGTAGTCACACACAAAAATCACAATATAGGAATCTCCTAATCTAAAGTTATTCGGACTAACAGGACCCATTACATCAGAATGCAAGATTGCTAATGGTGTATCAGCCCGACGTCTAACCTGAGATTGTGATTTCCCAATTGTGTTTGCCTGATGACAATTCTCACAGTTCAAAATATCTTTTATGAAATTGACATATTCGAGTTCAGGTAGTACTTTCTTGGCCTTTTCAAGGTACTGCATGGAGGCATGATTCAAGCGCAAATGCCACAGAATGCCTGACCTCTGTGGTGGAGATTTATTCAAATTATCTGTATCAAATTTTGCAAGTTTGAGGTCCAAGGAGTCAAGTTTGAGATCAAGGTTATCTGCCGTCAAGACCTTCTCAGGTTTCCTCCCTCCCAGACTTGCATGATCCACATCAGGTTGAGTCTCAGACTCCCTCCCTCCCACCTGATCAATGCTCGAAGGCACCCTGTCGAGTTAGTGGAGCTACAAGGCTGATCCTGAGAAGTGGCAAAACTCAGTCAACCTTACATTCCCTTTTTTTTTCTTTTTTTAAATAAGAGTAACACACAGGTTACCCCTTTTAGTGGTGGGAGAGCAAATGGGCAATCAATCCACTCGAGATTATCTTTAAAGTAACCAGTTTCGATAATCTTTCCTGATGAATCTTGAATGAAGTCTTTCCAAAAAGAAAGGATCTGAAATCCTAGCAGAAGGTTTTTCAAACGTAAAGAATTAGACGTAGGATTACGGCAATCAGCGGCAACATGTAGATTGAAAGACCGCATTTAAAACAAATCTTATTTGCCCTGAAGCCGACATCCCAAGTCGCTTTACAGTACGTACATACTAGTTTCTTTGTTGAGATGAGACTTTCCGGACAGTCCCACCGGCAAATTTACTAGAATTTTTACCGGCTGGCCTGCCGGGGATCCCACCTCCACTGACGCCTTTTTTCCTCGCCTCCACCCAAGGAAGGAGCTATCCTCGAACGAATGAGGCTACAGCTGAACCCACTCAACGACTGACCTCCTCGCAGCTGCTCCTCGAGGAGCATGTCACGAAGCTCAGCCTGGGAGAATCTAGACCCATGTAGTTCAGCCCTCTAGTACGTGACAGTCCCCTCGATCGACAGCCCGAAAATGGTCATTCTGTTGTCGGGGGTCAGCATAATCGAATGCAAGAAGGCTAACCTCCTCCGTAGTTTATCAAAACGGCTCAGAAACTCAATGGCGTTTTCATGTTTGGGGTCAAAACGTATTGAGTTGAACTCACTTATTAGACGTTAAAGCCGAACTGTGGAGAGAGAATCACAGGTCCTGTGGACCTTATCCATGATCTCCTTTGGATCTGTAATGTCTTGTACCAGATCCTGGATATATGACGACAAGGATTCAAGAATGAAATACTGGACCTTTCTTCCAGCTACGACACGGTCATGCTGAGAGAAAGCAGCTGGGGCAGATTCGCTCGGGTCAAGAAGGAAAATACATGCTCGACTCTCAATCTGCCCGACAACACTTCTTTTCAAATATTCGAACTAGTCCTTCTTATTCGGTTTATTATCCAAAGGATGAAAACGGACGTCTATCTTGCGCGCCCTGTATGTTTCATAAATAGTAAGGTTTTCCAAGAATAACCCAGGGCGCTCAAGATGATTCAAGTGACGCATAGGAAAACCAGAGAGACGCTGCCTGCCCAGTAGTACAAGGTGAGGAATCAACCTCCGTAACAGATTCAAAATTATTGCTCACGCCACCATCCACGTAGCCTGAGGCAAGAGACAAGTTTGAGACAGAAGGTAAATTTGAGGCAAAAGGCAATGAGGTAGCACGACCATGAGCACGAACCAACGGAGCAGAATGATCCAGTGAGGCTGATGCCTGAGCTTGGACCATAAGAACATGCTGGGACAGCTCTACATATTTGCGGTCCAAATCAGATAGCTTGTTATTTAGTTGTTCAAAGCTTACATCCATCTGCTGTTTTAAACCGTCAAGATACCTGACAAAACCCGCGTCGGGTGATTTTGTGTCTAATGCCCTGAGGGCCTCAATATCAGAAGTCTGTGATTGAGCAGTTGGCTCTCCGGTTCATGTAGTGGAGAATGGCCAAAACGTGTGCCTTCACACATCCATCCAGAGATACATCCTCCAAAGAGTACAATCTGGACTCAAAAATTCACGATTTCTGATACCTGGAAAAAGTTCAAATTAGTTTTTGTTTCGAAAGAACCCCATGGATGAAAGATTATTTACAGAGTAGAATGAGACTTCATGTCACTGTTGTATGCCGGCCGGCGTAAATGCAAGCAAGAACTGTAGAAATCTGTAACATCCACTGGTTATTATTAAACAGATATATGCGTAACACAACACAAGGTACGTGATAGCCTCAAACACTTGCTCTCTGAATATCAAGATAAAAGATACAAAAACTTATTGGCGTGCACACGAAGAAAGGCTGACATCCGATTTGCGTTTTCGAACTTAATTTAAAATTTTAAGACACCAACAAGATTCATGAGCGAGTAATTGTGCATTTTGTTCATGAAAAAGGTACTCAAAATTTCATTTTACATAGCAAGAGGAAATATGTTCATATTTCTCACTGCGCCGCTTCTGCTGGAATCAAAACCTGAGCCTAGGAGTTTGGCCTAAGAACGTGTTATCTCTAAAAGAGCACGACTGGATGCCATCGTCCCGCAAGGTCAACAGAACGGAATTGACAGGAACGAGTCCCAAATTGATTTAAAAAACAAGGCCGATTATCAATTCTTGGTAGGGCACTCCGCTACAGTGACTATATTTTCGTTCGTCGTTTTTCCTGCGCCTAACCATTTATAAATGGTCGAGTCAAAGGATTCTCAGGCCTTTTAACCTCCGAGGACCAAGGCCCGATGCAAATGTCCTCTGTTCAGACACGGCCCATTTGATTCTGGTGTAGAATGAATCCGATTATCCACGTCGGCACTCAGAATTGGGTACCCTGGAAACGCCGAGTAGGATACAAATTGTGCACTATCGGTTTGCGGTCAATTAATACAAGTTAATTAAGTGTGCACACCAAAACCGATCTTTACTCGACTCAGGTTAACGACTAACAAGCGTTATCGCGTGTCTGGGCACCCATGGATTTTGTTGGGATCAAAATCGCATGAGCTGTACCTAGGGTACTGGAGACAGGAAAAATTCAAATACGACGAACCTGTACGGCTCTAGAAAGCGAAAGGGTCGTGGTTGGCCATTCCCCACAATTCAAAACCCTGTACAGAGTCACTGTCAGATTACCTAACAAAGAGGACAGAAAAATAATCCGACGATGATCTCCGATGACATTGAATCAAGTCTAACCAAGGGAATCAGAATACGAAATTTCAAAAATCGGCAAAAAAAACTTCAGCGGCCATCTTGTCTTGTTGTTGAGTAGTGCGTCATTTTTTAACAGGGAGGGTAAAAGACGGCAAGCATTTTGAGGAGAGCCCTACAACAAGAATCAGCAAAATCAGGCGACTGCGAAGTGTAATTGGGCTTTTACCGGGATACGGATACTATTCCAAGCAAAAGCTCGTTTTAGAACGCACGTAGCCAGGATCCCTACGATATCGTGCCAGCTAAACGGTTCAAACGAGGCTACTTCAGAGGTGAATGAGACTATCATTCTGATTCAAGCCGAGTCAAAATACTGTAAATATTCAAAGTACACTTACCAGTTCGAAGTTCGTTTAGTGATAGTAAAAGGTTTAAGTTCAATTAAGTACACGGAGAAATAGGAGAATATCACTCCGTACTCGTTGTAAGACAAATCAGTTTTCGATACGACGCAATACCTAAACGGAAGCGATGTGAGAATAGGAATGGGGGACGAGGCGAAGCCGAGACACCATCGGGAACTGAACCACCTGAACATCTGGTAATCACCTACTAGAGTGCGTCACACATTCCACATTTGAGTCAAGTAATACATACGAAATATACCATGCACCACAGTAATGAACAAACATTCAGGGTCAATTATTCGAACTAGCAAATAGTACTCCAATTCAAAAGAGCCAGCAGGCTCAAAGTACTAATCACTCGGATCGACTTTTGATTGAACCGGCATCCCCTATGGTTGTCCAAATTCGGACTATGCCTCACTTTGAGGACCTTATTCCGACAGATTTAATGTTGCCTCAGGTAGGCACATAATTTAATAGTATTGTTACGGATACGTAGCTATATCGCAGTATGTGAGAATGCACTTGGAACAGAGAGTTTTATTCGCAATTACACTCAGAAGGTTTTACCACCACAAACACTGGGTGGTGTGGTGTACCGCCCATGGAACGGCGCTATCGAGACGAACGGCTGAGCATCGGCATTCTCCCCCTTCCCCCTAGAGAGAAGGCTTCACTATTGTTTCTCCTCCTTGCCGTAAACCATATCACCGGCACGAGGAGTGATAGTTAGATAAGGTACCAGCTTGAGAACCGAATTCGAGGTGGCGAGTAGCCCAAATACGGAGTTAGCCGAATCGAGAGTGCTTGCTCAGCAGAGGACGATCGCCGAGCCTTCCACCGAAATTTTTCCTAGTCTCCTAGCACCTTCTCTTCCTTCTCAATCACCTTTCTTCCTTCTTTCGCACCTTTTGGTATTTCCTTTTTATTATCGTTAATCCTCCGACCCCTCAGTTTCGGCCACGTCGGAGCCAAATTCCGTAATAGTTATTAGTAACTACCCGCATCCTGTTTATAACAACCAGCTGTTTGTCGTTTGGAATATATTTGAGAATCAAGCATTGGCGTGTGATTATTGGAATCGAACACTCGTGTTAATTGTATACTTATATATTTTCGAGTATATTACATTTTGGCGCGGTCGTTAGAGATGGTTTCACAATCGGAGGTCGGTGGTCGAACTGGTCGGGTTGTGAACACAGTTAATTTGATATCCGTTTTGAGTAGCAGGTGAGTGAGTTTAATTCAATATGGATTTCGCTATAAAACCGGGATTCTTCAATCGCATTTAGACGAAAATGCAGCCAGTTGCTGTGGGCTACGTGGCCTAGCGAATTTGAACTCTTTTTAGTAGCCGCTGATATGACGGCTTTAATGAGGAAGTGAGCTTTGATGTTGAACTGTGAGGGCAGCGAGATTCACGAAATTTTTCGAAACTTGGAAAATGTGGACCAGATGATGCTAAGGAAAACTGTCAGAGTTCAAATGTTATTGGGAACTAAATCTGAAAATCTGAGGAAAGAAATGTTGAAGAAACATAAATTGACAATGAAAGAGGTTCTCGATTTTGGTAAATCGGAGGAGATTGTTAAAGCTCAAATCAATAATTTTTCGGGTGCAAGAAGTTTTGATTTTGTTCAAAATGTTACGCGATTATTTTTCTATTGTGAGGGAACTTGGCACAGAAAGACATGATAAATAAATCAAAATATCTGGTGCATAGCAACACACAACTTTCCGCCACCCCCGTAATTTCGAACACCAGCTACATATGCGGGCGCTATATCTTCGTTCAACGCATTTTTACAGGAACATTTATGAAAACAAAATGTACGTACTTACTAGGTAGTTGAGAGTACTCCGTAAGTTTGATCGAAATCATTAGAGCCGTTTTTGAGACAATTGGAATACCGATAAATTAATATTCGACAAATCTCCTTTTCTGAGTTAACTTGGCTTATATCTCCGTTCAACATATATATACAGAAATAATTATGGAGAACGAAATGTTGGTGTGGGTGATTGAAAGACACTCTGTAAGATTGATCACATCTGGTGAAGCAGTTACTCTGGAATTTACGGAAATGTTAGAAAAAACGTTGTTTCCGACACATTTTCATGTTTATCCCTGTTCAATAGACCGTCACAGGAACATTTATTGAGAGGAATATGTAGGTATCAACTATTTGAAAACATCCTGTGAGTTTGGTGAAAATCGCTGAAGCCGTTTTGCCAAAAAGAGTAAAAAACCTATTTTGCTTCAGGGGCTCATATCTCCGTTCACTGTATTTTCATGGAGATATGTATAGAGAAGAAAAGTTAGGTATTGATTAGGAAAAGATAATTTGAAAGTTTAATCAAAATCGTTAGAGCCGTTTTCGAGAAAAATGCGAAAAACACGGGTTTTTGGTACATTTTCGTCCCCCCCCCCTTCCCATCGGCCGAAATCGTCCATAACCTTATTTTGGTGTCTAAAAAAATAACGAACAAAACAAAAAAAGAACCAGCTCAATCGGATCAGCCGTTCTCCCGCAAATCGAACTACAGACACACACACACACACACACACAGATCTGTTTCTTTATTTCATGACTGTACCTAAACCCTCGACGAGGGTTATATCAGTCATAGAAGTTGCGGTTTCGCTAATATGCAAGAGGCCGGCCCCTGCAGCATCCACCGAACTCAGACCTGTGGAGGTACGGCAGGTATGTGGTCGTTAGCCAGTCTCACCGTAGAGAGCTGTTGCCCGTGTGTTACCGCGCGGAGGTGACCACCTGAGGAATCCCGTACCATCTGGGAGTAGTTCTTAATCTGGTTCCCTACCTGATCTTACTGTTTACTTGGGTGGCAAGTTTCAAAAGGACTGATCAACTATAACCATGTTTCTTAGCCATTACCTTCTTTGCGAACTTTACAAAATGGTCATAGGCTTCCTTTGTAGCAGTCAAAGCTGCTAAGTTCGTTTGCCCTCTCAACAACCGTCGCTCACTGTTGTAGAAACTACAGTGGAGCAGCACATGGTTTCTTGTTTCCTCCGCACTGGAGGCACAAGACGTGCATAATGGAGAGTCTTTCAGAGAAAAGAAGTGGAGCCGCGCATTGAAGTCACCATGTCCCGTGAGGAACTGGCTCGTCCAGTGGTCTGGCTCAACCCATTTTCTAGAAAGACGTTCACGGATGTTGGGGAAGAACTCATACGTATCACGTCCCTTTGACGAGGATTCCCATCTCGCTTGCCATTTCTCTAGAGCCCATTCATCGATGGCGGCAAGTTTCTGTTCTGTGGTGAGATCCGCACGGAGTTCAGCCCAAAGCGGGGGAAGCTCCCCTTTCACTCTCCACTTGTCAATCATGCACACAACAGCCAAATCAACTGGTAACTGACCAGTGATCACCTGGAGTGCTTCCGTTGATACAGTCTTGTAGGCCTTGGTGATCCACAGGAGCGCGGCTCTCTGGGATTGGGCCAATACTCTCTTTTGATTGACTGTTAGTTTGCTACCCCAGACAACAGGGCAGTAGCCAATCACACCTAAATAGATGGCCTTATACATGAGGATGGTGTCGTGGTAACACACACCCCAAGTGGCCTTAGTAATGGCACGCAGTGAGGCAAACCTTGCAATGGTAGTGCCTTTAAGGGACTGGAGGTGTTGGTTGAAACCCCACCTCTCACCTATATTCACTCCTAAATACTTGACGTGCTTTTCAAGAAGGAGCCTGTGGCCGCCAAAGCGTATTGTGGGTGGATTATTCACTTTCCCCTTCAAGAGGATTAGCTGGGATTTTTCCTCAGCCACCTGCATCTTGACGTGCTCGCACCATTGGTTGACAGTGCGGAGCACGTGGTGGGTTTTTCTTCAATTTGGCGGACTGACTCTGCAAAGATCAGCACAGTCAAGTCATCCACATAGGCGTACGGCTCGCAGTCAGTCTCCATGAGTTTCCTGAGAAGACCTTCGAAGAAGGCATTCCAGAGTGCTGGTCCTAGGACCGAGCCCTGTGGGCACCCCTTCTCAATCTTTCTCCGGACGGAGACATGCCTGCTTTCGATCGTAGCAGTTCTGTCTGTCAGGTAACTTCTGACGAGCGAGTACAGGTTGCGGGGGATTCCCCTACCTTTGAGTTCATTAAGGAGCGCTGGCCACCAAAGGTTGTCAAACGCTCCTCTGATGTCAATCAGAACTGCTACGACGTACTTAGCCGGTGCCAGCAGGAAACACGCCGAATCTCGACAATGACATCCTGCGTGGACCTTCCTTTGGTACACCCGTATTGCCTGCCTGTGAGGTTGCGGCCAAAGACTCCTTCGAGGGACTGCAACATCAAGATTTCTAGTGTTTTGCCTAATATGGAAAGAAGGCTGAGTGGTCTCCATGATCGCGGGTCCGGCTGATTGCGGTCGCCTCCCTTTTGAAGAGTGACAACGCGCGCAGACTTCCACTGAGTGGGGAACTGTCCGACCTGCAGACAGTCATTAAATAAATTAAGGAGACCGCTGGAGATTGTCCGCTCAGCCTTCCTTAGCATATTGCTTTCTATTTTATCTGGCCCAGGAGATTTGTTGGGCTTTAAGGTCGCAAGAGCCCTGCCGAGGTCGCCTGTTGTCCACAATGGGATGTCGGGCTCGTTCGGAGGGTCCATGATCAGCTCCCTTGCTGCCCTCTGGGCTTCAGTGTCTCGAGCTAGTTGGTCATCTGGGAACGCCTTCTCAAGGAGGGTTTCCAGTGAAAGTTCGATACTGCAGGCCCAGCCTGACTCATTTTGCATCGCAGCTAAGACCTGCTCTACATTTGCTTTTCCTATGGAGGACTTGTAGTGTCTGCCCCAGGGGTTCTCAGAGCTCTCCGCTTCCACAAAATTTCGCCAGCCTTGCCGTTTGGCTCGTTTGATGGCGCGGTGGAAGGCCTTCTTCTCTTGGATGAAGGCAGTTCGGAGTGTTGCTCTGGCATCAGGGTCACGAGTGTTTTGGTACATCCTTCTGGCTCTATTTGCACTTTGCTTGAGGGGATTAAGTTCCTCAGTCCACCATGGGACTTTGATCGCCCTGTGCTTCTGTTGGCCAAGTACAGAGAGCCCAGCAGAGTGCAGTGCTGTGGTAAATGTGTCCACTTTGCTGTCCACCTCTTCAGGTGTGGATGCTTGCACTATTAGGTCGGTGTCTGCAGCACGCAGTTCACCTTCCAGTACCCTAAAGAATTGCGGCCAGTCAGCATTTTTTGTGCGGAATCGCTTTTCACGCGTGTCTTTGCAGAGGATGTTATCATCCGTAATCGCAAAGTCAATAACCATGTGATCGCTCTGCGTTGCACCTGGTACGACTCGCCAACCCTTCAATTTGAGTAGCAGGGTGTGGGACACGGCTGTGACGTCTATACACGACCTTCCTCCCGGGCCATCATAGGTCGCCTCAGTCATGGGGTCGTTGGCAACAACCAAGTTGTACCTGGTGAGCAGCTCTATATACGCCTCGCCCGCCCCATCCAGGGTTGGGGATCCCCACAATGGTGATCTGGCGTTTGCATCAGCACAGACTACGCAGGGTCGTCCTGATAGGCCTGCTAGAGCCCGCTCGAGTGGTTCAAGGCTGTTGGCAACTGGTGCGCCAAATTGCCTGTAAAATGATATTACAACCAGCTCAAAGCCACCGGCTCGGATGAGCACAGCGGCCAAGTGCTGGCTGTTCAGGTGAGTGAGTGCGAGCATGTCAATGGACGGGTCGATGCAGGCTACTGCTGCCTTGGCTCCCGTTCTTGCTCCAGCCACCACTCGTGCCTGCGATCCGAGACCAAGAGTTTTGGATCCTATGTACGGTTCCTGTATGGCGAGGACACTGCAGCGTTTCTTGAGTGCATTTTGCAGCAACTCAGCCATAACTGGGCAACTCTTATTTGTGTTGTGCTGAAGGATTCGAACTGTTTTTGACCTATTCATAATCCACTCGTGACTCCTGGAGGGCAATCGCTCGCTGACGAATGGTACAGCGTGCGTCTCGTGTAGAGTGTGCGACCTGTTGGATTTTGCGTTCGACGCAATTGGCACACTTGAGGGGAGCATCACGCTTGCATTCCTTACTCAGATGTGGCAAGGCGCACCAGGCGCACACAACAGGTCTTGTACAGGCCACTGCCAGGTGGCCATAGCGCTGGCATTTGTAGCACTGAGTGGGGCTCGGTACTTTCGTATGGCGCACCGCTGCCAGGCTATTTGGAGGGGCCTTGCCCTCTAGTTTTTTGTACAGGCTGGGTGATACCTCAATCACCCAATCCTTCTGTCTGCCACGCTTTTGGTGAAGAGAGGCCTGACATCCTGCGGCTGCAAGCCTAACGCAGGGTTGTGCTCAACAACTTGTTGGGCCAAGTCCTCTTTGAAGGTCGGTCCGCACGTCGCACAGCAGCAGGCGTGGGAAACGACCCAGGGGCTGACGCTTGGAGCTTCAACTCCTTTTTTGTGGAAATGTGGCTCGTGAGCGCCTTGGCCATTTCTGGCGTTTCCGTCACAATGACGGCGCCACCTCCTACTGCGGTGCGAATGTCTAGCACTCGGACACTCAGAGCTTGGAGGTCCGTAGCAGGGACACCCCGCATAAGCGCTTCCATTGCGTCAGGGTTGGAGGGACCAGCCTCTCCTTCCTCACATGTCCGCCTAACCACTACCACGTTTTGTCGTGGGTTTTTAGGGGAGTTTGGCAAGCGGTGGAGGCTTTTTATTTTGGTTTTTATTTTTATTTTTGCCCTTGTTTTTGGGCGGAGGCATAGGCGGGCGCTGCCCTCGGCCTGCACTTCCTGCTTAGTTGGGGCCTTTTTCTGCTTCCCTCTGCGCTTCCTGGCCCTGGCAGGCTGCCATTCCGCCTCAGCTCCATGAGGGGAGGAAGGCGCAGTAGCGGCTACTGCCGCATATGAGGGCCTGGGGTACTACCCTGGCTCGTTGTTGCTCCTCGAGTTTGGGGGCTGGTGTCACTGGCTGCTGGGCAATTGGCCTACGCAGCCCTTCCCTCACGATAGCCGCCACAGTTTCCCGCAGGGGGAGTGGCAGGGGGCGATGTCGTTGGGGGCATTAGCTTTTATAGCCAGCTTCGAAATTTCGAAGAGGCAACTAGTTACGAGGTCCCGCATAGGTCCTGTCGCGTTGGCCCTCATCCGTGCCAGCTGGCCGTGGATGATTTGGACGTATGCGCAAATTTGCTCCATGTCCGACAGTTTAGGGTCCACGCTGTGTCGTGTGCTTGTAGTAGCCGGGTTGCCCGGGCTACTAGGGGGAGAAGGGGGAGATGAACGCGGTTTGCCCGGTTCTTTCCGCCCTTGTTTGTTTGGACGACGAGTAGGTTGCTCATCGTCCGAAGAGGGAGGGGTCGAGCTTGGCGAGCCCGAGGAAGAGGCGCAGGTGGCGTTTTTATTACCTGCTGAAGTTTTAGTTGACTACACACAGATCTGTTTCTTTATTTCATGACTGTACCTAAACCCTCGACGAGGGTTATATCAGTCATAGAAGTTGCGGTTTCGCTAATATGCAAGAGGCCGGCCCCTGCAGCATCCACCGAACTCAGACCTGTGGAGGTACGGCAGGTATGTGGTCGTTAGCCAGTCTCACCGTAGAGAGCTGTTGCCCGTGTGTTACCGCGCGGAGGTGACCACCTGAGGAATCCCGTACCATCTGGGAGTAGTTCTTTATCTGGTTCCCTACCTGATCTTACTTTTACTTGGGTGGCAAGTTTCAAAAGGACAGATCAACTATAACCACTTTTCTTAGCCATCACCTTCTTTGCGAACTTTGCAAAATGGTTGTAGGCTTCCTTTGTAGCAGTTAATGCTGCTAAGTTCGTTTGCCCACCCAACAACCGTCGCTCACTGTTGTAGAAACTACAGTGGAGCAGCACATGGTTTCTTGTTTCCTCCGCACTGGAGGCACAAGACGTGCATAATGGAGAGTCGTTCAGGAAAAGAAGTGAAGCCGCGCATTGAAGTCACCATGTCCCGTGAGGAACTGGCTCGTCCAGTGGTCTGGCTCAACCCATTTTCTAGAAAGACGTTCGCGGATGTTGGGGAAGAACTCATACGTATCACGTCCCTTTGACGAGGATTCCCATCTCGCTTGCCATTTCTCTAGAGCCCATTCATCGATGGCGGCAAGTTTCTGTTCTGTGGTGAGATCCGCACGGAGTTCAGCCCAAAGCGGGGAAGCTCCGTTTCACTCTCCACTTGTCAATCATGCACTCAACAGCCAAATCAACTGGTAACTGACCAGTGATCACCTGGAGTGCTTCCGTTGATACAGTCTTGTAGGCCTTGGTGATCCACAGGAGCGCAGCTCTCTGGGATTGAGCCAATACTCTCTTTTGATTGACTGTTAGTTTGCTACCCCAGACAACGAGGCAGTAGCCAATCACACCTAGATATATGGCCTTATACATGAGGATAGTGTCGTGGTAACACACACCCCAAGTGGCCTTAGTAATGGCACGCAGTGAGGCAAACCTTGCAATGGTAGTGCCTTTAAGGGACTGGAGGTGTTGGTTGAAACCCCACCTCTCACCTATATTCACACCTAAATACTTGACGTGCATTTCAAGAAGAAGCCTGTGGCCGCCAAAGCGTATTCTGGGTGGATTATTCACTTTCCCCTTCAAGAGGATTAGCTGGGTTTTTTCCTCAGCCACCTGCATCTTGACATGCTCGCACCATTGGTTGACAGTGCGGAGCACGTGGTGGGTTTTTCTTCAATTTGGCGGACTGACTCTGCAAAGATCAGCACAGTCAAGTCATCCACATAGGCGTACGGCTCGCAGTCAGTCTCCATGAGTTTCCTGAGAAGACCTTCGAAGAAGGCATTCCAGAGTGCTGGTCCTAGGACCGAGCCCTGTGGGCACCCCTTCTCAATCTTTCTCCGGACAGAGACATGCCTGCTTTCGATCGTAGCAGTTCTGTCTGTCAGGTAACTTCTGACGAGCGAGTACAGGTTGCGGGGGATTCCCCTACCTTTGAGTTCATTAAGGAGCGCTGGCCACCAAAGGTTGTCAAACGCCCCTCTGATGTCAATCAGAACTGCTACGACGTACTTAGCCGGTGCCAGCAGGGAAACACGCCGGATCTCGACAATGACATCCTGCGTGGACCTTCCTTTGGTACACCCGTATTGCCTGCCTGTGAGGTTGCGGCCAAAGACTCCTTCGAGGGACTGCAACATCAAGATTTCTAGTGTTTTGCCTAATATGGAAAGAAGGCTGAGTGGTCTCCATGATCGCGGGTCTGACTGATTGCGGTCGCCTCCCTTTTGAAGAGTGACAACGCGCGCAGTCTTCCACTGAGTGGGGAACTGTCCGACCTGCAGACAGTCATTAAATAAATTAAGGAGGCCGCTGGAGATAGTCCGCTCAGCCTTCCTTAGCATATTGCTTTCTATTTTATCTGGCCCAGGAGATTTGTTGGGCTTTAAGGTCGCAAGGGCCCTGCCGAGGTCGCCTGTTGTCCACAATGGGATGTCGGGCTCGTTCGGAGGGTCCATGATCAGCTCCCTTGCTGCCCTCTGGGCTTCAGTGTCTCGAGCTACTTGGTCATCTGGGAACGCCTTCTCAAGGAGGGTTTCCAGTGAGCTTTCGATGCTGCAGGCCCAGCCTGACTCATTCTGCATCGCGGCTAAGACCTGCTCAACGTTAGCTTTTCCTATGGAGGACTTGTAGTGTCTGCCCCAGGGGTTCTCAGAGCTCTCCGCTTCCACAAAGTTTCGCCAGCCTTGCCGTTTGGCTCGTTTGATGGCGCGGTGGAAGGCCTTCTTCTCTTGGATGAAGGCAGTTCGGAGTGTTGCTCTGGCATCAGGGTCACGAGTGTTTTGGTACATCCTTCTAGCTCTATTTGCACTTTGCTTGAGGGGATTTAGTTCCTCAGTCCACCATGGGACTTTGATCGCCCTGTGCTTCTGTTGGCCAAGTACAGAGAGCCCAGCAGAGTGCAGTGCTGTGGTAAATATGTCCACTTTGCTGTCCACCTCTTCAGGTGTGTATGCTTGCGCTATTAGGTCGGTGTCCGTGGCACGCAGTTCACCTTCCAGTACCCTACAGAATTGTGGCCAATCAGCATTTTTTGTGCGGAATCGCTTTTCACGCGTGTCTTTGCAGAGGATGTTGTCATCCGTAATGGCAAAGTCAATAACCATGTGATCGCTCTGCGTTGCACCTGGTACGACTCGCCAACCCTGCAATTTGAGTAGCAGGGTGTGAGACACGGCTGTGACATCTATACACGACCTTCCTCCCGGACCATCATAGGTCGCCTCAGTCATGGGGTCGTTGACAACAATCAAGTTGTACCTGGTGAGCAGCTCTATATACGCCTCGCCCGCCCCATCCAGGGTTGGGGATCCCCACAATGGTGATCTGGCATTTGCATCGGCACAGACTATGCAGGGTCGTCCTGATAGGCCTGCTAGAGCTCGCTCGAGTGGTTCAAGGCTGTTGGCAACTGGTGCGCCAAATTGCCTGTAAATGATATTACAACCAGCTCAAAGCCACCGGCTCGGATGAGCACAGCGGCCAAGTGCTGGCTGTTCAGGTGAGTGAGTGCGAGCATGTCAATGGACGGGTCGATGCAGGCCACTGCTGCCTTGGCTCCCGTTCTTGCTCCAGCCACCACTCGTGCCTGCGATCCCAGACCAAGAGTTTTGGATCCTATGTATGGTTCCTGTATGGCGAGAACACTGCAGCGTTTCTTGAGTGCATTTTGCAGCAACTCAGCCATAATTGGGCAACTCTTATTGGTGTTGTGCTGAAGGATTCGAACTGTTTTTGACCTATTCATAATCCACTCGTGACTCCTGGAGGGCAATCGCTCGCTGACGAATGGTACAGCGTGCGTCCTGTGTAGAGTGTGCAACCTGTTGGGTTTTGCGTTCGACGCAATTGGCACACTTGAGGGGAGCATCACGCTTGCATTCCTTACTCAGATGTGGCAAGGCGCACCAGGCGCACACAACCGGTCTTGTACAGGCCACTGCCAGGTGGCCATAGCGCTGGCATTTGTAGCACTGAGTGGGGGCTTGGTACTTTCGTATGGCGCACCGCTGCCAGGCTATTTGGAGGTGCCTTGCCCCCTCTAGTTTTTTGTACAGGCTGGGTGATACCTCAATCACCCAATCCTTTGTCTGCCACGCTTTTGGTGAAGAGAGGCCTGACATCCTGCGGCTGCAAGCCTAACGCAGGGTTGTGTTCAAGAACTTGTTGCGCCAAGTCCTCTTTTTGAAGGTCAGTCCTCACGTCGCACAATAGCATGCGTGGGAAGCGACCTAGGGGGGCTGACGCTTGGAGCTTCAACTCCTTTTTCGCGGAAATGTGGCTCGTGAGCGCCTTGGCCATTTCTGGCGTTTCCGTCACAATGACGGCGCCACCTCCTACAGCGGTGCGGATGTCTAGCACTCGGACGCTTAGGGCTTGGAGGTCCGTAGCAGGGACACCCCGCATCAGTGCTTCCATTGTATCAGGGTTGGAGGGACCAGCCTCTCCTTCCTTACATGTATGTCTAACCACTACCACGTTTTGTCGTGGGTTTTTAGGGGGGAGTTTGGTAGGCGGTGGAGGCTTCTTCTTTGGTTTTTATTTTTACCTTTGTTTCTGGGCGGAGGCGTAGGCGGGGCGCTGCCCTCGGCCTGCACGTCCTGCTTAGTTGGGGCCTTTATTCTTCCCTCTGCGCTTCCTGGCCTTGGCAGGCTGCCATTCCGCCTCAGCTCCATGAGGGAAGGCGCAGTAGCGGCTACTGCCGCATATGAGGGGCCTGGGGTACTACCCTGGCTCGTTGTTGCTCCTTGAGTTTGGGGGGCTGGTGGCACTGGCTGCCGGGCAATTGCCCTTCGCAGCTCTTCCCTCACGACAGCCGCCACAGTTTCCCGCAGGGGGGTAGTTGCAGGGGGCGATGTCGTTGGGGGGGCATTAGCTTTTATAGCCAGCTTCGAAATTTCGAAGAGGCAACTAGTTACGAGGTCCCGCATAGGTCCTGTCGCGTTGGCCCTCATCCGTGCCAGCTGGCCGTGGATGATTTGGACGTATGCACAAATTTGCTCCATGTCCGACAGTTTAGGGTCCACGCTGTGTCGTGTGCTTGTAGTAGCCGGGTTGCCCGGGCTACTAGGGGGAGAAGGGGGAGATGAACTCTGCAAAAGTAATTACTATCCTTCTTCAAAAAATTTTTGTTTTCAGCCTCAATAATTATCTGTATACCAATTGCTCAATAACGGTCCTGCGATGAGCATGGGCAGCACAATAAATTCCAGAACTGTAAGCGCTACTGCTTTCTGCTGCCGTAAAGCGTTGTTTGACCAAGTTCAAATTAACTGAGTGATAAATGAATTGATCAAATAGAATCAGCCATGTACACAAGTGAATTGACGTAGAGCTAAGAAAAGTTGTGTATTGCAACGCACCAGACATTTTCAAGTATTTTACTCGGTTGTCGGTGGTTATGCTTGGTGACGTGTAGTGTTGTTAAAGGCAGATGATTGTTCGATCGCGAATTGTAAAGATATAAAGACATACAAATGTACTAAACATCTTTCTTACAATTGGTGTCAGAAGTGGGATATTACGTTCCGTGACCGCGTTCCGTTGTGTGTTATCCTCCCTAGATTCCTATAATAACCGGGCGGAGGAAGATCAGGATCAGGAAGAAAATTTGACTCCCGAAGCAGAGCCATGGATGCACTCATAACACTTACTTTCGGACGTTGAGGAAACCATCATCATAACACAGATAAACGAACATTTAACACACTTTAAACAAAGTTTAATAAACGATTTAGAGGTGTGAAATGTTCTGCGACCCGTCCATGAGTTTATGGCCAAAGCTCAGTCACCCCTTACAACTTCATTCACCTCTTCTCAACCACTAAAGAAGTGTTTGGCAGCGCCAAGGAAAGTGGCGCCATTTGATGGGTCAACTAAGCTGCACTCTTATCTCGTTCAATTCGAGACTATTGCTAGTGCGAATGGGTGGGATGAAGATGCAAAGGCAATTGCACTCTCTTGTGATTTACCAGGGCCAGCTTCAACACTTCTTAGTGACGTCAGTCCTCCCAGAACTTACCAACGTCTGGTTACAGCCTTGGTATGGTACGCAAAACCAGTCACAAATGTATTTAACCCTCTTAAGTGCATGAGTTCAGAAACCTGACGAGGACCTTAGACAATTTCATCAAGCCATTTGTACTCTCGCTCGAACTTCAGTTTCCGACGTAGAAGAACATGGAACACGGGAGCTTCGTGAAACTGAAGGCAGAAGAGCAATTGACACCCTTTTTCTAATCACTATGTCTGATGCTCTCATAATTGCTCAACGCGTGGAAGCTGCCTTACAAAGGGATCGTACCTATCGAGAAACAAGCTTGCGAGGTGCAGAAGCCCTGGATAGATGTCAAGATATATTGCAGCCTAACAATAACTTCACAATATTGACTGGCAGTGAGCTACAGCTTGATCCAGTTAAATCGGCAAGCAACCTAAATCGAATACAGCAACAGGTAATGAATTAAGTTCATCCACAACCTTTTAGACATACGGGCACTCGTCCCAATCGGGACTAAGTTGTTTGTTGGAGATGCGATGAATGGGGTCACTATAGTCGTGGCTGTCCCACATGGCGTACCAACGAAAAACCGAGAACAACCTTCCAGTGAAACGACCGGCGGCCAAACTAACTGGGCGAAGTTTGGCACAAATTCATCAGCCCAATGACCTTACCAGACAGGAAGAGGAATCTGAATCCGTACAGAATTAGAGGCAGTGGGTCCCTGAGTTTGTGGGAACATGTTGATACGATTCCTTGCAAATTGTTGGTGGACACAAGAGCAACCGCAACCGCAACATTCGTGTCTCCACATATTTTGGAAAAGGCCAACATTCTTCCATGTTCTGGTACTGAAAGCGTGCTGCGGACTGCTCCTGGAGTGATTTTATCCATTGTGGGTCAGGCTACAGTGGTTTTGGATGTGGGGGATGGCATAATACGGGCACATACAGCTGTAGTAGCCCCAATAGGAGAAGACTGTATTGTGGGGCTAGATTTCCTTCAAAACGATGGGTGTATAATTGATTTGGCAGAGCGAAGTTTAAAGATTAAAGATGTTGTTATTCCGTTTTACGTTGTTGATTCCTTCATGTTAGATACTTTGAAGAATAATGAACTATTGGAGGAGATGATGATCTGTCCCTTGGTTTCCAGTAACGTTGGAGAGATGGAACATGTACGAAACTTGGAACAACAGTGTGATGTACCGTTCCATGTCAGAGGACTCTTTACAAAGCTGCAGAGTAGTCTTACGCCGAGTCAACTGGAACTAATTCGCCTGTTGCTAAATGAGTTCTGTGATGTATTTTCTACACAGACAACTGATTTGGGTCAAATAAAGGACATAGAGCATTGTAGTCCTCGCAGATTCGCCCATACGCCAAGTTCCACGACGTATTCCCCCCCCCCCATAGGCTTCAGGAGGTAGATGAATTGACAGCGGAAATGGAGCGAGGAGGTATAATTGAGTCTTCAAACAGTGGGTGGACCAGTTCCATCATGGCAAGAAAGACGGTTCGACTCGTTTTTGCATCGACTACCGACGCCTGAATGATGTGACACGTAAGGACTCATATCCACTCCCTCACATCGACGATCTCCTTGTAGATCTACATGGCAGCAGATCAAGTACCAACGAACCACAAGTCGTTGGTCAGAAACAAATGAAAGAGTAGAGTACTTCATGGTGAACTTGAACAAGGTTTTAGGATCAGCAGTAATTGAAGGTAGAAATTGGGAAGATGGTTTCACCAGAGTACTTATTGCAATATCGTGATACACAGCACAGTTCAACTTGTGAGTCGCCAGTAAAAGCTCTAATAGTACTTACCTAGAATGCAGGAGAATATCTTCGAAGACGATAAGCTTGTGACAAATGAAGAAATTAGTCAACAGAAAATGAAGCAATACGCTGACCAGAAAAGACACGTGAAAACTCATGAATTGGAACAGAATGATGCAGTGCTGGTACGACATTAAAAACGAAAAAAACTGTCCTCTCCGTGTTGACGCCAACGGATATCGCCAGAGCTGTTCAACTGTTTGGCGACTCCAACTGATCTCCTCTCGAATCCCCATCAACGTGCAACTCGCACAAACTCGTTGGCCACATCCCCACATTGCCGGATTTCATTGCGCCTACGATCGGCGACTTGAGCTGTTCCTCAATCGTTTGCATTCCTTTTAATTCCCGGTCTCTGGATCCGAAGGGTACTCAGGATAGCCAACAATACTGACATTTTGGACAAGGTAATGTGCCATTCAACCCCGACACATAATATCACTTTCCATGTGGGGCTCGATCCCTATTAAATACTTTGTTTGGTCTTCCTCCAGGAACACCCGAAAGGAGGAGAGGAGGAGAAGACAAAACGGATTTCCCTCCGCTTCAATTCGTCTCCTACCAAAAGTCTTGGTCAGAATGTTCAGTCTTTATTTTTTTTTGTTCCTGAATAATTTCTTTTACCCAGTATTCGACATTTAACGAGAGCATTATTCCTTTTTTTCTTTACGTTTGTCTGTACAGAGCTCTTAGCTACATTTTATCAAGTGTCCATGAAACCACTACGCATTTGTATCAATACAGTCCACTTTTACCTTTAATTTTGCAGTTCATTTTTTTCTCCATTCATTTCTCGCATTTTTTCAGGTTCAGTTTTCTTTCTCTTTCCTTTTTTTTAAACAGGCATCAGTTTGACCGTAGCCCCGATCCCGGCTACACAATTTACGCCACATTCCGTATGATCGAGATGCCGGCAATGTTAAGGAAGTGTGTGGAACCTGAATTAGTCAGCCATTGGAGCCTTAACACATCTGCGGGGTCTAATAACATCAGGTCCAGCTGAAGTGAAGTTGCTGACACGGTACTTATGTGCCTTGTCCTTGAGGACTAGGGAACTCAAAACGCTGGCTAAGGATTCCCTATAGGGAACAGGGGACGCCACACACTCCTGAAGAATAGGCTGCACTTTCTCATGCCCTGTATCCTCAAGCACCTCAGCCACGACTCTACACGGATTCCACCTCCAAAACTTCTGGGCCCACTGGTACTCCAGCGGCCTCATCCTCTTAGCTGCCCTACCACCACGTGCTGTGGGCAGATTTGAGGAGAAATCTCAATTGTGGTCGGGTCAACACACACACCATTTTCCCAAATAGTGTTTTTCGGACTCAGTAGGTCTCAAAACGTTGTGATCCGAAGAGAACTCAATTTTTTCTCAGCCGATTACATAACTTTTCTTTTTACTAAGTCCAAGGAAAGTAAAAACATAGATGGAGCGCTAGGCATTTCCCTTATGTCGCACCAAACTCTTCTCAGTCGGAAAAAAGTGGCAACAATTACCGAACTGGACGAAGAATAACTAAGACTCGAACTGAGTATTTACTGAGCGCCGAACCACTTGCACCTGGCCGCTTCATTTTCCGAAAAAAAGGTACTGAGGGCGGCGCTGAGCCATGTTAATTTTCGTTTTTACAGTTCGTTAAGTAGTCAACGGCAGATGATTAGGGGGCGCATTTCCAGTGTTTGCTCACGACGGATTTATTGGCGGCCAAGGGCCTTCGAATTACTCGGAAAGAAATGAAAAAGGGAAAATTGAAATGAGGAGAAGTTGTAGAGTGGTGATGAGCGGTGGCAGGGGAGGAGAACTGCAGCGTCGATTTTCCCGAAGCAACTGTTAAATAATTAAAAAGTTCAGGGCCGGCAGTTGAGTGGAGCCCGCCTTCTTTTCTCAACGAGATTTACGAGGGCGATGAAAAAAGTGCGAATTATCGTGGGCACAGGCACCTGGCGGCTCGGACGATTTTCGAGTAAATTATGAGCTCTTACTATCTTATCCGATTATCGTTTTCCAGCCCTCACCCTGTACTCAAAAATATCATTTTGAACAAGCAGAACGTTTTTGGAGCGGGGCAGAGTTTTTTCATACCATATTTTTATATTGGAAGCAAAAGTTTTGTCAGTGTGTTACTCAATCTACGTCAGTTTACTCGAAGTTTGCTGAGAGCGTTTCGGCTTCCTCATGCACCTTTTAGCTTATTCTCATTAATTTAACCCGAAGTCCTTGGCTATTCTTCGATTCTCCATGACGCCTAAAAATGTTCAACTTTGGCGGGCCGAACCATCGTTATTGCCCCCTCCCCTGGGAGGTTACAAAATCCTCGCTCCGCTAGTCGAATAGCCAACCTTCCCCTCTACCTCCGCGCTCCTGTCAGTCGAATAGTCAACAGCTCGAGTGAAGCTCTCTAATCTTTCTCTTCTGTCATATTTCCATGAGATCTCTCTTGTAACTCCTTTGGTTTATTATTCACCTATGTTTTTCGTCAGAAAAAAATTCCTCCCCCCCCCCCTGCGACAAAATTAGATAGGGACGTTTCAAGGGGTATCGGGATTCCAAATCTACTGTGTCCGTTCATCGTTGTTTTATACCTTTAACGTGGTCTAAAAATCCGTTCTTTCATCTAAGAATCCCATTTGGTAAAATCGCAGATGTGTCCACCTGCCCGGCAATCCGATCGGGCAAAGACCATGGTTGTTATGGGTAAAAATGGTTTGAAAAATCCACCAAATCGCCTTGTTCGGCATCTGAGAAATAGGACGAGTCAAGTTTGGTTGGGGGGGGGGGGGGGGAGGGAATTGGTAAGACGAAAAAATACTATGGGGTGCCCACAATGATCCGTGCTCGGCCCTCAGTTTTGAAAGAAAGAGTGGAAGGAGAAGGGTAGGAAATGGTCCAAGCTGGAGGAGAAAGGAAATAGGATATTGGGAGTGATACAGGAGTGGTGTACAGAAAGTAAGATGAAGGTACCGGAAGGGGCCAGATAGAATAGAAAACAATATGCTAAGCAAGGCTGAGAGGACAATCTCCAGCGGACTCAGGGGAAGTCTGCGCGTGTTGTCACTCTTCAAAGGGAGGTGGTTGCAATAAGTCAGACCCGTGATCATGGAGTCTGCTCAGCCTGTTTACCTGACGGATAGAACTGCTACGATCGTATGCAGGCACGTCTCCGTCCAGAGAAAGATTGAGAAGGGGTGCCCACAGGACTCGGTCCTAGGACTAGCACTCTGGATACGCCTATGTGGAAGACTTGACTGTGCTGATCCTTGTAGAGTTAGTCAAACTAAAGAAAAAACCCGCCTTGTGCTCCACACCCTCACCCAATGGTGCGAGCATGTCAAGATGTTGACGGCGGAGGATAAAACCCAACTAATCCTCTCGAAAGGAAGAGCAAATAGCCAACCCACAATACGCATTGACGGCCACAGGCTACTTCTTGATAAGCACGTCAAGTACTTAGGAGTGAATATTGGTTAGATTTGGGGCTTCACCAACACACCTAATCCCTTAACAGCACTACCATTGCAAGGTTGGCCTCACTGCGTGCAATTACTAAGGCCACTTGGCGTGTGTGTAACCGTGACACCATCCTCATGTGATCCATCTATCTAGGCGTGATTGGCTACTGCCCCATTGTCTGGGGTAGCAAACTAACTGTCAATCAAAAGAAAATACTGGCCCGATCCCCGCTCCCAGTTGACATGGCCATTGAGTACAAGGTTGACAAGTGGAGAGTGAAACGAGAGCATCCCCGCTTATGGCTGAACTCTGTGTGGCTCTCACCCCACGACGAAAACATGTCTCTATTCACGGATGGGCGTTGGAGAAATGGCAAGCTAGATGGGGATCCTCGTCTAAGGAATGTGACACGAATGAGTTCTTCCCCAACTGGGTTGTGCAAAACCATTGGATGAGCCAGTTCCTCACAGGGGTAACTTGAATGCTTGACTCCACTTCTTTTGACTCAAAGACTCTCCATCACGTACGTCTTGCGCCTCCAGTGTGAAGCAACAAGAAACCACGTGCTGCCCCACCGTAGTTTTCACAAAAGTGAGCGACGGTTGTTCAGAAGGCAAACGAACTTAGCAGCATTGACTACTTCCAAGCAAGCCTGCAACCATTTTCCCGAGTTCACTAAGAAGGTAAGCCATCACATTCTTCACGACCTCTGCAGAACGGATATAGGTCTGCTTTGTAGTGCCTCTAAGAGGCTGTAGGTGTTGGTTGAAGCCAACACCTCTCACCTATATCCACTCCTACATGCTTGACGTGCTTTTCAAGAAGGAGACTGTGGCCGCCAAAGCGTATTGAGGTTGGATTATTCACTTTGCCTTTCAAGAGGGGCCTCAGCCTCCTGCATCTTGACATGCTCGCACCATTGGGTGAGGAGCACTCGGCGTGTTTTTTCTTCGATATGGCGGACTGAATCTGCAAAGATCAGCACAGTCAAGTCATCCACATGGGAGTGTGGTTCGCATTCAGCCTCCATGAGTCTCCTGAGAAGACCTTTGAAGAAGGCATTCCAGAGTGCTGGTCCAAGGACCAAGCCCTGTAGGCACTCCTTCTCAATCTTTCTCTGAACGGAGACATGCCTGCATTCGATTGTAGCAGTTCTTCCTGTCAGATAACTTCTGACGAGTGAGTACAGGTTGCAGGGGATTCCTCTACCTGTAAGCTCATTGAGGAGCGCTGGCCACTAAAGGTTGTCAAATGCTCACCTGATGTCAATCTGAACTGCTACGACGTACTTAGCCGGAGCCAGCAGGGAAACACGCCGAATTTCGTCAATGACATCCAGCGTGGACCTTCCTTTGGTACACCCTTATTGCCTGCAGTGAGGTTGCGGACAAAGACTTCTTCGAGGGACTGAAACATCAAGATTTCTAATGTTTTGCCTAATATTAAAAAGAATGCTGAGTTGGCCTTCGTTTTGATGAGTGACAGACAACACGCGCAGACTTCCACTGATTGTGGAACTGTATGACCTTCAGACAGTCATTAAATAAACTAAGGAGGCCGCTTCAGATTGTCCGCTCAGCCTTCCTTAGCATATTGCTTTCTATTCTATCTGGCCCAGGAAATTTGTAGGGCTTCTAGGTAACACGGGCCCTTCTGAGGTCGTCTCCTTGTCCACAATGGAATGTTGGGCTCGATCGGAGGGTCCATGATCAGCTCCCTTGCTGCCCTCTGGGCTTCAGTATCTCGAGCTACTTGCTCGCTAGGGAACGTCAAGGAGGGTTTCAAGTGAACTTTCAATGCTGCAGGCGCAGCCTACTTATTTTCCATTGGTGGCCTCAGTCATGCGGTCATTGGCAACAACCAAGTTGTACCTGGTGAGCAACTATATATACGCCTTGCCCGCCCCCTCCAGGGTCGGGGATCCCCACAATGGTGATCTGGCGTTTGCATAAGCACAGACTATGCACGGTCGTCCTGTGCCTGCGATCCCAGACCAAGAACTTTGGATCCTACGTATGGTTTCTGTATGGCGAGAACACTGCATCGTTTCTTCAGTGTACTTTGTGGCAACTCAGCCATAACCAGGGACTGTTATTTGTGTTGTGCTGAAGGATTAGGACTGTTTTTAACCTATTCATAATCCACTCGTGACTTCTGGAGGGCAATTGCTTGCTGACGAATGGTACAGGGGGACCCTCACGCTTGCACTCCTTGCTCAGATGTGGCATGGAGCACCAGGCGCCCACCTCAGTTCTAGTGCAGGCTACTGTCATAACGCTCGCATTTGTAGCACTATGTGGGGGCTTGGTACTTGCGGATGGCACACTGCTGTCAGGCTATTTGGAGGCGCCTTGCCCCCTCTAGTTTTTTTATATGCCGGGTGACACCTCGATCACCCAATCGTTCTTTCTGCCTGTGCACCCCTCTTCATGGGATGTACAAGGGCAAGTCCAATCTCCGGAAGCACCATGGAGACAAAGGGTAGGTGCTGGTAGAACGCCTTCCAAAGGGCAATAATGGCACCGGGTCCTGCCACCCATTCAGGTCCGTCAGCTGCTCAAGCTGCAGCCAAATAAAATGGGTACCACGGGGGCTTCTGCCCACAGCCGGTAGTGTGGAGCCCTAAGGGCGTGATGCCATGGGTTCAGCTTCGTGGGGGCAGTGGTTTCGCTGGAAATTTCCTTAGAGAGCTGTTTGATGCTGGCAGGAGAAGGGTTCTGGAAAAGTCTGTCGCGCTTTTTGGTGAAAAGGGGCCAGACGTCCTGCGGCTGCAAGCCTTACTCAGGGTAACGTTGTGGACAACAACTTGTTGGGCCAGGTCCTCTTTTTTGCACAATAGCAGGTGTAGGAAGCGACCCAAGGGGGCTGATGCTTGTAGCTTCAACTCCTTCTTGGAGGACATATGGCTTGTAAGCGCCTTAGCAGTTTCCGGAGTTTCCGTCAGGATGATGGTGCCACCTCCCACTGCGGTGCAGATGTCAAGCACTCAGACGCTAAGTGCTTGGAGGTCCTTAGCAGGGTGCCCCGCATCAGCGCTTCCATTGCATCAGGGGTGGAGCAAACAGTCTCTCCTCCCTCACACCACTACCTCGTTTTGTTGTGGGTTTTTAGGGGGGAGTTGTAAGGTGTGGAGACTTTTTGTGTTTATATTTATTTTTGCTCTTGTTTTTGAGGCGGAGGCGTGGCCTGCAGACCCATGCCTGGGTCTTTTCCATTTTTCCCATGTGCTTCCTGGCCCTGGTAGGCTGCCATTCAGCCGCCTCGGCTCTGTGAGTGAGGGAGGAGGGCTGAGTAGCGGCGACTACTGCTGCATATGAGGGGTTTGGGGTACTCTGGCTCGGTAGAGCACCTTGAGCTTGGGGGGCAGGTGGCACTGGCTGCGGTGGCCCCCACATGCCCGGCAGCTGCCAGTCCGGCCACCCACCCAGATTAAGACGCATGAGGGATTTTTCAGCTGCTGCTCAGAGTCAGCCCTCGACCACTGGTGATGTGGTGAGCAGGACACACGCTATCAGCCGCCCCAGAAACGCTCAAACCTGGTTTTCCCCCTCCTCATTCCAAAGTTTGCACCTATATAGGGGATTGCTCAAAGGTGTTAGTGAGCTACTTCCAGGACTGTCTTTCGCTCATTATGAGTATTTTAAGTCCATGTGTTCCGCCACGTAAGCCATTGCAGTGTGCTTTGTATCTGGAATATGGTGCGTGTGTCAGTGTCGTGAGCTTCAAGCCCCTTTAAGCTTTTATGGCTACGCAGAGGATACGGCAGGAGAATTCAGTCCCCCTTCCTGCAGAGGGAGTGTTTTGCGATCCCAGCTCAAGGTTGGGGGTTCCCAGTGTGTCATGTATGCGGAAGAAGTGTAAGTTGTGTCCCTTCAAGTCTGGCTCAAATGAACTTGAAGGGAGTATGGCAGCGGAATTCTGGACCCCCAACTGCAGAGTGAGCACAGTGGCGACAGAGTACACTGTGACGCCCATCCACAGTTAAGCCTCGTTGGATGTAATCCTGCAAAGAACTCATAGAGGTGAGGTTGTCGTTCCGACTGGGCCCACCCGGCTGTCCCTTTTAGTCGGCTCATACGACACACTGGGAATGCGGTCGCGGTTTTGTGGACCCCGACTGCAGGGTGACCTCAGGTGATCACCTTCACGCAACAGCTCTCTACCGGTAGACTGGCTAATGATCAAATACCTGCTGTACCTCTGCAGGTCTGAGTGCAGGGTGGATGCTGCCTGGGCCGGCCTCTTGCACAAGATCTTTAAAATTGATTTCTTCGTTGGTCTGAAGGACATTCTTAATCCGATGATTTACCTCATTCATTGTAATTGGTTTCCCAGATATTCTTTTTGTGGGTCGCAAACAAAGTTTTGTTTTTATAAAGCAAATGACCTCCTTGTAAATTTTTTATTTCTACGCCGTTACAATATCACTGTGAGGAAATATTTAAAAAAACTTAATAATATCGGTCATAAGCTTTACAAAATTGTCGTTAATTTCGACTTTAACATATTTACAGTGATCCCCTATTTTTCCAGATCTAATAAATTGGTTTCGCAGATGAAGTCTGCTTCAGTTATTAAATGTCCCGGACATCGGGTTAAGTGACCTATTTTACATGTTTCTTGTAGGCTAAGTACTCGTACTTCCGACGAAGATTTGAGAAGGAATTTGACTTGGGGAATAATGCTATAATACTCCTTGCCTACCTACATTATTCATAATATAACTTGTAATTATTTTGTGAGCGTGTTAGTGGTACGTTAGAGTGTGTGGGATGGGTCGTGGTCGAGAGCTGCCGAATATCGAGTAGTCTGACACCCTTCTCTATGAGGAGGACAGGGGAAAGTCCAACCCCCTGAATCCCCATGGAGATAAAGCGTAGGTGCCGGTGGAACGCCTTTTGGCAATTCTGGCACTGGGGCCTACTACCAATTCAGGTCTGTAGGCTGCTAAAGTCGCAGCCAAATAGAATGGGTACCACGGGGGCTTCTGCCCGCAGCCGATGGCGTGGAGCCCCTTAGAGCGTGACACTAGCGGCTGTGAAGCCATGGGTTCGACTTCGTGGGGGCAGTGGTTTCGCTGGAAATTCCCTTAGAGAACTGGTTAGGTGCTGGCGGGAGAGGAGTTAAGGCCACCAAGCTAGGAACTCTGTCCAAGGCTGCAGGATGTACCCAGCTTTCCTACAAATGCCTACAAGCGCCTACAGGGACCTGGAATATTAATTTTTCGTTGTGCCGTTGTTGAAAGCTCATGGTTCGTATGGAATGGGTATGAGAATAAACTGTGCTAGAGAATAACAAACCGTCGTTTTTATTTATTTATCAGTTGAGCTCATCTCAGGTCCAGAAGTCATCTTCCTGCTCTGATTCAATTGCACTCTCTCATTAATTAGAAGATAATGGCGCAAATAATCAATTTTTCTCAATTCCAACTGGTTCCAACACTTTCAAAGCTCTGCATTTACGGCATTATGCCAGAAACGTCTCCGTCTATGCATACAGAGTTCCCACTTCCCGAGTAACCTCCGATATGACTACTAATACTAACTGCTAAGATAAATTACTAACTAGTAAGATAAACTTACTACTAAAATTTCTTCTCTGCAGCCTTCAGACCCTCTACCTATGGTGTCACCTATCCCACCAAATGCCAAATGATGCACCTCCGAGGATTGATGAAGGGGGCTTGGCAATGACATGTACCTATAATGTAAATAAATCTACAGCTATGTTCCGCCAAATCATTTGTGACCTTGATGCAAAAGATCTATCAAATAATACCTGTAGGATAACCCCTTCAACTCAGTTAGAATATAGACAACTCATAACTTCTTTTACTACGGATGACAATATTGAGTATCATACCTCCTTACCTAAAGAAAAGCAGCCTCATTTCCTTCGAACATAAACCCCTAGATATATCGCTCAACAGGTACTACAGGAGTATGGAATCCACTACAAACAGGCGTACAATGCTACATATCTATCATGAGTAAACAAGAGTAGTCATATATCAATTTACTACATAGAAGAGGATTATAATAAACTGTTATTAGTGACTCACCTAGCCAACATATTGTGTAAAATAGAAGAATTTTAGCACAGAGCAGGACTTAGATTCCAAGAACGAGGTGGGTACGAGGAAAAGGTGCCTACTTTTCTTGCACATTGTAGTAGGCACCACCATTTCTCTCTAAGCGGGAACTTTGACAGAGTCGTTGAAATTTATCTCAATATTTTCTGTCTTTAATTTTTTGGTTTTTTTCTCTGAAGGAGCGTGTTGGAGTTGGGATTTTCTGACACCACTTATTATGATGGAGGGGTGTTGGTGGGGGGGGGGGGGTGGTGATACGTTTGGGGAGCCGCGGTCAGGCAAAAATTACAGCGAGACTGAGCTCAGATCCAATTCCCGACTTTCGTCAGATTATGAATCTTCGACTGTAACCCCTACGATGAGAGTCAGGCGGTACACAGTGAACGCTTCAACATCATTCAAGGTGTCCACAGGGAACGATCATGATGAAGCCTTATTGAACATACGTGATTACAGAGGCATAACATCGGAGGAACACCAGGGTACCATCATGCATTGGGTCACAGCTTTGTCCTGTATGCAAAGAGAAGAAGCATTGCAACACTACCCTGTAACGAACTAAATCACTCAAATTTTGTGGAAATAGACAATCGTTCTTCTCTGTTTTATTATTTCTACGCTGCGAGTACATGTGGCTTCCAGTTTCACGAAGACCCATCCACGAGACTGCTGGCACACCACTCACCTCATCCCTACGGTTTAGCATCCGAATTTCCTCCTGCAGGGGCGGTGATGCTACGGGCAGACTCTGCGTAGAGCCCGCGACATTCATCCGGCATGATGTTTGCTCGGTCACCCGAAGAAAGGGAGAAAACGCCCGGCGATCGTGGACGGTCAGTCCCCAGTCTGAAGCCGTTACTGCCGACGCGATTTCCATGAGCGTCAACTACGACTAATCTTCCAGATGCCAAAATTCTGTAAATTTTGCACAGGCCAATTCATTTTTTTTATTATTGATTCTGAATAATAACCCTATGTTTTCAGTCAGCAACATTTTTTTACAACCCCCCCCCATCCCCCACAAAATTTTATAGTATACATTTCGAGACATCGGGATTCTCAATCAATCTGCACACTTTCCTAACATCCTATTTCGAGTTTACGGCACGATGTTATAATAATTGTGCTATCTAATTGTACCTAATAGGTTTATCCAAAATGCCCACGCTAAAATCGGAGACTCTGTCAAGCTGTTCAAGAGAAGAATAAACCATTGTGTAGTAATTTGCAGCGTTTTTAGTTTTTAAAATGACAATCAAGACAATTGACAGGGCTGAAGTTAGCTTCATAATCGAAAGTTCGAGAACATTCGGCTAGATAGCGATAAATCGCATTCGAAACAAAGAAGGTGGAGGAAGGGCGGACGACGGCGGAGCGGAACTAAGAGGCGCGTTACAAGAGCGCAAAGAAGCAAACGAAGAGGCCAAAACGACAACGACTCGTGAGACGAAAGAAACATCACATCCCCCCACTCACGACAAAACCCAGTGAGTGATTTCCTCCTTTTTTCCTGTTGATTAAATTATTTTTCACTTTAAATTTTCTTAAGTGCCCATTTCCCTCGAAAGCTCTGTACGGGACCACCCCCTGTTTTTCTCCGGGGCGTATTTTTATTGTTTTGTGGAGGTTCAATTCATTTCTTATCTACCACTATTAAAGAGGGTGGAATAGTATAAGTAAGAGAAACACCACAATATATATTGTTACGGCGACCGGGCCTGGCTCCTTACAACCTTCGTAGCTCACCAGACCCACACAAATTTAAATGACCAGCAACACAAGACAGCCACTCCCGTACTTGGGGGGGGGGGGGTTACATTCCTCGATTTTGCTGATACCGTACTTTCTAAGCAGAATGGCCAACTTTACCCTTCTCGTCGCGATTCTATGAACGACGACAGCTCCGATCGGGAATGCTACTGGACATCTGCAAACTATAGCAATAAGCAGCTCCTCGTGGCACAATGCGCTGCACTACAACCTGACCGAGTTATACTCCACTGGTAAGCTTCTTCAGTCGAATGTGGAGAACTTGGACCCCTCTATGGTAAAAGTGCGTCCAAACATTCGGTGGGTGGCGCATTGGCTGATATCACAGGCAAAGGCTTACTCAGAAAAACTGGAATTTCTTGCGCAGATCATTCCCCCCCCCCCCTAGGACAAGCGTACCACTCACTAATTGGGGTGGCTATGGACGATGAGGTCAGCCATCTAAAGTGTATGTTAAAGGATCAACACGATACGTTTGTGCATGCTGGGAAAGCACAGCTCTCCATCTTAAAGGATGAGGAGGATTGGATAGCTAACCACACTTACATACTGAGTGGACTCATTCGGCAGCTCAATACGACGCAAACGGTCTTACAGGAAAACCTTGGTAACCTTGACCGTGCTTGGGCGAACAACGTAGCACTTTTAGCATGGAACACGCAGGTTACTGAGACATTCATGAGTTCAACTTAGCAACCATTGTATATATTCTGTACCAGTGAAGAACGCTGTGTTCACTGTGAACTGTCCCCCTCAGGCTACCTACACATTATCAATCCAACAGTGCGGAGAACTCCCTCAATTGCCAACCTGTTCTATTGAGGGACCTGAGCTGGCCATCACCCAGCACTACACCATTGAGATGGGAGCCTTCAAACAGTTCCAGGGCCTATCTGACCCCCTCCTCCCTTTGCTGAAGAATGAAACTTCGTTGCTCCTCCCCCCACATGTACGGTTGCTCCTACAGGATGGCAAACTTCAGGAATTGTTAGAAAAGTTGCCATCCCCTGAGTCCACCTCGACAGTGCAGCAAGCCATTGCGCGACTGGATGCAGCATACAACAACGACCAGATGAGAACCCATCACAGGCGCGTTCTTCACTGGACAGCAGGCTCAACAATAGCTGTAGCAGTCCTTTTAGAAGTAGCTATTCTAGTATGTAAGACCATCCTGTGGTACCAGCGCCCACTGAGTGTGGTCATCCCGTCAATAGTAGCGTAAGCCCATTGACACAAGCTGGGAACAATGCACTTCGCACCACGTCAAATACAAGAAGGAGAACATTGGCCCGGTGTTACAGTACATAAACCCTTGGCATTTGTAAATAGATACGCCAATATATCAAACTCGACTGAATGATGATCACACGCCTTACAAAAGGGAATTGGAGTGTAACTCCGCCCAGCTCAACCTGCCTTCAGTGACCACCCCTATCGTACCTGTTGCCCTCTGAACTGAACAGAGTTCACATTGCCTGCCCCTGCTCCATTCACGCCTGTCCACCGGAAAGGGAGGAGGATGGTGAGCCCTTGAAAGGGCCCATGTTTTGCCTGTTATCCCAGCGTCAATGACCTTAAACAAGGGTCCTGGAACGACATCGCTTCCTCCTTGCTCCCAAACCGCCCACAAGACGGGGATATCAGGTGATTCCCGTCGCACCACCCACTTTTTTTTATGGGTCTCTTTAGTGGGGTGCAACTAGCGTTTGGGCCGTGGACAGGGTTTCTAAAAATCCCGACGGTACTTGGAGAATTATACCTGCCCAGCTGGTAGCCTGCACTGCCGCCACTGTGGATACCACAAGACGAGGGTATTTCTTACCTGCACTGAGACAGTATCTTGGTCCATCCCCACCGTACCCACGGCAGAAAACTCTCAGAACCGTGCTTCCAGCTTGGCAGGGGTGGGACTCCGAAAGCTGGACAGCATGATGCAGAGTGATCCTGCCCGCTCCCCCTATGGGTAGCCACTCATGGGCAAACCCCTGTATCTGATGGTGCCTCCCTCCATAACAAAAAAAACAAAACAAGCGCAACAGGGGCCACACGCTTTGAGCAAGAGGCCAGGCCATAACCTGGCCTACACATCAACAAACGGGGGGCTTGTACAATTGCTTACGCTGTTCCTTCTACCTGTTTTTTGTTTCTTGGTCACTAATACTGACTATGTTACAGGCTGCGCAAAATTATGATTAAAATATTGTACTTGCTGCACCAGGACAGGTAACGAATTTATTGTTTGCATGTCATCGAGACTAGTTTCGCGTCATCGCCTTCAGTAGGAAGTCCATCTTTCCACTTTACTCTTGTTTTTAGTCTCAAGTTTAGTCTTCCCTGTACTCTACCTGTTTCCAGGAAATCTTGTCGGTACTAATCTTCTGTCAATTTTTCACTGTACCTACTCTAGTCATCACCTACCCACATCTGTAAAACGTCACATTTGTACAAATTAGTAGGAGGGTACCTTGGGGCGTGTCCGTTATCGCTCGCCCACATCCGTTCTGCTACCGCCCGTTACTGCTCGCCCGTGTCTCCCACCGTGCCTCCGATCGATACGAACTACGACCTCCTTTGCACCTCCTTCCACTCCTCTCCAGCACAAGCTCAGCGCTCCATGGCCTACATTTTTCCACGGACGCCAACCTTCGCTTCGATCACCTAGGCCATCACTCTGGGGCCTCTCCACGGGTGCCGGATTGCTGCCGCCTAACTAGGGCCTACGCTGAACTCGCCAGCGCCTTATGCTCCGAAACACTCCAGTCACTAAGAACCAGATCGCTCCGTGCCCAGCAACTGCAAGCGTACCTTCCCACCTCCTGCGCCATCACCAGACGAGACTCCTCGCCACCCACTCAAGAAGAGATGATGAAGACCACCCTTGGGAAAACGCCTAGCCACCCCCATTGCCCCATCATGAGGGCATGATCTTCCCGCAAGGGGGAGTGATGTTACGGGAACGATCGGATTAATCCCTGAAACGGGAAGCCGCATTTACTGGGCAGAGCTGTTCCTTGCAGCAGAACAGACCCGATTAAATCTGAAGAAGAAGAAAACTGCTGAAGGGCAGGGAGAGGGGGGATCGCATTGCCGCGATCAGAGGTTAATTGGGTCCACGGCGCGCAACCGGTCTATTCCTCTTACGGACGGACGGGACATCCTCTTGCTTGATCACTGAAACAGTGCTGCTTTCCGTAAAACCAGGGTGCCAACAAAATCTCACAAATCTATCTCACAGATTAAACAAACGCCTATTGATAGGCGAATACGTTTGCCGATATGCTGGAGGATAGACAGCGACCACCTGCCCCGTGAAGAGTCAGAATCATATTACCCATCAACAGAAATGTTCTTTTTGCCTTAAGACGTTAGTATGATCATTATGCGATCGGCGAATCGTTAAGCACCCGGGCAGGACCCTATAATTGAAACGAGCCTCCAGTTAGTATACCGCTTTTCGTTGGTCACTTCGTTTTTTTTAGTTTTTATTAATGAAAACTCCGTCTGTGTAGCGTAAGCAAACATACCAGTTTAAAGGTTTGTTCTTCATTGCAGTGACAGCTCACCCATGTGGTTGGTTGGTAAGCTTCTTCGTAAGCAAGAAAGTTGTGACAATTTCTCGTGAAAATAAGGTAATATCAAACAAGGTTAAACGTTCATCGAGCCGCTTTATAAGTATTGTTTCAGCATTGACAGTATTCTGGGGGAGTAGTGTATTCGAAGCACCAAGGATGTGTGAGCAGGTCCTGGTTACCACTCACGCGACGTTCCTTGTAGGAACGCTGAGTTAGGTTCCTGCACCAATGTATGACGAAGGCATGCAGGCCTATTTCTTTAACTTTTCAGCTACTTTAGCCCCAGTTGAACGAGAAGCAACGGGCTTTCCTGCTGGAGGCTTATAAATAATCAGACTTTGTAACAGCAATTGGAAAACGATATTTTAGAACTGCTGCGAGGAGGTTCCCGATAAGTGCGTTCGTTGGAAAAAAACAAGTGCTTCAGAGGAGCTCGTAACTGGCCCGACCAGTGCTTAAGGGCTGTTCAAACGATGTTTTCGGACCTTCAAAAATGACTTCATTGTTTCAACGCTGAGGAGGTGATTTACCAGGTCAATAACCCATGTTTTCTCTAGTTAACGACCGTAATTTCGGGCCACTCAAAGCGGTAATTAGAAATAACGGCAGGGTTCGCTCTTCGTTTCGCCCAGGAAAATGTAGTTGTTTTAAGACCGTAGGTTCGTAAGTACGTTTTTACCTCTGAGTGCTTGCCCTTCCTCCAACCATTCAACCCTTGGTGGCGACTGGGAGACGCAGTGCAGCTTATTGTGACGGATCCGTTATTTTGGAGACCAACACGCACAACCTTTAAAACGTTTCAGAATTATAGTATACCCCTGCCTTTTTTCCGACATGACCTGAAATAAACTGCATATATCTCACCTTCCTCTGGATATTAGGCTGAATCCAAACTTTTCCTACCTCGGCATTTGAAGACAATATTATTTACACAAATTTAAGTAAGAATCGGTGAAATGTACTTAAACTACACCCACATAGATCAATACACTAATGCCATACTTGTTCTACCTCTGAAAGGACTTTTTGCAGTAAGTTTAGAGTATTTATATAAGTTAAGTTCTTCTTGGGGACGAAGAAGTTTTTAAAAAGAAACTTTTAATTTTCCACAAATAAATTTTAAATTACAAACGTTAGACAGGGACAGATACTGACGGCAAGACAGCTAAACGAGTACACACCGAGCTGAGATCGAGAGGGGGTATATGTAGGTTGGCATAGCCGACGCAGCGACTTAGTTTGCTGCGTTCGCATGGCTGCCAATGAGTCACCTTGTTTACGAACTGTTGCAGTTGGCTTCCTAGAATACTGTGTGTCATATCACTTCGTTAACAATATAACTCCTCCCCCCTTAGAGGAAAAAATAATTAAACAATATCGTAGTAATAGTAAACAGTAATAGAAAAATATGCTATATACAACTTAGCTGGTGACAGAATTATGTTCCCTCAAATGAATTTTGAATTTGATTACAATAAAGAGAATAAAATTTATACACATTAAGTACAGTGCGATTGTCCAAAGGCTCGGCACAGCTAGATCTGAAATTAGTGATATTTCAGAAACGTGTGCGTTACTCGATATTACTGAGGCTAGTACGAGATCTTTTAAATTGATTTCTTCGTTAGTCTGAAGGACATTCTTAATTCGAAGATTCACCTCATTCATTGTAATTGGTTTTCCAGATATTGCTTTGTGGGCCACAAACAAAGTTTTGTTTTTATAAAGCAAATGGCCCTTTCCTGGTTTAGCCAAGTACACTCCTTGTAAAGTTTTAATTTCTACGCCGTCCTTTTCGACAATCGTTACAACGTCACTGTGAGGAAATATTAAAAGAAATTGATTAATATCTGTCACAAGCTTTACAAAATTATCGTTAATCTCGACTTTAACATATTTACAGTGATCCCCTATTTTACCAGATCTTATAAAATTGGTTTCGCAGATGAAGTCTGCTTCAGTTATTAAATGTCCCGGACATAGGGTTAACTGATCTATTTTACATGTTTCTTTGAAACTAAGTATTTGTGACGAAGATTTGAGAAGGAATTTTACTTGAGGAATAATGCTATAATATTCGTTGCCTACCTTGGTTGGTATTGGCATTAAATGTTGAAGTTCAAAGTTTACAGCATTATAAGGGAAATGTCGAGGAAATATTATTTCTCTCTGACTAACGACGCATTGGACTTTGATTGGACTTTGAATGAAATTTAAATTGTTTTCTTCAACACTCAGAAACCTGGGACCGTAAAATGAGGATAATCTTTTCAATTCCTTGTAAAGCTATTGCGTGTTCAAGATGCTTGGGTGCAGTTTGCCTAATTTACAGAACGTCAAAGAGTTTTCCACATCTTGGACGATGTTTATTATTAGGTTCAGCATGATTTGGAAATGTTCCAGCAAATCGTTGGTTGCGCGGACGTGCAAGGATTCACCCGTGTGAGACTGTTTGAGTAATCTCAGTTCCTTTTTCAATTCCCTATTGTTATGGTTAATGACTTCCATATTTTTGTTATAATTTGCTATCATTGCTTCGTTTATTGAATACTGCGAATTTATTTGAGTTTGGAGATCCCCTTCGTTTTGCCTAAGATGGGATATAATGGTGTTATATTTCTTTTCATCCTCTGCATCTAAATTTCCTGTGACAAATTTGATCAAGGATCCTAAACCATCGATTAGTTTAGGTTCAACCCCTTTTGGATCTCGTTTGATTTTTCGTAACGATGACATTTTGTAGTTTTTGGTCTATTATTTGAAATGTAAAATTAATTGAGGTTATTAGCATATCTGATTTCTGCTTATTAGAGGCGTCATTGCGAAATTCGTCTAAGACGTTATGGTAACCAATCCTAAATGAATCGATCCTTTCATGGAGTTCGTCCAATAAGTAGTAATGAGTTGATGTGTGATATCCTTCTATTAATTCTGCGGGTCCCATTGTAGCAGAGAGTAACCCTGGGTTAGTTGTAATGTTCCTGATGTCAATTCCTTCACTAGTGTGAACAGTAAGAAGATAATTCTGCAACAAATGAACGTGAGTGTAGGTGTGAGGTTTGTATGTTTAGTTAATGTGTTTGTGTAAGATCTCTAAGCACATTTCTTCTCTGAAATCGCTGATTTCTATTGGCTCGAATTTTACTGATTTTGATTTAGTGTATAATTTAGCAAATTTACATACAAACGCGCCACAGTCGTCTGAGTTGTTTTGTTGTGGAGGTGTATTTTCTGCCAAGTTTCCTGACTAATTGAACCTAATTTGTTTCTGAATTCTTCATTCAGATACAGTTCAATACTGTCCATGATGCCATTCCCTTCTTGATTCAGAGAACCCAGGTATATTATCTTCCTCTCTGGAACGTTTACTACAACTAATCTCCATTGAGATGATTTGAATATTGGGATGAGTAACGTATCCATCTCGAAGATGTCGGTTTTTCGTGAGTAGTTCTTTACTCGTTCGTAACCACCAGCCACGAGGGATACGTACAGGAACGTGTTGAAGGCGAAGACCTTTGGACTATCTTTGGTTTCATTCATTTTTTCTGAGAGCATTGCGAAATAGAAACTTATTACGTTGTCGTTTAACCAATTTCGGTGTTTAAGTGTCAACTAATCTTCCCTCGTTAATTTTAATCCTTCCACCAAGACTCCTGATCTATCCAAATTTTCGTTCCAGATTGTTTCTAATCCCTGTTTAGTGTATTTTAATGGTCTTCTGACGTTTGAGAAATGAATTTTCTCCTGAGTGTTGTGGTATCTTGGTTCTATCTCGGCTGTTTTTAGTTCTTCGTTAATTGAAATTACGTTTTCTTTGACATATTTATTTCTCGATTTGTCTTTGATTTGCTTATTTTTTACATAGATTTCTCCAGGCATTTCCGGTAGGTTTTCACAGGTCTCGTTTTTCTTGTGTATTGTTTTAATTTTTCTGGACTCATTTCGTGATAATACCTGGTCGTAAATGAATTTTACTTTCTCCTTGTGTTGGTTGACGTAATTGTTCACAATTTTTTCTTCCGATTCAATTTTTATTATTGGATCGCTGTCTATGTGACCGTTTATAAGTTCGAAAGGTGTTAATTTAGTAGTTGAGTGGATGCTATTGTTGTAAGCAATAATTGCGTACATGATTTTGTTTTTTTATGGTCTCCGATTTGAATTCGTCTCTGTTCCCAAGGATTCTTACGTGCTCGATCAAGGTGGAATGGAACCTTTCGATCAAACCATTAGACTCTGGGTGCTGAGAGCTAGGGAAGTGAACTTTAATTTTGTGTAAATTAAGTAAATCTTTCACTACCTTTCTACCTTTGAATTCTGCCCTATTATCACAGACAATAGAGCGAGGAGTACCATGGTGACAGAAGAATTGAATAAGTCCTTTAACTACTTAGAGGAGTTAGCATTATATGCCTGAGCGTATCTTGAAAATGCGTCAATTATTGTTAGGAACTTGGGCCCTTGTATGGTGAACTTGTCGATATGTAAAATTTCGAATGGCTTCGTAGGAGTCGGTGTTATGTTGTATTTGAGTTTTAAAGGTGTTCGTCATACTTACAAATTTGACACAACTCGCAATTGTTTATGTACATTTGGATCGACTTTTTAAGATTGGGCCAAAAGTAATTCCTTTTCATTTTTTCATACGTTACCTCTATTCCCCTGTGGTTTGTTTCCCCGGTATGATGCTGATCGATTAATTCGTATCTCTCCGCTTCGTCCAACACATCTGTTAGCATTGATGGGCATTTTATGAATCTGATCTGAGAATTCATAAAATTCTTAGTAACAATGCGGTTGAATGGTTCATAGATGTCTGGTTTGAAGTGGATAAGGTACTTGATCTTAGGGGCTACGTATGTTTTTACGAAGTTAATAATATCCGTCTCAAGTTGTTCTTCGCTGATTTCTACTGTAATTCTCATTTTGGAATCAAAGAGTTTTTCAATTATAGGAGGATGAGGTTTATGTTTAGTGGTAATCATTACTATTTGATGTTTTCCGTGGTTCACCGGACTTTTTGAAATGGGAATGGTTAATACATCATTGCCTCTAAAATTAGAGTGAACGGTGTAGGGATTGAATTTGATAGCAACTATTTGATATTCACGAACTGTATTCACAAACAAATCCAACTGGAACAACTTCAATTAAAACGATTTGAACTACTTTGATTTGAATTCACCGTAACACTGGATACTACTTTTTTCAAAAATCAACCAAACACCCGTTCTCATCACCATCACAACCGGACTAATTATCATGACGCTGAGCGATCATACGCGCCTTGGCCGCAATCTTTCAATATGAAGCCTTTCCGCGGGCGCTATTATTTCTACATTTCCTACACTCGGCTATCTTGATGGCTCCTCGTCCTCGCGGAGATGGGTCCAGCATCGTCGTCGTTGAATCCATCTTCATCATCATCCGTTTCATCATCTGACCTAGCGTTTAAGTCACCAGACCCCATGGTTTCATGTACTGGACCATGGTTGACGTTTCACGAGGTCCCTCCGAAGACCCTACTCTTTGGACATCATATCGTTCGTTGGGTTTGGTTCGTACAACCCTATAGGGACCGAGATATTTTGGTTGCAACTTAGACCCAGGCTGTGTTCTCCTTATTGCAACCAAATCTCCAATGTCGTACAGTCTTGGCTCCTTGCGTCCCTTGTTGAACGTTCTTCGGTTTTCCACCTGCACCTTCTGGATGCCCTTCTTCGCTTTGGTGCGAATTTCTTCTCGTTCTTCGTTGAACATGGCTAGCATCTCTTCATCAATCAGTCGTCTCAACTCAGCTACGTCGTTCATCCTCATTTCTGTTCCTGTCATAAGCTTAAAGGGTGAATATCCAGTGCTTCGGCTAGGTGTCGAATTAATCATCCGCTGGGCAGTATCAACATATTTCCACCAGCTTTCGGGCTTTGGGTGAGAAAGCTTTGCCAAGAGAGGAATCAACAATCTATTTACCCTCTCTACTTGACCGTTACTCCTGGGAACACCAGTGATAATCAACGAATGTTCAATCCCCTCGGTTTCGCGGTAGTTCTTGAAATCACCAGACGTAAACGCTGACCCTCTGTCGCTGACAGTCCTGCGAGGATTTCCAAAGTAACCAGCTTGCTTCTTTAGTTTTGACAATACTTCTTGAGTTCCAGTCGACTTCGTTGGGTGTAACCACACATATTTTGTGAAAGCATCAATCACGACGAATATGCACTGATAATTTTTCTTCGTAGGCGCCAACGGACCAACGTGATACATGCCCAAGTGATAAATGTGATATGTATCAATCGGTTTCTCATTCTTCGGTATCGGGTGAAGGAAACCTTCCTGCTTGCCATGCTTGTCTTCGGCCAGAATGCATACCACACAATTGTTGACCACACTTTCGACCTTCTTCTTCATGTTCTCAAAATAATAATCTCTCTTCAATATAGACATGACTTTGGCTACCGAGAAGTGACCATTAGCGTGTGTAGCTTGGATAATCTCTGGCTGCATCATCTTGGGTATTACGAACAGCAATTCATCATTTTTGGCCTTGAACAGAATACCATTCTTCAAAACAAATCCAGGTGTTTTATTAGTTATCAATGCGCCGATTTCCTTGTCTCGCGTTTGAGCGGCCTTGATTCGAGCTAGGAAGCAAATTTCTCCCTGTTGTTCACTTGTTGGACTGCCAACGCTTCTGGTAAAGGATTTCGGCTTAGTGAATCAACATGGGGCATCTTGGAACCCGGACGGTGGATCAGTTCAAAATCAAATTCCTGCATTATTAGAGCCCACTCTTACACAAATGTCCTTTTTCTTCATTGTCATCTGGAATGCTTGACAATCAGTCATTATCTTGAACAGTCCATACAGATAAATCCTGAACTTCTTGAGTGCCTTTACAACGGCTAGTACCTCCAGCTCATAGCTGATGTAGTTTTGCTCCGCTTGCAACGTACTGCCACTTGCATAGTAGATTGGATGAAATTGTTGATCTTCTGCGTTTCGCTGCAACAGTACTGCACCATACCCAAATTTGGAGGCATCAGTATGCAGTTCAGTCTCTGCGTCTCGACAGTTGTTCCATCTTTGATTTTGTGACCAATAAATTCAACTTCATTCTTCAGGAATTCACATTTGCTCTAATTAAAACGTAATCCATATTCTGCAGCACGGTCAAGCACTATTTTCACCTTCTTTACATTCTCTTCCCTATTCTTTGATGGGATTATAAAATCATCCACGTAAATGTTCAAAATTCCTTCAGCAATCAGATCTTGGAATATGGCATTCACAAACTTCAGGAACACTGGACCCGAGTTGCACAAACCAAAAGGTGCTCTTGTGAATTCGTAATGACCATTAGGCACCACAAATGCTGTAATTTTCCGACTTTCTTCTTCTATTGGCACATGGAAATAACCGTTTTACAAATCAAGTTTGCTAAATATTGTAGCGCCTTGCAAGGTATCTAGCTGATCATCAAACGATAGAGCATAAAATCGTTCCTTCACTAACTTTTCGTTAACACGTCGATAGTCAACGCAAATTCTTGATTCACCATTCTTCTCCTTAACTATGACGATCGGACTTGCATAAGCAGAAGAACTTGGCTTTATTATTCCGTCTTCCATCCATTGCTGTATTTGCCGGTCGACTGTTACCTTCTCACTTGGCGAGATACGACGAGGAGGTTGGTATACAGGTTCGTCGTCTGTCAATACCTGCTTCATTCGTACTCCAATTTCGCGAGCATTATCAGGTTTATATGATTCAATCAAGCACATTATGTCTGGGTCATCACTGATTACATCTTCGTGCAGACGTTCCACCTCTATTCCATATACTTCCGGTACATGCATCTCCATCTTCTTTACGGTCACCACATTACCCTCTTGTAGTGAAATGGCTGTCTGCTTGAAAAATCTGTCTCCTAGAATGAGTGGGTATCTACTTACTCCATCAGGGATCACGTGAACTTCCAACCTGTATGATGAATCGTCAATGACGAAATCGTCGCAGAAAGATCCCAACGTTGATAGCTGTGCTGAACCTATACCTCGATATTTGACAGGCAAACCATGAAGTTCAACATTCAACTTGCGATAATGCGGTTCATCCATCAGTGTCAAATCGCTGCCACTATCTAAAAGTGCTCTCATATGGACACCCAGTACCATTACTTCCACAGTCGGTTTCGTTTCTACTTGTTCCCATGAAATACAATTGCTGGTGGGACATCTTGAAGCTATGTGACAAAATAAATTGCATTTAAAACATTTAGGTCCTTTGACTTTATCTGGACTTTTATCCACATGAGAAACAACGCTTTCCACTAACCTCAGACTTGACAACAGGACGCCTATTCTGGTTGGACGTCCCTGATCTTGAAAGGTCGATCCTCTTGCTTTTACCACTGTCGGTGCTCTTCACGTGATCAGGGTCACGTTTCTTCATCGTCTCATACTGCTCCAATTTTTTCCGGAATTCTTTGTATGTTGCGGCTCCATAGAGTATGGTCTTTGATCCAATGTCATCATCAATACATTACAGGCATTGACTGGCTATATCCATCATTTTGTAAAAATTCTCCTTTAACGTGTCAGACCTAAACTTTTTTCTAGAATTAAGTTCTCGATGAACGAGTTTACGGCTCACATTACTCGTGAATTCTTTCGTGAGAGCCCTTGACATCTTACTCCAGGTCTTATGCGTTCTTTCATGCTTTATAAATAGTGCTGCCGACCCCTTTAATATACGGCGACAATATAGGATCATCTGTAAGTCAGACAACTGGCACAACTCACTCAGCTCCTCAAATTGTCTCAACCAACTCGTAACTGTTTTTGGTTTATCATCCCCACTGAAAGCTGGAATTGATTCCTCAATGTCCTAGAATGAGATCATTTGGGAGACCATACGCGTCTTTTGATTTGGTTTTGATTTTCGCCTTGAGTTTAAATTGTTACATGAGTCAGATTTGTCGTCATCTGTAATGTGCCTCCCACATCGGTCTTCTCATCACTGCTGGAATCCCCGTCATCATTCACATCATCATACTCATCGTCTATCTCGTCTTCAATCACGTCGTCTGGTTTAGCTTCCAAATTTTCCACGAGATTATGGCCTTCACTCTTTCAACGAGATCGTTTTTCCTCCCATCATATTTATCCAACTGTTCCATGGCTCGACCACAAGTGATTGACAAGTCACTGGCGTAGGTACGCGACGAAACGCTCTTGAAAATGACCTTCCGACGGACAACTGACAACTTAAAGTGTCGAAGTTCTTCACAACTTGAAAACGCTCTGTTCAACAATCTGCTTACGTCAGGTTCCGTTGCGAACACTTGAAATTTGGCTGATCCCGTAGCTACTAGTTTCGATTCAATACCGGACGAGCCCCCAAAAATTGTAGGGACTGAATTTGATATTCACGAACTGTATTCACAAACAAATCCAATTGGAACAACTTCAATTAAAACGAGTTGAACTACTTTGATTTGAATTCACCGTAACACTGGATACTACTTTTTTCAAAAATCAACCAAACACCCGTTCTCATCACCATCACAACCGGACTAATTATCATGACGCTGAGCGATCATACGCGCCTTGGCCGCAATCTTTCAATATGAAGCCTTTCCGCGGGCGCTATTATTTCTACATTTCCTACAACGGTATCATTACATTTTTCCCAATCATCTGGAGAACTGAATCGGCTGTCACCTAAGTAAGCGATCATCGATTGGTTCTTCGAGTTCGTGTGATCCGTGTCCTCTGGGCCTAATATTTGGGTTATCTCTTGCGGGTCTGTGAGAAACTCAGATGTCTTTATTTCATCCAGCTCTTTCTCTTGATTTAATTCATAATTGTTTCTGCCCTATTCTGGAGAGGGCATCCGCGTTCATGTTTTTTGTTCCCTTCTTATAACAGATTTCGTAATTGAACGCAGTAAGGTTCTCTCTCCAGCGGAATAGTTTAGAGCTTAGGTTTTTTATTGAGTGGATCCATTGCAGTGGTTTGTGGTCCGTGTAAATTTTAAATTTCCTACCATACAGATAGGGTTTAAAATATTGAGTAGCCCAATGTATTGCTAGACATTCCTTTTCAATAGTTGAGTAGCGTTTTTCCGCGGCGTTCAAAGTACTACTAGCGTACGCTACCGGAAGGTCTCCACCCTTAACGTTCTGGCTAAGCACTGCTCCCAACGCAACGTTGCTAGCGTCTGTGGTGAGTGTGAATGGCTCATTGTTTGTTAGGAGCGTCTTACATGTTTCGAAAGCCTCTATGTAATCTGTGTCCTCTATGTTGATTTTACTGTGTTTCTTTAGTCGTTGTGTAGTAATGGTTTAGTGATTTCGGCGAGATTTTTCAAAACGCGACGATAATAGCCGAGCAAACCGATAAAGCTTTTGATTTCGGTTGTAGTCTTGGGAATCGGGTAGTTTTCGAGTTTTAGACCAAATGGCCTAAATAATGCACTTCTTTACAAAGAAAGTTGGTTTTATCTATTTGGACCTATAAATTGGCATTTCTCAGACTCTGAACATGTTCCTGGAGACTGGTCGATTAACGAGAATGTCGTCTAAGAAGACAGTGCATATTTCGTTTTGTATGCCTCGTAGGACGTTATCCATCATTCTCTGGAATGTTGGTGGGGCATTTTTGAGGCCAAAAGGCATTCGCAAGAATTCCCAGTGCCCACTCTCAGTGGAGAAAGCCGTTTTTTCTATGCTGTCCGGGTGCATCTCGATTTGGTGAAAACCCGACTTTAGATCGATAGTGGAGAAGTATTGGCAACGACCGAATTTTTCTAACAAGGAGGAAATGTCTGGTAGAGGATACTTATCGTCTACAGTTTTGGCATTTAGTCCGCGGAAATCGATAACCAACCTAAACTTTTGTTTGCCCGAGTTGTCTGGTTTCTTTCCCACGACCCACACAGGACTCTTCCAGGGTGAAAAACTGGGACGAATGATCTGTTGTTTTTCCATCTCTTCTATTTGCCTTTTTACTTCCTGTCGGTAAACCTCCGGATACCTGTAATTCCTAGAGTAAATGGGTACCTCGTCTGTTGTTCGTATGAAATGTTTTACCCCGTTAGTAAATGACAAACATGAGCCGAGCCCGATGCCACCGGCCATCAGCTGCCTGAATACGCACCAAAGCTGTTCCCAGCAACCCAACCTCATTTTTGACAACCGTTGTCGAAGAATGACAGGAAGTACCTTGAATAGATGGGGATGTGGAAATCGCTTTTCCTGTATTTGACGAACAAGCAGAATGTTCGGGAGAGTCACTGACAGCCGAACTTTCCTCCATTACGTTTCCGCAGTATGTAGAATAATATGGTGCCGACGGTCATACATCTGACATCTACTTTGATGGCGACAATTATTTGCCATGTGCGGATTTAAACAAATGAAGCACCTTTTATGCTCTTCAACTGTAGCCTTTAGCAGGTCCGGACACTTGGAAAGCACAAGGGACACCTATGTTGTACTTGGGAAGAGGGTGGCTTTTGGGTTACCGTTAATACCTGCCAGGTAGTATCCCCTTTCTTATTGGAAGAAATAGGGGTATGTAGGAAGCTGGAACAGGACAACTCATCAACTCTGCAATGTATTCCCTGATCCCGGAGATAACGCAGTAAACTACCAACCTTAGGGATCCAGCTCTCTCTCTCTCTCTCATTATCCAGCCACCGTTCCTCAAAACCCTGTCGCATGTGGGCGTCCAACAATTTGAGCGTCCAGAACAATAAAATAAAATCCGCCAAATTGGGAAGCTCCAAGTCGGCAATGCACGATATTGTCGCTTGCGCCTTATCGACAAACCGCATAAATTCGTGCGGAGACCTCTTTTTTTAGGTTCAAGGGAAAAAATTATATTTAAATAGTGCGTTGCCAGCAGCCTCCTTTGGCTATACGTTCGCACGAGTAAATCGTAACAGGTTATGTAATTAGCTGGGGCAAATGGAACCATCTGCGCCAGTCTTAAAGCCGAGTCGGTGAGACAACTCAATAAATAACTGCATTTTTCAATTTCCGATAGGTAGGTGACTTTATGAATGGGAGCGTCATACAACGCAATAAAACCTGGGAAATCTATAATACGCCCACCGAATGGAGGAATCACAATTTTTGGAAGGGAAACTCTAGAGTTCGTGACTCCCCCTGCCGCAGAATTTGTATTAGAAAGAGGCGCATTGTTGGCGGCCGAATGCTGCGGGGACCCGGAAAGGTTGTCGGCCGGAGTTTTATTCGGCACATACTGTTCCATCGCCGCCAAAATTTCCCAATACATTTCGTCTGCCCGCGCATTTAAGGCTTCCGCGTCAGTTTTAAATTCCGGGAATTCAGCGCCTATAAAGCTCAATTCCTCCAACACTTCCTCTAATGTCTCACGCGCTCGCTCAATCCTCTCCACTCAGACTCGAAGGACGTTGAGTTTACTCGGCAAGTCTTTAATCAGATCGTAACAAGTCCGAATTACAAGCCAAGTACGCTGTTTACGATCTGTGAGTTTTGCAAAGTTTTGTTTGTCCTTCACAGAGGGCGACGGCAGACCTGCCTCCGTATTTGCCATTGATTATGAGCAACCATACGAGATTACGCAACAAATTAGAGCCGAAACAATAAACGTGAACACGCCAAACGAGGATTGGGACAAGTAGTGATGGGAATGGACAAAGAGGATTGATTTATGGTACAGAGATCACTTGAAAATGAAATCAAGTAGACTGAAATCTCTTGCCTCCGCAAGATTGAACACTTTAACCCTATCGAGACTGCTAGTTCGAATCAACTGATTAAAAAAAATTAAAGTTCACAATTATGAACACTACCGTGTAAAAAAAAGAAAAATACTGAAAACATGATTTCCAATTGGTATGTTAGCAGTTGAAACTTACGATCCCTAGTGATTGCGAAACTAAATATCCAACTCAACTTCGAAATTACCCCAAAAACGGAATTAACGGAAAGATATCCATCAATCAATATAGTATAGTATAGTCTGGTTCATTGCAACGCAGTCCTGGGCAGGTAATTTTGTCGTAACGAATGTGATCTCGAACAAAAACGTAGGTGATTGGATTGATCGTGTTACAAGGGGATTGCATTACAGTAGCACTGAAGCTCAGGTTCACCCCAATCAGCCCATTGTAGGAGAATACTCCTAGTTTCGATTCTATACCTGTGTTTAGAGGTGCTTCGAGATCCAGCATCCGATTTTTCTGATTGGGTTCAGACTGACGATGAGGAAGAGGTCCCCTTCTTTAGGTTGGAAGATCGAGTTTCTGACGAGGCAATTGTAATACATGCACCAACCGCTAAGGAAATAGCATCCGAGTCAGTTACGTCTACCACTCTTATCCCACATGCGGAACTGAAATTTGTGTCGTGTTTTTGATGAGATATAGTGAGTGTTTTATTAGTCCATACAGCTAATGTGTTAAGGGAGGCTGAGTGGACATCTCCTCCGAACTTCGTGACTTATTCGATGGCTGCCTGTAAGCGGGGTACTTCCACGTCCAGAAGCATATAATGGTGATCAAGCCATCATAATTTATATTAAAAGACTTCAGTGGTTTTATGGCTTGATGAAAAAACAAAAAGTCGTTTTCATTGTTTGGATGGTTACACATACTCATTAGCTTGGTCCCTTTCTTTGTATCTCAAATGGCATCCTGTGAGACTCAAAATGCAGGCTCAAGTATTTTCGTCGTGCGTCCCGACAAACAGCGTTTGGAGAAGATGATCGTAGTTCCTCAATGTGCGTCACTATATATGCTACGCTTGATATTGTTACGAGTCAAACTAGTTTGCACACAATGAACATTAGAATTAGTCCCCGCTCTCAACGAAGACGGAGCTCGTTTCGTTCTGTCAATCTCCCAGGACTTCTCGGTAATTGATCGAACTTAAACAACTAGGTGGCCTCTCCATCGACTTTCGATCGTTACGTTACTTCATAATCAACTTTCCTAATTAAATTCAAAGCCCAGCAATGAGGTAGATTTAGTATCGGTTTAACGAAACCGATTAAGGTTGATCAAGGTCACAGTGTGTTTTCAATCAACCAGTACGTACATCTTGTTCTTCGTAATTGGTGTCTCAGTTTCGGACCAGACTTTTTTTGTTTTGTTAGTTTTATTTTCCTTGGCCTTGATAGTAGGGAAGAACGATACGTAATTGGCTGAAACTTTTTTTTAGTTTTCTTTATATCTATGTTTCAAGAACTACTGAGTCCGAAAAGTTGTCTGTGTCTGTGTGATTGGGATTGAGAAAACGGCAGAACAAAATCGGCTCAAATTTCTCAATGCAGGAGAAAGCATTGAACTCAAATTCAATCAAATTTCCCTTCAAGTTTGAATCGGTTCCTCGAGAACGTGATCGACATGAACTTGGAAAAGCCCCACTTTCAAAATTACATACCTTGATAAACTCCGAGTAAGGATGGAAACAGTATCCAGGAGTTGGCTCAAGTTGTTTATTGCCCGATTTATACGTTTCGTTGTTACGGGAAAAAGCGAACGGGAGCGTTGTGGAGGGGAAAGGGAAATATGGCGCTTTTACCTTTGGGATGGGGAGGACCGGCGCATGTTAATACGTCCATGTCACTGACAAGGTCTCCATAACAAACGACGTAACCCCCCGCATTGCTCACTATCGTAATGTTCTCTTCCTTCTTATTCTCCTTCTAAGCAACTCGTCTTTTGACTCGATGCGACCAACAACCGTCCAGTGTTTTCTTCCTTCGCTTCCTTGAATCACCGGGTTGAGTACAGTAAACTTACGCAACGAAGGGGACACATTCCATGAAATTATCAATATGTTTTTGAATGTTTTACTGACAACGATCAGTTCAGAAGAGCCATTTATTTAATAAATATTACCAACTTTACTTTAATTGAGCATCCTGAAAACAGCGAAATCCCTATTGCCTTTAGAACATTCGTCATGATGAGTGCCGGCTGTTTAGCATGTTGAGGGCAGAACCACTCAATGAAAATGGATTGTTTTCGTTGGATCCCTTGATGGAATGATGAAAAGTTGATGGAAAATGTGGAGTATGAAGAGCTGAAGAAATAAATTGGATCTTACCAATTGAAAATCGGTTGGGAGTATTAAAGATGAAAGCAAATTACTCGTATGCCCGTTCGATAGTAAGTTTTAGTAAGTCAGATGCAAGGGTTGCACGACACGTTGAACGGGCACTGGATCTCATGAGCTGCTCAATGGAAGGCGGGGATTTAAGTGGGGTGGTACATGTTTTAATAAGACATGGTAAGCTATAGGTGAGGAAAGTTCCAAGATCCTGTTTGAATTTGCAATTCTTCTCGGTACGTGTACGATGAATCGGGCTGTGTCTAATGACGGGCCCTCAATAAAGAGTTGTTGTGTAAGTTCATCACCTCGCGGTAGGGGAGAAATTTTAATCTCGCAGCGTTAACCAATCTTCGCACTATCAAGTGAGCTGTGTAGTCTAAACCTCACATCCACGTGGAGTTTTTCTGAAAACTTTCTATTTACGGAACTGACACTCCTGCACTGATTGAAATGCAGTAGGAGTTGATCGGTGATGTATCTAATCTGCGAAAAACCGTACGACTGTAATCACATACCACTTCTGCCGCGCGACCTGGTATCTGTTCACTGAGTACAAACGCTGTTTGTTATCGCAGCTCCAGGGCAGTCTTGAATAACGGTTCCTCACGAAGAAACGCAAACGTTCATGACTGCTGAATAAGAAAACGTAACAGTTGAGTCACTAGGGAAGTTGAACAGATGAACTATGGAGCTATAAGGGTTTTATTACAGATAACACAACTTCAAAATATAAGAAAAAAACAACTTGATTTATTTTTTTAAATTGAATTCATTGGTACTTCTGAAAGTGGCGGACAGAACATTATGAAATCCAGTTCGTGCATGAGGCTGGTAATTTGAAATTAACCGATTCACAAAACATCGGTTATTGAGTGATGCTGCGAGTACTTGATCACCGGGTGGGCTGTCCACGTGGAGAGAGAGAAAGAGAGAGGGGAGGGAAGAAACATTTGCTCAATGTATCATCGTACTTTCGCCTATCTCAACAAAAAAGGAGGCACTAGATGTATGTAATATGTGAAAAAAAACTTGGCAATAATTAACTTCAATTCAAAGTTATCAGTTTGAATTGGGTACAAAAGATTAACTACGCGTACTTCTGAAGGCATGTTCCCTGTTCGCTCATCTTGAAAACTAAAGAATGCCGAAGATTCTGTACAAATGAGATGATTCCTTAACCCTCGTATAAGGTAGACGAGCGGGACAACTTCTGTCAGCAGAAAGTGCGGCAATTGGGGTAGGCAAGGACTTTTCACCTCTTCAGGAGGAGGGTACCTGCAACGAAGTCAAATTATTTGATTAATGATCACATAACTAAGCAACAGCAAACAAGACTTGAAGATCAGCTCACTCATTAAAGTCTCCCTTACTCTCCAAAACTATCTTTGTATATGAAGAGGATGATTTAACAACGTTAGAAGACGTTAGGTTTGAACTAGACGTTTGTGATGTTCTCCAACACGCTTCAAGCATGTTGGGCTCCAAAAGACATGGCTGTAAAACAATAAACACAAAGTTGAGGATCCCTTCCTAGATCCTTGAGGATTCCTAGCCCCGTTTGGTAGAAAATTAATAGTTATGCAGTCTGTACAATTGAATCTTTCGACAAAGTCGCGTCCTTTATGGTGTCTCTAATGGAGGCTCCTTCAGTTACTAATTCAAAGGAGTTATGGATCGTAGCTCGTGGAATATTCCGTCTAGCCAGTGGTATCCGACAATAAACCAGCGTAATGTTACTTTAAAGTACGAGTTTCCAATGTGATGCAATTTTATTAAATCGGTGTTTCATAAGTATGTTTCCCTCCAACAACGCAATGGCTTGAGGAAATCATAATGCATTCTGGATCTCAAAACTGAATTAAGACAACAGGAAGCAATGATCATCGCTACTAACGGTCCAAATATCAACTACTCCAAGAATTTTCGACAAGGGTCGCCCCTGTATCCCAAACACTGGATGGGATTAAATAGTTTCGGGGTAGCGAAGTCACAAAATCCGACTTGACCAGTAAAGAATCAAGAGTCAACTCGTTAAGTTTGCGAAGGGCCGGGCATTTGTGGCTCAACGTCGAGGATAACTCAACCCCTCTACTGGACCAGGACGGGGAAAAAGGAGCAGATGAGGAGAAACCCGAGGAAAAAATGTCCTAGATTTCAGACGTCAGGCGCTGGAGGGGGTCGAGATTAGCTTTTAAATACGGGAGAGCCGCCAAGAAGAGAAACGAAGGGTCAGCGGTAGGAAAAGGGGACTGAAAGAAAAAAGAAAAAGAGGACAACAAGAGAACAATATGTGGCAAGCAGGGAAACAGAAGGTCCGGTCCACGGAGGCCCCGAGAGGAAGTGTATTCAGCAAAATCTTGCTGCCAGAGGGGGCTGAGCATTACCAGGGTGAACCGAAGGGTCACTAATATAACAAATGGGAAGACGACGACGAGGACAAACCTTCCACTATGGTTCCATCGAAAGGGTGCTCGTGGTAGTGGGTGGGTGGGGGTTGCCTGAACAAAAACCTACAAAATCAAACCAGAGAGAAAACGGGGAGAAGATGAAGGGAGAGAAATCAGAAGAGAGACAGAGAAACAAACGTGTGGGATGGCTGATGGTATAGGCTGTGAGGGGAGGAGAGTACTTTGGTGGGCGGATTTTCTTTCGAGACACAAACGGGATTTTTACGAGCGAGCAAGCTTTCGAAGACAAGAGTTTCAAACACGAAAGCTGCTGTGGAATCACTAGTATTCAGGAGTTTGACACTAAAGGCAAACAAGCATGCCTCAAAAGACCAAAGGAATTTAGATCTAGGGGCGACGTTCAAATCCCATTTTCAGGTGTAAAAAAAAAATTGGAATAAGTTCAGTTTCATGTCTATACCCGCCTACAATTAGGAGAAATGAAACGTCATTCACTCACTGCTGGGAACTCACTGCTGTCAGTTGTAACCGAGGAGCTCTCTCATTGCTGTGTCGCCCTCGCTCCCGTTCGGTCCTACCTCGTTCCCTGTTTGTGGTGGTAAAACTACTCCAAACGTAATTGAGAATAAAACTCCTTGTTCGAATTGCATTCGGTTGATATTGTATTAACTCCCCGACTCTCTTAGTGCGATATCGCTTCATTCCCCCGTAACAATAACATTAGCGTTGGCTTCCAATTTCTTCGATTGTGGTAATTCAGATTGATTTTGCGAGTATAGTTAATTATTGCGACCAGTGGCTTATAGACAACCTGAGAAGAAGTCACTGGTAATGATTCAACTCCCCATTGACTACTCAGGACTTTTAAAAGGAAGAATAAGTCGCAGTGATTAAACCCATCTTCGGTTTTACATGTTAAAACCCATACAAATGAACATAACATGAAGTTACCAAGGTTTGATGTCGTTGCAGCATAGGGAGTAAACTAATGTTCAGCGTGCACACAACTCGTTGAATTCTTTCTACAGAGGCTACAGTAGCGGTTGACGGTGTTACATCTACCAAATACCGTGAAAAATCATCCCCAGGTAGTGGGTGGAGGCTTGGGGGCCTTGTGCCGCAGCATTCTGGGGTCCTTCCAAACCCCAGGAATTGCATGGCATACCCTATGGGTTTGAAAATGCCATGTGTATATGATCGAAAACAAACTTCACGTTGTTTGACGTTTCCATTGAAATTTAATTTTGTGAAGCATTCAAGAGATGGAAAGGTGAATGCTGATCCGGAGGCAACTTCATGTCCAACATTCAATTACAGTGTTGTATAACATTTTTCAGTTTCGTTATTTAACAGATCTATGTTGTGTGAAAATGTCGTGAACCCCGTTGATTCCAACTAGATTGTCTGAACGGTTGAGCCCATCTATTTCCTCATTTTAGAGGCATGGAAGCCATCACACGTCATCGATGGATCAATTTATTGCGTAAACTTGCCAAGAACGACCTATCACGTGCTGCTTATTTATCGTCAATTTATGAACGAGTATCTCATCCTAGGGCATGAGTCCTGCACGAACTGTTGGAGCGTACTACATTCCACATTTTGGAATAGCTCGTGACTCACCCATCCAAAATTCATCCCCAGGTAGTGGGTGGAGGCTTGGGGGCCTTGTGCCGCAGCTTTCTGGGGTCCTTCCAAACCCCAGGAAGTTCAGCAAGTCCAAACTGTCTACCTTAGAATGAGGAAAAGCTGAAAGTGCCATTGGATGATGGGACGGGCCTGTGACCATCTGGCATTAAGGGTTGTTTGACCCATAATGGTACCACAGGAATGCACAGTCCGCAGCCTTGCCCCAGTGCATTATGGGTTATTGCCAGTGCAGGTGGCACAGAGCAAGGTAGGTAGTTTCCATTACAATGACGCCACCACCCCTTACGGTGCGTCAATGGTACGGATGTCAAGCACCTGGGCGCTTAGTGCTTAGAGGTCCTTAGCAGGGACACCCTGCATCAGCTCTTCCATTGTATCAGGGTTGGAGGGACCTGCCCAATTTCTTTAAGGACCTGCCTATCCTTCCTCACATGTAGGCCATGCTAGTACCACGTTTTTTCGTGGGTTTTTAGAGGGGAGTTCTTTAAGATGTTCCTATTTTTATTTTAGTGTTGTAGCTCCTTGTTTTTGGGTGGAGGTATGGACGGGGCACTGCCCTTGCCCTGCACGTTCTGCTTTTTAGGGGTATTTTCCCACCTAAGTTTCATTGCATTCAATGACTCATTTACATGGGAAATTTCAAAAATGTTTAAGAACACAATATTTGTGACACATATTGATTTTTATTTATGTTTAATGCACTGTCAGAGGAACATTTATTGAGAACAATATATAGGTATTAATTATTTAAAAACATTCCGTAAATTTGGTGAAAATTGTTGAAGCCGTTTTGCCAACAAGCGTGAAAACCCTATTTTCGTTGTTTACGCCCATCTCCGTTCAATGTATTTTCATGGAGATTTTTATGGAGAAGAAAAGTCAAGAACTAACCAGTAGAGATAATTTGAAAGTTTGATCAAAATCGTAGACCCGTTTTTGAGAAAAATCCGAAAACCTCGTTTTTGGTACATGCTGGTCTCCCCCTTTCCGATCGACCGAAATCGCCCATAACGTTATTTTTGCGTCTACGAAGAATCACGAACACATCAAAAAAAGAACCAACCATGTTATCATAAATTTGAACTACAGACACACACACGGATCACGCGTAGAAATTAGGGTTTTCGGATTCAGTAGGCTTCAAAACGTAAAGATCTGGAAAAAACTCAACTTTTTTTGACACGATCACTATAGTGGCAAGTAAAATTGGAAATTAAATTCTTTTGTACGGGATTTATCCTGGATGGATACTGCCATCTCATGATATTCAGCTAACGATTGGCTAGTTTGTGGCGTAAACAAAAAAAAATTAGCGACGTTATTGAAGAATCTTTGAGTCGCGGTTTCGGATGGGCAAAACTGGACCTTATTCTTACCGTTGTTGCTTATCGCTCTACCGTTTGCGCTTATCGCCGCCTCACATCGGGATCCCCTGCTCGGCTCCGTCTCGAGTCGTGAGGTTCTTCTTGTTTCGTCCGGCAGTCTGCGTTTAGTTTGCATGAACGACTTTCGTCCTGATTCCCGCACCACTACAGAGTCAAGAATTTTGTTTGAAGTTTTTGAAGCAATTAACGTACCGGTATGCTGGCCTCCATACTAGTAGTCTTAAACAATCAATCTACATTTTCCAGTCTGAAAAGAAATGTGTTTTCAGTTCTCATGTGGACCCAAAACTGCATCGAGATCAGAAGCAGAAACTGTGCCAGGTCAACCCCAACCTCCAGAAGGGTTCTCTTAATCTCGCCCATCTCGTCCATTCAAAGAAGTTTCCTTCCTTTTTTTGTTTTTAATGAGCTCAGTTAGGAGAAGAATTAGTTAATTTTTAGTTATTTATTTGTGCTGTAGCCCTGAGATTCGTTTATTTATTTATTATAACTTTTTTATATTCAATAGAAATTTTATTTTATCGTGGGTTCATCCTTAAATTTATCTGCATTCACAGCACAGTATAAATAAATGGCGCCCAACGTAAAGTGAAGCGTAACGTGCAGATTTTGAGTTGTTTTGTTTGTTCGTAAGTTAGAAGACAATTTTAACTGTTTAGTTTGCGAAGTAATTCGCTGCTATAAGTACTAAAATATTATGTCAGTCGCTATTGAGGAGGAATCTGTTCGTAAAGAACTGATAGCGGAACGTGAGGAATTGTACAGTACCATTCAGCACATTCATGATGTTAGTCAAAAGGTTACCAGTGATAATATTCGTTCATTTCTTCCTAAGTATGAACGCTTACAGAAAATTGAAGATAAACTAGATGGTTTAAACGCCAGAATTAGATCTTTTAATGCCTCTGTTTCGTCTGATAAGTCGAAAATCCGAATTTCTCAAGCAAATATAAGTTTTATCGATCTTATTGATACAGTCAGGGCAAATTATCTCAAAGTTGCTAGTGTAAGCTATATGTCTTCTAATCCAAACATCAATTCTGAACCCAGTACCTCCCATTCTTCACAGTTACCCCGTATAAACCTGAACACCTTTTCAGGTAGGATCGATGAGTGGTTAAGCTACTACGCACTCTTTGAGTCACTCGTACATCTCGACCATAGTATCCCTCCTGTCAAAAAACTTCAGTACCTTAGGTCCAGCCTCAGAGGAGATGCACTAGCTGTTGTTGCTAGTTTTCCTTAACGGGCCCTAGTTACCAACTGGCTCTCGACGCCCTCAAAGCTCGATATGACAATAAGCGCCGGTTAGCTAGTCACCTAGTCACGAGCATTCTTGACTTCAGGCCTATTCGGGAACAGTCATTACTTGAACTTCAGAGATTCGTGAGTGTACACCAATATAATTTTGACTGCCTCTACTTTCTCTGAATCTTGTAGATGCCTATGATTTTCTCAAACTCCAAATCTCTCTTAGTCACCTAGATCCAGCCACTCGTAGAGACTTCAAGATAGACACTCTAGTGACAAGATTCCCTCATACGATCAGCTCATTACGCATGTCACCAACTGTTTACGTAGGGAAGAGCTTATTTCCTCTGAAAATAAAAGTAAAGGTCCTTCAGGGAATAAATCTAATTCCCGGGATCAGCAGAAAGGCAGTTCAACCGTTTCTAAGAATCCAAATAAAGTCGAACTGTATAATGTGAGTTCGTTAAAGAAGACCCTGCCGATGGAGATCGCTAATGATCCACACCAGTCTGGGAAGAGTACACCTGTTCCTGTCACTTCTCAAACAGACTCTTCTTCATACGCTGTCACTCCAGTGGTTTGTTGGAATTGCGAAGGTTCACATGTGTTTTCTGCTTGCACCTTGCCCCGAAAGAAGTTCTGCTATCGCTGTGGGTACAAAGAGGTGAATATATTCTCGTGTCCCAACTGTAGCTTGAAGGAAAAAAAAAAAAAAAAATCGAGCAAGGGAACCAGTCTTAGGGGTCTCTCAACTTCCCTTGCCGTTTGTAGATCCCTACACATCAGAACCAGACTCATCGTTATTGTCTTCTGCCATTCCATTACTACCCTGCATCGTTCCGCTGTCGTTACCTATCGCCTCACATCCTGGTTCAGAAGTGCCATCGGCTCTCCTGGAGGCAAGCTCACCGAAATTACCGTCTCTTCATACAATCAACTCTGGCTTAAATCTTGATGTGTCTTCAGATCTGCTGATTTTACCGCTGCTTTATCAACCAATGGAGTTGTCGAACTCGGGTCAGTTTCTTGTACCGAGGAATCATATTAACGTTCCTGCTCTGTGTGACACTGGCTCACGCCTCTCATTCATTGGAGATATAGGTTTACAGCTATTGGGTATTGGACAAAGCCTCCCTTCAAGTGAGAAGACCGACCCATTCATCGTCCAAATGGCAAATGGAGCTCACGTTACTGTCTCCAGTTGTTTCCGCTTTAATTTTCTAATTGGTAATCGAACTATACCCTGTCTTTTGTACTATTTGTGCTCGCTATCATTTCCAGTAGTGATTGGTTTGGATTTCCTGACGAGTAACCGTGTTGTTACCGATGTCGGCAACAGAGTCTGGTGGTATTCAGAGAACCCCAACCAAAAATTCAGTTTTCGTTTGAACTGTCCCTTAGGGCCTCAGTCTAACAGGAATTCTGATCCACAGAGTGCAGTTTCTTGCGGCATCAAAGATTTAGGAAATTCAGAACGTGAAACCTTGAATGAAGTGGTCACACTTGGTCTCGAGTCCTTGAAGGATTCTCCCGGGTTAACGACTGTCATCACTCACAAAATTGATGTTGGATCTTCTACACCGATCAAACAACGTGCGTATAATTATTCTCCAAAGGTTCTGGAAGCTATGCACACTCAGTTAGATGAAATGTTAAAGTCTACAGTCGTCGAACCTAGTAAGTCCCCTTGGGCTTCACCAGTGGTGATGGTCCGCAAAGGAGACACTTACCGGTTTTGCATTGATTTTCGCCGGGTCAACGCCTGTACGAAGAAAGATTCGTATCCTATGCCGAACATAAATACGCTACTGGATTCCCTGCGACATGCTGCCTACTTATCAGCTAGACCTCCGGCAAGCGTTTCTTCAAGTACCTTTAGCGGACGAGGAGAGCCGCGACATAACCTCATTCATAGTACCTGGCAGAGGACTCTTTCGCTTTCGCACTATGAGTTTTGGTCTCACCAATAGTCCTGCTACCTTCCAAAGGCTAGCTGACTCCATTTTCCTGGACCTTTATCCAAAGGTTGTCGTTTTTCTTGATGACATACTAGTTTGTACCGCCGATTTCGAGACACACTGTGATGTATTGAAGGAAGTCTTTCGCAGGCTGAAGGATACCGGTCTCCAAATCAATGTGGAGAAATGTGAATTCGAATGCAGGGAGGTGCGATATCTTGGGTATCGTGTGAACGCTGATGGCATCAGTGTTGATCCAGGAAAGACACAAGCTGTTACTTCATTTCCTGCTCCAACTAATGTCACGGAACTGCGCCGCTTCCTGGGAATGGCAGGCTGGTACCGACGTTTTATCCCTGATTTTTCCTCTATCGTATCGCCTCTCAGTGCTCTTTTGAGTAAGAAAACAAAATGGATCTGGTCTGAAAAGCAGATGCGTGCCTTTGAAACTCTAAAAACTGCTCTCACTTCCGCTCCAGTTCTAGCCCGCCCCAATTTCGATCTTCCATTTACACTGTCCACTGATGCAAGTCATTGTGCTATTGCAGCAGCACTCACCCAGATCCATGAAGGGTGCGAGAGGGTAATCACCTATTGCTCACGAACGTTATCTTCGGCGGAGAGGAATTACTCTGTCACAGAATTAGAATGCTTGGCCATAATTTGGGGAATTGAAAAAAATCGACAATACTTAGAAGGTGGGGACTTCACTGTGATTACTGATCATTCTTCCTTGAAATGGTTGCTCAGTTTAAAAAATCCCAATGGTCGTCTAGCGCGTTGGATTCTTCGTATTCAACCATATTCATTTCGTATTGAGTACCGAAAGGGCAAGCTGAATTGCGTGGCGGATGCCTTATCCCGCGTTGAAGCTTTAACTGCAATCTCCATCGCTGAAAATCCTACCTCTAAAAACCAAGATGATTGGTATAATAGGAAGTTTTATAAAGTCCAAAGTTCCCCGGAACTGCACCCAGAATGGAAAGTAGAGGGACACAATTTGTTCTATTTTCGCAAATCGTTTTTGAAGGAAGAAATTGAAAATCCTAGTGAGGACTGGAAGCTCGTGGTACCTTGGGTTTTGAGAGCCGCCATTCTCCGCGAGTGTCACGACAATCCCCAAGCAGGTCATCTTGGGATTGCGAAAACTCATTGGCGCATAGGACGTCAGTATTATTGGCCTGGAATGTACCAAGATATTGTCCGTTATGTACAGCGTTGTGATCTTTGTCAGCGTGTGAAGCCATCCAACTCGCCACCTCGAGGCCTAATGTTTCCACGCTATCTAACAACTCCTTGGCACACAGTGTCGACGGACATTATGGGTCCATTCCCTCCAAGTTCTGCAGGAAACAAGTATCTCCTTGTCTTCGAGGATATTTTTACTAAGTGGGTGGAATTAGTACCCATACGGAATGCTACCTCTTCCACTATTTTGAATAAATTTAGATCAGTCATCCTAAATCGTTTCGGCACCCCATTCATGCTCATTTCAGATAACGCTTCCAACTTTGTAAGCTCTTCAGTTCAAGCCCTGGCAGAAGCAAATGGTATCCAGCATCGTACTACCCCATTGTATCACTGTCAAGCTAACCCAACTGAAAGGGCAAACAGAAACATCAGGCAACTCATGACTACATATTTGGACAAAGAAAAACATACCAAGTGGGATAACTACATTGGTGAACTGCAATTCGCTCTTAACAGTGTAGTCCACGGTGCTGCAAATACTCGCCTGCATTTTTGAATTTTGGAAGAGAGCTAACTCCAGTCCACTCCTTATCGCAGAAAGTCTCATGTACCTCCTCAAATGGTCTCGTTCAAACTGACCTTGCTGACGCAGCAGGAGCTTGGGCTGAGGAGGATGATGAAGCTCAAAGAGCTGAATCATCTGGTTGAGCTGCATCTTCTGAAGGCGAGTACCAGTCAGAGTCAGCGCTACAATCTGCGGCGTTGCTCAGATCGCTTTAGAGTTGGAGATCAAGTACTTAGGAAGACATTCTCACTCTCATCTGCTGCCGATAGAGTGGCAGCCAAACTCAACCCTAAGTTTGAGGGACCCTTCACCGTATCTTCAGTAAGTGCCGGTGGGACATGTGAACTTCAGGATAAGGATGGGAAAAATGCTGGATTATGGCATCCCTCCAAACTGAAACGATATATTTCCCCCACCTCAACCGCTGGAGAGGGGTTTGTGGCGTAAACAAAAAAAAATTAGCGACGTTATTGAAGAATCTTTGAGTCGCGGTTTCGGATGGGCAAAACTGGACCTTATTCTTACCGTTGTTGCTTATCGCTCTACCGTTTGCGCTTATCGCCGCCTCACATCGGGATCCCCTGCTCGGCTCCGTCTCGAGTCGTGAGGTTCTTCTTGTTTCGTCCGGCAGTCTGCGTTTAGTTTGCATGAACGACTTTCGTCCTGATTCCCGCACCACTACAGAGTCAAGAATTTTTGTTTGAAGTTTTTTTGAAGCAATTAACGTACCGGTATGCTGGCCCTCCATACTAGTAGTCTTAAACAATCAATCTACATTTTCCAGTCTGAAAAGAAATGTGTTTTCAGTTCTCGTACCGGACCCAAAACTGCATCGAGATCAGAAGCAGAAACTGTGCCAGGTCAACCCCAACCTCCAGAAGGGTTCTCTTAATCTCGCCCATCTCGTCCATTCAGAGAAGTTTTCTTCCTTTTTTTTGTTTGTAATGAGCTCAGTTAGGAGAAGAATTAGTTAATTTTTAGTTATTTATTTGTGCTGTAGCCCTGAGATTCGTTTATTTATTTATTATAACTTTTTTTATATTCAATAGAAATTTTATTTTATCGTGGGTTCATCCCCTTAAATTTATCTGCATTCACAGCACAGTATAAGTTAAGTGTGCAAGCTTGGTCACAGAGCTCATGCGCCATTCGCTCCCCAGCAGTACAGGCTACCCATTGGTACCATGGGTCCACTAACCTTTCTATAGGCCAATTCAATGGTAATGACTGGGTCCGCAGCGTTATTACAGGGTCTTCGATTTGAAGAGGAGGCCTGTGAGCTGTCTACTTTTGACGTTCCATTGGTGAAACCAAATAGTGTACATAACAGACAAAAGCTCCGAAAAAACTTGTGTAGCCAGTATGACAAGCTGCCAGCGGTTCAGAATATTAAGAGGTTTCTAGTTGAACGGTGGTACCCACTAGGAAGTGACTTGGTGATAAAAAACTGAATCTGCAGAATCACCAATGGGACAATAAGGTCTGCTATTTAATATGGCCTCGATGCTTGTTAGAACTGTTGCCATCTCTTCGTAAGTCAACAACCGGTCTGGAAGGGTGCCCATGAGTCGTTTGACTAACTTAATAGCTGTTTCATGAAGGTCCCTAGTCCATGGTGCACCAAGCGTGTTGAATTTGGCTTGCTACAAGAAAGTCAGAAATATTAGGGGACGGTGAAGATAAACAGTTTCCTGCTCGTTTCTACTTCAAACTAAATTAGACCCGTTGTCACAAACGATATCCCGTACTAAGCCACTGGGTGATTTGAATCGGGAATAGGTAACACAGTAACCAGCTGTGGAAAGGTCTCCAACAAGTTCAGTTGTGCGCGTCTGACCAAACATACAAACATAGATATGTATGCTTTCACTCGTGGAGCTTTGTTTGGTGAACAGTGGCCCAGCAACATCAATCGCAGTTCTACTGAAGGGCGTACATGAGTTTACTCGAGGAGGAGGGAGCTGCCATGATAGGGTAGTGGTTCTTAAGCTATTGCCTGTAGATGGCAGACACCTAACAATGCATTGAAGTAGCAGTGCTCGGGCTGAAAGGATCCAATAGTGCAGGCGAATTCCAACATGGCACGCCCGAGGACCTTCATACATAAGGTAATGTAACGAATTGCAGTCATCGTTGGGAGATGGCCCTACAGGCAACAAGACAATACGCTTAGCATCTGGGAAGTGAATCGAGTGAATTGACCGCCCATTGCACAAAAACGGAGTAAGACAAGCATTAGGACGACGTGATGGTTTTCCGTTATTTATAGAATTGCGTTCCCCCGAGAAATAATGACCTTGCGTCTCCCTTATGCACATACCTATAGCAGCAGTCAGTTCATCCACATGGCCAACTATCGTAAACCTTGTCGCCGCAAATTATGGATAAATCTCAGCATCCATGACAGTGCCCATATAAGACGTGGAAGGGGAGAGAACTTTTGTTATATCGCTCATGGAAAAGTTCGGAAACGTCGGAAGAACTATTTTTCATTGTTCCAAGCCATGTTAGCTCAATTCTGTGCCAAGTTTGGATTCGGCGATTGAATACAAAATTGAAGGGGCTTGACTTGGGAAAAATGTACCCCGAAGTTTATTCCGTCGAAACTTGCACTGAATCGATAATGAGGGAGTTTGCTGACATATTCGAATAAAGCGTTGGGTGCATTTCCAATTTTACGTGCTCCTTGAAATTGACAGAAAATGCTAGGCCAGTGTTGCAGATGCTAAAGAGCTAGAATTTTATGAGAATATTGGTACACTAGTTCACGACAGAGATAGAGCTAGCTCAAGACCTACTAACTAGAAGCTCAATAAATAAGAGCTGCAAGTGGGTAATCTACCATTGTAGTCAGTAACAACAATAAATTGACTCATTGGGCACAAAAGACCCCGCCGTCTTTCAGAGTTCCTGGCTCATCGTTCCCCCTTTCGAGAGAACTCATCAATCGCCTGCCGCCTTCGGATCGATGTGTTCACACCCTATAAAGCCCCGCAGCCATCGCTAGATAGCTAACCTACGAGTAACAAACGAGGGCTTCGTTGGAGTCAGCTGCGTAGCTCGTCGAATCATCAATATTGGCAGCTACTTTCTCAGTCGTCAAGCCATCAGTAGAGTCGGGATCCTCATAGGAAAACCGTTGATTAGCATCGTTGAGTTTTCTGGACTTGTGTATTCTGAGGACCATCGATGTTCATGTTCTTTAGTGTAAACTTACAGTAGAAGAAGTAGCCTAAGAATTTGGCGAGGACACTTGCACACTTGAAAGTGTAAAGGGAGAAACTGAACCTAACAGCTCCGGAATTAGAACCAAAGAGGTAGCCCCACACCACCATCTCAACTAATGGTCATCCTATGACGGAACTTCCTGACATTTTCAAAGTTCTGCCAAGACAATGACTGGAAAAAAGAAGATCAATCAACGCATCTCAATGCTGAACGGTGGGACAGCGTCTACTCCTAGGTGAAGAGTCTCCACCTCCGCCCAGGAGTTGATGACTTGGACTCTGGGGGTATGGAATCGTCTTCCCTTACCCAACACAGGTAGAGCTGCCGGTAATTCAGCCATTCTTGTCCTTACTTTAAATGGCAAAGGTTAGTTTATCTACCCACCTGCATTCCAGCTCCTCTTCATGCTAGGAAGGGGTGGGGGTGTGGAAACTGATTAAAACTGCTGTTGTTATGCACGGCACAAACCATTGAAGTAACGACTCTTACTTACACTGCTGTATTTCGAATTGAAGAAGAGACAGCACTTACTGCCAATGAGAATATAATCAGCTACATTATTTTACAACGTAATTTAAGCACGAAAATTTGATAATGTCATTCTATTTTTAATGATTTCAAAATCAATGCCTTAGCCTGCGGAATGTCTTGTTAACCACCCTATACATTAAATTAGACTGCTTTAATTTCAAAAAAGTAGCACAAAAATACTGTTGCTAAGAAAAGTAATAAATAAAGCCATCATAAACATTTAAGTAAAATAATACTACTCGCCAAAGTAATCCGTCGAAGAGGAAAAGAGGGAGCCATAAATAACTCGGTTTAGAAGATCACAGGCTTATTGATTTGTGGATTTTTTCATCCCTTCACTCGTAGAACCTAATAATTCTCACAGTGTCAGAGGGAAACCGCTCCCAGAATCGAACCTCAACTACTTACCCCAATAAACGGATATGCTGAAATCAATCTCGATAATTCAGTTGGGGGTCGACTCCCATTGCAGAAGCGTTAGTTCGGTCCCCCTGCGCCGTGTTTTTATCGGCCAACAGGAGAACACAAATCCGATCACGGCAACTGGGCAATACTCGTACATCAGCGTAGTCAAGATTTATAGGTTCACCTACCGACCTAGTGAGCTAAGATTCCAATCTACCAACTCTCGTATTTTAACCGTTTCGACGTTGGATGTTTAGCTTTAATCAATATAATCTCTGTTAATTTCAAACATTAACTGGCATGATTTTTAAGCAGTTGAAGTTAGTTGGATTACAATCAAATGTGAGGCATATTTAGTGACATCTCGAGGAAGAGTAAACTGTACAGTCCTTTGTACGGTGAGCTTCGCAAAAAAAAAGAAAAAAAAAGAATGTGCGTGTCAATGAACCCGGTATAACAAGTCAGTTAAATTTGATATTTCTTCTACAGATCAACAGGCATCGCTAAATAAAGAGTATGAGCATAGTAAGTAGAAAACTAACTATATTTACCAGAGTGATCTAAACACTCTAGGTTTTTTCACAAAACGATTGGTTTATTTTTTTATGGTCTCAATTCTACTCGGAAAATGACGTTTGATAAAGCATAAAAAATGTCAAGAAACATTGCTTTCTTGTAATATAAAAGATGTCAACTAAAATCCATTTTTTTATAAATAGAAATGTCGACAAAAATATGTAGTTGAAACAACCCCCGCGTAAGAATACGAGATATTGATAGGCGCGTCGACAAGAGCTCTATCCAGTAGGCTACGAATGGCCAAATAGTTTATTGTTATGATATTTGCAATTAATAATAATTACACACTGTAGCTACTTGACAATAACGGCATATGGCTGCCTTGCTAGCGTTTACATAGTGGGTACGTGGGTCAGTACTTGATATAATCATATAACTAGGAAACTTTAATGGCGAAAACCTAGAATCTCAATTGAATTTTGCTTACAATTATATATTTATACACAATCACACTTTAATCACCCTTTGAGAACACTCGACCATTCTCACAGTTTTATATGTACTATATAAGCGTGCAAACCAAAGAAGGCAACTGCGATGCGTTCTGAAAAACGTTTTATTAATTAATATCATGATAGTAACATAAATCCAGTTCATTAGCCGTGAAGTTTGATAGAATACCTGAAAACGAATCGAAACAAACAAGCGTTCTTTCAGCGAAGTAGTCTCTTCTACGGCAGGACCCTGCCAGACAGGACATGCGTATGTCATTTTGGGTCTGATAATGGTTTTGTAAATGAGGAGTTTCAATGGTATACTCAGTGGCTCTGATTTTAGAAGATTATAATATCTGCCAAGTTTCCACAAGGGCTTTTTTGTTGACATCCTTAATGTGGTCACCGAAGGATAGCCGTTTATCCAAATAAACCCCTAGGTACTTGACAGATATGGAATAAGGAATTTCTTGCTTCGGATCGTAATGTGCTGTGGTGTCTTGTATTTGGCTGTGAAAAGAATGGCATCGTCCTTTCAACGTGTCGCTTTTTTATGGACGTACTTGGTACACGTTCACTAGTACTGGAACACGATGAACAGTCGCCGTTGGACGTTTTGAGATTTGAAATGACGAAACTGATAGATTCTACTGCCAAGGCCAAACGATTGAACTCTTCGGAATTGAGCAAGACAAACTTTTTCATATATTCCTTGAAGATGAGTACTCCAACAGTAAAGTACAGTTGTTTGAAGATGCCAATAGTCGTAACTTTGGTGTTTGTTGGATTCGAATTGTACGTGACATGCAGGGAGGCGTATAAATCTTCCAACCGCTGCCTGCCGACCCAAAGGTACTTAAGGATAGACGTCTGGTTGTACCAATCTGTCTACTTCTGCTAGCTGGTTGTTTGGTAGATGTTCTTCCATTTCGGTAGCTTGACACTTAATGGAGTTTCAGAGTCATCCGGGTTTATACATGCTGCGACACTAAAGGACTCTGCTGACAGTTCCAGACAGTGGACAGTATTCGGTGAGTGAGTCTTTAATAATTAGACAGCAGGCAGTCGTGTTGGCCGGAAACGACTCGCTCGCTTCAAACTCTAGTCGTACATCCACTGATCCAACCTTGAGGCTTTCATTTTGTTTGGAGCAGTCAATTACAAAAAGCGGAGAATTATCAAACATCTTGGGATTCATGAAAGATGAGGATGTGTACCGTAATATGAAGCTCGAAATTTAGCGTACATTTCGTACAAGAGAGCAAAGTCTCCACGCAAGTTAGCGTTGGGATAATATTGCGAATTCGATTATAGTTTGACTTCCGTAAGTTTGCATGGGCCGAATATGGAAGCGTGTCTTCTAATCTGATTTTTCTTTGCAGAAAGCGCGAGAATGACGTATCTCGGTTTTTCCAATTGAGAAGAGGTCTTGATGGTCCACGATTGACGAGTCGTTAGTAAAGTAGGATACTCGTGTAGCTCCCAACTCCGGTAAGGTATCTCGATGGGTACCGTGTTGGTCCTGACCCAACATTTTCAACAGAGGCAAATTTACTACGTGTCGAACCAGTACACGCTGTTGATTGTTAGATTGTAATCCGTGAAATTAGCGTCAGCGCCCTCTTTGTTCAAGGCATTGGCTGACGTGTTACTGAGAAGAATAATCAGCTCTTGCTTTTGGTTTATAATAACTCGTTTATAATCCTCAAAGTCCCACGAGCATTCACATTGGAATACACATTGATATTTTCGTACTAGTGAAATCATTTCTAGGTTGTGCCACTCCTGCATCATATGCATAGTATTCGTCCTTCGGTGTAAGTGAAAGTTGATTGTGAATTGTCGACGTTATTCCCACATTTTTACTGCGATCTATCGTCACTCCAACCTGCTTGTATCTGATTTCATCGAAGAGAAATGAAATACCATCGCTTACGAATACCAGTGCAGTATCCACAGTCTTCTTGTCAGCTTTGGTTATGACGATGTTGATGCGTAGGTAACTTTCACACGGTACTGTCAAATCCTCCTGCTGTTGTATGGCGATTCTCACTTCATTACTCGGATTGTACGTTGTCGATGTAAATGAAGGGTGACTTCTATATTCGTAGTGCGTTATAGTATTGTCGTACTGTGCCTTTGTGTTTACAGCCAACATCTTGAACAAGTTTCAATCCGAGAGATTTTAGGAGTGCACAATTTTTTGGTGTTAGTGGTTTCAATGACAACTGTCTGGTGGATTTCATTGATTGCGAAAGTAATATAAAGCCTATTTGATCCTCGTTAAACACGATAACCTTCTCTTAAATGAAGAAGTACGTTTACTGTCTCTCCTCCTCAATTCACTCTGTTGTCTTGATCACGAAGTTATCTCTATCCTTCTTAACCAGTTGCAGCCCATAATTCTTATCAAGTATTATTCGTTCTGCTGCATCATGTTTCCGTAATATTATCCCTTCCTATAAAAATATCTTGTTTACCCTTAATCATGTTCTTCTGGCTACTCTTTATTTCTTGTAATTCCAGTAGATTAGTCGTACGTAGAGGTTCATGGTCATCGTTATCGTATTCGCTCTCCAGAACAGGGTTTCTCGATAGACAATCTGCTTCAGCATTGGCTGATCCAGTCCTGTAAAGTATCCTGAAATCGTATTGTAAGAGATAGTTTGCGAAGTCGCCCAACTCTTCGTCCGTCCTAGCTTTCAAGTTTAAATTTTCTAATGACTTATGGTCAGTTACGATTTTAAATGACCGGCCTATCAACCAATACCGCCAGTATTTAACTGCTTCTCTAATCGCTATACTTTCTATGTAAATTTCCTTTTTTTTCTTTTGGCTCTCATTCAGTTTTTTTGAAAAATAGGCGACTGGTCTTTCAATGCCATCGCTTTGAGGCTGCTTAAGGATAGCACCAATTCCCTCCTTGCTCGCGGCAGTATAAATAACAATTGGCAAGTTCCTGTCAAAAATTGCTAGTACGGGGGAAGAGGTTAGATAAGCTTTGATTTCTTCAAAAGCGCTCTGGCATTGTTGAGTCCACGAAAATTCAACGTCTTTGCGAAGGAGATTATGAAAGATGTCTAGTGTCTTTACTGCGTTTTGAATGTATTTGTGGTAAAAGTTTATTTTCCCCAGAAACTGACGCACATTCTTCCGATTTTTTGGAGTTGGAAAATTTTTAATTGCTATCACATTATCATTAAGAGGTCGGACAGAGTTGTGTTCTATTACATGACCAAGGTATTGAACGGAGTTATTAGCAAAATTGCATTTTATAAACTTCAATTTGAAACCGTCCTTATAAATTGCTTTCATTAATGCCTCCAGATGTACTATATGTTCTTCGAAAGTTTTAGAAAATATAAGTATGTCGTCATTTTAATTGCAGCAGAAGCTGTCCAGACCATTGCGACGTATAATGCCAGAGAGAATCCGTTGAAAGATAGTGGGTGATGATTTGAGACCAAAAGGTAAAGCGACCCACTGCCAATGGCCATGTTGGGTTACAAACCCAGTTCTGAAACGATCTTTAGTACAAATAGGTATTGACCAAAAGGCACTGTTAATGTCTAAGGCAGAGAACCATTTAGCATCCCGAGTTTTAACTATAATATCATCAATGAGAGGAAATGGTGGGCTCTCTGGGACCAGAAGCTTGTTCAGTTCTCTGAAGTCGATGCATAACCTAGTTTTCTCTTTTTTATTTTTATCGTCCGTCTTTTTAAAAGCCAACGTTACCGGAGCGGAGAATGGTGAAGATGGTTCTTCTATCAGGCCATGATTTAGAAGCTCACCAATCTGTTTTTTAATATTTTTTTGGTCGTTATAAGAACATTTATAAGGTTTCTTTGCCACATATTTCTCTTCCATCAATTTTATGTGCGCTTCATGCTTGCTAACAGTTCCAATGTGTGCTATTTTTATTTCAAATCTATCAATAGGAATATGCTCGTTCCAGTTTATGTTAATTTCTCCACTATGGTTTGGACATTCAAATTGAAGTTCAGTTTTAGCTTGAGTGATTTGTAATTCATGATCTTGGCATAACTTGAAGTCTTTAATAGTATCAAGACCAATTAGTATATCGTATTTAAAGTCCTTGTTGTCTATCACAAAAACTCTTGTTTTTCTCTCTATGTTGAATATTTTAATTTTTACGTACGCGACCTTTTATTTTATCTTCTCCGCTCATCGTTCTAAAAGTCAAGGGTGTTGAGGTGTACATCTTGGTATTCAATCTACTGAAAAAATGTTCGGGTACCATTGTGATGTTTGCACCTGGATCGTAGAGACCCTTGGCTAGCGTATCTTCTACATTGACTGTAATCAACCATTTTCAGTAGATTCAAGATCAAAGTGATGAGAGGAGGCAACTTCAGTTTTTTGATTCTATTTCGTTATTCATCAATTCTTCTAGTTCCGAGTTGTTGGCTATTTTCATGTTTCTCGTTATTATTGTTAGAGATGTTATTCGAGATTTTTTTTGTGCGGCAGATTGATTCAGGATGCATTCGGCCTGGTTTACCTATTTTCTCGCAATAAGAACATGGCTTTCGTTCTGTTGATCCAGTTTTATTGAGCGATGAGTATTTATTACTGTTGGTTGCAGAGTTGCTATTTGACGTTGGTTGAAAAGATCTATCCAGTTGGTTCAATTGTATCATCAATTCGTTAACAGTTGTTATTTCGTCTCTATTCAACCCATTCTGGACATACCAAGGCAGTCCCACCACAATAAAACACACTCTGGTGTTTTCACTTAATGTAGGATCGATGTCAACGAGTGAACTATGTTTCTTTAACGCGTATTCTGAGATGGACCCTTTAATGAATTTAAAATTATAAGCGTAACTCACGTTTGACCAGCCTTTGTTGGAGAAATTGTCGAGGAATGATTGTCTCCAGGTCCCCCAGATCGTGGTTCCAAGGAGTACTCTGTTTGCTGTGTACCAGTCGGTAACAGGCCTCTCGATGAACAACCCGATGACTTCGCAATAACGTTCCCCTGGAATTTCTAGACGGGCACATTCAGTCTCTAGCGTCGTGAGCCAAGTTTTTTTTTTTTTTTTTCCTTTGAAACGGTGGATGCAGGCAATACCCTCACTGCAGCCACAAACGGGCCTATTGTAAGGGCGTCCATGATACTCGGATCATGGCCCACCTGCACCACCCCCAGGCCCCACGGCACTGGTCTCACTTGGTGTGACGTCACCTATGCGCCCCCACCACCCGCGCACATAGCGGAGGATATCGGCAAGTTCTGCATTTGTCACCTCTTCGGGCTGAAGAAAGGGCCTCCCAAACACAGAACGGCGCGATGCCGCGAGTCCATCGCATATGCACAGCACGTGCTCTGCCGTCTCTAGCCCTACCTCGCAGAACCTGCATACCTGTACCTCGCACTTGCCAATATTTGCAAGGTGGTACCTCAGCGGACAGTGACCTGTGAACAGGCCACATATGATCCTCATATCCTTCCTCCCCAGAGCAAGCACCTCCTTGGACCTCTCTCTGGAGAGCCGGATAAAGAGTTTTGACTGTCTAAGGCCGGGCAGCCCCTGCCAATGAGCAGCCCTGCACCTATCCTCCCATTTGCCAACCTCTCTACGTAGATGGCTCCTGGTAGTCCCAACAAAGGGCTCAGGGCCAATAGGGATCTGCTCTGATCCCTTCTTAGCCAACCTATCAGCCCGTTCGTTTCCCTCTATACCCTGATGCCCTGGCACCCAACACAGTGTTACCCTGTTGTCCTCGGCCAGGGCCTTCAGTCCAGTCAGACACTCCCACACCTGCCGCGATGTAAGACAGTATGAGGCTAAGGCCTTGAGAGTGGCCTGACTGTCCACCATGATGTAGATTCTCTGCCGCTTCAGTCCCCTCTGCAGCAGCCGCTGCACACAGACTGTCACCGCAGCCACCTCTGCCTGGAACACCGTGGCCAGCGACCCCAATGGGATTGCTGCTCTGATCCTCGGCCCAAAGATGCCTGCCCTGCAAGGCCACCCTGCACCGAGCCATCAGTGTAGTATACCAGGGCCCCAGCTTCGAAAGCGGGAGCTCCCCCTACCCACCTGGATCGCTCATGAATGAGTATCCGAAAGGGTAGCGCGAAGTTGAACCTCGCGGGCATTGAGTCTACCACATGCAGTTCAGGCCCCCCCACCTTCACCTTGTCAAGGATCAAGTGGCAGGAACTCCTCCTCCCCCGCATGATCAGACCCAACTCCAACATACGCGCAGCCTGGAGGAACGCCATCCTTTTAACATGTATGTGGAGTGGAGCTAAATCTAGCAAGACCTCCAGTGCAGCCGTAGGGCATGTTGTCATACAGCCTGTAATGGCTAGACACGCCCTACGCTGCAGTTTATTTAGCTGCAACTGCACTGTTTTGTTTTCCACCCTAGTCCACCAGACCAGGGCTCCATAGGTGACTACAGGCCTAACAACCGCAGTGTACAACCACCGGATCATCCCAGGCCTCAGCCCCCATGTCTTCCCCACCATTCTTTGAGCTGCCCACATCACCACCGACGCCCGCTGTAAGGCTTTTTTCACGTGTGTGGCCCAAGAGAGCTTTCCATCAAGAAAGACTCCCAAGTACTTGATCTCATGCTGGATCTTCACCACCTTGCCACTCAGCCTGAGTTCCCGCAGCGTAAGGCTGCGCCTTCTGGTGAATGGGAGTGAGCCAAGTTGAAGCATTGAAGTTTTTCCCATTGTATTTACCCAGAACAATATCATTTGTGACCGATTTCAAGGATTTCCATTCCGGTGGTTGTTCACGCGATGGTTCGATATGATGTGGTTGCTTCAAGTCAGGTCTTGTGGGATCAGGAAGTTCCTCCAAGTACTCACCCTCGAAACAGGGATTTCCTTCTGAGTCGAGATAGATTGCACGTAGGTCATTTGAAAGAGTTATAGTAATGTTTCGAAACTGGCCTCTCGATTTGATTGACCTTAATGCACTCTTTATGATCACATTTTTCGCAAGTTCTTGATGATTCCCAATCGAACGCTTGTCCGGCGAGATGACGTAGATTTCTATTTCATTGAGGATCTGAAACTGTTTGACGTGATAAACTGAAGTTTTTCTGTCATCACTAGCCGCGGCAATTATCAGAAATTTCGCGCGTACGTACGTCATAGTCATAAGCAGAAACGGGAGATGAAGGTAAAGTTCTTGGTAACTAAAACAACAGCTGTGGGATTGAAAAACAACATGGAGTGGCTAACAATACTCCAGGTTGTGATTAAGAAGAAAATGAGATGCGAGGTCAGGCGAGAATCTTACATATACACAACATCCCGTGTACGGTTAAAAGTACAATCCTTTTCTCTTGAGAGCGTTAGCTTCCATAGATTTGTTGTGTCTTTGCTATTCTTGTAGCTTTTTCGCGTTGCTATTGGCTTCTGATACGGCTTTGGCAACAACTGCTACTTCACCTACCAATCTTCCCAAAGCACTCAAACCCGCTAATATTGGAACTAGCGGTAATATTCCTCCATTTTGTTTCTTAATCCTTTTCTTTTTATTGCCCGATTGACTGTTGGGATTCTTCTTCTTCTTCTTCAATGACCCACCCAACTCAGCCTTTGTCTTCATCGCCGCAGTGACTGCTAGAGCTGCTGCTTTCTCTCCGAGCTAGGCGTCAGAAGCTTTGACGCGAGACCCAGCACTATTTGGCAAATCAGCCAATCGACAATGATGGTTATCTTTGTACACAGCATACGCAATGTCAGGTACTTTACAGGACTCGTTGATGCCTGGGTTTCCTCTTGCCGAACGTTCACGTAATCGAGTACCTGGTCCACATTATTGATAACCTCCAGGTAAATGTAGTTCGACAGAAAGTTCGTATATTGCCTTATTGATTATGCTACCGTTTGATTCAATTAATCCGCAGCCTTGGATTGTTTTTCTACGACTGATCCCCTCATTGTTCACTCTTGTCATTATATAGCGTGACTGAAGTTTTTTCCGTTGGATTCCGCTTATTAGGCATTTCTCAGAGTATTACTCCTTGGATCTATAAAGTACTTTACGATAAAGTTTTGCTCCAACCATTTGCTTTGTAATTAATCACCACTCTGTGCTCGGGTAGTGCCATTGTATTGTACAAGTCGAGAACCATTTCTCCACATGAGAGAATTGACTGACACAGCATCGTTAAGGTTTTTGGGATCGCCTATCCCCTTCAAAGATCTATTTTCAAAATGCCACGCATTAGTTGTGTTAATAGGCACACCACTTTTGTAGAATTTCAAATTTACGGCTTCAGTACCCTCAATCGGATAGTCAACGTATCGTACAGTTCCAGCTGGCGTTGTACAAGGCGGGTGTCATTAAATTAAGATATTCTATATTCACAGCATCGTACCGTGACACTGGTTGAGCCACTCGAGTCAATAAAGGTTGATCATTAAAATTCCAATCCTTATCGTCCAATTGTAGGGTCACTTGGTCTAGATAGTTTTTATTTACGACGTCGTTGGGTTCTTTCGGAAATCCTCCTACATATTTAATAGGGTTGTTTGACGCAAGTCAAAATTGTACGAGTTCATTGAACTCGGACTTCCCTCTCAAAGCGTTGACCTGAACGCGGGTTTCCCCTGAACTGGGGTTATTGCCTTCATTGTGTATCCTCTCCTCAATCTCAGGTACAGCTCGGCGAGAGACAGCTCATCCCCTGGCCGGTTTGTTATAAAACCCTCCCCTTCTCATTTCACGTACATTACAGTTTTGATCGGCAGTCCGTGCGTTTGTCTCTTTCTCTCACCCCCACCTTCCAGTGAAAATCCTCCAACGCCCAAAACCCTTATATTGTGGTCTCATAATCTCGTGAGCAGACTACGTTCGATAGTACTCTAACAAGTGCAGTGCAAGTTAAATTTTAACATATTCCCAGTGTTACACGAACTCCGAGTATATTATAATTTGTAAATATTTCCGCGATCACCGTTCTTAATACAGTCCTCCCAAGTCATTAGCTGTATCTATTTGTGCCCATCATTTGGTCCTCCGGGCCGGATATAAGCTAATCTACACTCGAGCATCCAGGTCCGAGTTTTAGCGATACCATGACTGATTCAAGCTACAGCAACATGGAAGGATCTAGCTGCCCATCAGCGAGTGACTCTGATGCCCTAGATCGGACTGCCTTTGACGCCCAACATCGTGTGGCAGAATTTCGCCTTTGTCAAGTTAAGGATACGTTGGCAAGGTATGTAGACGAAGGTCGAGATCCAAGCTCGTATTGCCCTAGTCTACAAGGACTGATGGATACAATTTTACCGGACATCAAGGCAGTGGAAGATCTTGCTTTACAAAATGTACCGACCCCTGAGATCCTCAAGAAGATTACAGCACTCCGACAGACCTCCAACGAGTTAACTGTGTCACTCTCACCCTCGTTTGTATTATCAAATAACGCGCCCTGTGGATCTTCAGGAATGACAACAGAGGCAATGCATCAGTTCAAATTCCTGTCGACTGATGTTCCAATCTTTGATGGTGACATCCGAAAATTCAAGGGCTTCCAACGATTATATGAAGAGGTTGCCCACCAAAAGGGAATTCCTACGGCTAAAAAACTGGCATTTTTAAGGGAGAAGCTACGAGGGCTTCCACTTGCCACAATCGATCGAATCGGCCAGCAGGATGCGGACTACGAGGCAGCCTACCAAGCTCTTTGTCAAGAATACGACAATCCTCGTCGCTTGGCAATAGAAACCATCTCCGAATATTTGAGCGTTCCGAAATTGCCTGACCATCCAAGTCCAGACGACCTCGCTTCATTCCGATCATCAGTGTCCAACTCCTTGCGTGGCTTGGAGAATTTGGCTCTACGCAATCAGATATCATTTGAGAGGTTTTCTCATATTTATTTCCGTCTCACTCCTGCGTTGAGGGAAGAATTTCAAAAGGAATTCCCTGACCCCGCCTACGTCCCTGGAGTCCACGATATTGAAGATTTTCTCAAGCTTACTGAAGAAAAGATGCGAGCTAAGGCTACCACAGTTCCTAGTTTCCCGCCTTCACGGTCATCCTGGATTCAGCCTCGGAAGAACACCCGCAATCTTCGTCGACCAACGCAGCAGTCTTTACGAACGGCAAATACATATGCAGCCTTCGGGGACTGGGAAGATCAAGGTGAGTCTGTTTACGAAATGAGACCACATGATTGCTCATGCTTTGTAACAAGGAATCAACCCTCTGCCCACCGTCATGTCCCCAACAATTCTCCTTCAACCATTCACAACCACGACCCCCCTCCTCATTTTCCCTTTAACCGCCAAAGCCAACATCGTTCTGATGAGTCCCATGGTGGACGGCCTCGAAATCGCTATCCATGCCCCTTATGCCGTTCATACCACCCTCTCAGGCGCTGCCCCTCTTACCTTTCATTTAGCCCAGATGCAAGAAGACAAGTAGTGAGTGAGGCCCAACTTTGCTTCAACTGCTTGGCTGCAACCCACTTAGTTCAGGCGTGCCCCAGCAACACGAATTGCTTTCAATGTGGAGGAAGACACCACACTTCCCTGCATATTGAGAGACACTTGGTATCCCCCCCTAACCATCTCCAAACCGCCCCTAATTTACGCCCAGTTCGTCAAGAATCAGGAAACCCTCCTCTACCAACCCCAACATGTACCCCTAACCCTCTCCAAGCATCCTCTATAGCCCCAAATACTTTCCATCCCAGACCATTAACACCCAATACTCTCTCTGCTACTACCAATTTCAATCTACCCCAACAACTAGATCAAGATAGGACTCCAAACTCAGGCAACCCGACCTCTTCGGAACAGAATTACCAGCCTCTATCAAATTATAGCACGGATAATTACGTTCATTGGCCCCCCTTGCCCAGTTCTCATGCCTCTAGTTCAGTCAGAACGTCCCTTAACCAGGACATGCCCCACTGAGGAACAGCCCGGTTGGAGCCTCCCATTAATACTGCAGTCCCTAAATCCATTTTATCCCGCTCAAAGGACTATTCAATCATACCCACTGCAGTCATTCAGGTCCTAACCTCCAGCGGCTGGCTCCAACTGCGGGCAATCCTGGACACAGGTTCAGAAATCAACATAATTTCCACAGAAGCTGTGAAGAGAATGGGACTGCGCAGTCATCCATCCCCTCCTCTCAACATTGCCGGAGTAGGAGGGTCTACTACTCTTTCCTCTCTTGGACAGACCATACTCATAATAGATCAACCCTATCGTAACCCTTTTGTTATCAATGCTTGTATTGTTCCCCACACTACAAACCTTGTTCCCTCTCTGCCTCTTACTGGGTACAATTGGCTCGCTACAGAGATAGAAGGCCTCGCTGACCCTGCCTTTTTTACACCTGCACCTGTTGATGCGATTTTGAATGGAGAAGTATTCGAAGAGGTTGACCTAAACCACACTATTCGTCTTAATGTTGAGGGGCCTACATTACGTAGATCTACATTGGGATGGCTGGTATCAGGCGCAACTCCCCGACTAAAAAATTCCCGTAGAGTTCACTTCCAGTTCCCTGAATGTTCAACATCTTCATCACGTAATATAAGGCCAGAAGCCGACTTATCTCCCTACAACTATTCATGTTCGGTGGTCTCGTTGAGGCCGTCAAAGTCCTTCTTGACTGTACCTTCGGTACATAGGGCTGACAAGGAATTAACCAAATTACTCGAGCGATTTTTCACCTTGGAGGAACCCCCCGTTGTAACCCCCTTCACTCCTGACGAACTTAAAGCAGAAAATATATTTATGCAAACGACCCAAAGACTGCCAAACGGTCGGTTTGTTGTCCGTCTGCCCTTCCGCTCAGACCCATCCCTACTAGGAGATTCGAGAGGAACTGCTCTCAACCGCCTATTTCGTTTGGAAGCACAATTATCTAAAAACCCATGCTTGAAAGACAGCTATCATGCTTTCTTGCGGGACTACCTGGAGCAAGGCCACATGGAGGTGGTACCGCGACCATTACCAGGAAATGGGGCCTATTATGTCCCACACCATGCTGTTCATAAGTCTGGTGACTCCTTCAGTAAGATACGGGTTGTCTTTAACGCCTCCCAAGCCTCCTCGTCTGGGGTCTCCCTTAATGATTGCCTCCTTCCAGGGCCTCGTCTTCAACTAGACATTACTAGTGTAGTGACTCGTTTTAGACACGATAGATATGTGTTTACTGCTGACATCAGACAAATGTTTCGTCAGATCACTCATTCCTTACAGGACTCAAATTATCTCAGAATTATTTGGAGGTTCACTTCAGACACTCCCCCCTTAGATTACGCCTTGCGCACAGTAACTTATGGGACAGCCTCTGCCCCTTGGTTGGCTGGACGAGTACTGCGAGCCTTGGCTGACTCAGCACCCCCTGAACTTGCTGCAGGCGCGAAAATCCTCAGAGAAAGAATTTATGTTGATGATTTGAACGGAGGAGGACCTTCAATTGCTGCTGCCATACAAACTCGTAATGCAGTAATAAGACTGTTACAAGAGAGTCAAATGGAGTTACGTAAATGGTCGGCAAACCACCCTGACATACTCTATGGTATACCTCCGGAGCACTTAGTTCCCATTAGTCAGCCTCGTGAGCTCCAAATACCCGGTCCTGAAGATGAGCCCACTCTTAAATTACTAGGTATGTGCTGGGATCCGCTAACAGACTCATTCTTCTATCAGGTCAAAACCTTCAGGGGAGTAACCACCAAACGTGAACTCTTCTCGCAGGTAGCTCGTCTCTATGATCCTCTTGGATGGCTCACGCCAGTGACGCTCCTTTCTCGTCTAATTGCGAGACCAGTCTCTCAGGGACAGTTTGGTTGGGATGACCCATTGCCTGCTTCCATTCAGAATGAATGGGAGAAATTTGCTGACAGTTTACACAAGGTCTCAGAATTCCGAGTCCCTCGACATCTACTCACTATCCCTGGTCACTCATATCTGATAGGGTTTGCTGACGCTTCAGAACGCGCGTACGCAGCAGTTGTGTACCTTGTCACAGTCGGGAATGGAAAACATTGTCCAACCTTAGTGTCTGCAAAGTCCAAACTTGCCCCAATAGGCCGTAAAACCTGCACAATTCCCCGCTTGGAGCTCTGTGGCTGTATGCTACTGGCTCGTATCTTGAACAACATCCGTTCTCTATTCCCCCACATTCCTACATCTCACGTATTCGCCTTTACTGACAGTCAAATCGCCCTCACTTGGCTAACCGCAGATCCCGCTCCACTGTGGAAAACATTTGTGGGGAATAGGATTGCAGAAACTATTCGACTCACTAACCCCGAGCAATGGTACCACATACGCTCTCAACTCAACCCTGCTGACTGTGCCTCTAGGGGAATCCTCCCAGGGGAATTAGCCTCCCACCCACTGTGGCGTGAGGGCCCACCCTGGCTCAAAGAAGACTTTGAACGGTGGCCATTGCTTCGCCTGAGAGCACCCCTTCATTTCCCAGAGGTTGTAGCAGAAGCTCGCACTACATTGCTCACAGCTATCTCGCAAACAACACTTTCGAATGATGTGCTCACAGAATTAATGCATCGAATTTCCTCGTTCCCCCGCCTACTACGAGTCACTGGGTGGGTCTTGCGCTTCATTCGTTCCATCAGGAATCACAATTCTCCTGATGATGATAAACATTCCAAAATCCCCACACCCCCTCTTAATGTCAAAGAGTTAGCAGAAGCAGAAGTAGCACTGTTACGATCCACCCAGAAGAGTTCTTTCAACTCTCTTCTTCATGAACTTCAGATTGGACGTGCAAGCTCACAAATCGCTCGTACATTAGGAGTATTCCTGGATGGTGAAGGGGTCCTTAGAGTTGGTGGCCGACTGTCCCGTTCTAATGAAGAATACTCCACTCGCCACCCTGCCCTCTTACCAAAGGACCACCCTCTGACCAGAATGCTTATTCACCAGGCCCACGAAGCTAATCTTCATGCTGGCCCATTAGCCACTCTGGGGTTCCTACGCAATCGCTATTGGGTAGTCGATGGCAAACGTGTTGTGCGTCATCAACTTATGAAGTGCAACAGGTGCTTCACCCTTAAACCACAACCTTTCCAACCTCCCATGGGGCACCTCCCCACTGCTCGGATAACAGCCACTACACCCTTCCAATCGGTGGGAGTGGACTACGCTGGCCCCTTCTTGCTCTCCACCCGGTCGGGTATGTCCACTCGCACTTCAACCCAAAGACAGTCTACCAGGAAACACTATTTAGTAGCATTTGTGTGTTTTTCGACGAAAGCAGTACACTTGGAGTTTGCTTCAGCGCTTACAACCCCCGCATTCATTGCTGCCTATCGCAGGTTCTGTGACAGGCGAGGCAATCCGTCCCACATTTATTCTGATAATGGAACCAATTTTGCCGGTACTGCTTCTGAAATGCGAGCACTCAAGTCCTTGCTTTCAGGCAGGGTACATCGCACCGCAATCTCCATTGAATCCAGCATCAGAGGGACTCAATGGCACTTCATTCCCCCTGCCGCTCCGCATTTCGGTGGATTGTGGGAGGCTGCTGTAAAGTCTGCCAAGCGCTTACTACGTCAAGGTCTGCGTGGACAGCGCTTGACACTTGAAGACTTTATTTCACTGCTAACACGAGTAGAAGCCATCCTGAACTCACGCCCTCTCACTGCTATTTCAACCTCCACTGCAGACTTGAAATTCCTCACCCCCGGTGACTTCCTCATTCTTAGGCCCCCAACTGCAACAGCTGAACCTGATTCGCCTCCCCCTCTGAACGCTCCCACTCCAATTGTCCCATCCCACGCCAGCGATAATGCACGAGCCCCCAACTTACATACTCCGTTTCCGACCGCACAAGGTACCTCTGCCAGTACAGAAACAACCACAGTCTCTCCCTTCACAGCAGACAACACCCTGGACCACGCAAGGTGCTTAGGGAAGCGCTACCGTCAAGTGATTAAGTTAGCCCATGCCTTTTGGAAGCGTTGGCACAATGAATACCTGACAACACTTCAAATTAAATACAAATGGGACACACCGCAAGGCCCTAAGCCACAATTAGGACAGGTAGTCGTCATAATGGACAATAACCTACCACCCACTTCCTGGCGGTTGGGTCGCATTGAGACTTTATCCCAGGATGGCTCTGGTATCTCAAGAGTTGCAACAGTTCTTACCCAGAATGGTGTCATCACTCGTCCATTAAGGAAGCTCTGCCCTCTTCCCACACAGTGATCTTCCACTCACATGAGTTCGGTCAACTGCCTCTGGCAGCGCGGGGGGAGTATGTTTGACGCAAGTCAAAATTGTACGAGTTCATTGAACTCGGACTTCCCTCTCAAAGCGTTGACCTGAACGCGGGTTTCCCCTGAACTGGGGTTATTGCCTTCATTGTGTATCCTCTCCTCAATCTCAGGTACAGCTCGGCGAGAGACAGCTCATCCCCTGGCCGGTTTGTTATAAAACCCTCCCCTTCTCATTTCACGTACATTACAGTTTTGATCGGCAGTCCGTGCGTTTGTCTCTTTCTCTCACCCCCACCTTCCAGTGAAAATCCTCCAACGCCCAAAACCCTTATATTGTGGTCTCATAATCTCGTGAGCAGACTACGTTCGATAGTACTCTAACAAGTGCAGTGCAAGTTAAATTTTAACATATTCCCAGTGTTACACGAACTCCGAGTATATTATAATTTGCAAATATTTCCGCGATCACCGTTCTTAATACAGTCCTCCCAAGTCATTAGCTGTATCTATTTGTGCCCATCAAGGGTTGTTCTTGGCATCAAAGGTGTCACGATCAAGAACGAAACATTTGTCTTTTAAATACTTTAAACAAACAGCATCTCCGTCTTCATAAGGCTCGCCTAAGTAGCATATTCCCTTCTCAACAACATCAATTTCCTGTTTTTTTTTTTCGTTCAGTTTCACACACTTGTCCTCCTAAACAGGTGGACGAGGCACATTAGTCAGGCGTTTATTTGTAATATCGTAGTTCCCATCATTCGTCAACTTGAAGCCTTCTCCCGGTCGACCTCGAGCCACACGTTTTCCCGTTGGTTTACCGAATCGTCCAAACTTGTCCACCTACATTTTCACACTAATTGATTTCTGAATTGAACAAAGTCTTTTATAATCCCGGTTTATTGGACTTCCTCTAGAATCGCTAGGATTTCTTTGTTGTGGCTAGTGTTTCCAGCTCCTTTTGAGGCTTCTAAAAGTCTGAAACGGTCACAAATTCGTTGGGATAGTCCCAGTGACGTTAATCAGTTGTCGAAGACTCGACTTTCATCGAGATCCCTTTTGCTTTGAAATCCTCTGGTGGGTTGTAGCGCATAGAAAAATCATCATCACGTGGTTCAATCAATGAAATTATCATTAGTTGATTAATTTCATCTTTCATTTTTACTTTCCTTGGCTCCACAAAGTAAAAAGAAAAGTTATGTAATCGGCTGAAAAAAAAATTTTGAGTTTTCTTCAGATCTTCATGTTTCAGTCCCTCCTAAGTCCGAAACACTATTTGGAAAAATGGTGTGTGTGTCTGTGAACGAATTTTGTGAAAACCACCGTGCCAAATCAGCTCAAACTTGATATCTAACCCGCAAGATACCATGGGACGCCAAAATAAGGGTATGAGCAAAATCCACCGAAAGTTAACTATAGTTATCATAGTGATCAAAACACCAAATTTTTTTATCAAAGACAGCTCTAACGATTTTGATTAAATTTTTTATATTGATAGCTCTCAATAAGGTTATTACACCATAAAATTCCCAACTCGGGCAGCACGGTTGCTTGAAGACGTGCTTGAAAAAGCCCCACACGGAGCGCGCTAGTACTAGACATAACACTCCGCTCACTTGTGAAATTCCGAAAACTGCTGGTTGAGTGCTACCACAGTAATTAGAAAACAGTATTTTAAAAACCCCTTCTCTTCATTTACAAAATGCCGTATGACTGCTCCCGTTTCTCTGTGCTATTACCCAATCACCATCATCACTGTTTTATGTGGCACAGTCCAACGTAATTATGAAATACCTGTAGCGAAGTATCACACAACTTTTCTCTGATCCATTCAACCAATTTGTTATTACTTTAGTCAATGTAAACTCCGTTATATTATAAATAGGCAAACAGTGGGGTTCCTGAGGCCATTATCAAAACTTTAGGTGCTCATGGCCCAAAAAGGAGTGCACACCATGATGTATTTCTCGGAAAACAAAAATGCAGAAGGAAAATGTATTCGCGAAATGCTTTTCGGCTAAAAACGCACCTTTTCCCTTTCTTTTCCCCGCCGTTCGTGCAGTAAATCTCTACCTCCTTTATTGTTTATTTGTATCATTCGACAAATATTGTACAATGTATAATTGTGTATTCCCCTGCCAGCCCATTTGGATGTGAAGGGCTGACTGGGGTCTTAGGATGGAGCTGTGGAATACCCATCCTTCAAGGAGAGGATCGGCTTCGAACAAAAAATATCAATCTGTCACAAATCTGCCCGTCCCTTCTAGCTGAATGGGTTTAGTCTCCCCCAAATATGGAACTTGACATGGCGGACTGGCTTTATTTTTTATATTCTTGTTAATTTGATCCGCAGTCTGGTTGGCTGGTTCAGCCGCGTCTCAGTTCAAATACTCACCATGTTGTGGGATTGAACGGCGGTGGCAACTTACGCCTCCCCTTCCAATCACGAAAACCAGTTTAGACTTGCCATGGCTTCCTTTGTTTCGTGGTACATCGATTGGTGATCCATCTTCTAATACACTCTAGTTCGCTGCAGTACTATGCCTCTACCAAGAGCCCAAGGGCAGGGTATCAGGTTATTTACTTTACGCAAGCCTGCAAGGCCGTAAAAAAAATTTGGAAAGTGGACACATTCAAACAACGTTTAACAAGTACGCAGTCTGGTATCAGTTAGGCATTTAGATGTTAGTCCTTCAGCTGCAGGATTGACATCTTATTTTCCCTTCCAATTCCGGATTAGTGTGAAAAAACGGATTTTTTTCGAATTTTTTAAACGGTAGACTTTTCTAGCATTCTTAGACAAGATACGGATGAGCTGAGTACTAATTAATGTACGAACTAAAATTTAGGGGAAGAGAACGGCGCATCGATACCAGAAGCCGTTTGAGAGCTGCAACTTTCTTCCTCTAGAGCAGTGTTTCCCAACCTTTTCTGTGCCATGCCCCACTTTCAACATTTCTAAATTTGTTTGCCCCCTCCCCCCCAACATACACACTATTTCAAACCAATATATAACATAACAAAGCGAAATAAATTACATTAAACGAAACTATCCCTTATAATTATTTACACCACTGTTTAAAAAATTGTTTTTTTGCTATATGTTGCACCTAAATTTAACATTGCAACTAAATAGCCCAGAGTGAAAGGGTTTGAGTAGTGTCAAAATTCTAAATTGGACTTAGGAAAACACTGCTCCAGAGAGAATCCATTCGTATAGTTTCTCTTCCTTGGAGTCCACGTTATCAGTGGCCGGAGGAGTGACAACGAGACCACCAAGAGAACTGAATCCAAGGTAGTCAGTGGTCTAAATCTGGACTAAGCAGAATCGCAAGTGCTGCTAACAGCCTCAACTGCTGTAACTATTGTCTCCCCACTTCAGTTGCTCAATGAAGCAGAATACCTCTCAATAATTCTTTAATACACCTGCTTTCCTGTTCTCTCCGACTCCTAACCTCGAAGGACTATTACTTGACTGCACTGCGGAGTACTACTATGGATAGCGAAGTGATTTAACTCGAAAGAAAAATACACATTTCTAAATTCGCCTTCGCAATCAATCAATCAATCTGTAAGCTCCATTGTCTCGAGTTTACAGAATTCAGGGGTTTCCCCCAAAAAACAGCCTGTTCACAAGTCACCATGCACAAGCATAGGGAAAACGTCTCAAGCTTTTGAGCCCCCACCACTCTCTGACTATTTCGAACCATACATTACAGAATTCATACTCGTACAACCTATTGTTTCTGCTCTTGTTGAAATTCTGCCAATTAAAAAACTTATTCAAACCCTAGCTATTCCGAACAACTCATTAAAGGGGTGTGTTGGAATAGCACAGAAACAGAGAAATTCAATTAACTCTCAGAACATGCTTTTATTCCACCGTACTCATAACAGGAAAAAATGCCGTCATCGTTCAATTCGTCTGTTTCTTTTTTTACTGGGGTATTTCAATGTCTGACAGGGTGCAGGCCAGGGTGAATCAGAACAATCACATTTAGCCTTCGGCACATTAACCAGGAAGCTTGGTAAACTAAACAATGTGGACCGATTGAGCGCCGCCTGAAGCGGCACACAAAAAAATACCCTCTTTAGCTAATTTTTATCGCTAGGAACATTATTATTGCTTCACCGGGACAGTCGTTTCTCTCCTGTGGTCCAGTTAACTTCTTTTTTACTTCATCTGCAGATCGTATGTTTGTATTGCAAAGTACCTGCAGAATTTAAATAAAATCTTTATAAAAAACGAATCTCACGTTGGACCTCCGAAATTTTGGATTCGTGAAAAAACAAATCACTGACTTCTAGTTGTTTTCCCGAAGAACCTGTCCGGAAAATTAAAGGCTCGAGCTGATAGCATTATTCGTACGTTCTTTGTCGTCTCTAGTGAAACGGCAGTTAAAGCGGATATTTTCGCACCATTTCTTTAATGGACCATTTTCGTCGGTGCATTCGTTCCGAAGCTTACGATCCCTTCTTTTCCCCAACATCATACCAAGTTCCGATTTTCCTCATCGTTCGCTCGTCTACTTCGCACACCCCGGCCTGGGGTAAGAATCGTCCGATTGCAGACCTCACAGATGAGTCCTTAGTCCTTCCCAACTATTGTTTCAAAATCTATACAGTCCATATCCATATTTTCTCATACAATTACTGTCAGCAATAACACCGAACATCTTCAACCAAAAGAAATATTCAAAGAAGCTGGAAATTCATCAACTCCGTTGGAAAAATTTGCCCAGGGAGGCTCCTTCATCATGTCATGTCATGTCATCATGTTAACTGACAAAATATTTTGAGAAATTAATCTGAAGGATTTATTTTCATTGTAAATCCCTTAAAGTTCTATCGTTTCTTACGCCCCGTTACCTGGCAAAACAGTCAACCGATAATTACAAGAAGCAATTTGGATTTTAAAACTCATAGAATTCTTTCCCTGGCGAAAGGTTTGTAACGGGCGCGATTGGATTGAGCGGTGGCGGGGAGCTGGGAGCCGTTCCACAAGAAATTCTGGAAGTGGACAGCCGAAGTCAATGGTGAACGGAGGGGAGAACCGCGTGACCACGATCGCGTCGCACGAACGATTCGAGAAGTTAACCCTCGCTTCTCGTTCTATCCTATATGGGCTACCATGTATATATAACTTGGAACGGGCTTGGAATATAACCATTTATTCAAGGAGGGAATTATTATTGCGAGATGCCCGAAACTTATCGATTTCAGATTCAAGGAACATATTAATAATTTCGTCGTTTTAGAGTACATTCGTTCGATACCCCGTGTTACCTGGCAAAAGATGCGAGAGTAGAACTTGTATAAATCTGATTTTGTTGTAACATACTTATCATTTATTACTTTCATTAGCTTGTTAATTCCTCACTACCTCTTTAAAATTTTAATGCCCAGCTATTCTTCCATAATTTTTGATCTTAAGGAGAGAGGAGTTACATTGTCATAAAAAGCTGAGTACAAAATAAAAATGCACTTCGTGCCTGTTACCCCCTTAAGCTAATTTTTCGTCGCTAGGATGCCCCCTTGCATCGGGGCTGTCGTTTCCCTCCTACGGTCTAATTAACTTCTTTTCACTCCATCTCCGCAGTTCGTGTGTTTGTATTGCAAAGTACGTGTGGGAATCCAAATAAAATATTTTTAAAAGACGAATCTCACGTTCAACAAATTTATCTGGTATATAAGTTAAGTTTGGAAACTGCCAGAAGGACTTTTTAAAAAGAACAAACTTTTATTTACACAAGTTAAAGCAACTACAACTGTACAAGTGAGGGGCTGGAGATAATCTGACGAACTCTCATCTGCTCGTTCTATTTATAATGTTTGTATGTTGACTCTGTGGGAAAGGGCAGTGGATAACATGATAGTCTATGCGTAGGCACTTTAGGTGTTTACATCTCTGGTTAGCGAAGCATTAACAGTGATTACGTAGCATTACAAGTACACATAACTTATATACATTAATACATTATGGACAATGGACCCCCTTGTCTCCTCCAACGTCACAATCGTCGCCGCCGACGCAAAACGATGATCAACCTGCTGACTCCGCTGATACCACCCATCTCCTCAGCTTTGTCGCAGAATTAAAAAGTGGACCTATTACTGTAAAATGCTACTAATTATTATTGTAAAATGCTATTAATTAGTTACTTATTATTGCAAAATGCTAATAACTATTATGCTATAAAATGAATCAGGACCAGAATTGAACGATGGGCCTATTTTTGTATAATGCAATTAAACACCCTTTTAGTTGAGTCAGGAGCACAATTGAGCAATGGACCTATTATTGTAAAATGCAATTGTCAAATAATTGACACTAAGTCAGGCGATTCAACAATATTTTAGATTGCTAACAGTCATAGCAACAATCCCAGATCAACAACCGGACCTTCTCCTTTTGCTGGGATGTTAATCAACACTGGTCGCTAAGAAACTAACGATAATAGAGATCCATAACATTACTCTCGCTCGCTCTCTCTCATTTCCAAAGATGCGCAAACGACTATCTTGAAACTATCAGGTTTTTTCTAGGTCGTTGAATGTTCGGAGGCAGTCACTGTGAATTACTTTCCGAGTACCCTATAGAGTCCGCACCCTGAACAGAACATCGGTTATCTTCTTCAGGAATTCACGTGGTCCGATCCATGGCAACTGGAGCCAGTCCAATACGACGACGAGGGTTATAAAGCCTAAGTTTGTCCCCAGCTTTCAAAGTTGAGTTCTACGCACCGATATCATATTTTGTTTTAGCGTCAGTAGCAACTTTTCCCAAGAATTGTCGAGCAATTTTATGAGCTTCGCCCAGACGTTCTAGCAACATAATTCCGTAGCTCGGTTTTTCGTGTGAGGTGACGCAGGTTTCGTAACCACTGTAGCGCAGAGTGATCCGTTCGTACTTTTAGTGGAATACTACTGCTCTAGAACATTCACTACCGTCAACAGTTCTTTTCGAGTGACGCAATAATTTCGTTCTTGTTTCGAAAGACAGCGACTGTAATAAACTATTCCTTTTTCTCGATCTTCTAGATACTAAGATATAACTGTCCCAATAGCTTTATCGCATGCATCCACATCTAGAGTGAACGGAACGTTTTGTTTCATGTGACCTAATATGGGTGCTTCAGTAAATGCTTGTTTTATTGAGCCGAAGGCAGTTGGACACTCAGGACTCCATTCGAAGCTAGCTTCCTTTTATTTGAGTTTGAACAAGGGCTTTGCTACTTGGGAAAAATTTTGATCAAAAGGAAGGTAGTATGTGCAAAACCCGTGTGCATTTTTTGGCATTCAGCTTGATTCCCTTCAATCTAAGTTCGTCAAATATATGCCGGGGCCAAGTCAACTGTTCCTCAAACGTAGAAGTGTCTACTAAAATGTCATCAAGGTACATTTTCACTCGTCCTTAGTGAATAAACTTTCCCAGATCCCGCTTGAATGTTGCGGGAGCATTAACAAGCCAAAAGGGATGATGCGGAATTTCTAAACTCCTGTAGGCATGCGTTTGTTATTGTAAAGGATTGCACAAAGCACCTTCATTTGGATCTAAGCTCCTCAGGATCTGTTGACTGGCGCGTGTTCTTCAAGATAGTCGACGGACAAGTTTCACCGTCTCCAAAACAAGCTTTGTGACCTTTGTAACATCAGTAAGACAGCGATAACGTTTCAGTATCCAAGTATGCAGTCTTCTTCTATGGGGGCAATGATGGCTGGATGATGAGGCACTATCTCCAATATCAAACTGAAGAGCAGCACGGCCATGAATAGGAACTGTTGCTCCACTGTCAGTGCGAAGGAACATAGGGACTTCTCTCTCCAAACCGGTAAATCACTTCCATGCCGTTAAAAATGGTCTAAGTTCCTAGTGTTCTTAGTTTAGGCCTTTTTGGGTGGACCATCAATACAGGCCCAGTTAGCTTGACGGATGGGAGTCACCCGGATTTTGAATCTCATAGGCTGGAGGACGACGGCGAGAACACGTGCGAGAGATGTGCTAGACTCATGGCAGAACTAGCACAACCGTTCTCACGAATCGTCTCTGCCTGCCCGATATACTCCATCAGTGGCCACATAACGTTCTTCGAATACTTATATGAGTTCCTTATATCAAATAACCGGGGAGAATAGTTTCTTGATGCTGTGTGATGGTATGGTAGGCGAGGCGTTGGTGATACAAAGCACTACGTCTGCCACTAGTCTCTTACGCCAAATCTCTATGTGACTTTCTATTTGTTCACCAATAACGGAAGGTTGATGGGTTGCTCTCGCTTCAAAGTTTTCTTGATGAAATATCCCACTTCTGACACCAATTGTAAAAGAATTGACACAAAGTCAGGCCATTCAACAATATAATATATTGTTAACAGTTACAACAACAATTCCACATCAACAACTGAACCGTGACTCTCTCAACTCGCTTTTCCTGGGATATTAATCAACATTGGTCACTAAGGAACTGACAATAATACGGATCCATAACAGTATATTATTGCTAAGCCCCCTTTTACTTGAATCAAGAGCTTCAATTCTGTCCCGTCTTCCATAACGCAACGCTGTCCGTTCTTCACTTAAATTGCACTAAGTTAATAAAAGTTCAACTCCTAACTTATAATTTGTATATCCGCTGGTTTCGATACTGGTTCTAAAACAGCAAGTTACATTTCCTGCACCTGTGCGGAACGAGTCAGCGAGGAAAACTTAGTATTTGTCAGTCGTCCAAACACTGCCGCCTTCCTCCATTTCTAAAATCGTATCACCTTCGTTAAATCGTTTTTTTTTTAAATTAAATTGGTGGTGGAGGGGGAGGAGAGAACGTTGTGTTTCCTCCAGTTATGTTTTAACCAGCCCTCAGCCATTCCTCAATTACTTACTTCGTCCATTACATATGTCTCATTTGCGTGTTGTCTTTTTTTTGTGATTCTGTCTAAATGATTTTTTTTTAGAGGACTAATAGAGCGAGCCATGCTGGTTCATGGCTCTGCGCAGCCGGGCGCTATTACGCAGCTCTATGCACCGAGTGTGGGGTGGGGGGGGGTGCAAGGCCATGTACGGGTCACATAGTGGGTGGCCCCCATAGCCCGGGAACAGGCTTCAGGCGCTCATCACTCAGGGTCACTCGACTACTTCAAGAGAGGGGGACGGACACCACACCTCAACGCATATGCATGAAACTGGCAGGCTGTCTGCGATAAGGAGGCCAGCGCTCTGAGCGAGGGAAGCTGTGCCCTCTTCCACACATCTCTGTAGATGCGACACGAGAAGGGGACATGGGCTGCATTCTCATTTTCCCCTGTGCCACACGAGCAGTCTGCCAGGACATCTCTCTTAATGTAGGACTGAAGTACTGCGATATCCAGGACCAGATCCAGGGGCACCAGAGCAGAGGGCACTTGGAGGGGCAAAGGAGAGGTGGTGCGATGCGCTAGAAGTTCATGATCAGTGTGTCTCACTGAGTGGTGAGCGCCTGAAGCCTGTTCCTGGGCTGTGGGGGCAACCCACTATGTCTCCACAGTGTACCACACATTCGGCAAAAAAACAGCTTTATAATAGAGGTGGCAAGCGTGTGCTGAGTCCCCCGCGTGGGGCCTGATAGAGACCTTAGCTGGGTGACGAGGTGGGCACAGCTGGTCCTTAGCAGCGCTAGATGCTCGGTAAGGCGGCCCCAGGGAGCTGAAGACCTACCCCAGGTACATGGCTGTGGGTCCCAGGGCCACCCAAATGCTCGAAGCGAGCTCTAGAGTGCTTCGGGGAAGGGCTACTCCCACACACACGACCACAAGCTGAGTTTTGTGCGCAGCCAACTCCAGTATAGCACTCTCACTCCACCGCCTGATGAGGCGTATTGCCTGCTGGTGGGGATTTGGACCGCAACGCAGAAATATGATCAAAACTCTAGCTACATATATTTCCTGCCGACACCAAAAACCGAGCCATTTGGAGTTTCCAAACAATAATGAAAGCTTAAACATTTCCATGCCTAACCACAAATGTTTTGGAGAAAAGGCCCTGTACTCTTTTCGATGTGGTGTTGGTTTTGATTTATTGAAATTACCTTCATGCACTCAAATTCAATAAAATATTATTGTTGAAAAAATGAAAATGATTAAACTGAAGTTATAAGAGTCGCTCGTTAATGTAAGAAGATAAGTTAGAAAGAGCCTGGAATTATTAACTGAGGTACGCCATATGCTATCTTTCATATTCTTCTTCGCTTCGCTATTGTCGATAAATCCCTACATTTATTTCAGTTTCTGAAGAGCCGTAGTATTTAGAATTAATAAAGCCCATCTCAACATCAACAACTATCGGTGAAGAATCAGCAATAGTGATCGACGGTCCACTTGTCTTGACACACCCTGGAGCAGGAGGCACGGAATGGGCCGACGGCCAGCCATCCGTGACCACATCCGTTGTCTCTGTCCCCTCTCTTCAACCTTCTTGCTCGTCCGGTGTCTTCGATGGTTAGCCTTCGTCGTAGGAGACCCACCGCCTACGTAATTATCTGAAAAACCAACTGAGTACCGCCCATTAGAAAGGAGTCTGGGGTTCTGTCAGCGCACTTACAGCGGTGTACCGCGCTCCGGCTCGTCTTCTTTTATTAGTGTGCAAGGGGGTTATGAATGAATCCTCGCTCTCTTCTCCTAATATGATTCATCCTGGGGGTGGGGTCATTGAGAAACTCGTTAGCCGTTCCGGATCCCGAGCGATTACTCGTATCATCTCTCCGCTAAGATGCGCTTCTTGTTCGAAAAACATGTAATGACTACTGTAGAGAGGAACGAAAATTCGGTCGAAAAGCTTGGGTTGGTATTTCAGTCACATCATTGAAAGAACCCTAACGGCCAAATATGTAATACTCTACGACTGACTTATAAATTTACACTGTTGTTCAAAATACGTTCACCAACAATTTGAACTCGATTGTGATGAAGGAGAGGGGAAGGAACCCAAAGATTTGTAACAAAACTATTCCAGACCAAAAGTGATCCCACATGATTTATACGGTTTATACCTCATTACTGTATCACTACCATTTCCATGTAGCCCTAACCTCTACAGTAGCAGTAGTCGTATGTTACCGGCTTCAAATCAATGATGATGAACTTCGTGTTGCAAGTTTTTTTCCAACTACTCCTGGACATGTCAACTACCAACTGTCTTCATCTCAATATCCATGATTCGCGATGGAAACATAGCAGGGAGTACGGGTGTATGCGAATCCCACTGTCTAAACCTGAAGATACGAGCTAGATGAAGCTGAATAGGCAAGAACAAAAAATGTTGTATCGAAACGGCTAGGCAGGTTTAGAAAAATATTACTAATACTCGTATGTGTCGTGAAACACGAAACACGCCAAATACAGTATTTCGCTATTTTTTACGTTCTTCAATGAAATCGGTAGTGCTCTGCGAATATTTCTTGTACAGCACAGAAGAAAAGAAAGACAAGAGAATCATTTTTTGCTCTGCTACCAGTGTCACGTGTTGCCAAGGGCAATACAATATCCTCGACACGTGTTAAATAATAATATTGTAGAACATTATCAAATGAATCAATTACTCAGGGGTAATTAAATATGGAAATAAATGGGAAAATAATTGTCCTCCCGACGTACAGCTATGATAAGTAGCGCGTTCGCTAGCGACCACGAGACCACTTCGGCGCGTGTACGAAGACTGGCATCGTTTGACAAGACCGGACTGGCCTCAGTCACACAACCCTGGACGATATTTACCCCCATTTTTTTGCTTTTGATTTCTGAGTCACTCAATATGCTGAGTAGCTAGTACATTTCTTTAATAAGTACTGTTTATTGAACGTTGGTGTTTTTTCATACAGACTCTAAATGAAAAGGTCGTCTATGCGAGATACCACCTCGACTCTAAATTACGGTTCCAGTCCTGACTACATCGGAAAGCTCATCGAGGACCATAAACCGTTGAAGTGTTCCAATGAGATGAATTGTCCATAAAGAAACGAGTGATGAAGACATGGAATTCTTTTCCATTTCATCTCTGTAGACTCCTATCAGACGTAACCCCTGGGTTTATGACTTCCAGCCCATTTCGAGCTCTGCGGTAGTCCGGCGTTTATTATTATTAATGCCATTCCACCTCAAGTCTGCCGAACCCCGCAATCTTCACTGGCAACGTTGTCTTATGTAGATCTTGCTAATGGAACTAAACTTTCATTCGTATGTGTGCTCACGGTTATAAGCAACAAGCTTCACTGATGGACTGATGACATATTAACTAGGGAAGAAAAGGGGTATCATCATCATGCCATGGCCCTATGATTTCGAATCTTTAAAATAGTATATACATAAGACTTGCCTACTAGCGCATCAGTATATATCTATATTCTTATCAGCGTTAGGAGTGATTCCCAAACCGAGCATCATATATTTTCGTTTATAGAATACTACCAACCCTGTCCGTTGAACGAAAGCTGAAAAAGGAAGAGATAAACCTGTGATCTCCTCAACTGAACCCACTTTGCCATTCTTCCGCTTCATTCCCAAGAGAAATCTCTTCGTTATAGGCATGTCAAGGAAGAAAACGAAAGAAACCTACACGAAAACTAAAACCCTCTCTCCACCCTAAAAAGACTGTCTTTGACCGGCTCACCTTAATAGTTCCTTCAATGCAAATTTAAACCGATCTGGTTGGAAAACTGAGACGTTGAGCAGAAATTTCTTAGTTGATCACGACAAGAACCACATAACAGCATTGCTGAAGAAGTTTAACCAGTTATAAACTTTTAAGTCGCGATGAAATTGGCCGGAAATGAATCCACTATAAAAATTAAAAACGATTTTTGTCAAATCGAGCTGAATAGGATTTATTTTCTCAAACGGTGTATTTCGATCTCGGATACCAGAAGATCTGAAGAAAATTCGTTTATAGCCGATAATATAACTCTCGTTCCTGGTAAAATACAATGAACTCACGATATCCACTCTGACTTCTCACTGCGAGACGCCAAAAAGACCAGTTGCCGAACCGCTTGACAGGAGTCAAGGTTAGTAGTAGCGCATGGGCTTGAAGAAATGTCTACCCACGTCGATAGCATTCCGACTATCCAGTCACAGATTCATTTTGTCAAGAACCTTCTCCATTAACTCGAGAGGCAGCATACTCTTCTTGAAAATTTGCAACCCTCGTGAGTTATAGAATGCGAGTGTTGGCCAACCACGAAAGAGAAGCTTAACCATTCCCCACTAATGTCAGATTAAATAATTAATTAATTAGAGATGAAAACGTATAGAGGATTGAATTATCAAAACAGGCATGACCAAGGATAAGGAAGTTACCGTAACTGTCGACATTTTTGAATAACATTCATAGGCCTTTCCGCCAAACGCCACTCTTCTGTTTTCCCTACCAAAGAAACCGAGCTGAAAAACACGAAGCGACAGTGAAGTTCAGGAAATGGGAGGCGGGTGACTTTTTTCGAACCACAAATGAGAAAGTAGAGGCTTCAGTGGCATCTGGTGCCGGTAAAATATCTATGGAGCCTCAGAAACAGAGCGATTCCTTCCGCCAGATCTTTCAATATTATCTTATGAAAATGAGATCCGACGAAAACAGCAGTTTTGTAGAGGAAGAGAAAACGCTGGGGGGAAAGAGGGAAGCGTCTACTCAACGAAGAATCCCGAACAGCAGAGCAGAGGCAGACGACGACCGTGCTACTCCTGATGAATATACATTAGCGGTGAGGGGGCGTGATGTTTGTGAGAGATGAGGGAGTGGAGGGAGGAGGATTGGCGAGGCCAATGCAAAATAAATAACAGCCCATTTATCATCGGATACCGACTGACCATGTCGCTTCATAAAAAATGAAGATTTTCTCCCTTCCCTTTCTCCGTCTAAAAGGCGGCAAATATGTGAATAAATATGAAGCATGGACTTGGAAGAATGTTGGAAAGCGCGTTTCGATGCTAGTGAGGGGAACGCTGGACCCACGGAACTTGATAAAAACTTGAGACCAGAGTTTATGGTAATACCAAAAAGGCAACCAACCAAATCATTAATGTTTCTACCCTTCTGGCCAACGATAACAAGCAAAGAGGTAGCGACGACGGCTTTGGCCGACAAACCACTAGGAGAATGGATATCTACCGGAGAACGAGCTGTAAAAGCCGGCTGCTTAACATAGTGAGAGTGTTTTAAACAGACCTCTTCCTTTCAATAAATGAACCGACCATGAAAACCTTCACTCGACAGTTTTCTTCTATCAAGTTTCGAATACGAGTATAATGAACCTCCTGCTTGCAATTGTATCCAACAAGTTAAATATCTGGTGCGTTGCAACACACAACTTTCCTTAGCTCTACGTCAATTCACTTTGTACGTGGCTAATTCTATTTAATCAATTCATTTATCACTCAGTTAATTTGAACTTGGTCAAACAACGCTTTACGGCAGCAGGAAGCAGTAGCGCTTACAGTTCCGGAATTTATTGTGCTGCTCGTACTCATTGCAGGACCATTATTGAGCAATTGGTACACAGATAATTAATGAGGCTGTAAACACGATTTTTCAAAAAAAGGATAGTAATCACTTTTGCAGAGTTATTGGGTAAAAACGTTTAAAACTGGTAGTAAGCGAAACGGTGGTAGTTGAAATTCAGGAATTTCTGGAGTGAGTCCCAGGTATCTCATGAGCGTTTTTAAACACTCACCCTTTAGGTGTTGGATTGGACTACAATACCAATTTTTTTTTACATTCTAAAAGAATTCCATCGGAGTTTATAAGGAAAAAACTGCGCGAAAAACGCTTTTGGTCGAAAATTTTGATAATTTATTGTGCTGCTCTCGTCATTTTCGCACGAACGGGAATTTTATGGTATGATTATCTTATTAGGAGCTACCAATATAAAAAATTTAATCAAAATCGTTAGAGCCGTTTTTGAGAAAAAAAATTTGGTGTTTTGATCACTATGATGACTATAGTTAACTTTCGGTGGATTTTATTCATACCCTTATTTTTGCGTCCCATGGTAACTTGCGGGCGACATATGAAGTTTGAGCTGATTTGGTACGGTGGTTTTCTCTAAAAACCGTTCAAAGACACATACACACAGGTCTGTTTCCTTATTTGAGGACTGTACCTAAGGGCGAGGGTTATATCAGTCATAGAAGTTGCGGTTTCGCTAATATGCAAGAGGCCGGCCCCTGCAGCATCCACCGAACTCAGACCTGTGGAGGTACGGCAGGTATTTGGTCGTTAGCCAGTCTCACCGTAGAGAGCTGTTGCCCGTGTGTTACCGCTCGGAGGTGACCACCTGAGGAATCCCGTACCATCTGGGAGTAGTTCTTAATCTGGCTCCCTACCTGATCTTACTTTTTACTTGGGTGGCAAGTTTCAAAAGGACAGATCAACTATAACCACGTTTCTTAGCCATCACCTTCTTTGCGAACTTTGCAAAATGGTTATAAGCTTCCTTTGTAGCAGTCAAAGCTGCTAAGTTCGTTTGCCCTCCCAACAACCGTCGCTCACTGTTGTAGAAACTACAGTGGAGCAGCACATGGGTTCTTGTTTCCTCCGCACTGGAGGCACAAGACGTGCATAATGGAGAGTCTTTCAGAGAAAAGAAGTGGAGCCGCGCATTGAAGTCACCATGTCCCGTGAGGAACTGGCTCGTCCAGTGGTCTGGCTCAACCCATTTTCTAGAAAGACGTTCACGGATGTTGGGGAAGAACTCATACGTATCACGTCCCTTTGACGAGGATTCCCATCTCGCTTGCCATTTCTCTAGAGCCCATTCATCGATGGCGGCAAGTTTCTGTTCTGTGGTGAGATCCGCACGGAGTTCAGCCCAAAGCGGGGGAAGCTCCCGTTTCACTCTCCACTTGTCAATCAAGCACTCAACAGCCAAATCAACTGGTAACTGACCAGTGATCACCTGGAGTGCTTCCGTTGATACAGTCTTGTAGGCCTTGGTGATCCACAGGAGCGCAGCTCTCTGGGATTGGGCCAATACTCTCTTTTGATTGACTGTTAGTTTGCTACCCCAGACAACGGGGCAGTAGCCAATCACACCTAAATAGATGGCCTTATACATGAGGATGGTGTCGTGGTAACACACACCCCAAGTGGCCTTAGTAATGGCACGCAGTGAGGCAAACCTTGCAATGGTAGTGCCTTTAAGGGACTGGAGGTGTTGGTTGAAACCCCACCTCTCACCTATATTCACTCCTAAATACTTGACGTGCTTTTCAAGAAGGAGCCTGTGGCCGCCAAAGCGTATTGCGGGTGGATTATTCACTTTCCCCTTCAAGAGGATTAGCTGGGTTTTTTCCTCAGCCACCTGCATCTTGACGTGCTCGCACCATTGGTTGACAGTGCGGAGCACGTGGTGGGTTTTTTCTTCAATTTGGCGGACTGACTCTGCAAAGATCAGCACAGTCAAGTCATCCACATAGGCGTACGGCTCGCAGTCAGTCTCCATGAGTTTCCTGAGAAGACCTTCGAAGAAGGCATTCCAGAGTGCTGGTCCAAGGACCGAGCCCTGTGGGCACCCCTTCTCAATCTTTCTCCGGACGGAGACATGCCTACTTTCGATCAGAGCAGTTCTGTCTGTCAGGTAACTTCTGACGAGCGAGTACAGGTTGCGGGGGATTCCCCAACCTTGGAGCTCATTAAGGAGCGCTGGCCACCAAAGGTTGTCAAACGCTCCTCTGATGTCAATCAGAACTGCTACGACGTACTTAGCCGGTGCCAGCAGGGAAACACGCCGAATCTCGACAATGACATCCTGCGTGGACCTTCCTTTGGTACACCCGTATTGCCTGCCTGTGAGGTTGCGGCCAAAGACTCCTTCGAGGGACTGCAACATCAAGATTTCTAGTGTTTTGCCTAATATGGAAAGAAGGCTGAGTGGTCTCCATGATCGCGGGTCTGACTGATTGCGGTCGCCACCCTTTTGAAGAGTGACAATGCGCGCAGTCTTCCACTGAGTGGGGAACTGTCCGACCTGCAGACAGTCATTAAATAAATTAAGGAGGCCGCTGGAGATTGTCTGCTCAGCCTTCCTTAGCATATTGCTTTCTATTTTATCTGGCCCAGGAGATTTGTTGGGCTTTAAGGTCGCAAGGGCCCTGCCGAGGTCACCTGTTGTCCACAGTGGGATGTCGGGCTCGTTCGGAGGGTCCATGATCGGCTCCCTTGCTGCCCTCTGGGCTTCAGTGTCTCGAGCTACTTGGTCATCTGGGAACGCCTTCTCAAGGAGGGTTTCCAGTGAGCTTTCGATGCTGCAGGCCCAGCCTGACTCATTTTGCATCGCGGCTAAGACCTGCTCTACGTTAGCTTTTCCTATGGAGGACTTGTAGTGTCTGCCCCAGGGGTTCTCAGAGCTCTCCGCTTCCACAAAGTTTCGCCAGCCTTGCCGTTTGGCTCGTTTGATGGCGCGGTGGAAGGCCTTCTTCTCTTGGATGAAGGCAGTTCGGAGTGTTGCTCTGGCATCAGGGTCACGAGCGTTTTGGTACATCCTTCTGGCTCTATTTGCACTTTGCTTGAGGGGATTTAGTTCCTCAGTCCACCATGGGACTTTGATCGCCCTGTGCTTCTGTTGGCCAAGTACAGAGAGCCCAGCAGAGTGCAGTGCTGTGGTAAATATGTCCACTTTGCTGTCCACCTCTTCAGGTGTGTATGCTTGCGCTATTAGGTCGGTGTTCGCGGCACGCAGTTCACCTTCCAGTACCCTACAGAATTGTGGCCAGTCAGCATTTTTTGTGCGGAATCGCTTGTCACGCGTGTCTTTGCAGAGGATGTCATACCACGAACACACACAACAAATGAACTCACAAGGATACACTACACCAGTCCGCTTCTTTAATCACCCCCCCCCCCCAAATAAGTAAAAAACATGACAAAGTCAACTAAAACTTCAGCAGGTAATAAAAACGCCACCTGCGCCTCTTCCTCGGGCTCGCCAAGCTCGACCCCTCCCTCTTCGGACGATGAGCAACCTACTCGTCGTCCAAACAAACAAGGGGGGAAAGAACCGGGCAAACCGCGTTCATCACCCCCTTCTCCCCCTAGTAGCCCGGGCAACCCGGCTACTACAAGCACACGACACAGCGTGGACCCTAAACTGTCGGACATGGAGCAAATTTGCACATACGTCCAAATCATCCACGGCCAGCTGGCACGGATGAGGGCCAACGCGACAGGACCTATGCGGGACCTCGTAACTAGTTGCCTCTTCGAAATTTCGAAGCTGGCTATAAAAGCTAATGCCCCCCCAACGACATCGCCCCCTGCCACTCCCCCCCCTGCGGGAAACTGTGGCGGCTGTCGTGTTGCCCAGCAGCCAGTGCCACCAGCCCCCCAAACTCGAGGAGCAACAACGAGCCAGGGTAGTACCCCAGGCCCCTCATATGCGGCAGTAGCCGCTACTGCGCCTTCCTCCCCCCCTCATGGAGCTGAGGCGGAATGGCAGCCTGCCAGGGCCAGGAAGCGCAGAGGGAAGCAGAAACAGGCCCCAACTAAGCAGGAAGTGCAGGCCGAGGGCAGCGCGCCGCCTATGCCTCCGCCCAAAAACAAGGGCAAAAATAAAAATAAAAACCAAAATAAAAAGCCTCCACCGCTTGCCAAACTCCCCCCTAAAAACCCACGACAAAACGTGGTAGTGGTTAGGCGGACATGTGAGGAAGGAGAGGCTGGTCCCTCCAACCCTGACGCAATGGAAGCGCTTATGCGGGGTGTCCCTCCTACGGACCTCCAAGCTCTGAGTGTCCGAGTGCTAGACATCCGCACCGCAGTAGGAGGTGGCGCCGTCATTGTGACGGAAACGCCAGAAATGGCCAAGGCGCTCACGAGCCACATTTCCACAAAAAGGAGTTGAAGCTCAAGCGTCAGCCCCTGGGTCGTTTCCACGCCTGCTGCTGTGCGACGTGCGGACCGACCTTCAAAGAGGACTTGGCCCAACAAGTTGTTGAGCACAACCCTGCGTTAGGCTTGCAGCCGCAGGATGTCAGGCCTCTCTTCACCAAAAAGCGTGGCAGACAGAAGGATTGGGTGATTGAGGTATCACCCAGCCTGTACAAAAAACTAGAGGGCAAGGCACCTCCAAATAGCCTGGCAGCGGTGCGCCATACGAAAGTACCAAGCCCCCACTCAGTGCTACAAATGCCAGCGCTATGGCCACCTGGCAGTGGCCTGTACAAGACCTGTTGTGTGCGCCTGGTGCGCCTTGCCACATCTGAGTAAGGAATGCAAGCGTGATGCTCCTCAAGTGTGCCAATTGCGTCGAACGCAAAATCCAACAGGTCGCACACTCTACACACGAGACGCACGCTGTACCATTCGTCAGCGAGCGATTGCCCTCCAGGAGTCACGAGTGGATTATGAATAGGTCAAAAACAGTTCGAATCCTTCAGCACAACACAAATAAGAGTTGCCCAGTTATGGCTGAGTTGCTGCAAAATGCACTCAAGAAACGCTGCAGTGTCCTCGCCATACAGGAACCGTACATAGGATCCAAAACTCTTGGTCTCGGATCGCAGGCACGAGTGGTGGCTGGAGCAAGAACGGGAGCCAAGGCAGCAGTAGCCTGCATCGACGTCCATTGACATGCTCGCACTCACTCACCTGAACAGCCAGCACTTGGCCGCTGTGCTCATCCGAGCCGGTGGCTTTGAGCTGGTTGTAATATCATTTTACAGGCAATTTGGCGCACCAGTTGCCAACAGCCTTGAACCACTCGAGCGGGCTCTAGCAGGCCTATCAGGACGACCCTGCGTAGTCTGTGCTGATGCAAACGCCAGATCACCATTGTGGGGATCCCCAACCCTGGATGGGGCGGGCGAGGCGTATATAGAGCTGCTCACCAGGTACAACTTGGTTGTTGCCAACGACCCCATGACTGAGGCGACCTATGATGGCCCGGGAGGAAGGTCGTGTATAGACGTCACAGCCGTGTCCCACACCCTGCTACTCAAATTGAAGGGTTGGCGAGTCGTACCAGGTGCAACGCAGAGCGATCACATGGTTATTGACTTTGCCATTACGGATGATAACATCCTCTGCAAAGACACGCGTGAAAAGCGATTCCGCACAAAAAATGCTGACTGGCCGCAATTCTTTAGGGTACTGGAAGGTGAACTGCGTGCCGCAGACACCGACCTAATAGTGCAAGCATCCACACCTGAAGAGGTGGACAGCAAAGTGGACACATTTACCACAGCACTGCACTCTGCTGGGCTCTCTGTACTTGGCCAACAGAAGCACAGGGCGATCAAAGTCCCATGGTGGACTGAGGAACTTAATCCCCTCAAGCAAAGTGCAAATAGAGCCAGAAGGATGTACCAAAACACTCGTGACCCTGATGCTAGAGCAACACTCCGAACTGCCTTCATCCAAGAGAAGAAGGCCTTCCACCGCGCCATCAAACGAGCCAAACGGCAAGGCTGGCGAAATTTTGTGGAAGCGGAGAGCTCTGAGAACCCCTGGGGCAGACACTACAAGTCCTCCATAGGAAAAGCAAATGTAGAGCAGGTCTTAGCTGCGATGCAAAATTAGTCAGGCTGGGCCTGCAGTATCGAACGTTCACTGGAAACCCTCCTTGAGAAGGCGTTCCCAGATGACCAACTAGCTCGAGACACTGAAGCCCAGAGGGCAGCAAGGGAGCTGATCATGGACCCTCCGAACGAGCCCGACATCCCATTGTGGACAACAGCCGACCTCGGCAGGGCTCTTGCGACCTTAAAGCCCAACAAATCTCCTGGGCCAGATAAAATAGAAAGCAATATGCTAAGGAAGGCTGAGCGGACAATCTCCAGCGGTCTCCTTAATTTATTTAATGACTGTCTGCAGGTCGGACAGTTCCCCACTCAGTGGAAGTCTGCGCGCGTTGTCACTCTTCAAAAGGGAGGCGACCGCAATCAGTCGGACCCGCGATCATGGAGACCACTCAGCCTTCTTTCCATATTAGGCAAAACACTAGAAATCTTGATGTTGCAGTCCCTCGAAGGAGTCTTTGGCCGCAACCTCACAGGCAGGCAATACGGGTGTACCAAAGGAAGGTCCACGCAGGATGTCATTGTCGAGATTCGGCGTGTTTCCCTGCTGGCACCGGCTAAGTACGTCGTAGCAGTTCTGATTGACATCAGAGGAGGGTTTGACAACCTTTGGTGGCCAGCGCTCCTTAATGAACTCAAAGGTAGGGGAATCCCCCGCAACCTGTACTCGCTCGTCAGAAGTTACCTGACAGACAGAACTGCTACGATCGAAAGTAGGCATGTCTCCGTCCGGATAAAGATTGAGAAGGGGTGCCCACAGGGCTCGGTCCTAGGACCAGCACTCTGAAATGCCTTCTTCGAAGGTCTTCTCAGGAAACTCATGGAGACTGACTGCGAGCCGTACGCCTATGTGGATGACTTGACTGTGCTGATCTTTGCAGAGTCAGTCCGCCACATTGAAGAAAAACCCACCACGTGCTCCGCACTGTCAACCAATGGTGCGAGCACGTCAAGATGCAGGTGGCTGAGGAAAAAACCCAGCTAATCCTCTTGAAGGGGAAAGTGAATAATCCACCCACAATACGCTTTGGCGGCCACAGGCTCCTTCTTGAAAAGCACGTCAAGTATTTAGGAGTGAATATAGGTGAGAGGTGGGGTTTCAACCAACACCTCCAGTCCCTTAAAGGCACTACCATTGCAAGGTTTGCCTCACTGCGTGCCATTACTAAGGCCACTTGGGGTGTGTGTTACCACGACACCATCCTCATGTATAAGGCCATCTATTTAGGTGTGATTGGCTACTGCCCTGTTGTCTGGGGTAGCAAACTAACAGTCAATCAAAAGAGAGTATTGGCCCAATCCCAGAGAGCCACGCTCCTGTGGATCACGAAGGCCTACAAGACTGTATCAACGGAAGCACTCCAGGTGATCACTGGTCAGTTACCAGTTGATTTGGCTGTTGAGTGCATGATTGACAAGTGGAGAGTGAAACGGGAGATTCCCCCGCTTTGGGCTGAACTCCGTGCGGATCTCACCACAGAACAGAAACTTGCCGCCATCGATGAATGGGCTCTAGAGAAATGGCAAGCGAGATGGGAATCCTCGTCAAAGGGACGTGATACGTATGAGTTCTTCCCCAACATCCGTGAACGTCTTTCTAGAAAATGGGTTGAGCCAGACCACTGGACGAGCCAGTTCCTCACGGGACATGGTGACTTCAATGCGCGGCTCCACTTCTTTTCTCTGAAAGACTCTCCATTATGCACGTCTTGTGCCTCCAGTGCGGAGGAAACAAGAAACCATGTGCTGCTCCACTGTAGTTTCTACAACAGTGAGCGACGGTTGTTGAGAGGGCAAACGAACTTAGCAGCTTTGACTGCTACAAAGGAAGCCTATAACCATTTTGCAAAGTTCGCAAAGAAGGTAATGGCTAAGAAACGTGGTTATAGTTGATCAGTCCTTTTGAAACTTGCCACCCAAGTAAACAGTAAGATCAGGTAGGGAACCAGATTAAGAACTACTCCCAGATGGTACGGGATTCCTCAGGTGGTCACCTCCGCGCGGTAACACACGGGCAACAGCTCTCTACGGTGAGACTGGCTAACTACCACATACCTGCCGTACCTCCACAGGTCTGAGTTCGGTGGATGCTGCAGGGGCCGGCCTCTTGCTTATTAGCGAAACCGCAACTTCTATGACTGATATAACCCTCGTCGAGGGTTTAGGTACAGTCATGAAATAAAGAAACAGATCTGTTGTCATCCGTGATGGCAAAGTCAATAACCATGTGATCGCTCTGCGTTGCACCTGGTACGACTCGCCAACCCTGCAATTTGAGTAGCAGGGTGTGAGACACGGCTCTATACACGACCTTCCTCCCGGACCATCATAGGTCGCCTCAGTCATGGGGTCGTTGACAACAATCAAGTTGTACCTGGTGAGCAGCTCTATATACGCCTCGCCCGCCCCATCCAGGGTTGGGGATCCCCACAATGGTGATCTGGCATTTGCATCGGCACAGACTATGCAGGGTCGTCCTGATAGGCCTGCTAGAGCCCGCTCGAGTGGTTCAAGGCTGTTGGCAACTGGTGCGCCAAATTGCCTGTAAAATGATATTACAACCAGCTCAAAGCCACCGGCTCGGATGAGCACAGCGGCCAAGTGCTGGCTGTTCAGGTGAGTGAGTGCGAGCATGTCAATGGACGGGTCGATGCAGGCCACTGCTGCCTTGGCTCCCGTTCTTGCTCCAGCCACCACTCGTGCCTGCGATCCCAGACCAAGAGTTTTGGATCCTATGTATGGTTCCTGTATGGCGAGAACACTGCAGCGTTTCTTGAGTGCATTTTGCAGCAACTCAGCCATAACTGGGCAACTCTTATTGGTGTTGTGCTGAAGGATTCGAACTGTTTTTGACCTATTCATAATCCACTCGTGACTCCTGGAGGGCAATCGCTCGCTGACGAATGGTACAGCGTGCGTCTCGTGTAGAGTGTGCAACCTGTTGGATTTTGCAACTGCTGGGTGAGCACAGTGTGGCGACAGAGTACACTGTGACGCCCAGCCACAGTTAAGCCTCGTTGGATGTAATCCTGCGGGGACCTCATAGAGGTGAGGTTGTCTTTTAAGCTGGGCCCACCCGGCTGTCCCTTTTAGTCGGCTCATACGACACGCAGGGAATACGTCAGCGGTATTCTGGACCCCCGACTGCAGGGTGAACATACACACACACACACACACACACACACACACACAGATCTGTTTCTTTATTTCATGACTGTACCTAAACCCTCGACGAGGGTTATATCAGTCATAGAAGTTGCGGTTTCGCTAATATGCAAGAGGCCGGCCCCTGCAGCATCCACCGAACTCAGACCTGTGGAGGTACGGCAGGTATGTGGTCGTTAGCCAGTCTCACCGTGAGAGCTGTTGCCCGTGTGTTACAGCGCCGGAGGTGACCACCTGAGGAATCCCGTACCATCTGGGAGTAGTTCTTAATCTGGTTCCCTACCTGATCTCACTGTTTACTTGGGTGGCAAGTTTCAAAAGGACTGATCAACTATAACCACGTTTCTTAGCCATTACCTTCTTTGCGAACTTTGCAAAATGGTTATAGGCTTCCTTTGTAGCAGTCAAAGCTGCTAAGTTCGTTTGCCCTCTCAACAACCGTCGCTCACTGTTGTAGAAACTACAGTGGAGCAGCACATGGTTTCTTGTTTCCTCCGCACTGGAGGCACAAGACGTGCATAATGGAGAGTCTTTCAGAGAAAAGAAGTGGAGCCGCGCATTGAAGTCACCATGTCCCGTGAGGAACTGGCTCGTCCAGTGGTCTGGCTCAACCCATTTTCTAGAAAGACGTTCACGGATGTTGGGGAAGAACTCATACGTATCACGTCCCTTTGACGAGGATTCCCATCTCGCTTGCCATTTCTCTAGAGCCCATTCATCGATGGCGGCAAGTTTCTGTTCTGTGGTGAGATCCGCACGGAGTTCAGCCCAAAGCGGGGGAAGCTCCCGTTTCACTCTCCACTTGTCAATCAAGCACTCAACAGCCAAATCAACTGGTAACTGACCAGTGATCACCTGGAGTGCTTCCGTTGATACAGTCTTGTAGGCCTTGGTGATCCACAGGAGCGCAGCTCTCTGGGATTGGGCCAATACTCTCTTTTGATTGACTGTTAGTTTGCTACCCCAGACAACAGGGCAGTAGCCAATCACACCTAAATAGATGGCCTTATACATGAGGATGGTGTCGTGGTAACACACACCCCAAGTGGCCTTAGTAATGGCACGCAGTGAGGCAAACCTTGCAATGGTAGTGCCTTTAAGGGACTGGAGGTGTTGGTTGAAACCCCACCTCTCACCTATATTCACTCCTAAATACTTGACGTGCTTTTCAAGAAGGAGCCTGTGGCCGCCAAAGCGTATTGTGGGTGGATTATTCACTTTCCCCTTCAAGAGGATTAGCTGGGTTTTTCCTCAGCCACCTGCATCTTGACGTGCTCGCACCATTGGTTGACAGTGCGGAGCACGTGGTGGTTTTTTCTTCAATTTGGCGGACTGACTCTGCAAAGATCAGCACAGTCAAGTCATCCACATAGGCGTACGGCTCGCAGTCAGTCTCCATGAGTTTCCTGAGAAGACCTTCGAAGAAGGCATTCCAGAGTGCTGGTCCTAGGACCGAGCCCTGTGGGCACCCCTTCTCAATCTTTCTCCGGACGGAGACATGCCTACTTTCGATCCGAGCAGTTCTGTCTGTCAGGTAACTTCTGACGAGCGAGTACAGGTTGCGGGGGATTCCCCAACCTTTGAGTTCATTAAGGAGCGCTGGCCACCAAAGGTTGTCAAACGCTCCTCTGATGTCAATCAGAACTGCTACGACGTACTTAGCCGGTGCCAGCAGGGAAACACGCCGAATCTCGACAATGACATCCTGCGTGGACCTTCCTTTGGTACACCCGTATTGCCTGCCTGTGAGGTTGCGGCCAAAGACTCCTTCGAGGGACTGCAACATCAAGATTTCTAGTGTTTTGCCTAATATGGAAAGAAGGCTGAGTGGTCTCCATGATCGCGGGTCCGACTGATTGCGGTCGCCTCCCTTTTGAAGAGTGACAACGCGCGCAGACTTCCACTGAGTGGGGAACTGTCCGACCTGCAGACAGTCATTAAATAAATTAAGGAGACCGCTGGAGATTGTCCGCTCAGCCTTCCTTAGCATATTGCTTTCTATTTTATCTGGCCCAGGAGATTTGTTGGGCTTTGAGGTCGCAAGAGCCCTGCCGAGGTCGGCTGTTGTCCACAATGGGATGTCGGGCTCGTTCGGAGGGTCCATGATCAGCTCCCTTGCTGCCCTCTGGGCTTCAGTGTCTCGAGCTAGTTGGTCATCTGGGAACGCCTTCTCAAGGAGGGTTTCCAGTGAACGTTCGATACTGCAGGCCCAGCCTGACTAATTTTGCATCGCAGCTAAGACCTGCTCTACATTTGCTTTTCCTATGGAGGACTTGTAGTGTCTGCCCCAGGGGTTCTCAGAGCTCTCCGCTTCCACAAAATTTCGCCAGCCTTGCCGTTTGGCTCGTTTGATGGCGCGGTGGAAGGCCTTCTTCTCTTGGATGAAGGCAGTTCGGAGTGTTGCTCTAGCATCAGGGTCACGAGTGTTTTGGTACATCCTTCTGGCTCTATTTGCACTTTGCTTGAGGGGATTAAGTTCCTCAGTCCACCATGGGACTTTGATCGCCCTGTGCTTCTGTTGGCCAAGTACAGAGAGCCCAGCAGAGTGCAGTGCTGTGGTAAATGTGTCCACTTTGCTGTCCACCTCTTCAGGTGTGGATGCTTGCACTATTAGGTCGGTGTCTGCGCACGCAGTTCACCTTCCAGTACCCTAAAGAATTGCGGCCAGTCAGCATTTTTGTGCGGAATCGCTTTTCACGCGTGTCTTTGCAGAGGATGTTATCATCCGTAATGGCAAAGTCAATAACCATGTGATCGCTCTGCGTTGCACCTGGTACGACTCGCCAACCCTTCAATTTGAGTAGCAGGGTGTGGGACACGGCTGTGACGTCTATACACGACCTTCCTCCCGGGCCATCATAGGTCGCCTCAGTCATGGGGTCGTTGGCAACAACCAAGTTGTACCTGGTGAGCAGCTCTATATACGCCTCGCCCGCCCCATCCAGGGTTGGGGATCCCCACAATGGTGATCTGGCGTTTGCATCAGCACAGACTACGCAGGGTCGTCCTGATAGGCCTGCTAGAGCTCGCTCGAGTGGTTCAAGGCTGTTGGCAACTGGTGCGCCAAATTGCCTGTAAAATGATATTACAACCAGCTCAAAGCCACCGGCTCGGATGAGCACAGCGGCCAAGTGCTGGCTGTTCAGGTGAGTGAGTGCGAGCATGTCAATGGACGGGTCGATGCAGGCTACTGCTGCCTTGGCTCCCGTTCTTGCTCCAGCCACCACTGGTGCCTGCGATCCGAGACCAAGAGTTTTGGATCCTATGTACGGTTCCTGTATGGCGAGGACACTGCAGCGTTTCTTGAGTGCATTTTGCAGCAACTCAGCCATAACTGGGCAACTCTTATTTGTGTTGTGCTGAAGGATTCGAACTGTTTTTGACCTATTCATAATCCACTCGTGACTCCTGGAGGGCAATCGCTCGCTGACGAATGGTACAGCGTGCGTCTCGTGTAGAGTGTGCGACCTGTTGGATTTTGCGTTCGACGCAATTGGCACACTTGAGGGAGCATTACGCTTGCATTCCTTACTCAGATGTGGCAAGGCGCACCAGGCGCACACAACAGGTCTTGTACAGGCCACTGCCAGGTGGCCTTAGCGCTGGCATTTGTAGCACTGAGTGGGGGCTTGGTACTTTGTATGGCGCACCGCTGCCAGGCTATTTGGAGGTGCCTTGCCCTCTAGTTTTTTGTACAGGCTGGGTGATACCTCAATCACCCAATCCTTCTGTCTGCCACGCTTTTTGGTGAAGAGAGGCCTGACATCCTGCGGCTGCAAGCCTAACGCAGGGTTGTGCTCAACAACTTGTTGGGCCAAGTCCTCTTTTTGAAGGTCGGTCCGCACGTCGCACAGCAGCAGGCGTGGGAAACGACCCAGGGGGGCTGACGCTTGGAGCTTCAACACCTTTTTCGTGGAAATGTGGCTCGTGAGCGCCTTGGCCATTTCTGGCGTTTCCGTCACAATGACGGCGCCACCTCCTACTGCAGTACGGATGTCTAGCACTCGGACGCTTAGGGCTTGGAGGTCCGTAGCAGGGACACCCCGCATCAGTGCTTCCATTGCATCAGGGTTGGAGGGACCAGCCTCTCCTTCTTCGCATGTGCGCCTGACCACTACCACGTTTTGTCGTGGGTTTTTAGGGGGGAGTTTGGTAGGCGGTGGAGGCTTTTTATGTTTGCTTTTATTTTTATTGTTGCCCTTGTTATTGGGCGGAGGCGTAGGCGGGGCGCTGCCCTCGGCCTGCTTAGTTGGGGCCTTTTTCTGCTTCCCCTGCGCTTCCTGGCCCTGGCAGACTGCCATTCAGCCTCAGCTCCATGAGGAGGAAGGCGCAGTAGCGGCTACTGCCGCATATGAGGGGCCTGGGGTACTACCCTGGCTCGTTGCAGCTCCTTGAGTTTGGGGGGCTGGTGGCACTGGCTGCTGGGCAATTGCCCTACGCAGCTCTTCCCTCACAACAGCCGCCACAGTTTCCCGCAGGGGCGGAGTGGCAGGGGGCGATGTCGTTGGGGGGGCATTAGCTTTGATTGCCAGCTTCGAAATTTCGAAGAGGCAGCTAGGTACCAGGTCCCGCGATGGGTCCTGTCGCATTGGCCCTCATCCGTGCCAGCTGGCTGTGGATGATTTGGACATAAGCGCAAATTTGCTCCATGTCCGACAGATTAGGGTCAACGGAATGCCGAGTGCTTGTAGTAGCCAGGTTGCCCGGGCTACTAGGGGGAGAAGGGGGAGATGAACGCGGTTTGCCCGGTTCTTTCCGCCCTTGTTTGGTTGGACGACGAGTAGGTTGCTCATCGTCCGAGGAGGGAGGGGTCGAGCTTGGCGAGCCCGAGGAAGAGGCGCAGGTGGCGTTTTTATTACCTGCTGAAGATTTAGTTGACTTTGTCATTATATTTTTACTAAGGTGGGGGGGGGGGATTAAAGAAGCAGACTGGTGTAGTGTATCCTTGTGAGTTCATTTGTTGTGTGTGTTAGTGGTATGGGCGAGAGGTGCTCGAGGCAGTGTCCTGGAAGCTCCCCCTCAGGCATATTGATTCTAGCCCCTTTTGCTGGTCCGTTGAGGGTCAAAGGAGGCCCCACATGCGCCGCAGCTGCCAGTCCGCCACCCACCGGGACTAAGACGCATGAGGGATTTTTCGGCTGCTGCTCAGAGTCAGCCCTCGGCCACTAGTGATGTGGTGAGCGGGACACACGCTATCAGCCGCCCCAGGAACGCTCAAACCTGGTTTTTCCTCCTCATTCCGAAGGCCGCACCTATATAGGGGATCGCTCAAAGGTGTTAGTGAGCTACTTCCAGGACTGTCTTTCGCTCATTATGAGTGTTTCAAGTGAGTGTGTTCTGCCACGCAAGCCGTTGCAGTGTATTTTGTATCTGGAATATGTTGTGTATGTCAGTGTCGTGAGCTTTAAGCCCCTTTAAGGCCGGTTTTAACGACCACGCAGAGGATACGGCAGGAGAATTCTGTACCCCTTCCTGCGGGGGGTGTTCTGCGATCCCAGCTAAAGGTAGGGGTTCCCAGTGTGTCATGTATGTGAATGAAGTGTAAGTTGTGTCCCTTTTAGTCCGGCTTATACGAACACGCAGGGAGTACGGCAGTGGAATTCTGGACCCCCTACTGCAGGGTGAGCACAGTGTGGCGACAGAGTACACTGTGACGCCCAGCCACAGTTAAGCCTCGTTGGATGTAATCCTGCGGGGACCTCATAGAGGTGAGGTTGTCTTTCAAGCTGGGCCCACCCGGCTGTCCCTTTTAGTCGGCTCATACGACACGCAGGGAATACGTCAGCGGAATTCTGGACCCCCGACTGCAGGGTGATGCAGGGTGACACACAGATCTGTTTCTTTATTTCATGACTGTACCTAAACCCTCGACGAGGGTTATATCAGTCATAGAAGTTGCGGTTTCGCTAATATGCAAAAGGCCGGCCCCTGCAGCATCCACCGAACTCAGACCTGTGGAGGTACGGCAGGTATGTGGTCGTTAGCCAGTCTCACCGTAGAGAGCTGTTGCCCGTGTGTTACCGCGCGGAGGTGACCACCTGAGGAATCCCGTACCATCTGGGAGTAGTTCTTAATCTGGTTCCCTACCTGATCTTACTGTTTACTTGGGTGGCAAGTTTCAAAAGGACTGATCAACTATAACCACGTTTCTTAGCCATTACCTTCTTTGCGAACTTTGCAAAATGGTTATAGGCTTCCTTTGTAGCAGTCAAAGCTGCTAAGTTCGTTTGCCCTCTCAACAACCGTCGCTCACTGTTGTAGAAACTACAGTGGAGCAGCACATGGTTTCTTGCTTCCTCCGCACTGGAGGCACAAGACGTGCATAATGGAGAGTCTTTCAGAGAAAAGAAGTGGAGCCGCGCATTGAAGTCACCATGTCCCGTGAGGAACTGGCTCGTCCAGTGGTCTGGCTCAACCCATTTTCTAGAAAGACGTTCACGGATGTTGGGGAAGAACTCATACGTATCACGTCCCTTTGACGAGGATTCCCATCTCGCTTGCCATTTCTCTAGAGCCCATTCATCGATGGCGGCAAGTTTCTGTTCTGTGGTGAGATCCGCGCGGAGTTCAGCCCAAAGCGGGGGAAGCTCCCGTTTCACTCTCCACTTGTCAATCATGCACTCAACAGCCAAATCAACTGGTAACTGACCAGTGATCACCTGGAGTGCTTCCGTTGATACAGTCTTGTAGGCCTTGGTGATCCACAGGAGCGCGGCTCTCTGGGATTGGGCCAATACTCTCTTTTGATTGACTGTTAGTTTGCTACCCCAGACAACAGGGCAGTAGCCAATCACACCTAGATATATGGCCTTATACATGAGGATAGTGTCGTGGTAACACACACCCCAAGTGGCCTTAGTAATGGCACGCAGTGAGGCAAACCTTGCAATGGTAGTGCCTTTAAGGGACTGGAGGTGTTGGTTGAAACCCCACCTCTCACCTATATTCACTCCTAAATACTTGACGTGCTTTTCAAGAAGGAGCCTGTGGCCGCCAAAGCGTATTCTGGGTGGATTATTCACTTTCCCCTTCAAGAGGATTAGCTGGGTTTTTTCCTCAGCCACCTGCATCTTGACATGCTCGCACCATTGGTTGACAGTGCAGAGCACGTGGTGGGTTTTTTCTTCAATTTGGCGGACTGACTCTGCAAAGATCAGCACAGTCAAGTCATCCACATAGGCGTACGGCTCGCAGTCAGTCTCCATGAGTTTCCTGAGAAGACCTTCGAAGAAGGCATTCCAGAGTGCTGGTCCTAGGACCGAGCCCTGTGGGCACCCCTTCTCAATCTTTCTCCGGACGGAGACATGCCTACTTTCGATCGTAGCAGTTCTGTCTGTCAGGTAACTTCTGACGAGCGAGTACAGGTTGCGGGGATTCCCTACCTTTGAGTTCATTAAGGAGCGCTGGCCACCAAAGGTTGTCAAACGCCCCTCTGATGTCAATCAGAACTGCTACGACGTACTTAGCCGGTGCCAGCAGGGAAACACGCCGGATCTCGACAATGACATCCTGCGTGGACCTTCCTTTGGTACACCCGTATTGCCTGCCTGTGAGGTTGCGGCCAAAGACTCCTTCGAGGGACTGCAACATCAAGATTTCTAGTGTTTTGCCTAATATGGAAAGAAGGCTGAGTGGTCTCCATGATCGCGGGTCTGACTGATTGCGGTCGCCTCCCTTTTGAAGAGTGACAACGCGCGCAGTCTTCCACTGAGTGGGGAACTGTCCGACCTGCAGACAGTCATTAAATAAATTAAGGAGGCCGCTGGAGATTGTCCGCTCAGCCTTCCTTAGCATATTGCTTTCTATTTTATCTGGCCCAGGAGATTTGTTGGGCTTTAAGGTCGCAAGGGCCCTGCCGAGGTCGCCTGTTGTCCACAATGGGATGTCGGGCTCGTTCGAGGGTCCATGATCAGCTCCCTTGCTGCCCTCTGGGCTTCAGTGTCTCGAGCTACTTGGTCATCTGGGAACGCCTTCTCAAGGAGGGTTTCCAGTGAGCTCTCGATGCTGCAGGCCCAGCCTGACTCATTTTGCATCGCGGCTAAGACCTGCTCTACGTTAGCTTTTCCTATGGAGGACTTGTAGTGTCTCCCCCAGGGGTTCTCAGAGCTCTCTGCTTCCACAAAGTTTCGCCAGCCTTGCCGTTTGGCTCGTTTGATGGCGCGGTGGAAGGCCTTCTTCTCTTGGATGAAGGCAGTTCGGAGTGTTGCTCTGGCATCAGGGTCACGAGTGTTTTGGTACATCCTTCTAGCTCTATTTGCACTTTGCTTGAGGGGATTTAGTTCCTCAGTCCACCATGGGACTTTGATCGCCCTGTGCTTCTGTTGGCCAAGTACAGAGAGCCCAGCAGAGTGCAGTGCTGTGGTGAATATGTCCACTTTGCTGTCCACCTCTTCAGGTGTGTATGCTTGCGCTATTAGGTCGGTGTCCGCGGCACGCAGTTCACCTTCCAGTACCCTACAGAATTGTGGCCAATCAGCATTTTTTGTGCGGAATCGCTTTTCACGCGTGTCTTTGCAGAGGATGTTATCATCCGTAATGGCAAAGTCAATAACCATGTGATCGCTCTGCGTTGCACCTGGTACGACTCGCCAACCCTGCAATTTGAGTAGCAGGGTGTGAGACACGGCTGTGACATCTATACACGACCTTCCTCCCGGACCATCATAGGTCGCCTCAGTCATGGGTCGTTGACAACAATCAAGTTGTACCTGGTGAGCAGCTCTATATACGCCTCGCCCGCCCCATCCAGGGTTGGGGATCCCCACAATGGTGATCTGGCATTTGCATCGGCACAGACTATGCAGGGTCGTCCTGATAGGCCTGCTAGAGCCCGCCGAGTGGTTCAAGGCTGTTGGCAACTGGTGCGCCAAATTGCCTGTAAATGATATTACAACCAGCTCAAAGCCACCAGCTCGGATGAGCACAGCGGCCAAGAGCTGGCTGTTCAGGTGAGTGAGTGCGAGCATGTCAATGGACGGGTCGATGCGGGCCACTGCTGCCTTGGCTCCCGGTCTTGCTCCAGCCACCACTGCGTGCCTGCGATCCCAGACCAAGAGTTTTGGATCCTATGTATGGTTCCTGTATGGCGAGAACACTGCAGCGCTTTCTTGAGTGCATTTTGCAGCAACTCAGCCATAACTGGGCAACTCTTATTGGTGTTGTGTTGAAGGATTCGAACTGCTTTTGACCTATTCATAATCCACTCGTGACTCCTGGAGGGCAATCGCTCGCTGACGAATGGTACAGCGTGCGTCTCGTGTAGAGTGTGCAACCTGTTGGATTTTGCGTTCGACGCAATTGGCACACTTGAGGGGAGCATCACGCTTGCATTCCTTACTCAGATGTGGCAAGGCGCACCAGGCGCACACAACAGGTCTTGTACAGGCCACTGCCAGGTGGCCATAGCTCTGGCATTTGTAGCACTGAGTGGGGGCTTGGTACTTTCGTATGGCGCACCGCTGCCAGGCTATTTGGAGGTGCCTTGCCCCCTCTAGTTTTTTGTATAGGCTGGGTGATACCTCAATCACCCAATCCTTCTGTCTGCCACGCTTTTTGGTGAAGAGAGGCCTGACGTCCTGCGGCTGCAAGCCTAACGCAGGGTTGTGCTCGACAACTTGCTGGGCCAAGTCCTCTTTTTGAAGGTCAGTCCGCTCGTCGCACAATAGCAGGCGTGGGAAACGACCCAGGGGGGCTGATGCTTGGAGCTTCAACTCCTTTTTCGTGGAAATGTGGCTCGTGAGCGCCTTGGCCATTTCTGGCGTTTCCGTCACAATGACGGCGCCACCTCCTACTGCAGTACGGATGTCTAGCACTCGGACGCTTAGGGCTTGGAGGTCCGTAGCAGGGACACCCCGCATCAGTGCTTCCATTGCATCAGGGTTGGAGGGACCAGCCTCTCCTTCTTCGCATGTGCGCCTGACCACTACCACGTTTTGTCGTGGGTTTTTAGGGGGGAGTTTGGTAGGCGGTGGAGGCTTTTTATGTTTGCTTTTATTTTTATTGTTGCCCTTGTTATTGGGCGGAGGCGTAGGCGGGGCGCTGCCCTCGGCCTGCTTAGTTGGGGCCTTTTTCTGCTTCCCCCTGCGCTTCCTGGCCCTGGCAGACTGCCATTCAGCCTCAGCTCCATGAGGGGGGGAGGAAGGCGCAGTAGCGGCTACTGCCGCATATGAGGGGCCTGGGGTACTACCCTGGCTCGTTGCAGCTCCTTGAGTTTGGGGGGCTGGTGGCATTGGCTGCTGGGCAATTGCCCTACGCAGCTCTTCCTCACAACAGCCGCCACAGTTTCCCGCAGGGGCGGAGTGGCAGGGGCGATGTCGTTGGGGGGGCATTAGCTTTGATTGCCAGCTTCGAAATTTCGAAGAGGCAGCTAGTTACGAGGTCCCGCATAGGTCCTGTCGCATTGGCCCTCATCCGTGCCAGCTGGCTGTGGATGATTTGGACATAAGCGCAAATTTGCTCCATGTCCGACAGATTAGGGTCAACGGAATGCCGAGTGCTTGTAGTAGCCAGGTTGCCCGGGCTACTAGGGGGAGAAGGGGGAGATGAACGCGGTTTGCCCGGTTCTTTCCGCCCTTGTTTGGTTGGACGACGAGTAGGTTGCTCATCGTCCGAGGAGGGAGGGGTCGAGCTTGGCGAGCCCGAGGAAGAGGCGCAGGTGGCGTTTTTATTACCTGCTGAAGATTTAGTTGACTTTGTCATTATATTTTTACTAAGGTGGGGGGGGGGGATTAAAGAAGCAGACTGGTGTAGTGTATCCTTGTGAGTTCATTTGTTGTGTGTGTTAGTGGTATGGGCGAGAGGTGCTCGAGGCAGTGTCCTGGAAGCTCCCCCTCAGGCATATTGATTCTAGCCCCTTTCGCTGGTCCGTTGAGGGTCAAAGGGAGGCCCCCACATGCGCCGCAGCTGCCAGTCCGGCCACCCACCGGGACTAAGACGCATGAGGATTTTTCGGCTGCTGCTCAGAGTCAGCCCTCGGCCACTAGTGATGTGGCGAGCGGGACACACGCTATCAGCCGCCCCAGGAACGCTCAAACCTGGTTTTTCCCCCTCCTCATTCCGAAGGCCGCACCTATATAGGGGATCGCTCAAAGGTGTTAGTGAGCTACTTCCAGGACTGTCTTTCGCTCATTATGAGTGTTTTAAGTCAATGTGTTCTGCCACGCAAGCCGTTGCAGTGTATTTTGTATCTGGAATATGTTGTGTATGTCAGTGTCGTGAGCTTTAAGCCCCTTTAAGGCCGGATTTAACGGCCACGCAGAGGATACGGCAGGAGAATTCTGTCCCCCTTCCTGCGGGGGGTGTGTTCTGCGATCCCAGCTAAAGGTAGGGGGTTCCCAGTGTGTCATGTATGTGAATGAAGTGTAAGTTGTGTCCCTTTTAGTCCGGCTTATACGAACACGCAGGGAGTACGGCAGTGGAATTCTGGACCCCCAACTGCAGGGTGAGCACAGTGTGGCGACAGAGTACACTGTGACGCCCAGCCACAGTTAAGCCTCGTTGGATGTACTCCTGCGGGGACCTCGTAGAGGTGAGGTTGTCTTTCAAGCTGGGCCCACCCGGCTGTCCCTTTTAGTCGGCTCATACGACACGCAGGGAATACGTCAGCGGAATTCTGGACCCCCGACTGCAGGGTGAACTGCAGGGTGAACACAGGTCTGTTTCTTTATTTGGTGACTGTACCTAAACCCTCGACGAGGATTATATCAGTCATAGAAGTTGCGGTTTCGCTAATATGCAAGAGGCCGGCCCCTGCAGCATCCACCGAACTCAGACCTGTGGAGGTACGGCAGGTATTTGGTCTTAGCCAGTCTCACCGTAGAGAGCTGTTGCCCGTGTGTTACCGCGCGGAGGTTGACCACCTGAGGAATCCCGTACCATCTGGGAGTATTTCATAATCTGGTTTCCTACCTGATCTTACTTTTACTTGGGTGGCAAGTTTCAAAAGGACAGATCAACTATAACCACGTTTCTTAGCCATCACCTTCTTTGCGAACTTTGCAAAATGGTCATAGGCTTCCTTTGTAGCAGTCAATGCTGCTAAGTTCGTTTGCCCTACCAACAACCGTCGCTCACTGTTGTAGAAACTACAGTGGAGCAGCACATGGTTTCTTGTTTCCTCCGCACTGGAGGCACAAGACGTGCATAATGGAGAGTCTTTCAGGGAAAAAGAAGTGGAGCCGCGCATTGAAGTCACCATGTCCCGTGAGGAACTGACTCGTCCAGTGGTCTGGCTCAACCCATTTTCTAGAAAGACGTTCACGGATGTTGGGGAAGAACTCATACGTATCACGTCCTTTGACGAGGATTCCCATCTCGCTTGCCATTTCTCTAGAGCCCATTCGTCGATGGCGGCAAGTTTCTGTTCTGTGGTGAGATCCGCACGGAGTTCAGCCCAAAGCGGGGAAGCTCCTGTTTCACTCTCCACTTGTCAATCATGCACTCGACAGCCAAATCAACTGGTAACTGACCAGTGATCACCTGGAGTGCTTCCGTTGATACAGTCTTGTAGGCCTTGGTGACCCACAGGAGCGCAGCTCTCTGGGATTGGGCCAATACTCTCTTTTGATTGACTGTTAGTTTGCTACCCCAGACAACGGGCAGTAGCCAATCACACCTAAATAGATGGCCTTATACATGAGGATGGTGTCGTGGTAACACACACCCCAAGTGGCCTTGCTAATGGCACGCAGTGAGGCAAACCTTGCAATGGTAGTGCCTTTAAGGGACTGGAGGTGTTGGTTGAAACCCCACCTCTCACCTATATTCACTCCTAAATACTTGACGTGCTTTTCAAGAAGGAGCCTGTGGCCGCCAAAGCGTATTGTGGGTGGATTATTCACTTTCCCTTCAAGAGGATTAGCTGGGTTTTTCCTCAGCCACCTGCATCTTGACATGCTCGCACCATTGGTTGACAGTGCGGAGCACATGGTGAGTTTTTCTTCAATTTGGCGGACTGACTCTGCAAAGATCAGCACACTCAAGTCATCCACATAGGCGGACGGCTCGCAGTCAGTCTCCACGAGATTCCTGCGTAGACCTTCCAAGAAGGCATTCCAGAGTGCTGGTCCTAGGACTGAGCCCTGTGGGCACCCCTTCTCAATCTTTCTCCGGACGGAGACATGCCTACTTTCGATCGTAGCAGTTCTGTCTGTCAGGTAACTTCTGACGAGTGAGGACAGGTTGCGGGGGATTCCCCTATCTTTAAGCTCATTAAGGAGCGCTGGCCACCAAAGGTTGTCAAACGCTCCTCTGATGTCAATCAGAACTGCTACGACGTACTTAGCCGGTGCCAGCAGGGAAACACGCCGAATCTCGACAATGACATCCTGCGTGGACCTTCCTTTGGTACACCCGTATTGCCTGCCTGTGAGGTTGCGGCCAAAGACTCCTTCGAGGGACTGCAACATCAAGATTTCTAGTGTTTTGCCTAATATGGAAAGAAGGCTGAGTGGTCTCCATGATCGCGGGTCGGACTGATTGCGGTCGCCTCCCTTTGAAGAGTGAGAACACGCGCAGACTTCCACTGAGTGGGGAACTGTCCGACCTGCAGACAGTCATTAAATAAATTAAGGAGACCGCTGGAGATTGTCCGCTCAGCCTTCCTTAGCATATTGCTTTCTATTTTGTCTGGCCCAGGGGATTTGTTGGGCTTTAAGGTCGCAAGGGCCCTGCCGAGGTCGCCTGTTGTCCACAATGGGATGTCGGGCTCGTTCGGAGGGTCCATGATCAGCTCCCTTGCTGTCCTCTGGGCTTCAGTGTCTCGAGCTACTTGGTCATCTGGGAACGCCTTCTCAAGGAGGGTTTCCAGTGAGCTTTCGATGCTGCAGGCCCAGCCTGACTCATTTTGCATCGCAGCTAAGACTTGCTCTACGTTTGCTTTTCCTATGGAGGACTTGTAGTGTCTGCCCCAGGGGTTCTCAGAGCTCTCCGCTTCCACAAAATTTCGCCAGCCTTGCCGTTTGGCTCACACACACACACACACACACACACACAGTCACACAGACCATTTTCCTAAATAGTGTTTTTCAGACTCAGGGGGGGTCTGAAACGTAAAGATCTGAAGAGAACTCAAAATTTTTTTTTTTTTCAGCCGATTACATAACTTTCCTTTCTACTTCGTAGAGCCAAGGAAAGTAAAAAGTTGAAGCGTGAATGTCATGAAGAGGAATTTGACGTTTTTTTACGCATATGCGTGTTGTTTTTCATACACCTTGATCGAAGCTGAACGACTTATTGGGATATTGTGGGATTTTGTATGATTCACTTATAAATGACGAGAAGTGAAAATTTACTGATCAGTTTTTTCATATGACAGCCTTTCCGTTAACCTTATTTATTTCCTTGTTTATTGTTATTTGTTCGAAGGAGGATTGTGAAGGAGTTGAATTCAGATGATTGTAGTTTTCCCCGGGACACCAGAATGACGACAGTTACGTTATATTAGAAAGCGTATGGACTGTTTTGACAATGGTAGAGCACTGTAGTCGACCAACATTATTCGAGCGCTTTGCTTTAGTTGGAGGAGCGATACATAGGATAAAACGCGATTTGCATCTGACGTGCATTCTACTTGGAATTAATGGAAACCCCAGAACTGTGGCAACAGAACACAAGTTGAATACATGTCCTTCGTTCTGTGCACGAAAAGGAGCTGTTTAACGTGGGGCCTCCATACATGTTCTTCAACTCATATAAGAAGCCATCTTAGTCAATTATCCTCCACTTACTCCGATGATACGAAGTGTCCAAGTGATGGGACTGACTGCGAGGTGAGAAGGCAGGAGCGCTGAATTTTTTTCAACTTCCTTGAGCCTTTTATCTTGACCAAAGTACAAAATAATATGAGGGTTACCTCCAATTACTTCTCAAGGTTCTGACACAATACCACTCTTTGTCGTTAGTGATTTTAACGAGTTCATCCTGGCTCGTTGGGCAAACGAGTGTTTAGGCTTTGACATGTAGACTCAACTTTCACAAGAAAAAAATGTGACCGACCAGACCACGCAATGCCAGTGAAGTAATTTCCGAAGTATCTAAATCTGTCCGCTACGAAGGGTAGTTATTTGGGAAGGTGTATTTGATTAAGGGATCCATCACATAATTCAATAATAATAATTCCATTACATAATTTAATAATAATAAACCGACTATAGTAATGTTCTCAACTTGATCTTATCCGATAAAAGCTGAAGATCTTACGATATGATGTGTTCAAATATTGTCAACCAGAGAACATCAATAATGTTAAATGTAATCTCGAACCTGATGGTAGGTTACGATAAAGCCAAGTTGAATGAGGCCTCGAAGCACTGATATCTACGCCTAATCATCCCTGGCAGGTGACTCTTCTCCTCCCGTATTGCCGCATTTTTTGACCCCCCAAGTTCTAGTGAAAATTGCCATTTCCATTTATTTATACATTTGCTTGAGGTGACAACGCCCAAAGCTGAAGAGCTACCATCATCTTGTATAGCTGTAGTTTCGTAATTAAGTAGAGTAGAACCGACAGCCTACAGTCAAACAAGACGGCACGTAATGAACAATCACGACCTTATTGACGACTGCATCACCCGGCACGTACTCATTAAAAAATGAATTTAAAGGGTAATGGTGGAAAATTTGCTGACGTTAGTCCCCTGGTTCGTTCCACCGAGACAAATCTTTTCCAACTGGCCAGATATAAGTTTCTTTCAGTTCTTTGTTAGTTTGGGACTCTGATGAGGGTTGTTCCAAACGCTGGTTCGAATTTATGCAACGCACCTTTTCTTAATTTGTGTGGTTTCATAAAACGTTGAGCACAGTGTTACACCAGTAGAACGGTACATGCGAACGATTATGAACCGGATGATGACTGAATGAAGTCGAGATGCAGTCTCTTCCGTTTTTATAGCCGTTCATAAAATTCATAGAGTTGGTTCACAAAAGGCATATTTTGGACATTTTCTATCGTTTACTGATTTGCCGAAGGAATAATTTGAATGGTTACTCTATGCTTGAAAAACTGGGAAATGAAGTATATTATAATTGAAAGAATAAACGGGATAAGGTAATTGTCCAGATGGGTATAATATATTTGTTACTGTGTTACTCATCTGCAGTATTTGTTGAATTGGTTCTGAAAGTGAGTTCAACGTTTTTATTATATCAAGGCCGTTGATGTTCGGTCAAAATTCAATTTTGGTTCTGTGTAGAGGATTATTACAGGATTTTGTGTTGAGTTGGTTAACGGAGCATTAAAGTTTGGTCGCGGTATTGAATCTCTTCACAGTCAGGTTGAAGGAGGTATATTCCTTGCAAGTATTTAAGTATTACACTCTCCTAGGAGGATTTTTTCTGTTGTGGTGAATGCGAATAAATTGGTCCAGCAGGGGTCGGGTAGCAAAACTGCAATTTCCAGGACTGATATAACCATCGTCGAGGGTTTTGGAACAGTCATCAAATAAGGAAACAGACCTGTATCTAATGTGAACGTACCTGTTAGGTGAGTCAGTCTCCTCTGGCTGATGAGTTACCGTGGGCAAGGGCTTTTGATGTGAAGACATCATCGTCTGTTCGTTGAGTCCTGTATCTTAGACATTTAACTCCTTCCGTATGAGTGTGTATTCTCCTGCCAAATCCTCTGTGTGGCCATCAAAGCCGGCCCTAAAGGAGCTTAAAGCTCACGACACTGACATATACAACATATTCCACATACAAACGACACTCCAACGACCTACATGGAAGAACACATTGACTAATATACACTGAAAATCGGCGAAAGACAGTCCTGGAAGTAGCTCACTAACACCTACAAGCGATCCTCTATATACTCGAAGGTGCGGCTTTCAGAATGAGGAGGGAAAAAAGCAGGTATGAGCGTTCCTGCGGCGGCCGATAGCGTGTCTCCCGTTCACCACACCACTAGTGGCCGAGGGCTGACTCTGAGCGGCAGCCGAAAAGTCCCTCATGGGTATTAGTCCCGGTGGGTGGCTGGAAGCGGGCCAGGGTCAGAACGCACAGGGGGAAAACGGGAGGACCCCAAGGAGCAAGATGTGCAGGCTGAGGGCAGCGCTCCACCCACGCCTCCGCCCTAAAACAAAGGCAAAAATAAAAATAAAAAGTCTCCATCCCTAACCAACCCCCCAATCCCCCCACGCAAAAAACCCACAACAAAACGTGGTAGAGGTAACGCCTACGTTTGAGGAAGGAGACGCTGGTCCCTCCACCACTGATGCAATGGAAACACTAATAATGGGGTGTCCCTGCTAAGGACGTCCAAGCACTAAGCGTCTGAGTGCTTGACATCTGCACCGCCGGGGGAGGTGGCGCCGTCATCTAGAGGGAAACTCCGGAAATGGCTTAGGCGCTTACGAGCCATATTTCCACCAAGAAGGAGTTGAAGCTACAAACATAAGCCCCCCGACCCCCCAGCCAACCGACAAAGAGAAGACCTGGCCCAACAAGTTGTTAAGCACAACCCTGCATTAGGCTTGCAGCCCCAGGAGGTCGGGCCTCTATTCATAAAAAAGCGCGGCTGACAGAAGGATTGGGTGATCGAGGTATCACCCAGCCTACACAAAAAACTAGAAGGGGCAAGGCACCTCCAAATAGTCTGGCAGCGCTGCGCCATCCGCAAGTACCATGCCCCCACACAGTGCTAGAAATGGCCACCTGGCAGTAACCTGTACGAGGCCTGTTGTGTGCGCCTGGTGCACCTTGCCACATCTGAGCAAGGAATGCAAGCGTGAGGCTCCCCTCAAGTGTGCCAATTGCGTCAAACGCAAGTTACAGCAGGCCTCACACTACACGAGACGCACACTGAACTATTCGTCAGCGAGCATTGCCCTCCAGAAGTCATGATTGGATTATGAACAGGTTAAAAACAGTTTGACTGCTTCGGGACAGCACATATAAGAGTTCCCCAGTTATGGCTGAGTTGCTGCAAACTGCACACAAGAAACGCTGCAGTGGCCACACCATACCGGAACCATACATAGGATCCATGCTTCGTCAGGGATCACAGGCGTGAGTGGTGGCTGAAGCAAGAACAGGAGCCAAGGCAGGAATTGACCCATCCATCGCCATGCTCGCACTTACCCACCTGAACACTTGGCTGCTGTGCTCATCTGAGCTGTTGAGCTAGTTGTAATATCATTTTACAGGCAATTTCCAACAGCCTTAAACCACTCGAGCAGGCTCTAGTATGACTAACAGGAGGACCCTGCATAGTCTCTGCCGATGCATACGCCAGACCGCCATTATGGAATACCCCGACCCAGGATAGGGGGGGGGGGGCACAGTGTATATAGAGTTCCTCACTAGGTACAACTTGGTTTTTGCCAACGACCCCATGACTGAGGAAACCTATGATGGGCAAGAAGGAAGGACCTCACAGCCGTGTCACACACCCTGCTACTAAAACTGCAGGGTTGGCGAGTCGCACCAGGTGTAACGCAGAGCGATCACACAGTTATTGACTTCACCATCGCTGATGACAACATCCTCTGCAAAGACACGTGTGAAAAGCGATTCCGCACAAAAAATGCTGACTGCCCACAATTCTGTAAAGTACTGCTCCTGAAGAGGTGGACAGCAAAGTGGACATATTTACCACAGAACTGCACTCCGTTAGGCTCTCCGTTTTTGGGCAACAGATACACAGGGCACCCAAAGTCCCACGGTGGATTGACGAACATAATCCCCTCAAACAAAGTGTAAATAGAGCAAGAGGGATGTAGCAACTCACTCGTGACCCTGATGTAAGAGCCACACTCGATATTGCCTTCATCGAAGAGAAGAAGGCCTTCCACCACGCCATCAAACGAGCTAAACATTAAGGCTGGCGCAATTTTGTGGAAGCGGAAAGCTCTGAGAACCCCTGGGGCAGACATTACAAGTCCTTCATAGGAACAGCAAACGAAGAAAGAGTCTTAGCTACGATGCGAAATTAGTCAGGCTGGGCCTGCAAGATCGAAAGAGAGAGAAGGCGTTCCATGACAACCAAGTAGCTCGTGATACAGAATCTTAGGAGGAAGCAAGTGAGCTGATCCTGTGGACCCTCCGAATGAGCCCGACAAACCCATTGTGGACAGCAGGCGCCCTCAGTAAGGCCTTGCGACCTTAAAGCCCAACAAATCTCCTGGGCATGACAGAATAGAAAGCAATATGCTAAGGAAAGCTGAGCAGACAATCTCCAGTAGGCCTCATTAATTTATTTAGGAACTGTCTGCAGGTTGGACAGTTCCCCACTCAGTAGAAGTCTGCACGTGTTGGCACTCTTTAAAAGGGAGGCGACCGCAATTAGTCAGGCGTGCGATCATGGAGACCGATCAGCCTTCTTTCCATATAAGGCAAAACATTAGAAATCTTGATGTTGCAGTTCCTCGAAGCAGTCTTTGGCCGCATCCTCACAGGTGGGCAATACGGGTATACCAAAGGAAGGACCAGGCAGGATGTCATTGTCGACATTCGGCGTGTTTCCCTGTTGGCACCGGCTGAGTACGTCGTAGCAGTATTCATTGAAATCAGGGGAGCGTTTGACAACCTTCGATGGCCAGCGCTCCTTAATGAGCTTGAAGGTAGGGGAATCCCCCGCAACCTGTACTTGCTCGTCAGAACTTACCTGACTGACAGAACTGCTACGATCGAATGCAGGCATGTCTCTGTCCAGAGAAAGATTGAGAAGGGGTGCTCACATTACTCTGGTCTTGGACCAGCACTCTGGAATGGCTTCTCTAAAGGTCTTCTCAGGAGGCTTATGGGGACTGATTGTGAGCCATACGCCTATGTGGATGCCATGACAGTGCTGAGCTGCCAAAACAAAGAAAAACCTACGAGATGCTCTGCAACATCACCCAATGGTGCGAGCATGTCAAGATGCGGGTGGAGGAAAAAGCCAGCTAATCCTCTTGCAATCCATTTTCCTACTTCCAGGCTCCTTCTTCAAAAGCACATCAAGTATTTAGGAGTGAATATAGGTGAGAGGTGGGGTGAGGAGCCAACACCTCCAGTCTCTTAAAGGCATTGCAAGGTTTGCCTCACTGCGTACAGTTACTAAGGCCACTTGGAGTGTGTGTTAACACGAGACTATCGTCATGTTTAAGGCCATATATCTAGGCGTGATTGGCTGCTGCCCCATTGTCTGGGGTGGCAAACTAAACGTCAATCAAAAGTGAGTATTGACCCAATCTCAGAGGGCTGCTCTCCCGTGGATCAGCAAGGCCTACAAGACTGTATTAACATAAGCACTCCAGGTGATCACTAGTCAGTTACCAGTTGACTTGGCCATAGAGTGTACGGTTGACAGGTGGAGAGTGAAATGAGAGCTTCCCCACTTGAAGCTGAACTCTGTGCAGATCTCACCACAGAACATAAACTTGCCGCCATCAACAAATGGGCGTTAGAAAAAAGGCAAGCGAGATGGGAATCCTCCTAGACAGTACAGGATTCCTCAGGTAGTCACCTCCACTGCTCGGTAATACATAGGCAACTGCACTCTGCTGGCAGACTGGCTAACAACCAAATACCTGTAGTACCACCGCAGGTCTGAGTTTGGTGGATGCTGCGGAGGCCAGCCTCTTGCACATTAGCGAAACCGCCTGCACTAGCGAACTTCCATGACTGATATAACTGTCGTTGAGGGTTTAGGAACAGTCATCAAATATGGAAACAGACCTGCGCCAAAGAAGTGCAGCCGTGTCTTGTTCAGACCAAGCGGCCCTGGCAATCGCCAACCTCCTCACGTTAGACGATGGTAACACCCTGGAGGGATACAGGACTCCCTTCAATGGGTCCTTCTGCTCGGGATCCTGGTTTTTCTATACGGTGGCTAATTGGTGCTCTGGATAACGAGAAGGGTACCAACGGGTTCCCTGCCTTCTTCATTTCCCTTCTCCCACCATGGGTTACTGTACAACAATGCCTCATAGCCCCAAACTGCCCATCAGCACCCAGGGTTTTTGGGGAAGCACACGGTGTCTCAGACAGTGACGTCCCTGTTCTCAGACAGGGACGTCGGCCTCCTTCCCCTTCCCCATCCTTTTCTTCCTGCCTCCTACCGTTCCACCATCTCCACCACGATAGATGATTGGGCCAGTGCCTGTACTGTGGCTGCGATTCATTCCTGAGGGCCCATGTCTGGCAGAAGCATCATGTTGAAAAGAATTATGAGATAAATGTTGGCAGGATACAGGTATGCTTCTGAGGTGATGCGTCTCATCGCAGTTGCTGAGGCGCAGGCTGTGAGGGAGGGTGTGTGCTATGTCAGTAAATAACCCCCATACTGCAGCAGCCCTTAGAGCCCAGCACCAGAGGCCCGAGTATGGGTAGCTTGTGCCAGGCTCTCCCATCGTAGACGTGGGTAAGAAGCCCTCGGTTAGCTGACCAGACCTAACAGCCTAAGATTTCTTGTCCATTTTGTGGAATGAGATTCTGAAGCTTGCTGAGCAGGTGGGTAGAGTGGAAGTTTATGAGAATAATCACCTGCAGAGTCTCGCTAGGAGGGCTGTTTCTGGTCTTGGACCTTCTGTGAACCAGGTTGCAGATTATCTGCACTGCATTTTCCCAAGAGTTGAGAACTCAGCCAGGGAAGAGCTGCGGAACCGAGACTTCTCGAATCTGCCCCCTGCAAGTGGCCATAGGGCACCCAAAAGGATGAGGAGGGTGGAGTACCAACGGGTTCAGAAGTTGTGTAGTTGTGTATCCGGGTAAAGTTGCTGCTGAGTTGCTGGAGGGTGCAGGGCATAGTAAAGTTCAGCCTTCCCTTCTGGAGTTTGTGGCGTTTTGGGAGCCTCTCATGAGTGCTTCCAGCCGCATCCCTGAAGAGTGTGTGGCGTCCCCTGCACCCTCTAAGGAGTAAGGAGTCCTTAGCAGGCGTCATGTACTCGAGAATGAGGGGCATAAATGCCGAGTCAGTAACTCCAATTGAGCTGGGCCTAATTGTATTTCACCCTGTGATGGAATAAGACCCCAAAGGCTGTAAAGCTACTGGTTCTCAACTTACTTCTCTTCATGGGAAAACCACTAAATGTGATGATGGGCTACAGACTGATTTCAGTGTCGTCTGGGGTCTTTTGGCACATCCAAAAAGTGCTGGCGACTCGTCTCCAGTTGGCTGCTGTCATTGGCAACGTCTAGAAGGTATACTGGCTAGTGGATGGTACTGCCGAGAATCTCACGATTCTTCAGACAGTGGTGTCCCTGGCAATTGCATATGGTTGCCCCAGACGTTGCCAAGGCTTATGGCACAGTAAGCCACGAAGCCATGGCTGATTGCCTCTGTGGTGTGGGGGCTCCTGATCGACTTGTTGATTATGAGTTCCCTGTACTGTGGGAGTGTGACGGTCTTGCAGGTTGGAGCAGAGATGTCTGGGGACGAGACAATAGGGTGTGGTGTTCAGCAGGGGGACCCACTGTCTCCTATACTCTTCAATCTTCTGATTGATACTGCACTAGGTAAGCTGCCTCAAGAAGTTGGGTTTGATCTTGCCCCAGGTTTACATTGGCTTTTGCGATTGATGTCACCCAGGTACCAAGCAGGGCTTCCAGATCGCCCTAGACCAGTTTGTGAGGGTGCTAGGCATGTAGGGATTGGGGGTGAATCCGAGGAAGAGTGACTCAGTTTTTTTAATGCTGTCCTATTCAGGTTACAGCGTGAAGGTCGTGGATGCGAATCCTGTGTCCTGGCAGGAGGCACCTCAAGATGTGGCAGTATCTTGGGATCGAGTTTCTCGGTGCATCCTCCTCAGCCAGAATTCGTGTGCACCTAGGTGCTTAAACTTGGAAAGTTACTACAGCAGAATCTGCGCCGTGCCTCCTTCGGACATACTTGCTTCCGAAGCTGACCTATGGGTTGGTTTTGGGATGTTGAGAGAATGGTGTGCTCTGCTGTTTATGCTTCACTAGGCCTTCCACTCAGTGTCCCATGTGCATACATTCACGTTCCTGTTTGATCTGGGGGACTCAGTGTTCCATCTCTCTCTACCACTGTTCCTGGTCTTGGATTCATTCATCTGCCCCCAAGCCTAGTTAGCCTTCAGAGCTTGCGGCTGCTCTACATGGTTCAGTTGACGGATGGGAACTCAGGCAGTGTCCTGACTCCCTCTACTCTTCTTCGTGGGTGGAGTGGGCTTCAGAGAACATTCATGGATTAACGACACTTTCACGCTGTTTATGTAACGTCACTGCCTGCAGCGATGAGGTGTAAAGAGGGGGATCCTAATGTTGTGAATCCTCGCTGTCATGACAGTGGTAACCTGTTTGAGTAACTAAACCATGTGGTGCAGGTGTGTCCATGTACTTGTAGGGGCCGTGTCAAACACCATGACGCGGTCTGCAAGCAGGTTGCAAGTGCATTGTCATCTGAGGACTGGGGAAGGGGTCTGAGAGAGAGAGAGCAGCACCACCGGGTTATTTCTGGAGAGGGACTGATGCCAGACATCGTTGCCATTGATACCGACCAGTCTACAGTGATCCTGGACATCCAGGTGGTATCTGGCCGCCGGTATACAACATGACAGATCTTTGTATGGCAGTGTTGGAAGCTCGTGGAATGGAGGCAGGTAATATCAAGGTTGCAGCTTTGACTGTGTCCTGGCATGGTGTATGGTACAAGAAAAGTGCTGAGGAGATGCATTGTTGGCAACTGTTCTTCACAGCAGCACCACCCACATGTTGCTTTGGTCGTACCTTAACTGGTGGTTGTTCTATTGTGGAACATCCTCTTATCCTTCTTTCCTTACCCATCCCAATCCTTATATCCCTAAAGTCGGCGTAGGGTAGTCTGGGCTCCCTCCCCATTTCCTTGCTTATACTTCATTTAGTTTTTCCTTTTTGGGTGCTGTCGTCCCATTGGATTAGAGGGTTTGGTGAGGTTTCAGGTTTGGTTTGTGAGGATTTGGTGATCATTTGTCACTGACACATTTTGTCGTGGGTATTCGAAGGAGAGTTTTTTAAGACGAGGAGCCCTCTAATTATCATTTTTGAATGCCACAATTGACTTCTTTTGGGGTGGAGGCATGGGCCTGTGCCCCCTGGTTGTTGCCATCTGGCCTCAGCTACCTGAGGGAGGGAGGACGGCTCAGTAGGGATCACTCCCACATACGAGGGGGAGTTGGCTCAGTAGAGCTCCTTCAGCTTGGGGGCCAGTGTGGATGGCCACACAGGCTGCTGCACAATCGCCCAACGCAGTTCATCCTCCATGGCAGCCGCCACGGTTGAGGCAGGGGGCGATGTCATTGGAGGGCACTCGCTTTGATGGCCAGCTTCTAAATTTCGAAGAGGAAGCAGGTGACGAGGCATAGGTCCTGTTACGTGACCCTCATCCACCCCAACTAGGTGTGGACAATCAGGATGTAGGCACAAATCTGTACTATGTCAAACAGATTCGGGTGTAGTCTGTGTCTACTACTTGTGGTAGCCTGGTTGCCCAGGCTACTAGTTGTTAGTTGGAACGACGAGCAGGCTGCTCATCTACCGATTGGGGGAAGGGGGGTGGTGAGAGAGAATGGCGAGCCTGAGGAAGAGGTGCAGATGGCGTTTTTATTACCTGCATTGATGGGAGGCGACTTTTAATGTAGTGAGCCCTATGAGTTCAATTGTTGCGTGTGTTTGTGGTATGAGCACGAGAGGTGCACGATGTAGTGTCCTAGAAGCTCCCTCTCAAACATATTGATTTTAGCCCCTTTTGCTGGTTCGTTGAGGTGCCCCCACATGCCCGGCAGCTGCTAGCCCGCCTACCTACTGGGACTAAGACGCGTGAGGGACTTTTTGGTTGCTGCTCAGAGTCAGCCCTCAGCCACTGATCATGTCGTGAACAGGATACATGCTATCTGCTACCCCGGGAACGCTTAAACCCAGTTTTTCCCCCCCTCATTTCCAAGGCCGCAACTATATAGAGGATCGCTCGTGGGTGTAAACGAGGTACTTCCAAGACTTTTCTGCTCATCATGTGTGTTAAGAGTCAACGTGTTCAGTCATGAAAGCCGTTGTAGTGTTGTTTGTATCTTGAATATGTTGAAATAGGTTGTCAGGGTACTTGAAGGTGCCAGCTTCCCGTTTTTGGTGCCGGCTTGGTAACACCCCACACACGCGCACACACACACACACACACAGGTCTGTTTCTTTATTTGATGACTGTACCTAAACCCTCGACGATGATTATATCAGTCATAGAAGTTGTGGTTTCGCTAATATGAAGAGGCCGGCCCCTGCAGCATCCACTGAACTCAGACCTGTGGAGGTACAGCAGGTATTTGGTCGTTAGCCAGTCTCACCGTAGAGAGCTGTTGCCCGTGTGTTACCGCGCGGAGGTGACCACCTGAGGAATCCCGTACCATCTGGGAGTAGTTCTTAATCTGGTTCCCTACCTGATCTTACTTTTTACTTGGGTGGCAAGTTTCAAAAGGACAGATCAACTATAACCACGTTTCTTAGCCATTACCTTCTTTGCGAAGGTTGCAAAATGGTTATAGGCTTCCTTTGTAGCAGTCAACGCTGCTAAGTTCGTTTGCCCCCCCCACAACCGTCGCTCACTGTTGTAGAAACTACAGTGGATCAGCACATGGTTTCTTGTTTCCTCCGCACTGGAGGCACAAGACGTGCATAATGGAGAGTCTTTCAGAGAAAAGAAGTAGAGCCGAGCCATGTCCCGTGAGGAACTGGCTCATCCAGTGGTCTGGCTCAACCCATTTTCTTGAAAGACGTTCACGGATGTTGGGGAACAATTGATACGTATCACGTCCCTTTGACGAGGATTCCCATCTCGCTTGCCATTTCTCTAGAGCCTATTCGTCGATGGTGGCAAGTTTCTGTTCTGTGGTGAGATCCGCACGGAGTTCAGCCCAAAGCGGGGGAAGCTCCCGTTTCACTCTCCACTTGTCAATCATGGACTCAACAGCCAAATCAACTGGTAACTGACCGGTGATCACCTGGAGTGCTTCTGTTGATACAGTCTTGTAGGCCTTGGTGATCCACAGCATTACAGCTCTCTGGGTTGGGCAAATACTCTCTTTTGATTGACTGTTAGTTTGCTACCCCAGACAAGGGGGCAGTCCCAGCCAATCACACCTAAATAGATGGCGTTATACATGAGGATGGTGTCATGGTAACACACACCCCAAGTGGCCTTAGTAATGGTGCGCAGTGAGGCAAACCTTGCAATGGTAGTGCCTTTAAGGGACTGGAGGTGTTGGTTGAAACCCCACCTCTCACCTATATTCACTCCTAAATATTTGACGTGCTTTTCAAGAAGGAGCCTGTGGCCGCCAAAGCGTATTGTGGGTGGATTATTCACTTTCCCCTTCAAGAGGATTAGCTGGGTTTTTTCCTCAGCCACCTGCATCTTGACATGCTCGCACCATTGGTTGACAGTGCGGAGCACGTGGTGGGTTTTTTCTTCAATTTGGCGGACTGACTCTGCAAAGATCAGCACGTTCAAGTCATCCACATAGGCGTACGGCTCGCAGTCAGTCTCCATGACCTCCTGAGAAGACCTTCGAAGAAGGCATTCCAGAGCGCTGGTCCTAGGACCGAGCCCTGTGGGCACCCCTTCTCAAACTTTCTCCGGACGGAGACATGCCTACTTCCGATCGTAGCAGTTCTGTCTGTCAGGTAACTTCTGACGAGCGAGTACAGGTTGCGGGGGATTCCCCTACCTTTGAGTTCATTAAGGAGCGCTGGCCACCAAAGGTTGTCAAACGCCCCTCTGATGTCAATCAGAACTGCTACGACGTACTTAGCCGGTGCCAGCAGGGAAACGCGCCGAATCTCGACAATGACATCCTGCGTAGACCTTCCTTTGGTACACCCGTATTGCCTGCCTGTGAGGTTGCGGCCAAAGACTCCTTCGAGGGACTGCAACATCAAGATTTCTACTGTTTTGCCTAATATGGAAAGAAGGCTGAGTGGTCTCCATGATCGCGGGTCCGACTGATTGCGGTCGCCTCCCTTTTGAAGAGTGACGACACGCGCACACTTCCACTGAGTGGGGAACTGTCCGACCTGCAGACAGTCATTGAATAAATTAAGGAGACCGCTGGAGATTGTCCGCTCAGCCTTCCTTAGCATAGTGCTTTCTATTTTATCTGGCCCAGGGGATTTGTTGGGCTTCAAAGTCGCAAGGGCCCTGCCGAGGTCGCCTGTTGTCCACAATGGGATGTCGGGCTCGTTTGGAGGGTCCATGATCAGCTCCCTTGCTGCCCTCTGGGCTTCAGTGTCTCGAGCCACTTGGTCATCTGGGAACGCCTTCTCAAGGAGGGTTTCCAGTGAGCTTTCAATGCTGCAGGCCCAGCCTGACTCATTTTGCATCGCGGCTAAGACCTGCTCTACGTTAGCTTTTCCTATGGAGGACTTGTAGTGTCTGCCCCAGGGGTTCTCAGAGCTCTCCGCTTCCACAAAATTTCGCCAGCCTTGCCGTTTGGCTCGTTTGATGGCGCGGTGGAAGGCCTTCTTCTCTTGGATGAAGGCAGTTCGGAGTGTTGCTCTGGCATCAGGGTCACGAGTGTTTTGGTACATCCTTCTCGCTCTATTTACACTATGCTTGAGGGGATTAAGTTCCTCACTCCACCATGGGACATTGATCGCCCTGTGCTTCTGTTGGCCAAGTACAGAGAGCCCAGCAGAGTGCAGTGCTGAGGTAAATATGTCCACTTTGCTATCCACCTCTTCAGGTGTGGATGCTTGCGCTATTAGGTCGGTGTCTGCGGCACGCAGTTCACCTTCCAGTACCCTACAGAATTGTGGCCAGTCAGCATTTTTTGTGCGGAATCGCTTTTCACGCGTGTCTTTGCAGAGGATGTTGTCATCTGTGACGGCAAAGTCAATAACCATGTGATCGCTCTGCGTATCTCGCACCTGGTACGACTCGCCAACCCTGCAATTTGAGTAGCAGGGTGTGAGACACGGCTCTATACACGACCTTCCTCCCGGACCATCATAGGTCGCCTCAGTCATGGGGTCGTTGGCAACAACCAAGTTGTACCTGGTGAGCAGCTCTATATACTCCTCGCCCGCCCCATCCAGGGTTGGGGATCCCCACAATGGTGATCTGGCATTTGCATCAGCACAGACTATGCAGGGTCGTCCTGATAGGCCTGCTAGAGCCCGCTCAAATGGTTGAATGCTGTTGGCAACTGGTGCGCCAAATTGCCTGTAAAATGATATTACAACCAGCTCAAAGCCACCGGCTCGGATGAGCATAGCGGCCAAGTGCTGGCTGTTCAGGTGAGCGAGTGCGAGCATGTCAATGGACGGGTCAATGCAGGCCACTGCTGCCTTGGCTCCCGTTCTTGCTACAGCCACCACTCGTGCCTGCGATCCCAGACCAAGAGTTTTGGATCCTACGTATGGTTCCTGTATGGCGAGAACACTGCAGCGTTTCTTGAGTGCATTTTGCAGCAACTCAGCCATAACTGGGGAACTCTTATTTGTGTTGTGCTGCAGGATTCGAACTGTTTTTGACCTATTCATAATCCACTCGTGACTCCTGGAGGGCAATCGCTCGCTGACGAATGGTACAGCGTGCGTCTCGTGTAGAGTGTGCGACCTGTTGGATTTTGCGTTCGACGCAATTGGCACACTTGAGGGGAGCATCACGCTTGCATTCCTTACTCAGATGTGGCAAGGCGCACCAGGCGCACACAACAGGTCTTGTACAGGCCACTGCCAGGTGGCCATAGCGCTGACATTTGTAGCACTGAGTGGGGGCTTGGTACTTGCGAATGGAGCACCGCTGCCAGGCTATTTGGAGGTGCCTTGCCCCCTCTAGTTTTTTGTACAGGCTGGGTGATACCTCGATCACCCAATCCTTTTGTCTGCCACGCTTTTTCGTGAAAAGGGGCCTCACGTCCTGCGGCTGCAAGCCTAACGCAGGGTTGTGCTCAACAACTTGATGGGCCAAGTCCTGTGTTTGTAGGTCGGTCTGCACGTCGCACAGCATCAGGCGTGGGAAGCGACCGAGGGGGGCTGATGCTTGTAGCTCTAACTCCTTTTTCGTGGAGATATGGCTCGTGAGCGCCTTGGCCATTTCTGGCGTTTCCGTCACAATGACGGCGCCACCTCCTACTGCGGTGCGGATGTCTAGCACTTGGACGTTTAGAGCTTGGAGGTCCGTAGCAGGGACACCCCGCATCAGCGCTTCCATAGCAGCAGGGTTGGAGGGACCAGCCTCTCCTTCCTCACATGTGCGCCTAACCACTACCACGTTTTGTCGTGGGTTTTTAGGGGGGAGTTTGGCAAGCGGTGGAGGCTTTTTATTTTTGTTTTTATTTTTATTTTTGCCCTTGTTTTTGGGCAGAGGAGTAGGCGGGGCGCTGCCCTCGGCCTGCACCTCCTGCTTAGTTGGGGCCTTTTTATTCTTCCCCCTGCGCTTCCTGGCCCTGGCAGACTGCCATTCTGCCTCAGCTCCATGAGGGAGGGAGGAGGGCGCAGTAGCGGCTACTGCCGCATATGAGGGGCCTGGGGTACTACCCTGGCTCGTTGAAGCTGCTTGAGTTTGGGGAGCTGGTGGCACTGGCTGCTGGGCAATTGCCCTACGCAGCTCTTCCCTCACGACAGCCGCCACAGTTTCCCGCAGTGGGGGAGTGGCAGGGGGCGATGTTGTTGGGGGGGCATTAGCTTTGATTGCCAGCTTCGAAATTTCGAAGAGGCAGCTAGTGACGAGGTCCCGCATGGGTCCTGTCGCGTTGACCCTCATCCGTGCCAGCTGGCTGTGGATGATTTGGACATATGCACAAATCTGCTCCATGTCTGACAGATTAGGGTCAACGGGGTGTCGCGTGCTTGTAGTAGCCAGGTTGCCCGGGCTACTAGGGGGAGAAGGGGGAGATGAACGCGGTTTGCCCGGTTCTTTCCGCCCTTGTTTGTTTGGACGACGAGTAGGTTGCTCATCGTCCGAGGAGGGAGGGGTCGAGCTTGGCGAGCCCGAGGAAGAGGCGCAGGTGGCGTTTTTATTACCTGCTATTGTTTTGTTTGACTTTGTCATGTTATTTTTACTAATTGGGGGGGATTAAAGAAGCAGACTGGTGTAGTGTATCCTTGTGAGTTCATTTGTTGTGTGTGTTAGTGGTATGAGCGAGAGGTGCTCGAGGCAGTGTCCTGGAAGCTCCCCCTCAGGCATATTGATTCTAGCCCCTTTCGCTGGTCCGTTGAGGGTCAAAGGCAGGCCCCCACATGCGCCGCAGCTGCCAGTCCGGCCACTCACCGGGACTAAGACGCATGAGGGATTTTTCAGCTGCTGCTCAGAGTCAGCCCTCGGCCACTAGTGATGTGGTGAGCGGGACACACGCTATCAGCCGCCCCAGGAACGCTCAAACCTGGTTTTTCCCCCTCCTCATTCCGAAGGCCGCACGTATATAAGGGATCGCTCAAAGGTGTTAGTGAGCTACTTCCAGGACTGTCTTTCGCTCATTATGAGTGTTTTAAGTCAATGTGTTCTGCCACGCAAGCCGTTGCAGTGTATTTTGTATCTGGAATATGTTGTGTATGTCAGTGTCGTGAGCTTTAAGCCCCTTTAAGGCCGGATTTAACGGCCACGCAGAGGATACGGCAGGAGAATTCTGTCCCCCTTCCTGCGGGGGGTGTGTTCTGCGATCCCAGCTAAAGGTAGTGTGTCATGTATGTGAATGAAGTGTAAGTTGTGTCCCTTTTAGTCCGGCTTATACGAACACGCAGGGAGTACGGCAGTGGAATTCTGGACCCCCATCTGCAGGGTGAGCACACACACACACCTTTTTCCCAAGTAGTATTTTTCAGACTCAGTAGGGTCCGAAACGTAAAGATCTGAAGGGAACTCAAGTTTCTTTCAGCGGGTTACATAACTTTCCTTTCGACTTTGTACAGCCAAGGTAAAAAGAAAGAAGCTTAGATGCTTTCACGAGGAAATTTACGTGTCCATCGCTTCCTCAAGACATCACGGCGGGAGCTTTAAATCCAAGAGATAATTGTGTTTGGTTTACGGTTTGTTGGGAGGGATTACCAGATAATAGAAGGGAACGAAGGGGCCCTGGGCGTCTCTTGAAACCTAGAGCTTGAAAAATTATCAGCACAATCCCTCGGGTAATGTGCAAGGGAGGCGGACAATCGCACCATCACGAACTCTCTCCGCATCAACATCTTGTTTACGCTTCCAGTGTTTACCCTAGTAACGATAGGCATCCACACTCATCCCTTTGATTATACAAGATTCGTAAACTACCTGGTGCCGCTGCTCTTATACACATATTTTTAATGCTTCAAAACCTTCATCAACCCACTCTTGCTTGTTTTCCCAATGCCTAAAACCAAGCCGCTTGTGAAAGCATTTGTATCTATGAAATGCCCAAGCCAACTGCAAAAATCTAAAAAATGTTCCCTTATCAAAATGACTGTTTCTTAACGCTTGTAAAAGAGTTATAACAGTCGTTGAGGGAACGAGCATAAGCACATAGCCCAGAGTTCACTTCCACGATCTTTTGAAGCCAGATTTAGTCTTCTATCTTTGCCGAAGCACGGCCATGCCATCTAGCCCGTCTTGCTATTTGATCCAACAAATATTCTTGGCAGAAGAAATGGAAATGGAAATATAAGTAGTTAAGCTAAAATAAAGGGTAAAGGGTTAAAATTAAGGGTTCCGTAGAAAAGCCATGATCAACAACTTGGTAGTGACTAGACAGACAGATCTTACCTTTGAATCCTTCTTCTGGCTGCGAGGAGTGGCAGTAGTCGACGGGAGCGGAGGAATCCTCATCAATAGGTTCGTCGACCTGCAAACAGAAATATTATATTATGATATTATTGTGATCATTAAAAGAGTTAGTACACCCAGAATCACTCAATCGTAAAGTACATGGCCTCAATACGACTATGGGTTCCAATTGCGAATGGCTGTTATTTTCGGGTAACCTGATAAATAATCAAGCTTTACGCAAATCCATACACATCATGGTCCAGACGCTAGAACGCTGAAACTGTTGGTTGTTGGCTGATAAAACTATGCACGAGCACGCATTCGTGTTCAGCAGGTATATAAGAAGTGAATTTCTCAGCAGGTAGAAAGTTGTGACTTTGTAGAGAAACCTAGGGTTAAATATATGGTGCGTAGCAACACACAACTTTCCTCAACTCCAGTAACTTCGACAACCTGCTACATATACGAGCGCTGTATCTTCGTTCATCGCATTTTTACGGAAACCTTTTCCAGAGCATTCTGTAAGTTTGGTCAAAATCGTTACTCTGCCCAACCTTGTCTTGAAACACTATTTGCAAAAATGATCTGTATGTATGTGAACGCTATGTGATACTCCAATAAAGAACCTATACGATGGGCTTTTAACAACGCTCATAAGACTACTCAAGAAATCCCGGAATTTCAACCGCCGTTTCAACTACCATTTCCAAACGTTTTTACCGGATATCTCTGGAAAAGTGATTATTATCCCTCTCGAAAAAAATCTGTTAACAAACTTATTCTTCACTCATATCCTAGTTTCAAGTGCACCTGTTAGGTTTATGAGATGCGATTGCACTTTCGAGTGGGTCGGTGACGCCCCAAAAATACCACGTTTACGTGATATTTCAGCCACGTGACAATAACCGTAACGTTGCATTTCAACATCTAGGTCCCCGATGCTGTTTATAATTCTGTTTCATTAAGGCATCATCTGGTTCAATTTATTTCGTTCTCGACAATTTTTTCCTTTCGGGGGTACCTAAAATAAATCGTGGTGGCTGAGGGATCAGCTGTCATTGTCAGAGGACCCATACATATCTAAACATAGTCGTACTAAAGCAAGGGGAGGCGGAGCGAGTGTGACGCGTTCCAAGTGTTGGAATTGGTTCCCACGATGAAGAGCAGCGTACGCCACATGTGTGCGGAGCCCACCCCATCACGATGACGCTCACAACTACGAACGACGCAAGGGTAAACAGACACCGTCAAGTTGACCTCTTTATCCCTCGGATCCTCACGAACAGATTCCCACTGTTATTCCCACCAATTTAATTATAGAGGTAACAGGCTTATTTTTATCGTTAGTCATCCAATACAGATGCCAGGAAATCTTGTTGTTCTGCGAGGAGAATGGTTGGTTAAATTTATTGCAGTTAACGCAAGTAATAAGAAGCACTTGACAAACTCGAAAGCATTTTCTAATATAGGGGCTCCTTCAGCCATATGTTGGGCTGAAGGAATCCGATCTCTTACTGCCAATTAATCAACGGGAAAATAAAATGCTAGGTTATATAGATTATATCATAATCTATGAGCTATAGAATTTAGTTGCCCTAACAATTTATGAATCAGTGGAACATAACCCAAGTTAGTTCCGTGTGTGCGAAACAATATTGACGGTTGTTCTCACAAGATAAGGACGAATATATGGCTATATCATTTAAACCGAAACTACTGGTGAACTATGTCTTTCCTTTTCATATATGAAGAAAACAATACATTTTTTGATACAATTTGTACGTATCATCGTTCAACCGATTGTACAAGGAACGTTTGGTGAAAGATGAGGTGTTATCTAAACTGTTGCATTAAAATATTTTCGCCGCTCAAATAATGAAAAAAAAACTCAACAGAATACAACCGATAACACACGCGCAGAGCACAATTAACCACTGGAACCGTTACAAGGAATAAGAGTTAAGATGAAGAAGAGTTGATATTTGACGGACAGCGGGGATTGGGAGAATGTCGATGGCAGGAGGGGACGTGGAGAAAGGTTAACATCGCGCGAGGAATATGTAAGAAAGTGACACAAATAATTGGTCGAGGAAAAGGAGGACGAGAGGTGAGGCACGACACGAGCGAGAAGATCGGGAAGATGAATCCGTCCTCTTGCAGACCAGGAAGAATGAAACATCCGCACACAAGCGACAGTAACGAGGAGACAGTGGACACAAGTGTCGAGAGCTGATAGTGAGAATGGAGAGCTCATCAGAGGAATGAAGAAGTTGTAGCCATGGTAACGGAGAAATACTTTGAAATATGTAGTGCGTAGCAACACCAAACTTTCCGCCACACCCTTAAGTTCGAACACCAGCTACACACGCGAGCACTAGGTATCTTCGTTCAACGCATCATTTATGGAGAACAAAATGTAGGGACTATTTAGTTGAGAGCCCCTCGTAAGTTGGATCGAAATCGGCGAAGCCATTTTTGAGGAAATTGGAATGCCGATAAATTAACATGAGATAAATCTCCTTTTCTGAGTTGACTTGGCTTATATCTCCGTTCACCGTATTTTCATGGAGATATGCATAGAGAGGAAAAGTTCAAAAGAATGGTCAAAATCAGCAGAACATCAAAAGAAACCCCTGCAAATTATTACACAATGGTTTATTATTCTCATGAACAGCTTGACCTAGTATTACTGCTCCCCCATCCCATTCGACTCAGCATCGAATACTAGTAAACCATATGAAACATGACCTGACTGCAATGGAACTACGGAAATTAAAAACGTAGAGCCAAGGAAAGTAAAAATATTCCCCCAGCGCCAGGCGCCCGTAAACGTCTGATCCGATGGAGGAGTGGGAGGAGGGCTTCCAGTGAACCCTCGCATGGCAATTGGCAGGACGTTGCGAGTCCAAAGGGCGCTGCGAGTCGAGCGGGCCTTGAAAACAATACGAAACACGGTTTATTTGCGATAATACTGCGTTTCGTTAATTTTTTTAACCATTTTTTGCCCATAAAAACCATGGGCTTCGTCCGATCGGGTTGCCGAGATGGCGGACACAACTAGATACCAAATGGGATTTTTTAGACCACGTTAAAGGCACAAAATGGCCCGGACGGCGGACGGGGGACGGGGACGGTGGACGGGGGATGTCGGACGGACATTGCAGATTTGGAATCCCCATGTCTTGAAACACAAAGTATCAAATTTTGAGGGAGGGTTGTAAAAAAATTTTGGTGACCGAAAACATAGGGTTATTATTCAGAATGAATAATAAACCAAAAGTCAGAATCGATAGAGCCATTTTCGAGAAAAATGCGAAAAACCCTAGTTTCTGGTAAATTTTCGTTCCCCACTCCCTTTCCCATCTACAGAAATCCCTCATAACCTTATTTTGGTGTCTACAAGAAATAACAAACAAGACAAAAAAAGCACCAGGTCAATCGGTTCAGCCATTCTCCTGCAAATCAAACTACAATTTTTTTTTTTTCAGGCGTAAATGGGACGGTGGGACTCAAAAAGGATAAACTAATTAAATTATAAGCAAAGAAATGGGGAGGGCGCCCATACTACCCCACGCTCTAGAGATAGAAGGATGGGGACGGGGATGGAAAGAACGAGAAAAGGAGGTTCCACAATAGAACGACCGAAGCAACACGCGAGTGGTGATACTGCGAAGAACGCCTGCCGACACCTAGCTGACGCATCTCCTCAGCACTTTTCATGCCCCACATGCCATGCAAGGACATGGTCAATGCTGCAAGGTGCCCAGGAGATGGGAAAGGACGCGAAGTCTGAGAGTAGAGCAGTCACAGAACCCAATAGCTACAGACCAATAAATCTGCTGTACATGGAGGGGAGGCTGCAGGAGAAAATGATACATCACCGACAGTGGGAACGGTTGGGCTACACGATAAGCAGTTCGGCTGTGTTAAAGGGATTATGCAATTACCTCCCTGATAAGGGAAGGGCAAGTCCGGGAAAGGGATATGTGCTAGCAGCACTTCTTGATATCGCAGGGGCTTTTAACATGGTATTTTGTGGCTACTCTCGTTGATGAAGATTAGAAAGATGGGGGTGCTACCAAACATGTACGAGTTAATCTAATTGGGGAGGCCACTGAAGTCAAGGTTGAGCGGGGATGCCCCCAGGGATCAGTCTGGAACCTAGCTTTCAGCGGGCTAATGAAAAGGTTGGAGTAGGCAAGGATACCTGGAGTAGCTTATGTGGACGTTCTGAGAATAGTGGTGTGTAGGCAGCAATCGGCAGGAAATGGTGAGAGCAGCTGAGCAAGCAGCAGAAATAGTGAGGCTGTGGTGCCGAAAAGTGAGGCTGACCTTGGCAATGAAGAAGACAGCCGCCATCCAGTTTGAAGGAAAAAGCGGCCCACAGCACTCGTTGGCCTTTACGATGGGAGATGCACAAGAACAGCCAAGTAAGGAGATAGTGTATCTTGACATAATTCTCTGTAAGTGCTTCCTGGCGGCCTCTCAGATAAACTATCTGTCGTCAAAAGTGAGCAATCTGACAGCTTCTGAGGAAAATGACGCGAACAGAAAAGGGTGCATCTTACAAGGCCAGGAAGCGATATTACGATACAATATTCCTGCCAGCTGTCACATATGGAGCATCCAATTGGTAGCGCAACCCCTTGCAGAGCGTAAGGAACGGGGTAAATGGCATCCAAAGGACCATCCATGTAAGCGGCAAAAATAAGTAGAGTGCAAAGGAGTGCAGTTACGAAAAAGGCGAGGAGGCACAAGAGTGGCTGATGGACCAATGGCAGGCCCACTGAGAGAATGAGGAAACAGGCAGGAACACGAACTTTTCCCCGAATTTAAGGGGGGGGGGGGGTCGAAAGTGTGCAGAAGTCAGTCCAAGCCACAGATCGTACCAGCTGTACACCGGACATGGGTGCTTTAATGGGAAGCTGCTGCTTCTTAGAAGGAGTCATTAGCGCAACGTTCTGGAGGGTTGGGGTTTTCTATACGCGCCATCGACAATTGCAATAAAAGGGCCGGTTATTGAAATAATTCAAGAGGAAAAATAAACACACCTACTTTAACACACCGTTACGATCCGATGTTATCAATCGGCAGTGTTTCAATAGCAATTGGCAGTCACTCAGGGAAGCAGACCTGTGACTAACTGTTTTAGGTATAAGGAACAACGAAAATTGACATTTTAAAGGACCCGCCTGGCAATTTAAACGACGCGACGATGATCGTTGTGAGGCGAGAGGCAGTCTGAGAAATGAGCTGTACGCCGGACACGGGTGTTTTAAAGGAAAGCTGCGGCTATTTAGAAGGAGAAGCTCGGGAACGGGCACAGGTGCGAAACAGGTAGCCATATCCTAAGGGAATGCAGTCTATAAGTGACGGAGAGGATTTTACTCATAGGTAGCGCCCAGTATGAGAAGCAGCTGAACATGCTAGTGGAGCGACAAAGTGACGTTAGCAAGATGGAGACATTCGCTGAAAAGTGGCAAAAAAGGCGTTAGTAATAGTATAGTGTGGTTGGAGGAGAGTGGGAGGGAATGAAGTAATAAACAGGGGGCGGAATATCCTAGTACTCCCCCTGTAGTGAGAATGTAACTAATAAGGTAGGATTAAGATTTACTTAGAGAATTTTATAGACGACTTTCTTTCTCGAACGCTCGTAACGAAGTAGTTTTGATTTTGATCAATTTGATGTGAAGCCGACAAAAAAACGACAACGCCTCATAACGTCATATCTCAAGACTTTCCCTCATTGGAGATTTTAAAATGATTCTTAATCCATGATCCCCAGTTCCTGAAAGATTGCGCTGTGTGGGGGACAGTTGAAACTCCGTTGCTATTTTCTCAACCACAATTTCTTTGTTCATAACTTGCTCACGAACAAAAAAATGTCTAGTTCGAATATGTTTAGTGCGCCGATGAAACTCTGGATTCTGAGGCAAACGAATTGCAGCTTCATTGTCAACATGAAGAACCGGCGTTTCCCTGTGCATCACTAATTGTGATAACGGGCGTTTTAACCAGATGACTTCCCTTGCACCTACCACATCTGCTTCGGTTGTCAATATTGCAACTTACATTTGTCGCCGACTTGGCCAAGAAATGGCTCCTCTAGCGTACATGCAAACGATGCCAGACGTTGATCTTCCAGTTTTTGTGTCTCCAGTGTGATCTGTGTCGCTGTAACTCACAAGTCTCGGCGGTAGAACACTTCTTGGTTCTGTGTCTCATTTAAGTATCAGAAAATTCTCTTAACTTTGACACAGTCAGCTTTTGATTGGCAACTCCAATAGCATAGGCAATGTCTGGTCTCGTAGCAGTCATGAGGTACATCAATGCACCCACTGCGTACATTACGGGTACACACAATTAACTTTTTGTTCTTCTCTTGCTATTTCAGTCTTTTCAACTTTCCGTGATTTTATACCTTCCTTCATTATTGGTGTAGGAGCTCGTTAGCAATTTTTCATCCCAAAACGATCCAGCATTCTCTAAACCAACTTTGGATCCAACTCAATGCCCAGGTAGTAGCTTGCAGGCTTCACCGGTAAGCGGAATTCTTGTTTCAATATTGAAAAAAACTCCAGTTGGTGTTTGGGATTCGTAGAAGCAAGTAATCAATCATGTACGTACAGCACGACCAGAATTTGCTCCTCCCCATTTCGTTTGATGAACAGACACGAGTCAGCTGTATTTTGTACAAACCTCATATTCAAGCAACGAGGTGCTTGCTTGAGTCCATAGAGACAAACATGCAACAAACTCGGTCGGTGCCATCTTCGTACCCCTCTGGTTGGAAGACGTAAATTTCCTTGAAGAATGTCATTCCTTCACTAGCTGCAACACTCAAAACAGTCCTGATGGTTCCGCTTCTAGCAACAGGGATAAGGTTTGGTTGTAGTCCACATCCTTCTTTTCAACGAAACCTTTGATCACTAGCCTCGCCTTGTATTTGTCAATGGAGCCATCTGAGTTTGCCTTCACTCTGAATAGCGATTTTGTGCTAAATGATTTCTTTCCAGGTGGTAAAGTGGTCATATTCTACGTTTGGTTTTCCTTCAATAATTCCATTCCATTGTCCATTGCTATCTTTCATCTGTCCTTGTCGATACTCTTCATTGCTCCAAGATAAGATGTAGGTTCTGCAACAAGACTTATCATTTTCAATATCAGCCATGATGAAATCATCGAATCTTTTGGGTGGATTTAGAATCGAACGGTCCTCAAATACATTCCACCATTTTGAGGTTTCTTGCAGCTGAGCATGTTCTAACCTCGATCTTGAAAGCACCATCCAAAACGCATTTCTGCTAGTGTGAGGCACGATCGATATGGGAGCATTCTGGTCCTTCGCATCCGTCAGTGGGCAGCTCAACAGCCACCACCCTCCCTCCGTCATCCACATTCTTCCTAGATTGAGAAAAGAAGGAAAAACGGAAGAGATGAGGAATAGGAAAGGATGGGAGAAGGATGGCCGCTGCTGACATGGAAGATGTGAAGGTCAATTAAGCTAGAACGAGGGGAAGAGAAGGAGAGTAGGTGACGAAGCGATGTGAGGGAGAAGAGACCGAAGAAAACTCCCAGTCATTAGCAGAACGTTCTGGAGGGTTGAGGTTTTCTATACGCGCCATCGACCATTGCAATAAAAGGGTCGGTTATTGAAATAATTCAAGAGGAAAAATAAACACACCTACTTTAACACACCGTTACCAACCGATGTTATCAATCGGCAGTGTTTCAATAGCACTTGGCAGTCACTCACCGAATACAGGGAAGCAGACCTGTGACTAACTGTTTTAGGTAATCCCGTTACTACGGAACAACGAAAATTGACATTTTCTAGGCGATGCTAGGATATTGGCACGACTCAAAGAATCGAACTGACAGGTTGGAATGAAACGGGAGGCTATGAAAGGAATGTCAAAATATATCAAGAATATAACATCCGGGATACAACTCCTAAGAAAAACGACAATGTTTGTAGTGCGCTTCCGAGACCCACCACCATTCGATTCAGCATCGAAAATACAAGCAGCAGCTACTCCCTCCTCGCATGTGGGCCTTACATCAACCACGTTTTGTCGATGGTTGGGAAGTGTGTTGGGGGAGCCTCTTATTCTGCCTTTGGCCTGATGTGGGTGGAGGAAGAGATTTCCACAGTATGTTTTGTACACAAAGGAAGTTTAAATTGTCTCCTTTCAAGTCCATCTCTTACGGAAGCGCAAAGAATACAGCAGTGCGATTCTGGAACCCTAACTGCAGGGTGAGCACAATGTTGTAACAGTACCCTGTGGCACTCAGCCACATGGCCTCGTCAGTTTGAATCCTGCGAGGCGACAATCTCAGTCTTTTGGAGAGCGAGGCTGAGGCCCATCTCTTTCTTTGGTCAGTACGAGCCATTGCCATCTCGTTAGTCCTGACAGTGATGATGGCAGCGACTCACCGCTGCTCAGAACGCATCATCGGGTAGCCTATCATAAGAGGCATTCGACAAGTTCAAGCCGAGTAACTACCGCCTTGTTGCTTCCCTTGACAAATTTCTCACACGTTGTTCCGGCAGTAGCCGCTGCCCTACCACCACAGGAATAAGGGAATCCTGAAAACCACGATGGACTAATCCAGCATTACCTCTTAGCTCAAGATGGATGTTTTGACCAGGGTAGACTTGAATGAATCACGATTTACTGTAGCACAAAACTTGTAATAGAAGAGTTAGGAATCACAACAAGGTTCAAACACTTGCATGTACAGAGGAGAAGTGACACATAACATAAATTACAGTAGTGCGGGCACATGAGAGGGAACTACCATTTTGGAAGGGGTATAAATTCGTCATATTGGTTAGTCAACTGAGGAAGGTTTTCAAAAGGGGCGTCAAGAGACGTGTGTTAATTGGTAGGTTTCGCATGGAAGATGGTTGTGACCAGAAGTATCTGGGAAACCTGGACTTGTGAAGACTCGTTATTTGTGACAATTAATCGGGGAACTCGATGAGCTTAGAGCCTGACGACTCTCAGGTACAAAGATTAGACGGTCTCGCTCCTCGGAAACTGGAAAGTTGGCCGAGGTCATGTATTTTGAGACTTGTTCAAAATAATGGGGTTCTTAGGCAAGCAGTACATGTCCCATTTCCTACTCCATCGCACGACCGTCACCACCCTTTCACATCTTGTTCCTTCAAGAGGTGTTCAGTGACTTTAGAGTGCGTATCAAGATCCCCGCTCCCTACAACCGCCCCTCCCCATACACACACAGCCCAACGCTCACAACTCAAGTCTATAGTCCTACATAGCTCCCTCCTGCACAACTCCCACCTGAAATGTCCTCCGCACAACTGACAGTGGTTTGTGTGGAGTGGACTCATACCTTCTATGAGGTCTCACTCTATCTTCCCCACCTCACTATCTTGAACCACATCCAGGAGGTTTTAGCTGAGCTGGCCTCTACATTGGTTATGAGGGGCGGGCGACGTCAATGTCCACCATCGTCTCTGGAGCACCCCAAGTGCCAACACACAACGTCTGGCAGTGGTAGGTACATGTGGCCTCACGACTCCACATTCGTTGGCACGCAGGTCCTCCCTCATTGATGCTGCCCTTACCACCTCCCCCTCCACCCAAATCTCGAGCTGGACCCAGCATGCTCTCGAGGGAGCCGAACCCCCGAAAACCCACGCCAGGCGTCAACATCGACCCGCCTGCACCGAAGCGGGCTGGAGCACCTCATCGAGGCCAACCCTAATAGCCCAGGCCCTCGGGCAGAAACTGCCCTTCCATCTGAGGAGGTAGTCGACGCTGAACTTGATGCCCTGTCATCCCTGATAAGGAGGTGCACACAGCTGGCAGTGCTCCTTGTGGCCCCTCCCTCTAGGGCAGAAGCACTGTGGTGGGATGAGCGCGTAAAGTCCTGCAGTGTAAGAGCCCACCGCCAACTGGGCAGCAGGCATGGTGGGATGATGGCCACACAGCGTGGTACCTCTATGGTCTTCTCCTCTCAGTAGAGGGGCGACTACGGATGGGCTGGTGGCGGGAGTCCTGTGCAGCAGTGTAGCTGCTCTCAGTCCATGGAGCCTTCAATGTGCAGCTGTACTTCTTCCAGCGCAGCCACTTCAGTGACTGTTCCTATGGGGAAACAACAGAGAACTCGGCCCAGGCCCTCTTTATTTGCCGCCTGAACAGCAACGCCTGAGAGGCCATTCAACTCCCCCTCTCCCAAGTAGGATGTCATGAGTGTATATGTCCAACCTGACTAAGTGCCACACCACATTATCTATCTGGTTCCTGGGCAGTCCACTGACAGGCGGAAGGGACTAAGGCTCCTCATTGCAAAATGGTACCCTGGGGGGTCATTATCAATCTCTTCCCTCAGCCTTCAGGAGCAGTACACCATGCTGCAGCCTATACCATGGCAAAGCCAATGGCTAGCACCACGCCATTCTTGAAGCAGCTTCTCATCTCTCCAGTCTGTGTTCGTCGAGTAGGCCCTCTAAACGAAAAGATGCAAAGATGGCGTAGCCGCGTAGCGACAAGAAAGCGCATATTGGAGCACCCCAAGTAGGCGGAATATTATCCTTTCTGCTCCTCCACTATGGAGCACCTTATCAGGGTTCCCCCAGTACATCTGCCTCCTTCGTTGAAAGATTTTTCATAGGCATTGACACACTGCAAGCCCTTCAAGTGATCACTAGTCAGTTACCAGTTAATTTGGCCTTTGAGTGCATGGTTGACAAGTAGGGAATGCAACAGGAGCTTCCCCCACTCTGGGCCTAACTCCGTGCAGTTTTCTCTTCTGAACTAGATGAGTTGGCATTAGATAAATGGCAAGGGAGATGGGAATTCTCGTCAAAGGGACATGACATGTGTGAGTTTTTCTCCTACATCCTGGTTAAGCCAGACCACTGGACGAGCCACTTCCTTACAGACCATGGCGACTTCAGTGCGTGGCTCCACTTCTTTTCTCTCAAATACTATCAATCCTCACATCTTGCTCCTCCAACGAGGTCACAGTTGATCTGTCTGATTGAAACTTGCTACCCAAGCAAATAGTTAGATCAGGTGGGAAACCAGATTAAGAACTCCTCCCAGATGGTACAGCATTCCCCAGTTGGTCATACCTTCGTGTGGTTAAGAATGGGCATCAGTCCTCCACCTGGAGCCTCGCAAAGAGGTTATGTGATGGGAGGGGTCACTTTGATGCCGGTTTGTGCCCAGCCTGGCCTAGGCTGGGTATCTTGCCGACTCTTACCCCCTGAAAAAATAGAGCCATTAGAATTAATAACCCGTTAAAAATACCTTAGGTCTTAAAAACTATTCCGCCTGCAGCGCTGTCAATTACTTTCTGACGACCCTACTGGTTTTTATTCAATTTCAAATTCAGATTCATCTCAAAGTCAAATGAGTGAAATGGCAAATAAACAAAGCGGAAGGTAACGGGATCGCACAGAGCGTAAGAGCCCCACCAAAAATGTGTAACTGAATATTCATCACGAACGAAGATGAAGTGTGAAATTCTATTGCGGTTAAAAGAAAGGGAAAGTATGTTTAGTTACCAAACCGAAGCGAAGGAGGCGGGTTTCTTATGGTAGGGTGTTTCATTATTTTCGAACGGCCTCTTCCCCAATCTGCAGTGTTTTTACATTTCCCCCCGCTCCCTGCACTTTTCGTTTAACCAAGTCCCAAAAGGTCATTCCCATTATTTTTGAAAACAGGCGAATCTTCTCTCTTCCACTTTTACTATTAACTTCTCAACAACCGCCATCGTTGAGTTACAAGCTACAAACAGTGCTGAAAAGCCATGGTCTTCATCACAAACATTCAAGACATCTAGGAGTCAGGGCTTTAGTTGAGCACTAACTTGGAATTGGAGAGTTGGTATATCACAAGATTTGAAGACTTAGATGTAGAAAGAAGAGGTAACTTGAACAGGATATGATTTGAATATATAAGGCGCGAACAAGGAGGGCTCTGAAGGCGTGAAGCTGGTTGTAAGTGGAAGGAAGGAGAAATCCGAAATAGATGTCGATGAGAGGTGAAACAAGTCTGGAGACGACTGACTTTCGCAAGACTTCATAGGAGAATGAGTTTGGGATGAGCTGTCTGTTGTGGAGAGTAATGTGAAAAGAGAGGAGGAAATGATATTTCGGAAATCCGTCGTCAATTGGAAATAAAAGGAGAGGTGGAATGTCCATAGGTAACAAAAAGGGGTCGAGAACAAAGTTTTTGGGGAAACAAGGAATTTGTCATTAAGGACTAGTGAGTCCCTTCAGGGCAGGTGCGGTAACTCCGAGGTCAAAAAACCCTAACTGATTCTGCGTTTATCGTATGTTCTCTTATTTGGTCAAAACAAGTCTGATTTTCCGTTCTTTATGTCGCCATGAAATTTCGTTCCGTGTTTTATAGTATGAGTCGAGTTTCATTAATAACATCGTGTTCTCATCAATTTATTCGTCACTACAAGGTTCCTTAACCCTCACGTTATATTTTCGGTAGTCGTGGATGTTAGGTTTCACTATCATGCAACAGACCAGGCTCAGCAATCACCCAACCAAGACCCCTGGAGACCTTTCGCAGCTATCTAAGATTGGACCAGTACTCTCTTTTGATTGACTGTGAGTTTGCTGCTCAGAAAATGAGGCAGTAGCCAATCATGCCCAAGTAAATGGTATTCTACATGGGGACATCATAGTAGCACACACTCCATGTGGCTCTGCCAATGGCTCGAAATGAGAGGAACCATGCAAGACTGGTGTCTTTGAAGGGTTGAAGGTGTTGGCTGAAAAGCCAACCATATACATTTGTTGGCTGAAAAGCCATCTGTTCTACATTTGCATTTCCCGTAGAGGAATTGTAACACTTGTCCCAGGGGTTCTTAGAGCTATAAACTACTACAAAATTTCGCAGGCGTCGTAGTTTGACTCTTCTTATAGCGCAGTGGAAAGCGTTCTTCACTTGGACGAAGGGAGATCATAGTGTGGCCCTGGAATCATCGTCACTAGTCTGCTGATAAGCTCTGATCCCCCTGTACTTCTGTTGCACAAGTACAGAAAGCCCAGTAGAGTGCAGTGCTGGAGTGATAACGTCCATTTCATTGTCTACCTCGTCAGGTGCGTCTGCAGCACTTGAAAACTCTAGAAAATTGAGGCCAGCCGGTTTTTTTTGGTGCATAATCGTTTTTCACGCGTGTTTCTGCAGTGAATGTTTGTTTTCATCTGCTCAAAGTAAATACTCGCCAACCCTGTACTTGGAGCAGCAGGGTATGCTACACAGCTGTAATATCTGTGAACGACTCTCTTGCTGACCCATCATACATCACACTCAAATACCATACTGGTGAACGCACATACACACTTTTTTTTGCTACTGGCCACACAGACACTTTTTTCGCACCCGGCCACAAATACGCATGCCTCATTTGCCCAAATGCTGCTCAGTAGCCCTCGAAACACCGTACAACTTTCCTATGAAAACGCACATTCACCGGTTTCCATAGTTTTATCAGCTAATAATATCTGATTTTCACTAAGCTCATTAAACTATGTAAAACATGACTTCACGTTTTAGGTGGAATGCAAAATGTAGTAGGGCATAAAGTGGTGAATTTATTGACTTACGCCTACTTACGCCATGGCCATTATTGAGCAAACAGTGCATTTATGAGATTATCAATAAGGTTTTTATTTGTTTTCTTTTTTGGAATAATCGGGTAAAAACTCCGAGTAATGTAGTAAGCGTAGTTCTGTCGTTGTTCGCGTCTCAATAGCTCTCGAAACGAAAAGATACTTGGAAAACTCAACCCTTTTCTACAACCGATCACACAACATTGATCTTCACGTAAAAGACAGTGATTTCCCAACGAATTAATGGAAGAACAGGAGTAGCGTTCATCGTCATTTTTCAGCACGTATCGTTTTCACACCCGAAGCTGATGGGCAAGATTTTGAATGACGAGGGCCAAGCAATGGCTCCTAGCGAGGTTCAGTGAAAAACATCTCCGATTAACGTTTAGCAATCTACGGTTAACTACATCGCAGTCGATATTCCAAATCGTTGGTGTTACGTGCGGCCATAGGCCTAGATGTACAGGGTGCTAAGCAATCAATCTTGGAATAACTACACAAAGCCAAAACATACGAGTGAGAGCTAGTCTGCCAATTCCTCGATAGTTGGTTTCTGTGATTAGAATAGGACAGGACAAGTACGAGGCGCGTACTTATGAGCGTAGTACACTAAGTACACTTACATGTAAGAGAGGTGAGGGCTGATACATTCAGTATTGCTTACTACAGGGAGCGGATGACAGAGGTGCAGAAGGGAGAGCCCTCCAATGAGCCTTAACCATGGCTTCACTCTGCAGTCGGGGGTCCAGAATACCGCTGTCGTATTCCCTCCTACGTGTCGTATGAGTCGACTAAAAGGGACAGCCGGGTGGGCCCAGCCGGAACGACAACCTCACCTCTACGAGGTCCCCACAGGATTATATCCAACGAGGCTTAACTGTGGCTGGGCGTCAATGTGTACTCTTCTGCCACACTGTGCTCACCCTGCAGTTGGGGGTCCAGAATTCCACTTCACAGGCTCCTCTTAGAAAAGCACGTCAAGTATTTCGGAGTGAATATAGGTGAGAGGTGGGGTTTCAACCAACACCTCCAGTCCCTCAAAGGGACTACCATTGCAAGGTTTGCCTCACTGCGTGCCATTACTAAGGCCACTTGGATGTGTGTTACCACGACACTATCCTCATGTATAAGGCCATTTGCCTAGGTGTGATTGGCTACTGCCCCGTTGTCTGGGGTAGCAAACTAACAGTCAATCAAAAGAAAGCATTTGCCCAATCCCAGAGAGCTGCGCTCCGGTGGATCACCAAGGCCTACAAGACAGTATGAATAGAAGCACTCCAGGTGATCACTGGTCAGTTACCAGTTGATTTGGCCGTTGAGTGCATGGTTGACAAGTGGAGAGTGAAACGGGAGCTTCCCTCGCTTTGGGCTGAACTCTGTGCGGATCCCACCACAGAACAGAAACTTGCCACCATCGACGAATGGGCTCTAGAGAAATGGCAAGCGAGATGGGAATCCTCGTCAAAGGGACGTGATACTTATGAGTTCTTCCCCAACATCCGCGAACGTCTTTCAAGATAATGGGTTGGACCACTGAACGAGCCATTTCCTTATGCGACATGGTGACTTCAATGCGCGGCTCCACTTCTCTCCGTGTGATTGGAGTTGGAGTCGCGGAATTGATCATCATTCGTTTTTTCCCGTGCAACACGTGTTCCTAGTTGAGGTTCTTATCCTCTTATTCCGGCCCCGTGATTTTAGACCACCTGAACGGTTACAATTTCACTCAATGCCGTCATCGTCTTTTAGTTGCCGTTAAACGAAATTCTCCAATCTGAATTTCGTTGAGGTCCTTCGTAAGTACACTGCTGCTAACTATTGGTGTCATCCGTTAGTTGTACGTGAGTACCAATCATCCTTCCTAACTACGATGGACCCATCTAGGCTTCTGAAAGATGAAATAGTTCGCGAGTCAGAGATTCGTGAACTATCCACAGACGGAATTGTGACTCAGTTGGGACGAAGATTGACGGCCGCCATTCGAGATGGTATAGCTCCTTTAAAGGATCAAACTCGAGCGCTCCCCACGCAGCAGGAGCTCGATGAAACTCAATAGTGCACAGCGTTGAGCGACTTTGTGAGGAAGATAGAAAGCACGTGGACGCAAGAGGACAAGCGACCGCTGGATGCTAGACTGTGGCATTTATATATATACTGGTGACGTGTTTGTAGAGCTCCAAGTCAAATGATGGCATTCGGGACCACCTACTGGAGGCTGTGGAATCTAAGATGCATGCTGTCAACGAAAACTGCACAGCAGCAGCGGCGCAGAGCACAGCTGCTCACAGCCATCATCGCCCTTCCACCAGCCCCAGTAGACACCACATTTGACGACCGACGTAATTACTACGGTTTGGTCAGCCCCCCCCCCCTTCACACATTAGATGCCAGTGTGCACCTGGCTCAGACACCACGTTCACAATCAAAACCCAGGCTACAGCTGAGTCGCGTCCTCAGTGGATAGGGAGAGCAGTGATATAGTACAGTTGACTTCAAAATTTACTGAGTTCCTGGCAGTTATGATGCTGGTTTAAAGGCAGCACAGCAAGCTTGTTGGGCGCACTCATGGAATGTCTTATGATACTCATCCGCTTTTCGATCGCCTAGATCAGTTGGATACAACCAACCAATCCCAAATAGGACTTTTGAAGGAGTCAGTGAATGACTCAGCTTGTGCTATGCGATCTTTGCTGGCGCATCAGCCTCCCAACCCTCTCTTAGTACCTCCTGCTCCTCTTGCTGAGAACGCACTCCTCCACAACGCCAAAGAGTAACTGCCACGCCAGCACCTCCACACCTCCAAGCTTCAGGGACAGGAAATGAGCACCTACGAGCACCTGGGGATGGTTTTGATAGCCACATTGTGATTGCTCCACCCTCCCACCACCACCTTTAGTGGATTACCTTGCAAGTTCCAACCCACACGCCCATTCTCCCATTCCACCGACCTTACGCACATGTCACCCTGAGCGGTCTTGGGTTCAGGGTGCAATTTCACGTGCACATAATGTACCATACACACTCTTTCTGCAGCGCAAGCAGGCTAAGTTACAGACCCGTGATGACCTGGAAGCTGCCCTCCGCCGCTGATTGGAAGGAATTAGGATGGAACTTCCCTATGTGAAGGAACTTGAGCGTGTTACTTTAAAGTATAAGAAAAGCATCAACCATAGCTTAAATCCTTAGCCGAGAGAGCAGATCCAGGAAACATCCTGATGAGAATGTGATAGGATAGTTCTACAAGCATTTATGAGAGGTTTGCCTCAAGGAATAGTGCTGAGCACGGCAACTGTGAATCCAAGATCCATATCCGATGCCATGCTTAAGGTCAAGCAGCATTGAGCTTGTGTGAGGCCCTAAAGACCCAACCAGACCATCACAACTCTGGGATCTCACACATGGCAATGGTCCAGAGAAAGGAGAGAAGACCTACACCTCGTACTCTTCACTCTCCCAAAGACATGAGAAAGCATAAGTATTCCTGCAATCTGTGTCAGGTCAACGACCACATGACACATGAGTTTGACTACCGCATGGGAGGTACTTGATTTGAAACTATACCCCAGACGAGGACAGACATAATTAAGCAAACGCACATGTCCCTGCCTACCCTGCACCCAACCAAACGTAGCAGCAGGGGCACGTGCTACCCCCCTTATCTCTCTCGATGTTCCAGCTGATGATTTAAGGCAGCCCAACGATATTGCTCTGTTTGTTACCTTTGCAGCCAACTGCTAGTGGAGATTCCTACACACACTGTAGCAGCAATCCCAGTTATTCGAAAAGGAGCAATCCTGTCTCTCGGTAGGGTAGGGAGTACCTTCTGCCCTGTACAAGTCGCAGAGCTCGTATTTTCTCGCTCCTTACATGGGACTCTGTTTCCTTATTTGATGACTGTTCCTATACCCTCGACGAGGGTTATATTAGTCATGTAGGTTGTGGTTTCGCCAACATGCACGAGGCTGGCCCCTGCAGCCTCCACCGAACTCAGACCTGCGGAGGTACAGCAGGAACTTGGTCAAGTTTCAAAAGGACATATCAACTATAACCACGTTTCCTAGCCGTTACCTTCGTCACGAACTCTGCGCTATGGTTATAGGCTTGCTTTGTAGCAGTCAATGCTGCTAAGTTCGTTTGCCCACCCAACAACCGTCGCTCTCTGTTGTAGAATCTACAGTGGAGAACGTGGTTTCTTGTTTTCTCCACACTGGGGGAGCCGCGCATTGAAGTCACCATATTCCACGAGAAACTGGCTGGTCCAGTGGTCTGGCTCAACCCATTTTCTTGGTAGACGTTCACGCATGTTGGGGAAGAACTCATAGCTCAACCTCAAAGTAATTTGATAGTTTCAAGCACTTGTGATACTGAGCAAAAAGGAAATTCTTTTCACAGTGATACAAGGGCATTACTGGGATTTCTCAATACAAATAGAGGGATTTGAATACACGTCTAGTCTCGCTCAACGTTTACTACCCTATAGTGATGTTTTTAGCTTCCCTGACCTCGAAAAACTAGGAGTGACGAACCTAGCAGAGCATTCTACTTCTTCTGGCAACCATAAGCCAATTCATACTCGTCAGCATAGCACTCCTGTTAGCAGAGAGAAATTATGGATTCCATTGTGCAGGAACACCAAGCTGACGGAATTATTAGACCAAGCTCCGAGTATGGCAGTCACCATGGTTGCTTGTGCAAAAGCGCACCTTGGTTGATGGCCAAACTCAATTATCCTGGGGAATGGTAGTAGATTTTCAAAAAATAAACAAAATCACAGAACCAGAATTTTTTCTCTTCCCCATGTACAAGACTTTCTGGACCAAATGTTGGGTTCCCAGTACTACACCACACTGGATCTACGCAGTGGATACCATCAGGTGAAGACTTAGGAAAAAGATGTTGAAAAAACCAGCTTCGCTACTCATGGCGGTATTTGGACATTTCAACGAATGCCAATGGGCTTGTCGAATGCACCCGCCACTTTCCTAAAAATGGCTTTCAATTTCGTCAAGGCCCTGAGCTCCCAACAAGCTCCTTCCTTTTTGGACGACATTATCTTTTTTCACGCTTCTTGGGAGGAACAGTTAGAAGAGCTATGTTCATTACTTCAACTTTTCAGAGAAGCGAACCTTAAACTCTAATTGCTCAAGTGTCATTCCCTACAGCAAAAAGGCACTACTTGGGTCACATTGTTAGTGCTGCAGGTATTCAACCTGCGGATAGGAAAATTACCGCAGTCAAAGATTTCCCTGCCCCGAAGACAGTCTGCCAGGTGAAGGCTTTCATTGGTCTCAGCTCATTTTATCGCAGATACGTTAACTCCATTGCAGCCATTGCCAACCCACTAATTTTCCTTAAAATAGAATGTACCATATATCTGGGAGCCAGATCCCACTTTTGACACCATTGTTACGCGGGAGTTCAGAAATATTTGGAGAGCCACTGACTCAGGCCAATATTACAGCGATCGCGAGCTTAACTTTCGTCGGAATATGAGACCTTCGTCTTACCACACGACTACAATCGCTAGGTGCCTTTAATGGGAGCCAGGCAGTACACATGGAAGTTTCACGTTCTTGAGAAAGCTTTCGAATCATATGAATTTATAGAATCGCCGATTCTACGTAATTACTTTGGATTCAAATGGACTACGTGAACTATCGATTAATGACTGCGTTTATTGAAAATCGTCGATAGAAAAAGACAGAACAAATGTGGTAAAACTAGAACAAAAGGAAAAGGCGGACGGAACGAATTGGTGTCAGAAACTAAGATGAGCGTCGACAGAAACAGCCGGAAATTAAAAAATGCGGCGTGGAGTTGACACTTGTTTTCTCCTGTGAGGCGGCTACCGGCTGATGGGACTGTCACGCCGCGTGGTGGTCCTTGACGGGAAATGAGGTACCGATGACGCCACAAATTCATTTGGCTTCTCTCGGATACGTAGTCCGGCCCCACAAACAATTATCCACTAATTCGTATATTATAGGAGAACCGATCTCCCTTCCGCTGGAGTATGACAAGAGGTGAAGATACCAGCCAAAGGGCAGAGAACAGAAATGAACGATGAACTCATAGTTATCGATTTATCTGATGGTGGTGGCTGCTCAGCGAGGTTGAAACCAAACGAACGACCGACATAGGCAGCCTATTACACAACTCTACTGGCAGTTTAATGAAGACGTAAAACGGAAAGTCGGGGGACGAACGCATAAATAAATACGAGGGACATTAAAATCAAAATAAAGAATTTGAATGATGATGAACAGAAGGCGGCCTGGCTGGGCATTAAACATAATTACGTTCATGCCCATTTGTAGCTCGCGAAGATTTCGCAAGTTAATTGCTCTCCTGGCAGAAGAGATGATACAGCCCGAGCTGAAGCTCCTCTCGTAATAACATGGCCATCCATCCCATCCCAAAAGCCTCCATTAATCTTTCATCGGCTCAAGGTCCCAGAAAGAATTTCTTCAATTTCCAACAAGGAACTGCGGCCGAAATGAATCTTAACCCCAACCTTGTTGAGTTAATAACCAGCACAGGACCAGCGCGAATTTGCGGGGCTATATCCCTTCTAAATATGCGGCCGCTACATCTTCATTCAACCCAATTCTACATAAACATTTATGGGGGAGAAAATGTAGGGACTAGTTAGCAGAGAGTACTCCTTAAGTTTGATCGAAATCGATAGACTCGCTCTCCGGAAAATTGGAGAACCGTTAACTTAACATAAGACAAGTCTCCTTTTCTGAGTTAACTTGGCCTATATATCCGTTTGACATGGATATACAGAAATAATTACGAAGCAAAAAACGTGCGTATGGCTGAAGAAAAGAAACACTGTAAGATTGATCAATCACCCTGCAGTTAGGGGTCCAGAATACCACCGTATTCCTGCATGTCGTATGAGCTGACTAAAAGGGACAGCCAGGTGGGCCCAGCTGGAACAACAACCTCACCTCTACGAGGTCCCCACAGGATTCAATCCAACGAGGCTTAACTGAGGCTGGACGTCACAGTGTACTCTGTCGCCACACTGTGCTCAACCTCCAACTAGGGTTCCAGAATTACACTGCCAAACTTCCTGCGTGTTCGTATGGGCCGGACTAAAAGGGACACAACGTACACTTTTTCCACATAGATGACACACTGCGACCCCCAAATTTGAGCTGGGATCGACGAACACACCCCCTGCAGGAAAGGGGAAAGAATTATCCTGCCGTATCCTCTGGGTGGCCGTAAAAGCCGGTCTTAATGGGGCTTAAAGTTCACGACACTGACATACGCAACATACACCAGATACGAACAACACTGCAACGCCTAACGTGGCAGAACAAATTAACTCAAAACACTCATGATGAGTGGAAGACAGTCCTGAGAGCACCTCACTAACACCTACGAGCATTCCCCCATATAAGTGCGGCCTTCGGAATGAGAAGGAAGAAAAACAGGGTTTGAACACTCCTGGGGCGACTGATAGCATGTGTCCTGCTCCCCGCATCACCTGTGGCTGAGGACTGACTCTGAGCAGCAGCCGAAAAATCCCTCATGCGTCCTAGTCCCAGTGAGTGGCCAGGCTAGCAGCTGCGGCGCATGTGGGGGCCTCCCTATCACCCACAATGGAGCAGCGAAAGGGGCTAGGATCAATATGCCTGAAGGGGAGCTTCCAGAAAACTGCTTCGAGCACCTCACGTTAATACCACAAAAACACACCACAAATGAACTCAGACGGGTAAACTACATCAGTCCGCTTCATTAATCTCCCCCACTCCCGCCATTAGTAAAAACAACATGACAAAGTCAGTTAAAACATCACCAGGTAACAAAAACGCCACCTGCGCCTCTTCCTCGGGCTCGCCAAGCTCGACCCCTCCCTCTTCGGACGATAAGCAACCTACTCGTCGTCCAAAAAACAAGGGTGGAATGAACCAGGCCAACCGCCTTCATCTCCCCCTTCGCCCCCTAGTCACCTGGGCAATCTGGCTACTAAAAGTAGTAGACGCCCTGTGGGCCCTAATATGTCGGACATGGTAGAGAATTGTGCTTATATCCAAATTATCCACGGCCAGCAGGTGTGAATGAGGGTCAATGCAACAGGACCAATGCGTGACCTCGTTACTAGCTGCCTCTTCGAAATCTCGAAGCTGGCCATCAAAGCAAATGCCCCCCCCCCCTTCCCGACATCACTGCCTGCCACTCACCCTTGTGGGAAACTGTGGCGGCTGGCATGAGAAAAAAGCTGCGTTGGGCTATTGCCCAGCAGCCTGTGCTGCTGGCCCCCAAGCTCACGGAGCTCTACAGAGCCAGATAAGCTACCAAAGCCTCTACTGAGCCACCCACCCTCCCTCATGGAGCTGAGGCCGGATGGAAACCAGCCAGGGTCAGGAAGCGCTGGGGAAAACAGGAAAAGACCCCAAAAGAGCAGGACGTGCAGGTCGAGGGCAGCGTCCCACCCACGCCTTCGCCAAAAAACAAGGACAAAAATAAAAATAAAACCAAAAATAAAAAGCCTCCAGAGGCTGGTCCCACCACTCCAGAAATGGCCAAGGCGCTTACGAGCCATATTTCCACGAAAAAGGAGTTGAAGCTACAAGCGTCAGTCCCCCTGGGACGCTTACCACGCCCGATATTGTGCAACATGCCAGGAGTCACGAGTGGAGTATGAATAGGTTAAAAACAGCTCGAATCCTTCAGCACAACACAAATAAGAGTTCCCCAGTTATGGCTGAGTTGCTGCAAAATGCACTTGTTCGCGCACAAATAGAGGTGATGATATTGACACCAATTAATTTGGGCGAGCACGTTAAATTAGGGCCTCGTGTTGATAGTGTAATATTGGGAAATGACAATTAAAATGAAATGAATAAGGCTGTACTGATAAAAATAATATTTGAAAATGAATACTAGAAAATAGCTGTCCGTAAATAAATAAATTAAAATTCTTCTTCAGCACGGAACGTATGAATCGGGCAGTTCTGACCTTGTTGGAACGATGATAACGTAGGAGAGTCGGCTTAAATGTGGCGTGACAGCAGTGCGCGACGTGCAGAATTTGGACGGTATACCTAATGTAAATGTCTCTTCGGAGCACTATTGGCACGGTCGCGTTGAGAAACAGAAAAAACCCTGTAAATTATTACACAACGGTTTATTATTCGGATAATCAGCTTGACCTAGCATTAATGCTCCGAGACCCATCCTGTTCGATTCAGCATCGAAAAATATCATAATGAAACCCAAAAAAAGGTCGAAAAGAACTGAATCGTAATATTAAAATAAACAAAAAAAACGCAAGTATCTAGAAAAAACTGAATTTTAATATGAAAACACGCACGCTAAATACTAATATCAAAATTTAACCAAAAATCAATGAAAAAAACCAAAATGAGAATGAAACGAAAGAATCTAAAAAAATTGAATCGTATTAAAACCAAAACGTCGGGGAAATAGGAACGGGGGCGCTCGAAGCGAAAGGCGAGTTGAGAGGCGAGTGGGGGAGGCGGAGTCGTTGGGAGGGAAGCGACCCGCCTCGAGAGCGGTTGGTTTTTTAAAGAGACGAGCGGGGCGGAGGGAATTCAAACGACGAAACGCTTGTAGCTCCCGCGTTGTACTGCGTTTCGTTAATTTTTTTAACCGTTTTTTGCCCATTACAACCACGGGCTTCGTCCGATCGGATTGCCGAGATGGCGGTCACAACTAGATACCAAATCGGATTTTTCGGCGAAAGAACGAATTTTTTAGACCACGTTAAAGGCACAAAACGGCCCGGACGGGGGACGGCGGACAGACATTGCAAATTTGGAATCTCCATGTCTTGAAACGTAAAGTATCAAATTTTGAGGGGGGGTTGTAAAAAAATTTTCGTGACCGAAAACATAGGGTTATTATTCAGAATGAATAATAAACCAAAAGGGGCGATTTCGATCAACCTCTTACTCGTAGCTATCGAGCGCACATGGCCGGAGATTCGAGCCCACCAGGCCGGCGAACGTCCTCGAGAGGAGGGGCCGTCAGGTCCGGTCCAGTCCGGTCTTCGATGCGCCGGCGATCCTTGTGAAGCTCCGTGGTATCAAGAACCAAATAAATAAAGAAAGGAAACGAAAACAAAGTAACTGACACTCTCTTGGCTGTAACAGCACTCAAGAAGCGCTACAGTGTTCTCGCCATACATAGGATCCAAAACTCTTGGTCTGGGATCGCAGGCATGAGTGGTGGCTGGAGCAAGAACGGGAGCCAAGGCAGCAGTGGCGTGTGTCAACCCATCCATCGACATTCTCGCAATCATCCAACTTGTCATCCGATGACAACTTGGTTGTTGCCAATTTATGATTTATGATGGGCTGGGAGGAAGCGTAGACGTCAAAGTCGTGTCTCACACCCAGCTACTCAAATTGCAGTGTTGGCAGGTCGTTCCAAGTGCAATGCAGAGCGATCACATGGTTTTTCACTTTGCCATCACAGATGACAACATCCTCTGCAAAGAAACGTGTGAAAAGCGATTCCCCACCAAAAATGCTGACTGGCTACAATTCTGTAGGGTACTAGATGGTGAACTGCGTGCTCCAGACACCGACCTAATAGTGCAAGCTGCCACAGCTGAAGAGGGGGACAGCAAAGTGGACATATTTACCACAGCACTGCACTCTGCTTGGCTCGCTGTACTTGGGCAACAGAACCACGGGGCGATCAAAGTCCCATGGTGGACTGAGGAACTTAGTCACCTCAAGCAAAGTGTACATAGAGCCAGAAGGATGTACCAAAACACTCGTGACCTGATGCCAGAGCCACACTTCGAACTGCCTTCATCCAGAATAAGAAGGCCTTCCACTGTGTTGTATAATTGAAATTATTATTTCAATTTAATGTCAAGAAAATATTTATTTCTATTTCCATTTTAATAAATTATTATTTAATTATTGACCAATGCCTGATGATTACTAGTCGATGATTAGATGATCAAGTCACCATGTGATAAGGATATGTCGTCATGAGATCTAAAAATACAGTGATTCTAAAAAAGTCATCCGTCTTCATCTGTCCGTCCTGAATCACAAAAATGGCCAAATAACACACTGCACCATCAACCGAGCCAAATGGCAAGGTTGGCGAAACTTTGTGGAAGGGGAGAGCTCTGAGAACCCTTGGGGCAGACATTACAAATCCTCTATAGGAAAAGCAAACGTAAAGCAGTCTGGGCCTGCAGCATCGAAAGTTCACTAGAAACCCTCCTTGAGAAGGCGTTCCCTGACGACCAAGTAGCTTGAGATACTGAAGCCCAGAGGGCAGCAAGGAAGCTGATCATGGACCCTCCAAACGAGCCAGACATCTCATTGTGGACAACAGGCGACCTCGGCAGGGCCCTAGCGACCTTAAAACCCAACAAACCTCCTGGAAGCAATATGCTAAGGAAGGCTGAGAAGACAATTTCCAGCGGCTTCCTTAATTTATTCAATGACTGTCTGCAGGTCGGACAGTTCTCCACTGAGTGGACGTCTGCGCATGCTGTCACTCTTCAAATGGGAGGCGACCACAATCAGTCAGACCCACAATCATGGAGACCACTCAGCCTACTTTCCATATTAGGCAAAACACTAGAAATCTTGATGTTGCAGTCCCTCGAAGGAGTCTGTAGCCACAACCTCAAAGGCAGGCAATCGGGTGTACGAGGGGAAGGTTCACGCAAGATGCCACCGTCGGAATTTGGCGAGTTTCCCTGCTGGCACCGGCTGAGTACGTCGTAGCAGTACTCATTGAAATCAGGGGACCGTTTGACAACCTTAAACCAGCCAGCTCCTTAATGGGCATAAGGGTAGGGGAATCCGCCGCAAGCTGCACTCACTCGTCAGAAGTTACCTGACGGACAGAACTGCACCGATCGAATGCAGGCATGTCTCAGTTCAGATAAGGATGGAGAAGGGGTGCTCACCGGGCTCGGTTCTTCGAAGGTCTTTCCAGGAAGCTCATGGAGACTGACTGCGAGCCATACGCCTATGTGGATGACTGATCTTTGCAGAGTCAGTCCGCCAAAACAAAAAAAAACCCCACCATGTGCCCCACCACCACCCAATGGTGCGAGCATGTCAAGATGCTGGTGGCTTAGGAAAAAAACAGCTAATCCTCTTGAAAGGAAAAGTGAATAATCCACCCTCAATACGCTTTGGCGGCCACAGGCTCCTTCTTGAAAAGCACGTCAAGTATTTAGGAGTGAATATAGGTGAGAGGTGGGGCTATAACTAACACCTCCAGTTCCTTAAAGGCACTACCATTGCAATCTAGGGGTGATTGGCTACTGCCCCATTGTCTGCGGTAGCAAACTAACAGTCAATCAAAAGAAAGTATTGGCCCAATCCCTGAGAGCTGCGCTCCTGTTGATCACCAAAGTCTACAAGACTCTATCAACAGAACCACTCCAGGTGATCACTGGTCAGTTACCAGTTGATTTGGTCATTGAGTGCATGGTTGACAAGTGGAGGGTGCAACGGGAGCTTCCCACGCTTTGGGCTGAACTCCGAGCGGATCTCACCACAGAACAGAAACTTGCCACCATCGAAATCGCAACTTCCATGACTGATATAAGGGGTTTAGAAACACTCATCAGATAAGGAAATAGACCTGTAAGATTGATCAACTCTGGTGTAGCAGTTACTCCAGAGTTTAAGGAAATGCTCGCAGAAACATTATTTTCGACACATTTTGATTTTCATCTCAGTTCAATGGACTGTTAGAGGAAAATTTAGTGAGAACAATACATAGGTAATAACTATTTTTTTAAATCCTGTGAGTTTGGTAAAATCATCGAAGCCATTTTGCCTAAAATCTTCTTTTTGCTTCCTAGGCCTATATCTCCTTTCACCGTATTTTCATGGAGATGAGCATTGATTGGAAAAGTTTCGTACTAACTAGTAGAAGATAATGTGAAAGTTCAATCAAAGTCATTACAGCCGTTTTGGAGAAAAATGCGAAAACAGTCTTCTGTACCTTCTTGGCCCTGCCATCGACCGAACTCGCCCATAACCTTATTTTTGGGTCTACAAGAAATAAAAAACAAAACAGGAAAAGAACCAGCTCAATCGGTTCATTCGTTCCGCAGGTAACACCTACGTTTGAAGAAGGAGACGCTGGTCCCTCCACCACTGATGCAATGGAAACACTAATAATGGGGTGTCCTTGCTAAGGACGTCCAAGCACTAAGCGTCCGAGTGCTTGACACCTGCACCCCAGGGGGAGGTGGCGCCGTCATCTTGACGGAAACTCCGGAAATGGCTTAGGCGCTTACGAGCCATATTCCCACCAAGAAGGACTACAAGCTACAAACATAAGCCCCCCGACCCCCCAGCCTACCTACAAAGAGAAGACCTGGCCCAGCAAGTTGTTAAGCACAACCCTGCATTAGGCTTGCAGGCTTGCTCCTGGGTCAGGCTTCTATTCACAAGAGAGCGCGGCAGACAGAAGGATTGGGTGATTGAGGTATCACCCAGCCTACACAAAAAACTAGAGGGCGCAAAGCACCTCCAAATAGTCTGGCAGCAGTGCGCTATCCGCAAGCCTGTACGAGACCGGTTGTGTGCGCCTGGTGCACCTTGCCACATCTGAGCAAGGAATGCAAGCGTGAGGCTCCCCTCAAGAGTGCCAATTGCGTCAAACGCAAGTTCAGTAGGCCTCACACTCTACACGAGACGCACGCTGAACCATTCGTCAGCGAGCATTGCCCTCCAGAAGTCAGGATTGGATTATGAACAGGTTAAAAACAGTTTGAATCCTTCGGGAACCACACAAATAAGAGTTCCCCAGTTATGGCTGCGTTGCTGCAAACTGCACACAAGAAACGCTGCAGTGGCCACACCATAGAGGAACCATACATAAGATTCAAAACTCTTGGTCAGGGATCACAGGCGTGAGTGGTGGCTGATAACAGTTTTCTGTACCTTCTTGGCCCTGCCATCGAGCGAACTCGCCCATAACCTTATTTTTGGGTCTACAATAAATAAAAAACAAAACAGGAAAGAACCAGCTCAATCGGTTCATCCGTTCTCCTGCAAGTCAAACTACAATTTTTTTTTTTAAAGGTCACTGTAAATGGGACAGAATTATAAGTAAGGGAATTGGGAGGGCGCCCATACTACCCTACGCCCGCACCGGGGATAGAAGGAAGGGGATGGGTAAGAAAAGAACGAGAAGAGGAGGTTCCACAATAGAACGACCACCAGTTGAAGTACGACCCGAACAACACATGGGTGGTGATACTATGGAGAGCGCCTGCCGACACAGCCAGCCGACGCCACTCCTGATAGTGCCACTCACTGTCTCTCCACTTCCCAGCCATTCATGGGAAGGACTTCAGGCAGTTTCATGCCATTCAAGTGGCGTCACTGCCTACAGCGTTGAGGCAGGGATCGTAATGTTGTGAATGCTCGCTGTCACGTCTGTGGTAACCAGTTTGAGTCACTGAATCATGTGGTCCAGGTGTGTTTGCGTACTCATGGAGGCCGTGCAAAGCGTCATGATGCGGTTTGCAAGCAGGTTGTTAGTGCATTGTCATTTGAGGGCTGGGAAGACGACAGCACACTCCTACCACACTCACAGCAAGAGCATTCTTATGCAGTAGTCTCCCCTTCAGTCACTGGGTTTGAGACCTTTTCATCCCTAACCAACCACACCCATCACCCTAGCAGCTACTGTCTCAGAGCCTACTTGTCCTTCCTACCCATCTACTCGGGTGAACTTGGGTAGATGGGACATGCGAGTAAGGGTTTGGGGGATGGAGTCTGGTTCCAAGAAACCTCCGAGGGCGCTGTTGTGAAATAATAGCCTCCATTATCTGGTTCATCTCATTCCTCCAGGAATCCACTGTGCCAAACCTCAGAAGAATAACAAATGGGCAATTGGCTCGTTGCGAGCGGGCGGGCAGGTGACAATGGCTCACTATAATTACTGTAATTTCCCTATACGCGATTATACTGCGTTTTGTGAATTTTTCAGACCTTTTTTCGACCATAACAACCATGGGCTTCGTCCAATCGGATTGCCGAGATGGCGGGCACAACTAGATACCAAATGGGATTCTTGTGCGAAAGAACGGATTTTTTAGACCACGATTAAGGCACAAAACCGCCTGGACGGCGGACGGACATTGCAGATTTGGAATCCCCATGTCTTGAAACGTAAAGTATCAAATTTTGTGGTGGTGGGGTGGGGTGGGGGGTTAAAAAATCTTTTCTGACCGAAGACACAGGGTTATTATTCAAATGAATAATAAACCAATAACGAACAAATTATTTTTTTAAACCAGCTCAATCGGTCCAGCTGTTCTCCTGCACATCGAACTACAGATTCACGCAGACCACAAATAGAAATTAGGTTTTTTTAGTTTTTACTCCTTTGGATCGCGGAAAGTAACAAAACGGCTGAACGAAATCGGCTCAACCTAGATATCTAGCCCGGAGGTCACCACAGGACGCCAAAATAAGGGTATGATCAAAATCTTTCCAAAACGAATTGTAGTAACCATAAGGATCAAAACACTGTTCTTTCTTCTTCAAAACGTTGTAAAAAATGTATTCTGACCGAAGACACAGGGTTATTATTCAGAATGAATAATAAACCAAAAGCTGATGGGTAGCGGGAAGTAATAAGCGTGAAATGTCAACATTTCCCTCATCAGTTGCGTTCACACTGGTGGAGGGTAATGGAAGGGTTGAGGAGGTTGACGTCATTAGAAACAGGTGCGCCACACTTGTGTTCTAAGATGAAGAGTGAACATGTGTTTGCTTGTGAGAAGAGGAGAACTGAAAGAGAGCTCCGGAGGGGCAACGAGTAACGGGAAGGGATTCACCCTCAGAAAAATTGTCGAATAAAGATTGAAAAAACAATATCTGGTGCGTAGCAACACACATCTTTCCGCCACCCCCGTAATTTCGAACCCCACCTACATAGGCGTGCGCTATATCTTCGTTCAACACATTTTTACAGGAACATTTATGGAGAACAAAATGAACGTACAAGTTAGCTGAGAGTACTCCGAATGTTTGAACGATATCGTTTGAGCCGTTTTTGAGAAAATTGGAAAACCAAAAAATTAATATTCGAAAAATCTCCTTTTCTGAGTTAACTTGGCTTATATCTCCGTTCGACATATGATTACAGAAATAATTACATGGAACGAAATGTTGGTATGGGTGACTAGAAGACACTCCATTAGAATTTATCACACCTGGTGAAGAAGTTACCCTGGAACTTACGGAAATGTTCGAAAAAACGTTATTTTCGACAAATTTGATTTTTATCTCTGTTCAAAAGACTGTCAGAAGAACATTTATTGAGAACAATCTGTAGGTATTAACTATTCGAAAACATCTTGGAAGTTTGGTTATAATCGTTGTCGCCATTTTACAAACAGCGTGAAAAACCTATTATTGCTTCATAGGCCTAAATCTCCGTTAACCGTATTTTCATGAAGATGTGTATCGAGAAGAAAAGCTAGGTATTGAATAGTAGAAGATTTCTTGAAAGTTTATTCAAAATCGTTCGAGCCGTTTTCGAGAAAAATGCGAAAAACCCTAGTTTTTGGTAGTTTTTTGTCCGCCACACCCCCTTCCAATCGGCCGAAATCGCCCATAACCTTATTTTGGCGTCTACAAAAAATAACGAACAAAACAGAAAAACAACCAGCTCAATCGGATCAGCCTTTCTTCCGCAAATCGAACTACAGACAGGTCTGTTTCCTTATTTGATGACTGTACCTACACCATCGACGAAGTTTATAACAGTCATGAAAGTTGCGGTTTCGCAAATGTGAAAGAGGCTGGCCCCTGCAGCATCCACCGACCTCTGACCTATGGAGGTACGGCAGGTGTTTGGTCATTAGCCAGTCGAGAGCTGTTGCCCATGTGTCTGCGCGGAGGTGACCACCTGAGGAATCCCGTACCATCTGGGAGGAGTTCATAATCTGGTTTCCTACCTGATCTAACTATTTACTTGGGTGGCAAGTTTCAAAACGACAGATCAACTATGACCACGTTTCTTAGCCATCACCTTCTTCGCGAATCCTGCTAAATGGTTATAGGCCTGCTTTGTAGCAGTGAATGCTGCTAAGTTCATTTGCCCTCCCAACAAGCGTCGCTCCCTGTTGTAGAAACTACAGTGGAGCAGCACAAGGTTTCTTGTTTCCTCCACACTGGAGACGCAAGACGTGCATAATGGAGAGTCTTTCAGAGAAAAGAAGTGGAGCCGGGCATTGAAGTCACCATGTCCCGTGAGGAACTGGCTCATCCAGTGGTCTGGCTCAACCCATTTTCTTGAAAGACGTTCACGGATGTTGGGGAACAATTGATACGTATCACGTCCCTTTGACGAGGATTCCCATCTCGCTTGCCATTTCTCTAGAGCCTATTCGTCGATGGTGGCAAGTTTCTGTTCTGTGGTGGGATCCGCACAGAGTTCTGCCCAAAGCGAGGGAAGCTCCCGTTTCACTCTCCACTTGTCAACCATGCACTCAACGGCCAAATCAACTGGTAACTGACCAGTGATCACCTGGAGTGCTTCTATTCATACAGTCTTGTAGGCCTAGGTGATGCACACGAGCACCGCTCTCTGGGATTGGGCCAATATTCTCTTTTGATAGACTGTTAGTTTGCTACCCCAGCCTACGGGGCAGTAGCCAATCACACCAAGATAGATGGCCTTATACATGAGGATAGTGTCGTGGTAACACACAACCCAAGTGGCCTTAGTAATGGCAAGCAGTGAGGCAAACCTTGCAACGATAGTGCCTTTAAGGGACTGGAGGTGTTGGTTGAAACCCCACCTCTCACCTATATTCACTCCTAAATGCTTGACGTGCTTTTCGAGAAGGAGCCTGTGGCCGCAAAGCGTATTGATGTGGAATATTCACATTGCCTATCAAGAGGATTAGCTGGGTTTGTTCTTCAGCCACCTACATCTTGACATGGTGGTGGGTTTTTCCTTCAATTTGGCGGACTGACTCTGCAAAGATCAGCACAGTCAAATCATCCACATGGGCGTACGTCTCGCAGTCACTCTCCATGAGTCTCCTGAGAAGACCACAGAGGCCATATTGCCTGCCTGTGAGGTTGCAGCCAAACATTCCTTTGAGGGACTACAACACCAAGAGTTCTAATGTTTTGCCTAACATGGAAAGAAGGCTCAGTGGCCTCCATGATCGCGGGTCTGACTGATTGCGGTCGCCTCCACTGAGGTCTGGTACAAGGGCCGAGCCCTGTGGGCACCCCTTCTCAGTCTTTCTCTGGACAGAGACATGCCTGCATTCGATCGTAGCAGTTCTGTCTGCCAGGTAACTTCTGACAAGCGCGTGTAGGTTGCGAGGGATTCCCCTACCTTTAAGCTCATTATGGAGCGCAGGACACCAAAGGTTGTCAAACGCTCCTCTGATGTCAATCAGAACTGCAGAAGTACGACGTACTTAGCCAGTGCCAGCAGGGAAACACGCCGAATCTCGACAATGACATCCTCCGTGGACCTCCCTTTCGTACACCCATATTGCCTGCCTGTGAGGTTGCAGCCAAACATTCCTTTGAGGGACTACAACACCAAGAGTTCTAATGTTTTGCCTAACATGGAAAGAAGGCTCAGTGGCCTCCATGATCGCGGGTCTGACTGATTGCGGTCGCCTCCACTGAGTGGGGAACTGTCCGACCTGCAGACAGTCATTAAATAAACTAAGGAGGCCGCTGGGGTATGTCGGCTCAGCCTTCCTTAGCAAATTGCTCTCTATTATATCTGGCCCAAGAGATTTGTTGGGCTTTAAGGTCGCAAGGGCCCTGCCGAGGTCGCCTGTTGTCCACAATGGGATGTCAGGCTTGTTCGGGGGGTCTATGATCAGCTCCCTTGCTACCCTCTAGGCTTCAGTGTCTGGAGCTACTTGGTCATCTGGGAAAGCCTTCTCAAGGAGAGTTTCCATTGAACTTTCGATGCTGCAGGCCCAGCCTGACTCATTTTGCATCGCAGCTAAGACCTGCTTTATGTTTGCTTTTCCTAGGAAGACTTGTAATGTCTGCCCCAGGGGTTCTCAGAGCTCTCCGCTTCCACAAAATTTTGCCAGCCTTGCTGTTTGGCTCGTTTGATGGCGCGGTGGAGGGCCTTCTTCTCTTGGATGAAGGCAGTTAGGAGTGTGGCTCTGGCATCAAGTCATGAGTGTTTTAGCACATCCTTCTGGGTCTATGCACACTTTGCTTGAGGGGATTATGTTCCTCAGTCCACCATGGGACTTTGATCGCCCTGTGGTTCTCTTGCCCAAGTACAGCGGCCAAGCAGAGTGCAGTGCTGAGGTAAATATGTCCACTTTGGTGTCCACCTCTCCACCACCCCCACTTCCAAGTCTGCAGCACGCAGTTCACCTTCCAGTACCCTACAGAATTGCTTTTCACGCGTGTCTTTGTACAGGATGTTGTCATCTGTGATGGCAAAGTCAATAACCATGTGATCGCTCTGCATTGCACCTGGTACGACTCGAGGGTACGATTTGAGTAGCCGGGATTGAGACACGGCTGTGACATCTATACACAACCTTCCTCCAGGACCATCATAGGTCGCCTCAGTCGTGGGGTTGTTGGCAACAACCAAGTTGTACCTGGTGAGCAGGTCTATATACGCCTCGCCCGCCCCATCCAGCGTTGGGGATCCCCACAATGGTGATCTGGCGTTTGCATCAGCACAGACTATGCAGGGTCGTCCTGATAGGCCTGCTAGAGCCCGCTCGAATGGTTGAAGGCTGTTGGCAACTGGTGCGCCAAATTGCCTGTAAAATGATATTACAACCAGCTCAAAGGCACCGGCTCGGATGAGCACAGTGGCCAAGTGCTGGCTGTTCAGGTGGCTGAGTGTGAGCATGTCAATGGACGGGTCAATGCATGCCACTGCTGCCTTGGCTCCAGTTCTTGCTCCAGCCACCACTCGTGCCTGCAATCCCAGACCTTGTCGTGCCTGCAATCCCAGTCTTGGATCCTATGTATGGTTCCTGTATGGCGAAAACACTGCAGCGTTTCTTGAGTGCATTTTGCAACAACTCAGCCATAACTGGGGAACTCTTATTTGTATTGTGCTGAAGGAGTTGAACTGTTTTCACCTAATCATAATCCACTCGTGACTCTTGGAGGGCAATCGTTGCTGACGAATGGTACAGCGTGCTTCTCGTGTAGAGTGCGAGACCTGTTGGCATTTGCGTTCGACGCTATTGGCACACTTGAGAGGAGCCTCACGCTAGCATTCCTCTCTCAGATGTGGCAAGGCGTACCAGGCGCACACAACCGGTCTTGTACAGGCCACTGCCAGGTGGCCATAGCACTGGCATTTGTAGCACCGTGTGGGGGCTTGGTTCTTTCGGATGGCGCACGGCTGCCAGGCTATTTGGAGGTGCCTTGCCCCCTCAAGTTTTTCATGTAGGCTGGGTGATACCTCAATCACCCAATCCTTTTGTCTGCCGCGCTTTTTCGTGGAAAGGGGCCTGACGTCCTGCGGCTGCGAGCCTAACACAGGGTTGTGCTCTGCAACTTGTTGGGCCAAGTCCTCTTTTTTCGGGTCGGTCGCACGTCGCACAATAGCAGGCGTGGGAAGCGGCCCAGGGGGGCTGATGCTTGTAGCTTCAACTCCTTCTTCGTGGAGATATGGCTCGTTAGCGCCTTGGCCATTTCTGGCATTTCCGTCACAATGGCGGCGCCACCTCCCACTGCGGTGCGGATGTCAAGCACTTGCACGCTCAGTGCTTGGAGGTCCGTAGCAGGGACACCCCCCATCAGCGCTTCCATTGCATCAGGGGAGGAGCAACCAGCCTCTCCTTCATCACACGTACGCCTAACTACTACCACATTTTTTCAGGGGTTTTAGGGGGTAGTTTGGTAAACGGTGGAGACTTCTTATTTTTGTTATTTTTTTTTTGCCCTCGGCCTGCATGTCCTGCTTAGTTGGGGGACTCATCTTTTTCCCCTGTGCTTCCTGGCCCTGGCAGACTGTCATTTAGCCTCGTCACCATGAGGGAGGGAGGAGGGCTCAGTAGCAGCTACTGCTGCATACGAGGGGCCTGGGGTACTACCCTGGCTCGTTGGAGCTCCTTGAACTTGGGGGGCTGGTGGCACTTGCTGCTGGGCAATTGCCCTACGCAGCTCATCCCTGACGACAGCCGCCACAGTTTCCCGTAGGGTGGAGTGGCTGGGGGCAATGTCATTGGGGGGGCACTAGCTTTGATAGCCAACTTCGATATTTCGAAGAGGGAGTTAGTGACAAGGTCCCGCATAGGTCCCGTCGCGTTGACCTTCATCCGTGCCAGCTGGCCATGGATAATTTGGACATACGCACAAATCTGCTCCATGTCCGACAGGTTGGGGTCGACAGGGTGTCTAGTACTTGTAGTAGCCAGGTTCCAGGGCTACTAGGTGGGGGGGGGGGAGATGAAGGCAATTTGCCTGGTTCTTTCCGCCCTTTTTTGTTTGGACAACGAGTAGGTTGCTCATCGTCCGAAGAGGGAGGGGTCGAGCTTGGCGAGCCCAAGGAAGAGGCGCAGGTGGCTGATTTAGTTGACTTTGTCATATTGGTTTAACTAATTGTGGGGGGGATTAAAAAAGCAGACTGATGTAATGTACCCTTGTGAGTTCATTTGTTGTGTATGTTAGTGGTATGAGCAAGAGGTGCTCAAAGCAGTGTCCTGGAAGCTCCCCCTCAGGCATATTGATTCTAGACCCTTTCGCTGGTCCGTTGAGGGTCAGAGGGAGGCCCCCACCAGGACGCATGAGGGATTTTTTCGGCTGCTGCTTAGAGTCAGCCCTCAGCCACTGGTGATGTGGTGAGCGGGACACACACTAACAGCCGCCCCAGGAACGCTCAAACCTGGTTTTTCCCCCTCCTCATTCCGGAGGCCGCACCTATATAGGGGATCGCTCGTAGATGTTAGTGAGCTACTTCCAGTACTGTCATTTGCTCATTATGATTGTTTTAAGTCAATGTGTTCTGCCACGTGAGCCGTTGCAGTGTTGTTTGTATCTGGAATTCGTTGTGTATGTCAGTGTCGTGAGCTTTAAGCCCCTTCAAGGCCGGCTTTTACGGCCACGCAGAGGATACGGCAGGAGAATTCTGTTCCCCTTCCTGCAGGGGGTGTGTTCTGCGATCCCAGCTCAAGGTAGGGGGTTCCCAGTGTGTCATGTGTGTGGAAGAAGTGTAAGTTGTGTCCCTTGAAGTCCGGCTCATACGAACACGCAGGGAGTATGGCAGTGGAATTCTGGACCTCCAACTGCAGGGTGAGCACAGTGTACACTGTGACGCCCAGCCACAGTTAAGCCTCGTTGGATGTAATCGTGCGGGGACCTCATAGAGGTGAGATTGTCATTCCGGCTGGGCCCACCCGGCTGTCCCTTTTAGTCGGCTCATACGACAGGGAATACGTCAGCAGTATTCTGGAACCCCAACTGCAGGGTGAACACACACACACACACACAAAAGGACCACGCGCCGAAATTAGGTTTTTTAGATTCAGTAGGCCTCAAAACGTAAGGATCTGAAGAAAACTCAATTTTTTTTTGCCCCGATTACTATACTTTCCTTCTCTTCGGGTAGCGGAAAGTAAAAAGCCCGCCCAAAACGCAGAATCTTTTATCAGTTTGTTCCATACTATTCATTCTGTTTTGTCTTTTCTGCGAGTGTGTGCTACTTGTGAATTCGAACTGTTTCTGGATTTCCGGATATCTTTTTCATTTTTGCGATCACATATGCAAGTCGTTTTATTTACTTTGGCAGTGCCGCTTTTCATTTTCATTTCTTCATTTGGGAAGTTGGCTCAGAATAAAGGTTTATTACAGCGTAGAAGGTTAGCCCCCATCGGTGTACCCAATCAGTTAGGTTTGAGCGGATTTTACTCATACCCCTATTTGGCGTTCCATGGTGATCTGCGGTCTAGACAACAAGTTTGAGCTGATTTGGTTCCACCGTTTTCTTAATTGTGTTCACAGACATATGTCCTTTTCCTTGTCACTATGACTGTTCCTGAACCCTCATAAGAATGTCCTATCAGTTGACTGTCATGGAGGCTATCACGTCAGAGCCTGGCCACTCGCTCACCATCCACTGAACCCAGACCTGCAAATGAATGGCAGGTTGTAATTTTGCCAGACTCCCGGTGGAGAGCTCTAGCCTGTTTTTACCCATGCACAAATGTGACCAGCGCCACAAACTCAAGGAGGTCTACCGAGCTAGGTAAGTATCCATTACTGAGTGCTACTCCCTCACTCAAGGAGCTAAGAGCCTAACCTAGCCCAACAGGTTGTCGAGCACAACCCTGCGTTAGGCTTGTAGCCGCTTTTCACAAAAAAGCGGGGCAGACAGAAGGACTAGGTGATCGAGGTACTAGCTAGCCTACATTAAAAAACTAGAGGAGGCAAGGCACCTCCAAATAGTCTGGCTTCCTCAAGAATCCCCCACACAGTGCTACACATGCCAGCGTTATGGCTGGTATATTTTCAATATTTTAGGATACAATATATAATGGAGACAGTCTAGATAACAACTGGTTTAGTCTGCCGCTCTTCTGAGGTTAGGTTGAGGTGACTTGTTACGTTACCAAAGCGTTCAGTCACCTACGATTGTTTCATCCTTTTCTTCTTGGGAAAAAATTAATTTTCTTCTTAAAAGCAAATATTTACTAATTAATTAAACCCCCTTTACCACTTCTTCGATTAAGCACATTTGCTATTGTACAAAGTTAACGCAACAAGTAAAATATAACCAAACAAAACAAACTAATCTTCAATGTAAGAGAGACGAACAAAGTCAACTCCAGTCCTCTTATTGGGGTTACAAAAAACAGTGGTCATAAACTTGAAACGTCACTTCTCCACAACCTAAAATTATCTCTATTCTTTAAACTGTACGTATACTAATTAAATTCGGATTCTTCATAACGCACCATTCCAGACAAGCACCTCTCGAAAATTCTAAGGAGCTTGTTTTGTCTAGAACATCGATCGTAACGAATTATCTGGCCACATCCGAAGACAAACGTGAAGTTATAAATAACGAAACTGGGAGATGATCCCCGAGTTGACTGGAAACTCGGGAACCCGGAACTTGGCAAGGAAGCGTGAATAATTGTTTGACGGCCTTCCTTGTAATTATTAACCCCCCCCCCCCCGAGACAAAGTTCTGGGCCGCCCTTTTGTCTTAGTGCTTCTCTTGCTGCCGCTGCTCCCGATGGCTGCCATAACACTTGAAAACCTCAAGTCGACTCGAAGGGACAAATAAAGGAACCGGGTTAGTTCCCCTCTGCCACCCTCTTCCTTGTAATTATCATCCGATCCCTCCGGCCTGATTTATAAGTGTTGCCTCCAGATTTTGAAAAGTGATATTTCTCCGTTATTACTATTGCGTAAGTCGTAGTCATCCCATAACTTACAAACTCTTCATTAACTTTCGTCAACAAGAAGGGAGAAGATACTTAATGCTTCTGAAACTTCAATGAGAGCGACGACAACGGTATAAGATTACTCAATACTTATCAAGCATTTGTTATTCAGAAAACCACACGGACACGTTGACTGATACAGCTAAGTGACCAATCATCAAGTATTCATGCTATGACCGATGTACAAATCGTTTGATCGAATATTCCATGCTAGTCTCTGTTACGCTGACATTTTTGTCCGAGATTACAATTTCTATCTAGAACTACTAGCGCATGCATATGTTGGAAGCCAGTCAATGATAAGGAATGGTTTCTGCTTAAATGTTTAAATTGACGAGCTGGATATACAATGTTTTTCAGCGTACGCCCAATATAGCTCTCAATCTGAAAAACACTTTGTTTTTAAAATTTAGTCCCCACAATTGTAGTCTTTCCAATGGATGGTGATTCGTCACTGCGCGAGACGACCAACAAGTGCACTTAAACTATAATGGCATACCTTGGGATACAATGAGTCAATCACCCGCTTTACGTAGTAACCACGTACATAATACCGTCTTGCTGACGATTTTTTTTTCTCACAATGCAGTTATGCACTACTCTAGGGCGCATCTACTTTGTACTCCCTAGATGTTAAAATTTTACCAATTCCCCCAGTATCGCAAATCGTTGTGATTTCTAAACTTATGAGTTTAATGTTAGCACTTTGTAACAATAAGACGGTGGGGCACGTCTATGGTTTGACCAATATTCAGTAGTATATTAAAAATAGGAGGGGGGGGTGGATGGGGTGGGGAATGACTCCCAGGCTGTTGGCGCCTAGAAACATCTTAGACAATTCCGATTAAATGCGTAACACGTCCTGCTTGTCTCCGGTGCTGCCAGACTGTCACTGATTTTTTGGTTCGGTTGAAACTAAGAGAACTTTGTCCTGACTTTATCATTGTTATCAGAAGCTACCAGTTCACACTTCACGGACTCAGTTCCGCAGGAATATTGATGTTGAAAGCATTTGGGACTAGCGACGTAAAATTGAACACGGAATATCGACACCCCGGGAAACTTCTCTAGAGTACAGTTAAGGAGTACTAATACAGTAGTTCTGCGTATAGAACTACTCCAGCATTCACATCAAGAGCTCTGAAAGGGTTGGGGGAATTTAGAACGAACACAAAGCGTTGCACACCTAGGGAAAAATGTGCATATCCACTGTTTTAGCAAAATAAAACTAAAATGACAACCAAAGAATAGTGTAAGAACCCTCAACGTCAGAAACACCTCTTTATGTGTGACAATCCAACATTCTGTCTAGAAAGGACAAAAGTACACAAAAATAACGAAGAACTCGGATTTAATTTGGTAACTTAGTGGAGAGACGGGTTTCGGAATAGAGAAGTAAATCTGAGACTCATAAAAGAGGAACAGGTTCAATTTTCAGAGAGAATTGCCAGTGCTTTTCCTCAGGAGCGATCAAATTGAGAAGAACAGGTGACGATTACCAAGGTCTTCCTAGAGGATAACCACAATGCGGTTGCTACCCTTTTGACGTTCATAAACTCATTTCTGATTATTGAACTGACACAGAAGAAGACGCTGCTTTCGCTCTGGTTCAGCAAACCACCCATTTTCCAGGCCAACTGATATTCAAAACGCTGAATTGCTCAACCGCAGCACAGAAACCCCGGCGTTAATTCAGCTAGCGTCTTTCAATAGAGAAAAAAACCCAGTAAACTGTGAGTGAGCCACCGACTAGAACCGACTCAATTTTCTTTACGAATGCAGGTGAAAGGTGTTCGAAAATCCGATCACAGACAAGTCATTCTAAATCAGAATGAAACTCAGTGCTCTACAGAAGATCATATCCAACATATCTAACATATCACCATCGATTGAAAAATAGTCACGAGTGGATTATGAATAGGTAAAAAACAGTTCGAATTCTTCAGCACAACACAAATAAGAGAACCCCGGTTATGGCTGAGTTGCAGCAAAGTCCGCTCATGAAACGCTGCAGTGTTCTCGCCATTTAGGAACCATATATAGGACCCAATACTCTTGGTCTGGATTGCAGGCATGAGTGGTGGCTGGAGCAACAAGAGGAGCCAAGACAGCATTGACCACTATTGACCCGTCCATTGACGTGCTAGCACTCACCCATCTGAACAGCAGTCAACCACTCGAGCAGGCTCAAGAACGACTGTCAGGACGACCCTGCACAGTCTGTGCTGATGCAAACGCCAGACCAACATTGTGGGGATTCCCAACCCCGTGTGGGGCGGGAGAGGGGTATATGGAGTTGTTCACCAAGTACAACGAGTTGGTGAGTCGCACCAGGTGCAATGCAGAGCGATCACATGGTTATTGACTGTGCCATCGCAGATGACATCTTCTACAAAGACACACGTGAAAGCGATTCTGCACAAAAAATGCTGACTGGCCACAATTCTATAGGGTACTGGAAGGTGAACTGGGTGCTGCAGACTTGGAAGTGGTGAAGAGGTGGACAGCAAAGTGGACATATTTACCACAGAACTGAACTCTGCTGGGCTCTCAGTACCAGCAGCCTGCTTAATTTATTTAATGGCTGTCTTACATGTCAGACAGTTCCCCACTCAGTGGAAGTCTGTGCGCGTTGTCACTCTCCAAAAGGAAGGCGAAAACGAGAGAAAAACCCAGCTAATCCTCAAGAAGGAAATTGAATAATCAACCCTCAATACGCTTTGGCGGCCACTCCATGAAAGCACGGTGTGCCTCACTGCATGCAATTACTAAGGCCACTTGGGGTGTGTGTTACCATGACACTATCCTCATGTATAAGGCCATCTATCTAGGCGTGATTGGCTACTACCCCGTTGTCTGGGGTAGCAAATTAACAGTCATTCTGAAGAGAGTATTGGCCCAATCCCAGAGAGCTGTGCTGCTGTGACTCACCAAGGCCTACAAGACTGTATCGACAGAAGCACACCAGGTGATCACTGGTCAGTTACTAGTTGACTTAGCCGTTGAGTGCATGGTTGACAAGAGGAGAGTGAAACGGGAGCTGCCCTCGCTTTGGGCTGAACTCTGTGCGGATCTCACCACAGAACAGAAACTTGCCACCATCGACGAATGGGCTCTAGAGAAATGGCAAGCAAGATGGGAATCCTCATCAAAGGAACGTGACACGTATGAGTTCTTCCCTAACATCCGTGAATGTTTTTCTAGAAAATGGGTAGAGCTAGACCACTGGACGAGCCAGTTCTTTACATGTCATGATGACTACAATGCGCAGCTCCATTTCTTTTCCCTCAAAGACTCTCTGTCACGCACATCTTGCGACTCCAGTGCGGAGGAAACAAGAAACCACGTGCTGCCCCACTGAAGTTTCTACAACAGTGAGCGATGGTGGGAGGAGAGGGGTTAAGGCCACCAAGCTAGGTAACCTCTCCAAATCTGCAGGGCCAGCACTCCTATAAATGCCACTCTTGCTGGAACAATATTGACCCCATAATCGAAATGTATGAAGAAAAAACTATATGAAAGGGGCTGTTCGTAAAAATATCAGATAATGTATTGTGTTTGTCCTCATTTTTCCAAGGAGTACCGTCATGACGTTTAGAGGAGTTTTATTCAAAATATCTGCGTTGCACTCTCACATAATACTGCAAAAATTATAATATTATTCGATAACTGACTACAAAAAAGACTCCTATTCGGGAGGCAACAGAACTCGTAGGTAGTGTTCGTTGAAGAGGTGTACTTCGCCTGAGTTAGTACGTCTTCCACTCCAGCTATAGAAAGAAAAAACACAAGAGAAAAATCGAACATGTGTACGGCTTTTCATGTTTCCAAGACCAAGTTCACAAACGCATTCTTTATCCTTTTCAACCACTAAGCCGATGCTAACCAAAAGGTCTTCAAAAACACAAAAAACGACTACTCTACGTGTGTAGCGACTGCTGCGAGAATATCTCTGAAGAATTTAGCGACACTACGTATCCTTTTCCTTCGCACTAATGTTACGATCAATCCAATCTTTCACGAAAACTCACTGTTCGACGCAAAGCGTCGAAGTTGTCAGAGTCCTTGATCTCGGACTTCCCCGCGTCATTGTCTCTGACCACCTAATTGTGGGAATCCCTCAGCTGCGCCCCCCCCCCCAGATCCCTTTTCTAGGTTTTCTCCTTTCTTTATTTCTTTCTCCCAATTTCTTTTTCCTATCGACGACAGAGCTCTTCCAAAATCATTCTGCTTCCAACAACCACCCCAGTAACTTGTTACTCTCTCACACGGTTGCCCACGCCAGTTCACACGTTCCGAGTACTGCCCTTGTGTCGCCCATTTGTAGCTCAATTTTAATTCAACTCAATTCTGTACGCACGTATAACAGTCCTCCTCACGCTCACCGAGTTTCAGTTTCATTGCTATCCTCAGCTCCCCCATTCTTTGCACCCAACATTTGGTCCTCCGGGCCGGATTTCGTTAACTTTCGAGCATCCAGGACCGAACGTTAACGCCACGATGCCCACTACGCGCTTCAACCGGCAAAAAGAACCAGACACGATGATCGTGTCTGCGCCTTCTCGTCTTCCGGCGCCCGCCGCAACTCCTCTGTCTCTTCCACACGCGTCAACATCGAAACTCACTACCAGCCTCTCGCCGACACCATCCGTTGTGACGCCCGCTCTAACTTCGCTCCCTGCGGTAACTCACCACCGCCGCCATCACTAGTCACTCCCCTGACGATCTCTTCGCTGGGCTCATCACAGAATCGCCCCGCCACTCAAGCGCCAATTAGATGCTCGCAACGGCCCCGTACTTGCGAACTTTCAACCACCTTTATCCCAGTGAAGCCCCACAACACTCGAAATGGTCGCATCGCCGCCGGTCAACCGCCTACGTCTGCTTCTTCCAACTTCAGATCGCCGCCGACCAATGTAACACGAGGTAAGTCTCGGAATAGCGTGAACTGGCTTCCCATAGTAGACTATAGGAGCGAGTCTTCAGCTCCTCCTCTTCAAAGGCAGCCCTCAGCTCCTCTTGGTTCCCGCCTTTATCTCTGCAACCCGCAACCATTTTCTCTCAAGTCGCTAACCCACATTAAAAGTTCCACACAGCCCAAGCTCAAATCGTTTCTACAAGGCCTTCATTACAAACCCTTCCTCTCAGCTCCTTGTGCCTACAACCCGCATTCCAAGTGTTGTCACTAATCCCAACATTCTGCAATCAAACAGTTCGCCTCCACCCCCCTTTGTCTCTTCCTCCAACCTGTTACTCTGCTCCTGCAATACTATTCAGCCTTCATTACTAGCACCCTATCCACCAATGGCCTTTATATCTATCACGCCTCAGCTCCACTCATATCCTCATTTGAATCACACAACCCACAGCCATTTTCCTACATGTGCATCCACACCCCCACACAGAACAAAAGCATTGTATTGGTGTTTCGAGTTCCTCAACACAAGCATTTGCTCTCAGAACCTCGTGCCCACATACCAAAGTTTAAGTGCTGTCACCAAGCCCCCTTTGACCATCTCACTAAATTCACATAGATTATCTACACCTCCTTTTGTCTCATACTTCCACCTGTTTTTCTGCCCCTATGACTCGACTCAGCCCTCATCTCTAGTACCCCATACCCCAACGCCCTTTAGATCTTCACATCCTACTCATCTGAACCCCAACTGTTGTACCCTACCACAGCCCTAACCATCTTGCCCTAACATTCGGTTCCTTCAATGCTACACCAGCACAGCTTCCCTCTACCCTTTCTACCTTCCACACCTGATCATACCAAAATTCAAGTGCCATCGCCAATGCCCCTTTGACCACCTTACTACATTCACATAGTTTACTTACACCTCCTTTCGTCTCATCCTCCTTGTTTTTCTGCTCCCATAACTAAGCGTCACCCTGATCACTAGTTCCCCATGCCCCAACGCCATTTATGTCTTTACATCCAAATTCTCCAAACCCTAACTGTAGTTTGCCTACACCCTTTTCCGTTTCATCCTCATAACCGTTTCTCTCCAGTACAATTTCATTCAGCTCGCATCCTTACTTAATAGCACAAACTTCACAATGCCTTATGCCCTCACATCCTGTTTCTCTTGCACCCTGTCATCTTGCCTCACCGTCACGCCTTACTCAATGCTCTATCCTAGCAGCATTTCTTACCCACTCGACCTCCCAATTGTAATCATCCCTCGTACCATTGAGCATTCACCCAGGACAGCACTAGGTCTCGCCTCTTAATCCCATTCCCTAAATCATACCCTTTTACTCACTGCACATGCCCTTTTTGCACCACTCACATACGCTTTCTCCTACTCACTGCCCCAGTGTGCTAGCCCCATTTGCACCACCTCAGTGAGCTCCTTCAACTTTCACCACCGCACTGCAATTGACCCTATCGCCCCTTTCAATGTGCTTTCCCCTACTTACCCCACTGCTTTGTGCATTCTCATACATGCACTAGCGCCACCTGCACAACCCAAGCATGTGTCCATATTTGCAGTACCCAAGTGTGTCTTCCTCCCTCTTGCACCACCCCAGCGTGCCTTCTTCCCTATATGTACCACTCAAGCATGCCTTTCTTCCTACTTGCACCACCCCAGCGTGCCTTCCTTCCTACTTGCACCACCCCAGCGTGCCTTCCTTCCATGTATGTACCAGCCAAGCATGCCTTTCTTCCTACTTGCACCACCCCAGCGTGCCTTCCTCCCTACTTGCACCACCCCAGTGTGCCTTCCTCCCTACTTGCACCACCCCAGTGTGCCTTCTTCCCTACTTGCACAACCCCAGTGTGCCTTTCTCCCTATCACTTGTGGTCTTTATATAGGAAGAGAACGGTGAACGTGTGGCCTTTACATTTGTTGTCCAAACCCCTAAATTACCATATGTTTAATTTCAGCTCACATCTTTTTCTTGTTAAAACTTATATTCGCATTCTCTTTCTCGTTTCGTTTCTCGATCATTTGTCTCCGGCAATTCTCTATACGTATAATTAGTATTCATTGTAGAAAATCACTTCAAACCCTACAATTTGGTGACTTCGACGTGATAAGGCTATGTTTCTTGGATCTCGTCCACTATATGAGTCTCATATTCATCATGGTTCACAGGAAAAAGCTGATGTCATCAGATATCGTACAGTCCTGAACTTCCAACCCCCACCTTTCTGGAAAAGTAACGTCGCCCTGCGTTTCATCCGTGTTGAGTTTGGATTTCGGGTTAGAGGCATTTTTAACGATGAGGATAAATCATGTCAACTCGTTAGATAATAGTATTCTCTGGCACGTAAGTGACCTTCTTACAAACGCTTTACAAACTGAGAAAAACGCGGCCCTCAACAACCGGGGAGAACTAGCAGGCCATTCACTAGATGCAGCAAGTGAAATTGGCGACAAGCCTCTCTTTTGAAGAAAGTTGATCTCGCAAAGGCAAGTGTCTATGCTGAAAAAACAGCCCTTCGACTTGTTAGAATTCTCACAGATTACGATTGGTTTATGCAATGCCGCTCAAAAGATTCTAAGTTACCCAATGTCTCAATGTTAAAGCTTATATTGACGATTGCCTGATTTATAGTTCCAGCGAACGGGAGCACTTAGCTGATTTGCGGGAATTTTTTCAGCGCTTTGGAGAATACGGCATAGTAATCAACCCATCTAAATGTGAATTTGGAAAGTCCGAAATACAAGCTTAGTATGGCATATTGTTGCGAAAGATGATTACGTCCAACGAGGCTTAACTGTGGCTGGGCGTCACAGTGTACTCTGTCGCCACACTGTGCTCACCCTGCAGTAGGGGGTCCAGAATTCCACTGCCGTACTCCCTGCGTGTTCGTATAAGCCGGACTAAAAGGGACACAACTTACACTTCATTCACATACATGACACACTGGGAACCCCCTACCTTTAGCTGGGATCGCAGAACACACCCCCCGCAGGAAGGGGTACAGAATTCTCCTGCCGTATCCTCTGCGTGGTCGTTAAAACCGGCCTTAAAGGGGCTTAAAGCTCACGACACTGACATACACAACATATTCCAGATACTAAATACACTGCAACGGCTTGCGTGGCAGAACACACTCACTTGAAACACTGGACCTTTGAGCGATCCCCTATATAGGTGCGGCCTTCGGAATGAGGAGGGGGAAAAACCAGGTTTGAGCGTTCCTGGGGCGGCTGATAGCGTGTGTCCCGCTCACCACATCACTAGTGGCCGAGGGCTGACTCTGAGCAGCAGCCGAAAAATCCCTCATGCGTCTTAGTCCCGGTGGGTGGCCGGACTGGCAGCTGCGGCGCATGTGGGGGCCTCCCTTTGACCCTCAACGGACCAGCGAAAGGGGCTAGAATCAATATGCCTGAGGGGGAGCTTCCAGGACACTGCCTCGAGCACCTCTCGCTCATACCACGAACACACACAACAAATGAACTCACAAGGATACACTACACCAGTCCGCTTCTTTAATCACCCCCAAATAAGTAAAAACATGACAAAGTCAACTAAAACTTCAGCAGGTAATAAAAACGCCACCTGCGCCTCTTCCTCGGGCTCGCCAAGCTCGACCCCTCCCTCTTCGGACGATGAGCAACCTACTCGTCGTCCAAACAAACAAGGGCGGAAAGAACCGGGCAAACCGCGTTCATCTCCCCTTCTCCTCCTAGTAGCCCGGGCAACCCGGCTACTACAAGCACACGACACAGCGTGGACCCTAAACTGTCGGACATGGAGCAAATTTGCGCATACGTCCAAATCATCCACGGCCAGCTGGCACGGATGAGGGCCAACGCGACAGGACCTATGCGGGACCTCGTAACTAGTTGCCTCTTCGAAATTTCGAAGCTGGCTATAAAAGCTAATGCCCCCCCAACGACATCGCCCCCTGCCACTCCCCCCCTGCGGGAAACTGTGGCGGCTGTCGTGAGGTAAGAGCTGCGTAGGGCAATTGCCCAGCAGCCAGTGCCACCAGCCCCCCAAACTCGAGGAGCAACAACGAGCCAGGGTAGTACCCCAGGCCCCTCATATGCGGCAGTAGCCGCTACTGCGCCTTCCTCCCCCCCTCATGGAGCTGAGGCGGAATGGCAGCCTGCCAGGGCCAGGAAGCGCAGAGGGAAGCAGAAACAGGCCCCAACTAAGCAGGAAGTGCAGGCCGAGGGCAGCGCCCCGCCTATGCCTCCGCCCAAAAACAAGGGCAAAAATAAAAATAAAAACCAAAATAAAAAGCCTCCACCGCTTGCCAAACTCCCCCCTAAAAACCCACGACAAAACGTGGTAGTGGTTAGGCGGACATGTGAGGAAGGAGAGGCTGGTCCCTCCAACCCTGACGCAATGGAAGCGCTTATGCGGGGTGTCCCTGCTACGGACCTCCAAGCTCTGAGTGTCCGAGTGCTAGACATCCGCACCGCAGTAGGAGGTGGCGCCGTCATTGTGACGGAAACGCCAGAAATGGCCATGGCGCTCACGAGCCACATTTCCACAAAAAAGGAGTTGAAGCGTCAGCCCCCCTGGGTCGTTTACCACGCCTGCTGCTGTGCGACGTGCGGACCGACCTTCAAAAAGAGGACTTGGCCCAACAAGTTGTTGAGCACAACCCTGCGTTAGGCTTGCAGCCGCAGGATGTCAGGCCTCTCTTCACCAAAAAGCGTGGCAGACAGAAGGATTGGGTGATTGAGGTATCACCCAGCCTGTACAAAAAACTAGAGAGGGCAAGGCACCTCCAAATAGCCTGGCAGCGGTGCGCCATACGAAAGTACCAAGCCCCCACTCAGTGATACAAATGCCAGCGCTATGGCCACCTGGCAGTGGCCTGTACAAGACCTGTTGTGTGCGCCTGGTGCGCCTTGCCACATCTGAGTAAGGAATGCGGGGGTGATGCTCGAGTCATGTGTGCCAATTGCGTCGAACGCAAAATCCAACAGGTCGCACACTCTACACGAGACGCACGCTGTACCATTCGTCAGCGAGCGATTGCCCTCCAGGAGTCACGAGTGGATTATGAATAGGTCAAAAACAGTTCGAATCCTTCAGCACAACACAAATAAGAGTTGCCCAGTTATGGCTGAGTTGCTGCAAAATGCACTCAAGAAACGCTGCAGTGTCCTCGCCATACAGGAACCGTACATAGGATCCAAAACTCTTGGTCTCGCATCGCAGGCACGAGTGGTGGCTGGAGCAAGAACGGGAGCCAAGGCAGCAGTAGCCTGCATCGACCCGTCCATTGACATGCTCGCACTCACTCACCTGAACAGCCAGCACTTGGCCGCTGTGCTCATCCGAGCCGGTGGCTTTGAGCTGGTTGTAATATCATTTTCCAGGCAATTTGGCGCACCAGTTGCCAACAGCCTTGAACCACTCGAGCGGGCTCTAGCAGGCCTATCAGGACGACCCTGCGTAGTCTGTGCTGATGCAAACGCCAGATCACCATTGTGGGGATCCCCAACCCTGGATGGGGCGGGCGAGGCGTATATAGAGCTGCTCACCAGGTACAACTTGGTTGTTGCCAACGACCCCATGACTGAGGCGACCTATGATGGCCCGGGAGGAAGGTCGTGTATAGACGTCACAGCCGTGTCCCACACCCTGCTACTCAAATTGAAGGGTTGGCGAGTCGTACCAGGTGCAACGCAGAGCGATCACATGGTTATTGACTTTGCCATTACGGATGATAACATCCTCTGCAAAGACACGCGTGAAAAGCGATTCCGCACAAAAATGCTGACTGGCCGCAATTCTTTAGGGTACTGGAAGGTGAACTGCGTGCCGCAGACACCGACCTAATAGTGCAAGCATCCACACCTGAAGAGGTGGACAGCAAAGTGGACACATTTACCACAGCACTGCACTCTGCTGGGCTCTCTGTACTTGGCCAACAGAAGCACAGGGCGATCAAAGTCCCATGGTGGACTGAGGAACTTAATCCCCTCAAGCAAAGTGCAAATAGAGCCAGAAGGATGTACCAAAACACTCGTGACCCTGATGCCAGAGCAACACTTCGAACTGCCTTCATCCAAGAGAAGAAGGCCTTCCACCGCGCCATCAAACGAGCCAAACGGCAAGGCTGGCGAAATTTTGTGGAAGCGGAGAGCTCTGAGAACCCCTGGGGCAGACACTACAAGTCCTCCATAGGAAAAGCAAATGTAGAGCAGGTCTTAGCTGCGATGCAAAATGAGTCAGGCTGGGCCTGCAGTATCGAACGTTCACTGGAAACCCTCCTTGAGAAGGCGTTCCCAGATGACCAACTAGCTCGAGACACTGAATCCCAGAGGGCAGCAAGGGAGCTGATCATGGACCCTCCGAACGAGCCCGACATCCCATTGTGGACAACAGGCGACCTCGGCAGGGCTCTTGCGACCTTAAAGCCCAACAAATCTCCTGGGCCAGATAAAATAGAAAGCAATATGCTAAGGAAGGCTGAGCGGACAATCTCCAGCGGTCTCCTTAATTTATTTAATGACTGTCTGCAGGTCGGACAGTTCCCCACTCAGTGGAAGTCTGCGCGCGTTGTCACTCTTCAAAAGGGAGGCGACCGCAATCAGTCGGACCCGCGATCATGGAGACCACTCAGCCTTCTTTCCATATTAGGCAAAACACTAGAAATCTTGATGTTGCAGTCCCTCGAAGGAGTCTTTGGCCGCAACCTCACAGGCAGGCAATACGGGTGTACCAAAGGAAGGTCCACGCAGGATGTCATTGTCGAGATTCGGCGTGTTTCCCTGCTGGCACCGGCTAAGTACGTCGTAGCAGTTCTGATTGACATCAGAGGAGCGTTTGACAACCTTTGGTGGCCAGCGCTCCTTAATGAACTCAAAGGTAGGGAATCCCCGCAACCTGTACTCGCTCGTCAGAAGTTACCTGACAGACAGAACTGCTACGATCGAAAGTAGGCATGTCTCCGTCCGGAGAAAGATTGAGAAGGGGTGCCCACAGGGCTCGGTCCTAGGACCAGCACTCTGGAATGCCTTCTTCGAAGGTCTTCTCAGGAAACTCATGGAGACTGACTGCGAGTCGTACGCCTATGTGGATGACTTGACTGTGCTGATCTTTGCAGAGTCAGTCCGCCAAATTGAAGAAAAAACCCACCACGTGCTCCGCACTGTCAACCAATGGTGCGAGCACGTCAAGATGCAGGTGGCTGAGGAAAAACCCAGCTAATCCTCTTGAAGGGGAAAGTGAATAATCCACCCACAATACGCTTTGGCGGCCACAGGCTCCTTCTTGAAAAGCACGTCAAGTATTTAGGAGTGAATATAGGTGAGAGGTGGGGTTTCAACCAACACCTCCAGTCCCTTAAAGGCACTACCATTGCAAGGTTTGCCTCACTGCGTGCCATTACTAAGGCCACTTGGGGTGTGTGTTACCACGACACCATCCTCATGTATAAGGCCATCTATTTAGGTGTGATTGGCTACTGCCCTGTTGTCTGGGGTAGCAAACTAACAGTCAATCAAAAGAGAGTATTGGCCCAATCCCAGAGAGCCGCGCTCCTGTGGATCACCAAGGCCTACAAGACTGTATCAACGGAAGCACTCCAGGTGATCACTGGTCAGTTACCAGTTGATTTGGCTGTTGAGTGCATGATTGACAAGTGGAGAGTGAAACGGAGCTTCCCCGCTTTGGGCTGAACTCCGTGCGGATCTCACCACAGAACAGAAACTTGCCGCCATCGATGAATGGGCTCTAGAGAAATGGCAAGCGAGATGGGAATCCTCGTCAAAGGGACGTGATACGTATGAGTTCTTCCCCAACATCCGTGAACGTCTTTCTAGAAAATGGGTTGAGCCAGACCACTGGACGAGCCAGTTCCTCACGGGACATGGTGACTTCAATGCGCGGCTCCACTTCTTTTCTCTGAAAGACTCTCCATTATGCACGTCTTGTGCCTCCAGTGCGGAGGAAACAAGAAACCATGTGCTGCTCCACTGTAGTTTCTACAACAGTGAGCGACGGTTGTTGAGAGGGCAAACGAACTTAGCAGCTTTGACTGCTACAAAGGAAGCCTATAACCATTTTGCAAAGTTCGCAAAGAAGGTAATGGCTAAGAAACGTGGTTATAGTTGATCAGTCCTTTTGAAACTTGCCACCCAAGTAAACAGTAAGATCAGGTAGGGAACCAGATTAAGAACTACTCCCAGATGGTACGGGATTCCTCAGGTGGTCACCTCCGCGCGGTAACACACGGGCAACAGCTCTCTACGGTGAGACTGGCTAACGACCACATACCTGCCGTACCTCCACAGGTCTGAGTTCGGTGGATGCTGCAGGGGCCGGCCTCTTGCATATTAGCGAAACCGCAACTTCTATGACTGATATAACCCTCGTCGAGGGTTTAGGTACAGTCATGAAATAAAGAAACAGATCTGGGGTACGCGAATCGCACCTTCACCCACGAAAGGGTCAAATGGGCGGTAAATTCTTTCAAGCCCTATAAGTCCCCCGGGGGGGATGGGGTGTTCCCGGCCTTGCTTCAGCAGGGCTTGGGGGGCGATTTCTCGGTCTATTTTACTTTTATCGTTCTTTCGAACCTAGAGCTGCCCTGCACACCAAGTCGTAGGTTGCTTACTAAAGGGACATTCTGGAAGACAGAATTTCAATATTCAATCGAATGTGGAATCTTTACAAGCCTTTCAACTTTGCAAACACGAGTTGAAAGCAGCTGTCATGTTGGCTTTTCCTAGATCTGACGTTCTATTATGGTCGATGCGTCCAACAGTGGTATTGGTGGTAACATTGAACAGCTAGTAGAAGGTACCTGCCAACCACTTGGTTTTTTCTCTCGTAAGCTGAGCCCAGCCGAACAGAGGTATAATGCCTCCACAACTCGCTGACTTCTGCATTCCACCAAAAGTTGGACAAAGCTTCTCCTCGTCAGGCTAGAGAATTGGATTTTATAGACCAATTTACTACTAACATTTGTCAAATATCTGGAAAAGACAATGCTGTCGCTGATTGTTCGTCCAGATTACAATCAATTGGCGCCCTGGACTGTAACACCCTGCAACCCTGGACTGGCCGCAGATTCTGATTTACCAATTTCTGATTCTGGTTGCACTTCATCGTGGAAACAGATCAACATACCTGGAACTGCAAAACCAGCAATCCGATTGCGATCTTTACACCAGTTTTACTCGTCCGTCAGACTGCCAAGTCTCAGGAGACAGAAATTTGATGGCGTTCATAATTGATCACACCCAGGTAAAGTGGCAACCTTGAGGCTACTCCACCAAAGATTTGTGTGGTCATCAATGGCCAAAGATAGCTCAGAGTGGATTAAATTCTACATAGCTTGTCAAAAAGACAAAGTTCAACAGCATATAGTCAGTGGACATTTCCCTCCACCACCCGACAGATTCAGTCATGTACACATAGATCTAATTGGACCTCTACCACCATCGCAAAGTTGTGTATGCTCTAACATGTACTGATGAGTACACGCGTTGAAATAGTTCCACTGCATTATTGCTAGGCTGAAACGGAAGTGCTTTCTATACTCATTGGTTCAGTCATTTTGGCACACCTGATAAAATCACATTTGACCACCAAGGAAGACAATTTGAGTGCACGTTGTTCAAACGGTTGACGTAACTTGGTGCAGATCATACTTTTACTTCTGCGTACAACCCGAAAGCCAACGGAATGATAGAGCGCTGCCATAGACAGTTGAAGTCTGCAATCAGGTGCCAACTAACTGAAAGGTGGGTTGAGGTCCATTTAGATCCATGTGTACATGATCGAATCTGTCGGACGGTGAAGGGAAATGCCCAATATCAACAATTTTTTTGGGCATACGACCATCTGGGTTGTTGTGCTACTGAAATGGTTTATGGGACAGTTAGTCGGCTGCCAGGGGACTTCATTGAAGACAGACCTTTAGACACACCAAGCACACCACAACAACTCTTTTATGATGAATTAAGGCAGATTATGTGGGATCTACAACCCCAACCTGCTCATCACCACTCTCAACCAAAAGGTTTTGTTCCACAAGAACCGTCAGCATGCACACATGTGCTTGTGAGGTACGATAGCGTCAACAAGTCCTTACAACCACGTTATGACGGGTCATTTAATTCGTCAAATGGGTAGGGAACATTTTCGTCATTCAACGTCACAACAAAGAAGTTAATGTTGAGATAGGACGATTGAAACAGCATTAAAGGCTCAGGAATTGGATAATGATCCCCCACCTATTGAGTTTGAACTTAAGCAGGGAACACCTCCAGCACGTGACCCACGACAGCAAGAGCCCCACCATAACGTTTCTTCACAACTTTCTCAAGCATCTCAACGAAGTGGAAATAGGAATCACACACCTTCGGTTACTCGCCCGAAGACGAAGCCCTCTGGCCGAATTCCAGTACCACTTCCAAGACCACGTTTTGTACTGGTGGGAGGGTCGCTGTGGCCTCTACATTGGTTGCTCAAATCCGTAAATTACCGTATGTGTGTCAGCTCACATTTCCCTTGTTAAAAAATTACATTCGCCGTCGCTTTCTCGTTTTGTCCTCGCGATAACTTGCCTCCAGAAACTCTCTGTACTAATAATTAGTATTTATTGTAGAAAATCACTTCATATCATACAATTTGGGATCACCAGTTAGTACTTCGAAGACGATGGGACGTCTTTTTGTCTCCCTGTGAGGTTTCCTTAAGAAGTTTCTCCAGCTGCTTTTCTTCGGATGTATAATTATCTGTTGATTGTCGAGTATTAGTCATTTTTGTATAGAGTGGTCTGTAAATCCGTCAATTGGTCGTTTCCGTTTGTGTAATGTTTTTTGAGTGGTGTCACATTTTGTGTTGATTTGTTCGTTAATGATCTGTCTATTGAAGTTTTTCTTTTGTTTCTGTTATGACTTTTTTGAAGTTAATAAATTTTTTTGGTTGGATTTGGCATGTTCGACTTTCATAATTAGTTTTTGCAAAATGTGACTCCACCTTGTTCACCCCTGAAGGAGGTGTCCCTAGTTTGAGGGACAAGTACACCTTTGAAGGAGGGTCAACAGCTCATCCATACAAAAATTGAGAGCAAGTACAAACCTCTGAAGGAGGATCAACAGCTCGTCCGTAGTTGGGAGCAAGTACGGCCTTTGAAGAGAGCCAACGGCTGCACTACAATTTTACCGCGAGCAAGTACACTTCCTGAAGGGAAGTAACAGCTACACCAGTTTGTTGAGAATAGAAGTACACTCTACAGGGTAGAGTAACAGCAATACTATAGTACACTCAATAAGCAAAGAGTCGTTTTCTTTTTTAGGTTTAAAAATGAAAAGAGGTTTTTTGAGAGTAGTAGTTTGAGGTACCCCCTTCTTCGTGCGCTGGGGAATCCCTCAGTGTTCTCAGGGGGTTGACCTGGGCCCAGGGGAAACCCAGGTGGATGCCCTTCTGTCAGTGGTTTATTTCCAACGTATTTCCATAGTTTTATATAAAATATTATAAAAACATATTATTTGTTGGTTGTGTACTTAAGCTAAGTTGATTACAATGATTCCCTTAAAGCTAAGTTCACTACAGTTTCAATCTTGTAGCCAGAGAAGACGGGCCCACCAAACAAGTACTTTAACTTTAATCATTTATCCAATGTAGCGACACCTTCGTGTGGTGTTGAAGCATTATGACTAACGAAGCTTAGGGAGCAAGACCCAACCAGCCCATAATAGTCCCAGAATATTTTATTTATTCATCGGCATCCGCTTGAACGGATGACATGTCTGCGTCAGTCGACGCGAATCTTCTCTCCTGGATATCAAGGGGGCTTATAGATACTGACCATCGTCGGATCGGTAACATTATCATTACGCTTCCTGGGCGTTTCATGAGTTGAGTGTTAGTATGGATAGTTCCAAGTTTTCGTAATCTCCCATTCCTTTGCCAGTAACATATGAACGAACCGTAGCACAACTTTATTCACAAACACGAGAATTCGATAACTCCCTAGAATAGAGCTTTCGTAGCATATGCTTCCAATCTTCGAATAGGCGCAGGAAAAATAGTGGAGAACAAAATTGAGGTAAAAACTAGAGGTAGATACTGTGCCAAATTTAGCGTAATTGTTGACCGTAATAAAGGTGAGTAAAGTAGTAGCCGCTACCTGTGATGATCCTGCGTTGGCTTCCACAGACCTAGTAGCATGCTTCCCTCCCAACTGTTAATTGTAGAGGGTGACTTTATGCAACAAACGGAGTTTTTTGCAGGAGGAACCTCAACGAGGCAAAAAGCGAGGACATTAAGCCCGGAGTGAGTTAGAAAGGGTGGGTTGGTAGGACCACGGGGGGCAACGAACCGCACTAATGGAGCTAAATCATGCATACGCGACGTAATTACAATGGGATAGCCTTTGCAATTAGAGGAGAAAACGGCAAAACTTGGTAGCACCGCGCACTTGGGAAGCGACGGTGGAGTATTAATATACATAGCTGAAACGAACGAGACAATATCTGACTGCAACGCAAAAGATGAAGGGGGAATGAAGTGAACAAAGAAAACATTTGGATGTAAATTAGAGAAAACTTTGTTAAGGTAGGTTTGTCATTCAGTATTTTCAATAGGCCTTTATTCAAAATAGTTTATAAAAGGAGTTCCACTAACCTAGAGCAAGAGAAAGCACTGCAACTATGTAAACATCTGGTGCAATGCACACAACTTTTCGCATTTTAGATTTGAAAGTTTAGCCAAGTCAACAATTGGCCACCTAGCTTCAAAAAGTCCCACAAGGAAGGCTCAAAAAAAAAACTCGGAGTCGATCGATTTTCCCACAGATGCGAATTTCATGATATTGTTGCGTTATTATGACCTACTTATACAAGAAATTTAATCAAAATCGTTAGAGCCGTTTTGAAGAAGAAAGAACAGTGTTTTGATCCTTATGGTTACTACAATTCGTTTTGGAAAGATTTTGATCATACCCTTATTTTGGCGTCCTGTGGTGACCTCCGGGCTAGATATCTAGGTTGAGCCGATTTCGTTCAGCCGTTTTGTTACTTTCCGCGATCCAAAGGAGTAAAAACTAAAAAAACCTAATTTCTATTTGTGGTCTGCGTGAATCTGTAGTTCGATGTGCAGGAGAACAGCTGGACCGATTGAGCTGGTTTAAAAAAATAATTTGTTCGTTATTGGTTTATTATTCATTTGAATAATAACCCTGTGTCTTCGGTCAGAAAAGATTTTTTAACCCCCCACCCCACCCCACCACCACAAAATTTGATAATTTACGTTTCAAGACATGGGGATTCCAAATCTGCAATGTCCGTCCGCCGTCCGGACCGTTTTGCGCCTTTAACGTGGTCTAAAAAATCCGTTCTTTCGTACAAAAATCCCATTTGGTATCTAGTTGTGCCCGCCTTCTCAGCAATCTGATCGAACGAAGCCCATTATGGACAAAAAATGGTTAAAAAAATTAACAAAACGCAGTATAATCACAAATACGCCGTGTTTCGTATAGTTTTAAGGTATTTTTACATTCTGGATCGAATAGAATGAATATCAGACGTGTACCACTGCCAGGCGCATACTACATACTTCTGCCAGGCGTGGGCCCTGAGGCCTTTGGCGTTTCTGGATGTTCAGCTACAGTACCAGCCCATGATGGTGAAGGGGAAGGAGGCTGACGTCCCTGTCTAGGGTCAACCCCATGCATCTTCCCAAAAACCCCGGGTGCCAATGGGCAGCCAGGGGTTATGAGGCATTGTTGTTCACTCATGGAGGGGGAACCCATTGGCATGGGTACCCTCCCCCCCCCCCTCGTTTGCTAGAGCACCAGTTAGCCACCCTACAGGGAAACCAGGATCCTCTGCATAGGACTCCATTGAAAGGAGTCCTATACCCCTCCATGGTGTTACCATTGACCACCACAAGGAGGTTGGTGAAGGCTAGGTCTGATGAAGACACCCCTTGGCCCTTTTAGTCAATTACACACACACACACACACACACAAACCTTTGTTTTCCCCTTGAGTCAGTTGGGTCTCAAACGTAAAGATCTCATAAGACTTGAAGAAAAAAATTTTCAGCCGTATACATAACACATTCCCTTCTACTTAGCAAAGCCAAGGAAAAAAAAAGAGCAAACTGGTTGAAAACTGAGGGCAGGGTCCCTATTAGCAATTTGCTGGTCTGTGATGGATTCGTCCCTATAAGCAGTATGGTGATCTGTGGTGCCTTCCACCCAACTAATCGCTCTTCTCCTCCACTCTGATTTTCGTAGCAGTGAGCGCATCAGCCCATGATGAGCCCTTCTGAGCCCTGATATGGCCTTATTCCAACAGTTAGCAGGGGACCATCTTGGTTGCCATGCCTTGGGCATTGATGCATCGCACACTATCCCAAGGAATTGAAGCATTACGCCACTTTTCTCTCAAGGTCAGAAGCAATGCCCCCCTCTCTGGCCTTGTTTCCCATTTCTGTTTAATGTTGAAGAAAACCACGATATAGAAGAAAGTGGCGACATCACCGTCTGAGACCACCAAGTTATAAGAATCAGGTACAAGTGAGTCGAATGTTTTACTCTAGGTTAGAGGGAGGTACTCTGTGGTTGGAAGTCACTTTAGAATGACAGCATGAATGAATACAGATGGATGACTCATCAACCGTCTTTAGTGATACCATTGTACCAGCCTGACTCCCATTGTGATCCCACTTCAGATACCATTTGTTACGAGGGGTTCAGGAATGCTGGACTCACGCTAAAACAACAGCGATCCCCAGCTCTGATCATAAACCGGAGTGTATTCGGGAATGAATCCATTGTAGCTCACTGTGGCCTACAATGGAAATCGGGTACACCATCAACCCCTATGAAGGGAGGTCAGGGCCACCCAATTTGCCCAGGTACCCTGTACGCCTGTACCCGTTCAAGTTGAATCAATCAATCAAGATTGTTCAGGAAAGTCTTACAGGTCAAGTCAACCCTGACTTTTGGAAATAGCGACAAATCAAACAATACCGATTTTCTATCTACACTTTCATATCAGCAGTAATAGATGTGACAAGAGGAGTGGCTGGAAGAGCGGTGATAAGAGCCAAACCTAGCAGTTGATTTTTGAAAGCAAGGAGCTCTCCCCTTCATCACATTCTTGTAGTCCCAATTTTACGGGAGGCTAGGGGCCAACCGAGTCCGTTGCTCTGATCCCTAACCAGAAAAGTTGAAAAAGTCGGTTTCATGAATGAGATGGACCGAGGAGCACGGCGGAGGATAAAGGCGTACAAATATGAATAAGGTGTTGCGAGCAGGTGTTCGTGAGAGGACGGTATTTTCATGAAGGAAAAAAATGAATCTCGACGCCGACGATAGGCGGGGAAGATGGGTAGAAAATCTGTAATGGGGAACCGAGGCAGACACTATTTTGAAGGCCGAAAACACATTCGACACGGGGGTAGGGGACATCGTGTGTTACGTACAGAAGGACATGTGAGAGCGTACGAGTACGCAGGGATTACAAGCATCTACCGTCTGCAGACCCTTACTTTGAACGTAAGATCGTTGTAACCTCGATCTGAATTATGATGACAGCTGCACGCCCACGCCAGAAAGTAGTATGAAGAATTGCAATGTCAATGACGCTGGATTTTTTACGGCAGTAACAAGATAGTTTTTACTTTCCTTGGCTTTACAAAGAAGAAAGGAAAGTTATGTAATCGGCTGAGAAAAAAAATCGAGTTCTCTTCAGATCTAAACGTTTCAGACTCTAACGAGTCCGAAGAACATTATTTGGGAAAACAGTCTGTGTGTGTCTGTGAAAGCGATTAAGCACAACGGCTGAACCAAATCAGCTCAAACTTGATATTTTTGGGGAGCCACGTCAGTAATTGCTTTCTAAATTTCGCATGGTCCTACTCGAGGCGACTGAAGTTTTGAGGACACTCCGACGCGGCATTTGGGCTAGTAATACCACACTAAGTCAGCTACTTGGTATCTCAATGAACGTGCCACAGTGGCGTTTGGTTTCTATTGCTAATGGATAGAATGACATAGGCCGCATAGCGACCGGTTCGAGCATTGGTCCTGGGTTTGAGCAGTTGTTGTATGGTGAGGGGGGAGGGGGCACCTAGGCTGGGCATTGGCCTAGTGCTGGCGGCTTCCACGCCTCCAGGTCCTTCCTCCGGTTTGCTCAAGCTTGTGCCTGAAGAGGAAGAGAGAGGGAGAGAGAGTTTTGCTGAGATATCTCAGCGCAGGCCTGTGCATCTACATATAGGCTGCAGTCAAAGTAGATGTGGGAGGAATCCTCGGGCACTCACTGAATGTGCACCGTCTAAAGAAATAGAGTCACATGTTGAATGTCTATGCCCCGAACGTTGTTGTGTGGCAGCAAAGTGGGGCGCCACCACTTCATCAGCAGCAGATCCTGCATGGAGGGCATGAGCTCGTCCAGGTGGCTGGTGATGGCCCCTGAGTCCCACCTTACCGGCCACTGGCCAAGTGACCATTCTTTGGCCAGTGTGATCCTGTGATCAATTGAGTCCTCACCTAGCATCTTTGGGTTCAACCTGCCAGTGGACCTTGATATGACGCCAGGCCATTTGGTAATGGAGTGGTACATGGCGCTGCAGTCCAGTTGAAAGTCCAATGGCAGAGTGCCGGCAAGGATCTGCAGGGTGAGTTCAGAGGTTGTGCGATACGCAGGGAGGACCGCTAGCAGCGTTTCCTGCTGAAGCATCTTGGCAAACTACCGGTTTACCTCAGATGGCACAACCCACCAGGACGCTGTCACGTATCACACAATGGGCAAGAACACCGCCTGGTAGTATACGTGACCCCCCCCCCCTGTAGATCCTACGAGGGCTTGTATGTGGGTGGTTAGGCACTGGCGGTGCTCCGTGGGCCTTTCATCTGGATAGAAGGCCACCTCCTGGTACCTGGTCGTGGCCGTCAGGGCTATCATGGTGCTGGGTGCGGAGTGCAAGGTGCAGTATAACAGTGCCACTGCCGATCACATCATGACAACCTGGGTCTTGGCAGTGTCATGCTCCAGCCTCATGTCACGGTACTACTTGAGTCGAGCATCAGCCTTTACGCTGTCAGCGCCACGTCGTATATGTATGCGATTGATGCCCGTAGAATATGCGAATTGAAGTTCGCACGGTTTGGTTACCCAGACGAAATTGTTTCAGATAATAATCCATTCGCCAGTAAAACATTCAAGGAGTACTTAACTGTGAACGATGTAATTTTGACAAGTAGCCCTAATTACGCTCAAGGACACGCTCTAGCAGAAACTGGAGTAAAGCTCGTTAAGAACATGTCGAGTAAGTGCGAGAAGAAAGGTCAAAATCTTCATACTCCCCTACTTCATTACAGAAATATGTAGATTCCTAGTATTGACTACTCTCCCAGTCGGATGTTACTAGATCGATGACTAAAGGATGTGCTCCATTTTAAGAGATCGGATCTAATAATCAATCCAATAGCAGTTACGCAGATACGACAGAGTAGCGCTCAGTCCCAAAAACGATATTATGATCGCGGTACTAAAAAATTACCGGATGTTGTTGAATACGATCAGGTCATTTGTCGGCATAAGAATTCTTGGTGCCGTGGACATGTGGTGAGCAAAGCTCAGACTCCTAGAGCATGGCTTGAAAAGAGTAATAATAATACCACGTACAGGAAAAATAGGCGAGATTTCATTGTGATTAAATCAAACGAGCATCACACGAGGAAAAAGGTAGAAAGCGGAACATAACACAATTCATCTCCTCCCCGATCTTATCAACTTGGTCTTGGTGCGCAATCGTGGTACTATCAACTGGCGTCTTGTCGAGGTCAGGTTCAAGTCTTCCCAAACCCTGTAACACGCCCTCTACTTGAAGACAGTCAAACATAGCTCCGAAGGACATTTAACCTCAGTTTTTCCCAACATCTCAACATTTCCGTTTTGGATCCGATAATCCTTATACCTGCGAATCGTCCGGCTCTAAACGCTTGGAGTTCCCCAAGCGCCTCAAAATGCCCCACCTCTGGGATTACCGTTCATACTTGTCACTTCACAACATAGCCTTCAGATTCCAATACCACAAAACACAATAGAGGCCCCGACTAACGAGCTTTCATATCTCAAATACTTACCGTCCCCATCCAGTCACCCCTCCACTGGTCACAACCATCCTCCGTACGAAACCAACCAATCGGAAAAATTTATACCCCTTCCAAAGCGACGGTTTCCCCCCCTGTCACCGCACTCAGAACGATTTTATCTTATGTTATGTTAACTCACTTCTCCTCTGTACATTCAAGTGTTCGAACCTTGTTGTAACTTCAACTCTCCAAATAGACGTTTTCTTTAAACCGTGTTCATTTAAGTCTATCCTGGTCAAAACATTTTGTCCTCCGGGCCGGATAGACAAACAGTATTTTCGCGGCTGAAGCATTCCGGGTCCAGCGCGAAAAGTGATCACTCTCCTGTACGAAGCTGTATCAAGATGGTATACACACGAACTGGGGCTGGCGTGGCCGATGAAGAACTTGACGACTTCTCACCTACACTGGACCACAAAGCCGATGTCCATCAAAGCTCTGCAAACCACACGCCTCTAGCTACATCGGAAAACTCAGGGGAAGTAAGTTATAACTTTCATCTCCCGCCAGACTTCGTCATCAATGACTCAACGTGCAGGCTCTTCTGTTACTCTCGGAAGCTATACAATATAGAACGCTCTGCTGTTCATCTGGACACGTCCTCAGCCTCTGCTGCAGTTGATGCCAGGTATTGGCTCCGCTTCTTCGCCGAACCCCGAGAAGAATTCACCGAGGTTGAGAATTACGGGTTCGGAATCGGCGATGCGGTTCTCGCCACTAAATGGATGGACAAAATCACTTCCCAATTAGTGGAAACGAATCGCATAATTGAACTTCGCATGTGCCCGCTGATTCCTTTATCTGTTGACTGTCATCAGAAAGGGGTCCCAGTGAAGAGACAACCTGAGCGGCCGACTTCTCAAGACGCTTTAATAATAGCGATGAAGCATCACAATTTTTTAGCTGGGACCATACAGATGTTTTCTGGAAACATCACGGAATTCCATAGTTTCCGCTCGAGTTTCGAGAATGCTGCTCACCATCTAGACGTTCCGACAGCTAAAAAACTGGCTTGCCTCAAAGAACACTTGTCAGGGTACCCCTTATCAATCGTTGAACATATTGGCAATACAGATGCCGACTACGAGAGGGCTTACGAGGCACTAGTCGGCGAATATACCGGAAAAAGAAGAACGGCTATGGCAACATTCAAGGTTATTCACGAAACTGCTCCGTTGAAACCAAACCCTGATGCAGACGACCTCAGCTGCTTTATCTCTAAGCTCAACGATACGAGGAATGAACATCACCGTCCCAGGCGACTTCAGAGGCTTTTACGTTGCATACTCGAAACTCTCTCCCGATCTTTGTGAAGAGTTCCAGAAAGCATTCCCGGATCGTGACAATATACCCACGTTTCAAGACCTGATGAAGTTCATGGACCAACAGAACGATCAGCGCCGAGCCCGAAGCATTTTCAACGATCAGCGGAGAAGAACTGCCACCCCACCGAGAGGAAGGTTTGGTGCTTTTAGGAACTCCTTCGCTGCTCTTCAGGACGATGGTGAGTCTTATGACCCCGTAGAATTGGCAAATGTCGAATTGTGTAACGCCAATAATTTTGCTTCTAGTCTTAGCGCTAATCAGGGTAACAAAGGTAGGCACAATTTCCAAAATACGAGTAATACTAACAGTCATAATTCTCTAAATATGTACAGTTCTGAGGTGCGTGGCTTTCAAAAACCTGTTGCAGTAGGTTCCCCCCAAATCCGATTCCCTTGCCAAATTTGCAAGGGATTACACGCACTAAGAAAGTGTCCCGAGTTCGGACGCATGTCAGTTGTTGCGCGTAGGGACTTGGTAAAAAGTTGCAATCTTAGCTGGAACTGTTTGGCGAGCACGCACGCCGTTAGAAACTGCCCCTCTAATTCAAACTGCTTCCATTGCAACGGCCGTCATCACACCTTCCTCCACCTTAATGACTACATCAATCCCAACTCCGTCAACAAATCTCAGCACTCCTCAACCGCATGTCCTGATCCCCAGACCGGACAAACTCATCTTCAAACATCAAATCGTTACCACACTCTTCAAAATCCCGTAAACTGGACTTTCGCACGCGACCCGTTAAGATCACCCCCTGGACCTTCCGCTCCTGCTTCCCAATCACTAGGAAACGCCCATTCCCCTGCTTCTATTTCTTCTTACTACTCCTAAAATCAGGTAGCGATAGGGAATGACACGGAAGCATGGGGTCTCTGGCCTTCTCTCCCAGGGGCCACGACTAACGTTCCCCCACCGCATTTGAGGGAGGCAGACCCCTGAATCACATCAGCTCACCTCCACCAACAACCTCGTTGGATCCCACGCAAGTAGATTAGCGGTATGGCCGACCGATGCCTTTCAATCGAACCAACTTCGTTGCAAAGACATCTTCCCTTTCGACTCTTCGACACACTCCTCTAGATCTAGCAATAATCCCCACAGCGGAAATTTCGATTCGCAACGCTGGTGGTAAACGGTATCGGTCTAGGACCATACTGGATACTGGTAGTGAGCTGAACCTGATAACACAGGAAGCTGCTCTCAGAACTGGCATGATAATCCTCCCCTCGCCGCCTATCAGCATTTCTGGTGTTGGAGGCATCTCTAGCTCAACAATTCTCGGAACCACTTCCCTTTGGCTTCGTCAACCTACTCGACCCGACCTTTACATAACTCTTCGCGTTATCACCAGGGCTACCAATGATATCCCAACTTCTCCCTTGCCGCACCACCTTTGGCCGCACTTCAACTCCTTAGAGCTTGCTGACCCCAAGTACTTCCAACCTCAGCCAGTGGAGATCATTTTCGGTAGCTCCGTATTCGAGTCAGTTGACTTTCAAACTGTAATATATCCAATTCGAGGGTCTCCCACGGCACGCAGGACTAAACTAGGATGGGTCATCACGGGCAGCTACTTCACCCCTTTCCAAAAGAAACCCGTAAGCTTCCACCCACCCGTTCTGGAACACACAGACAAACTGAACGCCATTTGTCGCACTAATCCTTCAACGAACTCTATTGAAGAACTCGTGGCTGATCCCTCCTCAAGCTTAATTCCGACCCCACCTCCTTTTCAATCTGATCATCTCCCCACCTCAACTACCAGACCTAACCATTCTCTGATAAAGATGCTTCCACTCCTCCCTCATAAACCATGTTTTGTGGCAGTGCCAGTGCCGTCAAGATACACATATCATCTCTCCCATGCGCTCAGCCCCTCAACACACCTACTAGAAAAGCAGACTGCGAACTTCATCACCTCTTAGCACGCCTCTTTCAGCTCGAGACATCCCCGACTAGGAGCCAACTTACTCCAGAGGAACTAAAGGCTGAGAAAATATTCACTCCCACTACCAGCCGCCTTCCTGATGGTCGCTATGTAGTAGCCTTACCCTTCAAACACTAACCATCTCTCCTTGAGGATTCCCGCGCCGCAGCTCTTCAACAATTATTTAAAATTGAAAGTAAGATGCGTCGTAAGCCGGAATTGCGAACTGCATATAACCAGTTCATGGACGACTACCTGGTTCAAGGCCACATGGAACCCACTGCTCGTCCTCCTACGGGAACTCCTAAGTATTATTTGCCGCATCACGCTGTACATCGACAGGGTGACCCATCCAACAAGATAAGGGTAGTTTTTAATGCCTCACAGCCATCCACCTCGAGTTACTCCTTAAACGATTTACTTTTATCAGGTCCCCGTCTGCAGCTAGACATTGGTGACGTTGTCACTCGGTTCCGTATGAATCGCTACGTTTTCACCGCAGACATACGTCAAATGTTCAGGCAAGTCCGACACAGGGAAAATGACTCAGACTTTTTGCGCATCTTATGGAGATTCAACCCCAACGATCCCATCACTGACTACTGGCTGAAAACTGTCACTTACGGAACAACCTCGGCCCCGTGGCTATCCGGGCGAGTACTGAGGGATTTGGCCCCAAAGCGTGCCGATTCCCACCCTCATGCATCTCAAATACTACGTGAGAAGACGACGTTGATGATGTTAACGGAGGTTCAAACTCTGTTAGTACTGCTCTCCACGTACGGAATGAGTTATGCCATCTTCTTTCACTAGCTTGTCTCAAGCTTCACAAGTGGGCCTCAAACCACCCTGATCTTCTCCAGGGAATTCCTCGTGATGATATCCTCCCTCCCTCCGAACCCTTGGAGTTCAGCTCTAACATTGATGATTCGATGGGGGCGCCACCACTCAAGTTACTGGAACTGTGTTGGGATCCTTCATCTGACACATTTTTCTAGAGGCTGGCAGCTAGCAGTAATGTTCACACAAAGCGAGAACTCATTTCCCAAATGGCGAAGATCTATGATCCACTGGGCTGGTTAATTCCCGTAATTGTGTACGCAAGAGTTATTTCTCGTCCGATCGCCCAGGCTCATTTTCAGTGGAACGCACCTTTGCCACCGGATACGATCATTACTTGGAACAAGCTTCAGACCCAGCTTCCCCTTCTTGCTGGTTTACATATTCCCCGACATGTGCCGACTTATCTAATTGGCTTTGCAGATGCTTCAGAACTGGTGTATCTCGTAGTTGTCCGTGCCCCTCAGAATGTTTCTAGACTCATATCAGCAAAGGCAAGGATGTCTCCAATAGGTAAAAACACCACAACCATCCCCAGACTGGAACTGTGTGCAGCCCAACTTCTCGCTAAGCTGATGTCCAAAGTGCCCCACCCAAGGTGTCCAGGTGTGTGAGGTGTGTCCCTTATCCCCAAAACTCAGCACTGAACACATACTAGCATTTTCAGACTCCACGATAACACTCTCGTGGCTGACCGCTTCGCCAGCTCAACATGGAAAACCTTCGTGGGGAATCGGGTCTCTGACACTCTGTCTCACATACCAGCTCAGCAGTGGTTTCATGTGGGAACCTCCGAAAATCCAGCCGATGTTGCCTCGCGAGTGCTCACACCTCAGCAACTTCTTGATCACCGTCAGTGGATGAAAGGGCCAGCCTGGATTAAACAATCACCTATGAGTGGCCCCTTGTTCGAGTTCGTCCTGAATTGTCTAACCCTAATGTCACGTTTGAAGTTCGCCCAAACACACCAGTTTCCTTAAGCATGACTCCTGTTTATGACGATACGTTTCATCTGCTTGAAGAACGTCGCTCCTCTTTTGTCTCACTCCGCAACATAACCGCCTGGATACATAGATTCACTGCACCGGCTCGAACATCCTCTGAACCCACACTTCGTCAACGCCGCTCTCTCATACTTTCACTAATGTCGCAGCGCACTACAATATCTGCCTCCATCCAGTCACACGTACCTCCCCTTACTCTTGCCGAGTCGAAGGAAGCACAACGTATCTTGGTCCGCCGCGCTCAGCTCCATGCCCTCAGTCTCCAGCTGAAGGAAGCTCGTTCAGGCTCCATCAAATCCCATCTTGGTAAATCCTTAGCCTATTTTATTAGCTCCGAGGACAATATTCTACGGGTAGGGGGGCGATTGGCCTCATCAAATTTAGACTTTGACGCCCGGCACCCCATACTATTGCCATCCTATCATTATCTGACCTGTCTCCTAATCAATGAAGCTCACATCTCCAACCTCCATACTGGGCCCTCCTCCACCCTAGCTTTCCTCTGTAGGAAGTATTGGATTGTGGATGGAAAACGAGTTGTCCGGCATCAGCTGTCCCAGTGCAACAAGTGCTTCTCCTACCGCCCTACACCATTCTAACCACCAATGGGTCAGCTCCCCTCCTCTCGAACAAAGCCAACAGCACCATTCCAAATAGTTGGTGTGGATTATGCGGGACCATTCACCCTTACATCATCCTTTCGATCATCATCACGTTCAACCCAGAGCAAAACACGCCAGGCTTACATGGTAGTCTTTGTTGGTTTCACCACCAAAGCAGTGCACCTTGAGTTTGCTACTTCCCTCTCCACTCCGGCCTTCATCTCGGCCTATCGCAGATTCTGTGACTGTCGAGGAAATCCAAGTGCCATATACTCCGATAATGGAACAAATTTTGTTGGGGCTGCTGGCCAACTCCGCCGTCTTCGATGCCTCCTCTCTTCCGAAGTCTACAAAACTGCTGTCAATAGGGAAAGCCTCGCACATGGGACACAATGGCACTTCATTACCCCTGCCGCTCCACATTTTGGTGGACTCTGGGAAGCAGCAGTGAAATCAGCAAACGATTACTTCACATGGGGCTTCGAAACCAGGTTCTGACCTAGGAGTGTTTAATTTCCATTGGTAGGTGTTTCCACGTCCCCAGACGACCTGCACTTCCTGACTCCTGGACACTTCTTAATTTTATGTCCCATAATCTCTGAACCATCACCATCAGACCACACGCAACTTTGCATAACCCCTCTGGCAGCTCAGTGACACCCTCAAACGAGACAATGCCGACTCCTCCACCATTGCCCCCTCCACCACTTTGTTCTGACAACTCTCTGGATGCAAGTCACAATTTGGGATCAAGGTACAAACAAGTGATTCAGCTGACCAAATCCTTCTGGAAGAGATGGACAGTGGAGTATCTCACAACTCTACAAGATAGGACAAAGCGGGGTAATACACAGACAGGGATCAATCCTTCTCCCGGGCAAGTAGTGATACTCATGGAACCTAATCTTCCAGTAACACTCTGGAGATTGGGGCGTATCACCCGTCTTATCCACGATAGATCAGACATATCTCCAGTAGCTGAAGTAGCTACCTTATCTGGCTCCCTCACACGTCCACTGAGGAAATTATGTCCCCTTCCTACCCAGTAATATCCTGCGATGTCATCATCACAGCGCGGGGGAATATGTTTTGAGCAAGCGTCAAAATACAGTGACCTCAGTTTTTCCCAACATCTCAACATTTCCGTTTTGGATCCAATAATCCTTATACCTGCGAGTCGTCCGGCTCTAAACGCTTGGAGTTCCCCTAGCGCCTCAAAATGCCCCACCTCTGGGATTACCGTTCCTACTTGTCACTTCACAACAATAGCCTTCAGATTCCAATACCACAAAACACTATAGAACCCCCAACTAACGAGCTTTCATATCTCAAATACTTACCGTCCCCATCCAGTCACCCCTCCACTGGTCACAACCATCCTCCATACGAAACCAACCAATCGGAAGAATTTATACCCCTTCCAAAGCGATGGTTTCCCCCCCTGTCACCGCACTCAGAACGATTTTATCTTATGTTATGTTAACTCACTTCTCCTCTGTACATTCAAGTATTCGAACCTTGTTGTTTACTTCAACTCTCCAATTACACGTTGTGTGCTTCTTTAAACCGTGTTCATTTAAGTATATCCTGGTCAAAACACGTGGAATTGAGTGCCGTTAATCCACTCCAAGAAGGTCTGTACTGTCCTGAAGAAACCCAGTCATGCACAACACGTAAGTCAGCTTCTCTCTAATGCGCAAGCCTCCAATCGTCTTCATTGATCGTCTCCAAACGTATCCTTCTTTTTTCTTGTCTAATACAGTAAGAACAACCACTCTGTGCACATGGGCGTCCGGAGGTAGCATCTTCTTTATGATGAGAAGTCCCCCGTCGATGTTGAATGCGGTAACATGAAAGTATCTGTAACTGTTGGGTGTACAAGAGGGGGAGCTTGAGGATAGAAATAAAAATGAAACTCGATGAGCGTGAGGAGGACTGTATTATGAGTAAGGAATTGAGTTCAGTTATATTTGAGCTGAGATCTTGAATAAAAGGGCGACACAAGGCTAGTACTCGGAACGTGTGAACTGGCGCTGAAAACTGCTTGGGAGTGTGAGAAGTTACTAGGCTGAGAGTTGGAAGCAGAATGATTTGGAAGTGGTCAGTCGTGGAGAGAAATGTGAAATTGGGGAGAAGGAAATAAGGAAAGGGGAAAAAACCCACAACTCTAGGAAACAACCGACCCCAGCAGAGGGGTTCCCGCAGCTACGAGGGGCAGGTATTGAAGTAGACGGAGACAATGACTGAGGAAGTCTGAGTTCGATGACTCGAACCATACTCGCTTTGCGTCGAACATACTTCGCTGCGCTGCGACAGCAGGATAACCCTTGAAGGGGGGTCACACTGGTGAGTGGTAAAGAGGCTAGTACACATGAGGGCTGAGCAAGAGGACGTGGTAGAGCTGGGCTACTTGATGAACGAGAGCACAGGGTGATGAGGTTAGGTGTGAGATAATGATGTGGTGGTGAGTTGAGCAGGACAATGGAGAACATATGAGGTGCAAAAATGGGAGGATGAATGAGCGATCACACAAGGAAGCACAGGAAGTGGCCAAGGAGAATGAAGGAGAGTAGGAGTGCACAGGCATAAAGAGAGAAGTTCTAAGGTGTGGTGACACTGGGGAGAGACAGATAGGGGGAGGTTACCTAGGGGGGGGGGGAGTAAGGAAGGCACACTAAGGTGGTGAAAGATGGAGAAAGCACTCTTGGGAGGTGCGAACAGAGGCAGGCTTGGGTGGTGCAAACAGGGGAAGGCACTGTTGGGTGGTACAAATAGAGAGGAAGGTACACTTGGGTGGTGCATATAGAGAGAAAGGCATGCTTGGGTGGTGCGAATAGGGAGGAAGCAAGCTTTGGTGGTGCAAATAGGGAGGAAGGCACGCTTGGGTCGTGGAGATGGAGCTAGCACAATGGGGTAGTGCATGTATGAGAAAGTACACTGCAGTGGTGCAGCAAATAGGGCTCACCCTGCAGTCGGGGGTCCAGAATACCGCTGAACTATTCCCTGCGTGTCGTATGAGCTGACTAAAAGGGACACACCTTACACTTCTTCCACATACATGACCTCTGGGCTTCAGTGTCTCGAGCTACATGGTCATCTGGGAACGCCTTCTCAAGGAGGGTTCCCAGTGAACTTTTGATGCTGCAGGCCCAGCCTGACTCATTTTGCATCGCAGCTAAGACCTGCTCTACGTTTGCTTTTCCTTTGGAGGACTTGTAAGGAGCTCTCCGCTTCCACAAAATTTCGCCAGCCTTGCCGTTTGGCTCGTTTGATGGCGCGGTGGAAGGACTTCTTCTCTTGGATGAAGGCAGTTCGGAGTGTGGCTCTGGCATCAGGGTCACGAGTGTTTTGGTACATCCTTCTGGCTCTATTTACACTTTGCTTGAGGGGATTAAGTTCCTCAGTCCACCATGGGACTTTGATCGCCCTGTGCTTCTGTTGCCCAAGTACAGAGAGCCCAGCAGAGTGCAGTGCTGTGGTAAATATGTCCACTTTGCTGTCCACCTCGTCAGGTGTGGACGCTTGCACTTTTAGCACGCAGTTCACCTTCCAGTACCCTACAGAATTGCTTTTCACTCGTGTCTTTGTACAGGATGTTGTCATCTGTGATGGCAAAGTCAATAACCATGTGATCGCTCTGCATTGCACCTGGTACGACTCGAGGGTCTTCTCAGGAAACTCATGGAGACTGACTGCGAGCCTATGTGGATGACTTGACTGTGCTGATCTTTGCAGAGTCAGTCCGCCAAATTGAAGAAAAAACCCACCACGCGCTGCGCACTGTCAATCAATGGTGCGAGCATGTCAAGATGCAGGTGGCTGAGGAAAAAACCCAGCTAATCCTCTTGAAAGGGAAAGTGAATAATCCACCCACAATACGCTTTGGCGGCCACAGGCTCCTTTTTGAAAAGCACGTCCAGTATTTCGGAGTGAATATAGGTGAGAGGTGGGGTTTCAACCAACACCTCCAGTCCCTTAAAGGCACTACCATGGCGAGGTTTACCTCACTGCGTGTCATTACTATGGCCACTTAGGGTGTGTGTTACCATGACACTATCCTCATGTATAAGGCCATCTATCTAGGCGTGATTGGCTACTGCCCCGTTGTCTGGGGTAGCAAATTAACAGTCATTCTGAAGAGAGTATTGGCCCAATCCCAGAAAGCTGTGCTGCTGTGACTCACCAAGGCCTACAAGACTGTATCAACAGAAGCACACCAGGTGATCACTGGTCAGTTACTAGTTGACTTAGCCGTTGAGTGCATGGTTGACGAGTGGAGAGTGAAACGGGAGCTTCCCTCGCTTTGGGCTGAACTCTGTGCGGATCTCACCACAGAACAGAAACTTGCCACCATCGACGAATGGGCTCTACAGAAATGGCAAGCAAGATGGGAATCCTCATCAAAGGAACGTGACACGCATGAGTTCTTCCCCAACATCCGCGAACGTCTTTCAAGAAAATGGGTGGAGCCAGAACACTGGACGAGCCAGTTCCTCATGGGACATGGTGACTTCAATGCGCGGCTCCACATCTTTTCTCTGAAAGACTCTCCATTATGCACGTCTTGCGCCTCCAGTGCAGAGGAAACAAGAAACCATGTGCTGCTCCACTGTAGTTTCTACAATAGTGAGCGACGGTTGTTGGGAGGGCAAACGAACTTAGCAGCATTGACAGCTACAAAGCAAGCCTATAACCATTTTGCAAAGTTCGCGAAGAAACGTGGTCATAGTTGATCTGTCGTTTTGAAACTTGCCACCCAAGTAAATAGTTAGATCAGGTAGGAAACCAGATTAAGAACTCCTCCCAGATGGTACGGGATTCCTCAGGAGGTCACCTCCGCGTGGTCACACACGGGCAACAGCTCTCTACCGGGAGACTGGCTAACGACCAAATACCGGACGTACCTCCACAGGTCTGAGTTCGGTGGATGCTGCAGGGGCCGGCCTCTTGCATATTAGTGAAACCGCAACTCCATGACTGATATAACCCTCGCCGAGGGTTTAGGTACAGTCATCAAATAAGGAAACAGACCTGGTGCAAACAGGGGAAGGCACTCTTGGGCGACTTGTGTGACTGGAGAAGTCTGAGGTCAAAGACTCGAACCGATTTGGCGCTTTGTGTCGAACAATGACCATCAAGCAAGTTGGTCATCAGGCTCCTTGAATTAGCACTGACGATTGGAACTGCGAAAAGCTGTTTTCTCCCAGTCCTCGTTGGTCATTGGAACTTTCCAGTAAACAGACTGGGGATCAAGCGTAGAGAACCATCCTCTGCCAGCCTTGGCTCCTGTTACCCCATCAATTTTCGGAAGTGGGTATGACTCTTCCCTCGTCACTGCGATAGGTTTGCGATAATCTACACAAAACCATGATGACCCATCCTTCTTGGTGACCAGCACAATGGGACTGGCTACGGACTAGATGACGCTTCTATTATACCCGTATCTTCCACATCCCACACCAAACTATCTACCTCAGTTAGTTGATGTGGCCGGACACATCTACCGTATCACCTTCGAAACACCAACCATAAAAAAACACAACGTACCAGAGTGCTGGTAGGGACCCCAAGCCAAGTATGCATTCCTCATGGATGCCTGCGACCACAGTTGAATGCTGTCGAGATCATCCATTACCTAAATGGGTAATGTGAGTGTATGTGAGTGTCTGTGAAAGCGATTTGCGAACACGGCTTAACAAAATCAGCTCAAACTTGATATCTAGCCAGCAGGTCACCATGGGACACCAAAATAAGGGTGTGGGCCAAACTAACTACAGTTAGCACAGTGATCAAAAAACTAAACTTTTTCTCAGAAACGGCGCCAATGATTTTGATTGAATTTCTTGTATAGGCAGCTCAAAATATCAAGACAATATCATAAAATTCTCATCCGTGGGAAAATGTCAATAGCAGCACAATAAATTACCAAACATTTGGACGATAATCGATTTTAGCGCAGTTTTTTCTTTATAAACTCCACTCATATGCTTTTAGAATCTTCAGAAAAATTCAGGTGGCAGTTCAATCAAGTACCTGAGCGTTTAATAACGCTCATTAAATAAGGGGGCTACTCCAGGAATTCCGGAATTTCTATCACTGCCGTTTCCCTTACCACCCATTTCTCAACGCTTACCCGATAGCTCTGGAAAAATTATTATTATCCTTCTCAAAAAATTGTGTGTACAGCCTGCATACGAATGTGCACAAATCGCCCAATAATGGTCAGGGCATGAGAGCGAGCAGCACAATACCGTGAAGTATTCCTGAACTGGAAGTTCTACCGCTTTCTGTCATTAAGTAGTGTTCTGCCTAGTTCAAATGAACTGTGAAATATATATTTAATTAGCAGCAGCTGCCATGAAAACCAGTAAATTTATATAGAGCTATGGAAAGTTTTGTGATGCGGCGTACCTGATATTTTAACTTTAAAGCATGCGGCCAACAAAGAAGATACGTGGATTTCATTGCCACATGCAATTCAGAAGGTCGAAGAACAACCAAACCCGTTTATTTATTTATTTCCAATATATCGATAGCGATTAATTCCAGGATCCGAGAACCGTAGGCCTTGTCAAAAATGCCAAGCTCGTTTCTGGTTTCCATAACAAACACAAATCATTGGCATGGTCGGCATTCTGACGCGATATTAGTTTGGGTGTGAGTATTTAAGAGTGAACAAGGAAGGGGGCTCTGTACGTGAACTGGGTGCGTGGAGAACTAGATTGGAGATAGAATGAGTAGAGTTATTAGTAGCATGAAGCATGAGAGCTGATAGATGTGTTTATTAATCTGCGTTTAGTTTTGGAAGAACTGAGAAAGTTAAAGAGGGAGTAAATTGAGTGGTGGGAAGAGGATATTTTGGAAAGTAGAAAGACCACGTGTTGTGTTTCCAGCTTAGGAAAAAACTGAATGGGCAGGTCGGACTTTCCTGCAGCTACAGACAGAAGGGTTCAGGTCAGGAAAGAATTGAGTAAGACTCAAACATAATTTTAATCGGTAAGCTAATGATTCTAATTGGCGTTTTTTCCGTTCTCGTCTTACGACTCTCCAAGTTAAGAATCTGTCACTCATTTCCTTTTCCTTCGCGTCCGATACAATAGAAACGATGTTGCTTCGCTAATTCAGGCTCGTGCTCTCCCGAAATCCGTGCGGCGAGCTCAAATTGGATTTCCCATAGTTTAAACCCCCATCTTCATTTTCCACTGCATAACTTCATCCCCTGTTATTCCAAGCTGGACTTGAACATTTTCGGTAACAACACTACATTCACACCTTTTAGTCAAATTCCATCTCATTCTGCCGTTTCATTTCGATTCAACGATTCCGCCATACCAAAGAGAAATTAGCATAAATTTTATGCTTTTAGTTAACACAGTTGATTAACAAATAATGGATGCTAAAAGAAAAGAATCAACTTCTCAACCAAGGAGAAAGTAATGTTAAAGGAGCTGGTAGTAGAAAATAAAATTCGGATGCTGCGACTGATGCAGCAGAAAACAGAAGAGGAAGAGATTGCTGCAGAATTCAGCATGAAAGTAAATAGTAGAAAAGTAGTATGTTGTAATCAAGTTGACTTGGGTAGCTATGTAATGATATTCCTAGTCGAAATATGGGTGCAATCGATACACCCAACTACATCAAGGTAATACGCGATTTAGAAGTCATTTTTCAAATCATATAGGTTTCTTGGAAATGTAACTAACTTCCAAAGGTGGAGTGCTATAAATCCATGATTCGTCTAGCTTAACGACCTAGAAACGACCTTCGCCTCCACACTCAATTGAAAGTACATAAAAATATTGCAAGCAGTATTGCGACAAAAACTCATTTTCGACTTCACGGGAACTGCTTAAAAAATATTTCTTATTATTTTAGTTCCATACACAAAACGTGTTTCCATAAATAAATGTTGCTTTTCTACACAGAGCGAGAATGTATTTTCTCTAGGTTACTGTCAGGTTAGTTTTGTTTGAAGGCATACTATACCGCACCTATAATGCCTAACTATATGGTCTTTTTAGGTTTTCCTCCTCCGATGTGATTTGCATCACTGAATTGGGTCATACATTTAGATAGGGGGTTTTCAGTGAGTCAAAACCCTCCCGCAGTTGATGGTGTATACAACTTCGATGATTTTTGGTTCGCCCCATAATAAGTAATTAGCTACTTTGATATTCTGTTGTACAGGGAAGGAACACCTGCGATTCCGACCGCCGACGACCGCCCATATGCTGCCATTTTCGTTGCCGTTTTAAACTTGCTGATTTATAGACTAAAGTTTATATAATCCATACTATTAATTATAATTTTTGTATACGTTTGATGTTACATTTTAGAAGTTCAACCGAACTTCAGTTGACGACGCGAATACGGCGAACGCAGTTGTTCATCAAGCGCCCAGCGGGCTACCGTTTTCAGCCTCACTTTTCGTTTGGTTAGATCAGAGTTCCCCAAACTTTTTTGTGTCGTAGACCCCTTGCCATGTTTTTCCGAGTTATGTAGACCCCCCTTACTTACCTGATATTGATTTCCTGTAAATTTCTAATTGTTGAGAAGTTTAGTGTTAAAAAAAACGTAAAAACACATTTTAATTTATACATTAATTGAATTTAAATTACAACTACTCAAAATAAAATTTTGTATCTGTTATGTAAAATATACGTATCATAAAATAAACTATAAATAAAATAACATAAGCAATAAATCAATATTTTTAGTGAGAAGGACCTGATGCTTAAATAATAAATTTTTGTAAGGGTTAATCTTAAATCTCCTCGGCTAATGTTGTCTTGTCTGTTTCTTTTTTTCGTTAAGAGATTGGTAACAGCGCTGAACTCCCTTTCCACTAGGTACGACGATGGAAAGGAAATTAAAAATTTCCTCGCTATATTCCATAATACGGGATAAGTAACGGGTATGTTGTTTTGCAGCGAGACTTGCTGATATACGTTTTTAAACTGAACCTCAAGTTCTTCGTTTGAACTTAGTTCAGTCAGTTCCTCTTGTATTATGACATTCGTTTCTTCTTCTATGTCACCATATGGATTAATTATCCATGGTGGTATTACCATAGTCAAAATATCATCAAACCCAGATTCAAAATCTGAATAGAGGGCATTTAAATGTTGAACGTAAGTTGAAACGTCGTCTTCCTGGCAGTTTGTCTGTGACAAATTGGGGAACCAGGAAAATTCGCCCCGTCCAATATTTTGCTTCATTAGTTTAACTCTGGCAAGAAACACTGATAAGATGGACTTTGTTTTAATCAAATTTAAACTGTTGCCTTGTAATTGCAAATTATCCATATTAATTTTTTTAAACAAATCTGTTAAATAGGCGATGTCTGTTTTCCTCTTCATTAAATTCTCTTTTAAAATTTTATCTTTAGTATCCAGAAATTCTAAAATAGTCTCAAAAAGTGCAAAAAAATCTTGTCAAACATAAGCCTTTCGACAGTCAGCGTACTTCAGTGTGAAGGAGTAATTGATGAAAGTCTTCGTCATTTTCTTCACACAACTGCGCAAATAACTGCGTATTCAACGCGTTGCTTCGGATTCGGTTTACTGCATCAATGACTAAATGAAGTGATTCATGCAATCTAACACTCACGTTTTTAGCAACTAAATGTTGTCGATGGATGACGCAATGTATTGCTAACACCCCTGACACATTTTGTTTCAAATAGCTTATAAATCCACGATAACGTCCAACCATGGCAGGTGCTCCATCTGTAGCTACTGATATTATATTTGATAAAGGAATTGCTTTTTCAATGAAGTAATCCTTTAAAACATGAAATATTGATTCACCTTTAGTGTCGGTTACCAAAGTTCTTGCCTTCGAGGCGTTTCATGTTCTGATGTGCCAGTCTTTCATGATAGATTTGGGCTAGGTTCATCCTGTCAACTGAACAGACATTCAAAAAGTTTTCGGGTATCAGATTTTGACATCAAGTTCATATAACCCTGTATTCCAAGACCGTTTTCCCTTCAAAATTATCTCATATCCCACTAAAAATTCACAACTTTCAGTATAAGAAACAAATTTACTGTTAGAAACGTTGTCTTGCACAGACAGAGAGGAAAAAAGATTTTTCATTATATCTGGAACAAACCAGACGTCAGACAACATTATTTTCCGCTTGAAGCCATTTACTGCAGCCTCCATTACAATGCTACCCTTACCTACGGCCTTCACAGCGTTACCGTTGGCTGTTCTCACATTATGCTCAACTGAAAAATTTTCAAATGAAGTGAAAAATTCTTTGGTATGAATTATATGCCTCGTAGCACCACTGTCCACATATCATGAATTTGACTTACTCAGACAGGAAACTACCTCGGATGTTTCTGCACTCAACGTAATGTCATTTACGTTTGAAGTGAACGTCTTGTTTTTTTATTTGAATGGCTTACACATAGCTGATTTTGAAGAAGACGGATGTTGCCCACTCCATTTTACAGGTCTTGGTAGTCTTCCATCAGCTATCCAGTATCTGCAAACTTGAATCTTATGGTTATTCTTTCCACAATAATTACAAATAATTTTTTTGAGCGAAGTATTCTTATTGTTATTGAAAATATTATTGATTCTAGTTGTCAACACATCTTCATCATGTTGCTCTTCAAGTTTTTGAGTTCAGAGCTCTTTCGTGAGCGCATAATTGAGAAGTCAAGTTTTCAATTGTTCTCTCAGTCTTAGACATCATCATCCAACTGGACTTGAATGAAAAATAGTCGTTTGGCAAAGTTTCAAGTATTTTGCACATGTGAAACACATCAGGAAGTCTACATGTACAGTTGTTGTTACTAAGTTGCACTTATTCTTTGAGTTGATTCCACAAATTTTTAAGTTTAGACAACAACGTGGGCATGTCATCATTTTCATCACGCTTATAACTAAAAAATTGCGAACATAACTCAAAAGACTTATCATCAGCAGTCCCGTCAAAGAGTCGGTGAAGCTCTTGCCATGCGTCGTATCCTTTTGAAAAACGCATAATTTTCTGGATGTTTTCATCACCGAGATTATTCATTATGACAATCATCGCTGTACTGTTCGCAGTGGCAAATTTTTGCTTTTCCGTTTCGTAGGCAGCCAGCTCCGTAACAGTCGCTTCATGCAATGGCGAGGCAGGCTCTTTCAAGGTTCCTTCAACAACTTCGAATGCATTTGGCAGACCTTGCAATAACGTAGTCATTTTGAATTTCCAAATTGTCCAATTCACTTTCCCGTTTAGGTCGCCGCCCACTTTCACTTTTGCTAAATCCATTGTCAATGTTCACTTCAATCACTATCAATGTTCAATAATTGTTCCTTGTTTACTATTCACGTAAACTGGTCCCATAAACAATTGAAAAATTATTAAAGACAAGAAACAAACATTTCAGTCACAAGTGAAAAATCATGAGCATTTCGTTTTTCTTTTAATAAAATATAAATACAACATGTTGTCATGCTTCAATCAACATGTGTTTCAGCCAGGATTCAAAAAATAATAATTTAGTGTAGACGCGTACTTCAAAAGACCCTTTGCAGGTTGTCATCGACCCCTAGGGGTCGATATAGACCACTTTGGGAATCACTGGGTTAGATGATATTCGGATTCGAACGGGGAAGTGCCGATTATTAGATTCATACGCGAACTCTATGTGTTTTTGATTTCTTCTTTACAGATTAGTTTCATGTTTTATATTTTACTTTTCTATAATAAATAATCAACCTATGTTATTGCTATGTACATATTAATCCAGTAGAGCGCAGCCAGTGAACGAATATCTGGTTTTGCATTAAACCTCTACGTCGCAAGAAGTGATCAGCCTTTCAAGCCGAGCGCAACATATGTGATTAACGGTCCAACAACTATTCTAAATTGCTCACCAGAATAAAAATAATAATAATTATAATAAAGAACACAACAGTTATATAGTAAGTTTGGCTATTTCCATGTTATGCATCTTCTTTATAGATACAATCATACATGAATCATTCATCCCTATAGTCCGAATCCTATAAATCAAAAACACAAAGAAAAAAGGCTTACGATTGACCACGCCTTAGTCCACCAATTCCCTCGATTTGGTTTATTTCGAATACCAGAATGACTCATTTCTCGTCCTCGCCCCCACGCGAATTTGATGGTTCAACGCATCTTTAGAAACGTATATGTGGAACAACTCGTAATTTCTGGTTACTCGAGAAAATTCGAAAGTGGAGCGTTTGTTTTTATTTACTGTAAATCATGAACACAAACGGAGAGTACAGCTTTCGTACAAGTACGCCACCACGAGGGACATTTTATGTCTTTTTCTTTAAACTAAACCTCGATTTCCTCCGATGCGATTCCTTATGAGTGATTGGAAACGTTGAGGCTGGCGGGCGCGAAAGAAACCTTTACACAAACGGTGGGTACAGCTTTCGCACAAGTACGCAACCACTAGGAACATTTTATCTTTTTTTTGCAATGATAACTACGTTTGATTGTGCTCGTTGATGGTTTCGATATAATGGCCGCGACAATTACAATTGACATCATCACTTAGTCACTGAGGTTACTAAAACAAGTGATGACATCAATTGCAATTGATGAGGCCATTATGTCGAAACCATCAACGAGCACAATCAAACGTAGTTTTGACATTTCATGTCTTTACTTTGCTACATAAACTCGAAAATGTAACGGCGAAGTGTAGTGGCCAAGCGTCACGAAATTTTTAACCTTCAGGCCGAGTGGACAAGGCAACAGTCTCCTATACCGGAGATTGTGGGTTCGAGTCCCGCCTGGGTTACGATTTTTTTTGACACTTTATGTCTTTAATGTAACGCGGGATATGTAACGGAGAAGCGTCACGAAATTTGTGTTGGGTTAAGTGCATGGTAACGTCTGTTACAAAATCTAACGCTTAGTAACATCACCTCAGTGACTAAGTGATGACATCAATTGCAATTCACGCGGCCGTTATATTGAAACCGTCAACGAGCACAATCAAACGTAGTTTTTAACAGATTTTTTTAAACAAATTTATTAAAGAAAAAGACATAAAATGTCCCTCGTGGTTGCGTACTTGTACGAAAGCTGTACCCACCGTTAGTGTTTCTTTTTACAGTTTTCTTTTCAAATGTACCTGCTGTCGAAGTGCGTTCCAGAATCGTTTTGCCCTCATATACAAAAAGTTTTCCGAAAATTTTTAATATTGGCACACATATCCACCGTTACTCATGCTACAACCCACTTCTGACCCCAGTTGTTACAAAGTGTTTGGAAACGTTTGGAGAACCGCTGACTCGGTCAAAAATTACTACGATTCCGAGCTCTGATCCCGTACTCCGAGTTTCTTCGGAATATGAATCTTCACCTTTGACCACTAGACTACGATCACTGGAGGTGCCTACAATGGGAGTCAGACCGTAAACCTCCCCTACTCCTCCCTCCAGGAGCAGCGGACGACTTCAATGAATGGATTATTGAGAGTCGGAGCGAATCCCCGGACAATCAGATCAAAGATTCGACGTACGATGGGGGACAAGGAAGGGCGCCTACTTTATTACGCCTCTCCGTCCTTTCCTTGTCCCCCCTCTTTGACTTGGCTAAAAGCTTTGCTATAGTCATTGTGTGGCCAATTACCATCACAAACAAAAACATGGTCGTTTTAGAAAAAAATTGGGCGTTTTAAATAAGATTTTTAACTTTTTTAAAAATGTTTATGAGAAATTCTTAAAAAATTTCTTCTGTATCTTTTTTTTTCCTCCGAGGGCATGCGGGACATGGTCCCTTCGTCACTGCAGCCCCACGTGGGCATATCCTTCCTTAGTAGAAGGCGTCGTACATACCCGCCCCCTTTATGAAGCCAAGTACGTCCTTCACCGCCGATTCCGCTATGATATGGGGCTCAATAATCCCCTGGGCAAAATATTTAAAGCGTTTGACTGCTAAGGCAGGGCACTCACATAGGATGTGCTCCGCCGTCTCGTCCTCCTCACCACTGAGTCTGGATTCCACCGCCTCTGAGATGCCCATCTTGTTGAGGTGATACCTGAGTGGGCAGTGTACGGTGAGGAAGCCTTCTGTATCTTATTCAAAACTGTACGTGACAGTTCCAATTTGGCAATAGAAAAGCGTAAGAAACGACCAGGATAGACCTTTGAGATATACTTAAGGTTGGGTGACCACAACGTCAAATAATAATATTTTCTTATAAGCTTAATACTTTCTCAAGTTTAAGAAATATTTCGGCTTAAGGTAGATCTAGGAATACATATGTAAGAAAAATCTAAACTTGAAAAATGTTTTAAGAAATTTCTCAACTTAAAGGAGGTTTGTGAATGCCAAGCCTTCCTTCAAGTTAAGATATTTCTTAAAAATATCTTATGGTGCGTCTCTGAATACAGCCCTAAAAACAACGAGGTTTGAGAGGTTTGCGTTATCGTGATTACCCTGCTGAACTCGAAGCAGACTTGGAGACTGATCGACAAACTTTGTAAATAGCTGTCATACTGCAAAGATTACAAAAATTGAGTTGTGATGACATTGTCAATGTCGATTTTGTTGTGACTAACGTCAAGCTCCATTTTTTCCCCAAAATGGCCTCAGCGTTCTTCAGCTCACAGCAGCTCGTCATTTAGCACTCTCAGCTCCACTTCAACCGCAAGTTTCGGGCCAAGTGAAAACCAATAAAAGACTGCGTGGGTTCCGATACGCGAGTCTGATCGGTGATGTGATGAGTGAGGAAGGGGGATGGTTGGAAGAAGGCTTCTTCGAGTCCCTCGATGAAACATTTATTAGCAGAGCTCGCCATCTGCGGACGTTCTACGTGCCCCACATACATCATCCTCATCACCGCTGGGCCAGCCGTACGTTGTCAACCGAGCCCTGAGTACTAGTTTGTACGATTGGACAAACAATTATCGATCTTTTGAAGAAACGTCAGCTACTGATATGAATTCCCCTATAGATGCTATGTCCGTGCTTCTGCTAAATGCAAAGGAAGCTACATTTTCCAGCAGTTTTAGTGCGTTACGCATACAGCAGCAATTAATCACTCGTACGTCATACGCATTAGTCCGTACTTACCGATTGAGATGGCGGTAAGGCATGGTGATAAAAAAGAAGTAAACATGTCTATGTTACACTGAAGAGCTAAGAACCGTTTTTATGTTGAGGTTTCCACTTCCTAACTATGAAGTATAAAAGGGAGGCATTTTTGGTTTATTATTCATACTGAATAATAACCCTATGCTTTCGGTCGGCAACATTTTTTTACACCCCCCCCCCTTAAAATTTGATACTTTACGTTTCAAGACATCGGGATTCTAAATCTGCAATGTCCGTCCGCCGTCAGCCCTTTTTAATCTTCGCTACTCTGCTGAACTGAGCCGACAGACCTAGTTGTTTTAACTTTCCACAAGTGTATCTGTTTACCCAGATAAGAAAGACCACTCTCTAACGTGCTCCATCAGCACTGCTCGTACGGTGATGTGTGGTCTGCGCAATAGCCAGTGCCAGATCACCGATACGGTGATCCCCGATCTTGGAGACAGCGGATGATGAGTGCATAAGGCCGCTCACGGATTACAAGACGCTATACCGGAATGAAATATTCACTCTTCGCCTTTGAAAAGGCTGTTCCAGGGCATTTGTGCTGACTAGGCACCTCAAACGTCACGATTTATTCGAAACCTCGGTGTTGCCTCGTCGAGGTGTCGTGCCTGGTTCCTGATGGTAGGTTTCCGAACAGTACTTGAGAATAAAACGACGTATTCCAATTACTGTCGGTCGTTATTGTCAGCCTCCCACACCACCGACGATACCGTAAGAATGTCAACACAGGGTGATCAAAATCCCATGAATGATCAATGAACGTACTCCTCTCAAGTATGCGACATGAACTCTGACGGAAACAGTACCGGGGGTTGGGCTACGAAAAGCCCTTGGACCGTCCTAACTGCTGGGAACAAACCTGGTCATAAACGAAGGCGCATGTACGGTTACTGAAGGAAGGTTAGGCCGTTTTCTTCTCCCGTTTGTTTTGGTTTGTTCCGGCACATGTTCCTGTCGAATTTTCGATCTTCGTCTCTGTTCCCTGCTCCCTTCCCCCGTGAAAACGTTTTCCTGCATTGGTTCGAACGAAGAGGAAGAAAACTCGAACGTCACTTGAACTCTGTGGCTTTTGTTTCATTTTTTCTTTTGGCATGCCATAGGTAGGAGAGGACGCTTAATTTCTAATTCCATTTCATTTTTTTTATCAGCAAATATTTCTCTTTTTTTGGTTGTAAAGGAAGCTCCATTTCTTTTTAATACATAGTTCCCGCATAAATGAGTCTTAGTTGCTTTTTTTGTTTTTCCTTCCCCTAAATTCATGGATTCATCCCCACTAGAATTCATTTTATTATTTTCCCTTTTCCTTTTTTTTTCGTTTCGTTTCGTGGCAATTGAAAAGTTTGACGGAGATATTTTTAAGTACCAAGAGTTTTGGCAAATGTTTGTTGCGAACATACATTCAAATCGAACTATCTGTAACACCGATAAATTTAATTATTTAGCCACATATTTAACTGGCAAGGCAAAAAATTGTATTACCGGTATACCAATCATCGGAGACAATTACCTTACTGCAATAGAAAAATTAGAAGAACGTTTTGGAAATATTCAAGTTTTGATTGATCATAATTACAAAGAACTAACCAGTCTTCCAACAGCCAAGAATTACACAGCTGGTTTGAGAAATACTTTAGATTCAATTGAAAAGAATTTGAAATGTTTACAAAGTTTCGGAGAAAATATCAACCAACGCCTATTTTCAGCCATTATTAGATCAAAATTCCCTCCTAGCGTTTTATTCGAAATTGAGAAAACTCTTGCCATTGATGAGGTCTTGAGTACTGAAGCCCTTCTCGACAGAATTAAGAGAATTGTCAGTGCTCAAGAAAGGGTCTACTTTTACGAGAAAAGTGGACAGAGGTCGGGGTCACCGATCCCTAACAAATCAGAATACAGAAAAACACACACAACGGAATGTCTAACTGTAAAAGAAAATAATACGAGCTATTTAAAGTGTTTTTACTGTGAAGAGAAGCATTGGAGTGATGAATGCCCTGAAGTGATCACTTTAGAGGCTAGGAAAGAAATGGCTAAGGGAAGGTGTTACAATTGCCTAGGGAGAACTCATAAGCTAGCTAATTGTAAAAGCATAAGAGCCTGTGCTCACTGCTAGGAAATAAAGAAACATCACCGTAGTCTTTGTCCAAATCTTTTTGATGTTCCAGCAATTCTAGCAGAGGAAAATACTGAAGCTAGTCTGATGGTTGCAACCGAAAAAGTATTCATGCAGACTTTTAATACAAAAATCAGACATTCTACATCAACAATAGAAGTGGAAGTAAGAGGAATGCTGGATTCAGGAAGTCAGAGAACCTATATTTCGGAGAATTTATGTAAACGACTCAAGTTGGATCGATTAAGTAAGGAAGTTTTATCTGTTTTTGTATTTGGCAGTGTACAACCTCGTCAGATCACGACATCAGTTGTTGAATTTGACATGGTACTGAAAGATGGTTCAGTCATGAGAATAACAGCCAATGTGGTTCCCAACATCATGGAAAATTTCAAAAATAATATTGATTTGGAAGGTACGGCGATACCAGAAAACATAGAATTGGCAGATTTAGATAGAAATAAACCAATCCAAATTTTGATTATTATTACGACTTCGTGCTAGGAGAGAAAACTTCCTTGATGCCTAATCTTTACCTAGTGAATACTAAATTTGGATGGGGTTTGAGTGGAAGAAAGAGATTGGCAAACAAACATACCATAAGTTTGTTAACAATTTCGTGCTCAGTTCAACAAGAAGTTAACAACAACCTATTAGCATGGGTAGAGCCTGTTATAATAACATGGAAAATGATTGTTTGAAGTCTCTTGGGGAGTTAGACACAATAGGGGTTCGAAAAAACTGTTCTGAAAAAGACGATGACTTAGCTGTACAGTCATTCGACAGTTGATTTAAAAAACTGAAGAAAACAGAAATCTCTGGCAAAATATACAATTACGTTTAGAAGAGATACAACTCGTAAAAATCCTGAGATATTTAGAAAGTCCGACCAACAGTATAATGGAGCTTCACTGCTTTGCTGACGCATCTCATAAAGCGTATTCTGCTGTCGATTATGTCCGATATAAAGAAAATCAATTTAGATCAAAATTGATGCTTCCTAAAGCAAGGATTCGGAAAAAATATTGGAAAATTAAAGGAAGATCGCAAGTGAGGAAAACATGGAAATGCGGAATTTGTCTGAAGTGGTTTTCCCATTTTTTCCCTCTCCTCAATTTCATATTCCTCTCCACAAGAGACAGTTCCTTCCGAAATTCATTTCTGCATCAACTCTCGTCCCTATAACTTTCTTTCCGAATACGTTTATGGGTATTCCCCTTTTTTACACGAACTCAGCTCCATTTATTGCACATATTGCACGTATAATACAGTCGTTCTAACGCGCACTGAGTTTCTTTTCATTTTGTTCTGCAATTCACCCTCTCATACACGTAATAGTAGAGCACACGTTTTTTAAATATAGAAATAATGGACGTGGAACGTGAATGAGGTATCTGTCCACTGATAGATCTTCAAATGCTTCTGTTAGTAGTGATGACATTAACAGTTTTTTTGGAGTAAATCAGTGAGACATTTTGCTCTTGAGCTGACGTGTTGGTCTGGGCTGTGGTGGGTTTCCGGCTAATTGTTGTAGTAAGGGGTCGGAGTGTGAGATAAATCTTTCGTATAGGGTGGTAAATTGTTTTCGAATGTCGTCTTTGATTGGAAGAATATTTAGGTCACTGTGTAAAACGGAATTTCGAACGAACCAAGGAGCACCAGTGATCATGCGGAGAATTCTGTTTCAAAAGATCTGTTTCTGGTAGCTCCCCAGAATTCTCCCCCATATAGTCATATTGGTCGTAGAATATATGAGTCTATTTAGGTGAATGGGTAATTTAGAGGAGCTTGAAGAAAGTGTTTGAGCTGCTTCAGTCAGAATTTCCTGTCTAAATTGACTCAAAGACACTTCTTTTTTTGAAACTTTCTTTTTTGGCATAAGACAATCAATTACATTAGTAATATTCCTAATTGCGGTAAAGAATGAATTGAACACAGGTTTCAGTCGGGGAGTGAGGGAGGAATGGAGCAAGTGGGTTTAGGTGGTGTGAATGCGTCGAAACAAATTTCTCCGTGCAATGAAGCCTGGTCGTCGCAGGTGAGTCCAGGTTTTTATATAAAGTTGAATTTTGTACGAATGGAGGGGCATGAGCGATGTTACGTTGAAGTAGGTTATTTTGTTGGCTTTCTAGTCGTTTAAATTGTGAGTTGGATGTATACTCTACCACATCCTGGTAGAGCATACATCCTAACAGAACGGATCAGAGATTTGTATATGAGAACCTTATTAGCCAGAGAGGCACGAGGGTATTTGAGGAGTGATTTTATCTGATTTGTTCGATTCCTGGTTCTAACAATCATTTCAGAAACATTATTGTGGTACGTAAGGCGGTGGTCAAGAGTAACTCCTAGATATTTGTAACGGTTTTGGGAAGAAAAAACTGAGCCAGCCATTAAAATAGATGTTGGGATCGTGGAAGGTCCTAAGAAAGGTGTACGTTACAGCTATAGATTTAGTTGTATTGATCTTCAAGCGCCATTTGGTGCACCAGTGACTCAATTTTTAATGTAAATTTTCAGGACTTGTGCAGCCTCTGTGGAGCCTTTAGCATATGAACCAGAGAAGTTAGGGGACTCGGGGAGGAGAATATCGTGGTAGATGATAGTATAAAGATACGGGCGTAGAATGCTGCCTTGCGGGACAGACGCTTCTGTAGGTCGAATTGTAGAGAATTCATTCTGTATTATAACGGAGAATGTCCTATTGTCGAGGTAGTAGCTCTTAGATTCGGCGAAGAAATTTAGAGAGATGACGTTTTATTTTATTAAGAATACTTGCGTGCCACACCCGATCGAAAGCTTGTTCAGTACCGAAAAGCGTAGTTTTACATGCCTTCTTTGAGTGGAAAGCGTTCTCAATGTAACCAGTGCGTCGCTATAGTCGTGGAGGGCAGGGTAATGCCTCTCTAAAACCGAACTGTTAACTTGGAATTAGATGTTCTGTATACCTGAGTAAGTGACTAATGAGCAACCGTTTAAAAATTTTAGCTAGGATAGAAATTAAGCTGATAGGTCTGTATGAAGTGACTTCGTTCTTTGCTTTCCTAGGTTTTAGGATCATAATTATATTTTCTCGTTTCCATTGATCCGGGAAGTAACCCCGCCTCATGCACGCGTTCTGAATGTGCGTCAAACGAGCAATAACACGGCGTGAAGCTTGTTTGAGTAGGGGTTGAACCAGATCTGGTCCAGGTGCTTCACAAGTTTTGGAGCGGGTAACAATTCGCGTTACTTCTACGAGGTCAAGACATTCTTCCGATGTAGTTTAAAAACTGGTGTAATATCTATCCAACGCCTTGAACATACCTTTGAGAATACTGACATGTTTTTTGTTTTCGACAGCGGCACGCCCATGGTCGTTGATATTTTGGATTTCTTTGGCGTAAGTTTGAAGTCGACGCTGCCGAGACGATAAGGAGGGCTGGGTTGACATTGGGAAAATGCAAAGGGAATAAAAAAAATAAAATACAATAATTACTCGGAGGACAGGTCTTACCTAGTTTTTCGTGTTATAGTAAAACGAAAAGTAAGAAGGAAATAAACTAAAGGAATTGAGATTTAGGTAGGTAGGTACCTATCGGATAAATGCCCCCAACAAATTAACTACGTGTGGCAAAAAATATTATTATTATCTTTTAAATAATGGCTACTGAATGTTGAGGCCTAAGCCACCTAGAAGTGTTGAAGAACCACGTTCGTGGTTGCGGTTTCTTCTGGCCAGAAAGAATAAAGGGCGAATTTCTTAAGGGTCTTAAGGGCAATCCTAATAACAGCGAAAACAAAGGGGAAATGACGAGAAAAGAAAAACAGGTGAATTAATTTATCAGACCATTTGAGACGGGTAAGGGGAACCTGCGGCAATGCTTGACAGTCTAGTGGAGAGCGAGGATGAAGACGAGGAGGCTAAAAGAACTCCACAGACTGGTTGAATGGCAGTAGGTATGTCGGCGAGATGAAGGGGTTCGTGCTGCATGCGCACCCAGTAGAAACTGAAAATAATGGGTAGAGCTGGTTAGACGTACAGCATCGTTTTATTTTCTCGCAAGAACTGAAGTATAGTTTCATTGCTATACTCACAGAGGTCTCGGTCCGTGAATTGGTAATAGGCGGAGAAAAATCAGAAAGCGGCAGTCACGAGGCGAGATGGCGATAAGCACGGAACAATTTCCGATGACGAACAAACAACAAGGTGACGGTGTTTTGAACGAGAAGTGAGGCGATACTGAAGCGGCGGCCGGCAAGTCTTGAGACAGCGAACGGGGAGAGGGATCGTACAGTTTTTGATATTGCGAGGGCAGAGGGGAAGAGGTGATTTCAAAACAATAAGGGACGGATCTTCCGTCGCGACATCAACACGAAAGATGTAAACAAATTCAAAGTATCAAACTCCTGGGGCATCGACAATACATACAGGTAAGTCCTTACTATTCAAGACGATTTGAATACATTGTGGAATTATGTGGAAGTAGAACACGCTAATAATAGTTTTTGTTTTCTCTTTGCAGGTTCGATGCTGTTAGCTGTAGGCGACTAAGCGATTCCAAGGTTGCCCCAGGCCAACTAGTGGCCATCTGGTATGCCTAGTGGGGCTGACATTGCCTGAGGGGAGAGCCTCCTAGGGGGCCAACTCCCCTACCGCTTCCTCCAGCCGAGCCAACTAGCCCTCGTCTTCCTTGTGCATTTTGCACGTGCCATTGGCCTGAAGAAGGTTTGAAGGCTCGTGTGATACTGGATAGGCGATGGTCCCTTGTTCGGATATTTTATGACGATGCCAGGACACTCCTGGCAAAGTCCTCCACCGCCAGGAAGCCAGCATTTACCACATAATGGGTTAGGTCCGTCGGGAGCTCATCTCCTAACACCATTTCCCTCACATGTGCTTGCTGACTTGTCCATCTGAGACATTCATGGAGTATGTGTTGCGCCCTTTCTGGGGCAGTTCCATAGCTACACGTCTCCTCATCACACAGACTGTGTCGGCGTAGCTTCACCCTGAAATCCCCAACCTGCTTTCCACAGACAGGGGGTCCATCGGCCAGTTTCAGCACCTGTCCACCTTCCTTGCTACACACCTATTACGTGAGTCATAATCGCATTTCTCCTGGACGAGTTCGTGTCCTCGGTCCTCAGACATAACGAGACTTCCGAGCAGAAAACGACTAGCTTTTTCCCCACCTTCCCGTTCGCATATCTTCTGGCAGCCTCCAGGTCAGCCAGAAGAACTCTACCCGCAACCACAATGCTAGAGGTGGCCACCCTTCGGTATGCCTATACCATTTTAATAACAACAGCCTCCTGTGCCAACAGGAGCCTTCTCTTTTCTTGTGCATTGGCAAGGCCCCACCATCCTTGTATAGCATATAGCAGAATGCTGAGGAACAATCCCTTATAGGCCGTGGTGAGGTCTCAGAAACACGGCCTCCCCCCCCCCCCCATCAAGCCTGCCAGTCTCGCAACCCTGCAAACGCATGTAGGGCCTTCTTTGAGGGTTTCACAATATGAGATGTCAGCGTCAGGCCAGCCCTTAGGTGAACCCCCAATTACCAGACCTCATGTACAGCGGTCAATGCCTCTCCACCAAGCCTTATGACTGGCGGCTGTGCCTTTTCCATGTTCTGCACTAGACACCCCCTATGGCTTTGCTCCTCAGCATCATTGTTTCGCATTTTGCGGGGGCAAATTCAAGCTTGCTGGTTCCACTCTGGGCTTCCAGAATGCTCGGCACTCAGGCTCCATCTAACTCGAGGGGAGCCCTGTTCGACCCCTGGAGAACCACCACGACATCATCACCGTACACAATCACACTGAATCCAGCAGCAGCCAGCTGCTCCAGGAGGCCGTCGAACACAAGGTTCCATAGCTTTGGTCCCAGCATCGAGCCTAGAGGACAGCCCTTCGTGACATTCTCAGAGACGACCAGCTGTTCCTCCCTCATTAGCACCATACCACAGTGACCATTCGGAAGAGATCATGCTGGCAGTTCCTCTACAGCAGTTCGCCAGTACAAACAGCCACCATACATTATCAAAGGCTCCTTCGTTGTTGAGGAAGACCCCCAAAACGTACTTGTCACTTGGCACAGTCTTTAAATCATTTATGAGGGTATCTATTGCGTCCACCGTCGACCACCCATGCCAGAACTCGAACTGTTGTGGAGCAGCTCAGGCCTCCAACACCGAGTCAAGCTGATTGACCAGTAGACGTTCAAGAATCTTCCCCATCACAGCCAACAAGCAAATCGGTTGGTAAGAGCTGGTTAACACCAGATCCTGGTCTCCGGATTTCAAAATGGCCTTTATATCTCCACGTTTCCAGCACTTCCGGAAATAAGTCACCCTCAGGCAGGAATTTTAGAGAGCCGTGAGTTGCTCCTTCAGGAACCCCCAGGCAACCCTTAGGATTTCTGCTAGTACGCTGTCCTCCCCAGGGGCTTTCCTTTTGGCACATCTCCATAGAGGATCCAGCCTCCCACTAGCTGGTGCTTGCGATACTTCTCTAGGGTCTCCGCTTCCTGGGTTAGACCTCACAACAGAGTAACTCATAACGAGGTCCTTGTGCTGGCTGGTCATCCAGTTTCACTCCCCAGTTGGAGACGCCCAAGGCAGCAGGTTCAGTGGTGAGAGTCAAGTCAATGTTTGACTCTCCTTTTCCTGTGCTACTGCGTGCGAGGGAGCAAAAAGTGGCTGGCTGTCCTGAAAGAATGATGACTGAGAGATCGAGTCTCAAAATCATTTTTTCCACCAGCCTCCCTCTAGCCCAAGCCAAGGAGCTGTTACCTTGGGGGGCTCGTTCAGGATTGAACCACCAGGATGATCTCCCATTGAAGTCTCCCATGAGGTTTTGTCAAGAACAACAATTGCCGCTTTAGGTCTCTCACCGGGTTTATTACCGGTGATGACCCTAGCCCCAGAATCCGGGAATTTCACCAGGAGGCGCAGAATAGGAATCTTGTAGAATCATTATGCCGACCACATAGAGCTCCCTGGAAGATAAGAGCTCGTACGGGGCAGTCTGAGCGCCATCTACATTAGCCTGCTAAATGCGCATCGGCCCCATCATACAGTGACAGGGGTTGAGCGCCCCGACTTGTCATCGCCTGGAGGGTCATTTGAGTCGACACTCGCCCCATTGTCCTATGGTTCATCGGAACCCACAGCTGCCAGGCTTCCTACTGCTTTGAGTCATGAGCCTTTATCCCTTTCACTGTAGGCCCATCGCCCTTTTTGGACTTCTTGTCCTTAGTGTCTTTGACTTGGGGTCGTCTCTCCATGAGGGTTATCGACCACTCGTCCCTTCGCTTCCCGTGTCTCCAGGACAGCTTCTGGCGTAGATTCCGCATTTCCAGGTCCCCGCTTCATCGGCTTTCTGCCAGATCCAGTCGGCGCTACCCGACCTTCAGCTTTCCGAGGCGTGGGCCCTTTAACGGGACTCACAACTATAACGGGGAGAAGCACGCTCGGTACGGGCTGGGCTCACCTGACGCCGCAACGATGGGCTAGCCCGCCACTTCTTTTGCCCAGAGCGTCATTCGCGCGCCACTAGCCGGACTGATCGCTCTTGTCTCCTCCGACCTCGACGATATCTACGATCGTTCTCAGAAACAGACAGAAGAAGTTTAATTTTTTAACGTTCCCCAAGTTTGATTATTTTCCTGATATATTTTAGTTTCCCTTACCCAATATTTAAGTTACTTATTTTCGTTGCAACGCACCTTCGATCATCAGCACGCACGACGAGAAAAGGTAAGTCGCACCTGGTAGCAGAACAAACCGTATACCTTTTATGTTTTCTTCTTGCATTTTTTCGTACACATACAAAATGGACACATGTACTGACTGTAAAAAAACAAATCTCGGAGCAGAAAGAGGCATATCTTTGTTCAGTGTGTAACAAACTTTCACGCCGTTTGTGTTGGCTACACACTAGAGAACTGCGCTAAGGAAGGACAGAAATGTCAGGGTTGTAGAGCTGAAATCAAAAATGCCCCGGAGGTGGCTCACTATCCACAGCTCAAAAGCAATTGGCGGGGAACGTCAAAGTGTTAGAGAAAAGGTTTGCCGAATCTGAGCAACAATTCGCGGCTCAAACGACACTGCTAAGACAGGAGGCGCTAGGGCTGAAGCTGTTGGCCACTAGCTGGGTCACAGGTGGCGGATAGTGAACGGCCTTCAGATATGAAGGTTAGCTGCGAATACCCAATAAGCAGTCCCCGACCAAATAGCGGCCAACCTGGAGGCTGAAGTGGGAGTGTGTTGTGGTGAACCATTGCTCAGGAAATGCCTCAACGCCGATGAAAGGGAAGCGACAAAGCGAGTAAACACCGCTATAAGTGTTACCAGGTGCGGGCAATGGCATAGAAGGCGGAAACTACAGTTCTACTGGAGTAACGGCGGATAAGGCAGAGGACCCAAGCTTTAATAAACCCCACTGCCTTGTGGGAAGTGAAGGGATTCGCAAAGGCTAAGAGACCCACTCCGACGTAAATGGGCAGCTACCCGGAGAGCTGTAAGAGGCAGTCCCCCAGATGGTTGTGCGTGGGGCTAACGACCCCACCATAGAAAAACAAACTGTTACGAAACCAACAACAACAAGAAAAGATAACCGGACTGGAAATACGATGACGACTAAGCTACGAAAACGGACACGAACAAAATGTGCGACTTGGAATGTACGAACCTTACCAAGACCAGGAGCTTTTAAAAATTTACAGATGGAACTGAAGAGATATAATATTACGGTAGCAGCTATTCAGGAGATTAGGTGGAAGGATACAGTAACAATGGATAGTGCACAGTACACTATATTCTGCAGTGGTAGTGGTAGAAGTGAATATGGCACCGGATTCTTGGTGCAGAACAAACTAAAGGGTAATGCGATGAACTTCGAACCGGTAAATGGACGACTGTGTGCGATACGACTTAGAATGAAATATTTCAATATGACTGTTATTTCAGCTCATGCACCAACAGAAGAGGCCAGTGAAGAAGAGAAAGAGGCATTTTATGAGCAGTTGGAAAGAGTATACAGTAATGCACCTAGTCACGATGTGAAGTTCGTTTTAGCAGACATGAATGCAAAAGCGGGGAACGAACGGGAATTCGGACCAATAACGGGGGAAAGAGTGCACATGATGAGTGCAACGATGACGGCTTCAGACTAGTAGACTTTGCAATCGGGAGAAATATGACAATTAGTAGTACGTACTTCGAACACAAACGAATCCATAAGACCACTTGGAAGTCACCTGATGGAGTAACGAAAAACCAGATTGGTCACATGCTCATTGACCGGAGACATGGAAGTGATATTCTAAATGTACAAACATGTAGAGGAGCTGATGTAGACTCTGACCATTATTTGGTAATGGTTGAATATCAACAAAGAAGGCCAATAAACTAATAAATGATGATGAGGTCAGAGCGAACTATCAACAAGGGTTGGAGGAAAGTATTCGAAGGATAACACCCCCGGAGGACATCACACAACACTGGAAGGTAGTCAAAGAGTGTACTAAAAAGACAGCCGAGGAAAAATTGGGATATGAACCAAGAAATATAAGACAGACATGGTTTGATGAGGAATGTAAAGATGCACTAGAGAAGAGAAGAATAGCAAGGGAGAAGATGTTGCAACGTGACACTCGTGCTTCAAGAGAAGCATTCAACCGAGAGAGGAGGAATGCAAAACACATTTGCAGAAGAAAGAAAAGGGAAGAAGAGAGGGGGAAACTTATTGAGATCGAAAATTGCAATAATCAGCGAGAAGTGAGGAAACTGTATCAAGGGCTAAAAGGTATAAAGAGAGGATTTGTACCTAGTACCGCCTCATGCAAGTCACAGGAAGGAGAGTTACTTGGGGACCCGGTACAAATTTTGAACAGATGGGCCGAATACTTTTCTGAACTTCTGAATGAAGAGGCAGTGGACGAACCTTTTGAGATAAGGGATGATAGTGAGGAAGAGGCGGAACCTACGGGGGCAAAATTACAAATTAAGTTGTGCTAACTATCGAGGAGTCTCCCTATTGAATGTAGGATACAAAGTATTGTCTAAAATACTAGCAGAAAGACTGAAATATAAAGTAGAAGCAGGCCTGGGAGAGTACCAGTGTGGGTTCAGGCAAAATAGATCAACGACTGACCAGATGTTCACGCTAAGGATGATTTTGGAGAAGTGCTATGAGTTTAATGTCACGCTGCACCAATTATTTATTGACTTTAGAGCCGCATATGACCAGATTTTGCGGCATCAATTGTACCGGGTACATGCAGGAGGAGTTTCATATACCTGCAAAGCTCATAAGATTGACGAGAATGACGTTGAGTGCATCGAATAGTAAAGTGCGGATAAGTGGCGAACTAGCTAGCAGTTTTACTGTCGCCAGAGGCCTGAAACAAGAGGATTCTTTGTCGACTCTTTTATTCAATATGGCGCTGGAAGCTGTAGTGAGAAAATGCCCGATTAACCCTGGTGGGACTATTTTTAACAGGACATGTCAAAACCTGGCATTTGCGGATGACATAGACGTTGTTGCTACGCGGCAGGATAAACTGAAAGAAAACGTGGACACTATCAGAGTGGAGGGAGCTAAAATGGGTCTTGAAGTTAATATACGACTAAATAGGAGTAAATTAGATGAAATTAGTATAGGACCATTTAATATAAGAAAGAGTTTCATCGTGTATATATAAAGTAGATTGTAAATCACAAGATAGAGCAGCAAATTTTTTTCATAGCTCTAAGTTAGTTCTGCACTCTTTTCCTGTTGATAAAGCGTCACCGACTAACGGAGGTGTAAATTATGTAGGTACATAATTTAGCAGCCGAACTCTTGAGTCTCATGCTTGTGGCAGAGAACATGCTAACTACTTGTGGTTATCTATTTCAGAAGGTTATAAGCGGTTAACTTTCGAGTTATGAAACCTCGTACAAAATGGATCACACTGAAAATTCTGAAGATGATATTAAAGGACTGTTATGCAATTCTATTATTTTAGCAATCGCCTAACTGTCTTCCTTCTTCGGAGTTACACACATATCACCAGATTGATATCCTATCAATACATGTAAGTTATTGTTATAATATTGTTTGTAATCTAATGTAGATGATGTTCAATCGAGTAGTGGGATATCGATCGTGAGCAATAGCTAAGATGATAAACGGTGATATGAGATGATAAGAACGTAGCAAATGTTAAAGCTCACGCGGTCTCCCGAACTTGTTTTTTGATTTTTCGATAAACCATCGATACATCGTTCGAGTTCGTGATTATTTAGTGTTCAACTCCTATAATAATCTTATATACATATCAAGCTGCTTTATAAACCTACGTAGAGCGATCTGCAAACCTTGGATAGTAGGTAGTGCGAGGAGACTAACTTCATATGCAAAGGTTGATAATGCGCTTACCCGAACTTCCGAAGGGAGAGACCAAACACTACTTCCTAAGGCAACTTTTTTTTTTCTTTTTTGAAACGGTGGATGCTGGCGATACCCTCACTGCGACCACAAACGGTCCTATTGTAAGATTAAAGCAACTTGCCCAGTGCAGTATCGATCACAAGTCTTGACTAATTACGTTCAGGTATTGTATCTCAATCGCGACCCCCCCGCATACCCCACCTGAAAATCAACATGGGACGGCAAAATGAAGGTTTGAGAAAGATTTGCCCAAAATCAACTACTGTTACCGTAGTGATAAAAAACCACGACATTTTTGTGTCTATCCTGGAACATAAACTCAAAAATCGTCAAAAAAGTTCGTGTCGTTACTTGGGTAAAATTCAACAGATACAGAGAGTCTTGTTCCGAGGGGGTCCGTCTCCATGCACATGTCTTTCAGGTAGCAAAGCGTCGAAAACCGGTCAAGTGAGATAAGAAACACGCGAAGAAACAAGAAAACCCGAGCTTTTATGCAAGATGATGCACCATTTGATGGTTTAAAAACGGCTCGTACCCAACGATTTTGGTTGAATCGAGGTTGGTTGTGCGTGGATAGTTCCAAATGACATATAGGCGATAGAAAACGTTGACCGAAGCCGATGCTAAAATGAGATGAATATTAATACACAGTAAATTATCGAGTCTTACGTCATCAAATCAGTGAGGTTGGAACACACAGATTCTCACCTTCATCTGAAATTGATTTTCACATTTGCAAACAGTTTATTTATGAAAGGAGGTTATGGAAAAAGCTCCAATTTTAGTTTATCAATCATTTCTAAGGATACACCTGTGTTTTCAGGTGGTCACAAAGATCTGGGATTAGATGGAATTTGTGAAATCACAGATAACATTCTGAGGCAAATTCTACTACTTGAAGGAACTCACGGGAAGATCTAGAAAAAGTTATCGTTTCTCCCTCGCCTGCGTTCATTTCCCACCCCTGCCACCCGCCTCAGTCGAAGTTCGACTCGTCATGTCGAGCCAATGGCCTAGCACTGCCTAGAAAATGTCAATTTTCGTTGTTCCGTTGTAATTAGGTCGCGTTTCGTACGGTTTATAAGTATTTTTCGATGCTGAAACGAATAAGATGGGTCTCATTAGACGAGTATGATACTGCGTCAAGCTGGGTAAACCTTGTGTGCAAGAGAATAATAAACGGCTGTATAATAATTTGCCACGTTTCTATTTGTAAAGGGCATTCAAATGAACAATTCTTCAATCGAATCATGAACAAACCTTTTCACTTCTGCAGCTCATAACTAATACATTTATATTGATGTGGTGCACCACAAGATCGAATAAGGAAGAGGTAAACCGAAAAGAACGATTCAAAAGAACGAGGGCTAAAAAACTCGATGTAACATTCGGATACTACGGTTAACATGATGTAAGCATTTTAATGGCGGCCCGACTTGGTTAACCCTAGTTAGTTAACGAAGTAGTGCAACAGATAATTCACCAACAGCCTGTTTCACAAGTGAGCCACAGTCTTACGAAATCGAAGTTCAACCAAGTCAGAATCTGGAATCGTGGAGTAGCCTGTATTGCCGTGTTTAAGAAGCTCCGTTTCCTTCATGTTTGTGCTGAAATATTTATCTCACACCTCCCGATGTGGGAGGATTTTATTCCGATCGTCTGCTCTACAGATGCTCTAATTGATCAGAAGAAAGTTATATAGTTCGTTACCTTGAGATGGAGAACCGAGTTGGGTAGAATATTTAGTGACGAAAGTGTTGCTTCATGGAAAGTCAGCTCTGTACCGTCATCACGGACGAGGTGTTGATCGAACGGAGCTACCCCGAATGTCTGGAGAACCTAGGGGGAAAACATTCAGTCAAAACCAATAATGATGAAACTTAATACTAGCATCTCCCCTCTTCTTATCAGCCTTGCCTCCTTTCAGAATTGACAACACAACATCTTCAACGTACGGAGCATGCTTAAGTTTGTAGTTCTATTTTATTTCATCTAGATGTGATAGACTGTGGTAGTCTAACCGAACCATATGGAGCGTAAGGTTCGCAATTATAGTCAAAACTGAGGATTCAGGGCTTTACAACTTCCGCTAGGATATAGTTGGCCTATCCTTCCAGGACATGAATGTTGAGGACACCGTAATACGAGAACATCTCTCATAAGTTGCTATAGAACAAGAAAGAAACATAGTGTCTAGCAATATCAGTAAACTAACGAGCGTTCCATATGCAACACAACTACTATTCAGCAACAACATTATCTACTTACATTAGACCCCCATTTTCCGTACTTCTCAAACGAAGCATCATGTGATAATAGTTTATGCGCGTCAGGGGGTAGAAGAGTTGTGTTCTAACTGATGTATGGGGTTGAAGATACGCCATCTACCCACTAGCTAAGGTCTGTGCATAGAACAGATTCCTGTCGATGAGTGGCAGAAATTTTGGTCGATCAATAAATTGTTACGCTCACTGCAAGCTCTAATCTACAAGTGGATCAAGAACTGGGTCCACAGAATCCCGTCCCCGAAGGAACCCGAAAGTATCTTCAATTATAACTACACCTCAAAGTCATCAGTAGTAATACATATTTTCCAACAACTCCAGTCACTCTCCCTTGCTGTAATAGAGTTTAGTCTTAGTTTAGTGTCGTCCTGTTCCAAAGCCTACTTGGCTCTGCAAGAAAGGATCGCTATTAGTTTCTACTGCGTGAAATGGGACGAACTTTGACACGGGGGTTGAGGAGGCCGCTATCTCTTTCCCTCTATTTGCTCTTCACTGAAATGACTAATATCTTCATAAATCCTTGAGGAGGTGCTCATTGATACGCCGAGTCTCCATTATGCTAATTATCTTTGCTTTCCGCTTTTCAGAAAACATAACTCATGTGCTGTGACAACTTGCAGCAAATCATTAATGACCTCCCGCCACTACAGTGAAACCCCCCTCCACTGGTCAACTGCAGGCGTCCACTGATAAGTTCCTTGTCCAGCTCCACTCGTTATTCATACCTTAATCCTCAATGACGTCCCCTTTTACGGTAGAAAACCCCTTTCCAACGTTCCTCAAGACCCTCCAACAGCAGTCACTTCACCCTTCTCTCTCTTCAGACAAATCTAATTGCTTCCATCAAATCGAGTCCCCTGGAATAAGCGCTTTCAGCCTTCACCCTCAACCGCTCTGATTTATCAACCCCCCCCCCCCCCCAGTTGTATCAAACTCCTCTAACAACAATAAAATAAATATAAAATGACGTTCGAGTCCCCACTTATCCTACTCATTAGCACGGGTGAGCGGGCATCCATTGAAGAGCGTGCGTGATATCACTGCATACAGTAATGAGGTGTACAAAATATCCATAGGTCTTTGGATACCCGTTTGTACCACTGAATCATGTAACAGTACCCTGGCATACTAACAAGGGCCATGTCAAGCGTCATGACATAGTCATTGTTTGGCACACATGAGGGGAAGCTTGTGGTGAAGTATGAAAAATAAATATATGAACGTGGTAAGTGTACCAGATATTCTGAAACGTATTCAATGTTTTATTTGCACCGGGGATGTCATTCTGCCAACTATTCAAAACCGTCAAACGCGTAATTCTCTGGTGGGTCTGGAAGATCTGGATAAATGCGTTTCCCTGCACACTACAGGCGAGAAGGTACAGGGTCGACGAAGGGAACGGTGATTGATGAACGAAGCCTTAGTTGAACAGAAAGTTGTAGCAATGAAGTTATAAATAGGAGAAGGAACGTCGGAGGCAGAGCTAAGAAAGGACGGTAAACAACTCACTTCTCCTCCAACCCAGAGTCTGAATAATTAAATGGAAGGTCCATTTAAAAGGACGGAGGCGGCAAAAACCGTCTTAAAAACTGGAGGGTCCTCTCCACCTCTGCGCCCCTTTCGCCTCGTGGGGGTTCTGACATATTCCTTGGCTCTGCCCACCCCCTCCAAACCATACCATTTCCCCTGGCTCCTTTTGTTTTTAGGACTGCACACCCTTCATCATAATTCTCCTAGGAAGTGAGGGGTTAGAGGTAAGCGCACGAGGAGCCAGGGGTTGTGGTGTGGAGAGGGCGCCGCTCTGACTGCGGTGGACAATCGCTTGATTAACGGGGCTGTATTAGTAACTGTGTCCAGCCAACGAACAAGATTGAGGCAGGATGGAGGAGGGGGGGGAGAGTAAATTGCCTGGCTGTTGGCGGCGGTGGTTTGACCCCGCAGTTGCGATAAGTCGAGGGAGCAAAAACCCTTATCTCTCCTACTCCCCGCCCCTGGCACAACTACCACTGCTGCCATCATCAACCGTACAACTTTCCACCGATCACGACCATTTCTTAGCAACCCCGCACTACCCCACCATTCTCGCAACACACGCACCAATCAACATAACTAATGAGCGGCCGAACTGCTCTCCTTTCGCACCCCTTTCCCGCACCACACCTTTCAAACTATGTGAGCACAAGAGTCCCTAAGTCACCCTTTTACTAAGTCACCCAAAACCCCTTACTTCGAGCAACTGGGCGGTAGTAGATCTCAAGAGTCCAAGTCCGTACAACGCTAGCAACTACTTCACTATGAGTAGTATGACGTGTGGATAAATGGGGTTTGAAACCAGAAATGGGGGGTTCAGGCTCAATAGAGTGGGGGAAGAAAACCACGCCTCGTACGATACTACGTGGTTTGTGGCCACACACTCTAACCAATCATGTTGCAGTACGTCATTATCCACCGCTCCTTAGTGACAAAATTGTCGGAAGGTTTGCAATCGGTGAAACTGTCGATGTTATATCGGCGTTGTCTAACTATTAGACGAAATATGCGAAAAATTGAAGCACCATCTAGGTAGACTCGCTGGACTAAAGTGCTACATTGCGGTGTTGGTTAAATTTACTAAGACGGCAAACAATGAGGAAATATTCTCCACTACAACATTTAATGGAAAAATACGATCTCTTCAAGTGATGATAGTACGGAACTGTACGGTGAAGCCACCACTAAAATATTGGAGAGTATGGCAAAATTTGTTCAAGATGGAAGTGGATGGAAATTGGAGTACAATGAGCGAATTGACTCGTACATGGTGAAATATCAACCATTATACGCTTCACCATTAATTCCTACTCCGAACGCAGTATCCAACTCCCAATCAGGCATCATCAATAACAACGAAAAGAGCTTCCTCGGGGCAGTTCTGTTAGCTTTGAACCCTGATAAACATCACAAATGCCTAACGTTTCTTAAACGGCATGAATTATCGGTAAATATGACTGTAATCGAGTACCCAGTAAAGATAACTAACTGATTTAGTTAAATTTGAGGAGAACAATACGAATTTGTCGGAGTCGGTTATGAAAATGGAGTAATCTCGACTAGAATAACTAAATACAAAAGTCGACGACGCGTAAACCTCTTGCTTTTGTCCAGCCCGAAGGGAAATACTCATTAATGTTGCATTACAAATATGTCGAGATCGCTATCTAATGTAACGAAGCATAAATGTCAACAATGTGCAAGTGTTTTACTGCAATTACTGCCTAAACGGCTTACTCGTCAGGATCCATATGGAGGAGATCGAATATCCGGTAAAAGTCAATGGTGTAATCAAAGTTTAAAAGAAAAATATCAGGTTATCAGTCAACATTTTCGGCTATGAGACAGAAGAGGTGTACCCAATCAGGATAACAAACGAGAAAGGGTGAGAGAGACACATGTGAACTTTCTACTATCGAGTAATGCACACGGCAAAAACCATCACTGTTTTATCTCCAACTTCTCACGCTCTCTTTCACATATGACCAAACATCGTGAAGCAGCATACTACTGCAACTATTTTCTCCATAGTTTCTGTCGACAAGTGAAACGCGAACCATTGTGCTCTCCTCAACTTGCACAGAAAACAAGATTACCGGCTGAGAAGAAAAGTGGCTCTATTTCAAAAATTATACCTACCGCCACAAAGTGGTATCATATACTGCGATTATTAATCGTTAGCTTTTCCTGTTTTTGCGTTAATTTGATGCGGGAGTTAACTCCCGCAAGCATTTATAACTTGTACCAAGGAGAGCAACGTCAATTGAATACGATAATACGCACTGGTAATGTAGTATTGTAGGTTCACTCGGTTGGACGAGATAGAGGCGGGATGCGCAAAATGAAATTCTCGCCTTACCTGGCACCGAGGTAGTCGAATTCTAGGTACCGGGAGGTAGAATGGGCTGGGTCGTCTCAGTTTAAAGGGGTTGATGCCGTACGAGGCGAAGTGCCAAACGAGCAGCTATATATGTGCAACTTTATGGAAACGAAGACTATGGAGATCCTCGAGTCAAAACGTGGCGCACAAAAAAGAGACAAGGGGAGAAGAAAAACGGCTACGAAGCGCCGAGCGATAGAACAGGGAATGAATTGAATGACGGGACTCACACTCACAACCACAGCGTGGAGAAGAGCGCTCGGTACGGTTTTGGCTAACCTGACGCCGCAACGACGGGCTAGCCCGCCACTTCTTTTGCCCGGACCGTCCTCCGTCATTCGCGCGCCGCTAGCCGGTCTGAAACTTCTCCCACGCTTCTGTCTCCTCCGACCTCGACGATATCTACGATCGCTCTCAGACTCGCTCAGAGATCTTTGAATGAATGTCATCAGGGGGAAGCCAGAACGGCGACTACAATTAAAGCAGTGTTCTATTGGCCCGGCGTTGACATGTATGTGCGCCAAGCGGTCCAAGCCTGCCTCACTTGTCATAGCGCAAAGCCGGATCAACAAGGAGCAGAAGGACTCTTAAGCTCCTATGTGTGTAAACTGCCCAACGAAAAACTGTTCATCGATATTGCAGGCCCCCTACCGTTATCAGGAGGATATCGCTTCATTTTCATAGTTGATGTATTCAGTAGGTTTGTTTTCCATTCACCATTGCGAAAAGATCTTCGGGCTTTGGTCTACTGTGGCCTCTGATAATGATGCAATCTTCACAAGCAAGCAATTTACATCTTTTCTTTTCCTACAAGGCGTCCAACACCAACGTTTCATCAGGCATTACCCAAATCCAAATATTCGACTTGTGGCACACAGTTTATGACAACTTGGTTAGGGCACACAAAAAATGCAAAGAAACCACGATTCCAATAACAAGCATGTTGATTTCGATATTGGTGATCACCTCCTTTTGAAGACATACGTCATCTCAGATAAAACAAAAAACAGAGACAAAATGGCCTTCCCTTTTGCATACATTACAGGTAGCCTAACGGTCGCTAGATGACGCGCATAACTGTTTCTGAGAGTGTCGCTTTTTCGATAACCTTTGCTTAATCCAAATTTAAATTGCAGTTAACTTAAAATTTGGACTGTTTGTAACAATAAAATAAGGGCAGAAGAAATTTCAGCGAACCAGGAGCTAGATCTAGTGCATCTTCAGAAGATTCCGCCGATATTAAACGTCTAGGAGTAATTGAAGTTTTATCTTTGAATCAATGCTTTTCCTAACGAACGCTAACTATTGTGTGTCCACTCGTTTACAAAATTGATACAGGAGCTGAAGTGACTTGCATTCTTCCGCGTTGTTTGAGACTACTCGGTTTCCAATTTTCAGAACTAGATGACATGGCGGGAAAATTGAACACGAAGGCCAGAAATCACTTACGTGTTTAGGAAAAGTCAGTACAACCACAGCACTTGGCATGGTATCCATCAACGAAATAATTTAAGTGATAAAAGAACTGGGACAGCCGCTTTTGGGAAGACCTGCAATAAATCATTGAATCTCCTATCTTTCAATTGCGATCTTGATGGTGCTACCATTTCTTCTGTACAAGATAAGTTCACAAATATGTTTTCATCCGTGCCGGGGGTAATTAAAGGTGGCCCTTATAGCATAAAGCTCATAACACCGAACCTTTTTCCCAAGTTGCGCCAAGAATAGTCCCAATAAACATGTCTGAAAAATTACGAAATTAAATACATAGAATGTGGCGTGATATCGAAAGTTGAAACAGCAACGGAGTGGTGTTCCCAATAGCATTAGTATTAAAGAAAGATGCTACTTGGAATGTTTGTGGATTTCACTGTGTTGAACAGTTATATTATAAGTGAAAGGTTGATTTTACCTTCTACAGATACTTTACCTTTTACAATAGCAAGAATAAGAGGTGCTAGAATGTTTTGTAAACTACACGCAACGATGGGGTTTTGGCACATCCCCTTATCTGAAGAATCTAAATTGCTAACTACTTTCGTTACACCCTTTGGACGCTACTGTTTCAACCTGCTACCCTTTGGGGTTTGTAGTGCTTCTGAACATTTTCAAAGAAGAATGTATCAAATTCTAGAGGGTGCGGAGGGAATGTGTAAACCTTATTGACGACATCTTGGTTTACGGGAATGACGTTACAGAGTGACGTGACAAGTGCTTGAAAACCGTCCTAGAAAGACTTCAGCAGAATCATGTAACTTTGAACCTAGCTAAATGCATTTTCCGTGCAAATTCAATTCCTATCCTTGGGCACATCATTTCACAAGATGGAATATCTCCTGATACATAGAAAGTCAAAGCAACTTTGGAAATGCCGTCTCCTAAAAATACTCAAGACTTGAGAAGATGATTGGGCATGTACAACTTGGTCGTTTTATCAAAAATGCAGCCGAAATGAGTAAACCATGGAGAGATCTTTTAAGAATTGAAGAGCAATTCACGTGGGATGGGCACCATGAAAAAGCCTTTAATCATATGAAATCAATAATTACCTCAGCGCCAATTTTAACTTTATGATCCAAATACTGACCTAAGACAGAAGATCTGCTGATAGTTCATCATTTGCGATTGGTGCCGTGTTGGAGCAAACAAATGAAAAGGGCGAATTTCTACCAATTTGTTATATTTCCAGATCTTTGACTGATGCAGAGAAACGTTAAGCTCAAATTGAGAAGGAAGCTCTAAGCATTACGTGGGCATGCGAAAGGCTCTAACTTTATCTATTAGGGAAGAAATTTATTATCAGAACTGATCACAAACCACTATTATCAATTTTGGCCAACAAACTAATAAACGATCAGTCCCCAAGACTACAGAGACTCAGGTTGAGATTGATGCCATATACATTACAAATTACGCACGTCTCAGGTAATGAATTTCATGTACCAGATACTCTGTCCCGGAACATCCTGTTACCCCTTTGTGGTAGAAGACTCGGAATTGAGTGAGTTATGTATATGAGCGACCGATTATTTAATTTACAACCTTCCTGTCACTGATGTGTTCACGCGCGACAAATTATTTTCAATGCGATTTTCATCTACCATTTTTGTTTGTTTTGTTTTCTATCGGGAGCCTATCGCGGGTAACTGTGACCGACCGCGCGTCACGCAGCGGAGCCCTTGACACCAAGCGAGGAAGAAGTGAAGACTTGTGACAACTTGTTTTTCGGATGTGCCGCAACCTCCAAGTCCCGATTCTTTTTCGTCCATTCTTCTTGCTCTACTAGATCGAAGACTAGTCTTCTCGACGACATTTATTGGGTCATCAGTATCCCATTGGTTCATTTCGTGCCTTCAAGTAATAATCTCTACATCGAATCGCACAACCGCATCAAACCGTTCTCGGTGTTACGGGGGGGGGGGGGGATTTATACCGAAGCGATATCGCACCAAGAGAGTCGGGAAGTTAGTACGATATCAAGCTGAATGCAATTGGAACAGAGTTTTATTCTCAATTACATTCGGAGTTTTACCACCACAGACATGGGAACTGAGTGGGAGCGAACGCGAGCGCGGGCAACACGGCGACGAGGGAACCGGCTCGGATTCAACTGACTCCTGCGAAGTCTCGAGCGAATCGGGCAGCATTTGAGGTGCCCAGTCAGCATAAATGCCCCGGACGAGCCTCCGCTGAATCGGAAGGTTTGGTTCGTCCCGTAACATCGGCATCATCTTTGCGTCAGTTGGGACATTGTGGCTTGCCATTCTGCTGACGCGTCTCCCAAAGAGCATCAAGGGCGTCCAACAACTGCAGCTGCGAGACCTCGTGCCCAAGATAATCATTACGGTCAGAAATATTACATTTTCTTTTTCTCAGTTGGGTTAGATCCGCCAGTAGACAACTTACTAAAGTTAACTTACCTGTTAGGCGAGTCCGTCTCCTCTGGCTGGTGAGATACATCTGGCGAGCGCCTTCGATGTAAAGACATCAACGTCTAGCTGTTAAGTCAGTACTGTCAGTAGTCAGTCACATTACCTATCCTCCTCATATGGTGCCACCCAGAGAGAGCGAAGACCAGGAGCTCCAGGAACGGCTCGAGAAGGTTCATGCGCTGGCTCGGCAAAGGCTTTTAAAGGCTGCAATAGAAACCAGACGCCGCTATGAAACGTCCACTGAGGCCCCAAGGTACCAAGTAGGCGACTTAGTGTAGTACTACTGGCCCGAACGCCGCGTCGGAGTGTCTCCAAAACTTCAGTCACCCTCGGTAGGACCATGCCAAATTTCAAAGGCAATTTCAGACGTGGTTTTTCGGATCCGTAGCCCCCAGCGCTACAAGAGGGTTGTCCACGATGATCATCTAGCTGTATTTTACCCTCCAAAAGACGAAGAGAAAGGCAGTGTTGTGGAGCCTCCACAGGTCTGTCTCCTTACTTGATGACTGTTCCGAAACCCTCGACGAGGATTATATCAGTCATGGAAGTTGTGGTTCCGCTAACGTGCAAGAGGACGGCGGTCCCTGCAGCATCCATCGAACTCAGACTTGCGGAGGTACGGCAGGTATTTGGACGTTAGCCAATCTCCCGGTAGAGAGCTGTTGCCCGTGTGTGACCGCGCGCTGGAGACCTCCCGATTACAGCTCCGTTCTCCTGCCGTCACCATTCACGAAACCGCTCTCTCTGAGATGTTTTGCGTCACACACCCCTCCCCAGCGGTTGACGTCACAATGTACCTTTTCAACTTTGAGGGATGCCACAATCCAGCATTATTGCCTAGCAAATCTAATAGCGAGCAGGTCCCTCCTGGACTGACTGAAGAGACTTTGAAGGGGCCTTCAAACTTTGGAAACAGTTTGGAAGCAACACGGTCACCGGCCGACGAAAGTTGGAACGATTTCCATAGAACCAGATCTCTTACCTTGAAGAGTTGTGGCTGGCGCCGGAGATTATACCGCTGGCTCTGCTAGAGACTGGTCTTCAAAAGGTTTTGCTCTACTAGGTGATTCAGCACAGAAATCTAGCTCATCCTAGCAGCCCATTCGCTGTGGTCAGGGCTCCTTGTTGATGGAAGTGGAGCTGGGGACCTCAATAGTCTAGACAGAGAGCAAGCAAATTTCTCGTCCAAAGTTGAGGAATGCTAGAGAGTACTTCGTCGAGCTGTGAACCGCACTATTTAGAGCAAACTGTAGTTCACCGATGTAGTGGTCCCTTTTGGTGTGTTTCTCTTTGTCTAGATAAGTGACGATTAGCTGTCTAACATTTCTGTTCGCTCGGTCTGTTGGATTAGCCTGGCAGTGGTACAGGGGGGTAGTACAATGGTTGATACCGCATGATTTGACAGAGACTGGATGGCTGAGCTTACAAAGTTGCTAGCATTATCTGTAATCAGTGAATTAGGGCAACCAAATCGGTTGAGAACACTTGAACGAAATTTCCCCAAGATTACAGAAGACGTGGCTGCCCTTATAGGGATCAGCTCTACCCATTTAGTAAAAACATCTTCAAACACCAATAAATATTTATTCCCAAAAGCACTGGTTGGAAACGGTCCCATTATATCTGCCGATACTGTATGCCAAGGAGTAGTGAGGTACCGTGGGTACATCAACCCTTGTGGAGTAGTGTTAGAAGGCTTCACTCGCTGACAAACGTCACACCGTTGTACGTAACGCAGTATATCCTGGTACATTCCTGGCCAATAGTAGTGCCGACCAATGCGCCAGTAAGTTTTGGCTATCCCCAAATGGCCTGATTGGGGATCGTCATGGCACTCTTGTAGAATGCGAGATCGTAAGTTCCAGGGTACTACAATCTTCCAGTCCTCACTTGGATCAGTTAATTCTCCTTTCAGAAATGACTTGCGACAGTAGTACAGATGTTCACCCACAATCTTCCAGTCTGGGTGGTCATCTGGCCTGGTTTTAACTCTATACAGTTTCCTCTCATACCATTCATCATTGTTCGCAGTGGGCGCTGTCATTGTGCATTCAGCTGACGTAGACTGGACCAAGGCGGAAGTAATAATGTTTATAGAAAGCGTAATACGAGATAAGGCATCTGCGACGCAATTTAGTTTTCCCTTCCGATATTCTATTGTAAAGTTGTATGGTTGAAGGCGCAACACCCAACGAGGAAGCCTGCCCGTGGGATTGTTAACGTTGAGAAGCCACTTGAGACATGAATGGCCTGTCACTACCTGGAAGCGACTGCCTTCCAAATACTGCCGATTCTTCTCGATTCCCCAAATAACGGCGAGGCACTCTTTTTCAGTGACCGAGTAATTCCTTTCTGCTGCATTCAAAGATCTGGAATAGTATGTTATCACTTTTTCAGATCCTTCTTGCAATTGAGTGAGTGCAGCTCCAATTCCCCACTGGCCAGCATCTGTCTGCAATGTAAAGGGTAAATCAAAGTTGGGCCGGGCCAGCACTGGTGCGCTTGTTGAAGCAATCTTCAGTGACTCAAATGATTGATTTTGAACATCAGACCACGCCCAGGCTTGTTTTTTACTGAGAAGTGCAGTGAGAGGAGCAACAATATTTGAGAAGTCGGCAATGAAGCGCCTATACCAACCAGCCATTCCCAAAAACCTGCGGAGTTCTGCAACATTCGTTGGGGTTGGGTATGATGTCACGGCTACTGACTATTCCGGGTCTACACTTATGCCGTCAATGTTTACTCTATATCCTAAATATCTAACTTTAACACAACCAAAATCACACTTATCGGGATTTATTCTCAACCCAGACTCCCTTAATCTGCGGAAAACTTCTCTCAAAAGAACACAATGGGTAGGGAAGTCAGATGTGCATATTAGGATGTCATCTAGGAAAACTATAACCTGGGGATAGAGGTCCAAAAATACTGAATCTGCAAGCCTCTGGAATGTGCTGGGGGCATTGCAGAGTCCAAATGGCATCGTTAGGAATCGGAAAAGCCCTCGATTCGGGACTATGAAAGAGGTAATATCTCGACTCTCTTCATCTGCTTACGGAACTTGGATGCTGCTGAACCAGAACAGAGGACTGAACACCCGGTTCTAGCGCATCATCCGGAGAGAGGAAGAGAAAAGGGACTGGACGGTCCTAGTAATGTCAGTGGACGAGGCATCGGCCGCCGCCGTAAGGACCCTGCCTAGGCAGCGGGCCAATTACAGGTGGGGGACGGTGAGCCTAAGACTCTCGAGAGTAAGAGAGAACAGGAGAGAGGCGGGGGGGAGGATGAGCGTCGACCGGGAGGAAGGGCCAAGTACCTCAGGCATTGTGCCCCCGGTTGAAGGCTCAAACTCTGCTCCTGCCGAGGCAGCGCCCACAGAAGGGGCAGGCACAGGAAGGCAAGGGGCTACTGGCCCCACAGGGAGTGCAGGCCCTTCTGGTATGGCGCAGTCAGGCATGGAGGAGAAGAAGAGGCCGAGCCTGATTGTGAATCCCCCGCGACGCAGGACATCACAGACGGGGCACCCAGCTGAAGACAGCGAGGAGCAGGGCTCCACAACCACTCCGTCCTCTGCCGTTGCGCGGCCTCCCCGGCGCCCCGCCGAGGGTGTGAACCCAGAGGCGGGGTCGTCTGGGCGGGGAAGTGCTGGCAGGGGCGCGAGGCAGCGCTCTCCAGCCGGACGAAGACAGCAGTGGGGAGGTCGCTCCTCTTATAACAGGCCGTCAAGGCCTGGTAAGAGGAGTGGCCGGAGGGGTCAATGACCCCGCCCACGCTCCGCCTCCTCCGAGTCAACCTGCACCGGTCACAGGCAGCCACGGCCGTGCTCAACAGGAACCTAGACAAGAGGAGGTGCGATGTGGCCCTAGTCCAGGAACCCTGGGCCTGGGACAGGAAAATCCGTGGCCTACCAACACAGTCAGGTAAGGTAGTGTATGATAAAGATAGTGATCGATGCCGTGCAGCAATTGTGATTAAACGTAATGTTAAGTACACTGTCATGCCTAACTTTATCTCTAGAGATGTTACAGCTATCATGGTAGGGGAGAATTCGTCAGAGGGAGCAGTCAGGACAGTGTTGGCATCTGCCTATTTCCCACACGACGCGAATGCCCCACCGGAAGAGGTAAGAAGATTGGTAAGTTATTGTGAAAACCACCAACTTCAACTCATAATTGGCTGTGACGCAAACGCTCATAACGTTGTCTGGGGGAGCATGGACACCAACTTTAGAGTGGGGTGCCTCCTGGACTATCTTGCAGGGCATGAACTGGAGATCCTTAACAGGGGCAATACCCCCACTTTCGTCACAAGGACAAGGGAAGAGGTGCTTGACCTCACCATCTCCAGCCGTTTCATAGCCAGCAGAATCAAAGACTGGCGAGTACTGGACGAACCATCACTGTCTGATCACAGGATTATTCTGTTCAGTCTGGGATTCGGTTCCCAAGTACGGGAAACTTTTCGTATTCCCAAAAACACAGACTGGCCACTTTACCAAACCCAGCTCTTCTCAGAACTGGGAGGTATGGACAGGGAAATCCACTCAGTGGAAGACCTGGACACTATGGCCAGCCTTATGCAAGGGGCGATTATTCGCTCCTATGAGGACAATTGCCCATCCCGTACCCACATGACCAACGGTGAGGCCCGATGGTGGAATGAGGAGTTAGGGAAGCTAAGGTCCTCAACGAGGAGGCTCTTCAACAGGGCTAAAAGAACAGGGGATTGGGTGGCCTACCGGCAATCCCCTACAAGCTACAGTAAGGCCATTAGAAGAGCAAAGAGGAAATCCTGGAGGGATTTCTGCAGCGGGATAGCAAGTGTCTCTGGAGCCTCAAGGCTGCAGAAAGCGCTCCCCATGGATAAACCTCAAGAAGTAGGCCTAATCAGGAAGACGGACGGAACGTTTACGAAGGATGCGAGGGAAACCCTGAATGTGTTGGTGAACGCCCACTTTCCGGGGTGCACCATCATTGGCGAAGGGGCTACCGCCCCACCCCAGGAGCGAAGCAGGGAACGTCCGCACCCGCGCAGGCTGCGTATGAGCCGACTAAAAGGGACAGCCGGGTGGGCCCAGCTTGAAAGACAACCTCACCTCTATGAGGTCCCCGCAGGATTACATCCAACGAGGCTTAACTGTGGCTGGGCGTCACAGTGTACTCTGTCGCCACACTGTGCTCACCCTGCAGTAGGGGGTCCAGAATTCCACTGCCGTACTCCCTGCGTGTTCGTATAAGCCGGACTAAAAGGGACACAACTTACACTTCATTCACATACCTGACACACTGGGAACCCCCTACCTTTAGCTGGGATCGCAGAACACACCCCCCGCAGGAAGGGGTACAGAATTCTCCTGCCGTATCCTCTGCGTGGTCGTTAAAACCGGCCTTAAAGGGGCTTAAAGCTCACGACACTGACATACACAACATATTCCAGATACTAAATACACTGCAACGGCTTGCGTGGCAGAACACACTCACTTGAAACACTCATAATGAGCGAAAGACAGTCCTGGAAGTAGCTCACTAACACCTTTGAGCGATCCCTATATAGGTGCGGCCTTCGGAATGAGGAGGGAAAAACCAGGTTTGAGCGTTCCTGGGGCGGCTGATAGCGTGTGTCCCGCTCACCACATCACTAGTGGCCGAGGGCTGACTCTGAGCAGCAGCCGAAAAATCCCTCATGCGTCTTAGTCCCGGTGGGTGGCCGGACTGGCAGCTGCGGCGCATGTGGGGCCTCCTTTGACCCTCAACGGACCAGCGAAAGGGGCTAGAATCAATATGCCTGAGGGGAGCTTCCAGGACACTGCCTCGAGCACCTCTCGCTCATACCACGAACACACACAACAAATGAACTCACAAGGATACACTACACCAGTCCGCTTCTTTAATCACCCCCAAATAAGTAAAAAACATGACAAAGTCAACTAAAACTTCAGCAGGTAATAAAAACGCCACCTGCGCCTCTTCCTCGGGCTCGCCAAGCTCGACCCCTCCCTCTTCGGACGATGAGCAACCTACTCGTCGTCCAAACAAACAAGGGCGGAAAGAACCGGGCAAACCGCGTTCATCTCCCCTTCTCCCCTAGTAGCCGGGCAACCCGGCTACTACAAGCACACGACACAGCGTGGACCCTAAACTGTCAGACATGGAGCAAATTTGCGCATACGTCCAAATCATCCACGGCCAGCTGGCACGGATGAGGGCCAACGCGACAGGACCTATGCGGGACCTCGTAACTAGTTGCCTCTTCGAAATTTCGAAGCTGGCTATAAAGCTAATGCCCCCAACGACATCGCCCCTGCCACTCCCCCTGCGGGAAACTGTGGCGGCTGTCGTGAGGAAGAGCTGCGTAGGGCAATTGCCCAGCAGCCAGTGCCACCAGCCCCCAAACTCGAGGAGCAACAACGAGCCAGGGTAGTACCCCAGGCCCCTCATATGCGGCAGTAGCCGCTACTGCGCCTTCCTCCCCCTCATGGAGCTGAGGCGGAATGGCAGCCTGCCAGGGCCAGGAAGCGCAGAGGGAAGCAGAAACAGGCCCCAACTAAGCAGGAAGTGCAGGCCGAGGGCAGCGCCCGCCTATGCCTCCGCCCAAAAACAAGGGCAAAAATAAAAATAAAAACCAAAATAAAAGCCTCCACCGCTTGCCAAACTCCCTAAAAACCCACGACAAAACGTGGTAGTGGTTAGGTGGACATGTGAGGAAGGAGAGGCTGGTCCCTCCAACCCTGACGCAATGGAAGCGCTTATGCGGGGTGTCCCTGCTACGGACCTCCAAGCTCTGAGTGTCCGAGTGCTAGACATCCGCACCGCAGTAGGAGGTGGCGCCGTCATTGTGACGGAAACTCCAGAAATGGCCAAGGCGCTCACGAGCCACATTTCCACAAAAAAGGAGTTGAAGCGTCAGCCCCCCTGGGTCGTTTACCACGCCTGCTGCTGTGCGACGTGCGGACCGACCTTCAAAAAGAGGACTTGGCCCAACAAGTTGTTGAGCACAACCCTGCGTTAGGCTTGCAGCCGCAGGATGTCAGGCCTCTCTTCACCAAAAAGCGTGGCAGACAGAAGGATTGGGTGATTGAGGTATCACCCAGCCTGTACAAAAAACTAGAGGGGGCAAGGCACCTCCAAATAGCCTGGCAGCGGTGCGCCATACGAAAGTACCAAGCCCCACTCAGTGCTACAAATGCCAGCGCTATGGCCACCTGGCAGTGGCCTGTACAAGACCTGTTGTGTGCGCCTGGTGCGCCTTGCCACATCTGGAGTAAGGAATGCAAGCGTGATGCTCCCCTCAAGTGTGCCAATTGCGTCGAACGCAAAATCCAACAGGTCGCACACTCTACACGAGACGCACGCTGTACCATTCGTCAGCGAGCGATTGCCCTCCAGGAGTCACGAGTGGATTATGAATAGGTCAAAAACAGTTCGAATCCTTCAGCACAACACAAATAAGAGTTGCCCAGTTATGGCTGAGTTGCTGCAAAATGCACTCAAGAAACGCTGCAGTGTCCTCGCCATACAGGAACCGTACATAGGATCCAAAACTCTTGGTCTCGGATCGCAGGCACGAGTGGTGGCTGGAGCAAGAACGGGAGCCAAGGCAGCAGTAGCCTGCATCGACCCGTCCATTGACATGCTCGCACTCACTCACCTGAACAGCCAGCACTTGGCCGCTGTGCTCATCCGGTACACACGGTGCTCGGCCGGTGGCTTTGAGCTGGTTGTAATATCATTTTACAGGCAATTTGGCGCACCAGTTGCCAACAGCCTTGAACCACTCGAGCGGGCTCTAGCAGGCCTATCAGGACGACCCTGCGTAGTCTGTGCTGATGCAAACGCCAGATCACCATTGTGGGGATCCCCAACCCTGGATGGGGCGGGCGAGGCGTATATAGAGCTGCTCACCAGGTACAACTTGGTTGTTGCCAACGACCCCATGACTGAGGCGACCTATGATGGCCCGGGAGGAAGGTCGTGTATAGACGCCACAGCCGTGTCCCACACCCTGCTACTCAAATTGAAGGGTTGGCGAGTCGTACCAGGTGCAACGCAGAGCGATCACATGGTTATTGACTTTGCCATTACGGATGATAACATCCTCTGCAAAGACACGCGTGAAAAGCGATTCCGCACAAAAAATGCTGACTGGCCGCAATTCTTTAGGGTACTGGAAGGTGAACTGCGTGCGCAGACACCGACCTAATAGTGCAAGCATCCACACCTGAAGAGGTGGACAGCAAAGTGGACACATTTACCACAGCACTGCACTCTGCTGGGCTCTCTGTACTTGGCCAACAGAAGCACAGGGCGATCAAAGTCCCATGGTGGACTGAGGAACTTAATCCCCTCAAGCAAAGTGCAAATAGAGCCAGAAGGATGTACCAAAACACTCGTGACCCTGATGCCAGAGCAACACTCCGAACTGCCTTCATCCAAGAGAAGAAGGCCTTCCACCGCGCCATCAAACGAGCCAAACGGCAAGGCTGGCGAAATTTTGTGGAAGCGGAGAGCTCTGAGAACCCCTGGGGCAGACACTACAAGTCCTCCATAGGAAAAGCAAATGTAGAGCAGGTCTTAGCTGCGATGCAAAATGAGTCAGGCTGGGCCTGCAGTATCGAACGTTCACTGGAAACCCTCCTTGAGAAGGCGTTCCCAGATGACCAACTAGCTCGAGACACTGAAGCCCAGAGGGCAGCAAGGGAGCTGATCATGGACCCTCCGAACGAGCCCGACATCCCATTGTGGACAACAGCCGACCTCGGCAGGGCTCTTGCGACCTTAAAGCCCAACAAATCTCCTGGGCCAGATAAAATAGAAAGCAATATGCTAAGGAAGGCTGAGCGGACAATCTCCAGCGGTCTCCTTAATTTATTTAATGACTGTCTGCAGGTCGGACAGTTCCCCACTCAGTGGAAGTCTGCGCGCGTTGTCACTCTTCAAAAGGGAGGCGACCGCAATCAGTCGGACCCGCGATCATGGAGACCACTCAGCCTTCTTTCCATATTAGGCAAAACACTAGAAATATTGATGTTGCAGTCCCTCGAAGGAGTCTTTGGCCGCAACCTCACAGGCAGGCAATACGGGTGTACCAAAGGAAGGTCCACGCAGGATGTCATTGTCGAGATTCGGCGTGTTTCCCTGCTGGCACCGGCTAAGTACGTCGTAGCAGTTCTGATTGACATCAGAGGAGCGTTTGACAACCTTTGGTGGCCAGCGCTCCTTAATGAACTCAAAGGTAGGGGAATCCCCCGCAACCTGTACTCGCTCGTCAGAAGTTACCTGACAGACAGAACTGCTACGATCGAAAGTAGGCATGTCTCCGTCCGGAGAAAGATTGAGAAGGGGTGCCCACAGGGCTCGGTCCTAGGACCAGCACTCTGGAATGCCTTCTTCGAAGGTCTTCTCAGGAAACTCATGGAGACTGACTGCGAGTCGTACGCCTATGTGGATGACTTGACTGTGCTGATCTTTGCAGAGTCAGTCCGCCAAATTGAAGAAAAAACCCACCACGTGCTCCGCACTGTCAACCAATGGTGCGAGCACGTCAAGATGCAGGTGGCTGAGGAAAAAACCCAGCTAATCCTCTTGAAGGGGAAAGTGAATAATCCACCCACAATACGCTTTGGCGGCCACAGGCTCCTTCTTGAAAAGCACGTCAAGTATTTAGGAGTGAATATAGGTGAGAGGTGGGGTTTCAACCAACACCTCCAGTCCCTTAAAGGCACTACCATTGCAAGGTTTGCCTCACTGCGTGCCATTACTAAGGCCACTTGGGGTGTGTGTTACCACGACACCATCCTCATGTATAAGGCCATCTATTTAGGTGTGATTGGCTACTGCCCTGTTGTCTGGGGTAGCAAACTAACAGTCAATCAAAAGAGAGTATTGGCCCAATCCCAGAGAGCCGCGCTCCTGTGGATCACCAAGGCCTACAAGACTGTATCAACGGAAGCACTCCAGGTGATCACTGGTCAGTTACCAGTTGATTTGGCTGTTGAGTGCATGATTGACAAGTGGAGAGTGAAACGGAGCTTCCCCGCTTTGGGCTGAACTCCGTGCGGATCTCACCACAGAACAGAAACTTGCCGCCATCGATGAATGGGCTCTAGAGAAATGGCAAGCGAGATGGGAATCCTCGTCAAAGGGACGTGATACGTATGAGTTCTTCCCCAACATCCGTGAACGTCTTTCTAGAAAATGGGTTGAGCCAGACCACTGGACGAGCCAGTTCCTCACGGGACATGGTGACTTCAATGCGCGGCTCCACTTCTTTTCTCTGAAAGACTCTCCATTATGCACGTCTTGTGCCTCCAGTGCGGAGGAAACAAGAAACCATGTGCTGCTCCACTGTAGTTTCTACAACAGTGAGCGACGGTTGTTGAGAGGGCAAACGAACTTAGCAGCTTTGACTGCTACAAAGGAAGCCTATAACCATTTTGCAAAGTTCGCAAAGAAGGTAATGGCTAAGAAACGTGGTTATAGTTGATCAGTCCTTTTGAAACTTGCCACCCAAGTAAACAGTAAGATCAGGTAGGGAACCAGATTAAGAACTACTCCCAGATGGTACGGGATTCCTCAGGTGGTCACCTCCGCGCGGTAACACACGGGCAACAGCTCTCTCAGGTGAGACTGGCTAACGACCACATACCTGCCGTACCTCCACAGGTCTGAGTTCGGTGGATGCTGCAGGGGCCGGCCTCTTGCATATTAGCGAAACCGCAACTTCTATGACTGATATAACCCTCGTCGAGGGTTTAGGTACAGTCATGAAATAAAGAAACAGATCTGGGGTAGGCGAATCGCACCTTCACCCACGAAAGGGTCAAATGGGCGGTAAATTCTTTCAAGCCCTATAAGTCCCCCGGGGGGGATGGGGTGTTCCCGGCCTTGCTTCAGCAGGGCTTGGGGGCTCTACTTCCCCTACTGGTTAAGACTTTCAAAGCCAGCTTTCTACTGGCCCATGTGCCCTATTCATGGAGAGGGACGAGGCTTGTGTTTTTGCCTAAAGCAAGCAGTGACTCCTCGACTGCAAAATCACAGAGACCCATAAGCCTCTCCTCCTTTCTCCTGAAGGCAATGGAAAAGATCATGGATCTGGTCTTCAAGGAAATTCTTGAAACTAAGCCCCTCTCGAGGGCACAGCATGCCTATCTGAGGGCACGTCAGCTGAGACCGCTCTTATCGAGCTGGTCTCATTGGTTGACGAGGCCCTTCAGACAAGGGAGGTGGCATTGTGCTGCTTCATGGACGTGGGGGGTGCCTTTGATAACACCTCCTTCGGCTCCATGGAAGCAAGAGCAGCACAGAGGGGAATAGAACCCCAGGCCGTGAAATGGACTATGTCCATGCTTAGGAGTAGGGAAATCACGGCCCGGCTAAGGGAAGACAGCATCACAGTGGTTCCCACACGAGGCTGCCCCCAAGGGGGGGTACTCTCTCCCCTCCTGTGGCTACTGGTGGCCGACGAGCTGCTGGAAACACTGCAGCTTGAAGGCTACGAAGTGGTCGCATATGCGGATGACCTTGTAGTTCTGGTAAGAGGCAAATTTGCCTCCACGGTGTCTGAAAGGATGCAAGGAGCTATAGATATCATCCAAAGATGGTGCGCCAAGGAAGGACTTTTTATAAATCCGTCCAAGACCACCACGGTTTCCTCCACTAGACGAAGAAACCTTGATATAGTACCACCCATAGTGCAAGGAGCAAGGCTCCAGATAATGAAGGAGGTGAAATACCTCGGGGTGATACTGGACCAGCAGCTCACATGGAACTCGCATGTGAGATATGCGCTGCATAAGGCCCTTTGGGCTTGTAGGAGGCTGTGCAGCAAATCCTGGGGCATAACTCCAAAAATGATGGAGTGGCTCTTTAAGGGGATAATAAGGCCCCGCATTACGTATGCCTCCACGGTGTGGTGGAAGGCGACACGCCGGCTGGCAGTACAAGGAAAACTCCAACAACTGCAGCGGCAGGCGTGTCTTGCTATCACAGGGGCCATGGGTACATGCCCTACTGCTGCAATGGAAGTCCTTCTGAACATCTCACCTCTACATATACACATCCAGAGGACCGCCTACCTGGGGGCGGCAAGGCTTTTGCAGACAGGGAAAATTTCCACCAGGGCTAAGGCGAGCCTCCACAGAACAACCAAACAGTTTGAGATAGAAGAGGCAGCAGTCCTTGCTACTGACGTCATGCCAGAGCAGAAGAATTTTCGGCTGCCATTTAGCGTCAGCGTTCACTCACGGGAACGGTGGGAGAAGGAGACATTCCGGACCGAGGTGGGCGCGCTGCAGTGGTATACCGATGGTTCAGTTAAGGAAGGCCGAGCAGGGCTGGGCATTGTAGGGCCTAACTACAGTCTTGCAAAGCTGCTGGGGGAGTACGCCACGATATTTCAAGCGGAAATCCTAGCCATAAAGATCTGCACAGAAGAGATCCTGAACAAAGGACTCAAGGGCAAGCGGATCTACATTTTCTCAGACAGCCAGGCCGCCCTAAAGGCCATTGCAGCCTATAGTTTTAGGTCTAAGCTGGCATGGGAATGCCTCCATGCGCTCAAGCAGCTCGGCGCCCGTAACAGGCTCTCCCTCATTTGGGTGCCGGCTCACAGGGGGCATGAGGGCAATGAAAAGGCTGACCGCCTTGCGAAAAGGGGTACAGAAACCCTACCCATCGGGCCTGAGCCACACGTGGGATTGACGAAAAGTCACCTAAACCGTCTGGTTGCTCGATGGGAGATACAGGAAAATGGCGCCCATTGGCATCGCCAGCCACGACTACGACAGGCATACAGGCTTGTTCCGCCTTCCTGTCAAAGGGCTAAGGCGATGCTGACACTCTCCAGACAAGATCTGAGAGTACTGATAAGCTTCCTCACCGGGCACTGCCCACTCAGATATCACCTCAACAAGATGGGCATCTCAGAGGCGGTGGAATGCAGACTTTGCGGTGAGGAGGATGAGACAGCAGAGCATATCCTATGTGAATGCCCTGCTCTGGCAGCAAAACGCTTTGAATACTTCGGTCAGGGGACCACTGAACCCCAAACCGTAGCGGATTCTGCGGTGAAGGACATACTCGGCTTCCTAAGGGGGGCGGGTATGTACGACGCCTTCTACTAAGAAAGGGCCAGTGTCACAATAGGCCCATATGTGGCCGCAGTGACAAAGGGACTTGTCCCACACGCCCTCGGGTAAAAAAAAAAAAAAAAAAAAAAACACAACCAAAATCACACTTATCGGGATTTATTCTCAACCCAGACTCCCTTAATCTGCGGAAAACTTCTCTCAAAAGAACACAATGGGTAGGGAAGTCAGATGTGCATATTAGGATGTCATCTAGGAAAACTATAACCTGGGGATAGAGGTCCAAAAATACTGAATCTGCAAGCCTCTGGAATGTGCTGGGGGCATTGCAGAGTCCAAATGGCATCGTTAGGAATCGGAAAAGCCCTCGATTCGGGACTATGAAAGAGGTAATATCTCGACTCTCTTCATCTGCTTACGGAACTTGCAGAAAAACTTGTTTTAAGTCAAGCTTAGACAAGTATGCAGCTTGTCTCAAGCTGTCAAGCATCATATTGATATTCGGCATTGGGTAGGAATGTTTTTTTGTAATGTCATTCATTCGTCGAAAATCAATGCAGAACCGATACGAATCACCCTTCCGCACCATCACCACAGGTGAAGCCCACGCTGCATGGCTAGGCTCCACAACTCCAGAAGCAAGCATCTTATCCAGTTCCTCATGCATCACATTGAGAACTTTGGGAGAGTACTGATATGCTCGTTGCTTTATTGGCTCGGAGGGCCTTACTACAATTCAATGAGAAATTTTCCAATACCCAGCATTCTAAGTCCCTTATCGCCTATATACGAGTGACGGGAGCCAGTGTCATACAGAGCAGGCACAATGACTGGGGTTTTCTCATGTTCTGATGGTGAACTTCGGTTCTTGAAAATGAAGGGAAAGGCCATCAGCCCTTCCAAAGATTCATGGAACACGTCAAATATAGAGGAACATGGGTTATTCATGTCATTATTGTGAGGAGGAAAGGATTCAACGAGCGAAGCTTCTGGCTGGGTAGCTAAATTATGGGGAATACAAGTTAATGATGCTGAGGAAGAAGGTAAGGTACTCAGTTGATTTCCAAATGCGGAGACCAATGGTGGTGTGGAAGATGAGAAGGTAGAATGTGATACAGAAGGCGGGACGGTATGTGGATGGCGGGACGGTATGCGGATGGCAGGAAGGCGAGTTGAAGAGCTCAGAGACCGTAAGGAGTGGCACTGGTGTCGATACAGAAGGTGAGCTGTTGAATGAAGATGTAGTAGGTGTTGAGACGTTAGATAAACCAGGAGCAGGTAGAATCGGGGAAGTAGTAGAGGAGATTTTAGGTACTGGAGAGACGAAACTTTGAGATTCAACACTGCAGTAGATACCTGTAGGCTTGATAGCTATAGCGGGATCATCAGTTGGTGGGGAGATGGCATGATCCCTAATGCTGACTCCCTTTCCCGTTTAACGGGCTACACACTGGGCACGATGAAATCACCACTCCTGGGTGACCACAGCGAAAGCAAAACCTTTTCCGTGGCTCTAAGCATTGAGAGAACACGTGAGAACCTCCACAATTCCAGCATTCAGAGCCCTTGGCTGCAAGAGTTTTACTAGAAGATGCAGTAGGCTCAACTTCATGCTTTTTATAAGTTTCCTTATTAGATTTAGAAAATGCTGGTACTTTGTCAGCCCCCGAGGTAGACGGCATCATACTATACACTGGAAATAGGTCACCACTCTTGAGTTCTTACTGGAAGATCTTGTCTGATGCTCCTCTGAACGAGATTCCTTAGAAGATCCCTTCGAACGATTGCCACTTAAACCTTTACTTTCTGCACTCTTTGCGGCTAAGTTCAGATACGTAGCTGATAAGGTTATCGTAAGTCGGTATATTGTGTGAGGAGTTTCTTTCTTCAAAGGCTCTACGTGTCCTCGGATCTAACTGATTCAAGGCCACATGCAACTTGACGAAATCAAATAAATCCACCAGCCCTTATGAGGTTAACGAATTCCAATTATTTTCTTGAGTGCAGTGGAAAGCTTGGAATTCGCCATGGGACGGCTCTCTCATGGGTTTAAAGTCAAATATTTTGCTCAGGTGGTGGCTGGCCAGGAGACGTTTGTTTTGATAACGCACCTTCAGGGCGTCCATAGCCAGCGGATAACTAGTTGTATCTAACGGGAAGCTAGATATAACGGCTAATGCATCGCCTTTCAAGCTGGTCTTTAAATACTGGAATTTTTTTACGTTTGAAAGAGTGGTATCCGAATGAACCCCAGCCATCTTCCCAGAAACGGTTGGGAGAGGAATACGGGGTAGCTGGTTTGATGAGGATGCATTAAGGGAGGCTGGAATAATACTTTTGGCAGCTGCTTGATTTCTGTATTTCAGATATTCGCTACGAATATAATCGATGAGCTCAATGAGGATCATATAAACCTGGCTGTGGTCAATCGTCAGTTTTTTGTCAGTAGCTGAAGCGTTAAAATGCCTAATCTTGGCGCTGAGACTCAAATTTGTCTTCGATCGTCTTGGCGCGATTGAACTGCGAGACGAATGAGTCGACATTGTCGACACTGAGACCTTTGGCCTTCTCGTATATTTTCTGCACACATGCATGGAGATCTTCTCTCTCGGAAATAAGTATTCCCCGAGTTATATGTAGGTCTTCTTCACCCCCTGTTTTCAGAGACATTGCACTTATCGGTACGGATTAAACGTTAGGAGAAACAAACTCAATATAGTTTTACGTTGGGCGCCAATTATTTCTGTATATCTGTAACGGATATTTAATATTGTATTAGGGGATGAACCCAAGACTGACCGGCAATAATGAATAATAAGATAATGATTTTGTGAACTTAAAAGAAAACGGAAGAAAATAAACCAATCATCGAAACGTAAATAAAACTAACCTTTTAATTTAAATAAATTAGCTCTCCGATAAGGGTCACAAATATACAGAAAACGAACAAAATATATAAAGAAAACAACTTCTCAAAAGAATCAAATTCTACGTCCACGGTACAAAATAACTAAAGGGGCAACTTCTATTCGTCTTCGTCAGTTGACGGCTGGAGACAGGGTTTGGCGAGACGAAGTTTCGGGAAACTGGAGAAAGAGAGAGACAGAGTCTGTGTGAGCGAGTGCGATCCGAACCACCCGTAAAATTATCGGGAGGGACTCTCACAAAAACGGCAATATTCCGCGAGAGGGAAAAACAAACAACGCAACGTGCACGGCTCCAGCTTGTGATAACCACCTCCCGATTAGAGCTCTGTTCTCCTGCCGCCACCGTTCACGAAACCGCTCTCTCTGAGATATTTTGCGTCACACAACATGGATTTATTCCTTCGGAAAGGAGTGTATCCGTACTCATACATGACGGACGCATCCAAATTTGAGGAAACGCAACTACCAACCCGCGAACACTTTTTCAACGCTTTAACCCAAACACACATCAGCGAAGACTATAGTCACGCCTAACGAGTCTGGACCACATTCAACATGACCACTATGGGAGACTACCTCGACCTATATCTAAAAATGGATGTTCTTCTCTTGTCATATGTTTTCGAAAATTTTCGTATAACCAGTATTCCATACTATTAAATTGATACGTCCAACATGTACTCTGCACATTTGGATTGGCATGGAACTCAATGATGAAAATGACCGATGTCCGGCTCAAACTGCTGTCAGATATCGACCAGCGCCTTTTCGTATATTCTTGAGTCCGAGGTAATGTAGCAATGATTTCCCATTGCTTCTCCAAAGCCAACAATCCCCACCTACCAGACTTTAACGAAAATAATTCTACCAATTTCTCAATGCACTTGGACAGTACCAATCTCTACGCACCGCTATGACGTCACTACCCCACTCTCTTGTTTCAGTGGATGGACAGAAGTGAGATTGAAGAATTGGATTTTTCACAAGTAGCAGACGATAGTGAGACTGGATACATACTCGACATAGATTTCGAGTATCCGACCGAACTTCACGATCCCCACTCGGATTGGCCACTGGCGCTGGTGAGACAAGAAATCACAAAGGAAATTCAATCACCTGCTTAGATCTGATGGAGGAATTGAATTACACACCGGCTAAAGTAGAGAAGTTACTCGCCACTCTCTACAGCAAGGAGAAATACGTGCTCCACTATAGAAATTTAAAGTTGTACGTGAAATTGGGACTAGTGCTAAAAAAGATTCATCGAGTACTGTCATTTAAACATAGCCCGTGACTCGCTCCGTTCATCAATTTCAATACAGAGGGAAGGGAGATTTCACAAAATGTGTTTGAAAAATATTCGTTCTTGAATAGATTTTCATCTGGTGGCGGACAAGAAGAAACTCGTCGAATTAACCACAAGCCCTCGACGTCCATACAAAGAAAATTTAGCCGAATTGGCGATGGACATGCAGAGCATATTCCTCAATCGGCCAACATAAGTGGGTTTCACAGTGTTAGATGTGAGCAAGTACATAATGTACAGCTTCCACTACAAATGGGCGATACAAAATATGGTAAAGACGTGAAGCTGTGCATGACTAACACACACAGTCTGCTCTATAATATCAGGACAGCTGACGTGTAAAAAGATATCAGGGAGAATCTACACCTATTTGACACGTCAGACTAGCCATCAGATCACGATTACTACCACACAGCTAACAAGAAAAAGCTGGGAACATTTAAAGATGAAATGAATTCTAATTCACTCCGAGAGTTTGTAGGACTAAGACCGAACTGTTGTTGCGGTTTTAGACTACCACGAGTACGAAAAGGAGGTGACAAAGGCTGTACCAGGTATCGCTATTAAAAATCAACTTCGGCACGAAGAGCGTAAACATTCTTTGTTTGAGCACAGTCTGAAATTGACGAAGGCACTTACCATTAGGAGTGAACGCCATCAACTGTACACACAGGAAATCTCCAAGCTTTCGCTATCTCCATTTGACGATAAACGATACATTTTGGATAACGGAACAGAAACACTAGCTTACGGACATCACAGAATTCGTAAACGGTCGCGGGAGGAAGATGACGATAATGCAGTTACCGAAAGAATAAAGACCACCACTAATAAGAGAACGTGCAAAGAAGAAGAAAATCTATCCACATCATAACGACAAAAAACCTTGTGAAGCGACCATTCGACAACCATGAGTGTACGAGAAATAATCTGGCGCGAGATTCATGCACCTGCTAGAAGAAGATTTCTACGAGACCCGTCAAAGTTTAAGGCTGTTGAGACTTGTCAAGTCGATTTAGTTGAAATGGTTCCTTACTCTAAATCGAATAAGTCTTCAAATATATTTTAACCGTTATAAATTATTTTAGTAAATATGGTTACACTGTTCCGTTGCAAAACAAATCTAATCGATAAATTGTTGTAGTCCTATCTTCTATACTCAATTCCAATCCTATGAATCACTTTCAAACGGATAAGAGGAAAGAATTTTATAACAAGAAAGTCGAGAGGCTGTTGAAAAAACCTGGAGTGAATCACTACTCAACTAGCTTTCAAAGTGGGGATAAGGTTAGAATGAGCAAGTATAAAATAGTATTCGACAAAGATTTGGACAGCTAAAATTTTCACGGTTCACTCAGTGGAGGGTACTATACCGGAGACTACACACTTACAGGCATTGTAACAATGTGCTGGAAGGTAAATTCTACGGGAAAGAACTGAGACGCGCAAAATACGGTGACGTGTACCTCGTAGGAAAAATTGTGAAAAAGACTGGGGATAGAGTATTGGTCAAGTGGTTGGGATGGAACTCACAACTCTTGGATAAATAAGACAATAGACAAGGAGCAATACGCTGAAGATTGCGTAATAAAGCAGAATGTACTGGAAATAAAAACTTCAGTCTTGCTATATAATGACAAGAGTAAACAATGAGCGGATCAGTCGTCATAAAACAATCAAAGGTTGTGGATCAACTGGTAGCGTAGTCAACAAGGCAATAGACGCGCTTCCCGTGGAACTATATTTGCCAGGAGGTTATCAATACTGTGGACCAGGTACTCAAGTACTTGAACGTTTGGCAAGAGGAGACCCAGGCATCAACGAGTTGGACAAATCCTGTCAAGTACATGACATTACACTCTGTACACACATAACGAACATAGTCGATTAGCTGATTCATGTTTGGCAAACAGTGAGTGGTCTCGCATCAAAACTTCTGACGCCTCGCTCGGAGAGAGAGCAGCAGCTCTAGCAGTCATTGCTGCGGTGAAGACAAAGGCAAAGTTGGGTGAGTCGTTGAAGAAGAAGAATCCCATTAGTGATTAGGGTAATAAGAAGGAAAGGGTTAACAAAACAGAGAAATACTACAGATAGTTTCAATAATATTCCGTTTGAGTTTTTTTGGGAAGTATGGTAGGTGGAGAAGCAGGTGTATCCACTTCAAACAGCAACGCTAAAGTAAAAGAATTACAAAGACACAGCTTCGTAATCTATCGCTCTCAAGGAAAAAACCCTGCAAATTATTACACAACGGTTTATTTTTCTCATGAACAGCTTGACCTAGTATTACTGCTCCCCCATCCCATTCGATTCAGCATCGAATACTAACTAGTAAACCATACGAAACATGACCTGACTACAATGGAACTATGGAAATTAAAAATATTCCCCCGGCGCCCGTAAACGTCTGATCCGAGGGCTTCCAGTGAACGGCAATTGGCAGGACGTTGCGAGCCCAAAGGGCGCTGCGAGTCGAGCGGGCCTTGAAAACTAAACGAAACACGGCTTATTTGCGATTATACTGCGTTTCGTAAATTTTTTAAACCTTTTTTTGCCCATAACAACCATGGATTTCGTCCGATCGGATTGCCGAGATGGCGGGCACAACAAGATACCAAATGGGATTTTTGTGCGAAAGAACGAATTTTTTAGACCACATTAAAGGCCCAAAACAGCCCGGACGGCGGACGGGGGACGGGCATTGCAGATTTGGAATCCCCATGTCTTGAAACGTAAAGTATCAAATTTTGAGGGGGGGTTGTAAAAAATGTTTCGTGACCGAAAACATAGGGTTATTATTCAGAATGAATAATGAACCAAAAGATTGTACTTAAAACCTTGCAAGGAACGAGGTGTGAATTCAAAGAAAGAGGATACCAAAAAAAAAACCACCACAAATTATTACAAAACGGTTTATTATTCACAGGAACAGCTTGACCTAGTATTACTGCTCCGAAACCCATCCCATTCGATTCAGCATCGAAAAATACTAATTAACCATACGAAACATGACCTGACTACAATGGAACTACGGAAATTACATATTCCCCCGGCTCCAGGCGCCCGTAAGCGTCTGTAGGCATCGATGATCCGATGTAGGGGTGTGCAGAAGGAAGTGGTCCTAACCTTCCTCCGCCGCGTTGGGCAAAAAGAGTAGGGGAAATTAGGACGGGGGAACCTTGAACCGAACGAACACAAATGGCAAATTGCGAGTCGAGCGGGTCAACGTCAATTTCCACTGTAGTACCCCTGAGTTCTTTCTTTAGTTGACTTTGGCTCATTATAATTACTGTAATTTCCCTATACGTACTTGTACACGTCTGATACTCATTCCATTCAACCCAGGATGTAAAAATACCTTGAAAACGATACGAAACAAAGCGTATTTGCGATTATACTGCGCTTTGTGAATTTTTAACCCTTTTTTGTTCGTAACATCCATGGGCTTCGTCCGATCGGATTGCCAAGATGGCGGGCACAACTAGATACCAAATAGGATTTATGTGCGAAAGAACGGATTTTTTAGACCACGTTAAAGGCACAAAACGGCCTGGACGGCGGACGGGGGACGATTTGGATTTGGAATCCCCATGTCTTGAAACGTAAAGTATCAAATTTTGAGGGGGGGTTGTAAAAAATTGTTCCTGACCGAAAACACAGGGTTATTATTCAGAATGAATATATAATAGAGGAGTGTTCACGGAAGATGAACTGCCACCGAACCTGAGGAGAAAACTGCAAATTACTACACAACGGTTTATTTTTCTCCTGAATAGTTCGACCTAGTATTACTGCTTGGAGACCAATCCCATTCGATTCAGCATCGAAAAATAGCTGTAAACCATACGATGACCAGATTACAATGTTACGATGAAAACTAAATATTCCAGTTGCCCATAAGCGGCTGTAGGCACTCCTCTTAATGCTCGATGGCGGTTGAGCAGAGTACCTAGCCCTGCAGCCATTACCTCTGCCCTGCCACACTCGCACAGATTTTCGGGGAGTTTCCAGCAAAACCCCGAAACCCTTGGCTTCATGGCTGGCAGCGCCACGCTTCAAAGGCACCACGACGCTGGTCATGCGCAGAAGCCTCCTAGGTACCCATTCAATTTGGCTACTTAACTTAAGCAGCCTATGTACCTGAATGGGTGGCAGGCCCCAATGCTGGAATTGCCAAAGGCGTTCTACCGGCACCTTCGCTAGGGGGGATTCCAGGGATTGGACTTGCCCCCGTCCTCTCCACGGAGAAGGGGATCAGACTGCGATCCATGATCCTGACTTGAACCGCGATCCCTCCTATGCATCTATTCTAACCTAAACTTATAACTACCACATCCACACTATAAATACATTCATGGATTCCCCATGGTCCAGGGGCGGACTACTTGATATTCATCTGCCCCCAGAACCATCGCTAACCTACCTAAACTAACCCCTCAACATACACCCACTACAGGGCTCTGCGCACCATTCCTCCCAACCTAACATCCTCCCTACGCTTCAACACCCCCTCCCAAAAACGTTTCCACACCCCCCCCCCGTCATTCCTAACCACCGACCAATCCCATTCACCACCATCCCTCGCCACTGCTCTCTCAACCTCAAGCACTGGGCACTCGATCACCACGTGTTCAGCTGAGTCCACCCCTCCACATTCACATCGCCCATTCCCAACCAATCCGAATCCCCGAAGCTTTTCCTTCAAATCCCCATGTCCTATTATTATCTGATTGGAGTAATAATTGAATCCGATCCACCGAGCTTCCATCCTATCCCTAATACTTGGCAACCACCCATGTGTGTGCCTTCCCTTACTACTTCCCTCCCACCTCTCCTGCCACTCATCCACCAACAGTTTGTTGATGAGGGCCACCCGCCGCCCACCCATAAACTCCCTTGTCCCCCACATAGGCCTCCCTTTAGACCGTAGATGGTAGCCCGCCCATCTCCTCTTCAACTCGAAGTCTATGAGCAGCTCCTTAGCTACCACACTCGAAGGAAACTGTCGCATAGGCTTTGGTCATGCCGATGAGCATGAGCCTTTGCCCACCGGAAAGCCTCCTCCTCGTGTGTGCCGTCAGCCTGTCGTACCACGCACCAGCAGCGCACGTCTCAATCGCGACTTACATCCCCCGGTAAATGGTGTGCAGAGCCCATCTCCCAACCCCCCAATTTTCCCTTGCCATCCTAACCACTCCATTAAATTTCTCCTTTACCTTTCCTACCACATAGAGGGAAGGAGTACAAACAATGAAACGATTACTTTCGCTGTAGATATTGTTCCGCGAGTTATTTTATTAGTAGACTGGCTCACTATAATTACTGTAATTTCACTATACCCAGTTGTACACGTCTGATACTCATTCCATACGACCCAGGATGTAAAAATACCTTGTAAACGATTCCAAACACGGCGTATTTGCGATTAAACTGCGTTTTGTTAATTATTTTTTTAACCATTTTTTGCACATAACAACGACGGCCTTCGTCTGATCGGATTACTGAGATAGCCGACACAACTATATACCAAATAGGATTTTTGAGCGAAAGAACGGATTTTTCAGACCGCGTCAAAGGCACATAACGGCCCAGACGGCGGACGGACATTACAGATTTAGAATCCCGATGTCTGGAAGCGTAAAGTATCCCATTTTGAGGGGAGGTTGTAAAAAGGGAAACTGTATTAAATGCAATGAAATGAGTAGAGTTTGTGTACAGTGGGGAACTCCTAGGTCAAAAGACTCTGACTGATTTGACTTGCGTCGAACAGAAATCGTAGTCACAGCGTCAACTATATTAAGAGAAGGAGAGAAATTTGGTATTACGACAGTTTTCCTAACCTACAACCACCCACGGCATTAAAGAAATACTTTCGACCATGTACTACAACTACGAAAGACATCAAGATAGACCGTATCCTAATACGGTGATTTGTGGCCATTTATGGTTAAAGTTTTTAGCGGACAACCTTCAGTAATAGAGGATACAGCGGAAGAGCATCATGATTTGACTTAGCGGAAAAGACTCTAATCAGTTGTGACATTTGCCCTCCATTCGACTTGACTGAAGGAAATTCTGGTGGGATTCACCACATACAACTGTATACCCAATGTCGAGGATGGTGTGAGTAATTTACTACGTTTCGGTAATCAAACCATAATATTGCCCACTGGCTCTTACGAAATTGAAGATTTAAACGCACACATTCAAAGTGCACTGAAGAAACCAAGAACTCCAACTAACGAAGCAAACAACAACACGCTAAAGGCGGAAATTTACAGAAATCAAAAGACATACTAATATAAAACATTTAGTATCGCCCCACTGTTGGACTTTTCGCTGAGAACGTTGGAAGCAAATATAGAGCACTTATCAAACGAACCAGTGGACATTATCAACGTGAACGTCATTCGGATTGAATGTAACATTGTCCGTGGATCATACCAAAACGGACGAGAGAGCCATATTATTCACGAATGTTATCCAGCAGTACCACCCGGACACCAAGAGACTCCACAATATTACTATTATGCGTCGTGGTACCGATACCAATTTGACAGGAGAGACAGTCAACATTCGTCTTCACTGAAGAGAAGGGTCTCATGTTTAACGAGGATCAAATAGGCTTTATATTACCTTCGCAATCGATGAAATCCACAATGATGACAGTTGTCGTCATTGAAACCACTAACACTAAAAAATTGTGCAGTCCTAAAATCTCTCGGATTGAAACTTGTTCGAGATGTTGGCTGTAAACACAAAGGCACAGTACGACAATATTATAAAACACTACGAATATAGAAGTCACACTCCATTTACATCGACAACGTTCAACCTTGTGACGCAAAAATTGGAACAGCTAATTAGGTTTGTTGAATTTGATCAGTTTAAAGACAATAGACACGATCGGCACCATAATTTTTAAATGTTTTCAGTGCCACTCTGAAATTGATCAGCCAACTTATCGGTATATAACTCCCAGTGGAAAGGGTCGGCGGTTTTCGACAGTTCCATAGACACTCAGTCCAGTGAAAAGGGCTAGAATCAATATGCCTGAGAGGAAGCTTCCAGGACACTGCTTCGAGCATCTCTCGCTCATACCATAAACACACACAACAATTAAACACAAGGGTACACTACATTAGTCTCTCTCCCCCCTCAACCAATAGTAAACAAGTGAACATGACAAAGTCAGTTCAAAAAACAGCGGGTGAGCAGCTTCAGACGACCAACCTGCTCGTCGTCCATAGACACAAGAACCAGCTAACGCGGCTGAAGATGATCTACCGTAGAATATGGATCCACCCTGAGGACACCATATTTCAGCACAGTTGGTATAGGAATGAAGAAAATGGAGACCTAGTGGATTTCGAACTTCTAACACGACGTGCAGCTTCATTCCGGCACAGTGAACATTAAGACAACTCGTTCTTGATGATGGTGCGCGCTTTCCTATGGCTTCAATGGCCATGCTTGGAAACAGCTATATGGCCGACTTGTGCACGCGGAAAAAATTATATCTCAGTAAAGGTGATTTGAATAAAACAAGTATTCCGCTGCTGTACCTTTAGTTAAGCCGTGAGGGGTACACTAATCAGGGCTGCGTTAATTGCTATTTGAAAATTCATCTCCATTTGAATTGTTATTGTAACTTCTTACTTGATTGTTTCTGGGCATTAACTTACGTGTTCTATTGATCTGCACGACTATTATTTTGTGTTCCTCGCACTACTTGAAACATCAACTCATCGTTCTTGTTGGATGGTATAAGCGAAGAAATTCCCCATTTTTATGATTCCTGTCTCTCATTATAATATTTTAGAGGACTCACTTTCAATTTGAGATCCCGAAGGGTGTCAGTAGAGGAGACAATGACCCGCCTTTCTCCCCGGACCTTCCTGTGTCTTTTTGATCTGCGGATGGTCTCCAAGGTTCCCTGGTGGTTAGTCACGGCAAATGTATCTCCACCCACTAACGTGGATTTAACCTGTAATACAATATACAGTTGTTAGGCCCCAAAACACATCATTTTGGCGGCTGAAAAATTATTGCTTCATAAAATCACTAATCGACCATTGTTTAATATTGGGGAATAAATAAAACAAAACTTCCGGAACTCGTGAATATAAAGTGGACTGTATTTATTTACAAGTGGATTAACGTTGTGGCACTGACGTACTGGGATGTCCACGGTACATATAGTTCCAGATACCACGAATGTTCGTAATCTCGTGAACGGGTCGCGGATTCCGCCGACCGAACGCGAACTCCGATACGCGATTGACTCAACCACGACGGTAAGTTACGAACTAAACGGTTGAGACGTTTCAAACAAACGAAAAAATGTTAGTGAGTAAAAAAGAAACGGAATATGGCCGCGCACAGCGCGAGCAGGTGATTAGTAATAAATGCTGGAGTCGCCTCGTGATGTCGAGATCCCGAACATTCTAGATCCGCGGAAAAATGGGCGAATTCCGCAGGCGGTAAATGAAGTTGCGGTCAACAGTAAAAGAAAGAAAAACAACAACAAACTCCACGAACCGCAAATTTCAAACAAATTTCGAACAACCATTGAGAATCAGCTAAAAATATCGAATCGTCCTTAGATCTGTAGGTAACTAGAACGAAGGCGTGTCGTAAAGCCTTAAAATATTATCTTAGCATGCAAGTTGTAGAATGTCGAAAAAAACTTTAGTGCGCGCAAGTCAGTCATATGCAGCAGTAGCTGCTACTGAGCCCTCTTCCCTCCCTCATGCAGCCGAGGCGGAATGACAGTGTGCCAGGGCCAGGATAAGCAGGGGGAAGAATAAAAAGACCCCCAACAAGCAGCACGTGCAGGCCGAGAGCACTGACCCGCCCACGCCATGACAAAATGTGGTAGTAGTTAGGCCTACGTGTGAGGAAGGAGAGGCTGGTCCCTCCACCCCAGATTCAATGGAAGCGCTGATGCGGGGTGTCGCTGCTACGGACCTCCAAGCACTAAGCGTCCGAGTGCCATACATCCTCACCTCATTGGGAGGTGGCGCCATCATTGTGACGGAAACTCCGGAAATGGCCAACGCGCTTACGAGCCATATTTCCACGAAGAAGGACTTGAAGCTACAAGCGTCAGCCCCCCTGGGACGCTTCCCACGCCTGCTATTGTGCAACGTGCCAAGAGTCACGATTGGATAATGAATAGGTTAAAAACAGTTCGAATCCTTCAGCACAACACAAATAAGAGGTCCCAAGTTATGGCTGAGTTGCTGCAAAATGCACTCAAGAAACGCTGCAGTGTTCTCGCCATACAGGATCCATACATAGGATCCAAAACTCTTGGTCTGGGATCGCAGGCACGAGTGGTGGCTGGACCAAGAACGGGAGCCAAGGCAGCAGTGGCCTGCATTGACCCATCCATCGACATTCTTACAGTCATCCAACTGAGAAGCCAGCACTTGCCCGCTGTGCTCATCCAAGCTGGTGGCTTTGAGCTGGTTGTAATATCATTTTACAGACAATTTGGCGCACCAGCAGCCTTCCAACTCTCGAGCAGGCTCTAGCTGGCCTATCAGGACGACCCTGCATAGTCTGTGCTGATGCAAATGCCAAATCACCATTGCGGGGATCCCCAACCGTCGATGGCGCATGCGAGGCGTATATAGAGTTGCTCACCAAGTACAACTTGGTTGTTACCAATGACCACATGACTGAGACGACCTATGATGGTGTGACCTACTCAAATTGCAGGGTTGGGGAGTCGCACCAGGAGCAACGCAGAGCTATTACATGGTTATTGACTTTGCCATCACAGATGACAACATCCTCCGCAAAGACACGCGTGAAAAGCGATTCCGCACAAAAAATGCTGACTGGCAACAATTCTGTAAGGTACTGAAAGGTGAACTGCGCGCCGCAGATGCCGACCTAACAGTGCAAGCATCCACACCCGAAGGGATGGACCGCAAAGTGGACATATTTACCACAGCACTGCACTCTGCTGAGATGGAAATCCTTATCAAAGGGACGTGATACGTACGAGTTCTTCCCCAACATCCGTGAACGTCTTTCAAGAAAATGGGTTGAGCCAGACCACTGGACGAGCCAGTTCCTCACTGGACATGGTGACGTCAATGCGTGGCTCCACTTCTTTTCTCTGAAAGACTCTCCCTCATGCACGTCTTGTGCCTCTGGTGCGGAGGAAACAAGAAACTAGTGGTATGTAGTAGTTTCTACAACAGTGAGCGATGGTTGTTGGGAGGGCAAACGAACTTAGCAGCATTGACAGCTACAAAGCAAGCCTATAACCATTTTGCAGAGTTCGCGAAGAAGGTGATGGCTAGGAAACGTGGTCATAGTTGATCTGTCCTTTTGAAACTTGCCACTCAAGTACATAGTGGGATCAGGTGGGCAACCAGACTAAGAACTCCTCCTCAACGGTACGGGATTCCTCAGGTGGTCACCTCCGCGCGGGACTGCACACACTGGGAGACTGGCTAACTGAGTACGGTGGATGCTGCAGGGGCCGGCCTCTTGCATATCAGCGAAACCGCAGCTTCCATGACTGATATAACCCGCGTCGAGGGTTCAGGTACAGTCATCAAATAAGGAAACAGACCTGTGCAGAAAAAGTTCATCTTCAATGAATCGATAGGCCGGTACATTCTTCAGAATTTAGTGCGAGTGTAGTCCTCATGGTTTACCATGTCACGTTGTGTAGCAATGAATGTCAGCAATAACATATTTCATAAAAGTTACGTACTCTATCAATGCTAACTTGTACATCCAACTGCTCAGTGGCAATTTTAACCTCATAACAGCTGGCTACAGGAAGTCTCTTCAGGTTGTTCCCGATCCTTTACCTAGCCCTTGACTCTCCCGTTACGTAAGGCGGTTTCGCGCGGTTCGTTACTGTTTAAAAAACTAAACTATGGAGTGTGAGCTTTTAGCTGCCTTGCTGTGGGTGAGTTTACGGTTCCTACCATTGCAACAGTCGTACGAGGAGTTAGGAAGTAGAGGAGACGTTTTTAAAGCTAGATGTTATTGTTACGAGCCAAGCAGAGTAGTGAGAAGTGGGACCCTCCTTCAGTCAACAGATCTACTAGAGATGTGTAGTACTTGTCCGGAATAATATCGGGATGAAATGTAAAGCAAGAAAACGGGATGACTGAGCAAAATGAAAAGACTGAATTAATAGATCTTCAGTGTTCGCCACACAAGAGTCAAAATCCAACTTACATGCGGAACTGTTGGGGTTCGCTACCTTGAGATGAAAGGCCGTATCACTGTCGACGGGCTTCTTGAGCTGTTTATATGCCACTTGTGACTCGTTAAGGGCGATTGTTTTCCGTCGAATGGTACAGCGGGCGTCTTGGGTGGAATGGAAGACTTGGAGGTCTTATGCGAAAACTCCTCGCGACAGTGTCTCTATCGATGAATTTCAGGAGGTTACAATCTGTGCTCCTTCTCAACCAGGTCTAACAACGACCACGTTTCCTGTCAATTTGGGTTTTTATATTACTTTAGGATTTAGTGTAGTTGTCGGCACACACACACGTATCATAGTTTGGCATTGCAGAGGGGCAGAGAGCATAAAACGCACAAACAGTGATGGATAATAGAATGAGCTTATTCCAATGACCCAAGAAGAAGAAGATAGCAGAGAGGCAGCTGCGGGCCACAGGACTCCGCCAGAGCTGCAGGACCAGTGGCATTTCGCCGTGGCCTCGTTGGGCCCATGTCCTAACTCCCCAACGAGTCCGTTAGGGCGCTGACCCACTTAGTGGCCCAGCCGCCGCCGGTACCCATTGCCTCACTGCCTTGGGTTTGTGGGAGGGGGTGCCCAGTTGGGGATCGAACCAGAGTCCCCGCCTGGCTCGGATAGAGCGCCTTAGCCACCGCGCCCCCAATGATCTTATAAGATCCTAATCGCCGTCACGCTTCACGGAAGAGATACAAGTAGGCGGGAAGTAACTGTTACTTCCGACTGTTACATTATTCCTTTGCAATGAAAATAAGTTCTTCTGCTATGTTAAGTTTTTTAATTTTAAATGTTCATTTCAGTTTCTCTTGCACAGTGTGAACGTGAAAAGTGAATGAGTACAAACACGAGGTTAGGTGTTTCACTGAAAATGAAATAGCAACAAGTCATTGCAATCACCATATAACATTCTTCTGTATTAGTAGCTAGGGTCCGTTAGATGCAAGCAAACATAATTTGTGTTGATTAGACATCACAACATTATTGATGGAAATTTCCAACTCCATACACATTTATTACGAGCAATGCAGCTCTGTCGCGAAATGAATACTGTTTGGGTAGCCTACGAATAACTGCAACGAGTAGTGTGATCAGCTTTGTTGACAACTTTGGTCTCTGCATTGATAAGTAAAATCTTTTCTATTTCTCTCCTAATAGGCAATCAATCTCTCTGCAGGCCAAATCAACGGCACATCAGCTCAATGTATAAGCTGAGGATTCTAGGCTACTAGGCTCCCACAGTCGCTAGTGGCAGTTGGCACATGTAAGCACAGACCGCCAGGCGTCCACGACTAAAGGTGCCTGCATTTGTTGGCCCATGCCTGAGCGAAGTTCGTGAGGCACTTTATGACTGTCTTGGAGTGAAAAAGGAGAGTGTTGATGGGCAGCTGCGACACAAGGCCTGGAGCCCGGGATGAGGCCATCGAATGTAGAGCCTCGCCACCACTGTGGTGGTCCACAGGGGAAGGTTCTGCCCCTCGACTGAGAGCCTCAATGTCCTCCTCAACTCCTCATCAACGACTACATCTCGCTGACAACAGTCTTCAAGGAAGACCCCCACCAGGAGTGCCGCACCAGTCTCTCAAAGCGAAGCTGTGGGGGCAGTAAGCATATTAGGGTAGGGGGTGGACCCCTATTGGTTTCTGTATAGTGAACCAAGAGCTATACTATTCGGGCCCATGTTGCATTTGACCACTGCTTTCCACAACCACAGAACCATTTTCTAGCCCGCCTGTGGCTGTGAATGGAGGCGAGTGAACATCCGAACGTTTTAATCTCAATTCTGAGTCTGTCGAGCTGAGAAGTTCCAACTCGTTAAATTACAACATCGCTTATCGGCTGCCACGTCGGATCTCCTCCGATTTGCATCAAGCTACCGAGGAAGAAGGAAAAAGAAAAGGCTCAACGAAGCCGCGGGCTCAGAATCTCAGCTGCATTTAAACATTTAAATATTACGCCCCGCACTCGACTAAACAAGAAGATAAGACAAGCGGGTCATTCGTCCAACCAAAAGATCTTTAATTAGAAGGACGAGGGCTTCCGGAGAGGGCGGGACGAAGAGAACCTCTGAAAAAAAAACCATAAATAATATTCAAAAAGGGGGAAGCTGTTGGAAAGTCCAAGGAATTGAAGTGGTGGAGATAACGTGAAGAGCTACCGGCCGTTACATTACAGACGCAGCCTGGAGCCCCAGATACCTCATCTCTAGAATATTCAAACACCTTGCGGCTCTCGGGATTTATCGCACAAAATTAACACCTATCACTAGGCCGAACCACAAATTTCTTACTGACGTGCCCAAACAGCCACCGCCTTTCAACTATTTCCCCTAAACAAACAGCCAATAACACCAATTTCTTAACAACGCCCGGACAATCTGCCTCGTTTTATAATTAACTGTGTCAAATTGTTCAGGTGAGTATCTTCTCTCGCAGCATCTTTACTCGAATTCGGTAATAAACTACCGACGATTTGGAAAATAGTTGTCTTCTGGGATCTAGTTACTTGTGCAGCTCCTCGGTTACTCGTTGGGTTCTCTGCGACCAGGTTCTAGCTAGTCAAGCCGCCCAAATCCTGTCCCACACAACCCCAGACTTAGGTACGAGGGTACCTACTTCACCTACCTCGTACTTCACTCTACTTGGTAAAACATAACTTTAGAATGTTATCCGTTCTGGGACTTATTAGAATAGTGCTACTGATGAATTGTTGAATTTTGTATTCTCACAATTTAGATTCGGACCGCTCATCTGGTCATTATTATTATCCCTTGTTTTAAAGACGCTCGGCAACTCAGCTATCATACAATCTCTGGTCCCGCTCGTTCGTTCTAGTAAAGTTTGATGTTGAAAACTACTTCTCCGTTTCGTGTTTAGTTATATAATCGGCTGAGCACAAAAATTAAGGTCAACCGAGTCCGAAGAATACCTTTTCAGGAAATGGCCCGTGATTTTATCTGTATGCGTGTGTTACGTGAAAGCGATTGAGAGAAAACGGCAGAAAAAAATCGGGGTTCATGCAACGTAGAAGGGGCTTGCAGATCCCCGATGGAAGCAACAAGGAAGGTGCAGAATGAAGGGCAGAATGATTCCATAACTAAATACAATTTTTTGAATTTTTTTCAGCCTACCACACGCCGGCTCTAGAGATAGGATGATTCGAGAAAGTTCCACGATGTAAAGGCGAAGGGGACAGATACGGCACATGGGTGGTGATCCCTCGATGCGCACACAGGTCTGTTTGCTTATCAAATGACTGTTCTTGAACCCTCAAAGTGGGTAATATCGATCTACTATCATGGATGTTGCGCTTTCGCTACCATGTCAGAGGCTGGCCACTCGCCCTCCATCCACCGAACCCAGATCTCCACAGGTATGGCAGGTATTTGGTCGTTTGCCAGTCTCCCGGTGGAAAGTTGATACCCATGTCATACCCCACAGAGGTATGACCAATCCTCAATGAGCTTAAAAGTATGGGAATCCCCCACAACTTGTATTCGCTCGTCAGAACCTACCTGACTGACAGAACTGCTACGATCGAATGCAGGCATGCCTTCGTCCAGAGAAAAATTGAGAAGGGTTCGATTCTTGTACCAGCACTCTGGAACGTGTTTTTCTCAAGTCTTCTCAGAGAGTATTCGGGGACTGACTGCGAGCCGTACGCCTATGACTTGACTGTGCTGATCTTTGCTGAGTCCGCCAAATCGAAGAAAAAACGCGCCATGTGCTCCGTACCGTCACCCAATGGTATGAGCATGTCGAGATGCAGGTGGCTGAGGATGAAACCCAGCTCATCCTCTTGAAAGGAAAAGTGAATAATCCACCCTCAATACGCTTTGGCGGCCACAGGGTCCTTCTTGAAAAGCACATCAAGTATTTAGGAGTGAATAAAGGTAAGAGGTGGGGCTTCAACCAACACTTCCAGTTCCCTAAAGTCACTACCATTGCAAGGTTTGCCTCACTTCGTGCAATTACTGAGGCCACTTGGGGTGTGTGTTACCATGAAACTATCCTCATATACTCGTATCTAGGCGTGATTATCTGCTCCCCGTTGTCTGGGGTGACGAACTATGTTTCAATCAAAAGAGAGTATTTACTGTGTATATCCAGGGGATCACCAAGGCTTATAACGCTGCTTATATAGGCTTATATCAACAAAGGCACTCCAGGTGGTCACTGGACAGTTACCAATTGACTTGACCATTGATTTGCAATGTTGACAAGTGGGGAGCGAAACGGGAGCTTCCCCCACTTACGGGTGAACTTCGTGCGGAGCTCACCACTGAACGAAATTCCTCCGCTACCGGCGAATGGGCGTTAGAAAAATAGCCATCGAGATAGGAATCCTCGTCAAAGGGTCGTGACACGTATGAGTTCTTCCCCAGCATCCGTGAACGTCTTTGAAGAAAATGGGTTGAGCCAGACCACTGCGATAGTTTGGGAGGGTAAACGAACTTAGCAGTATTGACTGCTACAAAGCAAGCCTACAACCATTTTGCAGAGTTCGCGAAGAAGGTGATGGCTAAGAAACGTGGTCACAGTCGATCTGTCCTTTTTGAAACTTGCCACCCACGTGATAGGTTAGATCAGGTGGGAAACCAGATTAAGAACTCCTCCCAGACGGTATGGTATTCCTCTGGTGGTCACCTCCACGCGGTAACACACGGGAACAGCTCTCTACTGGGAGACTGGCTAGCGACCAAATACCTGCAGGTCTGGGTTCGGTGCATGCTGCAGGGGCCAGCCTCATGCACATTAGCGAAGCCGCAACTCCCATTACTGATATAACCCTCGTCAAGGGTTAGGAACAGCTATCAAATAAGGAAACAGGGCTGTACAGAAAGCCCAGCAGAGTGCAGGCTGGGGAGATAATGTCCACTTTCCTGCCTAACTACGGGTTAGGTAGTTAGTGCAACTAGATCAGTGTCAGCAGCACGCAGTTCCCGCTCTAGTACCCTAGAAAATTGAGACCAGTCAGAATTTTTGATGGAGGATCGTTTTTCACATATGTCTCTGGAATCAATGTTTTTGTTTGCAATAGCAAAGTCAATAACGCTGTGCATTGCTCCTGGTAGGTACGCCTCACCAACCAAGAATTCACCTCTGCTCGGTATAAAACAATGTAGCGGACAACGCCTTTGGTTGCCGTCTTGCGCCTCTTGTGTTGGCTATGAGACGGAAAAGAGCTGTTGTTGCTGTGGCAGCTTTATCTGCTGCTTGCCAATTGTGTAAACCAAACAGCAACTTGCCCATCATCAAGCAGAAATACCAAACTATCTCCCTCGTTTTGAGCCAGTGAGCTCCAATCTACTTCCTCATCCGTCGTTGGACTCTAATGTCTCGAGGAGCCTACCGATTTAATCGATCATCACAGAAAAATTAACTTCGACTTCGCTGAGGGCAAGAAGCGGCCTGGTTCACAGTGCCAATGATGTACTCAATGACAATAAACGAAAACATCAAAACAACACAATCGGACAGCCATGAGATGTTGACTGGGTCTTTGTGATGTTTTACCACATACAGCAGAAATAAACAAAATCGCTGATGAATAACAAGAAGAAAGAAGAACTTGAAGGACAGCAAAAATGGAGAAGTTCACTGCTCGTAGTTGAGTTGATGAGGAGATGAACTGAGGTTAAGTGGTGGAAGAGGACAAAAGAATTACCAAGGAATGAGCCGAAAAGGCGGGTTTTACTAGATGGTGAAGGGCGACTAAAGGCAGCAGCGGTGTTCGGTACTCGACCACTTGGACCCGTTTTTTCCCCGAGTAAACCAAGAAACGGCTGATAATGAGGAGGTTTGCTGAGTGCGCAGAGTATTGAGAGGCGCGTCTCCCGGGGGCATCCACTGGTTAGGCTTCGCCGAAGGTAAGTAAATAAAGAGGTTTTGTACCGTCGTAGGGTATGTATTAGAGCGAACTTGTTAGAAACTGGAGCCGTTTAACCATCTTGTCGAGGACTCGAGGTTTGCACGTTAATAACAGAAGAGCTAACATAGACATCAACTCGATGCTGAGCTTTCCAGGCTTTTGGTCGGGGGACAATGGAAGGGAAATGTGTCATACAGAAAAACGGGTGACTTGGCGACACCTGTAATTTCCTGAACGCAGCTACTTGGTGCAAAAATTGAAACCAGGTGTGAAAGAGAATCGTAAACAGCCAACGTAAAGGAAATATGAATGCACAGGCTCGATCGCAGTTTTATTTTTGCTCACTTCCCCCCAACCATAACATCCAAGTAATCCCAAAGTACAGAATTAACATGAAGAACAAGAGTCAGTAGAGCATCCCAGCATTAATAAGTAAAATCACATACGGGGCATAATACGAACTAAATCACTGGCGACGATGTTGTAGAAACCCGTTTCAATAGTAAAACTGAGTTGAGACGATTCGATTTGTAATAAAAATCCGCAGTGGCGTTCTCGCTATTGATGGTGACCAAACCGTCGAAATCGATATATATATTATAACGCAAATTTAGGGTAAATAGACAATCTCACTCTTTTGATGCGAAAATAAAAAAGAAGGAGTGCGCTCAAATTTGCCTGGGCCTAGACGCCCTTCTCACTGTTTTTACTTTCTGCTACCCCGAAGGGAAAGGAAAGTATAGTAACCGTGTCAAAAAAAATTGGGTTTTCTTCAGATCATTACGTATTGAGGCCTACTGAGTCTAAAATATCTGGTGCGTTGCAACACACAACTTTCCTTAGCTCTACAACAATTCACTTTGTACGTGGCTAATTCTATGTATTCAATTCATTTATCACTCAGTTCATTTGAACTTGGTCAAACAACACTTTACGGCAGCAGGAAGCGGTAGCGCTTACAGTTCCAGATTTTATCGTGCTGCTCGTACTCATTGCAGGACCATCATTGAGCAATCGGTACACAGATCATTAATGCGGCTGTAAACACAAATTTTATGAAGAAGGATAGTAATTACTTTTGCAGAGGTATTGGGTAAAAACGATTAGAATTAGTAGTAAGCGAAACGGCAGTAGTTGAAATTCAGGAATTTCTGGAGTGACCCCCATGTATCTCATGAGCGTTTTCAAACACTCACCCTTTAGGTATTCGATTGGACTACAATACCAATTGTTTTTTAACATTCTACATAAATTCCAGCGGAGTTTACAAGGAAAAAACTGCGCTAAAAACGCTTTTCGTCGAAAATGTTGATAATTTATTGTGCTGCTCTCGTCATTTTTCCACACATTGGAGTTTTATGGAATTGTTGCCATATTGGGAGCTACCAATATAAAAACATTAATTCAAAATCGCTACAGCCGTTTTTGAGAAAAAAATTTGGTGTTTTGATCACTATGATAACTATAGTCGAATTTCGGTGGAATCTGTTCATACCTTTATTTTGGCGTCCAATGGTAATCTGCGGGCGAGATATGAAGTTTGAGCTGATTTGGTACGGTGGTTTTCTCTAAAAATCGTTCTCAGACACACACACACACACACCATTTTCTCAAATAGTGTTTTTCAGACTCAGGAGGGTCTGTAACGTAAAGATCTGTAGAAAACTCAAAAAAAATTGCCAGCCGATTACATAACTTTCCTTTCTACTTTGTAGAGCCAAGGAAAGTATAACACTGCAAATTATTACACAACGGTTTATTATTCTCGTGAACAGCTTGACCTAGTGTTACTGCTCAGGTACCCATCCCATTCAATTTAGCATCGAATACTAGTAAACCATGCAAAACATGACCTGGCTACAATGGAACTACGGAAACTAAATATTCCCTCGTTGTGAGTCAAGCGGGCGACGTTGCGAGGCGAGTGGGCGGGTTGTTTTAATGAGACGGGAGGGAGTGCTAACGACGAAACGTTGACTTCCGCTGTAGTTCCCGCGTTATACTGTGTTTCGTTAATTTTTTCAACAATTTATTGCCCATAACAACCATGGGCTTCGTCCGATCGGATTGCCGAGATGGCGGGCACAACTAGAACCAAATGGGATTTTTGTGTGAAAGAACGAATTTTTTAGACCACATTAAAGGCACAAAACGGCCCGGACAGCGGACGGACAATGCAAATTTGGAATCTCCATGTCTTGAAACTTAAAGTATTAAATTTTGAGGGGGGGTTGTAAAAAATGTTTCGTGACCGAAAACATAGGGTTATTATTCAGAATGAATAATACACCAAAAGGATGAGGGAGCTTAGCCGCAGCTGATTCGTTCGGCAGGCTCGCGATAAGATGAACCGCCAGGACGGAGAGTCACCGTTTTCCTTTCTTTCTTCTTATTCTGTTCGCCATCAAGCTGCTAACGCTATCGTACCGTCCCTTACCGTTTGGTTCTCCTCCCGATTAATTTGGCATATTAGCTGGTTGCTGCAGTCAGCATACAATACGCCTTTCATCGCCATCGTATTGGAGGATATGTCTGCATATTGCCGTCCTCTTCGTCATCGCTTCAGCATCGTATGGTCGGTGTCGGTCACCGTCGTCCCAAAGACCCTATCATTATCGTACCGTTTCAGGTACCACCTATCGAATTCAAGTTCCCAACTGCCAACATGGAGAACGCCAGTTCTGAAGATTTTTCCTTCCCTTCATTCCTTGAAATTCCGATGTGTACAGCCCTACCTAATCCTAAGACAGAATTTGCAATGAGCTATCATCTCTCAAATAATTCCTTTCATTATAACTTCCACGGCCGTCGGAACTGTAAGTACCGTACATCACCTGGTACCAAACGAGTACCCCAATACTACTTTAGTACTAACTAACTGCCCTAATCACATCCTACCGTTGAGGTTGTCGTTTGTACATATGTATATAGCTTTGCGTTATCTTGTACCTACTTGGTTATATCTGTGACTTTCCCCCTTGAGAAGTATTTCCTTTTATTTTTATTTGTATCTCGAAATAAACCTGTAAACCTTGAACAGAAATTGCGTTCTATCTTGAAGTAAATAATTTTCCCCGACTACAATAAGTCTATCATTTTCGTGGGTTCACCCCCCGTATATAAGAGTAACTTTTGGTCACAACCGTTTGAGCGTAATTCAAAAAATCGTCTTCAATATAGCTCATTTTATCGGGGTTGGCAGTAGGGAAGAAATGGGCGAGCGAAACCGGAAATGCCGGTTCTGGCCCAATTGGAGTGGAGGAAGAAAACCATGCCTCGTACTACAGTACGAGGTTTTTGGCCACGCCACCCAGGTCAATCACGTTGTAGTACGTCATTTTTTATCCCCTCCATCCCGCCCCTTTACCCCCTCCACCACAATTTTCATCCAATCGTACTGTAGTACGACCTTTTTTACACACACCCCTTGCCACAGTTTCTGGAAGTTGACTACCTCTCCTTCGGTTTGCCCCTCCCACAAACCAGTTACGTTATGGTACGTGTCCCCACCCCTCCTTCCTGTTTCGTCCCACTAACTAATGTACTATAGTAAAGATACCCCCCCCCCATAACAGAAAAATCCGAGTGTTTGGATGAGATCACTTTTGTACCAATTACGTTATAACACGTCATTTTTACACCCCCTCGCCACACCATCCCCCCCTCCAACTGAATTCCCGAGCGTATGGATGACGACACTTTTTTAAGAAAAGTTACTCCCCTGGGATCGAACGCAGCACCTCACGTACTATAGTTGAGCACTGTATCCAGTGGGCAACCAATGATTCGTTGAAGAATAACATATACTTGTGGTATAAGAGGGACAGATGTGACATCATCCTTGTGGGACAGTAGAGGCGAGTTTATACCACGCATGTTCACATGATCGTTCAAGGGCTCATCAACATGACTTAATAGCAGCTGCCCCTGGCTACTGCGTAGTATTCTCAGAAATGTTTAATAGCTGAGAGGTTTCAAAATATGATGGAATAGCATGACGTGTTCACTTGATTGTATAGCCTCAAGCGTTCTATTCTCGGAATTTAATATTGTCACACAAATTATCTCTAAACGTGTTTCGACGAGTTGGATTGGAATCTCTTCAGGCTACCATCACATGATAACAGCGCCAACTCTATATAAGCTGAGCGGATTCATCCACCATTTCGGTTTTCGTGTGAACATTACGCGAAAATAACCTTCAACATGAGTGAGTTTAGCGCTATCCATGGAAATTTAGTGACAGTGTCGCAGGATACAATTTTTGAAAAGTTAGCGATCGGTGAACCTAACGATGTTATCTCGGCGGGATCAAAATATAAAGATGAAATATGCGGGAAATTGACTGAACATCTCGGTAGATTGGGGGTCTAAAGTGGTACGTTGCTGTTCGAGTGAGGTTTAGAAAGACTGTAACCAAAAGGAAATTTATTCTACTCCTACATTTCACGGAAAAAATTCGTCCATTCCAATGCGTGGTGAAGATCCTATCGAACAATATAACGAGGCAACTAACAAAATTCTCGAAAGTATGGCGAAATTTGAGCAAGATGGAAGTGGATGGAAGTTGGAGTACATTGAGCCAATAGACTTGTATATGGTGAAATATCAACCATTATACGCTTATTCGTTCATCCCCACTTCGAAAGAAATATCCAACCCCAAATTTGGCATCATTAATATTGTTGTGAGGTTTCTAAGTATAACGTTGACGACGCGTGATTAGAAACCAAAAACTTGGAATAACGGTCACTATGTTTTACGCGTTCGCGGACGAAGTGTTTATCGATAGTTTCTAATAAATTTTAATGTTCATAGTTTTCAGAACCGTTCTTAATTAGGCCAACGAACTTACAGTGGTGTCAGAAGTTATGACCACGCGTTCTGGACCTCGTTTCGGCCCTCGCGAGGGAGAAGAAGGAGAACGTGTCGATGAAGAATGGCATCACGCTGCACAAGACGTGGATCAACGATTGGTAGAGGACTTATCAACTACTGCAGAAGCTCCTGAACGGATTTTACCGGGTTTCGTCACCGATCTTCAACAGAGTGTAGCGCGACAAATGAATGCGTTCCGCGATTCAATTCGGAAAGACATGGGCGAATTGTTTGAAGCTCTGTATGAGCTTCGGCTCAGTATTCCACAGGAATGCACAACCCAGTTAGGGCAGCCTCAACAGAACTGCCCTCGAAAGGAGGTACGTGAAACTAGGGCGAGACCATATGACGGAACTACAGACTGGGACACATATAAGTGCCAATTCGAGTTAATCGCTGCCAGGAATTGTTGGGGAGAACCAGATAAAGCAGTGGAGCTTGCAGCTGTCCTGCATGGCCCCGCTCTCACAGTCTTGGGAGAAGTAGCACAACCAGTTTTATACAATGATCTAGTGCACGCCCTTGGCGAAAGATATGGGACTAGGAATTCGACAGAGATCAGCTTGGCTTCATTACAAACTCGAACGCAAGGAGTAGCTGAAAGCATTACAGAATACCACCAAGAAATGCGAGAGCTCGGGCGGAAGGCATGGCCTACTGGATCAAGAGATGCAGTAGCTGAGAATGTCCTTGCGCTACGATTTGTCTATGGGACCCTACAATTAGGGAGAAAGTGCTTACTGCTTGGCCTAAACCATGAAGGACGCCCTTACTGTTGCACTACGGATGGAAGCTGTTGCAAGAATCACCACAACGAAGGTCCACAGTAATGAAGCACCTTGGAACCCCGAAAGTGATCTCCGAAAGATTTTTGTTACCGAAAGACAACGCTCAAAAGTGCTGTGCTGGCGCTGTGACCAACCGGGCCAATACCTCCGTAATTGTCCTACCTGGGGCTTACGGACAAGAGAAGACCGCGAACGAATCGGCAGACAAGACGACGAAGAGACGGGGAACGGAAGAAGGTCATTCTAGAGGGGTGTAGTTTGGCACCAGAAGAAAACCCCAGATCTGAAGACGCCATTCTATATCGAGCTGGAGGCGGCACTGCATTGACAATTCGTAGGCATCTGGGGTCTGTACCATGCTCCTTCGTTGTGGGTACCGGAGCGTCAGATACGTTTGTTAGTCCTCAAGCGATAGCCAAGGCAGGACTGACTATTCAGCCAGTCGTCTCTGAAGCTTGTTTGCGAACTGCAACGGGGGAAACAACACCAATTTTAGGCAAAGCTGTCATTCCATTGGATCTGGGAAAAGGGGTTCGATGCAGGGTCAACGCTATAGTGGCGCCCATAGAAGGCGAGTGCATTGTTGGAATTGATGTGTTACGAGACAGAAGATGTGGTATTGACGTAGGCGAAGGAACTATGTCCACTGCAAGGCAAAAACTCAGGTTGAAGGAAGGAAACGAGATGAAAGAGCAGATTTCCGAACTGTGTTTAACAGAGCAGCAAGCACTGGGTGCAGCGACACATCAACTACCAAAACATTTACGGCCAGCGGTTGAAGGACTTCAAGAGACTCTCACGGGAGCGCAGCTCAACAGATTCATTAACCTACTACAAGAGAATCGAACTGTGTTTGCAGCGTGTAAGCAAGAATTGGAAAGATGCCTGGTTGGCGAACACACAATCAATGTTGCTGGTCACTGCCCTATTAAACAACAGCCGCGGCGAACGTGCCCTATGAGAAACAAAGTTATTGCCGAAGAACTGCACAAGATGTTGGAGCAAGGTGTGATCGTGAAATCGAGAAGTCCTTGGGCCAGCCCAGTTGTTATGGTGAAAAAGAAACCGGAGTTACCGTTAAAGATTCACACCCACTGCCTCACATTGCGGACACACTGCACACACTAGGAAGAAGTGAGTGGTTCAGTACTCTTGATTTCCAATCTGGCTACTGGCAGATTCCATTGGCCTACAAAGATCGTGAAAAATCAGCGTTTTGCACTAGAGATGGGTTATGGGAATTCACTGTCATGCCATTTGGATTGACTAACGCTCCTGCTACGTTCCAGAGGGGGCATGCACCAGGTTCTGAAGGAGTACATTGACCAAGGGTCTGATGTAGTTTATCTTGATGACGTACTCATTCACACACCAACTTTTGATGAACACGTGTCTAAATTGAAGCCAGTACTTACGGAATTGAAGGAAGCTAATCTAAAGCTCAATGCTGAGGATGTTCGTTTCTACAACGAACTGTGATGTATCTTGGCCATGTAGCCACTCACCAGGCCGTAATGACAGATCCGACAAAGGTGGAGGCAATAGTAAGTTGGCCTACTCCAGTATCGTTCGTGGGTCTGTGCTCCAATTACCGACAATTCGTTCCTCACTTGGCTGAATTAATGAAGCCATTATATCGCGCAGAAAACTATAAGAACTTCATGTGGCCACGAGAATGCCAGATAGCGTTTGACACTCTTAAAATGAAGCTGCAGCAAGCACCAGTGTTGGGTAACGTTCGAGCTGGAGAACCATTTATCCTGGATGCCGATGCTAGCGATGTTTCTATCCTGTCTCAGACCCACGAGGGGAAGGAAACAGTCATTGCTTACTTTAGCAAGTGCCTGTCAAAAACCCAGCGCAATTACTGCGTGATGAGGAAGGAGCTACTCGCCGTTGTGGAAGCTTTGAAGTTCTTTGAGCCCTATGGCCTCGATATGGGTAGCTTAACCATAAGAACTGACCATGCCTCTCTTACATGGCTGATGCGCTTCAAAAATCAAGACGGACAAATGGCCAGATGGCTAGAAAGACTAAGCCGTTACAACTTTGAAATCTGCTACCGCCCTGGATCTCAACACAAAAACGCAGATGCACTTTCCCGAAGGCCATGGGCACAGAACAATTGTGGTTACTGTGGGAGGAGGGAGGCTCGCGAGACTACTGCAAGTGCACCAGAATAGTTGACTGTACTTGGCCTTACATTGATGGATCAATTGGCATCGGAAGATTTGAAACTCCAACAGATGGATGATCCTCAGTTGTCCCCAGTCATATCCTGGTTGGGTACAGGCACCCGAGAATGTATGTCGCAAGAACTCCTTTTCAGCGAGTGGGAATTGACGTGATGGGGCCTCTCACTAAGACGAACCATGGAAACCGATACATTTTGACTGTCGTGGATCACTTCACGAAATGGCCAGAGGATATTCCTCTACCAGATCAGCAGGCTGAGACAGTTGCACAAGCCCTCATTGAACGCATCGTCACTAGGTTTGGTGTCCCAAGAGAAATCCATTCTGACTAGGGCCGCAATTTCGAATCGAAACTGATGCAAGCAGTCTTGGATCAACTGGGCGCCCACAAAACTTGGACCACCCCACTTCACCCACAAAGTGACGGAGTGGTTGAACGGATGCACGCTGTATGAATGGTTGGCTTGCATGATAGAGGACCACCAGACCGACTGGGACAGACAACTGCCAATTGCACTGCTCGCGTACCGTGCCTCTGAACATGCTTCAACTGGGTACTCCCCAGCATACCTACTATTCGGGCAAAAGTTAACTCTGCCGCTAGAATTACTCTTTGGACGACCTCCAGAGGAAAAGGAAGTACACGCATTCGCCTCTGACCTTCGAGCTCGCCTTGCTGAAGCTCATGATCGTGCCAGAGAAACTCTTCGTGTCCGAGCTGAAGAAATGAAGCGGAGGTATGATCGCACTCGAGCTACCTGTGGCAGAAAATATCAGATTGGACAACAAGTTTGGCTACATAACCCAAAGCGCATACGAGGGCGGAACCCCAAGCTAATGTGTCCATGGGAGGGACCTTATCAAGTTATCCATGCGCTGAATGATGTAGTTGTGCGCATCCAAAAAGAAAGGACCTACAAGTTGGTACATATTGATCGCTTGACTCCGTTCTTCGGGAAGAAGGGGGAAAAGTGTTGTGAGGTTTCTAAGTATAACGTTGACGACGCGTGATTAGAAACCAAAAACTTGGAATAACGGTCATTATGTTTTACGCGTTCGCGGACGAAGTGTTTATCGATAGTTCCTAATAAATTTTAATGTTCATAGTTTTCAGAATCGTTCTTAATTAGGCCAACGAACTTACAATATGAAGAATGATGATGAGAAGTGCTGTCTGTGGTCGGTGCTGCTGGCTTTAAACCCTGGTAAGCATCACGAACGCCTAACGTTTCTTTAACGGTATGAATGATCCGTTAATATGACTGGAATCGAGTACCCAGTAAAAATAACTGATTTAGACTTATTCGAGGAGAAAAATACGGACTTGTTGGTGAATATTTTTGGTTATGAAAATGAAGTGATTCCCATTAGAATAACTAAATTTAAAAATCTTCAACGCATTAACCTCTTACTATTAACGAACCCTGAGAGGAACAGTCACTAATGCCTAATTAACAATTTATCGAGATTGCTCTTCAATCAAACGAAACACCAACACCAACAATTTTACTGCAACTGCTGCCTAAAACGATTTACTCGTCATGATTTACTGGAAAGCCACGATTGTAATCCACCTCAAGTCATCTCTCTTCCCATCAATACATCAAGCAGAAAATCTTGCTACATACCAACTCCCAAGAAATTAACCAACAGCTTGAAAGGGCTAGTAAATATTACCAATCCCAACGATGTAAAGAGCTTCTTGTGATCCACCTTGTGCGCATACCACGGAAATAGCAATGTGGGTATCCTCAAACAATACGAGCATACCAGCAATATGGAGGGGATTAAATATCCGCGTGAAGTCGATGATGTGAACAAAGTTGGAAAGAAGAAGATTGGATTGTCGGCTATGCGAATGAAGGCGTGTACCAAATCAGAATAACAAAGGAGAAGGGGAGAGAAACTCACGTTAACCTTCTCCTATTGACTGATGCACAAGGCAAGAACCATTACGATCTCATCTCTAACCTCTCACGCTTTCTTGCACATCTCACAAAACATAATCCGGCATCATATTAATGCAACTATTGTCTCCATCGCTTCTGCCGACAATGACTAGTGGAACACAAACCGTTGGGCTCTCCTAACGGTGCACAGAGAACAAGATTACCGACTGAGGAAGAAAAGTGGTTGTACTTAAAAAATTTCACCTACTGCCACAAAGTGCCATTTACCATATACTGTGATTTCGAGTCCTTCACCGTTCTAATAGACACTTGCGCCAACAACCCCCAACGCTCGTACCCCTATAAAATCACAAAGCAGTTCCATATGGATTCTGTTTCGTCATCATCGGTAGCGAGGGCAAAGCGATAAAACAACCGGTAGAGTATAGTGGGGCCAACGTGGTGGATGAATGCAATAGCCGCATGAATGAGGCGAAGGAACTATTGCCAATTATCCAAACAAATATTCCAATCAATATGAAGGAGCAAGATAATAAGGATTTTGAAGAAGCAGTTGTATGGCATCTCTGTAAGAAACCGCTGGGAGAAGATTGCGTCGCCAATCACAATCATCTCAATGGAAAATTCCTAGGAGCAGCGCACAATGTCTGTAATTTAAACTACCAAGTGCCCAACCACATCCCTGTCTTTTTCCACCATCTTCGTGGATACAATTGCCATCATTTGATGCAAGGATTCGGCAAGTTCCAAAAGGAAAGGCTGTCCTGCATCGCAACCACTAGTGAGCGCTACATCTCCGTGACTCTTCAGTCATTACGATTTTTGGTCTCGCCACAGTTTCTCAACACATCGTTGGACTCGTTGGTGAAAAACTTGGCGCAGGAACATTCCGACAACTTTAGAATTTTACCTCAAAGTATGGGCAATGAGCCCATTAATCTGTTGCTTCGAAAAGGTGTGTATCCCTATTCGTACGTGACAGGCGCGTCCAAATTTGAGGAAACGCAACTACCATCACGAGAACACTTCTTCAACGATTTGACGCAAACACAAATTAGCGAAGAGGACTACAACCACGCTCAACGAGCCTGGACCACATTCAACATGACCACCATGAGAGACTACCACGATCTCCACTAGGAAATGGATGTTCTTCTACTAGCGGATGTAATGCAAAATGCTACTCCGTGGACAATGACGAGCAGGAGAAAAAGGTGGCAAATGGCGTTCCTCAATCAGCAATTAAAACCCTGCAAATTATTACACAACGGTTTATTATTCTCATGAACAGTTTAACCTAGTACTACTGCTCCCAGACTCATTCCATTCGATTCAGCATCGAAAAATACTATTAAACCATACGAAACATGACCTGACTACAATTAAACTACCGAAACTAAATATTCCCCCTGCGCCAGCAACCTGTAGGCATTTATGATCCGATGTAGGGGTGTGCGGAGGAAGTCATCATCGACCCTGACATTCCTCCCCCCTGTCGGGCAAGAAGAGTCGGGGTAATTGGGCCGGGGACTACTTCCAGCGAACCCTCAGCAATTGCCACAATCTTGCGAGTCGAGCAGGCGGGTGGTTTTGATGAGACGGCAGGGAGGGAGGGAGTAATAACGACGAAACGTCAACTTCCACTGTAGTTCCCGTGAGTCCTTTCAATTAGTTGACTTTGGCTCATTATAATTACTGTAATTTCCCTATACACAGTTGTACACGTCTGATACTCATTCCATTCGACCCAGGAAGTAAAAGTACCTCGAAAACGATACGAAACACAGCGTATTTGCGATTATACTGAGTTTTGTTGATTTTGTTAACCATTTTTTGTCCATAACAACCATAGGCTTCGCCCGATCGGATTGCCGTGATGGCGGGCACAACTAGATACCAAATGGGATTTTTCCAAAATTATATTCGTTTATATTTCAGGATAAAAGTGTAACTAAGGCGAAGGGAGTCAAGAAATCGTATATTAAACATCACATTTCGTTTAGCGATTTATTCGAAACATTGAATAACAAGGATTGCTACGCCGCCAATTATGTTGATATAAGGTCAAAAAAACCTATTGTTTCTACCGTTGTGTCATAAAAAGGCTTTGTCTATATACGATGATAAACGGATAATTTTATCAGATGGAATTAACACATTGCCATATGGGCATAAATCTGAACGTTCGTTAAATCTTCCACGTTGAGTCTGTAACTATGATTGTTAATTTTCATATATGTTATTGTTAATAATAATAAACCCTGTAGCCACAGTTTGTCTTGTTCTTCAACAACCTTTAATATTTTTTTCTTTGCTGCTGCTGCTGTTGCCGCTGCTAATATATCTGTAGATGATGATGATGATAATGTCGATAGTGGGTCGTGTTACAGACCTTCGACGTGTTTTACATTTTCCCAGGTACCGTGTTGCGGTGAAAATCCCAACCATCGAACTCGGACGTTAATTCCTTTTCGTCTCAGAATCTTCTCTACCAAATAATGATCGGGGTAGTTGGTTTTGGTCATTTCTTGTTCGTAAAACCGTCCTTCAATATCTTCGCCAAAGACATCTAGATTATAGGTAGACATATTATCGTCTAGCCTAATTCTAGTAACGATAAATCGTTCATTCATACTGGCAGATAACTTTTAGTCAAACGATGTCTGCTTTTAACGATTCTTACTATATCCCCAATTTCGAAACAGGGGACTGGACGAGGCTTGAGATGGTCACTTATGCCCTGATGAGCGAGTCTTTGAAGGCTAACACGTTCGTCTCGCTTCCTCACATCGATCGGTCTTATTCCTATACTTCTATAAACTCGACAGTTGTAGCGTTTCAGCAGATCTGGTATCAACGGTACTCATTTACGGTTGCCCTGATAACTAAATTCTATTCACATCCATCGCTTTATAGTTCTATTAAACCATTCAACAATGAATGCGTTCAAGTCACTATTGCGAGCTGTAGAGCTTAACGTTTAAGACAGTCAACAGCTTTTTCACACTCGAGTTGTTAAACTCTCGTCCTTTATCAGTTTACAGGTAGAAGGGGACTAGGCGACTCAAATATGCGAGCTGGGGCTCTCGCCACTTCCTCCCCTGTCTTTCGCTTTAGAGGTTCAATCCATCCTCTCTTGCTCACCACGTCTATGACCGTTAATAGATAGGGAATTGTTGGTCGGGGAACGTCGTGAGATCGACAGAGTCCGCTTGCCATAAATCATCAAACACATCTTTTACAATCACTCGAGATGTGGGAAAACGCTTACTCGTCGAGCGATGTATTTCTTTGATTAACCGCCTCTTCAGACTCATTGCTTTTTCTCCACTAAACCTTTTGCAGCTATTGAAGATACTATTTATAGAGGTATAACATCATTAAGTTCAGTTAACTAACTAGATTTTTATTCGAAACTTGTACAAAGGTATTACAATATTACAATGGTACTATTCACCAACGTCGGAAATCACGTCACCGATGTCAGTATTGTCCCAAAATTCGCGGAGAAGACATTGGCGTTGCTGCTGTTGCTGCTGCAATTGACGATGACTCGAATATTCGTTGTTAGGTAAATAGGCGATTGTGGTAGGTAATTGTTGTTGTTCGCGATTGTCAAAGGGTATATAAATAGTAGTAGTTAGGGTGGTGGCGGTTTCAATCATCTTCAACAACATCGATATATATGGTATATGTTTATGCAAGATGATGAGGTCGGATAGACGTAAAGTTATTTCTGTCGTAAGCGACTGTTCAGGGAGCTACACCACTTATAATATCCACTAAATTATTCATTCAGAAGTGTTATATTTTATTTCGTTTCGATGTGAGTGACGTCAGAACACCAGCCATCACCAGCTTCATGCGCTATATTATTCCATTCCAATTCTACCTATCTGCGAACCGCCACGTGCACGTTAAAACTGCTTATATTAGTTATTCATTGGCATTTCCTCATTTTGCAGTGAAAATTTCATTATTCACGCGCAGTTATCATTCTCTTCAGGTCGCAGTATCCCGCAACTCCTGTACTCCACGTCTACCAGCGTCATACCTGGACGACATACTTAGGAAACGTCTACCAGCACCATACCTAGAGTAATATACAGCCGAAAGACTATTGGACAAAGTAGAAGCACGCACGTTAAACATCGCTCGAAGAAAACTTGTGCAAAGTGCCAGATTATTTTTACTTTCGCTTCAGACTTTTCTCGAGCAGTAACTTTATTTTCTATTTATGTTTATGAGCTCTACGATAAATTTATTCTCAACATTTTTCTGTATTAAACATTTTGTGTGCAAAATCTGGTTGGATAACCATTCACCACTTTGTCATAACAGCGACGAAGTAATCGTTCAACCTTAATTGCCATATTTCGCCTTTGCAGCTTTTGTTGTCTCTTTACCATTGTTGATGTTGTCGCCACCGTATTTGGTGTTTCGGCCGTTTCACCCTTCGTTCTGTGTAGTATTGCCCAAAGTGATGGTTCGTAAATAGGAGCCGAGTTCTATATGGTCGAAGAAAGGAATAGTTGAGTCTAAATGCTACAATTTGAAAGGAAAATCCTCGACATAGCTCAAATGGGCAGGATATCCACAAACTTACTCTTTTTCCTCTCCTCCTTCTTGTTCTTCTTCTTCTTTTCCTCCTCCTCCTTCTCCTTCCGTAGACATCCTTGCGGGTTAATAGGATTATTAGTCTTTGTCATTTTCTTTCCACTTGAATTTTTGATCAGTATGCCTAAATTGGCAGAAAGCGTAGCGGCTTGCTGCAACCAATCGCCCTTGGGAATAACTATGCCAGTTGGATAGCTTGGTGAGTAGAACTGATAGTTGATGAATCGTGTGACACTAGATGACGGTGGCGGTGGTGATGCCACTACGTTGGTCGTGTCTATTGCGTTAACTAGCGCTCGAATGCCCTTTCTACTGGAAAACGGGATAGAAGCGATCGGTATCATTGCTTTGGGGGAGCGGGTATATTGACACACATCTTGTTTAAAGACTGGAGTGGAGTGAAAGACGTGGTCACGATAAAACGGGGGCGGGGATCATGGAAAAGGAGGAGAAGGGGTGAAAACTGTGGACCCCCTCTCTCTTCCAAATATACGCTAGTTGAATTGAGACATCATCACGTCATTAACTTCTTCTACATTGTTTTTATTTTCCCGAGGGAATACGGGACAACGTCCCTTTGTCACTGCGGCCACGCATGGTCCTATTGTGACAATGGCCCTTTCTTAGTAGAAGAAGTCGTACATATCCGCTCCCCTCAGGAAGTCGAGTAAGTCCTTCACCGCAGATTCCGCTACAATTTGGGGTTCAATAGACCCCTGAGCAAGGTATTCAAAGCGTTTGACTGTGAAGGCAGGGGATTCAAATAGGATGTGCTCTGCAGTCCCATCCTCCTCACCGCAAAGTCTGCATTCCACCACCTCTGAGGTGTCCTTCTTGTTTAGGTGGACCTGATCGGGCAGTGTCCGATGAGGAAGCTTATCAGAACTTTCAGATCCTGTCTGGAGAGTGTCAGCATCGCCTTCCCCCTTTGACAGGAAGGCGCAAGAAGCCTTTTTTCTTGTTTAATCGTGGCTGGTGATGCCAATGGGCGCTGTTTTCCTGTGTCTCCCATCGAGTCACCAGACGATTCAGGTGACTTTTCGTCATACCTACGTAGGGTTCAGGCCTGACGGGTAGGGATTCCATGCCCCTTTACGCGAGGCAGTCGGCCCTTTCGTTGCCCTCAATGCCCCTGTGAGCCAGCACCCAGACAAGGGTGAGCCTATTATGGGCACCGAGCTGCTTGAGCGCATGACCTAAAGCTGTAGGCTGCAATAGCCTATGAGGCAGCCTGGCTGTCCGAGAATATGTAGATCCGATATGTGATCCGCTTGCCCTTGAGTTCTTTGGTCAGGATCTCTTCCGCGCAGATCTTTATAGCTAGGATTTTCGCTAAATATTGTGGCGTACTCTCCCAGTAGCTCAGCAACACTGTAATTGGGCCTTACAATGCCCAGTCCAGCCCTGCCTCTTATAACTGAACCATCGGTATAGCACTGCAGGGCGCCCACCTCAGTCCGAAACATCGTTCGCCTTCTCCCATCGTTCCTGTGAGTGGACGCTAACACTGAATGGCAACCGAAAGTTCTCCGCTCTGGCACAACGTCAGTAGCAAGGACTGCTGCCTCTTCTAGCTCGAGCTGTCTAGTTATTGTTTGCCGGCTTGCCTTGGTCCTCGTGGAGATATTTCCTGTCTGCAAAAGCCTTACCGATACCAGGTAAGCAGTCCTCTGAATGTGTATATGAAGAGGTGAGATGTAAAAAAGGACTTCCATTGCAGCAGTAAGGCAAGTACACGCCCCTGTAATAGCGAGACACGTCTATATCTGCAGATGTTCGAGCTCCCCCTGAACTGCTAGCCGGCCCCTCGCCTTCAACTACATAGTGGAGGCATATGTGACGCAGGGTCTTATTATCCCCTTACAACTCCATCATTTTTGGAGTTATGCCCCATGATTTGCTGCATAACTTCTGACACACCCACCGGGCTGTAGTTGCCTTGTGCAGCACATATCTCATAGTTCCTGAGGTTTGTCCTAGGTCTACATTGTTACTGTCATCGTCATTCATGCTGAAGGAGGTATGTCATCTAATAGCCCTGCAACCGACCCTTGCGCAGTTGCACCAACCCCAATACCCACATTGTCCATCAACTTGCTCGTACTTGCATGCGCAGCGCTCTGATGCACATTTGTTTGCAGCAATAGTACTGTTACGGGGGGGATTAATATAGGAAGCGATATCGCGAGAGTTGGGGAGTTAGTACGATATCAAGCCGAATGCAATTATTATTATTCGTGAATTACATTTGGGGACTTTTACCACCACAAACAGGGAACTGGGTGGGAGCGAACACGAGCGTGGACGACACAGAACGAGGGAACCGGCTCCGGCAGTGAGGCTGCCAGACAATTCGTACACAGATTGTGCACTTCCACGTAGGCTCTTCGAGCCTCCTGGCTACTTTTTACTTGTTTACCCCATGATGTTTGCCGCAGATAGGGCAGGGATGTGGCTCTGGCGATGGAGTTTTTGTCTTCACCAGGCCTTTTTGAAGGCATGTGGTTTCCCTGGACTCGTTTGAAAAGTCGTTCAAGTGCCGACACGTGGGAAGATGTCGATGTTGATGCAAGATGGGGAATTGAGTCATTGTAAACGTACGGTCCGTAGGTTTCCGCTGACCAGTAAGTTTATCCTGCTACGATGCTAGATAAGTATTGACCTTCTCTATGTGCGCAAGATGCTGGTAGATCAGAAGCTCCTTGATATCTGTCCTGCCTTCCACCAAGCAGCCGTAGTCGATTGAACACAAAGCTGTGTTCAACTGTTCGTCAAGAACGGACAACGTTCGAACATAATGACGGGCGAGAGAGTAGGTCACAAGAGAGAGTAGGTTCTGCAGTAGGGCAGAAAAGTTGAAGGTGGGGGATTGAAAATTCCCCTCGCATTAGAAGAACCTTCAAGTTTTTCTGTGTGGCCGGCATCTCGCACTACTGTATGGGAAGTTCGACCACTAGTTGGGCGCCAATGTTATGGGGGGGGATATTAGTACGATAGATGCCGAATGCTATTGGAACAAGGAGTTTTATTCGTGAATTACATTCGGAGAAGTTTTACCACCACAGACAGGGGAACTGAGTGGGCGCGAACGCGAGCGCGGGCAACACGATGACGAGGGAACCGGCTTGGGTACAACTGACGGCAGCGAAGTCTCTAGCGAATCGGTTTATTTGAGGTGCCAGGTCAGCATAAATGCCCCGGACGAGCCTCCGCTGAATCGAAGGGTTTGGTTCGTCCCGTTACAGTATATCTCATCCTTTTCGTCCTCCGCTCTACTTATGATATCACCTTCAATCTCATGTTCTTCTCTCTCATCGAAATCTTGAATGGGTAGTTTGTATGACATGGCAGGATAATGAAGGCCTCTTGCATGGACTAGCTGTTTCGCCACGCAGTTATAAACTGAGCTCACTTAGCTCCAGCATAACATCTTTAAACAGATTGACCTAACGGTATTTGCGCTAAGAAGCCACTCAATGCAGGCGAGAGCATGTGACGTCACACTAAGGGGTGTAGAATTGTTCCTTATACCACGAAGGGGGCTGTATGGGTGAGCCGCAAATCCCCAGCCCCCACCCCCTCTCTCTTCCACATCAGTGAGAGATACACGTGATAATGGACTGTGCCTACCCTCACCCACCTTGCACGGGAGGGGACACAACGTCATCTTCCCTGGAGGGAACCGCCTCAATGAACTGTGCCTCCCCTCATCACAACCATAGGTGCTCCAGGAGGCACAGCATGATGACGTCACTGTGCTGAATAGCCTGAATTGTATCTACTCAAGATATCAGTTGAGGTACTTCACCCGCTTGCCGACGCAATTCAGGCTGTGTTGACCCACATCTTTAATGTGTCGTAGCAAACTTGAGAATACCCACAGATATGGAAGAACGCAGTTGTGAAACCCCTCCCGAAATCTAAAACGCCCACTTCACCTAGAGATTTCCACGCCATCTCCCTGTTGTACGTGATGGGAAAGGTCCTAGATAAAATGAGCTGTGAGATTATGTCGATAGGCACAAAATTTTGGATCCCAAGTAGTCAGCATACCGCTCCTCCTTCGGCACTGAGACGGCTCTCATCAGACTCCTGGATGACATAAGAGAAGCAATGGATCGCAGACTAGTGACTATTATGATTATGGTAGACTTTTAAGCAGCATTCGATTTGGTTCGAAAAGACATATTGTTAGCTTGGTTTGAGTCGTATCTGACTGAAAGATAGCTGGCGGCTAAAGGGAATAATGGTGAACTATCGTCCTCGAGAACGGTATCTGTCGGCACACCACAAGGCTCTGTTTTATCTGCGTTATGTTTTATGTTGTATGTGACCACATTACCCAAAGTTTTCGCAGCAGGAACAAACCACATTTCATACGCAGATGACTTAAGTTTTACCGAGCTTGCAACGTGGAACCTGTGAAGCACAATTGGTAAGCTGAACGAAGATGTTGAAAGAGTGGAAGTCTGGTGCCGAAATCATGGCATGGCAATTAATACCGTTAAGGCGAAGGCAATGTTGCTTGGGTACTTGGGTATCCGAAGATATTCTCCAGAATACGTATGAGAACGATCCCTAGAGTTACCTATGGTAGCATGGAAATAGAAAATGTAGACATGGCAAAGAATCTTGGAATCATGATGCAAAGCAACATGTGCTGGGGCAAACAAGTGTCAGCCATATGCAACACGGCATTCCGAAAAATGAATTTTATCCCGAGTATTGTGGTGTCTCGGTTCTATTTCTACCGTTTTCAACTCCTCGTCTATCGATATCAAGTTTTCTTTAATTTACTTGTTTTTTAATTATTTTAAATTTGTTTATTTTCGACATAGACTTCCCCAGTCATCTCGGGTAGGTTTTCACGATTTTCATGTTTCTTTTTGTCCTTTACTGACTCATTTCGTGAGCATACCTGGTTGTAAAAGAATTTAACTCTTTCTTCAAACTGATTGGGTTATTCACTGACCATACATTCTTTTGATTCAATTTTGATTATTGGGTCGCAATCTACATGGCCATTTATAATCTCAAACGACGTTAATTTAGTGGTCGAGCGTACGCAATTACCACGTACAAGATTTCGTTTTTTATGCTATCGGATTTAAACTCGTCTATGTTGCCAAAAATTCCAAGTGTGAAATGAAATCTCACAAACAAGCAGTTAGACTATGAGCGTTGTGAAATGATGAAATGAACTTTAATTTTATGTGAAGTCAGTAAGTCTTTCACTAGGCTTCCTTCAAATTCTGTTCCATTATCACAGACAATAGAGTGCCGAGTTCCGTGGTGACGAAAAATTGAATTAGTCCTTTAACTACTTCGAGACTACTAGAGAAATTTACATTGCATGCCTGTGGCGTACCAAAAAAAATGCATCAATTATTGTTAGGAACAAGGACTCTTGTATGGTTACATTGTCGATGTGTAGCATATCGAAAGGTTTCATTGGTGATGGCGTTATGTTGTACTTGTGTTAATTGTTGTACTTTTAGCGGTGTTTTTCATATTTACAAATTTGACATAACTCACAATTGTTAACGTAAATTTCAATCAAATTTTTAAGATTGACCAGAAGTAACTCCTTTTCTACTTTTCGTATGTTCTTTCTATATCTCTGCGGTTAGTTTCTCCTGGATAGTATCGATCAATAAGTTCATATCTCTCCGATTTATTACTTTTACTTATTTTCTAAAGCATCTGTGAGCATTAGGCATCTTACGAATGTGATTTGTGAATTTAAAGTTCTTCGTGGCGGTATTGTTGAACGCGTCGTAGATGTCGGGTTTTAAATACTACTACTTACTTGATACTCGAGTTTCGGAGCTACATACGATTTCACAAAGTTAATGATTTCCAGTTCTAAGTTTCTTCCGCTAATTTCCACAGTTATTCACATTTTAGAATCAAAAGGTTTTTCGACTTTTAGAGGACACAGTTTATGTTTAGTGGAATTCATCATGATTTGATGTTTTCTCTGGTTCACCAGACTTTCCGAAATCGGAATAGGTAATACGTCGTTGCCTACGAAATTAGGGTGAACTGTATTATTAAATTCTTCCGAATTGTATGGGGAACTAAGCCGGTTATTACCCAAGTAAACAATCATTGAGAGATTCTCCGAGTTTGAGTGTGAGAAGACCCAACCTCGCAACAGCTGACGATGTTCTCTGGTTGTGGAGCATGTGGATCACAATTTTTCCTCCTTTATCTTCATAACCAAATTGGTAACCCCGACGTGATCTAGTCCAAGTATTCGGTTCGAAGTGTGCGGCGAATTCCTGAAACTAAATAATCGTTCGCGAATAACCTCTTCTTTCGTTTCGCGAGTAGTTCACTTTCAGTAGATCACTTTCAACAATAGCAGCGATGATCGCCCCGGCGGCGCAGATGCTTCCAACTCGGCCGATGGCAGCATCTAAACGGTAGAGCGAGTGTCTATTAAAATCGCGCCTTTATTGCTCAACAATGTAAAAACTTAACGCAGGCAGGTAGGCGCACAGTTTTCCAACTCTCCGGTCACGAGCGAGATGATGAAGTACAATTACATCCTTGCCTCACTCGATGGAGACGTCGCCCCGTTGTCGAAGACACCCTATATTGGCCTTCTAGATCGTTTGCAGACAGAATTCGAGGTTTCTGAGGGCCAAAAAGTGCCCAAATTCCTCATTGAGCTCAACATAGGTGATCAAAGGCAGTCTAAGCTATTACGAGTATTATTGTGTTCAATCTCAGCAATTACAACAAATACCTAGTCGACTCAGGATTTCCGTGGTTCCACCGTTCACCGACCAAACGGTTTCTGTTTGCAGCAAATAGTACACCGATACGCCAATATAAAACTTCATACCCTGGATCTAGGTTTACATCGACAATTTCTTTGGCCTTTTGTGATCGCAGATGTCGAGCACCCCATTATCGGAGCCGATTTTCTTGGTGAATTTGGGCTGCTCGTTGACTTCGAGAATCAACGCTTGATGGACTCTTCGACTAACCTCTGGCGACCGTTGACAGAAGCAGAAGCGATCAACCACTCATCTGTTCACGTCATTGGCCTGGGCCATAAGTGTGCCAGATCGTTTCCTAAACTCCTTCAGAACATCCCAGTTTACTGCAACGCTAATCCTGACTTTTTCCATGTCATTGAAACTAAAGGACCTCCAGTTGCTGCCAAGCCTCGCAGGCTCCCATAAGACGAGCTGGAAAAGGTCAAGCAGGAGTTTCAACACATGATGAACTTGGGTATTTGCCGACTATCTAAAAGTGCGTGGGCTAGTCCCCTTCACATGGTCCGCAAGAAAGTCAGATGATTACAGGACACTAAATGCCGCAACAGCCCCCTAACAAGTACCCTTTGCCCCATACCTACTATTTCAATGTCCAGCTTGCTGTAAAAGCGACGTTTTCGAAAATAGACCTTGTTCGGGCGTACCACCACATCAAAGTTGCGAAGGAAGACATTCGGATGCCGATCGGGCTTATGAACGCAGCTAAAACTTACCAGCACTACATACATGCAATCCTCCAAGAATTGTCTTTCGCTTACGTCTATTTAGACGACATCCTCTTCAGAAGAAGAACACCAACTCCATTGGCGCCAGCTACTTGGCTTGACTCCCACTCAGACAGTATGCATCAATGTCGCCAAACGCGTTTTTGGAGTAGATGCCATATCGTTCCTAGGTTTCCTTATCGATGCAAAAGGGGTCAAGCCCCTCCCCCAGCGGGTTTGAGCCTTCGCAGACTACACACCCCCAGAGATAGTCGAGTCCTTACGCCTCAGTTTCCTTGACCTGTAGAATTTTTATCGCCGTTTTATCCCTCGCGCTGCGGTGCTCGGAAACACGACCGTCGCATAGTTAACTGGACCGAGAACACTAAGTATGTTTTCGAACAGGTGAAGCTCGCATTGGCTAATGCCACACTCCTAGTCCATCCATTTTGCGATCTGCCTATCGTCTCAATGGTCGACGCTTCGGATACCACACTTGGTGCTGCGTTACGCCATCTTCGAGGTGACCAGCTGGAGCTCCCCGGGTTTTTCTCAAAAAATTTCTCAGCAAAACCGCATGTCTGAATGTGGGCTTTTGGTGAACGCTTACGCTCAACGTCCAGAGAGGGCATTTCCTAGGCAACTCTGGCAGTTGGACGTTATCGGACAATTTACAGCAGACATCCGTTACGTCCCTGGGTCCTCGAACGTACCAGCTGATGTCTGTTCCCGCCTATCAGCCAACGAGTTCAAAATCTGCTTGGTTTACTTATTTCTATTCTAGAAAGAGCATTTGCGCTAATGTTTTTAGTTTCTTTTTTATAACATATTTCATAGTCGAATGCAGCAACATTCTCTCCCCAACGAAACAATGAGGAGCTTGGTTTTTTAAAAGAATAAATCCATTGTAACAGCTTATGGTCGATGAAAATCTTAAATTTCTTACCACACAAATATGGTTTGAAATATTGTGTTGCCCAGTGTATTTCTAATCAATCTTCTACATAGTGAAATAACGTTTTTCTGCAACATACAGCGTACGGCCAACTAGCGTAGGGTACTGGCAAACCTTCCACATTAACGTTTTGACCAAGCCCCACTCCCGATGCAACGTTGCCAATGTCTGGTGAGTGTGAATAACGGTTCATTGAAATTAGGATACGGAAGTACGGAAGGGTAGTTTGTTAGAAGCGTTTTGCATGTTTTGAAAGCTTCTCCGTAGTCTTCGATGCCGATTTTGCTGTTATTCTGTAATTTCGGTGTTAGCAATTAGGCATTTTGGCTGTTCAGCACATTTCATCAGGTTGGCCCTCACGCCTCAACGAAGGCAGCTGTTCTTTCTTGTTTTCTTCACACTCATTTTAATCTAGCAGCGTGCCATCATTCCCAGACATCCTCCCACACTGCTCCACAGTTTGGGATGTCCAGGAGCGGTCTTTCCACCGCGTTTTCACTCTTGATCCTTGCGAGATACAGGCCCCACATCAGCAAGCTCCATCCTATTCTGGCTGAGTATTGCCCTGAGCAAGCTTTTCCTCTGATGGAAGCATGGCGCGGGCAAATGCTTCTAGCGTGGGCTAACCAACTGTATCTTCTACTGTCCACCACTAGCCTACCCACCTTCCGCAGATGCTTAAGCATCTTCCACCATTGCCTCGCAGTGCAGGCAGTTTGTACTTGCAGCCTTTTGATTCGGTGCAACTAAGCCAAGTGCTTCATGTCACACTAACAAATAAGTGAGGTAGAAATCCACCTCAACATGGCATCGCCTTTTTTAGGCTGTGTACCACTCATCTTGCCACTGCCCAAGGGGCACAGGCCTCCTTCTTCTCATCTGGTGGTCGTACTCTGGTTTCCCGCTTGATGGGTACAGATCCTTCCACTCAGTTGCCAGGATGTGTATTGCTGCACTACGCTCTACAGCAGAGCATAATCCTTTCCAATGTGTTCTCTGTAGATTCCAAAGGACCCTTAACCTACATTTTCAAATTAGGCAGGCCCTTTGCCCCTTTCATGGCCCCTAAAACTGCCTTTATTGCCTGCCAGATGTTTTCTCTTCCTTATCGTGCTGGGCAGTAATTAACTGGGAAAGGGCAGGGCATGCCTGCACCCCAGCCTTCCCTCTGAAAGCTGTCAATTCTTCCTTTCCCAGAATGCACCTTCTTGCTGCAGATTTTGAGGACGCCTGATCAAGTGAATCACCCCAACCCCAAGGCCATGATTCACCCGCCTCATTCCCACCTTCTGTGGAGACCCATGTCTCCAGAAATTGGTGTCTTGACACCTTAGGGTTTTCTAAGTGTTTATGCGTGCTGTTTGCTCAGGATCCTCGGCACGCACCCACAGCAGCGACATGACCATACCATGAACACTCTCAGGGAGGATCCCTACACTGCCATTGAGAGGATGTCTCCCAACTCCCAGTGGCAGTCACCACTCCATGCACATATCAGGGAAATACCCCACCAGTTTTTAGGAGGCCCCACGTTTCCAATGCCATGGGTACCCTGAAGAACGCTTACCATCGCTGAGGCTTCTGGGACAAGCATGGTAATCACAATGAGAGCTCCAAGTCATGCCTGCCCAGGCAACAGCAACACTACGTCTGCACCAAAAAAGCATCGAAATAAAGTCCGGTTTGATTCATGTTGTGGAGAACCAGGTGTATTACTTCACCCAGAAAAAATAAACCCGTGCCCTCTATGGGTCACAATTTACAATCCCAGTCTCTAGAACACTGACAATGTACAATTTACTCGTCCTTAGTAAACTCACTAGCACAAAATAACATCCACACCTCCTACTGTGAAGGACTAGTGGCTGTTCACCCCCTATGTCACTCTGTGGGATCACGTAGGGGCTGAAAGTAGAGCTAGCTGCCAAATTGTGAGCAGGGGAGCAATGCTTGCGCTTCTCCATAGCCACCTCACAATTGGTTGAGATTTGCCACATTTGGAACTGGTTGGCACTTCAAACACCATGAGGCCCCAACAAAATCCTCCACCCTACACCTCCGTAGCCCCTCGGTAGGCACTCCCGAACCTTGGGTGACACCTCCACAACCCAAATTACATCCTCGGTGCAGTCCCCCTTATCTTTCCGGAAGCTTCGCCTGAACCCCAGGAGAAATTCCTGTTCTTCCATCAATGCGCATAGCTCAGGCTACAGCATCCACACGTGGGATCCAATTCCAAATATCTCTCGGATTTCGATTTAACTGAGCTTTGGAAACTTCATTGGAAGAGAGGTTGCTCGAAAACTAGCCTCCACCAGAGTCTGTTGCATAACCTGACTTTCCTGTACAGTCCGTGCGGTCAGTGCCAATCCCTTCTCAGTAACTGCCAGGTTAGTAATACCTACTCCCAGCTCCCTAACTGGAACCTCTGCAAGCTAATTTCTTACAGTGGGAGGACTGACATCACCCATGTTCACCACCAGAGTCCCCCCCTTCCAGCATTCTTCCGCTCTGACTCTCAATCAATGCCAGGAAAACAACAATTTCCATCACTGCTTAATCATGGGCATCTTCTTCCTAATTTTTTCGGGCATCCTCCTTGGGCTTCAACATTATTTCTACCACTCTCTCCTTCTCAATCCTTGGAGGTCGTCCTCCTGCCTGTTTATAATGCACTTGGCCTGCCATCTCACCATTCCATGTGTCACCTGTGAAGGGTCGACTATCACGACCCACGGCAACAGGTCCGAAAAAGGCTTAAGAAGGACAACAGCGCCCTTTTGTGAGGTGGGTGGTCTCAAGTGGGAAGCACATGCCAACTGCTGCCTAGTCATATCTAGCTTCTTTTCTAATGCCACAAAGCCCTCTCTATCACCTTCTCTTCCTGTTTCTAGCCCCATCCCTCTGTCCTGTTCGGATTAGGGATAAAGAAGTAAAGGAAGAAGTATTAGGGATAAGAAGGATATTGGAAGCGGAACAAAGAAAGGATGTAGCAGATTCGACGGGAAGAAGTAGGGATGGAGGAGGAAGCTGGGTTGAGATTGTACGCAGAGGAGGAACAAAGAGGGGCCCGCAAATAACAGTAAGGGCGCAGGATGGAGGAAAACTGGAGAAGAAGGAAGTACTAAAGAAGGTGGATAAGGAAGGAGACGTCCGGATTAAAGGAGTTTGGAAACAAGGAGATGCCTACGTCATGGAGGTCCACGACCAGACGGATGTACAGAGGATTAAGGAAAAGAATCTGGAAGGATTAAGGATAGGAAAGGTCCAAGGAAAGAGGCGGCCCAGGAAGCTCCTGTTTGACGTGGAGGCGGAAATGGATGCGGAAGAGTTAGTGGCCTCCGTCATCAAAAAGAACGGGATAGAAGGAGATGGAAAAGAAGAATGGAAGAAAGGGTTCGTTCCGAAGAACAGGATGGGAACGGCAAGGAATGGAGCAGTGAACTGGCTGGTTGAGGCAGACCCCAGGATTTTTAAGGAAATGGAGAGGAAAGGTAGCATTTACGTAGGGGTAAGGTGTTGAAGGGTGAGGGAATTCCTGGGAGTCACCCGATGCTTTAAGTGCCAGCGATTCGGCCATATGGGAAGGTGGTGCGATTACCCAGTAGTATGTGGAGGAGAAGGGCACATGCACTATCGGTGTGGGGAAAAGGAAAACTGTGCCAACTGCCAGAGGGCAGTAATAGGAAATAGGGAACGTGGAGCAGGAAGCGAAGGATGTGAAATGGCTAGGAGGGAGGCTGCAAGAGCAAGAGGATGGGTAAATTACGAGGATGGTGATTAGGATTGTGCAGGTAAATTTGGACAGGAGAGCGGTGGCGACGGCGGAAATAAGGGAAGTGGCTGTGAAGGAAAAGGTAGGAGTTTTGTGCATCCAGGAGCCATACACAGTAAAGGAGAAAGTGACATAGTGGATTTGGAATAGGAAGCAGGGTGGTGGTGGGAGGAACGAGCCGTCCGTGGGCCGCCGTGGTGCTGCTGGACCCCAATTTGGAGGCGATGGCCGTGAGGCAGCTGTGCTGGGATCAGGGCGTCTGCGTGGAGGTCAGAGATCCCGACGCGAGGACCAGCACATATGTGGTCTCGCTCTATTGCCAATTTGGTGGGGAGTTCCAGCAGCACCTGGAATATATCCGGAGGGTGAGGAGGATGCTGGTCGGAAGGGACTCCTCGTGTGCATGGACGCGAACGCCAAGTCTCCAAGGTGGGGAGGACAGGAAGAAGATGATAAAGGAAGGTTGTTGGAAGAGGTACTAGGAGAATTGGAGTTGGAGGTGGTGAGGGAACCCGGAGCTGGACCCACGTTTGTAGCCCCCCATGGAGAGAGCTACATCGACGTGACGGTATGCACACAAGGACTAGTAGGAAGAATAAAGGAATGGACCATAGAGGAAAATTGGACCAGCAGTTGGCACAGGAGTATTAGGATGGAGATAGTAAAGGAAAGGAATGGAAATAGGGAAAACAAGCAAAAAGGAATTAGAAGATTTAATATTGGAAAGGCGGATTGGGGAAAATATCGAGAGGAGCTAAGGAGACAGGTGATAGGTATGGAACATGATCGGATTACGAGTAGAAGAGGAGTTGAGACATACTGTGGAAGGGTAGAGAAGGCAATAAGTAATTAGTGCAGCAAAGGTCGGGATTCCAAGGAAAAGGAAGATGGCAAAAGGAGTGGTATGGTGGACGCAGGAATTAAAGGAGATAAAGGAGCAGGTAATGCGTAGTAGGAGAGAATTCAAGGAGAACGGAATAGTAGGGAACGGGAAAGGAAGAAATATGAATTTGCTGCACTAAGGCCAAATAGAATGGGTACCACGGGGGCTTCAGCCCGCGGCCGGCAGCGTGGAGCCGTTAAAAGCGTGGCACTGTCGGCTGTGAAGCCATGGGATTGGCGTGGGGACCGTGGTTTTGCGGGAAATCCCCCCCCCCCCTCTAGAGAGATGATAGTTGCTGGCTGGAGAGGGGTAAAGGCCGTGAGGCTAGGCACCCTCTCCAACGCCACGGGTAATACCCCAAGCATGGCTTACCATGTCCTGTCCAGGCCATGTCGGTTGACTAAAGCCTATCAGACAGTTTCCTTCGATGCCTTAAATGTAGTAGCTGGAGAGCTGCCCATAGACCTCGAGTTGAAGAGGAGATGGGCAGGCTACCAGCTGCGGTCTAAAGGGAGGCTTATGTGGGGGATAAGTCTTATTATGGGTTGGCGGGTAGGCGGCCCTCATCTACAAACTGTCGGTGGATGAGTGGCAGAAGAGGTGGGAGGGAAGATATACATACAGATGGTTGCCGGGTATTAGGGATAGGATGAAAGCTGGGTGGATGGGATTCAATTATTATTCCACCCTGCTAATAACGGGACATGGAGATTTGAAGGAAAAGCTTCGGGGATTTGGGTTGGGGTATGCGAATGTGGAGAGGTGGGACACTGGGAGCAGCGGCGAGGGATGGGGTTGTTGGGGATGGTGGGGAATGAGATTGGTCGATGGTTAGGAATGAGGAGGGTTTTGGGTGGTGGAGACGTTTTGGGGAGGGGGTGTTAAAGCGTAGGGAGGGGGGTAGGTTGGGAGGAATGATGCGCTAGGCCCTTTAGCGGGTGTTTGTGTGTGTGTCAGTGTTATGTGTCTATATGTTGGGGGGTTAGTATAGGTTAGTTTAGGTGGGTTAGCGATGGTTCCAGGGGTGGATGAATATCAAGTAATCCACCCCTGGACCATCGGGAATGAAGGTATTTATTGTGTGAGTGTACTTATTGTGTGGATGTGGTAATGATTAGTTTAGTTTAGAATAGATGCATAGCCAGGGGCGGCCGAATATCGAATAGTTCGCCCCTGGACCATCAGGAATGAGTGTTGTGTGAATGTATTTATTGTATGTGAGGAGAGTGGCTGCTGTTGGAGTGGGAAGGTGAAAGAGGATCGCAGTTGAGGTCAAGATCATGGATGCCTTCTCCGTGGAGAGGACGAAGGTAAGTCCAATCCCCAAAATCCCCACAGAGATAAAGCCTAGGTACCAGTAGAACGCCTTTTGGCAATTCGGGTACCGGGGCCCGCCACCCATTCAGGTCCTTAGGCTGCTTAAATTGTAGCCAAATTGAATGGGTACCGCAGGGGCTTCTGCCAGTGGCCAGTAGTGTGAAGCCTTTTAGGCGTGGTGCTGCCGGCCGTGAAGCAAAGGGTTTGGCTTTGTGGGGGCTGGGTTCTGCTGGAAACTAAACGAAAATCTATGCTGAGAGTGGCAGGGGAGAGGTAGAGGCCGCAGGGCTAGGCTCTCCCCAACCGCCATTTAAGTTGAACGCTAATTACACTTGCCCTGTTCGGTGGCGCCATATGAGCTGCTGCTACTCAAGCGCTCCATAACTCAAGATTCTGTGCATCTGGGGAAAGATGCATATGTGATGCCCTCATGATTGGCTGAAGTCTCCCAGATAATCTCCTTCTTGTAGATGTCTTCCTCGGAGTCTGACGATACTCAGCCCTTCTTAGCAATCTGTTTGCTCTCAGTACGCCCCTTCACGAAACAGCTCCCAATCGCCTGATTGCCAGTATTATTGCAAGCGCTCTCTTTTCCTTGTACCGAGCTGGCTTGTTGTAGGGACAATGCTCATCCACCCCAAGACGAAATGGTGAGCTATAGCCCAGTGACAATGGGACCACCAGTTCTGGTTTTCTCTGGCACCTCATCACTGTCTCCTCCACGAGAACTTCCAACAGATGCAGATGTCATACTCGCTGGCACTACCTGATCAACAGCTCTCCCACAGGCCTTCAAGCCCTTCCCCAACCTCGACAACTCCTTTGGCTTGGTTGCGTTCTTGGTCTCACACGCCTCCTCCTGCTACTTGTGATACTCACTAACCTACTGTGGAGTAAGCTCCTATTAAGCCCAGGGGAATATAGCACTCCTGACATCGTCTCTATTGCGATACTCAACGGCTACTGCTCTGCCATCTCTATCGCGTTGAGGTCTAGCACACTACACTCAGTAGGGTATGAAAGACCTGAAGAGATCTCAACTTTTTTTTCAGCAGATAACTTAACTTTCTCTTCTACTTTCTAGAGCCAAGCGAAGTAAAAAGAAATGATGGACGTGTATCTTCTGAAATTTTGTTATATTATGTTCACCGCATTTTATTTCCCGTTTATCCAGCTCCGTTCTTGTAAATAGAATGTAATTATTGGTTTCATGCACATAAACTTTTCACGAAAATAGATTACTTGAAGGAATCCAAGGTACAATGTGGCGACAGTTATGGTGTCTCCCTGGCTTGCGCTCATTTCTTACTCTACCTCCCGTCTCACTCCAACTACACTACAGTCGCATCAAGCCAATTGTCTAGCATCGCCTAGAAAATGACTATTTTCTCATATCCGTTTTTCCGTTGTTCATTTCGTATCGTTTACTAGTATTTTTGTCGTTGGATTGAATAGAATACGTCCTAATCGTGTTGAGCGAGATAATGATACACCGTTCTGTAATAACTTGCACCTGTTGTAGACCAAGTTGGAGGCCCGATACTGCCTCGATGGTCACCAGACATTGCACGCTAGGAAAGTTTTACTGACCAAAACATAAGTGTATTGTTCAGGACGATTTTCTTTGAAATTTTAGATATTGTAATAAAGGCTATTTAAAGTTAATGAATGAGGGAGATATACAGGCAGAAAGAGAAGAGCAGAGTGTATAGGATGGTAGTTGTTGGAAAGAGGGTGGTGCTAGTAATTAGAGTATTTTCGAAAAGAGCGTTGGCTCTTGAACTGACTTGTATAGAGACGTTAGTCTCAACTCGCTGCTTCGAAGGGTAATAAGATAATGAGAGGTTTAGTCTGGGTGCTCATCGACAGTGGAGACCAGAGTCTGCTAGGTAATACCCGTCGTAAATGCCAAAGATGAAACTCCAGCGACCATTATTCTATTTTTCTTCGTCCCAAGTGCTCAGTACATTCCCCTCCCCATCATTGTCGCTTTGCTATTATCAGGTTCGTGAAATCGGAACGCATAAATTAGTTCACGCTGCCAGGTCACTTCCTATTGAGCAAATTAATGCCTACCCCATACGCATCAACCGCACACACGTCTATGCCAGTTTCGGCCACGATAGATTTGAATGAATCAAGGAGAAGGGTTTCAGTTGAGCAAGAACTTGTAATTTGAAAAGTAAGTATAGCACAAGATTTGGACACTAGATGTACAAGAAGAGGTGACTTAAATAAGATATGATTTGAGTAAATAAGCGCGAACAAGTAGGGCTCTGAAGGAGTGAAACTCGTTGTACGGGGAAGGAAGGAGAAATCCGTATTAGATGTCGATGAGGGGTGAAACAAGTGTCCATTGGGAGAATGGGAGACGACCAACTTTCGCGAGGCTTTGTAGGAGAATGAGTTTGGGAGGAGCTATCTGCTATGGAGAGGAATGTGAAAAGTGAGGAGAGGGAATAGAAAGACAGAAATACCAGTTCAGGGGGAAATCTGTTGCCCTAGGAAATAACCACCGAGGTGGACTGGGGAAAGAATGGCTTTGCTGTTAATGGCCAGGGAGTCAAAGAAACCCATACTGATTCGGTGTTTTGCGTCGAACACTGCCCATATCCTACTATTCATCGTCTCTCAATTCATAAGAAACATGGATGTATCATGAATTACGTGATTCCCTGTCGACATTTTTGTGAACTTCTCCAAAACCCCACAGGACAAAATAATGTTACTATGGTAACTGTACGCTGAATATTTTCGGTGATATATATGTAAATCAGGCCTACCTCGAGAGTGGAGGGCATGTCACTATCATCGTGACCAGGTGACAAAGAATGCTGAGGGGCAGCAATCTGTCTCACGTAGATGGTTGCTTTGTCGTACTGTAGACGCGCTTGATGCTCCCGCTCCATTCGAGCAGCTTGACATTCTTCGCACATCTCTGCAAATGAAATTCGTGCGAGAGTCATTAGAAGAAACCAGAAGTAACGTAAATAAAAGGCGGCAAACGATACATTAACAATCAACAGTATCAATTTCTTCGATTGAAAGCCCATCACAGGAATATTAGGATATAAATAATCAAGATTGTACATAAGGGGAAGGACATAGATAGGTTGTCCAAGTTGAAATCTCAATATACAGTAACATTGTGTTAACCTCCATGAAGTTGGACTCTTGGAAAGCGCGTCTGCTTTTTGGTTTATTATTCATTCTTAATAATAACCCTATGTTTTCGGTCAGGAAACATTTTTATTTTACACCCCCCCCCCCTCCTCAAAATTTGATACTTTACGTTTCAAGACATGGGGATTCCAAATCTGCAATGTCCGTCCGGCGTCCCCCATCCAAGGTATTTCTACATCCTGGGTCGAATAGAATGAGTATCAGATGTGTACAACTGCGTGTAGGGAAATTACAGTAATTATAGTGAGCCAAAGTCTACTAATTGAAAGAACTTGGGGGGAACTACAGCGGTAGTCAACGTTTCGTCATTAGTACTCCCTCCATCCCGTCTCACAAAACCACCCACCCGCTCGACTCGCAACATCGTGCCAATTGCCTACAGGCGCTTACAGGCACCTGGCGCCGAGGGAACATTTAGTTTTCGTAGTTCCATTGTAGTCAGGTCATGTTTCGTATGGTTAACTAGTATTTTTCGATGCTGAATCGAATGGGATGGGTCTCGGAGCAGTAATACTAGGTCAAGCTGTTCATGAGAATAATAAACCGTTGTGTAATAATTTGCAGTGTTTTATGCTTAATCTAGTGAAGTTATTGGGCCAATATAGAGTTTTTCTGTCCCCATTACATTCGGAGACACACCACTGTGAAGTGTGGGTATCGCTAAGCAATGTGTTTAATAAGTGGTTCGATTTTTTTTAGCCAATTACGGAAACGTTTGGTTAACTGCGTTAATTCATTATTGGAAATGGAAATAGGTTGGCAGCACTGTCCCCGTTTCTTCACCTAGCGGTGAAAAGTTGATTTAATTTTTTTTGTTCTTCTTCTCGGCCTCTTCGGCGCCAACCTGTCGTCGAATGCGTACACCCGCTATAACACCCCCCCCCCCCGTAAAGTTGTGTGATTCCGTCGAACAATAGCCGCGACCTCGCGCCCTCGTTGTGGCCAGCCAGCAACAGGTACGCTACCAACTGGTTCTCATTTATCATTTTTTCCATCTCCAATTTCCGTCATCTCAATTTTGCATTACAGTCCATTTACAGTTCAACATCGAATTTGGTACTTGCCAGAGCCGAATCGTAAATACTTCAATCAGTTAGGATTAAATTAAATGGTTTGTATTGGTCAGCATATAATGAAGAGTTATAATTTTCAGCCACGAATTTGTCTGTCGGTTCCACGTGCAGTGGTTGAAATCGTTCGATCGTAGAGAACAGGCGCAAGCGAGAACAAGCAGCAATCCGTAGTCTCATCGATGAGTTTGTTTTTATTCCGCTTGTCACGGTTGCGGGTGAAAAAATCGACCCCGACTCGAGACGCGTAAACTTAATCGAACTGTCTCAGTCCACTTTTCGTGTGTTTTTTCACTCACAATGCCGATTATTGACGACTTGGAATTTCGGCTGGAAACTATCGTATCCAAAATTGATAGGATACACAAGGTAGCGGAAGATGCTGAACGTCATGCTGCTGACAACAAGAAACTGAATTTATTGAAAGCGATGACCGTTAATTTAGATGATTTGTTTACCGAATTTGACGAAGTGTGTGTCAAACTGAACTCGCTTTATTGTAAACAAACTCCACCAGTTTCTGGAAACCTAAAACCCAAGTTTGAGGCATTCGAAAAACAATTTTATAATATTAAGGCTATTGTTATGTCAATTATATCCGATGAACCCGTTGCCGGTACTTCATCAAATTTGACGCCGTCTGTCCCGCGCGTGTCATTGCGCCAGCCAGGCCCTGGGGATACCTATGCGCAGGTTTCTCTTCCCAAGTTACAATTGATCAAATTTGGAGGAAACTTGTTAGAGTGGCCAACATTTCATGACATGTTCTACAATTCGGTGCACATCCAAGAAAATATTTCTGATATTCACAAGTTCATGCATTTGAAGGGGTGCCTTGTGGGGGAAGCGCAGTCTGTATTAGCGTCTTTGCGTATCACGGGGGCAAATTATAAGGTCGCTTGCGAACTGTTGGTAAATAGGTATAATGACCCAAATAGACCAGTGAGTGCCTACTTAGAGGAGTTGTTTGATTTAACCACTATTCCTCGGGAGGCAAAACGCCTACTTTCTTTTAGTGCCTCGTTAAATCAGTGTACAGGAGGGCTTGCTGCGTTAGGGCATCAAGTTGAGTTATGGAGCCACCCCTGTTGTTTTTATTCCGGCGTAAGTTGTCGCCCGTTCTGGGTGAACGATGGGAAGAGTGTGCATTGGAATTAGTTGTGCCCACTATCAAAAATTTTATTGATTTTCTATGCAACGAAGCAACGATCATGGAATCGACTGCTCACGTTTCAACTGCTGAAAAATCTCAAAATCTTGGTCAGAACTCGCAAAACAAGAAATCAAATAAATCGTTTACGAACACCACGAGTCTAGTAACCAGCCCCGAGAGTGAAGACAAAGTTTGTTGTCCATGTGGGAAATACCATAATTTATCGGTGTGTAAAAAATTTCTACAGATGCCAGTTCTAGTTCGCCCCAACTTTGTAAATGGAAAGGGCTTGTTTGGCTTGCTTTTCGAAAGAGCACTACTTAGCGCAGTGTAAAATGAGTAGGTTATGCGACACGTGTAACGGCAAACATTCCAGTTTCCTCTACTTTCAGAAGCACGACGTTAGAGATAAGTTGAAGATGGGATCGGGGAGTTTAGATGAGGATAGACCTCCTGATTCAATTTCCAACCGTCTCAACTCGAGTCAGGTAAATTCGTTGCAGACCTCGACATCGGCAGGCGCCCATGTGGTATTGTTGGCCACCATACAGGCTTCTGCAGTGGGTAAGCACGGTAGTACTCAGCCCGTTAATATTCTTATTGACACTGCTAGCCACTGCTTCATCACGGAGGCTTGTGCCCGCCGGCTAGAATTGGATTTCCAGTGTCACCGCACACCAATTTTTGGACTTGGTCAATCGCAGGCTGGAGTTTCGAAAGGGCTAGTACAATTGTCGATACAGCCAAAACAGCCTTCCTGCGACGTGAAATTCGACATCCATGCACCGACTCAAAGTTGGCCACATATTGAAGGGCTAAAGTTAGCTGACCCTGAATACTTTGTTAACAAATCGGTTGACATACTTCTCGGGTCAGGATGGTACGCTAGAATCGTTGTTGGCTCACCTATTGTTGGCCCAGAAGGGACACCTGATGTCATGCACACCGTATTTGGTTATTGTTTGCTAGGCAATGTTGAGAGTAGACCCGAGACGACAGTTCTTTGTGCCACATTCGAGGATGATGACGACCGGTCTATACGTCGATTTTGGGAGTACGAAGAGCCTCCATACGGAAGGAAGTAGAGTGCGAAAGGCATTTCGAGCACAGTGTGGCCAGGTACAACGGTCGCTACATCGTACGATTGCCTTTTCGTGATGCTATGCCGGGTTTGGGTGACAGCTATGCACTAGCCAAAAGACGATTGTATTCCCTTGAAGCTAGACTACTTAAAACCGCCGATCTCCACGAAAGATATTATCAATTCATGAAAGATTACAGCGATCAAGGCCACATGGTAGTTGCTTCCTCACCGCCCAGGCACCAGTTCCACTACTAAGTGCCTCATCATTGCATACACAAAGATTTGGATGATTTGTCTCATTTTCAAGTGGTATTCGATTGTTCAATGAAGACCACTAATGGAATATCATTGAACCAAGCTGTACACATCGGCCCTAAGTTGCAACAAGATATTTGTGCAATTCTTTTTCGTTTCCGTTTTCGCAATGTTTGTTTGGTGGCGGACATACGTCAAATGTACCGTAACATTGGGCTTGCGGAGAGTGACTACGACTTTCAGCGTATATTTTGGAGGTACAATCCTAATAACGATGTTCCAGAGTATACCTTGACCACAGTTACATACGGCAACGCGGCGGCTCCCTTTCTGGCTCTGCGAACCTTGAAGCAATTAGTGGCAAACGAAGGCGCGAGCTTTCCAGAAGCGTCCAAAGCGATTCAGGAAAATACGTTTGTCGACGACATTTGCGTATCGGTTAAAAATTTAGACGCCGCGCTAAGGTTGCAAATGGAGCTGACCGAGCTTCTCAGTCGAGGGCGTTTCACTCTGCGAAAATGGATGAGCAATCGACCGGAAATACTTGTACAGGTTCCTGAAAATGATTCTGCAGTGAATCCCAATATTTTTCGGTTTCACGATTTAGAAAACAGCGATCCGGGTCCATTTTAGGCTTGGCTTGGAATCCTGTTGCTGACGTATTTTCATTCAAGGTCCGTCCTGTTGGAGACGTGGCGGCCACAAAAAGGAACATCCTATCGCAAATCGCTCGCCTTTACGATCTACTAGGATTTTTCGCATCCGTAACGTTTTATGGGAAGTGGATTATCCAACACCTATGGCAACTTGGTCTATGGTGGGACGATAAACCGCCGGACGATGTGGTTGCAGAATGGGTACAATTCCAAACGGAGCTTAGTCTGTTATCTAACTTCGCTATTCATCGATGTGTACAGCTGGACACGGCGACTGAGGTTCAGTTACATGGATTCTCTGACAGCTCCGAAAAAGGCTATGCTGGAGTAGTTTACCTCCGTCTTACTAATCCAGACGGGGAAATAATGACTTCCTTGTTGATATGAAAGTCTAAATTGGCCCCATTGAAAAAAATTACGATGCCTCGGTTAGAATTGTGTGGTGCTGTTCTTATGGCCGACCTTTTGGCATATGCGATTGCACAACTACATAACCACTGTCAACTATCATTAGTCACTGCATGGTGTGACTCGTCAGTTGCCTTGCATTGGATCAAGTCGTCTCCTCATACGCGTACACTGCGAGTGATACGGCCGTCAATCTAGGCGTGTTTGGCGGCTACCGCGTTGTCTGGGGTAACAAATTAACATTCAATCGAAAGGGAGTATTGGCGCAATTCCAGAGAGCTGCGCTCCTGTGGATCACCAACGCCTATAACACTGTATCGACAGAAGCACTCCAACTGATCACTGGTCAGTTACCAATTCACCTGGCTGTAGGGTGCATGAGTCACAAGTGGAGAGTGAAACTGGAGCTTCCCCTACTTTGAGCTGAACTCCCTGCGGATCTCACTACTGAACGAAAACTTGTCCGAATCCTAGGTCGAAGGAAAGTAAAAACTGCGATTGATAGCTACTGAGTTGTGTTGATTGGAGGGAGGAAAACAAAGTCGAGTCAAACCAAATATGAAAAGGTAGCAGAGGGTCTATTAAGGTCAATAGCCTTAATCATTGGTCTGTACCATCCTCAGTCCTACTTAGAAGGAAAATAAGTATGAGAAGTAATTGATATATAAGTAACAACAGAAAAACGTACCTAAAACAACGTTATGTGGGAATGGTGTATAGTTCTCCTCATTACCAGTTCTGTGACTAATGTCTTCCTTGTTCAAACAAACATACAAGCCATGTAGGGGTAAATGAGAGGAATAGAAGAGTCTTCAAGGATTGAATGGAGCATTCAGATTAATTTTGTTCATTTTCAACTAGCGTAGTTAATAAGTTTAATATACCATTTATGGTCATGAGCCCACGCCACAATCAGAATAGCGAGCACTCGGATCTATTTCTTTCTTTCCTAGTTTCTGTAGCTCCCGTTTAATGTTAACAAACTTTGTTACTAGTACGCTGCACTAATAATAATAATATGTATATTGAGATATGGGCAAGGGGTTCAAAAAATGAAAAATACTAGGGAGGTATTGAAGAGTTTAATTAATTAGTAGAAATCAAAAGCTTTTCCGGGTTAGAACATGATGACTTGCCAACCCTCATTGAGATCTGTTTCGAAGTAACCGTCCTGTCTCATATCTGTCACCAATGCTTCCGTCTATTCGTTCGCTCTTGTCTATTCAGCCATCCAACCCGCGCGTTAGTGGAATCCCACAGCGTCTAGTGACGTCCACGCTCCGATGGTTCTGTGAAATCCCCATTTACCGGTCTTTTTTAAGGCGGCACAGCGCATCGTTCCCTCGGCCTTGTATGTGTGTGTGCTTCGGTCCAAGGCGGCATCGAAGTGAGGAAGATGGACGTGATCTCAGGATAATAATAGTTTTTCTGCAGCCACTTCCTTCACGCTCACACTTCTCGCGAGTCACTTGAACGGGATAATCTTGCCTTGTGATGCTCACCGGGAATCCGCATTCACAGACAACCCGCTGATTCAACTGGAGAGTCCATGAACGTCGCGGCAGCCTCTCGTACACTATTTTGTCCCATATTCAGCCTTCACATTGAGAGGCAGTGCAGAAGAGCGACTCCCTTTGAATAGATCGAGAGTTCATTCTAGCCAAGACATCGTCCATCCAATCAAAAATCCTCCACTACCACCGAAAACTCTTCCATTACTGAAATAGAATCTCAATCACAAACTGCAAGAATACGCTAAGCATGTTATAATCTCCACAGACAGTGAAGATAAAATACTGGAATCACAAAAAACCTAGATGACGTTTCGTTGCCAACAAGAACTGTGCAGTTTCAGGATTGAACATCGTTAATGAACGTCGTCGGTCTTGAACAGCAACTCTTGGGAGTTAGACATAACTACACTCATCTGATTAGCACACAAGAAACGTATGCGGTTGTTCTTTTCAAATTTACAGAGATCACTTCTTCAGAAACTTACTGTTTTCGTATGTGAGTCGAGTTACCTGCATTCCCTTCAGGTGCTATTACTTAATCACGTACATGCTCTAAGCCTGAATTGTGCCGGGCCCTTTTCTCTCAATTTTTTTCAATTAAGTTCAGTTCTGTGCAGTTTTACTAGCGACGGACTATACAGTTGATTCGCTCACATCTGAATTTACATAAGCACATTACCATTTTACCAACTTTGTGTACGTGGCTGTTCTCATTTTGGATAGAATCACACATACGGTGGCGAATTAGGGGAAAAAAGTATTTCATTTTATTTTCTTAGATCAAGGAAAATGTTTCGTTAATTTTTTTATTTATTTCACCTGGTTCGGACGAGTCAAAAATGAACTGACTGAACCCGGAGATGTTCATCATATGCCGTGCATTACCTAGGTTTAACTACAGTTTCGAAAGGCACAGAGGTTTTCTTGTAGAATCGTCCGCACCAAGTTTGACCACAATCCAATATTAACTCGGGGGATTCATGCAATTCACCTACCGTGAACTTTTTAGCGTTGTTGCTGATCTGCAGAGCGCGATGTGCTACATTGTCTAAATGTCGATTAAATCGTTGAAAACTCAACAGTACTGTACCGGGACGTACCAACCCCTTCCATTCAGCGGAGGCTCGTCCGGGGCATTTGTGCTGACTGGGCACCTCAATTTTGCTTGAGAGTTCGCCGCCGTCAGTTGTATGTAACCGACCCGGTTCCCTCGTCGCCACGCTCGCGTTTGCTCCCACCCAGTTCCCTGTTTGTGGTAGTTAAAGTTCCCCGAATGTAATTGAGAATAAAACTCTGTTCCAATTGCATTCGGCTTGATATCGTACCAACTTCCCAACTCTCTTAGTGCGACATCGCTTTCAATATTTATCCCCCCCGTAAAATTGGCGCCCAACTAGTGGTCGAACTTCCCCTACATTAGTTCGAGATGCCGGTCACGCAGAAAAACTCTAAGGTTCTTCTAATGCGATGGGAATTTTTGACCCTCTGCCTTCAAATAGTCTGTCCTTCTGCTGCGACCTACTCTCTCGTCCGTCATGTTCGAACGTTGTTCCTTCTTGACGAACAGTTGAACACAGCTTTGTGCTTAATCGACGACAGTTGTTTCGAGCAAAGCAGGGCAAAGGTCGAGAAGCTCCTTGCAAATCTAGATCACACACACGTCTTACATAGCATCGCAGCAGCGGAAACCTGCCGACTGTACACAACGACTCAATCCCCCATCTTGCATTAACATCGACATCTTCCCACGTATCTGTCCTCGAACAACCTTTCAAACAACGAGTCCGGGGAAACCACATGCCTTCAAAAAGGCCTGGGGAAGACAAAACTCCATCGCCAGAGCCTCATCCCTGCCCTATCTACAGCAAATACCATGGGGTAAAAAAGTGCCCACGTTTCCTCAACTCCAGTCAGGAGGCTCGAATAACCTACACCCCAATCAATCAACAATCACAATCGTACAATCTGTGTACGAATTGCCTGGCAGCCTCACACACAGTCAATAGTTACCACTCAACGTACACTCGTGAATGCTGTCAACACAGGCATCACACCCTGCTACATCCCATGAGCCAGAACACCGCACTTGTTCCAAAAAGTGCAACTAACCAGTGCATGGTGAACGCAGCATCTTCGCTCTGCACTACCCCTTCTGGAATACCTGAGGGTAGGTGTCATCTGAGGAGGAGAAAAACTCCGACTCTCCTTACTGAGAGAATCTTTCGCCAAGAGATGGGCCGATTCTCTGAACCATGGATGTCGCAGCTGTGTGGGACGATGACGTATGATCCACAGAAGATGTGTACGTCAGAGACATTGTGATTTTGGAACTTTAATCAAAATTTTTTTTTTCTCTCTCTCTCTCTCTCTCTCTCTCTCTCTCTCTCTCTCTCTCTCTCTCTCTCTCTCTCTCTCTCTCTCTCTCTCTCTCTCTCTCTCTCTCTCTCTCTCTCTCTCTCTCTCTCTCTCTCTCTCTCTCTCTCTCTCTCTCTCTCTCGTTCTCTTCAAATCTTTGTGCTTCGTAATAGTCGAGAGTAACTTGATTCAAGTATGAAGTGTCTGTCGTTGATGGAAATGTTAAGGAATCTTCCTCAGCATAATCAACGGCAGCATCCCATGCTGCTTCTTGTTGTTCTCTCAACTTACCCATAACAGTAAGCATGCCTTTAAAAACAGTTCGCTCAGTCTGTGATGTCACAGCAGCCAACCTTAGTTACGGATAGTTTGCATTTCATCCCCTAAATCCTTAGGGGACACTTTTGGAAACAATTTGGCCGTTCACCGTTCAATCTTCACAACAGTGACTTAGACAAGTAGGAAATACAAATTGTGCTGAGCAATAAACAACGGGGTGGCCAAATCGAAGCCCGGCGTACTGGCTGGTTTTCGTCGGTGGCGGGCGAGTCTAGGGAATCGACGGCACTACAAAACCACATCCCGCAACAACTTGTTCGGTGATAATTAAAATAAAAAAATTAACGAAACATTTTCCTTCATCTAAGAAAATAAAATGAAATACTTTTTTCCCCTTCTTCCCTAAATGAAAGGCACAGAGGTTTTCTTGTAGAATCGTCCGCACCAAGTTTGACCACAATCCAATATTAACTCGGGGGATTCATGCAATTCACCTACCGTGAACTTTTTAGCGTTGTTGCTGATCATCACGCTTCTGGTTAGGTCGTGAACACTATATAGGCGATCTTCTTTCCGAAGTTTTCGATTTTTTCCCTCTAACTGGATTTTGTCGAATCGTTTTGTTTCAGTGAGGGCAAGGAGCGTATGGAATGATTTTTATTTTATATTGAAGCTGTTGAAATTCGATGGTAACGAAATACCGAGTTAGCAAGTTTTCTGTTGAAAACTGAAGGGGTTATATGGCGCACATAGCCCCTTACGAAATCATCAGAAATTTCGTCCCGATTTTTCTCTTTTAAGCGTCAATTTTACCAGGCTCGTTTCAATTGCAATCGATGCAACCATCTATGGAGACCCAGAAATGAGAAAAAAGTGAAAACAGCCAAAACTGACGCATAGCCCTTTAAAAAAACCCTGCAAATTATTACACAACGGTTTATTATTCGGATAAACAGCTTGACCTAGCATTATTGCTCCGAGACTCATCCCGTTCGATTCAGCATCGAAAAATATCAAAATGAAACCCAAAAAGGTCGAAAAGAACTGAATCGTAATATTAAAATAAACAGAAAAAAACGAAAGTATCTAGAAAAAACTGAATTTTAATATGAAATGCACGCTACATACTAATATCAAAATGTAACCAAAAATCTATGAAAAAAACCAAAATGAGAATGAAACCAAAGAATCTAAAAAAATTGAATCGTATTAAAACCAAAAAAATGAAACGAACGAACTATTAAATAATAAACCAAAAATAAACGAATAATGAAAAGTTCAATCGAAGATAACAGATATTTCACTAACGGAAATAGTTGAGACGGAGCGAATTAAGGGAGGGGGGGGGGCTTCCACCCCTGTTGCGAGTCGAGCGGGCGGCGATTTCACGAGTTTGATGTGACGTGAGGGAGGGAGGTAGGGAGTACTAACGACGAAACGTTGACTTCTGCTGTAGTTCCTGCATTGTACTGCGTTTCGTTAATTTTTTTAACAATTTTTTGCCCATAACAACCATGGGCTTCGTCCGATCGGATTGCCGAGATGGGAGGCACAACTAGATACCAAATGGGATTTTTGTGCGGAAGAACGAATTTTTTAGACCACGTTACAGGCACAAAACGGCCCGGACGGTGGACAGGGGACGGACATTGCAAATTTGGAATCTCCAAGTCTTGAAACGTAAAGCATCAAATTTTGATGGGGGGTTGTAAAATATTTTTCGTGAACGAAAACATAGGGTTATTATTCAGAATGAATAATAAACCAAAAGGGAAAGGAAAGTATAGTAATCGTGTCAAAATTTAAAATCACTAACACAAACGGTGGGTACAGCTTTCGTACAAGTACGCAGCCACTAGGGACATTTTATGTCTTTTCTTTTTGTTTTTATGCAATGATAATTACGTTTGATTGTGCTCGTTGATGGTTTCGATATAATGGCCGCGTCAATTGCAATTGACATCATCACTTAGTCACTGAGGTTATTAAAAGTGTAATGTTACCAAGCGTTAGATTTTGTAACAGACGTTACCATGCACCTAACCCAACACAAATTTCGTGACGCTTCTCCGTTACATATCCCGCGTTACATTTTCGAGTTTATGTAGCAAAATAAAGACATAAAATGTCAAAAAATAATCGTAACCCAGGTGGAACGGAACGCTCGACGCTTCGCCGTAACGCTTCTCCGTAACATCTCCGGCGTTACATTTTCGAGTTTATGTAGCAAAGTAAAGACATAAAATGTCCAAAAGAGTTTATAGGGATTTATAACAAGATATCAAAAAATCAACCAGAACGAGAGTATGCTGGGGAAAACAGAAAATTATATTCGATCTCTGAGAGACGTAAGCGGCAATCTCGTGCTCAAGGAATCAAGGAAAACTGGTTTCAACGGTTTTCTAATTTGCATCAGCAGTTTGAGGGAGTTGTATGATAGATTGATAAAATGTGAGGCAGCTTTAAAGTACATACCTATGTATAAAGATAGCCAAGATCATCTGGAGAGATTGTTTAGTTACCTGAGAAGGAACAAATGACAACCCGAGCGCTTACGAGTTTTGCCACCCGTTAAAATAAGTAATTGTGCATAAACAGTTACGCGAAAGTGACGCTTGCAGTGGGAATGCGATACCATTGGACAACATTGATCTGCTAGGCTTTGGGTAAAATATATCCTACGAAGAAAGAATACATTTCCCCACCTCTACATAGACCATGGCATCGAGCTGGACGAATCCGTTTCAAATGTGAGGGATGTTTATCCTTGGTTGTAGAATTCCACTTCTTTAGAAGAGTCCACTTCAAGAAAAAAGCGGTTGATATAAACGCACGCCACCTGCGCCTCATCCTCTGGCACGCCAATCTCAACCCCCCCCCCCCCACCACTGTCAAATACACAAATAGCTCCCGCCCCCTCCCATCACCACGGGGCAACTCGCCTTCTACAAGCAACCCAAACCTGTCTGACATGCACCAGGCAGCTGGCAAGCATGTGAGTAAACGACACAATTGCCATGCATGACAGGGTTCGAAGGCACCTGTTGAAAATCACCATGCTGGCAGTTAAAGGAGGTACCTCCAAGGAAGCAGCCCCCTCGCTGAAGCTCCCCTGCAGGAAACTGGCTGCTGTTGTCAGGGAGGAGTTGCACAGAGTAATTGCCCAACAACCCATGCTGACATCCCCCCCCCCTCATCTACGCAGTCCAGACAAGGCAACTGGCGCCTATTACAAGTGCCCTAAACACTCCTTATCCGGCATTAACTACCAGCGAAAAACCCCAAACCGTTTCAGCAACCTGCCAGGTCAAAGAAAAAGGAAAAAACTCTGCAAATTATTACACAATGGTTTATTATTCTCATGAACAGCTTGACCTAGTATTATTGCTCCGAGACTCATCCCGTTCGATTCAGCATCGAATACTAGTAAACCATACGAAACGTGACCTATCTACAATGGAACTGGAAACTAAATATTCCCCCGATGCCAGCGCTCGTAAACGTCTGATCCAATGGAGGGGTGGGACGAGGGCTTTCAGCAAACCCTCGCTCGGCAATTGGCAGGAGGTTGCGAGTCCGAAGGGCGAGTCCGAAGGGCGTTGCAAGCCGAGCGGGCCTTGAAAACGATACGAAACGGCTTATTTGCGATTATACTGCGTTTCGTTAATTTTTTTAACAATTTTTTGCCCATAACAACCATGGGCTTCGTCCGATCGGATTGCCGAGATGGCGGGCACAACTAGATACCAAATTGGATATTTGTGCGAAAGAACGAATTTTTTAGACCACGTTAAAGGCACAAAACGGCCCAGACGGCGGACGGGGGACGGACATCGCAAATTTGGAATCTCCAAGACTTGACACGTTAAGTATCAAATTTTGAGGGGGGGTTGTAAACAATTTTTCGTGACCGAAAGCATAGGGTTATTATTCAGAATGAATAATAAACCAAAAGTGCAATATAAAACACAAAACACTCAGACCAAGGGCAGTGCCATGAAAGTGCCAACACCCACAAACAACCAGAGGCCTCTACCCTGAATATCCTCGGAAAAACATGTGAGATGGCTACTCCATACCAACCCAACGTCATGGGGCAGTTATGAGGGGAGTTGAGGGAGTTGAAGCTGCAAACCTCAGCCCCTCTAGGTCACTTGCCACCTGCTCTTCAATGAAATCATACGTAGGCGAATCCCCAGTAACCTTTGCATGCTCGTCAGAAATTACCTAATACATACAACTGCTACTGCTGCTGCGAGCGATAAGTAAGGCCACTTGAGGAGTGTAATCGAAATAAGGTTCCTCATGTGCAAGGCCATCTACCTAGGCGTGATTGGCTACTGTTCCGTTGTCTTGGTTGAAACGGCTCCTGTGCACTCGTTGCTCAATAATGGCCATGGCATGAGGAGGAGCAACACAATAAATTCTGAAACCTTAAGTGCCACCAATTGGTTTATTATTCATTCTGAACAATAACCCTACGTTTTCGGTCGGGAAAATGTTTTTACAACCTCCCCTCAAAATTTGATACTTAACGTTTCTAGACATCGGATTCTAAATCTGCAATGAACGTCCACCGTCCATGCCATTTTGTGCATTTAACGTGGTCTAAAACATCCGCTCTTTCGCACGAAAATCCAATTTGGTGTCTAGTCGTGCCTGCCTGCTTGGCAATCCGATGGGACCCCATGCCCATGGTTTTTATGGGCAGCAAACGGTTACAACAATTATCCAAAACGCAATTTTGACAGTTCTATCGCAAACACGCCGTCGTTCCGTTGTAGTCTGGTCATGTATCGTGTGGTTAGGTGACCATCAGGATGTGTATGGAAGGTTCATTGGGAATGACACTACGTAAGAGAACTAGACAAGTTAATGGTTGACCTGAGAAGAAGGATATAAATTCAAAGAAAGCATTCCAGGCTCCTGTATTAATGCTTACCTAGATTTCTTGACACCTAGATAGGTTTCTGAGCTGTAAACCGAATGCTCCACAACCAAGCTATAAGTTCTTCTATAAGACTCGCTGCAGGCTTCAAATAAACACTTTTAATCACCTTGTTCCCTCTACGGCCGGCCGTAATATGGGAAGCTAAACGAATCGTCAATTTCTCATCAACTTTTATGACAGGCGGTTCTCATTGAACAAGAAGGGATGAAATAAGAGTACAAGTGAAGAACAAAAGGGGCCTTAAAGCCTTGGCAGTAGGCGGTAACCAATTAAGGTGGACATGTAGGTTCCATTTCAGGAAAGCTTGGAACGTCCTTCTCTAACCCTCAGCCACTAATCCTGTGGGCAAGGCAAGCCGCGTCAACTCCCCACGGCTAATCCTGAGGGAAAGTACGCCAAACCCTTATGAGGGAGCGTCGGAGAAAGAAGAAAGTTCAGAAGAAAGGAAGGATGATGACGAGGTTAGGGGGAAGAGGGGGCTGTAAAAACCAATTACCAGGGGGTCGTCCTCCCAAGCGGAGAGAGAAGAAATTTTTTCTCCTCCTTGCAAGCCATTTCATCATTGGGCAACTGGGGCAAGACATCCCTCTCTACAACGATTCTCTCACAAACAACAGGAACGAAGGGGCTTCTCTTGAGGGGGTGAGGGCGAAAAGGGGTTCAGGGGGCGAAAATTAATCACACTTCTTACCCTCACCACCATCATGATTAATACCCATCCCCTTATACTGCACGGACCCTTTCCTTTATCCCACGACGACAACGACTTTAAACAAATTGAACGCAAGAGCAAAAACTCTATTTTCATTGTACTAACGATACACCTGGAAGCACCTTTCGGCCTTATCTAACTGACGGGAGCGTACACCAACATCAACAAGCAACGCCGTCTAACGTCTAGCCATTAATTGTTCACAACCTGCATCATGTTAAAAAATAACAGGTGTGCACACGACTTTCCTTGCCTCTACATAAATTCACTGTTCTTCGTGACTTTTGCTACCGATTCCATTTATTTTTCAGTAAGATCATTTCAAGCCAATTAAACATCACTTCACAGTGGCAGAGAGCGATAGCACGTACAGCTCCGGAAATCATGTGCTGCTAGTACTCACGCCCTAACCATTATCAAGCAAAAGGAACACAGAGAATTACTGAGGCAGTAAACACGATTTTTTTGAGAAGGACAATAATCACTTCTTCAGAGTTTTCTACAGAAATCGTTGTAAGTAAAACAATGATGGTTGAAATTAATGAATTTCTAGAGTAGCCCCTATTCACCTTATGAGCGTTATTGAAGACCCCCAAGTGTAGGTACTTGATTGGACCATCAACTGCATTTTTCTGAAGATTCTAATGATATGACAAGAGTTAATAAGAAAACAATTGCGTTACAATCGATTTTCTTTGAAATATTGGGCAATTTCACAATAAATCACCGTTAGCTCTCGTCATTTTCCCACGGATTAGAAATTTACGGTATTGTCGTGTCATTTTTAGCAGTCCATACATGAAATTTAATCAAAACCGTCGAAATTTAATGAAAATTTGGTGTTCTGAATACAACATAACTAAAGTAGGGGGAAGAGAGGATTTTGCTCATACCCTTATTACGGCGTCCCATGGCGACCTGCGAGCTACATATAAAGTTTGAGCTGATTTGGTTAAACCATTTTCGCACAATCTTATTCACAGACACACGTACCTCATCAAAATGATTTCTCTTAAACCTTCGGAGAGGTGGTCGAATGTCACCCAGGTTCAGCATTGGGAGGAAAATATCTGGTGCGTAGCAACACACAACTTTCCGCCACCCCTCTAAGTTCGAACACCACCTACATAGGCGGGCGCTATATCTTCGTTCAACGCATTTTTACAGGAACATTTATACAGAACAAAATGTAGGGACTAGTTAGGTGAGAGTACTCCGAAAGTTTGATCGAAATCGTTACAGCCGTTTTTGAGAAAATTGGAATACCGATAAATTAATATTCGACAAATCTCCTTTTCTGAGTTAACTTGGCTTATATCTCCGTTCAACATATATATATATATATACAGAAATAATTATGGAAAACGCAATGTTGGTATAGGTGACTAGAAGACATTCCATTAGGATTTATCACATCTGGTGAAGCAGTTACCCTGGAATTTACGGAAATGTTCGAAAAAACGTTATTTTCGACACATTTTGATTTTTATCTCTGTTCAATGGACTGTCTGAGGAACATTTATTGAGAACAATATGTAGGTATTAACTATTTGAAAACACCCTGTGAGTTTGGTGAAAATCGCTTGAGTCGTTTTGCCAAAAAGCGTAAAAAACCTATTTTTGCTTCATAGGCCTATATCTCCGTTCACCGTATTTTCATGGAAATATGTATAGAGAAGAAAAGTTAGATATTGATTGGTAGGAGATAATTTGAAAGTTTAATCAAAATCGTTAGAGCCTTTTTTGAGAAAAATGCGAAAAACCCTAGTTTTTGGTACACTTTCGTCCCCCACCCCACCCCCCTTCCAAAAGGCCGAAATCGTCCATAACCTTATTTTGGTGTCTACAAAAAATAACGAACAAAACAAAGAAGAACCAGCTCAATCGGATTAGCCGTTCTCCCGCAAATCGGACTATAGACACACAGATCTGTTTCTTTATTTCATGACTGTACCTAAACCCTCGACGAGGGTTATATCAGTCATAGAAGTTGCGGTTTCGCTAATATGCAAGAGGCCGGCCCCTGCAGCATCCACCGAACTCAGACCTGTGGAGGTACGGCAGGTATGTGGTACTATAGGCACTATAGACTATAGACACACACACAGATCTGTTTCTTTATTTCATGACTGTACCTAAACCCTCGACGAGGGTTATATCAGTCATAGAAGTTGCGGTTTCGCTAATATGCAAGAGGCCGGCCCCTGCAGCATCCACCGAACTAAGACCTGTGGAGGTACGGCAGGTATGTGGTCGTTAGCCAGTCTCACCGTAGAGAGCTGTTGCCCGTGTGTTACCGCGCCGAGGTGACCACCTGAGGAATCCCGTACCATCTGGGAGTAGTTCTTAATCTGGTTCCCTACCTGATCTTACTGTTTACTTGGGTGGCAAGTTTCAAAAGGACTGATCAACTATAACCACGTTTCTTAGCCATTACCTTCTTTGCGAACTTTGCAAAATGGTTATAGGCTTCCTTTGTAGCAGTCAAAGCTGCTAAGTTCGTTTGCCCTCTCAACAACCGTCGCTCACTGTTGTAGAAACTACAGTGGAGCAGCACATGGTTTCTTGTTTCCTCCGCACTGGAGGCACAAGACGTGCATAATGGAGAGTCTTTCAGAGAAAAGAAGTGGAGCCGCGCATTGAAGTCACCATGTCCCGTGAGGAACTGGCTCGTCCAGTGGTCTGGCTCAACCCATTTTCTAGAAAGACGTTCACGGATGTTGGGGAAGAACTCATACGTATCACGTCCCTTTGACGAGGATTCCCATCTCGCTTGCCATTTCTCTAGAGCCCATTCATCGATGGCGGCAAGTTTCTGTTCTGTGGTGAGATCCGCACGGAGTTCAGCCCATAGCGGAGGAAGCTCCCGTTTCACTCTCCACTTGTCAATCATGCACTCAACAGCCAAATCAACTGGTAACTGACCAGTGATCACCTGGAGTGCTTCCGTTGATACAGTCTTGTAGGCCTTGGTGATCCACAGGAGCGCGGCTCTCTGGGATTGGGCCAATACTCTCTGACTGTTAGTTTGCTACCCCAGACAACAGGGCAGTAGCCAATCACACCTAAATAGATGGCCTTATACATGAGGATGGTGTCGTGGTAACACACACCCCAAGTGGCCTTAGTAATGGCACGCAGTGAGGCAAACCTTGCAATGGTAGTGCCTTTAAGGGACTGGAGGTGTTGGTTGAAACCCCACCTCTCACCTATATTCACTCCTAAATACTTGACGTGCTTTTCAAGAAGGAGCCTGTGGCCGCCAAAGCGTATTGTGGGTGGATTATTCACTTTCCCCTTCAAGAGGATTAGCTGGGTTTTTCCTCAGCCACCTGCATCTTGACGTGCTCGCACCATTGGTTGACAGTGCGGAGCACGTGGTGGGTTTTTTCTTCAATTTGGCGGACTGACTCTGCAAAGATCAGCACAGTCAAGTCATCCACATAGGCGTACGGCTCGCAGTCAGTCTCCATGAGTTTCCTGAGAAGACCTTCGAAGAAGGCATTCCAGAGTGCTGGTCCTAGGACCGAGCCCTGTGGGCACCCCTTCTCAATCTTTCTCCGGACGGAGACATGCCTACTTTCGATCGTAGCAGTTCTGTCTGTCAGGTAACTTCTGACGAGCGAGTACAGGTTGCGGGGATTCCCTACCTTTGAGTTCATTAAGGAGCGCTGGCCACCAAAGGTTGTCAAACGCTCCTCTGATGTCAATCAGAACTGCTACGACGTACTTAGCCGGTGCCAGCAGGGAAACACGCCGAATCTCGACAATGACATCCTGCGTGGACCTTCCTTTGGTACACCCGTATTGCCTGCCTGTGAGGTTGCGGCCAAAGACTCCTTCGAGGGACTGCAACATCAAGATTTCTAGTGTTTTGCCTAATATGGAAAGAAGGCTGAGTGGTCTCCATGATCGCGGGTCCGGCTGATTGCGGTCGCCTCCCTTTTGAAGAGTGACAACGCGCGCAGACTTCCACTGAGTGGGGAACTGTCCGACCTGCAGACAGTCATTAAATAAATTAAGGAGACCGCTGGAGATTGTCCGCTCAGCCTTCCTTAGCATATTGCTTTCTATTTTATCTGGCCCAGGAGATTTGTTGGGCTTTAAGGTCGCAAGAGCCCTGCCGAGGTCGGCTGTTGTCCACAATGGGATGTCGGGCTCGTTCGGAGGGTCCATGATCAGCTCCCTTGCTGCCCTCTGGGCTTCAGTGTCTCGAGCTAGTTGGTCATCTGAGAACGCCTTCTCAAGGAGGGTTTCCAGTGAACGTTCGATACTGCAGGCCCAGCCTGACTCATTTTGCATCGCAGCTAAGACCTGCTCTACATTTGCTTTTCCTATGGAGGACTTGTAGTGTCTGCCCCAGGGGTTCTCAGAGCTCTCCGCTTCCACAAAATTTCGCCAGCCTTGCCGTTTGGCTCGTTTGATGGCGCGGTGGAAGGCCTTCTTCTCTTGGATGAAGGCAGTTCGGAGTGTTGCTCTGGCATCAGGGTCACGAGTGTTTTGGTACATCCTTCTGGCTCTATTTGCACTTTGCTTGAGGGGATTAAGTTCCTCAGTCCACCATGGGACTTTGATCGCCCTGTGCTTCTGTTGGCCAAGTACAGAGAGCCCAGCAGAGTGCAGTGCTGTGGTAAATGTGTCCACTTTGCTGTCCACCTCTTCAGGTGTGGATGCTTGCACTATTAGGTCGGTGTCTGCGGCACGCAGTTCACCTTCCAGTACCCTAAAGAATTGCGGCCAGTCAGCATTTTTTGTGCGGAATCGCTTTTCACGCGTGTCTTTGCAGAGGATGTTATCATCCGTAATGGCAAAGTCAATAACCATGTGATCGCTCTGCGTTGCACCTGGTACGACTCGCCAACCCTTCAATTTGAGTGGCAGGGTGTGGGACACGGCTGTGGCGTCTATACACGACCTTCCTCCCGGGCCATCATAGGTCGCCTCAGTCATGGGGTCGTTGGCAACAACCAAGTTGTACCTGGTGAGCAGCTCTATATACGCCTCGCCCGCCCCATCCAGGGTTGGGGATCCCCACAATGGTGATCTGGCGTTTGCATCAGCACAGACTACGCAGGGTCGTCCTGATAGGCCTGCTAGAGCCCGCTCGAGTGGTTCAAGGCTGTTGGCAACTGGTGCGCCAAATTGCCTGTAAAATGATATTACAACCAGCTCAAAGCCACCGGCTCGGATGAGCACAGCGGCCAAGTGCTGGCTGTTCAGGTGAGTGAGTGCGAGCATGTCAATGGACGGGTCGATGCAGGCTACTGCTGCCTTGGCTCCCGTTCTTGCTCCAGCCACCACTCGTGCCTGCGATCCGAGACCAAGAGTTTTGGATCCTATGTACGGTTCCTGTATGGCGAGGACACTGCAGCGTTTCTTGAGTGCATTTTGCAGCAACTCAGCCATAACTGGGCAACTCTTATTTGTGTTGTGCTGAAGGATTCGAACTGTTTTTGACCTATTCATAATCCACTCGTGACTCCTGGAGGGCAATCGCTCGCTGACGAATGGTACAGCGTGCGTCTCGTGTAGAGTGTGCGACCTGTTGGATTTTGCGTTCGACGCAATTGGCACACTTGAGGGGAGCATCACGCTTGCATTCCTTACTCAGATGTGGCAAGGCGCACCAGGCGCACACAACAGGTCTTGTACAGGCCACTGCCAGGTGGCCATAGCGCTGGCATTTGTAGCACTGAGTGGGGCTCGGTACTTTCGTATGGCGCACCGCTGCCAGGCTATTTGGAGGTGCCTTGCCACCTCTAGTTTTTTGTACAGGCTGGGTGATACCTCAATCACCCAATCCTTCTGTCTGCCACGCTTTTTGGTGAAGAGAGGCCTGACATCCTGCGGCTGCAAGCCTAACGCAGGGTTGTGCTCAACAACTTGTTGGGCCAAGTCCTCTTTTTGAAGGTCGGTCCGCACGTCGCACAGCAGCAGGCGTGGTAAACGACCCAGGGGGGCTGACGCTTCAACTCCTTTTTTGTGGAAATGTGGCTCGTGAGCGCCTTGGCCATTTCTGGCGTTTCCGTCACAATGACGGCGCCACCTCCTACTGCGGTGCGGATGTCTAGCACTCGGACACTCAGAGCTTGGAGGTCCGTAGCAGGGACACCCCGCATAAGCGCTTCCATTGCGTCAGGGTTGGAGGGACCAGCCTCTCCTTCCTCACATGTCCGCCTAACCACTACCACGTTTTGTCGTGGGTTTTTAGGGGGGAGTTTGGCAAGCGGTGGAGGCTTTTTATTTTGGTTTTTATTTTTATTTTTGCCCTTGTTTTTGGGCGGAGGCATAGGCGGGCGCTGCCCTCGGCCTGCACTTCCTGCTTAGTTGGGGCCTGTTTCTGCTTCCCTCTGCGCTTCCTGGCCCTGGCAGGCTGCCATTCCGCCTCAGCTCCATGAGGGGGGGAGGAAGGCGCAGTAGCGGCTACTGCCGCATATGAGGGCCTGGGGTACTACCCTGGCTCGTTGTTGCTCCTCGAGTTTGGGGGCTGGTGGCACTGGCTGCTGGGCAATTGCCCTCACGCAGCTCTTCCCTCACGACAGCCGCCACAGTTTCCTGCAGGGGGAGTGGCAGGGGCGATGTCGTTGGGGGCATTAGCTTTATAGCCAGCTTCGAAATTTCGAAGAGGCAACTAGTTACGAGGTCCCGCATAGGTCCTGTCGCGTTGGCCCTCATCCGTGCCAGCTGGCCGTGGATGATTTGGACGTATGCGCAAATTTGCTCCATGTCCGACAGTTTAGGGTCCACGCTGTGTCGTGTGCTTGCAGTAGCCGCGTTGCCCCTGCTACTAGGGGAGAAGGGGAGATGAACGCGGTTTGCTCGGTTCTTTCCGACCTTGTTTGTTTGGACGACGAGTAGGTTGCTCATCGTCCGAAGAGGGAGGGGTCGAGCTTGGCGAGCCCGAGGAAGAGGCGCAGGTGGCGTTTTATTACCTGCTGAAGTTTTAGTTGACTTTGTCATGTTTTTACTTATTTGGGGGTGATTAAAGAAGCGGACTGGTGTAGTGTATCCTTGTGAGTTCATTTGTTGTGTGTGTTCGTGGTATGAGCGAGAGGTGCTCGAGGCAGTGTCCTGGAAGCTCCCCCTCAGGCATATTGATTCTAGCCCCTTTCGCTGGTCCGTTGAGGGTCAAAGGGAGGCCCCCACATGCGCCGCAGCTGCCAGTCCGGCCACCTACCGGGACTAAGACGCATGAGGGATTTTTCGGCTGCTGCTCAGAGTCAGCCCTCGACCACTAGTGATGTGGTGAGCGGGACACACGCTATCAGCCGCCCCAGGAACGCTCAAACCTGGTTTTTCCCCCTCCTCATTCCGAAGGCCGCACCTATATAGGGGATCGCTCAAAGGTGTTAGTGAGCTACTTCCAGGACTGTCTTTCGCTCATTATGAGTGTTTCAAGTGAGTGTGTTCTGCCACGCAAGCCGTTGCAGTGTATTTAGTATCTGGAATATGTTGTGTATGTCAGTGTCGTGAGCTTTAAGCCCCTTTAAGGCCGGTTTTAACGACCACGCAGAGGATACGGCAGGAGAATTCTGTACCCCTTCCTGCGGGGGGTGTTCTGCGATCCCAGCTAAAGGTAGGGGTTCCCAGTGTGTCATGTATGTGAATGAAGTGTAAGTTGTGTCCCTTTTAGTCCGGCTTATACGAACACGCAGGGAGTACGGCAGTGGAATTCTGGACCCCCTACTGCAGGGTGAGCACAGTGTGGCGACAGAGTACACTGTGACGCCCAGCCACAGTTAAGCCTCGTTGGATGTAATCCTGCGGGGACCTCATAGAGGTGAGGTTGTCTTTCAAGCTGGGCCCACCCAGCTGTCCCTTTTAGTCGGCTCATACGACACGCAGGGAATACGTCAGCGGAATTCTGGACCCCCGACTGCAGGGTGATAGACACACACACACACGCACGCACGCACACACAGATCTGTTTCTTTATTTCATGACTGTACCTAAACCCTCGACGAGGGTTATATCAGTCATAGAAGTTGCGGTTTCGCTAATATGCAAGAGGCCGGCCCCTGCAGCATCCACCGAACTAAGACCTGTGGAGGTACGGCAGGTATGTGGTCGTTAGCCAGTCTCACCGTAGAGAGCTGTTGCCCGTGTGTTACCGCGCGGAGGTGACCACCTGAGGAATCCCGTACCATCTGGGAGTAGTTCTTAATCTGGTTCCATACCTGATCTTACTGTTTACTTGGGTGGCAAGTTTCAAAAGGACTGATCAACTATAACCACGTTTCTTAGCCATTACCTTCTTTGCGAACTTTGCAAAATGGTTATAGGCTTCCTTTGTAGCAGTCAAAGCTGCTAAGTTCGTTTGCCCTCTCAACAACCGTCGCTCACTGTTGTAGAAACTACAGTGGAGCAGCACATGGTTTCTTGTTTCCTCCGCACTGGAGGCACAAGACGTGCATAATGGAGAGTCTTTCAGAGAAAAGAAGTGGAGCCGCGCATTGAAGTCACCATGTCCCGTGAGGAACTGGCTCGTCCAGTGGTCTGGCTCAACCCATTTTCTAGAAAGACGTTCACGGATGTTGGGGAAGAACTCATACGTATCACGTCCCTTTGACGAGGATTCCCATCTCGCTTGCCATTTCTCTAGAGCCCATTCATCGATGGCGGCAAGTTTCTGTTCTGTGGTGAGATCCGCACGGAGTTCAGCCCAAAGCGGGGAAGCTCCCGTTTCACTCTCCACTTGTCAATCATGCACTCAACAGCCAAATCAACTGGTAACTGACCAGTGATCACCTGGAGTGCTTCCGTTGATACAGTCTTGTAGGCCTTGGTGATCCACAGGAGCGCGGCTCTCTGGGATTGGGCCAATACTCTCTTTTGATTGACTGTTAGTTTGCTACCCCAGACAACAGGGCAGTAGCCAATCACACCTAAATAGATGGCCTTATACATGAGGATGGTGTCGTGGTAACACACACCCCAAGTGGCCTTAGTAATGGCACGCAGTGAGGCAAACCTTGCAATGGTAGTGCCTTTAAGGGACTGGAGGTGTTGGTCGAAACCCCACCTCTCACCTATATTCACTCCTAAATACTTGACGTGCTTTTCAAGAAGGAGCCTGTGGCCGCCAAAGCGTATTGTGGGTGGATTATTCACTTTCCCCTTCAAGAGGATTAGCTGGGTTTTTTCCTCAGCCACCTGCATCTTGACGTGCTCGCACCATTGGTTGACAGTGCGGAGCACGTGGTGGGTTTTTTCTTCAATTTGGCGGACTGACTCTGCAAAGATCAGCACAGTCAAGTCATCCACATAGGCGTACGGCTCGCAGTCAGTCTCCATGAGTTTCCTGAGAAGACCTTCGAAGAAGGCATTCCAGAGTGCTGGTCCTAGGACCGAGCCCTGTGGGCACCCCTTCTCAATCTTTCTCCGGACGGAGACATGCCTACTTTCGATCGTAGCAGTTCTGTCTGTCAGGTAACTTCTGACGAGCGAGTACAGGTTGCGGGGTTCCCTACCTTTGAGTTCATTAAGGAGCGCTGGCCACCAAAGGTTGTCAAACGCTCCTCTGATGTCAATCAGAACTGCTACGACGTACTTAGCCGGTGCCAGCAGGGAAACACGCCGAATCTCGACAATGACATCCTGCGTGGACCTTCCTTTGGTACACCCGTATTGCCTGCCTGTGAGGTTGCGGCCAAAGACTCCTTCGAGGGACTGCAACATCAAGATTTCTAGTGTTTTGCCTAATATGGAAAGAAGGCTGAGTGGTCTCCATGATCGCGGGTCCGGCTGATTGCGGTCGCCTCCCTTTTGAAGCGTGTACACACGCGCAGCCTTGCACTGAGTGGGGAACTGTCCGACCTGCAGACAGTCATTAAATAAATTAAGGAGACCGCTGGAGATTGTCCGCTCAGCCTTCCTTAGCATATTGCTTTCTATTTTATCTGGCCCAGGAGATTTGTTGGGCTTTAAGGTCGCAAGAGCCCTGCCGAGGTCGGCTGTTGTCCACAATGGGATGTCGGGCTCGTTCGGAGGGTCCATGATCAGCTCCCTTGCTGCCCTCTGGGCTTCAGTGTCTCGAGCTAGTTGGTCATCTGAGAACGCCTTCTCAAGGAGGGTTTCCAGTGAACGTTCGATACTGCAGGCCCAGCCTGACTCATTTTGCATCGCAGCTAAGACCTGCTCTACATTTGCTTTTCCTATGGAGGACTTGTAGTGTCTGCCCCAGGGGTTCTCAGAGCTCTCCGCTTCCACAAAATTTCGCCAGCCTTGCCGTTTGGCTCGTTTGATGGCGCGGTGGAAGGCCTTCTTCTCTTGGATGAAGGCAGTTCGGAGTGTTGCTCTGGCATCAGGGTCACGAGTGTTTTGGTACATCCTTCTGGCTCTATTTGCACTTTGCTTGAGGGGATTAAGTTCCTCAGTCCACCATGGGACTTTGATCGCCCTGTGCTTCTGTTGGCCAAGTACAGAGAGCCCAGCAGAGTGCAGTGCTGTGGTAAATGTGTCCACTTTGCTGTCCACCTCTTCAGGTGTGGATGCTTGCACTATTAGGTCGGTGTCTGCGGCACGCAGTTCACCTTCCAGTACCCTAAAGAATTGCGGCCAGTCAGCATTTTTTGTGCGGAATCGCTTTTCACGCGTGTCTTTGCAGAGGATGTTATCATCCGTAATGGCAAAGTCAATAACCATGTGATCGCTCTGCGTTGCACCTGGTACGACTCGCCAACCCTTCAATTTGAGTGGCAGGGTGTGGGACACGGCTGTGGCGTCTATACACGACCTTCCTCCCGGGCCATCATAGGTCGCCTCAGTCATGGGGTCGTTGGCAACAACCAAGTTGTACCTGGTGAGCAGCTCTATATACGCCTCGCCCGCCCCATCCAGGGTTGGGGATCCCCACAATGGTGATCTGGCGTTTGCATCAGCACAGACTACGCAGGGTCGTCCTGATAGGCCTGCTAGAGCCCGCTCGAGTGGTTCAAGGCTGTTGGCAACTGGTGCGCCAAATTGCCTGTAAAATGATATTACAACCAGCTCAAAGCCACCGGCTCGGATGAGCACAGCGGCCAAGTGCTGGCTGTTCAGGTGAGTGAGTGCGAGCATGTCAATGGACGGGTCGATGCAGGCTACTGCTGCCTTGGCTCCCGTTCTTGCTCCAGCCACCACTCGTGCCTGCGATCCGAGACCAAGAGTTTTGGATCCTATGTACGGTTCCTGTATGGCGAGGACACTGCAGCGTTTCTTGAGTGCATTTTGCAGCAACTCAGCCATAACTGGGCAACTCTTATTTGTGTTGTGCTGAAGGATTCGAACTGTTTTTGACCTATTCATAATCCACTCGTGACTCCTGGAGGGCAATCGCTCGCTGACGAATGGTACAGCGTGCGTCTCGTGTAGAGTGTGCGACCTGTTGGATTTTGCGTTCGACGCAATTGGCACACTTGAGGAGCATCACGCTTGCATTCCTTACTCAGATGTGGCAAGGCGCACCAGGCGCACACAACAGGTCTTGTACAGGCCACTGCCAGGTGGCCATAGCGCTGGCATTTGTAGCACTGAGTGGGGGCTTGGTACTTTCGTATGGCGCACCGCTGCCAGGCTATTTGGAGGTGCCTTGCCCTCTAGTTTTTGTACAGGCTGGGTGATACCTCAATCACCCAATCCTTCTGTCTGCCACGCTTTTTGGTGAAGAGAGGCCTGACATCCTGCGGCTGCAAGCCTAACGCAGGGTTGTGCTCAACAACTTGTTGGGCCAAGTCCTCTTTTTGAAGGTCGGTCCGCACGTCGCACAGCAGCAGGCGTGGGAAACGACCCAGGGGGGCTGACGCTTGGAGCTTCAACTCCTTTTTTGTGGAAATGTGGGTGGCCGCTTCAACGGGCTTTCAACGCTTTCACCGCACCATCATATGAGCCAAATGGCAAGGCTGGCAAAATATTGTGGAAGCGGAGAGCTCTGAGAACGCCTGGGGCAGAGATTACATGTCCTTCATAGAAAAGTAAACATAGGTCTTAGCTTTGATGCAAAATGAGTCAGGCTGGGCCTGCAGCACCGAAATTTCACTCGAAACTGGAAGGCGTTCCCTGACGACGAAGTACTACAGCATACTACTGCAGATGATAGGCGACCCTGGCAGGGCTCTTGCAACCTTGAATCTCAACTAATCTCCTGGGCCAGTTAAAATAGAAAGCAATACGCTAAGGCAGGCTGAGCAGACAATCTCCAGCAACCTCTTGAACTTACTTCATGGAGACTGCTATGCCTTCTTTCTATATTAGGCAAAACATTAGAAATCTTGATATTTCAGTCCCTCGAAGGAGTCTTTGGCCGCAACCTCACTGGCTGGCAATACGGGTGTACCAAAGGAACGTTCATACAGGATGTCATAGTCGAAATTCGGCGTGTTTCCCTGCAGGGACCGGCTAAGTACGTCATAGCAGTTCTGACTGCTCAATGTTACGGACTGCGAGCTATACACCTATGTGGATAACGTGACAGTGTAGACCTTTGCAGGGTCAGCCCGCCAAATCGAAGAAAAACCCACAACATGCTGGCTGAGGAAAAAACCCAGCTGATCCTCTTGAAAGGAAAAGTGAATAATTCACCCTAAATACGCTTTGGCGGCCACAGGCTACTTCAACCAACACCTCCACTCCCTTAAATGCACTACCATTTCAAGGTTTGCTTCACAGCGGGCAATTACTAAAGCCGCTTTAGGTGTGTTAGACGTGACACTACCCTCATGTATTAGGCCATATATCTAGGCGTAATTGGTTTCTGCCCCAGAGCCTGGATCACCAATGACTACAACACTGTATCAACAGCAGCCCTCCAGGTGATCTCTGGTCAGTTACCAGTTGATTTGGCCGTCGAGTGCATGGTTGACAAGTGGAGATCGAAACGGGAGCTTCCCCCGCTTAGGGCTGAACTCCGCGCGGACCTCACCACAAAACGAAAACTTGCCGCTACGAATGGGCGTTAGATGAATGGCAAACGAGATGTGAATCCTCGTCAAAGGGTCGTGACAACGTATGAGTTCTTCCCCCATATCCGTGAAAGTCTTTCAAGAAATGGGTTGAGCCAGACCAGTGGACGGGTCACGGGACCTGATGACTTCATTGGGCGTCTCCTCTTGTTTTCTCTCAAAGACTCTCCGTCATGCACGTCTAGCAGGAAAGAAGAAACCTGCTCTACTTTAGTTTCTACAACAGTGAGCGACGGTTGTTCGGGCAAACGAACTCAGCAGCATCGACTACTACAAAGCAAGCCTATAACCATTTGGCGGCCGAGTTCGCGAAGAAGGTGATGGCTAAGAAATGTGGTCATAGCTGATCTGTCCTTTTGAAACTTGCCACCCATGTAAATAGATAGATCAGGTGGGAAACCAGATTAGGAACTCCTTCCAGACGGATTCCTCAGGTGGCAAACACATGTACATAGCGGACACATTATCCCGTGCTCCGTGAGCTGAAACGTGTGATAGAAGAACGACGCTGTGATCGACGATGATATCACAGTTCAAGTCAACACGATTAGGAGCTGTTTGAAGGTATCACCTCAAACCCTACATACAATCGATACGGCAGGTCAGAATGACGAGGTTCATAACTGTTGAAGCGATACTGTCTAGAGGGATGTGTTTTGTTTTTTTGTTTGTTTTTTTTTGGATTAATATAACTTTATTGTTTACTTCATAAACATTACAATTGTGAAAACAAGATATATAGTAGGAATTGAAATTCCTAATTAACATGAAGCATGTAGCAGGAACAGCTCATTAGCAGACCTGACTTTGAGAGATTTAAAACAGCGCGTTAATATAAGATAAACATATTGAATATGTACAGACGTAGTGCTAATATTTTACAAATAATTACACAGAATAATAATTTACCAAAAAAAAGAGAGAAAAATAAAAGTGGCTAATGGAGAAAGTCTGACGGTCGCTTTCGCTGATTTCGTGGATGAGGTAAATTGGTTAGCATTTCCGTCATCAGGCTATTGGGGTGGCTTTCCATTGATCTGTGGAGTTGGACGTAGTTTTGACGGAGTACCTCATGTACGAATGGTATATTGAGATTCTTATGAAGCAGAGTATTCCTAACATACTATGGTGACCCAGTGATGAGACGGAGGACCCGATTCTGTGTAGTTTGTATCCGGTGTATGTGGCTGTTCGCTGCCGAGCCCCATAACCCAGAAGAATAGTACCATATCGGTCTGATTAGTGTTAAATATAATAAGCGCTTAGTCTACAAGGCCAGCGAGCGATAGTGGTCTAGGAGGAATCCAAGTTGCCTGATGCGTTGACGCACCTTGGTGACGAGGTGTTTAGTATGGGTCTCCCAAGTCAGCCTTTTATCCAACTGTATCCCAAGGTACCTGACAGTTTCTTCTTGTGAGATCTTCTGACCACCGAATTGAATCGAGGGCACATTTCTTCTAGTCTGTTTCGTAAACGCAACCACTGTAGATTTTTGCGGGTTCATGCTCACTCTCCACCTGCGGTACCACAAGGAAACACTGTCAACGTACACCTGAAGGACGTTCTCCGCATCAGTACAGGTTTCAGCAACGCTTAAGACCGCCACATCATCAGCATATTGGGACACGGTAAGAGTGGCTGAACTAGGGAAATCACCAGCATAAACCAAATACAGAAAGGGACCGAGAACACTGCCCTGAGGGACACCCGCATGAATGCGACATATTTCAGAAGTTGCGTCGCCACAGCTGACGGTGAATGTGCGGTCAGTTATGTACGAGAGAACCATTCTATAGTATGTGTCAGGTAAGTGGTTTTTGATCATGGACAGAAGTCCTGTGTGCCACACACGATCAAAAGCCTGCTCTGTGTCAAGGAACAAGGCTAGACAGACATCCTTTCGCTCCATCGTATCATTGATTCTTTCAATCACCCTATAGAGATGCTGTGGGCAGGAGTGCAAGTGTTGAAACCCAAATTGGGATGATGGAATGAGCGGGTGAAGGAATGCATACAGTTTTGTTAGAAGAAGACGTTCCCATGCTTTCCTTAGTGACCCTTTTAGTTTTAAGCCACAACGAGCCATTCCGAGGATCAATACTTTTTAGTTCGCTAATCATTGCTATGTCACGTTCCTTTTTGAGGGCGGATTTCAGATTACGAGTAGCTCGATTGAAAATAGTTTTGTCAAGAGGATGCTGGGTTTGATGCCATCTTATCCTAGCTATTCTTTTAGCCCTTAGAAGCTGGGAAACCAAAGGTGAAGGATGAAAAGGCTGCCGGTCGGTTGCAGATGCCTCGTTTGACGCATTTTGTACGATGGATGTTAGGAGGGTAACAGCGGAGTCTATGTCATCAGGGGTTTTTAATTGAATTCCGAGATCTATCTGTTGGTCTATGAGTTGTTTGTACACGGTACAATTCGTAGGGCATTTAAGGGTAGCATTTGCATTACAACTCATCGGACAGTTGAAAGAAAGTTGGAGCAGAACAGGAAAATGATCGGAGCTCAACTCTTGTAGCACACTTGGTTTACTACACAGTGAAGTTGTTGCTTGCTTGCCGATAAAAATGTCGAGATTGCTAGGTGTGGAACCATTTGTAGGGAAATGTGTAGGATCGTCAGCATGCAAGACGTCCAGGCGAAAACGGTGTAGAAAGGTGTGAAGTAAACGCCCCCTCTGGTTTTGCGATGCGCACCCCCCTGTGGCATGTCTTGCGTTGAAGTCCCCACCTAATATAAACTGGGACCGCAATTCATGAACTATGCTGAGTATGTCATCAGCGGCCAATATCATTTGAGGAGCTGAATAAAATGAGCCAATCTGGATTTTACAAACTCCGTTTTGAAGGTGGATACGACAAATTTGAAAGTTGTCCTCAATGAAAGGTGGGAGTTCATCGTGTCTTATGTTGGATTTTATAAGTAGAGCTGTTCCACCTTGCCTTCTACCACTAGGATGATCAGCACGATAGGTTTTGTACCGAGGTACAAATAAATTGAAGTGTGCAGAAAGCTTCGTTTCTGTTAATAACAAAATATCCACGTCATAGGTCCGCAAAAACAATTCCATTTCATGGTATTTATTTGCAATGCCTCTGGCATTCCAAGTGACAACATTAATGGTTTGATTGGCGGTGATATTAGACATGTTTTTGGATCAGAACAGGAAGAATTTGAGAAATTGTGTTAATCAGCGGTTGCAAAAAGGGAAATCAACGTGTCGATTTTTGCCATAAGCGAAGAAAACTCGGAAGATCCATTAGTGCCACTTTTCTGTCTCGAAGCAGACGCATATGTTTGTGTAGGTACTAGTGAGTTCATATTTGGGTGCATTAGTGAAAATGTTGGCTGTTGGATTCGTGTTGTTGGGGGTCCATCAGCTGGTGGTGCATGGTTGTCTTTCCCAGATGATGCTTCCCGTTGATTGGTGATATGAGGTGAATTTTGCAATTTTTTAAAGAGTGGACAACCTTTGTAGTTAGCCGTATGTTGCCCATTGCAGTTGACACAGGTTGGTGGGTCACCTGACGGTTTGGTACATTTATCGGTGGAGTGAGAACCATCACAGCGAACACGAGGTGATTCGTAACAAAAGCTCTTGCTATGTCCAAATTGTTGGCACTTCAGGCATTGGACAATTTGCTTTTTTGGTCTGGGGGTTTCAACTTTGATTTTGGCATAGAACAAGACTGTCAGAGAATATATGGAAGAATTATTAGGATTTGGTTTTAGGTCCAGAAAGAATAATGGAAGTGTTTGTTTCGTAATAGGGTGTATTACAGGTACTAGTTGTACTGGTTCGAACCCTTTATCTTTAAGTTCAGACATAATTTGTCCACAACTGCTTGTTGGGTGCAGCCCTCTAATCACAACACGAAAGTTTCTATCAGTTTTTAGCTAGAACTAACGATGAAAAGAGAGCGCGGATAATAACAAGATAAGCGATGCGATCTCGACGATGGATGTGTCAAGTCAAAAAATGAAGTATAGAATTGCGTTAAATTGTACTGGAATTTACCCGAGTAAATGGATAAAGTGGACAATATTTGGTTTAGAAATAACAAAATTATAAATATATATAAATAAATTATAGCTCCAAAGGAAATCATAAAATCAATATTAAATGAAATTCATGCAGGTCATATGGGTACCGAATGAACAAAATCGCTGATGAGAAGCGTACTCTTTTAGCCACACATGTCGGTAGATATCCAAAATTGTTGATTGAAAATTGTTAGAAATGTGCTAAATATCGTCGGAATAACGATATTTATTCGCTCGGAATGACGAGTCTTCGTGTTGAGTAGCTCAAAGTGGGTTCCGATATGTTTAGCTTAACAATTCGAAGTATTTAGATGTCACTGACTATTTTTCAAAATACATTGGCATGGGTCATATGTCATCAACTAGAGCTGGCCCTGTAATTTTACTTCTAAAATCCATGTTCAGTAGATGTGGTATTCCGTCACAGTTAGTGACTGACGGCGGCCCTCCATTCCAATAAGCGGAATTTAAAGAATTTGCTAGCGAGTGGGAAATAGAACGCACAGTAACCAGTCCATACGTGAGCAGGTCTAATGGAGTGGCAGAAAGTGACGTAAAAAAGTATATCAATTTTTCAATGATACCAATACTCAGTCAGTTCGGCCCTGCGGACCAAAATGTGACATAAATTAGGCAGATCGTGTCTGGGCTGCGCTCAATTTAACGCGGGTTGAAGAATTAAAACCCCTGCAAATTATTACACAATGGTTTATTATTCTCATGAACAGCTTGACCTAGTATTACTGCTCCCCCATCCCATTCGATTCAGCATCGAATACTAGTAAACCATACGAAACATGACCTGACTACAATGGAACTACGGAAATTAAAAATATTCCCCCGGCGCCTGTAAACGTCTGATTCGATGGAGGGGTGGGACGAGGGTTGTCCAAAGGGCGCTACGAGTCGAGCAGGCCTTGAAAACGATACGAAACACGGCTTATTTGCGATTATACTGCGTTTCGTTAATTTTTTTATTAACCAATTTTTGCCCATAACAACCATGGGCTTCGTACGATTGGATTGCCAAGATGGCGGGCACAACTAGATACCAAATGGGATTTTTCACAAAACGGCCCGGACGGCGTCCGGGGCCGGGGGACGGGTGACGGCGGACGGACATTGCAGATTTGTAATCCCCATGTCTTGAAACGTTAAGTATCAAATTTTGAGGGGGCGTTGTAAAAAATTTTACGTGACCGAAAACGTAAATGTTGAAAATTATTCAGAATGAATAATAAACCAAAAGAAAGAACGAAAAAAAAGGAATGTGGCTGACTTACTGCGTATTGGTATCATTGCAAAATTTATTTATTTTTATTTATTTTTTGCATTTATTTTTAACATTTTTATTATTTATTTTTACTATATGTTCCCTATAATTTTCTTATAATTTACTGTAACCTAATTGTCTGCGGTGATACCCTATAACCCTGATGATGCTTAATAAATTAAGCGAAACGTCGGCCTAGCGAAAGTTTTTTTCATTCATCCTGACTGGCTCTCAAGAATTCACACCAATTTTCTCACGTCATTTCTCACATTCCTTTTTTTCTTTTCTCACATTCCTTTTTTTCTTTCTCTCTCTTTTTAATTCATTAACCGGCGTGGAATTGAGCGCAGCCCAGACACGATAATTTACGTCACATTTTGGTTCGCAGGGCCGAACTGACTGCGTATTAGTATCATTGCAAAATTGTTACAATTCTAATAATTATAATGGGTGAATTCAATGTCAAAGTTAGTTCCATGAGGAAACGGCTCAACAATGTAGGTGACAATATTAGATATATTATTGATCAGGGCAGTCATTTACTGTCTAAATTGGAGTATATTTTGGATAAATTAATTGATGCTCACAAATCCCAAAAAAAAAACAATCTTTTCCACATACTCATGATACCATTCTACATACTAATAGAAAACGTTATTACGTGGAAGCCAAATCCACTCACATGAAACTAAGTGATGCGGAACATTCATCATTGAACATGTCATAGCAAGACAACTCATCTGCGCATCTTCCACCATCGTCCTTGTCACATTTTGATGGAAAAATCGCCAGTTGGCAACATTATCGGGACACATTTTTGTCAATAGTTCACAGCGAGCCTTCAATTCCTCTCATAGGGAAATTTCGTCATTTAGTGATGTCCGTCAGTGGAGCTGCGCCAACGTTGGTCATAAAACTTCTGTAACTTACTAATAATTATGAGCTCACGATGAGGGGCTTCTGATAAGAAAAGGCTCCTTGCTTGCTCCTAACTTTATGAAATTTTGAAGTTCAGACCTATTCGAGGAGAATTAACTATGGTTCGATGGAATTCTGGGGGACCTGGTAGAAGTGAGGTGTTGTCATTCCAGTAATCCCACCCAGCTGTCCATTTCAGTCGGCTCATACGCCACAAAGTAAATACGGCAGCGGTATTCTATTCTGCAGAGTGACACAGGTCAGTTTCCTTATTTGATGACTGTCCCTAAACCCTCGACGAGGTTTATAACAGTCATGGAAGTTGCGGTTTCGCAAATGTGAAAGAGGCCGGCCCCTGCAGCATCCACCGAACTCAGACCTTCGGAGGTACGACAAGTATTTGGCCGTTAGCCAGTCACACGGTAGGAAGCTGTATGCCCGTGTTACCTCGCAGAGGTGACCACCTGAGGAATCCCATACCGTCTGGGAGGAGTTCTTAATCTGGCTTCCCACCTGATCTGACTATTCACTTGGATGGCAAGTTTCAAAAGGACAGATCAACTATGACCATGTTTCTTAGCCCTCACCTTCTTAGCAAACTATGCAAAATGGTTATAGGCTTGCTTTGTAGCACTCAATGCTACGAAGTTCGTTTACCCCCACAACCGTCGCTCACTGTTGTGGAAACTACAGTGGAGCAGCAAGTGGTTTCTTTCTCCCTCCACACCGGAGGCGCAAGACGTGTATGACGGAGAGTCGTTGAGAGAAAACAACAGGAGACGCCCATTGAAGTCACCATGTACCGTGGGGCTCGTCCACTGGTCTGGCTCAACCCATTTCTTGAAAGACTTTCACGGATATGGGGGAAGAACTCATACGTTGTCACGACCCTTTGACGAGGATTCACATCTCGTTTGCCATTCATCTAACGCCCATTCGTAGCGGCAAGTTTTCGTTTTGTAGTGAGATCCGTGCGGAGTTCAGCCCAAAGCGGGGGGCGCTCTCCACTTGTCAACCACGCACTCAACGGTCAAATCAACTGGTAACTGACCAGTGATCACCTGGAGTACTGCTGTTGATACTGTAATGAATATCAGGTGACCCGCAAAGTTGTTGCCTAGTTAGATTGTTGATGTTTACATTTTTTAAATATAATTCAGTTCTTGTTTGGTCTTCATCACGGAATATTGTTATTTTAATTAATTGTTATCTGCCTGAATTTATTAAATTGGTGACAGCGGTGGGATGCCCAGGAGAAAACAACTTTCAGTTCCCCAACGAACGATGTCGACTCGCCAGTGGAGAACTACATCTGAGGAAATCTCAGTCCCCAGGACGTCGGTTAGTCACAGAAACAACGAAGAAATTGCTCTCAGTAAGCCATCGTCAAGCAACAAGAACGATCCACTCAGGATTGAATCTCAGGATCCTCTCTCCAATGACTTCATGACAACGAGAAATACACTGATGGAGCAAGCGCTTGACGAGTGGAGTGCTTGCTTGGGGGATATGCGAGCACAGATGTTGAGAGACTGGACAGCATTGTGCGAAACCATGAAACAGTCATGGACCAACAACATACAACAAACAGTACAGAATTTACCTTTACTTGAACAACTGTCAACATCAACAAGAACTGAAAACGGGCAAGACGCCACCCAATGTGCACAATCAGAAGGAAGAGTTGTTGGTGTGCGAGGTTCTCATGATACGCTAAAAGCCAACGTGGAACCGAAGCCATACGATGGATCAACTAATTGGGACGCTTATCGTATGCAGTTTGAGTTGGTTTCCTTAAGAAATAATTGGGATGAAGAAGACAAAGTGGTGGCGTTAGCTACTGCACTTACAGGCTCAGCAATCGACGTTCTGTTAGACATCCCACAGCCATGCTCATACTCAGTGTTGTCTCATGCGTTAGAAGCACGGTATGGGAACGAACGACATGCTCAGCGTTTCATGACAGCACTCCTCACAAGAAAGCAGCAGGTAGAGGAAGATGTGGTAACTTACCACACTGCTTTCAAGGGTCTAGCCCGACAAGCTTGGCCTGGAGCGTTGCAAAGTGGGGCTGCTGAAGAAATTCTTGTGTACCATTTTATGCTTGGTCTACGTGATTCGGCTGTAAGAGAGAAAGTTCTTGGGATCTGGCCAAGAAACATAGAAGACGCCTTGAATGTTGCTTTGCGATTTGAAGCAGCAGTACTCGCAGCTTCATCAGTTAGAACCCATGAAACCAGAAGAGTGCCAGCTCCACAATAAGTGGATGAACATTGGAAGAGATCCCGTGAATCAAAGAGATTGCTCTGTTGGCGATGCTCCTCATCCAGTCACTTGGCAAAAAATTGTCCTCGTCCACATTCCACACAGTCGGGAAACTCAGCTCGGTTGGATTGAGGAGGGATACCAACCTTGGCAAAGAAGCCTCATCAAAGTCTAAGGCCGCTGTTATCCAAACAACCAGCCTATCGACATACACATCCTATTGTGACATATTGAGTATCTAGCGCGTCTTTAACAGTTCATGGAAAGGCGAATGGAGTGTCTTGTGACTTTATCGTAGATACTGGTGCAACAAAAACAATTTTAAACATTCATAAAGGCCGAAAAGCGGGCGTGACTGAGTTAATGGGTTGCCCTCTGTCGCTGCGCTCAATATCTGGAGAACTGATCCCAGTAGCTGGTGAAGCAGACGTGGTGATCGACTTGGGAGATGGCAAAAACAGACAGCATCGAATACTCATGGCGGATATAAGAAAGCTATTGGTTGACGGAATCTCTTTAGGTGGATTGCTCAATGATGTTTGCTTCACACAAGAAGAAAATTTAGACGAAGGGTCTCTTCAGGAACTTTGGCCACTGGCTACAGTTGAGTCAGAAAACACGGTCCCAAACGGCGTCCCTGAGCACTTGAACGGCGTATTTCAACAAGCTGTTGTAGGGTTAGAACAGTGGCAACAGCAAGAAGTAAAACAGTTGCTTGTAGACTATCCTGATGTTTTTGCTGTTGGTAACAAAGATATCGGTAAGATCAGTAGTTGCGCCCATAAAATAAATGTGGGAACCCATCCCCCGATTCGTCAATCTCCAAGACGAACACCACCTCATCGATTACAAGAAGAAGAACTGATGATTCGTGACATGGAGGAGGCTGGCGTAATTGAGCCTTCAATGAGTCCATGGGCGAGCCCGATAGTTCTAGTCCCAAAACAAGATGGTTCTACTCGATTTTGTGTGGATTTCCGGCTTCTTAATGGCGTAACGAAAAAGAACTCATACCCATTACCCAAGATCGACGAACTGGCTGGAGCCTTAGCTGGAAGTACATGGTTCTCGACTCTAGACCTACAATCAGGTTACTGGCAAATACCCATGGATGAAGCTGACAAGGGAAAACCCGCTTTCTGCACCGCCCGTGGCCTCTGGCAGTTCAATGTAATGCCCTTCGGTCTGTGTAATGCTCCAGCCACCTTTCAACGGGCGATGACTGGGCTTTTGAGGGAAGAAATCCGACTGGGTCGAGTGAAAGTATATCTGGATGATGTACTTATCGATAATCACGATTTTCATCATCATGTGAACTGGTTACGACGGGTCTTTGACACGTTGCGAAACGGAGGAATCAAGCTGAACCCAAAAAAGTGTAAGCTTTTCACACGGAAGGTAACTTATCTGGGATTTGTAATTTCGGGTGAAGGTATTGCTGCTGATCCATCGAAGACTGACAAAGTTAGACAATGGCCCATTCCAACGAACCCCAAAGAAGTAAGAACCTTTGTTGGTCTTTGCTCTTATTATCGTTGCTTTGTCCCTAACTTTGCCCAACGAATGGTGTCACTTTACGCGTTACAAGATCAAACGAAAGCGTTCCAATGGACACGTGAATGTGATATTGCTTTCAACGACATAAAAGCTGCGCTCACAGAACCTCCAATCTTGAGTCATCCAGTCCCTGGGTGCACCTTCATCTTGGATACTGATGCAAGTGATCGAACTGTCGGAGCAGTACTTTCCCAGTTACAAGATGGACAAGAAAAAGTGCTGGCCTATTTCAGTAGGTGCTTGTCCCACCCAGAGAGAAATTACTGCGTAACAAGGAAGGAGCTTCTTAGCTTGATGAAAGCTGTGCAGCATTTTCATTCTTTTGGCCTGGATAGTGGTGCTGAGTTTATAGTCAGAACAGATCACGCAGCCTTACAGTGGTTGAGATCATTCAAACATCCAGATGGGCAACTGGCCCGTTGGCTGCAAATATTGGCACCATACAATTTTCGAGTCGAACATCGATCTAGAAAAAACCACCTCAACGCAGACGCTCTTTCAAGACGACCATGTGAGGCATCGAACTGTGCTCATTGCACGAAACAAGAGTTGAAGCAACTAGAAGCAGAAAACGCCAATAGAGTTGTTCTGGAACCCTCAGTCAAGAATTGGGAAGAAATACAGTTGTCTGACCCAGTACATGCACAAGTTCGTAGTTGGGTACAAAAAGGAGAACGACCTTCGTGGAGCGAGGTTGCAAAAACTGATGAAATGACTAAATCGCTGTGGGCTCAATTCAATCGTCTTCGTCTTGTAGATGGGGTATTGATTCGACAGTGGGAGAATAATAAAGGAGATGCTGCTTCCAACTTAATCCTTGTCCCAGCAATGGATCAGAAAGAGATACTGGAAATTGCTCACAACTTCGGTCATTTTGGATTCCGAAGAACTCTGGCAGAAATTAGAAAACATTTCTACTGGCCAGGATTGCAAAGGACAGTGAAGAAGTTTTGTGCTTTGTGCAACGTATGTGGACGTCGAGGAGATAAGCGCACAAAAAGACGAGCTCCCATGCAACTGCAGACTGCAAGTGCTCCTTTTGAAAGGTTGTCTGTTGACATTGTAGGTCCCCTTCCAGTCTCCAATGAAGGCAATAGATATATCGTCGTTGCAGTAGACCACTTCACCAAGTGGCCCGAAGCTTTCCCCGCCAAAGACATTACAGCAGATACAGTAGCTAAAGGACTGGTAGAGACTGTCGTTTCACGATTTGGCATTCCTCGCGAAGTACACTCCGATCAAGGAAGATGTTTTGAAGGTGCTGTTTTTCAAAGCGTGATGGATTTGCTTTGCATTCGAAAAACACGTACAACTCCTCTTCGCCCTCAAAGCAACGGTCTTGTTGAGCGATTCAACAGAACTTTGTGGAACCTTTTGGCCAAAGTAGTTTCTGACAACCAGAGAGATTGGGATCGCTGGCTTCCTTGCATCTTGTTGGCCTATCGAGCATCGGAGCATGCATCAACAGGTTTCTCTCCAGCGGAATTAAATCTAGGTAGAACCCTAACCCTACCTGTAAACTTGCTTATAGGGGCAACTCCTAATGAGAGGACAAGGCCAGGCTATGCACAAGAACTACAACAAAAGTTGCAAACCGTTCACCAGTTGGCTAAGAAGCAAATAGAAAAAGCTACAGTGAACAACAAAAGGCGTTATGACGCTAAAGCTAGCGATAACCCCAAGTTTCAACCAGGTGATAGAGTGTGGTACTATTGGCCTCGACGAAGAGTAGGATTGAATCCTAAATTGCAATCACCCTGGGTAGGCCCATGCAAGGTTCTGAAGATTATAACCGACGTTGTGATTAGGATAGCCGTACCTCGCGGTTCTAGACGAGTGGTCCATATTGATCAGCTAGCTCCTTTTTTTGAAGAGAACGAAGATCAAGCCACTTAACGAAAAGAGGGGGGTAAATGTAATGAATATCAGGTGACCCGCAAAGTTGTTGCCTAGTTAGATTGTTGATGTTTACATTTTTAAAATATAATTCAGTTCTTGTTTGGTCTTCATCACGGAATATTGTTATTTTAATTAATTGTTATCTGCCTGAATTTATTAAAATACAGTGTTGTAGGCATTGGTGATCCATGAGAGCTCAGCTCTCTGGGATTGGGCAAATACTTTCTTTTCATTGACTGATAGTTTGCTACCCCAGACATCGGGGCATTAGACAATCACACCTAGATATATGGCCTTATATATGAGCGTACTGTCACGTCTAACACACACCCCAAGTGGCTTTAGTAATTGCACTCAGTGAGGAAAACCTTGAAATGGTTGTGCATTTGTGGGAGTGGAGGTGTTGGTTGAAGCCCCACCTCTCACCTATATTCACCCCTAAATACTTGACGTGCTTTTCAAGAAGGAGCCTGTGGTAGCGTTGAGGGAGGATTATTCACTTTTCCTTTCAAGAGGATCAGCTGGGTTTTTTCCTCAGCCACCTGCATCGTGACACGCCTGCACCATTGGGTGGCTGTGCGGAGCATGTTGTGGGTTTTTCTTCGATTTGGCGGGCTGACCCGGCAAAGGTCTACACTGTCACGTTATCCACATAGGTGTATAGCTCGCAGTCCGTAACGTTGAGCAGTCAGAACTGCTATGACGTACTTAGCCGGTCCCTGCAGGGAAACACGCCGAATTTCGACTATGACATCCTGTATGAACGTTCCTTTGGTACACCCGTATTCGAGGGACTGAAATATCAAGATTTCTAATGTTTTGCCTAATATAGAAAGAAGGCATAGCAGTCTCCATGAAGTAAGTTCAAGAGGTTGCTGGAGATTGTCTGCGCAGCCTGCCTTAGCGTATTGCTTTCTATTTTAACTGGCCCAGGAGATTAGCTGAGATTCAAGGTTGCAAGAGTCCTGCCGGGGTCGCCTATCATCTACAGTAGTATGCTACAGTACTTCGTCGTCAGGGAACGCCTTTCAGTTTCCAGTGAACTTTCGATGCTGCAGGCCCAGCCTGACTCATTTTGCATCAAAGCTAAGACCTATGTTTACTTTTCTATGAGGGACTTGTAATCTCTGCCCCAGGCGTTCTCAGAGCTCTCCGCTTCCACAATATTTTGCCAGCCTTGCCATTTGGCTCATGTGATGGCGTGGTGGAAAGCCTTCTTCTCGTGGACGGAGGCAGTTTGCAGTGCGGTTCTGGCATCAGGGTCACGAGTGTGTTGGTACATCCTTCTGGCTCTATTTACACTTTAATTGAGGGGATTAAGTTCCTCAGTCCACGATGGGACTTCGAACACCCTGTGCTTCTGTTGCACAGTAGTGTACAGTGCTATGGTAAATATTTCCACTTTGCACTATTAGGTCATGGTTCGACTATGACATCCTGCATGAACGTTCCTTTGGTACACCCGTATTGCCAGCCTGTGAGGTTGCGGCCAAAGACTCCTTCGAGGGACTGAAATATCAAGATTACTAATGTTTTGCCTAATATAGAAAGAAGGCATAGCAGTCTCCATTGATGCCTGACTCATTTTGCATCGCACCTATGACTTGCACTTCGTTTGTTTTTGCTATCGACGACTTGTAATGTGTGTGTGAGACACGGCTGTCACGTCTATGCACGACCTTCCTCTTGGCCCATCATAGGTCGCTTCAGTCGTCAGCGACGATCAAGGTGTACTTGGCGAGCACCTTTATGTACATCTCGCCCTTCCCATACAGGTTCGGGGATACCCACAATGATGATCTGGCATTTGCATCAGCACAGACTATACAGGGTCGTCCTGATAGTCGTTCTAGAGCCTGCTCGCGTGGTTGAAGGCTGTCGGCAACTAGTGCGCCGAATTGCCTGTGAAATGATCTTACAACCAGCCACCAGCTCGGATGAGCACTGTGGCCAAGTGGTAGAGTGTGAGTATGTCTATGGACGGGTCAATTCAGGCTTGGCTCCCCTTCTTGCTCCAGCCACTACTCTTGTATCCTATGTACATTTCTTGTATTGCGAGAACAGTACTGGGTTTTTTAGTACACTTTGCAGCAACTCTTCCATAACCGGGGAACTCTTATTTGTGTTGTTCTGAAGGATTCGAACTGTTTTTAGCCTTTTCATAATCCACTCGTGACTCCTGGAGGGCAATTGCTCCCGGACGAATGGTATTGCAGCGTATGTTTGGCGTAGAGTGCTAGATCTGTGTTGCCCTTGTTTGTTTGGACGACGAGTAGGTTGCTCATTGTCCGAAGAGGGACGGGTCGAGCTTGGCAAGCTCCAGGAAGAGGCGTTGGTGGCGTTTTTATTACCTGCTGATGTTTTAACTGACTTTTTCATGTAGTTTTTACTCATGGTGGTGGGGGGGGGGTATTAAAGAAGCAGACTAATGCAGTGTACCCTTGTGAGTTCATTTGTGGTGTGTGTTTGTGGTAAGAGCGGGAGGTGATTGAAGCAGGATCCTGGAAGCTCCCCCTCAGCATATTGATTCTAGCCCCTTTCACTGGTCCATTGAGGGTCAAGGGGAGGCCACCACATGCGCCACAGCTTCCAGTCCGACCCCCCACCAAGACTAAGAAGCATGGGGATTTTTTTTTCTTCAGCTGAGCAAGAAGGGGTATTAACCGATTGGAGTTACTACAAGCAGTCTCACCACCATCTGTGTCATTGACGCCTAAGATGACAAAAGCGTGAAAATACTAGGGCTCCAGTGGCATGCAGGCTCTGACTCATTTTCCTACCACGTCAGTGTTCCTACTGGTATCGCTTTCAACTGTCGCAAAGATATAGGTTCCCTTGGATTTTCTCTCATCAGTAGTATTCCTGTAGGAATTATGGAAAGCTCCTCGATTCCACTGTTTCACTAGCCTTCAATGGAAACTATTAACTCTCTACAGTGACTGCAGAGTAACTTTGAAGGACTACTGCAGCTAGCCTGAAGGAGTTAAAGGGATAGTTTCAGCAGAATAACACCCAAACTGCTATCCTATCAGTTCACATCATCATAGGAAATTCAAAAGGGGATAGAGTGGACTTTCATCCCACCATATCATCATTTTGGTGGTTTGTGGGAAGGGGCAGTGAAGAGCTTCAAGAGACATCTTTGTCCGATTTGTGTAAGTGTACCCCTCACCTACGAAGAACTAGCAACCTTGCCGGCCAAAGTGTCAAGCATGCTCAACCCTCGACCACTTTGCCCACTTTCATCAAGCCCTAAGGAGACCGACTTCATATCTTTCAAACTTGCAACCGAGACGCAAGTGGCCCACTCCCATCCAGAACCTCCGAGTAGGAGGCCAATATACCATCCCTCCATTGGCCAACTGGCTGGATGACTTCCGGATATCCTGGCAACAATAACCAGGTTCGTGTTGCCACTGTTTGCTGCGGGACTTCACTCCTGAAACGCCCAGTTGCCAAGCTGATATCGCTTAGCCCAGGGATCATCCCAGCCTATCACTCCAATAAATAAGTCAATCACGCCACGGAGCGCCAACTGTTGAAGCTGTTTACTAACGCAGAGTCAGTCAGCTTCTGAGCTTCTAAGATTGTCCGTACATTTTCTCGCCTCACTGCCACTTGATCTATATAAAAACGATGAACTGGTCAGAAGTATAATTTATATTCCTGACATTGATTTCGAGAGATCCTCCACCTACGTTATTGTTCTGGTAATATTTTCTGAATAAATTAATTAATAACAGTCCTTCGTGCCAGCCCTAGGCGCTTTGTTGTTTGCGTCCACTACACCAGTCAATACTAGCATTACAATACGTAGTAGATTCGACTTGATTTTCGAGAGGGGACCGTGGTCATCCCATTCCCCAACATAATTTTGGTTCCCCGAGCCCTGATCAGACACTTTGCACAACTAGAACCATTGAGAACTACTGACTACAACGGAAAGAAAAGAGTCAGGTCGTCTTCGTGTCGTTTACAAGTATTGTTCGATATTGAACGAATAGGTTGGTTCTCGGAGGTGAGAATAACCGTTCTGTAATAATTAGCAGCGTTTAAGGTATGATATTTGCTTGCTAACATCTCTATTCCCATGAGCTACGTAACAATAAGAATAAAAATGCAGATGTACTCAGTTGACAATTGAGCGGGTTATAGCTGTACTGTAGAAATAAGTGTGGCCTATAAGAATAAACTGGAGAAAGAGAATTATTCAATAAGAATGGTATCAAAGGAAGCGACTGTGGAGAGGAAAGATGCGGTCATCTTTTGAGTTGTTTCCACGTCAGCACTTCCTTAATTCTAACCGCTAACCGCAATGTTTGTAAAGACGTCTCCAGTGGTTCTGCACAGACAAAGAACGTCTTGGGATTAGACGTTTCGTTACTCGGCCCAGCGGTCAGCAAACGAACGACAACCTCAAGGACGTCTATTTCCTATCAGGTTAATTAAGTTGGCAGGGCATGCCACGACATTTGACTTCACTTCCTTTCATCGTTCCTCTAAGCGCATTAGTTCGAGTTCATTGAAATTCAAAAGGTCGTAGGGATACTTAGCTGTTGTCCCGTTGTTTCAACAGTTCGGTTTCTTATCATTAAGTTCTTGAATTGTTCCTGGAATTGAACTCAGTCTTTTTACACCCACTATTTGATGAAAAGAGGGTATAAATGAAGCTCTTTATGAAGAAGATTGTTACTTTTTTATTACAAATTCATCGATATTGTTGTTGATAATCTCAAGGAGTTGCCGGTTTCAACACCACGTAAGCGCTTAGCAAACCCTCTAAATTCAATGATTTCTTTCATCTACGACCAAGGCAATTCAGGAGAACGAAATGTAGGTTCTCCAGAAAATCCTAGTTAAAAATATCCTAGCTAACTAAATAGTAGTAGGTTGACCAAGACCATTAGAGCCGTCTTTCAGTAAGCTTCAGAAGCGGTTATTTAACGCGGTCAAATCCCATTTTCCGATGAATCTTGGTTTATATCTTTGTTCAACTTTGTGCAGGAATCATTGTGGAGAAGGGGAACTACATTTAGAGTGAAAATCTCAAAAACGTAAAAGAAAACCTGATTTTGGGCACATTTCGGTTGTTATCACTGTTAAAAAACCTTGTCAGAGGAAGTCTCATGGCGAATGATACGTATTGAGTAGAGACACCCAGTGAGTAATATTAAAACTGGAAGAGCCACTTTTAAAAAAGAATGAAAAACCTTATTTGCTTCTTAGGCCTATATGTCAGCTCAACGGATTTATAGAGAACAAGCCTATTTTAACTGATTAGCAGAAGGTAATTTGAAATGTTATTCTAAACCCTAGGAGCCCCATTGCTCATAACTTGAGAAGACACCGCTCAAAAAAAGAAAGCTAAATAAACAGAACGAGAGGGCGCTCAGTCTACCCAAACGCTCTAGGGTTGGAAGGATTGAGTGGAGTAACGAAAAAAGGTTTGCAGGATGTTCCACGATAAAACGCCCTCCAGTTAAAATTCGAGCAACGCCCGAGATACCCCCAAGAACGCCTGCTGACACACCTTGCCGACGTCTCCTCAGCACAGTTAATGTACCGTGCCAAGACACAGTTAATGCTGCATACCTGATGTTATCTGCCTCCACTTCACGAGCTTCTGACGCTCGAGGATACGAGAATCTGTTCTGTTATGTTTGCGCTTCTTGGCTTACCAATTGATATTACCTGAACATACAGGGTCACAGCACACTGGTCGCGACCATCGACGACAATGTCATCACTCAATCTTTAGAGACAACCTGATAGTGCCGGTCTCACAAGGCACTAGCACCGGCAAGACGCTTGACACAAACCTCGTGAGTTAACACAACATTACAATCTCGAGTTTTTTGTACACCTCATGGCTACACACAGTGAAGCTGTACTGTGCGACAATTTCTTCCATGGATGTCCCTTGAAGACCAATACCCACGCCAAAAAGTAATGGGGAGAGACACTGCCCAAGCTCCAGTTCGTTAAAAGAAGCATACCAAGCAGCAGCAACCTCAGAAGCCTTAGTAGCAGATAGGAACGTCATGTCATACCAGGAATCTGATACTAGCCACAGTGTGTGGACATCCTAGCTAGAAGGCAGAACTGTGAGTCCTCCAAATCGAGCTGGAGTGTGAATGAACCCATGTGGTGTGCTACATGAGAAGCCTAGCCGCAGCAAGCCAACGACTCTATCAAGTCACCTCCACTATGCAAACAACACTGCAACAGCTTACGTGACAGAACACGTCCCCCTAAAACATTCATAATAAGCGACCGACAGCCCTGGAAGTAGCTCACTAACAACTAGGAGTGATCCCCCGTGTAGGTACAGAAAAACTCGGTTTGGGCATTCCTGGGGCAGTTAATAGCGTGTGTCCCCCTCACCACATTATCACCAGTGACTAAATATTGACTCTGAGCAGCAGCCGAAAAATTCCTCAGGCGTCTTAGTCTCGGTGAGTGGCTGGGAGTTGCAAGCCCATTTTCACGGGAAAAGTGGGGTAGACAGTTAGGGTTTTGCATTTGGGGATGCCTTGGGGAGTACCGACTGGGTGGCACCTACCTCCCTCAGACCTCGCAGAATTAAAAGCGAAATTTGGGATGGGCAAACTACCCTCCAGCAACCCCATGTCTCCATGTCCGCAGGGCTAGTGTGCATTATCCAGCATTTTCATGCCTTGCCCTGGGTTGGAGTAGAATTGCTCTGTTCTACCTACCTTCCCTTGCAGAGGCAGCCACCTACTGTGGCCTAACCCATAGCACCAGGCCGTGCACTGCATTTGCGTGGTACCATATTTCGTTCAAACAACCCTTAAGGCCAGAATGGTCGCTGGCTCGCCACATCTTTTGATGGCACTTATGGCTTTTCTTTGTACACTAGGCGACATAAAAACCGAAGAGTGCAAGGAACCACCAAATAGCCTGGCTGTGGTGTGCCATCTGCAAGTACTATGCCCCCACACAGTGCTACAAATGCCAGCGTTATGGCCCCCTGACTGTGCCCTGCACAAGACCTGTGGTGTGCGCCTGGTGCGTCATTCCACATATTAGTGGGGAGTGCAAGCGTCAACCACCCTCATCTGTTTTCAAACATGTGATTGTGGATGCCAAATATAATAATCGTGGGAGAGGCCAATGAACAAAATCATCAAAAATGGCTAAGAAACGTGGTCATAGTTGATGTGTCTTTTTGAAACTTGCACCCAAGTAAATGGTTAGATCAGGTAGGAAACCAAATTAAGAACTCCTGCCAGACGGTACGGGATTCCTCAGGTGGTCACCTCCTCGCGGCAACAACAGCTCTCTACCGGGATACTGGCTAACCACCAAATACGCAGGTCTGAGTTCGGTGGATGCTGCAGAGGCCGGCCTCTAACATACTAGCGAAACAGCAAATTCCATGACTGAACAAGAACAGTCATCAAAATGAGGAAACAGACCTGCGTGTGTGTATGTGAGTCCGTAGTTCGATTTGCGGGTGAACGGGTGAACCACTTGAGATGGTTCTTTTTTTGTTTTGTTCATTATTTTTTGTATATTCCAAAATATGGTGTTGAAAAGAATCTATGGAAACATAGTTCTGCTAGTTCACGCTCAAGCGCTGTTGTCGAACCATGTTTCTTTTACTATTTGTCTCTAGTCGTTTTGATTTCAACTCATTCTCCATGCGGCTCGCCCACCTGTTGTTCGATGATAAAAAAATAAAGTTCTTTTCCCGCAGTGCTGACTATTACCTTTTAAATATTCTCCATTATAAAACATGGTGTCAGAAGTGGGATAACAGATTTTAGAAGGTACAGTTTTCTGTTTTTGATTTTCTTTTAAATAGTCCAGAACTTATATACGGACTGTGCTCGCAGTGGAGTTATCAACACGCTGAACTCATTATCCAATATGTGCGAGGCCAGACCACCAGCGTTATTTGATTTTGAAGCGAATGACCTAAAAAAAGAGTGGAATGATTGGATGCAAGCATTCGGATTCTATCTCATCGCTAGTAAGAAGAAAGTGTTGTCAGATGAAGTAAAAATTGGCTCCAAAGGAATTGAAATTTACAATTCGCTTAAGGCCGATGCGCACATACTAGCAGAAGCTACCTCAACTCTTATTTCACTCTAAAGAATCTGTTCTAACCAAGTATAAAAGTGCCTTCCGAGGTTTAGGTACATTTCCAGGCAACCCGTACGATTTAAAATTGATTGAAAATGCCCAACCGATGGTGCACGCACCAAGACGCGTACCGAAACACTTAATGAAAAGGTTAAAAAATAAACTCACGGAACTCGAAGAAGCCGGGGTAATTGCACCCACGGAGGGACCGAGTGAGTGGCTGAACCCTCTGGTAATTGTAGAGAAACCCAACGGCTCACTACGGCTCTGTCTCGATCCACAACATCTTAACCACCAATTGGTGAAGGACCAATTTCAAATTCCCATTCAAGATGAGATATTAAGTGAATTGAACGGAAAAAAATGGTTCAGCAGCTTAGATTTAAAAGATGGTTTCTACCAAATCAAAATAAGCGAGAAATCTTCTGAATACACAAGCTTCGCGACGCCATACGGACGATACAAACTTCTACGTTTACCATTTGGAATAAAAACATCAGCCGAAGTATTCCAGAGAAAAAATAATGAACTCTTTGGTCACATAGAAGGTGTGAGCATCTATATAGACGATTTAACAATAGCTGCGAGCAGTTTAGAAGAGCACGATGAAATACTGGAAAGAGTACTGAAAATTGCCACTAACAATGGAATAACTTTTAATGCATCAAAGTTTAGTGTCAGGCAGAAAGCAATAGGAATTTTGGGCCACGTAATTACAGAAAAGGGATTAGAAACTCATCCTGACTGAATAAGGGCAATAATTGAAATGCAGGAGCCCACTGATAAAAAAACCCTGCAAATTATTACACAACGGTTTATTATTCGGATAATCAGCTTGACCTGGCATTAATGCTCCGAGACCCATCCTTTTCGATTCAGCATCGAAAAATATCATAATGAAAACCAAAAAAAGGTCGAAAAGAACTGAATCGTAATATTAAAATAAACAAAAAAAAACGAAAGTATCTAGAACAAACTGAATTTTAATATGAAAACATGCACGCTAAATACTAATATCAAAATGTAACCAAAAATCTATGAAAAAAACCAAAATGAGAATTAAACGAAAGAATCTAAAAAAATTGAATCGTATTAAAACCAAAACGTCGGGGAAATTAGAACGGGGGCGCTCGAAGCGAAAGGCAAAAGGGGGAGTCGAGTGGCGCGTTGGGGAGTCGTTGGGAGGCGAAACGGGAGAAACGCCACCGGTTGTTTTTTATTCAGACGGGATGGAGGGAGGGACGCTGTAGCTCCCGCGTTGTACTGCGTTTCGTTAATTTTTTTAACCGTTTTTTGCCCATTACAACCACGGGCTTCGTCCGATCGGATTGCCGAGATGGCGGGCACAACTAGATACCAAATCGGATTTTCGGGCGAAAGAACGAATTTTTTAGACCACGTTAAAGGCACAAAACGGCCCGGACGACGGGGGATGGTGGACGGACATTGCAAATTTGGAATCTCCATGTCTTGAAACGTAAAGTATCAAATTTTGAGGGGGGGTTGTAAAAAAATTTTCGTGGCCGAAAACATAGGGTTATTATTCAGATTGAATAATCTGAATGACGTAGAATGGGTATGGAATAACGAACAATCTAATGCAATAAAAAAATTAAAAGCAATGTTGTCTACTCGTCCTGTACTACAACACTATGATGACAATAAGTCACTAATAATACAAAGTGATGCTAGCCAAGATGGAATAGGTTGTGCTTTGAATCAATCTGGCAAGCCCATAGCATTTGCCTCTAGGTCATTAACTAAGACACAGCAAAGATATGCGATGATCGAAAAGGAAATGCTAGCAATCTGTCATGCAGTGGAACATTTTCATTATTACACCTATGGTCGTGAAATTTTAGTTCAGACGGATCATAAGCCACTGATAAGCATTGTTGGTTGAAACATGGACTAAGTACCCAGCCGTTTACAACGAATGTTATTAAAACTAACGAAATATAATTACAAGCTAGCTTACATACCTGGTAGCAAAACGTTTTTCGCCGATGCATTATCACGGGCGACAAGGCCCAACGCCAAAGGACGACGAAAAACTTAAGTTTGTCATTCATGCAGTACTGAGTAACATAATATCGAATACTAAAAAGGACTTGTTTAAAAAAGAAACCATAGCTGACCCCTCTCTAAGTCAGGTCATACAATTTTTGAAGACCAAATAGCCACGTAAACCCTGTGGCGAAATTATTCATTACTACCAAAATAAGCAAGAATTAATATATGAAGAAGGGCTACTGTTATTTGGAGATAGAATAATAGTTCCCTTCAGTTTACAGAACATGGTCCTAAATTCTTTACATGAAGGTCACGCAGGAATCAGCAAAACCTTGACAAAGGCTAGAAAAAGGTTTTATTGGCCAAACATGTAATCGAGAATCGCCGACTTCATCAAAAACTGTATGGTTTGTTTATCCAATAAACCACAAAATTCCCATGAGACCATGATTCCTTCGGATATACCTGAGCTACCCTGGTCTAAATTGGCCACGGACATTTTAGAATACCGAAATAAATATTACCTGGTCACCATGGATTATTCGTCTAAGTGGATCGAAATGCACAAAATCAAAACAAAAGCTACTCATGAAATAAAAAAGGCATGTCTGATCATGTTTTCCATTCACAGATACCCGATGGAAATAATTTCGGATAACAACCCATTCGGTAGTCGAGAGTTTCGTGCATTCTTAACAGAAAATGATATAAACTTACCACTAGCAGCCCGCATTACCCAAAAGGACATGCGCTTGCTGAAAGTGCAGTAAAGATATGCAAATACATTCTGAAAAAAGCTGAAATTTCTGGTCAACACCCGAATATTCTGCTATTTCATTACAGAAATAAGAGTCAGCTGAAAGATGGCGGAAAGATTACTTGTGTAGCAAGTTGTCTTGTGAAAAATCGTGGTTTCAGTGCGTTTTTAGTGCGTTTCCAGCGCTATTTTTACGTCAGGTCAATTGAAGAACATTCTCGGTGCATGAGTAAACATTGAACTTGAACTCTGTGTCGATATTTTAGTGCAAAATCGTTTTCCTTGCCGTCTTGTAATCGCGAAATTTGGGTCATAAAAGGTCGGTCATTTCTTGTTACCGAGACGATGGCGCTTAGCAACCTGATGCCGCCACCCAAGAATCCTGGAGTTGACAAGGTAAACAAATTCCAGTTTGTAGTTAAAAAACGAAGGCTATCAGTAAGCGATATTTCCAAGTCCGTTAGCCTTGACGGTTCTGAGTTTCCCGTCATCTCTTCCGGCGATCAAAACACAAGCACCAAGAGTATGTTCTTTTCACGAAACAGTTTTGCTCCACTCGAACATATGGATAAAGATGATACTTCTGTGGGAAAACCGGAAGCTATCCCTAAACCACCACCCATATTTATATTTATCACAAATGTAAACGATATAAATTTATTTATTTTTGGCTGAAATCAAGAAATCTTGTGCTGACAAATTTAGACTTGTGACGACCAGGGACAAGTTGAAAATTAATTTTGACGATATTGATGGGTACCGCCAAGCCGTTTCTATTCTAGAACAAAATAAAGCTGAATTTCACTCCTACCAAATGAAATCAGAACGAAATTTTCGAGTAGTCATAAGGGGCCTGCACCCAGGTTGTGATGTCCAACTTATGATGCTGGAACTGCAAGAACTGGGCTATGAACCTGCCCAAATGGTACCAGTCTATCATCCTATAACTAAATCGCCCCTCCCGTTATTTTTTCTGGATCTCAAGCCAAATCCCAAAAACGAATCTATCTTTTCCTTGGACAAATTGTACTACGTCAAAATCAAGGTCGAACCTCCAAAACCCAGGAGGTCAGTGATTCAGGGTTCTTTTCCCGCAGTGCTGACTATTACCTTTTAAATATTCTCCATTATAAAACAATGGTTATGGGCAATTTCAGTCGTAGGGAAAGGGGAGTGGGCGACGAAAATGTACCAACTAGGGGTTTTCGCGTTTTTCTGGAAAACGGCTCTAACGATTTTGATTAAACTTTCAACTTATACTTGTCAATACCTAACTTGTCTTCTCCATACATATCTCCATGAAAATACAGTGAACGGAGAAATAGGCCTATGAAGCAAAAATAGGGGTTTTCACGTCTTCAACGATTTTCACCAAACTCACAGGACGTTTTCGAATAGTTAATACATATATTTTGTTCTCAATAAATGTTCCTCTGGCAGTCCATTGAGCAGAGATAAAAATGAAAATGTGTCGAAAATAACGTTTTTTCGAAAATTTCCGTAAATTCGGGGTAACTTCTTCACCAGATGTGATCAATCTTTTGGAGTGTCTTTTAGCCACCCATACCCGCATTTCGTTTTCCTCTAAATTATTTCTGTATAGGTATGTTGAACGGAAATATAAGCCAAGTTACCTAAAAAAAGGAGATTTGTCGAATATTAATTTATCGGTACTCCAATTTTCTGAAAAAGCGGTCCAACGATTCCGATCAAACTTACGGAGTACTCTCAGCTAACTAGTCCCTACATTTGGTCCACCGTAAATGTTTCGGTAGAAATGCATTGAACGAAGATATAGCGCCGCAGATGTAGCAGCTGTTCGAACTTACATGGATGGCGGAAAGTTGGGTGTAACTACGCACCGCTCGTTTATGAACGCGTTTAGTTAAAATCACGAATAAAATGTAGGAGTGCATATTATAAGCGTACTAATGCGTTTTATTTCCTTCCACTAAAAGCCTAACGAAAGACTGAGGTGATTATGTAGTATTCTGTTTAATGGACCATCGAGACAGAATACGTTTCAAATACATAATTAGTAATTTCTGCACGATAGTTGAGTGTGCTGTATGAATCCCAAATTTCGAAGGTAGCAGATCCTATTTAATGGTTTATTGAGCGGCTGTCAATGCGATTCACGTGTTTTCAAGTGTTCAGCCACAGTTGTTTCCATTTTTTTTGAAATTGCTTTGAAAATGCCACCTTTTTAAGGTGGTAGTCACCATTTTCTAGTATAGTCGATAGCTGTGGAACTCACTCCAGCCCTTTGCAGGTAAATTATCGGAATGGACATTTTTAATTTAATGGAATTACTTTGAAAAATGGGTACGTTTTTATACTAAAATGAAAATTGTTGTGGACTGATGCAATGTTGGACGCTGAAACTACTAGAGACGGAGAGACGAACGAACGTAGTCTGCCACCGCCTAACCGTTGGAAAGTACTGGCAGACTATGGTTGAAAGAGGGTACTTTTTTGTACTAAAGTAAAAATTATTGTGGACTTATGACATTTTGGTCAATGAAACTACTACTGGGCAAAGAGAGACGAACGCACCGATTCGATAATTGGTGGGAAGTACTGGTGGACAGTATTTCAACATTAACGATTCACGTAGAATTTGCTTAATCCTCCTTGGTATAATATTCTAACTAATGTTAGTAGCGCCATGAAGCGGAACACAAACATGTAGAATGAAGGGATAAGCGTTTTCATATACACAAACATGTAGAGTGAAGGGATAAGCGTTTTCATGTACCTAGGAAAGAAATGTATATTTTCAATGTTATCATACACAAAACAACACATCACAAAATATTATGCACTTAATAGATCTTTTTTATTTTTATGGATTTTTTTATGCACTATAGTACTTTTATTGCTTATTCAGCACAATAATGATCAGCATTAGCCTATGTAATAAGACTGTAGAAGACTATAAATATCAAATAACTTTAAAGCTGGCGTACTATAACATTGGTATCTAACCTAGGTACCGAATAATTTGCAGGATAAGGATCGGTTAAAAATTCCAGTGAGTTCCTACATTTGAACGGAAAAATATATACAATGAATAGATCCTCGGGAAATCCAACAAAGCAAATCATGCCACAGCTAATCTGATCACAATAGTTGCTATCACAATTATTTGTTGGGACTCGAATACAAATAACGCTCACATTAAAATACATGTTAACTAAATCTTGAGCATAGATAACACAGGAATCCAGCATTACAAAATTCAAGGAAAATAATTAATAAACTACTGCATCATCGAAAAAGGCATACTGAACCATCTTAATCAATGGTATCGTCGGTAACCCGCCCACCATCGCCATCTTCATTTTCTGAAGTCACGTTCAAAACAATATCTTTCAGCTTTGCTGGGAGAGTAGAGCCCTTATACCATTTCATAATGTACGAGCCATCTTTTTCAAGCACCCCATAGTCCTTAGCATTTATATTGGGAGGATTCGGCAAGTGTAAATCACACCACATCAATGTAACGAACTTTGCTCCAAGTAAATGCTATCACAGTACATTTCTGCATGGAGATAAATTTGCTCTGTCAATTTCCTTTGGTGGCCTGACAGCGTCAGTGTCACAAGTTCGTTTGTAAGCATCAGTGAATAATAAGTGTAGGCACGATTCATCAATGTTCTGAAACTGTCTAGGGCTGTAAAGTTGGGAGAATTAAGCGTTAGTTAGTTCTTGGATATTCTACAATTCAGACAGCACTTGTTTATAATCTTCGCGGTTGCTAACTATATTAAAAAGTTTTTTCTTGCTGACACCGAAGATTGAGTTGTAATCACGTCTTGTGATTGCATGAAGAGAAGGGAGAGCTCTGCACATTTCAGGACCGAGAGTGTCTCCAATGTGGTTCAAGTTGATGAATGTGTTGCCATTCCTTATGAAAGACCCAGTTTCCCAGCCAAAATTGCACGTTCTCCTTGATATTGGAGAGGTTACCAATGGCTACAATCAGCACGTCTGTGTCACAAGTTCTTACAACATTCGCAGCTTCTCTCAGTTTAGTCACACGATAAACCATCCTTGTGTCTGCTGCAATGTCCCTACTTCTCAAACTGTTTTCTTCACCGGCAGTAATGGATTCTCCAGTCAAAGAATAATGTATGTAGCAGGTTTCGCGAAACGTATAAAAAAGTCAACGTGTTGTTCTTAAGCCCATTCTTTAATTTAAAAAAATGCACCAAGCTCTGCTTAAATTGGATGTTCCTTACAGCTTTGGTCATACCATTCGGTCTCCTTTGGTCTGATTTGCAAATGTAGTAACTAATGTTTAAGCTACTGGTTATAGTTTCTGTTCTTCCATCTCTTTCCAAGATGATGAATGCAGAAAGATTCTATTACAGCTCGGATTTTCGTTAGTATAGCTTTTGCACTGCCTCCGATTGTAGCAGAAGAAAAGTTTCCCTACTGGAGCAGTAAATAATTAACCAGTTGTAGGAAAGTGGAACTGGGGTTAAAACGAATATCAGAACTGACTGTAAATCCTTTTTTCCTCTCAGAGATAAACTAAGGAGCCGACAAAATAAATTTCTTTCTATTTTCACAGTTTGAGACTTAAAAGGCCTCGCAATAGTTATTTTTGGGCAATCGGCAACAAAATTCATGATCTCATTCCTGCGAATGGGTTTGTAAAAGCTCGAGAAATCCTCCGAGCATTCTGCTCTAAATTTTAAACGTTGCTTCTGCCCTCTGAGGGTAACTTCTTTCAAAAACTCAATTAAGCAAAATTTGTAAGAAACACAAAGGTGGGTACAGCTTTCGTACAAGTACGCAACCACTAGGAACATTTTATGTCTTTTATTTTTGTTTTTTTTAATGCAATGATAACTACGTTTAATTGTGCTCGTTGATGGTTTCGATATAATGGCCGCGTCAATTGCAATTGACATCATCACTTAGTCACTGAGGTTATTAAAACGTGTGATGTTACCAAGCGTTAGATTTTGTAACAGACGTTACCATGCACTTAACCCAACACAAATTTCGTGACTCTTCTCTGTTACATATCCTGCGTAACCTCTCCCACGTTACATTTTCGAGTTTATGTAGTAACGTAAAGACATAAAATGACAAAAAAATAATCGTAACCCTGGTGCGACTCGAACTCACAATCCCCGGATTAGGAGACCAATGCCTTATCCATTACGCCACAGGGGCTGTGGTTGCAACTCGGGTTAAAAAATTTCGTGACGCTTCTCCGTTACATCTCCAGCGTTACATTTTCGAGTTAAAGTAGCAAAGTAAAGACATAAAATGTCAAAAGTGGAAACAGGAACTGGCGGACTTCCCCGTACATATATTAAATAACGAACTTGGTTCCCACTGATCATCGAACGTATTGATCATGACACTAAGGGTTTCAAGTATTTATGTAAAGTCGTTGCACGCATGAGTGATTCTCCTTTTTTAATCCTTGGTTGTGTCTTCTTTCACTTTTACGCCTATAGTGCCCAGCAAATGACTCACAATTTCTGTTCGCCTGTACGCCCATCCCTGGTTGCTGAAATGATGCCACCCAATTTATTGGCAGCATCAGCGTTGATTGCTAGCTCCAATGTCAGGAGGGAGAGAGTGAGTCGTAATGAAGTTTTCGAATACTAAGAGCCGATAGCCGCTGAATTCTCTTGCAACGACTGTAATTGGTTCCTCCGACAAAGCCAAGAACAGAGCCAGTAGCGATTATGCCAGATTTAACGAGAATCTCTACTATTCCTGAGTCATCTACATACTTTTCCAGAGCTTCGAAAATTGCCATTTCAATACAGAAGGGGCCCAGTCCGACAAAAATATCATTAAACTCTTGTTGGTCAATACTTTGGATCGCAAGAGCCATTTTGGCAATATACAAATCGTACATGCAAAATATTTGGCTTTGGCCACATTCCTCATTACTTGAGCAGCCATTTTACGAGCATGCCTCACAACTGCAAACAAGGCCGGAGAAGAATTGACTTGAGCGAGGTTTACGATCAAAAACTACCAACTTTCTAGTTCCGTCTGCCAGTACTTTCCACCGGGTAATGAGCGGCAGACAATGTCATTTGTCTCTATGCATGTCTGAATACGCTCTCCACTCGAGGTTTCCACGTTTTCTTGCTATTCTAATTATGTTAGTGAGAACCCAGAGAGCCTGCTGTTCCGGACCGGGGGGAGACAGTTGCACCTAGGCCTCTTTTGTGGTCTATATCAACCCATCATCACTTCAGGGACCATTCAATTGCTTATCCTTCCTAATTCAGTTCATTCCGGTCATCCTTCATATTGTTTGTTGACTGCAAGGATGATTTAGCCGTGACAGTGACACGCGTGCCTGGGAACAGCAGCCCCCCCCCTGCCCTCCTCGCATCAGTCATACCTCACGGTATGTCCAAGCTGGACATCGTGGCGGAGCCAGGTTTTGGTTGGCTGAGACGGAGATTCTAACTCTACTTTATTTTATTTTTTTCTGTACTAGGGCAGGAGCAGAGGTAAGGCACAAGTTCATCGGGCTAGGTACTCTGCTTGAGGGATATGAGTATGAACTTCTATTGGGAATTGGTCTGGGGTCAGTGGAGAGAAACAATGAGATTGGTGGGCGTCTCAAGTGAAACTATGACAACTTGTTTTGACTCAAAGTCTGGTTTTCATCTACAAATTTGCTTAGTCTTCGAAAATTCGACGCCTGAATTATGCCACGTCGCTGCATATTTTCAATTTATTAGAGAGCATACAATGAACAGTTATTTGCCGATACAGACAGAGGGAGTGATGTTGGGAAAACAGCTTGCAACTGGTGCGGATTGTAATCACTTCAGCGCAAACAACTGAATGAGGTGCCGATACGCAAAAATCTACTCGTCCTCTTTCTTTCTGCCTAACCCCCACTGCAACAAGGTTTAGCGGAGAGGAGTTTTCCAAAACATTTCTGAGCCTCATCAAGCAGATAGTCCCAGAACTCTTTCCTCTTGTGACAATTAGTCACCTTTCCACCTACATTGTCACGTAAGTCAAAACTTGAAATAGTATATTTGTTTTCGGCAGGGGAGATGTAAAATAAGAAATACTTAATAGTGTTTTTTTTAAAACTGGATATTTCCATTTATGATAAAAAACTATCAACTTTCTAGTACCGTCTGCCAGTAATTTCCACCGGGTATTGAACGCCAGACTAGGTTCATTTGTCTATCTGTGCTCAGTAGTTTCATTGACCAAACTTTGGTCAATCCAAAAAATGTTCCATTTTTGTACAAAAAAGTATCAATTTTTCATCCACCGTCTGCCAGTACTTTCCACAAAGTATCGGATGGGAAAATAGCTGTGCTCGTTTCTCTATGCCCAGCAGTTTCATTGACGAAAATTTCTCAAGTCCACAATTTTCATTTTAGTACAAAAAAATACCCATTTTTCAAGCACCATCTGCCGGTACTTTCCATCGGCTGTGAGCTGGCAAACGTGCAGTTATGAGTTCAGCAGAGTGAACTCTTTCGCCTTATGTGCTTGAAAATTGTCCGCCTATTACATTTTTTTGGAGCTGGCTCCAGGTCTACCAAGGATGGGAAGTAGCAGAGTTGTGAATTCGGAGAGTAAAACCCAAATCTTCAACTGTGGTATATATTGTAACTATCTACTAATAAGTCAAATTTTGAACCGGATTTTCACCAAACATCAGAACAAGTAGTAAGCAACTTTCAACTTATGAGTCTACGTTTTTAGCCCTCGGTTCCTGGACTGAACAGTGCAATTCGCTTGATCCTATTCCTTCCTTTTGATATTCTTGAGCTTTTTTTCGCAACCATCCAAGAGAGCTGCCAAAGCTTCGATGAATAACAGCACATACAGAAAAATTTAACAAGCTAATAAACAAGCTCTTCTAATATGTGTTGCTAGCCGTGACATCAAATCCAGTGCGCTAACGTGTTCCACTTCCATCCCCGGCAAGAGAAATGACAACTGGGGAGCATAAGTTCGTATTTATCAATCACGAGAAAGAGCCAAGGAGCCTCGAAAATGACAAATAAGCGTCTAGTAGGGTGAAGTCTCTCGAGCATTACACGTCTTCCCTCTGCCGCCGTCAATCGTTAACGTTGCTAGCCCAACCCAACCATCCGTCCGTACATCTGTCAAGGCAGTCCAGTCGATGTTTCGCCAAGTTCACTATTTCGGAGCAGCTCCCAGATCCCAAAAGCATCAATCACTTTTCCCCTTCTTTATTTGGCCTACCATCCACAGTGCTGGAACAGCTGACTTAACACCCATCCCCTGGCTGCAATGAAAGAAATGGAAGTGTAGGACATTCTTCGTCTCAGGAGTAAATTACAGTATAACGGTGTATTTAGTGTGAGTTAAAACTGAATTTCACAAACCACTCTATCGAAATAATAATCTTGCTCTATCTTCTCGATAATAAACGTCTGTGGTACCTGCACTAAGGAATTTGAAGTCATAGAGACACTGTACATATCTCAAGCCTCTCCGTCTTACTTCAGCCAAGCATGTGAATGCCAATGAGTTGAAAACGAAGAGAAAATTGGAAAATATTTAAATATGATACGATTTCAGGAGAACTATCTCCTTTTCAACACACTGAAGTACACTACTTTTCAACAGCAGAATTTTAAAATCTGGACAATTGTGGAAACGCAGAAAGCATACATCATTCCCAATATATATTAACTCATTCATTCTCAATAAAGTTTGGGCTACTTGAGTAAAAACTCTTAACCCGATTTTTTTTTTTCAATTTGTTTCAGTGAGTCTATATTATGCTAGGCGATCTCAGTTGAAAGGTATTTGCATTTCGCTTGAAGTTTTGTAAGGATAGCCCCAAATAAGAGGACGAGAGCACCACAATTAAGCATTCAAAAATTAGAAATTATGCGATTAAAACGGGTTTCTAATAATTTATGCTGAAATGATATTGGCATCTCCAGACAAATTAGGGTGGTATTTCAATAAACTATTTATACGGTGAGAGTATAATAACACTCTTAAGATAATCAGGAGCAACCGTGGAAAATACAAACCACCCTCACTTCACTTACTAGCCTTTCCTGCCCCAAGGACGGCACAGCCGACCGTGGGTAGAAGCCCACAAAGTACCGATTCCATTTGGCTGCGGCCGGAACAGCCTAGAGGGGTTCTGTCTCAGCACCTATGCTTCATCTCCATAAGGATTCCGCACTCTCCATTCATTCACTGAACTTAGGGACTGCTCGATATTTGGCCGCCCCGGGTCGAACGCTGCATTACCTATCCTAACACTAGTACTTAACACATCCACACAATAAATACACTCAGTCTTTTAATACAAACACTCCTGACCGCCCGGAAGTGTGCTACATGATATTCGTCCACTCCCGGAACCGCCCCTACCCTAAATGATTTGAACACATACATCTACACTTACATACTTACTCTCCCTTTAAATACATTCAATCCTTAAATACATTCACACGCTGCGGTTAAGGGTGGGCTAAGTCATATTGACCGACAGCAATAATAGTCGTGGCATAAGTAGGAGCGACTCGATAAATTCTGGATCGTTAGGCACATTCTACGTGAAACGCGTGAAGTTATAATTTACCAAGTTAAGGTGAACTGAGTGAAAAATATATTAGAGTAGCAGCTAAAGCCATCGAAATACTCAAATGTACTTAAGGGTGAGGAAGGTTGTGTGCGGCGTCGCACCAGATATTTATTTGTTTCGTTTTACCTACATATTTGAGACCACGATTCAATTTCCTTATTTCATACCACCTTAAGACATAAAAGTCTGGAGAGTAGCAACATAAAACTTACCGCAACCCATGTAAATTGGACGACCTGCTACATATAAAGGCGTTGTATTTTCGTTCAACGCATTTCTACAGAAACATTTATGGCGAACAAAATATACTGCAAGTTGACAGTACTCCGTGAGTTTGATCGAAATCGTTACAGCCATGTTTCAAAATACTGGAAAACTGGTTTTCCGAGCTATCATGGCTAATATCTCCGTTCAACTGATAGATAGATACAAAAATAGCTGTGGACAACAAAATGTGGGTATAGGCTATTCAAAAACATTATGTGAGTTTCGTGAAAATAATTTTCTTCTTAGGCCTATACCTCCATTCACCGTATTTTCATGGGAGTATTTATATAGAAGAAAGGTTTTGTCTAACCAGTAGAAGATAATCTGGAAATTTAATCACAAATCGCTAGAGCCGTTCTCGAGAAAAACGCGTAAAACCATAGTTTTTGGAACGTTTTCGCCCGAACCCCCCTTTCAATCAATGGAAATAATAATAACCAGCTAGATCGGCAAATCAAACTACAGACATACACACATAGAAGTTGTTAATAAGCAAGAGGCCGGCCCCTGCAGCATCCTCCGAACTCAGACCTGCGGAGGTATTTGGTCGTTTGCCATTCTCCCGGTGGAGAGCTGTTGCCCATGTTATACCGCGCGAAGGTTTGGCCTCCTGAGGAATCCCGTACCCTCTGGGAGGAGTTCTTAATCTGGTTTCCCACCTAACTATTAACTTGGGTGGCAACTTTCAAAAGGACAAATCAACTACGACCACGTTTCTTAGCCATCACCTTCTTCGCGAACTCTGCAAAATGGTGTAGGCTTGCTTTGTAGCAGTCAATGCTGCTAAGTTCGTCTGCCCTCCCAACAACCGTCACTCATTGCTGTAGAATTTACAATGGCGCAGCGCTCTGGAGAACACTCACTTTTGATTGACTGTTAGTTTGCTACCCAGACAGTGGGGCAGTAGCCAATCACGCCTAGATAGATAGCCTTGGACAAGAGGATAGTGTCATGGTAACGCACTCCTGAAGTGGCTGTACTTATTGTTGCTTAAGAGGGTGACCCCTACATATCCCATGAGCGTCTCATCGAGAGCTGTCCATATAAACAATTTAATCAAATTCGTTATAGCCATTTTTGAGAAAAACAAACACAGATACTACCTAGACATCCGGGATCACTGCAGGCTGTTCAGGACCAACAATGACGAGCTCAAGAATACGAACTTGTGGCTAATAATGTTGTTCCGAGACAATCTCATCCTCGAAAACCCCATAGACTGACGTTAAGGGACTTCCTGTCTCTTGTGTTTTCACACTTACCCCTCCACCCTTCAATCCCCGGATATATAATCTGATCACCAATTCATTCCGTTTGAATAGCTCTCTTGTTTATCATCCGTGACTAATCAGACTCTTGCGTAACGTGAGTGAAAAGTGCCGCATCTCCGTTCCCCAGTGACTTTACTCTGACCTTCTCCACTGTCATCTCAACTGTTTGTCTTATCAACCTGTACTTTTCCAAACATTACGGTCCTTCATCATTCACTAACTAATTCTTGTTCATCCCATCCTATCTTGCAAAAACTATGTGGTCCTCTAGGCCGGATTTACTTATTAACTTCCCACAACCAGGTCCGAGGTTAACTGAAGATGGTGAAGACAGTCAAGACACTGCCATAAGTACCAACCCTCTGACTCTCCCACCCGAATCGCCAAATTCATAAAGAAGCACTTTAACTTATGGATGGGCTTTGATTAACCCCTTAACCAAAACCCTGCACCCCAACAAGCACCACAGTCTGGCATGGAGGTGCACAAGCTCCTGTGTGTCACCGTTCCTATATCCGATGATGACATAACTCAATTCCCTCTATGCTGAGTACAGTAGCCTGTGTTGACTCGCTTATGCTATGATCAACATCACAGGCACCGAGCCCAGAAAAAATATCTCTCCTCCGCAATGCAGCTGGCAATGCGACTAAGTTCGTCTGCCCCCCTCCCCAACAACCGTCGCTCACTGTTGTAGAACAAACAGTGGGACAGCCTCCACACTGGAGATGCCAGACGTGCATGATGGAGAGTCTTTGGGACTTCCAGTGGTCTGGCTCAACCCACCTTCTGTAAAGACGTACAAGGATGTTGGAGGTGTCACATCCTTTTGATTAGGACATCCCATCTCGCTACGGATTTCCGTAACACCCATTCGTCGATGGCGACAAGTTTCCGTTCTGTAGTGAGATCCGCATTGAGTTCAGCTCACGGTGAGGGAAGCTCCCGTTTCACTCTCTGCTTGTCAACGCGTGCACTTAATAGCCAAGCAAACTGGTAACTGACCAATGATCACCTGGAGTATTTCTGTTTATACAGTCTTACAGGACATAGTGACAGACAGCAGGGCAGCTCTCTGGGATTGGGTCAATACTCTCTTTTGATTGACTGTTAGTTTGCTACCCCAGACAACAGGGCAGTAGCCAATTACACCTAGATAGATGGCCTTGTACATGAGGATAGTCTCATGGTAACACCCCTACTAGCCTTACTACTTGCACCTAGGGAGGAAAAAACCTTGCAATGGTAGTGCCTGTACGGGATTGGAGGTGTTGGTTGAACCCTGTATCCATTTGTTATATATTCGTGTCCACCCTCCCATGCCGCACCCAAGCTTGAGTATTTCAAGCTACTTGGTCGTCTGGGAACCCCTTCTCAAGGCGGGTTTCCAGTGGATTTTGATGCTGCAGGCCCAGCATAAGTCATTTTCCATTGCAGCTAAGACCTGCTCCACGTTTATCTAGGACTTGTAATGCCAGCCCCAGAGGTTCTTAGAACTCTCCGCTTCCACAAAATTGCAATTCATAAAGTAGCTCAGGCATTGGGGTCACGAGTGCGTTGGTACATCCTTCCGGCCCAATTACACTTTACTTGAGGGTATTAAGTACGTCAGTCCACCATGGGACTTTGATCGCACTATGCTTGTGTTGCCGAAGTACAGAGAGCCCTGCAGAGTGCAGTGCTGTGGTAAGTGCGTCCACTCTGCTGTCCACCTCTTCAAGTGTGGCAGCTTGCACTATTAGGTCGGCGTCTGCAGCACACAGTTCATCTTCCAGTACCCTAGAGAATTGTGGCCAGTCAAAATTTTGTGTGTGTTGTTATCTGCTATGCAAACTCAATAACCATGTAATCACTCGGCGTTGTACTCGGTACAACTCACCAACCCAGCAGTTTGAGTAGGGTGTGAGACACAGTTGTGACCTCTACACACGGCCTTCCTCGCAGCCCATCATAGGTCACCTCAGTCATGGGATCGTTGGCAACAACCAAGGTGTACTTGATGAGCAATTCTATATATGCCTCGCTGCCCAATACAGGATGAGGTATCCCAACAATGGTGATCTGGCATAGTCTTGCTAGAGCATGCTCGAGTGGCAGAAGGCTGTTTTCAACTGGTGTGCCGACTTGTCTGTAAAATGATATTGTAACCAGCTCAAAGCCTCCAGTTTGGATGAGCACAGTTTGGGTGAGTGCGAGCATATCTACAGATGGGTGAATGCTGTCCACTACCGCCTTGGCTCCAGTTCTTGCTCCTTCAGTAAGTGGCACAACGTTGCGAGTCGAATGGGTGGGTGGTTTTGATGAGACAGGAGGGAGGGAGTACTAACGACAAAACGTTAACTTCTGCTATAGTTCCTGAGAGTTCTTTCGATTAGTTGACTTTGGCTTACTATTATTACTGTAATTTCCCTATACGCAGTTGTACACGTCTCATACTCATGAGACGTGTACTCAAATTTTGAGGGAGGGTTGTAAAAAAATGTTCCTGACCGAAAACATAGGGTTATTATTCAGAGTGAATAATAAACCAAAAGCATCGGCTCCTTAGCGTAACGTACAACTCTCGACGTTGACGAGACCTGTCGACGTTGAGAGTTTCATGGCTGATTGCTAGTGAAATGGATAATTGGTGCGACAATTGCGCAGTAACTACGTTGTTTCATATTAAATGTTGTGAAGATGATGAATGTTAAAATAAATTGATGAATCCTAATTCTAGTCTTTATTTCTAACCTTATCCTTCGGGGAAGGGGAAAAGAAACATTTACGATTTAAATTTAAACTATTTATTGATACATTCGAATAATTGAAATATCACTGATACGTTCTTTTATTCTTTTTGTAAATTCAAACTTCATCTTGTAAACGATCAGCTCCCATCCATTGAGTTGCTGTGGCGGTGGTACGTAAACTGCTTGGCTCTTACGGCTGCATCAATATGCTCCAGCAATACGGGCTCTCTTATACTCAAATACTCGGTATATCGCTTGATGCACGGTATTGTGCTAACAAAGTTGTGCCATTCCATTCGATTCAAAATCATGCTACGACCTTTCTAATTTCCACGTGCGGTATAAAGTAGATGGATTTCACTACGACTTTGACGTCATCGGTGACTTGTAAACTTTTAACGTTGGCTATCTTGACGTTTTGAAGCACAAAACTAATTGACTCGACTGCTGTAGTCAGCTGGTTGAACTGGTCGAAACTCAACAGCACAGTTTTCATTCCTTGCTTGAAGAATAGCACTCCAACGTAAAAGCGTTGTTGTGTAAAGAGTCCAATTGTCACAAATTTAGTGTTTATCGGATTGACGTTCTTGTTGCTGCGGTTTGTCCAAAGGGAATTCTAAGATGGACACGTCTTATAGCGATGACTCATCTGATGGTTGATAATTCACCTCTTGGATGTTTGACTATATTTGAATTCACAATATTATCCGTACGATAACTTACGTGGTGATATTGCTCTGATGTATGAAATGTACGCCAAATTTCAAGCATCGTACTACGGGAAGAATCCTCAACCCTTTATGAATCCTACAACTTTTGGAACGTGTCCGATATTTGTGATTGATTGCTCCAAGCAAAATGAAAGCCTCAAGATCTGGCCCGTTGATGTACGTCTAGAGTTTGAAGCAGCCGAGCAATTTCTAGCCGGTACCACTGCATGCTGCTTAATCGTGCACGACTCTCTCGCCGAATACCGCCCATTGTGTGGAACTCTCAGCAGAGTCCACTAGTGTTGCAGTGTATATAAATCCCGCAGATGACTCTAAAACTTCATTAAGTGTCAAGCTATCGAGATGGAAGAACACCTACCAAACAACCAGTTAGCAGAGCTCGAGTATGGAGAGGAGGGAAACATCCAAGAGGTGAATTATCAACCATCAGATGAGTCATCGCTATAAGACGTGTCCATCTTAGAATTCCCTTTGGACAAACCGCTTTGAAACGCTAGGATAACCTATATTGGCTTTCCCAATTGCGAAGATGTTTTGATGGTCCATGATTGACGAGCGGTAGTTGGTTAGGTAAGATGTAGCTCCCAACTCCTATATGGCATTTCGATGGTAATGTCTTGATCCAGCATCTTGAGCAGTGGTAACTTCACGGCCTCCGACACTTTTACGTGAGGAACTCTGGAATACCTGTTGTGGATTATGAGATTGTAATCGTTGAATGTAGCATCAGCTCCTTCTTTATAAATGGAATTTGACGATGTGTTACTGAGAAGAATAATGAGCTCCTGTTTCTAGTTCAGCATGACGCGCTTATAGTGGTTGAAAAAACCCATAAGCATCCGCATTGGGATACAAAAGGAAAATTTCGAACAGGCAAACTCAACACGACTGCTTGCCACTCCTGAATTATGCTCGTAATTTTCATCAACCGGAGTGAGTGAGAGCAAATTGTGAATCGTCGACGTAATTCCGACATTTTTCGTACGATCTATCGTCATTCCACCCAGTTCGTATCGTATTTCATCGATTAGAAACGCAATGGCATTGCTGGCTTGTTTCAGCGTAAGATTCTCAGTTTGTCAATCAGCCTTGGTCAAAACACAATTAACGTGAAGGAAACTTTCGCATGTTAGAGTCAAATCCTCTTGTTGTATGGCGATCCTCACTTCGTCACTTGGGTTGAATGTTGTCGTACTGAGTTACCGAATTGTCGTACTGTGCTTTTGAGTTTACCGCCAACATATCGATTAACTTGTAGACCGAGAGATTGTAGAAATGATCGATTAGCAGCTGTTAATGGTCTCAACGCTGACGTCTGTCTGGTCGGTTCGAGTCGATGAGAGGGCAATATAAAGGTTTGATTTTCATTAAATACGAGACCCATCTCTCAAATGAAAGCGTACGTTGACAGTCTCACCTCTCAAACTTATGGCTCTGCCGTCTTAATCAAGAAGCCGTTTTTGAGTAAAAATTTGGTGTTTTGATCACTATAGTTAACTTTCGGTGGATTTTGCTCATACCCTTATTTTTGCGTCCCATGGTAACCTGCGGGCAAGATATCAAGTTTGAGCTGATTTGATACGGCAATTTTCTCTCAAAATCGTTCACAGACGCACATAAACACACACAGGTCTGTTACCTTATTTGATGATAGTTCCTAAACCCTCAACGAGGATTATATCAGTGATGGAAGTTGCGGTTTCGCTAATAAGCAGGAGGCCGGCCTCTGCAGCATCACCGAACTCAGACCTGCGAAGGTACGGTAGTTGGTCGTTAGCCAGTCTCCCGGTAGAGAGCTGTTGCCCGTGTGTTACTGCGCGGAGGTGACAACCTGAGGAATCCCGTACCATCGGGTAGGAGTTCTTAATCTGGTTTCCCACCTGATCTAACTATGTACATGAGTGGCAAGTTTCAAAAGGACAGATCAACGATGACCACGTTTATTAGCCATCACCTTCTTCGCGAACCTTGCAAAATGGTTATAGGCTTGCTTTGTAGCAGTCAATGCTGCTAAGTTCGTTTGCCTTCCCAATAACCATCGCTCACTGTTGTAGAAACTACAGTGGAGCAGCACGTGGTTTCTTGTTTCCTCCGCACTGGAGGCACAAACGTGCATAAGGGAGAGTCTTTCAGAGAAAAGAAGTGGAGCCGCGCATTGAAGTCACCATGTCCCGTGAGAAACTGGCTCGTCCAGTGGTCTGGCTCAACCCATTTTCCAGAAAGACGTTCACGGATGTTGGGGAACAACTCGTACGTTCCCATCTCGCTTGCCATTTCTCTAGTGCCCAATCGTCGATAGCGGCAAGTTTCTGTTCTGTGGTGAGATCCGCATGGAGTTCAGCCCAAAGCGGGGGAAGCTCCTGTTTCACTCTCCACTTGTCAACCATGCACTCAACGGCCAAATCAACTGGTAACTGACCAGTGATCACATGGAGTGCTTCTGTTGATACAGTCTTGAAGGCCTTGGTGATCCACAGGAGCGCAGCTCTCTGGGATTGGGCCAATACTCTCTTTGGATTGACTGTTAGTTTGCTACCCCAGACAACGGGCCAGTAGCCAATCACCCCTAGATAGATGGCCTTATACATGAGGATAGTATCATGGTAACATACGCCCCAAGTGGCCTTTGTAATTGCACACAGTGAGGCAAACCTTGCAATGGTAGTGCCTTTAAGGGACTGGAGGTGTTGGTTGAAACCCCACCTCTCACATACGTTCACTCCTAAATACTTGACGTGCTTTTCAAGAAGTAGCCTGTGGCCGCCAAAGCGTAATGAGGGTGGATTATTCACTTTACCTTTCAAGAGGATTAGCTGGTTTTTTTCCCTCAGCTACCTGCATCTTGACATGCTCGCACCATTGGGTGATGGTGTGGAGCACGTGGTGGGTTTTTTCTCCGATTTGGCGGACTGACTCAGCAAAGATCAGCACCGTCAAGTCATCCACATAGGCGTATGACTCGCAGTCGTATGGAGGGTATCCATATTAATGGAGTGCTCGTGTTGTTTGAGGATCTCCACAGTGGTACTTCAGTGGTATGCGCAGAATAAGGACCACAAGAAGCTCTTTACATCGTTGGGATTTTTAATATTTATTAACCCTCTCAAGCTGTTGGCCAATTTCTTGGGAGTTGGTATGTGTCAAGATTTTTTGCTCGATGTACTGATGGGAAGAGACATGACCTGAGGTGGGTTGAAACTATGGTTTTGTAGCAAATCAGCTCGACAAACCGGTTTTAGGCGGTAGTTGCAGTAAAATTGCATATTTGTAATCAGGCAATAGTCACTATTCCCCTCCGAACTCGTTAAAAGTCGGTTTCCATGTTGCCGATTTTTAAATTTGGTTATTCTAATTGAAATCACCTCATTTTCATAATTCACATTGCTCTCCCCAATGGTGTCCAAATCAATTATTTTTACTGGGTACTAGATTCCAGTCATGTTAACTGATGATTCGTGCCGTTTAAGAAAACTTTTACGTTCGTGATTTTTACCGGGGTTCTAAGCCAACGAAATGCAACATAAAAAGCACTTTTCATTCGTGTTTTTCACATTGACAATTTCCAGCTGAGGTTTGGCGAAATTCAACGGAGTGGGGATGAACGAAGAAGCGTACAACGGTTGATATTTCAACATGTACAAGTCAATTTGCCCATTGTACTCCAATTTCCAACCGCTTCCGTCTTGAACAAATTTCGCCATACTTTCGAGAATTTTATTGGTGGCTTCATTGCACTGCACCGTACAATCATCACCACTGAGTAATGGACGAATTTTTCTGTGAAATGTCGGAGTAGAATAGATTTCCTCATTATTTACAGTCTTGCTAAACTTAACCAACACTGAAACGTACCACTTTAGTCCACCCAATGTACCGAGATGTAGAGTCAATTTCCTACATATTTCTTCTTTATATTTCGATATCGCCTATAGTCTCACCAACTGCGAACTTTTCAACAATTTTGTCGTGCGACACAGTCACTAAATTACCGTTGATAGCGCTAAACTCACTCATGTTGAAGGTTATTCTCGAGTAATATTCAAACGAGAACTAAAATGGTCTCAGTTTATATAGAGTTGGCGTTGTGATCACGTGGTGGTAGCCTGGTGCGATGAATTCCGATCCAACTGCACAATAGAAGAGTCGAAACACATTTAGAGATAATTATTGCGTCAATATTAAATTCCATATAGAACGCCTGGGGCTATACAATCATGTGAACACGTCATGCTATTGCATCATATTTAGAAACCTCTCACCTATTAAACATTTCTGAGAATACTACGCAGTAGCCTGAGTCAGCTGCTATTACGTCATATCGATGAGTCATGCCTTTGAATGATCATGTGAACATGTGTTGTATAAACACGCCTCTAGCATCCCACAAGGATGATGTCACGCCTGTCCCTCTTATCCCACCAATTTACATTATTCTTGAATGGATCATTGGTGGCCCAGTGGATACAGTGCTCAACTAAAGTACATGAGGTGCTACGTTCAATCCCAGGGAAAGAACTTCTTTTTAAAAAGTGACGTCATCCAAATGCTCGGGAATTTGAGTTGGAGAGAGAGGGTACTCTTACTAAGATACACTCACCTTGCGGCTCGTGGGAGGAGGCTGGATGGAAGGGGAAAAGGTAAGTACTGTAAGGGGGGGTATAATATACACATATTAGAATGAATAGAGAGGGTAATAAAGGTCTTACTATAACGTGACTGGGAGGGGCAAACGGGATGAGTGGAATTCTACCTCAGGAAACTGTGGCAGGGGGGGGGGGGGGGCGTACTTCAGTAAAATTGGTTGGAAAATGTGGTGGAGGGGGTAAATGGGTGGGGTGGAGGGGATAAAAAATGACGTACTACAACGTGATTGGTCGGGGGGGCGTGCCCAAAAACCTCGTACTATAGTACGAGGCGTGGTTTTCTTCCCCCACTCCAAATTGAGCCGAAATTCTCATTTCCCGTTTCACCATTTCCCCCCTACTGATGTACATATTTATTTGTGTTTTTTCTTCTTGTTTTCGTGTTTATTTCGTTCTGAAAAGTACTTCTTGTTCCCCATTGAATCTTCAGTTATTTTTCGACCGCTAGCGGTCATTTAGCTTTTTTCGTTATTGCTTTGCTCCCGTATTTGCATTCAGTCCTTCCTTTATTCAGTTATATTGTAACTGCGGCTCTGGTCACCCCCGTGTGCTCAATCGTTCCCAGTGTCTGCTAAAATAATTTGAATTTTCAGCAGGGAAACCCCACAATTTTTCATTCAGCGTTCGGAACCCGGTGTCGTGCTGTCCCCAATAGAAGATTTTAGTCTGTCTTCGGATAATAGGTGGCTCTGAAGAATAAAACATCAGTCTGAGGGCCCCCTGACAACGAGTAGACGCCACATCGAAAAGGTAGGAGGTGTTTTTCCTTTCCTTGGACTTCCTTCCCCCGAATGCAACCACGACACCAGCCGATTTAATACAGTTCATTTCGAACAATCCAACACCCAGCAGAATAGGCGACGAATATTACAGCATTATTCCTAAAGTCGAATTCTACGTCAAATCTTCCTACGGAGTACATAGCCCGCAAGAAACCTGTAAATTAGATGAATTGCCCTTATGTCCAGCACAGCTCATAACCGAAGCAGACTTCATCCATCTAGTTTTATCAAATACTTAGAAATAATTGGTCATTATAAATTTGTAAAAGTTGAAGTTAACGACAATTTTGTAAACTTGTAACAGATATTAATGAGATCTTTTTAGTATTTCCCCTCAGCGACATTAACGATCGTCAAAATTAAAACTTTAGAGGGAATCTACTTAGCTAAACCTGGGCAGCGCCGTTTGATTTATAAAAATAACTCATAGTTTGAATAAGACCGTGTTTGGAAACCTAATTATGATGAACGATGTAAATCATCAATTTAATAATGTTCATCATCCCAACGAAGAAAGAAATTGATTTAAAAGATCTTGTTTTAACTTCAGCCACATCCAGGAATGCTGATTTTGTAAAAGAAAATTCATTTTAGAGTTTACCACGCCAAGCGTTTGAACAATTGCATTGTATATGATGTGTTTTATTCTTATTATAATAATTATTACAAGATTTACCAGCAAAAATGCAATACCATCACCAGCTAATTTGTAAATACTATCGCTCCTATTGTTATTGTTGGGCGCACAAAAGGGGGAAGCTTGAGAACGAAATAAAAGCGAACTCGGTGAGCGCCAGAGAAGACTGTATTGGACACGTAACACGTAAAATAGCCGAAAGAATATGCGGAAAGTTACCAGAGGACACAGTTGTGAACGCGGACGAGAGCATATCACAAATTTTGAGTTCCAGAGTTGAGTGGTGGGAAGCGGAACGGGGGGAAGGGGGAGTAAAACCAACGGAATATATTGGAGGAAAGAAGAGGGAAAAATGCGTAGCTGGGCTTGCAAATAGGACTAATCCCTTTGTGGGCATGAGAAGTGTACGCGCGGCTAGCACCTCAAAGGAAGAGTCAGGAGCCCCAACTGGGAAACTCCAAGACTGAATCGGTCGAAAATTGACCAAATGGCGAATAGTTATATCATTCTACTTATCGGAGTTTACATGACTTTTTTGTTTGTATTATCATTGGTTTTATACGGGTTTATTGAAATTTCTAAGCTATGATTGCATGATTGTTTTCCATCTAAGGGGGGAGGAGTAACGCTATGTACAATATGCGGCAAAGCGTTACAAGAAGCCACCTACGAGGAGTTGTAAACACATGACTCATAGTCAGCTATGCAGACGCATAAGGTAAGCCGCTGCGTTGGCTATGTGATCCTATATCAACCCCCACCCGAGCTGAGCTCGGTGTGTTCTCATTCGGCAGTCTTGCTGGCCGTATCTGTGCTCGTCAAATCACTGTTCATTGCAAGTTTAATTCCTGTGTAAAATAAATCAGTACTTCCTATAATTTCGTCAACGAACGGAAGGGGGTCATGCTTCCTATAATTTCGTCAACGAACGGAAGGGGGTCATGCGATGGATACCAATTTGCTAAAAGCTTCTCCGTACATCCGTCCATTAGCCAAAAGATTAGCTGTTCACCAATCATAGAGTGAGAACATGTGTGAATAGAAGACGAACAGCGCACATAAAACTAAACTGAAACTAAATTCATGTTGTTCAGTGACACTACATTTGCATACCCTTGTGATTTGATGCTAAATAACTGCCAACGGAAGTAGTGTCGGCAGAGATAGCCGTCAACATCCTACCTCGCTTGGTAAATAACAATTATGTAAGCGTAGTGGTAAACAAAACAGAAATCCCGCACAGTAACAGTTCAGCTTGGCTATTCCCATGTAACAGTGGGCGTTGCCTTGGAATGGAAGCGAACGCTGTCTTTCCTGCGACTGGTAACAACAAAGTGGAAACTAATCCTACAAGAATCCGTTTCGCTTAACATGTGCCGACGCCTCAGGGGGGATTACTGAAGGAACTGGAAGGATTTGACATATCCCAAACGTTCTTTTATCTCAAAGACTCCATCCCGCACGCGTTGCCCTTCCAGTGCAGAGGAAACAAGAAACCACGTACTTTGAACCTTGCCACCCAAGTAAATAATTAGATCAGGAGGGAAATCAGATTAAGAACTCCTCCTAGATGGCATGGATTCCGTCTCCGTAATTCCGATAAGAAAACCGACCAGTTACCAACATGAACGAGTGACCTGAAATACGAAATGAACAACAGCGGAACGGCGAATGAAGGGGAGACGAAATAAATAAACGGGAATTTTCCAGTTTAGGAACGTATTTAGACTGATAAGAGATTCTGAGGTCTCCCATTGTGCGCGGTTGAGAGGGGAGTATTAACTCACAAATTGAAGGGCAGAAGGAAAAGAAGATAAGCAAAATGGCTTCCTTCCTCTTTTACTCTACACCCTGGAACCTCAAGTTGTTAGTACGGTCTGGTAAGTACGAAAGATAAATAGTTTCAGCTTTGAAACACCACCACCCTCTCCATGGCCCTCCTTCCAACCAGCCGATTCTCCATCTTCGCCACTTTTCCATCTCACGCAAAAGGTAGAATCGCCGTTCCCCTCCCATCACCTATCCACCCTTCTTCGTCCTCACTGATTGCCTCCTTGTTAAAGCACACCGACCCTTCTCGTCCTGAATTAGTCTCGTTTCTCTTCCAACTGGAGTCCAAAACGCTGCGGAAGACAAATGCATCAACGGATCAGTGCCTCTCGTAACGAGACCTCCTGAGGCTCCGCAGACCTCTCAATCTCTTCAAGCTCACCTCAAAACCTCGGAATTAAATTGTTCGACAAATTGACTTACTGACAAACGCAAAAGAGAAGGCCGTGTTATGAACAGCCCGAAATCATACGTAACTACTCCAAGCAATCAAAAGCGTATGGGTCGACCTTAACGTTCCACCGTGTGTACCGATCTTCCTGCCAAGGTTTATCTTCTAATAGACAACTAATTTTATGATTTAGCAATTTACTCTCTAAATCAAAGTATTTAGTTCTTGTTACAAATCCAATCCATTTTTCACTCAGTACGTTTTGACGTGGCGAAACACACATTTTGCATAGCAAGCGGTAGAGTTCCGGAATTTATTGTGGTGTTCGTACTCGATCGTTAGTGAGCTATTAGTTTTAGACTGCCAATAAACCGTTTTTGAAAAGGATAGCATTCACGGTTTCAGATTATCGGTCAGATTTGAAACGCAGGTGATTGGAATTCCGGTTTTGGTTTATTATTCATTCTGAATAATAACCCTATGTTTTCGGTCATAACATTTTTTACAACCCCCCCCCTCCTCAAAATTTGATACTTTACGTTTCAAGACATGAAGATTCCAAATCTGCAATGTCCGTCCGCCGTCCCTCGTCCGGGCCGTTTTGTGCCATTAACGTAGTTTAAAATATCTGGTGCGTTGCAACACACAACTTTCCTTAGCTCTACGTCAATTCACTTTGTACATAGCTAATTCTACTTAATCAATTCATTTATCAGTCAGTTCATTTGAACTTGGTCAAACAACGTTTTACGGCAGCAGAAAGCGGTAGCGCTTACAGTTCCGGAATTTATTGTGCTGCTCGTACTCATTGCGGGACCATTATTGAGCAATTGGTACACAGATAACTAATGTGGCTGTAAACACGATTTTTTAAAAAAAGGATAGTAATTACTTTTGCGCGAAAAAAGCTTTTGGTCGAAAATTTTGATAATTTATTGTGCTGCTCTCGTCATTTTCCCACGAATGAGAATTTTATGGTATAATTGCCTTATTGAGAGTTATCAATATAAAAAATGAAATTAAAATCGTTAGAGCCGTTTTTGAGAAAAAAAATTTGGTGTTTTGATCACTATGCCGACTATAGTTAACTTTCGATGGATTTTGCCCATACCCTCATTATTGCGTCCCATGGTAACCTGTAGGCTAGACATCAAGTTTCAGCTGATTTGGTACGGTGGTTTTCTCTAAAAACTGCGCTAAAATCGATTTCGTCGAAAGTTTCGGTAATTTATTGTGCTGCTCTAGTCATTTTCCCACGAATGGAAATTTTATGGTATAATTGCCTTATTAAGAGCTATCAATATAAGAAATTTAATCAAAATCGTTGGAGTAGTTTTTGAGAAAAAAAATATTTGGTGTCTTGATCACTATGATAACTATAGTTAAATTTCGGTGAATTTTGTTCATACCCTTATTTTGGCGTCCCATTATGACCTGCAGGCGAGATATGAAGTTTGAGCTGATTTGGTACGGTGGTTTTCTCTAAAAATCGTTCACAGACACACATACACAGATCTGTTTCTTTATTTGATGACTGTACCTAAACCCTCGACGAGGGTTATATCAGTCATAGAAGTTGCGGTTTCGCTAATATGCAAGAGGCCGGCCCCTGCAGCATCCACCGAACTCAGACCTGTGGAGGTACGGCAGGTATTTGGTCGTTAGCCAGTCTCACCGTAGAGAGCTGTTGCCCGTGTGTTACCGCGCGGAGGTGACCACCTGAGGAATCCCGTACCATCTGGGAGTAGTTCTTAATCTGGTTCCCTACCTGATCTTACTGTTTACTTGGGTGGCAAGTTTCAAAGGACTGATCAACTATAACCACGTTTCTTAGCCATTACCTTCTTTGCGAACTTTGCAAAATGGTTATAGGCTTCCTTTGTAGCAGTCAAAGCTGCTAAGTTCGTTTGCCCTCCCAACAACCGTCGCTCACTGTTGTAGAAACTACAGTGGAGCAGCACATGGTTTCTTGTTTCCTCCGCACTGGAGGCACAAGACGTGCATAATGGAGAGTCTTTCAGAGAAAAGAAGTGGAGCCGCGCATTGAAGTCACCATGTCCCGTGAGGAACTGGCTCGTCCAGTGGTCTGGCTCAACCCATTTTCTAGAAAGACGTTCACGGATGTTGGGGAAGAACTCATACGTATCACGTCCCTTTGACGAGGATTCCCATCTCGCTTGCCATTTCTCTAGAGCCCATTCATCGATGGCTGCAAGTTTCTGTTCTGTGGTGAGATCCGCACGGAGTTCAGCCCAAAGCGGGGGAAGCTCCCGTTTCACTCTCCACTTGTCAATCATGCACTCAACAGCCAAATCAACTGGTAACTGACCAGTGATCACCTGGAGTGCTTCCGTTGATACAGTCTTGTAGGCCTTGGTGATCCACAGGAGCGCAGCTCTCTGTGATTGGGCCAATACTCTCTTTTGATTGACTGTTAGTTTGCTACCCCAGACAACGGGGCAGTAGCCAATCACACCTAAATAGATGGCCTTATACATGAGGATGGTGTCATGGTAACACACACCCCAAGTGGCCTTAGTAATGCCACGCAGTGAGGCAAACCTTGCAATGGTAGTGCCTTTAAGGGACTGGAGGCGTTGGTTGAAACCCCACCTCTCACCAATATTCACTCCTAAATACTTGACGTGCTTTTCAAGAAGGAGCCTGTGGCCGCCAAAGCGTATTGTGAGTGGATTATTCACTTTCCCCTTCAAGAGGATTAGCTGGGTCTTTTCCTCAGCCACCTCTTGACATGCTCGCACCATTGGGTTTCGGTTAGGAGCACGTGGTGGGTTTTTTCTTCAATTTGGCGGACTGACTCTGCAAAGATCAGCACAGTCAAGTCATCCACATAGGCGTACGGCTCGCAGTCAGTCTCCATGAGTTTCCTGAGAAGTCCTTCGAAGAAGGCATTCCAGAGTGCTGGTCCTAGGACTGAGCCCTGTGGGCACCCCTTCTCAATCTTTCTCCGGACGGAGACGTGCCTACTTTCGATCGTAGCAGTTCTGTCTGTCAGGTAGCTTCTGACGAGCGAGTACAGGTTGCGGGGGATTCCCCTACCTTTGAGTTCATTAAGGAGCGCTGGCCACCAAAGGTTGTCAAACGCCCCCCTGAAGTCAACCAGAACTGCTACGACGTACTTAGCCGGTGCCAGCAGGGAAACACGCCGAATCTCGACAATGACATCCTGCGTGGACCTTCCTTTGGTACACCCCTATTGCCTGCCTGTGAGGTTGCGGCCAGAGACTCCTTCGAGGGACTGCAACATCAAGATTTCTAGTGTTTTGCCTAATATGGAAAGAAGGCTGAGTGGTCTCCATGATCGCGGGTCCGACTGATTGCGGTCGCCTCCCTTTTGAAGAGCGACGACACGCGCAGACTTCCACTGAGTGGGGAACTGTCCAACCTGCAGACTGTCATTGAATAAATTAAGGAGACCGCTGGAGATTGTCCGCTCAGCCTTCCTTAGCATATTGCTTTCTATTTTATCTGGCCCAGGGGATTTGTTGGGCTTCAAAGTCGCAAGGGCCCTGCCGAGGTCGCCTGTTGTCCACAATGGGATGTCGGGCTCGTTCGGAGGGTCCATGATCAGCTCCCTTGCTGCCCTCTGGGCTTCAGTGTCTCGAGCCACTTGGTCATCTGGGAACGCCTTCTCAAGGAGGGTTTCCAGTGAGCTTTCGATGCTGCAGGCCCAGCCTGACTCATTTTGCATCGCAGCTAAGACCTGCTCTACGTTAGCTTTTCCTATGGAGGACTTGTAGTGTCTGCCCCAGGGGTTCTCAGAGCTCTCCGCTTCCACAAAATTTCGCCAGCCTTGCCGTTTGGCTCGTTTGATGGCGCGGTGGAAGGCCTTCTTCTCTTGGATGAAGGCAGTTCGGAGTGTTGCTCTGGCATCAGGGTCACGAGTGTTTTGGTACATCCTTCTGGCTCTATTTACACTATGCTTGAGGGGATTAAGTTCCTCAGTCCACCATGGGACTTTGATCGCCCTGTGCTTCTGTTGGCCAAGTACAGAGAGCCCAGCAGAGTGCAGTGCTGTGGTAAATATGTCCACTTTGCTGTCCACCTCTTCAGGTGTGTATGCTTGCGCTATTAGGTCGGTGTCTGCGGCACGCAGTTCACCTTCCAGTACCCTACAGATTTGTGGCCAGTCAGCATTTTTTGTGCGGAATCGCTTTTCACGCGTGACTTTGCAGAGGATGTTGTCATCCGTGATGGCAAAGTCAATAACCATGTGATCGCTCTGCGTTGCACCTGGTACGACTCGCCAACCCTGCAATTTGAGTAGCAGGGTGTGAGACAAGGCTGTGACGTCTATACACCACCTTCCTCCCGGACCATCATAGGTCGCCTCAGTCATGGGGTCGTTGGCAACAACCAAGTTGTACCTGGTGAGCAGCTCTATATACGCCTCGCCCGCCCCATCAAGGGTTGGGGATCCCCACAATGGTGATCTGGCGTTTGCATCAGCACAGACCATGCAGGGTCGTCCTGATAGGCCTGCTAGAGCCCGCTCAAGTGGTTGGAGGCTGTTGGCAACTGGTGCGCCGAATTGCCTGTAGAATGATATTACAACCAGCTCGAAGCCACCGGCTCGGATGAGCACGGCGGCCAAGTGCTGGCTGTTCAGGTGAGTGAGTGCGAGCATGTCAATGGACGGGTCGATGCAGGCTACTGCTGCCTTGGCTCCCGTTCTCGCTCCAGCCACCACTCGTGCTTGCGATCCCAGACCAAGAGTTTTGGATCCTATGTATGGTTCCTGTATGGCGAGAACACTGCAGCGTTTCTTGAGTGCATTTTGCAGCAACTCAGCCATAACTGGGCAACTCTTATTTGTGTTGTGCTGAAGGATTCGAACTGTTTTTGACCTATTCATAATCCACTCGTGACTCCTGGAGGGCAATCGCTCGCTGACGAATGGTACAGCGTGCGTCTCGTGTAGAGTGTGAGACCTGTTGGACTTTGCGTTCGACGCAATTGGCACACTTGAGCGGAGCATCACGCTTGCATTCCTTACTCAGATGTGGCAAGGCGCACCAGGCACACACAACGGGTCTTGTACAGGCCACTGCCAGGTGGCCATAGCGCTGGCATTTGTAGCACTGGGTGGGGGCTTGGTACTTGCGAATGGAGCACCGCTGCCAGGCTATTTGGAGGTGCCTTGCCCTCTCTAGTTTTGTGTACAGGCTGGGTGATACCTCGATCACCCAATCCTTTTGTCTGCCACGCTTTTTCGTGAAAAGGGGCCTCACGTCCTGCGGCTGCAAGCCTAACGCAGGGTTGTGCTCAACAACTTGATGGGCCAAGTCCTCTTTTTGTAGGTCAGTCCGCACGTCGCACAGCAGCAGGCGTGGGAAGCTACCCAGGGGGGCTGATACTTGTAGCTTCAACCCCTTTTTCGTGGTGATATGGCTCGTAAGCGCCTTGGCCATTTCTGGCGTTTCCGTTACAATGACGGCGCCACCTCCTACTGCGGTGCGGATGTCTAGCACTCGGACGCTTAGAGCTTGGAGGTCCGTAGCAGGGACACCCCGCATCAGTGCTTCCATTGTATCAGGGTTGGAGGGACCAGCCTCTCCTTCCTCACATGTCCGCCTAACCACTACCACGTTTTGTCGTGGGTTTTTAGGGGGGAGTTTGGCAAGCGGTGGAGGCTTTTTACTTTTGTTTTTATTTTTATTTTTGCCCTTGTTTTTGGGCTGAGGCGTAGGCGGGGCGCTGGCCTCGGCCTGCACGTCCTGCTTAGTTGGGGCCTTTGTCTGCTTCCCCCTGCGCTTCCTGGCCCCGGCAGACTGTCATTTAGCCTCGTCACCATGAGGGAGGGAGGAGGGCTCAGTAGCAGCTACTGCCGCATATGAGGGGCCTGGGGTACTACCCTGGCTCGTTGAAGCTCCTTGAGTTTGGGGGGCTGGTGGCACTGGCTGCTGGGCAATTGCCCTACGCAGCTCTTCCCTCACGACAGCCGCCACAGTTTCCCGCAGAGGGTGAGTGGCAGGGGCGATGTCGTTGGGGGGGCATTAGCTTTTATAGCCAGCTTCGAAATTTCGAAGAGGCAACTAGTGACGAGGTCCCGCATAGGTCCTGTCGCGTTGACCCTCATCCGTGCCAGCTGGCCGTGGATGATTTGGACATATGCACAAATCTGCTCCATGTCCGACAGATTAGGGTCAACAGAATGTCGAGTGCTTGTAGTAGCCGGGTTGCCCGGGCTACTAGGGGGAGATGAACGCGGTTTGCCCGGTTCTTTCCGCCCTTGTTTGTTTGGACGACGAGTAGGTTGCTCATCGTCCGAAGAGGGAGGGGTCGAGCTTGGCGAGCCCGAGGAAGAGGCGCAGGTGGCGTTTTTATTACCTGCAATTGTGTTATTTGACTTTGTCATGTTATTTTTACTAATATGGGGGGGGAGAAAAAAGAAGCAGACTGGTGTAGTGTATCCTTGTGAGTTCATTTGGTGTGTGTGTTAGTGGTATGAGCAAGAGGTGCCGAGGCAGTGTCCTGGAAGCTCCCCCTCAGGCATATTGATTCTAGCCCCTTTCGCTGGTCCGTTGAGGGTCAAAGGGAGGCCCCCACATGCGCCGCAGCTGCCAGTCCGGCCACCCACCGGGACTAAGACGCATGAGGGATTTTTCGGCTGCTGCTCAGAGTCAGCCCTCGGCCACTAGTGATGTGGTGAGCGGGACACACGCTATCAGCCGCCCCAGGAACGCTCAAACCTGGTTTTCCCCCTGCTCATTCCGAAGGCCGCACCTATATAGGGGATCGCTCAAAGGTGTTAGTGAGCTACTTCCAGGACTGTCTTTCGCTCATTGTGAGTGTTTTAAGTGAATGTGTTCTGCCACGCAAGCCGTTGCAGTGTATTTGTATCTGGAATATGTTGTGTATGTCAGTGTCGTGAGCTTTAAGCCCCTTTAAGGCCGGATTTAACCACCACGCAGAGGATACGGCAGGAGAATTCTGTCCCCCTTCCTGCGGGGGGTGTGTTCTGCGATCCCAGCTAAAGGTAGTGTGTCATGTATGTGAATGAAGTGTAAGTTGTGTCCCTTTTAGTCCGGCTTATACGAACACGCAGGGAGTACGGCAGTGGAATTCTGGACCCCCAACTGCTGGGTGAGCACAGTGTGGCGACAGAGTACACTGTGACACCCAGCCACAGTTAAGCCTCGTTGGACGTAACCCTGCGGGGACCTCATAGAGGTGAGGTTGTCTTTCAAGCTGGGCCCACCCGGCTGTCCCTTTTAGTCGGCTCATACGACACGCAGGGAATACGTCAGCGGTATTCTGGACCCCCGACTGCAGGGTGAAGACACACATACACACACACACACACACACAGACCATTTTCCCAAATAGTGTTTTTCGGACTCAGGGGGGTCTGAAACGTTAAGATCTGAAGAGAACTCAAAATTTTTTTTTTCAGCCGATTACATAACTTTTCTTTCTACTTCGTAGAGCAAGGAAAGTAAAAATCCGTTCTTCCGCACAAAAATCCCATTTGGGATCGGACGAAGCCCATGATTGTTATGGACAAAAAATGGTTTAAAAAAATTAAAAAAACCCAGTATAATCGCAAATACGCCGTGTTTTGTATCGTTTTCAAGGTATTTTTACATCCTGGGTCGAATGGAATGAGTATCAGACGTGTACAACTGCGTATAGGGAAATTACAGTAATTATTAGAGTCAACTAATTGAAAGAACTCGCGGGAACTACAGCGGACGTCAACATTTCGTGTAGCACTCCCTCCCTCCCGTCTCATCGCCTGCTTGATTATCAATGTCGTGCCAATTGCCGAGAGTCCTCTGGACGCAGTTCCCCCAATTTCCCCGACTCTTTTTCCCAGATGGGGCGGAGGAAGGTTAGGGTATAGGTGGTTTACTGTACTACCAACCTGATTTTGCTGAGAATGCAAGAATCATATGATACGGGGAAAATATCGGGGGTGCGACACATCACACAACGTTCCTTAGGTCTACATAAACTCACTGGTTTTCATGGATTTTGCTACTAGCCCAATTTATTATTCATTCAGTTCATTTAAACTTGGTAAAACACCACGGTGGCAGAAAGCAGTAGCGCTTCGGTTCCGGAAATTATTGTGCTGCTCATACTCACGCCCTGACTATTATTGAGCAATTGGTATACAGACAATTAATGAGGCCGTAAACACGATTTTTTCGAAAAGGATAATATTCGCTTTTCGAAAGTTAACACGTGAAATCGTTTAGAAATGGTAGTAAGCGAAACAGCGGTGGTTGACATTCCGGAATTCCTGTTGTAGCCACTATATATCTTATGGACGTATAGGTGCTTCATTAGACTACCACCTGAATTTTTCATAAGATTCTAGTAACGTTTGAGCGGTTAATGAGGAAAAAACTGTGCTAAAATCGAGTCATTTGAAGCATTTGCAGCTGACCTTCATTGTTCTGTTGATGGACAGGAATTCAGGCAGTGTCCCGACTCCGCTCTAGGACGACCATAGGAGTGGGTTTCCGACGGCAACTAAGAGAGAGATTACCGCCACATTCATGCCTTTCGCGGGGCGTCACGGCCTATGGGGACGAGATGTACAAGAGGCCGGGATCCTATTGTTGTTGATGCTCGCTGTCCTGCTTGTGATAACGCATTCGAGTCGCAGTCATGGGCCGCAGGTGTGCCTGCGTACTACTACCGATATAACCTTTTAATTGATAAAAAGATTCCTCTCTGAAGGTTCAGGAAAGGTCAACATGAGAAGAAAACAGTCCTGTGCACTCGAGGTTCGCATGCAGGTATTGTCATCTTAAGGCTGGGAAAAGAAGATTACGACAGATTTTGTTTTCAAGACCTGAATTTTCTCCCGTGGCTAATTTACGAGTACAACCGAGCTGAACTGCAAATATTAATTTTATTATCCCATGAAATTATATAGTATTCCTACGCAGGCCATTATTTTATTTTCAACGAAAAATTGTGTCTGGTAATTTCAATTAGATAAACATCTGGAGAACGCCTGTAATACGGTACACACGGAATAACTGTTAGAACCGATTTCATTGATACAAATAACTACTGCCTAGAGACCCGTGGTTCACCGTCTAAAGATAAAATTTAAACAGCAGCAAAATCAGGATCTCGCCAACCAAATCGTTCGATACTACATTTTGTAGGACACCTTATTATTGTGTGATAGAAATATTCAAGCTTGCCAAGCTTCTTTATTGTACGGTCTATAGGCATGTTACTACTCCAGACAGAAGGTATAATTACTGAGACAGGATAAAGAAAACGGTCAACTCCAGGAAGCGGAGCGGAATAATCCGTGACGGGTCCCAAACGGCAGGCAACAGACGAGCAACTGTTCATCGGGAAGGTTTTGCAGGACACGTTTTCGATTTTTAAACTGCCCAAGAGAGGAAGAAACTGGTGAAATGGCGTTCCCCAAAGAGCAAGAGATCAAGAACAGATGAGGCAGCGGGGATCAACGAACAGATTCAGGGACATTACAGGAGCAAGCGGCGGCAGTACAAGGAGCTGGCTCTTCCAGGAAACGCCGAATCTCAAAAAGACGAACTGAGGAACGATGCCGCCAAAAGGTCATACCAAAAGGGAGTTGCTCGCATAGCCCAAAACATTCCAGAAGTAGTTTGGAAGGCGGAGCACGTAGCTCCCCCAACTGAAAACCCGCTTCTATCAATTAGCATTAGAGGAGATCAGAGTGGTAGCGAAGCGAGGGGTCCGGAGATCCCCAGATCCTGACGATTTATGATTTCCCTTCAGTTGAAACCCGACTGACATGTTTCTCCGCCGTCAGAACGAAATCAAAACCTTTTGTCGTCTAAGACTCGCAACTTCATTCTTCTCATTAAAGTATAAACGAGACAATCCACACGGTCGCGACTATCCAGGACCCGATTGCGATTCAGGAATAATGAGACGACTGAGAGACACAACTAGGCGAACGAACATTAGAAGTTCACATCTCACCTCTAACAGCAATGCAACTAACCAACCAGTGGCCAACTAACGAAAGCAATGAATTCATTAAACATTTGATCTTAATTATTAATTAAGGACCATTTTAACGGAAGATTATTATTCAATTCTACGCAGTTGATGGTTAATGATACTAACTCTACTTCTTAGCACGGAAGTATCTATGCAGTGTCTATTACAAGATTGAAGAGTGGTGGATAAAGATAGTTATGTACTCTCATCTTTGTACTTGAATCACAGACCTATAGCACTCAAATGCGGCTTGTTAATAAAAGCCTCCACACGTCAAAGGCAATCCAAGGTCGGGTCGCCGACTGTTTTCTCGCCAAGAGGCACGAAGAAGATGACGGCCCCAGGAGAAGACTACAACCAGGTAAGTTTGAAAGGCACATATGGGGCGAAGGAGATGACCGAGGTTGTTTACTCGTAAATGAAGAAAAAAGATCACAAGTTGAAAATGTTGAGCCGATTACATAACTTTCCTTCTTACACCAAAGAGGATAAGTAGAGTAAAGAGGAGATCAAAGTTGAAGAAGGGAAGGTAAACCTCCAGAAAATGTTGGCTTGTGGGGCATTCGGGATCAAGCCATGATAAGGGAATAAACCAAGTCCCGACCTGTGTTCGGATTCACTATTAACCCACCATCACAACTGGATAAAAAGCTTTAGCAACGCCCACATGCATTCTCCGCAGAACCATAGATCTGGTGGCTCTCTATGCCAGCTACATATGCTTTGGTCCAAAGTTACTTCATTAAACTGTCCCTTGATTTCCTGGCTAGAGAATCCGCTGTCTGCTTCTTGGAAAGATGATCTACCAGGCGTGAGCAACAACAACTCAGCACGAATAATTATGAGTGATTGATTACCTCTCATCACGTTTATTTGCATTAATTACTTTCCAGAGAAAATTAGAGAAGTGAGCGGGGGAATTCCTATACACCACTTTAGTTCAATCGCGACGCTCTCTGGAACCCCAAAAATGTTCAAAACACTCGTGATTCAGAGTTGATATCAGCTTGCAAAGAACATTCATTCCACTTCCTTTTGGTGGGAGGCGTACACAGTTCTGCGTAAAATTCCCATTCAAGCGACCGCGGCCAAATCCAACAGGTATGTTCTCAGTCTCAAGACGCAGATTTTGAATCTGATGGCAAAGTTGAAGAAACAACCTCAATTGTGGGAAAAATACTGCCCCTTCATGCTAGGGTAACGTCGGCCTTCAAACACATGTGTGAGGGTAAGGTACTTCAAGACGTAAAAGTAGTGATTCCACATTCAGGGTGATCAAGAAAAGCAACAAAATAATGTTACAATAGTAGTATAGTTTGACGCGTTCACCAAAACATCAAATGACTCTCTGAATGATTTTCTAAAGAATGTACAGAAATTCCAATAGGATATCAAACAAATTTTCCCTTTATCTCCTCGATCATGAAGTCGAAAATCTTTATGACGCTCAGGAGTTACAAAACCAACTCATTAAGTTGCTTACAAAGAACAATTTCCGGTTAAACAATTGAACTGAAATATCAGTGGCCAGTAGAAAGAAGCCATCCTTCAATGAAACTCCCCGACTTCACTAGCGAGATTACCTAGTGGCCGAAAATCCGTGACCTATACTAGTCACTGGTGCATAGAGATGCTACTCTTGCATCTTGCCTCAAATATCAGGACAAGTCTCCATTCAATCCAAATATCATGAGTTCATGGATGAGAATCTTTCCATGGGTTATGTGGCCCCTGCAATCTCAATTCTCATCATCTGTGTAAGTCTAGAAGTAAAATTTGTTATACCTCATTACTGTGTAACTCAAGAGGTGGCATCGGACATCATGGTTCGCGTGCGGTTTGATGCATGTATCAAGGATTTTCCAGCGACACTGGATGATGTTGTGTTGGCAGGGCCAAAAGGATCTTCGTACTATTCTCATGAAGTTCCGCAAAAACCGATTTATCTGTGGCTGATGCAGTGAAAATGTATTGAATGATATGGGTTTACGAGGCAGACTGGCAGCATCAGGCAATTTACTGGCGCCAGGCATTCGGCTCCGATGTCCATGTCCACTTCTTCAAGTCAGCGACAAGCGGGATAAGTTGTTCTCCGCATCAAGCACTCTGCACCAAACAACAGCCCTGTATGAATGAGGACCAAAACCTCTCACTTGCATCAAGTGCTACATGAATGACTTGGCTACGGATGCTGATACTTTGGAAGAAGTCTTATAACTGCAGAATAAAGTGCCGGGTCTCATGACAAGCAGGGGGGTTGTCCCTCAATAAGTAGGCGGACAACGTGAAATGCTGCAGCAGGCGGTTTCCACCGAAATTAAGAATGCTGCTGTTCAGCTGAGTGAGAAGGACGAAAGAGTTGTGACGGTAGTTGGATTGAAGATAGGTCCAGTCGCGGGTCATTTTTCATACGACATCAATGAACCAGACCTCATTCACACCAGATGGATCGTTCTCTCCATTGCTGCACATATCTTTGACACCCTACGGTTCTTCTCTCCAGTCACTCTGGAATTGAAGTCCTTCGTACAAGAGTTGCGGAAGTTGGGAGTTGGCTGGGACAGCAGCGTCCCTACTAATCTTATAGAGCTATGTCGAAGCTCCATTCAACAGTTGCCATGTGCTGTCAGGGTGCTACGATTTACTTTAACCTCAGGCAAACATACAATTTCCAGTTGCAGAGCTCCCGTTTGCTCGCTCCTTGCATGAGACATCTACTCAGACTGCAATTATGTTATGCAACTGTATTAATAAATCCGTGAAGTTCAAACAGCACATCAATATTGGTTACCTTGAGGATATGGTAATTACCTCAAAGTAATTTCTTAGTTTCAACCTTTGGTAGTACTAAGCCTCAGGGAAATTCATCCCACAGCGAGAAAGAAGCATCTCAGGGATTCCTCAATACAAAGGTAGAAGAATTCGAATGTATGTTTCGCCGAACGTTTACTGCCCTACTGTGTTATTTTTAGCTTCCCTGGGTTCGAAAAACTAGGAGTAACGAGCAGCTTCGCCTTTTCCTACTAGCAACCATAGGCCGATTCGTACTCGTCAGTAGAGGGATCATGGTTTACCACACCATTTGGAAGAGATATGCCTCTGCTAGCGCACGAAGAATTAACTCTCTCTCGCTCTGTAGAACCATTCGCACTGCATTTTCAAAAACCTCCGTGCAACCCTACTGGATTTTTGCAGTGAAGTTGAAGAGTTGCAAGCAAGTAGTAAGCGAAAAAGGCGAGAACGGGTTATCAAAAATAAATTGGATCCACAATATCATACTGGCGATTTGGTCTACCGTCGTTAGGAATGGAAAAACTAAAAAGTTCACCAAAATCTGAGCAGGTCGTAACTCACGCCATTTCGCCTCAAAACATAGTACTGAAGCTTAGAGGTAAAGGCACAACAGTTCACTCATCCAGGCTCAAACCTTTGGTACCCACGCCGAGCTCGTCCAAGGAGAATACCCACGTTTAGATTCTGTTCACATAGATATAAAAGTGTGTTTGTACGTGCTTCAGTATCCAGCATCCGATTGTTCTGACATTGACATGCAAGACGATGAGGAAGGCATCGTATAGGTAATTAACTAGAGTACTACATAAATTCTTCTGAACACCACATAACGACTTTCTGAGCGGAGTTTATAACGAAAAGTCTACGCTAAAATCAATGTGGGGTAACTTATTGTGTAGCAAATAGTGTTTTTTAAACATTTTGGTAATTTCCCGAGTAAGTGCATCAATGGATTTCCTCAATCTTATGGAGTGTCTCCTAGCAACCTATACCCACATTTTGTTCTTAACATCTATCTCTGTATCCAGCTGTTGATAGCTGTTAAAACGGTATTCGTCGAAAATTAATTTATCCGTTTTTCAATTTTCCTAGAAACGGCTTTAACGATTTCAATCAAACTAGGGAGTGCTTTAAAATAACTAGTACCTACCTACATTTTGTTCTGCATGAATGTTGCTCTAGAAATGCGTTGAGCGAAGATATAGCTACCGTACATGTTGCAGGTTGTCGAATTTACGGGAGTTGCGGAAAGTTGTCTGTTGCTACGCACCGGACATTTCGATTCACAGATTTGTTGGGGGAAAATAAATATTTAAATAATGTAATAACACTGCGTAAACAATGTTAAATTAGAAAACATTCAGTTCAAGAGACCGTAAGTCAACCGAATAGAATGCTGAGAGATTCGAAAAGGACACTCAAGAAACCCGGATCACTGACGGCCATCACAGAGTTCGGCTTCGAGGCTCAATTGCCACATTGTCCTAAATCAATAAGGACGGAATTCCTTACGATTCTTTTCTCTCCAGCTAAAACTCCGCGGCTGATTTCAACAGGATTGCTCCTACCGTTTCGTTCGTCTTGGAACCGTTTGAATAGAATGGGTGACAGGTAAAGGAAGATTCCTGCTGACATGAAGTGACTGAGACTAATTTGGCAATTGGTGTAGGATAAGGTGAGGAACGCAGTGAGGAATGCACTCTCTAATATGTAATTTAGTGTTGTTAATATACGAACGTTGTTTGCTGCGGGATTCCTGAGCTTTGTGGTTTGTAGAAACCTGGGAGGCGAGAACGCGCTGTACTAGCAAACCACACGAGCTGCGTCCTCGCAACATCGCTCATCTGACACCACCTTTAAGTGACGCCGCTTGTCTGACTGTGCGGTGCCCTCTAAACCATAGCGTTCTCATTAAACAGTTTCATCAGGACAAGCTGTAAATCGTTAATGAGAATGTAATGGTTTGCCACCGCACGGACGTCCCAACTTAACTCACGAAGGTAACTCACATAACGGAGACGGCGTTATTAACAGAAAACCTTGGAAAATCAGCTTCCCTAGTTTTCGTCTTCCATCTGCATGAGAACACTCCTCCTCCGTATCTCTTAATAATTATAAACTGCGTAGGAAGAGAATGTAGGCAGTACTGGAAGAACAAGAAGTCTATTTCAACCTAAACAAAGAAATATGTCGAGGATAACATAAACATGTGCAACTTTACTCGATACAAACGTAAACCTTACGTACATAAATTAGTAGATGAATTTTATTTATTTGTTTCTCCTTTTGGTTTATGAATTTTATTTATTTGTTTATTTGGTATTATTCATTCTGAATTTAATTAATTCAGAATAATAACCCTATGTTTTCGGTCATAAAATTTTTTACAACCCCCCCTCAAAATTTGATACTTTACGTTTCAAGACATGGAGATTCCAAATCTGTAATGTCCGTCCGCCGTCCGGGCCGTTTTGTGCCTTTAAAAACTCCATTCTTTCGCACAAAAATCCCATTTGGTATCTAGTTGTGCACGCCATCTCGGCAATCCGATCGAACGAAGCCCATGGTTGTTATGGACAAAAAATGGTTACAAAATTAACAAAACGCATTATAATCGCTATACGCCGTGTTTCGTATCGTTTTCAAGGTATTTTTACATCCAGGGTCGAATGGGCCGAGTATCAGACGTGTAAAACTGTGTATAGTGAAATTACAGTAATAATAGTGAGCCAAAGTACACTAATTGAAAGAACTCCCGGGAATTACAGCGGAAGTGAACGTTTCGTCGTTAGTAGTCCCCCCCCCTCCCGTCACATCAAAACCACCCACCCGCTCGACTCGCAACATCGTGCCAATTGCCTACAGGCGCTTACGGGCGCCGGGGAAGTATTTAGTTTTCGTCGTTCCATTGTAGTCAGGTCATGTTTCGAACGGTTTACTAGTATTTTTCGATGCTGGTTCGAATGGGATGGGTCTCAGAGCAGTAATAGTAGGTCAAGCTGTTCATGAGAATAATAAACCGTTGTGTAATAATTTACAGGGTTTCTGGATTGCTAAAGTTAACGTACGTGTTAGGAGAGTCAGTCTCCTCTGGCTGGTGAGTTAGCCAGAGGAGACCGACTGACCTAACAGGTACGTTAACTTTAGTAATTTGCCTACTGGCGGATGTAACCCAATTGCTTTTTGGATTGTGCCATCCCATTTACGATGAGCATTGAAAAAAAAAAGAAAAAAGTGACTAAGGAGCTAACAGGGCACTGCTACAAGCAGCTTTCGATCATACGATTAACCCACACACAACAATTGGACTCACAGGGGTACATTGCATTTTGACAAAGTTAAAACAACAACAAGCTGGTAATAAAAACGCCACCTGCGCCTGGCCCTTGAGGTCACCAAGCTCGCCTCCCCCCCCCCCTCCCACAACGCCAAAGCAGATGATGAGCAAACTGCGAACTTCTCCCATTAGGTTGAATAATTGCTGGGTCAAGATATCTATCTGAGCTGGCACAGGCTCTTCTACCACTGGCACATCTAGCTGGTGAGTCTCAACATTTGTTAAGTCACCAAACTCACCCTCTGTATTATGTCCCACAGGAAGATCTCGATGCCGCTGGCGAACATGATCAGCGATGAAGTCCATTCTATCTCACCTCTGACACCAAATGTTATGAACTCGGACAAGGAAGAAGGAATACACGAATTTAATAATCAGACAAAAAGTCTTCACAACTAAAAACTTTCTTCAAAATGATTTTCACCAAACACACATAATGTTTTTAAATAGTTAAAAACTATACATGGACACGGAAATCCACTCAGTTGAAGACCTGGGCACTACAGTCAGTCTTATGCAATGGGGGATCATTCGCTCCTATGCAGACAACTGGCCATCCTGTACCCAAGAGACCAATGGTGAGGCCCGCTGGTGGAGTGAGGAGCTGGGAAAGCTAAGGTCTTCAACGAGGAGGCTGTTCAACAGGTCCAAGAGAACAGGGGATCTCTTACAAGTTACAGCAAGGCCATCAGAAGAGCAAGGAGGAAGTCCTGAAGGGACTTCTGCAGTGGCGTAGCAAGTGTCTCTGAAGCCTGCACAAAGCGCTCTCCACGGACAAACCTCAGGAACTAGGCCATATCAGGAGGACGGACGGAACCTTTACAGAAGATGCAAAGAGAAACCCCGGAGGTGTTGGTTAATACCCACTTTCCGAGGTGTACCTTTCTTGAGGAAGGGACTTCTGCCCCACCCCGAGAGCCAGGAAGGGAACGTCCACACCCACGTAGGCTCCTGGTGTATGCGAGTCGCATCTTCAACCCTGAAAGGGTTAAAAGGGCAATAAACGCCTTCAAACTCTACAAGACCCTCATGGTACAGGGGGTGATGGGGTCTTCCCAGCCTTGCTTCAACAGGGTCTGGGCGCCCTACTTCCCTTCCTGGTCAAGACTTTTAGAGCCAGTTTTCTTCTGGCCTATGTGCCATATCCATGGAGAGGGACTAGGCTTTCTGCCCAAAGCAGGCAGTGACTCCTCGACTACAAAATCACAGAGACCCATAAGCCTCTCCTCCTTCCTCCTAAAGGCAATGGAAAAATCATAGATCTGGTCTTCAAGGACATGCTTGAAACCAAACCCCTCTCGAGGGCGCAGCATGGTTCCCACGAGAGGCCGCCCCCTGGAGGGGGGTGGGACTCTCTCTCCTCCTGGGGCTACTGGTGGCCAACGAGCTGTTGCTCACACTGCAGCTCAAAGGCTACGCAATGGTCGCATACGCAGATGATCTATCAGTTCTGGTGAGAGGCAAATTTGCCTCTACTGTGTCAGAAAGAATGCAAGGAGCTGTAGACATCATTCAAAGATGGTGCGACAAGGAACGACTCTAAATAAATCCAGCCAAGACTGCCATGGTTTTCGTTCACCAAACGAAGAAACCTAGACATAGTATCACCCACCATGCAAGGAGTCAGGCTCTATATAAATACGGAGGTGAAATACCTCGGGGTGATACTGGATGAACAGCTCACATGGAACCCGCACGTGAGATATGCGCTGCACAAGGCAACTACAGCCCTGTGGGCATGCAGGAGGTTGTGCAGCAAATCATGGGGCATAACTCCAAATATGATGGATGACTCTATAAGAGGATAATAAGACCCGGTATCACTTACGCCTCCACGGTGTGATACAGGGAAAATTCCAACAACTACAGCAACAGGCATGCCTAGCTATTACAGGGGCAATGAGTACCTGCCCTACTGCTGCAATGGATGTCCTTTTGAACATCTCACCTCTCCATATACATATTCAGAAGTTTGTTTTCATGGGGGCAGTAAGGCTTTTGCAGACAGGGAACATCTCCACCAGGGTTAAGGCAAGCCTCCAAAAAAAAACTAGACAGTTTAAGCTAGAAGAGGCAGCAGTTCTTGCTACTGACGTTATGCCCATCGAGCCTGAACCCTACGTAGGTATGGCGCCTGAACCGTCTGGTGGCTCGATGGGATATACAGGAAAACAGCACCCATTGGCATCGCCAGCCACGACTAATACAAGCGAAAAGGCTTCTTACGCCTTCCTGTCCAATGGCGAAGACGACGCTGACACTCTCTAGAAGAGATCTGAGAGTCTTGATTAGCTTCCTCACTGGACTCTACCCACTCAGATATCACCTAACCAAGATGGGCTTCTCAGAGGCGGTGGAATGCACCCTTTGCGGTGAGGAGGACGAGACGGCGGAGCACATCCTATGTGAATGCCCTGCCTTGGCAGTTAAACGCTTCGAATACTTTGCTCTGGTGACTATTGAGCTCCACATCGTAGCGGAATCTGCGGTGAAGGACATGCTCGGCTTCCTAAACGGGGCGGGTATGTACGACGCCTTCTACTACGAAACGGCCAATGTCACCGCAGTGTGTGGCCGCAGTGACGAAGGGACCTTGTCCCGTATGCCCTCGGAGAAGGGAAAACAAATTATACATTGTTCCCAATAAATGTTCATCTGACAGTGCGTTAAACAGAATAAAAACAAAAGGTGTCGGAAATAATGTTTTCCGAACATTTTTGTAAATTTTGGTGTAATGGCTTCAGTAAATTTGATCAATTTTGCAGTGTCTTGTACAACCACACTTTGCCATCCGTAATTATTTCTGTATTTATCCGTTGAACGGTGATATAAGCCAGTTTATCTACAATAAAGAGATTTGTGGAATATTAATTTACTGTTTTTCCAATTTTCTCCGACGATTTTGATCAAACTTACGGACTGCTCTCAAACAACTACTGCCTACATTGTGTACTTAGTAAATCTTTCCGTAGAAATGAGTTGAACGAAAATACGGCGCCCGTATAGACGGCAGAATTAACGGGAGTGGCGGAAAGTTGTGTGTAGCTACGCACCAGATATTTTTGTTTCGTTCATGATTTTTACTTTCCTTGGCTCTACGAAGTAGAAAGGAAGGTTATGTAATCGGTTGTAAAGAAAATTTGAGTTCTATTCAGATCTTCACCTTTCAGACCCTACTGAGTGAATGGAATGGAAGCTGGAGAGGGACTGAAAAGAGTTCTGGTAATTGATCGGACATGAATGCGGTGTTATTGACGGAGTATATAACAGTAGTTGAAATTACAACAAAAAGCTTATTCTTTCCATTCGTTAGAGCTTATTTTGACGGAAATCGTAATGTGGGGATCGATTTACGGAAGATTTCGAGGCTTTTGCGTTCAGCGAAACGCCGGAATATTTTATTAGAAGTTGATTCCGACAGTCGCTAGGTTTCCTCGTTTGACTCGATTACCTCGCGAAGAGGTGCGGCTGTTGAAGATTTCCTTTCGGCAGAATCATTATTTCAATTATATAATGATGACGATGACGGGAGGTTAACATTCGAAACACGAAACTCTTGCAGCTTGATTGATCTGAATATATGCACTGCAGCAATGGTACATTACATGTCCAACTGATTGACTGAAGACTGCCAGTTTTAAACGATAAGTTTTAAATTAAGGGCGGGGGGGGGCTAACTGGCACATGTTGGAAGCCGAGCTTCTATGGCGTTCACTGGAGATTTGTCATCTGAAGATGACCATCAGAGTGATCCCATAACGGCCTCTGGTAATCTATTAACCTTGGGTAGAGATCAAAAGAAGACATCGAGTCAATGGTGAAGATGATCACGAATATGGTATCTGATATGTGCAAGATAGCTATTCCCATCAAATCTATTGCAGTGTTTCCTACTAAGAAGAGGTGCGTGCCATGGAGGACCCATGAGCTAACCAATCTGAGGAAGGAACTTTGGAAGGTATGACGCCTTTACAAGAGGACAATGAGTGATCAAATTTTGAGAGAACATTGACGTGTTGATGTCACATTGACCTCAGCTATTAAAAAACCCATGTTCAAATCCAGTAAGAATTATTGCAGCACGGATAGAATCCAGATGCCGTGGGGGCCTGTCTACAAGGCTGCTGCCGGAAAGAAGAGGTCTGCATTGGACAAAACAGCCTACGCAAGGACTACAAAATATTGTATTGTTGGACTCAATAATGGATTAATGCGTTCCACAAAAGTGTCCAATAGTCGGAGCAACATGAGCAGGTTCGAGGTGAGGCAAATACTTATACAGATGAAACCTGGCGCTATACCCTTCACAATAGTAGAAGTAGGAGTTGTTGGACATAGCTAGAGAACCAAGCGACGAACGCAGCACTATACATGGGCGAGAAATGGGCGTGGGGAAACAGACCTACAATCGGGCCAATAATCATGTACGCAGAACCCATATGAACAGAGGCATTGGAATTGCATCGTAATATGCAATGCAGAGTTCAACGACGGATGTTCCTCCGAACAATTAGCGATGTTAGGACTTATTGGTGAAAACCCAATTAAGACCGAGGCAAGGGAAATAATTTAAATACACGATGGGTTGCTGGGAACGTCAGTAAAAAAACTCCAACCACCTACCCCACGGGCTCATCGAACAACAATGGCTGAAGTGGACACTCATTTGGAGGAAGGTATAGAAATGAAATACTGGATATATATACAGAAATAAATATAGAGAACGAAATGTGGGTATGGCTGACTAAAAGACACTCAGTAAGATTCATCACGTCTGGGGAAGTAGTTACCCGAGAAATGTTAGGAAAAACGTTATTTTCGACACATTTTGATTGTATATCTCTGTTCAGTGGACTGTCAGAGGAACATTTATTTAGAACAATATGTGGGTATTAACTATTTGAAAACACCGTAAAAATCGTTGGAGCCGTTGTGCCAAAAACCGTAAAAAACCTATTTTTGCTTCATAGGCCTATATCTCCGTTCACCATATTTTCATGGGGATGGAGTATGGAGAAGAAAAGATTTGTACTGACTGGTAAAACGTGATTTGAAAGTTGAATCAAAATCGTTAGAGCCGCAGCTATTGGTACATTTTCGACCCCCCACCACCCTTCCCATAGACCGAAATCGCCCATAAACTTATTTTGGTATTAATAACGAACAAAATCGAACTCAGGGGTCTGTTTCCTTATTTGATATCTGTTCCTAAACCCTCAACGAGGGTTATATCAGTCATAGAAGTTGCGGTTTCGCTGATGTGCAAGAGGCGGGCCCCTGCAGCATCCACCATACGCAGTCCTCAGACGTATGGAGATATCTGGTCGTTAACCAGTCTCCCAGCAGAGAGCTGTTGGCCGTGTGACCACCTGAGAAATCTCGTAGTCTGGAAGGAGTACTTATATGGTTTCCCACCTAATGTAACAATTTACTTGGGTGGCTAGTTTCAAAAGGACAGATCAACTATGACCACGTTTCTTAGCCATCACCTTCTTCGCGAACTCTGCAAAATGGTTATAGGCTTGGTTTCTAGCTGTCAATGCTGCTAAGTTCGTTTACCCTCCCAAAAACCGTCGCTCACTGTTGTACAAACTACAGTGGAGCAGCTCGTGGTTTCTTCTTTCCTCCGCCCTGGAGGCGGAAGACGTGCATGACAGAGAGTCATTGAAAGAGAAGAAGTGGAGCTGCACATTGAAGTCACCATGTCCAGTGATCTGGCCCAACCCTTTTCTTGAAAGACATTCACGGATGTAGGGGAAAAACTCACACGTGTCACGTCCCTTTGACGAAGATTCCCACATCGCTTGCCATTTTTCTAACGCCCATTCATCGATGATCCTTCTGTTCTGCGGTGAGATCTGCACGGAGTTCAGCCCAAACTGGGGGAAGCTCCCGTTTCACTCTCCACATGTCAACCTAGCACCCAACAGCATCAATTGGTAACTGACCAGTGATTAGCTCGAGTGATTCTGTTGATCCAGGGGTGATACTATCATAGTTAACTTTGCTTTTTAAGGTATTCAGTTCGTCTTATTTGGAACCTGGTTCAAAAACTGTTTTTTATTAGATATGTTATGTACAAGAATTACATTTAGCAAATCACTTGTATAGTTCATAGTTTGCTATCCCAGACAGTAGCCAATCGCGCCTAGATATATGGCCATATACATGCGGATAGACATGCAATGAGGCAAACCTCGCAATGGTAGTGCCATTAAGGGACTGGGGGTGTTGGTTGCAGCTCCACCTTTCACCTATATTCACTCCTAAATACTTGACGTGCTTTTCAGGAAGGAGCCTGTGGCCGCGAAAGCGTATTGGGGGTTGATTATTCACTTTTCCTTTCAAGAGGATTTGCTAGGTTTTTCTTCAGCAACCTGCATCTTTACTTTTCTTGACATCCTGCATGGACCGTCCTTTGGTACACCTGTATTCCCTATCTGAGAGGTTGCTGCCAAAGACTCCTTCGAGGAACTGCAACATCAAGATTTCCAATGTTCTGCCTAATATGGAAAGAAGGCTGAGCGGGCTCCATGATCGCGGGTCTGACTGGTTGCGGTCCCCACCCTTTCGAAGAGTGATAACACGCTCAGACTCCGACTGAGTCGGGAACTGTCCGACCTGCAGACAGTCATTAAATAAATTAAGGATGCCGCTTGAGATCTAGTCTTCCTTAGCACATTGCTCTGTATTCTATATGGCCCAGGAGATTTGTTGGGCTTTAAGCTCACAGGGGCCCTGCCGAGGTCGCCTGTTGTACACAACAGGATGTCAGGCTCTTTCATAGGTCCATGATTCAAGGAACGTTTGACTCACGACTCATTTTGCATCGCAGCTAAGACCTGCAGTACGTTTGATGTTCCTATGGAGGTTAGATCTATCTAGGGGTTCTCAAAGCTCGCAGCTTCCAAAAAATTTTGCCAGCCTTGCCATTTTGCTTGTTTTATGGCGCAGTGGAAGGCCTTCTTCTCTTGGATGATGGCAGTTCAGAGTGTGGCTCTGGCATCAGGGTCCTGATTGTGTTGGTACATCCTTCTGGCTCTGTTTACACTTTGCTTGAGAGGATTAAGTTCTTCAGTCCACCATGGTACTGCAATCGCCCTGTGCTTCTGTTGCCCAAGTACAGAGAGCCCAGCAGAGTGCAATGCTGTGGAAAATATGTCCTCTTTGCTGTTCACCTTTTCAGGTGGGGCAGCTTGCACAATTAGGTCGATGTCTGCAGCATGCAAGTTCACCTTCCAGTACCCTACAGAATTGTGGCCAGTCAGCGCTTTTTATGCAGAATCGCTTGTTGGACTTTGAGCTCGCAACGGCCCTACCGAGGTCTCCTGTTGTCCACAATGGGATGTCAGACTCGTTCAGGGGGTCCATGATCAGTTCCCTTGCTGCCCTCTGGGATTCAGTATCTGAGCTACTTGGGCATCAGGGAATGCCTTCTCAAGGAGGATTTCCAGTGTACTTTCGATGCTGCAAGCCCAGCCTTTGCCTCCTTTGCATCGCAGCTAAGCCTTGCTGTTTGGCTCGGTGGTCTTCTCTTGGACATAGGCAGTTCGGAGTTTGGCACAGGGTCATGAGTCTGTTGGAACATCCTTCCGGCTCCATTTACACTCTACTTGAGGGGATTAGGTTCGTCAGTCCACCATGGACATTGATCGCTCTGTGCTTCCATTGCCCAAGTACACAGAGCCCAGCACAGTGCAGTTATGCATTACTTATGCCCAATTAGCCATCCACCTTTTTTGGTGTGGCATGTGGCACTTTAGATCGATGTCTGCAGCACGCAGTTCACCAGCCAGTACTCTAGAGAATTGTGGTCAGTCAGCATTATTTTTTGGGCAATCACTTTTCACATCTTTCCAGAGGATGTTGTTATCTGTGATGGCAAAGTCAATAACAATGTGATCGCTCTGCGTGGCACCTCGTACATATCGCCAACCCTGCAATTTGAGGAGGAGGGTGTTGGGGCACAGAGAGCGCCTGCTCGAGTGGTTGAAGGCTGTTGGCAACTGGTACGCCAAATTGCCTGTAAAATGATATTACAACCAGTTTAAAGCCACCAGCTCGGATGAGCACAGTGGCCATGTGGTCAGGTGGGTGACTGCGAGCATGTCAATGGACGGGTCAATGCAGGCCACTGCTGCCTTGGCTCCCATCCTTGCTCCAGCCACCACTCGTGCCTGCGAACCCAGACCAAGAGTTTTGGATCCTATATATATATATATATATATTTACATCTTGGCGCAAAGTGGCTTCCTTTCATCGCTGCGCTAAAGTGGCGTCCACCTGAAGGAGCACGTTTTTTTCAAATATTTTTGCATTTTCTCGCTTATTGAGAGCCCAAATGTCGATTCCCCGTCTTCTTTTTTCAAATTTCGCATGTTAAGTAGGTATACTGTAAATCACATATACGCCGTTCATACTCCGCCTAAAATGACGTCCTTTCATAATGCGGTTAAATTGGCGTCCACAACAAAACAACCATTTTCGCCCCTTCGGAGGCGCTCTTCGAACTTTTACGAAGTGGAGCCCTTTAAATTGATCGCTTTGAGCTGCCGACTGGCCCAATCCTCCTGTTGAGGTGCTGTTGAAATAATTTCAACTTCTCACTTCCAAGTCAAAATCGTCCCTCCCACGAAATTTCGTTTTTCCCGTTTTGGAGTATACCGAATACGAATTACAAGTCAGAAAATCGTTATCAGGCACCATTTATGTTTTTTTACATTCCTTAGCTGAATAGGTTAAAAACTATTCATAATCCACTCGTGACTCCTGGAGGGCAATTGGTCGCTGAAGAATGGTACAGCGTGCATCAAGTGTAGAGTGCGAGATTTGTTGTAATTTGCATTTGACATAATTGGCACACTTGAGGGGAGCCTCGTGCTTCTACCCCTTCCTCAGGTGTGGCATGGAGCACCAGTCGCACATCACAGTTATCGTGCAAGCCAGTGCCAGGTGGCGATAATGCTGGCGTTGGTAGCACTGTGTGGAGGCTTGGTACTTGTGAATGGCACACCGCTGTCAGGCTATTCGAGGTGCCTGGCCCCCTCTAGTTTTTTGTGTAGGCCGAGTGACACCCAATCCTGTCTGCCGCGCTTTTATGTGAAAAGGGACTTGACGTCCAGTGGGTGCATACCTCACGCAGGGTTGTGCTCAACAGCTTGTTTGGCCAGGTCCTTTTTTTGTAGTTTGGTTCACACGTCGCACAATAGTAAGCGCAAGAAGCGACCCAGGGGGCTGATGCTGGTAGCTTCAACTATTTCTTGGTGGAAATATGGCTTGTAAGCCCCTTGGCCATTTCTGGAGTTTCAGTCACAGTGACAGCGCCATTTCCCACTGTGGTGCCAATGCCAACCATCGGCGCTTAGTGCTTGGAGGTCCTTAGCAGGGACACCCTGCAACAGCACATCAGGGGTGGAGGGAGCAGCCTCTCCTTTCTCGCTCGTAGGCCTTAACACTACCACGTTATGTCGTTGGTTTTCAGGGGGAATCCAATAAGGGCAATTGTCCTACGCAGTTCTTTCCTCACGACAGCCGCCACAATTTCCCGCAGTGGGGTAATGGTAAGGAGCGATGTCATTGGAGGGAAACTTTCTTTGATGACCAGCATCGATATTTCAGAGAGGCATCAGGTTGATACTCATGAATAATTTGGACATAGGCACAAGTCTGTACCATATCGGACAGATTAGGGTCCACCGGGTGTGGAGGGGGGAGATTAAAGATGCAGACTAATGTAGTGTACCCTTGTGAGTTTATTTGTGGTGTGTGATTGTCATATGAGCGAGAGGTGCCGAAAGCAGTGTCCTGGAAGCTCCTCCTCAGGCTTATTGATTCTAGCCCCTTTCGCTGCTCTGTTGAGGGTAAAGGGAGGCCCCTACATGCGCCGCAGTCTGGCCACCCACTGGGACTAATACGGATGAGGGATTCCTGGCTGCTGCTTAGAGTCAAGAAGGTCCACGCAGGATGTCATTTTGGCGTGTTTCCCTGTTGGCACAGGCTAAGTACGTCGTAGCATTTCTGATTGACATCAGGGGAGCATTTGACAACCTCTGGTGGCCAGCGCTCCTTGATGAGCTTAAAGGTAGGGAAATCCTCCACAACCTGCACTCGCTCGTCAGAAGTTACCTGACAGACAGAGCTGCTACGATTGAATGCAGGGTATGTCTTTGGTCAGAGAAAGATTGAGAAGGGGGAACACAGGGCTAGATGCTTGGACCAGCACTTTGGAATGCCTTCTTTGAAGGTCTTCTCAGGAGGCTCATGGTGACTGACCACGAGCCTTATGCGTATGTGGATGACTTGACTGTGCTGATCTTTGCAGAATCAGTGTGCTCCAAAACGTCACCCTATGGTGTAAACATGTAAAGATGCAGGTTGCTGAAGAAAAACCTAGCAAATCCTCTTGAAAGGAAAAGTGAATAATCAACCCTCAATACGCTTTGGCGGCCACAGGCTCCTTCCTGAAAAGCATGTCAAGTATTTGGGAGTGAATATATAGATGAGAGATGGAGCTTCAACCAACACCTCCAGTCCCTTAATGGCACTACCATTGCGAGGTTTGCCTCACTGCGTGCAATTACTAAGGCCACATAGAGCATAGAGTGTGTTGCCACAACACTTTCCTCATGTATAAGGTCATATATCTAGGAGTGATTGGCTACTGCCCCGTTGTCTGCGGTAGCAAACTAACAGTCAATCCAAAGAGAGTATTGGCCCAATCCCAGAGAGCTGCCGTGCTGTTGATCACTAAGGCCTATAAGACTGTGTCAATAGAATCACTCCAGGTGATCGTTGGTCAGTTACCAGTTGGCTTGGGTAATCAATGCACGGTTGACAAGCAGAGAGTGAAACGAGAGCTTCCATCACTGTGGGCTGAACGCTGTGCGGATCTCACCAGGGAATGAGCAGTGAGATGGGAATCCCAGTCAAAGGAATTTTACACGTTTGAGTTCTTCCCTAAAATCCACGAACTTCCTGAGAAAAAGTGGGTTGAGCCAAACCACTGGACGAGCCAGTTCCTTACGGGACATGGCGACTTCAAAGCACGGCTCCACCTCTTTTCTTTCAAAGATTCTTATCACGCACGTCTTGCACTTCCAGACCAGAGGACTGCTACAAAGCAAGCCTATGACCGTTTTGTCGAGTTCACCAAGAAGGTGCTAAGAAACGTGGTCACAGATGATCAGTCCCTTTGAAACTTGCCACCCAAGTAAATAGTTAGATCAGGTGGGAAATCAGATTAAGAACCTCAGGTGATCATACCTCCGTCACATGGGCAATAGCTCTCCAACGGGAGACTGGCGACGTGATCAAACCCGCCTTCACAGATCTGAGTTCAATAGATGCCGCCACTTCTATGACTGATATAACACTCGGCAAGGGTTTAGGAACAGTAATTTCATAATGAAACAAACCATTGTTTGTGAACCATTTTTGGAGAAAATGGCAGAACCAAATCAGCTAAAACTTGATATCTAGCCTGCAGGTTACTATGGGACTCCAAAATAAGATTATTAGCAAAATTCACTCAAAACTAACTATAGTTATCATAGTGATTGAAACATCAAATATTTGTTTCTCAAAAACTGCTCTAACGATTTTGATTAAATCTTTTACATGGACAGGCAACTATACCATAAAATTTCCATCCGTGGGAGAATGACGAGAGCAGCACAATAAATTATCAAACATTTCCACGAAAATCAATTTTAGCGCTGTTTTTTTCCTTCCAAGCGCTGTTCAATCAAATATCTATACAATGAAAAATTTCACAGTCGCTTATTGAAGTCACCATGCCCGGTCGTAGAAGACTTTCCTTAAGTGTTAGGAACAGTCAACGAATAACGCACACTCAGATAGTAATTTTTGGTCTTACTTGCACACCTGAGAAACTTATGATTTATACATCACAGAAAACGAAAACACGTGTTGTTTCCAGCCACGATAAGTCTGCAGAAGGTTGATTACGAGATTATAAGGACACAAAAGTGAAAAGGGATGCGAGGGTCCAAGCGCCATCCAGCAGGCAGCCCAGTTGAGTTTAAGCCTTCGCCAGCCCACAAGACGTAATAAATCCTCACGTATAATAATAAAAGCATAGCGGGTCAAAGAGAATTTCGAAAATGAATGCAGTGCTTCCAGCTACTTGTAAATCGCCCCTTTTGAGATCACGACGTGAAAGAGCAACGCGACCCTGAGCTAAGTGGATAGATATAACTCCTACTATGTCCAAGGTTCCCCCATCGCCCCTCACACCACCGTTATCCGCAGCCCAGGGAAGTTTTTGCCCTTAAAGACCCTTCGAGACTCATGAGAACACCCCCTTTCGGCCCACGAACAATGAATTTCAATCCAAAATTAATCTGCACGGAGCGCAAGAAACGTTCCGTAGCTCGGCGTTGGAAGTCGGAACAGGGCAGCTAAGGGGCAAGAACGGCGCTTCTAATTCATTATGGCTACGCGAGCAGAATCGAATTACAACATATGATAACACAAATCAAGGGTCAAAACTAAGATTTGTAGATCTGAAACTCCCGTGGAGAGGCAGTCAAACTCCACTTAAGTGAGAGAACTACGAGAGGAGCTGCTTGTATTTAATTAAGATAGCAGTAATTGAACCCATGGTGAAGGAGCACATCTAAAATTTCCTTCAGTGAATTCAATTTCCGTACCAGAGTCGTGAACTACAAATATTCCACCGAACTTATAGGGCGTCAATCATTTTGTATTTCCTCCAAATTATTTTATTACCTTTACTGAATTAAAGCCAAACAGATTTATTCTACTGCCAACAGAATTTTAGAGAATCATGAAGATCATTGTGATAGATATTAAAAGGAAAGCTGAAAAAACAGTTTATTCCAAAATATTTCATGTATCGCACTGCTGTTTTTCCATTCCGATATACAGTCTGGAACTGTTCATATGGACATGGGCGACTCTTAACATATTAGGCGTAAACTCACAAAGTCGACTTTCCACTTTACTATGAAGAATTTCCCCTCATAAAAAATAAGAATGCTATTGTGCTGATCAACAACAGCTAGGACGAAGAACGCGGTAACCACAGGAATAGGTTACAAATATATCAGGGAAAGGCTGATAGGCCATAGGAAAATGACCGAGGTTGTTGAACGAACTAAAAATGAGGTCATGAGTTTTGAAGGGGAAGTAAACCCCATGGGGAAATATTCGTTTTCTGAGGATGTGAGAATAAACGAAGTTCTGGACAGAACTGGACAATTTATCTATTTTTCACCAAACCACCACTACGCTAAAACGAACAATGAAATGTAATTAAAATGTCTACATGTACATGAAACACAATGTTTCACATCTTGCGTTTTCTTCGCATATTCTCTTTTAAGAACCCTCAGGAATCTTGAGATCCATTAAGAGGGTCATATCAGCAGCATAAAAAGAGGCTAGCTCAGCATCTACCAAACCAGCCCTGTGGGGACAGGTCTAGTCGTTTAGCGAATGTGGTGGATCGGAGATTATTTAATTTGCTTCCCGCTAGCAACGGCTGTCGTGTCATTTCCGCTCCATGGATTGTTCGTATTATCATTATTGCCTTACAATTTCAACAATGTTTGTACACCACGTTTAGCGAATTAAAGCACCATGTTGGGGAAAGCGTGGAGTTCGTAGGATACTCCAATTTCTTCCCTCAATAGAAGCCGGTACAGAAGGAAGAAGAAGTTGCCGAACGGTAAAATTATATTTGACGGTGACCTTGATGGAATGTCTTAAACTGGAAATATTAACCTGGACTGTCGGTACGATGATGGTAGAGGAGACGAAGCGGTGGTGAATCACTTGGTGAGTGGTGCTGAAGTTCGTGATAAACGTAGAGCTCCTTGGGAGAACAATTGTTTTGTGGCACTTTAGGGAGCACAATGTGTACTTAAGGGGGCACAATGTATACTTCCTCGTGGAGGAAAAAAGGGGGCGTCTTGGACGAGAAAAAATGCAGGAAAAAAACCGCTATACAATGTTACTTATAAAAAGCGGAACTGCGGAACAAAGGCAATGCCGAAGATGGAAGGATTTTGAGAGTAGGAGAAGAGAGGGGGAGCAGAGATAAAACTGGCCTGAAGAGTAGGAGATTGAAGAACTGGGCGATTAGGTGTGACTCATATGTTTGACGAATTGGCGAAGTCCAGAGTTCAGTTGCCAGCACAATGCGCCTCAAGAACTCGCGTAATTGCCCAAACACACCATATTTGCAAGGTTTACGTTTATTCAACAATTTAATTCGCTAAACGACCTTTTCGTCCTGACCGCTCCAGCTCAGAACCAGACAGCCCAGCATCTCAACGAGAATGGACTCATTGGCTACGGGCATTCCAAAATTTCCTCAAAAAGGCCGAAGTAAATGACGACCATCTCAAGGTACTGATAAATTTGTATCCTCTCAACGTTTATGAACGGATAAACGAATGTGACGATTACACAACCGCCATCGCGACTCTTGGAGCTCAATATGTGAAAGTCAAAAACGCCCGACACAAACTAGTTACTCGCTAACTAAGGTCCAATGAGACCATTGATCTATAGTACAGGGTTGAAAACGCTAGCCAAAGAATGCGCGTTCAAGCCGGCCACAGCCAAACAAAACGTGGCAGCGCCTTCTCGAAAAAAAACCGAAGTTAGATGAAGGCATTGCCCAAGCATGTGTCATTGATACAGCTTTCAAAAATTCTGAAAAATACCCCCTGTCATCAGATGCTCTAGCTCTAGCTGACCCCGCTAGCAACACTCAATGTAATGCTACCCGTTCTGAATCTTCAAAGAAATGTTTCTTCTGTGGAGGCGCATGGCATAAAAAGCTGACTCATTGCCTGGCTCGGGATAAAACATGTACGGACTGCAGTAAGTTCGAGGCCACTACTCTCGAGTTTGCCGATCCCGAAAGCCCAACCAAACCAAACGATCAACTATTTCTTGGGCGCTTGACAATTCCATCAGCCTAGAAACGTCTGAATCATACAGAGAACCCTTCGTTGTTAGCATCGTGGGCGCCAGTACATCTCAGTCCCTGTCCAAAGTTACGATTCCGAAAAAAATTAACAGATATCACGCTCAAAACCCTAGTTGATACTGGGAGCTCTGGTAGCTACATTTGTGAAGCATATGCATCAACATGGTTTCACAATCGTTCCTGAATCTGGGTGAAGACTGTTGCTCATGTGTCATCGCGCTGAGGGAATCCTGTACCACACTGAGTTCTTAACAAGGCCACTTGATTAAACTAACAGGTAAAGATCAACAGTATACACCATGAGAAACGGTTTTAATGTTGTTTGGTAGTGGTGAGATCTAGGTTTGACTGCCATGTTATAAGAACCAAAATGCACATGGATTCTTGTATCCTCCCTCACGCATTGGAATTGCCATGTCATAGGACGTCCTCAGACCTGGAGGATAAATTATTACATGTGACGTCCCTTCGTCAAGGATTCCTATTTCGTTTGCCATCAGTCCAACCTACTTGTCTTATCCAAGATGCACTTGTCACGGATACGTAGCGATATCGCACTATGTGAGGAGGGGGTAAGTACGATCTCGCGGTAAGAATGCAATTAGAACACAGAATTTTACTCTCAATTACACGGGCAGGGAACAGGAACAGGGAACAGGATGGGAGCGAACACGGGCGTTGGCGACGAGGGAACAGCTCGATTACAACTGACAGCAGCGAAGTTTCGAGCGAATCCGGGCTGAATGAACGAGTCCCGGTACATCACTCTGCCCTTGATGAAGTGCCTGTCCAGAGGTACTCATGAACCGTGCAATATCTTGCCATTTACTAGAATCATAGCGCTGCTGTCAACCCAACAAAGGGGAACCTAATTTTAAGCAGTGAGTAAGAGAAATTTTATTGAAGTTCCAAAAAGATGCGGAAGTATTAAAGCAACAAATATAAAGTTGATCGAAAAATAAACACGCACTTCGCTAAACCAAAGAGTTTGGTTCGTCCCAATACAATAGCAAAAACTGCAACCTACATGACTTTCCACTATTATAATTCGCCTATGAGGGTTAAGAAACAGTCATTTTGAGGAGGAAATAGATCTGTCTGTGAAGACCATGGATGAATCAAATTGGCTCAAATCTTGCATCTAATGTGCACGTTACTACGGGTCGTCAAAATAAGGGTGTTGGGCGCACGAGAGAGCGAGAGTTGGAGATCGAAATGAAAGAAACTCAGTGAGTGTGAGGAGGCCTGTATTATGTGCAATGAAGTGAGGAGAGTTTGTGTAAAAAACGGGCGACACAAGGAGACGACTCATAATATGCGTGAACTGGCGCAGGAAACTGTATCGAAAGGAGGTAGCGAACTGTATCGATTGAGCACAGGGAGAACGGGGTGACTTCTGTGAGAGTTCGTAGGTGAATGAATTTGGGAGAAGCTGTCTGTTATGGAGAGGAATGTGAAAAGGAGGGGAGGAAATGATATTTCGGAACGACCAGAGGAAGCGGGAAATCCATCGTTGTTGGAAATAACTGCGGAGGTAGAATTCCAGCAGGTAACAAGGGGGTAAGGGGTGAAAATGACTTTTTTGTCAGGGCAGGTCCGGGCATTCTGAGGTCGAACAACTGATACTGATTCGGCTTTTGGCGTCGAATAAAGGGTATGAACGAAATCCACTCAAAACACAGCTTTTGTAGTGATCAAAACACGAAATGTTTTTTCTCACAATCGACTATAATAATTTTGATTAAACGTTTTGATAAACAAGTAATAACATAATACCACAATGCCATGCACAATGCATCATAAAATTCTCATCTGTGAATAAATTACGAGAGCAGCACAATAAATTATCAAAAGAGTTGACGAATTTTGCGCGGTTTTTTCTTATAAACTCCGCTGGAATGATTTAATAATCCCCAGCAAAATCAGGTAGTAGTCCAATCAAGTAAATAACGCTCAAAAGATGATTAGGAGCAACTGCAGAAATTATTTCATTGACAACCACTGTTTCAAAACACATATAAAAAAGTACAAACGTAACAGGGGAACGAGTTGAGATCACAAACGGAAGAGGTAGGACGCCATAAAAGCGAGGCTTGTGATTCGGATGATACCCTGGAGGAAAACAGAAAAATAAGAAAAGTAGTTGGGGATGAACGCGAAGTAGCAAGAGATTGAATGGGGCATGAGGGGGTAGTTTTCGTAAAACTCTGTTTCACACGAGAAACAACACAAATAAGACAAAAGTTTGCGAAGGGTAAGATTAGACACCCTCTCAACCGTTCGAGCACCCGGCGTTCGACCCGGTTTTTGGTTGTGGGAAGTTTAACTAGTAGGAATAGCTACGACTTTGCGATCGGCTCTCTTCATTCGTGTCAGTAACTTCACTTCAAATCGCGTAGCAGCGGTTGAATTGCTAAATCCAGAATGGAAATTTCGACAACGTTAACTTTTTGTGTATGAACTGGTTTGACAAAGAAAAACAAACTCAAAATTCACGGACTGATGGTAATATATTAATGAAATAAAATAAAGACTACTTGGGAAAAGAAACAAACAAACGTATGGAGCTCCAATGGCCAAATAAAATACTGAATCAAAATAAAAGAAACTGGGCACACAACGTTCAATGGCCGTTCGAAATTACGAGGGACGCTCGGAAAAGATGAAGTTCGTGGTAGTTTATTCTGTCTTACCTCGATCTGAAGCGGTGAAAATGATTTCAATACCACTGAATAATGTGGAAGAAAAGTTGGATTAGATGCATGATATTTGAGCAGAATGACTGGTGGATAGAATGAGATTTGAGTTGAATGAGGTCCTCGTGTAGAAGTAGAAAACGAAATTCGAGCAACCAAGGGTCTTGAATTTACGGAGGATTTTACGTCGGAGGATACTGCTGACTCGATCGTAGAACGAAGGAGGAAAAAAGCGATCCGTAGCAATCCGATAGACTTGAGATACGAACGACAAGCTGTAACAGGGTGAAAAGTTTCAAGGCGTGCGGCAGCTACAGGAGGACGAAATGGGAAACGGCGAGTCGGCAAGCGATCGGGTGAGCGTCCATTGCGATAACGGTGGGGTGAGGCGTAGCAGCACAGAAGAAGCGAGCGGAGCTGAAGAGAGGCTGACAAGCACTGACGCAGCGTGTGGTGCAAGAACTGTGCAGAAGAGATGTGTCAGCTGGGTGTGTAGGGAGGCGTCAGAGCTATCACCACTCACGTGTGGCTCGGGTTGGGTCTAAGCTGGTGGTTGTTCTATCGTGGAACAATTTCTTATCCTTCTTTCCCACCCCGTCCCAATCCTTCTATCCCTAGAGCAGTGTGTGGTAGTTTGGGCCACCCTCCCCATATTCCTCTGCTATATGCTGCTGTCCCTAACCTGCTTGTCGTGCCCTACAAACCTGGGATGAAAGGACCAGGCAACGCGTCTTCTCCTCCCACTTCCACCATAGTAGCTTCATGCTGTCTGTAACCTGCTCGTCGTCTCAACAAACCAGGGCAGAAGGGAACGCTTCCCCTACTGGGCCATCCTTCCTCCCTCATATTGCCGAGACCAAATGCCAGCCTGCCAGGGCCAGTTAGGCCAGGGGGAAAAACACCACACCCTAAATAAGCAGGCCGAGGCCCGAGGTTTTTGTGGCTCAAGGATAGTGCCCCACCTGTACCTACAACTCAAAAAAAAGATTTTCCTCCTTTTAAAAAACCCCCCTTTAAAATTCGCGACAAAACGTGGTAGTAGTGGGGCCTACGTGTTAGGAAGGAAAGGCTGTGGTTCACTTAGGTGATACAATGGAAGCGCTGATGTGAGGCGTTCCTGCTAAGGATCTCCAAGCACTAAGTGTCCAGGAGCATGATATCCACACTGCAGATGGGATATCACTCCCATCATTGTGATGTTAACTCCGGAAATGGCCAACGCCCTAGGAACCACATTTCCACCAAGAAGGAGTTGAAATGGCACACATCAGCTCCCAAGATCATATGCCATGCCTGCTATTGTGGATCAACCTACAAAAAGAGGACCTGTTGAGCACAACCCTGCGTTAGGCTTGCAGCTGCAGGAAGTTGGGCCCCTTTTCACAAAAAAGCAGGGCATACTGAAGTACTGGGTGATTGAGTTGTCCCCAGCCAACATAAAAAAATAGAGGTCGCAAGGTACCCTCATATAACCTGGCAGTGTGCACCATCATCAAGTACCAAACCCCCACACAGTGCTACAAATGCCAGCATTATGGCCACCTGGCAGTAGCCTACACGAGACCAGTGACCTGCATCTGGTGCATCATACCACATCTTAGGAAGGAGTGAAAGCGCCAGGGTCCACTAATGTGTGTCAACTAGGTGGAACAGAAACAGCAGCTCTCACACTCTACACCAGATGCACACCGTACTTATTCTCAGGAAGCGATTGCTCTCCTTCAGAAGTCTCGAGTGGATTATGAACAGGCTAAAACAGTTTGAATCCTTCAGCATAACACAAATACGAGTTCCCTGCTTATGGCTAAGCGACAGGCACGAGTGGTGGCAGGAGCAAGAAATGGAGCCAAGGTAGCAAGAGCAATTCATGGAGCCAAGGTGGCAGTAGCCTGCATAGGGATGCTCGCACTCACCTACTGGAACAGCCAGCACTTGGCCGTTGTGCTCATCCGAATTGGTGGCTGTTTGTAATAAATTTTTACAGGAGATTCGTATTGGGGAATGGGAATTCCACGCTCCCCTCTCGCTTTAGATAGAGTTGGTAATATCGAAGTGGACTGTAAAGAAACGAAAACTAAAATTAAAATGTTCTTATATCGGCAAATGAAAATGAATAAACACGTAGGGATCGATAATCGCAATTGAACACGGAGCGTATGATATAACGGCGAAAAGCGCTGGAGCAGCAGACTGGGAGTCGTAGGCGGTGCAGCGATGAGCCAGGGAGAACCTCGGACGTGTACCCGCGCGTCGTCAATTGCCGATAGGCCAGAGTGTGAGCGTTGGACCTCCATCTTCCGCCGCAGGCGTTCGCGCGATTGGCGCCAACATTCGGCTTTCAACCACTGGAGCGACCTCTAGCAGGAATATTAGGACGACCCAGCATAGTCTGTGCTGACGCAAACGCCAGATCACCAATGTGGTTGTTACTAACGATCCCATGACTGAGGCGACCTATCACTCAAATTGCTGGGTTGGCGAGTTATACCAGGTGCAACGCAAAGCGATCGATACTTTGCCAATACTAGGGAGGACAACATTCTCCGCAAGGACAAGCGTGAAAAGCGATTCCGCACAATAAATGCTGATTGCCCGCGGTTCTCTAGGGTACTGCAAAGTGAAGTGCATGCTGCAGACACCGACCTAATAGCACTCTGCTGGGCTCTCTGTACTTAAGCAACGGAAGCAACTCTGGGAAGTTCTCCAAGGTATTACCACCCGTGTGTTGCTCGACTCGTATCTAAATTGGTGGTCGTTCTATTGTGGAACATTCTCTTATCCTTCTTTTCTTCCTCGTCTCGATCCTTCTATCCCTAGAGTCGACGTAGGGTAGTCTGGGCGCCCTCCCCATATCCTAACTTATTATTTACTTAGTTTATCCTTTTTGGATGCCACCGTCCAAAAAAGTGTGTCTGTAGTTAAATTAGCGGGAGAACGGCTAGACCGAATGAGTTGGTATTTTTTTCGTGTTTTTGTTATTTTTTGTAGACGCGAAAATAACGTTAAGGAAAAATAAGGTTGTGGGCTTACTAGGAAAAACGAGCGGTGCGTAGCAACACACAACTTTCCGCCATCCCCGTAAGTTCGAACACCAGCTACATATGCGGGTGCTATATCTTCGTTCAACGCATTTCTACGGAAACATTTATGCGGAACAAAATGTAGGGACTAGTTGGCTGAGAGTACTCCGTAAGTTTAATCGAAATCGTTAAAGCCGTTTTTTGGAAAATAGGAATACCGATAAATTAATATTCGACAAAACTCTTTTTCTGAGCTAACATGGCTTATATCTCTGTTCATCATATATAAGATATTTCTTCGGACCCGAAATTGATGTTTTTAAAAAGTTATTTATTCTTCACAATTACAACACTCTCAATAATTTCAAATTCAACACTTGGAGAAGAGAACAAATTCGTCAGAGAGACTACAAAACAACCGCAACACACGAAGGCACAACAACTAGGGAGCCGAGCGTTCAGGGCGAGCTTTTATTATGTTTAGATGCTGTATCAGCAGACTTACAAGGTGCAGAGTATATAACTTATATACAGAAATAATTAGAGAGAACGTGGTATGTGGGTATGGGTGACTAAAAGACACTCTGTTAGAACTATCACATCTGGAGAATCAGTTACCCTGGAATTTACGGAAATGTTCAAAAACGTTATTTTCGACACGTTTTGACTTTTTTCTCTGTTCAATGGACTGTCAGAGGAACATTTGTTGAGAACAATAAGTAGGTATTAACTATTCGAACCGTAGGGAGGCCGAGGGGAGGATGAGCGTCGACCGGGAGGAAGGGCAAAGTACCTCAGGCAATGTGCCTGTCGATGACCCACACTCCGCCTCCTCCAAGTATATCTGCATCGCTCACAGGCAGCCACGGCTGTGCTGAGCAGGTCATTCGACAAGAGAGTTGACAGGTCCAGAATTGGCAGCAAGGGCAGGGAGGACGTCATGGTCCTTCCGGCCCAAACTGCAGAGAGACTTCAGGCAAGTCGCGCCAGCTCGCCCCCCGGGTGCTCCGCAGAGACGTAAGGTTCCACGGGGGTTGGGGGGTTGACGTGGGCGAGGATGAGCGTGGATCACGTTGGCTTCCTCCAGATCAACCTGCACACGGCCAATGCAGCAACGGCAGTGAACAGTTTGTCTGGGGGGCTGTGATGTGGCTCTACTGCAGGAGCCTTGGGCGGATAGCAGGGACGTAAAAGGGATACCTGCTAGTACAGGTAAGTTGGTCTACTGTGGCACAGAAGGTCGTCCTAGGGCGGCTGTTTTGGTAAGACACAACTTGCATATTCTAAAAATTCCCGAGTTCTGTCACAGGGATTTGGTGGCGGTAATGCTGGAAGCTCAAGACAGTAATGGACTCCGGGCGAGGACAGTAGTGGCATCAGCCTACTTCCCAGGTGATGACGCTGAGGTCCCCCCGCTGATGATGCAGCAGCTAATCCATTACTGCAGAAGGGAAGGCCTTTAGTTGATTGTCAGGTGCGACGCCAATGCACATAACATGGCATGGAGCAGCAAAGACACGAATGGAAGAGGTGAGACCCTTCTTGATTACTTACTATGCAATGAAATGGTGGTGGTTAATAGGGGGAGCACGCCAACTTTTGTTACGCGTAGGCGGAGGGAGGTGCTGGACATTACGGTCTCAAGTACCTTCTATGCCAGTAGAATAACAAATTGGCATGTCTCTGGGGAAAACTCAATGTCTGACCATCATCTCTAGAGAAGAGCAAATCGGTTTTCTCCTAAAGGCGGGGGGAACATACACAAGAGGCAGCAAGAAGACCTTGGAGGAGCTACTGGCAGCTCACTTCCCAGGGTGTCATAGCCTGCAGTGGGGAGATAGCCACCACCATCAGCTGAGCGCCGATGGAGGTGCCTGTCATGGGTGATCGAGGAACCCGCTGCCTCCAGAGAAATGTTCACACTTAATAAGGTTAAATGGGCAATTGGTTCATTTAAACCTTACAAGGCGCCAGGTGCGGATGGGATCTTCCCAGCCATGCTGCAGCACGGTAGGAGGCTCAGGGTCCGATACTGGTGAGGCTTTTCAGAGCGAGCTATGTCCTTGGGTACATACCCACTATGTGGAGGAAGGTGAAGGTGGTCTTTATACCAAAGCTGGGTGGCTCCTCGGTCCAGGCTAAGGGCTACCGCCCCATCAGTCTCATGTCCTTCGTGTTGAAAACAATGGAGAAGATAGTGTACCTATCAATAAAGGAGTACTATCTTACTCAGAATCCCATTCGGAGTTCCCAGCATGCCTATCAGAAGGGGAGATCCACTGGGACTGCTCTGAAGGAACTGGCGACAGTGCTGGAGGATACTCTGAGATCCAGAGAGATTGCGCTGTGCTGCTTTCTGGATATTGGGGGGGGGCTTTCGACAATACGTCGTATGCCTCAATTACGGCTGCGGCTGGTAGGAAGGGAGTAGATCCTTACCTAATCTCTTGGACCAAGGAGATGCTGCGTAGAAGGGAGGTCTTTTCGTTGTTGGTTGGGGGGGGGGGGACCACTCTCCGTGGTGCCCACCATGGGTTGCCAGCAGGGGGGGGGGCCTCTCCTCTCTCCTCTGGTTACTGGTGGCTGATACCCTTCTCGAGCTGCTGGAGGAGGAGGGCTACAAGGTAATAGGATACACGGATGACCTGGTAATTATAGTCAGGGGTAAATTCGTGAGTGTAATCAGTGAATGCATGCAGCATGCACTGAATACCCTACAGAGATGGTGCAATGGGCAAGGACTGTTTGTCAATCCAGACAAAACGAGCCTGATCCCGTTCACCAGAAGGCGCAGCCTTGCGCTGCGGGAACTCAGGCTGGGTGGCAAGGTGTTGAAGATCCAGCATGAGATCAAGTACTTGGGGGTTTTTCTTGATGGAAAGCTCACTTGGGCCACACACGTGAAAAAAGCGCGTCAGTGGTGATGTGGGCAGCTCAAAGAATGGTGGGGAAGACATGGGGCTGAGGCCTGGGATGATCCGGTGGCTGTACACTGCGGTTGTTAGGCCTTTAGTCACCTATGGAGCCCTAGTCTGGTGGACTAGGGTGGAAAACAAAACAGTGCAGTTGCAGTTAAATAAACTAGGGCGTGTCTGGCCATTACAGGCTGTACGACTACATGCCCTACGGCTGCATTGGAGGTCTTGCTAGATTTAGCTCCACTCCACATACATGTTAAAAGGATGGCGTTCCTCCAGGCTGTGTGAATGTTGGAGTTGGGTCTGATCACGCAGGGGAAGAGGAGTTCCTGTCACTTGATCCTTGACAAGGTGAAGGTGGGGGGGCCCGAACTGCATGTGGTAGACTCAATGCCCGGGAGGTTTAACTTCGTGCTACCCTTTCGGATACTCATTCATGAGCGATCCAGGTGGAAAGGGGGAGCTCCCACTTTCGAAGCTGGGGCCCTGGTATACTACACTGATGGCTCGGTATAGGGTGGCCTTGCAGGGGCAGGCATCTTTGGGCCGAGAGTCAGGGCAGCGATCCCATTGGGGTCGCTGGCCACGGTGTTCCAGGCAGAGGTGGCTGCGGTGACGGTCTGTGTGCAGTGGCGACTGCAGAGGGGACTGAAGCGGCAGAGAATCTACATAATGGTGGACAGTCAGGCCACTCTCAAGGCCTTAGCCTCATACTGTTTTACATCACGGCAGGTGTGGGAGTGTCTGACTGGACTGAAGGCCATGGTAGAGGACAACAGTGTAACACTGTGTTGGGTGCCAGGGCATCAGGGTATATAGGGAAACGAACGGGCTGATAGGTTGGCTAAGAAGGGAGCAGCGCAGATCCCTATTGGGCCTGAGCCCTTTGTTGGGACTACATGGGACTCGATGGGAGATACAGGATGACGGCGCCCATTGGCATCACCAGCAACGATTAAACCAGAAAAAAGGCTTCTTGCGCCTTCCTGTCAAAGGGTGAAGGCGATGCTAACACTCTCCTGGCAGGATCTGAAAGTTCTGAAAGCTTCCTCACCGGGCACTGCCCACTCAGATGGCAAGATGGGCATCTCAGAGGTGGTGGAATGCAGACTATGCAGCGAGGAGGACGAGATGGCAGAGCATATCCTATGTGAATGCCCTGCCTTGGCAGTAAAACGCTACGAATATTTCGCCCAGGGGACCATTGAACCCCACGTCATAGTAGAATCTGCGATGAAGGACATACTCAGCTTCCTGAGGGGGCGGGTATGTACGACGCCTTCAACTAAGAAAGGGCCATTGTCACAATAGGCCCATATGTGGCCGGAGTTCAGCCCAAAGCAGGGGAAGCTACGAAAAACCCTGCAAATTATTACACAACGGTTTATTATTCGGATAATCAGCTTGACCTAGCATTAATGCTCCGAGACCCATCCTGTTCGATTCAGCATCGAAAAATATCATAATTAAACCCAAAAATATCTGGTGCGTAGCAACACACAACTTTCCGCCACCCCTTCAAGTTCGAACACCACCTACATAGGCGGGCGCTATATCTTCGTTCAACTCATTTTTACAGGAACATTTATAGAGAACAAAATGTAGGGACTAGTTGGCTGAGAGTACTCCGAAAGTTTGATCGAAATCGTTAGAGCCGTTTTTGGGAAAATTGGAATACCGATAAATTAATATTCGACAAATCTCCTTTTCTGAGTTAACTTAGCTTATATCTCCGTTCAACATATATATACAGAAATAATTATGGAGAACGAAATGTTGGTATGGGTGACTGAAAGACACTCCATTAAGATTTATCACATCTGGTGAAAAAGTTATGCTGGAATTTACGGAAATGTTAGAAAAAACGTTATTTTCGACACATTTTGATTTTTATCTCTGTTCAATGGACCGTCACAGGAACATTTATTCAAATAAATATGTAGGTATTAACTATTTGAAAACATCCTGTGAGTTTGGTAAAAATCGCTGAAGCCGTTTTTCCAAAAAGCGTAAAAAAACCTATTTTTGCTTCAGGGGCCCATATCTCCGTTCACCGTATTTTCATGGAGATATGCAGAGAAGAAAAGTTAGGTATTGATTAGGAGAAGATAATTTGAAAGTTTAATCAAAATCGTTACAGCCGTTTTTGAGAAAAATGCGAAAAACCCTCTCTAAAAAATGCGAAAAACCCCACCCCCCTTCCCATCAGCCGAAATCGTTCATAACCTTATTTTGGTGTCTACATAAAAATATCTGGTGCGTAGCAACACACAACTTTCCGCCACCCCTTTAAGTTCGAACACCAACAACATATGCGGGTGCTATATCTTCGTTCAACGCATTTCTACAGAAACATTTATTCAGAACTAAATGTAGGGACTCGTTAGTTGAAAGTACTCCGAAAGTTTGATCGAAATCGTTAGAGCCGTTTTTGAGAAAATTGGAATTCCGATAAATCAATATTCGACAAATCTCCTTTTCTGAGTTAACTTGGCTTATATCTCCGTTCAACATATATATACAGAAATAATTATAGAGAATGAAATGTTGGTATGGGTGACTAAAAGACACTCCATTAGAATTTATCACATCTGGTCAGAAGTTACCCTGGAATTTACGGAAATGTTCGAAAAAACGTTATTTTCGACACATTTTCATTTTTATCTCTGTTCAATGGAGTGTCAGAGGAACATTTATCGAGAACAATATGTAGGTATAAACTATTTAAAAACATCCTGTGAGTTTGGTGAAAATCGCTTGAGTCGTTTTGCCAAAAAGCGTAAAAAACCTATTTTTGCTTCATAGGCCTATATCTCCGTTCACCGTATTTTCATGGAGATATGTATAGAGAAGAAAAGTTAGATATTGATTGGTAGGAGATAATTTGAAAGTTTAATCAAAATCGTTAGAGCCGTTTTTGAGAAAAATGCGAAAACCCTAGTTTTTGGTACATTTTCGTCCCCCCCCCCCCCTTCCCATCGGCCGAAATCGTCCATAACCTTATTTTGGTGTCTACAAAAAATAACGAACAAAACAAAAAAAGAACCAGCTCAATCGGATCAGCCGTTCTCCCGCAAATCGAACTACAGACACACACACACACAGACATACACACGGACCTCTCTCCGAAATTAGGTTTTTTAGACTCAGTAGGGTCTGAAACGTAAAGATCTGAAGAAAACCCAACTTTTTTTTTTGGGCCGATTACTATACTTTCCTTCCCTTCGGGTAGCGGAAAGTAATAACGAACAAAACAAAAAAGAACCAGCTCAATCGGACCAGCCGTTCTCCCGCAAATCGAACTACACACACACACACACACACACACACACACACACACAGATCTGTTTCTTTATTTCATGACTGTACCTAAACCCTCGACGAGGGTTATATCAGTCATAGAAGTTGCGGTTTCGCTAATATGCAAGAGGCCCGCCCCTGCAGCATCCACCGAACTCAGACCTGTGGAGGTACGGCAGGTATGTGGTCGTTAGCCAGTCTCACCGTAGAGAGCTGTTGCCCGTGTGTTACCGCGCGGAGGTGACCACCTGAGGAATCCCGTACCATCTGGGAGTATTTCATAATCTGGTTCCCTACCTGATCTTACTTTTTACTTGGGTGGCAAGTTTCAAAAGGACAGATCAACTATAACCACGTTTCTTAGCCATCACCTTCTTTGCGAACTTTGCAAAATGGTTGTAGGCTTCCTTTGTAGCAGTTAATGCTGCTAAGTTCGTTTGCCCACCCAACAACCGTCGCTCACTGTTGTAGAAACTACAGTGGAGCAGCACATGGTTTCTTGTTTCCTCCGCACTGGAGGCACAAGATGTGCATAATGGAGAGTCTTTCAGAGAAAAGAAGTGGAGCCGCGCATTGAAGTCACCATGTCCCGTGAGGAACTGGCTCGTCCAGTGGTCTGGCTCAACCCATTTTCTAGAAAGACGTTCACGGATGTTGGGGAAGAACTCATACGTATCACGTCCCTTTGACGAGGATTCCCATCTCGCTTGCCATTTCTCTAGAGCCCATTCATCGATGGCGGCAAGTTTCTGTTCTGTGGTGAGATCCGCACGGAGTTCAGCCCAAAGCGGGGGAAGCTCCCGTTTCACTCTCCACTTGTCAATCATGCACTCAACAGCCAAATCAACTGGTAACTGACCAGTGATCACCTGGAGTGCTTCCGTTGATACAGTCTTGTAGGCCTTGGTGATCCACAGGAGCGCAGCTCTCTGGGATTGGGCCAATACTCTCTTTTGATTGACTGTTAGTTTGCTACCCCAGACAACGGGGCAGTAGCCAATCACACCTAAATAGATGGCCTTATACATGAGGATGGTGTCGTGGTAACACACACCCCAAGTGGCCTTAGTAATGGCACGCAGTGAGGCAAACCTTGCAATGGTAGTGCCTTTAACGGACTGGAGGTGTTGGTTGAAACCCCACCTCTCACCTATATTCACTCCTAAATACTTGACGTGCTTTTCAAGAAGGAGCGTGTGGCCGCCAAAGCGTATTGTGGGTGGATTATTCACTTTCCCCTTCAAGAGGATTAGCTGGGTTTTTTCCTCAGCCACCTGCATCTTGACGTGCTCGCACCATTGGTTGACAGTGCGGAGCACGTGGTGGGTTTTTTCTTCAATTTGGCGGACTGACTCTGCAAAGATCAGCACAGTCAAGTCATCCACATAGGCGTACGGCTCGCAGTCAGTCTCCATGAGTTTCCTGAGAAGACCTTCGAAGAAGGCATTCCAGAGTGCTGGTCCAAGGACCGAGCCCTGTGGGCACCCCTTCTCAATCTTTCTCCGGACGGAGACATGCCTACATTCGATCGTAGCAGTTCTGTCTGTCAGGTAACTTCTGACGAGCGAGTACAGGTTGCGGGGGATTCCCCTACCTTTCAGCTCATTAAGGAGCGCTGGCCACCAGAACGCTGGTCAATCAGAACTGCTACGACGTACTTAGCCGGTGCCAGCAGGGAAACACGCCGAATCTCGACAATGACATCCTGCGTGGACCTTCCTTTGGTACACCCGTATTGCCTGCCTGTGAGGTTGCGGCCAAAGACTCCTTCGAGGGACTGCAACATCAAGATTTCTAGTGTTTTGCCTAATATGGAAAGAAGGCTGAGTGGTCTCCATGATCGCGGGTCTGACTGATTGCGGTCGCCTCCCTTTTGAAGAGTGACAACACGCGCAGTCTTCCACTGAGTGGGGAACTGTCCGACCTGCAGACAGTCATTATATAAATTAAGGAGGCCGCTGGAGATCATTCGCTCAGCATTCCTTAGCATATTGCTTTCTATTTTATCTGGCCCAGGAGATTTGTTGGGCTTTAAGGTCGCAAGGGCCCTGCCGAGGTCGCCTGTTGTCCACAGTGGGATGTCGGGCTCGTTCGGAGGGTCCATGATCAGCTCCCTTGCTGACCTCTGGGCTTCAGTGTCTCGTGCTAGTTGGTCATCTGGGAACGCCTTCTCAAGGAGGGTTTCCAGTGAACTTTCGATGCTGCAGGCCCAGCCTGACTCATTTTGCATCGCAGCTAAGACCTGCTCTACATTTGCTTTACCTATGGAGGACTTGTAGTGTCTGCCCCAGGGGTTCTCAGAGCTCTCCGCTTCCACAAAATTTCGCCAGCCTTGCCGTTTGGCTCGTTTGATGGCGCGGTGGAAGGCCTTCTTCTCTTGGATGAAGGCAGTTCGGAATGTTGCTCTGGCATCAGGGTCACGAGTGTTTTGGTACATCCTTCTGGCTCTATTTGCACTTTGCTTGAGGGGATTTAGTTCCTCAGTCCACCATGGGACTTTGATCGCCCTGTGCTTCTGTTGGCCAAGTACAGAGAGCCCAGCAGAGTGCAGTGCTGTGGTAAATATGTCCACTTTGCTGTCCACCTCTTCAGGTGTGTATGCTTGCGCTATTAGGTCAGTGTCCGCGGCACGCAGTTCACCTTCCAGTACCCTACAGAATTGTGGCCAGTCAGCATTTTTTGTGCGGAATCGCTTTTCACGCGTGTCTTTGCAGAGGATGTTGTCATCCGTGATGGCAAAGTCAATAACCATGTGATCGCTCTGCGTTGCACCTGGTACGACTCGCCAACCCTGCAATTTGAGTAGCAGGGTGTGGGACACGGCTGTGACGTCTATACACGACCTTCCTCCCGGACCATCATAGGTCGCCTCAGTCATTCAGTCATGGGGTCGTTGGCAACAACCAAGTTGTACCTGGTGAGCAGCTCTATATACGCCTCGCCTGCCCCATCCAGGGTTGGGGATCCCCACAATGGTGATCTGGCGTTTGCATCAGCACAGACTACGCAGGGACGTCCTGATAGGCCTGCTAGAGCCCGCTCGAGTGGTTCAAGGCTGTTGGCAACTGGTGCGCCAAATTGCCTGTAAAATGATATTACAACCAGCTCAAAGCCACCGGCTCGGATGAGCACAGCGGCCAAGTGCTGGCTGTTCAGGTGAGTGAGTGCGAGCATGTCAATGGACGGGTCGATGCAGGCTACTGCTGCCTTGGCTCCCGTTCTTGCTCCAGCCACCACTCGTGCCTGCGATCCCAGACCAAGAGTTTTGGATCCTATGTATGGTTCCTGTATGGCGAGAACACTGCAGCGTTTCTTGAGTGCATTTTGCAGCAACTCAGCCATAACTGGGGAACTCTTAAAGGTGTTGTGCTGAAGGATTCGAACTGTTTTTGACCTATTCATAATCCACTCGTGACTCCTGGTGGGCAATTGCTCGCTGACGAATGGTACAGTGTGCGTCTCGTGTGGAGTGTGCAACCTGTTGGATTTTGCGTTCGACGCAATTGGCACACTTGAGGGGAGCATCACGCTTGCATTCCTTACTCAGATGTGGCAAGGCGCACCAGGCGCACACAACAGGTCTTGTACAGGCCACTGCCAGGTGGCCATAGCGCTGGCATTTGTAGCACTGAGTGAGGGCTTGGTACTTTCGTATGGCGCACCGCTGCCAGGCTATTTGGAGGTGCCTTGCCCCCTCTAGTTTTTTGTACAGGCTGGGTGATACCTCAATCACCCAATCCTTTTGTCTGCCACGCTTTTTGGTGAAGAGAGGCCTGACATCCTGCGGCTGCAAGCCTAACGCAGGGTTGTGTTCAAGAACTTGTTGCGCCAAGTCCTCTTTTTGAAGGTCAGTCCTCACGTCGCACAATAGCATGCGTGGGAAGCGACCTAGGGGGGCTGACGCTTGGAGCTTCAACTCCTTTTTCGCGGAAATGTGGCTCGTGAGCGCCTTGGCCATTTCTGGCGTTTCCGTCACAATGACGGCGCCACCTCCTACAGCGGTGCGGATGTTCAGCACTCGGACGCTTAGGGCTTGGAGGTCCGTGAGCAGGGACACCCCGCATCAGTGCTTCCATTGTATCAGGGTTGGAGGGACCAGCCTCTCCTTCCTTACATGTATGTCTAACCACTACCACGTTTTGTCGTGGGTTTTTAGGGGAGTTTGGTAGGCGGTGGAGGCTTCTTCTTTTGGTTTTTATTTTTACCTTTGTTTCTGGGCGGAGGCGTAGGCGGGCGCTGCCCTCGGCCTGCACGTCCTGCTTAGTTGGGGCCTTTATTCTTCCCTCTGCGCTTCCTGGCCTTGGCAGGCTGCCATTCCGCCTCAGCTCCATGAGGGGAAGGCGCAGTAGCGGCTACTGCCGCATATGAGGGGCCTGGGGTACTACCCTGGCTCGTTGTTGCTCCTTGAGTTTGGGGGGCTGGTGGCACTGGCTGCTGGGCAATTGCCCTTCGCAGCTCTTCCCTCACGACAGCCGCCACAGTTTCCCGCAGGGGGGTAGTTGCAGGGGCGATGTCGTTGGGGGCATTAGCTTTATAGCCAGCTTCGAAATTTCGAAGAGGCAACTAGTGACGAGGTCCCGCATAGGTCCTGTCGCGTTGGCCCTCATCCGTGCCAGCTGGCCGTGGATGATTTGGACGTATGCACAAATTTGCTCCATGTCCGACAGTTTAGGGTCCACGCTGTGTCGTGTGCTTGTAGTAGCCGGGTTGCCCGGGCTACTAGGGGGAGAAGGGGGAGATGAACGCGGTTTGCCCGGTTCTTTCCGCCCTTGTTTGTTTGGACGACGAGTAGGTTGCTCATCGTCCGAGGAGGGAGGGGTCGAGCTTGGCGAGCCCGAGGAAGAGGCGCAGGTGGCGTTTTTATTACCTGCAATTTTGGGTTTTGACTTTGTCATGTTATTTTTATGTTATTATTTACTAATTTTACACACACACGGACCACGCGCCGAAATTAGGTTTTTTAGACTCAGTAGGGTCTGAAACGTAAAGATCTGAAGAAAACCCAAATTTTTTTTTGGGCCGATTACTATACTTTCCTTCCCTTCGGGTAGCGGAAAGTAAAAAGGTCGAAAAGAACTGAATCGTAATATTAAAATAAACAAAAAAAACGAAAGTATCTAGAAAAAACTGAATTTTAATATGAAAACATGCACGCTAAATACTAATATCAAAATTTAACCAAAAATCTATGAAAAAAAAAAACAAAATGAGAATGAAACGAAAGAATCTAAAAAAAGTCGCGAGGCGGAGTCGTTGGGAGGGAAGCGAGCGGGAGGCGCGCTGCTCGCTCGCCTCGAGTTTTTTAAAGACGGGCGGGGCGGGGGGAGTTCAAATGACGAAAAGCTGTAGCTCCCGCGTTGTACTGCGTTTCGTTAATTTTTTTAACCGTTTTTTGCCCATTACAACCACGGGGTTCGTCCGATCGGATTGCCGAGATGGTGGGCACAACTAGATACCAAATCGGATTTTTGGGGCGAAAGAACGAATTTTTTAGACCACGTTAAAGGCACAAAACGGCCCAGACGGCGGATGGACATTGCAAATTTGGAATCTCCATGTCTTGAAACGTAAAGTATCAAATTTTGAGGGGGGGTTGTAAAACATTTTTCGTGAACGAAAACATAGGGTTATTATTCAGAATGAATAATAAACCAAAACACTGCCCTTCCACATTTGGGAAAACTTAAAAAATCGGGATGTTGCGAACTCTCAAAGAAGTCTTTGGCCGTATCCTCAGGTAACAGTAACAGGTGGTAGCATTTCACACTGATATCAAATGAGCGTTTGAAAACCGTTGCTTGCTAGTGCTCCTTGATGAGCATAACGGTTTGAGAAATTCCTCGTAACAAATGCTTGCACGTCAGGAGTTACGTGACCAACAGAACTGATACTATTGAATGCAAACGTGTCTCCATCCAGACAATGCCACAGAACGTGTGCCCTCATTGTTACATCCAGACCGTGGAAAGCCTTCTTCAATAGGCCTCAAGGAGGCCAGCAACGAACTATAGATCTACGGTGATGAACTGATTGTGCTCATCCATGCTCTTTCTAGTGCTCCAAACAGTCACCTAGTGGTGCGAGCATGTCCAACAACACAATGCACTCTCTAAGAAGAAAACTAAATAGGTACAGGCTCCTTGGTGAGAAGCAAGTCAAGTACGTACCTGTGATGTGTGAGAGATGGCATTTCAAATAACAGCTGCAGCATTGTAAAGGCACTGCCAGCGCAATGTTTGTCCCACTATCAGCTCTTTGCAAGACCACTCAGGGTTAGTGTTACCGAGACACCATCCTCGTGTACAAGGCCATTTAATTAAGCGTGTTTTACAACTACTCTGTTGTCTCACGAAGCAAACTTACAGTGAACCGCAAGAAATTACCAGCCTGTCCTAGAGAGCTACTCTCCTGTAAATCACTAAGGCCTACAAGACAGTATCCACTGAAGCACTTCCAAGTTCCGTGCTTCTGTTGACTTGTCCATTGATTGCATGATGGAAAAGCGGAGAGGGAGTTTCCTACATTATGGGGAACCCCACAACGATCTCCCCTCCAAATGAAAGCTTGAAGTGCTAGACAAAAGGGGTGTTAGACACGTGGGATGTGAGAAAGACGGGAATCCTAGTCAAACAAACGACGAGGACGTGTCACGAAGAGTTTGCTCCAACATCCGTGGAGGTCATACGAGAAAAGGGGTCGAGCCAATTCCTTGCGGGACAAAGTAACTGCAATTTGCAGCTCCACTTCTCTCCTCCCATTCTGGTGGAGACAAGAGACCATGTGCTCCTACAACGGTTAGTGATAGTTGTTGGATGAGCAGTCAAAGCTACCAGCCCTCCAAAAAACGCCATCAGAATTGATCTACCTTTGACACTTGCCACCAAAGTAAATAGTCAACTCAAGAAGAGAACAGAATTCCCAAGTGCCGTTCCTCCTCGTGGTCACACATAAGCAACTGCCTTCTACCGGGAGATAGGCTGTTTCCATATCACAACGACCGTTCCTGGGCACTCCTAAGAGAGTTATATCAGTCGTAGTATGGGAGAGCTCTGGCACTCTCTCAGGATCCTAAGAACCCAGACCTGCAGTGGTACGGCAGGCCGCCATTTAGCCAGTCTCACGGTTGAGAACACCTGCTAAAGTTACGATACTAAGTCATGGATCGGTGGATACTGAGCGAGTGCCTGTAATCTCGTATTTAAGCAAAGTCGAAACCTGCAAGATATTCATAACGACTGGATCGCAAGAGTGAATAGTAAGTCCTCTCACAGCGAAATTCCGCGGAGAAATGGGAAGGTGGCTAAAAGCCACGATCAGATAATAGAGCATGAGGAAATCTATGATCTCGAAAACGTCACAGTGAACAAAATGGAACATTCACACCATACTGTTTTATTCTTCCTGAAATATTGACTAGGGAAATACAAATTAGATCGTGACCTGACGATAGGAATATCACAATCTTAGGACGAAGGGTACAGTAGATGGGCAGTCGTGTGACTAATTTTCATTTGGTCCAAAGTTAATAAAGGAGACGGAGTCGACACCTCATTCTCAGACAATTAATTTGAAGCAGAGTGTAAAGAGAGACGGAAACAGAAATTTAATAGCAGAAGTGTAGAAAGCGATGAGAAGACAAGGAGGATATACAAGGCAATTAGAGGATTGGTGGGTCGGTCGGGGGGAGGAAGCCTGAAGATAAACGGTCCTAGCGGTTTAAGAGGTGATGACAGACCTTCAGGGTGGCTGGTGAGAAGTTGGGTTTCTTGTCTGGAGGAGAAGCTGGTGATGAAAGATCATCAGTTTCACAGAGAACTCGGAAGGTGCGGAAGTGGTTGAGCATTAGCATAGGAAGCTCGTTTGAGAGAGGAGAAGTAGTTAGAAATATGAGGAAGAGGAGGTTCTCGGTGCAACTACAGAGCTCTCAGCAATCCCATCCAAATCTGTCGGTGTTCAAGCACCGCCAGCATGTATAACTTATGACAAATGACCTCTTCAAAACACACAGAGCTCAGCGATTCAGGTTCGAAAAACTACAATATTTTCCTACATAGAAGCAAATGCTAGAGACCAGGCAACTGGGGAATGCGAATTGTAAGCTATAGATGACCACTGTGACGGGACGCACAACCATAACGGGCAGAAGCGAACTCGGTACGGGCTGGGCTCACCTAACGCCGCAACGACGGGCTAGCCCGCCACTTCTTTTTGCCCGGAGCGTCATTCACGCGCCGCTAGCCGGACTGATCGCTCCTGTCTCCTCCGACCTCGACGACATCTACGATCACTCTCAGTAACAGGCAGAAGAAGTTTAATTTGTTATCGTTCCCCAAGTTGGATTATTTTCTTTTTATAAGTTATTCGAATACATTTTAGTTTCACTTGCCCGACTTATTTCCGTTGCAACGCACCTTCGATCACCAGCACGCACGACAAGAAAAGGTACGTCGCACCACGTATCTTTTTACTTTCCTTGGCTCTGCAAAGTAGAAAGGAAATTTATGTAATCGGCTTAAAAAAATCTTTTTTCCCGAAAAACACTAATTGGGAAAATGGTCTGTGTGTGTGTCTGTCAGCGCGCCTCTTCCTCAGGCTAGCCAAGATCAACCCCTCAATATTCGGACGATAAGCAACCTACTCGTCGTCCAATCCAATAGGGCAGAAAAAACCAGGCACAGCACCTTCTCCTTCCCCTTCGCACCATAGTAGCCCCAGCAACCAGGCTAGTACAAGTACCAGACACCCCTAATTTGTCTGATATGGAAAAGATTTGTGCCTAGGTCGAGATTATCACGGACACCAATAAGGGTCAACAAGATGGGACCAATGCGGGACCTCATCACCCACTGCCTCTTCGAAAGCTCGAAGCTGGCCATGAAAGAGAGTGCCCCCCCCCCCAACGAAATCACCCTCCAGTCGCTACCCCCAAAAAAATGTCAGGCCCCTTTTCACAAAAAAGTGGTGCAGGCATAAGGACTGGAAGATCAAGATACCACCCACCCCACAAAAAAAAACAAGAGGGGCAAGGCACATCCAAATAGCCTGGCAGCAGTGTGCCATCCGCAAGTACCAAGCCCCCACCCAGTGCTACAAATGCCAGCAGTATGGCCACCTGGGAGTAGCCCACAAGAGAACTGTGGTGTGTGCCTGGTGCGCCATGTCACATCTCAGTATGAAGTGCAAGCGTGAGGCTCCTCTCAAGTGAGCCAATTGTGCCAAACTCAAGTTACAACAGATCTCGCACTCCACTTGGAGACGCACTCTGTACCATTCGTCAGCGCACAATTGCCAGGAGTAACGAGTTGATTGTGAATAGGCTAAAAACAGTCCTTCAGCACAACACAAATGCAAGTTCCCTGGTTATGGCTGGGTTGCTGCGAAGTGAACTCAAAAAACGCTGCGGTGTTTTCGCCACTCAAGAACTGTAAATAGGACCCAAATACCTTGGTCATTGGTCAGTGGCCTGCATTGACCCGTCCATCAACATGCTCGCACTCACGCACCTGAATGGCCACTAGGCCGCTGTGCTCATCCGAGCAGGTTGTAATATCACTTTACAGGCCAACTCCCAGCCATAACCCGATAACCACTCGAGTGGGCACCAGCAGAACTATCAGGACGACCCTGCAAAGTCTGAGCTGCTTCAAATGCCCATGTGGGGATCCCGCACCCTGGATAGGGGAGGCGATTCATATATAGAGTTGCTCAACAAGTACAACTAGGTTGTTGCCAATGACTCCATGACTGAGGCTATAATGGGCTGGGAAGAAGGTCATGCATAGATGTCACAGCCGTGTCTCACACCCTGCTAGTTATATTGCTGGGTTGGCGAGTTATACCAGGTAAAACGCACAGCAATCACATGGTTATTGACTTTGACATTGCTGATGACAACATCCTCTGCAAAGACATGCGTGAAACGCGATTCTGCACAAAAACTGCTCAAAGGCCACAATTCTCTAGAATACTGGAAGATGAACTGTGTGCTGCAGACACCGACCTTATAATGCAAGCTGCCAAACCCAAAGAGGTGGACAAAAAGTGGATATATTTACCACAGCACTGCATTCAGCTGGGCTCTCTGTGGTTGGGCAACAATGGGTGATAAAGGTGGACTGACGAACTTAATCCCCTCAAGCAAAGTGTAAATAGAGACAGAAGTATGTACCATCACACTCGCAACCCTGATTCCAGAGCCACACTCCGAACTGCCTTCATCCAAGAGAAGAGGACCTACCACCGCGACATCAATTGAGCTGTTCACAACATACCGGGGTAGCCAACCCTAATTTCTCTTGAATGAAAAAGTGGACTGTATTCTCAAACACCCCGGATCCGATCAAATTAATTTCTCCCCCCCTTGTCTGCAAACTATGCTTCCGCCGATGCCGAGACCTCGCCGACCTGAAAAGGAAACAAATGCAGGAACGGAAAAATAGGAACTTGAGGGACTCACCTTTAAGAACGTGACAGAAGCTTTTCCCCGGCCGGGAAACACTGGACTTAGCTAGGAGAACCACTTCGTCGCGTCACAACTACACTTAGCGGAAGCTCCACAAAAAGGGGGGGTAAAAGATGATTAATATATCGCTATTTACACGTCAAAAAAATAACTCCGTCTCGATCGACCGCTCGATGTTAAGTAATAGGTGAGAAGGAAAGGATGGTGGTCTGTGGGAGGTGAGGCGGACACCTGGAGGGGAAAACGATAAGGACCGGCCGGCCCCTTGGCGAATCGGCGGGAAGCAGCTTACGTTTCCAACATGAGCCAAACGGCAACGCTTAGCTGTGATGAAAAATGAGTAAGTCTGGGCTTGCAGCATCGAAAGTTCACTGGAAACCCTCCTTGAGAAGGCGTTATCTGACGACCAAGTAGCTCGAGATACTGAAGCCTAGAGGGTAGAAAGGAAGCTGATCATGGACCCTCCAAACGAGCCTCACATCCCTTTGTGGACAACAGGCGACCTTGGCAGGGCCCTCGCGACTTTATAGCCCAATAAATCTCTGGGTCCAGATAGAATGAATGGCAATATGCTAAGGAAGGCTGAGCGGACAATCTCCAACAGCCTCCTTAAGTTATTTAATGACTGTCTGCAAGTCGGACAGTTGCCCACTCAGTCTGGAAGTCTTCGCGTGTCCTCATCAAAAGGGAGGCAACAGCAATCACTACTGAAGCCTAGAGGGTAGAAAGGAAGCTGATCATGGGTCCTCCAACCGAGCCTGTCATCCCATTCAGGACAACAGGCGACCTCGGCAAGGCCCTTGTGACCTTAAAAAGCCAGACAAATCTCCTGGGCCAGATAGAATAGAAGGCAACATCATGGAGACCGCTCAGCCAGCTGTCCATATTGGGCAAAACATTAGAAATCTTGATGTTGCAGTCCCTAGAAAGGAGTCTTTGGCCGCAACCTCACTGGCAGGCAGTACAGGTATGCGAGAAAGACTCTTAATACGCACGTCTTGCACCTCCAGACTGGTACAAAGCAAGCCTATGACCGTTTTGTCGAGTTCACGAAGAAGGTGCTAAGAAACGTGGTCACAGTTGATCAGTCCCTTTGAAACTTGCCACCCAAATAAATAATTAGATCAGGTGGGAACTCAAATTAAGAACTCGTTCCAGACTACGAGATTCCTCAGGTGGTCACCTCCGTATGGTTATTCAATCCACTGATCCATATTGAACGTTGCACGTGGCTCCTTTGACTCAGTAATCAAAATGATATTCGATTGTTCATTTTTAATCAACACACTGGTGTCCTTGATAATAGCCACTTTTTTACTCTCCATGATGCTTGGTACGGATGGTTGAAAATAATGATGACGTACATAAATCATTTTCCGCTTTATATTGCATAGACAATGAGTGAGTGGTTTTACACGACGAGATAATACAAAGAGCCTCCGAGCATTGAGCGCGTATGTCGTTGCCAAACTTTACACAAACGGTGGGTACAGCTTTCGTACAAGTACGCAACCACTAGGAACATTTTATGTCTTTTATTTTTGTTGTTTTTTTTATGCAATAATAACTACGTTTGAATGTGCTCGTTGATGGTTTCGATATAATGGCCACGTCAATTGCAATTATCATCATCACTTAGTCACTGAGGTTATTAAAACGTGTGATGTTACCAAGCGTTAGATTTTGTAACAGACGTTACCATGCACCTAACCCAACGCATTATATTTCGTGACACTTCTCCGTTACATATCCCGCGTAACATCTTCCACGTTACATCTCCCGCGTTACATTTTCGAGTTTATGTAGCAAAGTAAAGACATAAAATGTCAGAAAAATAATCGTAACTCTGGTGGGACTCGAACCGATAATCCACGGGTTAAGATACCGATGCCTTATCCATTAGACCACAGGGGCTGTGGCTTGCAACTCGGGTTAAATATTTCGTGAAGCTTCCCCGTTACATATTCCACGTTACATTTTCGAGTTTATGTAGCAAAGTAGACATAAAATGTCAAAATTGGGGACTTGTTAAATAATAGCGAAATGCTAGTATTAGTAATTCAATTTAAATCAAGTTGTGGCTGGCGGGCGCGAAAGAAACCTTTACACAAACGGTTGGTTCAGTACGTAACCACTAGGAACATTTTATCTCTTTTATTTTTGTTTTTTCTTTTATGAAATGATAACTACGTTTGATTGTGCTCGTTGATGGTTTCGATATAATGGCCGCGTCAATTGCAATTGACATCATCACTTGGTCACTGAGGTTATTAAAAGTGTGATGTTACCAAGCGTTACATTTTGTAACAGACGTTACCACGCGTTACACTTTTCCAGTTTATGCACCTAACCCCATACAATATATTTCGTGACGCTTCTCCGTTACATATCCCACGTTACATCTTCCACGTTACATCTCCCGCGTTACATTTTCGAGTTTATGTAGCAAAGTAAAGACATAAAATGTCGATAAATTGATGAATCCTAATTCTAGTCTTTATTTTTAAACTTATCCTACAACAACATTTACGATTTAATTTAAACCATTCATTGGCACATTCATATAATTGAAATATTACTGATAAATTATTGTATTCTTTTTGCAAATGCAAACTTCATCTTGTAAACGATCGGCTTCCCATCCACTGAGTTCCGTTCCATCGGATTCAAAATCATGCTAGTGCATCCTCCACATTTAATTTCAACGAGCAGAATAAAGTAGATTGATTTCACGACGACTTTGATGCCATCAGTAATTTGAAAACTCTTGACGTTGGACGGTTTAGGTTTTGAAATGAGAAAACAGAGACTCCACTGCCAAAGCCAAAGGGTTGAACTCTTAGAAATTGAGCAAGACAAAGTTGTGTGAAGAGACCAATAGTCGTGAATTTGGTCTTTATTGGATTCAAATTGTAAGTGACCAGTAGGAAGGCGGATAAATCTTCCAACGGCTGCTTGCCCACCAAAGGATACTCAACCATAGACACATCTGGCTGTGCCAATTTAGTATTATTCTCCTCCACTCCACTGTCGACTTCTGCTAGCTGGTTGCTTGGTAGGTTTTCTTCCATCACGGTTGCTAGACACATAATGAAGTTTTAGAGTCATCTAATGGGTTTGTATACGCTTAGACACTAGTGGACTCTGCTGACAGTTCGACAATGGACGGTATTCGGCGAGTGCGCCGTGAATAATTAGTCAGTAGGCAGTCGTGTTGGTGGGAAATGGCTCTCTGGCTTCAAACTCTAGTCGTACATCCACTGGTCTAACCTTGAGGCTTTCATTTTGTTTGGAACAGTCAATTACAAAAAGCGGAGAATTATTTAACGTCTTGGGATTCATGAAAGGTTGAGGATGTGTACCGTAACATAAAGCTTGTAATTTAGCGTACATTTCGTACATGAGATCGAAGTCTCCACGCAAGTTATCGTACGGATAATATTGAGAATTTAAATATAGTATGACTTCTGCCAGTTTACATGGGTCGAATGTGGAAGCGTGTCTTCTAACGTGATATTTCTTCGCTGTTTAAAGCGCGAGAATGACGTACCTGCGTTTTTCCAATAGCGAAGAGGTCGTGAAATTGGCGTCAACGCCCTCTTTGTTCAAGGCATTGAGTGACGTGTTACTGAGAAGAATAATGAACTCTTGCTTTTGGTTCATAATAACTCGTTTATGATCCTCGAAAAATCCCATGAGCATCCGCAATGGAATACACATTGATATTTTCGTGCCAGTGTAAACATTTATAGGCTGTGCCATTCCCGCATGATATGCATAGTTTTCATCTTTCGGTGTAAGTGAAAGGAGATTGTGAATTGTCGACTTTATTCCCACATTTTTACTGCGATCTTTCGTCATTCCACCCAACTCGTATCTGATTTCAGCGAAGAGAAAGGGAATACCGTTGCTTACTAATACCAATGTAGGAACCACAGTTGTCTTATCAGCTTTGGTTATGACGATGTTGACGTGTAGGTAACTTTCACACGGTACAGTCAAATCTTCCTGCTGTTGTATGGCGATTCTCACTGCATCACTTGGGTTGAACGTTGTCGATCTAAATGGAGTGTGACTTCTATATTCGTAGTGCGTTATAGTATTGTGCCTTAGTAGTAACAGCCAACATGATCAGAAAGGAGATTGTGAATGGTTGACGTTATCCCCACATTTTTATTCCTCATTTATCCCCTACTCACGCCCTTTCTCTCCAGAGATCTCACTTCATTTCTCCATGGCCAAGATATAGCCACTGGTACTTCGACCTCGTAAAATACTGAGGGGAATTGCTTAGTGGAGACGGACAATGGCATACTTAGGAAAACAGTGCATCTAGCAATGAAAAGGCCGAGACTAGAGCTAACCCAGTGGGAAGAAGTGCTCGAAGTGCATGCCATCCGATCTCTTTTATGCACCTCAGCTACTCATCACACGAAAGAATGTTCAGCCATGCGCGAAGATGAACAAACGGTGTTGCTCTACCTTCACGGCTGACCAAACCAGGGAAGGTCCTCCTCATGAAATGCTATGGAAGGGCATCGAATTATAATCTGTCGGACATGGAGCAAATTTGCGCATATGTCCAAATCATCCACGGCCAGCTGGCATGGATGAGGGTCAACGCGACAGGACCTATGCGGGACCTCGTCACTAGTTGCCTCTTCGAAATTTCGAAGCTGGCTATAAAAGCTAATGCCCCCCCAACGACATCGCCCCCTGCCACTCCCCCCCTGCGGGAAACTGTGGCGGCTGTCGTGAGGGAAGAGCTGCGTAGGGCAATTGCCCAGCAGCCAGTGCCACCAGCCCCCCAAACTCAAGGAGCTTCAATGAGCCAGGGTAGTACCCCATGCCCCTCATATGCGGCAGTAGCCGCTACTGCGCCTTCCTCCCCCCCTCATGGAGCTGAGGCGGAATGGCAGTCCGCCAGGGCCAGGAAGCGCAGGGGGAAGCATAAACAGGCCCCAACTAAGCAGGACGTGCAGGCCGAGGGCAGCGCCCCGCCTACGCCTCTGCCCAAAAACAAGGGCAAAAGTAAAAATAAAAACAAAAATAAAAAGCCTCCACCGCCTACCAAACTCCCCCCTAAAAACCCACGACAAAACGTGGTAGTGGTCAGGCGCACATGTGAAGAAGGAGAGGCTGGTCCCTCCAACCCTGATGCAATGGAAGCGCTGATGCGGGTCCCTGCTACGGACCTCCAAGCTCTAAGCGTCCGAGTGCTAGACATCCGCACCGCAGTAGGAGGTGGCGCCGTCATTGTGACGGAAACGCCAGAAATGGCCAAGGCGCTCACGAGCCACATTTCCACAAAAAAGGAGTTGAAGCTCCAAGCGTCAGCCCCCCTGGGTCGTTTCCCACGCCTGCTATTGTGCGACGTGCGGACTGACCTTCAGAAAGAGGACTTGGCCCAACAAGTTGTTGAGCACAACCCTGCGTTAGGCTTGCAGCCGAGGGATGTCAGGCCCCTCTTCACCAAAGAGTGTGGAAGACAGAAGGATTGGGTGATTGAGGTATCACCCAGCCTATACAAAAAACTAGAGGGGGCAAGGCACCTCCAAATAGCCTGGCAGCGGTGCGCCATACGAAAGTACCAAGCCCCCACTCAGTGCTACAAATGCCAGCGCTATGGCCACCTGGCAGTGGCCTGTACAAGACCTGTTGTCTGCGCCTGGTGCGCCTTGCCACATCTGAGTAAGGAATGCAAGCGTGATGCTCCCCTCAAGTGTGCCAATTGCGTCGAACGCAAAATCCGACAGGTCGCACACTCTACACGAGACGCACGCTGTTCCATTCGTCAGCGAGCAATAGCCCTCCAGGAGTCACGAGTGGATTATGAATAGGTCAAAAACAGTTCGAATCCTTCAGCACAACACCTTTAAGAGTTCCCCAGTTATGGCTGAGTTGCTGCAAAATGCACTCAAGAAACGCTGCAGTGTTCTCGCCATACAGGAACCATACATAGGATCCAAAACCCTTGGTCTGGGATCGCAGGCACGAGTGGTGGCTGGAGCAAGAACGGGAGCCAAGGCAGCAGTGGCCTGCATCGACCCGTCCATTGACATGCTCGCACTCACTCACCTGAACTGCGAGCACTTGGCCGCTGTGCTCATCCGAGCCGGTGGCTTTGAGCTGGTTGTAATATCATTTTACAGGCAATTTGGCGCACCAGTTGCCAACAGCCTTGAACCACTCGAGCGGGCTCTAGCAGGCCTATCAGGACGACCCTGCATAGTCTGTGCCGATGCAAATGCCAGATCACCATTGTGGGGATCCCCAACCCTGGATGGGGCGGGCGAGGCGTATATAGAGCTGCTCACCAGGTACAACTTGATTGTTGTCAACGACCCCATGACTGAGGCGACCTATGATGGTCCGGGAGGAAGGTCGTGTATAGATGTCACAGCCGTGTCTCACACCCTGCTACTCAAATTGCAGGGTTGGCGAGTCGTACCAGGTGCAACGCAGAGCGATCACATGGTTATTGACTTTGCCATCACGGATGACAACATCTTCTGCAAAGACACGCGTGAAAAGCGATTCCGCACAAAAAATGCTGACTGGCCACAATTCTGTAGGGTACTGGAAGGTGAACTGCGTGCCGCGGACACCGACCTAATAGCGCAAGCATACACACCTGAAGAGGTGGACAGCAAAGTGGACATATTTACCACAGCACTGCACTCTGCTGGGCTCTCTGTACTTGGCCAACAGGAGCACAAGGCGATCAAAGTCCCATGGTGGACTGAGGAACTAAATCCCCTCAAGCAAAGTGCAAATAGAGCCAGAAGGATGTACCAAAACACTCGTGACCCTGATGCCAGAGCAACACTCCGAACTGCCTTCATCCAAGAGAAGAAGGCCTTCCACCGCGCCATCAAACGAGCCAAACGGCAAGGCTGGCGAAATTTTGTGGAAGCGGAGAGCTCTGAGAACCCCTGGGGAAGACATTACAAGTCCTCCATAGGTAAAGCAAATGTAGAGCAGGTCTTAGCCGCGATGCAAAATGAGTCAGGCTGGGCCTGCAGCATCGAAAGTTCACTGGAAGGAGGATTTCCCACATGACCAACTAGCTCGAGACACTGAAGCCCAGAGGGCAGCAAGGGAGCTGATCATGGACCCTCCGAACGAGCCCGACATCCCATTGTGGACAACAGGCGACCTCGGCAGGGCTCTTGCGACCTTAAAGCCCAACAAATCTCCTGGGCCAGATAAAATAGAAAGCAATATGCTAAGGAAGGCTGAGCGGACAATCTCCAGCGGTCTCCTTAATTTATTTAATGACTGTCTGCAGGTCGGACAGTTCCCCACTCAGTGGAAGTCTGCGCGCGTTGTCACTCTTCAAAAGGGAGGCGACCGCAATCAGTCGGACCCGCGATCATGGAGACCACTCAGCCTTCTTTCCATATTAGGCAAAACACTAGAAATCTTGATGTTGCAGTCCCTCGAAGGAGTCTTTGGCCGCAACCTCACAGGCAGGCAATACGGTACCAAAGGAAGGTCCACGCAGGATGTCATTGTCGAGATTCGGCGTGTTTCCCTGCTGGCACCGGCTAAGTACGTCGTAGCAGTTCTGATTGACATCAGAGGAGCGTTTGACAACCTTTGGTGGCCAGCGCTCCTTAATGAACTCAAAGGTAGGGAATCCCCGCAACCTGTACTCGCTCGTCAGAAGTTACCTGACAGACAGAACTGCTACGATCGAAAGTAGGCATGTCTCCGTCCGGAGAAAGATTGAGAAGGGGTGCCCACAGGGCTCGGTCCTAGGACCAGCACTCTGGAATGCCTTCTTCGAAGGTCTTCTCAGGAAACTCATGGAGACTGACTGCGAGCCGTACGCCTATGTGGATGACTTGACTGTGCTGATCTTTGCAGAGTCAGTCCGCCAAATTGAAGAAAAAACCCACCACGTGCTCCGCACTGTCAACCAATGGTGCGAGCACGTCAAGATGCAGGTGGCTGAGGAAAAACCCAGCTACTCCTCTTGAAGGGGAAAGAGAATAATCCACCCACAATACGCTTTGGCGTCCTTCTTGAAAAGCACGTCAAGTATTTAGGAGTGAATATAGGTGAGAGGTGGGGTTTCAACCAACACCTCCAGTCCCTTAAAGGCACTACCATTGCAAGGTTTGCCTCACTGCGTGCCATTACTAAGGCCACTTGGGGTGTGTGTTACCACGACACCATCCTCATGTATAAGGCCATCTATTTAGGTGTGATTGGCTACTGCCCTGTTGTCTGGGGTAGCAAACTAACAGTCAATCAAAAGAGAGTATTGGCCCAATCCCAGAGAGCCGCGCTCCTGTGGATCACCAAGGCCTACAAGACGGTATCAACGGAAGCACTCCAGGTGATCACTGGTCAGTTACCAGTTGATTTGGCTGTTGAGTGCATGATTGACAAGTGGAGAGTGAAACGGGAGCTCCCCCCGCTTTGGGCTGAACTCCGTGCGGATCTCACCACAGAACAGAAACTTGCCGCCATCGATGAATGGGCTCTAGAGAAATGGCAAGCGAGATGGGAATCCTCGTCAAAGGGACGTGATACGTATGAGTTCTTCCCCAACATCCGTGAACGTCTTTCTAGAAAATGGGTTGAGCCAGACCACTGGACGAGCCAGTTCCTCACGGGACATGGTGACTTCAATGCGCGGCTCCACTTCTTTTCTCTGAAAGACTCTCCATTATGCACGTCTTGTGCCTCCAGTGCGGAGGAAACAAGAAACCATGTGCTGCTCCACTGTAGTTTCTACAACAGTGAGCGACGGTTGTTGAGAGGGCAAACGAACTTAGCAGCTTTGACTGCTACAAAGGAAGCCTATAACCATTTTGCAAAGTTCGCAAAGAAGGTAATGGCTAAGAAACGTGGTTATAGTTGATCAGTCCTTTTGAAACTTGCCACCCAAGTAAACAGTAAGATCAGGTAGGGAACCAGATTAAGAACTACTCCCAGATGGTACGGGATTCCTCAGGTGGTCACCTCCGCGCGGTAACACACGGGCAACAGCTCTCTACGGTGAGACTGGCTAACGACCACATACCTGCCGTACCTCCACAGGTCTGAGTTCGGTGGATGCTGCAGGGGCCGGCCTCTTGCATATTAGCGAAACCGCAACTTCTATGACTGATATAACCCTCGTCGAGGGTTTAGGTACAGTCATGAAATAAAGAAACAGATCTGCATGTCTCCGTCCGGAGAAAGATTGAGAAGGGGTGCCCACAGGGCTCGGTCCTTGGACCAGCACTCTGGAATGCCTTCTTCGAAGGTCTTCTCAGGAAACTCATGGAGACTGACTGCGAGCCGTACGCCTATGTGGATGACTTGACTGTGCTGATCTTTGCAGAGTCAGTCCGCCAAATTGAAGAAAAAACCCACCACGTGCTCCGCACTGTCACCCAATGGTGCGAGCATGTCAAGATGCAGGTGGCTGAGGAAAAAACCCAGCTAATCCTCTTGAAGGGTAAAGTGAATAATCCACCCACAATACGCTTTGGCGGCCACAGGCTCCTTCTTGAAAAGCACGTCAAGTATTTAGGAGTGAATATTGGTGAGAGGTGGGGTTTCAACCAACACCTCCAGTCCCTTAAAGGCACTACCATTGCAAGGTTTGCCTCACTGCGTGCCATTACTAAGGCCACTTGGGGTGTGTGTTACCATGACACCATCCTCATGTATAAGGCCATCTATTTAGGTGTGATTGGCTACTGCCCCGTTGTCTGGGGTAGCAAACTAACAGTCAATCAAAAGAGAGTATTGGCCCAATCCCAGAGAGCTGCGCTCCTGTGGATCAGCAAGGCCTACAAGACTGTATCAACGGAAGCACTCCAGGTGATCACTGGTCAGTTACCAGTTGATTTGGCTGTTGAGTGCATGATTGACAAGTGGAGAGTGAAACGGGAGCTTCACCCGCTTTGGGCTGAACTCCGTGCGGATCTCACCACAGAACAGAAACTTGCCGCCATCGATGAATGGGCTCTAGAGAAATGGCAAGCGAGATGGGAATCCTCGTCAAAGGGACGTGATACGTATGAGTTCTTCCCCAACATCCGTGAACGTCTTTCTAGAAAATGGGTTGAGCCAGACCACTGGACGAGCCAGTTCCTCACGGGACATGGTGACTTCAATGCGCGGCTCCACTCCTTTACTCTGAAAGACTCTCCATTATGCACGTCTTGTGCCTCCAGTGCGGAGGAAACAAGAAACCATGTGCTGCTCCACTGTAGTTTCTACAACAGTGAGCGACAGTTGTTGGGAGGGCAAACGAACTTAGCACCTTTGACTGCTACAAAGGAAGCCTATAACCATTTTGCAAAGTTCGCAAAGAAGGTAATGGCTAAGAAACGGGGTTATAGTTGATCAGTCCTTTTGAAACTTGCCAAGATCAGGTAGGGACCCAGATTAAGAACTACTCCCAGATGGTACGGGATTCCTCAGGTGGTCACCTCCGCGCGGTAACACACGGGCAACAGCTCTCTACGGTGAGACTGGCTAACGACCAAATACCTGCCGTACCTCCACAGGTCTGAGTTCGGTGGATGCTGCAGGGGCCGGCCTCTTGCATATTAGCGAAACCGCAACTTCCATGACTGATATAACCCTCGTCGAGGGTTTAGGTACAGTCATCAAACAAGGAAACAGACCTGTGTGTGTGTGTTGCGAGACGCTCGACTCGAAAGGAAGATAATTTGACGGACAGGATTCTCCTACCTTTCCACGACGAGCATCCGTTCAAAGCCGGCCAGCTAGACGATACCGCGGGCGAAATTGCAAAGGGATCGTAAGGCACCAATATGTTCACTAAGGCCGGTTTCACACGGAGAGCCGTACGGCTCTCACTCGCGATGAGGAGCGTTTTCCGCTCTTGACTCCCACTCTTTCACACGGAGAGCCTTTTTGGCTCTCGATCGCCGGTTTTCTTCAGATCTTTACTTTTCAGACCCTACTGAGTCTAAAAAACCTAATTTCGGCGCGTGGTACGTGTGTGTATGTGAGAACGACTGGTCCGATTGAGCTGGTTCTTTTTTTGTTTTGTTCGTTATTTTTTGTAGACACCAAAATAAGGTTATGGACGATTTCGAACGGTGTGAAGGGGGGTGGAGGGACGAAAATGTACCAAAAACTAAGGTTTTCCGCATTTTTCTCGAAAGCGGCTCTAACGATTTTGATTAAACTTTCAAATTATCTTCTACTGATCAATACCTAACTTTTCTTTTCTATACGTATCTCCATGAAAATACGGTGAACGGAGACTTAGGCCTATGAAGCAAAAATAGGTTTTTTACGCTTTTTGGCAAAGTGGCTTCAACGATTATCACCAAACTTTCAAGATGTTTTCAAATAGTTAATACCTACATATTGCTCTCATTAAATGTTCCTCTGACAGCCCATTGAACAGAGATAAAAATCAAAAAGTGTCGAAAATAGCGTTTTTTCGTACATTTCCGTAAATTCCAGGGTAACTTCTTCACCAGATGTGATAAATCCTAATGGAGTGTCTTCTAGTTACCCATACCAACATTTCGTTCTTTATAATTATTTCTGTATATATATATATATATATGTAAGATTCCTCGCTTCTCTCCGTTACCTCTCGTAATCTCTCGCCCGCTCACGCCCCTCCATTTATCCGCTCTGTCTTATCCCCTGTTGCACTCTTGAGCCGTAAGAGTTCGCATCGGTGTTGTTATCACAATTCAGTCGTGATTTGTCAACTAAGCTAACAACCCGTGTATTGCGCTACTAATGTGTAAAACGATTTCGTTTTAAAATTCGTTTTTATTAAATCGCATTTCTCGAAGTTCGTTTTTCATCCTACGGTCTCCGGATCTTATAAATTTTAAAACTTGTCGTTTCTCTCGTTCTCGCGCGCCTACGCCATGCCGGTCAAGGTTAAGTTTACTTTTTGTGCCGAACCATCGCTCACAAACGCCGCTACTACAGTTACACACGTGATCTCCATACAACGCCTCGACGAAGAGACCATCTATATTTTTCCACCTGAATTACTTTCTCTCAATCTACACGATAAGCTGATGCTTCTACCTGTTGCGAAAGCAGCAAAGAAGGATCTAGCTCCAAGATGGACTCGACGATCGTTCAAGTGCATCTTAGACGACGACCTCGCGAAATTGTACTTTGACGAATTCGAAAATCCATTCTTTAACGGAATCCTCCTGAATGAACTCAATCACGAGAACTCGCGCACCCCATCCCACCACTTGCATACTGCAGCATCCGCCCCCCTCAAGTCTCTGGCCTCGGTCGTTAAGGATGCAGTAGTACCAAAATTTGGCTCCAAAACCTACTTGTCCAATGCAGGCGCTTGGTTGGACATATTTGAATCGGAATGCCAACGTTTACTCATCGATGAAGACCGATACTGGGAAGTCATTCGACTGTTTTTAGAGGAAAGTGCCGAGAAGTGGTATAACACCACACGCCTATCGTCCTCCCCCACTACTTGGAATTTCTGGCGACAATCGTTCCTTGAAAATTTCGGAACTCAAACTCTTGCTGCAGCCCGTTCAGCTTTCTACTTTAAATACACCTCTGGATCGCTCTCCGACTATGCTCAACACAAACTCAACTTACTAGCATCCTACAACCCAAAAATGCATGAGCTTGACCGAATCACACAGCTTGCTCTCGGGCTTCCCCGCCACCTCCAAGATCGCATTAATCTCGCAGAAACAACAACACTTGGCATGATGCTTTCAACAATTAACTCTCTCGATTCTATCCGTCCGCCGCAATCTTCTTCTACCAATGCTCCGAACCCGGTCAAGCCCGTACTAATCTCATCTCCGCGCTCGCAACATCCGTGCCCCTACTGCAAGAGGAAAGGCTACGAACGTTACCACTTCGAAAAGGATTGCCTTACGAAAGTTAGAGATGCCAAGTACAGTAGTAAATCCGCGAACCCAGGTAACACCAATCCTAATTCCTCTAACGTAAACACAGCGATCCACTCCTTGGACCTTGAGAGCTTACAGCAGGAAATCGACACGGTACAAAAAAACGCGTGAAGCCCGCGTTCGTGGTTGTTGACGTTGAATATGGCTCTGTAATAGGTAAAGGTCTTTACGACCCCGGCGCAAACGCGTCAGTCATCTCACTTAATGCCCTCAAAAAAATAAAGAATTATCCGCTTATACCTACAAAGTCAACATATAACACCACGAGCGGCCCGGGCTTCATATTAGGTGTCACAATGCTTGACATGAAAATTTTTGATATCCAAAAGAGAGTACTATTATACGTTCTCGACTCAAGCACTTTTGGTTTCGATTTTATTATCGCCCTCGATTTGATCCCCGAGTTTCGCCTTGCCCTTGATCATAATTTAATATTAAAGCAATGTAAAGTTACTTGTGAAAACACTCCTCCTGAAATTTCCATAAACAACGTAGTCATTTGGAACGACTACTTATCTGAAGAGTCATTTAAAACTAAAATATCGCATCTCCTGCTCAATCTTCCTGCTAAAGAGGAAGGTGAAATTAGCTCACTAATTTTACGAAATTTCCCTGCTTTTGCTAAGCACTCTTTCGACGTAGGAAACGTCACAAAATACGAATGTTCAATCCATCTTTCAAAAAATACGTGCGTGGCAAAGAAACCATACCGCTGCACGTTCGATGACCAAGAGGAGATCGAACGGCAGTGCCGTGAACTTTTAAAATTCGGCATGATCACCGAATCCAAATCACCCTTTGCATCCCCCGTTACGATGCAATTTAAGAAGAATGGCTTGAGCAACACGAAAACAAAAACTCGCATGTGTGTCGATTACCGCGAATTGAATAAATTGATTATCCCGGAAACTCAACCTTTCCCGCTCATCGACGAAATTCTTGTTAAAACGCGGGGCTGCTCGTGGTTTTCGGCGCTGGACATCAATGCGGCATTCTGGTCGATACCCATTCGTGCTCAGGATAGACACAAGTCTGCCTTCATCACCCAGCACGGACACTACGAGTGGCGTTCCATGCCTTTCGGACTAAAAGTGGCTCCAGCCGTCTTTCAAAATGCAATTTCTGGCATTATTAAACGTAACGGACTTTCCGAATTCACCGTAAATTACCTAGATGATATATTAATCTTCTCTAGTACTTTTGAAGAACACTTGGTTCACATTCAGCGTTTAATCACAGCCATTTTTGAGGAGGGCTTCCGCTTTAACTTTAAGAAGTGTACCTTCGCCGCTTCCTCAATCCAATACTTAGGCCACGTCCTGGGACCTGATACGGTCAAGCCACTCCAGGATAACTTGATAGCTATCAAAAGCTTTCCGACTCCTTCCTCCAGGAAAAACATTCGCCAGTTCCTCGGTAAAGTGAACTTCTATCGAAAATTCATCCCAGACTCCGTTTCCATCCTTGAACCGTTCCACAACCTCCTACGTAAAAACATTCCATTCTCCTGGTCAAACGAATGCCAAAGTAGCTTTGATAAAATAAAGGACCTACTAACTTCCGTACCCGTTCTGGCTGTTTTTGATCGCACCAAACCGATATTCGTTTATACTGACGCCAGTGGAGTAGGTATCGGTGCTGTGCTAAAGCAGACACAGTCGGACGGTTCCCAAAAACCGGTCGCCTACTTCTCGAAGAAGTTGTCGGATGCGCAAAAAAGGAAGAAGGCCATTTATATCGAAAGCATTGCTGTTCGAGAAGCCATTCGCTATTGGCGCTATTGGTTGATAGGACGCCACTTCACTGTCATCACCGACCATAAACCCCTAGAGGGTCTGAATTTGAAAGCTCGAACTGACGAGGAACTTGGAGATCTTGCCAATGAACTCCTTCAGTTCGACTTCGAAATTCTTTACCGTCCTGGCACGTCGAACCACGAGGCCGATTGTCTATCCCGAAATCCAGTACTAAACCCACAGCCTGACACCGTGGATAACGAACCGATATTACCCACATTCAATTTTCTTTCCCTCGATGAAATTAAACAATTTCAATGCAACCTACAAGTATCGAGTTTGGACTTGACCGAACAGGGTATCATTTATCGTACAATTAACGGCAATCCTCGTATCTTATTAGATAGCCAAGCAGGTGAAAACCTGATTAGCATTGTTCACACGAGATACGGCCATGTCGGGCCAAAACATGTCATAGCTATCATCTCAAAACACTTTACATTCCCAAAAATGTACAATTCCATTCGTAAATTTTGTAACTCGTGTAAAATCTGTATCATGAACAAATCCCGTTGTCCTCGCCGCAGTGCCCGAATGGGTTTCCTCGGTCCAGCTAAAGCTCCATTCGAAGTCATGTCCCTTGATACGATTGGCGGTTTCGGCCCCTATCACTCCTCGTTCCGTTATCTACACCTGCTCGTCGATCACTTCACGCGATATGCGTATATCCTTCCCTCCAGGAGTCAATCGGCCAAAATCTTGTCTCGGCTCGTTGACTCTGTGCAGAGGGAAAACCAGATCGGGATCCTTCTCACGGATCAATATGGTGGATTATCCTCTGATGAATTCACTACATATTGCGCCCGCTCTGGCATTCGCCATGTTTTTGCAGCCGTCGACAGCGCATTCTCTAATGGCTTGAACGAGCGTCTCAATCAGACATTGGTGAATCGCATACGTTGTATGAAGCACGACGAGTCCACACCCCCGGAAAAGAGTTGGTCAGCTATTGCTAACGAGTGCGTAAAACAATACAACGACTCTCCTCATTCAGTCACCAAATTCGCTCCCTCGTATCTGCAAGTCGATGCGAGTCGCTGGATGCCGAGCTTGCCGTCTCGCAACGAGCTTGCCGGCCCAAACACTCTGGATGCAGCGCCAGCCACTCTACGCTCAAACCATTCTTCAGCACCATGTGGTCAATGCAGTGGTAACCATTGACCCGCTCGGTTCCATAGCAGGCGGCATTTTGGAAGTATCGCCCTATTACGCAGTAATCTCACGATCACACCCTATTAAGGAGCGTACCTCATTGATGAGAAAACATGTTTTCGTCGATCGTGGCTTCTTGACACCTGGAATCTCCATTGGGCAGGGGGAAAGGTGTTCACAATCGATTCGGCTAATAGTGGTTAGTTTCTACAGTATACTTTGCAAGGTTCACTAAACCTTAAGCTAGTGAAGATGAACATGACTTACTGGGAGAGGTATCAACGATTTCACCTTGTGACCCATAGGTAAAAGTTACTTCAACATCAGTAGCATACAGAGACGAGAGTAGGCTCCACTCATCATCCGTCAATACGGCCAACCTACAAATATCGAAGCAAATGTACTTCAAACCATTCAGGTGTCTGCAAATTATAATGTTAGTTTCATAGTATCATATAACTTCTAACTGGAATGATAAGAATAGTGTGAATAAACTTAACATAACATTCAGCATACTTTTATGCCGTATGGTTGAGAAACAGTTAATGAGACTTCCGACCCCATGCAGATGAGGGCTCTGAACTAACTATTCGAGTATAGTTGATTTTTGTACATGGAAAACTGGCCTGATTTAGCAACTCAAGATTTCTTGACCAGGTCAATAGTGTAAAAGCCTGCCAACGAGGGCTATTTCTCGTGACAGCAGCTCCGTGGACGAGCGACCTGCTATAGGTTGTAGGGAAGAGGCAGGTGGGTACCAATGGGGGGCTCAGAAGATAAGGGGATATTGAAGATACATCCGGGTATGTCACACCTGAGGCGCTGGAGACTGCGATCCTGTAGTTTCGGATGATGGGGGCGGATTGTTTGTACCCACCTAGTAGTTGAATTATCTTTCAAAACAGATTAATAAAGTAAAATAAACATTGAGATCAATAAAGGTTTCAAGACAAAATTTCAAGGCTTACCGCTTAAGAAAAACCAGTAGTTACAAATACATGTAATGAATGACAATGTCACCCATTATGAGTGCGTCACATTTAGAAGCTGCCGCGTGATCGAAGAGCCAACTCGATATTAGAAGTGGACCGCAGTCGCGAGGACAGGTGAAAGATATGCTATCATACTGCATCGCGTTGTCTAAGTGAAGTGACATTAAGTTAACTCTACAATTGAACAATACCGGAATAGGATCTTTAAATGTAGTTTCTCGTTATTTCAGGTGAGATAATCTTTATATTCTCTACAATACCCCCGCCCCCTTTGACGAATCGTTTGTAAAATAAAAACTCGTTATTTCAGAGAAACGCATCTGCATCCTTATTCCATTGACGGAGATCGGCGAGATATTATATACATAAACATAATCGTTTGAAATCAAGTAACGTAGACAGTTCAATTTCATTTTAGCTGATGGAGAAAATTGAATGATTTAAAGACATATATAAATTTGCGTAAAATCAGCGTAGTCCACCCCGTAAAACTTTGCCAACGTTGTCGTTAGTTTTACACATCCACGTTAGGCAGAAAGCGCCCAGACCTAACCGGGACTTTCAATAGTCGATTACGCAGGGTAGAGCTTAGTTGCGTGAAGAGTAATGCGGCTTGATGCGTTGCAGAGTTGAGTTGAAAGAATCAACCAACTGCGAACCAACTTCTGTTGTCTTAATTATCAGTCGGAGAGGAAAATGCGCCAGATGTTTCTAGCACATTATTTGCATAGGCTGCTAATACGATATTAATTGAGCAATACGCTTGAAATGAAAAAAGCGGAGTGGAAGCTACGAGAAGGGGAGACCAATGGAAAATGGTGAGGGGGGAGGTGATAAAGGGCGAGGGAGAGCAGGGGGAGTGAGAGTGAGGGAGAGCTATCAAAAGGTTACAAAAACGAGCGCTTGAAGCTGAGACACTGCTCAACTTGGTCATTTACATAATGACTGTGACACCACCACCACCCTGCCCAGCAATAGTTTGGGGTTCCCGTAAAGACCGTAATGCCACAAGCCTGAAGTGTTCCATAGCTTCCGAAAACGTCGGTAAATCATTTTTAATGCACGGGCAAGGCTGGGCAAGTAATTATCACCGCTCCTGGGATACGTGAATGACTGGAATGGTTAGTTGTTTCCGCCTTTGCCTCACGACAAGTTTACCATGTCTTTTCCCAAATCACTTAGTGGTTTTAATTATAACCATAAAATCTACCGCACAAATCCCATCCACGCCTAGAAGGCAGATTGCGTAATGGAAGTGAGTAAAATACTACAACATTGAAAACAGTACATTCTAGTTAGTCCATTGCAACACAAACATGCAGGCATGATTGTCACTGGTCCTCAGGATGAGAACGATGACGTGGTCATTGAACTTCGCAACGAACATGTTCTTCAATGGTGACAAACCAACCAAAGTCTGAGATATACAGAGCTTCGGAAAACAACCCTTTAGCCAAGTAACTCCCGTGCTTTGGAAATCTAGTACAGAAATCATAATTACTTAAAGTAATTATCCGGGAACTTTATTTCAGCTATACTACATTTCATAGTAGTAGGAGTGAGAGTGAGGTCTGACCGCCGAACCAGTAATTTTTGATCAAGTCTATTCCCATAATTTACATAACCATAATTATGAGGTTCGTGCTATCATCAGTTTGTACACAAACGTAATTGATACACAGAATCAACTAAAAGCAGTAATAGCTCAGTCAAACCTGAACAGCCTTGGTATCTGTAGAACCAACAATGGTTTCTCCTTAAATCTCTTCAAAGTTCACAGCAACATTCTGAATTCTTATTCCCCTAACGATTTGTTTGATGTTCGTTAGATAATGTCCAACTGCGCCAGCAAAAAAGCAAGCAGTAAAGCCCGAGAATACAAAACTATTGCGGCTATTAAAAACTTCGTATGCCACCTAACTAATTTTTTACTTTCCGCTACCCGAAGGGAAGGAAAGTATAGTAATCGGCCCAAAAAAAAAAATTTGGGTTTTCTTCAGATCTTTACGTTTCAGACCCTACTGAGTCTAAAAAACTGTGGCCGAGGGCTGACTCTGAGCAGCCGAAAAATCCCTCATGCGTCTTAGTCCCGGTGGGTGGCCGGACTGGCAGCTGCGGCGCATGTGGGGGCCTCCCTTTGACCCTCAACGGACCAGCGAAAGGGGCTAGAATCAATATGCCTGAGGGGGAGCTTCCAGGACACTGCCTCGAGCACCTCTCGCTCATACCACTAACACACACACCAAATGAACTCACAAGGATACACTACACCAGTCTGCTTCTTTAATCCCGATATTAGTAAAAATAAAATGACAAAGTCAACTAAAACTTCAGCAGGTAATAAAAACGCCACCTGCGCCTCTTCCTCGGGCTCGCCAAGCTCGACCCCTCCCTCTTCGGACGATGAGCAACCTACTCGTCGTCCAAACAAACAAGGGCGGAAAGAACCGGGCAAACCGCGTTCATCTCCCCCTTCTCCCCCTAGTAGCCCGGGCAACCCGGCTACTACAAGCACACGACACAGCGTGGACCCTCAACTGTCGGACATGGAGCAAATTTGCGCATACGTCCAAATCATCCACGGCCAGCTGGCACGGATGAGGGCCAACGCGACAGGACCTATGCGGGACCTCGTAACTAGTTGCCTCTTCGAAATTTCGAAGCTGGCTATAAAGCTAATGCCCCCAACGACATCGCCCCCTGCCACTCCCCCTGCGGGAAACTGTGGCGGCTGTCGTGAGGGAAGAGCTGCGTGAGGGCAATTGCCCAGCAGCCAGTGCCACCAGCCCCCCAAACTCAAGGAGATTCAACGAGCCAGGGTAGTACCCCAGGCCCCTCATATGCGGCAGTAGCCGCTACTGCGCCTTCCTCCCCCCCTCATGGAGCTGAGGCGGAATGGCAGTCTGCCAGGGCCAGGAAGCGCAGAGGGAAGAATAAAAGGCCCCAACTAAACAGGCCGAGGGCAGCGCCCGCCTATGCCTCCGCCCAAAAACAAGGGCAAAAATAAAAATAAAAACCAAAATAAAAGCCTCCACCGCTTGCCAAACTCCCTAAAAACCCACGACAAAACGTGGTAGTGGTTAGGCGGACATGTGAGGAAGGAGAGGCTGGTCCCTCCAACCCTGACGCAATGGAAGCGCTTATGCGCGGGTGTCCCTGCTACGGACCTCCAAGCTCTGAGTGTCCGAGTGCTGAACATCCGCACCGCAGTAGGAGGTGGCGCCGTCATTGTGACGGAAACGCCAGAAATGGCCAAGGCGCTCACGAGCCACATTTCCACAAAAAGGAGTTGAAGCTCCAAGCGTCAGCCCCCTGGGTCGTTTCCCACGCCTGCTGCTGTGCGACGTGCGGACCGACCTTCAAAGAGGACTTGGCCCAACAAGTTGTTGAGCACAACCCTGCGTTAGGCTTGCAGCCGCAGGATGTCAGGCCTCTCTTCACCAAAAAGCGTGGCAGACAGAAGGATTGGGTGATTGAGGTATCACCCAGCCTGTACAAAAAACTAGAGGGGGCAAGGCACCTCCAAATAGCCTGGCAGCGGTGCGCCATACGAAAGTACCAAGCCCCCACTCAGTGCTACAAATGCCAGCGCTATGGCCACCTGGCAGTGGCCTGTTCAAGACCTGTTGTGTGCGCCTGGTGCGCCTTGCCACATCTGAGTAAGGAATGCAAGCGTGATGCTCCCCTCAAGTGTGCCAATTGCGTCGAACGCAAAATCCAACAGGTCGCACACTCTACACGAGACGCACACTGTACCATTCGTCAGCGAGCGATTGCCCTCCAGGAGTCACGAGTGGATTATGAATAGGTCAAAAACAGTTCGAATCCTTCAGCACAACACAAATAAGAGTTGCCCAGTTATGGCTGAGTTGCTGCAAAATGCACTCAAGAAACGCTGCAGTGTCCTCGCCATACAGGAACCGTACATAGGATCCAAAACTCTTGGTCTCGGATCGCAGGCACGAGTGGTGGCTGGAGCAAGAACGGAGCCAAGGCAGCAGTAGCCTGCATCGACCCGTCCATTGACATGCTCGCACTCACTCACCTGAACAGCCAGCACTTGGCCGCTGTGCTCATCCGAGCCGGTGGCTTTGAGCTGGTTGTAATATCATTTACAGGCAATTTGGCGCACCAGTTGCCAACAGCCTTGAACCACTCGGCGGGCTCTAGCAGGCCTATCAGGACGACCCTGCGTAGTCTGTGCTGATGCAAACGCCAGATCACCATTGTGGGGATCCCCAACCCTGGATGGGGCGGGCGAGGCGTATATAGAGCTGCTCACCAGGTACAACTTGGTTGTTGCCAACGACCCCATGACTGAGGCGACCTATGATGGCCCGGGAGGAAGGTCGTGTATAGACGTCACAGCCGTGTCCCACACCCTGCTACTCAAATTGAAGGGTTGGCGAGTCGTACCAGGTGCAACGCAGAGCGATCACATGGTTATTGACTTTGCCATCACGGATGATAACATCCTCTGCAAAGACACGCGTGAAAAGCGATTCCGCACAAAAAATGCTGACTGGCCGCAATTCTTTAGGGTACTGGAAGGTGAACTGCGTGCCGCAGACACCGACCTAATAGTGCAAGCATCCACACCTGAAGAGGTGGACAGCAAAGTGGACACATTTACCACAGCACTGCACTCTGCTGGGCTCTCTGTACTTGGCCAACAGAAGCACAGGGCGATCAAAGTCCCATGGTGGACTGAGGAACTTAATCCCCTCAAGCAAAGTGCAAATAGAGCCAGAAGGATGTACCAAAACACACGTGACCCTGATGCCAGAGCAACACTCCGAACTGCCTTCATCCAAGAGAAGAAGGCCTTCCACCGCGCCATCAAACGAGCCAAACGGCAAGGCTGGCGAAATTTTGTGGAAGCGGAGAGCTCTGAGAACCCCTGGGGCAGACACTACAAGTCCTCCATAGGAAAAGCAAATGTAGAGCAGGTCTTAGCTGCGATGCAAAATGAGTCAGGCTGGGCCTGCAGTATCGAACGTTCACTGGAAACCCTCCTTGAGAAGGCGTTCCCAGATGACCAACTAGCTCGAGACACTGAAGCCCAGAGGGCAGCAAGGGAGCTGATCATGGACCCTCCGAACGAGCCCGACATCCCATTGTGGACAACAGGCGACCTCGGCAGGGCTCTTGCGACCTTAAAGCCCGACAAATCTCCTGGGCCAGATAAAATAGAAAGCAATATGCTAAGGAAGGCTGAGCGGACAATCTCCAGCGGTCTCCTTAATTTATTTAATGACTGTCTGCAGGTCGGACAGTTCCCCACTCAGTGGAAGTCTGCGCGCGTTGTCACTCTTCAAAAGGGAGGCGACCGCAATCAGTCGGACCCGCGATCATGGAGACCACTCAGCCTTCTTTCCATATTAGGCAAAACACTAGAAATCTTGATGTTGCAGTCCCTCGAAGGAGTCTTTGGCCGCAACCTCACAGGCAGGCAATACGGGTGTACCAAAGGAAGGTCCACGCAGGATGTCATTGTCGAGATTCGGCGTGTTTCCCTGCTGGCACCGGCTAAGTACGTCGTAGCAGTTCTGATTGACATCAGAGGAGCGTTTGACAACCTTTGGTGGCCAGCGCTCCTTAATGAACTCAAAGGTAGGGGAATCCCCCGCAACCTGTACTCGCTCGTCAGAAGTTACCTGACAGACAGAACTGCTACGATCGAAAGTAGGCATGTCTCCGTCCGGAGAAAGATTGAGAAGGGGTGCCCACAGGGCTCGGTCCTAGGACCAGCACTCTGGAATGCCTTCTTCGAAGGTCTTCTCAGGAAACTCATGGAGACTGACTGCGAGCCGTACGCCTATGTGGATGACTTGACTGTGCTGATCTTTGCAGAGTCAGTCCGCCAAATTGAAGAAAAAACCCACCACGTGCTCCTAACCGAAACCCAATGGTGCGAGCATGTCAAGAGGTGGCTGAGGAAAAGACCCAGCTAATCCTCTTGAAGGGGAAAGTGAATAATCCACTCACAATACGCTTTGGCGGCCACAGGCTGACGAGCCAGTTCCTCACGGGACATGGTGACTTCAATGCGCGGCTCCACTTCTTTTCTCTGAAAGACTCTCCATTATGCACGTCTTGTGCCTCCAGTGCGGAGGAAACAAGAAACCATGTGCTGCTCCACTGTAGTTTCTACAACAGTGAGCGACGGTTGTTGAGAGGGCAAACGAACTTAGCAGCTTTGACTGCTACAAAGGAAGCCTATAACCATTTTGCAAAGTTCGCAAAGAAGGTAATGGCTAAGAAACGTGGTTATAGTTGATCAGTCCTTTTGAAACTTGCCACCCAAGTAAACAGTAAGATCAGGTAGGGAACCAGATTAAGAACTACTCCCAGATGGTGCGGGATTCCTCAGGTGGTCACCTCCGCGCGGTAACACACGGGCAACAGCTCTCTACGGTGAGACTGGCTAACGACCACATACCTGCCGTACCTCCACAGGTCTGAGTTCGGTGGATGCTGCAGGGGCCGGCCTCTTGCATATTAGCGAAACCGCAACTTCTATGACTGATATAACCCTCGTCGAGGGTTTAGGTACAGTCATGAAATAAAGAAACAGATCTGTGTGTGTCTGTAGTTCGATTTGCGGGCGAATGGCTGATCCGATTGAGTTGGTTCTTCTTTTGTTTTGTTCGTTATTTTTTGTAGACACCAAAATAAGGTTATGGACGATTTCGGCCGGCGGGAAGGGGGGGTGGGGGACGAAAATGTACCAAAAACTAGGGTTTTTCGCATTTTTCTCGAAAACGGCTCTAACGATTTTGATTAAACTTTCAAATTATCTTCTCCTAATCAATACCTAACTTTTCTTTTCTATACATATCTCCATGAAAATACGGTGAACGGAGATATGGGCCCCTGAAGCAAAAATAGGTTTTTACGCTTTTTGGCAAAACGGCTTCAGCGATTTCCACCAAACTCACAGGATGTTTTCAAATAGTTGATACCTACATATTCTTCTCAATAAATGTTCCTGTGACGGTCCATTGAACAGAGATAAAAATCAAAATGTGTCGAAAATAACGTTTTTTCTAACATTTCCGTAAATTCCAGGGTAACTTCTTTACCAGGTGTGATAAATTCTAATGGAGTGTCTTTAAGTCACCCATACCAACATTTCGTTCTCTATAATTATTTCTGTATGTATATGTTGAACGGAGATATAAGCCAAGTTAACTCAGAAAAGGAGATTTGTCGAATATTAATTTATCGGTATTCCAATTTTCTCAAAAACGGCTCTAACGATTTCGATCAAACTTTCGGAGTACTCTCAGCTAACTAGTCCCTACATTTTGTTCTCGATAAATGTTCCTGTAAAAATGCGTTGAACGAAGATATAGCGCCCGCCTATCTAGGTGGTGTTCGAACTTAAAGGGGTGGCGGAAAGTTGTGTGTTGCTACGCACCAGATATTTTTTCCTCGCTACTCAAATATATTATTTTCCGTTTGTCGAGGTAAGTTATCTAAATTAATTCTTCTGGTACCCTCTACGAACAAATCAGCAGCAGTTGTTGGTTGAAACCCCCTACTTATTCGGTAACACTGTTCCACCAAATCGAATCGGCCCGAGGTTGTCTGCCGACGTCTGTTGTACTTTTGGACGCGTGGACCACCCTGACCATGCATATTGCTAGGTTCTTCATGTAAACTTATACATCGAGGTCGATTAGGCTAGCCACCTCTATTTAGTAGCTTTCCTCTACCAACATTCAGTTTTTGCAAACTTTTTAAATTTTATTTGCCCATAACTATCATAGGTTTGTCCGAGTACAAAACGAAAATTTTGTGTGAAAGAACAAAGTTTCAAGGATACAGGTAGAATAAGGAGGAAACAAAACCGAAGCCTAGCCCATCAAAACTTGGCCGTTTCTAGCGCCTCACGTCTTCCAACATGACATGAAAATTCAGTGGATGGCAGAGATCACAATTAACAAGCGAGATTAAAGAGAGGCTGAAATTACGCGAGGGAAAAATTAAGCTTTATGAATCACGAGGGTGATGAAACAAGAGGGGCGAAAAATTTCAGCACTGTAATAGCAGTTGGCCAATTTCCCATAATACAGCTCACGTCCGCAAATAAGGGGAAGGTCACGATGACTATTAAGGGAAGAAAAACGCTGAACGTTTTCCCTTGGCTCATGTGGAAAATCTCTTCATCATTGCAATCGAACGAGAAAAGTACTGCCCGGTATAATTTGGATGTTAAAGCAAGGGGGGAATCCCTTTGTTAACTAAAAGCATTTCCTTTGTGTTACATTAACGGGTTTATTAAACCAGGCAAATGAAAGAAAATTAAAAATTGCGCCTGCGTGAAAATGAAAATTATAATATAAAATAAAACGTTCTGACCGTTGCAGCGACGAAACCGAAATGAAGGGGTGATGTAGCCTTGAAAATCTTCATACGATGTTGACAAAACCGACAAAGGGTATATGGATTAGAAACGTTCAGTTGTAACTGCCGCGATTTGGTGTCTGAGTTTTAGGATTCATGAAACACAGCCCTACAGTAAAAGACGAAAAGAAGTAAGTTAACGTACCTGTCAGGTGAGTCCGTCTCCTCTGGCTGGTGAGTTACTGGTGAGGAGACGGACTCACCTAACAGGTACGTTAACTTTAATAATTTGCCTACTGGCGGACCCAACCCAATTGCTTTAATAAAAGAAGTAAGGTTTAGTGAACGGGATACTGATGACCCGAGAGACGAGCCGTGTAGAAAACAAAAAACGAGAGATGAAGCGAAAACGCGAGCTATAGATGAAGTGAAATTTTCTGGCGGAGAGACGAAGAAGGAAGTTATCCTCCCCCTTACTTCTCCTAGTTCACAAGTTTAATTGGTTTTGGCAAGTCGCAGTTTGTCAATGGCCGGCACCATTGAGCTTGGTCTGGGCTGGTGAATAATCTCTGCTTTGTTGTTTGTTCTGAACAAATTGAAGACTGAAACGGGAGCTTCCTCTGCTTGGGGCTGAACTCCATGCGGATCTCACTTTTTTTTTTTCCTTGAACGGTGGATGCAGGCGATACCCTCACTGCAGCCACAACCCGGCCTATTGTAAGGGCGTCCATGATCCTCAGATCATGGTCCCACTGCACCACCTCCAGGCCCCATGGCACTGGTCTCACTTGGTGTAATGTCACCTATGCGCCCCCACCACCACCGCACAAAGCGGAGGATATCCGCAAGTTCTGCATTTGCAACCTCTTCAGAAGAAAGGGCCTCCCAAACACACAACGGCGCTGCGAGTCCAACCCATATGCACAGCACGTGCTCTGCCGTCTCTAGGCCTACCTCGCAAAACCTGCATACCTGCACCTCGCACTTGCCAGTATTTGCAAGGTCCTCAGCGGACAGTGACCTGTGAACAGGCCACATATGATCCTCATATCCTTCCTCTCCAGTGCAAGCACCTCCTTGGACCTCTCTCTGGAGAGCTGGATGAAGAGTTTCGACTGTCCCTGCACCTGTCCTCCCATTTGCCAACTTCTCTACGTAGGTGGCTCCTGGTAGTCCCAACAAAGGACTCACGGCCAATAGGGATCGGAGCTGATCCCTTCTTAGCCAACCTATCAGCCCCCATCGTTTCCCTCTATACCCAGATTCCCTGGCACCCAACGCAGTGTTACACTGTTGTCTTCAGCCAGGGCCTTCAGTCCAATCAGACACTCCCACACCTGCCGTGATGTAAGACAGTATGAGGTCAAGGCCTTGAGAGTGGCCTGACTGTCCACCATGATGTAGGTTATCTGCCGCTTCAGTCCCCTCTGCAGTCGCCACTGCACACAGACCATCACCGCAGCCACCTCTGATTGGAACACCGTGGCCAGCGACCCCAATGGGATCGCTGCTTTGATCCTCGGCCCAAAGATGCCTGCCCCTGCAAGGGCACCCTGCACTGAGCCATCAGTGTAGAATACCAGGGCCCCAGCTTCGGAAATGGGAACTCCCCCTTCCCACCTGGATCGCTCATGAATGAGTATCCGAAAGGGTAGCACGAAGTTGAACCTCACACGCGTTGAGTCTACAACATGCAGTTTGCCCCCCCCCCCACCGCAACATTGTCAAGGATCAAGTGGCAGGAACTCCTCCACGCCCGCTGTAAGGCTTTTTTACGTGTGTGACCCAAGTGAGCTTCCCATCAAGGAAAACTCCCAAGTACTTGATCTCATGCTGGATCTTCACCACCTTGCCACCCAGCCTGAGTTCCCGCAGCGCAAGGCTGCGCCTTCTGGTGAATGGGATCAGGCTCATTTTGTCTGGATTGACAAACAATCCTTGCCCATTGCACTATCTCTGTAGGGTATTCAGTGCATGCTGCATTTATTCACTGATTACACTCACCCCTCCTCCAGTAGCTTGAGGTGGATGTCAGCTACCAGAAACCAGTGGAGAGGGGTGAGCACCCCCCCCCCTCTGGGCACCCCCTGGAGGGCACCACAGAGAGTGCCCCCCCCCCCCAACCAACAACGAAAAGACCACCCTGCTACTCAGCATCTCCTTGGTCCAAGAGATTAGGTAAGGATCTACTCCCTTCCTACCAGCCGCAGCCGTAATTGAGGCATACGACATATTGTCGAAAGCCCCCCCCCCCCAATATCCAGAAACCAACACAGCGCAATCTCTCCGAATCCCAGAGTATCCTCCAGCACTGTCGCCAGTTCCTTCAGAGCAGTCTCAGTGGATCTCCCCCTCTGATAAGCATGCTGGGAACTCCGAATGGGGTTCTGAGTAAGATAGTACTCCTTTATTGATAGGCACACTATCTTCTCCATTGTTTTCAACACGAAGGACATGAGACTGATGGGGCGGTAGCCCTAAGCAAGGCCCGAGGAGCCACTCAGCTTTGGTTAAAAGACCACCTTCACCTTCCTCCACATAGTGGGTATGTACCCAAGGACATAGCTCGCCCTGAAAAGCCTTACCAGTATCTGACCCACAGCCTCCCATGCTGCAACAAGGCTGGGAAGATCCCATCCACACCTGGCGCCTTGTACGGTATATCCACCAATTGCCCATTTAACTTTGTTAAATCTGAACATTTACCTGGAGGTAGCGGCTAGCAGTGGGTTCCTCGATCAGCCATGGAAGGTACCTCCATCGGCGCTCAGCTGATGGTGGTGGCTACCTCCCCACTGCAGGCTATGAGACCCTGGGAAGTGAGGTGCCAGTAGCTCCTCCAAGGTCTTCTTGCTGCCTCTTGTGTATGTTCCCCCCGCCTTTAGGAGAAAACCGATTTGCTCTTCTCTAGAGATGATGGTCAGACATTGAGTTTTCCCCAGAGACATGCCAATTTGTTATTCTACTGGCATAGAAGGTACTTGAGACCGTAATGTCCAGCACCTCCCTCCGCCTACGCGTAACAAAAGTTGGCGTGCTCCCCCTATTAACCACCACCATTTCATTGCATAGTAAGTAATCAAGAAGGGTCTCACCTCTTCCATTCGTGTCTTTGCTGCCCCATGCCATGTTATGTGCATTGGCGTCGCACTTGACAATCAACTAAAGGCCTTCCCTTCTGCCTTCTTCTCTAGAGAGGATCTTCTGTACCTTGGACGTGGTAGACGAGTCTTTAATGCCCCCGCGGAAGTCTCTCCAGGATTTCCTTTTTGTCTGAGGGATTTATTGTGCACTGTATGGGAACCCGTGTACGCGTCCCACATACCCTGCTTCTTTGCTCTGTTAAAGAGCTTCCTCGTTTCCTTCCGAAGCCTTTCCAGTTCCTTGTGGGGGACCGAAATTTATCAACAGCTAGGGGTTTTCGCATTTTTCACGAAAACGGTTCTAACGATTTCAATTAAACTATAAACGGGACGGTGACACCCAAAAAGGAGAAAAAAATAAATAAGTGGGTGATACAGCTCTTCAGCACATTTCATGCACAACACACCGCACAAGGAAACGGCCAATGCCCACAGATCATCATTGGACGCGAAAATAAGGGTATGAGCAACATCAATCCAAAACTATACAAATTCTGGATCTGATAAATATAGTTATCATAGTGATCAAAACAACAAATTTTATTTTTTAATGGCTCTTATGATTTTGATTAAATTCTTTATATGCACCATACCATACAATTCCTATCCGTGGGGAAAATGACGAGGGCAGCACAATAAATTACAACGAAAATTGAGTTTTGCGTAATTGTTTCCTTATGACCTCCGCTCAAATATTACTAGGTTCTTCAGAAACATTCAGGTGGTATACCGATAGGATGAGTCTTTAATAACGCTCATAAAATAAACTTCACTCAAATGTTACAGGAATCCTTAGAAGAATTCAGGTGGTAGTCCAATTGAGTATCTTACAATGAGTCTTTAATGACGGTCATGAGGCACCTAGGGGCTACTCCCGAAATTTCAGCCACCACCGTTTCACTTACTGCTATTTCTAAACGCTTTTACCCAATAACTCTGTAAAAGGATTATTATCATTTTCAAATGAATCGGGTTTACACGCTCATCAGTTCTCTGTGCACCAATTGTTCAATAATGGTCTGGGCATGAGTACGAGCAGTACAATAAATTCTGTATCTGTAAACACAACCGCTTTCTACCGCCGTGAAATAATGTTTCAAATGTTACGCGCACGAACAGAGTATGCTTAAATTGAGTTAATGGAATAAGCTATAAACACAATCGTGTGAGCTAAGGAAAGTGTGTTGCCTCGCTCCAGATATTTTATAAAGACTTCATAAGTCGAGTGTGAACTCCTAGCTTATAAACACCATATATACGCCTATATACAATCAGGTATATATACTATACATAAGGTATTTCAGCATGAAGTCCACGAACTACGGAAGGTGAGACTACACCTTGAATGATACGAATAACTTCTTACATCCCCTTGTTCGATTCTCAACCCCTGAGCAGTTGATAACCCCGTCGGAATGCTCATTACGCTTTCAAGATGAGAAGTACATTTACATGTATAAAGTGATCCAGATATAATACGAAGAAATTATTGATTATATAAAAACGAAGAAATTGCAGATACAGAAACGTAGGGGTTGGTAAGGTGGAGTGATGTCTGATCCACTCCACCAATGAATAATGGACCACGGACAGTTTACAGATCCCCCTTCCATACCTCACATACCCACCAAATTTTATTTTAACCGAAATGGCAATCCAAACTCAACTCTAATTCATCATTCTTTATTTACATAATACTGCATGTTATATGTTGAGGTATTCTACAGCGTGAAAGTTTATTGAAGTAACTAAGCTAGATAGACTCTAGTATTGGGTCGACACGGCGTGCGAGCCTAGTTGAATTTTGCTTATGTATCGAACATAGTACCCTAGGAACGCATAGGATACGCTGGAAGTTAGGGGTAGCGAAAGCCTAAGCGAGCGGAGAACTTTAGAGGAGAACGCCATGGACGGAATATCGGAGACAAGCAGGTGAGTTCAGGCTTGTGAGGAGTGGAAAGCCGAAAATGGCTCAGTGCAGTAAACGGGGTTTACACTAATAGCATTAAAGAACAGAAAGGAAGCTCAGTAAGACGAAATGCCGGCAAGTTACTCGTGCGAACTTCCACAGCATCGCGGGAGGTCGACAAATAGTTTTGCCAACTTAAAGCCCTGAATAATTAACAGCCCCCCGCCCCACCAAAGCCCACTACACTACTTCAAAACTCAATTAACGAAAGCATTCGCGGTAGAAGAGTAAGAGAGTTAGGTTTTTACAGTGTAGCCATGTAAGAGGGGGGCCGTCAGGGAAGACAATGAAGGAGAAATACCGACTGGCACGTAACCACGTGACGTAACGTCCTATCTACTTCCGTTACGGTCGACGCCAGGCGTTCATACCCACGTTCCAGGGGGGAAAAGAGTGTGAAAATATTTGACCTATGTTAACGCGATGTATGATTGTTTTATTCTTTTATTTAGCTGTAATAAACAATCTCGGGATCTCGGAAAAACATAACATAAAACTCGACTCGGCTCCAAAACCAATACGTCCTTTTTTCTTCTTCCACTTCACCTTCCACATTAACAACAGTATTCACTCCACGACAGGAACACTACTCCAACATCCCCCCTCAAGATGGGAAAACTTCTTAGTCCTCGAAGCGCACAGGTTTTTTATTACTCTTCCTGAACGTGACACTGTTGGCGTGGAAGATGATCCCTGGTCATTCCTTAGCTTCTGAACGGCATCTCTTGAAGGAATACAGGGTTAACTCCTGTTCCCCCTGTGTTAGGTAGCTGAGGTGGAGGTCCAAGGTCCGTAGTAGTTGCCCTTGTTTCTAGCTTGATGAGCCAGTCGGATTTCATCGCGCTCCTTAGACCTGTACTCCTTGACATAGGCCTCAGCTCTTTTGAAAATTAATTTCCTCTTTTTGTACTTTTCAACTCGAGTCTTTAGCAAGTTCCTGAAACGTTGTAATCTAGGACTTAGATCATCCAACTGCTTTGTTTTGAAGATTTGCAACAAAGGCTTATGATCAGTCTCAATCAGGTATTTCTTGCCAAGGAGAAAACACTTCACCCGATCACTAGCTCACGTCAGAGCAAGAGCCTCTCCTCGATGTTTGCATAGTTCTTCTCTGCTGATGTAAGCGTTCGAGAGATATATGCGATAGGTTTCTTGCACTTACCTTCCATCTGAAGCAAGACTGCCCCTAGACCCTGTGTAGAAGCATCACAAGACAATATTGTCTCCTTTGAAGAGTCAAACATGGCCAGACAGGGAGATGATGTAAGAATTTATTTAATCTTCTTAAATGCCAGTTCTTGGCTAGGGCCCCAAACAAACTCGTTTTTAGAGCTTACTAAACTCGTGATAGGTTCCATGATTTCACTCCGATTTGGGATAAATTTGGCCAAAAACGTGACCATCCCCATGAGGCGCTGAATTTCTTTCACGTTGGAGGGAGGGCTCATTTCCACTATGGCTTTCACCTTCTCAGGGTCAGGCTTGATGCCTTCTTTTGAAACAATGACAACAAAAAGGTCACGCTCTCCTAGCAAAATTCAGACTACTTTTTGTTAAGAGTTATGCCTGCATCTTGAATCCTCCGCAATACCTCACGCAAGCACCTATCATGTTCGGCTTTTGTACGTCCCCAGATCAGGAAATCATCCATCAAATTGATACAATTTTCTGCACCATTCACCGCTTCTGATGCACAACGTTGGTATTCTTCTGGTGCACTCGAGATCCCGAATGGTAAAACTTGAAATTTATAACGTCCAAACGGCGTAATGAACGTTGTTAAATCCTGGGATTCCGTTGCCAGTTTTCGTTGCCAGAAACCAGAGTTGGCGTCAACCTTACTGAAAAACTTTGCATCCTGAAGTTCAGCTAAGGATAGCTCAATGTTGGGGATAGAATGGTACGGCCTTTTCACGCTTTCATTTAGCTTGGAAAGATCTACACAAATTCTGACACTATCATCTGGCTTGGTTACGCATACCATTGGCGCACACCAGTCTGTTTAATGCTCCACTGGGACAATAACGCCCTTGAGTACCATGTCTTCCAGTGCCTCTTTCACTTTAGACTTTAAAGCAATTGGAACAGAACGAGGAGCAGAGATCGCATAAGGCTTTGCATCCTCCTTCAACTCAATTTTATATTCTCCTTTCATTTTTCCCAAGCCTCGGAACAAGTTTGGAAATTCTGCAACCCAGTCTACATCACAGTTAAGTGAAAATATCCTTTGGACCAGGTTCAACTGCTCACAAGCACGTCAGCTGAGCAACTTGAAACAGCTGGGTTGAAACTTCGTTTGAAACATAAGCAGTTTCTTCGATTCTTATCCCTTTGTGCTCGAATTCTAACTGTACCGTCCCAACTACACTTAACTGTTCCTGTCGTTTTGCGCTGAATATCCTACGATTGCAGGTCTTTAAAGGTAAATCCTTAACATAATCTTTGACAATCTCGACCGATAACATCGTAACATCTGCTGCTGTATCAAGCTTAAATGCCACTTCTTTCAATAATTTTCCTGCGCAGCTTACTTTCAGCTTTTGAGACCAAGCCTCATCGCTGCTCACAGTTCTATTCACTGATACCTCTGGAACATATACAGAATCTCCAGAGTCAGAACCTTCGACCTCTCTGACATTCTTCCCATTTCGTGAACAGCACCGGCTATAATGTCCAAATTCAAAGCAGTTTCGACATTTTGCTTTTTTGGCTGGGCAATTTCTAATGTCATCGTGCCATTCATGACCACATCTGCCACATTTTTTCGCATCTCCACCCCTAGCCTCACTTTTTCCCGACGTTTTCTGAGGCTTCTCAGGTTTACATCCTTTCCGGACATTTTTGCTGTTGATGGCAGTAACGCTGCTACCCTGGAAATCTTCTTTTTGACGTTTCAGTTCCTCATGTTGTCTTAGGGCCGTAACAGCTCTTTCCAGAGTGAGTTGGGGATCTAGCTGCAATCTGTCACTAATGGATGTGTCTTTCATACCTATAATCAGTACTAGAAGCACCATATCGTCATTAAGATCCCCCCAGTCACAAGTTTTGGCCAAACTGTGAAGGTCTGTTATAAATTTTTGTTTGTTTTTGTTTCAGGAGCCTAGCCCGCTCATAAATGATATTTCTTCTTGGAATGAAATATTCGTCAAATTTAAAGAGTATTTTCCCATGTGGTAGGTATGGGAGCGAAAGAGGAAAATATCTCCTCACCTCTGGAGCCCATTTTAAACAATAACACGTCGATCTGTCGAGCATCGGGAGTGCTGTCCAAACCACATCCCCTTCTGTATCGCTGAAACCGATTCTTCCATGTCCCCCACTCCGTCGGCACAAACGAGAATGCCTCGGGTGACGGCAATGTCAAATTTACCTGAACTGGAATCACATTGACGTTAGGAGTAGGGTTCAAAACACCTTCCTGATTGTGTGCCATCGTATTCGCGTTACGAATTTCGCTAACGTAGTCGCGTATGCGAGCTTCCACCGACTTTCCCCGGCTCAATCGCAAAACACCGATCCCGGACTTCAACTCACTTTCGTTCGTCACTCCCGACTCCGAAACTCGCGAGAAAACCCACTAACACCAGCTAAAACGCTGCCACCATGTTTTATTCTTTTATTTAGCTGTAATAAACAATCTCGGGATCTCGGAAAAACATAACATAAAACTCGACTCGGCTCCAAAACCAATATGTCCTTTTTTCTTCTTCCACTTCACCTTCCACATTAACAACAGTATTCACTCCACGACAGGAACACTACTCCAACAATGATATACAGCATATAAAGGTATATCTGAATAGTATAGGAATCAGGCAAATAGAAATATGTTGAATTTTGTATTCTCACAATTTAAATTGAGACCGCTCATCAGGCCATTATTATTAGCCTTTGTTTTAAAGACGCTCGGCACCTCAGCTGTCATACGTTCTCTCGTTCCGCTCGTTCGTTCGTTCTGGTAAAAGTTTGCTGTTTAAACTATTTCTCCGTTCTGTGTTTCGTTGATATTATTGACATTAAATTTAAAATCTTATGTGTTTGATAGAAATTGCTGTTGTCATTTTAGAGAAAACTGGGGAAACGACTCTAAACTTCGTTGAAGACTTCGAAGAACGCCTGCAGGAACACGCAGCCAATGCACCACACGCCACATTACTACATGGTCAATGCTTCAACCTACACATTACCCGCCTCCATTCCTCCATGCAAAGACTAGTCCTCTCATATTTGGGCGTCTCAGCTCACAACCACGCCACCAGGCCTTCGTCCTTCTCCAGAAACCACATTCTGTCCAATTCCAAGTCCTCAAGTAACAATACACTACCCACCAGCTTGTAGAACACGTCAAGACAGCTCACACGGTCCCCATGAGTACAAACGTCCACACATGATTTATTGTCACTAAATGTTTACCACAGGCATAGTGAGCATCCACATTGTTGTGGTCATGGCTGCTCGTAATCTCATCGTGGTGGGCAGTGACACCTTGCAAATGGCGTTAAAGCGCTAGTAATCTTTCCGCACATACCTTTTGAAGTCTATTTCATCCACGCCAAACAGTAGGGGGGAGTCAGGACACTACTTCAGTTTCTATCTGCCAATTGACCCATGCAGCGCAGATTTGAACTCAGAAGGCTTACTGACTATGGGGCAGATAATGTTGCCATGTAGCCCCACTGCAACTGGCCCAGAACCAATACTCCACCCACAAACTGCCACAGACTAACATTCCAGCCTTTAGAGAAAGCATAGTAGTATGAAATAGTGGCAGACAGACATAGATCACCCAGTCCTCCAAATTGAACCAGAATGTGAATGAATGGACATCAGATTCTAGTGGGAGGCCAAGCCAAGAGTGCTCAGCGATAAAGATTTATTAGTTACTACACAACGCTTTCCCAAACCTTAGCTTCGTAGGTTAGTACATCCAAAGAGGCATAGCTGCTCCAGCGACTTCAGTTGAGCTTGGTAACTTTTCGAATAATCACCAGCGTCCACAGGACTTCTAAGTATACCTCAACACATATGCAGAGAGGCCATCTCAACAATAGACTGGTGACTACTTCCATGTATATCCTCTAAAGTCCCCCCCCCCCCACGCCTATGTGGGGGAGTTGGGCGAGTCGGGAAATACTGCCTGAGTTTCCATCCAGCAACTTCCATGCAGAACAGCTTTGAACTCACTAGGCTTAGTCAGGCTTGAGGGAACATGGCGATGCCATGTCACACCACACCAGCTGGCCCATAACAAATCCAACATCAGCCAGATTGTGCACAACGCCCTAACGTACGCATAGCCAAAATTCCTCAATCTACTCATTAGGTTTCTGACAGAGTGAACATCAGGAAGAGACATAGGTGCTGAATCAGCTTTAGTGGTGCCCGTAACACAAATGCAAGTTCCCCGATTATGGCTGCGTTGCTACAGAGCGCACTCAAAAAACACTGCAGCGTTTTTGTCACACAAGAACCTTACATAGGTTCCAAAATCATCAGTCTTGGAATGCATGCAAGAGCGATTGGAGCAAAAATGGGAGCCAAGGCGGAAGTCCGGCGGATCCGCCATTGATCCGCCCCAGGACATGCTCACACTCACCCACCTGAACAGCTGCTGGCTTTGAGTGGGTCGATATATCATTCTACAAGAAATTTGACGCACCAGTGTGGCCAACAGCCTCCAAACACTCAAGCGAGCTCTAGCAGGACTATCAGGACAACCCTGAAGCATTTGGGCAGACACGAATGCCACTCACTGCCAGAACACAACTTTGGCAATCCCCAACCCAGCATATGGCAAGTGAGGTATATATAGAGCTGCTCACCAAGTACGCTAAAGTACATAATACGCTGACGGTACTGGAAAGTGAGTGGCATGCTGTAGACACTAATTCACCCAAAGAGGTGGAGAGCAAAGTTGACATTATCGCCACAGCACTGCACTTTGCTGGGCTTTCTGTACTAAGGCAACAGAAGCACAAGGTGATCAAGGCACCATGGTGGACTGACAAGCTAAATCAAACAGAGAGTACATAGAGCCAGAATGATATATCAAATGGCTCTTGACCCTGATTCTGGAGCCACACCTGAATTTCCTTCATCCAAGAGTAGAAGGTCTTTCACCACGCCATCAAACGAGCATAATGGCAAGACTGGCGATATTTCGTGGAAGTGGAGAGCCCTGAGAACCCCTGAGAAGGAAACGTAGAGCAGGTATTAGTTGCAATGCAAAGTGATTTAGGCTAGGTCTGTAGCATCGAAGATTCGCTGGAAACCTTCCTTTAGAAGGCGTGCATTCCTGACGAGCAATTAGCTCAAGATACTGAAGCCCAAAGGCCAGTGAGGCGGTGAGTGACTTTTCGACTAATATAACTCTCTCATGAAGGTTCAGGAACGGATCTGAGTGGCTTTAGTTTAATTTGCGGGAGAACGGCTGATCGAGCTGGCTCTTTTTTAGTTATGTATGTCGTTTTGTGACGAAGTGAAAATAAGGTTATGACTGATTTCCATCAATTGAAAAGATCTGATCTGCATGGTTCAGCCGTCCAAAAGAACTCGGACACTGCTGAGTTACCGCAACACAGTGAGAGGAGTGGGCATCATGGTATATCCATGAGAGAGCCCAGCCCTTTCACATCATTCTCTAGCAATACAGAACACTGCAGAGCAGTGTGCGAAAGGCCAAGCATGTAATGTGGATGCTTGCTGTCATGCCCATGGTTACATACCGGGACAAACCAACTCTTCCATTCAGCTGAGGGTCGTCTAAGGCATTTGTGCTGACTAGGCACCTCAAATGCCCCGATTCGCTCGAAACTTCCCTGCCATCAGATGCAACCAGGCTCTCGTTGAGGCGCCGCCCTGTCACCCGCGCTCGCATTCACTCCCACCCAGTTCCCTGGTTGTGGTAGTTCAAATTCTCCGAAAGTAATTCGCGAAAAAACCCCTTGTTCCAATTGCTATTTGGTCGGTATAGCAATCACTCCCCGACTGGCTTAGTGCAATATCGCTTTCATACCAGTAACAGTTAATTCGTTCAATTCGCTTGTTACCACATTGTGCAAGAGCGTCTGTCCTTCTACTCATTGAGCCGAGTCAAGTATCATGATGCCAGTCTCCTTCACGAAGCGGGTGTCAGCTGATCTCGTCAAGACTTCTCTGGACATGTCGTGAAGGTCTTTATCATACACCATACTTACTAGTTATGTTCAATGAGGTGGACTTGAAATTTTTATAGAAGGTGTGAAACTTTTATTTACGCAAACACAACATGCAATGAGACATGAGTAGGTGGATTTTAAGGGGTCTGGATATATGTAAAATGAATTATGGGAGCGAACGGCCGTATTATTTTGGGTAGATAATTTTTTAGGCGACGTTCTGTTGGTCATGTAGTCCTCGTCGCGGTGCTCGTCGTCGTCGTCATGAGGTGGTGATCATCCCTCATCCCCTCCACCACTCACCTACCCCCCTCCCATCAACAATTCCTAAGTAGGTACCAGCGATCGGTGACGGTGGCGGCGGCCCCATTACCCCTTATTATATCCCTCATTTTTTAGGGGGGATCGATTATTATTATTATTCGTTCCCCTCTCTCTCTCTCAATTCGTTTAGTATACCAAACTGCGTTAAATAGATTATTTTGGCACTGCGTTTTGGTCGTGATAATAACAGTGATGGCAGTCTCTCTCTGAGTTCGTTTTGTACACCGAACTGCTGTGCAAGCGCTATACCCCTCATTATTATTATTTTATTAGCGAACGAATTATTAATATAATTTGTGATGGGAAATATCGTTGAGTTTTTTGGTCCTAATAATATCCAAACTGCAATAAGTAAATTATTTGCGCAGTCATCGTTGCGTTTTAATTTAATAATAATAACGGCGATCGCTGCCACTCTCTCTCAGTTCGTTTTGTATACCAAACTGTATTCTGTTGAGTTCTGGTTCTATTATCGACGAAAAGAAGAATAAGTCAAAATGAAGATGAAACTTACGTTGCGCAAGTCGATAGAAATGGTAGATAGTAGCAGTGTCATTTTTAAACACAAACAAGCTCGGCTCGGACACTACCACCTATGGAGGCTATGGACGAGGAGGAGAAGGAGGAGCAGAAGCAACGCCCAATGTTACCAACTGAACGATTCTGTCGATCGGCGATCGACTGTCAACTCAGCTCCTAACAATCCTTTTCAGTAGACATTTTGTTTTGAATTGGTGATCAGCCTTTCATGCCTAAATGCTCAACGTAAACTTTGTTTCCTTTTTTGGTTTATTATTCATTCTGAATAATAACCCTATGTTTTCGGTCACGAAAAATTTTTTACAACCCCCCCTCAAAATTTGATACTTTACGTTTCAAGACATGGAGGTTCCAAATGTGCAATGTCCGTCCGCCGTCCGGGCCGTTTTGTGCCTTTAACGTGGTCTAAAAAATTCGTTCTTTCGCCCAAAAATCCGATTTGGTATCTAGTTGTGCCCGCCATCTCGGCAATCCGATCGGACGAAGCCCGTGGTTGTAATGGGCAAAAAACGGTTAAAAAAATTAACGAAACGCAGTACAACGCGGGAGCTACAGCGTTTCGTCGTTTGAACTTCCTCCCTCCCGCCCGTCTCATTAAAAAAGCAGCGCGCCTCCCGCTCGCTTCCCTCCCAACACTCAACTCCCCCCGGGTTCGCTTCGAGCGCCCCCGTTCCAATTTCCCCGACATTTTGGTTGTAATACGATTCAATTTTTTTAGATTCTTTCGTTTCATTCTCATTTTGTTTTTTTTTCATAGATTTTTGGTTAAATTTGTATATTAGTATTTAGCGTGCATGTTTTCATATTAAAATTCAGTTTTTTCTAGATACTTTCGTTTTTTTGTTTATTTTAATATTACGATTCAGTTCTTTTCGACCTTTTTTTGGGTTTCATTATGATATTTTTCGATGCTGAATCGAACAGGATTGGTCTCGGAGCATTAATGCTAGGTCAAGCTGATTATCCGTGTGAAACTGCGTATAGGGAAATTACAGTAATTATTAGAGTCAACTAGTTGAAAGAATTCGTGGGAACTACAGCGGAAGTAAGGCTAGGGCCAATAAGGCCCGGCCCTTCCTCCACACACCCCTACATCAGATTTTAAATGCCTACAGACGTTTACGGGCGCCTGGCGCCAGGGGAATATTTAGTTTCCGTAGTTCCATTGTAGTCAGGTCATGTTTCGTATGGTTTACTAGTATTTTTCGATGCTGAATCGAATGGAATGGGTCTCGAAGCAGTAATACTAGGTCAAGCTGTTCATGAGAATAATAAACTGTTGTGTAATAATTTGCAGGGGTTTTCCTACTACTTTCGATTTTTACTATTACTACTATATTACTTATTAGATCATTTCTTCTAATTATTCAGAGCCTCAGCAGTTACACATTTGCATTTTTCCCTCGTAGCTAAGAGATGAAGTTTTATTAAGAGCTCTCGCCTTTTATCTCTCGTTAGCTCGTAATTGAAATCTCCCACCTTCGTCTATAACCAAACAGAATGAATAATAAACCAAATGATGTGCTACATACAGGATGTTTTGCGCTTCGTGTAACAAAATGTAACAATTACATCTTTGTATTCCTATGGAAAGTGAAATGCAAGAACGGATTCAAACGCAGTTATTGCAGTTGCTTTTCGACTACAATGATGATCTAATGCGCAACGTCATCGTCAGGTGGATACGAGAGCGTACCGAAGATTTAAAGATGCATAACATGTTTCTGAAATGTGCCGCGAACAAAAGTATTACGTTCGTCAAAAACAAATGGTTGTTCGTGTTTATTCATTGGTTGAGGAATTTTATAAAATTTTCACAATTACGTCACGCGTTTGGAGCCTGAAGTCAAAACCTGCTCTGACTCAAAACAAACATCCATCGCATATAATCACCAAACACAAACTGGTGCGAATCAAGACAATGGCGGTGTAACTTACTTCATATCGACGAAAAAACACAAAACATAACTTTCTTTTCCACTTCCAAGGGCCGAGGGAAGTAAAATTTTGTTGCTCAAACGGTAGTGTGGTAGCGTTAGACGCGAAAGAAACGTTTACACAAACGGTGGGTACACCTTTCGTACAAGTACGCAACCACTAGGGGACATTTTATGTCTTTTATTTTTGTTTTTATGCGATGATAACTACGTTTGATTGTGCTCGTTTTGATGGTTTCGATATAATGGCCGCGTCAATTGCAATTGACATCATCACTTAGTCACTGAGGATATTAAAACGTGTGATGTAACCAAGCGTTAGATTTTGTAACAGAAGTTACCATGCACCTAACCCAACACAAATTTCGTGACGCTTCTCCGTTACATATCCCGCGTAACGTTTTTCGAGTTTATGTTTTTAAAGAAAAAATTATATTAATGGTTAATTCGCGAGAATAAACGCACTGACGATGTCACGAAACGAACTATAATTTTTCACAGACAAAATCATATGACCAGAAATAACACATGTGCCTGGTCAACCAATAACTAACTGAAGGGTCGTCACTTGTAAATTCCAACACGCATTAAAAAACAGAATAAACAATAAATTGTCTATATTTCCACAGAAATAATGAGCACAATTGTTAAATCGATTTCGACGGTTAGGTCATCATCAGTAACAAACATGAACAACAAGAAGAGAGTTATTGGGAGTTCCTGTTTGTTATTGATGATGTCGAAATCGATTTAACAATTGTTCTATTTCCGTGGAAGTATAGACAATTTATTGTTTATTCTGTTTTTTAATGAAATGGGTTTCCACAATATCCTCGCGAATGATTTAGTTCATATTCCAACACGCCCCCTCAAGTAGAAACTTCAGTTAGGAAGAAAGTCCAGCCAATTCCACGCAGTGGTCATGTTTCTGACGAGGAAGACTCTTCGTGAGAAAGTCAGCTGGCATTTCTTGTGTAGCCAAATACTTCACGATAGTGAGCCCTTCCTCAGACGTTTGCTTGATGAACTGCTGCCTCACGTCAATTTGTTTAGATTTGTCGTGAAACACAGGGTTCTTCACAAGTTGATGAGCTCCTTGATTATCGTTGAAGATGTCAATGGGCGTTTTTAATGGAAAACCAAGATCCGACAAAAATCTTCGTAGGTAAATAGCTTCTTTCGCAGCCTCTGACAAACTCAAGAATTCAGCTTCAGTGCTTGAGAGAGCAACAGTCCTTTGCTTTCTCGCTGCCCAGCTGATTGCACCTCCTGACAGTTCGAAAAGTTCCGATCGCCAGATACATCAACGAACCAATCAATGAACGATAAGGGAATTTGGGCATTTCCTCATCAGAAATTGTAGATGATGCTTCCAACTTGGTGTTAGGATCCAACGGAGTAAATACGGGTATACAATCAATCATCCCATATTTCCTTAGCAACTCATTTACATATTTCTTCTGAGAAATTTTCATTAAGTTTTCATGTTTAGTGTACTGGAATTCCATGCCCAAACAATAACTAATTCGTCCCAAATCTTTCATTAATTTGGATTTCAAAATGTCTATTTTTCTAGTATTTTTGGACGCAATGGTAATATCATCAACGTAAATTGTCAAGATAATTGGACCATTACAGCTATCCATAACATAAACACAGGGAACAGTGTTTGTTGATTCAATACCTAATGATTTCAACGTTTTATCCAATTTTATGAACCATTGCCTACCTGATTGTTTTAAACCGTACAGAGATTTGATCAACTTACAAACGGTCTTCCCCGAATCTAACTCGATCAGCATTTGTTGAGCAGCATTCTTCACCTTCCCAGATTCGTTGAGCACAATGTCTTCCAACGTTTCTTTCAAGACGGGTGGAGCATCCATGTAAATAGTCTCATCCAATTCTCCATTATGGTATGCTGTTTCAACGTCCAGTTGCACAATGTCCATGCCTTGATCCACTGCAAGAGCCATAACAGTGCGGAGAGAGTTTAGTCGCACCACAGGAGAGTACGTTTCATTGAAATCAACTCCATATTGCTGGGTGTAGCCCTTAGCGACCAAACGCGCTTTATACCGGTTCAAACTTCCGTCAGCTTTGAATTTCTTGCACATCACTAGTCTGCTTCCAACGGTTCCCTGATCAGAAGGTCGCTCAGTCAATGTCCAGATGTTGTTCATAAGAAGTGATTTGAATTTGTTTCTCACAGCTTTCCGCCAGTCTTGTGTTCATGTAAGCATCTTCAAGTGCTTATTGTTCAGGAACATTCTCTTGAAGTACAGCGTCTTCCGATGGTTCCGAATCATCTTCATCTTGAGTAGAGTCTTCAGAGTGAACTTCGGAATTTTCTACGCTTATGCGTGAATTTTCACGATTCACATCAGCGTGGTTTGGTCAAACTTCCGCCAACGAAGGAGTGTCTTCCAAAAAGGTATAATTTATCCACGCTTGACTCTCGCAAAGTTTTTCGTCTGTCTTCATCGACGAATTTGACATCTCTTGTGATCATAACTTTTTGTCGTGCATCACTCCACACCCTGTAGCCCTTCGAGGTTTCAGAGTAGCCGACAAGTATGCACTCACTAGAGCGTGGTTCCAATTTTCCCATCCCTGATTTCTCCAGCATGTATCCTCTACTTCCGAAAGTACGAAGATACGAGACAACTGGGGGTCTTCCATACCATAGAGTGAACGGGATTCTTCCATCAATTCCAGATGATGGACTACGGTTCAATACGTGAACAGCACATGAAACAGCTTCCGCCCAAAAACTCTTAGGAAGGTCAGAGTCGGTGAGAAAACATTTCACCATGTTCATAATGGTACGGTGTTTCCTCTCTGAAATCCCATTTTGTTCCGGAGTATAAGGCACAGTTAGGCTTCTACCGATTCCACAGCTACGTAGATAATCCTCGAATTCACGACTACAATATTCGCCACTATTTTCCGACTGCAAAAACCTGATTTTTCGGTCCATTTGGTTCTCAACCAGTTCCTTAAATTCCTTTAAAACTTTCAAAACTTAAGAAACCCTTAACTTCGCCTTAAGAAACCTCACTTCACACCACCGAGTCGCTTCATCGATGAACGTGACCGTAGTACAGGGCCCCACACATCGGAGTGTATGATTTCTAGGGGTGCACACTCTCTTCTCTCCCTCTTAGGAAACTGTGTCTGCGTCATCTTTCCCCGCAGGCTAGTCTCGCATGCAGGAAGTTTTTCGTTCAAATTTACGTTGACGCTGTAGCAATCGAAGTCAACCATATGTTCAACCCGTAACCTAGGCATGGTTATGGAATGTATATTTTATTTTTCATTAGTTTTTGATATTGGCAAATGTTTATGCGTTCTCAAATTAAATTTCCTTTCTCATCGAATTGTCTCGACTCAGTCTGATTTCACGAACGCCAAGAGCTGCTTTTGCTTAGAGAATTCTTCTCAAATCTTGTTCATAAAGATGACCGAATCGATTATGCCACATCATCATTTTCGAAAGTTTATGTTCTTCAAGCATTTTAACACTTTCACTCTTTTTCGAAATAAAATATAACTTGTTTTCCCGTTTAGCTGAAATCACGACTTTACCATTTTTCAACAAATCCGCTCTAGTCTTTGTAAACACTACATCGAATCCACTGTCCGTAACTTTAGAGACTGAGATAAGGTCCATTCTCAAGTCAGGCACTAAAAGAGTGTTTTTCAATGTCACCACTTTTTCTGAATCACCACAATCAGCAATGAACTTGAAAAAACCTTGACCAGTTATGTCAGTTGATGCAGCGTTTGCCAAGTTCAGCCTCAAGTTCTCTGTAGGAGTCACAACCGAAAATTTGTTCGGGTCACGACAAAAATGAGTACTACAGCCGCTGTCCAAACACCACCGACGCTCATGATTGTTTTGGGATTCCCCGAAAAGAGACACAAACAACGAAAGATCCTTAGATTGTTCAACATTTCGATCATTCAATGGACATTCAGGTCGCTTATGTCCATACTTCTTACATCTAAAACATCGCACTTTAAAGTTCGGATTTACGCTTCCACTTTCGCGAGATGTGGGCTTTTTATTCCTATTTTACGCGTAAAACGCGTTAGGAATATCACTATGTGAATTGGTTTTTCGAGCATCGAATTCTTCCAAAATTTTTGTCCTCAATGCTTCAGGGGTAGGTAAATTATCCCTCGACTCAATCGCGCACCGGAAATTTTCGAAGTTGCTAGGCAAACTATATAACAACATTATGGAAAGCAAATCGTTGTTAATGGTGATGTCCATATCAGCGAGTTTGTCCACCGTATCGAAGAAACTTGATACGTGATCTCGAACGTCCTCTTCAATTTCCATTCGCTTTCAACAAATTCGCTTTTCTTGCTGGTCCTTTCGAATGATAAATTTCGTGTAATTTTGTCCAAAGTTCATGAGAAGTCGCACAACACTTTACTTGCTTCAATTGGGACGGACTAATCGCTAAAATGAGATCTGATCTGGCTTTCAAATCTGCGTCCTCCCATTTCGCTGCTTCGGCATCTTCCACGGGCTTCGCAAGTTTGCCGCTAGCGTAAATCCAGCCGTCATTCTTCATAAGAATGGCTTGCATTTGAAGACGCCATGTGTCGAAATTATTACGACCCAAATTTTCGATCTTCTGGATGCTCATCTTCTCTCAATTAACCAAAACCCTACACAAACGTACCTGGGCCCATAACCTTTTAGAGAAAAAATTATATTAATGGTTAATTCGCGAGAATAAACGCACTCGACGATGTCACGAAACGAACTATAATTTTTCACAGACAAAATCATATGACCAGAAATAACACATGTGCCTAATCAACCAATAACTAACTGAAGGGTCGTCACTTGTAAATTCCAACATATGTAGCAAAGTAAAGATATAAAATGTCCCTAGTGGTTGCGTACTTGTACGAAAGCTGTACCCACCGTTTGTGTAAAGGTTTCTTTCGCGCCCGCCAGCCTCAACGTGAAACGTTTTCGAGGGTTTTGTGAGATAGGTAATAGCGAAAATCCCATTGACGACTTTACGTTAAAAGTGAAGTTGCCAAATTCAAATGACTGAAGCGGAAACCCCATTGTCACATTTCACATTTTCTTCAGTTTTTTCCCATATAATTCCAGAACTGTCAATGCGAACCACTCCCCGACAGTCATGCCAAAAGTACCATCAACTATCGATGCGTTGGTGTTTAAATCAAGATCATGGCGTGAGTAGGAGCAGCTCAACAAATTCCATAACTTGAAGCACTCCACATTAACGTAAATGTGAATTGGATTAGTGGCTAATGCCATGAAAATAGCTGAATGTATGGCAAACTCAAGAAGAAACTAGACCCTATCTCGAAACCCACAACAACATTTCATAGTAGAACAGTTAACTTGACGGACGTAAAATTCACTGACAACGAATCGCAACTATTAGAAAGAGGACTCAAACATAACTTACCTTCAACTGACTTACAAAAAGAAATTGAAACGAACATCTTGGACGCTGAGACAGCCATACAATACCTACCAATTGAAAACCAAGAACGCATACGCCACAAAATAGCGGACAAAATCGAACAAACCATCAAAGAATACACAAAGAACAGGACGGACCACAAAGACGTACAAACAGCTAAACAAATTAGGACCAAACTCAACAAAAATAATTTAATTTTGACAAAAGCAGACAAAGGAAACGTCATTGTCATACTTGATAAACAGAACTACATAAACAAGACGACTGACTTCATCAACCAAACACAATGCACGAAACTGAAAAAAGACCCTACGGATTCGTATCAAACACAAATACGTAATGCACTTAGAAACCATACTAACATACCAAAAGAACAGCATTATAAATACATAAACATGAACCCAAAACCACCACTACTCAAAGGACAACCAAAAATTCATAAAATTGATACACCCATCAGACCAGTCATAAACTTCACATCTGCACCAGCATATAAACTCTCAAAATACTTGACCACAATGTTAAAAAGTACCATTACATTACCAAACAGATATACGATACGCAACACAGAAGAACTCAACACTAGATTAAAAGACGTAACTATAACTCCAAACACTAGATTGGTATCATTTGATATAAAAAACTTATATCCCTCCATACCAATAAAAGAAACCATTGACATACTACAAACCAAACTAAGACAAATAGACACGACCACCACTAAAAACGTTACCAACCTCACCAAACTGACACTCGGACAAAACTACTTCCAATTCAACAACAGCATATACAAGCCAAAAGATGGATTAGGTATGGGAAACCCTACTTCGTCCATATTAACTGAAGTATTTCTACAACATTACGAAGAAACTCACATCCAGACCTTAATGACAAAACACGATATTGAACACTACGCCAGATATGTAGATGATATCATCTGCATACTAGGCCGCGATAACACTGACGACATACTAAAGGACTTAAACAATATCCACCATAACATCCAATATGACATGGACAAAGAACAAAATAAAACCCTTAATTACTTGGACCTGAAAATCACACGGTCCGGTACGAACTACAATACGACATTTTCAGAAAACCCACTGCCACCGACACGACCATACACTTTACATCAAACCACCCACAACAACATAAACTAAGTGCATTTAGACACATGATACGGAGACTAAAAACTATCCCACTACCCGCACAAAATTACAAAAAAGAACTTGATACTATCAATACCATCGCAGAAAATAACGGTTACTCCAAAAAAACAATAAACAAATTATTAAGACAATACGAATCCAAAACACACGACTCAAAAACACAGAATACACAGACTTTAACAAGACGCTGCACATTCACGTACACAGGACCAAAAACATACGGAATAACTAATATCCTCCGAAAGGAAGGTATACAAATCGCATTACGTACGGACAACACACTTAGAACCAAACTAACTACAACGACTGAAAAGACAGACCCACTGGACCAAAGTGGGGTATATAAAATAACTTGTACTTGTACAAACGCATACATAGGACAGACAGGACGAAAAATACGGACCAGATACTCAGAACACATTAAATCTCTTAATAGGAACAAAGACGATTCAAACTTTGCTAACCATCTCAAAACAACTGGACATGAACCTACCAAAATACAGGACTGTACCACCTTACTACACAAACAATACAAAGGACGAAAACTGAACATATTAGAAAACATGGAAATTTACAAACAAAAAAACTTCAATGGACAGAACATAAATGAACAAATCAACACAAAATGCAACACCATATTCACACCACTCAAAACATTACACAAACGAAAACAACCAACTGACGGATTTACAGACCACCCCACACAAAAAAGACGGAAATTCCACAATTGACAGATCATTCAAGACGTTCCATTCACCTTAGGGGTTTTTCCCCTGAGGTACATGACCTCCTCTCCCCGACCCTTCCCCGACCCTCCATCATCCCGTTTTACCTTCCTTTCATATATAAAGACCACGACCAACTGACTGACTCCAGTACTGACTTAACGGCCAGACGATGATATCTTTACATCGAAAGCGCTTGCCACCAGCAACACACCAGCCAGAGGAGATGGTCTCACCTAACAGATACGTAAACTTTAATGACGTAATTTTACTTTTTGATTGTTTCCAAGAGTTTAGGAGACTTTGCTGAGATTTGTATGCGTTAGATCCTGCCTGGTACTATACCATACCAGGATTAACGTATACCGACGTTTCATTGGAGTTGTTGACTGATCACGATCAGGATTTAATGAGTGAAGGAGGGATAAAAGATGATGTTACATCGCGTGTCGAACCCTATTCAAAAGACAATAATCGTTACCTAATTGATTACGATCGGACAAAACCAGAACCTTATCTTATGTTGTACGATTGTAATAATCTTTACGCCAAAGCACTCTCGGATTATCTTCCCACTGACGGTTTTAAATGGGTTCATGAACCAATTGACGTGATGAGCGTCGAGGATGATTCACCAACGGGTTACATTTTAGAAGTAAAAATCGAGTATCCAGCTATTCTACATAAGCTTCACGATTCATACCCACTTTTACCAGAGAGTAAGCCTCCCACTGAATAGCACGGTCATCAAATTATTGTACACTCTCGAAGATAAGGATAAATACTTTACACTATAAAACGTTGAAGCAGGCTATTCAGTTTGGTTTAGTTCTAGAAAAAGTCTATAGGGTATTGAAATTCACTCTATCTCCTTGGTTAAAGCCCTATATCGACCTCAACACTAAAATGAGACAATCTGCAACTAATCAATTTCAAAAAGAGTTTACAAATATTTGAACATCGCATATTTCCTAAGCATCGAAAGCGTTAGGAAAAGATAATATGGAGCATGCAATCACGAAAAATCAATTATTAAAAATTATCACGATGTATTATTAAAGAAACAAAAAATTACTTTTGCAAATTATTTATGTTTTCAATCTGATAAACACGTAATTCACACTGTAAAAATGAATAAGTTGTGTTTAACGTCTAAGGATGATAAGCGTTTACTAATAGATAATTCATTTTCGACTGTTGCATACGGCAATGCGAATTTGACAATGAATTGTGAAAATTGAAGAAAAAAATTCGAACGCGGATTGAATCACCAAGTAATTGAACACAGTCGATGAAGAAACTCCTAACGCTCAGGTGTTCCGGCCTCGGTAAGTACAGACCAAACATTTTTAGTATACTGGAGCACCACTCTAATTTTTTAAGTAAAATTTATAAGAAACACAAACGGTGGGTACAGCTTTCGTACAAGTACGCAACCACTAGGAACATTTTATGTCTTTTATCTTTGTTTTTTTGTTATGCAATGATAACTACGCTTGATTGTGCTCATTGATAGTTTCGATATAATGGCCGCGTCTATTGCAATTGGACATCATCACTTAGTCACTGAGGTTATTAAAACGTGTGATGTTACCGAGCGTTAGATTTTTTAACAGACGTTACCATGCACTTAACCCAACACAAAATTTTGTGATGCTTCTCCATTACATATCCCGCGTAACCTCTCCCGCGTTACATTTTCGAGTTTATGTAGCAAAGTAAAGACATAAAATGACAAAATAATAATCGTCACCCTGGTGGGACTCGAACCCACAATCCCCAGATTAGGAGACCGATGCTTTATCCATTACACCACAGGGGCTGTGGTTGCAACTCAGGTTAAAACATTTCGTGACGCTTCTCCGTTACATCTCCGGCGATACATTTTCGAGTTTATATAGCAAAGTAAAGACATAAAATGTCAAAAAGAATACAAACGAAATGTACACGTAATCGTTTATTTATTCCTTCCGTCCTTCTTCTCCTCACTAACCCAATTTTGAATGCAATGTTGATTGCATTACATTGGCGCTAGAAGGATTCTAAAAGTAAGCTGGTGTTTTGTGAGCCACCGAATTTTCTTGGTGGCTTATGCCAGACCTTTGGGGATGGCACTCGCATAGCCAGGCTTAGAAACATCTCCAAACCTTCACATGGTTTAGCCTGTAAGTGCCCATATCCTTTGGAGTGGGCCAACTGATTGGAGCAATGTTGGGCTATCCCCCCCCCCTTTTTTTCTGGGAGGTGGATGGCTTTCCTTGAGTGGTGGTGAGGGAGTCGAGTGGTGGCGCCCGCTCATGCTCCCCTCCACCTTCCCACACCCCTTCTCTTGCGCCCCCAACACAAGCTGTAAAGCGAACCATGGCGAAAGGTGAATGGCACATGGGTCATTGTGTCAAGTACAGAGCCTCAAGGATACTAGGAGACCTCCTTGCAGTAAGTAGCCTTGTCACGGCATGCGGGGCTTTGCCAATCGATTGTGTATTACCCTAGCTACTCGTGGGAACATGAATGAAGCAAATCAAATAAATTTGAATATTCAGGGGCTTGCCCTATCTGAGGAAGAGAGACTGCTATTGAGTCCCTCCTCAGTGATGTAGGAGGAGGTCATGGACTAGTGCTGTGACCTCCCAGTTGTAGAAGGAGGTTCAACTGCGGCGGATGGAGACACAAGGTCACATCCTGCGAGTGGGGGGCTTCTGGGGGTCCCTGCTGCCAGTGTGGGGCCTGGTGCCGAGGCGCTTCCCAATGACGGGGTTGCCGGCGCTGGGCTCGTTAGGGGCTCGGGGGCTCCTGAGAGCTGGGAGGAAAAGAGCTTGGAGCGGCTGACCGAAGATTCGTATGCAGGGCCGTTGGGCACGCATTCGGAGCACAAGCGAGGGCGCTGTGTAAAGTTCACTGGCTCACAGAGGCGCAGGTTTAGAGCTCTCCTGTCAGGGGGTAAGAGCGTGGCTGCTGCCAGGGCTCGTGCGATGAGAGGAAGGCAGACAAAAGAGGTTGAGGGTGCCAAAAAAGAGAGCGGCCTTCCCCGGGATACCCTCCCTGAGGATAGGAAGAACGTGAGGCGCTCTTTGGGAGTGGAAGGTTGTGAGGGGCAGCGTGGGGGCGTAGGAATGAGGCTGGGGGTGTTCCATGAGGACTACCCAGCGGAGCAGATAAAGGCTGAGGGGAGAAGCATGGTATAGGCCGAGTTTCACTCTAACCGAGGATGGGGGGCTGGAGCCAGGGTTCACTGGTACCATGTGTAGGAGAGCGTGGTACGCAGTGACCTACAAGGATGAGGGCACGGCATCATGACCGAGGGAGCATTTTGCCACCCCACAGCCCTGGGAGGGGGCCAGGCTGAAGGTCAGTGAGGGCAAGGACCTTCCAAGACCATGGAGGGCGGTGGCATGACTGCTGGGGAGTGGGGATATGCCAGATGCGAGGATCCTGGGCTTCCTGGCGAAGCAAAACATGAGACTCTGCACACGATTCTGGACAGTGCTCCAGAATGAGCAGTACTTCTGGGCCTGCTGATAGATCAGCAATCTGCCCAAGCTTTGGAGGCTGAGCAAGCAGTCTCCATAAAGCTGAGGCAGGGTGGCATTGGAGTGAGGAAGGCTCTGGAGAGGTGCTTACCTTGAGTGTTCCTTCGTGGAGTGCCTTGATGATGGTGGAAGGGGCTGGGCGAGCGCTGCTGCTGCGGGGGTGTTGGGTGGTGGGCCTGCTGACTGTGAGGCTACGGGTGGCGGCAACCTAGGGTCCCGCAGCGCGGTACTCGCTGGGGGCCCTACCCCGGGCGCCTCAGCGGGAATGGTGGTGGCTCCTGGGAACAGCGGTGCTGGGGTCCTGGTGGCCCCACCTCTGGCTATGGCTTCGGCCGTGGCTGCAGGTGGGGTGGGGAGCTGGCTGGTCCAGAATTGGAAGGGAACGCAGGAAGGACGTCAAGGTCCTTCCGGCCCAAAATGCAGGGAGACTGCTGGCAAGTGGCGCCTGCTCGCCCCCCCTTGTGCTGATCTTTGCACAGTCAGTCCGCCAAATCGAAGAAAAAACCCACTACATGCTCCGCACTGTCTCCCATTGGTACGAGCAAGTCAAGATCCAAGACCAGCACTCTGGAATGCCTTCTTCAAGAGAGACTGACTGCGAGCCGTACGCCTATGTGGATGACTTGACTGTGCTGATATTTGCAATTTCAGTCCGCCAAAACGAAAAAAAACCTACCACGTGCTCCTAACCGAAACCCAATGGTGCGAGCATGTCAAGATGCAGTTGGCTGAGGAAAAAACCCAGCTAATCCTCTTGGAAGGGAAAGTGAATAATCCACCCACAATACGTTTTGGCGACCACAGGCTCCTTCTTGAAAAGCACATCAAGTATTTAGGAGTGAATATCGGTGAGAGATGGGGTTTCAACCAACATCTCCAGTCCCTTAAAGGCACTACTATTGCAAGGTTTGCCTCACTGCGAGCAATTACTAAGGCCACTTGGATGTGTGTTACTATGACACTATCCTCATGTATAAGGCCATCTATCTAACCGTGACTGCCCCATTGTCAGGGGTAGCAAACTAAGAGTCAATCAAAAGAGAGTATTAGCCCAATCCCAGAGAGCTGCGCTCCTGTGGATCACGAAGGCCTACAAGACTGTACCAACAGAAGCAATCCAGGTGATCATTGGTCAGTTAACAGTTGACTTGGCCGTTGAGTGCATGGTTGACAAGTGGAGAGTCAAACAGGAGCTTCCCCCGCTTTGGGCTGAACTCCGTGGGGTCTCACCAAAGAACAGAAACTTGCCGCCATTGACGAATGGGAATTAGAGAATTGTCAAGCGAGATGGGAGTCCTCCTCAAAGGGACGTGACACGTATGAGTTATTCCCCAACATACGTGATCATCTTTCAAGAAAATGGGTTGAGCAAGCCTATATGACTTCTCCGCATCATTGTCAACGACTATTTCAATACCTGCCCCTCAGCTGCGGTCTGTTGTCGGTTTTCCCCTTTCTTTATTTCTATCTCCCAATTTCATTTACCTATCGACGAAAGAGCTCTTCCAAAATCATTCTGCTTCCAACTATTGCCCCAGTATCTTCTCGCTCTCACATACGGTTGCCCGTGCCAGTTTCACACTTTTCGAGTACTGCCCTTGTGTCGCCCATTTGTACTCCATCTCAGCTCAATTTTAATTCAACTCAATTCCGCACGCACGTATATTACAGTCCTCCTCACGCTCATCGAGTTTCTTTTTTATTTCGATCCTCAGTTAGATCAGGAGGGAAACCAGATTAAGAACTCCTCCACGACGGTATGGGATTCCTCAGGTGGTCACCTCCACGTGGTAACACACGGGCAACAGCTCTCTACCAGGAGACCGGCTAACGACCAATTTCCTGCCATACCTCCGCAGGTCTGAGTTCGGTGGATGCTGCAGAGGTCGGCCTTTTGCATATTAGCGAAACCGCAACTTCCATGACTGATATAACCCTCGTTGAGGATATAGGTACAGTCATCAACAGACCTGTCTGTGTGTGTCTGTAGTTCGATTTGCGGGAGAACGGCTGATCCGATTGAGCTGGTTCTTTTTTTGTTTTGTTCACTATTTTTTGTAGACACGGTTAAGGTTATGGACGATTTCGGCGGAATGGAAGGGGGAAGGGGGGGGGGAGAAAATGTACCAACTAGGGGTTTTTGCCTTTTTCTCGAAAACGGCTCTAACGATTTTGATTAAACTTTCAAATTATCTTCTACTAATCAATACCTAACTTTTCTTCTGCATACATATCTACATGGAAATACGGCGAACGAAGATATAGGCTTATGAAGCAAAAAAAGGTTTTTTTACAAGGCTGAAGAGAACTGAGGGGCAGAGGTTCTGGCACAACTGTTCTGCCTCTCATTTGTCCATCAGCAGTCTGCCTGAAGAGCCATTGAGTCATCATTATACCGTACTATAACTTGCTAGTACGGTCAAATACTAAAAACAAAACGACGAAGGTATTGTAAGGACAAAAAAATCGCCAATAAATTTTAAATGACTTACTTTGCTGCATCGTCAGGATTATAAGGATCAAGCAACAGGAATCCGTGCACGCACATCAACATGGAACATCTCAGGGAATATGGAGGTTGCACTCGACCGTTCTCCCTACAACATAAAACATGGGCATGCCAACAATGCATGAAATTAGTAAAAACCTGACTAGTTAAAAGAACAATGCTTTGAGGTTTTCATTAAGAATGCATCCGGTATTCAACTCTGCTAGTTCTTAAACTCTCTGAATAATGAAACCAGAGAGAACGTTCTGCCACAACTATTTTTTTTTACAATACGAGCAGCCATGCATGCATTCTTTGGCGAGTTCAGCAAATACCTTTCTGCTCTCAAAAGAAAACCATAGCGAACTTTTGTAAAAAAATATGAGCTACTACAGTAGCCTCAACAATTTTAGAATGAACTCATTTGGAAAAATTTTACAGTTCTCATCTAACTAATTACTTTCCGCTAACCGAAGGGAAGGAAAGTATTGTAATCGTGTCAACAAAACATCTGGGTTTTCTTAAGATCTTTACGTTTTGAGGCCTAATGAGTCTAAAAGAGGATTACCCTTAAAGTCATAAGGCGCCATCAGCTCATGTCCTCAATGCTCGGGTTCTCATAAATATTCCTGTGACAATCCGTTGAACGAAGGTAGGAGCCAAATCAAACCAAATGATTATTAACCTGGTCAGGCAGTTCGCGTAAAAACGAGTTTATGTAGCAAAGTAAAGACATAACGATGCCTAAATGTATTCCCTGGGGAAATCATGAACACAAACGGTGGGTACAGGTTTCGTACAAGTACGCAACCACGAGGGACATTTTATGTCTTTTTCTTTAAACTAAACCTCGATTTCCTCCGATGCGATACCTTATGGGTGATTAAGGTTAAGGCGCGAAAGAAACCTTTACACAAACGGTGGGTACAGCTTTCGTACAAGTACGCAACCACTAGGAACATTTTATATTTTATCTCTTTTATTTTTGTTTTTTCTTTTATGCAACGATAACTACGTTTGATTGTGCTCGTTGATGGTTTCGATATAATGGCCGCGTCAATTGCAATTGACATCATCACTTAGTCACTGAGGTTATTAAAACGTGTGATGTTACCAAGCGTTACATTTTGTAACAGACGTTACCATGCACTTAAACCAACACAAATTTCGTGACGCTTCTCCATTACATATCCCGCGTAACATAAAATATCGAAAAAATAATCGTAACCCTGGTGGGACCCGAACCCACAACCTCTGGTTTAGGAGACCGATGCCTTCTGCATTAGGCCCAGGGGATGTGCTTGTAACTCGGGTTAAAAAATTTCGTGACGCTTCTCCGATTGCTGAGGATTGCCTCCCGCGTTACATTTTCGAGTTTATGTAGCAAAGTAAAGACATAGAATGTCAAAAACCTAATTTCGGCCCTTGGTCCGTGTGTGTCTGTAGTTCGATTTGTGGGAGAACGGTTGATCCGATTGAGCTGGTTCTTTTTTGTTTTGTTTGTTATTTTTTGTAGACACCAAAATAAGGTTATGGACGATTTTGGCCGATGGGAAGGGGGGGGGGGTGGTACGAAAATGTACCAAAAACTAGGGTTTGACTAGACTTTGCTACATAAACTCGAAAATGTAACGCCGGAGGCAATCCTCAGCAATCCCAGAAATGAAACTGACGCCGTAACTCTTCCGATAATTACAGAACTTAAGACATGAAATTTCCCCGAAAATTCGTCTAAACAGCCCCATAAATTACGTATAAGAAGAGTTTTTAATGAAGGTCGAGATCTGAGTAGGAACAACGTTTTTTCTCGAAAACGGCTCAAACGATTTTGATTAAATTTTCAAATGATCTTCTACGAATCAATACCTAACTTTTCTTTTCTATACATATCCCCATGAATTACGCTTTTCGGCAAAACGACGACAACGATTTTCACCAAACTCTCAGGATGTTTTCGAATGGCCAATACCTACGTATTGTTCTCAATAGACGTTCCTCTGAAAGTCCATTGAGCAGAGATGAAAATGAAAATGTGTCGAAAATAACATTTTCGTAAATTCTGGAGTAACTGCTTCACCAAATTCGATCAATCGTTCAGAGTGTCTTTTAGTCACCCATACCCACATTTCGCTCTCCATAATTATTTCTGTATATATATGTTAAACGAAGATTTAAACCAAGTTAACATAGAAAAGTAGATTTGTCGAATATTAATTTATCGGTATTCCAAGTTTCTCAAATCGGCTTCACCGATTTCAATCTAACTTACGGAGTACTCTCAGCTAACTAGTACGTACATTTTGCTCTCCATAAATGTTTCCGTAGAAATGCGTTGAACGAAGATATAGCGCCCGCATATTTTTTGAGTAAAAATTGAAAACAACCTTGCTGAATCGTTATCAAAATTCGTCCATTAGCTTCACTAAGTCATCTATAAAATGTCTTGTTCACAATGTACACAGCAAGAGACCGGAAACTATCGCTAAGAGGACTATTCCGGTACGACTTCATACTTCCTTCCTCAACGCTGCTCAGCTTATAACTTTATGAATGATAGATGAGCTACCGATTTTGAGAGCCGGATCAAAGGTGTTTTGAGAATTACAGAAGTTCCAAATATTCGTGGTTTTAAGATTTACAACCAATTTCACGAAATAGATTTAACCGCCCTTCTATCTACTCCAAAAGTTAACTTTCATAGCACTAATAACATTATTTACTGCAATTGGTATTGAAATGAAACACAAAAACGTTGGAGGCAAGTAGTTGCTCTTCTCAAAGAGAAGATTGATAATGTTGAAAGCTCCTATTACTTTCCGTGACCCAAAGAGTAACAAATGTATTGTAATTGTGTCACAAACGCTGCAAACTATTACACTACGGTTTATTATTCTCTTGCACAGCACACCTCCGAGGCTGAAAAATACCAAGAAAACGATACCAAACACGACGTAATTGCAATAAAACTGTCAACATTGCGTTTTTTGTTTTTTTTTAACCATTTTTGCACATAACAACCATGGTGTGTGCTAGGTGGGCACAACTAGATACCAAATTATTGTGCGAAAGAACGAATTTTTTAGACCACGTAAAAGACACAAAATGGCATGGACGGAGACACTGCTAATTTTGAATGCCGATGTTTTGAAACGTAAAGTGTCCAGGTTTCAGAGGAGGTTGTAAACAATTTTCCTGCCCTAAAACGTATGCTGTAATCTGTAATGTGTTATTACGTTTTGTGTATTATTCATAATGTTGGGTGTTCTTCAGAACTTTACGTTATGAGACATACTGAATCAAAAACCCAATATAGGGTGTGGCATGAGCGTGTGTGTGTGTGGCCAGTAGACTCACAGTACGCTAATTGGGGCTTGGAGCGCAGATGCCCAGTCGGGACAGAGGCGACCTAAGATGGCCCATCCCTGGAAGGAAGGCCATGCATGGACGTCACAGCCGTGTCTCACACCCTGCTACTCAAATTGCAGGGTTGGCGAGTCGTACAAGATGCAACGCAGAGCGATCACATGGTTATTGACCTTGCCATCGCAGACAACAACATCTTCTGCGAAGACACGCGTTAAAAGAGATTCCGCACAAAAAATGATGACTGGCCATAATTCTGATGGGTACTGGAAGGTGAGCTGCGTGCTCCAGACACTGACCTAATAGTGCAAGCTGCCACAGCCAAAGAGGTGGACAGCAAAGTGGACGTACTTACCATAGCACTGTACTCTGCGGGGCCCTCTGTACTTGGGCAACATGAGCACAGGGCGATCAAAGTACCATGGTGGACTGACAAACTTAATCCCCTCAGGCGGGGGGCTGGTGGCTGGAGGCGTCAGGAAGTGCCTAAGGGCGGCCTTGGCGGGCAGCCACTGGGCTCGTATAGCTCAGCTGTGTCGAGGGTGAAGCTGGGGTCGTTCCATGAAGACTACCTGGCGGAGCTCCTCACAGCGGAGCAGATAAATTCCATAGGGAAGAGCATGGTGGAGGACCCTGGGCTTTCTGGCGAAGCAAAACATGAGACTCTGCACTCGGTTCTGGTCAGTGCTCCAGAATCAGTGGTACTTCTGGGCCTGCTGGTAGATTAGCAATCTGTCCAGGCTTTGGAGGCTGAGCCAGCAGTCTCCATAAAGCTGAGGCAGGGCAGCATTGGAGTGAGGAAGTAGGGCTCTGGAGAGGGGCCTACCTTGAGTGGCCTGAAGATGGTAGAAGGGGTAGCGAGCGCTGCTGACTGTGAGGCTGCGGGTGGCAGCAACCTAGGGTCCCGCTGCGCAGTCCTGGCTGGGAGCTCCACCCCAGGCGCCTCAGCGGGAATGGTAGCAGTTCCTGGGAACAGCAATGCTGGGGTCCTGGTGGCCCCACCTCTGGCTATGGCTTCGGCAGTGGCTGCGGGTGGGGTGGGGAGCTGGCTGGTCCAGAATTGGAAGGGAGCGCAGGAAGGACGTCAAGGTCCTTCCGGTCCAAACTGCAAGGAGACTGCAGGCAAATCGCGTCACAGCCAGTCACAGGGACGTAAGGCCCCAAGGGTGTTGGAGGCTCAGTGGGGGCGACAATGAGTACGCGTCACATCGGCTTCCTCCAGATCAACCTGCACACGGCCAAGGATGTAACGGCAGTTTTGCGCAGGAGCCTTGTCTGGGGGGGGGGCTATGATGTGGCTCTACTGCAGGGACGTAAAAGGAATACCTGCTAGTACAGGTAAATTGGTCTACTGTGGCATGGAAGGCCATGCTAAGGCGGATGTTTAGGTAAGGCGCAACTTGCATATTCTACAAATTCCCGCATGCAATAATATGCGGCTTCATGGTGTTTAGTGCAGTGAGTCAGAAAGTGTGAGAGGTTAGAGATTAGACAGTAATGATTCTTGGTTTGTGCATCACTCAATAGGAGAAGGGTAACATGAGTTTCTCTCCCCTTCCCTTTGTTCTTCTGATTGAGTAAACTTCTTCATTCGCCTAGTAGAAAATTCTAACCAACAATCCTATATTCTTCTTTTCAACTTTTTCAATGTCTCCAACAGTAACCGGATATTCGATGCATATTGGTGGTAAGCTCATGCTGCTTCCAAAATTCGACATTGTTATTTGTATGGGATGTATACAAGATGGACCGCATGAAGCTCATTTCATCGTTGAGGTTTTTAATATTTATTAGCCCTTTCAAGCTGTTGGTTAATTTCTTGGAGGAGTTCGTATGTAACAAAATTTTATCTCGATGTTTTTACTGGTAAAACTGGTATACTGGTAAATGACTTGAGGCAGATTGCAATCGTGACGAGCAAATCGTTTTAGGTAGTAGTTGCAGTAAAATTCCTGTCTCGCATGTCTTGCTAGACTGAATACCAATCTCGACAAACTTGGAATGCAGCAATAGTCACAGTTCCCCTCCGGACTCGATAAAAGTAAGAGGTTAACGTTGTTAACGTTGTGTGTGTAACGATGAGCAGGAGCTTCGTCTGGGAGGGCTGTGATGTGGCTCTACTGCAGGAGCCTAGGGCGGACAGCAGGGACGTATAAAGGATACCTGCTAGTACAGGTAAGTTGGTCTACTGTGGCACGGAAGGCTATGCTAGGGCGGCTGTTTTTGAAAGACGCAACTTGCATATTCTAAAATTCCCGAGTTCTGTCACAGAGATTTTGTGGTGGTAATGCTGGAAGCTCAAAACAGTAATAGACTCCGGGCGAGGAGAGTGGTGGCGTCAGCCTACTTCCCAGGTGATGACGCTGAGGTCCCCCCATTGATGAGCAGCAGCTGATCCATTATTGCAGACAGGAAGACCTTCAGTTGATTGACGGGTGCGACGCCAATGCACATAACATGGCATGAGGCAGCACAGACACAAATGCAAGAGGCGAGTCCCTTCTTCACTACTTACTATGCAATGAAATAGTGGTGGTTAATAGGCGGAGCGCGCCAACTTTTGTTACCCGTTGGCGGAGGGAGGTGCTGGACACTTCGGTCTTAAGTACCTTCTATGCCAGCAGAATAACAGATTGGCATGTCTCTAGGGAAACTTCAATGTCTGAACACTGGATGGTGAGGTTCAGTACAGCTGCGGTTCCCTAATGGTATGACAGAGACACATCGGATCCCCAACTGTACATATCAGAGCTGGGTTCTGTACAGCTGTGTCTTGGCCTCCAGTTTGGAGAGCTACAGCTGTGAAATGCAAACTGTCGAAGGTGTGGAAAGGGCGACAGGGGAGATCTGCGCAGCTATGGTAGAGGCGTATAAAGAAAGCTGCCAGTTGAAAACCCGAAGACCCAATAAGGAGGTCCCTTGGTGGAACGAGCAACTGGAAAGGCTTTGGATGGAAACGAGGAAGCTGTTTAACAGAGCAAAGAAGCAGGGTGAATGGGACTCCACAGGGGTTCCCTTGTAGTGCACAATAAAGCCCTCAGACAGGCAAAAAGGAAATCCTGGAGAGACATCTGCGGGAGCATTAAAGACTTATCTACCATGTCCAAGGTACAGAAGATCCTCTCTAGAGAAGAGAAGCCGCAAATCGGCTTTATCCTAAAGGCAGGGGGAACATACACAAGGGGCAGCAAGGAGACCTTGAAGGAACTACTGGTAGCTCGCTTTCCAGGGTCTCATAGCCTGCAGTGGGGAGATAGCCACCATCACCACCATCTACCTTCCATGGGCGATCGAGGAACCCACTGCTAGCCACTGCCTACAGGGAAATGTTCACACTTAATAAGGTTAAATGGGCAATTGGTTCATTTATACCTTACAAAGAGCCAGGTGCGAATGGGATCTTCCCAGTCAAGTTGGCAATACGTCGTATGCCTCAATTACGGCTGTGGCTGGTAGGAAGGGAGTAGATTCTTACCTAATCTCTTGGACCAAGGAGATGCTGAGTAGCAGGGTGGTCTTTTCGAGAACCTCTCTGTGGTGCCAACCAAGGGGCGCCTACTGGTTACTGGTAGCTGACACCCTTCTCCAACTGCAAGAGGAGGAGGGCTACAAGGTAATAGGATACGCGGATGACCTGGTAATTATAGCCAGATAAATATAATCAGTGAATGCATGGAGCATGCAAATATGGCTCGTAAGGGCCTTGGCCATCTCCGGAGATTCCGTCACGATGACGGCGCCACCTCCCGCTGCAGTGCGGATGTCCTTAGCAGGGCCACCCCACATCAGCGCTTCCATTGCATCTGGGGTGGAGGGACCAGCCTCCCCTTCCTCACAGCTACGCCTAACTACTACCACGTTTTGTCGTTGGTTGTTAGGGGGGATTGTAGTAAGCGGTGGAGGCTTTTTATTTTTGTTTTTATTTTTACTTTTGCCCTTCTTTTTGGCGCGAGCTGCCCTCAGCACACCCTGCTTTGTTGCCTAGCGGATATCCTCCGCTTTGTGCTTTGTGTGTCCCGTGGGGGCACATAGGTGACGTCACACCAATTGAGACCAGTCCCGTGGGGCCTGGGGGTGGTGCAGGGGGGGCCATGATCTGAGGATCATGGACGCCCTTACAATAGGCCCTTTTGTGGCTGCAGTGAGGGTATCACCTACTCTCTGTTATTGTCCGTTCCTTCGCAACCAATATTGTTTGTGTATCCAAGAAGAGTTAGTTACGGTTCGGTTGTTACTCTGGAATTGTTGTGATAATTGTTAACGATCTAAAATATTGTTGAATCGCCTGACTTTGTGTTAATTCTTTTACAGTAAAAAGTAAATGTGGCCAAGTTATTGTGAAAGTGGTGTGATAAAAAACTAGTCAGCCGCGACCAGTAGTCTACCACAGCCGCCATTCCTCGATTTTCATCTGCCCATGCGACACCATCTTAGCTTTCTTTTATTTTTCTACAGCTCGGAATTCTCCTAGCAGGTTGTTCGACGTATATTATACAACTATACATTCGTTGCTGGAGCTCTCAAGCGAAGACAATTCCGAAGAATCAAGTTCTACCACAAGATCTACGCATTTTATCTCCAACGAAAAGGGGGCCCCATATACATCCGCGGACGCCACAATTCATCCATCAGAAGGTCGGACGATTACATTCATTTTCTTTCTTTTTATTTGCAATTTTATTTTACAAGAAAGCGAATTTATTTTAAATTATTAAATTGGTTGTAAATATAGTTAGGAGCAAGGCAGGTTGGAGGTTTTTACTTTTACTGTCCTCTCAAAGGCCTATTGCCCCTAACAAACAACTGCAATGTACTACCATTTTAGGGCACCCAATCTATCGAGATGTTGAGTCAATTTCTTGCATATTTCGTCTTCATATTTTGACACTGCCCGAATAACAGCAATAGTTTTACCTACCACAAACGTTTCGACTATTTTGTCGAGCGATACTGTTGTTATGGGTGAGATTAATATTGGAAGCGATATCGCACTAAGAGAGCTGGGGAGTTAGTACGATACCAAGCCGAATGCAATTGGAACAGAGTTTCATTCTCTATTACACTCGGAGAAGTTTTACCACCAGAGACAAGCAACTGAGTGGGGGCGAATGCGAGCGTGGGCAACATGGCAACGAGGGAACTGGCTCAGTTACAACTGACACCAGCGAAGTCTAGAGCGAATCGGGGCATTTGAGATGCCCAGTCAGCATAAATGCCCCGGACGAGCCTCCGCTGAATCGAAGGGTTTGGTTCGTCCCGTTACACGGTCACTAAATTACCATTAATTGCACTGAAGTTAATTTCGCATAATATTCAAACGAGAACTGAAGTGGCGGATGAATCAGCTCAGTTTATATAGAGTTAGGGTGTGATCACACGATTGTAGTCTGAGGCAATAAATTCTGATCCAACTGCGTAATAGGCGTGTCGAAACACGTTTAGAGATAATTGTTTGTTATTATTAAGTTCTGAGAATAGAACAGGGGCGATACAATCATGTCAACACGTCATGCTATTGGACCATATTTTGAAACCTCTCAGCTGTTAAACAATTTCTAGAATACTGCGCAGCTGCTATTGCGCCATGCCCTGAGAGTGCTACAGTACGAGGTGTGGTTTTCTTCCCCCACTCCAATTCAGTGAATACCATCATTTCTGGTTTCGCTCCACATTTCTCACCTACTCTGAGAGCTGTTTAATAGGCAAGAAGTTATACTACTACAACAAGTAACTTGAGCATGGCCTTTCCATATAATGTCATGTAACTAAGTCCTCCCCAGCCGCTGACCAAATGAGACTTCATCTGCATTAATCGCAAAGGTCATTAATTTCCTGTCCAACGGAGACTTCAGAGTCCTGACCCTCGAGCGGTCTGTGCGGCTACTAAAACGTGGCTAATTGGTCCTTGTAATGTTAAACCATCACAAAAGTTGACAAGTTAGCTCGCACCTTTAAATTAAAAAGGGGGAAAAAGAGGACAACGCCAAGTCAACTCCAGAGAGGCTTAGCGGGGGTTACAACACTGGAAACAACTGGAAACTTTGAGCTGTCCTTTTTTGACGGAAGCTATATACCGCCTCCACCTTTTCACCCCCGAGACTACTGTCGTTCCCTTAATACCCCTTCATTGGCGAAGATGCTTTGGGATTTAAGGACGCTCCCTTGTGACTTGCACTCTTTCCAGTAGGCCGTTTAATTAAACGGCCTTGCTGCAGCGGTAAATATGTAAACGAGGGCAGGCCTGAAGTTTTTAAGCCCATGTCCGAGTAGCTAATCCTCCGTGAACTCACCCTCGGGAACCACAACGACTCAACGGATGACACCGAAAAGACCCCTTTGGTTCCAAACTGTTTACCTATTTTTTAGTTGTTCTGTTGTATATTATTCTCTTCATTCGTGACAGCGTGTTGTACAGACACTTCAGAGTAGTTACGAAAAGCTACGCATTCATGATTTATACAAACATCAGTGCTTCATACAAACATCTCAACAACGATGTCCAACAAGACCCCTCAGTTGACGATGAGGATTAAAATGTAGGCTAACGTTTTACTCGCAAGTCGGACGAGCGGTATGAGAAAGAGAGCTCCCTGACGCGGGCTCGTTGAGAAGCCCACCCCATTCCACGGCTTTGAGGGGGGTGGGGATGGGGGGTCGGGGATCGAGCCAGAATCCGTGCCTTGCGAGGGTGTCTCAAAACATTTGAAACTGTATGTGCTCCAAAGAACACACCCTAGTTTCGTAGACCACAGTTGGCTCTGTGAATTGAACAATACAGAAAATTTTAACCCTAAAAATAATGTCTCATTAGACAACTAACACAATAGTGTCGAAATTTGCGCGCCGAAAGTGTGCACTCTCTTCTCTGATAGCCAAGACACGTATACTGGTAGACAAAGTAAGTTAGTTTTCAAACAGAACACTGTCCCGTACGATTGAAACCATATCATGTGCCGTTCGCGATGAAGCAGAAATGAAATCAGGAAACTGATTTGGACAGGGAACCTGTAACCTGTACGTATCAGTGCTTGGGCTACCACTATTATTCCCGTGGCAAGTCGAAAGGATAGGTACGGATCTGGGGGAATTCCAAACTAACCGCCAATGCTCATCTCCATCCAGCCATCACTAAAGAGCATATTTTCCAATTTTTAATCGGCGGGAATAAATGGTCACAAATTGATTTACAGCTCGCTATTAAGCAATTTTCAATTCGTGAGTCATCACGGGACGTCCTAACCATCATCACGAAAGATGGACTCTTCCGGTACACGAAATTACCGATTGTGTGTCATCGAGACCAGGGGAAGTTCCGGAAATCACCAGATAGTGAAAACATTCTCCAATATTGGCCATCAAAAATTCTTAACTCATTGAGCATATCTTTTAAGGTTCGATCAAGAGCTTTTAATGTGAGTTTTGAGGGTCATTGTCCATTCGTCCCAGATGATGATTCCAGTTCCATGAACACTTTGTATGGGCAAATGTTTTTTCTTACATTTTATTTTGTCGTCAACGTCCCAATACTTTAAATAGGTATTCTCCTATACTGAACGGAATTCAATCCAATGTTACGGGGGGGATTTATATCGCACTAAGAGAGTCGGGAAGTTAGTACGATATCAAGCCGAATGCAATTGGAACAGAGAGTTTTATTCGCGAATTACATTCGGAGTTTTACCACCACAGACAGGGGAACTGAGTGGGAGCGAACGGGCGCGCGGGCAACACGGCGACGAGGGAACCGGCTCGGTTTCAACTGTCTGTGGTGGTAAAACTCCAAATGTAATTCACGAATAAAACTCTCTGTTCCAATTGCATTCGGCTTGATATCGTACTAACTTCCCGACTCTCTTAGTGCAATATCGCTACGATATAAATCCCCCCCGTAACATTGGCGCCCAACGTGGCGCGCACGCGTTCGCTCCCGCTCAGTTCCCCTGTCTGTGGTGGTAAAACTCCGAATGTAATTCGCGAATAAAACTCTCTGTTCCAATTGCATTCGGCTTGATATCGTACTAACTTCCCGACTCTCTTAGTGCGATATCGCTTCGATATAAATCCCCCCCGTAACACCAACAAATGAAAAACCATGAAAATCCGGTCTCGATTATAAGTTTTCGAACCAACCAGATTTTGTTTTATATATTGAGATGAGAGACATGATGCGTAGAATGCGTTGCTCGTTCCGAAACTGAATTTACTAAATTGAAGTATAAAGGCGAGATTACGTAAGTATCCTAACGAAAAATGTTTACTTTTCGTACAAACTACACAAAACACGTTGGTAAATTTTTGTTTTAAGCAATGATAAAGAAACTTTAAAAGTTGGAGACCCATTGGAAATACAAACGGTGGGTACAGCTTTCGTACAAGTACGCAACCACTAGGAACATTTTATGTCTTTTATTTTTGTTTTTATGCAATGATAACTACGTTTGATTGTGCTCGTTGATGGTTTCGATATAATGGCCGCGTCAATTGCAATTGACTTCATCACTTGGTCACTGAGGTTGTGATGTTACCAAGCGTTACATTTTGTAACATACGTTACCAAGCTTATCCAACACAAAAATTAACATTTTGTAACAGACGTTACCAAGTACTTCAACCATTCGATATTTCGTGACGCTTCTCCGTAACATCTCTCGCGTTACATTTTCGAGTTTATGTAGCAAAGTAACGACAATTGACCAAATCAAAGAAGAAAAGACAATGTCAAAATGATGCACCACAATTGAACCGTAATTAAGCGGAGCTCGTCAACTCTTTACTACGTAACTGTCAACCTTGGTGACTAACGCGTATGGAAACGCTGAGTTAATTTTCAAGTGTTGTGAAATCCATATCACTCAAAAGTGCAGATAAGCAGAGATGAATCGTGCGCCACTTATTTTCCATGTACTCTCATGGATATGTTCGTTACACCCGTGGATGGTTTATCTAATCTTCACCACTCCCCTCAGTTAAATTATTTGAACTATTTGTCTTGTCATATTTCGCCAGCAACAGCTCAGAGGATTACCCTTAAAGCCATAAGGCGCCATCAGCTCATGTTCTCAATGCTCGGGTTCTCATAAATATTCCTGTGACAATCCGTTAAACGGAGTTAGAAGCCAAATCAAACCAAATGATTATTAACCTGGTCAGGCAGCTCGCGTAAAAACGAGTTTATGTAGCAAAGTAGAGACATAACGATGCCTAAATGTATTCCCTGGGGGAATCATGAACACAAACGGTGGGTACAGGTTTCGTACGAGTACGCAACCACGAGGGACATTTTATGTCTTTTTCTTTAAACTAAACCTCGATTTCCTCCGATGCGATACCTTATGAGTGATTGGAAACGTTGAGGCTGGCGGGCGCGAAAGAAACCTTTACACAAACGGTGGGTACAGCTTTCGTACAAGTACGCAACCACTAGGAACATTTTATCTCTTTTATTTTTGTTTTTGGTTTATTATTCATTCTGAATAATAATCCTATGTTTTCGGTCACGAAAAATTTTGTACACCCCCCCCCCCTCAAAATTTGATACTTAACGTTTCAAGACATGGAGATTCCAAATTTGCAATGTCCGTCCGCAGGCCTTTTTTCCTGTTTGATTTTCATCAAATATACGTCGTCGTGTTTAACAGTGTTTAAAAGGTCTTAACTTCTTTCTTTGTAACACCTTCCTAATGGTTGAATTTGATTTTTATTTTGTAGAGTGTAAGTTATTGATTGAATGACCTTAATATGAAACATTTCCAACGTACAATTGACCTTATAACCTTATTTAAAATAAAAAAAAATTCTAATGGCATTGTCGAGTTAAGGGATTGTTTTCCAACACTCCTCCGACTTTGTCCTGAACGCATACATCTTGCGTAGTCTATTACTACCCAAACCTTTTCCTATTATTCGTTTTTGGTTTATTATTCATTCTGACTAATAACCCTATGTTTTCGGTCACGAAAAAGTTTTTAAATCCCCCCCTCAAAATTTGATACTTTACGTTTCAAGACATGGGGATTCCAAATCAGCAATGTCCGTCCCCATCCCCCGTCCGGGCCGTTTTGTGCCTTTAACGTGGTCTAAAAAATTCGTTCTTTCGCACAAAAATCCCATTTGGTATCTAGTTGTGCCCGCCATCTCGGCAATCCGATCGGACGAAGCCCATGGTTGTTATGGGCAAAAAATGGTTAAAAAAGTTCACGCAACGTAGTATAATCGCAAATAAGCTGCGCGCTCGACTCGCAGCGCCCTTTAGACTCGCAAGGTCCTGCCAATTGACGAGCGAGGGTTCTTTACTAGTATTCGATGCTGAATCAAATGGGATGGGGGAGCAGGAATACTAGGTCAAGCTGTTCATGAGAATAATAAACCATTGTGTAATAATTTGCAGGGTTTTTAATTCGTACGCTGGTTGGGAGTACTAGGAGCAGTAGTAGCTTCGGAGTCATTATAACGAATGTAATGAGTGAGTTTGCTTGCCGATTTGTCGTTGTCCCGAGTAGTTTTCAAAGGAATCGCGAGGTCTGTTATGCTGTCTAACGTATCAGTATTAGATCATCTATCCGAATTATAGTGATTATAAAGTACAGTACAACTGGTCAAATTCTTGAAGACTGGGTAGTGGTCTAATCGTATTACATGCGGTAAACATATCATTGATCCCTTTTCTAAGAAGATGTCCAACACATCAGGAGAATGTCTCAAGTTGGCTGGGAAATGAGTCGATTCCATCGGGTGGAAAACATCGAGATTCAGCTGGTGTTACGCGTCGCTGAGCATCCTTCCTCTAGAGTTGGTTGTGGCAGAGGGTAAACGAGCGTGCTTTGCGTTATAGTCACCACCCATGAGGAATTTTCGCTTCATTTCATGGAATATTGCCCATGATGTATACATAAGTAGTCTGTGGTCTTGCCTATCAGGGACCGAATTAAAGGCGCCAAGGAGGTAATGCAGACCATCAATTTAATACCAATACGGGCCACTTGGCCTTCATGTCCGCAGATCTGTAGCATTTCGACATGAGAAATGCATGAGCCTCCTTGGCGAGTACCTGATGGATGAACGGCTCTGTACATTTTATAATTGGGTATGAAACAATGTTTGTCTTGGTCCAATTTGGTGTCTGTAGTGAATGTCACCCTGCACTCGGGGGTCGAGAATACCGCTGCCATATTCCCTGCGTGTCATATGAGCCTACTAAAAGGGACAGCTGGGTAGGCCCAGCCAGAATGACAACCTCACCTCTGCGAGGTCCCCACAGGATTACATCCAACGAGGCTTAACTGTGGCTGGGCGTCACAGTGTACTTGTCGCACCACTGTGCTCACCCTGCAGTTGGGGGTCCAGATTCCCACTGCCGTTTTCCCTGCATGTTCGTATGAGCCGAAATTAAAAGGACACAACTTATACTTCTTCCACATACATGGCACACTGGGAACCCCCCACATTGAGCTAGGATCACAGAACAACCCCCCCACCCCCACCGTAGGGGAACAGAATTCTCCAGCCGTATCCTCTGCGTGGCCGTAAAAGCAGGCACTAAAGGGGCTTAATGCTCACGACACTGACATACACAACATATTCCAGATACAAACAACACTGCAACGGCTTACGTGGCAGAACACATTGACTTATAGCACTCATAATGAGCGAAAGACAGTCCTGGAAGTAACTCACTAACACCTATGAGCAATCCCCTATATCGGTGCAGCCTTCGGAATGAGGAGGGGGGGGGACCCAGGTTTGAGCGCTCCTGGGGCGGCTGATAGCGTGTGTCCCGCTCAGCACATCACCGGTGGCCGACGGATGACTCTGAGCAGCAGCTGAAAAATCCCTCATGCGATCCTAGTCCCGATGGGTGGACAGACTGGCAGCTGCGGCGCATGTGGGGGCCTCCCTTTGACCCTCAACGGACCGGCGAAAGGGGCTAGAATCAATATGCCTGAGGGGGAGCTTCCAGGACACTGCTTCGAGCACCTCTCGCTCATACCACAAACACAAAAAACCAATGAACTGACAAGGGTACACAACATCAGTCTGCTTCTTTAATCTCCTCCCCCCCCCCCATTAGTAAAAACTACATGATACGGTAGGTTCAAACATCAGCAGGTAATAAAAACGCCACCCATGCCTCTTCCTTGGGCTCGACCCTTCCCACTTCGAACGATGAAAAACCTACTCATCGCCCAAACAAACAAGGGCGAAAAGAACCAGGCAAGCTGCCTTCATCTTCCCCTCCCTCCACCCTCACACCTAATAGCCCGGGTAACAAGTAGTAGACACCCTGTGCACCCTAGTCAGTTGGATATGGAACAGATTTGTGCTTATGTCCAAATTATCCAGCTGGCGTGAATTAGGGTCAACACGACGGGACCAATGCGTGATCTCGTCACCAGCTGTCTCTTCAAAATCTCGAAGTTGGCCATCAAAGCGAGGGCCCCTCCAATGAAATCACCCGCTGCCACTACCCCCCTTTGAGCTGCATAGGGCAATCGCCAGTGCCGCCAGCCCCCCCATGCTCAAGGGGCTCCACCCAGCAAGATTAATTCCCCAGACCCCTCGTATGAAGCAGTAGCTGCTACTGAGCCCTCTTCCCTCCCTCACAGCGTTGAGGTTGAATGGCGGCCTGCCAGGTCCAGAAATCGCAGGGGGAACAAGAAAAAGATCCCGAACAACCCGGACATGCAGGCCGAGGGCACTGCCTCCACCCAAAAAAAAGGGCAAAAACGAGAATAAAAAGCCTCCAGTGCTTACCAACCTCCCCCTAGAAACCCACGAAAGAACGTGGTAGTAGTTAGGCCTATGTGTGAGGAAGGAGAGGCTGGTCCCTCCACCCCTGATATAATGGAAGCGCTGATACGGAGTGTCCCTGCTAAGGACCTCCAAGCACTAAGCATCCGAGTGCTTGGCATCCACACAGCAGTGGGAGGAGGTGCCGTCATTGTGAGGGAAACTCCAGAAATGGCCAAGGCTCTTACAAGCCATACTTCCATGAAGAAGGAGTTGAAGCTACAAGCATCAGCCCCCCTGCTATTGTGCGACGTGCGGACCGACCTACAAAAAGAGGACCTGGCCCATCAAGTTGTTGAGCACAACAACTGTGGTGTGCGCCTATTGCGCCATGGCACATCTGAGCAAGGAATGCAAGCGGGAGGCTCCCCTGAAGTGTGCAAATTGCGTTGAACTCAAATGCAAACAGATCTCGCACTCTACTTGAGTCACGAGTGGATTATGAATAGGTTAAAAACAGTTTGAATCCTTCAGCACAACACATACAGGTTAGTTCCTGGGTTATGGCAGAGTTGCTGCATAGTGCACTCAAGAAAGTCTGCAGTGTTCTCGCCATACAGGAACCTTATATAGAATCCAAAAGTCTTGGTCTGGGATCGCAGGCGCAAGTGGTGGCTGGAGCAAGAACGGGAGCCAAGGCAGTAGTGGCCTGTGTCAACCCATCTATCGACATTCTCGCACTCACCCAGCTGAGCAGCCAGCACTTGACCGCTGTGCTCATCCAAGCTAGTTGTAATATCATTTTACAGGCAATTTGGCGCACCAGTTAGGCCTCTTGCATATTAGGGAAACCGCAACTCCATGACTGCTATAACCCTCGTCGAGGGTTTAGGTACAGTCATCAAAGAAGGAAACCTGTGTGTCTGTAGTTCGATTTGCGGGAGAACGGCTGATCCGATTGTGCTTGTTCTTTTTTGTTTTGTTCGTTATTTTTTGTAGACACCAAAATAAGGTTATGGACGATTTCGGCCGGTGGGAAGGGTGGGGGGGGGACGAAAATGTACCAAAAACTAGGGTTTTTTGCATTTTTCTCGAAAACGGCTCTAACGATTTTGATTAAACTTTCGAATTATCTTCTACCAATCAATACCTAATTTTTCTTCTCCATACATATCTTCATGAAAATATGGTGAACGGAGATATATCCCTGTGAACCAAAATTCGTTTTTTTTTGCTTTTTTCGGTTTTTGGCAAAACCGCTACAACGGTCTGTTTCTTTATTTGATGACTGTACCTAAACCCTCGACGAGGGTTATATCAGTCATAGAAGTTGCGGTTTCGCTAATATGCAAGAGGCCGGCCCCTGCAGCATCCACCGAACTCAGACCTGTGGAGGTACGGCAGGTATTTGGTCGTTAGCCAGTCTCACCGTAGAGAGCTGTTGCCCGTGTGTTACCGCGCAAACCGCAACAACGGTTTTCACCAAACTCACAGGATGTTTTTGAATAGTTAATACTTATATATTGTTCTCAATAAACGTTCCTCTGGCAGTCCATTGAACTGAGATAAAAATCAAAATGTGTCGAAAATAACGTTTTTTCGAACATTTCCGTAAATTCCAGGGTAACTTCTTCACCAGATGTGATAAATCCTAATGGAGTGTCTTTTAGTCACCCATACCAACATTTCGTTCTCTATAATTATTTCTGTATATATATATATATGTTGAACGGAGATATAAGCCAAGTGTTTGCGCCGTCATGCAAGAGAATACCCCTCCACTTACCTGGCCACTAGGGGTAGTGGAAGATGTGTTTCCCTCTCGTGATGGTGCAATTCGAGTGACAAGAGTGCGAGTTGGCCCTCGTATTTTGACTCGCCCCGTGGTAAAATTGTGTATTTTACCCACTCAATAACCCGAACCTCACACAACCTTTTAGTTCTGTTCATTGTTACTGTTGTTGCTGTTGTTTTGTTTCAGTCATGTTCATATTGTTATAAGTTCTTTCTACACCCCCAAATAAAACAAAGGAATAGAGTCTAAAGGCTGGACAGCCCTTTAGGGTGGGGGGAATGTTTGCGCCGTTCTGGCAATAGTAGACTAGGTGGGCACAGGGCTGCAATGCGTGAAGACATACCCTCCAATGTTGTTTCCGGTCAGGTCAATAGAGAGAGTCTGCATGTCCATTGAAAGCCGTTGATGTCGCGTGCGGTGTAACCTGGCGAGGCGGAAACCTTACGACTCTCTGTCTCGGTCTTGTATTCGCGCATCGCACTATAGTTTCGGCCCTGTCCGGTTTTTAGTTGGTTTTGTTCGTTAGTTTTACGCGTTTTGTACATTTTATCTAAGCTGTTTTCTTCCTTCTCTCCTATTCTCTTTCTCCTTTCCTACTTCTCCTTCCCCCTTCGACAGCACGACAGACGAGGTTTCGCGGCTTCCAGATTTCGACTGGGTAAGTCCCATTTTTATACAGTCCGCATTAACACCAAGTTAACTCAGAAAAGGAGATTTGTCGAATATTAATTTATCGGTATTCCAATTTTCTCAAAAACGGCTCTAACGATTTCGATCAAACTTACGGAGTACTCTCAGCTAAGTATTTCGTACATTTAGTTCTCCATAAATGTTTCTGTAAAAATGCGTTGAACGAAGATATAGCACCCGCATATGTAGCTGGTGTTCGAACTTGAAGGGGTGGCGGAAAGTTGTATGTTGCTACGCACCAGATATTTATTAGAGCGTTCTCTAGTCTACTGATGTTGTAAACTTCTGCGTTCTTGGAGTTCATTTTTAAATCTACGAAAAACCACGGCATAGGTTTTTTGGTGGCTGGGATGGCCTGTACTGGTTCGTAACCAAGTACTTTCAAATCGTTTGTTATCGATGCTGGTTTCGTAGGATAGTGTAACCCTCTGATTCTCCTTTGCTTAGTAAGTATGATACTCAGCGTTCTTGGTTTCCAAGTATTTGGTTATAGTTCCATATCCATCTATTGTTTCCGTATTCAGTGTAACTGAATCGGCTATGGTGCGATAAGAGAATTTAATTTATTTTCTCATTTGATGCTTGACTTTCGGAAATGAGGCGACGCGTTATGTTGGCAATATTATACGCGTATTATACTGTTAATGTAGGATAGTGATGAGACCTGATTTCGCGTAATGAACGTTGTTGATGGTGGAGGCCCGAGTCGGGAGCGTTTAACATTACTATGAGCATTACCTGAAGTATCAGGTCCCATACTGTTAGTGTTGATAACACTGTGGTCAGACCTGTCGATCGACTGTCGATTCGGCGGAATAAACTCTGTGTGGGTAAACAACACGCGATAAGACAACGGGAGAAGTTCTCTTGCCGGTGTCTCTCTACGCTTCTATCCGACTTCAATAACCCGTTCGGATCAATGAAAATAAGGAGAACCCTTGACACACGATGGTGTTTTTGAACTGATCAATTCCAACCATTCGTTATTGATTGAATAAATACGGAAACCTTATTATGTGACCAACGAAAAGCCACCTCGTCAAATGGAGTAAGTCATAATGATGGGGAGTCCGACCGCACCAGTCAGAACCGCGATCATGGAGACTGCTCAGCCTTCTTTCCATACTACGCAAAAGTTAGAGATTGCAGTCCCTTGAAGAGAAGCATTCAATGATCGTACCTGAGGGCTGGATCGCGGTCGTTTCCCGTCGACGGATTTGCGGCACTAGCAGTGTTACTTCGCCACATAAAGTATCTCTTTTTCATTAGACAAGTTGCCGCAGGTTACTCATGAGAGGTCGACAGACATACTACAGAAGAAAAGGGAGATGGGACAGATGTGCGAGGAAGGAAAGCGAAAAGACGTTATCGACAATGTGAACAACCCTATTTAGTAACCTACACTTGCTCTTCATAAGTTACCTTACTAATAGAACTGCTACGATAAAATACTGACACGTTTCAGCCCGGAAACGACAGAGAAACGGGTCTCACAGAGCTCAGTTCACCCACATTGACAATCCCTCCATATGCGGCATTGATCAAATTTAATTTAAATTGACTTCCCTACTGGGGAGATTCAATGCGGCGGGGTTTTATGCCCAAGGATACACCGATGAAGTGGCTGTGCCCATTCGGGGCAGAGTGCAAAGTGTGCTGTCAGACCTGATGGGGCGGCCTTGCGGATGGTGTGCCTGTGGTGTGGGGAGATGGGGCTGTCCGTCAACCCAGCCAAAACGGTCATAGTGCCGTTCACAAGGCAAAGACAACTGTCATGACTGAGGCCGCAGATAGTGATGGGCAAGGTAATTCAGCCAGAAGGCCACACCCACCATCACCATGGGGAGACTGTTCGACCTTCTTCCCCTGGACATTTATGTCAACGCAGAGGCGATGAAGGTAGCATACAGACTCACCAAGCTCAGTATAGCCACAGGCGACTAGTGGACACCTGGCTATATTCAGGGACTTGGAGACCTATAAGGAGCTCAGTATGATCACACACGCAATGGTGCCCATGTATGAGTTTGAAAGGAAATATAATTTACAGCCAGTGGGAGATCCATGGAACAGCGAGATTCGTCAGTTTCTGCCTCCCAATGGCATTAGCATCTATACAGATGGATTGAAAACTCTGGAGGGAACAGGCTCCGTGGTGTGGATGTGTGGCTCTGGAAGGAGTGGGACGCACATTGCCCTAGGCCCCACTCCAACGGGTTTTCAAGTGGAGATCTATGCTATTATCACTGGGATACTATTATGCATGAGAAAGGCTGTAGCAACAGAACTATCAACATACTGACGGATAGTCAAGCATCGTGCAAGGTATCTATTAGGCCCCCAATGGAAGCCCTGTTGTGGAATTTCTGTCACTAGTCAAGAGGACTGTGGGGGAACATGCCAGAAAACTGCATCAGACAATCTGGAACGCTGCAGGAGTAAGACACTCCAAACGCTTTGTCTCAGAGCAATCAAGTGAGATAAGCCACAACCTTCTGAGGATGTAGAGGAAGGACTTGAAGCAGATTGTTGGGATTATAACCGGGCACTGCAGAATGAACAAACACATGCATGTTATGGGTGTAGTCAACACCCCTCGATGCAGGTGGTGTGGCACAGATGAGGAGACTCCCCACCATGTCCTGGCCTGGTGCCAGAGACTTGAGAGGGAGCGACTTTTGGTATTTGGGACCACTTCTCCCAGGATGGATACCAGGAAAACTCTTGCAGGAACTACCTGTCCTTCCTCAGGAGGCTAGGCATTGACCTGTAAGACATTAGGACTGGCACAATAGGTCATCTCGCTGCGGTGCATATCCCACTTGTGGGACAGTCAGAAGACTACTACACCCACATTGTCTGCCAAAGATTCCTTCGAGGGATTGCAACATCAAGATTTCTAATGTTTTGCGTAATATACAAAGAAGGCTGATCAGTCTCCATGATCGCGGGTCTGACCGATTGTAGTTGCCTCCCTGTAATGAATAAACCTTCTCAACTTAAGGCTTGAATCAAATAAAGAACTTCACATGTTAAAATTGAATGGTAAGAATCGAAGTTACAAAGCATGCAGTTAAGTAAACGAGCGTTCCTATCAACTCATGACACACCCTTTTGAGGAGTGACCACACACACAGACTTCCATTGAGTAGAGAACTGTCGGGCTTGCAGACAGTTATTAAATAAACTAAGGAGGTCTCTGGAAATAGTCCACTCAGCCTTCCTCAGCATACTGCTTTCAATTCTATCGGCCCGGGAGATTTATTGGGTTTTAAGGTCGCAAGGGCCCTGCCAACACAATGGGATGTCAGGCTCGGCCAAAGGGTCGATGATCAGCTCCCTTACCACCCTCTGGGCTTTAGTATCTCGATGCTGCAGGCCCAGCCTGACTCATTTCGCATCGCAACTAATACCTGCTCAACATTTGCTTTTCCCATGAGGAACTCCAGGGGTTCACAATGCTCTCTGCTTCCACAATATTTCGCTAGCCTTGCCATTTGGCTCGTTTGATGGAGTGGTAGAAGGCCTTCTTCTCTTGGATGAAGGCAATTCGGAGTGCCCCCACTTATATAAAGGACCACTCAAAGCTGTGAGACTCTCTTCCACTCATTGTGAGTGCATGAGAGCCAATGCGTTTGTGCACCCCACAATGTGTTGGAGATGTCTGAGTCATGTACAGTTAGTACCTGAGAGGCCTTTCACAGAAGTGCAGAGAATACGGTGAAGAATTTAGGACCGCAAATTTTAAAGTGACAGGCGTGTACATCAGAGCTTTGAGGACGTAGAAATGTTCCATGGAGGGTGCAAAGTAGTTGCCCATGGCTGGTGTGTTGTTATCGGATACTGATGATCGAAAAAACCTAAATTTCCAAACAAGGGGAAATTGGAAAATTACCAGTCAATCAAAGACTCTAAACAAAACAAAGGCGGCGGGAGCTCTGACATTAGAGGTGGATCTCAGATAAGAAGAAGTTCCTTAGGTGTTTCTCAAACAACCACGCTATGATTACCATACAGAATCACCCTCTCATAAGCCAGCTGATAGGTTTGCTTTGGAAACAATTACGCCCAAAAGAGGCTTCAATGGTGTCTTTGTCTCTTTCTGAAAATAACCCACAAGGTCCACACAGCTTCCAGCGAAGAAGGTTGCACAGAGAAAAATCAGCTCCAAGACACCACCCCAGTAGAAGAACGCTCCTAGCCAGAACCCAGGCTTTGCCAGTGATAAAACACCCATGCCAAGTTGCTTTATAAACCTGCATAGGGAGATCTGCGAGCCATGTTTGGTACGTACGAGGAGGAAACATCATTCACAAAGGTTAATATACCCACCTGCACATACAAGGAGAGATTACATGGGACAGAGGGTTTCCTGCCAAACACTCTTTGGGGCTAAGACAATCCAGCAGAAGGTAGAGAAGGCAGTTGCGAACTTTCTTAACAGCCTTACAAGTTTTACTCCTTCTGTAGGATGAGATACTATCAGGTCCAGCTGAACTACGGCACTTATTTGCCTAGTCCTCGCAGACTGAAGGTATAATGCTGGACGAGAATTCCTTGGGAAGCAGGGGGCACCACACTTGACGTAAGGGAGCTTCTGACCCACAAGAGCCTGGTTCCTCTTTATAGAGTTTTGATCTACCACAAAATTCCTATATTGTCACGCTGGGCTAAGTGGAAGCGTATATCCCGCGTGACGACAGGAAGTTTTGGAGAAAAAAAAACTAGGTAATAATAAAGAGAATCCTCGGGCAAAATCAAGTGGCGGAAAAAAATTAAAACAGGGGACTTACGGAACCGATTTGCAAAGGCGGAAACGGAAGGTTTCGGGACGTTGGCGGTATCGATGGAGGCAATGCCAAAAATCCCAGCCGCTCGCTCGCGTAGCCCCTTTGAGAGATGGGGGCTTGCCCCTTCTCAATGCCTGTGCCCCCCCCCCCAGCGCCACTGTCGCGTCATGTGACTCGTCACAATATTCAGGTTGGGCTTTAATGACTGTTGCAGTTTAGGAGGGGAATCGCTGTGACAGATGTTTGTTGCCATGGCATACCCCGTCGCCAGCAATGAGGCTCTTCTTTTCAGAAGTAGACCTGCCAGTGCTTATCTTCTCATTCCTTTCGACAGTCTTCAAAGGCTAAGATAAGATACGTTTCACGATACAGATGAGGCGAAGATTGGCCGTAAGAACAGAAAGATCAAGAAAAAGATCAGGTGCGACGCATCAAATAACTTTCCTGTACCCTGTACATTCAGAGATTTTAATCACTCTAGTAGCTAACAAAATCGGTTTACACTAATCTGGTTCTACATATAAAGTTTTAGAGCCAGATTATACTGAGTTGCTCGTGCTTATCCACTACCCAGGTCTATTATTGACAAGTAGTGCATGAGTGGTTCATGAGACTATCAACACGAATTTTCTGAGAAGTTTCGTGTTTACAGTTTTGTAATAGCTGGATGTAAACTGTGACGAGAGGGGATTTGGAAATGTTTGGAAAGCCGTTGACTCAGGCAAAAATTACAGCGATCACTAGCTCCAATCCAATGCTCAACTTTCGTCAGATTATCAATCTTCGTCTATAGCAACTAAACTACGATTACTGGAGTGCCTACATTGGGAGTCCCACAGTAGCCCCCCCCCCCTCACCTTTAGCAGAGACGACTTTAATGAACGGAAAACCCGATCAAACATTCGAAGAACAAGGGAGCTTACTTATCTTTCACATTGTAGTAGGTGCGTCACCATTTTTCTCTTCACTGGAACTTTCACAGCCTTAGCGAATCGAATCTCGGACCCGAGAATTCGTCTCAATGAGAAGTTTGGACTTCTGACATCATTAGTTACGAGAGGGGGTTTGGAAATGTTTGGAGAGCCGCTGGCTCAGGAAAAAATTACAGCCATCACGAGCTCCAATCCAGTGCCCAACTTTTGTTCTATTATGAATCTTCGTCTATAACCACTAGACTCCAATCAGTGGGGTTAAAAAGTGCGGGAAACACTTTTCCCGTGATACCGTTGTAGTATAATACACCATAATTTCGGAACGAAAACAAAGACGCGTGTCCATTGCGCTGTCGCGTTCAAAGAAATGAATCGTCGTAGAAGGGAGGAAGAGACAATGAGGAGGCAGACAAAGCTCAGGCGACAACACAAGGTGCGAGAAGGAACACTGGGATTATTGGGGGATACTGAGGAGGAACGGAAGACTAATACAGTCGAGTTTGCTAAACCGAGCCAAACAATCCAAGAAAACTTGAGTTAAGGATGTGAGTTTAAGGGAGAGGAGGAGGCGGCTTGGTATTGTGATCGTGAGTCGGCAGCCATTAATAATTCGGCACTTGTACGAGTCTTATCTAAACCAGGAAGGGGTACGCAAAGCAGAGCGATAGATGTGGCGGAGAGAGGGTGAGAGAGATGAGGAGGACAATAGTGAATGCGGGCGAAGGAGGCCGTCATCTTTTATCGGATTGTGTAGCGACGAGCCTAATACGTGCTCTGAGAGTGTAAAACGAACGCTATCAGTTTGCCGCCGAAGAAGAGGAAAGGTCCGATAAGCGAAGCTACGTATCGGACCTAAGAGGATGGATAATTGTAGACGGCGCCGGCTTCATTGCTTGCGGTACTTTCCCACGAAGGTGATGGATGACGGAAAAGCGAAAAGCAGAAGGGGTGCGAAGGGTGCCGGCCGACGGAGATACCCGATGTGAGATACCGGAGCTGAGCAGCCTAACGATTTCCACCGTCAATACAAGATGTTGAACTGCCCATCGACCTCAGATTAAGGTATCGATCAGTTTTGGAGTTTCCAGGAATATTTGCAACTGTCAATCACTTCAAAATATTTGAACGCAGTAATCAGGAAGGTAAATTATTTCTATCCCCTTAGGAAAGGAGTAAACGCAAAAGTGAGAGCAAAAGTGAGAGTTAACAATACAAACTCGTTACTTGAAAAATCGAACATGAAGTCGATAGGTGCGCGCGACACTCAATTTACTCGTGCAAAATTTGATGGGCAGGTATGTCACAGGTGATAAACTATACAGTACATATTACTTGGTGAAACTTCTCTGAGTTTAATCTTTCATAACTGGAAATCATTCATTTATGGAAGGACTATCGACAGCGCAGCCACAGAGAAAGGTGAAAGGGGTGATGGAGCGTCGGGGAATATATATTTTGAGTGGTGTGAATATGGTGTCAAAACACTACACAAACGAAAACAACCAACTGACGGATTTACAGACCACCCTACACAAAAAAGACTTAAATTCCACAATTGACAGACCATCCAACACGTTCCATTTATCTCTAGGGGGTTTCCCCCTGAGCTACATGACCTCCTCTCCCCGCCCCTTCCCCGACGCTCCATCACCCCTTTCACCTTTCTCTTTGTATATAAAGACCACGACCAACTGACTGACTCCAGTACTGACTTAACGGCCAGACGATGATGTCTTTACATCCCCTTGCCCACAGTAACTCACAAGCCAGAGGAGACGGACTCACCTAACAGGTACGTTAACTTTAGAAAAAACTATTTCTGCATAATAGGCCTATATCTTCGTTCACCGAATTTTCATAAAGATAATTATGTAGATGAAAATTTACTTATTAACAAGTAGAGCACGTGAAAGTTTAAGAAAAATCTTTCGATAAAGATACGAAAACTTTAGTTTATGGTACTCTTTGGTCCCCCACCACTCTTTCAAATGGTGGAAATCGCGCATAACCTTATTTTTGCGTCGTCAAAAAATAACGAACATAATGAAAAAAGAATAAGTTGGTTCAATGGACTGCAAGAGGAACATTTATTGAGAACAATGTATAGGTGTTAACTAATTTAAAAAAACATTCTGCGAGTTTGCTGAAAATCGTTGAAGCCGTTTTACTGAAGAATGTAAAAACCCTATTTTTGCGTTTTAGGTCTATATCTCCGTTCACCGTAGTTTCATGGTGATGTGTATGGAGAAGAAAAGTTGTATAATAACTTGTAGAAGATAATTTAAAAGTTTAATCAAACTCGTCGGTGCCGATTTCGACAAAAATGCGAAAACCCCTACGACCAAAATCGCCCGCTTATTAGTCAGTTCGCACGTTATTACTCGCCTTAGAAAAAATGTGTAGTGCGGCTCCGTTTCCCTGCCTTCAGATGTCAATGCGCATGCTTGCGAATCACGATATGAGTACGAGGGCACAGGACTGCTTTCTTTAGACATTGACCGGTTGTCAACCTTCAGGCCTTGGATCTTGGTGTCCATTAAGAGGTTATATCGATAGTGGTACGCCGGCACACCCGCACCAGATGACTCAACGACTCAAATTGGTTACCACAGGCCCGATAGAGAGCATCCTCAACAATACGATCCTGGCCTCTTGTAAACCATAGGCAGTGGCACTGCGCGAATGAAATGAATGTGGCGGTAATATCTATCATGGATGTTGTCGGAAGTTCATTCCACCCATTCAGAAGAGTAGGAGTCAGGACACTGCCTGAGTTCCTGTCCATCAACAGAATCATGAAGGACAGCCACAAACGCTCCAAATGACACGACAATACCATAAAATTCTCTTCCGTCAGAAAACGACAAGAGCAGCACAGTGAATTACCAAGCATTTCGACGAACATCGATTTTAGAGCATTTTCAGAAAAACTCTGGTGGTAGCGCAATCAAGAGCGTATACGATGAGTCTTTAATAACGCTCGTACGACTACTCCAGAAATTCCGGGATTTCAACCACCACCGCTTCACTTACATTCATTGTTTAGCAATTGGCTTCAAGGAAACAGTAAACCTCAATCTCTCTCTCTCTCTCTCTCTCTCTCTCTCTCTCTTGATCTCCATGCGATCTTCCTATCACGGCTGATCTGACAAAACAAGTCGTGGAGATCTGTTGTTTTTTTTTTATTATCGTTGTTGCCTGGTCGATATTAGGCAGCGTTTACAACAAGTTTCTTCCCCATCAACGATTTTGGGCGAGGCAATTCGACATATCGCCTGGTCTGCAGCTACTCCTCTCGACTACGGAGACTTTTCGATTTGTTTTTGTGATTTTCCCGGAGTCGGAATTATTTTTGAAACGTGCACGTCCGATTGTGTAGTGGCCAGGTTTGGGTACCCATTTTGTATATTTCCTTGTTTAAGATTTATTTTTATTTCACAAGTAGAGCGTTCTTTTCAGTTTTATAACCCTTTGTTTTAGTTCTATTAATTTTTTCATCATTATATTTCCTTTACTTGATTTCCTTTTGTTACTCCCCATTGTCTCTATATTTTTGTGAGCCGTGAGTGCTGATTGTAACTAACTGAGGTTCACACCACTCATCGTGTTTCAACAATCATTGTGAAGATTTTTAATTGAAGACTCTGAAAAACTGATTACTACCATTCTAAAAAATCGTGCTTCACCAATAGTTCTCTGGGTACCAATTATTTAATAATGGTCACGGCATCAGCCTCCTTCTCCTTGCCCATCCTCTTCATGCCATCCTTCTACAATTTCCAAGAGATATATTATGGTGTGGCAGGGCATTCAGAAGTGCCAATGTCATAGGGGCCCACGTCCGGTAGAATCATCCTGTGAAAAGGAATGAATGAATTAACGCCGACTGGACTGTATACAGATATGCTTCTGAGGAAATGCGCCTCATTGCAGTTCCTCAGGCGCTGTCTGTGAGGAAGAGGGTACGTCATGTCGGCAAACATCTGGCATTTGCATTAACAAAAAGCGTGATGTTCTTCCCACACAATATCCACCAAATCCCTGTGCCAGGAGCCCTATTATAGGCAGCTTGTAGAGTCAAGCCTCCGCCAATAATGATCAGGCTCTTCTATTGCAAATGTGGGTCAGTAGAACACTGGCCAAACCTAGCAGCCTCAGACTCCTTGTACCATTTGAGCAGTGAGATTCTGAGGCTTGCTGGACAGAAGAGTAGAATGAAAGGCTGTGAGAATCCTCACTTGCAGAGTCTGGCAAGGAGAGCTGTTTCTGGTCTTGTCGTTTCTGTGGACGAGGTTGCAGATTATCTGCGCTTTATTTCCCCAAGAGTTGAGAACCCAACTGGCGTGGGGGCAGAGAACAGAGACTTCTCGAATCTGCCCCCTGCAAGTGGTCATAGGGCAGCTAAAAGGATGAGGCGGATATTGTAGAGAAGGTGTTCGGGTAGAATCGGGGCTGAGGTGTTGGAGGTGCAGGGCATGGTCAAGTTCAGCCTACTCTTTAGGAGTCCATTGTGTGGTGTCCCCTGCCCCCCCTAGGGAGTTTTTAGCAAGAGTCACGTGTTCCCCGGTCCTCGAGAATAAGGCAAATAACTACTGTGTCGGCAACTCCACTTCAGCTTGGCCTGATGGTATTTCACCTCGCAGATGAAATAAGGCTTCAAAGGCTGTTAAGCTGCTGGTTCTCGACTTACTTATCTTCATGGAAAAACCCTTAGCTGGATTGTCACGTACCCGAACTTTCTTTGTCTCCAAGAAAAGTGGTGATGGGCCGGGGGGCTACAGACTGATTTCAGTATCGACGGTGGTCATTTGGCACTTACAAACATCTCGTCTCCAGGTGGCTGGTGTCATCGGCGATGCCCAGAGGGCGTTCTGGCCAGTGGTCTGGCAAGGAGGGCCGTTTCTGTGGGCGAGGTTGCATGGTATCTGCACTGCATTTTCCTACGAGTTGAGAACTTTTCAGTATATGGTTGCCCTGGACGTCACTAAGGCTTTTGTCAGGGTAAGCCACCAGGCCTTGGCCAATTGCCTCCATGGTGTGGGAGCTACTGATCAACTCACCGATTATGTGAGCTCTCTGTAGTGTGGGGATGTGATGGCTGGCAGGTTAGAGCAGAGATGTCTGGGGACATGGCGAATAGCATGGCGTTCAACAGGGGGGGCCTCAGCCCTCTACTGGATTGTCATTTATCCAAACTGTCATTGTCCCAAAAAAGAAGAGATGGGCCAGAGGGCTACAAACGTATTTCAGTTCCATATGCGATCTTCCATCACTTCCAAAAGTAACGGTACCTTGATACCTGGTGGTAGGTGTCATTGGCGATGTCCAGAGGGCTTTCTGGCCAGTGGACAGTACTGCTGATAATCTCACGATTTGGAAGACAATGCCCTCCTAGGCAAGAAAGAAAAAGAAGCAGTTACATATGGTTGCTGAAGCTTTTGACATGCAGATGGGTGCATTAGCCTTTGCAGATTATGTTATCATCCTCCCAGGTACCACACAGGGCTTGCAGACTGCCTTAGACAAGTTTTGAGGTTACAGTGTGAAGGTCTTCGATGTGAGTAAATGGTGCTTAGGAAAACGCCAGTCCTCTACGCTACTTCAAAAGCACGTGATTTTGATGTTAGCCCCCTCATGTATTTCCGTCTGTTGGCGTTGAAAACATTGTCTGCTTTATGTGTTTTATAATACTACTTGTAGTGGTTGTTCTCGAATACGTTTGTAGTAGGGTGAGGTAGGTATGTGTGACAAATTAATGCTTTTGCAAAATTATGTCTACTCCTTCGACGTGTTTGAGTTCATAATCCAATCATAGAGTTGGAATGAGTTTGTGCTATATTTTCCATTCAGGAAAGAGTGTCGCATGTCGAAAGCCACGCTTTCAACGCAACTTCGTCGACACATTGCTCAAGTTGAGTGGGTGTTTCAGTGGAATTACTTTCTCGTCCAACTCTATTGTGCATTGTAGGTACTACTTTCCATCTTTAGTGGAGTGCACTTATGGTTGCGAATGCTAGGACCAAATGGATAGGTGGTGTCCGTGGTTTGATATAAAAAATATCAGTCTTAGGCTTTGAATCTTATTGTTTTTGAGCAACTTGACCTCTCTTTCACTTGGATTTTCACGTTCCTGGATTGAAATCGTTATAAAACTGTATTATACTTAGTTTTGGCAATTTCAGTCAATTGTAGGATGGTCACTTACATTAATAAAGCGAAAGAAGAAATTCGTAGCCGATGGTGTAGGATACTAATTGAGATAAGGGATAACCAAAGAGGGTGTGCGAGACCCACGACCCTTAAGGGGTAAGCGTTTGAGAAGGAAGGGGAAGAATGAAGTGAAGGGTAGGGAACGATGATGGGGGTGGCATTGACTGATGAGGAGAGAACCCTCTCAAGGGAAGATTTCACACAAATACCCGCCAAGAGGCCTTAAGAGTAAAAATCTATACAGGATTGATGATATAGACTATGGTGCTGGTGCTATTGGCCCTCCACGCCGGTTTTCCTTCCATCATCTACTTCTGTGCTCCACAAGAGAGCTCTGCTCAAATCCCTCGACGATGTCATTTCGCTTCTTCAAACAACGAGGCCAATCTACTTTATTGCAAGGATTTAGAGTTCGTCGCCTAAACAATGACGAATGAAACGTCAAACCCAGATTGCAGCCTTCAAGCGCAAATAGGATTCCATTTCCGACGCCATGCAATTCAGTAACCACTCAAAATAATTGAAGAAAGCAGCCCGCATCATAAAGCAGTATAAATTCCTCGGCTACACATAGTTTTCACGAGGATTTTACTTCTGTTAATCTCTACCTACGTACATAACTAACGGCCAGCAATTGGTTCAGACAAAGACTACTGATAAGCCAAAAACGCTGCAAATGATTACACAACAGTTTAATATTCTCTAACACAGCTTGACGTAGTCTCAAACATCCGACACCCATTCCATTCGATTCAGCATCTAAAAATACTAGTAAACGATACGGAACACGACTTACTACAACGGAACAAAGAAAATATTCGTTTTCTAGGAGAGGCAATTATGAGACGGGAGGCAGGACGGGAAATGAGCGGGGACCGGAGAGAAACGATAACTTTCGCCACATTATCCCGCAAGTTCTATCAAGTAGTAGAATGTTCCACACTGTGTTTTCTCAGATTTCACTCTTTTCAATTCAGTCGCAACCATACACCTCTGAGGGACTGATCTGTCCCGTTCGACTTTGTAACTATGAAACGGTACGAAACACAACGTAATTGCAATAAAACTGCTAGAATTTCGCTTTCGTTTTCGCCTAATTTTTTAAACCACATTTTATCCATAACAATCAGGGGTGATGGAAAAAGGAGTTCGTCACATCTGGGAAACTAAAGACATATTAAGCGCCTGCAAGAAAAAGGCTCCAAAATGTTATCAGCAACGAATAGGCTAGCATGGAGCACAAAAATCCCCAAAGACGTGTTTATCCTGGAATATTCGCAAGGAAGTAACCTGAGAAAAATGTATGACACCAGGGCCATCCTCGGATGCCAATTATCTTAGTCCCGTTGTAGAGATCAAAGTTGGTTCCACAACGCAAAAATGGCCGTGAGTATGGTCATATCTAACCATATATATATATGGTCGTATTTGGTCGAAATGCGTATAATGTCGCCAGCCTCACTCCACAAAAGATCGTACCAAACCACCAACCCAAAACCTATCCAAAATGTGTTGACTATTTCTCGAATGAGCATATTGTTGTGGATCTCTCTGTTATTGTCCGTTCCTTCGCGACCAATATTGTTTGTGTATCCAAGAAGAGTTAGTTACGGTCCGGTTGTCATTCTGGAATTGTTGTGATAATTGTTAACGATCTAAAATATTGTTGAATCGCCTGACTGTGTGTTAATTCTTTTACAATATTATGAATTACCGAGGACGCCCAGTCGAATTGGAAGCCTAAGTATCTCGAGCAAAGCAACACACAACAAATGCGGGCGCGATATCTTCGTTTAATGGATTTCTAAGGGAACATTACGGGGAACAAGATATAGGTAATAGTTAGCTGAGGGTGCTCCGTAAGTTTGATCGTTAAATTGTTCTTGAAAAAATTGGAAAACCGAAAAGTAATATTCGACAAATCTCATTTTGCGAGGTATCCTACCTTATAGAACGTAATGCGGGTATAGGTTACTCCGCAAGACTAATGGTATCACAAAATTTAAAAAAAAAAAAAAATCAGGTGCGCCGCATCACACAATTTTTCTTAGCTCTACACCAATGAACTCGTGTCATGGCTTCTTCTAACTCAATTTATTTTTCACTCAGTTCATTTGAAACATCCCTTCTCGGCGGCAGAAAACGCTAGCGCTAACAATCCGGAATTTATTGTGCTTCCACGTACTCATGCCCCGACCATTATAAGCAATTGGTGCACAGAGAATTGTTGAGGGTATAACAAAAATTGTGTATCGGCTGAAAAAAAGTTTTGAGTTCTCTTCTGATCTTTACGTTTCAAACCGTACTGAATCCGAAAAACACTATTTGGGAAAAATATCTGTGTGTGTGTTTATGTGTGTGCTAGAGGGGGGCCAGAACTTTCCTGCCGTACCCTCGGCGTGACCGTAATAGCCGGCCTTACAGCTCACGCCACTGACATACGCAACATATATAACATACTCCAGATACAAACGACACTGCAATGGGTTGTATGGAAGAACTCGTTAACTCCGAACACTCACTCACAATGAGCGGAAGACAGTACTCGAAGTAGCTCACTAACACCTACGAGCGATCTGCTATATCGGTGGGGCCTTCGGGATGAGGAGAGCGGAAAACCCGTTTTGAGCCATCTTGAGCCTGGGGCGGCTGATAGTATGCGTCCTGCTCACCACGTCGCCAGTGGCTGAGGGTTGACTATGAGCAGCAGCCAAAAAATCTCTCATGCGCCTTTGTCCCGGTGGGTGGCTGGACTGGAGGCTCGGGGACTAGAACCCATATGCCTGCGGGGGAGCTTCCAGGACACTGCTTCGAGCACCTCTCGCTCATACCACAAACACGCACGACAATTGAACTCACAAGGGTACACTACATTAGTCTGCTTCTTTACTCATCCCCCCCCCCTCAAAAAATTAGTAAACAACATGACAAAATCAGTTCAAAAAACAGCAGGTAATAAAAGCTTCCCCGGGCCTTCCAACCTCAACAACTCTTCCCCCTCTTCAGATGATGATCAACCTGCTCATCGTCCAAGCAAACAAAGGCCGGAAGGACCAGGCAATGCGCCTCCTCCTCCTACCACTCCATTCACCCCCCAACAACCCAAGTAACCTGGCTAATACAAGTAGTCGGACAAAGATCAAATTTGTAACTATGTCCTGATTATCCACAGCCAGTTGGGGCGAATGAAGGTCAACATGGGAAACCATGATGAGGGAAGAGCTGCGTAGTGCAATGCCCAGCAGAGAGTCAAAACCCTTAGTCCGGGATCGCAGGCACAAGTGGTGGCCTACATTGACTCAACCACAAACATGCTTGCACTCACCCACCTGAAGAGCAGTGCTCATCCGAGCTGGTGGCTTTGAGCTGGTTGTAATATCTTTTTACAGGCACGCAGTACCAGTTGCTGACAGCCTTCAACCACTCGAGCAGGCTCTAGCAGGACCATCAGCATAACCCTGCATAGTCTGTACTGATGCAAACGCCGGATCACCATTGTGGGAATCCCCGTCCCTGGGGGCGAATATAGAATTGCTCAGCAAGTACAACTTCGTTGCTACCAATGACTGAGGCGACCTATGATGGGCTGGGAGAAAGGTCACGTATAAATGCCACAGCCGTGGGTCTCATGCCCAGCTAATTGCTGGGTTAGGGAGTCGTACCAGGTTCAACACAGAGCTATTACATGGTTATTGGCTATGCCATTGCAGATGACAACATCCTCTGCAAAGACGCACATGAAAACCAATTCCGCACAAAAAATGCCGACTGGCCACTGCTCTAAGGTACTGGGAGGTAAACCTCAAATATGATTTCGTCAATTAAGGATAACAGCCAGACAAGCAGACTCTTTCGTTGAACATTGATTAGTCTCAAGACTACCTAATCCCTCTTAAGGATCCGTAAATCTTCCCTACCAAGAACACGGTTCCACGATTTATGAACAACTAGCATGTACTGAGTAACCTGTCTTCCGCAACTCCAGAAACAACAAAAATACGGCGCCCACAGAAACAGCCCTCCTTGCAAGACCACAGGCCAGAACACTCTCTGGAGATCGCCAAAGACACCAGCCACCTGGAGACGACATGCCAGCACTTTTTGTATGTACCGAACGACCACTGACGATACTGAAATCAGTTGTGGCCCCTCCACCCATCACCACTTTTCTTGGGGAGAAAGAAAGTTTGGGTACGCGAAAATACAGCAAAGGCTTTTTCCATGAAGGGGAGTAAGTTGAGAGCGAGCCGCTTAACAGCCTTTGGGGCCTTATTCCATCTGCGGGTTAAATAGTCTCCCGGTAGAGCGTTGTTGCCAGTGTTACCGCGCGGAGGTTACCGCCTGAAGGCTCCCGTACCATCCGGGAGGAGTTCTTAGTCTGGTTTCCCACCTGATCTAACTATTTACTTGGATGGAGGGTTTCAAAAGGACATCAACTATGACCACGTTAATAGGTCATAGGCTTACTTTGTAGCAATCGTTGCTGCTAAGTTCGTTTGCCCTCCCAACAACCGTCGTCCACTGTTGTACAAACTACAGTTAATCAGCACGTGGTTTCTTGTTCCTTCCACACTTGCGGAATAAGACGTGCATGATGGCGAGTCTTGGCGAGAAAAGAAGTGGAGGCCCGCATTGAAGTCACCATGACCCGCGAGGCACTGGCTCGTCCAGTGGTCTGGCTCAACCCATTTTCTTGAAAGACGTTCACGGATGTTGGGAAAGAATTTATACGTGTCACATACCTTTCATGAGGATTCCCATCTCGCTTGCCATTTCTCTAACGCCCACTCGTCGATAGCGGCGAGTTTTTGTTCTGTGGTGAGATCCACATGGAGTTTAACCCAAAGCGAGGGAAGCTTCTGACAAGATGCTGTTAACAATCTTGATTGCCATATTCATGTCCTCAAGTATTTGGGCCGGAAATGTTAGGGCACAAAGCGCTTCTTGGTGTATGATGCAGTGAAACGTAAGAATTTCGTGATTTACCTTGCTCTGAAGAATCGTTGTTGTCCCATCATCTTCCCTGTCATACTTGTGGATTCATCAGCTGTTATTGAAACGATTTTAATTAAATCGATCTTATTATCTTCGAGGCATTTTTGCACCGCATTTACTATATCTTCTCCTCTGGTTTGCCCCTAGAGCGGTAACAATCCTAGAAGTTCTTCTTTTGGGCCTTGGGAAGACATATACCTGACAAAAAGGGCAACTTGTGCCATGTCTTTTATGTCTATAGCAAGTGATCTAAAAGTCCCGAAATTATGTACTAGGAACTTGGTTACAGTAATGCTAGAGGGCAAAAAGGGGAGTGGTATATTTCTCGGGCAATGGTAGTATAGTAGCTGCCCCCCCCCCCCAAGATGAGTATAGTAGCTGGCGCATTACTGTAGAAGAGAAAATCTATATAGCTCTAAGTTGGATGTGATGACAATGCCCATAATCGGGCGTGGGGCAGCACGGACACTAATTAGAGAGGTGAGCTCCTTTTTGACTAAATTCTTAACAATGGTCAACAGAAGGGACTCGCCTACTTTTATCACCCATAGATGGCGAGAGGTGCTGACTATAACTATATCTAGTCAGTATTCTGCCAGTCAAAAGAGACCTACCTATTGAAACCCGAAAAACACAAACTGGGCTCTGAATAGCTGCACCATTTCATCAAGTTTGGAAGGTTTCAGCTGTGATGTATTGCAGAGGCACAATTCTCAATGCGGCGAAATGTCGTTCCAATGTGGAGGGGAGAGAGAGTGAGAGAGAAGCCGGCCCTTGCGGTCGAAGGAGCCAACCGTGGTCCGCTCGTTGTCGCGCGAAAAGCTGGGAATAGATTTGAAGGAGAAATTCATCTCAAACCAAGAGAGAGCCAGGTGAGCTGCTGCATTCATTCTTTCTTAATTGCCTGTTTGTTTTTGGTTTTTTGCCCAATTGTGTTCGTAATAATTGGTATTGGAAGGTCTTGTTCAGTTTTAGGTTTTTTTTTTCTTTCTGACGATCCCGTCCCGTTGTTCCGCCCCTGCGCTGAAAGTAGGAGTTCCTTTTTTTCCTGAAAAAAAAATTGCTAAGGGTTTTTCGGAAAGGCGCGGAAAGGGAGAAAACGATCGGCCCCGACCTCTACAGTATGAAGTGTTGCGGAGGTAGGGCAGCAACAGCTATAAAGGACTGAGGACGAGGAGGCTCTTTAACAGGGCAAGGAAATCTGGTGACTAGGATTAGGATAGGGATGCCGCCTACGCCTGAGGAGGGCTAAAAGACAATCCTGCTTCGTAAGTCAGGGACTTGGTACAGATGAAGTTTAACTTCGAGCTTCCCTCCAGTGCACGAATCTAAGAAAAACCCAAATGGGAAGGGGGTGGTCCCACTCTTAAGGTTTGGGCCATTGTATATTATATCAATGGAGCAGTAAGGGTTGGGCGAGTAGGGACAGGAGTTGATGGGTGGAATCCAGACAGTGATACCACTGGGTGCGCTGGCTACAGTTTTCAATCTGTTTGCAGTGATGTTGTGTGTGCAGGGGTCTGAAACGGGAAAGAATATACAATATGTCGATCAGGCTGCACTTAAGAACCTGGCTTTCTACACCATCGCATCAGGGCTGGTTTGGGAATACATGACTGGCCTCAAGACCTTGGTGAGGGAGAACACTTTAGCACAGTGTTGGGGGCCAGGTCATACAGAGGTAGACGGGAATGAGTAGGCCACGAACTGGCGAGATAAAAATATTCGCTTCGCCAGGAAGGTCCTGAGCCCTTTGTAGGTACAACCAAGAGCCACTTGATCAGGGAGATTGGCAAGTGGGAGGAGTGCCGCCTACTGGTGGGATGTGGCAGTCAAGGCTGTTTATCAAACTCTCCCGGGAGTGGACAACAGAGACCCTCAGCCCAGAGAGGGAAAGTATGAAGATGCTATGTTGTCTGTTCATGCGCCTATTTCGGCGTATTTTTACATTCCACGGTAAGCTCAAGTTGCCGTGGTAGTGTGACGAACCAAAAAAACTTTTACCATGTAGCTCTCTCATCTCAAAATTCGTTAACTTTTCCGAAGCATTAATTATTAAACAGCGATGAATAATGTCTGTTGCAAATGGAATGACCAGAAAAGTCTACAAATGCTATCGTTGTTGAATCGAAACCCATTGTTCAGAATAATTTTAGATGTAATGTGCCTAATGCATGACTCCCACCAATAGTTATACTCAAGGTATACTACTTATCTAGAAAGAAAGTAAACCTAGGAATTTGGCCTAAACGAATTTTAAAATAGTATTGATACGAGGCATCTACTAATGAACACAAAGGAAACTAGTAACAGGAGAAAATATTTCAAGGTCCCGGAAAATGAAGTCCTTTTAGTTTTAGATCTCAGATATATATCATATGACCGACTATAACAAAATTTCAGAGAAATATTCATACAGAAAATGAGTGGTGTGCTAAGACTTGAGGAAGCTACCATCCACGAACATTAAATCAAATAGTGAGACAAACTCTGCAAGAGTGCGCAACTCTAAGCTGAATAAATAACAACTGCAAGAAGTTTATATTTGCAAAAATCTTATTGATCAGCAACCAGAAAACCAACATTTCTTATTAGTCCTCGGGAAAAGTGAAGTAAGTAATCCCAGCCTGTTTAATTATACACTTTCAGGGTTCCCGATGTCTTTACGAGTTGACGAAGCGATATTTAAGGAAGGGTCGCTTTATTACATTGTCGGGCAATGACTTCGTCAGGTTTGTGGGTAGTTAGGCCCCTAACAGACGAGTCGCTATTCTCCACATCAAACTAGGTGTAAGTTATTAATATTGCCTCTGCTGAGGGCGAGGCTTTTACCAAGCGAAAACTTGAGGCTGATTAATTAGAAGGCACTGAGGGAGGAGGCTCTACAATCCTTTGTTCACCACGTCCCCGAAGCTTCAGTAGTAATGGCCTAGCGTGACGAGGGAGAGTGACACGTCAGAATAACGCTCCGTGTAAAAATTGTCTTGGGAACGGTGACTTCCATCAATCCTCGCCAGAGCGTTAGACGAAGCTAGAGGTACGAGAGGCTGGCCCGAGCTTTAGCTCTTGAGCTGCCCATTAATAATCTTGATACTGTTTTCATGCTTTACGAAGTCGTTTTTCGAGTGCCATTCATTTTACAGTCACTACTGTAGCACGGTAGCGTTTCATTCCACTAGCTTTTCACAACTATCCAAGTTATGTTCGATGGGGTGGAGTTGAACTTATCAAAAAGATTTGAAAATTTTATTTACGGAAAACACAAGTTGCCACGAAACAGGGCTGAAGGGAACTGAAGAGCCCTGGCTGTAACAGTCTAATTTAACCAGCCGCAGATGTACAGTGTGCCTGAAGGGCGCTTACACGGCATTTATATTATTAAAATCAGCAAGTTATGGATCCATAACTGCGCCTCTCCTCGGGCTTGCCAAGCTCGACCCCTCCCTCTTCGTACGATGAGCAACCTACTCGTCGTCCAAACAAACATGGGCGGAAAAAACCAGGCAAAGCGCCTTCACCTCCCCCTTCCGCCACAAGTAGCCCGGGCAAACTGGCTACTACGAGCAGTAGACACCCAGTGGACCCTATTCTGTCGGACATGGAACAGATTTGTGCCTATGTCCAGCTGGCACATATGAGGGTCAACGCAACTGGACCAATGCATGACCTCGTCACCCACTGCCTCTTAGAAATATCAAAGCTGGCCTACAAAGCAACTGCCATCCCAACGACATTGCCCCCTGCCATTATCCCACTGTGGAAAACCGTGGCGGCTGTGGTGAGAGAAGAGCTGGGGAGGGCAACTGCCCAGCAGCCTGTGTAGCCAGTGTCACCAGCCCCCGAGCTCGAGGAGCTCTTCAGACCCAGAGGAGTACCTAAAGCCCCCATATGCAGCACTAACCGCTACTGAGCCCTCCTCCCACCCTCATGGAGCTGAGGCCGAATGGCAGCCTGCCAGGGCCAGGAAGCGCAGGGGGAAAAAGAAAGAGACCCCAACATAGAGCAGGACGTGCAGGCTGAGAGCAGTGCCACGCCCACTACTCCGCCCAAAAACGAAACAAAAACAAAAATGAAAAGTCTCCACCCCTTAACAAACTCCCCTCTAAAAACCCATGACAAAACGTGGTAGTAGTTAGGCCTAAGTGTGAGGAAGGAGATAATGGTCCCTCTACCCCAGATGCAATGGAAGCGTTGATACGAGGTGTCCCTGCTACGGACCTCCAAGCACTAAGCGTCCGAGTGCTTGACATCTGCACCGCAGTGGGAGGTGGAGCCGTCATCGTGACGGAAACTCCAGAAATGGCCGAGGCGCTTACGAGCACTATATCCACGAAGGAGTTGAAGCTACAAGCATCAGCCCCCCGAGGTCGCGAGGACGTGCGGACCGACATACAAAAAGAGGACCTGGCCCAATAAGTTGTTGAGCACAACCCTGCGTTAGGCTAGTAGCCGCAGAACGTCAGGCCCCTTTTCACCAAAAAGCGGGCAGACAAAAGGATTGGGTGTCACCCGGCCTACACAAAAAACTAGAGGGGCAAGGCACCTCCAAATAGCCTGGCAGTGGTGCACCATCGGCGAGTACCAAGCCCCCACACAGTGCTACAAATGCCAGCGCTATGGCCACCAGGCAGTAGCCTGCACAAGACCTATTGTGTGTGCCTGGTGCGCCTTGACACATCTGAGCAAGGATTGCAAACGTGAGGCTTCCCTCAACTGTGCCATTTGCGTTGAACGCAAATGCCAACAGATCTCCAACTCAACACAAGACACACGCAGTACCATTTGTCAGCGAGCGATCGCCCTCCAGAAGTCACTAGTGGATTATGGATAGGCTGAAAACTGTTCGAATCCTTTAGCACAACAGTTCCCCAGTTATGGTTGAGTTGCTGGAAAATGCACTCAAGAAACGCAGCAGTGTTCTCTCCAAAACTCTTGGTCTGGGATCGCAGGCATGAGTGGTGGCTGGAGCCTGAATGGGAGCCAAGGCAGCAGTGGCCTGCATTGACCCGTCCATTGACATGTTCGCATTCACCCACCTGAACAGCCAGAACTTCGCCGCTGTGCTCATCCAAGCTGGCGGCTTTGAGCTGGTTGTAATATCATTTTACAGGCAATTTGGCACACCAGTTGCCAACAGCCTTCAACCACTCGAGCGGGCTCTAGCAGGCCTATCAGGACGACCCTGCATAGTATGTGCTGATGCAAACGCTAGATCATCATTGTGGGGATCCCCAACACTAATGGGGCGGGCGAGGCGTATATTGAGTTTGCTCATCAGGTACAACTTGGTTGTTGCCATGAACCCATGACTAAGGCAACCTATGATGGTCCGGGAGGAATGTCATGCATTGACGTCACAGCTGTGCCTCACACCCTACTACTCAAATTGCAGGGTTGGCGAGTTGTACCAGGTGCAACGCAGAGCGATCACATGGTTACCATCTTTGCCATCATGGATGAAAACATCCTCTGCAAAGACACACGTGAAAAGAATTCTGCACCAAAAATGCTGACTCACCACAATTCTGTAGGGTACTGGAAGGTGAACTGCGTGCTGTAGGCACGAACCTAATAGTGCAAGCATCCACACCCGAAGAGGTGAACCGCTAAGTGGACATATTTACCACAGCATTGCACTCTGCTGGGCTCGCTGTACTAGGGCAACAGAACCACAGGGCGATCAAAGTCCCATGGTGGACTGAGGAACTTAATCCCCTCAAGCAAAGTGTAAATAGAGCCAGAAGGATGTACCAAAACACTCGTGACCTGATGCCAGAGCCACACTTCGAACTGCCTTCATCCAAGAGAAGAATGCCTTCCACCGCGCCATCAAATGAGCCAAACGGCAAGGCTGGCGAAATTTTGTGGTAGCGGAGTGCTCTGAGAACCCCTGGGGCAGACATTACAAGTTCTCCATAGGGAAAGCAAACGTAGAGCGTAATCCTCTTTAAAGGAAAAGTGAATAATCCACCCACAATACGCGTTGGCAGCCACAGGCCCACAGCCTGAAAAGCACGTCAAATATTTAAGAGTGAATATATGTGAGAGGTGATGTTTCAACCAACACCTCCAGTCCTTTTCCAGTCCTTTTCCAGTTTGAAACACCACCTCTCACATATATTCACTCTTAAATATTTGACGTGCTTTTCAGGCAAAATATTCGCTTCGCCAGGAAGGTCCTGAGCCCTTTGTAGGTACAACCAAGAGCCACTTGATCAGGGAGATTGGCAAGTGGGAGGAGTGCCGCCTACTGGTGGGATGTGGCAGTCAAGGCTGTTTATCAAACTCTCCCGGGAGTGGACAACAGAGATCCTCAGCCCAGAGAGGGAAAGTATGAAGATACTATGTTGTCTGTTCATGCGCCTATTTCGTTCCACTGTTCCGTCGTTTGTCTTCATATGCCACGGAAGTGAGATCGATTAATGACTCTGGTCGACTAGCACTTAAAGATCCAAAACAGGTTGCGACATTCAAGGGCATGTTTAGAGCTTTGGATCGCTATTACTCTAAATTTGAGTCGACCTGGGAGGAAATTCTTGATCAGACTGAATCGAGCGGCACAATAGACTTTCCCTCAGAAAATGACAAAACTCTTCAAATAAATACTCGGCGTTACTTTTATGAAGCAAATTCCGCGTTTGAAACATTATCAGCCTCTTCGCCGCACATACGTCAATCGGATTTGACTGCCACACAGATCATTCACGAAAATAGATCGGATCTTCCTACAATACCATTGCCTAAATTCGACGGTGAACTCTTAAAATGGCCGCAGTTTAGGGACACATTCACCTCTCTAATTATTGATGACGATACGATCACGCCGCAACGGAAATTCATTTATTTAAAATCAGCTCTCACAGATCAAGCGGCAACAATTATATCTTCCCTTCCCATTGAACACCGCAACTTTAATCTCGCTTGGGACGCTCTTATAAATGCATTTGATAACAAAAGAGTCCTTGCCGCTGCTTATTTAAATCAACTCCTTCACTACAAGCCGATTCAGGGAAACGCGACATTGCAAAACCTCAAAGATTTCCTGTCTAAAGTTTCGGACAGCGTTGCCGCGTTTCGTCTCCTCGGGATTACAGATGAAAGCCAATTTATTCTGTTTTTTCTTGCAATTCGTTGTTTAGACAATCGTACGCGAGAACAATTCGAAATGTCGCTGAAGGGCTCAGTCTCTTTCCCAACCTTTGACCAGTTGACTACGTTCGTACGTTCAAGGGTTACGGCGCTTGAACTTGTGGGCGGCTCTGCAGTTCTTCCGCATTCTTTCTCGTCTTTGTCGCCGTCTAAAAACAAACAATCGACTTATCGCTCTTCTCTTTTAACGAGCGATTTCTCGGAAAAGAGTCGAAATATGAGTAACGATACCATTAAGTGTGTCATTTGTAAAAAAGATAAGCATTCCATTTCTAACTGCAACACATTTTTAAGCGGTTCCCCAAAGCAGCGAATTGAATGGCTGCGCAATTTTAAAGGCTGTAGGAACTGTTTAGCGTACACTCATCAAATAAACACCTGTAACTCGAAATGGAACTGTCGCTTTTGCAAAAACGACATAATTCGTATCTACACATTGACGCTACTAATACTACAGGAAATTCTCAAATGACTAATAACACGACATCGCAAGGTACTAACACGGAACAAGTGACCACTTCTCTCCAGTGTTATCTAGTCAATCAGGAGTCAGAGGTCATTCTTGGGACTGCCGTTGCTGAAATTCTCGACGGACGTGGCCACTACCAACGGATACGTCTGGTAGTTGATTGTGAAGTCAACATTCTTTCATTTCTCAAGCATGTTTACGTCGCTTAGGTCTTACACCAGAAAGGTTTTCACGCCAAATTTCCGGCATTGGTCGAACAGCAGCGGAGGGTGCGACAGGGAAGGTTCGATGCACCTTGCGGCCTATAAACAACACGTCTATCAACCTCATGACCGATGCTGTTGTCATAAAACACATAACCACATTTTTGCCAAGCACACACTTATCACACAACTTGTACCAAGCATATCTCCATTTCGACTTAGCAGATCCACACTTTTTCCGCTCTGCCCTATCGACTTTTTGCTTGGAGCAGAACTTTATGGAGAGCTTTGGACTGGCTCTACAATAACTGTGTCCTCAGATTCACCTAAGGTATACCCATCAATTTTCGGTCACATAGTGATGGGAGCGTATTCTACTCATAGTTCCTCCAACCAATCAGCTTCATTATTTGCCTTTTCGAAAGACGATGACCTTCATGCACAGGTACACAGATTCTGGGAACTAGAGGAACCTAAAAATGTCGTTGCTCAAAATCCAGAAGACAGTCAGTGTGAAGAACACTTCATGTCTACCCATTATCGTACTCCCTCTGGTCAGTATGTAGTCCATTTGCCTTTCAAAACAGATACTATTCCTGATTTGTCTACATCCGCCATCATCGCCAACAAACGCTTTTATAATCTCGAGAGCAAGCTGCAGAGAAATCCCGATCTCCGGAGTCAGTATCACGACTTTATTAGGGAATTCATCAGTCTTGGTCATATGAGTGTAGCACCGTCACCATCCCTTTATGTGATTCCTCACCATTCGGTCATCAAGGAAGATCGAAACGAAACAAAGCTCCGCGTTGTTTTTGACGGAAGTGCCAAAACCATTAATGGTTCACTAAATGACCATCTTTTAGCTGGTAGGAAACTTCAGAAGGACATCCGTGATATTCTTCTCAACTTCAGGGCTCATCGTCACGTTTTTGTCACTGACATCGTTAAAATGTTTAGATCCATTTTGGTAGATCCTTCTAATCGACCATACCAGACTGTTAGGTGGAGATTCGATCCTTCTGAAGCCATTAAGACATACCAAATTAATACGTGCGTGTACGGTTTAAGCTCATCTCCATGGTTAGCCTTGCGAGTGATTCAGCAACTCCAAGCAGATGAAGGCCATAATTTTCCACTCGCTGCGCAGGTTCTAAATCGTGACATTTATGTTGACGATATTGCAACTGGTAGCAACAACATCGATTCTGCGCTGGACTTGCAACGCCAGCTGATCGAGCTACTTGGAAGAGGGGGGTTCGCTCTAAGTAAATGGGCCAGCAATACACCAGAACTGCTACACTCAGTTTCAGCAACTTCATCACCAACTCCTGTCTCCCTGCACGACAATGGAATGACTAGCCTCAAAATACTTGGAATGGAATGGGATCCCACCACAGACTCCTTTTCATACCGCATTAATTTTCCACCGTCAGCAACCACAAAACGGTTGGTTCTCTCTTGTGTCGCTCGCGTATTTGATCCATTGGGTCTGGTTGCTCCAACCGTTTTTCTTCTTAAAGCGTTCATCCAGGAATTGTGGAAGGTGGGTCTCCAGTGGGACCAGGTCATACCACACAATCTCCAAGAAAAATGGAATCTTCTAATGTCACAACTGCCTCAGCTGTCTGAACTACGGATTCCTCGATATGTCGCCTTCAGCACAGACAGTCAATACCAAATAGTTGCATTTAGTGACGCCTCTACGTTAGGCTTTTGCGCCGCAATATATCTCCGTACGATTAACCAGGAAAACATTAACATTAATCTTCTGACGGCAAAAACCAAATTAGCACCTCTGAAGACAATCTCAGTTCCTAGGCTAGAGCTCTGTGGAGCAGTACTCCTAGCTGAACTATACAGTTCTCTGTCAAGTTTTCTCAGCTTTTTCCAACACAATCTAATCGAGCCTCATTTCTTCGTGGACTCATCCATAGTTCTCAGCTGGATAAATACACCACCTTTCCTTTTAAAAACGTTCATTGCCAATAGAGTGACACTAATTGCTCAACATACGCCTCTTCAATGTTGGAAACACATTGACTCGGAGCTCAACCCGAGTGATTGTGGGTCACGGGATTGCTCCCGTGTGAGCTGATTCAACACCACTTGTGGTGGACTGGCCCCAAATGGTTAAAGAACCCCGTGGCAGAATGGCCAACACCGAATTTTATTTTACCAAAAGTTATCCCAGAACTTAAAACCATATCATCAACAGTTCTGATCACCACTCAGCCAGAGAACATGGTTTTTCTTGATTGGATGATGAGATTTTCCAATTATCTAACGTTAATACGTGTAGTCGCTGTTTTGTTGCGTGGAATCTCAAATTTTCACAACCGCCCTTCCACTAAAACTGGTCCACTATTTCCAGCAGAAATGGACATTGCTACGATGTGCTGTATCCGAGCAGTCCAAACATCATTATTGCTGAGCAAATACAAAGGGAAAAGCGTACAACAAGCCTATAGCAACCTGGCGCCATTTCAAGATGAAAAAGGAATTTGGAGAGTCGGTGGTAGAATTAGACACTCAGAGATTCCGTACAGAAGTAAACACCCCATACTTCTTCCAGCCCATTCTCATTTCTCAATTTTACTCACTGACTTCTATCACCAGTCCTACTTACACCCTGGTCCCTCTACCTTACAAGCAATGATTCAGACTCGCTTCTGGATAGTACCATCTTTGAGGCGTCTGGTACGGCAAAGAACGTTTATGTGCCTCAAGTGTTACAAGCGTAATTCTAAACCACCTCAACCACCTATGGGTGATTTGCCAAAATTCCGGCTTCAAACTAAGCGAGCTTTTGCTCACGTTGGCGTGGATTTCGCAGGACCTTTCACCATGCGGGAATCCCTTCGCAGAAAAGCACCCATTTCCAAAATATACCTGGCACTATTTGTATGTATGGAGACAAAGGCTCTTCACCTCGAAGCAGTTAGCCAACTCACTACTGAAGCATTTCTAGCTAGCTTTGACCGCTTCACCTCTCGACGTGGACTACCAGAACATATGTATTCCGACAATGGGCTGAATTTTGTCGGAGCTAACAATAAGCTCAAGGAGTTTTACCATTGGTACCACACCAAGGAAACCAAGGACAACATCACGCGGCATGGCACTAAGCGTGGCATTCAATGGTCATTCAACCCTCCATATGCCCCACACATGGGTGGTTTGTGGGAATCAGGCGTTCGATCGGTTAAGCGCCTCTTGTCCACAGCTGTTGGCGAAACTCCTCTTACCTTCGAGGAATACTCGACTCTATTCTCAAAAATTGAAGCCACCCTCAATTCACGACCGTTATGTCCACTCTCTTTAGATCCATCAGAGTCTGAGTTTCTATCCCCAGGTCATTTCTTGGTGGGCGGCCCACTGCTTGCATACCCAGAGCCTTCGGTACTTGATAAAAAAGAGTACCTCTTGTCAAGATGGCAAATCGTCAAGAAAATGTACGAAGGTTTCTGGCGTCGATGGCGTCTGGAATATCTCTCGACACTTCAAAGGCGTGTGAAATGGACTTCTTCTTCACCTAACCTCAACGTTGGCGACCTTGTCTTCATGAAAGACAGCCACACTCCAGTGATGAAATGGCCACTGGGCCGAATTGTAGCGGTTCATCCTGGAAAGGACAATGTAGTTCGTGTCGTCACCGTCATGAAAGGACAATCGACGTTCCGGAAGCCTGCAGTCCAGCTGGTCCCTCTTTTACCTTTATCCTCCCCTGCCTTTGACTTGTAACCATGAAAATTGTTGTTCCATGAGGCCGTAAATTAAAATTTGGCCTAACAAATTTTGGTGGGCGGATTGTTCGCGCGCCTAAGAGAAGCGGTTCACAACAAGCTGTCAACAACAAACATCTCCAACTTTTGAGGAAGAGATAACTCAGAAAAGGTTCCAGTTTTTTCTCGTCCGTTCTCTCGCCTGCCTATTATTTCTCGCCTCAGCTCAGCCACTTCTCTCGCCTCTTTTGCCCTGGAAGCAACCTGCCTTTTTCTATCTTCCGTCGCCATTTCGGTATACCTCCTTTCCTCCTGCCATCGGAGAACGTCTTTTCAAGAGCCACCATCTCCTCCTACAAGACGCCAGTACCTTCTTTTCCGCAAGTTGCGAACTTTAAATTGCCTTTTATTTTTTTTTATTACATTTCGAAAAGAGCCCTAATTTATTTTATTAAGTTTCAATATTTTTTTTGTACATACATCTTTTTTCTTCTAACGACAGACAACCAAAATTATTTCTTCCTTTAACCTTGTTTGCCATAGGTAATTGGTTACAAATAGAACACCCCACCTATTGTGCAAACACGGCGTATTTTTACATTCCACGGTAAGCTCAAGTTGCCGTGGTAGTGTGACGAACCAAAAAAACTTTTACCATGTAGCTCTCTCATCTCAAAATTCGTTAACTTTTCCGAAGCATTAATTATTAAACAGCGATGAATAATGTCTGTTGCAAATGAAATGACCAGAAAAGCACGTCAAGGTGCAAGTGGCTGTGGAAAAAACGCAGCCAAGCCTCTTGGAAGGAAAAAGTGAATAATCTACCCTCAATACACATTGGTAGCTGCAGGCTCCTTCTTGAAAAGCACGTCAAGTATTTAGAAGTGAATATAGGTGAGAGGCGGGGCTTCAACCATCCCCTCCATTCCCTTAAAGGCACTACCATTGCAAGGTTTGCCTTACTGCGTGCAATTACTTAGGCTACTTCGGTTGTGTGTTATCATGACACTATCCTCATGTATAAGGCTTTCTATCTTGGCGTGATTGGCTGCTGCCCCGTTGTCTGGGGTAGCAAACTAACAGTCAATCAAAAGAGAGTATTGGCCCAATCCCAGAGAGCTGCGCTCCTGTGGATCACCAAGGCCTGCAAGACGGGATCAACAGAAGCACTCCAGGTGATCACTGGTCAGTTACCAGTTGAGTGCATGGTTGACAAATGGAGAGTGAAACGGGAGCTGCCTCCTCTTTGGGCTGAGCTCTGTGCAGATCTCACCACAGAACAGAAACTTGCTGCCATTGACGAATGGGCGTTAGAGAAATGGCAAGCGAGATGGGAATCCTCGTCAAAGGGACGTGTAACATATGAGTTCTTCCCCAACATCCGTGAACGTCTTTAAAAAAAAGGGTTGAGTCAGACCACTGGACGAGCCAGTTCCTCACGGGACATGGTGACTTCAATGCGCGGCTCCACTTCTTTTCTCTGAAAGACTCTCCCTCATGCACGTCTTGTGCCTCCAGTGCAGAGTTAACAAGAAACCACGTGCTGCTCCACTGTCGTTTCTACAACAGTGAGCGACGGTTGTTGGCAGGGCAAACGAACCTAGCAGCGTTGACTGCTACAAAGCAAGCCTATACCCATTTTGCAGGTTTCTCGAAGAAGATGATCTCTAAGAAACGTGGTCATGGTTGATATGTCCTTTTGAAACTTGCCACTCAAGTACATAGTTAGATCAGGTGGGAAACCACATTAAGAACTCCTCCCAGGCGGTACGGGGTTGCTCAGATGGTCACCTCCGTGCAGTAACACACGGGCAACAGCTCTCTACTGGGAGACTGGCAAACGACCAAATACCTGCCGTACCTCAGCAGGTCTGAGTTCGGTAGATGCTGCAGAGCCGACCTCTTGCATATTAGCAAAACCGCAACTTCCATGACTGACATAATCCTCGTTGAGGGTTTAGGAACAGTCATCAAATAAGGAAACAGACCTGTGTGTGTTTATGTGCGTCTGTGAACGATTTTGAGAGAAAATTGCCGTATCAAATCAGCTCAAACTTGATATCTCGCCCGCAGGTTACCATGGGACGCAAAAATAAGGGTATGAGCAAAATCCATGAGCAAAATAATATAGTTATCATAGTGATCAAAACACCAATTTTTCCCCCAAAAATAGCTACAACGATTTTGATTACATTTTTTATATTGATAGCTCTCAATAAGGCGATTATACCATAAAATTCCCATTCGTGGGAAAATGACGAGAGCAGCACAATAAATTATCAAAATTTTCGACGAAAAGCGTTTTTAGCGCGGTTTTTTTCCTTATAAGCTCCACTGGAATGTTAGTAGAATGTTAATGAAAATTGGTATTGTAGTCCAATCCAATACCTAAAGGGTGAGTGTTTAAAAACGCTCATGAGATAGGTGAGGCTCACTCCAGAAATTCCTGAATTTCAGCTACCGCCGTTTCGCTTACTACCAGTTCTAACAGTTATTACCCAATAACTCTGCAAAAGTGATTACTATTCTTCTTAAAAAAATTCGTGTTTACAGCCTCCTTAATTATCTGTGTACCAATTGCTTAATAATGCTGTGAAGTGCTACCGCTACCGCTTCCTGCTGCTGTGAAGTGTTGTTCGACCAAGTTCAAATGAACTGAGTGGTAAATGAATTGATTAAGTAGACAAAGCCATACAGAAAGTGAATTGACGTAGAGCTAAGGAAAGTTGTGTATTGCAACGCACCAGACATTTTCAAGTATTTTACTCGGTTGTCGATTATTTCCAATTTGAACGTATCGCAATGTTTGTTAAGCCGTAATTAGGATACCGCGTTCGCAAGGGAAATTACTTGTGAACTCCACGCACTACAGACTCACATCAGAGTAAGGTGCTACATCGGGGGAAGCGAAATCATCTACTTTATAGACATACCAATTACACACCCGAGTAGTTCCAACCTGATTTTCTTACAAGTTACCTCTCTTCTTTTTGACACGTTCGTCGTTGTATTGCACCTCCACTCAATATGTTATTAAATAGAGCACCAACCAGGAAAAAAAATTCCTCGGCAGAGTACGAACATGGACCAACCTACGTGCCCGAAAGGTTTGGAGTTCGCAAGTAATTTAGCTTGAGAATGCGGTATCCTAATCGACGGTTTAGGAAAGTCCACAATTTAAAAAGTGACACCTCCTCAAATTACATTACCTAACTTCTCCAAGCTTCAATTTCGTCTTTATGAGAGGAAATGATGAGATACTGGTGTACTGCTTCGATTAATTGTACTTGGTTTTGTTTCGATTCCTAATTCCGTGTAACTGCAATTATCGGTTGAGTTGATCACGATAACGTCTCTCTCACATGTGCTTTCTGAAAAGGAAAGGATTTCGGACAGATGAACAGCTTCCTTAGGTTGCAATTGCTCGTCTATAACTTGTGACCTAGCGGCGAAATTAATATGTTCTTAGTTACAGGCAGGATGGTTATGAAATGGTCTTGATATTTTGTTGGCGCGGGCTGTAGAAAGTATAAAACATAATTAACATCGCTAACTATTGGGATGTCTAGTTTGTGATAGTTAGGGTAATTCTTCTTGGAATAGGTCTGAGTAATCGGTTATAAGTTTCACAATGGTTCATCGTTCTTCACTATTCAGATGTACTTTCGTGAAGTCTACTTTTGGCTTAATTATGGGGTTTTTAGTGCAGATGATTGAAATGGCAAGTTTAGCTCTCTGGAGATAAGGTTATCCACCCCTAGTAAAAGATCGAATTTGTCGTGGAAGTAAACTACGTGAAATGGCAAGGTCAAATTCTTCATTTTGAATTCTCCGCTTTTAACGTTGGTGCAGCACTCTATTCTAGAGGTTCCGTGAACGGTATTGACCAAGCAAGGGGAATTTTAAAATTGTTCGCAAAGTGTTTTTCTGAAATGCGAGGATTAACGTAACTTTTCGAACTTCCTCTATCAATCAATCAGTTGGATAAGACGTACGGGAGTCCGTTTATTTCCGGGGGGGGGGGGGGGTCATGCACCTCTGCTGACGGAGAAGAATGTAAGTAAAGTACGTCTTAAATAGTCTGCTGATTGTAAATCCGTCAGATAGTTGTTTTCGTTTGTGTAGTGTTTTGAGTGGTGTAAATATGGTGTCGTATTTCGTGTTGATTTGTTCATTTATGATCTGTCCATTGAAGTTTTTTGTTTATAGATTTCCATGTTTTCTAATATGTTCAGCTTTCGTACTTTGTATTGTTTAGGTAGTAAGGTCGCACAGTCCTGTGCTGAACGAACCGCGGAGGATGACGCACCATTGCCAGGCCTGGGTGATGGCGCCACCTCCCAGGCTTGTGCGGATGTCAACACATATAACACAACTGAATATAATTTTCGAACCATTAAGGAATTAATCGATCAGGATTTTATAATCAACTGGAGGAGACAATAATATTTTGGACACCACGCATCTGAGTGCTTGACATCCGCACAAGCCTGGGAGGTGGCGCCATCACCCAGGCCTGGCAATGGTGCGTCATCCTCCGCGGTTCGTTCAGCACAGGACTGTGCGACCTTACTACCTAAACAATACAAAGTACGAAAGCTGAACATATTAGAAAACATGGAAATCTATAAACAAAAAACTTCAATGGACAGATCATAAATGAACAAATCAACACGAAATACGACACCATATTTACACCACTCAAAACACTACACAAACGAAAACAACTATCTGACGGATTTACAATCAGCAGACTATTTAAGACGTACTTTACTTACATTCTTCTCCGTCAGCAGAGGTGCATGACCCCCCCCCCCCCGGAAATAAACGGACTCCCGTACGTCTTATCCAACTGATTGATTGATAGAGGAAGTTCGAAAAGTTACGTTAATCCTCACATTTCAGAAAAACACTTTGCGAACAATTTTAAAATTCCCCTTGCTTGGTCAATACCGTTCACGGAACCTCTAAAATAGAGTGCTGCACCAACGTTAAAAGCGGAGAATTCAAAATGAAGAATTTGACCTTGCCATTTCACGTAGTTTACTTCCACGACAAATTCGATCTTTTACTAGGGGTGGATAACCTTATCTCCAGAGAGCTAAACTTGCCATTTCAATCATCTGCACTAAAAACCCCATAATTAAGCCAAAAGTAGACTTCACGAAAGTACATCTGAATAGTGAAGAACGATGAACCATTGTGAAACTTATAACCGATTACTCAGACCTATTCCAAGAAGAATTACCCTAACTATCACAAACTAGACATCCCAATAGTTAGCGATGTTAATTATGTTTTATACTTTCTACAGCCCGCGCCAACAAAATATCAAGACCATTTCATAACCATCCTGCCTGTAACTAAGAACATATTAATTTCGCCGCTAGGTCACAAGTTATAGACGAGCAATTGCAACCTAAGGAAGCTGTTCATCTGTCCGAAATCCTTTCCTTTTCAGAAAGCACATGTGAGAGAGACGTTATCGTGATCAACTCAACCGATAATTGCAGTTACACGGAATTAGGAATCGAAACAAAACCAAGTACAATTAATCGAAGCAGTACACCAGTATCTCATCATTTCCTCTCATAAAGACGAAATTGAAGCTTGGAGAAGTTAGGTAATGTAATTTGAGGAGGTGTCACTTTTTAAATTGTGGACTTTCCTAAACCGTCGATTAGGATACCGCATTCTCAAGCTAAATTACTTGCGAACTCCAAACCTTTCGGGCACGTAGGTTGGTCCATGTTCGTACTCTGCCGAGGAATTTTTTTTCCTGGTTGGTGCTCTATTTAATAACATATTGAGTGGAGGTGCAATACAACGACGAACGTGTCAAAAAGAAGAGAGGTAACTTGTAAGAAAATCAGGTTGGAACTACTCGGGTGTGTAATTGGTATGTCTATAAAGTAGATGATTTCGCTTCCCCCGATGTAGCACCTTACTCTGATGTGAGTCTGTAGTGCGTGGAGTTCACAAGTAATTTCCCTTGCGAACACGGTATCCTAATTACGGCTTAACAAACATTGCGATACGTTCAAATTGGAAATAATCGACAACCGAGTAAAATACTTGAAAATGTCTGGTGCGTTGCAATACACAACTTTCCTTAGCTCTACGTCAATTCACTTTCTGTATGGCTTTGTCTACTTAATCAATTCATTTACCACTCAGTTCATTTGAACTTGGTCGAACAACACTTCACAGCAGCAGGAAGCGGTAGCGGTAGCACTTCACAGCATTATTAAGCAATTGGTACACAGATAATTAAGGAGGCTGTAAACACGAATTTTTTTAAGAAGAATAGTAATCACTTTTGCAGAGTTATTGGGTAATAACTGTTAGAACTGGTAGTAAGCGAAACGGCGGTAGCTGAAATTCAGGAATTTCTGGAGTGAGCCTCACCTATCTCATGAGCGTTTTTAAACACTCACACTGAAGCTGTCACCGACTCTGAAAATTTTTCGCAAACCCTGTACGGTATTTACTTGTCGAGCCCCGGCAATAACAAGGATGGAGGAGTTAGGTAATGTAATTTGAGGAGGTGTCACTTTTTTTTCTGGTCAAAAATTCCTATCGCACTAGAAGAACCTTCATGTTTTTCTGCGTGGCTGACAATGGAACTAATCCAGTAAAAGTTACTAAGTGAGGAGGAGAGTAAGTACGATATCGTCCAAATAGTAATTGGAATAAGGAATTTTATTTGCGAACTACTTTCTGACAAGTTTCACCACCACAAACAAGAAAGTGGGTGGGCACGAGTGCGGGCGACGAGGGAACTGCTCAGTTACAACTGACAGTAGCGAAGTTTCGAGCGACTTGGAGCATTTGAAGTGCCAAGTCAGCACAAATGCCCCTGACGAGCCTCCCCTGAATGGAAGAGTTTATTTCGTCCTGGTACAGTAGTGATTTCATACCTCCACACATGGCAAGGAATTTGTTTTGGAATAACCGCTTTGGTTCGCATTTTTTGCTTCGCGATCTTACACTGTAGAAATAGCTGGCTTGCCTGAGATACTTCAACAGAAATATCAATAACAGAAGCCTAAAAGAGTTTTGTGGCACCTTCATAATCACTAGCCATTCACGGCGATGACAGTTTATACTACTAATTACACAATAATAACGTTCCTTGTGAAGAGAGTAAATTGCAAAACTTCTGGTTTAGTCAATTACAAAAGATACTTGAAGGAATGTGCCATGTGATATTTGTACTTCAAGTAAATCTAGCTGGAAAAGTAGTTTAAGGCAAACGTGATCAAAAGTCGAACTTTTTTGCACAGTAATAATATTTTGGCTTGGTTATTCAGCTTATACTATCATGTTTCTTACTTGATGAATTTTCTCCACGGGTTAAGGAATTCGTGTATAGACACCACGTGGAAGGTCCCTGAGACAAACTTGGGACGCCCTCGGTTAGTTGTGAGTGACGATAGCAGTTCTCGCTGTGATTGAGCTTGTTGTTTGTAAAGATCTTTTGTTACTTCACTTTCAGATGCCAGCGACTGAAAATCAGCAAAGAAAGCAGGACAACGAACGTTAGGAGCATCAAACGAAACACTACATATTAGATTCAAGGATGCGCCATACCGGCACATTAAGGTAAATTCAATTGTAAAAAGTCAGATGAAATGGGCTCTACGATCTATAGCTGTTTCTTAGTCATCAGAGTCTGGAGGGAGCTTAAGATTGGTTACAAGCGGCAATTCTATGATTGGAGGTGAGACCACAGGAGGCTGGTGATAGGCATCAAAGGACAAGGGAGACTTGAAATGATCAGCTGGTTACTGATTTTGCCATAGCAAATGTTAATGTCAAGGTTGAATCACGAGGAAACGATGTTTTCAACAAGAATCACCATTGCAGGTAGACTTTGTTGGGCTCTCTGACTGAAGAAGATTTAAGAAGCGAGGGGTGATAATTTTTACATGTTGCACTATGAGCCAAATCTCCTCCAGCAGTGTGTGAATATACGGACACACCCACTAGGATTTTGTTGAAATCAGAAAACTAGCGAGTTGAACACTCGGAGTCCACCACAGGTAAACTGAATGAAGGTCTGTTTTGTACTCATAGTGACCATTCCTTAACCCTCATAAGGAGCCAAATCAGTAGCTTATGAATACCATTAAGTTCTCAATTTAACAAGCAAGCGAAAGCTCAGTATCCACCGAACATGGACCAGTAGAGGTACTGCAGATGGAAGGTGTCATTTAGTGAACTAATTCTCCCCGTAGAGAGCTGTGCAATCACAATCACTCAAACACATATGCCTGATTACAAGCGTTTAGTTTATGTCACGTTGGGAATTAAAGAACAAACATCAATAAAATGATAGTACAAAAGACTGAAGAGAGCTCGAATCCCCTTTAAGCAAAGCCCAAATTAACTTGTTGCGATAACTGTCACAGCATATTGAGTGAGATCGCAGGAACAGCCTCTGATTATCTTCCAATGCGAGGTCAATTGAGTTCAGCTACGTCAATGTTTTGGCAGCAGTTGATAAACAAGTTATAACACTTCAAATGTTATTTAAAATGTAATGCTAATGAGATTTTGCAAACGTAACCTAACGTATATTTTCATAGCAATGCAAGTGAGATTTAATTTAACCCTAGAGAAGCCATAACACTACTTATGCAGTGGTATCAATTTTCATGCACACCTCTTATGCTTTATACAGAGTACTTTTCACCAAATAGCTTTAGAATCAGGTCAATATTAATGTTCCTTAACAGTCACAAGAGACTTCTTTTATCAGTTGAATGTCATGGAGTTTACAGTTTCGCTACTGTGCAAGAGACCAGGCACCGAACTCAGACCTTCGGAGGTACAGTATAGTTAGTTGCCCATGTGTTATGAATGACCCTGGGAAATCGGTCCCATCTGGGAGTTCTTAATTTGGTTTTTCATCTGATGAAACTATTTACTTGGGTGGCAAGTTCCCAAGCGAGGGATTCAGCTCAGAGTGGAGAAAGCTCCCTTTTCACTCCACTTTTTTTTGCGCCAAAAGGGTGTACTGCATTTTTCTTTGTTTTTTCATTTTTTTTTTAAACTCATTATTTCATTCAGCTTTTGAGGTTTTCGTAAAATTAATAGTAGCAATAGCTCAGTTCGCCAATTCTCCTTTATTGATCGCCCATCAATTTTAACTTGCCAGCCATCAAAGTCATATATACGAGTATTTCCGAAGAACAGTAGAAGTTTTGTGCAGAATGGAAAGACGTGCGGGGTAACACAAAGAAATATCCTTTGTATGGACTGAGCTTATACAGGGGTGAAACGGTAGGAGTTGCTGATGACAACCAGCGAAAGCTAATGATGGCAGACGACTGCACTGAGCTTCTCTCATAAGGGAGCGAGATGCAGTTTTATGGGAATCGGGAGAGAGGTTTTCTGCTTATGCATGCTCCTTTTATTATTAATACGATTAATTCCTATACTCTGATCAACTTCCACCTTTCCTAACTTTCTATTTGTAGCCTAAAGTATTAAATCTAAACGTCAGTTTTAAAAAATCGTAAGTTCAATTTCTCTCCTCTGGCCATCATCCGCCTTCATCCTCCGAGAGGGGCAATCGCCACACTTTCCTCAACATCCTATTCGGAGCCTAAAATAGTAAATCTGAATGTCAGTTTAAATAAACCGTACGTTTAATTCCCCTCCTCTGGCCAGAACCCGCCTTTAATGAATGCTTTAAATAATGGAAAATAACTCGTGAAATATTCCCTCATTTTGTTCATAAATCCGTCCATCTCTGACGCCGACGACGTAAAAACCCACTTCAAACTCCCTTTGGGAGTGAGGGATTTTCTTCAGATCTTTATGGTTTAAGCCCTACTGAGTCCAAAAAACCTAATTTCAGTGTGTGGTCCGTTTGTACGTATGGCGTCCCCTGTCACCCTGCAGTCGGGGGTTCAGAATACGGGACAGCCGGAATGACAAACTCACCTCTACCAGGACAACGCAGGATTACATCCAACGAGGCTGAACTGTGGCTGGGCACTCTGTCGCCACGCTGTGCTCAACCTCCAATTGGGGTTCCAGAATTACACTGCCGTACTCCCTGCGTGTTTGTATGGGCCGGACTGAAAGGGACACAACGTACACTTCTTTCCACATAGATGACACACTGCGACCCCCAAATTTGAGCTGGGATCGCAGAACACACCCCTGGCAGGAAGAGGGAAAGGATTCTCCTGCCGTATCCTCTGGGTGGCCGTAAAAGCCGGCCTTAATGGGGCTTAAAGTTCATGACACTGGCATACGCAACATACACCTGATACAAACAACACTGTAACGGCTTACGTCGCAGAACACATTGACTTATAGCACTCATAATGAGCGAAAGACAGTCCTGGAAGTAACTCACTATGAGCAATCCCCTATATCGGTGCAGCCTTCAGAATGAGGAGGGGGAAAACCCAGGATTGAGCGTTCCTGGGGCGGCTGATAGCGTGTGTCCCGCTCGCCACACCACCAGTGGCCAAGGGCTGACTCTGAGCAGCAACTGAAAAATCCCTCATGCGTCCTATTCTCGGTGAGTGGCCGGACTGGTAGCTGTGGCGCATCTGGGGACCTCCCCTTTACCATCAACGGACCAGCGAAAGGGGCTAGAATCAATATGCCTGAGGGACAGCTTCCAGGACACTGTTCCAAGCACCATTCACTTATACCACTAACACAAACAACAAATGAACTCACAAGGGTACAATACATCAGTTTGCTTCTTTAATCATTTAATCATTCTTTAATCATTCAGGTGTAAGAATGGTCGAGTACGACCAAATCTCGCCAGATGTATTAATAAAGCCGTCATTCATTCATTCCCCCCTTTAGTAAAAACCACATGACAAAGCCAGTTAAAACAACATAAGCAGGTGACAAAAACGCCACTTTCGCCTCTTCCTCGGGCTCGCTAAGCTCGACCTCTTCCTCTTCGATGATGAGCAACCTACTCATTGTCCGAACAAACAAGGGCAGAAAGAACCAGGCAAAGCGCCTTGACCTCCCCAAACCACCACTAGTAGCCCGAGCAACCTGGCTTCTACTGTTGTATAATGTGTATTATAATTAAATAATAAGACGGCACTTCATTTAAAGAGGTTCAATGAATATAATGATCTTTTTTACAGAAGTCCCCTTTCCTTATATCAGCTGACTAATCTCAGCTGATAAATAATAATAATTTAGTAGGATACTACATCCCTTCCCCAAATATCATTAATATTTCCCCACAACGAAATCCTTATACTTTGATGGTGGTATCACTCTTCTACCGCTTCTTGTGACTATACCCGTATCCATATTCACAAATGTTGATATGGATGATTCAGGTACAGATGATTCTTGGTTTGTGGAAGGTTGAGACATATCCTCCTCATGGTGAAGGTGTTGAGAAGAATCTTCTGATAAAGCTACTGTTTTCTGTGGTAATTTTTGAAAGAAGGATGAATTTCTCGTTACCACTCTTCCATCTCTCCACGCTGTTATCTTGGTGCCTTCTACTTTCTTTATTTCCAATGGCTTCGGATCATACACTGAGCTGTATTTATTAATCTTTCTTTGCTAAACTAACACCATATCTCCTTCCTGTAGGTCATGAGTTTTTGTGTTTCTTCTGGAATCAGCATACTGCTTCATCTTTTCCTTATTTACTTCATCCATGGTTCTTAAATTTTCATCGATATCTTCTTCATAAACGTCGGAAACAATCTGTGGAAGAAATGACCTGAAGTTACTTCGTAAGAGAGCCCGTGCTGGAGAAATACGAGTAGAACAGTGAGGTGTAGCACGGTATTGCATTAAAAACTCTGGCAGTACTTCCTCCCAATTTTTCTGTTCAACAATGGCAGTTCTAACAGTTTTGTTCAAGCTAGACATGAAACATTCCACCCGTCCATTAGCTTCAGGCCAACAGCTTGTAACTCTTTGGTGTTTAATTTGTAACGATGAACAAAATTCTTCGAATTGTTTTCCGTTGAAAGGGGGACCATTGTCTGACTGAAGTGAGTGAGGTAGGCCAAATAAAGAAAAAATCTTGAATAAACAGTTAGTAACCTGTTCATTTTTCAAAGAGGGAATAATTTCGGCTACTGGATATCTACTGAAATCGTCCATCACTGCCATAATATACTTTCCATTTGGAAAGGGTCCTGCAAAATCAATCGAAAGGTTTTCCCACGGGCCGGAAGGTGTAGGTGTTGGCCTAATCGGATCTCTCCTGGTTTTGGTACTGTTGGCTAGGCAAGGAATACAACTTTTCACCACCTTTTCCACTAAAGTGTTCATAGCAGGGAACCAAACCTTGCTTCGAAGTAACTCTTTCGATTTGGTTATACCTTGATGGCCACGATGAGCCAGAGCTATAACTGTCGCCTGCAAGCTTTGTGGGATAACAAGACGAACGCCCCTGAGAATAATTTTATCTGTAGTTACTGCCAGTTCTTCTTTCACAGTTCTAAACTTTTCAATAACTGGATTTGACCAATCTCCCGTTTCAATAGCCTTCATTACTAAACACAATTGTTCATCTTTCAACGTTTCCTTTGATAAAGTACCCCGTGAAATCATTTATGGTAATGCTGAATCAGTTATGAGATTAATGAAATCATCTTCGGGAGCACATAGTCTTCGTTTACAAGGGTGACGTGACATGTAGTCAGATGGATTTTCTTTTCCAGACATGTGGACAACCGAAAAATTATAACCCATCAATTTGAAAGACAATCTGTCTAAACGAGGTGAAGTATTCGGACTGGTACGAGAGAGAAGAGATACTAATGGTTTGTGATCGGTATGTATTACAAAACGAGCCCCAACTAGGAAATCGTGAAAATGAGCATCGCCCCATGAAATCCCTAACATCTCTTTTTCAATTTGGGAATATCTCTTTTGTACATCAGACAAGCTCACACTTGCGCATGATATTATGTTAGCTTTCATTTTACCCGGTTGAGCTAGTATGGCTGCAAGACCTTCGGGTCCTGCATCTGTATACAAATGAAGCTCTTTGGTAGTATCCAAATACTTGTTGCTTACCGCTTCAGTAACCTTTTTCTTAATCTCCTCAAAGGCTACTTGTTCCAGGTTAGTCCATTTCCATAGTGACTCTGTTTTAATCAAGTCGCGTAAGGGTTTAGTGCTGCTGGCTAAGCCTGGTAGGAATCTCATCAGGAAATTCACCATTCCCAATAAACTTCTTGTTTCCTGAACATCCTTGGGTGGCTCTAAATCCAAAATTGCACGTAATTTCGAAGGGTCAGGGCTGATCCCGTCTTTAGAAAGGACAAACCCGAGATAAGGTACGCTATCTTGACGAAATAAACATTTTTCCTCATTTAATGTCAATCCAACATCGTTTAATCGTCGCAGTACACTATCTAAAACTGAGTCGTGTTTTTTTAATGACTCAGCATATATCAAAATGTCATCGCTCACATTGACACAATTGGGAATATCCGAGATAATTTGTTTTATTGTTTTATGAAATATTTCAGGTGCCGACGTTACTCCAAAACTTAGGCGCTTATAATTAAAAATTCCCATATGTGTTGAAAATGATGTTATGGGACGAGAGCCAGGATGTAGCTCCAGCTGGTGAAATCCCTTATTTAAATCCAATTTTGAAAATTTAACTGATCCGTTAATTAAAGTAGCAATTTCAGTGAATGTTGGTGTAGGATAGCGCTCTCTTTTAATAGCTTGATATGAGATTACGACTGGAAGGGGGGATGGTCCCGAGGTCAGTCGGTCATGTGACTTCGTCCTTGTAGTGTGTCGTGTCCGCCAATAAATCTTTCGGCACAATACTATTCAATTCTTTGTCTGTTCCCCCACATAGGAGAAAACCATACATATCATCTGGCGACGCGAATGGGATCTAATAATCGGATCATCTTTCTCTCTTGTGGGGTCGATCGATGAAAGTAGTTTTGTAGAAATAGTCTTGTTGTGATCGGAAAGGAACAATGGCATGTAGGTGCGAACGCGTCATGAACAACGTGCCAGTGTTTACAAGATCGCAACAAAGGATTGGTGGGTTCACTGAGAACGTAAGTCAGGCGGTGAGTGTCGCGTGATAGTTTCGGTCTCGTCTACATTCGTCGCTGTCGAGTGTGAAATTCGTCGGTAATCGTCGCTGTCGAGTGTGAAATTCGTCGGTAATCGTCCCTATCGTGAGTGAAATTCATCAAACAGTTTAGTTCTGTCAAGATGTCCGTAGAGCAAAAAAGACCAGAGGAGAGAAGTTCGTCTTTCACGGTAATTAATGTACCAGAGTCAGTACCAGTTCCTCAATATTGTCCTGAAGTAGAGCCATTCTCATACTACTTTGAGCGTCTAAAAATATTTTTCAGCCGTCTAGCAATATCAGATTCTGACAAAGTAGCTCGATTATGCTTGTAGATTGATGCCGACAAGTATAAACTTCTCCGAGAATCCCTAAGTCCTAAAACGTACGACAAATGGACGTTTAAGGAATGCATGGAAGAGCTGGAAAACAAATTCACGCCACACAGATGCACTATTGCTGAGAGGTATGAATTTTACCGTCGAAATCAATTTGTGGATGAGTCAGTGAGCGATTACATTGCCATGATAAAGCGTCTGTCATTAACGTGCAATTTTGGAGAATTCGCTGATCAAGCACTGAGAGATAAACTCGTATGTGGTTTAAAGGACGTTGCAATGACCCGTAGGCTTCTGTCCGAAGAAGAAAAATTGACATTTGATGAGGCCTCCAAAATCGTCCTTGATATGGAGCGAGTACAGCAAGGTGCAATAAAAATCAAGAACGATCATGATGGTTCAATTAACGTTATTCGAGATCATCGTTCACGTCCAAGTCGAGTAGAAACGAAAACAAAGCATTATCGTCATCGGTCAAAATCGAATTCAAGTCGATCGTCTGCAGGATCAGTTTACAGTGGTTGGTCCAAGAGCGGAATGTCAACAATGTCACAACGAGGTCAGTCATCGTCAAACAATCACCGTCGTCAGTCACCGTTATTTCGTCGTTGGTCTCCCTCTTTTCGTCATATGTCTCCGTCTAGTCATCACCAGTCAAAAGCTAAAAAGTGTGTGCAGTGTTTTCGATCACATAAGCCGGAAAAGTGTCCCGCAAAAGAATGGAAGTGTTTTTTGGTTTGTTATTCATTCTGAATAATAACCCTATGTTTTCGGTCACGAAAAATTTTTTACAACCCCCCCTCAAAATTTGATACTTTACGTTTCAAGACATGGAGATTCCAAATTTGCAATGTCCGTCCGCCGTCCGGGCCGTTTTGTGCCTTTAACGTGGTCTAATAAATTCGTTCTTTCGCCCAAAAATCCGATTTGGTATCTAGTTGTGCCCGCCATCTCGGCAATCCGATCGGACGAAGCCCGTGGTTGTAATGGGCAAAAAACGGTTAAAAAAATTAACGAAACGCAGTACAACGTGGGAGCTACAAGCGTTTCGTCGTTTGAATTCCTCCCGCCCCGCCCATCTCTTTAAAAAAAAACCAACCGCTCTCGAGGCGGCTCGCTTCTCTCGAGGCAGCTCGCTTCCCTCCCAACGACTCCGCCACTCGCCTCTCGCTTCAAGCACCCCCGTTCCAATTTCCCCGACGTTTTGGTTGTAATACGATTCAATTTTTTTAGATTCTTTCGTTTCATTCTCATTTTGGTTTTTTTCATAGATTTTTGGTTAAATTTTGATATTAGTATATTTAGCGTGCATGTTTTCATATTAAAATTCAGTTTTTTCTAGATACTTGCGTTTTTTTTTTTGCTTATTTTAATATTACGATTCAGTTCTTTTCGACCTTTTTTTGGGTTTCATTATGATATTTTTCGATGCTGAATCGAACAGGATGGGTCTCGGAGCATTAATGCTAGGTCAAGCTGATTATCCGAATAATAAACCGTTGTGTAATAATTTGCAAGGGTTCTTATAACCAATACGGTCACACGTCGCGGTTTTGTAGTTCAATGGCCAGTGATCAGTCAAATTTTGTTGATGTTTATTGTAATTCTACTTGTGAAATTTCCGATCCATTATATGTCATGCTCAGTTTGAATGGTCGTAAAGTATCTTTTCTCTTGGATACAGGTAGTTCGTCAACACTCATTGATCGTAAGTTATTCACAAAAATATGCAATAAAGATAAATTGTCACCGTACATTGGTCAGCTGTATGCTGCAAATAAGCAGGTTTTGAACGTTATGGGTGTTGTTGAAGTAGAAGTCGAACATGAAGGTAAAAAACACTCTCTAAAATTGATAGTCGCGAATAGTTTGTCATATCCAGCACTTTTAGAACGTCAATGGTTAAATATTTTGTTTCCCGGTTGGGAAACTGCGTTTGAGTCGTATATCGAAAGGAAGTGTAAAGTAACAACAAATGTAAATGTCATTAATAGTTCCTCTAATCATGATATCATAAACAAATACAGCACAAAGTTTCCCAGAATATTTTCACGTATTGATAATGATAAACCAGTTTCCGATTTTCTTGTTCACGTTAATATGAAAGAGGGCGCAAAACCTGTTTTTCATCGTGTATATGATGTTCCGTATGCTCTTAGGGCAAATGTTGAACAAGAATTAAATCGATTAGAGTCAGAAGGCATTATTTATAAAGTAAATTACAGTGACTGGGCGTCACCTGTGGTCATCGTTCCCAAAAAGGATTCAAGAAAAATTCGAATTTGTGTTGATTTAAAAACTACGGTTAATCCACAGCTCCGTATTGACCAATACCCTATTCCACGCCCTGAAGATATTTTCAACAAACTGATAGGTTGCAAGTATTTTTGCCAAATTGATCTTACGAATGCATTTCTACAATTAGAAATGCATAAAGATATTTTAACAATAAATACCAATTTTTCAAATGTTTATAGACATTGCATTGAAAGGTATTGATAGGTGTGCCGCATATATTGACAATATTATTTTAGGTGGTGAAACATTTAGGATCTCACTAAAACTCTGGAAAAAGTGTTTACAAAATTGGAAAGATACAATGTAAAGATTAATGTAGATAAGAGCGATTTTTTCGTTGAAAAGTTAGAGTTACTGGGTTTTGTTTTATCTAAAGAAGGGAAAAGTCCATCTCCGAGTAAAGTTGAAAAAATAAAATCTACACCATCACCAGAAAATATTACTCAGTTAAAGTCGTTTTTGTCTATGCTTAATTTCTATAGAAATTTCTTGCACATGCCACCGACTGTATTAGAACCATTACATGCCCTTCAACGAAAAGACTGCGAGTGGGATTGGTCATCGGAATGTGAGCAGGCTTTTCAGAGAGCTAAAGAATTACTATCTGACAAAGCACTTCTCGTACTGTATGACCCGCAAAAACCCGTGAATCTTACAGTCGACAGTAGTTCGTACGGTGTCGGTGCTGTGCTAAGTCACACGATAAACAATCAAGAGGTTCCTATTGCATTCAAATCGGCTACGTTAAACGCAGAAAACGTAAATATAGCCAGCTCCATAGGGAAGCTTTAGGAATAATATTTGGACTTCGCAAATTTGACAAATTTCTAAGAGGGCGTTATTTCACGATTTATACGGACCATGAACCGTTAACATTAATCTTTAACGAAAATAAAAAGATCCCAGTCCAAGCTTCTGCACGTGTGGTACATTGGTCGGTAATTTTGTCTGCCTACCACTACAAAATTGTACATAAAAAAGGTGTGAAAATTCCCCAAGCGGACATTTTGTCCAGGCTTCCAAACCAACAACTAGTAAAAGATGAAGATTGTAACTTCATTTATATGTCAACACCAATAATAGCTGAATTAGACGTAGAGGAACATACAAGAAATGACCCGATACTCAGTAAGGTGATCTCGAATTTTTGAAAAATGGTTGGTATATTGTGCGCATAAAGATGTCGAATGTAACAAATACTTTAATATTCGTGAGAGCCTGTCTTTAAGAAATAACATTGTAATGTTCAATAATCGTGTGATTATGCCTAAAACATTACAACGTGTTGCTTTAAAAATTTTGCATCATAATCACCCAGGTATTTTGCGTGCCAAATTGTTGGCCCGTTCATATTTATGGTAGTTTGGTCTCGACAAAGACATTGAAACATTTCATGCACAGTGTCATGAATGTCAAATGACGCAACGTAAATCATCAAAAGGGTTTCGTGCACCATGGCCAAAATCTACACGACCATGGGAAAGAATTCATTTAGATTTCTTTGAGCTAAACAAAAGGCATTTTTTATTAATGTTCGATACTTATTCAAAATGGATAGAATGTTTTCTAATGCCAACAACAAACTTAACTACATTAATAAACAAAATTGAAAAAGTAGTTTCAAGGTTCTCATTTCCACATACAATAGTATGTGATAACGGCCCACCTTTCTCGTCGAGTAAATTGAAAGAATGCCAGAGCAATGGTTCGGCAGAACGATCAGTCCAAACGTTCAAAAAGATGTTAATTAAATCAATGTTATCAAATCGTAATTTAGATATTCAACAACGCTTGAATGATTGTTTACTTTCCTACCGTTCAACTCCGTCATCTGTCACTAGTGTGTCACCTATGTCAAAAATAATAACGTTTGACCCTAGGATACCTTTGTCGATGTTTAATCCAAGAAATAAACCCCGAAAGATTGTGTACGAGGAAGAAAGTAAATTTAAAGTAGGTGATAAGGTACTTGTAAACATGCATCATTTAAAACAGTACATTCAATGGTTTCCAGCTGAGATAAAAGTGGTAGCCAGTCCAATGGTTTACATTTGTCAGTTGAAAGGGGGTGAAGTAAGGAAGGTTCACGCAAGCCAAATTAAGCTAAATCATTTGCCTAGTAAAAATCATTGTGATGACGATGATCAATATAATTATTATAGCAAAGTTAGTCCAGCTAACAAAAACTTGTCAGATAAAAATGATGAAAATAGAGCTGATAAAACTATTGACCCCAATGCAGAAATGTCCTGTAATCAAGGCGAACCAACGGAAAGCATTGGAAAATATTCATCGTCTGGTAGGTTAATTAGAGCACCCATTAGATTCTCCCACAGCCAATTTGGGCATTATGTATAATGTTGATCGATTATACATATTTACTATAATTTCCAATGATTTTGTAGATGTACCTATAACAACATTGTTGTAACGTGTACAAGAATTATTATTTTCAACAAAGAATATTATTTATTTTGTTATTACAGTTCAAATGAAAATTTATCGTAATTAGTGAATTAATTTGCATTTATAAAACAAAATTGTCATACATGAACCACGTAGCTATGGTTATCAAAAAAAAAAAAAAAAAAAAGTTTGTATTAACGATAAGTTAATTAAATGATGATTTTTCGCAACTATAATGTAAGGGGAGGCGAATGATATGAGATTACGACTGGAAGGGGGGATGCTCCCGAGGCCAGTCGGTCATGTGACTTCGTCCTTGTAGTGTGTCGTGTCCGTCAATAAATCTTTCAGCACAATACTATTCAATTCTTTGTCTGTTCCCCCACATAGGAGAAAACCATACATATCATAGCTTTATTCGCATTTCTCATGCCTACACATAGCCGCACTTCACCCCCTTTTTTCGGGACAATTATAGCAGGAGAAACCCATGTGGTAGGCCCCACCGTTTTCTCTATAATGTCATCCTCCAATAATTTGTTGATCTCCGTCTCCAATTGTTACTTTGGTCACAGGAATTACTTTTGATTTAGCCAAGCTGATTAAATTTAATGAAACATCTGACAACTCTTGATCATTATCATTAGATGTAGTTCGATTGACTATAAGTCGTTTTTTTGTAACAGATTTACTTTTAAGCATAGCGCCAGAACAATACTGTGATTTAGGTAAATGGTCTAAAACACCACATGTGGAACATTTTTTGCCTTTAGCCGGGCAAACCTCCCCCTTTTTGTGTGGCCAATTACCGCCACAACAGAAACATGTAGTCGCTTTTGGTGTATTCAATTTGTGAACGAACTCATGAGGTTTAGCAAAGGAGTCAATCTGTACTTTCACTACCTCTTCCGTTTGCCCAAATGCAAGAATTTCGTCAAGAGTCATGTTTCCTCTCTTCAACATTTCTTTACGTAGTCTATCAGATAACGTACCCATAAGAATTTGAACACAGATCTCAAAATTCATATCATGAAAGTCGCAGGAACAAGCCATTTTCCTTAACCTCACATAATACTCTTTTATCGATTCGGACGGTTCTTACTCCGTCTTACGAAATTTAAAGTTTTCAAATAGAATATTTTTCCTAGGGGTAAAATAGTTTGTCAATGCAGTTTTCACATCTTCATAAGAAGGGCCAATATCCGGTAAATTACGAAATATTTCCTGTACTTCGCCACCAGCGGAGTTTAAAAGCAAAGCCCTTTTCCGCAAATCGTTAGCTACATCTGCAGCTGTGATAAAAACCTCGAATTCATTCACCCACGCAAACCAGCGAGATGCAGCGTTTTCATCTAATCGTGGATTAAAACTTGATGGCTTCACTACGAACTCCATTTTGCGAAATGAAAAAAGGACAAAAATGGCGAAACTTACCAAAATCAGCAAACGGCAAGATAATAACTACTTTTTTGTTTTCCTACCACGTACTATTAAACTCGCGTCCCGGTACAACCCGACTAGTTGGACCACCAGCATCCGATTGTACTCGAAATTCCGACTGCGCCAAATGTTGTATAATGTGTATTATAATTAAATAATAAGACGGCACTTCATTTAAAGAGGTTCAATGAATATAATGATCTTTTTTACAGAAGTCCCCTTTCCTTATATCAGCTGACTAATCTCAGCTGATAAATAATAATAATTTGGTAGGATACTACAACTACAAGTAGTAGACACCCAGTGGACCCTAATCTGTCGGATATGGAACAGATTTGTGCCTATGTCCGAATTATTTGTGGCCAGATGGTGCGAATGAGGGTCAACGCGATGGAACCAATGCGTGACTTCGTCACCTACTGCCTCTCCGAAATCTCGAAGCTGCCAGTATCACCAGCCCCCCAAGCTCATGGAGCTCTACCGAGCCAGATGAGAAACCCAGGCCTCTCAAACACAGCAGTAGACACTACTGAGCCCTACTCCCTCCTCATGGAGGCAAGGCCAAATGGCAGCCTGCCAGTGCCAGGAAGCGCACGGGAAAACAGACAACCCTGCAAATTATTACACAACGGTTTTTGATCTCTTGAACAGCTTGACCTAGTATTACTGCTCCGAGACACATCTCATTCGATTCAGCATCGAAAAATACTAGTAAACCATACGAAACATGACCTGACTACAATGGAACTACGGAAATTAATTATTCCCCCGGCGCCAGGCCCCCGTAAGTGCCTGTAGGCAATTGGCACGAAGTTGCGAGTTGAGCGGGTGGGTGGTTTTGACGAGATGGGAGGGAGGGAGTACAAACAACGGAATGTTGACTTCTGCTGTAGTTCCCACGAGTTCTTTCAATTAGTTGACTTTGGCTCACTATAATTACTGTAATTTCACTATACGCAGTTGTACACGTCTGATACTCATTCCTATCTACCTAGGATGTAAAAATACCTTGAAAATGATACGAAACACGGCGTATTTGCGAATTCTACTGCGTTTTGTTAATTTTTTAAACTATTTTTTGTACATAACAACCACGGGCTTCATCCGATCGGATTGCCGAGATGGCGGGCACAACTAGATACCAAATGGGATTTTTCTGCGAAAGAACGGATTTTTTAGACCACGATAAAGGCACAAAACGGCCCGGACGGTGGACGGACATTGCAAATTTGGAATCCCCATGTCTTGAAACGTAAAGTATCAAATTTGGAGGGGGGGTTGTAAAAAATTTTTCCTGACCGAAAACATAGGGTTATTATTCAGAATGAATAATAAACCAAAAGACCCCCAAAAAGCAGGACGTGCGGGACAAGAGCAGTGCCAGTTGTAAGGTTTGTCTCACTGAGTACAATTACTAATGCTACTCGGGGTGTGTGTTACCATTAAGGATGTATAAGGCCATCTATCTAGGCGTGATTGGCAACTGCCCCGTTGTCTGGGGTAGCAAACTGACAGTCAATCAAAGGAGAGTATTGGCCCAATCCCTGTGAGCTGAACTCTTGTGGATCACTAAAGCCTGTAAGACTGTATCAACTCTCTTAGTGACTCTAGACTCTAGGTGATCACTGGTCAGTTACCAGTTGCTTGGCCATGGAGTGCATGACTGACAAGCGGAGAGTGAAACGGGAGTTTCCCCTGCTTTGGGCTGACGTCTGTGAGGATCTCACTACACAACAGAAACTCAGGGTTGTGGAGGTGACTATTGGCGAATGAGCGTGAGAGCAATGGCAAGTGAGATGGGAATTCTCGTCAAAGGGCCGTGAGTCTGGGTGGGTCTGAGTTCAGCGGATGCTGCAGTGGCCTAGCTCAACTTCCATGACTGTGTAACAGGACGAACCAAACCCTTCGATTCAGTAGAGGCTCGTTCGGGGCATTTATGCTGACTGGGCACCTCAAATGCCCCGATTCACTCGAGACTTCGCTGTCGTCAGTTGTAACTGAGCCGGTTCCCTCGTCGCTGTGTTGCTCGCGTTCCCTCCCACTCAGTTCCCTGTCTGTGGTGGTAAACCTTCCCTGAATGTAATTGAGAATAAAACTCTGTTCCAATTGCATTCTGCTTGATATCTTACTAACTTCCCAACTCTCTTAGTGCGATACCGCTTCAATATTAATCCCCTCCGTAACAACTGATATAACCCTCGTCGAGGGTTCAAGAAGTCATCAAATAAGGGGGGGGGGGGCTTGTGGCGTCCCCTGCTCCCTCCTGGGAGTCCTATCCCATTGGGGTCGCTGGCCACGATGTTCCAGGCAGAGGTGTCAGCGGTGATGCTCTGTGTGCAGCAGCTGCTGCAGAGAGGACTGAAGCGGCAGAAGATTTACATGATGGTGGACAGTCAGGCCACTCTCAAGGCATTAGTCTCGTATTATCTTACGTCGCGGCAGGTGTGGGAGTGTCTGACTGAACTGAATGCTCTGGCCGATGACAACAGCGTAACACTGTGATGGGTGCCGGGGCACCAGGAAATAGAGGGAAATGAACGAGCCGCTGGCACAGAAGACGTATGGGCAGGGAAAGAAGGGATCAGTGCATATCCCTATCAGCCCTGATCCCTTTGTTGGGCCCACCAGGAGTCACTTACATAGAGAGGGTGAGAGAAGGAGGATAGGTAGGAGGAATAGGCAGGTTTGCCCATTGGCAGGGGTTGCTCGGCCTTATACAGGCAAAAATCTTCATCCGACTCTCCAGAGGGAGGGCCAAGGTGGTGCTTGCAGTGGGGTGGGGTGGGGGGAAGGATATGAGGATCACATGTGGCCTGTTTACTGGTCACTGTCCTCTGGGGTACCACCTTGCTAATATTGGCAAGTGTGAGGTACTGGTAGCAAGTTTGCGAGGTGGGGCATATGCAATGGACTTACACTTGGTTTTTTGTTTGGGAGGCCCTTTCTTCAGCCGGAAGAGGGGCCGAATGCAGAACTTGCGGAGGTGCTCAGCTTTGTAAGGGGGAGGTGGGGGCTTATAGGTGACGTCCCTCCAAGTGAGCAGGGGGGCAATGAGCTGTGGTACATGGACGCCCTTACAAAAGGCCTGTTTGTGGCTGCATTGAGAGTATCACCAGCATCCACTTTTTCAACAAAAAAACCAAAAAAAAAAAACGCAGCTTGGCATGTGAGGGTTGGGGGTGAACGCAGAGAAGTGCGGCTCGGTTTCCATGGTGCCGTCCTATCATGGACAGTGTGAAGGTCGCGAACTCAAGTTTTGTCTTAGATGACTTCTGTGTCCTGGCTGGAGGCATCCCAAGTTTTTCGGTGCAACCTTCTCGATCGGAAGCAGTGCTTATCTTCGGACCACCCACATAGGGCCCCAGGTGTATACATTCACGCTCTAATTCGATCTTGGGGACTCGGTGTTCCATCTCTCTCTACCACTATTCCATTCTTATGTCATAAGCGCCTGCTTCCTTTGCAGGCATCTTCAGGGCTGGTCATGCATTCGTTCAAGATCAATTGTGGTTGTGTGACACGACGGACCATCTGCCCCCAAGCCCAGTAAAGTAAGCCTTCATAGTTTGCAGCTGCTCTGCATGGTTCAGTCTCCTCCCTCACCATGCCTGGCCGCACCCAGCTTTTGTGGCCAGCCTGGTTACAGTCTCCAGGCAGTACATGACTAGATCTCGTATTAGGCCTGTGGCATTCAGTATCATTTGTGCCAGCTGATAGTGAACCAGGTGGTGCAGCCTTCCTCTTCCCTCTTTCTTCACAGGGTTGCACCCATTGGGCTTGTGGTGTTATTGGTGTCTGGGTTTCTTCGGTGTGCTGCTTGCCTTTGGAGGGTACAGCTTATCCTCCACGGAGGATTGGGATTTGGTGATGCTTTTCTCAGCGGTGCTTGATAGTACTAGAGCCTGCTACCCACTAACCATGGGCGTTGCTGCCCTAATAGCAGGTGTAAAATCCCACTGGGTCGACACTGCAGAGTTGATGACTGGATGGGATCGCGACGGCTCAATTGGGTTCCTTTGCTGAGGCAACTGTAGGCTTCCTGCGCGCGATTGGGCCTGGAGCTCCAATTTTGGGAACTCTGGTCCATCGATACCTGCTCATTCTTCCCCTATTCCTACCCAAGCTCTGATGATAATTTATTTTATTCACAACCTTTTTTCCCCACACACACACATACATGAGGTCTACACCACAATCAACACCCCGATCCCCTTGGGCTGTCCCAAGTCCACCAAATCCTCTGGCTCACCCGAGCTCTCTACGTCTGGCCTGGTGAGCCCAGCTCCCGCCACGAGAACCTCCAAGGCCAATCACCCGCCAACAAGCCTCGCACACCACAGGTCTGTTTCCTTATTTGATGACTGTTCCTTAACCCTCGACGAGGGTTATATCAATCATGGAAGTTGTGCTTTCGCTAATGTTCGAGAGGCCAGCCCCTGCAGCATCCTCCCAACTCAGACCTGCGAAGGTACGGCAGGTATTTGGTCGTTAGCCAGTCCCCAAGTAGAGAGCTGTTGCCCGTGTGTTACCACGCGGAGGTGACCACCTGAGGAATCCCGTACCGTCGGGGAGGAGTTCTTAATCTGGTTTCCCAGCAGATCTAACTATTCACTTGAGTGGCAAGTTTCAAAAGGACAGATCAACTATGACCACGTTTCTTAGCCATCACCTTCTTCGCGAACTCTGCAAAATGGTTATAAGCTTGCTTTGTAGCAGTCAATGCTGCTAATTTTATTTGCCCTCCCAACAACCATCGCTCACAGTTGTAGAAATTACAGTGTAGCAGCACATGGTTTCTTGTTTCTTCCGCACTAGAGGCGCACAACATGTATGATGGAGAGTCTTTGAGGGAAAAGAAGTGGAGCTGCACATTAAAGTAACCATGTCCAGTGAGGAACTGGCTGGTTCATTGGTCTGGCTCAACCCACTTTCTATAAAGACGTTCATGGATGTTGGGGAAGAACTCATAGGTATCACGACCCTTTGATGAGGATTCCCATCTCACTTCTCATTTCTCCATCGCCCATTCGCTGATAGCCACCTCCACAACCCCAAATTCCAACCAAGGCCAGATTCTAAAACTACCCCACTATGGATCACCCAGGGTCATCCCAAGAAAAGCTGTACAGCACGTCCATCAACTGAGGGACCTACCAACCATGCTCCTAAACAAACAACGGACCACACAAATCCTATCCTCCCTCTTGGACCACGTGAGCACCATGGTTTACATGGCACAACATCTTGACCCATGGCCAACCACCCAACACCCGATGTAGTGACGGAACCAATCGAACTGGCTCCAGCTAACAATCTGGCCAATAGCCTCACAGGCCACACCAACCAACAACTCGTAGAGCAACACACAAACGTGCCACTTGCCGCCAACCCCCAGGTGAACGACCTCACCGCTACATTGCAGCACCTTTTTACGGAGAGTCTAGCACGGCTCGAAGCAGTGGAGAGAACCTGCCCCTGACCCGCACACACAACTGAAGGGACAGCCAAGGTGTCTTAGCAACCCCACCCCTCACCAAGAGGCCTCAAATCACTATGAGAGGGGTACCCTCAGAAATGAACAGTGATGAAGTGCAGCGCTACAAGGCAATCTGTCACTGATCAAGTTCAGCTCAGACCTCACCATAGTGTACCAAATGGGCCTACGAGGGCAGCTATAAACCTCATGGGTCCTCAAAGTCACACCAGCTCTACACCTCCACCTCTTCCAATCACGCCAACTGTGACTAGGCTGGCTAATTCTACCAGTCAGTGATCACATTTCCCTAACTAGGTGCTGCCACTGGCAACAGCAACAGCAACAACAGAGCCACTTGCTCAACCACAGTGAGGTGCAGAACAAGGCCACCAGGACGGCAAATGTCGATGTCAAGGGGAACCCCGCTGCAACAACTGCACCAAGGTACAATGCCCAGAGATGCCTCAGCTGCCCTAAAAGCATCTGTTCATTGCATAGACTATGGCACGAATCCTGCCCCAGACCTCCCCCACGAACTGACACCCCATCTAACACCACACTTAACACACATGTACAACTAACCCTGGAGGAGGGTAACCTAATGTCAGAGAACACCCTAGTTCACCTTTACACATGGCCAGCCTCAACATTTTAAAAAGATACCTCCCACGCCACATACTCCAGCAAATGGCCCTAAAGTCCCCACTCCACATCATATTCCTACAACACCCGCATGGAGCTCAATCTGGGCACATAAACTTCCCAGCACCCTACCAAATTATCCCTCCCCCACAACACAAGCACCCCCTCAACTAACAGCGATAATAGTAGACAACACATTCCCCACACTTTTAATTTCCCAACTTTCCACACCTTACCAAACAGTCGCAAGAATAGAGTGGTCTACAACCTTCTATGTGGTATCAATGTGCCTGCCTCCACACCCTGCCAACGCAGGACCAACACTGGATGATGTACATCATGTACTGGCAGCAATTGCTCCCACACCACTTATAATCGAGGGGATCTAAACACCCACACCTCACTCCGAGTCTCCCATGACATCAACACCCAGGGACTAGAAGTCTCTCCCCATTGCCATACCCTCCCGACTCGTATCAGCTCATCAGTTTACTGAGCACTGAGGGAAAATAGCTCGAGAAATTGATGTTGGCTTTATAGGCAGTCCTATTTAATAAAGATTTTAGTTTTTCCGTAGATTGATGTTAGCTTTACTCAGGTTGTCAACACTCACTCACAATAATTGTTTATATAAATAATAAAAAGTCCTTCGTTGCTAAGCGCGCGCAAACAGCTGTTTAAAACGTATGATCGCCGCCACACTACCCCCCTTGGCAGAGAATTAGGCTACAAATTCAAAAGGTTTCTAAACTTGACTTTTCTGCCAGATCGCGTTGCGCGGTCGGGAGCTGGTGTCAGTTCTGCGGGCGCAGGAACAGGTGGAGAAACAGGAACAGGCGTAGAAACAGGAATAGGCGTAGGAACAGGAAAAGGCGTAGGGACAGGAACAGGCGTAGGAACAGGAACATCATCTTGTAAAATAAATGCAGGTTTCACTCGATCGATAGAGACTTTTGTAGGTTTGTTGTAAATCTTTAGTGTGATTGTCTTGTCGCCTCGATCGATGACTTCGTAGGGGCCGTTGTATGGTGGTTGGAGTACCTTAAGGATAGGTCCTTCCTTCAAATATGCATGACTGCACGTCGAGAGCTCCTTAAAAACAAAAATGCCAGGTTGACAATGTCTTGATGCTGGAGCTGGTCGTAAGCGAGACATGAATTCTCGTAAGCTTGAAAGAAAGCTGCTTGAATCTTCGAGATTCTTGTTTGCGACGCTTGAAGAGACCAGTTCAAAAGGCAAACGAAGAGTTTCTCCATAAACCATCTCAGCAGATGTAGCCTTGATATCCTCTTTGAAAGCAGAACGAATGCCAAGAAGAACAAAAGGTAAAGCTTTAACCCAATCGATGTCGCAATGAGCCATTATTGCACTTTTCAAATGAAGATGTTATGTCGAATTCCAAATTGTTCAACGAAATTTTTGAAGAGATGAGAAGTGAATTGAGCACCACGATCTGAGGTTAAAGTTTCAGAAACGCCAAAACGAGAGATCCAACAATCCAAAAGCGCGTGAGTCACAGTTTCTGCAGTTATATTCTGTAAAGGATAAACCTCGGGCCATCGAGTAAAGCGATCGATGACAGTCAAGCAATACCGAGAGGAATGTGCAGATGGAAGTGGACCAATCAGATCAATGTGAATGTGTGAAAATCTCTTTGTCGGTGTTTGAAAATTTCCAAGAGGAGCATGAACATGACGAGAGATTTTGGATCGTTGACAATCGTTGCAAGCACGAGCCCAATTTCGACAATCCTTATTGATTGAGGGCCAAACGAAGCGATCACCAACTAATTTAGCAAAGGCTTTGGCACCTGGATGACCTAGGTTGTGGAGTTGATCGAAAACACGACGTCGAAATGGCTGTGTGATGAAAGGCCGAGGTTTTCCTGTTGATCTATCACAGAAGACAGTAAGTGAGGACCCAGGAATCGGCACACGTGAGATGAGTTTTCATGAGTAATCCTCTTGAGCTCTTCGTCTTTTGCTTGAGATTCAACTAGCAACTCGTAGTCAAGTGGTGCAGAGATAGCTTCAATTCGAGAAAGAGTATCAGCGACGATGTTGTCGACACCTTTGACGTGCTGAATGTCAGTCGAAAATTCTGCGATGAATGAGAGTTGTCTGAGTTGAACTGGTGGAAGTTTTTCGCGTTTTTGTTGAAAAGCGTAAACCAATGGTTTGTGATGTGTATAGATCGTGAATGGATGCCCTTCCAACATGTGACGAAAATGCTGAATTGCAGCGTAGATCGCAAGTAGTTCGCGATAGTAAGCAGGCCAAGAACCTTCTTTCGAGGACATTTTCTTCGGGAAGAATGCGAGTGGTTGCCAAACGTCATGAACGAGCTGCTGTAGGCATGTGCCCAGACACACAGAATGATTGGAAGCATCTGTAAACGAACCAAGTGGCGCACCGATACGAGGATGGACAAGAAGTGAAGCGGAAGAAATGCAGTTTTTGCATTTTGAGAAAGCTTCTTCGAGTTCAAGTGTCCAGTGAATCGGCTGAGAACCTTTCAAGAGTGGATTGCTAATTGAGTCATGTAGAGGAGCTTCAAACTCGGATGCGTGAGATATAAATCTGCGGTAAAAGTTCAGCATACCCAGGAAACGGCGAAGACCTTGCGCTGTTTTTGGTAGAGGATAGTCTTTAATTGCCTGAACTCGTTCGTCAGGAGCACGAATACCAGCAGCAGAAATCGTATATCGTCATGAATGGAAATTCGAAAAGACCAAACGGAGTGATGATAGCAGTCTTCCCAATATCTTCTTCAGCGACTGGAATTTGTTGATAAGCCTTGACTAAATCAATTTTTGAGAACACCGTACACCCATCGATGAAGAAAGTGACATCTTGAATGTGACGAACAGGATAACGATCCGGAATCGTTCGGGCGTTCAACGCGCGAAAATCACCACAGGGACGCCAAGTTGAGTCACTTTTCTGTGCTAAGTGTAAAGGAGAAGACCAGGAACTCTCGGAAGGACGAGTCGTACCAGCTTGCAACATGTCTTCCAATTCTTTCCGAGCGATTTTCAATTTTTCAGGACTTAATCGACGAACTTAATGTGTAACCGGTGGACCAGGAGTCGTGCGAATGCGATGAACAGTTTCATGTTTAATAAGTCGAGGTAAACCTGGTGGACGAGTAATTTCAGGAAACTCAGCAACGAGAGAAGCGTACGACGAAGAATCTTGAACAGTTTTGATGCTGCTCTGCGAAGAACGTTGCGTTAAACCTCGAGCCTGGAGTCCGGTGGATACGTCGATGATTTGCTTTGTACGGCAATCAGGTAACAGATGATAGTAAGCGAGAAAATCGGACCCAATGATCGGCAAATCAACATCAGCTACGATGAATCTCCACAAGAAACTACGTCGAAGGCCTAAGTTGAGATTTAAGGTTACGAAACCATATGTTTTGATTGTGCTTCCGTTTGCAGCACACAAATCATAGTCAACAGAAGAGCGATGATCTCGGAGGAAGCGATGAGGAAAACAACACAAATCAGAGCCGGTATCAACGAGAAATTTTTGTTTTGAATTTTTATCGTAAACAACAAGACGGCTACTAGATGAAGAGCAGTCGGCTGCCGTCCTTACGAACTGCTTAGGCCGTTTCCCGAAAAGCTGCACGGTTCGATGCATTTTTGAGCCTTCTCTTGGTATTTTTTGTGATACCAACAAATTTTGCCAGGGTGTTGGTTAGAATCATCCCGAATGCAAGATTTGCTCCGCGGTCGAGAATTGCGGTTAGAACTGCGTGGACGAAAACGAGGTCGCGAGCGAGAAGCTGATAACTCGGCGACTTGCTTTTGTAACTCGGCAACTGCTTTTAATAAATCGTTTTCGATACCTCTGTTATTGAATGCAGCGTTGACCAAGAGATTCGCAGAGCACGGTGAAACTTCAATAATTTTATCGGCGAGCTCTGCAAGCTTGTCGAGCGCCATTTCAGGTTGCGATGCAAGGATAGCCTGGACGTTTGGCGGAAGACGTTGGAGCCAAAGTTGACGAAGGAGATTATCTTGCACGATGGCTGCGCCAGCGAGAGATTGGAGATGACGAAGAAACTGCGAAGGTTTACGTTCGCCGAGCTCCTCCGTGCTGATGAGTTGACGGACTCGTTGTTCCTCGGATGCAGACAAACGCTCAATTATTTTGGTGCGTAAAAATGTGTAAGGATTTAGTGGAGAAGGATTTTTAATGATATCCTCAACTTCAACAGCGATGCGACCGTCCAATTGAGAAACGACATAGTGGAATTTGGTTACCTCACTCGTAATGTCGGAAAGAGTAAATTGCGAATCAGCTTGAATAAACCACAAGCTTGGTTTGTCTGACCAAAATGGCGGCAATTTGACAGCGACACGGTTGACTGCAGGGCGATGATCAGCAAGGTTAGCAGCGGTACCCAGAGGTTTTTGTTGCTGCTGCTGTTGTTGTTGAATCGACGGCTCACGTTGCAGTTGCTCGTTCTGAAGGCGTAGAGCTTCGATCTGTCTTTGCAGCTCCTGGTTTTCTTCGCGTAGCTCGAGCAGTTGGACCTCGTCACGAATCATTTAGGAAAAAGTTAACCGTAGACTGCGAAGTTGACTCTCGTTGAAATTCGCGTTATATTTTTACTGTCGGGGTCACCAATATAGGCAGTCCTATTTAATAAAGATTTTAGTTTTTCCGTAGATTGATGTTAGCTTTACTCAGGTTGTCAACACTCACTCACAATAATTGTTTATATAAATAATAAGAAGTCCTTCGTTGCTAAGCGTGCGCTAACAGCTGTTTAAAACGTATGATCGCCGCCACAGCTTCCCTCCACCACCTCATATACCCCTACCTCCACGAACAGCAAATTGGCAGTGTCCCCAACCACAACACAGCTGACGCCATGACCTGCCTCTGGCAACTGGTCTCAAATCCCCACACAGAATAGTGCTGGCCACCTTCAATAATATAAAAAGATCTTTCTATACAGTTTGGTGACCAGCCATACTAATATCCCTCTGAGCGCACTCAATAACCCTAATTCTCTTCAGACTACTCTCAAGCTTCCTACAGAACAGAGTAACCACTGCCGGAGCCCAGGGTCAAAGGGCCCAACTCGAAATCACAGCCAGCTGCCCCCAAGGAGCAGTCCTTTCCACACTTTTTTGGGCCACATTCATCAATCCACCACTACCTAAAACCCTGCTAATTATTACACAATGGTTTATTATTCTCATGAACAGCTTGACCTAGTATTACTGCTCCGAGACCCATCCCATTCAATTCAGCATCGAATACTAGTAAACCATACGAAACATGACCTGGCTACAATGGAAATACGAAAACTAAATATTCCCCCGGCGCCCGTAAACGTCAGTAGCCGGAGGAAGTGGCCTTGGTGCCCAATCGGGGGGCGTTGTGAGTCGAGCGGGTGGCGTTGCGAGTTAATGCGAGGACGAGGTAGTTTTTTATTGAGACGGGAGGGAGGGAGGGAGTACAAACGACGAAACATTGACTTCCGCTGTAGATCCCGCGTTGTACTGCGTTTCGTACCAAACAACCAAACGGGGCTTCGTCCGATCAGATTGCCGAGATGGAGAGCACAACTAGATAACAAATGGGATTTTTGTGCGAAAGAACGAATTTTTTAGACCACGTTAAAGGCACAAAACGGCCCGGACAGGGGATGGCGGATGGACATTGCAAATTTGGAATCTCCAAGTCTTGAAACGTAAAGTATCAAATTTTGAGGGGGGGTTGTAAAAAATTTTTTGTGACCGAAAACGTAGGGTTATTATTCAGAATGAATAATAAACCAAAAGTAGGGTGCAACCTAGCAGTAAAGTTCTTTGTTTTGTGGAGACCCAACCTCAAAACAGCTGATGATGTTGTCTGGTTGCTACGCATGGCATGGCTCTCAATTTTTCCTCTTTTTAATTTCACTCTCGCTTTTCCTTTCGTTCTCACGCGTCCAAAGCTCTCCTCCTTCATCTTCATAAAAAACCCTGAAAATTATTACACAATGGTTTATTATTCTCATGAACAGCTTGACCTAGTATTAGTGCTCCCCCATCCCATTCGATTCAGCATCGAATACTAGTAAACCATACGAAACATGTCCTGGCTACAATGGAACTACGGAAACAAAACGTCTCATGATTTTGCCCCATTGTCGGGGAAATTGGAACGGGGGCGCTCGAAGTGAACCCGTTGCGAGGCGAAAGGGGAGTTGAGTGGCGGCGTCGTTGGGAGGCGAGCGAGCGCGGCTGAATTTTTTTAATAAACTATTTTTGTACATAACAACCACGGGCTTCATCCGATCGGATTGCCGAGATGGCGGGCACAACTAGATACCAAATCGGATTTTTGTGCGAAAGAACGCATTTTTTAGACCACGCTAAAGGCACAAAACAGCCCTGACGGCGGACGGGGGACAGACATTGCGAATTTGGAATCTCCAAGTCTTGAAACGTAAAGTATCAAATTTTGAGGGGGGGTTGTAAAACTTTTTCGTGCCCGAAAACATAGGGTTATTATTCAGAATGAATAATAAACCAAAAGTGGTGAACCCGACATAATCTCATCCAATAAATCGGTTCAAAGCGTACGAGGAATCCGGAAACTACACAATTTTTCGCGAATGACCGCTTCTTTCGTTTCGCGAGTTTGACGGTACCGTACGAAGTTCTCCAACGGATCATTTTCCGATCATACTAGCGATGACCCCCATACACGCAGGCGCTTCCTACCCGGTCGATGGCAGCATCCAAAGGGAAGTAGCGCGAATTTCTATTAAAATTCCATCTTTACGGCGTAGGAATGTAAAAATTTGGTGCATGCAGATGGACGCACAGTTTTCCAACTCTTCGGTCACGAGTGAGATAACGAGTAAATTAATAATTAAAATACGAGTACATCCTTGCCTCACTCGATGGCGACGTCGTCTCATTGTCTAAAACACCCTATACCCTATACGAATACGAGGTTTCAGAGGGCCAAAAAGTGCCCAACTCCTCACTGAGCTCGACCTAGGTGATCAAAGGTCGTCCAAGCTATTATGAGAAATGCGTTAATAGGGAGGATCACAGGTTCGTCTGTTTCCTTCAGACGATGTTCCTTGTTTACCAGACATCGTTCGAGCCATCCTAGCGTCATCCTCCAATCCCCTCGACAGCCTGGCTATGATGGCTGATAAAATTTGGAGTTTTCCCCTTCACAGAGCTACACTGTACACACTGTTGGGTCTACCAATGCACCGGAGGACCGATTCGATAGTTTGGAGGCCAGAATTGATCAGCTCTCCACGGCTCTAGCCAAGCTGAAGTACTGAAGACGTTCCCTCATTCACGAACTCCTCAGCCCAAACCTGGTCACTCGGAGCCCGATATTTGCAATTACCACAAACGCTAAGGTGCTAAAGATCGCCATGGTTCGCTCCCGTGTGGTTATAAGCCAGCTCTAGCTGACACCCTGGCAGAAAACTAGAAGCTCTCTCCTTGTATGCGACAACAGGGGGAGCGGGCACACTAAATACTCCTCGTTTGTGTTCAATCTCCGCAATCACACCAAATACCTAGTCGACTCAGGAGCTGACATTTCTGTGGTTCTGTCGTCACCAGCTGACTGCCACTCACCGACCAAGCGGTTTCTCTTTGCAGCAAATGATACACCAATACACATGTATGGTGAAAAACTTCATACCCTGGACCTAGGCTTACATCGACAATGTCTTCCCCCTGACAAGTACCCTTTGCCCCTTACCTACGATATCAATGCTCAGCTTGCTGGAAAAGCGCTGTTTTCGTAAATCGACTTTGTTCGAGGCGTAACCACCACATCAAAGTCGCTGCCATTCGGGCTTAAGAACGCAGCTAAAACCTTCCAGCACTACATACATGCAGACTTCCCTTTCCTTCCGTCTACGTCTATTTAGACGACATACTCGTTGCACCATCATGACGAACGCCAACTTTTTATTTGCACGGCTTGATTCCCACTCAGTATGCATCAATGTCGCCAAATGCGTTTTTGGAGTAGCTGCCATTTTTTGACTGGTGTCTCAGCCCTAGGAAACATGACTGTCGCATAGCCAACTGGACTGAGGACACCAAACGTGTTCGAACATGTGAAGCTCGCACTGGCTAATGTCACACTCCTAGCCCATCCATTTTGCGAGCTGCCTATCGTCTTGATGATTGACACTTCAGACACCACACTTGGTGCTGCGTTACACCAGCGTCGAGGTGACCAGCTGTAGCCACTCGGATTTTTCTCGAAACAATAGACCTTAGCTGAACGCTCAAGCAACACATATGACTCTGAGCTCTTAGCAGCATTTTGTGGCGTAAAGTATTTCCATTATATGCTGGAAGGACGCTTATCTCTATATATACGGATCATGAGCCATGGTCTTCGCTTACGCTCCATGTCCTGAGAAGGCAACTCCGGCATTTGGACTTTATTCGAGCTCTCAGCTGCAAGGACACAGCTCAGCTTACACCCGATGAACTCCACCATATGAAATTCTCACCCAGGTGTAAGCTTTGTCTACAGAACATGATACATAATGATGGTCTAGAGCTGGTGTGTGACATAGCTACTGGAGCCCTCCATCATTTCATTCCTGAGCAGTTTCGTCGAAGTATCTTCGACTTACTCCATCGCCTGGCTCACCCTGGGATTTCGGCATCTGTCAAGCTTGTGCAGCCCCGATTCTGCTGGCCATCCCTCAAGAGAGACGTATCCCTGTGGACCAAGACGTGTATTCCGTGCCAGCACCACACATCCAGTGTGATTGGTTCCTACCCCCTCGCCAAGTCAAGATTCGCCTATGTATATTGACATTGTAGGACCACTGCTCACTTCACAGAAGTTCTGATACCTCGTCACATTCGAGAACAGATTCTCCAGATGGCCTTAGGCAACATCGATTCAGGACATTACTGCTGATACCATTGCTTCTGCATTCATTTCAACATGGGTGTCCCGGTTTGGCGTTCCTCGCCATATTTCCCCTGATTGAGCACAGCTGGGGACAGATCACCTGCAGACCACTATGTACAACCCAGCATCCAACGGCGCGATCGAGAGATGGTGCAGGCGTTTGAAATCAGCGCTGAAAGCACTACTCTCAGATGGCTGGGTTTCAGCCCTGCCACTTGTGCTTCTGGGATTGTGCTCTACTGTGATGCCAAGCTGTGGAGTGACTCCAACTGAACTCCTCTATGGCGAAACCATCAACTTGCCTGCAGAATTCTTTGATCAAACTCCTGGCCACTCCAATGTGCTAGCACTCATCATTAAACTACGCGAACACGTAGAAAAGCTTTAGCCCGTTGTGCACATCATCGCACGTTTTTGTCCAGCACTACGCTATTCAGAAGACACTCCAACCAACCTGCAATGGCCCTTATCAAGTGCTGTCGCAATCGGAAAAGGTTTGCAATGTAGCAAAGTGCATTCGCTGTAAATAGACCGTCTGAAGCTAGCGTTTTTAGAACATACAACTGATACCTCTCCTCTGCCTGATTCCTTGTCGCCTCCAGCTGACCTACCACTAGACAACACTGCCAAACTGCGTCAAACAAAACTGCAAACAATCAACCCTCCAACAGTGACTCATGCTGGGCATAGCGTTCAATTCCTGGATCAGTATTGTTGACATGGGGGGGGGACCCAATCTCACAACAGCTGACGATGTTGTCTGGTTGCTATGCCTGACGTGGCTCTCAATTTGTCCTCCTTTTAATTTTATTCTCGTTTTTCCTGTCTTTACTTCTCGTTAATAAAACTACTTTGTTCTCTCGCGTTCAAAGCTATCCTCCTTCATCTTCATAACCAAACGTTCTATATTTAAAAAGAACAAGTACACTTTAGACAAGTGGGCTCATTCTGTCCCGGCTCACAACACTCATTTGGATGTAACCACAGATTTGATCCATAGCAGTTCGATTTCTGTCTACTGCATGTGGATCAAGAATACATGCTAGTGGGAAGGGAAAGGAGCAGCTCTCACTGAATTTTGTCTTTGCTTTATTGGACATCAGGGAGCATGCTCGTTATCCGAAGGGGGGGAGAGTCTGGCTAGGCAAACTCGAATATGGGGCAGAGGTGGCGTTTTTACTATATGCTATTTTTTCTATGGACTTACTCATGATTCTTCCACTAATTGAGCTTGGAGTAAGCAAAAACATAATGCACGCCGCATCACACAACTAGTTCTATGTCAATTCACTTGTGTTCATACTTATTTGACGAACTCAATTTATTTGAAACATCACTGCTTCATGGTGGCAGAAAGGGGTTGCGGTTTTACATCCGGCATTTATTCTCCTGCTCGTACTAATGCCCCGACCATTATTGAGCAATTGGTGCAAAGAACTAATGAAGGTGTAAACCCAAGTTTTTTTAAACAGATATTAGTCACTTTTCCTGAGTTATCGAGTAAAGACGTTTAGAAATGGTAGCAAGTGAAACGGCAGTGGTTAAAATTGCTGGAGCAGCCCCTGTATATTTTATGAGTGCTATTAAAGACACATCGCATAGGTAATTGGTTGGAGTACCTCCTGAATTTTTCTTAAGAACCTAGTAACATTTGAGCAGGGTTTATAAAGAGAAACTTCGCTAAACTTCATCTTTGTCGAAATATTTGGTTATTTACTGTGCTGCTCTCATCATTTTTCCACAAATGAAAAATGTCCACGAAGCTCCCTCTCAGGCATTTGATCATAGCCCTGTAGCTGGTCCTCAAAGGGTTAAAATGAGCCATAGCTACCAGCCCAGCCAAACACCAGAACTACGGTGTATGAGGTATTATTCGGCTGCTGCTCAATCAGCCCTCAGCCACTAGTGGTGTGGTGCATGGAGCACACGCTACCAGCCACCCAGCCAAACCAAGTTTTTTTCCCTCCCCATTCCGAAGGCTGCGCTTATATAGGGGATCACTTGTAGGTGTTAGTGAGCTATAATGCTGTTCTTCTTGGGGAACATGAGTGATGACGGAACAAGCATCTCCAGTCAAGGAGAGTATGAGGTAATGGAACTTTCTCATAGTCGCTATAGATGGAACATTGTGTACCAATGATAGGAACGTGTCCCGAAACTTGGGCCAGCTAGTTAGTGTGCCGTCGAATTTTGGTAAGGGTATTTTGGGAAGCTCAAGACCTGCCAGAGGCAGAGGTTCAGAGAACGTTGCATTTATTGATGGGTGTTGTTGGGATGAGGCAGGAGGCGTTTCGTACTTCTTGCATACGACCTCATAGTTAGTATGCGTCTCCAAATAATACCTACGAGCGTTACTATGCATGAGCTTTTCTCTCTTATCAGGGAAAGCTGTTGTGCTAGGTGCGCCAGGATCTGTAGGAGCTTTGTCATGTAAGTCAGCTAACTCGTCCCAAAGGACCTCGAAACGGCTGTAATACTTTTCCAGAGTCTTGAAAGCGCCCTTAAACTCGGAGTAAAATTCGCTTGCTGTTACTGCCTTCCTACCCAGCTCACAAATGGAGTACACCTCATCAGAGGAAGCCAGCAGTTTGCGAGTAAGTTGCTTGACCTTCCGGTCAAATTCTCCCTTGTTCATGTTGCCGAGTTAGAAAATAATTGATTTAAAGAACAGATGACAAAGTAACGATTAGACTGAACCTACGTCAGGGCAAAATTAAATAATAAACTTCTTGATCACTAAATCAACTCAATAAATTCCAGAGCCCCTTCCAATTCCTGCAAGGTCGTCAAAATAAAATCTTCAACTTGATTAAACTCGACTCAAAGTAAATTAGTAAAGTCTACCTTTCAACACAATTGAAACCACGTTCTGCTACCAAATGTTTTTGCCTCGTCGAACTGTTTCGACTAAACAGTGCCGGATCGAGTGGTTGAAAAGATAGAAGGTGAAAGTTGAACTGAACTGAAATGTAAACTATAAGGTATAATAAAACGAAAAAAACTGATAATAAAACTGCTTAACAGCCACTAAAAACTTATTGATGAGCTGGGAAATTAAAAGTCTCTTGATTGAAGAGGTAGTACTCGCGTCGCGGAAGGTCGCACGGCAGGGGGGGGGGGTGGCTAATTATTCGGGGAAATTAGTCCAACCGCACTAAGTCGAGTAAAATCGTCGCGCGTTTTGGTTTATTATTCATTCTGAATAATAACCCTATGTTTTCAGTCACGAAAAATTTTTTACAACCCCCCCTCAAAATTTGATACTTTACGTTTCAAGACATGGAGATTCCAAATTTGCAATGTCCGTCCGCCGTCCGGGCTGTTTTGTGCCTTTAACGTGGTCTAAAAAATTCGTTCTTTCGCCCAAAGATCCGATTTGGTATCTAGTTGTGCCCGCCATCTCGGCAATCCGATCGGACGAAGCCCGTGGTTGTAATGGGCAAAAAACGGTTTAAAAAATTAACGAAACGCAGTACAACGCGGGAGCTACAAGCGTTTCGTCGTTTGAATTCCTCCCGCCCCGCCCGTCTCATTAAAAAACTCAAGGCGAGCGAGCAGCGCGCCTCCCGCTCGCTTCCCTCCCAACGACTCCGCCTCCCGCTCCCCACTCAACTCGCCTTTCGCTTCGAGCGCCCCCGTTCCAATTTCCCCGACGTTTTGGTTTTAATACGATTCAATTTTTTTAGATTCTTTCGTTTCATTCTCATTTTGTTTTTTTTTCATAGATTTTTGGTTAAATTTTGATATTAGTGTTTAGCGTGCATGTTTTCATGTTAAAATTCAGTTTTTTCTAGATACTTTCGTGTTTTTTTTGTTTATTTTAATATTACGATTCAGTTCTTTTCGACCTTTTTTTGGGTTTAATTATGATATTTTTCGATGCTGAATCGAACAGGATGGATCTCGGAGCATTAATGCTAGGTCAAGCTGATTATCCGAATAATAAACCGTTGTGTAATAATTTGCAGGGTTTTTTGGTTATTCGACACAGATCACACTCGGAGAGATCGGGGAAACGGACAGGCGATAGCACAGGTGGACGAGAGAGATCAAGGAGAAGACGAGAGGGGGGAAAAAAAGATCTGCCGGTGAGTAGGTCGGAGCTGCGGCTTATCTTCGCCTAATCTTATGGTCGGCGGAATCGCATGACCCTGGACGCAAAGTTAGAGAGCGGATTGTTAACACTAGTTAGTGGCCTATTACTGTAAATTGACTCAGGAAACATTTCATTACAGTTACAATACATCACACAAGTGACTTCATCAACACTTTATGACCCTTACTAAAGTAGTATTGGACAAAAATCAAGATGAGTGGCCCTAGATCGTCATAGTAACATTAATTAATTAGAGGTTTCAATTGTAATAAATGGTATAACTAATGGCAATGTTATGTTTACGACTTAGTTAGTGAAATCCACAACACAAAAAAAGGAAAATTCAAATTACTAAAAGAAGGAAAATTCAAATAACTTTCCATGTAAGATAGATATGAGTACTCACCAGACAAGTGCTGCATGGCTCCACTTCTTTACTGAATTCTTTGCAAGTTGAGAAATAACTTTTCAGTTTGTTCCATATTTCTTCAGACACTAGACGCCTACTCGACGATTGCACTGAGAGAGTTCCTGTTGAAAAAAGTTAATCTTAATGAAAACGCTGCAAATTATTACACACTGGTGTATTATTCTGTTGAACATCATGACGTACTCTGACACCTCCGAGACCCATCCCACTCGATTCAGCATTGACAAATTCAAGTAAATGATACAAAACATGATGTTACTACAATGGAACGACGGAAACTACATATTCCAGGCGCACGTGGGAGCTTTTGCATGATGTCACGAGTCGAGCTGACAGGTGGTTGGATTGAGACGATGAAACGATTACTTTTAAGTGTATTGTGGTATTTAGTAGACTTTGGCTTACTATAATTACTGTAATTTATCTGTTTTGGTCTACACACAGTCTTACGCCTCTGAGACTCATTCCATTCAATCAAGCATCTAAAAAAACCTTGAAAACGATATCAAACACGACATATAAAACTGCCAAAATTTGGTTTGCCCATAACAACCACGGATCGTCTGAACAGAATGCCGAGTAGTCCAACATGATACCAAATGGAATTTTTGTGTGAAAAAACGGATTTTTATTCCACGTTAAAACGGCCAAGACAGCGACAACGGACAGTTCAATTTGGAATCTCGATACTTAAACTATAAAATGGGAACTTAAACTAACTAACTACTAATTAACTTACTCTCGGAACTGAAAGTATAAAATGGGGGGGGGGGGGGCTGTAGAAAAATTTTCCTGACTAAAAACATAGGGTTATTATTCAGAATGAATAATGAACCAAAACGTGAATTTATGGATACATCTTCAGTTAACTGATTCTTTTCGACCAAGATCATAGTTTTGTCACGATGTCCCCTTCGAAGCGCTAGTGGAATTTCGTATAGATGCCAATACAAAAACTAGTAGTCAGCCAATCTTTCTTATATTGGTGGAATGATCAATGTACCAGGTCCAAGGCAATAATTAGCCCACTTCATTTAAACAGTGATGCAACCCGCAAGGTCTGTTTCCTGTGTACAAGTAGCCGCTATTGAGCCCTCTCATCAGATCGTAATCACTTGGAGTCAGAATCAGAATGAGGATTGCTACTGCTACATGTAACCTTTTCCTCCTGCTTCCATAGCCATCTCCGAATTTTGTCTTCCTAGGGCAGTTCCATTCCTTTATCACTGCAGGTTCCAATTGAGCCTGTAAAAAGTCATCATGTCCTCTTGATTACAAGACTTCAGGAAGGATGTGAGTCTTCATGAGGGAGATCCTCTTAGTATCTTTGGAGAGTTGAAAGGCTGCACAGGTAGAGGAGAAGAGAGGTGGTTCGACGTCTGGGAAGGGCATAGGCCATGGAGCATAGGGCCTGCGACTGGCAGCAGTAGTTCAACCTCTATGCAGAGTGGGGACAAGTTGAGAGACGTCTACTGCTCGTATGTAAACAAGTGTGAGTGAACTACCAGTGTCAATAAGGCAGTTCCTCATAGTTCACTAACTCTTCCCCATAGTGTGAAAGTAGGTTCGAGACCATGGAGTAAATTGTAGTCTATTGTGAGTCAAGATGTGGACTGCAAGGGTCAATATCCAGGTAAGGAGCTAAAGTTCGGTGGACTATGTTCCGATAATTGCATTCTGATGGCCCCCTCTTTCTGCAGTTGGAGCAGTGTTTTTGGTGAGATGGTTTTTGTTGAGTTCCATCTCGGGCCTGCGAAGACTGACCCTTGGAAGTGCCTGGTTGAGACAAGGACTGCAGAGGCGAGTAATTCGGATTGGTTTGCCTCGTTGAAAAATTCAAATGGATTGCTGAGGTGAGTTTGGAGTATATTGCCTCAGCTTCCCCTTATTCAGTTTGGGCTGACGTAGTTTAGGGGCTGTAAGTTACCACCCCCAGAATTGTGTTCAGTCACATATTCAAATATGCTGAGGGCAAACTGGGCCAATTGGATTGCCTGAGAAATGGTCTTAGGGTGTGTAATTCTGTACTGACGACATCGTTCATGTCTGGTCTTTAGATGAATCCAGATTAGATTGATGTCTTAATTCTCTCTCTGTACTGAGTTACTGTTTCCTTCGCACCCATCTGAGCCTACTGTAGAGCTTGGGCATAGCCTTGTCTTGTAGCCCTCAGATCAATGAGCTAGGGCATATTGCAACTCGTTGAGGGGAGTATTAGTTTCGGTGGAGAAAGATGGCAGGAGGTGGCTCCTTGGGCGAGTTTTGCTTTGGTCTCTTCTGCATGTTCCTGCTCCCTGAAAAAGAGTTCTCGTTCCGACTCCCCTTTTTGCATTCTTTGAGAGTTTCATGTTAGAAAGAAGATATTTGGTCGCAAGTTTCGTTTATTTTCTTCCATTTCTTTATTTTGGCATGCTGTAAGTAGGGTAAAAAGACGTTTTAATTGTCTTTTTATTTTCTCAACTATTGTTCTGTTGGAACTTGTATTGGAAGAAGAAGTATGTTCTTTTTTTATATTTTAATACATATATATTTCTGTCATTATTGTGTCAGACATTATTCAATCGATATCAATGTCGGTTCACTGTGGATACTAACATTATTGATTCGTTTCCTAGTAGGCAGTGTATCAATCTCCAAGTTACAGTTCTAGCTTTCTAGTCAGTATTATAAAAAAGTTGATCGAGTTCACGTGTTATAATTATTATTCACATTATTAGTCCACAACTAATTGGCGACGAGGTAAAACCTTTTTTTGTTTTCCACCGACGAAATCAATTGCTGTTCTACTCGTACGGGAGTCCCAAGCAAACCTGTTATTTGCATCACAACCATTTACGGTAATTATCAGTTATCTTCTCTGTTCACTAATCAACTATCATGGACGTAACTCAATTCAAAGCCTTTTTGGAACACCAGAACATTCTTATGACAAAATTATTCTAGTCACTCCAATCAACGAGAACTTGCCTTCGACAACCAGCTCATTATCAAACTCAAATACAAATACACCTTTTGTACCGAATTTCGAAACATTTGACTCCTCCAAGGAAACATTCAAAACATACAAGCAACGATTCGAAAATTATCTCGAGATGAAATCAATATCTGGGCTTATTGTTAAACTCGGTAGGACCCAAATACTTCGACATGATTGCTGCATTGGGCTCTCCCAAGACTCCGACACAGCATACTTACCTGGAACTGATGGCTCTGCTCAAAGCCAATCCATCCCCTCCAAGAAACAAACTCGTTGCTCAACACAAATTCCTGTCAATTTACCAGCGGGACAATCAAACGATTGCAGAATTTGTGACCTCTCTTCGTTCTTAAATAGGAGATTGCAACTTTATATCCCCCTATGAGTGTAAGGCTTCGATCGCTAACAGATTTCTCCGGGCCCAATTCGTTAGGGGTCTCAATACCACTGCAATTCGAGAAAACGCCATCCAATCGAAAAAACCGTTTTCACCGAAATAGTGACGGGCGCCATTGCGTTGGAAACTTCCAAAATCGACTTGCAAGTACTGGCTCCTAAACGAATCACACCCACTGATATCAAAAAAATAACATCACGGACTAATAACACTAATCAAAGCAAAAAGAAACAGCCAGGTTCACATCATCAATCGCAATCAAGACAAAGGCCCAAAATTGATTATTCTGCTCTAGGCCTTGACGGAGTTTGTTTTTGAGATGTGGAAAAGGTAACCATATAGCAAGACTGCTGGACTGACAAATTAAAATTCAAATGTTGTGCTTGCAACCGCACTGGTCATGTGGCCAAGGTTTGCGTGACAACATTACTCAACCAGACATCAAATTCTCGCTCCACCCACCAGATTCAAGAACAAACTCAAGCTGCAACTTCTGACTTAAACCACGGATATGGAGTTAGTCACGTTGTGGGCATCAACCATAATTTTGACTCATGTCAAAATTGTGACCGCTATTTTTTCATGGTTAATATCAATGGACAACCAGTAAAATTTGAAGTAGATTCTGGATCAGCCTACACATTCCTACCACGTGATATCTTTCATGAACTCAACCTTAACGCACCACTGCAACCTACGTCAATAAGATTCAGGTCTTCAGGTTTTTGTTCCTGATGGCACAATCAACGTTCTTGCTCGTTACAATGAGACAGAAATCAATGACGAAATTTTCATAGTTCCTAACAACTTTTCAGTCATCTTGGGACGGACCTGGATCAGGAAACTTCACATCAACCTACAAAATATTGACACCAGATCTCCTCTAACTGTATCATCGAACATCAACATTATTCAAAACCCTTGCAGTATTGACAGCTTCATCGAACGCTACCCAAGTGTATTTGAGGAAAAGGTAGGATGTGTTCCGAGATTCGAAATCAAATTCAAGCTTCGAGACAATGCACAATTAACAATGAACAATGACCGAAGCTCGATTCACTAGAGAATGCAGGTATCACTACAAAAGTCGAAACAAGCAACTGGAGTTCACCATTAGCGGCCATCCAAACCCAGACGGGAAAGTACGCTTATGAGTTGACTACAAAATTGGAGTCAATGAACGCCTGATCGACGCTCACTACCCTGTTCGCAAAACTGAGCATATTTGCCAAATCTCGGTTCTTCTGCCGGCTAGACTTGCACAATGCGTACCTTCACTTCAATTGTGACGACAAATCAAGCAAAATTCAAAACATCACCATTCATCACTCATCAGGGAACATACAAGGTAAATCGTTTATTTTTTGGCATCAAGACTGCCCCTGCTGAATTTAACCGAGCCATCGATCAAATTCTTCTAAATGTACCAAATTTTGAGTACTACTATGATGATATAGGAGTACATGGTGCACCCAAGGAACAATGCGAAGCAAATCTGGCTGCTTGCCTCAATCAACTACAGAAATTCGACTTACATCTCAATCGAAGCAAATGCACGTTTTTTGCTGAAAATATTGCATTCTTGGGACATCTGGTGCGCTTCGACAGTATTGAAAAATCTCCGAAGAAGATTGCAGCTGTTGTCAACATGCCCAACCCAACATCGCTCGAATCCCTAAGAAGATTCCTTGGCATAGTGACATAATATGCTTGCTTGAAACCCTCATTCAATTGGACAGCAAAACAAGAATCAGCTTTCATTAAACTCAAGCAAGAAATCACAAGTGGCAGGGTGCTTGTGCCTTTTGACCCTCATCAAACAGTTCAACTGGTTTGTGACGCCAGTCCCTATGGTATGCATCTAGATCACTTACATCAGCCGAGCAAGGGTACTCTCAACTAGACCGAGAAGCAGTGGCCATCATATTCTCAGTGGAACATTTTTATCAATATCTTTTTGCCAGACCCTTCACTCTAATCACTGACAATCAACCTCTTGTTCGAATCTTCCACCAGAATGCCAAAATCCCCAAAATGAAGTCAGTACGCTTACAGAGATACGAGGCATTCCTCTCAAGATTTAATTATTCAGACGCTTTCAAAAAGGGTATCGAACACTCAAATGTGGATTGCTCGTCCAGAGCACCCTACCTTAACGTACCAGGCTTTGAAAGAAGCTACCCAGAAAGACGACGAACTATCAACTTCAGCCTGACACTACGTTTACTGGAAGTCAATCGACATAGACATGGAACATTTAATACGAGAATGCTCGGATTGTGCTAAGATTCAAAATATCCCACCAAAGGAGATGGATGAGCCCAGAGGGCAACTGGCAATGTGTCCATGTAGATTATGCTGGTCCTTATCAAAATCATCACTTCCTCATAATGGTGGATGCCAAGTCCAAATGGGCTGAAGTCCTACCTTGCTCATTGGCACCAACATCTACTGCAACTATTGATCTCATGCAGGAAGTCTTTTCCCGAAACGGATTCCCTGATGTCCTCATTAGTGACAATGCTACCATCTTCACCAGTGACCAATTCAAAAGCTTCTGTTTGGCCTCTGGTATTGCCCATGGCCATCCATCGACTAATGGCCTAGCTGAACAAAATGCCCAGACCTTGAAGCATCGTCTTGCTGCAATGGAGTCTGAGTCTCTTCCTATGAAAAAGAAAATCCTCAAAATTCTATTCCGGTATAGAGCAACGCCACTAGTTGACGGGAAAACACCCAGTGAATATTTTCTGCATCTACAAATTCGAATTACACTGGACGCTCTCAACCATCTAGATCTAGATCACACACCTTTGAAGAATAATATACTTCTCCTACTATCCCCATACATCAAGATTTGATGAATTTCTCTTCTGAGCTGAGTCATAGGGAAGAACTGCTGAAACCAGTGTCCAATACTACAATTTATTCTACCTAAAATAAAAACTTACATTGTAGTATCTTTGTTCTAACCGGCCCATCCTCAAGTTATTAGTTAGAAGATTATCTGCACTGGAAGCTAACATTCGTCAACTTCCTGGATGAAATGAACGCTACAGAGAATCTGATAGCATATAAGATCATGTTAAAAGTGCGTACTAACATTCTGACTTCTTTCATTTACAAATTAATCAAAGATATGCCAGATTTTCCGACAACTCTCGCAGCGCTTGACGGGATTTACATTAAGCCCAAAAACGAGATTTATGCTTGACACTGTGTGGCAACTTGGAAACAAAACCCTGGCGAGTCTGTTGATCAGTATTTGCAGGATTTACAAGTCCATGGACAGGAATGCTCGTTCGAGAACTTTAATGCTGCACAATATAGAAATGAGTATATCTGTGATGCATTCATAGCAGGACTGACATCTAGTAAGATCTGACAACGCCTTCTTGGGAACTTGACGTTCGCACTCAATCAAGCTACCAACCAAGCTTTACAGACGGCCCAGCTTAATTCCTTTTGTTACTCTCAACCCAGTGGTATCAACACAAAATGCGACACCATATTCACATCACTCAAAACACTACACAAACGAAAACAACCAACTGACGGATTTACACACTGTTCGATCCTGATCTCCGTCTTGCGAGCGCATCCGAGGCGACAAATGCGATAAGGTTTTCCCGCTCCTTTCCCTTCCTTCTTCTCCTCTCAAGACCCCCGCCCTTCAACAATTTTTCGGCAGTTCTGCCGATGCGACGCGAGCGATAGTGCCTCCTCCTTTTTTGAACCTTCTTTCTATCTTCGTTGGGCGCTAACTTTTCTCCTCCAGGCAGTGCATTTTCGCGTCCTGGAACACTACATCGAAAACGACGACTTCTCCTCAGCGAATACGACACCCCGTCGACGGGAAAGTGATTTTTCCGCTCATAAAAGGTCAGTTCCTTTTATTTTCCACCTATATCACATTTTTCATTGGTTGCGCCCTCGCGACGGATTTTGGTTTCGGGCTTGCCCACCCCTCACAATTACAGTCCACACTCATTCTTTCGCTCTCACCCACCATATTTTGGTCACTCCGGGCCTCGATAGGAAACCATACACGTGCTGGTCAGTTGGGATCCATCTAGGCGTTTTCAACTTCATTGGGTCGGATCGGGTGAAGATCAGTAGCCTAAGTTTGCTTGTTTGTTCTTGTAAAAAGGGAACAACTCCTCCAATTAGACTTCCCCTTCTTTCGCGTACGCGCCTCCGCCTCTCTCAAGATCCCCTCCTTATCGTCTCGGCTGTAACAGGTGTTTCTTTCCTCGTCGTTATCGGTGTTCTCGACGTTTCGCGCCAATAACAAAATGGGGCAAAAGGAATTTGCGAAATTCACGGAAAAAAAGAAACGCCTCCTCTCCAGACTTCACGTCACCTTTGGAATGATTGCAACCCTCCCTAAACATCAAGATTTATTTCTGGCTAGAGTTGAAAAACTGGATGACATTTTTGTTGAATTTAACACTGTGATGGATAATTTAGCCGCTTTACAATTAGAGGACGCCACACTGGTGACGGACTGCATCAGTGAAACTTCTGCATTTGAAGACCTTTATTTTCCCGTTGTTGCCGCGTCTAAACGTTGCATAGCTCCACTTACGGTCAAACTTCCTGATCTCAACTCTTCGTCTTCTGCAGCTCATGCAACTCCACCTAAAGCAAAACTTCCCGAAATCCAGTTAACCAAATTTGACGGGCAGGTTCAAAATTTTGCTTCCTTCATTTCACTATTTGACACCCTGATTCATGAATCATGTCTGACAGATATCGAGAAATTTACGTATCTTCTCGCCAATGTAGAAGGTCCGGCTCTTCAACTAGTAAGGACTGTCGCGTTTCGTCCCGAAAATTATCTGATTGCGTATCAATCATTGGTCAAACGATACACCAATAAACGAGTCATTGCGAATTTCTACCTGAATAAAATCTTAACATTCTCTCCTCCAAAATCAGACTCGCCAGCTAATATTCAGTCAACTGTAGATTTCGTGGTAACCGCTGTCGCCAGTTTGAAATCACTCGATATTCCAGATCTTTGCGATTTTGTGTTTTTGCACTTGGGACTACGTCTTTTAGACACCCGAACCAAGAAGGCTTTCGAAGCAAAATTTTCTGAAAACAGAGTTCCCTACGTTTAACAACTTTCAAGAATTCATGAACAGCCAGAGTTGCATTTTCGATCTTGTTAATACCCCAACCTCAAGTAGCACATCATTTTCTCCCCCTAACTAAGAACGTAAACGAGTGCTGTTGGCCTCTAATTTTGTGACAGATGCCATAACCTCCTCATTAAAGCCGGTATCACAACCTTCCATGTGTTTGTGTTGCTCCAAACCCAACCATAAACTCTCAAAATGTGACCTGTTTTTGTCCAAGACCATCCCAGAACGTAAATGTGTCATCCAGCAGAATCGACTATGTTTCGCATGCTTCGGTAGGCACTCTGTGGCCAAGTGTCAATCGACGAATTCTTGTAAGATTTGTAAGAGTAAATCTCATAATTATTTACTACATCCAGAGCTAGGCTCTGACCAGCAGCCAGTTCCCATTCCCTCCTCGTTGGAAGCAACCTGTTCCACACAATCTATTCCCGTTCCCAACACAATTGCTCTTACAAATGTTTGTCCAACACCCTCATCCACATCTGCTGTTGCTCTGTTAGGAACTGCACAGGCAACAATTTTCGATATTATAGGACAGCCACATTCTTGCCGTATTATTTTTGATTCCGGCAGCCAAGCAAATTTCATCACCTCCTCCCTGGCAGAAAAACTCCGTCTACCTAAACAGAACTGTTCATTCCAGATTTCCGGCGTGGGGCAATCTGCGGTCCATCACAAGGTTCATGGACTGGTCTCTTGTAAATTGACCCCTCGATTTTCTTCTAATTCCGCCATATTTCTCGATGCAGCTGTTATTCCCAAAATAACATCAGATCTTCCTACCACTCGTTTATCGGATCAGCTTCGGGCTCAATTCAGCTTTCTCACTTTGGCGGATCCTGACTTTGTCAACCCAGGTCGGGTCGACCTGCTGTTAGGTGTCCAAGCAGTTTTAGATGCGACACTGGATTCTCCGGGACCTATCAAAGGTAACCCGTCTGCCATTCCCACTATATTCGGTTATGTATTAATGGGAACGGTGCCATCTCAATCGGCCTCCTCCGAGCTCAGCACTTCTCTGCTAGCCTACTCACAACTTAGCTCTTCCTTGGTCAACTTGGAGCAAACAATGCGCGCCTTTTGGGAACTTGAGGAGATTTCAGTTCCCATTCTTCCTTCTGATGACGACCTGCAGTGCGAACAACATTTTCAACGGACCATCTCTCGAGACCCTACAGGTCGCTATGTCGCTCGTCTTCCGTTCATCGCTGGCGTACCTCCACACCTTGGTTCCACTCGTGAACGTGCTCTCAATCGGCTTTTGTGTCTCGAAAAACGTTTCGAAAAAAATCCCAAATTTCGGGATTTGTATTGTGCGTGTCTCCAAGACTATGTTCAACAAGGTCACATGATCCAAGCCACCTCTTCTCTTCATTATTTCATGACGCACTCAGCAGTTATGAAAGGTCCTCCTGAAAATCCAAAATTACGGGTTGTCTTTAATCCTTCGGAGAGGGACTCCGCTGGTGCTAGTCTTAATGGTGCTCTCCTCGTGGGTCCAACACTGCAAGGAGACATTTCGTCAATCATTTCTAAATTTCGAACGCACCGAGTAGCTCTCACTTGTGACATCAGGCAGATGTATCGGGCCATTCGTTTGCACTCGCAAGATCAACCTTTCTTGCGTTTTCTATGGCGTTTTTCCCCTTCAGACCAAATCACGGAATGGCAGCTCACTACGGTCACCTTCGGCGTCACTTCAAGCCCCTTCATCGCACAAAGAACTATAGCTCAATTAGTCAATGACGAAGGTCATAGATTCCCCCTCGCCGCCACCGCTCTGCAGTCTGAAACATATGTCGACGACATTATTTCCGGTGCCAGTTCCGATGCAGAGGCTCTTTTGTTAAAGGACCAACTTTCGAAACTCCTCCTGTCAGGCGGATTTGAGCTTGGGAAATGGGCTAGTTCTTCTCCAAGTCTCCTCTCGGATGTTTCCTCGACTAATGGTATTCACTTCTCAGATGACCGCTCAGTGCAAAAGGACCACAAAGTGTTAGGGATCTGCTGGGACCCGAAAGACGACGTTTTCCTTTGTAAAATCGACCCCATTCCGGCAAACGTTACTAAACGTGGTATCCTCTCAAAGGTCGTCCGTATGTTCGACCCAAACGGATTCTTCAGCCCCGTGATTTTTGCTCTCAAAGCACTGTTGCAACAAATTTGGATGTCTCAAATCGATTGGGATGACTCTCTACCACCCAGTTTGTCTTCCACCTGGATCCAATTGGAAGAGGAGCTCCCTCTGTTGGAGAAAGTACGAATCCCTCGCTGTTTTCTCCCTCAACCTTTCCAGGACCTTCATCTTGTTGGATTCGCCGATGCCAGTGAGCTTGGCATGGCTGCGGCTCTATACCTCCGGGTTGAAACTTCGACAGCTGTTCACGTCAACTTAGTAAAAGCCAAGTCACGAGTAGCTCCTCTCAAGTCATGCACAATCCCTCGATTGGAATTGGGAGCCGCTCTCCTGTTGGCCAAATTGATCCATTCCTGCACCTCTCTCAGCAGCCACTTGACAATATCTCACACAACTTGTTTCTCAGATGCATCCACTGTCTTAGCGTGGCTTCGAACACCCCCCTACCGCCTCAAACCCTTTGTTGCGAACCGGGTCGTCCAGATCCAAGACTTGTGCCCTTCAGTCAACTGGCGTCATGTCCCCGGGGTTCACAATCCAGCTGACGCGGGGAGCAGAGGTTTGTCTCCATCTAAACTCATTGAGTACGAAGATTGGTGGAGAGGCCCGCCGTTTTTGTACCAACCTGTCTCAATGTGGCCCAACGAGCAACGTATTTCGGTTCACCCCGTACCCGAGTGCCGAGAGCTTACAGTCCTAAACTTTCTGTCTCAACCCTTCTACTCTCCTCTCATGGACTTGGTGGAGAAATCTTCCTCTTTACTCAGACTGCAACGTGTCGTCGCCTACGTATTGAGATTCATACACAATACTCGTCTGAATGGTCACACATCATCTGCGCAGCTACGGAAAATCGGACCCATCTCTGCCTCAGAATATCGCGATGCCCTGTTGGCTGCAATTCGCTGCACGCAAGCGCATCATTATAGGAACGATATCCGTATTATTGAAAAACACAAGGAGTGTCCTCAACGTCTCGCTTCTCTTTCACCATTTCTTTCATCCGACGGTTTGCTCAAGGTGGGGGGTCGTCTGGCTTGGGCTCCTGTTCCAGAAAAGGCCAAACGTCCGTTGCTGATACCCCAAAACAGTCAACTAGCTCGGCTGTTGGTTGATCACTACCATCGTTGCACTGCGCACGGTGGACCTCGTTTACTTCAATCCCTTCTACATCGAGAATATTGGATTCCCTCCCTTCGAAGCCTAATCCGACATCGAATCTTCCGCTGCATACGATGTGCTCGCCAAGCCGCCAACGTTGTCAACCCCTTGATGGCAGACCTCCAAAAATCGCGTCTTTCCCCTGGACGCTGCTTTTCTCACACAGGGTTAGATTTCGGAGGACCCTTTTCTCTTCGGTTGAGTGCCAGGCGAAACTCCAAAATTGAAAAGAGTTACTTCGCTCTGTTTGTTTGTATGTCTTCTCGCGCCGTTCACTTGGAGATAGTCTCTTCATTGTCAACAGAAGCATGCTTAGCCTCTCTTGACCGCTTCATCGCTCGCCGAGGGCTACCTTCCCATATTTACTCGGATAACGGCAGCAACTTCCGTGGTGCATCGCGAGAAATCACCGCAATTCATCGTTTTCTCCGCGAAATTGGCTCGGACCTGGAATCTCACCTAGCACAACGTGAGATACGCTGGATCTTTAACCCGCCCTATGCTCCAAATTTTGGGGGAGCTTGGGAATCAATGGTGAAATGTACCAAACACCATCTGAAACGAATCGTTGGCGATCGTTGTCTTCTGTATGAAGAATTCGCGACGATTTTGGCCCGCATTGAGGCCATTCTGAACTCCCGTCCCCTGTGTGCCATCGCTAGTTCTCCCGACGATCCTGCCGACTGCCTTACTCCTGGCCATTTTTTAGTGGGAGGCCCACTCTTAGCCCGGCCAGAAGCAGATCTCCTCGAAGAGAACCCTAACCGATTGAGGAGATGGCAGTTGGTCACGCAACTCACACAATCGTTTTGGCAAAGATGGAAACGCGAATATCTTCATTCCCTTCAACTTCGATGCAAATGGAACAAGAAATCTCCAGCTCTAAATGAAGGAGCTGTCGTCCTTCTGAAAGCACCGAACACTTATCCGACTCAGTGGCCTTTGGGACGTGTGATCCAGTTGCTGCCTGGCGCTGGCGGTGTAGTGCGCGTAGTTCGAGTCAGAACTTCTTCAGGGATAGTCACCCGGCCTGTCAATAAGCTGGTGGTTCTCCCAACTGACTAGCACGAAGTGACCACATAGCACATAGTTTTTCATTTATTTTTATTTTCCCCAGTTTTTTTTTATTTTCACTTTGCAGCAAGGGCGCCTGACTCTATATTACCTTTATTTTCTTTAAAGATTCCCCAAATAGTTCATTTTCATATTTTTTGGTTGGGATGCCCCTTTTCTACCCAGTGACTCCTACTTTATTTCCTCAATGTTCATTTTCAAAATTTGTTATTTTGGGTGGGGGGTATGTTCGATCCTGATCTCCGTCTTGCGAGCGCATCCGAGGCGACAAATGCGATAAGGTTTTCCCGCTCCTTTCCCTTCCTTCTTCTCCTCTCAAGACCCCCGCCCTTCAACAATTTTTCGGCAGTTCTGCCGATGCGACGCGAGCGATAGTGCCTCCTCCTTTTTTGAACCTTTTTTCTATCTTCGTTGGGCGCTAACTTTTCTCCTCCAGGCAGTGCATTTTCGCGTCCTGGAACACTACATCGAAAACGACGACTTCTCCTCAGCGAATACGACACCCCGTCGACGGGAAAGTGATTTTTCCGCTCATAAAAGGTCAGTTCCTTTTATTTTCCACCTATATCACATTTTTCATTGGTTGCGCCCCTCGCGACGGATTTTGGTTTCGGGCTTGCCCACCCCTCACAATTACAGTCCACACTCATTCTTTCGCTCTCACCCACCACACACCACCCTATACAAAAAAGACGTAGATTCCACAATTAACAGATCATTCAAGACGTTCCATTCCCCTCTAAGGGTTTTTCCCCCAGAGGTACATGACCTCCTGGACTAATCGCGAGGACGCTACATGCTAGACTACTGAACATGAGTGAGAGAGGGAAGGAGCAGCGACCTGTTCTCTGGAACAGCTAATACATAACAGTCTCCCCCACTTGAACTGAAGACATCAGGAAAAACTGTGGACAAAATCTCTCAGATAAATAGGGCCCCGATGCTGTCTGGAAGATCTCCGAACTTCAGGAGTTGCTGGTTGGCTAGAATGGCCATCTGAAGTTCTCTGTTGGCCAGAACCCTCAACCGACGGACCTCCAACACGCAATGGCACAGCAGGAGAGGACGGCACAGATGGAGGCGAAGTTTGGCCTAGGTCTGGTATTCCTCCATTCAGCTGAGTTTGTGACGGTGCAAAAACTACGTGCTTTTTTGGCACTAATGTGGCTAACAGCTGGTTGATATGGCGCTTCAGGCTGCGCCCTGTGTCCAACTCCACGATGTAGTAACCCCGAGCAAGTCTTCTGGAAATCGTGCCAAACCTCCAAACATCCTGATTTCCCAGGTGAACCCTTGCCTGAACTCTCTCCCCCACTTGAAGACAGCGGACCCTGGATGGCCCAGAGCTGGATGGAAGCATTGCCCTGTTGTTTGGTAGAAGAGCGTCCAACCAGGTTCTAATCCTCCTCTTAAGGTAAAGCTCGGCAGGTGACTGACCACAAGCCAAAGGCGTGGCTCGATACCATAGCAAAATGTTTTGAAGCTTGACGGATAGAGGTGTCGGGTCATCTGCTGCAGCCTTTAGTCGCCTCTTCAGAGTCTGAATTGTTTGCTCAGCGAGTCCATTCGTCGCAGGGTGATTCGGAGCGCTGAACTTTTGGAAAATTCCCGCTCCTTACAATGGCTCTGGAACTCCTGACTTTTAAAAATCGCAGCGTTGTCCGATACAAGGACGACCGGGTAGCCATGTACGGAGAAGACGCTTTCCAGGAGGGAGATGGTAGACACTGACGATGGGGCATCACGAAGCATTCTGACCTCCGCCCATTTGGACTTTGCGTCGACGCACATGAGGAAATAACAACCCTCCAATGGCCCCGCATAGTCAATATGCAGCGTCTCCCAGTTTTCACAGGGTTGATCCCAGGGATGCAAAACGACTTTCCGAGGGCTGCTACGAACTAATGCACAGGGCTCACAGCTTTTCACCAGTTGCTCAATATCTTTGTCCAGCCCCTCCCAATACACGTATTTCCTCGCAAGCTGCTTCATTTTAGTGACGCCTGAGTGTGCTGCGTGAAGCTCTTGCAAAACTGAGGCTTGGAGAGCTTTTGGAATCACCGCTCGATCCATCCGGAAAATCATATTATTGGAAACTGTGTACAGGCTGTCCTTGCGACTCTTCCTCAGATCTTGCATCCGTGCTTGCAACTCAGGATCCTTTAACAGTTTCTTCAGTTATATTTTCAACAGTAATGGCTGTACTGGAGATCTGCAGCAGGGTCTCGGCTTGCAGGGCGTTAACCTCTTCATCCATTGCTATTTGCTGTGAACGGGATGATGAGACAGGGGCACGTGAGAGGCAGTCCACGTTTCCATTGTCCTTGCCTCGCTTACACCGGACTATATAGTTGAGACCACTTAGAAAAGACACATATCTCTGCAATCTCGCTGAAGTCATCTGCAGCGGGGCTCTATCTGGATTAAAAATGCGAGAGAGTGGCTCATTATCAGTCACCAGGACGAACTGTTTCCCAAAAACATAATTATAGAAATGGATTGCTGCGTAAACTAGAGCCAACGCCTCTCTATCAAGCTGGCTGTAATTAGCCTCAGCCTGAGTCAGAGCTCGTGAAGCGTAGGCTATGGGCCTTTCTTGACCATCAATATCATGGCTCAGGATAGCGGCAATTCCTGTTGGGCTGGCGTCTGTGGTGAGAATCACTGTTTTGGATGGGTCAAATGGAATAAGCACCCTATCTCCACACAGTTCTGCTTTGAGATTTAAGAACGATGCTTCAGTGGCAGCAGACCAATTGAACTTTTCACCCACTCTTAACAGACGACGCAGCGCATAGGACTTGGAAGAGAACTCTGGTACAAATTTGGCATAGTATGTGACTAAGCCCAAAAAACGCCTAAGCTCATCCACATTTCTGGGTCGAGGCATCTGAGAAATTGCCTGAACCTTGGTGGGACACTTCTGGATTTGATTGAACGAGACAACATGACCAAGATAACTTATGTTCTCTTTAAATAATGAGCATTTTGACCTGTTCAGGTGAAATTCACTGTCTTTCAGGCGCTCCAAACACATGACCAGATTCCCTGTGAACTCTTCAAGGGTCGTGCCGTGACAAATTATGTCGTCGAAGTACGCTTCTACTTTGGGGAGGCCACTCAGCAACTGCGACAAAATACGGTTGAACTCCGAGGGCGCCGTCTTAATCCCGAAACTGAGGGGATTCATTCGGAATGTGCCTGTGATACTGTCTGAATCCTTGATCCTTCCTCATCCACCTTCAGATGAAGGTGGAGACCTTGTGGAGATCCAATTTGCAGAAGAACTTTGACCCTCTGAGGCTATGCAAGACTTCATCTATACACTATTATATATTATATTATATATATATATACTATTGGATGGTTCGCTGCGACTAATCTTGGATTAACGCCACCCTTGTAATCCACGCAGAGCCTCACTCCACCGTCAGGTTTCGCTATCACCACAAGTGGTGAGCCCCAGTCGCTGGATGCCACAGGACTGATCACACCCTGAGACTCAAGGGAAGCCAGCTCCTTTTCGACACGTTCCCGCAGAGCAAAAGGAACATCACGTTCACGGATGTATGCTGGCTTAACACCTTCATGGAGCTGCAGCTTAACTTCCACGTTGGGCACACACCCAATCCTCTCTTCGAAAATAGATGCATATTTCTGGAAGATATCTTCCAGCGAGGCAACAGAGTTCACGGTGCAAGGACTGGAGGAGCTGAGCTGGCGATCATCTATTTCATTGAGACTAATATCAAGACCTCGTATCCACATCCGTCCAAGCAAAGCGTCATGCCCTGCTGGAACTATAAACAGATCAGCATCCATTGATTTGTTTCCATAAGTGACTGAGAGAGAAACTTTTCCCTTAGGTTTAATCACACGGTCTGAGTACGAACAGAATGAGACTGGAGTAGGTTGCAGAGGCACTGAGAGACCAAGCTTGTTGAATTCCGTCTCCGAGAGTAAAGAAAATCGAGCGCCAGAATCGACTTCGAATGACTGCGGCTTGCCGTTGAGTTTTACGGTTACAACGTACTTATCTGAGCTCGGGCCTACTTCATACAAATCCTCAGTGTTTACAATCTTACCGATACCATCCTGTCCTATGTATGCGTTTTTACAAGTACAAGTTATTTTATACACCCCACTTTGGTCGAGTGGGTCTGTCTTTTCAGTCTTTGCAGTTAGTTTGGTTCTAAGTGTGTTGTCCGTACGTAATGCAATTTGTATACCTTCCTTTCGGAGGATATTAGTTATTCCGTATATTTTTGGTCCTGTGTACGTGAATGTGCAGCGTCTTGTTAAAGTCTGTGTATTTTCTGTTTTTGAGTCGTTTGTTTTGGAGTCATATTGTTTTAATAATTAGTTTATTATTTTTTTGGAGTAACCGTTATTTTCTGCGATAGTATTTATAGTATCAAGTTCTTTTTTGTAATTTTGTGCGGGTAGTGGGATAGTTTTTAGTCTCCGTATCATGTGTCTAAATACACTTAGTTTATGTTGTTGTGGGTGGTTTGATGTAAAGTGTATGGTCGTGTCGGTGGCAGTGGGTTTTCTGAAAATGTCGTATTGTAGTTCGTTGTCCAACCGTGTGATTTTCAGGTCCAAGTAATTAAGGGTTTTATTTTGTTCTTTGTCCATGTCATATTGGATGTTATGGTGGATATTGTTTAAGTCCTTTAGTATGTCGTCAGTGTTATCGCGGCCTAGTATGCAGATGATATCATCTACATATCTGGCGTAGTGTTCAATATCGTGTTTTGTCATTAAGGTCTGGATGTGAGTTTCTTCGTAATGTTGTAGAAATATTTCAGTTAATATGGACGAAGTAGGGTTTCCCATACCTAATCCATCTTTTGGCTTGTATATGCTGTTGTTGAATTGGAAGTAGTTTTGTCCGAGTGTCAGTTTGGTGAGGTTGGTAACGTTTTTAGTGGTGGTCGTGTCTATTTGTCTTAGTTTGGTTTGTAGTATATCAATGGTTTCTTTTATTGGTATGGAGGGATATAAGTTTTTTTATATCAAATGATACCAATCTAGTGTTTGGAGTTATAGTTACGTCTTTTAATCTAGTGGTGAGTTCTTCTGTGTTGCGTATCGTATATCTGTTTGGTAATGTAATGGTACTTGTTAGCATTGTGGTCAAATATTTTGAGAGTTTATATGCTGGTGCAGATGTGAAGTTTATGACCGGTCTGATGGGTGTATCAATTTTATGAATTTTTGGTTGGCCTTTAAGTAGTGGTGGTTTTGGGTTCGTGTTTATGTATTGATAATGTTGTTCTTTTGGTATGTTAGTATGGACCAAAAATATACGGAATAACTAATATCCTCCGAAAGGAAGGTATACAAGTTGCATTACGTACGGACAACACAATTAGAACCAAACTAACTGCCTAACTAACTAACTAGACTGAAAAGACAGACCCACTCGACCAAAGTGGGGTGTAATAACTTGTACTTGTAAAAACGCATATATATGACAGACAGGACGAAAAATACGGACCAGATACTCAGAACACATTAAATCTCTTAGTAGGAACAAAGACGATTCAAACTTTGCCAACCACCTCAAATCCTGGTTCTGGGTTCTCTTCCCAGGAGCACGTCCATGCTACCAGGCGCGACCACAGGCTGTGGTCAGTGGAACGACCACAGCACTGCCCTAGGGCTTGCTGTGGCCAGCCGCGAATAAGGTCGGCGTGCTGACCTTATCAGTCAGCACGCGGACTGAATAAGCAGCCGCGAACAAGGACAAAACCCAATCCACGGTGGAACAGCGTACGCCAAGGATGCGTGGCCAAGGGGGAGCTTGGTCTCTAGTATGCGGACTCTGGGCACCGAGCGACCCCCAGTTTTAAGTAGCCTTCCTGAGGCATGCGGGGCTCTGTCTCAGGCGACCGTTTGCTTCCCTAGCTGCTCGTGGGACCTATATGGATACCAAAAAAAATAACAAAGAAAACCAAGAGGAAGAAATCGCCTCAAGGATTGAAGAGGATCTGCTGCTGCGTTCCACGCCAGACCTCGACGATCAGATGGTCGTTGATGAAAATACAACGACATCTGGAGAGGCCATTGCCTCACCGCAACCAGGAGCATTGTCTCCAGCAAATATGGAGGGTCTCCTTGTGGACCCTATAGCCCTACCCTTGGTAGAGGGCCCCCCCTCGCTATTGGCCCGGGAGCCGGGGGGCCAGGCGGCCGAAGGCTGCGTGGCCTCCAGGGCACCAGCGGTGGATCACCGCACAGGGACTGGCGAAGGTGGGAAGGAAGAGGGTGTAGGAGAGACCTCTGGGGCACGACCTGACGGTGCTAAGATGGGAGGTGCAAGGAAGAAGCGGTACCACCACTTCATTAGGCGAGGGCTTGCACCGGAAGAGGCCTTGAAGGCCTCCGCCATGACCATCAGAGAGAATAGGAAGCGACCCAGACCCTCGACTGGATCAACTCCACAGAGCCAAAAGGGCGGGGATCAGAAGAGGAGGGTAGCGCCTCAAGATGGATCTCCTAAACAACCCAAGCAGAGGGCCACCCACCCGCAGAACAGACTGAGCTACAGGGATGTAGCGGAGGGGGTGAGGATTGGTGTGGTACACCAAAACTACCCAGGCACTCTGCTTACGGATGCGCAGCTGGATAGTCTGGAACAGTGTATCATGGACAGTGTCCTGTCAGCTGTGGGAGACGATGTCTGGCCAGCATTTCAGGCTGCGGTACGCAGGTCTGGCTGGCTCCTGATACACTGTCAGGACAGGGGCACTGCTAAATGGCTAAGGGCCATTGCCGCAGGCGCCGGGTTGCTCGGGGACATCCCTCTCAGAATTGTTGAGGGGGATGAAATCCCGGGGCACCAGGTGGCGGTGGGGCACTTCCCCAATGCGAGAGAGGTCGACAGTGACCTCATAGTCCGGATGATACATAACCAGAACAGGGGTTTGAATACCCAGTTCTGGCATGTCATCCGAAGGGAGGAGGAAAAGGACACGACAGTCCTGGCCTTCTCAGTAGATGAGGCGTCAGCCGCCGCCATAAGGGGGTGGGCGGCTGTTAGCCTCAGGCTGTCCCAGATGAGGGATGGCAGGAGAGAGACAGAGGAGGGGATGAGTGCAGACTGGGAGGAAGGGTCAACAGCAGTGGGGAGGTCGCTCTTCTTACAACAGGCTGTCAAGGCCTGGTAAGAAGGGTGGCCGGAGGGGTCGATGACCCCGCCCATGCTCCGCCTCCTCCAGGTCAACCTGCATCGGTCCCAGGCAGCCACGGCCGTTCTCAGCAGGAACTTTGATAGGAGGAGGTGTGATGTAGCCCTCGTCCAGGAACCCTGGGCCTGGGATAAGAAGATCCATGGCCTGCCAACACAGTCAGGTAAGGTAGTGTACGATAAAAGTAATGATTGATGCCGTGCGGCAATTGTGATTAATCGAAATGTAAATTACACTGTCATGTCTAACTTTATCTCTAGAGATGTTGCAGCTATAATGGTAAGGGAGAACTCGCCAGAGGGAGCGGTCAAGACAGTGTTGGCATCTGCCTATTTCCCCCATGATGCGAACTCCCCACCGGAAGAGGTTCGAAGATTGGTAAGTTATTGCAAAAATCACCAACTTCAACTCATAATTGGCTGTGACGCAAACACTCATAACGTTGTCTGGGGGAGCACGAACACTAATTTAAGAGGAGAGTGCCTCCTGGACTATCTTGCAGGGCAAGAACTGGAGATTCTTAATAGGGGAAGCGCCCCCACTTTCGTAACAAGGATAAGGGAAGAGGTACTTGACCTCACCCTCTCCAGTCGTTTCATAGCCAGCAGAATACAAGGCTGGCAGGTGCTGGACGAGCCATCACTATCAGATCATAGGATCATCTCGTTCGGCCTGGGTTTTGGCACGCAGGTACTTGAAACCTATCGCATACCCAAGAATACAGACTGGCCACTTTACCAAACCCTACTCCACACAGAGTTGGGAGGTATGGACAGGGAGATCCACACGGTGGAAGAACTGGACACTATGGCCAGTCTTATGCAAGGGGCGATCATTCGCTCCTACAAAGACAACTGCCCTTCCCGTGCCCGCAGGACCAATGGTGAGGCCCGCTGGTGGAGCGAGGAGCTGGGGAAGCTAAGGTCTTCAACGAGAAGGCTCTTCAACAGGTCCAAAAGAACAGGGGATTGGGAGGCCTACCGACAATCCCTTACAAGTTATAGCAAGGCCATCAGAAGAGCAAAGAGGAAGTCCTGGAGGGACTTCTGCAGCAAGTGTAGCAGGTGTCTCTAAAGCCTCCTGGAGGCTTCAGAGAGCTCTCTTCATGGACAAACCTCAGGAACTAGGCCTCATAAGAAGGACGGACGGAACTTTCACGGAAGATGCCAGGGGGACCCTGGAGGTGTTGGTTAATACCCACTTTCCAGGGTGTACCCTTGTTGAGGAAGGGGCTTTTGCCCCACCCCAGGAGCCAGGCTGGGGAATGTCCGCACCTGCGTAGGCTCCTAGGGTATGCGAACCGCATCTTCTCCCCTGAAAGGGTTAAATGGGCAATAAATACCTTCAAACCCTACAAGTCCCCTGGGGGGGACGGGGTCTTCCCGGCCTTGCTTCAGCAGGGCCTGGGGACCTTTCTACCCCTCCTGGTAAGAACTTTCAGAGCCAGCTTCCTGCTGGCCCATGTGCCCTACTCATGGAGAAGGACCCGGCTTGTGTTTCTGCCTAAGGCAGGCAGTGACTCCTCGACTGCAAAATCACAGAGACCCATAAGCCTCTCCTCTTTTCTCCTGAAGGCAATGGAAAAGATCATTCAAGGACACACTTAAGACCGTACGCCTCTCGAAGGCACAGCACGGCTACCTGAGGGGCAGGTTGGCTGAGACTGCGCTCATGGAGCTGGTCTCACTGATCAATGAGGCTCTTCAGACGAGAGAGGTGGCATTGTGCTGCTTCATGGACGTGGGGGGTGCTTTCGATAACACCTCCTTCAGCTCCATAGAGGCAAGAGCAGCGCAAAGGGGTATAGAACCCCAGGTCGTGAAATGGACTATGTCCATGCTAAGGTGTAGGGAAATCACGGCCAGTTTAGGGGAAGACAGCGTCACAGTGGTTCCCACAAGAGGCTGCCCTCAAGGGGGGGTACTTTCTCCCTTCCTGTGGCTACTGGTGGCTGACGAGCTGCTGGAAACACTGCAGCTTGAAGGCTATGAAGTGGTCGCATACGCGGATGACCTTGCAGTTCTGGTAAGAGGCAAATTTGCCTCCACGGTGTCTGAAAGGATGCAAGGAGCTATAGATATCATCCAAGGATGGTGTGATAAGGAGGGATTGCACATAAACCCAACCAAGTCCACCATGGTTTTATTCACCAAGCGAAAAAACCTAAATATAGTATCACCCACCATGCAAGGAGCAAGGCTCCATATAAGTACAGAGGTGAAATACCTCGGGGTGATACTGGATAAGCAGCTCACTTGGAATTCACATGTGAGATATGCGCTGCACAAGGCAACTGCATCCCTGTGGGCATGCAGGAGGCTGTGCAGCAAATCATGGGGCATAACTCCAAAAATGATGGAGTGGCTCTATAAGGGGATAATAAGACCCCGCGTCACCTACGCCTCCACGGTGTGGTGGAAGGTAACATGCCGGCTAGCAGCTCAAGTGAAACTCCAAAAACTGCAGCGACACGCATGCCTAGCTATTGCAGGGCCAATGAATACGTGCCCTACTGCTGCAATGGAAGTCCTTTTAGACATCTCACCTCTCCATATACATATTCAGAGGACTGCTTACCTGGGAGCAGTAAGGCTTTTGCAGACAGGGAACATCTCCACCAGGGTTAAGGTAAGCCTCCAAAGAACAACTAGACAGTTCAAACTGGAAGAGGCTGTGGTCCTTGCTACCGACGTTATGTCAGAGCGAAAGAACTTTCGGCTGCCATTCAGGGTAAGTATCCATTCGCGGGAACGATGGGAGCAGGAGACGTTCCGGACCAAGGTGGGCGCCCTACGGTGGTATACCGATGGTTCAGTCATGGGAGGCAGAGCTGGACTGGGCATTGTTGGGCCCAACTACAGTCTGGCTAAGCCGCTGAGAGAGTATGCCACGATATTCCAAGCTGAAATCCTAGCTATAAAGATCTGCGCGGAAGAGATCCTGTCTAAGGGACTCAAGGGCAAGCAGATCTACATATTCTCGGACAGCCAGGCCGCATTAAAGGCCATCGCGGCCTATAGTTTTAGGTCCAGGCTGGCATGGGAATGCCTTCATGCTCTCAAGCAGCTTTGCGCCCACAATAGGCTTTCCCTCATCTGGGTGCCGGCTCACAAGGGGCATGAGGGCAATGAAAAGGCTGACCACCTTGCAAAGAAGGGCACAGAAGCCCTACCCATTGGGCCTGAACCTCACGTAGGTATGACCAAAAGTCACCTGAACCGTTTGGTGGCTCAATGGGAGACACAGGAAAATAGCGCCCATTGGCATCGCCAGCCACGACTTAGACAATCAAAATGGCTTGTTACGCCTTCTGGTCAAAGGGCAAAGGCGATGCTGACACTCTCTAGGAGGAACTTGAGGGTCTTGATTAGCTTCCTCACCGGACACTGCCCACTCAGGTATCACCTCAACAAGATGGGCATCTCAGAGGCGGTGGAATGCAGACTCTGTGGTGAGGAGGACGAGACGGCGGAGCACATCCTATGTGAGTGCCCTGCCTTAGCAGCGAAACGCTTTGGATACTTTGCCCAGGGGATTATTGAGCCCCACATCATAGCAGAAGCTGCGGTGAAGGACATACTCGGCTTCATAAAGGGGGCGGGTATGTACGACGCCTTTTACTAAGGAAGGGCTAGAGTCACAATAGGCCCACACGTGGCCGCAGTGACAAAGGGACTTGTCCCGATGCCCTCAGGAGAGAAAAAAAAAACCACCTCAAAACAACTGGACATATACCTACCAAAATACAGGACTGCACCATCTTACTACACAAACAATACAAAGGACGAAAACTGAACATATTAGAAAACATGGAAATTTATAAACAAAAAAACTTCAATGGACCACAAATAACCACCATAAATGAACAAATCAACACAAAATGCGACACCATATTCACACCACTCAAAACACTACACAAACGGAAACAGACCACACTACACAAAAAAGACACAAATTCCACAATTGACAGACCATCCAACACGTTCCATTTATCTCTAGGGGGTTTCCCCCTGAGGTACATGACCTCCTCTCCCCGCCCCTTCCCCGACGCTCCATCACCCCTTTCACCTTTCTCTTTGTATATAAAGACCACGACCAACTGACTGACTTAACGGCGAGACGATGATGTCTTTACATCGAAAGCGCTTGCCCACAGTAACTCACCAGCCAGAGGAGACGGACTCACCTAACAGGTACGTTAACTTTAGTAATTTGCCTACTGGCGGACATAACCCTATTGCCTATTGGGATAGGCGTCCCTCTTAATTTTTAATATAGCTGTAGCTGCCATCCTATCTGTGTCACTATTCACCAATTTATTGCCTGATTCCCGACCCATTGCTATTAAATCTCGCCATTATTCCAACGAAGATGCAGAATTCATTAAATTGTAAGTTCAGGAACTTATTGATGAAGACGTCATTGAAGAGAGCACATCCTTGTTGTCAAGAGTGAAGTTAGGAAGAAGAGGGTGTGTATTGACTACTCCCAAACCATCAACAGTACACTCAGTTACGTGCCTATCCCATTCCGAAAATTGAGATTATTGGACAAGTCGCACAAAATAAGTAATTCAGCACTATAGACTTGAAATCAGTTTACCATCCATTTTGGAAAGTGACTTGTTGTTCACAGCCTTCGAGGCTGTTGATTAGGTGTAACCAACAGTGTGCCTGCCTTTCAAGAATTTATTCACAAAATCATAAGCAAAGAGAAGTTAAGAGAAACCTACGCTTACCTGGATGATGTCACAATCTGTGGTAAGACAAAGGACGATCATGATGTGAACCTTAAAGCTTTCCGTGCAACCGCAACAAAGTATAATCTTACTCTAAATGAAGAAAAATCCAAATTTTCTCAAACATACATTAATTTACACGGTTACAACATTGCAAATAACACCGTCACACAAGACGAAGATCGCTTATGACCATTCATGAGATTTTGACCCCTAGCAATATGCAATATTTCGGAAAAGATTCGCCCGCTTGTATTAACCAAGTCGTTCCCATTGTCAGAAAACTTACTAACCATCATAGAAAGCAGCATTGACAACAATAGACGACAAACTACCTTTCTCCGTCAAAACAGATGCATCGGACTTTGCTACTGTGGCAACACTGTCACAAGAAAGTCGATCCATCGCTTTTCTGTCAAGGACTATCATAATCAGAACAGCGATAGCCAGCAGTAGAAAAGGAGGCAGCAGCAACAGTCTAATCACTTCGCATGTGCTGACAGGGCACATCAAATGCCAGGATTCGCTTGAGACTTTGCTGCGGTCAGTTGTAACCGAGCCAGTTCCCTCATCGCCGGGTCACCCGCGCTTGCGTTCGCTCCCACCCAGTTCCCGTCTTGTGGTGGTGAAAAATCTCTGAATGTAATTTACGAATAAAACTCGTTGTTCGAATTGTATTTGGCTTCTATCGTACTACTTCCCGACTCACCTAGTATGATACCGCTTACTATATTAATCCCCCCCGTAACATTGGCGCTCAACTAGTGGTCGAACATCCCCTACATTAGTTCGAGATGCCAGCCACGCAGAAAAACTTGAAGGTTCTTCTAATGCGATGGGAATTTTCTATACCCCACCTTCAACTTTTCTGCCCTACTGTTGTGACCTACTCTCTCACCTGTTCGAACATTGTCCATTCTTGACTAACAGTTGAACACAGCTTTTACTTAGACGATCTCATTGACCACTGTGATGATTTTCAATTGCCCTCAATAAGCTACAGAAGGCACTTCAAAGTCTTCAAAATGTACACCTCTAGGCCAACTTGAAAAAAGAGCTTCTTTTTTTCCAAGAAGGAGACTAAATATTTGGAGCATACGAGTATTATATCAGCAGAAGGTGTTTGAACAGACCATGATAAAACGAAAGCTGTTCAAAAATGGCTTGTTCCAAGAAGCAAAAAAGAACTACAAGTAACGAGGAGACAGTTTCAACGAACTGAAGACAGCTCAAACTACAGCTCCAGTCTTTGCCTATCCAAATGGGTCAAAAGATTCTGTCCTTGGCTGTGGCGCTAGCGGCTACACTGTAGGCGCTGTCCTCTCTCAGAATCATGGAGTCACGCTTTAACGAGATCGGAAAGAAATTATTGTGCCACATGCTGTAATAAAGGCCATCTGCCACTTCCACCAACATCTTTATGGGAGGCGATTCCATCCATGTGCATTCTGCATTGACATGGCTAATGGCATTTAAAAAACCAGAGGGGCAACTTGCAAGATGGCTAGAGATTCTCCAATCATACGATTTTATCATCAGCCTCAGACGAGGACAGAAGCATAAAAACGCTGATGGATAGTCTAGGAGGCCTTGCCATGATGATTGTGGGTACTGCATTCGAAGGGAGAGGAATAATATACATGAAGGTATGAAGAAAGGCTCGGGAAAATTACAACGAGTGGTGCCTCAGGCAATGGTAAAAGATGTCATCAAGAATAACCATAATGCACCCACCGCTGGTCATTTTGGTTTCTGGAAGACACTAGGAAGGATACGCCAGAAATACTCATTGTTGAAGTCGGAAGCTAAACATTTCTTGCACCCGGCCCTCTTAACAAGGCCCCTTATGTTAAAGGCCTGAGTGGTCGATTCCAAGCGACAATGCCAACATGGACAGACAACTTTCTTCAAGCTCATCAAACCCCACCATAATAACAACACCCACCTCAACAAGTTCAAAGCACGAGGCACCCAACTCTAACAGATGGTTGGCCTTCCATTTGAGAGGATGGGAGTTGACATCTTGGAACCATTCCTTCTCACCAAGTGTGGTAACTAATATGCCGACGCCAAAGCAGCAGACTATTTTTTCAAGTGGCCTGAAGATATTTGTGTACCTGACCAGGAGACAACTACTATAGCCTCAGCATTGGTAGAGGCCATCTGCCTTTTCTCCTACTCAGCTGATATATGACCGGGATTTACATTAGCAGGAAGAAATGATCTGACCACCAACAGACGAAGCTGACAAGCCAACATAACTCGCCTTTGACCTACGAAGAAGCCTGGAGCAAGTACAGGAGTTCACTCGAAAAGAAGCATTCGATTGTAGGGCCCGATCACCCACCTATAAGGAAGGTGACTGGGTTTGAGTATATGACCCAAAAAGGAAGAAAGGGATCTGCCCAAAGCTCAAGCCTACCTGGACAGGTCCGTAGGTAATTGAAAAGCGCATCAATGACGTAATGTTTGATATGAAGCTTGGTCACACAAACGTGTTAACCATCTAGCAGCTGCGAACATCGGGCCAATTAAAGAAGAGGGGGATACTGTGGAACAATGATGTACCCAGTTGGTATTGTATAAGTTATCACAGGTGTTGTTCGTATGGCTCGTTAAAAAGTAGAGAAAATTGTTCTTGATTAAAGAACAACCATCTTCTTGTTAACAGCTTTACATTACTTTACAATACATTCACATCGTGGATCAGCCTTCATTTCAACCGAACTCAAAGCTTTTCTAATATTGCAAGGAGTTGCTGCTAGCAGCCGAACGACTTCCTACAACCCCAGAGGTAATGGCCAGATGGAATGGTACAATGCCGCAATCTGGAAAAGCACAGAGACACACAACAGTGGGAACAGGTTCTACCTCAAGCTCTTCACTCAATTAGATCATTCCTGCCACAACCACTAACAGAACTCCCTTTGAGAGTGTACCGGGACGAATCGAACTCTACAATTCAACGGAGACTCTCTGGGGCATTTATGCTGACCGGGCACCTCAAATGCCCCAATACGCTGGAAACTTCGCTGTCTTCAATTGTAACTGGGCGGTTCTCTCGTCGAGGCGTCACCCTGTCACCCATGCCCGCGTTTGCTCCCACCCAGTTTTCTGTTTGTGGTGGTTAAACTTCTCTGAAAGTAATTCGCGAATAATATTCCTTGTTCCAATTACTATTCAGACGGCATCGTACTTACTCCCTGAATCTTTTAGTGCAATATTGCGAATTACTGTAACAAGAGAACGTTCTCTCATTTGTGTAGATCAGCAAACAAGCAGTCCCTCCCAACATGGCTATTGACACCTGAGCAAATGCTGATGAAATGTCTACCCCTTCCTGGTTCTATGGAGGGGGGGGGGGTATAATCACATATTTCCAATTACATCTTATAATCGTGTTTCTTAGCTACGAGTTGTAAACTTAGTTTCCAAATTTACTCTTCCCATTATACGTAGGATTTTAAAAGGAATAAAACCTAATATTCTATGGCTTTCATATAACATTATGTCTGCCACAAGGAGTACAAATTTATCTATAATTAAATGAAAAGGAAATCATACTTCAGTGCCAATACCATGTTGTTGGGTGCTGATGTTATGAGCCAGTAACAATTGTAAGTGTTTGGTTGAGATTGGTTTGTTGCATTTTGAATAAAAGAGATAGATGGAATACTAACGCTTTCCATAATCTTTATGAAGGCTGGATAGAGAGCTAAAGGATTTTAAGAAGAATAAGTCAATAGACTGCCCAGGGAGGGCAGCCGCCAGTCCTGCCTCAACTGGGGACAACCTGAGGGGCAAAGTCACAGGGATCACTTACTCTGCACCAAAGCTCCTCAGAGACAGTGACTCTCCCAACAAACTTAGGAAGTGAGACGAAGACGTCTTGCTCAAACCAAACGACCATGACTACACTGTTGAAGAGCCACATGACCCTGGCATCGATTTTCTCCCCCCAGAGAAACAATAGGAGCACAAAATAGCTACTATTTAGATTTCAGCTTGATGTCCTCTACAGAACTGAGCTAAAACGTTGCTGGTATAAATAAATAATAAACTAAAGCTTACCATGAGGACAAACTATTTCTTGATTGAATTCTTGGTCCAAAGTACCTTCCTCTCCTTCTTCATCTGCTTTAACTTCATAACCTGTATCTTCACTGTCCATGCGAACTCCATCAAGTTTTCGCTTTGTACCTTTAGGAGAATCATGGCTTAATGACGTTGGATTCCGGCTGTTCAAGTGGCCATTAAACCTAAAAAATTAGCGATTTTTAAAATGCGAATCCGAATTATTTTCAAAAAGACTTGTCAACTCAGCATGAAGTAAATCGAAATCGCCATTTCGACTATACAAAATACAGCTGCTTGAGTGACAAATGTTGCAATAACCTAATCTTGATTTTATTGAGAAATAGTTCAAGTGCTTACATGAGTCTCGACGAATCACTAGTACTGCCTTCACCCGACTCATGTTCCTTGAAATATCCTTTGGTTTCTAAACCTGACAAAACGTCCCCATTCACTTCTTTAATATGTTCAGTCAAGTCTGCTTCCTCTTTTGTGATGCTGTAACCTGAGTGTTCTTTGGTCACCCAAGTGCCCAGATCACCATTCACTTGAGCTTCATTGTCGGATTCATCATCATTGTTGCCATTAGTAGCTCCTGGCTGATCTTCTTTAGTCAAATATATCTTAGCTGCCTTTTTTCTCCAGATTTTTAGGGAATTTTTTCCAACCCAAAATGCAGGAACACAGCTACAATTTAAAAAAATCTGAGCAACAAATTTAGTTACTTTAATGATGTAATACATTTCAACAATAAATGGAAAGCAGTTAAGGTAGTCTGCTTAATCATATAGTTATCGCCAGGCCACAATAACGACTCCGTTTGTCTTCTAGAACACAATAACGCCTTCGAAAACGTTTCTAAGGCGGAAGTCATAACGTGAAGTTTCTACAACACAATAACGTCTCCGCCACGAAAAAATACTAACTATTCAATTCACTTAGGTTCCTTTAGTTTCCTCCAACTTAGAACCGCAAATCTCCGTCGGAAATAAATGGAAGGAAAATAATGATGCGTGATAACTTACTCCGATCAACTTTTGTCTTCAACCTCACGGAGTGGCAATCACCACACTTTCCTAACACTCTGTTAGGAGCCTAAAGTACCGAAATTTGAATGTCTGTATTAAAAAATCGTACGATTAATTCCGACCAACTTTCGCCTTCATCCTCAGAGAGTGGCAATCACCACACTTTCCTAACATCCTTTTAGGAGCCTAAAGTACCGAAATTTGAATGTCTGTATTAAAAAATCGTACGATTAATTCCTTTACTCTGATCAACTTTCGCCTTCATCCTCAGAGAGTGGCAATCACCACACTTTCCTAACATCCTGTTAGGAACCTAAAGTACACAAATCTAAATTTCTGTTTTAAAAAATCGTACGTTTAATTCCTTTACTCTGATCAACTTCCATCTTTGTCCTTAGAGAGGGAATCTACACACTCCTAATATACAATAATGCGATAAGTGCTATCAAGTACTCAACTTAAAATATCTACTACAAGACGTACGTTTAATTCCTGACGGTCGTCCTCCACTGTAGTCTCCAAAGAGGGAGAGAGAGCAGAGAGTGGGGGGGAGCCATTAAAGTAATTGATGGACTTGAAATTTGGACATGGATATGAAACCTTTCGAAAACCATGCTAGTTGACCGATGCTGACCGGGCAAAATTTCGAAAAACTGAAAAAAGTCGCACCTAGATTTTCTCTCCCTGATTTCAAATTGGTCACATATTCATGTCTGCAACCATTCACGACTTCTAGGCCAATGGTGAAAATCAAGTAGCCAATTTTGAAAGGTTTCAACTTCTGATGAACTGAAGAAAGGCCTACTTAGGTATTTTATCCCTGATTTAAACTTCATATTGTTTCATATCAATGGTCGCATCCTTCCATGACGTCTGGGCAAACTAGATGGCCGCTTTTGAAAGTGTACCAGTTTTGGTGGCATATTCATGTCTTTCACCATCCATGACTTCTTCGCCAACGGTCAAAATCTAGAGGTATAGGTGGCCAGTTTTGAACGAGCAATTTGTTTCATATGTATGTCTGGGAACAAATGTATGCTTTCTGGGCAGATTAAATGTCCAATTTTGGATGGGGCCAAATTTAAAAGAACCGAAAAATGTCCAACCAATATATTCTTCCCCTGATGACAAATCAGTTTCATATTCATGACTGCGACCATTCAGGACCTCTGGACGAATGGCCAAACTTACGATTCTATTGCGAGACCTGGTAACCAGCTATCTGGCAAACATTACTTGGCTGCCTATAAACGCAGGTAGCTCCCAAGCAACTGCGCCCAGAGCAACAGCCCCTTTCTGGGAGGAGCTGAGCAAGGCGATTGCCCAGCAGAGCACTAAGGTACTGCCCTGTCCTCCGTAATGGGAAGGCCCCCACGTGCATATGAAAGCGTACACAAAACGTCATGCAGGTTGTCCTGACCAAGGTTGACTTGATTTTGACCGTTTGCCAAGAAGTCGTGAATGCAGGCAAATACGATATGATACAAATTTGAAATCGGCAGAAGAATATGTGAGAGGGACGCTTTTCTGTTTTTCAGAATTTGGACTTTCAAAAATGATAACTTAACAAAAAGTTTGAACGTTTGCCAAGATGTCATGGGAGTTCGCAGACATGAATATGAAACTTATTTGAAATCAGGGTTTCCAAATTTGGCCTCGTTCAAAATTGGCCACTGGATTTTGACCATTGACCAAGAAGTCGCGGATTGTCCCAGACATACACATGAAACAAATTGAAAATCAGGGGAAGAACATCCAGGTGGAGTTTTTTCTATTTTACGAAACTTGGCCACGCTCATTATTGGCCACCAAAAAAACTTTCACCGTTTGCCAAGAAGTCGTGAATGGTCCGAAACAAAAATATGAAACAAATTGGAAATCATGGAAAGAATATCAAGGACGGACTTTTTTCAATTTTCCATAATTTACCGAGTTTGAATTGGCCACCTAGTTCGCCCATACGTCATGGCAGGTCGCAGTGATTGATATAACATATATTTGAAATCAGCGGAAGGATATCTGGTAGGGACGTTTTTCAGTTTTTCAAAATTTGGCTCCTTCTAAAATTGGCACTCTAACAATAAGTTTGAACGTTTGCCAAGAAGTCATGGGTGTTCGCGGACACGAATATGAAAGATATTTGAAGTCAGGGAGAGAAAATCTAGGTGGGAAATTTTGCCTAGTTCAAATTCGGGCAACTAGCATGGTATTTCAAGTAGGTCTTATATCCATGTCTGTGACCATCCACGACATCAGGGCCAATGAAAAAATTGTTGATAGCCTATTTTGAATGCGTCCAAATTACATGTAATACCATTGAGTACTGACGAAGATTGAATTTTTAGTAACTTTATAGAGCAACGTTAATGCGTATCTTTATAGAGACAAAGTTGGAGGATGACTGTGAGGAATTAAACTTACGACTTGTATTTAGGTGTTTCGCGTTGTGTGCTTAATAGTACCTAATAGATAATTGTATCTCAAGAAAGTGCGGTATTTGAGAAACACTTCGTGACTCTTCTGATGACGCGTTCTTCCACTGTGACATCGTTGCCGCCTATCGTCTACCTCCTTCTCAGTCGACCGTAGAGGTTCGTTCGTATAATTTTGCCTGTCACCGGTTTTTTACACTGCGCTTTGGAGTTTTTCGCTTTCGATTTACCGGCTATTCTCTTTCTAATTTTCTCTGGTCGGGAAACTGATGTTCCATTCGGTCATCAGCATCCGATATAATACACCAACGACCTATTGCTATTTTATCTCGTAACTGAGGTGATATTTCCGATTTTCTGAATATTTTTTGATTATTTGTGTTTCTCACATGTCATTAAAACAGTACGCCAGCTAGCCAACGAATTATTACAACACCCGCTCCTACTGGAGACACATGTGGAGATTGCCTCTCACTGACGACAAAGGCGGAGGCCAGGAATTAAACGTTCAATTTTTAAAACTAGATAGTAGTGGTGTAATTTAGGCTCCTACTAGGTCATAACGTTACGAAAGTGTGATAAGTGCCCCTCTCTGGGGAAAAAGGTGGATGACGACAGGAGGCAAGGAACTAATCATACGATTTTTCCAAACAGACATTTGAGTACTCTTGGTCCTGTTAGGTGAGTCCGTTTCCTCTGGCTGGTGAGTTACTGTGGCAAGCGCTCTCAAGTAAAGACATCATCGTCTGGCCGTTAAGTCAGTACTGGAGTCAGTCAGTTGGTCGTGGTCTTTTTTATACGAAGAGAAAGGTGAAAGGGATGATTGAGCGTCGGGGAAGGGACGGGGAGAGGAGGTCATGTACCTCAGGGGGAAAACCCCTTAGAGGTGAGTGGAACGTCTTGAATGATCTGTTAATTGTGGAATCTACGTCTTTTTTGTACAGGGTGGTCTGTAAATCCGTCAGTTGGTTGTTTTCGTTTGTGTAGTGTTTAAAGTGGTGTGAATATGGTGTCGCATTTTGTGTTGATTTGTTCATTTATGATTTGTTCATTTATGATGAAGTTTTTTTTACTTTCCTTGGCTCTACAAAGTAGAAAGGAAAGTTATGTAATCGGCTGAAAAAAAAATTTTGAGTTCTCTTCAGATCTTTACGTTCCAGACCCTCCTGAGTCCGAAAAACACTATTTGGGAAAATGGTCTGTGTGTCCGTGTGTGTGTATGTGTGTCTGTGAACGATTTTTAGAGAAAACCACCGTACCAAAACAGCTCAAACTTGATATCTCGCCAACAGGTTATCATGGGACGCCAAAATAAGGGTATGCACAAAATCCACCGAAATATAACTATAGTTATCATAGTGATCAAAACACCAAATATTTTTTTCAAACAAAGTGAATTGTTGTAGAGCTAAGGAAAGTTGTGTGTTGCAACGCACCAGATATTTTATCTTGAATTCTTTGGCTGCATTTAATAGTTTGCGATTTTGGAAGGTCAAAGAGTTGTTGACAAAGATTTTTGAGTTTTCCCCCTCTATTCGACCAATTGAGCGTAGGGATAAATCTTTTTTCTTCCAGGCTGCAGAGAAGAAATTCCTTTTGTCTGTTTTTCGAACAAATTCTACGACTATCACTCCGGGAAAGCTACTCTCTGGGTTTGAGCGTGTACGAAATTTTTGGCTTGCGCAACTGATCTCAAGACAGTGGGGAGGTGTTCATTAGGTTGTTGGGGGATCCCACTAATTTCGACAAAATTTTCTCTCTGGGACTGTTCCATCTCGTCAATCTTCATTTGCATTTCATCAAGTCGACGGTTTATTATTAAGTAATTGTCCCCAAAATCTGCGATCTTTGTTTGTAAACAGTCCACCGCTGATGCGAGGCGGGTTATTTCCGAATAGTTTTCACGTATTTCGTCAGAGTATTTGCTCATATCACGCTGTAAACTTGTTAGATCTTCTTTGAAGGCTTTCAGTTCACTGTTGAAAGTCGTTATTATTTCAGCTTTGATTGCTTTCATTTGAGTAATAATATCACTACTGTCAGATTGTAATGTTTTCGGGGCTTGCAAAGTTGTTTTAGGAGGAGTGGATGGAGTAATATTGTGCAGTTGCCCAGTACTGTTTTCTTCGTTGCATGGTGGGCACAGCCACTCGCTATTATTCGATCTGATCGATTGAAAGCCTTCGTTAGATATGCCTGCGCACTTATGATGGAAAGGAGAAGCGCATGAGTTACATTGTAGTTTGTAGGCATGATGAGCAAAGCCTTTGGAACACGACTTATATTTATTCGGCATTGTAAAGAGTATGAGAGAACGCAAATGAAACTGCGTCGGCTCAGAGAACCTTTGCACTGTTTTTAGGAACGCGAGAGTTTTTAAAGTGACCTTTGCCGAAAAAAAGGCAGCTTACCTCTCCGCTGCCACGTTTACATTTCAACAAAAGTTAGAAGATCAACAACTAAAAACACACAGAACACTGTTAAAGTGAATCGTAGTGAAACAGTTCTTGCTGCACAATACAAAGCACTACCTACTAACCAAAAAGAACTGAAATTTGAAATCGGCAGCGTTCCGGAAACTATCGAAACCTTTGAAAAACACGGAGCAATAGAAAGAGGTGTTGACTGTTTGAAAACTGAGACGCAAAGAGAGAGAGAAAGAGATTGATTGAGATTTTTATTTAACAATCAGGGATGAGTTAGGGCCATGAGGCTCTCTCGTCCGCTCTCTCTGAAAACATATTTACCATTTTAAAAGTTCTCTTATAACATAAAATAAGAGAGAGAGAGAGAGAGAGAGAGAGAGAGAGAGAGAGAGAGAGAGAGAGAGAGAGGATGGTCCCGACTAAGGTTGACTTGATTTTCACCGTTTGCCCAGAAGTCGTGGATTCTGGCAGATATGATATGACACAAATTTGAAATCAGAGAGAGAATATCCAGATGGAACTTTTTTCGTGTTGCAAAATTTGGCCTCGCTCAAACTTGGTCACCTATACCACTAGATTCTGACCATTGGCCAAGAAGTCGTGGAAGGTCCAAGACATACAGATGAAACAAATTGGAAATCGCGGGTAGAATATCCAGGTGGATTTTTCCTACTTTACGAAACTTGGCCACCTAATGAAAACTTAGGACTGTTTGCCAAGATGTCGTGAATGGTCCGAAACTAAAATATGAAAGCAAGTGAAAATTACAGGAGGAATATCCCGGTTGACCTTTTTTCCCCAGTTTTTTCGATAATTTGCTCGGATCAAAATTGGCCACCTCGTTTGCCCAGACATCAGGGAAGGTGGCAGCCATTGATATGAAACAATTTCAATTTGAAATCAGGGATAAAATATCTAGATGGGAACTTCTTCAATTTTTCAGAATTGGGCCCCATTCTGAATTGGGGACTTGTTAAGTCGTGAATGGTTGCAGACATGAATATGACACAAATTTGAAATCTGCGGAAGAATATCTGTGAAGGGCAATTTTCAGTTTTACGGAATTTGGCCCCTTTCAAAATTATTCTAGCATGATATTTAAAGAAGGTCTTATATCCATGTCTGTGACCACCGACGACGACAGGGCGAATAGTCTAATCTTCGATAGCCTATTTTGAACGGGTCCAAATTACCATGCGTAACGATTTAATCTCGAACTTACAGTGTCACTTCCGTTTTTCATTTTATTTTGTGTTTATTTGAGTTTCTCACATTGCATTAAGCCGTTACGCCCACTAGCCAGCGAATTATTGAAACAACCACACTTACTGAAGAAACATGTGGTGATTGCCAATCTCTGACGACATAAACTGAAGACAGCATTTAACGTACATTTATAAAAATAGATATTTAGAGGCGTGTACATTAGGCTCGTAATGGATTATTGTATGTTAGGAAAGTATGGTGATAGCCCGTCTCTGAGGACAAGGGCGCCGGTTGGCCACAGGACAGGAATTCATTGTACGAATTTTAAAACAGACATTTAGATTTGTGTATTCCAGGGTCCTAATAGGATATTAGCAAAGCGTGGGGATTGCTCCTCACCGTGGAAAAAGGCGGAGGATGCTTAGAGGAGAGAAATTAAACGCACGATTTCATAAAACAGACATTTAGATTTGTGTACACCAGGGTCCTGAGAAATTACTGTATGTTAAAAGATGGCCTGAAGAGAGTGTGATGGCAGTGTGAAGTGTGGCGATTGCTCCTCTCTGTGAGGACAAAGGCAAAGGATGGCGAGACGAGAGGAATTAAACGTATGATTTTTAAAACTAGACATTTAGATTTGTGTACTCCAGCGTCCTAATAAATTTTGTAAGTAAGAAAAGTTTGGTGATACCCTCAGTGTGAGAACAAAGGCGGATGACGACCACAGAAGATGAATTAATCGTACCTTTTTTAAAAACTGACACTTACATTTGTGTACTCCAGGGTCCTTATTGGATGTTAATAATGTGCTGCGATTGTTCTGATTTACTCGAGATTTCGGTGTCAGCAGTCTCAACGGGAGCGTTGAGGCGTCATCCTGTCAACCGCTTCTTCTTTGTACACCCAAGTGTTCGAATACTTCTTGTGGTATTCTAACTATTCAAATTACAAGTTCGTCCCAAAAAACTTAAAACAATTACTCCCTTACCAAAAAAATTACTCCCATCGTCCAAAAAAGCAGAGGTGGAAGCGAGCTGGCAATGGCACTTATCCTTCCCCTTCCAACACTAGTAGCCCACGCAATCTTGCTACTACAAAAACCTTCCCTTCACATACTGTGCACCCAAATTCAACTGCAACAGTCTGCTAGCATTAGCATGAATGGGGATTAATGCCACAGGTCCCATGCGAGACCTGTTTACCAGCTTCCTGACAAATGTTACCAGAAAGCGCTACACATCCACGTCTCAAGCCAAAACCCCTAAGCGGGAAACTGTGGCAGCAGTTGTAAAGGTGAATCCCAGCAGCCCACTCTTTTACGGCCACCAGCCCCCAATTGGAAAGGGTCCCAAGCGGCAATGTTACCCCATCAGCGCAAACGGGCTCCTCCATGGTACCTGGCTTGAGCTTGATACTACCAACTGAAACTCCCCCCAAACCCAGTGCCCTAATAGGTGGCGGTAGTTGCTATTAAGTCCTGACCCTCACAGGGTTTGACGCAAGTGGCAGACAGACCACGAAAAAGTGGACTTGTCCTAACAGCTCATCGAGGAGAACCTTGCGTTCAGTTTGCAGCCACATGATGCTAGGTCGCATTAGTAGTACCATCCAGTGCTACAAATCCCAGCATCAATGAACATTTTGAAAACTGAGAACAACACGGGAAAGCAAAGTTCTAGCTTTCAACGAAACCAAAATTGAATAAAATAAGTTGGAAAGAAATGGCAGAAGTCTCAGAAAAAAACAAAATAGAAACCAAAATACGCTATCCGCCGAACAAAAAGGCGTGTAAGAAAAGTTACTCGTCCCCAAGCGGGAGAGCAACTACACAGCGCAAATGCCGCATGACGTCCCCTTGACCAACCAATCGTGCCATTCAGCGTGTCCCTGTCTTTAGCATGAAGGGGCCAGCCATATCAACGCCAGTTCCCGAGAAACACCTACTGGGAGTTACTCGCTTAGCCGTAAGATCCGCCATATTTGGTTCCGACGACTTTCCAATGAAACGGTAACACGTTAAACATTTGAAAATCCGTTGTCTAATTAGACTACGAGCTGATTGAATCCAGTAGTGTCGGTGGATTAGGGACTGGACGAGTTGTGGTCTGCCATGCCCTGAATATAAATGGAAATGGTCACAAATAAGTGCTGCTAAAGGGCTTTTACGGGGTATCAATGTAGGATACTTTGCAGCAGCAGACAACTTACAGTTCGCAAGTCTTCCCCCCACCATGAGAACTCCTTCGGGCAAGAGAAAAGGAAATAGCGACTGGATTCGTCTCGAACAAAGTTTGCCACGCTGGAGAAATGTTATTTCCTTCTTCAAGTTATGCTGTTATGCAACCCGAATGAGAAAATGTAGGGATTGTGTGTAGTCCAAGGCAGTGATTGGGCCGGACTTGCTCTCAGAGCATGGCAGGTTTTTCATTTTTGTACGAAATTGAATGCAAACCGAAGAACGTAGGTAGTCACTCTTTGAAGTTTGAGAAGCGTTGGACAACACATTGACAAAGCAATGAAGGGTTCGAGGTGACTTGTGACGGCAAACGCTAACTGCGGAGGGTCCTTCAGCTCCGGTAGCGCGCCAACATCTAGAATACTATCCGGAGGCCACGTGGAAGGCACAAGGGTAAGGAACTTTGGTCCACCACAAATTGGATTGAATCAAATCCGAGGGTAGACATCCCCGACTACCAATATCGGCAGGGTTCAGGTCCCCTTTTACGTGCCTCCATACAGCAGATGGACACAGCTCCTGTATTTGAAACATCCTGTTGGCTACAAAGGTCTTCAGGCGATAAGGAGGCGTTGCAATCCACTCTAACCCCATGGAGTCCGAAAAACAAAATATTTCGTCTATTTTCAGAAACGAAACAAACGGTTTCGAAGAGGCGATAAGTCTAGCAAAATGCAATGCGGCACCCAATTCCAGCCGAGGTATGGTCCAGAGCGAATTGGAGCTATTTTCGTCTTTGCCTTGAGGAGAGAAACCATTGGGCCATCGTCAGTCTCTGTGCCTACATAAAGGGTTGCGCACATACCAAGACCACTTGCGTCTGAAAAGTCTACCAATTGCACGTTTTGCCGAGATTTAGGAAATAGACAGCGAGAAATTCGTATATCCTCGATCAGAGGGAACTGTGCCGTCAGTTTTGACCAACTGGTTTCGACATCCGGGGGTAAAGGGTCGTCCCAACCCAATGTTTCGACCCATAGACGCTGCAACAGTATCTTCATGGAAAAAGTAACTGGAGCAATGTATCTGTTCACGTCAAACATGCGTGCCACTCGAGATAAGATACCTCGTTTCGTGGGCGGTGAAGGAGACGGATCAAGCTTGTAAATGCGTCTGAACTGGGATACCAAGCCATACCCAATACCTTCATGATACCCCCGGTATCGGCGTGGAGTTCCAGCGACTCTGATTGTATACCGTTAAGAAGAGACGTTGCCCACTTTCCCAATCGAATCCTCCGCATTTCATTAACCCTATCAACTGGGACTGGAGTTCACGGGCCTCTTCATCGGAGTCAGCCCCCCACAGGAGATCATCCACAATGCACGCGTTCTGTATGATCTCTGCAGCCAAGGGAAGTCTACATCCATCATCCATAGACAACTGAATTAATCTGCGAAGAGCCAAAAATGGGCTACTGGACAGACCGAACGTGACTGTCGTCAATTCCCACTCTTCCATTGGGCAGTCTGCCGATGTACGCCAGAATATGTGCAGAAATTCCCGGTCATCAGGGTGAAGACTTATGGCACGAAACATGCGCTTAATTTCACACGTTAGGGCGATTCTGTGGGTAAGAAACCAATTTAGAACTTCCCCCAGATCCTGCTGTAATTTGGGCCCAACCAATACGAAATCGTTTAGCGACCCACCATTTGAGTCGCGTTCAGTGGGGTTGAACACAACTCGAGTTTTGGTGCCGTCTAGAGTGGGTTTGGACAACCCATGATGCGTTAAAATGTAGCCTACCTTTTTAGAGGTTAGCGCCATGTGATCCAAATCAATATATTCATTTAGATTTTCGGAGTACGATTTATGAAAAGAAGGACTCTTTGAAAACCGCTCTTCCAATTTCAAACATCGGTTGAGTGCTACCTGACGTGTGGAGGTCAATGTAGGTCGCAGGTTGTTCTTAATGGGTAGGTACACTTGGTATCGACCTGAAGGCAGACGATCGGTGGTTTTGCGAAAATATGGCTCGCAAAATTCGTCATCAGGTGAAAGTTTCATAGGTAGATCTACCTCTTCTGACTGCCAAAATTTAGTTAAGTTTTTATCTATTTGCGGGATCGATGAATTGTCTATCATCAAGGATAATGATGCACACTCAGGGGCTGTTGAGCCTGCAGGAACGGATCCCAATATAACCCAACCCAATTGCGTTAAGGTAGCACTTGGATTACCCTTGAGTTGTGCGGGATCGTCAGGCTGAAGCTCCATGACTGCCCGTACTCCCAGCAACAAATCAACCGGAGAAGTTTTGTAGAACTCGGGGTCCGCCAATTGAAGGGATGAAAATCGATTAGCCAGCGGGGGAGAAAGAGACACCGAAGGTAGATCGTTGGTGATTTTAGGGAGCACCGCTGCATCTATGGATAATATGGTACGTGAGTGTGTAGAAGGAGCAAGACGTAGGGTTACAAGTCCTTGCATAGTAGTGCTAGACGCATAACGAATTCCAGACACTCCATATGGGCATTTCCTTCTGGGTAATCCTAGACGTTGACTAGGGAAGTTTTAATTATATTTGTCAGGCTATCCATATCGAGTACTAATCTCACGTAATGCCACGTACCATCTGATCCTCGGACTCGTGCTTGAGCTGTACCCTATAAATCAAGAGTTGGCGTACTTACGGTAGTATTGGTGCAGACACTGGAGCAAGTAGGAACTTGTGTAGTATCGTTTCGGTTGAGGAAGGCATCATGGAGTGAGCTATGATGCTTTCGATCCCCACACGTTCTACACGCGAATGTCGAACGCACATTGCGGCAACACATGTGATTGAGACAGGCAGGCAAAACAACGTCATGCTTGTATGACGTATTCTTTGCGTTTAAGTGGAGTTGCAGACTCAAAAACTGGGCATTTGTAGAATTTCGTGCAGTTCTCATTACACAAACACGTTTTGAGGGTAGGCTGATTTGTTCTAATAACCTTGGAATTCGTGGTCGCCATGACTTTACGTTTCTCCTTGGCAGTCGGAGTATTAGACAGGGACTTCGCTGTATCACCTATTAGGGTAGATATCGTGCATCTACTGCTAAGGAATGTAAGTAGGTCCTTTACAGTAAGAGAACTTAATTCCAGCACTTTCTCTTCGAATAGGGAACGAGTGCGTTTATCGAGAGTGCGGGCGGCTAGATGAAGCAAAATAAAATCAGCAAGATTGCCGATTTCTAGTCGGGAGATCGCGGCGACATTAGCTTCGAGATTTTCGGTCAGCGTGCGAATCGCTGTTGGCGAATCTGATTTTAGAACCTCCAAGTTCAAAATTTTGTCGATCAAGAAACCACCGACAATTCCAATATTTGTATAACGCCTTACCAGTGAATCGTAAGCTATGTAATACTTATCGCCCGTGAACTCGAACGTTTTAACGTATTCGAGAGCAGAGCCCTTAAGTGTCGAAAGAAGATGGCTGTATTTTTCTATCCTAGAATATTCGGAGTTGTTGTGAACAAGGACGTTGAACAGATCTATAAATGCGGTGAATTTATCCTATTGTCCGTCAAAGGGTTCAATTGTTATTCGGGACAACTTAATTTTGTTGGATGATTTTGGCGTATCACTATTGTGAGACACTGTCTTTTCATCACGCTCAAGTCGCCAGTAAATGGCCATGATTTCATAGTACAGCAAATCGTACTGTGTTATGAGTGGCAAGAAAGGTGGGACATCAGCGAAAAAGGAAGGTGGACGTACGCATGGCTGCCACAGGTGTGAGAAAGGTTAGAGGCCACTGGCAGGGATTTGGATTTTACACCTCCCAGCTCGTCACCGGCCATGGAGACTACAAGGAGAAGCTCCGTGGATTTGCGTTGGTGGCTGACAGGCTGTGCGAGTGTGGTGAGCTCGACACAGCGGAGCACGTGGTGTTCCACTGTGTCAGCTACGACCAAGTAAAGAATAGGGAAAGGAACGAGGTAATAGGAATAGGAAGCCAGTGGGATACGAATAGGATCTAGGAAGTTTTATATGGTGGAAGTGGTTTCTAGAAAGGGTGTTAAAGGATAGGGAAGAGATTAGATTAGGGAACGTGCGCAGGGCCTCAGGAGTAGGAGTAGGTGTTTAGATTGTGTGCTTGTGTTTGCGTTATGTGTTAGTGTGTGGTTCTGAGTAGGCAGTGCCAGGGATGGTAGAATATCAAGTAGCCCATCCCTGGACCGCCGGTGTGACTGTATTTAAGGGCTGAGTGTATATATGAGTGAATGTGTGTGAATTTATGTGTTGTGTATATGTGTGTTAGTGTTCTGTTGATTAGGTATTGTAGGGATGGATCCAGGGGGGATGAATATCGAGTAGTCCGCCCTTGGACCATCGGGAAATGTGTGAATGCATTTAAGGGTTGAATGGATGTGTGAGTGTGTAAGTTAGTGTTAGGTGTTAGGTTAGAGTGAGTTGGGTGGGTCCCGGACGAGGGCGGCCGAATATAGAGTAGTCCGCCCTCATCACGTCCGAATGGGGACCGCAGTTCAGGTCGTAAAAGACGGCATGACACCCTTCTCCATGGCAGGCACAGGGGCAAGTCCAATCTCCGTACCCCCATGGAGATAAAGCGCAGGGGCTGGCAGAACGCCTCTTGGCAATTCCGGCACCGGGGCCTGCCACCCATTCAGGTCCTTAGGCTGCTCAAGGTGCAGCCAAATAGAATGGGTACCACGGGGGCTTCAGCCCGTGGCTGGCAGCATGGAGCTTTCAAAGCGTGGCGCTGACGGCTGTGAAGCCATGGGATTGGCCTCGTGGGGACCGTGTTTTCGCTGGGAATCCCCCCTAGAGAGATGATAGGTGCTGGCTGGAGAGGGGTAAAGGCCGTGAGGCTAGGCACCCTCTCCAGCGCCACGGGCAATGCTCAAAGCACGACTTACCATTGCGTTATGAGTGTTGTGACATTTACTTGGAACTTTTCGCCGGCAAGCGCCAAAACAGACCGTCGGTAACTGCCTTAAATTTTTCGTTGCCCTTAATAAGAGCGTTCGCCCGTATTTTGAAAATTTCCAACTTTAAAGGATCTTCAATCTGATCGCGAATATCGTAACACGATTGTAGCTGGATCCACAGGTCGGGACCATTCTGAGCCACTCGAGAAGACGCGTGAATGAATGCCCAGGACGGACGAGGCAGCCTTAGAAACAAACGCCAATTAATGTATGTGTCTCGAAAAGTCTGTAGAGATACTTCGATCTTTTCGTGATGAGCCAGAGTTCAGTCCGACGTGCTCCAGAACTCAACTCAACTCACGTGAAATAATGAAAATGAAGAAAGATAAGAAGCGAGAAATGGTAAACAATTGCCTGAACCAACAGACTCGATCCTACTAATGAATCCAGCCACCTGCCTAGCTGCAGGATTGATCTCTATAAACCTGGTTGTTCTCAATTTCCCAAAACGCCCCAAAATTAGACGGAAGACGAAAAGTATGCGTATTATGAAATAAGAAAACGGCGTTAATTAGGAAACACCTTTAACTACAGTTTTCTATACATAATTTTAAATTGGGTTTATAATTGAACTTGAGTGTGGAAACCGATTGAAAATGAGTTTACTTTATGCAAATTGGTTCTTATATCCGGCGACAGAGGCCATATGTGTCGTTGGTAAGCAAATTTAAAATTTCCCCCCAATTTCCATCAGGGTCGTCCTTAATGGAGCTTTTCTCTTCCCTGGAGGACCACTGCCGTCTAGAGCCTTGTTCCGGCGAACCTGAGACAGTAGACGAGCTCCCGATCCCACCAATCCAAATGGCATGCAAAAGGAAGGTAATGAAGGAAGGGAGGTACCCTGGGTGATGAGGTGTTGATCGTTGTCGGGATACTGTACCACGTCCGGTCGAGTTTGTGCACATGGTGCTAACACGGAGAACAAGAATGGGGGGGGGGATAAAATAAAACGTCAAGTGTGCACCGTGGGGGTGGATAGGAAAATTCGGAGAAAATGTTTTAACTCTGCAGAGATACATATCGGGTTGATAGCTCGGAAGGAAGTAAGTGTAAAAAAGATGAAGGAGGTAAAGAAGTCGGAAGGGCGAAGGGAAGGAGACGCACCAATTAGGGCGGGGCGTCGCTTGACCCCTGCCTCAAGATCGCTAGAGACAAGTCCGACCAACAAGCCGCCCTTTGTTTCGTACCGAACAGGCACTCAAGCAGAGCTCAAAAAACCCTACAGCTTTCTCGCCACTCAAGAACTATACTTAGGTACCAAAACCTTGGTCTGAGATCACCACACTCTGAACTGCCTTCACCGAGGAGATGACCCCCCCCCCCCATCCCTCTGGCCTTATACAATGCCATCAAACGGGTGGCAGAATTTTGTCAAAGTAGAGGGTCCTTCCAAAGGAAAAGCAATCACAGAGCAAGTATTAGCTGCAATGCAAAGTGAGTCAAGCAGAGCCTGTAGCATCAATGGTTTGCTAGAAATCCTCCTTTTGAAGGCGTTTCCCACTGACACAGTAGCTCTTGATACAGAAGCCCAGAGAGTGACAAGGAAGCTGATCATGAACCCTCTAAACGAACCAGACGTCCCATTGTGGACAGCAGGCGACCTTTGGAGGGCCCTCGCAACCTTAAAACCCAACAAATCTCCTGGGCCAGATAATCTTCAGCTGCCTTCTTTACTTATTTAATTTAATGGCCGTTTGCAGGTTAGACAGTTCCCCACACTGCAGAAATCTGCTCTTCAAAAAGGAGGCGACTACTATCTGTCTGATCTGCAACCATGAAGATCAGCCTTCTTTCCATATTAGGGAAAACATTAGAAATCCAGATGTTGCAACCTCGAAGGAGTTGTTGGCCACAACCCCATAAACAGGCAATATGGGTCTACCGAAGGATGCCATTGTCAAAATTTGCAATGTTTCCCTGCTGGCACTGACAAAGTGTTATAGGATGGTTATCGGGCTTCACACAATAATACCTCCTTCCAATAAACAAAGTATCGTGTATTTGGTTCCAGAAATAGCCAGAGCCCACAGGTATCGAGATAGGACTGTTGTAATATCTTAAGGTTCGAGAGAAGTTGGCAGAGTCCGGGGTCACATGCTCGCCCAAAAGGAAAAGGAGACTCTCCAACAAACCTCCCCTTGCCATGTGTTGACTGAGGAACTTATCGCGCATCCTTATCGCCAAACTACCTGCTTCGACCAAGGGTCTGTGATTGTGCTTGATCGCGGACAAACTAGTGACCAGTTGCGATTTACTGCCATTGACGAACAATTAGAGACATTCTCCCAATTCTCCTTTTTTCGGGTTTTTTGGTGGCCACTGCTGTTCGCGAGTATTCCAACTGCTAGTTTCGACGTTCGAACAACTAGTTGCTGTGCAAATTAACTCCGCAGCCCTTGTTTCACAAAGGGGACCTTCGTTTACAAGGTCCACATTCTGACATCTGTCTGGATTCCAGGTCAGTCCGATCCATTTTTTCTGCACGAGCCTCTCCTTCCTCACACGTACGCCTAACTACTACCACGTTTTGTCGTGGGTTTTTAGGGGGGAGTTTGTCAAGACTTGGAGGGTTTTTTATAATGTTTTTATATTTGCCCTTGTTTTTAGGCGGAGGCGTGGGTGGGGCGCTGCTCACGTCCTGCTTTTTTGTTTTTTTTTCAGCTTTCTGTGGCCCCGTGGCGTTGACCCTCATTCGCGCCAGCTGGCCATGGATAATTTGAACATAAGCACAAACCTGTTCCATGTCCGACAGATTAGGGTACACAAGGTGTCTACTACTTGTAGTAGTCAGGTTGCCCGGGCTACTAGGGGGGGGAAGGGGGAGATGAAGGCGGTTTGCCTGGTTCTTTCCGCCCCTTGCTTGTTTGGACGACGAGTAGGTTGCTCATCGTCTGAAAAGGGAGGGATCGAGCTTGGCGAGCCCAAGGAAGAGGCGCAGGTAGCGTTTTTTTACCTGCTGAAGTTTTAACTGACTCTGTCATGTTGTTTTTGCCGATACACACAGACCATGCATTAAAATTAGGGTTTTCGGGTTCAGTAGGTCTCAAAGCTGTCTCTTCTGCACGATAGAATACTTTTCTTTGCCCTTTGGGTGGTGGAAGTAAAAATAAAATACAGAAAACATCACTTACTCAGGCAATGGATGTTTCAGCAAATTGGTAATCCCCTTAAAGTCATCAGCAATCTTGTTTCTAATCTGAATCTCTTTAGCTTTAAAGGTGACACATTCTTTGCACAAGGCCTTTTGCCCCATTAACTTGGGGCCACCACAATATTTTTCGTACAAAGTTACGCCCTACAAATAGAAGAGAAAAGTAAAAGCATGAGATGGAAATGTACAATAGTGCAACAATAGTACATGTAAATTATGACAATGCTGAGAATCGTGCCAAACCCGTGTAACAAAACCAGCACATACTGCGCTGGCATTAAACTGTAAGTTAAGTAAGTAAATTTCAATACACTTAGTGTTGTTGCAGACTTCAGAGGGAACACAGAAGGGCTGACTATATGTTGAAAATACATCAAGCAGTAGTTTCTGAAGTGTGAATATGGAAAAACAGAATCAAAGGAAGATTACACAAAGCGAGGGGGTGAAAGGTATAAATGTTTTTTGGTTTTAGCAGATGGGTGGTGAAATAGCATGTTGGAAGAAGGTTTGTCAGCCTTCACCTCTGCTGCGCCATGTAGACCTAATGTTGGAAAATAAAATTGTTATGAGTTTGCAGACTTCAAAATTTACAGTTCAGTTTCGAGGCAATACTGAGTACTTCTCTCACCTAAGGGAAATTTTGTCAAACTGTTGATCAATTAATTTAACATGCACACTGCAGAACTGGCTCACACTTTTAGAAGGTCTAACGTAATTACGCAATACCTGCCCCACACCAACTTTTCCAAAAACGGTTCTCTTATTAATTTCCCCAAAGATGATACAGGAGGGTTCCATTGTGCCAGGGTCAACTATGCAGGTCTGTTTGACACCATGCTAAGCCAAGAGATATTCTTGCACCTCAAACTTTTATTGTGCCAGGAGATGAAAATAGACCTGTAATTGGCCTCAAAGTATTACAACTGAAGCCAGCCATTAAATTAGAGGTGAAATCAAACCAAGTGCCTTGGTTTGCCAAAAGGGCAAACTACAACACGTCTTCATATCGTCTGAATGGGTAATTAAACATTAAAACTCGCAATTTGTACCCCTTCGTTCCCCACCAAAAAATAAAATAAAAGATTTTGAAAACCAGCCTCCAAAAGTAAAGAGAACCGTCACTGAGCACTTCCACATGAAACAATCAATATTGTTTAGTATCGTTCAGTTCATGTTTTGTCTTACCCATAGAATTATTCATCACCTTTCACAATCAGAGAACCGTTACTTCTAAGTGAGGAAATGAAGTTGGACGATATCTACTACACTCTTAAACCCCTGCGTGGCAGCTGGCCACCCTTTTCTTACAAAAGGCGCCTCGCAGTGAAGTCTGGCGACAGAGGGCGCTAGCTGTGAGCTACAGCCTACTCCTGGAGGGGATAGCACGTGGCCAATGAGAGGGGACTCCAGCAGACTACAAGACACTACACTTGTACTGTAGATGGTGGCTGCTTGAAATCAGGGGAGTGAATCGATGCTTGTGGTTGTAGACCAGCCCTTATATACGATATCTTAGAAGGGAGAGTCCCATCTCACAGCCCACGTGCTATCCCCTCCAGGAGTAGGCTGCGGCTCAAGGCTAGCGCTCTCTGTTGGGGTGAGCTGTGGGGTAATCCGAATTATTTTCTCTATCGCTAGACTTTGCTGCGAGGCACCTATTGTAATAAATGGGTGGCCAGCAGCCGCATAGCTCCCACCAAAAGGTGCCTTGGTGGGAGTTATAAGTCGAAGCGAAATTTCTTCCTGACAAGACGTCCTGACAGCGTTGTCTTGGTCGGTGCTGGAGTCGTCTGGCTGTCCTCTGGTGTTGTTGTTGGGGGGTGAACAGTAGGTCTAGGGTGTTTCCTTGTCCGAAGCATCGCCATATCAGCCCAGAGTGGAGGGACTTGTCAACCATCCCACTGAATGGCCAAATCAACCATAACTGACCACCTGGAGTGCCTCTGTGGATACAGTACTATAGGCCTTGGTGAACCACAGGGGTGCAGCTCTCTGGGATCGGGCCAACATCCTTTTTTGATTGACTGTGAGTTTCCTCCCCCAGAAAACGGGGCAGTAGCCAAATACGCCTTCTCTCACATATATTCACTCTCGTGCTTTTCAAGAAGGGCAGGCTCCAAGAGCCTTTAAGAGTGCTGGTCCGAGGACTGAGCCCTGTTGATAGCAGCAGTTCTGTCCATCAGGTAACTTCTGACGAGCAAGCAAAGGTTGAGGGAGATTCCCCTACCTTTAAGCTCATTGAGGACCACTGGCCACCAAAGGTTGTCTATGCTCTCCTGATGTTGATCTGAACTGATAGCCAGTGCCACCAAGGAAACATTGCGAATTTTGACAATGAAACCCTGCATGGACCTTCTTCTAGTACACCCGGCTTGCATGCCTGTGAAGTTGTGGCCAAAGACTTCTTCGAGGAACTGCAACATCAAGATTTCTAACGTTTTGCCTAATATGGAAAGAAGGTTAAGCAATCTTCATGATTGTGAGTCTGACTGATTGCAATCGCCTCCCTTTTGAAGAGTGACAACGCGCGCACACTTCCACTGAATGGGACTTGTAATGCTTGCCCCAGGGGGGTCCTCAGAGCTCTCCACTTCCATAAAGTTTCGCCAGCCTTGCCATTTGGCTAGTTTGATGGTGCGGTGGAAGGCCTCTTTCTCTAGGATGAAGGTGACTCGGAGTGCCTCTGTTATCAGGGTCACGAGTCTATTTGTATAATCTTCTGGCTCTACTACAAAATATGCTCTGACTAAAATGGAACAACGCAAACTGACATTTTCAAGGCAATTCCAGGCAATTGACACAACGCGAATCGAAAAACACATAGGAAACAATAGCAAACATGATGTAATTGTGATAAAACATGGAAATTCATTTTTGTTAATTTATTGCCCATAACAACCATGGATTCTGTCGGCTTGGATTTCCAAGCAGGCGGGCACAACTAGAACCCAAATGTAATTTTCACCAAAATAACGGATTTTTTTTGCTTAATATTACACGCACAATATGGCCTGGACGGTAAAAAGACAGGCAGATTTGGAATCCCCCATCCCTCGAAATGTACAACGTAGGTGTTATTCAGAATGAATAATAACTCATCCACGCCTGTCACTTGCAGGACACAGGAGGTGCTGGATACATTTTATAGAAAAATCACATTAAATGACACAATAATTGTGAACTAGGAATGAACGATGATTTACAACTGCAGCAACAAGGAATAAACGGCTGCAAATACGAGACATCTTAATTGACTCTTGTATGTTGTAGCCCATACTTCTATCGAAGGGATTTCCGATTCATTCTACGAGTTCTTCGTCTTCAGGGATCTTCACCCTCGTTTGACTGCCGCTTCGTTGGACCTGCGTTTGTCCAATCCCGATCAGAACTTTCCGTTTAGTTTTATTGCAAAAAACTCACTAATTCATAGACTCTATCTTTATTGTTGTCTTTAATATATCTATTATTTTGTTTTGGATTGAGAAACAAGGCTCTATTATATTAGCACCCTTTGAACCCCTTCTCATTTTGAACACCGTGGTTCTAGAAAAGTCTCAATGTGATGCACTACTGCGATGTACAGTCAGAATCTCACCATTCAAGTATCATTAAGTTCGGGCATAGAGAATGCTTGAATGTACGTCTCCAAAGCTTACATTCTACTGAGATCTTCTAGCAGGTCTTGAACCTAGGAGACGAACTTGAGGATTGTGGGATCCACAGTGTATTCAAATACTGATGTGGTTCACAAATTTCCTACTCCTTATCTGCCAAAATAGATGGTCAAATCATACCCTGATCACTACTTACAAAATGAATGATCCTTACATCAGGAGGCATCTGCTGAAGCCTTTGTGATTTAAGTAGTCCTTTACTTACTTAATTGTTAGCGAGCTGGCTCATCTCCTTGAGTAACTAACCAGGCCACTTGTCAGCAATATAGTTCCTGTCAGCAACCTATCTTTGAGGGTTCAATATTTGTCTTCAGTTGGCAGGACTAGATCGCTAACTTGGGTCAGAACCTACTTATTGTCTTCCATTAGACTGTGAACTAAACTGTGCTTGAATCAGAGAAGCATTTGATAGTAGTTGGTGGCCAGCACTCCTCAATGAGCTTAAAGGTAGGTGAATCTTTCATATACTTGTTTGTCAGAAGTTACCTGACAGATAAAGCTGCTATAATCGAATGCAGGCATGAACGAGAGAATGAGGAGGGGTGCCTACAGGGCTCAGTGCTTGGACCGGCACTTTGGAACGCCTTCTTTGAAAGTCTACTCGAGCCTCATGGAGCTGCTAGCCCTAATCCTATGTGGAAGACCTGACTGTGTTGGTCCACACATAGCATAAAAACCCATCAACTGCTTCATACTGTCACTAATTTGTGCAAGCATGTCAAGCTGCAGGTTACTTAGGAAAACCCCCAAGCTCATCCACCTTCGAAGAAAAACAAAATCAAATAAAAATAAAAATCAAGGATAAAATAAAATCAGAGAGAAAAGTAAACAGCCAACCATCAATATATTTAGGCTGCTACAGGCACCTTCTTGAGAAGCAAATCAAGTACTTGAAAGTCAATATTGATGAGTGGTGTCGTTTCAGCCAACACCTCCTTTTGACCAGGGTAGACTTGGAAGACCATGGAGACTGGTTTTATGTGTAACACGAACTTGCAATTGGAAAGCAAGGGAAATCACGAGACAAGAGCATGCGCATGTACAAAGAAAAAATGACTTGACCCACATATCACAATTATTTGAAAAGTTCTGAGATTGTGGATTTCCTCGACAATCACAGAATCTGTACAGGATTGGAGAGGGATGTGGCAAACTCTACGTGCAATGCTATGGTGGTAAAACACACAAAGATTACCATGAAAGCTTGACGTTTACACTGGGTTGAGCGTAATAATGACCAAAAGGTGAAGTGTCCTGCATGATCCACACCCACTATTTATAATGGTGTTGCTGGGCTTGTTTGGTGAGGAGTAAGTTGCTCCATTGGTGGTTGGAATGGCGTAGGGCAGCAGGAAAAGCACTTTGACAACTGACCAGGCAGTTATGGTGCGGAGAAAGACAAAAGAGGAGCGACGTTCGTTGAGCAGATGAAATGTATCATCATAAACAGGAGTCACCCTTAAGGAAACTGGTTTGTTTGGCCAAACTTCAAACGTAACATTAAGGTTAGACATTTATGGGTGAACGCGAACAAAGAGCTACTCATACAGTGACTGTTTAATCCAGGGAGGCCCTTCCATCCACAGACGATGATAAAGAAGTTGCTGGGGTGTGGGTCCATGCAAGGCGTCATCAGCTAGATTTTTGGACGTTCCTACATGAAACCACTATGGAGCTGGTTCATGAGACAGAGTACCAAGACCCGATTCTCCACAAATGTTTTCCATGTTGGAGCTGGCAAAGCTGTTTGCCATGAGAGGGTTATTGTGGAGTCTGAAAATCCTAGTATGTGTTCTGGACTGAGTTCTGGGAATAAGCAGGGCATCTTGGACATTCGCTTAGTGTTGTTAAAACTTTTGAATCAAATTAAGGCTTTATTCATCTTAATTGACGATATGAACCAGAATGACAGAATAATAATAAAGATGCGATAAAGGCACGTCATGCAACAGCTGAACTAAAACGTGGGATTCGTAGTGGAGTTGAATCACACCACACTTAGAGAGTAGTAGAGTTGCAAACAGTTCCAGTCTATGGATGGTTGTGGTGTTTTTACCAATTGCAAACATTCTTGCCTATGCTGAAATGAGTCTGGAAGCATTCCAAGGGGCATGAACAACTACAAGATATACCACGGAGGCACACTCTTGTTCTAAAGCATCAGCAACGCCAATCAGATAAATCGTACCGCCAACTATCAGCACACGTCAGGGCATATGTAAACCAGAAGGGAAGCTGGGTCTGAAGTTTGTTTCAGGTGCTGGTGTTAATCAGTGGCATGGGTGCATCCCATTGACAATGAGCCTGGGCAACTGGACGGGAAATAACTCTTGTGTATACAATGACAGGCATAAACTGGCCCAGGGGGTCACAGATCTTTGCAATTTGAGAAAAGTTCACGCTTTGTGCGAACATCACTACTAACTGCCAGTCTGTAGAAAAATGAGCCTGATGAAGGATCACAACAAAGTCCCAGTAACTTGAGAGGTGGCGCTCCCATAGAATCATCAATGTTAGAGCTGAACTTCAAGGGTACAGAAGGAGGAATGTGATCACTAGGAATTACCGGGGGGGGGGGGGGTCCTCAGGGTGATCAGGGTGATTTGAGCCCACTTGTGAAGCTTGAGATAAGCTTCCGAAAGGAGATGACATAACTCATTTCATACATAGAGAGCAGCACTCACAGAATTTGAACATCCATTAACATTGTTCTGACTCCAATGGATGTGGTTAGATTCCACCTCCTCTATACCTCTGTTGCGTGTACAGAAACAATATCCCAAAGGTTCAGCTGGGTGTTCCCACCCGCTGAACAGTGCACCTATTCTGTGCTTAGTTCTACATGCACCAACCTTACGTCACGATATGTATAACGTTGTAGGTACTGGCATCAATTACAACGCTCTTTGTACACTACGAACTGTCTCAGAGGCGTAATTTAATGCACGCATCACGAGATGTTACCCCTCAGAACCAGCCCTCGGAAAGGCAACCATTTTTACTGGGCACAATCCTGTCTATGGTGACATGCAGTTCCCACACAGAAGGGCAACTGCATTACCCGAGATAACGGCACACGAGAGACCTGATTGAAATTCCACCTGGCTTCTCCGATGAAGTAGAATTCACGGCTCACTAACTGGACTTCCATAGGGAGGATATGAACAAATCAAAACTTGACTTCCAGTGATACTGGTGCGTAGAGGTAAGTAGCTCTTATTTGATCGTAGCTGAGCCCCCCCCCCCCCTCTGAATGAAGAAATAAAATTCTTTCCGCTGTAGAAGTTTAATGGGGTTCATTTTGACCCCCTCCAGTTCAAGGAGTGAGCGGGTTTGTTCTATAGGTCACAGTTTTCAGACACCTCCTTAAAATTCCCAAGAAATCTGAGTCATTTTCTCTATGCCAGACCTGCTTAAACATTTGACAGATGTCTGCAGTGAATGTTAGCGATTCAAGCAAAACCAAGTGATGTCACCAATGTCTAGCTGAAGACGGGGACATGATAAATGTAAATCGTTTAAGTAGTAGCTCAAAGTGTGAGGCGTTGTGAGAAGTAGGCTGCTCAGATTCCCTATTTACTGGTTCTTTCCAATGACCATCAATAGATGAATTCAACACTGTGGAAGGGGTTGAAAATTCATCAGGTTGATTAGTTAACTCAGGAGGGTTTTCAAAAGGAGAGTCTGCATTTTTAGATTTAGCACAGAGGCTTGTGGCCAGTGGATGGGCGATGGGATAGGGACTGGAAGAGTCTAGGAAACCTGGAATTATGAAGGCTTGTTTGTTGGTAGGTTATGATTTGTGACACTAAAATTTTTAAACCTGTTGTATTGGATGTAAAAGTACTGATGGGGATTTTCGTGGGGACTGGGGAAACTAAATGGGGAACTCCATGCACTCTCAGATTCAGGGATTAGAAAGTCTCACTTGTAGGATCCAAAAAAGAGAGAGCCCACCCCTTAGCCTCATGACGTGCAATAGCAAGGCCTCTTGGAATGTGCGTTACTGTGACTCAATCCCCATGTACAAGGCCATCTAGGTCAGAAATCCAGGGGGTGGCAAGCAAGCTGCTCATGGAGCCTCCAAATGAGCCAAACATCCTATTGTAGACAATAGGCAACCTCTACAGGGCCGTTGCGATCTTACAACCCAACAAATCTCCTGGGCCATATAACATAGAAAGCAATATGCTAAGGAAGGATGACCAGACAATCTCCAGCAGCCTCCTTAACTTATTTAATGACTATTTGCAAGTTGGACAGTTCCCCACTCAACAACAACGTGTGTTGTTGATCTTCAAGGGGGGGGGGGGGACTTCCATTAGTCAGACCCATGACCACGGAGACCACTCAGACTTTTTTCCATATTAGCCAAAACGTTAGAGATATTGATGTTGCAGTCCCTCAAAGAAGTGTTTGGATGCAACCTCACAGGCAGACATTATGAGTGTACTGAAGGAAAGTCCAGGCAGGACATAATTGTCGAAATCCACAATGTTTCCAGGTAGGCATGGCTAAACACGTCTTAGCAGTTCTGATTGACATCAGAGGAGTGTTTGACAACTGTTGGTGGCTGCCACTCCTCGAGCTTAAAGGAAGGGGGATTCCCCGTAACCTATACTTGATTGTCATAAGTTACCTGACATACAGAACTGCTACAATTGAATGTAAGCATGTCTCAGTCCAAGAACGATTGAGAAGGGTAGAGCGAAAACGGGTGCCCACATAGGGCTTGGTCGTTGAACCAACACTCTGGAATGCCTTCTTTGAAGGTCTTCTCAGGAGGCTCATGGAGTCTGACTGTAAGCCATACACCTAAGTGGATGGTCTCACGATGCTGATCTGAGCAATCGACCTCTCAAATCAAAGCAAAAACCAACCATGTACAAACTGCAATCTCACATCCAATCCAAAGGGAGTACTGGCCCAATAACCAAGGCCTATAAGACAGTACCCACTGAAGTACTCTAAGTGATCACTGGTCAGTTACCAATTGACTTGGTCATTGAGTGCATGGTGGACAAGTGGAGATCCATAGTGCACACCTTCCCCCTACAGTGTAAAGGAAACAAGAAACATGAAAGCCAGTTGTTGGAAGAGCAGCCAAACCTCTAGGTTCGACTGCTACTAAGCAAGCTTACATCAGCCTAGTTAGCGAAGAAGGTTATGACAAAAAACCATAGCCACAATAGATCTTTCCCTTTGAAACTTCCCACCCTAGTAAATAGTTAGATCAGGTGGATAATCACATTAAGAATTCCTGGCCCGCCTGGCAAAGATCAGCAAGTCAGAGGTACAGAGTTACTTTGTATAAGGGTGGTGGGATTGTACTCTGGGACCTGGAAGTTGAACCGAGACGACATAAGACTGCTCATGGATGCTACACAATAGGGCCACTTGAGGCCACAGTAACAGTTTTCTTTGGTTGCCGTAGGCTTAATCATAAAAAAAAGAAAAGAAAGGCTATTCAGCATCCTGACTACACCATCTCCACCCTCAAGCAATTGCTTATGACATTAGGGATACCATCTTCAAGGGTCTTCTTCAAATATTCTCTAGCTAAAATCGCAAGAAACCATTTTACAATCTGTTTTTTTTTCTTTTGCAAATTTGTTATAAATCGTAGTTGGTTCAGCATGGCTTATCTTTATTTTTCACACACCTCCTGCTTTACTAAATAGTAAATTGTGCACAAACAGAGCCTGTTCATCAAAGTTTCCCTACTGGAATTGAGAGGGAGTTAACCCTGAGCGCTTTATTAAGGGGTGTGGGTGTCCACTCTTACTTAAGTTAACGCACTTGTTAGATGAGTTCGTCTCCTCTGACTGGTGAGATACTGTGGGTGAATGCTTTCAATGTAAAGACATCATCGTCTGGCCATTAAGTCAGCACTCACTGGAGCCTTCATAAAAATTGATTCACAACAATACCCCCCCCCCCCTATTTGACACTTAACATTGCAAGGCAATGTCTGGCCCATTATTTTACCTTTAACATGGTCTTAAAAATAAACCATTGTATAATAATTTGCAGCGTTTTCGTGTTGTAACCAGTAAGGAATTGGTGACGAGGAGAAGTCCCTTCTTAACCTCTCCACTACCATGTTCTTTTAGCTGCATAAAGGACCACTGAAAGGATAGTGGTGCATTGGTTCAAGATCAGTGTTGTCAACAATTGGGCCCTATTACCTGGCTGGTAGAACTTGGTAGTGGAGAGGTTTGGAAGAGATCTTTGAACAAAAACTGTGTAACCTTCAAGCTTATCGGTCTCAAACACACTGATTTCATTTGATGACAGCCAACCTCACATTCTCTGAAGTTTGTCTAGATTTGGTTCTATCAGTTAGTCACTAGTTTGGACCACTAAATTGATAGAAATAAGTGCCAGTTTTCGATACCTGCAAGACTATATTATGTTTGATAAAGGTTTTTTAAATTTATACACTTTGTACTGAATTTGATCATTTTCATGAATAACACTTAGCAACTGAGCTTGTCATGCGAATTGACGCTCGTGAAGAAACTCGTTATTTACTTATTTCTTATATCATTCGTTCATTCATTACTATATTAATTTCTTAATTTTGCTACTGGCAAAGGTTCGCTCAAAAATGTACCGCCGTAAAACTAAGTGTTCGAGGTTGGATTGTGTGGGGCAGTGTTGTTGTGATCAGTGTCTGATACCGTCCTCCTCTCCTACCTGACCACGATTGCCGGGTGCCTTTAATAGGAGTCAGTCAGTACATCTCTCCCATCGTCTTTAGCCGCTACTCCTGGAGCAGACTCTTTTAAGGAACGAATTCTAAGAGAGTTAAGCGAATTCCCGGAAAATCCGATCTTCCATTCGAGAAACGAGGGGGCTACAAGGGAAGCCTTTTCTTTCAGATTGTAGTAGGCGTGTCGCCCATTTTATTTCCCTTCGCGCTGGAACTTTCACAGCATCAGAGAATCCCAGACTCGAGAATTCGTCTCATTATTTCTCTCTTCTGTTTTCGGTCAGGAAAATTTTTTTACAATCCCCCCCCCCCTCAAAATTTGATACTTTACATTTCAAGACATGGGGATTCCAAATCTGCAATGTCGGTCCGCCGTCCCCTGTCTGGGCCGTTTTGTGCCTTTAACACGGTCTGAAAAATACGTTCTTTCGCACAAAAATCCCATTTGGTATCTAGTTGTGCCCGCCATCTTGGCAATCCGATCGAACGAAGCCCATGGTTGTTATGGACAAAAAATGGTTAAAAAAAATTAACAACAATCATTAATAAATTTACAACAAATAAAATAAATAAAATTATTAAATTAATAAATTTAACAATTATTAATTTACAATCGCAAATACGCCGTGTTTCATGTCGTTTTCAAGATATTTTTACATCCTGGGTAGAATGGAATGAGTATCAGAAGTGTACAACTGCGTATAGTGAAATTACAGTAATTATAGTGAGCCAAAGTCAACTAATTGAAAGACCTCGCAGGAACTACATACAGTGGAAGTAAACGTTTCGTCGTTAGTACTCCCTCCCTCCCGTCTCATCAAAACCACCCGCTCGCTCGACTCGCAACGTCGTGCCAATTGCCTACAGGCGCCGGGGGAATAATTAGTTTTCATAGTTCCACTGTAGTCAGGTCATGTTTCGTATGGTTTATTAGTACTTTTCGATGCTGAATTGAATGGAATGGGTCTCTTAGCAGTAATACTAGGTCAAGCTGTTCACGAGAATAATAAACCGTTGTGTAATAATTTGCAGAGTTTTAAATTTATCTCTCTGAGCCTCTTCTTTTTCTTCGAATGAAGAAGCTCGGCCCCACGTTGGGCTTCAATTCTACTGAGGTAAGTTTGGAGATGCTTTTGAAGAGCTGCTGACTCAGGCAAAAATTAGGGCAAATCTCGCGAAGCTCCGATCCACAATTCCTGTGTATCTTCAAGAATTATGAACCAATGTCTTAACCACTAGACCACAATCGCCCGGTGTCTTTAATAGGAGTCAGTCAGTACACTTAGACTCCCTGAAAACCACCTGAACCATTGGCACATGCCACTATAAATACAGTCCGCTTCAAACACTAAGTAAAACAGTTTTACGTTTTCAGAGAATTGCCAGCCTAACAGGGAATCGAACAGATCCACATGGTTGTATACCATAAAACAAGAAATGGGGTCATTGAACGTTTTCAATGTACACTGAAGACGTAATTCACAGCAAGTAGCATGCACGCCTCATGGTTGCCATTTATTCCACTCCACTTAAGCCTGGCTCCCCTCTAAGATTGATAGCTATGATTACAGCCCCAACCAGCACACCACCGTGTACCTAAACTACTGAGAGACCCAATCAACATACACACATGTCTTGTTCCACACCAATTAGTCAATGCATGGTAATCCCAAGAAAAGGCATTGACCACAGAATTGCTATGTGATGAGGACAAAATAATCGTCAGGGAAACAACTTAAGCCTTTCCTCAAATACGAGACAACAAAAGGTCACATAAAATGCTGTCGGTATTCAAACTTCCCAACAACAAATGGAAACCACTATCAAATGCAACCATTTGCCACTATTCTCCACCATACCTGTATTTATTTATTTGGCCAAGCAGAGAACGTGCAAATAATTTAACTGTGATGTGCCCAACTTAGCAAGTATGCTTGGAAAGTTAACAACTCGTGTCCGTTTTTTTTCCAGCCACCATTTAAGCTGCCTAGCAAGGGCTGAACGTCAGGAAGAAAGAAATTAAACTAGGAAACCATATAATGCAATCAATCATTCACTATTTTCGAAACTAAGAAAAAGATTTACTTACAGCACAAGGATTTATGTACTTGAAGTCTTTTGAAGAAGTTGGGTTTAGTTTATTGTGTGGACAAAGCATTTTACCGTTATCTATGGGCTTTACGACACCTTTGGCATTAGACAACCAATGCACCAGCCACGAAGTTGAAAGTGCTTCCCAATCATCCATTCCCTCTTGAACAGGAAGAATTTTCCACAATGTAGACATTTCTTCTTTTTGAGCCTGCCCGTTCACTTTCAGCATAACCTAATTTTCAAAAAAAAAAAAAGAAACGTTTGGTAACACATGCGCAATCTGGAGTAACATATGGGGTCCTGAAGTTATAAACATGACAAAATGTATTTAAATAATATTTCGAAAGTTGAAAAATAGTTAGAACAATGCTTCAGATGAGCAACTAGATTCTTATACTATTCACAGTGAACTACATATAATCACTTCCTTGTTCTGCAACATTTCGCCTTGATAGTGCATGAACCAAATACTTCATGTTATTACCTGTTGCTTTTTAGATTCTGAAATCATAGTATCATACTCCATGTTATGCTTTTTTAAATCACTTTTCAAATGATCAGGAAGTTCTTCTTCAGTGAAATTTCTTATGTGCACTTGACTAGTAGCAAGTGTGTAAACCAACATGTAGGCATTGTTGGAAGTAAGAAAACCTTTTGCTAGCCGAGGTCTCTTGGTTTTCTGGAGTTTCTCTGAAATTATAAGAAAGGCATGTGTAAATGAAGTTAGTTGCAATCTCAAACCACTTGCATATGTATCAGATTTAACGAAGCCAAGAAAGAACTCATGACAAATGAATGAGACTGAACCACTGCCACCAAAGTTCAAATATTGTTATAATACTGTTATGTGGGCAAATTACGAACAAATAAATATTAACAGATATCGTAAACGAACTCGTCACAACTGAATCCTTTTTAATAGTTTACTTCACAACAAATACTATATTGTCACGACATTCTTGATGGCGTTCCTAACCCAGTTTGGCGACTCTGCACCATTGTAACTGCCAGTTGGTTTTCTGCTTCAAAGCATGCTGCATATTCTCTGCCAACATGGTCATAACTACTCTCGTACACATACGTTATTTGTCCCTCCCATGATACGCAACATGAGGATGTTCTTGGACGATGCATGCCAAGCCCTAATTCACAAACAACCTGGTACAAGGTGGGAATGTCCTCGTTCAAGTGCTGTAATCTGCTTTGATGACGAATGCATTTGGCTTTCCCTAGCCATGCTTCAAGAACCTCAACTAAACTGGAGAACTCCAGAGCTAGTCCAACCTCTATCAAGACTATGGGAGCAGGACAACTTGGGGCAATGACTGCGACGTCGTCTTCTCCTTCTCTTTCCACCCATTGTGTTTTGAATTGCAACCAATAAGAGAACCTATCAACGGAACCATCATAGTGGAATGGCTTCCATTCACTTCAACCACCTTTGTCTGTATGACGGATGCATCGGTTGTTGCTGCTGCAGGGACCTGAATTCTTCCCGAAGCCTGCCTTGCATTTATCCCATGCAGTCAATTAGTTTGGCGTCAAGTTTCTCCTTAAGATCCCTAAGCAACGAATCTGAGATCCGTTTTTCAACACAGTTATTCCATTCTGTTACATCACCTGAAACTAGTCAACAATTGTCAGTCTCAGCCAAAAAGAAATCCTTTTCTCTCTCGTTCATCCCCACCAATTTTCGTAATACTGTTATGTGAGCAAAGTACGAACGAATAAATATTAACAGATCTCGTAAACAAACACCACATGACAGAAGCCTTTTTATTAGTTTGCGTCACAAGCAGACGTGTTGCTATGTTTTACGGTTTACGACGCTTGAATATTTGTCAAGTTGATCACTTACCTTCCTCTTCTCCAGCGTTCAACTTAAGATTTTTGCCTTCCATTTTTTCGACAACTTCATCGTTAAATTTGTACCAAGTACCAGTGGCTCGGTCACAAATATGTGCTTAAAAAGAAAACCAGCACATTATTTGTTGAGTAAAGCTTTAGGACAAATGGCATATGTTGTTTTGTTCTTAAAGCATTGTGTTTCCATATCAGATTCATATGTCCCACCACAAACTTACCATTTCTATTCTATAGCCTAGACTTGAAGCCCAGTTTCTGAAGGCAATTGCCAACCATAATTTCCCCCCAAAACATGACTCAGGGATATTTCTAATAAAACATGGTCAAATATGTACAAATAAAAACGCTGCAAATTATTACACAACGGTTTATTATTCTAGTGCACAGCTTGACGCAGTGTCCTCCTCCCCCCCCTCCCCTCCACGTGGAAATGAGTGCAGACCAGGGAGAAACAACACTTTCGCTACTTTGTTCTACTAGTTCCTCTGAGGAATTCGCCTCGTTATATTTATTGTGGTATCTCTTTTTTTGGCGCTCGGATAAAAGATATGGTGTGATGATGAAGGGAAAGGAGAAGGGGAAGAAAGAGAGATTGGATTGTTTATTTGTTTATTTGTTCCAAGAGAGGTATCTCCATAAGACCCTCTCTACCACTCTTCCAGGTGAATATGTGTAACATTTCCTATATGAGGACATAGCACGACTCAATATAAATTGTTGAAGGATATGGGTTGTAAGGCAACAGATAAAGTTTGGCTTTCGGAGTTTTAACAGGGAACGAATATAATACAGTAGTTAGGCGATGGCGTCGCGCAAAAAGAAAAGTTTTAATGGCAGACTACGTCGGAGAACTAGCAGCGTTGCCAGTTTACAATGTCTTCAACACTCCCCTTAAATGCTAGAAAGATACTACGTCTAGCAACAATTAGAAACATACAAAACAAAAAACTCAATTGGTAACTATACTAGGTAATCCATTAACCAAAGGTAAAATTAAATTACATCCATCAACCTCAACACTCAAACAAATAATGAAGAACAACAATGAGTAAGAATGACTATGAATCACAGGACAACAATGAATGACTAGATATCTTCACACAAAATTCATCTTCTTCATGTCCTCACGAACTTTGTGAGCAAACTTAACCATGAACTGAACGTACAGTAAGCAGATTTAATAATTCAGGGTTTCACAAAGGCTTTCAAACCTCGGAGGTGGTAGGGCCATCGTCAGCATCTTTGTCACCTGCGAATCAGTTGAGACGTACATTATCTCCACCTCACCATTTTGGACCATGTCACGCACAAAATGGTGGATAAGATCAATATATGCTTCGAGCCCTTGGTCTCGAGACTCAACCATTTTAATTACTGATTGATTGTCTTCATATAGGAGAATCCTCCCACTGTGATTCAGAAGCTGTTTCAGGAAGACACACTCAGAAAGACAGTGAGACATTGGGACATATTCTCCCTCACTTGAATTCTTTGACACAACGATTTACTTTTTTCATTGACAAGCAATGACATTTTTGTTTAATTTAATGACATAGCCACTAACACTCTTCCTGTCTAGAGGGTTTATTCCATTGTCAGCATCAGAATAGGCACTTAGTTGGAAAGATGATCTGTTGGATTTCTTGGACATCCGGCCATGTGAGCTGGTGTGCATCAAGTAGCGGATGACATATATGAGAAAGATTGAAATGTTTCTCCCCAAAACTCAATTTCAACTCAACTCAAAGAATGAGACTGAAAAGTCCAGAACAGGCCTTGTACCAGTCATGATGAACATAAGGCTCCCAAGTACTTCCTTATACAGTCACCACAAGTACCAGAATGCTTCTCCAAAACCAGCTGCAAACACGACCGGAGGGAACTTCTGAACCCTTGAGTAGCTTCATGAAAACCAGTCGCTGCAGAAAACCACAAAGAAAAGCTGCTTTGATATCATACTGAAACCATTTCAGATCTTTTCTCGATCGCAACAGCAAGGAGCAGTCTCAAAGAGCTCATTCGAGCAACAGGAGCATACATGTTACTAACACTTAGCCCACTTGTATCCTCCATAAAGCATCGTGCAATGATAACATCGCCCACGAACTTCTGTCTTAAAAAAACCCATTTAAGTCTATTAGTGTCTGGTTCTTAAGCATAGGTGCCACCTCCCATGTAGTATTCTTGGCCATGTTTTCTAGCTATTCTTATACAGCCGCATTCCAATAATCATCTTTTATGGTATCAGTGTAAGTTTTTTTTTTTTTTTCGTGTTTATTATTGCAACTGAATATTAAAATACAATCCATCTAGCAATATTACATATCTTTTCAAACACTTCTTGAGGACCCGTTTACAGTAAAACCAAGCCCCTTCGCATAACAGTTTATCGACAATACTGCGCTATACTTGTACTTCAACAGCACTAACTAAGTCCAGTGGTTTTTTCCGCTTGAGTCGTCGGAGTTCATCCTCGTTGTCCAAAACGTAGAGCATTTCCGGGTTTTCATGGTTGTGGAGACGTTGTTCATGCCTCCTTGAGTACCTTGCGATAATTTTGTGGACTGTTTCCATCCCCAAATCTCGATGAATATCATCGTTTCTCATGTACCAGGGCGCATGCACTATGCTTCTCAGTATTTTATTTTGGGAGGTTTGGATTTTGTTAATATTTGTTTTTTGGCACAGCCCCATAACTGAATTCCATAGGTCCATATAGGGCGAAGGATCTGCTTATAAATAAGCAGTTTATTGTGGAGAGAGACGAGAATTCCTTCCCATCAACCAATACATCTTTCTGAATTTAATTCTAATTTCCTCTTTTTTCTTTTCTATGTGTTTTTTCCAGTTTAATTTGGAGTCGAGGGTCATACCTAAGTATTTGACTGCATCGGTATGGGGTATTTTATTTGAATTGATCTCAACATCCATGACAGGAATTTTTTGGTTAGTAAAGTTGATGTGAACTGATTTTGATTCATTTAACTTTATTCTCCACATCTTTGTCCACTTAGAAATCTCAGTAATTGACGTCTGTAGATTACTAGTTGCGGCTTCGACTTCATCATCTACTGAGAGGATAGCCGTATCATCAGCAAAGGTGGCAACAGTTGTACCTTCTTGTTGAGGTAAGTCCCGGGTATACAGAAGATAAAGGACTGGCCCTAGGACACTCCCTTGCGGGACCCCTGCTTTAATTGGCTTCAAGCCAGAGTATTGGTCATCTTGCTTCACCCTGAAATGTCTATTTTCAAGGTAAGATTTTAGCAGTAAGTAGTACTGTTTTGGGAGATCTCGGTGCAGTTTGTACTCCAGTCCCTCATGCCAAACCTTGTCAAAGGCCTGTGCCACATCTAAAAATATGCTGGCACAGATTTTCTTACCTTCAAGGGCCTTTTCAATTATATTAGTTATTCGATGGACTTGATCTATAGTTGAGTGTTTTTGCCTGAATCCGAATTGATGGTTTGGGACCAAGTTTCTGTCTTCAATTATGGGTTTGAGTCGTTTAAGAAGCAATTTTTCGAACAGTTTTGACATAACGGGGAGGAGGGATATTGGTCGATATCCCGTCTTCTCGTTTGGTGACTTCCCTGGTTTGGAGATCATGATGACTTGCGCAAATTTCCATTGGGAAGGTACGTATTTCAGTCTAAATGTAGCATTAATAATGTGAAGCAATTTTATCACTGCTTTATCGGGAAGCTCTTTCACAACACGACCTGATATCAGGTCGTAGCCGGGCGTTTTTTTAGCATTAATGTTGCTTTTTATTTCATCCTTAAGTTCTTTCAGTGTCACTGGGACTATTTTGAGTTCGTCAGTTTTTTCCGTCCGAGTTATATTTTCATCTGGTATTTGATTTGGTAATGGTTGAAAAGTTTCGAACAGATGTTCTGCAAAAAGATCAGCTTTCTCTTTATTGCTTCTGGCCCAAGTTCCATCCTCCTTTTTGATTGGAGGTAATGGGACTTTGGGTCGTTTCATGTTTTTGGTAACCTTGTAGAGGGAGTACTCCGTATCTTTCTCCGCAGTCAGCTTACTTAAAAAGTGATCTACTGTTTCATTCTCCATAGTTCTAATTAGGTGTTTAAGTTTGTTAGCGTAATTATTAAGTATTGTTTTGTTTTCGGGAGTTCTATTATTTTTCCACTTTCTCCTTGCTTTTCGTTTCGCATTCAGTAAATTTCTCAATTCCATTGGATACAATTTTTGATTTTCACTATTATCGTTTTGAATTACTGGCGTATTTTGCCAGGCTGCTTGTAGTATGTTATTAATAAGGAGGTCTAGTTCATCTTCTATCTGTTCTGGAGTTTTCATTGGCACTTTCAGATTTATTGTTGTTTCCAGTTGTTGACGAAAACAGGTCCAACAAGTTTTCCTATTGAACGAACTTGGGGTTTTTTCTCTCAGGATAACTTTTTCACTGATTGTTACGATAATGGGTGAGTGATCAGATGGTAGGTCGTCACTATCCTCTACGTTTATGTATCCACTTGAGATACCTCTGCTAACAAAGAAGTCGATTAGATCGGGGACTTTTTTAGGATCCGTGGGCCAATATGTGGGCCTGCCAGAAGAGTAGAAATCACACTTGAGTGTGGTTGCTGCTGCATACAATTCTTTACCTTTTGTTGTCGTTAACCGAGATCCCCAGTATGTATTTTTGGCATTAAAGTCACCTCCGATAATGAAGTTGGTTCCTAGCCTTTCAAAAAGACTTCTATAGTCCTCTTGCTTCAGGTTATGTCTCGGGGGCAGTAAATTGCTGCTATTCTGTAATATTTGTTTTTGAGTTGCAATTTGACCGAGGTGACTTGCATTTTTTCCTCCTCGATTTTCAGTTCTTCGTGATGCACCACGTTTTCTTTAATTATAATTCCTGAGCCTCCTCTAGCTTTATTGCTGGGGTGAATTGTATGGTAGCAAATGTACCCTTTTATTTTAATGTAGGAAGAATTAGTGAAATGAGTTTCAGAAACGAGTAGAATGCCTATCTTGTTAAAATGGAGAAATGCTTCCACTTCTTTTATGTGATTCAGTAATCCATTAGCGTTCCATGTAGCTATCCTTAATGTATATTCCATCATATTATTCCGTAGCTGGTTAGACTTTTTTCTAGTTTCGCTATTCTCTCGAATAGCAGCTTATTAGTATGATTTTGTTCATTTAATCTCTCAAGTATTTGGCCGAACATTTTTTCAGTGTTCGACACGGTCGCCTCTTTTTTTGCAACTACGTTAGCAAATGAGGCTTTGCAGGTGGTAGCACCTGCTATTGCTGCAGTAAGCGAATTTCGCCTGCTACCACTTTTTTCTGTAGAAATATTTTCCCTACCGATTTTTTTCACTTGGGGTTTGGTGGCATTGTTCCTCATTCTTTGTAGCTCTTTGGCTACTTCGCAGCCGCGATAATTTGCTGGGTGATTCCCATTACAATTAACGCATTTCGGAGCGTCAGCCTTGTCAAGAGGACATTCGGCTGTTATGTGTGGTCCAGCACATTTCACACATGCTGGTTCTTTTCCACAGTAGGATTGAGTATGAAGATAGCTTTGGCATTTTTTGCATTGTGGAATAAGTTTAGTGGTGTTTCTTAATGGTTCAATTTTCACAACTATGTTGAGGATAGCCCTTATGCCATGTATTTTGGTAATATTATCATTTTTGTCAAATGTTAACATAAATAGAGGAAGAGGTACTTGGAAGGTTTCAATTACACCTCTCTCGTTTTTCTTACTACCTTTCTTGAGACTGTTGGTGACGTCCAAGATATTAAAACCTTGATTTCTCAGGTCTTCAATGATTTCGCTTTTGTCACACGAAGCGTGTAGACCTCTAGCCATGACTTTAATTGGCCTCTCGGCTTTATCCTGGTAAGTGTACCATTGTTTTTTCCTGATCGTAGATTCTCTGTGATCAATTTCCAATTTTCACGAGAATCCACGTTAATTTTCCAGATGTCATTGTTCAGAGCAGTGACTTTGACTTTCTCTTTAGGGATATCTTTAATTATGTCTTTGATTACCGAATAGCTCTTCGTACCTACGACATTTATAGGTGGAGGAGGTGGGTCCTTTTTAGGCTTTTTTTCTATCAGTTCGACGACCCCAAGGGTAAACATTGTTGAAGATTGTTGCAGGAAATACCTGGCATTCCATAAGAAGATAGGTATGGACCTGTGACACTGGTACAATATGACTTAAGGCTGCAGTGCTCATCGAATATAAAGGACTAAGAAAACCTATAAATAATAAAATAAATCTATTGTGGAAACAACACCAACAATAAATTTATCATACCACTGTTCCATTCTACCAAAGCCACAGCCATGTGCACAAATTTAGAGAAGCGCAAGTACTCTTATATTCCTCTCCTCATACAAAGGGAATGTCTTAACCATAACACTTTAACATACTGACTAAATGTACAATCAGTAGAACTCGCTAGTAACAACTATTTCTGAAAGCAGCCTGATATTCTTGTCTTGTTCATTGTGAATAAATACTGTGAGGGCTAGACCACGCTCACCCATTCCATCAGCCAGAAGCAGAAGAGTTGAAGAGTGTTCAGACCCATTTCTAGTTTAAATTAAGGAGAAAGATTACACCACCATAGTTCACCAGCAAGAAGCTAAGATTTTAATTAGCTATCTTGGCTTAACGCTGAGTGTAACAAATGCCAGTAGGTACTTAGGGACTGCCAATGTTGGGGATAGAGGAAAACTGAAAGGATGCGTTCAAAAGTTGATTACAGAATTATTGAAAGTCCTCAGGAAATCTGCGTCATCACAGCCAAGCACTCAACCTAAGCTTTGAGGTGTTCTGAAGAGTACTTATAATCTCACTTGTCTGCGCCCTATAAAGCGAGGGTGTGACGTGAAAGACAGAGAGTTGAGCCAGACCACTGGGAGATACAGCAGCTTATGGAACACTGCGAAAATAAGCGCATTGAAAAATAGTTCAATCATGATACAAAAATTTCTGGTGTCTGCATCATGGAACCTAGTATAGCGATTTCACGAACCTAGCAGAGGTGGTTTCTGGGTTATCAGTTTCATGAACGTAAAAGAGGCAGTACTTGAGATAACAGTTTAAGTTAGAGGAAAATGGATAAGTTCATGAACATATGTGGAGAGAAACTCGTTGAAATCTATTATGAATAAAGACTAATAATCATTAATGGCCGGAGTCTGGGTGACTCTTCGGAAAAATACATGTGTTTTCGGAGAAAACCCCGTTTATTATGACGGTAGACAGAGGGGTCGCTGGACAGTCACCTGACGCTGGTGGGGGCGTTGGAAGGAATCGCCTCTCCTCCTCCCTTTCCTCTTCATTTTTCCTCTCCCTCTCCGATTCTTTTTCTTCCAATTTTTTTGGTTCATTCCTGATCCAACTTTCTACGCAAACAAGAGCCGTTTTATACGCTTTCCTTTTCACCCCTTTTTTAATGTGAAAAGTGCAACAGGTTCGGTTATATTGTCCAAAAAGCCCTTCCATGTATGTACGTTCAACTGTGGCTTTTCTTAAAAGCGTTGGCGCCAATCGAAGAGCCAGGGAAACTTGGGTAAATCCTCTTTCATTTCCTCATTCCGTTTATGTTTTTCCTGGTGTATTCTTTTTCCAGGTGCTCGCTGGTTGAGGGTGATCCGTCCAGCGATCAGAATCACACGAGTGGTATTTAATTTCCCATTACCGGGGAAACTTGGAGATTCTCGTATATTTCCCTACCCTCGTGATAATTGCTATTTTGGGGTACTTTAGCGCTTCATGGTGTTACAGTCCACCAAGCTACTTGAGCACAAAAAAGAGGGATTTTCCCCGAACAACTTTTAACATAGTCCCCTTTTGGTTTATTATTCATTCTGAATAATAACCCTATGTTTTCGGTCACGAAAAATTTTTTACAACCCCCCCTCAAAATTTGATACTTTACGTTTCAAGACATGGAGATTCCAAATTTGCAATGTCCGTCCGCCGTCCGGGCCGTTTTGTGCCTTTAACGTGGTCTAAAAAATTCGTTCTTTCGCCCAAAAATCCGACTTGGTATCTAGTTGTGCCCGCCATCTCGGCAATCCGATCGGACGAAGCCCGTGGTTGTAATGGGCAAAAAACGGTTAAAAAAATTAACGAAACGCAGTACAACGCGGAGCTACAAGCGTTTCGTCGTTTGAATTCCCTCCGCCCCGCCCGTCTCTTTAAAAAACCAACCGCTCTCGAGGCGGCTCTCGCCTCCCTCCCAACGACGACGCGCTTCGCTTCGAGCGTTCCCGTTCCAATTTCCCCGACGTTTTGGTTTTAATACGATTCAATTATTTTAGATTCTTTCGTTTCATTCTCATTTTGGTTTTTTTCATCAATTTTGGTTAAATTTTGATATTAGTATTTAGCGTGCATGTTTTCATATTAAAATTCAGTTTTTTCTAGATACTTTTTTTTGTTTATTTTAATATTACGATTCAGTTCTTTTCGACCTTTTTTGGGTTTCATTATGATATTTTTCGATGCTGAATCGAACAGGATGGATCTCGGAGCATTAATGCTAGGTCAAGCTGATTATCCGAATAATACACCGTTGTGTAATAATTTGCAGGGTTTTTACTTTCCGCTACCCGAAGGGAAGGAAAGTATAGTAATCGGCCAAAAAAAAAAAATTTGGGTTTTCTTCAGATCTTTACGTTTCAGACCATACTGAGTCTAAAAAACCTAATTTCGGCGCGTGGTCCGTGTGTATGTGTGTGTGTGTGTGTCTGTAGTTCGATTTGCGGGCGAACGGCTGATCCGATTGAGCTGGTTCTTTTTTTGTTTTGTTCGTTATTTTTTGTAGACACCAAAATAAGGTTATGGACGATTTCGGCCGATGGGAAGGGGGGTGGGGGACGAAAATGCACCAAAAACTAGGGTTTTCGCATTTTTCTCGAAAACGGCTCTAACGATTTTGATTAAACTTTCAAATTATCTTCTCCTAATCAATACCTAACTTTTATTCTCCGTACATATCTCCATGAAAATACGGTGAACGGAGATATGGGCCCCTGAAGCAAAAATAGGTTTTTTACGCTTTTTGGCAAAACAGCTTCAGCGATTTTCACCAAACTCACAGGACGTTTTCAAATAGTTAATACCTACATATTCTTTTCAATAAATGTTCCTGTGACGGTCCATTGAACAGAGATAAAAATCAAAATGTGTCGAAAATAACGTTTTTTCTATCATTTCCGTAAATTCCAGGGTAACTTTTTCACCAGATGGGATAAATCCTAATGGAGTGTCTTTTAGTTACTCATACCAACATTTCGTTCTGCATAATTATTTCTGTATGTCTGTTGAACGGAGATATAAGCCAAGTTAACTCAGAAAAGGAGATTTGTCGAATATTAATTTATCGGTATTCCAATTTTTTCAAAAACGGCTCTAACGATTTCGATCAAACTTTCAGAGTACTCTCAGCTAACTAGTCCCTACATTTTGTTCTCCATAAATGTTCCTGTAAAAATGCGTTGAACGAAGATATAGCGCCCGCCTATGTAGGTGGTGTTCGAACTTAAAGGGGTGGCGGAAAGTTGTGTGTTGCTACGCACCAGATATTTTGTATGGTCCTCCTTCGCGAATTTCTTGAACTTATTATTTGACTCCTTATATGGAATTTACGCTCTCGGCAAAATGCTAGTAGATTTCTTAATTTTGATGAGGTTTTAATTTGATGACCATTATTAGTAATCCGAGGCGTTATAAAACTAATTCGATCTAGTTGGTTTCGGTGTTTCGATTCCAGTCATAACAAGACAGCGCTCGCGATCTTGTTTGACCTTTTAAACGAGACCACCACGCTACCTGTTTTCGCTCGTCACTCTTTCTCTCAGTATTGTGATTCTTTTCGTGAACTTTCTTCTGTTGTTAGTTATTTTGATCGCAGTGCTCGCCCATCTTCGGCTACCTTCATCACATTTATAATTCTTAAAGTTTGCGATGGCAGTCAGTACAAATCCAAAACTTTTGCAATCGCTTGCTACGCTTACTCATCGCAAAGAGCGTGTTTGGCGGAGAGTCCAGCACTGCTACGATTTGATTGGTGGGCTGCCCGAAAAGCTTGACGTTTTTATGGTTCGAGTCTGCAATATTGGGCCCGCGTTTGAGCAGTTTGACGCGATTTTGTCCGAGCTTAGTGAACTGGGAGCTGCGGACCCATCGTTAAAAACTGATATTGGCTCGTTGAGTGAGAATTTCGAAGCCTTATATTTTGAAATATTGGCTGCACGTAAAAAATATCAACCCGTAACAGCGACTCCTTTGGTACCGGGGAATATTAGTGGGGAAGTTCCAACGACATTAAGGCAGAGCTCTCCTCTGCCAGGAGATGCACCTGTAACTACCAATAGTCGGGTTCAGTTACCTGAACTGCACATCCCTCCATTTTCGGGAGCAATAAATGAATTTCCCGGCTTTATCGCTTTATTTGACGCTTTGATTCACCAGTCCCCAACCTTGTCAAATATAGAAAAATTCAGTTACCTCCTCGCTAATTTACGAGACAGTGCACTGAGCCTCGCTCAAACCGTGCCATTTGCTCCTGGCAATTATACCACTTGTTACAATTTGCTTAAGGAAATGTATACTCATAAACGACTAGTAGCCACTCATTATTTAGATTCGATTTTCTCTTTAAGTCTGTTAGACCGGGCACAAATAACGAACGAGTTAACTCGGTTTGTATACACGGTCTATTATGATTGGGTTGATACAAGAATATAGATGCAAGATTAATAGTTGGCGTACAGACGCAAGAATAATGTTCGAACAGACGCGCGCGTCCCAGCAGCACACCCAAAAAACACTTGGGCCAACATGACAACACTTAAATTGCCCAAGTAGGGCCACCAACACAACACCAAACTGGATGGAAATTTTCCCTTCGAGAACAACCCTTCACTGTCAAGATGAAACTAGAGGGCTAGGGTGAGCCTGAATGATTTAATTGAACTGAACTTGAAGAATACAGTTAAGAAAAAGGAAAGGGCTAGGATGGAGCAGGAGTGATTTAGGGCAGATGGCGTCACAAAGAAAGTAACAGCATGGAGTAGTCGAATACCTTCTGCTCGGCAGAACATCCTCCCCCCCCCTTTCTTTGTCAAGGAGGTCATTCTTCCATTGGTAGAGGGCAAAGTTTGGTTAACAGTCGAGTTTTTACCCCGGTGCTGGTCCGAACCTCAGCCACTCGGGAGACCCCATCCGGGCCAGGATGAAGCTGTGAAATGCGCCCCATGGGCCAGGTTAGAGGGGGGGCGTTATCTTCAGCTATGAGAACAACGTCTCCCACAGAAGCCAGTCTATGAACAGTGTTCCATTTGGAGCAGCGCTGAAGATCTAGAATGTACTCGGATTTCCATTTTTTCCAGAAATTTTGGACTAACTGATTAACAAACCGCCATTTGGGGACAAGACGTGAGCTTCGGGTAGAATGTCCTAATGAGCTAGGGTCTGGTAACGCGAGCAAGGGTCGCTGGATTAAGAAATGGGCCGGAGTGAGAGCGAGAATGTCATCTGGAGAGTTGGATTGGAACACCAGAGGCCTGCTATTGAGGACTGCTTCAATTCGTGCCAGAATAGTATCAAAGGTTTGAAGAGTAATCTTCTGATCCCGCAAGTTAACCTTCAGGAGGCGTTTGGCTGACTTCACTGCTGCCTCCCAAAGACCACCGAAGTGAGGACCTCGAGGTGGTATGAATTTCCACTCCACCTCGCGGTCAGCCAGATTATTTACAAACAAATTGGTTCCAGAATTTAGACTCGATTGCGCTTGTATTTCTCTGAGTAAATTAGACGCCCCCAGAAAATTCCGACCATTGTCAGACCAGATGGTGCTAGGAATGCCCCGCCTCCCCATAAATCGCTCGAGGCACTGCATGAAGCCGTCTGTGCTGAGGTCCATGACCTTTTCAAGGTGCACAGCCTTTGTGGCAAAACACACGAACACTGCCATATATATCTCAATCGCTCGGGCACCCCGTAAGCCAGCCACATTTACAGAAAAGGGGCCAGCAAAGTCTACACCAACCTGCTCGAATACAAATGAGCGCTCGACTCTAGCAGATGGGAGCTGACCCATTACAGGCTGGAATGGACGAGGTTTGACTGAGAAACAACGTTTGCACCTAGCCAGGAGCTTGTTTACAACGTTGCGACCATCTACGATCCAGAATCTGCTGCGCAAATGAGCTAGCGTAGCTCGAGGGCCTACATGGAGGCATGTCTCGTGCGCATGTCGCACTAAGAGGGGAGCAAGGACGTCATTGTGTGGAATGAGAGCTGGGTGCTGAGATGCAAAAGGCAATGAGCTATTAGATAGTCTACCGCCAACCCGAATTATGTTATGTGAATCCCTGAATATTCCTAATTGTTTCATGTACTTTGTAGGTCGCCCCTTGGGATTCAAGGCCGCGTGAATATCAGATAGGCCTCGTTGTTGGGACTGTCGCACAAGCGTGAGCTCAGCATCTCGAAGCTCGGCTGTTGATAAGGGGCCAACGTGAGAGTGAGAATTGAGGCAGTTGACTTTGAAGCGAAGAATCCATGCTACAATTCGCCGCATGTGGCTATAAGAACTATAGCGTTCTTCTATGAGTGAAACAGCGCTGGAGGCTACAAGGGCATGAACTTGTTTGGCTCGAATTTCTTGCTTTACTGACTCTTGATTTAAATCGGGGCGGACACGAGTGATGGGCCAATTGCCGCGATCCTGAATCAACCACTCAGGTCCTTGCCACCAAAGCCGGCTGTGCACGAGCTTATCTGGAAATGCTCCTCTAGAGGCAATGTCTGCAGGATTATCTGATGAGCGAACATGATACCAGAGTGATTGAGGGATGTTACTCAATGTTTTAGCCACCCTGTTACCCACAAATACCTTCCAAAGTGGAGCTGGATTAGCTGTTAGCCAGGACAGTACTATTGTGCTATCTGAGCAAGCCACAATACAATTGTCTTGAATGTGTGGGAATAGGGGCCTGACTTTGTTCATAGTTTTACCCAGCAGCTCTGCAGCAAGAAGCTCGAGTCTAGGAATTGTTTCTGACTTGATTGGAGCTACTTTTGCCCTCGCCATAATTAGACTGACCGTAGTTTGCGAGCCAGAGTATGACACATGGTAAATGACCGCTGCATAAGCACGTTCAGAGGCATCCGCAAACCCAATGAGCCACTGGTGCTTGCTGTTAGAGTCTACCCAACGAGGAATGCGCAAAGAAACGAGACTAGGCATGGAATGAGCTAGTTTGGACCAGTCATGGGCAAGTGAAGTAGGAATAGGGTCGTTCCAATTAACTTTTGAATGACAGACTTCATGTTGAATGAATCGAGCTTGAACTGAGATTGGCATGACCCAACCGGCTGGATCGTAAATTCGACCAATTTGGCTAGCGAGGTCCCTCTTTGTGTAAACGTTTGGAGTAGTTGGGACTTTGAAAAAGAATGAGTCCGAGATAGGGTTCCACGCTATGCCCAGCATCTTAAGAGCTTTGTCCTCTTCAGAACTGATATTAACAGAGTCTGAGAGTGGTAAGCGGTGCTCGGTTGGAATATTTTGAAGCAAGAGTGGATCATTGGATGCCCATTTTCTGAGCTCCAATTGAGCAGAAGCAAGTAAAGAAATGAGCTGATCCACGGCACTTAATAGCCTCCCCCACGGTTTCTCCCCCACCGTGGACGTCATCCACATATGTACCCTGACGTAAGATTTGAGAACCAAGCGGAAAATCTTGCTCCCGCTGGTCAGCTAGATGCTGAAGAACTCGATTGGCTAGGAAAGGGGCAGAGGCTGTGCCATAGGTTACAGTACAAAGGGCGTAGTCTTGGATGGGCTCAGAAGGGGACTCACGCCAGACCAATCGAAGCATGTCCTGATCCTCAGGTGGGTGGTTTATTTGCCGGAACATCTGACGGATGTCAGCAATGAATACAAGCTTGAATGATCTAAATTTAGTGATCATGTCACTGATGTCAGATTGAAGCTTGGGTCCTACAAGCAGGATTTCATTGAGTGACCTCCCATTGGAGGTACGCTGTGATGCATTGAATACAACCCGAATTTTGTCAGGGGGATCATCTGAGCGGTGAACAGCATGATGAGGTACATAATAATGAGGAGTATCAATGGTAGGTTTGGGTACAGGGCGCATATGACCAAGCATGAGATACTCGTGCATAAATGCAGAATAAGATTGAGCTAGACTTGGATTTTTGGCAAGCTTGGATTCTAGACGATATAACTGCCTAAGGGCAATGTGGCGAGATTCACCCAAGGAATTTCGATCTTCAGCAAATGGGAGTGGGACCACATAGCGGCCAGTAGAGTCCTGCCTGACTTGTTCCAGGAACAGGTTTTCAGCCCGAAGTTCAAGAGGGGTCCAAGGTTGAGACTCCTCAAAGGACTCTATCTCATACAGGCGACGTAGGAGCCTTTCAATGGACTCTGTGCTTAAGTTGCTCGATTCTGACGATAAGGCTTGACTGGGGGTGGCTTGAATGGAAGCATTGAACATGACTCTCATTGGAGTAACAGGGTCCCCTCTGAATGTGCAAGAGTTTGATGCTAGACTAAACAGCTTGACTTGAGTTGCCTGCTCCTGAATGGGGGGAACTACGCAATATAGATTGCGTAGTGCAGTGCGCCTGGCGGGTCTCTTAGTGTAAAACTGGGGGCGAGTGCGACCTTCACGGCAGTTCAGAGGCACAGCCTGAATAGAGGTAGGCTTAGAAAGAACACATGAATTAGAATTAAGTTGAATTACATGATTGGGAGGGCATGCCACATCAAAATCAAGCTTTTGAACCACAGGGCTGAATCGCACAGATTTACTGGACTGATGCTTTAGCTTTCCTAAAACTAGCCAACCCAGTTCAGAGTTGAGAAGCCAAGGTGAAGTGCCAATGGGCTGAACACAGTCTGTACGAACAAGATGCATGAACAATTCTACACCTATAAGCATGTCCACAGGACGTCGTATGTGGAACAGGGGGTCAGCAAGAGAATCCCCTATAGCCAGAATATGTTTCCACTTGGAGGGATCTAAATCCTTGTGAGGCAGGGGCCCTACAACCTGATCTAACATTAAAGCAGTGAATGGAACAGTGGAGCCAGATTTAGTATGCAGGTGCCCTCTAGCAGAACCGATCACCTTTTGAACCGTTTCCCCTACAACACCTAATTTTGATGGAGCTAGGATTTTGACCAAATTTGCCCTGCGAGCCAGATCAAAGGATATTGCGTTCACCTGTGCGCCACTGTCAACGAGAATTCTGGCTTGCACGAGGGGAGGCCCAGTTCTAGCCGAGACCCGAACCATTGCTGTAGGCAGAAGGCCCACCAGTGATGGGAAATGAAATGAGGATGAGGCTTGACGGGTAGTGTTAGAGCTGGGGTCAGGATAAGGAGCTAGGATAGAGCTAGGATTAGAATTTTCATGCTTGACACTACTGATTGTTGAATCAAACACCAGTCCAGACCTCCCTGCAAAGACTTCAGCCTGAGTTAGGGGAGCCCACGCTAAGGAGGTGCTGGTTGTTGCTAGTCATTCAGGATCACCCCTTTCTCCCCCCTGAGAGGGGGTGCCCATGTCTTCCTGAGGCAGCGAACTAGAGGGACGAGAAAGGGACATGTTCACTCCACTTCCCCCTTGTTGGGAGAATAGAGATACCTCCGAACCCCAACTGCGCAGAGCAGGGTCGGACTGAATGTTGGAATTGTCTGGATTTAACACATGATTACTATTAGCATGAGGGAGACGCGACCTAGGTGAACTAGCAGGAGTATCCGCTGATCTTGGGTGAAGCCATAAATGATGACGCTGATTACAGATGCGGCAGGATCGGGTGGAAGGGCAGGAGCCAGTGGTGTGATTGTAAGAGAAGCAATTCTCACACAGTCCCCTCTCCTTGATAAAGATCCCCTTTTTGTGATATGGCAGTCGCTTGAATTGAGGACACTGGTAGAGGAAGTGTAGTTCGGGGCAATACAGGCACTTCACACCCCTTGACGAAGGATCTGATGCATGAGCTTGAGTCTCCTTGTAGGTCGTGGCAAGAATTTTAGGATAACCAGAGCGAATCGGGGATTTGGTTTTCTTCGTCTGACTAGGGCTCACTGACCTACCGCCTGTTTGACTAGGGCGAATAGAGTGAGGCATGATTTGGGCAAGCCTAAGCTCTTTATCCAAAAATGAGAGCAATTTGTCAGACGTAGGGATTGAATCGTCGCCCTCCATCTCCTCCTCATCAAATTTAATTTGTAGCTCCCTGTCGAGTTTTGAGTACAAGGCTTCAAACAGCAAAAATTGTGCAAGGGCCTGACCAGTGGCTTGGCTCATTGCTCTCACCCAAGATTTTGCTGCGTGAGCAAATTCACTGAGCTGGTGAATATGGCCCTTCTGGGCCTTCGGTAATAAGGTGCGTTTTTTGAAGACGACCCTAGCTATCAAATATCGTCCAGAATTTTCGTTGCACAGATTGGAGTATAATTGTTCATAATCTGTGTCTTGGGCGAACGAATTAGTGACGATAGAGCGTGCGTTACCTTCCAGTTTACTGACGAGTGCCTGGAATTTAATGCGTTCGGGAAGATGTGGATTGTCATGCACAGCTTGGTCAAACAATGTCTTGAAATGGGCGAAATGAGTGACGTCCCCGTCGAAGGCAGGGACGGTTGGGAGCAATAAATTCATCATTTTCACCGCATGAAGAGTGGGGTTATCGGAATTCTTAACTCGATCATCAGAAGGGCGAATTACGGGAGGAGTCGTGACCTGAAGTTTGGTAAGAGTAAATAGGTTTTGACTTACTGCTGAGCTCAACACCTCGTCTATTTGCTCGTCTTGAAAATGATCGAGCGCGTTTAACAACGCTTTACCTTCCTCGATAAATGATCTGCTGAGGGCGAGTCCTTCTGCGGTTTCAGGTGGTTCACGAAGCGCGGCACTAGCCCGAATCGACCATCTACGCACTTGGTTGTATATAATCAAATCTTCGGGCGAGAGATTGTCGCGCACGGCTGGATCCAGAATGATTTTGAATGATTGAGCCATGAGGAGTATCTGGCAAGGATATGACGCACGAATATAACTCGGAGGTTCGACGAACGAAGAAGCAAGAATCAACGAGAAGTTGATTGCTGGAAGTTACTCAGCCAACCAACAGAATTCCCGGGTTTCGGCACCAATGTTAGACCGGGCACAAATAACGAACGAGTTAACTCGGTTTGTATACACGGTCTATTATGATTGGGTTGATACAAGAATATAGATGCAAGATTAATAGTTGGCGTACAGACGCAAGAATAATGTTCGAACAGACGTGCGCGTCCCAGCAGCACACCCAAAAAACACTTGGGCCAACATGACAACACTTAAATTGCCCAAGTAGGGCCACCAACACAACACCAAACTGGATGGAAATTTTCCCTTCGAGAACAACCCTTCACTGTCAAGATGAAACTAGAGGGCTAGGGTGAGCCTGAATGATTTAATTGAACTGAACTTGAAGAATACAGTTAAGAAAAAGGAAAGGGCTAGGATGGAGCAGGAGTGATTTAGGGCAGATGGCGTCACAAAGAAAGTAACAGCATGGAGTAGTCGAATACCTTCTGCTCGGCAGAACAAAGTCCATTGAAAAGCCTAAACCGCTTGGACTTCAAAAAATTAATCGACACCGTGCAGTCAACAGTAACCAGCATAGTTGATCTTGAACTCCCCAATTTGGCAGATTTTATTTTGCTATTCTGGACGTTGAAATTGTTACAACCCGATTTACGGCAAGGTTTTGAGGAAAGGTGGTTGGACAGTGAGTCAGACCAAGGATTTTCCCCGAAAAACTTTTAACAACATGTTTATGAATGGCATTGGCTGACTGCATCAGTAATTGAATTTTGTAGTCCTTTTAAATAGCTTCCTCCTCACAGAGTTTCGGGGGTCTCAAACAAGACCAATTTACTATTTTATCTAACAGAGTTGATTTTCCTGGGATCTTTATCCTTGACATATCAAGGGCTGTAACACCTAGCATCCATCACCAATGAAATAGATTTTGGAGCACAACCACCTTTATTTATGTAATTGAAGCAAAATAACTCCATTTTCTAAGAAAACTGGATAAAAGAAAACAACATACCAATATAGTGGCCAGAGTATGCACTGGGCCCTTTATGAATTAAAACTGCACTCAACTTGTATAAACAGCATTCCTTATTAATTCCTTCTATATACTCAGACATGTCGAGGGATTCTGGGAACTGGATGTACGAATTCAGTTTCTTCTTTTGACCCCTCTGCCTAAAATAAGAAGATCAAAACGAAAATTACTAGAACCATCGGCAAAGCTCATACACGAATCCTACGAAATCGTAATTACCAATAATGGGCAAGCAACTTCACAGAGTTCAAGATTTCCTTTCGGTAATGAATCAACCGGTTTGTTAAAGGTAAAATCGAAGGAATTTCACGTTCGGCAAAGGGAAAACAACTAGGTGGAGAAAAGCAACGATAGCAGCATTCTTCTTATACCTTCAAACCTTTTAACAACGCGCAATCTGAACATACACCCTTACACAGCGGGATTTATAAGGTGTGGTTCCTTTCACTTTATCCTATTTTCACGTTCAATACTCCTCTTCCACATTTGTAATGGTCTCATACCTGTTCATTGGTTCAACCACTTCTTGCATGAACTTCACATGTTGATCATTGATACAGTGGACATTCATTTTACTGCCCCATACTTACTTCGCGGCCTTCATTGAGTGGCCATCCCATGAACTATTTATGAGATGGTCAACACGACTTTTTTTCTTGCTAATTACAATTGAAAACACAAACTAAAGGCATCTGCACAAAACTAACAATAATAATCATAATGAAAACCCAACATTTGTGGGGTCATATAATAGTTCTTAACATCAGAATACTTTCCTTTAAACTGTGAAATGGAAAAGTAACTAGATGATTCCGAGATCACTACATATTCATACAAGTTATGTTTGATAATGATGACGTTATCTTTTTAAATATCTGGTGCGTAGCAACACACAACTTTCCCTAGCTCTACAAAAATTGACTTTGCACATGGCTAATTCTATTTAATCAATTCATTTATCACTCAGTTAATCTGAACTTGGTCAAACAATGCTTTACGGCAGCAGGAAGCGGTAGCGCTTACAGTTCCAGATTTTATTGTGCTGTTCGTACTCATTGCAACACCATTATTGAGCAATTGGTACACAGATAATTGATGAGGCTGTAAACACAATTTTTTTAAGAAGGATAGTAATTACTTTTGCAGAGTTATTGGGTAAAAACGTTTAGAACTGGTAGTAAGCGAAACGGCAGTAGTTGAAATTCAGGAATTTCTGGAGTGAGCCCCATGTAGCTCATGAGCGTTTTTAAACACTCACCCTTTAGGTATTGGATTGGACTACAACACCAATATTTTATAACATTCTACAAAAGTTCCAGCGGAGTTTATAAGGAAACTAGTTAGTTGAGAGTACTCCGAATGTTTGATCGAAATCGTTAGAGCCGTTTTTGAGAAAATTGGAATACCGATAAAATAATATTCGACAAATCTCCTTTTTTGTGTTAACTTGGCTTATATCTCCGTTCAACATATATATACAGAAATAATTATAGAGAACGAAATGTTGGTATGGGTGACTAAAAGACACTCCATTAGGATTTATCACATCTGGTAAAGAAGTTACCCTGGAATTTACGGAAATGTTAGAAAAAACGTTATTTTCGACACATTTTGATTTTTATCTCTGTTCAATGGACCGTCACAGGAACATTTATTGAGAAGAATATGTAGGTATCAACTATTTGAAAACATCCTGTGAGTTTGGTGGAAATCGCTGAAGCTGTTTTGCCAAAAAGCGTAAAAAACCTATTTTTGCTTCAGGGGCCCATATCTCCGTTCACCGTATTTTCATGGAGATACGTATAGAGAAGAAAAGTTAGGTATTGATTAGGAGAAGATAATTTGAAAGTTTAATCAAAATCGTTAGAGCCGTTTTCGAGAAAAATGCGAAAAACCCTAGTTTTTGGTACATTTTCGTCCCCCACCCCCCCTTCCCATCGGCCGAAATCGTCCATAACCTTATTTTGGTGTAGGGTCTGAAACGTAAAGATCTGAAGAAAACCCAACTTTTTTTTTTGGGCCGATTACTATACTTTCCTTCCCTTCGGGTAGCGGAAAGTAAAAACGGCGCTAAAAACGCTTTTCGTAGAAAATTTTGATAATTTATTGTGCTGCTCTCGTCATCTTCCCACGAATGGGAATTTTATTGTATAATTGTCTTATTGAGAGCCATCTATATAAAAAATGTAATCAAAATCGTTAGAGCCGTTTTTAAGAAAAAAAATTTGGTGTTTTGATCACTGTGATAACTATAGTTGACTTTCGGTGGATTTTGTCCATACCCTTATTTTGGCGTCCCATGGTAACCTGTGGGCTAGACATCATGTTTCAGTTGATTTGGTACAGTTGTTTTCTCTAATAACAGCGCTAAAACCGATTTCGTCGAAAGTTTTGGTAATTTATTGTGCTGCTCTCGTCATTTTCCCATGAACGAGAATTTTATGGTATAGTTGCCATATTTGGAGCTACCAATATAAAAAATTTAATCAAAATCGTTAGAGCCGTTTTTGAGGAAAAAATTTGGTGTTTTGATCACTATGATAACTATAGTTAAATTTCGGTGGATTTCGTTCATACCCTTATTTTGGCGTCCCATGATAACCTGCGGGCGAGATATGAAGTTTGAGCTTATTTGGTACGGTAGTTTTCTCTAAAATTCGTTCACAGACATACATACACACACACACACACAGGTCTGTTTCCTTATTTGATGACTGTACCTAAACCCTCGACGAGGGTTATATCAGTCATGGAAGTTGCGGTTTCGCTAATATGCGGGAGGCTGGTCCCTGCAGCATCCACCGAACTCAGACCTGTGGAGGTACGGCAGGTATTTGGTCGTTAGCCAGTCTCCAGGTAGAGAGCTGTTGCCCGTGTGTGACCACGCAGAGGTGACTACCTGAGGAATCCCGTACCATCTGGGAGGAGTTCTTAATCTGGTTTCCTACCTGATCTAACTATTTACTTGGGTGGCAAAGTTCAAAAGGACAGATCAGCTATGACCACGTTTCTTAGCCATCACCTTCTTCGCGAACTTTGCAAAATGGTTATAGTCTTGCTTTGAAGCAGTCAATGCTGCTGAGTTCGTTTGCCCTCCCAACAACCGTCGCTCACTGTTGTAGAAACTACAGGGGAGCAGCACATGGTTTCTTTCACATGCATCTCGTGTAGAGTGTGAGACCTGTTGGCGTTTGAGACAATTGGCACACTTGAGGGGAGCATCACGCTTGCATTCCTTGTTCAGATGTGGCAAGGCGCACCAGGCGCACACAACAGGTCTTGTACAGGCCACTGCCAGGTGGCCACAGCACTGGCATTTGTAGCACTGAGTGGGGGCTTGGTACTTTCGGATGGCGCACCGCTGCCAGGCTATTTGGAGGTGCCTTGCCCCCTCTAGTTTTTTGTATAGGCTGGGTGATACCTCGATCACCCAATCCTTTTGTCTGCCACGCTTTTTTCGTGAAAAGGGGCCTGACGTCCTGCGGCTGCAAGCCTAACGCAGGGTTGTGTTCAACAACTTGTTGGGCCAAGTCCTCTTTTTGTAGGTCAGTCCACACGTCGCACAATAGGAGGCGTGGGAAGCGACCCAGGGGGGCTGATGCTTGTAGCTTCAACTCCTTCTTCGTGGAGATATGGCATGTAAGCGCCTTGGCCATTTCCAGCGTTTCCGTCACAATGACGGCGCCACCTCCTACTGCGGTGCGGATGTCTAGCACTCGGACGCTTAGTGCTTGGAGGTCCGTAGCAGGGACACCCTCATCAGCGCTTCCATTGCATCAGGGGTGGAGGGACCAGCCTCTCCTTCCTCACACGTACGCCTGACCACTACCACGTTTTGTCGTAGGGGGGAGTTTGGTAAGCGGAGGAGGCTTCTTATTTTTGTTGTTATTTTTATTTTTGCCCTTGTTTTTGGGCGGAGACGTAGGTGGGGCGCTGCCCTCGGCCTGCATGTCCTGCTTAGATGGGGCCTTTTTCTTTTTTCCGCTGCGCTTCCTGGCCCTGGCAGACTGCCATTCAGCCTCGGCTCCATGAGGGAAAGAAGAGGGCTCAGTCGCAGCTACTGCTGCATACGAGGGGCCTAGGGTTTTACCCTGGCTCGTTGGAGCTACTTGAGCTTGGGGGGCTGGTGGCACTGGCTGCTGGGCCCACCCGGTTGTCCCTTTTAGTCGGCTCATACGACACACAGGGAATACGTCAGCGGTATTCTGGAACCCCGACTGCAGGGTGAACACACACACACAGACCATTTCCCCCAAATAGTGTTTTTCGGACTCAGGAGGGTCTAAAACGTAAGATCTGAAGAAAACTCAAATTTGTTTTTCAGCCGATTACATAACTTTCCTTTCTACTTTGCAGAGCCAAGGAAAGTAAAAAACACTTAAAACTGTTATTAATACAGAATACAACATGCGAAGGGACAGGGCTGAAGAGAACTAACTGGCTGAGGCTCTGTTGCCTCCACTTAAAAGGTTTTAGTTGCTGCGTTGATAGTTAGCACCAGAAGGATGCTTACACAGCGTTTTAGTTAATTACAACAGCAGTTTGTGGGTACGTATTTGTTTGGAGCAGGATAGATTTGAATGATTCTCGGAGACAGGTTTTAGATGAGCAAGAACTTGTAATTAATGAGTTGGTATATCACCAGATTTGAAGACTTGGATGTACAAAGAAGAGGTGACTTACACAGGATGTGAGTTGAGTATATAAGCGGGAACAAGTAGGGCTCTGAAGGCATGAAACTGGTTGTACAGGGAAGGAAGAAGAAGTCGAATTAGAAGTCGATGAGAGGTGAAACAAGTGTCCATTGGGAGAATTGGAGACGACCGTATCGGGTAAGATGGTAGAAGACAAGTGTAGGGGATCAGAAGAGGACCAACTTCGGCGATACTTCGTAGCTGAATGTTAGAAAATACCACCACTCTTCTAGGACCTTAAATTTTCTCCACTTCACCCTCAATCTATTTACTCTCATTTTTCCTATAATTTCGAGCCAGATTAGATCTCCTATTGACCATTTTGGTTCGTTAGTACCTAATAAGGTCAAATCTGGTACGACATTTCCTACCCAGGAGAAATTCAGCAGGGCTTTTGCCCGTGGTTGCATGATCAGTACTTGGGTAGTCAATGAGAAATCTTTGAAAAATTGCGTCCAAATTATCCCCCTCTCCCAGTGCTGAATGTATAGCTCGTTTAACCATACACGCAGCGTTCTCGGTGGCGCCATTGTTGTGTGGGGACCTCGGGTAGACCAAACCTGGCGGAGCAACTTGATAGTTATTGCCGATGTCATGTTTTTTGTCGGAAAAGCTTCCAACCATTTACTGTGACTATCAAGCACTACAAGGATGTAATGACTTTTCACTGGACCAAGATAATCCACGTGTAAGTGCACGCATGGCTTACTTGGCTGCTCCCAGGGAACCAAACCACTTTTAGGCAGGTTATCCTTAGATCTCGCAGAACTTGAACATGACTTCACTATAACCTCGATTTCATGGTCAAGCTTTGGCCACCATAAATACAATCGAGCCATTGCCTTGACCTTTACCACTCCCATATGGGATTTATGTAGCTCAGCCAGAATCTGTGAGCGTAAATCAGAAGGAATAATGACCCGATAGCCCCAAAAGATCACATCTTTCTCGACGTGTAGTTCGTCTTTGATCCTAAAGAACGGTACCACCTTTTCATCTTCCTGTCCGGGCCACCCACACTTGATGTAATTTACGACTTTGATGGAAACCTTGTCCTTTTTTGTAGCTTTTATTATGTCAACATAGTTTAACAGTAAATCTACATTTTCGTTAATGTGTTGACCAGGATAGACTTAAATGAACTCGGTTTAAAGTAACACAAAACGTGTAAATGAAGAGTTGAAGTCACAACAAGGTACGAACACTTGAATGTACCGAGGAGATGTACATTTCATCACTAACGGTACAACGGTTTGCGAATCTTCCCCTTGCTGACAGAGAATTCCATGTACCAGGTAAAATCGATTTTTAAAGTTTACGTATCTGTTAGGTGAGTCCGTCTCCTCTGGCTGGGGTGTTGCTGGTGGCAAGCGCTTTCGATGTAAAGACATCATCGTCTGGCCGTTAAGTCAGTACTGGAGTCAGTCAGTTGGTCGTGGTCTTTATATATGAAAGGCAGGTAAAACGGGATGATGGAGGGTCGGGGAAGGGTCGGGGAGAGGAGGTCATGTACCTCAGGGGAAAACCCCTAAGGTGAATGGAACGTCTTGAATGATCTGTCAATTGTGGAATTTCCGTCTTTTTTCTGTAGGGTGGTCTGTATATCCGTCAGTTGACGATTCAAACTTTGCTAACCATCTCAAAACAACTGGACATGAACCTACCAAAATACAGGACTGTACCACCTTACTACACAAACAATACAAAGGACGAAAACTGAACATATTAGAAAACATGGAAATTTACAAACAAAAAAACTTCAACGGACAGATCATAAATGAACAAATCAACACAAAATGCGACACCATATTCACACCACTCAAAACATTACACAAACGAAAACAACCAACTGACGGATTTACAGACCACCCTACAGAAAAAAGACGGAAATTCCACAATTGACAGATCATTCAAGACGTTCCATTCACCTTAGGGGTTTTCCCCTGAGGTACATGACCTCCTCTCCCCGACCCTTCCCCGACCCTCCATCATCCCGTTTTACCTGCCTTTCATATATAAAGACCACGACCAACTGACTGACTCCAGTACTGACTTAACGGCCAGACGATGATGTCTTTACATCGAAAGCGCTTGCCACCAGCAACACCCCAGCCAGAGGAGACGGACTCACCTAACAGATACGTCAACTTTAATAATTTGCCTTCTGGCGGACATAACCCTATTGCCTTAAAATCGATTTTCTCCTAGGAGCCTCTCTATACCCTCATATATTGGATTCTTCCAGGGATGTGATCCTTGGTCAACCCGCAGCAATGAAAACTGCTTTCGAATGGGTGATCATTGGGGAAATCTCAGAGGAAACGCATCTCACTCAGGGCACACTCACTATGCTCACGTTAGACCTGAACCTGCAGGATCTTTTGCAATCGTTCTGGAGAAGTGAGGAAACCAGCAGTGACACCCCTGCCAACCCCAAGCATGGTACATGGTGAGACTACTGTTTTATACCACCAAAACCTTACCCTCCTTTGGTGACAGTCGTAAACAGGCAGAGAGGCGATGGTTCAATGTAGAACATAGACTCTGTAAGAACAAAGCTCTGCATCAAGCGAACCATGAGTTCATGTCCACCTACTTGAGCTTAGGACATATTGAACCCCGAGCAGGGCCAGGAATTTATGTTATTCCTCATTTTGCTGTATGCACAGACTCCCTCACGTCCCCAGTGCGAGTGGTTTTTGATGCATCTTGTCGGGATACATCGGGATTCTACCTCAATGAGCGCCAGTTGGTAGGGCCATCGTTGCAAAAGGATATTACTGAGGTCATTACCTATTTCGATCTTAAGCCAATTGCCATTACCGCCAAATATGGTTGCACCTGCATGATTGTGAATATCAGACCATCGTATGCCAAAAGGCGGAAGATGAGCCCTTGCCCTTGCAATACTATACATTGAAAACGGTAACATATGGAGTGACCACTGCTCCTTTTCTTGCTCAAAGAGTCCTCTGCCAACTAGTATTAGAGGAAGGGCATCGTTTTCCGCTGGCTTCTCAAGTACTCATGGAGTCAACCTTCATGGATGATGTTTGTTACTCCGTTGACAATCCCTCCTCCGCTTGTACACTCAAATCGGAACTGGTCAACTTGATGAAAAGTGCCGGGTTCGAATTGCGAAAGTGGGCCTCAAATGATCCGTCCGTCCTGGCGGATATACCTATGGACCATAGATCCAACATGTTCGCTCCGCACCGTGACGAGGCTCGTTCGTTGCACATTTTAGGCATCCAGTAGGATCCAAGCACAGATACTTTTGGTTATAAAATCGCTCTTAAAGAGGTCGCTTTCACCAAAAGAACGATACTCGCTCAAGTAGCCTCCATATTTGATCCCTTGGGTTGGGTTGCACCCGCAGTTTTTTCGGCAAAATCGTTTCTTCAGGGGCTGTGGGTTAACCAATTTGACTGGGATACCCCTTTAGACGCCTCCTCCTCACTAGGCGTACGGTGGGCGAAATATTCATGTCAACTAGCGAGACTGTCAGACATTCAATTCAGTTACCTCGTCAATGTGCAACCTCAGGTAAGGTGCAACTTGTTGGGATGTGTGACGCCAGCGTCCTAGGGTATGCGGCCATTCTGTACTTGAGGTGTGAGGCTCATCCCTCTGTCCGCGTTAACCTTCTTAAAGCCAAGTCGAAAGTTGCTCCATTAAAAGTGCAAACAATCCCCCGCTTAGAGTTGTGTGGGGCGGTCCTGCTGGCCAAATTAGTCAAGTCCGTTGACTTTGTCGTCAAAAAATTGAACATTGAAGACATATACTTGTTCACCGATTCTCAGGTAACTTTGGCCTGGATTAGTACTCCATCTTACAAACTAAAAACGTTTGTTGCTAATAGAGTAGCACTCATTCAGGAGTCACATTGGTCATTCAGTCTTCCGTCTACTGGAGGCACATGGCTAGGGCATTTAGAGTTTAAAGACAATACTCGTCTAACTCTAACAACTATGGTTACGAGTGAGGACAATCCTATCCTCTCTCTAATTACTCCCACCTGCAACGATTGCAACGAACGGTGGCATGGATGCAAAGATTTTCCTGCAATGTTCGATGCCTGCCAGAGCTAAGACTACATGGACCTATTAGGGTATCCGAAATGAAAACCACTCTCAAGGGTCTGGTGTGGGCCACCCAAAACCAGAGTTACCGAAGCGACTTTCACAAGATCCGGAAGGGTAACTTGGTCTCGAGCTCTTGACACTCACTCATACTGTTCATTGATGAGGACAGATTGTTAAGGGTTGGTGGCTGTTTGTCCCGTGCCCAGTTACCATTCGACGCCAAACATCCCATTCTCTTACCTAAAGGAGCTCTGCTGTCGGCGTTAATTTGTGACCATTATCATGTCTCCCTTGCGCACAGTGGGATTATATCACATAGAGGTCTGGTACGATCGCGCATTTGGAGCTGTTTACTCTGCCACAAAGCCTCAGCTTGGCCGGTTTATCCAGTTATGGCCGAGCTCCCTGAGAACAGGGTTGTGCCCTCCCGTCCGTTCCTAAACACTGGGGTTGATATGGCGGGCCCCTTGTACATCAAGTCCTCTGCACTCCGCTCTGCCAAATTGGTGAAAGCCTACATATGCATTTTTGTATGCTTAAGTGTTAAGGCTGTTCATAGCGAACTGACGGGCAATCTGACCACAGCTTTGTACCAAGGAGCCTTGAGTCGGTTTTTAGCCAGACGAGGGCTTTGCTATCGCATTTCTTGTGATAGGGGCACCAATTTCGTGGGAGCTGCTAACGAACAGCGTCGCATCTGGGTGTTTATGCGGGATTCCGCACACTAAATTTTGCATTTCCTCTTTGAGAAGGAAATAAAATACTTGTTCAATCCTCCTGATGCACCTTGGATGGGTGGTCTTTGGGAAGCCGCAGTTCGGTCTGCCAAGGGGCTTTTGTTCAAAATCACCCAACATAAGTCCTTTACTTATGAAGAAATGTCGACCTTCCTTGCGCGGGTTGAATAGCCGAATGCTGTGCAGGCCCTCTGAGCCTGGTACTCCTTGTTTAAGTCCTGGTCACTTTCTGGTTGGAGGTCCATTGGCAGGTCACATAGAAGAAGACCTGACCTTGGAGAAAGAACCACTGTTACATAGGCGGCAATTGGTACAAAGAGCCTCACAAGAATTCTGGAAGAGATGGTCCCAAAATTATCTCAATACCCTCATCCAAAGGAAAAGGTGGACGTCACCACGAAAACCAGTGAGCGTTGGAGAACCAGTGTTTATATATAGTGAGGACACCATGTCTTTGCAATGGCCTCTCGGTATCGTCCAAAGACTGAATGTTGGCAAGGATGGAGTAGCAAGGTCAGCAGAAATAAAAACCCTACGTGGGATTATTGTGCGTCCTGTGGCCAAGTTATTACCACTACCACAATAACCGCAACAAAAAAAAAAAGAAGTGTATATATATGTATAAAGTTCAGTTTTTATTCGTTTATTTTGCAAAATTAGTTATTTAGGGTGGGCGGTGTTTCAGTCAAAGTTAGGTCCAGGAGGTGCTGCCCCCTGTTGACCGTGAAGGTAAAGAGCCCTTCGCGGCTCTTGGGCGAATTATTATTTCTCGAGCTCCCATGTTAACTGCTAACCGCTCCGCTTCCTTTTATTTTCAACTCCCGCTCTCTCAGAGTGAAGTAAATTCGACTTAGTGAAGTCCTTCCGTTTTAATAAGTTTATTTCTTTTGATATTGAGTGCTTCCCGCATACCATTTTCTATCAGGTGGCAAATTATTATTGTACGAACGACCCTCTACCGCATGAACCAGCAGCAGGACTCCTGGCCGGGATCGTCGTCTCCTTCTCTTCCATTGGTGAGTGCATATTTCGTAATAATTTGCCACAGACTACTAACGAATTTCAAATCAGATTACCTCTCCGCCGCTTTTCGTGTCCCGTCAGGTTAATTTCCAATTAATTATTTTCACCCACAAACCTCAATACCGCGCTCAGGGTTAACTCCCTCTCAATCGAGACGGAAACTTTGACGCGCGAACAGTCGTATTATCGCCCGCTTCCAAATACTTTCGAGGATAGTATGCTGTGGACAGCGAGTAATTATAAGTGTTTGTTAGCACTGGAAGAACGGTGTTGACCAACGTCCACCAAGATCTGAAGAATATCCACAGCAATACCATCTGCTCCAACTGAATGAGACGTGCTGGCCAACAGATATTTCCTCACCACTTCCTGAGGACTCGTGATTTGTGGGATAATGTGGGAGATTCTGTTGCATTCTGTTGGGACGTGTTTATATAATCGATCGTTTGCCATTCAAGGAGCAGGAATATTTGTACTAGTTTGATTTACGATTAAAAACAGACGTATTCAGAAACAACTTTCAACAACACCTACTCTCCCAGTGACGTTGTTGGAGATGAGTTGTTACTATTAAATGTACTGTACGTTATTGCAAAGAAAGGTCTGTAGGAAGGTGGGCTGGAGATTGGCTGGGGTTTTTCACCCACCTCAACCAGCTGGTATGACTGGTGCGTGACTCGGGTAGAAACTTTGAGTGTTATTTATTTATTTAGAATGAAAGTCATTTATTTTGCATGAATGTAATTTCTCTTGTATGAATGTGACTAATTAGTAGCTATTTCGCACATTGTAAGCGAGTTAGTGACTACGCTATGATCATTTTTCTATGAGAAAACTATCGAAATTTATTTATGAGCCGAAAAAGCTAAGGAAACTCCGTACTGCTTGTTTCTAAGGGAGAATGGAAGGGAGAGCCTAATTGACCCTAGTTCTCCCTGATCTTTAAATAGTTTAATCATTCGTTCTTTCATTCATTCTCTCTCGCCAACACGATTTAGTGATTAAAATAGGTGTTGATACTGAAAGAAACCGTGAAGGCGATTTAGAAGAGAAAGTGGAAGGTTGAACAGATAGGGGCTCAGAAGCAATGATCAGGAGTTCAGAAGGATTACGCTCGTGATATAAAATTACTGATACAGTATGTAACACTCGAGACTACCAAACTTACCGATCATAAATGAAACGCATTAGTTGGAGGTTCAAAATTGGTGGCAATTTTTCCAGTCGAATAAAACGAATTGCCTCTTGCTTTTTCTGACATTCACCACAACTGTATGCATTCACTCCTTCTATTCTTTCTTCGCGTAGAAATTCCTGAATGCTGTCCCGCAGAGACTTATTTCCTTTAACGTTCAGCTCCAATTCATAAAACATTGACGGGCTGACAGATTCTTTCAAGCACCTTGAGCACCTCAACAACAGATGGAAACCAAGTTGTACATTAAAAGCAAATACAAAAGTCTCTTTAAGTGTTTATCTGTACTCCTTCTAATATAATGCGACTTGGCCATTCAGGTGTTAATATCCCTAAATACTTCAGTAAGTTGCAAAAGAACCGTGATGTTTGTAAAAACGGAAACAACCCTCCATTTCTAATGGTGTAATCTGCCCTCAAACAGAGATTGTTTTGTTTTTTTTCATCCAGGTGGTGTCTAACAATGAATTCTGTTGAACACAGTAGAAGTGGTTTCCAAGGTTAGATTAACTCGTGTTGTCTCATAGATGGTAACAAGAAGGGTTTTACACCTCACATGTCGAAATTAATTCAATATCAGCTTATTAGTTACATCATCAAGATACAACTATCCATGACAGTTAAATACCACATGGGGGACGAACCAATCCTTTCTTCCACACAGTGTCCCCTGGGAAATGTTCACTTACGACTGAGTAGGCCAACAGGGATTGGACAACCTAAGTCAAGGTGTAGGGTGCTCATGCTAAGGCTGAATGGTACAGGGTGTATAAACATGTGTATCGGCCCACCAGGCGACACCCCGTTGTATTTTACCCTTCTACAGGCATAGAATGCTCTGCCTGTGGCGACTGTTTATTTTAGCTCCCCAATACTCGTGGGACCAATTATAATTCAAACTTAAAAAATGTTGAGAACACCTTAAACGCGGAGGGAATCCGATGATATCCAGTCAGTGATTGACTCAATTGACTTGCAGGGGAGTTGGGGTGAACTCACACCCAAACTGTCAGAGACGGAAGCATCTTAAAAAGATGAAGCGACAGAGTGCCACTCCTACACCCATTTGGTGAGAAGGGGGTGAAAACTCCTGCGCTTATCAGTAGGGAAGCGAAGGCCAAGCGTCCCAGGGAGCAAAAAGGGAACTCCCTGCCCCCACAATGAGGATATAATGCTCCGACGTGGCTGAAACTGAGGGGTCGGAGGATTAACGATAATAAATAGGAAAATACCAAAAGGTGCGAAGAGATAGGTGGTGATTAAGAAGGAAGAGAAGGTGGTAGGGAGATTAGGAAAAAGAATAACTGTGGAGACTAGATAATTATATTCGGGGCTAGTGAAGGGCAACCTGCTTCCTCGGGGGCCGGAAATGGAGAGAGAGCACAGGTTTTCGGTGGAAGGCTCGGCGCTCGTCCCCTGCTGAGCAAGCACTCTCGATTCGGCTAACTCCCTATTTGGGCTACTCGCCACCTCGAATTCGGTTCTCAAGCCGGTATCTTATCTAACTATCACTCCTCGTGCCAGTGATATGGTTTACGGCAAGGAGGAGAAATGATAGTGAACCCTTCTCTATAGGGTGGCAGTGGTCTATGAGGACTACCCCACCATAAGACCCTTGACGTAAGACACCGCCAACAGCATCATGCTCCACTTAATGGTGGAACTAGCTGGCCTCAATCCCGTGCACTTTTGTGAGCACTCCCTGCAAAATGGCCGGCTGGTTGTGAGTTGTGTGGACCAGCTGTTGTTACCTGAAAGAGGAAGGATACTGACATGGCTGGGTGTCTCTTCTCGCGATAGTCCAAGCACCAATCGAGCCGCTTAGAATAGCGCTTGATGGAGGATACGCCTTCCCTGGTTTTCTTCATCAGACGCGTTCCCGTTTTCCCGTTCTGCAGTATCTCCCACTCTCTTTCCTAAGGAATACCGGTTCCCTTAAAATCGCAGAGCTTCCCTCTGCTCAAAACGAATTAAGAAGACTCGAAATTTTCAAGTAAGTGGCTTTATTTATTTATCGTTGGTTAGGTAGAAGACATTTTTTAAAATTTTAGTTCTTTTCTACCGGTATACATTTATTTCAAATCAGTTTTGTGTCAGCTTAATTTTGTTTCTTTTTCCTTTTCCTTGAATTGATTATATTTAGTTTTTATTACGATTTATGGGTTCATTCCCACAATTTATTTATTTCCTTACTTTCCCTTCATTTTAATTTCACACTGTATTGCCCCTTGACAGCTGGATTGACTCAGGACATGCCCCTTGACAGCTGGATGACTCAGGACATGCAACCCGAGCCAGCTGGAAGGTACACAAAGGAATTGGTGCGTTCTGCCCTATCCCCATGAACAACAATCAGAACTCCATGAGACTCATAGGTGCCCAGAATAACCAGCCTCCAGGTTGAGCGCTGGAAGGTTCTGGGCAGCAAGGAGGGAGAAAGAGGGCTATATTTTGCATTCCACGGAGAGGGTAGGTTTCTGCCTCTACCACGGGTTTAATAGAGCGGACGTGAGGATGGAGGGGGAGGAGCCACCGGCAAGAGTTGCCCTGGTAGTGAGGGGTGGCTCGGGGGTCTCATCACCTGGATGTGCTGCGGCTGGTACGTAAGCCTCAAAGGCTGACCAGTCAGGGGCTGCAGGTGCTGGGGCCTCTGGCGTGCCTTAGGTGCCGCGGTCGGCCCCCCGAACCCCCAAGGGATGAAGACAGTGGAGACAGACAGGAACACCCTGAATGAAGAATACCTGAGACATGCTTAAGCTGCTTTAAGTCAATCTGCACCACTGCAGGGGTTGACGCTGCTGCAGTATGTAGTAAGTCAAAGCATTGAATTGAATAGGGATGTAGTGGTTGCGTCAGTATATCTCCCCTATGAAGAAGACAGTCCAAACACAGGATCATCAAAACAGTAAAGGAGAACGATACCAAGGGGTTGTGGCTGTGGACTGTAACACGCATCATACCATTTGGGGAAATAAGGACATTAAGTGTAGAGGAGAATGTCTCTTCGAATATCTCATGACTAATAATGTGGATAAACTTAATCAGGAAAACAGACGAACTTTTGTGATGGCTAACAGGGAAGAGGTAATTGACCTAACCGTAGCGTTAAAACTCTCTGGGGGGGGGGGGATAAGTGGTGTCTTCTTGGAATTCTCTGAACCTGATCATAGGTATGTCAGGTTTAACCTAGATATGGGGAAGGCGGATGCCATCATCTACAGGAACCTGAGGAACACAGACTGGCAGAAGTATAGAGACAGGCTCAGGGACGCCCTGAGACACTGTCGTGACTCTGCCACATGTCTATTTGAGGCCGAGCTACTGGATACAGAGCTAACACAGGCAACGAAGTCTTCTTTTGAAAATAACTGCAGACAAACCATGAGGGCAACAATTGACGTGTATCCTAGTGGAGCAATGGAATGTGTGGATTGCCTCTTTCTGAGGACAAAGGCGGAAGACAGGAATTAAACGCACGATTTTTCAAAAAGACATTTAGTTGGTGTACTTTAGGCTCATAATAGACTATTCTATGTTGGGAAAGTGTGGTGATTGCATCTCCCTGAGAACAAAGGCGGAAGATTACCGGAGGACAGGAATTCGATGTACGATTTTTTAAAACAGATATTTAGATTTGTGTATTTAAGGGTGAAAATACGGGAACATGATCAATGGGTACAGCTGTACGTGTAATGCCAATCATCATTTTCCCTCCATTTGATTCCGCCGGAGGGGATTAGCTGTTTTTAGTCGAGAAAAACTAAAGGAGGCGATGTCCATTGATTAGATAGTATTTTCCGAGCCGACTGGTTAATGTGTTGTAGAATCTTCGCGTTAACCACTCCACCTCGGAGTCGTTTTCAGAGCAGTTATTGTGCTGTCCAAGACAAACAGAGTCGTTATTGTATTCCAGCGATACCTACATAAATACAAATGTAGACATGTATGCAATAAGATTCTACTTTTAGATATGTAATTTAGCCTACCTGGTTATATATGAGTATTCCCCACGAAAATTATTAGTGATAAAGTTCTTGACTTTAGGATTAGACTGATGGTTCAATGATTCCTCGAGCAAAGAAATAAATAACTTCGAGAATTCCTGAAAAGTAATGAATGAAAAAGCATTAATCTCCTCATCAACATCAGATTGTTCTGTAGTCCAAGCTTTACAAGCGTTAGTAGCATGTTAACATACATAGCTCCTCCCTCTCATCTCCCCTCATCTCATCAGAGAAGTACCTAGACTAGCCAACTCCATTTCCAAGTATAGAGGCATTGGGAAGGGTAAGGAAATATTTGTACACGACACAGATAAAAACGAACGAATAATGAATGCATAATTAGAACTAGAAATCGTGGTTGTGACTCAACAATTGGTTGCATATATAAACAAATGATATGAAGCACTATCATTCCTCCCTTACGTTTTCAAGTAATGAGCGAGGCTCGTGTCAATGGAGAAAATGAAGAAGCCTTCAGTGACAATGGTTGTATGCGTGCATTGAGTGGAACTATAAATATATATATGGCGCCACACAATTTGTGTATGGAGTGTGCAGCATTTCCACATACCAGAATTCGATCGCAGACAAGTCTCAGACCAAAGAATAATAGAGAACAGGATGCCCACAGGGCTCAGTCCTCCTACCAGCTCTCTAGAATACGTTCTTCTCCGGAGCCTCATGGAGGCGGACTGTGAGCTATACCTACCGCTACCGACACGACCATACATTTTACATCAAACCACCCACAACAACATAAACTAAGTGCATTCAGACACATGATACGTAGACTAAAAACTATCCCACTATCCGAACAAAATTACAAAAAAGAACTTGATATTATAAATACTATCGCAGAAAATAACGGTTACTCTAAAAAAACAATAAACAAATTATTAAGACAATATGACTCCAAAACAAACGACTCAAAAACAGAAAATACACAGACTTTAACAAGACGCTGCACATTCACGTACACAGGACCACAAATATACAGAATAACTAACATCCTCCGAAAGGAAGGTATACAAATTGCATTACGTCACGGACAACACACTTAGAACCAAACTAACTGCAAAGACTGAAAAGACAGACCCACTCGACCAAAGTGGGGTGTATAAAATAACTTGTACTTGTAAAAACGCATACATAGGACAGACAGGACGAAAAATACGGACCAGATACTCAGAACACATTAAATCTCTTAGTAGGAACAAACACGATTCAAACTTTGCCAACCACCTCAAAACAACTGGACACGAACCCACCAAAATACAGGACTGCACCATCTTACTACACAAACAATACAAAGGACGAAAACTGAACATATTAGAAAACATGGAAATTTATAAACAAAAAAACTTCAATGGACAGATCATAAATGAACAAATCAACACAAAATGCGACACCATATTCACACCACTCAAAACACTACACAAACGAAAACAACCAACTGACGGATTTACAGACCACCCTACACAAAAAAGACGTAAATTCCACAATTGACAGACCATCCAACACGTCCCATTTATCTCTAGGGGGTTTCCCCCTGAGGTACATGACCTCCTCTCCCCGCCCCTTCCCCGACGCTCCATCACCCCTTTCACCTTTCTCTTTGTATATAAAGACCACGACTAACTGACTGACTCCAGTACTGACTTAACGGCCAGACGATGATGTCTTTTCATCGAAAGCGCTTGCCCACAGTAACTCACAAGCCAGAGGAGACGGACTCACCTAACAGGTACGTTAACTTTAGTCTCTAGAATACGTTCTTCTCTGGAGCCTCATGGAGGCGGACTGTGAGCTATACACATATCTGGACAACTTGACTGTGCTAATCCATGTCACCAAACCGAGACAACATTTGGGGCTTAAGGCTCACTACACTGACATACACAACATATCCCAGATACAAACAACACTGCAACGGATTATGTGGCTGAACACATTGACTTAAAACACTCATGCGTCTTAGTCCCGGTGGGTGGCCGGACTAGCAGCTGCGGAGCATGTGGGGGCCTCCCTTTGACCCTTAACAGACCAGCAAAAGGGGCTAGAATCAATATGCCAGAAAGGGAGCTTCCAGGACACTGCTTCGCACACCTCTCGCTCATACCACAAACACGCACAGCAAATGAACTCACAAGGGTACACTACATTAGTCTGCTTCTTTAATCTCCCCCCCCCCATCCATTAGTAAAAACAACATGACAAAGTCATTTAAAACAACAGCAGGTAATAAAAACGCCACCTGCGCCTCTACCTCAGGCTTGCCAAGCTCGACCCCTCCCTCTTCGGACGATGAGCAACCTACTCGTCGTCCTAACAAACAAGAGCAGAAAGAACTAGGCAAAGCCTCCCCCTTCCCACCCTAGTAGCCCGGGCAACCTGGCTACTATAAGTAGTAGCCACCCAGTGGACCCTAATCTATCGGATATGGAACAGATGTCCAAAATATTCATGACCAGCGGGCGCGAATAAGGGTCAACATGACAGGACTAATGTGTGACCTCGTCACCCGTCGCCTCTTTGAAATCTCGAAGCTGGACAACCCTCTGCTGATGCAAACACCATTTGTGGGGATCCCCAACCCTTGATGGGGCAGGCGAGGCGTATATAGAGCTGCTCACCAGGTACAACTTGGTTGTTGCCAACGACCCCACAACAGAGGCGACCTATGATGGTCCGGGAGGAAAGTCATGCATAGACATCACAGCCGTGTCTCACATCCTGCTACTCAAATTGCAGGGTTGGCGAGTTGTAGCAGGTGCAACTCAGAGCGATCACATGGTTATTCACTTTGCCATTGCAGATGACAACATCCTCTGCAAAGACATGCGTGAAAAGTGATTCCACACAAAAAGTGCTGACTGGCCACAATTCTGTAGAGTACTGAATGGTGAACTGCGTAGGTTCAAGGAGACTGACTGCGAGCCGTACGCCTATGTGGATGACTTGACTGTACTGATCTTTGCAGAGGCAGTCCGCCAGATTGAAGAAAAAAGCCACCAAGTGCACTGCACTGTCACCCAATGGTGCAAGCATGTCAAGATGCAGGTGGTTTAGGAAAAAACCCAGCTAATTCTCTTGAAAGGTAAGTGAATAACCAACCCTCAATACACTTTGGCTGCCACAGGCTCTTCCTTGAAAAGCACGTCACGTATTTAGGAGTGAATATACGGGCTTCAACCATCACCTCCAGTCCCTCAAAGGCACTACCATTGCAAGGTTTGCCTCACTATGTGCAATTACTAATGCCACTGGGAGGGTGTGTTACCTTGACACTAACCTCATGCATAAGGCCATATATCCAGGTCTGATTGGCTACTGCTCCGTTGTGTGGGGTAGCAAACTAATAGTCAATCAAATGAGTGTAGGCCCAATTCCAAAGAACTGTGCTACTGTGGATCACCAAGGCTTACAAGACTGTATCTACAGAAGCACTCCCGGTGAGTAAAACGGGAGCTTCCCCCTTTTTGGGCTCCTTATCATCGATCGCGCTAGCTTCTACCTCTGCGCCCCGCGTCGAAACCCCAAACGCCACCGTCGGGTGTGCACGCCAGACTCCAGTCCATCCGTGCCCCCCTCGAAGCGTCGCCCTACGGTGAGCGTATACGACGCGTCGGACATCCGCGCAATTACACGTTTCTGCTTCCACCTATGACCCCACAAAGGCTGTTAGCCTGGTGTACGAAATAACGGATTGCGTCCTAACGAGCCTGGTGAACTGGCAGAGGACTGTCCAGATCCTAGGATCCCTGACTGACCATACAGACATGATAGTCTGCCTCACTGAGCACCTCGGAAGCCGCACAAGCAACCACCTCTGAACGCCTCACATCACTCGACCAGCCCCTTGCTCCCTCGCTGAGACCTCCCTAGCACCGGACCAACTCATGGCCACCCTACAGCCCACTCTCGAGGGAGCCGAGGAATCAGCTGTGGGCACTAGAAGAGTGAGTGCTGAATGCCAATCGGCAGACTCCCTTACCAGAGCCAGCCGTGAGATCGGCTGAGGATGTGGGCCTGCCTACCCTGACGCCCTCTGTCGAGTGGCAGGTAGAAGCGCAAGGGGACAGCAGCGGTTGTGCGCCACCGCACCTGCGCCTGCTCAGCCGGCTCCCCCGTGCCATTCCCCTACCGAGGAGACCACCAAAGGTGAGAATCGAACGGCGGCCACCGTCATTGTGTGTCCGAAAGACCTCGAAGGAAGTACCACCACGTGGTATGGTGCCATCGCTGCCGCAGACCTCGGGGCCATCAACATACGGCACTCCCGCAACACAGTCTCCGGAGTCACCCTAGAGGTCGCAATGCCGCAGGAGGCGGAGAAAATCCTAGCCCTCGCTAGAGAAGTCGAGAGTGTGCTGTCCATGGCTGTGGCGTCCAGGCAGCCATAGATACTGCTCAGGGGGGTGCCTGCCGCGCTATCGGCCGACGACCTCAAGAGAGATCTCGACCATAGCAACCCATTCCAGGTGGAAGATGGCACCGAGCAGCAACCACTTTAACGGACTGGTAGAAGGGGACGCCACATACTTCTTGGGTACAGACCCTCCGCCTGCACCTGCTGCAAGGAAAGTTGCAACTGGGATGGCTTGTGCTCCCTGTGAGGGATCATGTGTCCCTCATGAGATGCTACCAGTGCCAGGGCTTCGGGCACAGTTAGGCCAAATGCACAGCCAAGCCCACCTGCAGTCAGTGCACTGTGGGCCACACCACTGAGAGTTGCCCCAACCCCTGCTCCATCAAATGCGTCTGCGCCACGTCAAAGCAACCCACAGACCACCCAGCAACCGCGGACACGTGTCCCAGCTACTTGGCAGCACTACGAGCCTCCGTGCAGTGGGGGCCTATGGCACTGGCCCCAGCACACACCCTCAGCTGCCACCCATAGCAGACAACCTCGCATCATGCCAGGAGGAGGGCATACCAACCAGCATCGATGGAGACACGGGAGTCATAGATCCAGGCTGCGTGTAGGGTGCCTCAAGGTAGGCAAACAGCCAAACTGCCTACTACACCAATTAGCCCCCACCATCCCCCAGCACATCCTCCTCCTGCAGGGACCATATGCAGCCTCATCAGGCCATGTCTCCTTCCCGGCCCCCTACACTGTGCACCCCTCTTTGCCACTCGCTAACCGGCCCCAGCTCACAACCGTGGTCGTGCACAGAGACGTCCCCTCCCTCTTCTTCCCCGCTCTATCATCCTCTCACCTCACAGTGGTGCATGTAGAGTAGACAGCAACGTTCTTCGTTGCGTCCCTCTACATTCCCCCCACCACTGTGACCTGCGCCAGACTTGGACCAACTATAGCATGTGCTTGCTGCACTCCACCCCCCACCCCCCCACCATCATGGACATCATGCACCACCTAGAGATCGCGACCCTGGTAAACTCGTGCAGCCTACTACCACTAGGGATACCAAACGAGCCCACGTTCAAAGGACCATAGGGCTCGTCAAACATTGACACTGCGTTCTCCACATCCCCCCTCCTGACTACCACTGACTGGATTTAACGTCATGAAGAGGGGGCTGACCACACCCTCTTCAACTGGGTGTTTGGACACACCAGGGGGGGGGGGCACAGGCCAAGTGTGTGGCACACACGCCTCCCGAATTTTGCCATGGCTGACTGGGAGGGATTTGCCACCCGCGTCGAACATGGCCTCACAATGATGTGCCTGCTGTCCATTGAGTCCCCTTACACTGAAGCTACAGTGGGCAGCGACCTCCACACGCTCTCAGCCCTAGTCAGGTAGTGTTCCCACCAGATGTTCCCTCACCACGCAACCCCCGTCTAGGGCTTGCGCACCGGGGTGGACTCAGGAAGTGCAGGCCAGCTGCAAGCACATGCAGCGCCTGCGGTGGGCAGCCACGAGAGTCACAGCAACTCGGCGGGACCCACATGGCTCGCTACTGTGCAATCTGCAAGGCCTCCTGGCAGCGCTTTGTCACCCACTAGCTCAGCGAAAATCCCTCCCCCTCCTCTATAAACTAGTTCGTGGGGCCATCAAACCCCCACCCACCGGCCACCCCTACCACCTCCCAGCCAGTACGTCTATACACAAGGCCAAACCGGGCCCGGCTCGCTACAGCCTTCCCTCTGGACGACGTTGACCAGGGGACAGAATGGGGATAAGACTACCGCTCGAGGGTGAGGACCCCCCCCCCCCAACTACTACTGTGGCGTACCAACACATGCCGCCATGCGTCACACAGAGGCTAGCGCAGCTCTATAATGCCTGCCTCGCTCTGGGGTTCTTCACCCGTGCCCTAAAACAGGCTTCGGTCGTTTTCTTCCCGAAGAGCAAGCAGTGGGACCAGCTCGCAGCTAACGCCCTTTCGGCCTATTAGTCTCCTTCCCGATGAGGGCAAATGGCAGGAGAGACGGGTCCTAGCCTTTGCCCGTGACACTGTGTGTACCTAGCCATCCGCCGACACCAGTTCGAGGGCATTCCAGGGCACAGCACGGAGGATGCCATCTGCCGCCTCCAGGAAATAGCAAGTGCAAGTGAGCGCCACATAGTTGTGGCTGCGTTCCTTGATGTGAGGGACATGTTTAATTCGGTGTGGTGGCCAGTTGTACTCTGCTCACTACGCTGCCTGGCACTACCACCGAACCTGTACCGGCTGATCTCGAGCTTCCTCGAAGACCGGGCCACCTCCACTGGGTCGGGCAACAAGCGTGCGTGCGACTCTTCGTGTCACGTCGGGCTGCTCTGTCCACCATTCTTCGGGCAGTCCTGCTGGACCCCCTCCTCTGCCACTTGGAGGCCAATGGCTACTCACCCGTCGCCTATGTTGACAACGCGGTGATTGTGGTGGGGGCGGATCACCTCGGCCTGGTGAAGCTCCACTTACAGTGAGCAATGAGGCTGGTCTTACGCCTTCGTCTCTCCACGGCCAAGACCCAACTCATCATACTGCGGTCTGGCCCGTCCTTCTTCATGCAGAGGGTGGAGCTGGCTGGGGGGACTAGGGTTGCCCTGGGGGCCACAACCTCACTATCGACGAATGGGCATTAGATAAATGGCACGCGAGATGGTAATCCTCGACACCTATGAGTTCTTCCCCAAAATCCGTGAACATCTTTCAAGGAAATGGGTTGAGCCAGTTGCTCATGGGACATGGTGACTTCAATGCACAGCTCCACTTCTTTTCTCTCAAAGACTCTCTTTTTTCTGCATGTCTTGTGCCTACAGTGTGGAGAAAACAAAAAACCACGTTCTGCTCTACTGTAGTTTCTAACAATGAGCGACGGTTGTTGGGAGGGCAAAAGAAACTTAGCAGTATTGACTGCTACAAAGCAAGCCTATAACCATTCTTCAGAGTGCACAAAGAAGGTGATGGCTATGAAACGTGGTCACAGTTGATCAGTCCTTTTGAAACTTGCCACCCAAGTAAATAGTTAGATCAGGTGGGAAACCAGATTAAGAACTAGATGGTACGATTCCCCACAATTATGCCTCTGAGTGGTAACACATGGCGAACAGCTCTCTACTGGGAGACCGGCTAAACGACAACCTACCTTACCTCCACAGGTCAGGGTTTGGAGTGAAAGCTCTTGCATGCTAGTGAAACCCCTACCTCCACGACTTTTGACTGATACAACTCTCTTATGAGTATAAGGAACAGTAATTTTGATAATGGGATAGAACAGTACTCAGACAGGGTTGGACGAAATGTGGCTACTCACATCACTGCTTCTCTCATAGGTTAGTTTTTGTACCTCATCATCGTGAAATAATGCCTAGGGAACACGATGTCTACTCGAAACACTGTAATTCGACTACTTGATGTGTTCCACATCATGTTTTTGAATGACCTAAATAACTCGGCTTTATTCAATTATGAATTGAGTAATATAGCTGATTTAGTAAATACTTGAAGATCTCACAAAAATAACCCTCTACCTGAGCATCTTGTTGCATGGACGGTTCTAAGTCCAAAGCTTGTATAAAATCTGTAGGGTCCAAAGTTTTAGATTTTCCAAACTGCATTAGCATAAATAAATATTGCAGATGTCCAACGACGCAACGTGGAACTTTAGTGTCTCCGTTTTTCAAAACAGACAGCAAACTTTCAGTGGGGTCTTCACGTTGGTCCCACAAAAAAACTGCTTCCCTAAAAATGCATATTTTTCAATTACACAGATATTTGGAAAATATGAGCGGAAACGTAATAGTAACAAAACATAATTCATACATTTTAAATATAAATATCAAAATTGATCAGAACATGGGATAATGACTGACAATTTTCAATGATATAGGTATATTATTCAGAGAATAATAAATCAAAATCAGTTCAGACTTGTCCATCTTTCAATAAGGTTCAAATTCAAAAAGACAGTCTTAGGTGTCAGCGCACATTTTAGCTCAAGATTGGACGATCACTCAATTTGAGTCGTATAAATTAGGGGCCATAGCCCTGACATCATTTGTATCTAGCAGAATTCAACGTTAAGCTCTCTTTAGTTGAGCAAAAGACAAGACTACAGTAAAGATATTAATCTAAGACTTCTATTAATTGAAGTCTGGACCGTAGCCTTCCCACTGTCTTAAAGCAAACAAAACTGGATTCCAGTTCCTACCTAGTCTTGAGGGAAATCCGAAAATGTATGGTTGTGCATGCGAATCAGGACGTGATGTTTAAGTCCTCGTACATTCAAAGGTTCTGGAGGCCCTGAAGAAATGATGCCTAGTGATGGTGGCTAAGTCACCAAATAGTGGATTGGTGCTTGGAATTCCTGAATTAGATGACCTTTGAACACCCCTTTTCCGCATTTCGACACTTCAGATTAGGGACGTAGTTTCTGTTTCTCAATTATTGGGAAATTCAATGACAATATCTAGTTCCTCTCACAATTAACATAGTCGTATTTGAAATGTTTCATGATGACGATGAGCGTGGCAGGTGGAGGGAGACCTCTTGAGAGCTGATGCGGATTGATGCAGGCGTGCTTGGAATGATTGTTCAGAATGTGCAAATTCTGAGAAAATGTGTCGCCGTCTTGGCAACAGAAAATTGGACACTACTAAGAATACTCTCTGTCCTCCAATGTCGGTTTTCTGTATGGCATATAACTTTGTTGGTCACAAAGACTGGAAAGATGTCGACACACTTCAGTTTCATATGGCCAATACACAACTTGACGCACACGCATAAGTCTGACTCTGGGATATTATAAAGACACTTCAGAATTATCCGTAGTAGAGAGGAGTAGCGCAGACGAGGCGATATGTCGTGTTACTTTTCCCAAAATCGTTGATGGGATAATAGATGGTAACACGCTGCCTAAAATCGACCAGGCAACTGATCTCCGCGACTTGTTTTATCGGACCGTCGATTCGGACCCGCATCTTAGGTGGCCAAATAAGCCATGATTGGGAGATCGCATACATTAATAGAGAATTTCGAACATTGTGTTGTCTAACGTGTCAATTTACGATTTCGTAAGATGTCATGTATTTTATTATTGCCAACGTCAAATCAACCACTCTCTGTGCAGATTTCCTGGTCCACTATATTCTGCTGTTGGATTTAAAGGGCTGCTTACCACCAAGGGGATACTAGCTGAGGCACATATCCACAGCATTTCCACCATTGATCAAACCATATGTCCTGGCACTGATGGCACACGCTACCTGGAACTTCTCAATAGCTTAATCGAAATCACCAGACCAACAAACAACCCCTCCCCCCGTCACTAACACCAGCATGCTGTTGTACACCACATAGAGACCATTTAGCCACCAGTTTTTGATTGCCAAAAATCTAGGTGTAATTGGCCACTGCCACAGTGTCTGGGGTAGCAAACTAACAGTCAATCAATAGACTCAATATAGTTCTGGTATGGGTACTCATTACTTGGTTCTTTTTAAAATTTCAGCCTCATAATTCAGTCTTCATCTTCGAATTAATTGCATCCTATACTTTTGTTAGACATCACCAGATGTGCTTCGTTGGGGAAGCTGTGATTTTCCCATCTTCTCATTGGAACTAGATTCTAATGCAAGTAATGAAGGGTTCCCAAATGCCACACGTCGAATTCCTTCACCAACTTTTTCTTGGTTCCGTCGATATCGCTTATGTTTCAGGAGGCAACAATTAATTCGTCAAGATAACTGCAAATGTTACTTGATCTCCCTCTGAACCCTGTATCTAAACACAGAGATCAGAGTAGGATGGAGAAAACCGGGAAGTTTGCAGCGTTTTATTCAATTTTCTGTACCACTGCCTTCCAGCCTATTTCAACCCGTGCAATGCCTTCAGCTGACACAGCTTTTCGCGATTACGTGTTTTTTGAAGATCTTCTAACATTTTTTGGACTTTTCGTATATTATCTGGTGGTGATTCTAATTTTCTTCTAACACCATTTCCTGAAGATGTTTTCGCCCAATGATCCATTCAGATAAACAGTTGTAAAATCCAACAGCGTCCACTTAATATTCTCTTCTGCAATTATACAGAGTAACAATCTTAAGGAACTGAGTTTGAAGACAGAAGCGAATATTTCATTGTAGTCAACTCCCGGTCATTGACTAAAACTTCTGGCTACTAGCCTAGATTTTCTTCTCTCCCATGTCCCACTTGTTCTGTATCTGCTCGTTAGTACCACTTTAGAATCCACTAAGCTGTTGCCATCCTTCCTCTCAATGATGACCCAAGTCTCATTTTGGTTTACTATACATTCTGAATACTATCGCTATGTTTTCAGTCAGCTAAATTTTTTTGCCAACTGATATGAGATTACGACTGGAAGGGGGGATGCTCCCGAGGTCAGTCGGTCATGTGACTTCGTCCTTGTAGTGTGTCGTGTCCGTCAATAAATCTTTCAGCACAATACTATTCAATTCTTTGTCTGTTCCCCCACATAGGAGAAAACTCATAATCGGATCATCTTTCTCTCTTGTGGGGTCGATCGATGAAAGTAGTTTTGTAGAAATAGTCTTGTTGTGATCGGAAAGGAACAATGGCGTGTAGGTGCGAACGCGTCATGAACAACGTGCCAGTGTTTACAAGATCGCAACAAAGGATTGGTGGGTTCACTGAGAACGTAAGTCAGGCGGTGAGTGTCGAGTGATAGTTTCGGTCTCGTCTACATTCGTCGCTGTCGAGTGTGAAATTCGTCGGTAATCGTCCCTATCGTGAGTGAAATTCATCAAACAGTTTAGTTCTGTCAAGATGTCCGTAGAGCAAAAAAGACCAGAGGAGAGAAGTTCGTCTTCCACGGTAATTAATGTACCAGAGTCAGTACCAGTTCCTCAATATTGTCCTGAAGTAGAGCCATTTTCATACTACCTTGAGCGTCTAAAAATATTTTTCAGCCGTCTAGCAATATCAGATTCTGACAAAGTAGCTCGATTATGCTTGTACATTGATGCCGACAAGTATAAACTTCTCCGAGAATCCCTAAGTCCTAAAACGTACGACAAATGGACGTTTAAGGAATGCATGGAAGAGCTGGAAAACAAATTCACGCCACACAGATGCACTATTGCTGAGAGGTATGAATTTTACCGTCGAAATCAATTTGTGGATGAGTCAGTGAGCGATTACATTGCCATGATAAAGCGTCTGTCATTAACGTGCAATTTTGGAGAATTCGCTGATCAAGCACTGAGAGATAAACTCGTATGTGGTTTAAAGGACGTTGCAATGACCCGTAGGCTTCTGTCCGAAGAAGAAAAATTGACATTTGATGAGGCCTCCAAAATCGTCCTTGATATGGAGCGAGTACAGCAAGGTGCAATAAAAATCAAGAACGATCATGATGGTTCAATTAACGTTATTCGAGATCATCGTTCACGTCCAAGTCGAGCAGAAACGAAAACAAAGCATTATCGTCATCGGTCAAAATCGAATTCAAGTCGATCGTCTGCAGGATCAGTTTACAGTGGTTGGTCCAAGAGCGGAATGTCAACAATGTCACAACGAGGTCAGTCATCGTCAAACAATCACCGTCGTCAGTCACCGTTATTTCGTCGTTGGTCTCCCTCTTTTCGTCATATGTCTCCGTCTAGTCATCACCAGTCAAAAGCTAAAAAGTGTGTGCAGTGTTTTCGATCACATAAGCCGGAAAAGTGTCCCGCAAAAGAATGGAAGTGTTTTTTGGTTTGTTATTCATTCTGAATAATAACCCTATGTTTTCGGTCACGAAAAATTTTTTACAACCCCCCCTCAAAATTTGATACTTTACGTTTCAAGACATGGAGATTCCAAATTTGCAATGTCCGTCCGCCGTCCGGGCCGTTTTGTGCCTTTAACGTGGTCCGATTTGGTATCTAGTTGTGCCCGCCATCTCAGCAATCCGATCGGACGAAGCCCGTGGTTGTAATGGGCAAAAAACGGTTAAAAAAATTAACGAAACGCAGTACAACGCGGGAGCTACAAGCGTTTCGTCGTTTGAATTCCTCCCGCCCCGCCCATCTCTTTAAAAAAAACCAACCGCTCTGGAGGCGGCTCGCTTCTCTCGAGGCGGCTCGCTTCCCTCCCAACGACTCCGCCACTCGCCTCTCGCTTCAAGCACCCCCGTTCCAATTTCCCCGACGTTTTGGTTGTAATACGATTCAATTTTTTTAGATTCTTTCGTTTCATTCTCATTTTGGTTTTTTTCATAGATTTTTGGTTAAATTTTGATATTAGTATATTTAGCGTGCATGTTTTCATATTAAAATTCAGTTTTTTCTAGATACTTGCGTTTTTTTTTTGCTTATTTTAATATTACGATTCAGTTCTTTTCGACCTTTTTTTGGGTTTCATTATGATATTTTTCGATGCTGAATCGAACAGGATGGGTCTCGGAGCATTAATGCTAGGTCAAGCTGATTATCCGAATAATAAACCGTTGTGTAATAATTTGCAGGGTTCTTGTAACCAATACGGTCACACGTCGCGGTTTTGTAGTTCAATGGCCAGTGATCAGTCAAATTTTGTTGATGTTTATTGTAATTCTACTTGTGAAATTTCCGATCCATTATATGTCATGCTCAGTTTGAATGGTCGTAAAGTATCTTTTCTCTTGGATACAGGTAGTTCGTCAACACTCATTGATCGTAAGTTATTCACAAAAATATGCAATAAAGATAAATTGTCACCGTTCATTGGTCAGCTGTATGCTGCAAATAAGCAGGTTTTGGACGTTATGGGTGTTGTTGAAGTAGAAGTCGAACATGAAGGTAAAAAACACTCCCTAAAATTGATAGTCGCGAATAGTTTGTCATATCCAGCACTTCTAGAACGTCAATGGTTAAATATTTTGTTTCCCGGTTGGGAAACTGCGTTTGAGTCGTATATCGAAAGGAAGTGTAAAGTAACAACAAATGTAAATGTCATTAATAGTTCCTCTAATCATGATATCATAAACAAATACAGCACAAAGTTTCCCAGAATATTTTCACGTATTGATAATGATAAACCAGTTTCCGATTTTCTTGTTCACGTTAATATGAAAGAGGGCGCAAAACCTGTTTTTCATCGTGCATATGATGTTCCGTATGCTCTTAGGGCAAATGTTGAACAAGAATTAAATCGATTAGAGTCAGAAGGCATTATTTATAAAGTAAATTACAGTGACTGGGCGTCACCTGTGGTCATCGTTCCCAAAAAGGATTCAAGAAAAATTCGAATTTGTGTTGATTTAAAAACTACGGTTAATCCACAGCTCCGTATTGACCAATACCCTATTCCGCACCCTGAAGATATTTTCAACAAACTGATAGGTTGCAAGTATTTTTGCCAAGTTGATCTTACGAATGCATTTCTACAATTAGAAATGCATAAAGATAGTCAAGATATTTTAACAATAAATACCATTAAAGGTCTATACAGATACCGTCGATTAGTATTTGGTATGGCGAGCTCGTCAGCAATTTTTCAAATGTTTATAGACATCGCATTGAAAGGTATTGATAGGTGTGCCGCATATATTGACAATATTATTTTAGGTGGTGAAACATTGGAGGATCTCACTAAAACTCTGGAAAAAGTGTTTACAAAATTGGAAAGATACAATGTAAAGATTAATGTAGATAAGAGCGATTTTTTCGTTGAAAAGTTAGAGTTACTGGGTTTTGTTTTATCTAAAGAAGGGAAAAGTCCATCTCCGAGTAAAGTTGAAAAAATAAAATCGACACCATCACCAGAAAATATTACTCAGTTAAAGTCGTTTTTGTCTATGCTTAATTTGGCTTGCGTGAACCTTCCTTACTTCACCCCCTTTCAACTGACAAATGTAAACCATTGGACTGGCCACCACTTTTATCTCAGCTGGAAACCATTGAATGTACTGTTTTAAATGATGCATGTTTACAAATTTATTCACCACCGTACAAACCGCAGCGCAATGGTTCGGCAGAACGATCAGTCCAAACGTTCAAAAAGATGTTAATTAAATCAATGTTATCAAATCGTAATTTAGATATTCACCAACGCTTGAATGATTGTTTACTTTCCTACCGTTCAACTCCGTCATCTGTCACTGGTGTGTCACCTATGTCAAAAATAATAACTTTTAACACCTTAGGATACCTTTGTCGATGTTTAATCCAAGAAATAAACCCCGAAAGATTGTGTACGAGGAAGAAAGTAAATTTAAAGTAGGTGATAAGGTACTAAAAATCCGCCCCCCTCTCAAAATTGGATACTTTACGTTTCAAGACATCAGGATTCTAAATCTGCAATGTCCGTCCACCGTCCGGGCCGTTCTGTGCCTTTAACGTTGTCTAAAAAATTCTTTCTTTAGCACAAAAATCCCATTTGGTATCTAGTTGCGCCCGCCAACAGGCAATCCGATTGGACGAAGCCCATAGTTGTTATGGGCAAAAAATGGATAAAAAAATTAACTAAACCAGCCTGCTCAACTCACCACGTCGAGCCCATTGCCTACAGGCGCTTACAGGCGCCTGGAATATTTTGTTTTCGCCGTTCGTTATAGTCAGGTCATGTTCGTATCGTTTACTGGTTTTTTTCGATGCTGAATCAAATGGGTCTCGAAGCTGTCAGAATCCGTCAAGCTGTTCAAGAGAATATTAAACCGTTGTGTAATATTTTGCAGCGATTTTCACATACGATCACAGTTGACATTTTATGTCTTTACTTTGCTACATACACTCGAAAAGTGTAACGGCCAATCGTCACGAAATTTAACCTTGAGGCTGATTCGACAAGGCAACGTTTTAACCCGAGTTGCAACCACACCCCCTTTGGCGTAATGCATAAGGCATCGGTCTCCTAAACCTGAGGTTGTGGGTTTGAGTCCCACCAGAGTTACGATTTTTTTTTTTTTTTTTTTTTTTTTTACATTTTATGTCTTTACTTTGCTACATAAACTCTAAAATGTAACGGAGAAGCGTCACTAAATTTGTGTTGGGTTAAGTGCATGGTAACGTCTGTTACAAAATCTAACGCTTGGTAACATCACACGTTTTAATAACCTCAGTGACTAAGTGATGATGTCAATTGCAATTGATGTGGCCATTATATCGAAACCATCAACGAGCACAATCAAACGTAGTTATTATTGCATTTAAAAAAAAACAACTAAAAGAGATAAAATGTTCCTAGTGGTTGCGTACTTGTACGAAAGCTATACCCACCGTTTGTGTAAAGGTTTCTTTCTAGCCTGCCAGCCTCAACGTTTCCAATCACTCATAAGGAATCGCATCGGAGTTTTATTGCGTTTGACCATTCTCCAGTGCTGTCAGTGTACAGAGCTTCGTCAAGATAGAGCATGAAATACTCTTTCCCGATTATTTCCTCCATAATACAGTCAGTGCTCAACCCAGAATGGAGGAAGCTCCCATTTCACTCTCCACTTGTCAACAATGCACTCCAAGGCCAAGTCAACCGGTAACTGACCAGTTTCACCTGGAGTGCTTCTGTCGATACAGTCTTACAAGCCTTGGTGATCCACAGAAGCGCAACTCTCTGGGATTTGGCCAATACTTTCTTTTGATTGACTGTTAATTTGCTACCCAGACAACGGGGCAGTAGCCAATCATGCCTAGATAGATGGCATTATACATGAGGATAGTGTCATGGTAACACACACACACACACCCAAAGTGGCCTTAGTAATTGCACGCAGTGAGACAAACCTTGCAATGGTAGGACCTTTAATGAATGAAGGTGTTGGCTGAAGCCTCCCCTTTCACCAATATGCAGCCCTAAATACTTGACATGCTTTTCAAGAAGGAGGCTGTGGCCGCCAAAGCGTATTGAGGGTTGGACCCCCAACGCCTAGGCATCGTCACCCCCACCACCGCTCCATCTTCGAACACTCTTCTCCTCCTCCTTGAACCACCATGGGTCCTGTGCTCGCGCGTGCTACGGATGAACACGGTCAGACGGTTTTATTTTCATTGTGCAGAATTTAACTTTATTTTATAGGCTCTCATTTAGCAATTAATTTTTACTTTCCGCTACCCGAAGGGAAGGAAAGTATAGTAATCGGGTCAAAAAAAAATTGGGTTTTCTTCAGATCTTCACGTTTTGAGGCCTACTGAGTATAAAAAACCTAATTTCGGCGCATGGTCCGTGTGTGTGTGTGTGTCTGTAGTTCGATTTGCGGGAGAACGGCTGATCCGATTGAGCTGGTTCTTTTTTTGTTTTGTTCGTTATTTTTTGTAGACAGCAAAATAAGGTTATGGACGATTTCGAGTGTCCCTTCCTTGGATGCCCCTGGAGATGGTGGAAGGGGAAGAGGGAGCGCTGCCGCTGCGGGGGTGTCGGGGGGTGGGGCTGCTGGCCGGGGGGCTGCAGGCAGCGGTGACCTAGGGTCCCGCTGCGCGGTCCTGGCTGGGGGCCCCGCCTTGGGTGCCTCGGCAGGAATGGTGGCGGCTCCTGGAAACAGCGGTGCTGGGGTCCTGGTGGCCCCTCCTCCCCCTCCTGTGGTGACGGCTTCGGCAGTGGCTGCGGGTGGGGTGGGGGGGCTGGCGGGTCCAGATTTGGCAGGGAGGGCAGGAAGGACGACAAGGTCCTTCCGGCCCAAACTGCAGAGAGGCTGCAGGCAAGTCGCGCCTGCTCGCCCTCGGGCACTCCGCAGGGCGTAAGGTCCCACGGGGTTTGGGGGTCGGCGTGGGCGACGATGATTGCGCAGCATGTGGGCTTCCTCCAGATCAACCTGCACACAGCCAAAGCAGCTACGGCAGTGATGTGCAGGAGCTTTGTCTGGGGAGCTGTGATGTGGCTCTACTGCAGGAGCCTTGGGCGGACAGCAGGGACGTAAAGGGATACCTGCTAGTACAGGTAAGTTGGTCTACTGTGGCACAGAAGGTCGTCCTAGGGCGGCTGTTTTGGTAAGACACAACTTGCATATTCTAAAAATTCCCGAGTTCTGTCACAGGGATTTGGTGGCGGTAATGCTGGAAGCTCAAGACAGTAATGGACTCCGGCGAGGACAGTGGTGGCGTCAGCCTACTTCCCAGGCGATGACGCTGAGGTCCCCCCGCTGATTATGCAGCAGCTGATCCATTACTGCAGAAGGGAAGACCTTCAGTTGATTGTCGGGTGCGACGCCAATGCACATAACATGGCATGGGGCAGCACAGACACAAATGAAAGAGGTGAGTCCCTTCTTGACTACTTACTGTGCAATGAAATGGTGGTGGTTAATAGGGGGAGCACGCCAACTTTTGTTACACGCAGGCGGAGGGAGGTGCTGGACATTACGGTCTCAAGTACCTTCTATGCCAGCAGAATAACAGATTGGCATGTCTCTGGGGAAACTTCAATGTCTGACCACCGGATGGTGAGGTTCAGGCTGCGGTTCCCTAATAGTGTGACGGAGACATATCGGAACCCCAAGAACACGGATTGGGTTCTGTACAGCCGCGTGTTGGCCTCCAGTTTGGAGAGCTACAGCTGTGAAATGCAAACTGTCGAAGGTGTAGAAAGGGCGACAGGGGAGATCAGCGCAGCTATGGTAGAGGCGTATGAAGAAAGCTGAGAGTTGAAAACCCGAAGATCCAATAGGGAGGTTCCTTGGTGGAACAAGGAACTGGAAAGGCTTCGGAAAGAAACGAGGAGGCTCTTTAACAGAGCAAAAAAGAAGGGTGAGTGGGACACATATAGGGGTTCCCTCACAGCATACAATAAAGCCCTTAGACAGGCTAAAAGGAAATCCTGGAGAGACTTCTGTGGGGGCATGAAAGACTTGTCTACCATGTCCAAGGTACAGAAGATCCTCTCTAGAGAAGAGAGACCGCAAATCGGTTTTCTCCTAAAGGCAGGGGGAACATTCACAAGGGGCAGCAAGGAGACCTTGGAGGAGCTACTGACAGCTCACTTCCCAGGGTCTCAAAGCCTGCGGTGGGGAGATAGCCACCACCATCAGCTGAGCGCCGATGGTGGTACCTGTCATGGGCAATCAAGGAACCCACTGCTAGCTGCAGCCTCCAGAGAAATGTTCACACTTAATCACGGCTGCGGCTGGTAGGAAGGGTGTAGATCCTTACCTAATCTCTTGGACCAACGAGATGCTGAGTAGCAGGGTGGTCTTCTCGGAGTTGGGGGGGGGGGGGAGACACTCTCTGTGGTGCCCACCAGGGGATGCCCGCAGGGGGGGGTGCTCTCCCTCTCCTCTGGTTACTGGTAGCTGATACCCTTCTCGAGCTGCTGGAGGAGGAGGGCTACAAGGTAATAGGATACGCGGATGACCTGGTAATTATAGTCAGGGGTAAATTCGCGAATGTAATCAGTGAATGCATGCAGCATGCACTGAATACCCTACAGACATGGTGCAAGGGGCAAGGACTGTTTGTCAATCCAGACAAAACGAGCCTGATCCCATTCACCAGAAGGCGCAGCCTTACGCTGCGGGAACTCAGGCTGGGTGGCAAGGTGGTGAAGATCCAGCATGAGATCAAGTACTTGGGAGTCTTTCTTGATGGTAAGCTCTCTTGGGCCACACACGTGAAAAAAGCCTTACAGCGGGCGTCGGTGGTGATGTGGGCAGCTCAAAGAATGGTGGGGAAGACATGGGGGCTGAGGCCTGGGATGATCCGGTGGTTGTACACTGCGGTTGTTAGGCCTGTAGTCACCTATGGAGCCCTGGTCTGGTGGAAAACAAAACAGTGCAGTTGCAGCTAAATAAACTGCAGCGTAGGGTGTTCATTGTTGTGGGTCAAAGTGAAGTTGCAGTGTTGGGGGACACATGTTCATTGTTCACCTTTGGAGATCCGGCAACAAACCCCCCTTGCCCAGTACCGAACAATGACATTATCGCCGGGTCGCGTCCTTATCGCCGGACTACCTGCTCCGACCTCAAGCCTGCGATGATTCAACGATTGCCCTAGATCACGGACAAATCTCTGTTAGTTGCAATTCTGTCTTTCTTGCGTAACGAGTGTGAGACGTTCTCCCAAGCCGTTTTGTTTCACGTTTGGTGGCCACCGCCGCGCTTACCTATTTCTGCCCGCTGGTGTCGACGTTCGACTCAGGAAAGTTTCCTCAGAAAGCTGCAGATCTATTTACGGAGGAGTCCTCCATCCACAAAGTGCACTCATCCAATTGCACCATCCGTCTGGATTCCAGGTCGGTCCGAACCATTTTCTTTTTCGCATGAACTTCCGCTACCGCTTCCCTACATCATCCTCAACAGCTCAACAATCGTCACCGTTTTCTTTCATCCTCGTTGTTGTTATTTATTTTCAATAATATATTTACTTGTTAAAGTTAGTTGTTATATACAGTCCACGTTCTTAATTCCTGTGCACCATCGTAGAGTCATGCACGGGGTGAATACCCAGACGCTTACAATTTGGAGCATAATCTGTATTTCCCGATCATATACATTGGTCCTATTCGGGTCGGATGATTTTCTCAGCCCAGAAAGTAAAGCAGTAAATAGCAGTATCTTGTTTGATCAAGTCTTTCGTTTGTTAAGTTAATAGACCTGTTATAACTGTAGCCTCGTCTTTGCATGTTATTTGTGTTTGTTGTTATTAAGCTTGATTTATTTTTATTTGTTATCTCATAGGCATTTGCTGGATTTATTTGCGTGATGTCGGGAGAAATTGTACTTTGAAGTCAGTTTCCTTTACACAACTACGCGTGAATAGTTAACGCGTGAGTACGCGGTTGTCTGAAGCGTATGCGAGACTTAGCCTTTGCCGATCTGAGTTGACAAATTTGTTGCTGTTACTTTGTTAAACCAATTCAATTAATCAGGGGTTAGATCATTAGTTGTCAAATATTTTTGGGTTTGTTTCCAATTCCTCAAATATATATTTCCTATCCTTTTTCCCATAATGGATGAAACAAAAAAAATTCGAGGTATCCAAGTGAAATTGAGCATCGTTGAAGCTAAAATTCAAAGCATCACTAGATTTGGTAGAGATCTTGCCGGGGTACCTTCAAAGGTTGTAATGTTCCGTGGAATGATGGAAGAAATAAAAACACACTATTCGGATTTCAAGAATCTATGGAACGAAATCATTGACGTTCACATAGCGAATGATTCGATTGATTCCTTCCCATCTCAATCGGAAAAGGACCTCCAGCAAAGTTGTGACCGGTATTACTACGAGGCCTTAGCAATTTTAAAGACTTTAGAGCAGCCTCCTGTGGCCGCTCATAATACCTCCTCTTCCAGTTCGCAACTCACGACTTCCCGTGTGTTGCGGGTTAGTTTTCCGGTCGAGACGTTGCCCAAATTTGACGGGAACTTGGAAAAATGGCCGTTCTATCGTGATAGTTTCACCGCACTAGTACATGGAGATGAATCGATTCCTAATATGGAAAAATACCGAGCGTTGATTGGTTCTTTGGAAGGTCATGCACTTACCCTTATTAAAGGTTTGCCATTTTTGGAAGCAAACTATACGCAGGCGTGGGATTTGCTCAACAGGAATTATAATAATAAACGTGTTCTTGGAGCCACCTATTTAAATAAAATTCTGGATTTTAAGCAACTTTCCACTTCCCTTACAATACCTACTCTCCAAAAATTCCTGACTAACGTCTGTGAAAGTGTACAGGCGTTCAAATCTTTGAACATCGAAAATGCTGATGATTTCATTTTGTTGACTTTGGCAGTGAGATGCCTTGACCCAGGTACGCGCCATGCCTTTGAAAGGAAGAATCTGGGGGTAGAATTTCCAAAGTTTGTTTCCCTTCAGGAGTTCCTGATGGGAGAGTTTACAGCTTTGAACCTTAGTGGGGCTGGCAAGGGACTTACAACTAACACTCAGTCATCGTCTTCTCAGTATCGCTCGTACAGACACAATCAGTCTTCATCGCATAATAACCCCAAAAGTGTGCTGCTGGCCTCTGGAAAGGCCGAATGTAAACTTAAAGTTCAGCACCAAAGGAGGGGTAGTTCTTCTGAAGTAGATCCGGCTTGCCCTGTTTGTAAGGCCAAGCATTCCCTTCAACACTGTGAGAAATTTAAGTCCGTATCTCCTAGGGAACGTTTTGACCTCTTGAAAAGATGGATTGGGTGTCGAATTTGCCTCTCTGTCCAACACCTTTCTAGGGAGTGTCCCAGTGCAAGTTTTTGTGAGTATTGTAATGGAAGACACCATTCTTGGCTTCATTTGCCATTGCAAGGAAATAATGAGGCAAATAGCTTTTCGGCCTCAGACTCAAGCTTAGCTACACCACACTCTATTGCCCCGACTGGCAGTGCCATGTTGGGCGGTTCGTCAAATCGAGATGGTGTTGTTTTGGGAACGGTTGTTGGACAAATTAGAGACCCCTTTGGGAATTTTCACAATGTGAGAATGATTTTGGACAGTGGATCGACTTACTCATTCATTACAAAGGGTTGCGTCGACAGGCTTGGATTCCAGCCAACAAAATGTGAGTTGAGTATTAGGGGTATCGGAGAGGTGGCTGTTGCTCATACCTACGGTGTTCTGGATTGTCTCCTACGTCCTACTGACGCCGAATCTCCCACCCTAAAAACGAAGGCAGTGGTTTTGGATAATATCACTGGAAACCATCCTCAAGCAAGTATTCCTATTGATATGCGTCAGAAATACACAAACTTTACACTGGCAGATTCACAATTTTGGAGACCTGCGCCAATAGAGTTTCTGTTGGGAAGTGATCTTTTTTACGAAGTTCTCTCCGGAAGGCCGGTGCATGTAGCACCAAATCTTCCCAAATTGACCCCAACAATATTTGGGTACGTTGTTGGCGGAAGGTATCAACGACCTGAACAGCGCTTTATGGGTACTTCTTTGTTGGCCTCAGCATGTAGTCTGTCTGGCGTTATTGAGCGGTTCTGGTTGACGGAAGAAGTTGAGTCTCGACACGTAGAATCGTCTGATGATGCCTACTGTGAGGAACATTTCACTCGAACTCATAAGCGGACTCAGTCAGGTCGCTACATGGTTTCTTTGCCGTTCAAAAGTACGCCCCCTGACCTGACGACCTCAAGTGCAATTGCAAAGGTTCGGTTTAGGAACCTGGAGCAAAAATTCTTTAAAATGCCAGTCTTCAAGGATTGTTACATTCAGTTCATGGAGGAGTATGTGAGGCTAAATCACATGTCCTTGGTATCCAAGCCCGCTGCTTATGTTATCCCTCATCATGGTGTTTATAAAATGAATGATACCAACCCAAAGTTGCGAGTCGTTTTTGATGCTTCTTGTAAGACATCCAAGGGAAGTTTAAATGACTATCTTCATGCCGGACCTGCGCTACAAAACGACATTGGAATCGTTCTTCTGAGGTTCAGAAAACATGCCGTTGTCTTTACAGCTGACATTGTTAAGGCTTTTCGTCAGATTTTGGTGGATCCTAAAGATCGCGTGTACCAACATATTTGGTGGCGCTGATCCATTAGAGCAACTGTTGGAATATGAGTTGGAAACGGTTACTTATGGAACAAAACCAGCGCCCTTTCTATGCCTGCGCACATTGCAGCAATTGGTCAATGACGAGGGTAAAGCCTTTCCCGACGCATCGGCTGCTCTGACATGGGACACTTACGTTGATGATGTGGTGACTGGAGCTGATACGCTTGAAGATGCCGTCAATTTGAAAACCCAGTTAATTGACTTACTGGCAAAGGGAAAATTCGAATTGAGCAAATGGACATCAAATGAACCAATTTTGCTAGGAGATGAGTCTGGGAATCAAGGTTTGTTGAACCTGTCCCTTGACGATAACCTTGTTAAAATCCTAGGGCTTCAGTGGGATCCCTTCAAAGATGTCTTCAGATACAAGATTGATGCTCGTAAGTTAAATTTTACAAAGCGATCTATCCTCTCCTCAATTGCGCGAATATTTGACCCTTTGGGTTATGTTTCTCCTGTCGTGTGTTTTGCAAAAATAATTCTGCAGCGCTGCTGGGAGGCCAAGGTTGCTTGGGATGAGCCAGTACCCACGAACATTGCGTCAGATTGGGCCAATTTGGTGTCCGAATTGCCCTTAATGAGCAAATTACTCATAAGCCGCCACATACCTGTCGTAAAGGCGGAAAGAATAGATGTTATTGGGTTCTCCGACGCTTCAGAGTTGGCTTATGGAGCGGTGATATATTTGAGAGTTCAAAAGGCAATTGGTGCCACAACTTATCTTATCAAAGCCAAAACGAAATTGGCCCCTTTAAAACCCCTCACCATACCTCGTTTAGAGCTGTTAGGTGTCCTACTGCTCAGCCGCCTATACAAGTCCCTTCTCGTTTATTTGGATCGCCTCCTCATTTCTCGTTGTATGTGGTTTTCCGACTCTACCGTGGCATTGGCCTGGCTCAGAAAGGAACCATCCAAACTTAAAATGTGGGTAGCCAACAGAGTTGTGGAGGTTACCGAGAATACACAGATTTCGGATTGGTATCACGTCCGCACCCACGATAACCCAGCTGACTGTTCATCCCGAGGTCTGTTGCCGTCAGCATTCCTTTCACATACCCAATGGATACATGGTCCAGAATGGTTGTGCCAACCACTTGAGCAATGGCCCGTTAAGAATATAGCCCAGATTACGTGTAAGGAAATTCCAGAATTGAAAGGAGACGTGACGTGTTTGGCTGCTGAATTGACGGTTTCAAGCCTAATTCCATGGATGGAAAGGTTCTCCTCTTATGGTCGGATTTTGCGAATTATGGCATATGTCGTTCGTTTCTTGAAAGTCGTGGTCCATTGGCCGTCATCTGGGAATGTCAGTAGAACGGAGCTTCGTAAAACATGGGAACATGCAACTCAAGAGGAAGTGTTACATGCACTGCCAGTGATAAGTGCACAAGAATACCAGAAGGCTGAGAGAATTTATATACGCATCGTTCAGTCCTACCACTTTCCTGATATCGTAGAAAAACGAAACTCGACATGCCGCCTTACAGCACGACTTAACCCATTTATGGATCGACAGGGCATAATACGAGTGGGTGGAAGATTAATTAAAGCCCCACTGCCGGAAGGATCTCGATTTCCTATCTTACTACCGAAAAATTTGCACTTTACTCGGCTTCTAGTCGATTATTATCACCAACTTTACCTGCACATCGGCCCGTCGTCACTCCACTCCATGCTACGAAACCGTTATTGGATTTTGTCAGGTCGATCCTTGGTCAGGCAACGAACTCACCGATGCATAACTTGTGTTAAGGCTACGAAGCAGCCTAAGGCGCCCTTTATGGGCAACCTTCCCTCTTCTCGTTTTGCAGGGGAGAGAGCCTTTGTTAATGTAGGCGTGGACTTTGCTGGATTCTTCCTAATTAAGGACTCTCCACGTCGAAAGGCCATAATATCTAAGGCTTGGTTATGCATTTTTATCTGCATGAGCTCTAAGGCTGTTCATTTGGAGCTGGTCTCAGGTCTTTCGACTCCCGCCTTTCTTGCTACTCTGGATAGGTTTATATCCCGAAGAGGACTGCCAGCAAGGATGTTTTCTGATTGCGGTACGAACTTTGTTGGAGCCAACCGAGAATTGAAGGAGCTGCACACCTGGTGTCTTGATGAGTCGACTAAAGATGCAATAGTTGGCCATTTGGCTCCTCGTGGAATCGACTGGTCATTCAATCCACCTGCCACCCCTAATTTTGGAGGCCTTTGGGAGGCTGGTGTGAAGTCAGCTAAAGGTATCCTTCGGAAAGTCTCAGGTAATACTGTATTTACCTTTGAAGAACTATCGACCATCTTCTGTCGAATTGAGGCCATCCTGAACTCTCGGCCACTCTGCCCCATTTCAGAGGATCCCCAAAGCCTAGAAGCCCTGACACCAGTCCACTTCTTGATTGGAGCTCCGCTTGTTGCTCGGCCAGAAGCCATGCTGCTGGATCTTCCAGACAATCGACTGTCACGGTGGCAGCTGGTCCAACAGCGAATACAACATTTCTGGAAGAGATGGAAGAACGAATACCTCCACACGCTCCAAGAAAGAAGAAAGTGGATTGAAAATTCTTCCAACATGCAAGTTGGGGAATTGGTGATCCTCAAGGATTCAAAAGACCCACCTTCACGATGGACGCTGGGGAGGATCATCAAGGCTTACCCTGGTAGTGATGGAATTGTGCGAGTGGTGGATATTCAGACTACCTCTGGAATCTTCTCGAGACCAGTATCAAAACTAGTATCCATCAGACAGGTCACTGATTCAGAGAATCTTCATCCTTCCCAATCCTAACCTATCCTAAAATTTAATGTAAATTTTGTTGGGCGGAATGTTCATTGTTGTGGGTCAAAGTGAAGTTGCAGTGTTGGGGGACACATGTTCATTGTTCACCTTTGGAGATCCGGCAACAAACCCCCCTTGCCCAGTACCGAACAATGACATTATCGCCGGGTCGCGTCCTCATCGCCGGACTACCTGCTCCGACCTCAAGCCTGCGATGATTCAACGATTGCCCTAGATCACGGACAAATCTCTGTTAGTTGCAATTCTGTCTTTCTTGCGTAACGAGTGTGAGACGTTCTCCCAAGCCGTTTTGCTTACCTATTTCTGCCCGCTGGTGTCGACGTTCGACTCAGGAAAGTTTCCTCAGAAAGCTGCAGATCTATTTACGGAGGAGTCCTCCATCCACAAAGTGCACTCATCCAATTGCACCATCCGTCTGGATTCCAGGTCGGTCCGAACCATTTTCTTTTTCGCATGAACTTCCGCTACCGCTTCCCTACATCATCCTCAACAGCTCAACAATCGTCACCGTTTTCTTTCATCCTCGTTGTTGTTATTTATTTTCAATAATATATTTACTTGTTAAAGTTAGTTGTTATATACAGTCCACGTTCTTAATTCCTGTGCACCATCGTAGAGTCATACACGGGGTGAATACCCAGACGCTTACAATTTGGAGCATAATCTGTATTTCCCGATCATATACATAGGGCGTGTCTAGCCATTACAGGCTGTATGACAACATGCCCTACGGCTGCACTGGAGGTCTTGCTAGATTTAGCTCCACTCCACATACATGTTAAAAGGATGGCGTTCCTCCAGGCTGCGCGTATGTTGGAGTTGGGTCTGATCATGCGGGGGAGGAGGAGTTCCTGCCACTTGATCCTCGACAAGGTGAAGGTGGGGGGGCCTGAACTGCATGTGGTAGACTCAATGCCCGCGAGGTTCAACTTCGTGCTACCCTTTCGGATACTCATTCATGAGCGATCCAGGTGGGTAGGGGGAGCTCCCGCTTTCGAAGCTGGGGCCCTGGTATACTACACTGATGGCTCGGTGCAGGGTGGCCTTGCAGGGGCAGGCATCTTTGGGTCGAGGATCAGAGTAGCGATCCCATTGGGGTCGCTGGCCACGGTGTTCCAGGCAGAGGTGGCTGCGGTGACAGTCTGTGTGCAGCGGCTGCTGCAGAGGGGACTGAAGCGGCAGAGAATCTACATCATGGTGGACAGTCAGGCCACTCTCAAGGCCTTAGCCTCATACTGTCTTACATCGCGGCAGGTGTGGGAGTGTCTGACTGGACTGAAGGCCCTGGCCGAGGACAACAGTGTAACACTGTGTTGGGTGCCAGGGCATCAGGGTATAGAGGGAAACGAACGGGCTGATAGGTTGGCTAAGAAGGGATCAGAGCAGATCCCTATTGGCCCTGAGCCCTTTGTTGGGACTACCAGGAGCCATCTACGTAGAGAGGTAGGCAAATGGGAGGATAGGTGCAGGGCTGCTCATTGGCAGGGGCTGCCTGGCCTTAGACAGTCAAAACTCTTTATCCGGCTCTCCAGAGAGAGGTCCAAGGAGGTGCTTGCTCTGGGGAGGAAGGATATGAGGATCATATGTGGCCTGTTCACAGGTCACTGTCCGCTGAGGTACCACCTTGCAAATATTGGCAAGTGCGAGGTACAGGTATGCAGGTTCTGCGAGGTAGGGCTAGAGACGGCAGAGCACGTGCTGTGCGTATGCGATGGACTCGCGGCATCGCGCCGTTCTGTGTTTGGGAGGCCCTTTCTTCAGCCCGAAGTGGTGGCAAATGCAGAACTTGCGGATATCCTCCGCTATGTGCGGGGGTGGTGGGGGCGCATAGGTGACGTCACACCAAGTGAGACCAGTGCCGTGGGGCCTGGGGGTGGTGCAGGTGGGCCATGATCCGAGTATCATGGACGCCCTTACAATAGGCCCGTTTGTGGCTGCAGTGAGGGTATTGCCTGCATCCACCGTTTCAAAGAAAAAAAAAAAATAGTAATCGGGTCAAAAAAAAATTGGGTTTTCTTCAGATCTTCACGTTTTGAGGCCTACTGAGTATAAAAAACCTAATTTTGGCGCATGGTCCGTGTGTGTGTGTGTCTGTAGTTCGATTTGCGGGAGAACGGCTGATCCGATTGAGCTGGTTCTTTTTTTGTTTTGTTCGTTATTTTTTGTAGACAGCAAAATAAGGTTATGGACGATTTCGGCCCATTGGAAGGGGGGTGGGGTGGGGGACGAAAATGTACCAAAAACTAGGGTTTTTCGCATTTTTCTCGAAAACGGCTCTAACGATTTTGATTGAACTTCCAAATTATCTTTTACTAATTAATAACTAACTTTTCTTCTCCATACATGTCTCCATGAAAATACGGTGAACGGAGATATGTACCCATGAAGCCCATGAAGCAAAAATAGGTTTTTTACGCTTTTTGGCAAAATGGCTTCAGCGATTTTCACTAAACTCACAGGATGTTTTCAAATAGTTAATACCTACTATGATCGCAAGGTGTTATGAAGAGATAAAAAGAGAAGAGAGAGAGTATTTTTTTATTAACGTTTTTTCATTCTATTCTTAACACTATTTACACTTAAATTAAAATCAAATATCTCTCTGTGTTCATAATATACATGAATCCTAAAAGACCTACTATACAGTGCGGTCCTGTGCCTTGGAACCAGCATGAGTTTGCCCTGCGTACCATGCATGTGACTTTCACCCAGCATCATAAACTTTTCACAGATGTATCTAGGGTTTCCGTACTTCAGGATCCTAAACAACATGTTCGCAGAGGCGAGCGCGACTCTTTCCCTCACCTTCAACCAGCCCAACCTCAGAAAGTATGGCGTTACGTGCTGATCCGTTTTGAGACGATAAACGAAACGTACTGCCTAATTCAGTGCTTTCTGCATACTATCGCACTGCTTGCTGTTCATGTCGCAAAAAGCTAGTATGGCGTTGGCATAAGAGCGTGACGTGGTCCCCAGGATCATGGTTTTAGATTTGGCAGCATTTATCGTCATTCCATGACTGTCGCACCATGACACCACGCGTGCCAACTCTTCATTTATTATCTTGACTCCTTCTGACAGGCGGGACAATGGTACGCTTGTATAAAGCTGTAGGTCATCCGTGTATACCATACACTCCCACTGCGTAATGAGACGAGGCAGCTGGTCTGAAAAACAGACGGAGAGAGAGAGAGAGGGAGAGAGAGAGAGAGGGAGAGAGAGAGAGAGAGAGAGAGAGAGAGAGAGAGAGAGAGAGAGAGAGAGCAAAAGGGGGAATAAAAGGCTGCAAATTTGGGACATCTTAATCGACTCTACTACGTCGTAGCCCGTATTTCAATTCGTTCTGCAATTTCTCTGTACTCAGGGATTTTCACCTTCGTTCGACTGCTGCTTCGTTGGACATGCATTCGTCAAATCCTGGTCAGAACTTTCTGTTTAGTTTTATTGCAAAGAACTTATTAATGTATAAACACTATATATTTATTTTTTCTTTAATATATGTATTATTTTGTTTTGGATTGAGAAACAAGGCTCAATTAACATCCCTTGAACCCCTTCTCATTCAATACATCCACTGCAAATCAAACCTCGTCGTAAGTCGGGAAGACTGTGGTTGTTTACTCTTGAATTTTCAGGGATGTGGTCGATGACTGAAAATAGGAGGGTGAACCGAAATTAGAGATTTAAGGATGGGGTTATTCCTATTTGAGCAGTAGGCGGTATTTTCCTATCTGATAAAGACTACCACGTTTCGATTCAGCTTTATCAGTGGTAGACAACAGACAGAATTAATCGTGGCGAGAATCTGTACAAGCCTCCTCAAGTACAGAAATAACTGAAAACCAAGTTCACCAACATAACAGTTCCAGGATACAGCTGGTGTGCGTTTTTGAAGAAGCAACTGTGTTTATAAAGGACAAATCAAAAATGAAAACTTACCCTTGCAGCTGGTTCCATTTCATAGTGCTCACTTTCCTATTCCGTTTGTAGTGCTCACTAGCACACATCTCAGTATATACTTAGGTAAAGATACAGTAAAATGAGAAACATTTTCTGACAACCCAGAATCCCCTAGCACATTGTGGCAAAACCTAGACGCCAACTAAGAGAACCACAGAAAATGGCTTTTTCACACACACTCCCCGCCCACCCAACCACTTTCCAATACACAAGCATATTGCAAACGTAACACTACAGTAAAAATGTAAATACTTAGCAGCGCACCTAAATTCTGGATGATGAAACCATAATTGAAGTAAACTATTTACATAACATGTCGCGCCCAAGTTTTTGAGACCCACGAACGTATCAAGTTTCCTTATTTCAAAAGCAGCTATGTCATCTTCCTCACTTTCAGGATTTGAAGGCAATAGCCATCTGGCTTCCCCTAAGGCTGACAAACAATATGGGTTGGCTTTGCAATTCCTCCTAAAACAACGAAAATGAGTCAATCAAAGTTAAACAACATGCCATTCGTTAGGAGCAAACAATAAGGCGATTAGTTAGTTTATAAAAAACCCTGCAAATTATTACACAACGGTTTATTATTCTCATGAACAGCTTGACCTACTATTACTGCTCCGAGACCCATTCCATACGATTCAGCATCGAAAAATAACAGTAAACCAAATGAAACATGACCTGACTACAATGGAACTATGGAAACTAAATATTTCCCTGGCGCCAGGCGCCCGTAAACGTCTGTAGGCATTTATGATCTGATGTAGGGGTGTGCGGAGGAAGTGCAGGCCTCATCGGCTCTAACCTTCCTCTGCCCCGTCAGGAAAAAAGAGTCGGGGAAATTGGGACAGGGACTTCCAGCGAACCCTCGGCAGTTGGCATGCATTGCGAGTCGAGTGGGCGTTGCAAGGTGAGCGGGCAGGTGGTTTTCATGAGACGGGAGGGAGGGAGGGAGGGAGTACAAATGACAAAACGTTGACTTCTGCTGTAGTTCCCGCGAGTTCGTTCAATTAGTTGACTCTAATAATTACTGTAATTCCCCTATACGCAGTTGTACACGTCTGGTACAACCATTCGACCCAGGATGTAAAAATACCTTGAAAACGATACGAATCGGCTTATTTGCGATTGTTTACAATCCGCTCTCTAACTTGGCGTCAAGGGTCATGCGATTCCGCCGACCATAAGATTAGGCGAAAATAAGCCGCAGCTCCAACCTACTCACTGGCATATCTTTTTTTTCCCCGTCTCGTCTTCTCCTTGATCTCTCTCGTCCACCTGTGCTATCGCCAGTCCGTTTCCCCGATCTCTCCGAGTGTGATCTGTGTTGAATAACCAAAAAACGCGCGACGATTTTACTCGACTTAGTGCGTTTGGACTAATTTCCCACCCCCCCTGCCGTGCGACCTTCCGCGACGCGAGTACTACCTCTTCAATCAAGAGACTTTTAATTTCCCAGCGCATCAATAAGTTTAAGTGGCCGTTCAGCAGTTTTATTATCAGTTTTCTTTGGTTTTATTATACCTTATAGTTTACATTTCAGTTCAGTTCAACTTTCACCTTCTATCTTTTCAACCACTCGATCCGGCACTGTTCAGTCGAAACAGTTCGACGAGGCAGAAACAGCGATTATACTGCGTTTCGTTAATTTTTTAAACCATTTTTTGTCCATAACAACCATGGGCTTCGTCCGATCGGAGTGCCGAGAGGGCGGGCACAACTAGATACCAAATGGGATTTTTGTGCGAAAGAACGGATTTTTTAGACCACGTTAAAGGCACAAAACGGCCCGGACAGTGGACGGACATTGCAAATTTGGAATCCCCATGTCTTGAAACGTTAAGTATCAAATTTTGAAGGGGGTTGTAACATATTGTTTGTGACCAAAAACGTAGGGTAATTATTCAGAATGAACAATAAACCAATACAGTTTTTTACTTGCATTGGATGGATAGTCAATAATTACACCAAGTGACTGGTTGCACTGATTTATACAATTTATCGTTCCCATTTCCAGTAGTAGCACACTTTCCTGACAAGAAGTTCATGAAACCACATCAGAGGAGAGGCTCCAGTCGAGAGAAAACCAAACTTTTCCAGTCAAAAAGTGGAGTTTCCCAGAAATCTTTAGTTTGAGGTGATGTAATCGACCATTTGATCCAGGGCTTCCACACCATGAAGGCAATTAGCTCAGGCCTAGCATCAGAAGCTAGGGCAAAGGTAACCATATCTAATTCCTTTTTTTCCTCCTACGAGAATGGTTGCCAAAACAGGTCTGTTTCCTTGTTTGATGACTGTTCCTAAACCCCCGACGAGGGTTATATCAGTCATGGAAGTTGCAGTTTGCAGTCAATCACTGCTAAGTTGGTCTACCCTCCCAACAACCGCCGAAGAAGGCATTTCAGAGTGTTGGTCCAAGCACCGAGCCCTGTGGGCACCCCTTCTCAATCTTTTGCTGAACAGAGAGATGCCTGCATTTGATCTGCAGCAGACTAGAGGTGATGGTTGAAGCCCCACCTCTCACCTATATTCACTCCTAAATACTTGACCTGCTTTTCAAGAAGAAGCCTGTGGCCGCCAAAGCGTATTGAGGGTTGATTATTCACTTTTGCATTCAACAGGATTAGCTGGATTTTTTCCCCAGCCACCTGCATCTTGACATGCTCGCACTATTGGGTGACAGTGCGGAGCACGTGGTGGGTTTTTTCTTCAATTTGGCGTACTGACACTGCAAAGATCACCACAGTCAAGTCATCTCCATAGGCGTACAGCTCGCAGTCAGTCTCCATGAGCCTCTTAAGAAGGCGTTCCAGAGTGCTGGTCCAAGAACCGAGCCCTGCGGGCACCCCTTCTCAATCTTTCTCTGGAGACATGCCTGCAGTTGATCATAGCAGTTGTGTCTGTCAGGTAACTTCTGTCGAGGGAGTACAGGTTGCGGGGAATTCCCCTACCATCAAGCTCATTAAGGAGTGCTAGCCACCAAAGTTTGTGAAGGTCGCCTGTTGTCCCCAACGGGATGTCAGGCTCGTTAGGAGGGTGCATGATCAGCTCCCTTGCTGCCCTCTGCACTTCAGTATCCCGAGCTACTTGGTCATCAGGGAACGCCTTCTCAAGGAGGGTTTCCAGTGAACCCCAGCCTGACTCATTATGCATTGCAGCTAAGACCTGCTCTACATTTGCGGTTCTCAGAACTCTCCGCTTCCACAAAAATTCGTCAGCCTTGCCATTTGGCTTGTTTAATGGTGCGGCAGAAGTCCTTCTTCTCTTGGATGAAGTCAGGTCAGTGTGGCTTCTGGCTGGATTTACACTTTGTTTGAGGGGATTAAGTTTGTCAGTGCACCATGGGACTTTGTTTGCCCTGTGCTTCTGTTGGCCAAGTACAGAGAACCCAGCAGAATGCAGTGCTGTGGTAAATATGTTCACTTTGCCGCTTTCCACCTCTTCAGGTGTGGCAGCTTGCACTATTCGGTCGGTGTCTGCAGCACGCAGTTCACCTTCCAGTACCCTACAGAATTGTGGCCAGTCAGCATATGTTGTGCGGTATCGCTTTTCACACCTTCCATCTGCTATGGCAAGTCAATAACCACCTGATCGCTCTGCGTTGCACCTGGTACGACTCGCCAACCCTGCAATTTGAATGACATTCCTCCCGGCCCATTATAGGTCATTGGCAACAACCAAGTTGTACGTGGTGAGAAGCTCTATATACGCCTCACCCGCCCCATCAAGGGTCGGGGATCCCCACAATGGTGATCTGGCGTTTGCATCAGCACAGACTATGCAGGGTTGTCCTGATAGGCCTGCTAGAGCCCACTCGAGTGGTTGTAGGCTGTTGGCAACTGGTGCGCCAAATTGCCTGTAAAATGATATAACAACCAGCGCAAAGTCGCCATCTTGGATGAGCACAGTGGCCAAGTGCTGTTCTGGTGGGTGAGTGCGAGCATGTCGATGGACGGGTCAATGCAGGCCACTGCTGCCTTGGCTCCCATTCTCGCTCCAGCCACCACTCGTGCCCGCGATCCCAGTCCAAGAACTTTGGATCCTATGCATGGTGCCTGAACGGCGAGAACATTGCAGCGTTTCTTGAGTGCTCTTCGCAGCAACTCAGCCATAACCAGGGAACTCTTATTTGTGTTGTGCTGAAGGATTCGAACTGTTTTTAACCTATTCATAATTCACTCATGACTCCTGGAGGGCAATTGCTCGCTGACGAATGGTACAGAGACCTCGTGTAGAGTGCGAGACCTGTTGTAGTTTGCGTTCAACGCAATTAGCACACTTGAGGGGAGACTCACGCTTGCACTCCTTGCTCAGATGTAACATGGAGCACCAGGCACACACAACAGGTCTTGTGCAGGCTACTGCCAGGTGGCCATAACGCTAGCATTTGTAGCACTGTGTGGGGGCTTGGTACTTCACGATGGCGCACTGCTGCCAGGCTATTTGGAGGAGCCTTACCCCGTGTACTTTTTAGTGTAGGCAGGGTGACACCTCAATCGCCCAATCCTTCTGTCTGTCCCGCTTTTTTACTTTCCGCTACCCGAAGGGAAGGAAAGTATAGTAATCGGCCCAAAAAAAAATTTGAGTTTTCTTCAGATCTTTACGTTTCAGACCCTACTGAGTCTAAAAAACCTAATTTCGGCGCGTGGTCCGTGTGTGTGTATGTGTGTGTGTGTGTATGTGTGTGTGTGTGTATGTGTGTGTGTGTCTGTAGTTCGATTTGCGGGAGAACGGCTGATCCGATTGAGCTGGTTCTTTTTTGTTTTGTTCGTTATTTTTTGTAGACACCAAAATAAGGTTATGGACGATTTCGGCCGATGGGAAGGGGGGGGGGACGAAAATGTACCAAAAACTAGGGGTTTTCGCATTTTTCTCGAAAACGGCTCTAACGATTTTGATTAAACTTTCAAATTATCTTCTCCTAATCAATACCTAACTTTTCTTCTCTATACATATCTCCATGAAAATACGGTGAACGGAGATAATGACCTATGAAGCAAAAATAGGTTTTTTAAGCTTTTTGGCAAAATGACTTCAACGATTATCATCAAACTCTCAGGATATTTTCGAATAGTTAATACCTACATATTGTTCTCAATAAATGTTCCTCTGAAAGTCCATTGAGCAGAGATAAAAATGAAAATGTGTTGAAAATAACGTTTTTTCGAACATTTCCGAAAGTTCCAGGGTAATTTTTTCACCAGATGTGATAAATTCTAATGAAGTGTCTTTTAGTCACCCATACCAACATTTTGTTTTCCATAACTATTTCTGTATATATATGTTGAACGGAGATATAAGCCACGTTAACTCAGAAAAGGAGATTTGTCGAATATTAATTTATCGGTATTCGTATTTTCTCAAAAACGGCTCCAACGATTTCGATCAAACTTTCGGAGTGCTCTCAGCTAACTAGTCCCTACATTTTGTTCCGTATAAATGTTCCTGTAAAAATGCGTTGAACGAAGATATAGCGCCCGCCTATGTAGATGGTGTTCGAACTTAAAGGGGTGGCGGAAAGTAGTGTGTTGCTACGCACCAGATATTTGTGAATAGGAGTCTGACGTCCTGCAGCTGCAAGCGTAATGCAGGGGTGGGGTCAACAACTTGTTGGGCCAGGTCCTCTTTTTGTAGGCTGGTCCATACATCGCACAATAGCAGGCGTAGGAAGTGACCCAGGGGGGCTAATGCTTGTAGCTTCAATTCCTTCTTCGTGGATATATGGCTCGTAACTGCCTTGGCAATTTCCAGAATTTCCGTCACAATGACGGCGACACCTTCCACTGTGGTGCAGATGTCAAGCACTCGGACGCTTAGTGCTTGGAGGTCCATAGCAGGGACACCCCGCATCAGCGCTTCCGTTGCATCAGGGGTTTTTATTTTTATTTTTGCTCTTGTTTTTGAGCAGAGGCGTGGGCGGAGCACTGCCCTTGGCTTGCACGTCCTGCTGTTTTGGGGTCTTTTTCTATTTTCCCCTGTGCTTCCTGGCCCTGACAGGCTGCCATTCGGCCTCGGGTCCATGAATGGAGGGAGGAGGGCTCTGTAGTGGCTAAGCTGCATATGAGGGGACTGGAGTACCCATCTGGCTTAATAGAGCTCCTTGAGCTTGGGGGGCTGGTGGCACTGGCTGCCCAGGCTACTGGGCAATCCCCCTCAGGCATATTGATTCTATTGATATTGAGCCTGCCCCTTCCGCTGGTCTGTTGAGGGTCAAAAGGAAGACTCACATGCGCTGCAGCTACCAGTCCAGCCACCCACCGAGACTAAGACACATGAGGGATTTTTCAGCTGCTGCTCAGGGTCAGTCCTCAGCTACTGGTGATGCAGTGAGTGGGACACATGCTATCAGTCGCCCCAGGAACTCACAAACCCAGTTTTTCCCTCTCCTCATTCGGAAGGCCGCACCTACATAGGGGATTGCTCGTAGGTGTTAGTGAGCTACTTCCAGTACTGTCTTTCACTCATTACGAGTGTTTTAAGTCTATGTGCTGTGTCATGTAAGCCATTGCAGAGTTGTTTATATCTGGAATATGTTGCGTATGTCAGTGTTATGAGCTTTAAGCCCCTTTAAGGCCGGCTTTTACGGCCACGCAGAGGATATGGCAGGAGAATTCTAACCCCCTTCCTGGGAGGAGTGTGTTCTGCGATCCCAGCTCAAGGTAGGGGGGTTCCCAGTGTGTCATGTATGTGGAAGAAGTGTAAGTTGTGTCCCTTCAAGTCTGACTCATATGAACTCGTAGGGAGTATAGCACTGGAATGCTGTACCCTGGAGGGTGAGCACAGTAACAAACAGTTCACCTGCTCTACAAGGGGTAATGCATGCCACGACTGCAACAGGAGAATGCTAGCATCACTTGTCATTAGACAGTATCTGCACCAGTTCGTATGTGTGACCGAGACAGGAAGCAGAGACGTGAGAGCAAAGACAATAAAGGTGGTGGTTAAATATTTCTTTGTTTAAATTGTTTTTTATACTTATCTACAGTAAGGTTTCGCCATAAATGTATTTAGACTGAATGCTTCACTCTCTTTACTTGCTTCATTGTTCTCTCAGATTGTGTCTTGACGCAGTACATCAACTTATCACATCAAAGACCAATTTAATTCAATTCAGCATTGAAAAATACTAGTAAACGATACAAAACATAACCTGACTACAGTGGAATAATGAAAATTGATATTTTCTATGCGATGCTAGGCAATTGACTTGATGTGACAAGTTGAACTGATGGGTGGTTGGAGTGAGATGGGAGTCAAAGCGCAAGCCAGGCAGAAACAATAACTTTCAGTATAATGTCCCGCGAGTTTCTTCCAGTAGTTGAAAATGTCTCTCCATATTTATTGTAGTTTCACTGTTTCCTATCTGGATGCAGTCCTAAACCTCTGAGATTCGTCCGATTTGACTCAGCATTGACAAATAACTAGGAAATTATACCAACACGACGAAATTGCTAATTTTTCAAACCATAATTAATTACAGTAAGCACATCCTCAAATTATTTAACATACCTGCACGCGGATGGCTTGCATCGAGATACATTCAATCTATATGCAGTTCTAATATGGTCATCGCTGATGTTTGAAATATCAACAGAATCACACCAAGCCCAAGCAATTTTGTCTAGAAATACTTTCTTGTAAGGAGCCATTCCTCAGATGGAAATAAGTGTTTCTCTTGATTTCCCTTCCACTGCACAGTTGTACACTTGATAGATAACATCTAGCTGCACAAGGGAAGTTGGTGGGCTCAGCTTCTCTGAAATTCAGAAAATGTTGGAAACAAAATCACACAATTTTCTCCAACCCCTGTAAATTCGATGTTAACGTTTTACAGGAGACGCTATACCAAAATATGCTGCTGAATGCATGTAAAGATGTGCCCTCATCTTTAAACCTCATCCAATAATATCAGCCTGCTGGACTGTGATGAGTTGGATGAAGGGATAATCGAAAGGTGGGATCAAGATGCGAGGTTCACTGACGGGTGTAATAGTGTTCAGTTGGGCGATAGCCACGGTGTCGTCAAGGTCGGCTAGAGACTCTCGCCAAAGTTCATTCGCGTTTTTTCTTGTTTTGCATGTGTATTTATCGTTGATCACGGATTCGGAACATTTATTTTCGATTTCTTTTGTGAAATAAAGCAATCGAAGCTAGTGTCGGTTTTGGATTTCCCAAGAAGGACCCTCAGAACCTTATATGCATTACACTATGCATTTACACTGCACTACAGAAAATGATATGTAGATATTTGTGGGCCTTTGTGAATGCGCTGTGAGTTTGATCAACACCGTTTTTGAGGAAATTTGAATAATGAACCTCTTAGCAATATCATTTTCTAAAGTACTTAGTCTTAAATCTCTGTTCAACAAATTACAGGAATGGGTTATAGAAATAGTTTAAATTTGCAAATTTGAGAAATATCGTCGTTGATATGCTAACACCATCTGCCCTGATGCCTCATAGCACTACTAAGTTTTTTGCATGGCTTGATCTGTGAAAGAGACCACCAGCACTGCACTACTACCCCTCCCAATCAGAGTGGGTGGAGTGGATTTCAGAACATTAAATCACAGAAGAATTTTTTAATCTACATAAGCAAAACAAGATTAGAAAAAGTCTTTTTCATCTGAAAACTTACAAAAGATCAACTGTTTTTCACGTATGACTTAAAAATAATGACCGTCTTAATGAGTGATACCCCCAGAAACCACATCCCTCTCAAACCATCCCTTACCACGCAGTAATATCTTGAAATGTGGGGGAACTAGTTGCGCCACCCTGTGTATATTCAAGAAGGTAATGGAATTAGGCATATAGCCGTGATAATTTTTTCATGGGTAGGTAAGTTCAACTGTGGTAATCATGCATAATTCGAAACCACCTCCTAGTAGGCGAGGGAGTGTTTCTTCATAGTATATTGCCAGAGATTATCGCACCACGATCTAGATGAGAAGCTGAATCGCTTAGCAACCTTCAATGTACTTGACCCCTCGAAGCCCCCAGTCACAGCCAAATATTGAAAACTGCTTAGATATGATTGGAAAGGCCTGATTTACCCATGAATTTGTTTTTGATTTCACTTTTTTTTAAAGTAATCTGCTTTACCTTCAGTTTCAAAGTTATTACGTAGCAGTATGGCAATATCTGACACTGACACATTTTCAACTTCTAAGTCAAATAATGAGTCTTACAATGTGAAAGGCACGTCAAATATTTAGGAGTAAATATAGATGGGAGGTGGGGCTTCAGCCAACACCGAATTTTTGTGGAAGCGGAGAGTTCTGAGAACTGCTGGGGCAGACATTACAAGTCCTCCATAGGAAAAGCAAATGTAGAGCAGGTCTTAGCTGCAATGCATAATGAGTCAGGTTGGGGTTCCCTGGAAACCCTCCTTGAGAAGGCGTTCCCTGATGACCAAGTAGCTCGGGATACTGAAGCGCAGAGGGCAGCAAGGGAGCTGATCATGCACCCTCCTAACGAGCCTGACATCCAGTTGGGGACAACAGGCGACCTTCACAAACTTTGGTGGCTAGCACTCCTTAATGAGCTTGATGGTAGGGGAATCCCCCGCAACCTTACTCCCTCGACAGAAGTTACCTGACAGACACAACTGCTATGATCAACTGCAGGCATGTCTCCAGAGAAAGATTGAGAAGGGGTGCCCGCAGGGCACGGTTCTTGGACCAGCACTCTGGAACGCCTTCTTAAGAGGCTCATGGAGACTGACTGCGAGCTGTACGCCTATGGAGATGACTTGACTTCGCAGAGTCAGTCCGCCAAATTGAAGAAAAAACCCACCACGTGCTCCGCACTGTCACCCAATAGTGCGAGCATGTCAAGATGCAGGTGGCTGGGGAAAAAACCCAGCTAATCCTGTTGAAAGCAAAAGTGAATAATCAACCCTCAATACGCTTTGGCGGCCACAGGCTTCTTCTTGAAAAGCACGTCAAGTATTTAGGAGTGAATATAGGTAAGAGGTGGGGCTTCAACCATCACCTCTAGTCTGCTGCACATCAAATGCAGGCATGTCTCTGTTCAGCATAAGATTGAGAAGGGGTGCCCACAGGGCTCGGTGCTTGGACCAACACTCTGAAATGCCTTCTTCGACGGTTGTTGGGAGGGCAGACCAACTTAGCGGCATTGACTGCTACAAAGTTAGCCTAAAACCATTTTGCAGAGTCCGCGAAGATGGTGATGGCTGAGAAACGTGGTCATAGTTGATCTGTCCTTTTGAAACTTGCCACCCAAGTAAATAGTTAGATCAGGTGGGAAACCAGATTAAGAATGTGAGTCATTCTCCAACATCCGTGAACGTCTTGGAAGAAAATCCAGACCACTGGACGAGCCTGTTTCTTATGGGCACGGATCCACTTCTTTTCTCTCAACGAATGCACATCTTGCAGCTCCAGTGCGGAGGAAACAAGAAACCATGTGCTGCTCCTCTGTTGATTCTACAACAGTGAGTAATGGTTGTTGGGAGGGCAGACGAACTTAGCAACATTTACTACTACAAAGAAAGCCTATATTTAGAACTCCCATATGGTACAGGATTACCAGATGACCACTCTCTATCAGGAGACTCGCGAACGACCAAATACCTGTCGTACCTCCGCAGTTCTGAGTTCGGGGGATGCTGAAGGGGCTGGCCTCTTGGATAGTAGCGAAACCAAAACTTCCAATACTGATATAACCCTCGTCGGGGGTTCAGGAACAGTCATTTAATGAAGAAACAGACCCACCCAAATGCTAGAGCCTTTCAAAATTCATGTTGAATCACACAACCAAATCTGAACTGCAGAATCAAACTGTTCATTCCTCTCTTCGTCAATTTACTGTTGTAACACCCTCCTCCCTCAGTTAACGAGTTGCTGAAATACTGGTCCACTGCAGTTTGCCTCAACACATATTTGAACCAGACTCCTACATTTTATTCATGCCCACCCTATGCGCTGCTTTTTTGCGATATTTAGACCAGCCGTGATTACGCAAACTAATGCATCTTTGATTCGTAGATTGAACCATGAAGGCTCAATGAGTGTTATGGAGTGATCTATAAATCCACTTCATCTCAGACAAGTATGCTTGTTATGAAATTATGCAGAAAAACTGGTTGATGGGAGATGGCTACAATCATGGAAAAGCAACAAGCGCTAAACCATAGCCACTAGGCGCGCACAATCTCATTGCTGCCAGCAGATGGCTCAAAAGCATAAAATAAACATAACCTTATGAATGGTATAATGTTGCGTGGCGTACACTAGGAATGCAATGTAGATGAGCCATCTTGCACACACGTTGATTAACATGTAAGTGGACTGAAGGATAACTGCAACAGAAATTGAATAACTAAAACTGCTCACAGAATTGACTGGCATTCCTGATATTAGGTGCGATAGAGGGTATCGCCTTGTGGAACACAATAAAGGATGATGACTTATATAAACTCGTACATATCATAAACATAGCGACTAGCCACAATTTCGTCAATTCGACAAAAATGCACTTTAATTTTGACGTCACTCATTTTTACCTCGTGAAGACACGGTAATCGCGAAGCGTCCGTAGATCGAGCCATAGAGTGCAACCAACTGACAAATAACCGGTGCGAAACGTAATAAAAGGAGGATATGTCGTAACTATTAAGGCTTCAGAAAACGATAACAATGCACAATACCTCTATCGTATGTCATTAATTTCTACATTCGGCTTAGTGAGTAGAACAATCCGGTCACCTTGACACATAATATAGATTAATGTATTTATTTATAGCGATATTATAAATTGCAAATAAAACAACTGAGACACCTACAAAATTGAAGCGCGAACTGAATTGACGCTCATGCATCAATCTGATACTTTGTCACAGGTACCGAAAGGTAGCAGTTACTCTTTAATGTAACAACATAAAAGTATCAGATACTCAGTCACATATACGAGCGCCTTTCTAACGAGAAGAGCTGCAATGAAAACAAAATATGTGTATCACTCTTTTAACTTGCTTGTTCGATCTTAGGGTTACCAGATCGGTTCAGCGAGAAATCAGTACGTCTCCATCAAAATAGCAAAAAAGCAAAAAAAAAAAAAAAAAAAAGCCAAAAAAAGGGGGCGGGGTACAGATAAATCACAAATTCCAGCATCTCAAATAGGTAGAATTTAATAATCTTCGAGCATCGCACAATTTACATTTTCTTTGTTTCGTATTTTTTGGCACTGCCGATTGCTTTCAATATTTCAACATTTTCAGTTTTCATTGGATACCTATGGAAATCGCTGCATGACATGTTCTTATAGTTAATAACAGTACATCGAAAGTCTTGATAACGATCGATATATTTCGTCTCTTTTCCTTCGATTTAAAAATCATTCGGTGCGTTTATCGAATGTGCGCGTGTGTGTATTTAAATTTAATAAAATTGGATAAATTTGCGAAAAAAAAGGCGTTTGCGCTGAAAATCAGTACACTTCATTGAAAAATCAGTATATCAGTACGGGGGTCTAAAAATCAGTACGCGTACTGATAAAATCAGTACATCTGGTAACCCTATTCAATCTCCTCTTCTTTAGAACTAATGTGAAAATATCTATGGCAACGCATCACACCACTTTCCTTGGTGCATTTAGCGATTCTTATGAATCAAGAAACTAATCAAATCTGTTTCTCAATCGGTCAATAACAACGTTCTACATGACTGCGGTAGGGGCTTAAGATTCTAGAATTTATTGTGCTGTTCAAATCCACTATTTAGCAATCAGTTCGCCGGTTATTCAAGAGAATGTGTACGTGTTTTTTTTTTTTTTTAGAAGGATCGCGTTCACCGTTTTGAAGTAATAGGGTAAAACCTTTTGAGAAATGGTTCCGAGTGAAAACGGCGATGGTTGGTATTCCAGAATTTCTGTGATAAGACCCTATATATTACGGAATAATGATTTACTCCGCTGTTATTGTTATGGTTGTCCCAGATTTCATAGGCGTTGTTCGTAATGACTTATTATAAAGTAGAGAATAATGTTATTAATAAAAGAATAACCAGCTTTACATAATTTTACATTTCAGGGCCCATCCAGTATCTAACAAGGAATGCCTCGCTGCTGTCGAGTACCAAGCTCTGTTGAGAGGGCAGCTTCAACTAGACTCCCACCAGTTATTGGAAAACGAACTTCAACATCAACAGACATTCCTACCTCTTTCTTTATGGGTTGAAGGTAATTTGGACCCTACCAGTATCCTCTTGTTTCTGGATGCCACACTCAGCTTGGAATCAATGAAAAATCAGCTATTAGATCTGAGCCAGCAAAATTCACAATTGCAAGAGGAAAACCGCTATCTCCAGGAGCAGAATGCCAGGCTGTTTTGTAGAGAACGCCAAACTGCAGTTGCAGAGCAAGCAGCTCTTCCGCCTCTTGCTTTGAAGGAACCTCAATGCAATACAATGGTGACATCCCTGGGAAGATTATGAGAGTCATCTTAAGGTGGTTGCTTCTGCAAGTGGATGGCCTCTTCAACAAAAAGGCCAAAGATTACCTTATGTCCTTCGGGAAGCAGCACAAGTAGTTCTGGCAACAATACCTCCTGAAGAACTGAATGTATTCAACTCACTTTTTCCAGCCCCCTCAGCTCTCAATTTGGGCAGATGAGTTTGTCTCTCCAATGGCGAAGGCCATAAACAGCGTCCTTAACAAAGAGTCCCTCAGTTTGCAACTGATATTGAACATTGATATGTTCGTTTCTCAGTGCCTGACTGGCCTGAGAAGTGGAGAGTATGGCTCACACTTTAAGCATTCCTCAAGAGATTAAAAGATCGGAAAGCCAGTAAGATCTTAATAGCTGCAAACCCAATGTCACTGCAGGAAGCCGCGATTAGAAGTCAACATATGAAGAGCCAAGCCCATCAAGAGACAAATGAGATGAATTGTTGGAACTGCGGAGCAGGTGGGCACATGGAGGCTACGTGTTATAATATCTGGTGCGTTGCAACACAGAACTTTCCTTAGCTCTACAACAATTCACTTTGTACATGGCTGATTCTATGTAATCAATTCATTTATCACTCAGTTAATTTAAACTTGGTCAAACAACGCTTTACAGCAGCAGGAAGCGGCAGCGCTTACAGTTCCGGAATTTATTGTGCTGCTCGTACTCATTGCAGGACCATTATTCAGCAATTGGTACACAGATAATTAATGAGGCTGTAAACACGATTTATTAAAAAAAGGATAGTAATTACTTTTGCAGAGTTATTGGGTAAAAACGTTTAGAACTGGTAGTAAGCGAAACAGCAGTAGTTGAAATTCAGGAATTTCTGAAGTGAGCCCCATGTAGCTCATGAGCGTTTTTAAACACTCACTTAGGTATTGGATTGGACTACAATACCAATTTTTTAAAACATTCTACTTACATTCTAGCGGAGTTTAAAAGGAAAAAAACCGCGCTAAAAACGCTTTTCGTCGAAACTTTTAATAATTTATTGTGCTGCTCTCGCCATTTTCCCACAAATGGGAATTCCATGGTATAATTGCCTTATTGAGGGCTATCAATATAAACAATTAAATAAAAATCGTTAAAGCCGTTTTTGAGAAAAAAAAAATTTGGTATTTTGATCACTATGATGACTATAGTTAACTTTCGGTGGATTTTGCCCATACTCTCATTATTGCGTCCCATGGTAACCTGTAGGCTGGACATCAAGTTTCAGCTGATTTGGTACGGTTGTTTTCTCTAAAAACCGCGCTAAAATCGATTTCGTCGAATGTTTTGGTAATTTATTGTGCTGCTCTCGTCATTTTCCCACGAATGGAAATTTTATGATATAATTGGCTTATTAAGAGCAATCAATATAAAAAATTTAATCGAAATCGTTAGAGCCGTTTATGAGAAAAAAAAAAAAATTAGTGTTTTGATCACTATGATGACTATAGTTAACTTTCGGTGGATTTTGTTCATACCCTTATTTTGGCGTTCCATGGTAACCTGCGGGCGAGATATGAAGTTTGAGCAGATTTGGCACGGTGGTTTTTTCTAAAAATCGTTCACAGACACACACACACAGACCATTTTCCCAAATAGTGTTTTTCGGACTCAGGAGGGTCTGAAACGTAAAGATCTGAACAAAACTCAAAAATTTTTTTTTCATCCGTTTACATAACTTTCCTTTCTATTTCGTAGAGCCAAGGAAAGTAAAAAGAGCTGGTAGCAGTAACAGTATAGAAAAAAACAATTAAGTAGGAAACTAAACGAAACTTTTGGAAATGGCCTACCCCCGGCTTCTAGGAACCGACGTGTAATTATTACGGGACATTGGGAAAAGTAATTATTTGTTAAAACCCATGAGTTCTCTTTTATACAAGAAAAGTAGTAGGTACAACAATGGCCGGGTGAGGCGCTCACAACGCAGTGGAACACTGAGGAACATGGAACCGTAGGGAGAGAAGAGGGAGCGAGAGAGAGTGACTGCAGGGCATCAGCCAAAGCCGAGGGAACAGTGACATTAGTCGTGGCCACATATGGGCCCATTTCCCATCACCCAAGTTGTATAAGGGATCCGGCTTTGGCTCCTAGAATGGGTACCGGAATCTTCCGGTTCCCTCTACAAATTTGAGGATACTCCTCCATTCATTACGTCGTATATCATCCCAATCTATGGTTCGTCCTCCTAGTCTTTCTATTCTGGTTCTAAACCATATTGGGCATTCGCATATGAAGTGTTCAACCGTTTCTATTTCCCCACAGGAGCATTCACCCCTAATTGCTGGGTTATACCTATGTAATGTGTTCCGGACTGCATAGTGTCCAGTTAACATGCCTATTAATCTTCTTAATTGTATTCTATTTAGTTTTAGGGCCCATTCCGTCTTTATTTTGTTGTAACTCGTGGTCCCTGTGCCCTTGGAGAATTCAAGACCTCTATTATTGTCTATGTCATTTTTAACTTTACTCCATAGGGTATTATTTATGGCCTTCTTGACTGTTGCCATCGTAACCGCCGTATAGGGTTCTGGTCCATAGAAGTGATCGGTCGACCCCTCTTTGGCCAGTATGTCCGCTCTTTCATTCCCACTGTATCCTTTGTGTCCCGGAATCCATTTCACCGTCAAGGTATTTCCCCTGAGTACAAGTTCTTTCCCCTTGTTATTCGTGTCCTCAACTAGTAGGCTCCTAACTATTGGATTGGCCAGCGTTTTTATTGACGATTGGTTGTCTGTGTAAATTCTTATTGTCTTATTGCTGGTGTTCAATGTGATCAGTTTGTCAATACAGTGGTTGATTGCTAACAGTTCACTCTGGAAGACCGTTGTTTTGGTGCCTAGAGATCTGGATTCTTTCCAATCTATTGCAGGGATGTATATACCCAAGCCCGTGTTTCCATGTATTTGGTCCTTCGATCCGTCTGTGTAACATATTATATCTGAGTCATCCTCTACATGTGTTCTGTTCTCCCAAATGTCTTTTGGACATATTTCCGTATTAATGTGCGTCTGAAGTTTGTATATTGTTTTTCTATCGTCTATCGGGTAGTTTGCCGTTTCTATGGAGTGAAACAGGTCGTTCCCGATAGTTCCATGTCCTCTCCAGTTGACCTGTGTCCACTCGTCATTTTTCTTTAGTCTGAGGACGCCCCTCATTGCTTCTTGTAGAACTTCCCATCTGAGGGGCAGTACGCCCAGTATCACCGCCAGGACAATGGTCGGTCTGCTGTGAAAGGCAGCTGACATAGTCATCATTATTGTTCTATCTAATTTGTTAAGGGAGCAATTCTTGGTTGCTCCCTGCCACCAAACAATTGCTCCATGCACTATTCTTGGTCTCAGCACCGCTTGATGGATCCATTTGGCCATCCTTGGGTTCACTCCCCATGTCTTACCTATGATGCCTTTTATTTGGTGTAATAAGGTCCTGTTTTTTTCCGTCAATGTGTTAATATGTTCTTTCCATCTAAGTCTCCTATCTAGGATTACTCCTAAGTATTTGACTTTGTCGACGGTAGGGACTCTAGTATTTCCTATTGTCATTGTTATGTTATTAGTGTCTGTACGTTTCCTGCTAAATATTACTGTGTTCGTTTTTTCCAAATTTATGGATAATCCCCTTGCTTGGCACCAACTCATTATAGTCTCTATTGCGCCACCGACCGTAGAACATGCTTTATGTGGGTCCCGATGTGGTACCAGGATAACCCCGTCGTCTGCAAAAAATTGACAGTAAAAACCTGCAGTATTTATTGCCCTAATTAATTCATCAATTACTAAACACCAGAATAGTGGTGAGAGGCAACCACCTTGTGGTGTTCCCCTTGTCGTGTGGTACTGTAATTGTACATTTCCTGCCGTGCAAACCACTTCCCTATTATTTAGGAGTGATGTGCACCATTCCACGACTGTCTCGTTTACTCCTATTGTTCTTAATGCTCTCGTGATTGCCGTGAAATGTATGTTGTCGAAGGCTCCTTGAATGTCAAAGAAGCAGCCGGCAACAAATTCTTTATTTTTTATTATTTTTTCCTCTATTCTATTGATCAGGTTATGCAATGCTCCCTCCGTGGATTTTCCTACGCTATATGCATACTGTTCCCTGTGTAGAGGCGATGTGGGCATTACATCGTCTCTGATATGCCTATCAATTATTTTCTCAATTATTTTGATATATATACTGCATAAGTTTATCGCCCTGAAGTCCTTAGCTTTTGGGGTTCCACTTTTTCCCGGTTTCGGGAGGAATATGAAGTTTGCCCTTCTAAGGGCCTTCGGTATATACCTTAGTCGTACTATGTTTTTTAGATTGTGGTATATTCTGTCTCTTAATATGTTTCCGCATTTTTGAACTAATGCTGGGAACAGTCCATCTGGCCCTCCTTTTTTATATGGGGGCATGGAGTCTGTCGCCCAGTCGAAACTTTCTTTATTGAAAAATGCCAATTGGTTGTCCTCGTACGCTACTAGTTCAGTTTCCTGCTCATAGCTAAGCTCTGCTGGGCTGTCACTTACTGTGCAGTCAGGAAAATGAGTTTGCATTAGATATTTTAAACTGTTTTCGAGGTTTTCAGTATATGTACCGTCTTGGCGTATCAGTGTACTTATACTCATATTATTGTACTTCGTTGTGCTGCCTATAATTTTCATTGCTCTGGATGTCTCCGTTATGTTGTTTATGTCTGTACAGAACGCTTTCCAGCATTCTCTCTTCTGTTTACGTAATTCTTTTTTATAATCGTTTTTTAGTGTTTTGTACTCTCTCCACTCCTCCTCTGTGCTGTCCCTGTTCAAACGTTTGTGTAGTCTTCTGGTGTTCTGTCTAAGTATTTGTAGGCTATGTTTCCACCACTTTTTGTGTTTGCCCTTTATGTATGAACGTTTGCATGATTTGTGATATGCCTTAGTTAGTATTTCTGTTATGTTAAATAGTTCCGTTTCAGTTTGTTCTCTTGTAGTACTTGTTGAACTGTGAGTGTGGTTATCGATAATTTCTGGTGCATGGTTTCCTATTTCGTTACTATATTTCACCCAGTCTGTGTGTTTGGGATTTCTGTATGCTAGTTTTATCCGATTTGGTTCCAGATTCCTTCCCTTCCAGGTTCCAGAGAAGAGGGATCCTATAACAAATCCTCACAATCTATTATCTTATCACAAAAAACTGACAGACAACTGATATCAAATGTAAACAAAACAAGCGTCTAACATTTCAAACTCAAACAAAAATGACTACTTCCACATTATTTACCAATAAACGAAGCATATTACAAACAAGGTACTACATTAATTGTCTCATTACTTCAAATTTTGTAGCATCGAGTCCTTTGGTAAATATATCGACCCTTCGAGTCTGTGTAGATACATATTCAACAGCTAGCTGTATAATTTCATTTCCCATTACTTTCTTGCGAGCCATTATTTTATTTATTTCAACAAGTGAGTATAATTGAGTGTATTTGATTTGTCCTTTTCTTTTGGGCCCAGACTCGACTAGGGTTGGTTGTCCTCATAGATCACTGGAGTTTCAACGTGTGGTACGAATTCTTGCACAACTTGAATGAGCCATAAACATTCTGCACAGGAAGTGGCGAGTGCAACGAATTCTGCCTCAGTAGAACTAACAGCAACACAACTCTGCTTCTTAGTACACCAGGAGACGGGGGCGCCAAATACTTGAAAATAGTACCCCGAAACTGATCTTCTATCACATTGTCTCACCCAATCTGAGTCGGCAAATCCTCTCAGAGGGACGTCATCTGTTTTGCAGAAGAACAGACCGAAGTATATAGTACCCTTCAGGTAGCGTAGGATTTTTTCAATCCTTTGAAAAAATCCTTTCCAGTGTTCTTCAGTAGCACAAACCTGATATTGACTGAACACACTGACAGCTGCTGCGATATCTGGTCGTGTATTCATCACAAGATAGGACAAACAACCAAACAATTCACGGTATGGTCCCTTCTCATCAATTCTAGGCGAATTTTCATTGAGAGTGAGTCTTGACTCTAATGGTGTTCTTACTGATTTGCTGTCCTCCATATAACAACGCTTCAAGATGTTCTTAATATATTCAGTTTGACTCAGGAACATTCCGCTTTCTGTCCTTTTAATGGGAATCCCAAGGAAACATTCTACATTTTTCAGGTCTTTCATATCAAATTTTTCCGAAAGAGCCACCTTCAACTTATTTATCTCCGAGATGTCATTTCCTGCCAGCGAAATATCGTCTACAAAGATCAGCACACAGATTTTGATACCATTTCTTGACAAAATGTACAGACATTTAGAGCCATATAGAGCTTTATTCAACCTGTACACAAGTTTTTCATCTTTAACAAAGCCCTCAGGCTGCACCATGTAGATTTCTTCCTGGCATTCCCCATACAAAAATGCATTCTTTACATCTAAGTGAAGCATGAAGATTTTGTTTTTTAATCATAGCCAACAAGATCCGAACTGTAGTAATTTTTGCTACTGGAGCATAGGTTTCAAAAATTTCAAAAAAGTCAAACCCCTTCTTGTGGGAACATCCCTTCCCAACTAGGCGCGCTTTATATCGTGATATCTAACGAAGAATCTCTTTTTACTTTAAACACCCATTTCGAATTAATTAAGCGCTTTCCCGTCAATAAGGGAACTAGAGTCCACGTCTGATTGTTCAAAAGAGAATTCATTTCCTCTTCACAAGCCTGATACATGAGTTTATCGGGTTTATTCTTGATGTCATCGAAATCTGAAGGTAGATCTTCAACATATGCTTCAGCACTCAATGCAAGTGCAACGTAATCGTTGAGGTACAAAGGCTTATGTCTGACTCGCTTACTACCGTTAGCCGAATCTTCTTCATCGTCTTCACTACTTTCATTACTTGTAGTATCAAGGTCGATAGTCTGAATCTCTTCAGATTCATGGCAGACTGAACCTGTCATCTCATTTGGGGTTTCATCCGGACCATCATTAATGGTTTTAGTCGCCCTGGAGCTTCTGTCATTGTCTTCAGTGACAGCTTCAATTTCCTGGTCGAAGTCTAGATGTTGCTCCTCTACATCAATTGTGTAAATCGGCTCTTCTGGAAGATCGGAAGTATCCTTGGCCATGCGTTTTTCGTTGAAAATTACATCCCTCCCCAGGATTATGCGTTTCTCTTCCTCTGACCAAAGACGATATCCATTCGTGGTATAACCGACCATAAAACATTTCTTCATTCTGGATTCGAATTTTCCTTTCAAAACCTCCTTTGGTGTCTTGAGGAAAACCAAACATAAAAAACCACGGAATTTAGACACTTCGGGTTTCGATCCATACCATAGCTCTGCAGGTATGGACCGTCTGATGCTGCAGTTGGAGACCTATTGATCAGGAATACAGCTGCCTTCACAGCCTCTGTCCAAAGTTGTTTTTTCAAACCAGATTCAATTAGCATGCTGCGTGCCTTTTCAGATATGGTTCTACCCATCCTCTCTGATACACCATTATTTTCTGGAGTGTAACGAATGTTCACTTCCATCTGAATGCCAAGGTCGAGAAAAAAACCTTTTACATCATTAGTTATGTATTCTGTTCCACCATCACAGCGGAATCGGCTTATTTTCTCACCAAAATGAGCAGTCACATAAGCATTATACTGCTTTAGGCATCAAAAACTTCCGATTTTCGTTCAATCGTGAAGCATACACAGAAATGTGTATAATCGTCGGTCAATGTGAGTACATATTTATTTTCGTCATAAGAAATAGGAGTTATGGGACCAAATACGTCACTATGGATAAGCTGGAGGGACGCGTAGCTCTCTCTCTTGTCCTCAAATGGGGAAGTTTTGTTTGCTTACCAGCAATACAGTATTTACAGGGCTCTGACAGACAATGAACTTCTGGCATTCCTTTGACTAGCCTAGGTAGCTTTTTCAAATGATCAGAACCAACGTGCCCATATCTACGATGCCACAATTCTGTATTTTCGGATGTACACAAGTATGCAATGTAAACTTCCAAACAAAATTCGAGTTCATACAGTTTTGCTGGACGTGATGCAACAGCTAAAACAAACTCATTTTTCATTATTGTAGCAGTTTTGTTCTCAAAAACTATTTTCATTCCTTTCGATTCCAACATAGGCACAGACAGTAACCAAATCGTTAACTATCAGTAGTTGATCAGTGTACAGGAATTAATCGTACGATTTTTAAAATGGACATTTAGATTTGAGTACTTTAGGCTCCTGATAGGATGTTAGGAAAGTGTGGTGATTGCCACTCTGTGAGGGCTAAGGCGGATGATCGCCAGGGGAGAGTAATTTATCGTACGACTTTTTAAAGCAGACCTGTTGATTTCAGTACTTTAGGCTCCTGATAGGATATTAGGAAAGTGTGGTGATTCCCACTCTATGTGGACAAAGGCGGAAGTTGATAAGTGTACAGGAATTAATCGTACGATATTATAGAATGGACATTTAGATTCCGGTACTTTAGGCTCCTAATAGGACGTGAGGAAAGTGTGGCGATTGCCTCATATATTGAAACATAATCAATGGTGGCTACAGAACTTGTAATACGGATCTTTGTTTTCCCTCCATTTATTTTCGACGGAGATTTGCGGCGTTTAGTCTTGAGAAACTAAAGGAACCTATGTCAATTGAATAGTTAGTATTTTTCGACAAGGAGCCACTTACGTACTATAGAATCTTCACGTTAGTGGCTCATCGAGTTTTCTCCTTAATCGATTCTCTTATAAATTCAGATAACTCTTTATCGGATATAAAAAAATTCCAGTACCTCAGGTCTTGTCTGGGTAAAAGCAAAGAATAGGGACCGCTCCCTCTGAAAAGGCAATATATCACGACCGAGGTCAGGTTATCGATATGCCCGACATCGTAGGCTCTGGCGCCATGTTTGAAATAACGCCATGTTAGAAATAACGACAGCTGTACGATTAGGCCAATTATTTAATGTTCATTATGTAATACCCCGTTATATAATTATTTCAAATGTACAAAGACTATGAAAAGGAGTGAATTCAATGAAATTAAGAATGGGTAAATGGAATAAATATGAGATAACTAACAGACCCATATCGATACATGCAGTCGTAGCGTTATCAAACAACTTATCGATACATGCAGTCGTAGCGTTATCAAGCGGTCATTCCATATTCTCCGGCTCCGGCACCCAAAACGCGGTACCAAAACAAGCGTAGGTTAGCCAACCACTATCTTAGTAAAATAATCGATTTTCGTCCTCTTCGGGGAATTTTTCTGCATATCCTCAAGTGACGTGAGCAATATGCGCGCTGTAAGGGGTGATCCAAGTATGGTTGTCTCTTGTGGAGTTAGTTGTCTCTCAGAATCAGAACAACGAATTCTGGACTTAACAGTTTCGGAGGGATTATGTTTATTGGAGGATTCTCCTGGGCTCACTACCAAAATATTCATCGAATCGAGGCTGAAAACACTATTCCCATCAAACAAATGATGTAATGCATGCAGAGCTTGACAGGATGCTGGCTGAAGGAGTGGTTGAACCCAGCCATTCTGCTTGGGCATCCCCTGTAGTGATGGTCCTAAAAGAGGACAAATTCAGGTTCTGTATAGACTTACGGAAGAGGAAGATAAATCACATAACCAAGGATTCTTACCCCATGCCCAATATAAGTACTCTGCTAGACAGTTTACGACAAGCAGCCTATTTGTCGAAACTTGATCTGAAGCAACCTTTTTTCCAAGTCCTTCTCGCCGATGAAAATAGCAGAGACCTGTGGCAGCCAGCCGCCACTCTCCACAACAAAAGCCGCCTCATTCCGACAGAGGGCGCTAGCCGAAAACCACCCCTGGAGGGAACAGCAGGCGGCCAACCAGAGAAGGCGACTCCCTCCAGGAGCAGGTATAAAACGGCCTGCCTGCTCAGACATTCGATTCCAATTCATTCGGTACAGACCTTCGTGGATTAAACCTCGAAGAGCTCTCTACCTGCTCGGACTCGCCTGACTGCTCGACTGCTTCTCTACGCTCGACTTTCCTGCTACGCTCGACTTTCTCGCCGCCCTCGTCCCTCCCGACGCCCGCCGCTTCTCCTCTCGCCGATCTCCGCCACTTCCTCTACAATCAGGTACGTCGTTTCGTTTCCTTCCGTTAACATCGCCCTCAGCGCTCCCGCTGTCCTTCGATCTAACAGCTCTGCCCGATTTTCGTGCTCACGAAAATCCTCCCTCGTCTGAACAGTAGAAGAAACCTGGCTTACTGCTACGCCGTAAGCCTCGGTGAACAATAACTAGAACCGAGCTCCCCGTGTGCGATTCGTCGCCATGGAGGACTCTCCACGCCCCTCCACCTCATCCGCCCCTTGTGGCCCCACCACCCAGCTCGCTGTCACCAGACAACGACAGGCACCCTCCACCACATCTCCTCCACCTCCCTCAATGACCCCAACCCGCTCGGACATTCAGTCGGCCCTGCAACAAGCCCTCGCGCATGGCGAGTGTTGCAGCATCGCATAGCGAGTCTTGCAGCCCAAATGGCCTGCCTGGAGGTCAAAATCGCCGAACTCACGGTAGCTCTTTCCCTCGTTCAAGACGAGCCTCCAACCGTTGTCCCAAACGTAATGGACACAGCCCCTGCCCCCTCGGACGACGCACCTCTCCCTAACAGGAAACGTGCCCCCCCGTCCCGCTCCACCTCCCCAGTGCCCTCTGCACCAGAGGAATCCACGGTTACTACAGCCCCTACAAAGACCGAGAAACGGTCTCGCCCAAACCGCATCCTCCCCCCCGAGTCTGACTCCGACTCGGACTCTGAGGAGGAAGATACAACCAACTCCTCCACTCACCCCCCGCCAATCGTAATAAAACAAACAGAGCGTTGGCCGGCTATTCATGCCTACCTCGGAGCAGAAGGCATCACCCACCGCCGCTGCATTAACTCAAATGCAGGGTTGAGGCTGTACCTCAACACTGTCGACGATTTCCGTCGCCTCACAGCACAATTAGAAGCGGAAAAATTGAATATACGACCCACCAAGTCCGCCAAGATCGAGACTTGGAAGTGGTTATCCGACATATTCCCACAACATACTCCCTCAAAGACCTTCAACGCGCCTAGAGAACCGCAAATATCCAATTAAATCCGTTTACCGGATGAAAACAGGCGAAAAGCTCTGGCCCTCGTCCTCGACCGCCTTGACGCCAAATCCCCCAGCGCCAGGGCGATCTTTAACCTCACCAGCTTCGATGGCTTGGTAGTTAAAGTGGAACCTAAGAAGAAGTCCAAAGTGGTTCCCCAATGCCTCCGCTGCCTCAGCTTCAGGCATACTGCCAATTATTGCCACGCAAAGTGGGTCTGCGCTTTCTGCGCAGGTCCTCATGCCACCCCAACCTGCCCAATCAAAGACTCTCGCGGGATGCCGGTCTGCGCCCACTGCAAGGGTCCCCACCGTGCCCTCCGCGGATCGTGAACGTGCCTTGCGGGACATCGCCTCCTGCCTCTCCCAGGCCGTCCTCCTCCTCCAGACCCTGTTCACCACCAGCACCTAAGGCAACATCCATCCTAAATTGGAACGCCAATGGCATCTTGGCCAAACACCGCAACAAAGTTGCCGAGCTCCACGACCTACTACAGGAGTTATCAGTCGACGTAGCCTGCATCACTGAAACCCACACACGGTCTACCGACAAGCTCTTCATCCCGAACTACTCGGTATACAGATGCGACCGCCCAGGATCCCAAACTGGGGGAGGAGTTGCCATCTTGGTCCGCAACTCCCTCAGACATCATGCCTTCAGCACCCCCACACTATCCCTGGAAGCCTGCGGAGTAACAGTCCAGCTGAAGTCTGGCCCACTACGGATTGTCTCTTGCTACTCCCCGCCCAATACCCACAACTTGGACGAAATTGCCCCCCTGCTAGACTCACCCCACCCAACAGTGCTTGCTGGCGACTTCAATGCCAAGCATCAGTCTTGGGGTTGCCGAACCAAGAACAGGAAAGGATCCTCCCTCCTCCGCTTGCTGCATCGACACAACTTCTCCATAGATGCGCCGGCAGACCACACCTTCCACTCAGCCGACCGAACAAACAATCGGACATCCTTGACCTCTTCATCTCGAAGAACACCACAATCGAGAAAGAGCCTCGGACCCTACCTGCTCTCGACTCCGACCACTACCCTGTGATTCTGGAGATCCCGGCACACCAGACGCCACTCAGATCACCCACCAGCGAATCGACTGGCTCTCCCTTCGTTACTACCTGGAGACCTCCACCTTTAAATGTCGCACTCCCCGGTCAAGGGAAGACATCGACTCCGCTGTGTCCAACCTCACTCTGGACATCCAGGACAAGGTACGGCTTGCCACAACCTCCTCCCCAGCTACCCCAGGCCGCCAACGCCTCTCGCCGGACATCAGAGCCCTGATCCGGAAGAAGAACCACTTACGCAGGCTGCTCCAGCGGACCCGCCTCCAGTCCCTACGACCCAGGCTCAATGCCGCCAAAAGGGAGCTCAACGCTGCCCTTCAAGCTACCAGAGACGCCAGCTTTGAAAAATACATAGCTGAAGCTGAACTCAACCCCAAGCGCTGTTGGAAGATCGTCAAATCCCCTACGGAACAGGCAACCCCACTCTCCACCTCTCTACCACAACAACACCTCACACTCCGCTGAAATCGACAAAGCAACCATCTTCGCCGAATCTCTCGAAGAACAGTGCTCCCCTTTTCCCTCGCACGACGACCACACCACCTTCCACGCCGAGGTCAACTCCCTAGTACGCAGCTTCCCTCAAGGGCACCCTGCAACCTTCAGTCCAACCTCCCCGAAGGAAATCAGCGAAACCATCAAAGGCCTCACCAAAAACAAGGCTCCAGGCAGCGATGGCATCTCAAACGGAGTCCTGAAGACACTGCCCAGGATCCACACAGTGGCCATCTGCAACATCATCAATGCCTGCATGCGCCTCCAATACTTCCCTGCAGCGTGGAAAGAGGCCACAATCATCTGCATCCCCAAGGCTGGAAAGCCTCTGAACAAAGCTACTAGCTACAGGCCCATTAGCCTTCTCTGCACCCTGAGCAAGATAGCCGAGGCCATCATTTTAACCCGCCTCATCGAGTTCATGGCCACCAACAAGGTTCTCCCAGACTTCCAACATGGCTTCAGACACCATCACGGAACCTGCCAACAGCTCCTCAGGGTGACTGAATACATAGCTGAGAGCCGGAACAAGCATCGGCACACATCCATGCTTCTACTGGACGCCCGCCAAGCCTTTGACAGGGTCTGGCACGAAGGGCTGATATACAAGCTCATCCTGCTTCGCTGTCCACCCTCTCTCATTGGTCTGATTCACTCCTTCCTCACCGACAGGACCTTCAGGGTGAGAGTTGGCAAAACTCTATCCACCACCCACCGCATCACGGCTGGCGTACCCCAAGGCTCAAAACTCTCCCCAGCCCTCTTCAACATCTTCTGCCATGACATACCAGTCCACGAGAAGATCGTCACTGCTCAATATGCGGACGACGTAGCTCTCCTCTACACCTCCAAAACCAAGCTGCACTGTGCCACAGTCATGAATAAGTACCTGCCGTCCCTGCTCAGCTGGTACCACAAATGGGGACTACGCCTCAACGAATCCAAATCAGAAGCCGTCTTCTTTTCCCGCCGTAACATCCCCCCCCCAAACATCCAAGTGGGGAACCATCCAATCCCTGGAAACACCAGGCCAAGTACCTCGGTGTCATCTTCGACAGGAAACTCAACTGGTACAGGCAGACCCTCGCAGTTCGCGCCAAAATCAACGGAGCCTTCATTGCTCTCCGGCCATTCTTCAACAACAGAAAGGTCTCACATCCAACGAAAATCCGTATCTTCAACGCCATCATCAGGAGCATCAGCACCTACGCTATCCCCGTCTGGGGCACGGCCTCCTCGCTTCGCAAACTCGAGGGCACCTACATGAAGTCCCTCCGAGGTGTCCTCCGCTCACCCCGCTACATCAGAAACCAGCAGCTCCTGAAGGAAACAGGCCTCCCCTCGCTCAGTGCGGCCGCCTCAACCTATGCCCTCAACCTCCGCAACTCGGTGGCGGGTCACCCCAACCCGTCCATCAGCTGCCTCACACAATATGCCCCCAACCCCTCGGACATCATCCGTAGGCCCTGCTCCCTCATTCCACGCTAACCCCGTCCCGTTCCTCCCCGCCTCGCACATGCGCATGAGTCCCCCTGCATCCGCAGGCTGGCCTCCCATCCTTCTGGTTTAGAACCTCCGGGTTGGCAACCGCGGGGGAGGGGTTTTAGTCGGTAAAAATCCGACACTACCCATTTGGGTGTCTTTTGAAGATTTCCCCTCCCCGGAAGCGTCCGAAAAAAAAACAAAAAAAAACAGACATTCGATTCATTCCATCTTCCACCCTTACACCGTTCGGTTCTCTGACGACAACCGACCACCTTCAGCGGCTCCAGCGGGGACAATGAGGCCCTCTCGCGTTAGAAGAAGAAGGAGCGACGATTCAACCGAATCCCTCGCCGAGAGGAGCTACGCTCAACCGAGCCCTTCAAACGACGCTTCGACGCCTGGGGAACTCGTCCCTCGCCCGCTGCTCGACCGAACCTCCTGACTCAACCCTCATCTCGCGTCTCCGACTGAAGGAGCGACGATCCAACTGGATCCCTCACCGAGAGGAGCTACCGCTCAACCGAGCCCTTCGACCTAACGACGCCCGAGAAATCCGTTCTTCACCTCACGCACGCTCAACCGACAGACACAACCAACATACACACACAACAACAATATTTCGTCGGCCCTTTTCAGGACCTCACAAGCAAGCAACAACACAGCTTTCTGAAAAGGGAGGCCCCGACAAGACCTAACATCATTCATCGTTCAAAATCGAGGATTATTTCGTTTCCTCACAATGCCGTTTGGCTTAACTAATGTTCCCGCAACCTTTCAGTGCCTGGCTGATTCGGTTTTCCTAGATTTATACCCTCAGGTGATCGTATTTCTAGACGACATTCTAGTGTGCACTTCAACTTTCGGGCACACTGTGCTCTTTTGACGGAGGTTGTTCGTCGTTTAAAAGAATCAGGTCTACAAATAAACTCGAATAAATGTGAATTTGGTTACCAAGAAGTACGTTACTTGGGGTATCGCGTGAATGCTGAGGGCATCAGTGTGGACCCTGAAAAGTCCGTTGTAGTTATAACATTTCCACCTCCTAATAATCTTACAGAGCTGCGACGATTTTTGGGAATGGCTGGATAGTACTGCAGATTCATCCCAAACTTTTCCTCTCTATCTGCACCCCTTCCCTCACTTTTAAGTAAAAGAAAGCAATGGGTTTGGTCACGAGCACAGGACGACTCTTTTAATCCACTGAAATTTGCCCTGTCGTCTTCCCCTGTTTTGGGTCGTCCTGATTTTGGATTGCCGTTTGCACTCTAAACTGATGACAGTCACTGTGACTGGCATCAGTTTGGTGTGGGTGCTGCGTTGACACAAGTACAGAATGGGGTTGAACGTGTCATCACGTTTTGTTCCTGCTCTCTTTCCTTGGTAGAGAGAAACTATTCAGTGACAGAAAAGGAGTGTTTAGCTGTTATCTACGGAATAGAAAAGAATTGCCAGTATTTGAAAGGAAGTGAATTTCCGGTAATAACCGACCATTCGAGTCTGAAATGGCTGCTTTCTTTGAAAAACCCTGCAGGGCGACTAGCCAGGTGGATACTGCGCCTACAAGCGTATAACTTCGCTGTCATATATTGCAAGGGAAATTTAAACCATGTAGCAGATGCCTTGTCACGAATACCAACATTGATGGAACCACCCACTGTTGCAGCTATCAACTTTGCCTACATCAAAATCAGATTTGACGTCTGACTGGAGATGGGAAAATGGCCATCTTTATTATTTTCGCAAATCGTTCATGAAAGGTGAAATCGGCTCCGCATTCTCCAGGAATACCATGATAACCCTCAATCGGGACATCTGGGCATAGCCAAAACGCATTGGAGGATCAGTAGATTATATTACTGGCCTGGTATGTACCAGGACATACTAAGATATGTTAGTCTCTGTGATGTCTGCCAGGGAGTGAAGCCACAGAATCAGTCCCCAAGAGGTTTAATTATGTACCCCTGATATCTTTCCGCCGACATCATGGGCCAGTTCCTTGCAGCTCTTCAGGCAACAGGTATCTTTTAGTAATTGTTGACGTGTTACCAAGTGGACTGAACTCGTTCCCATTAGAACAGCTACTTCTGCAACTATCCTAAATAAATTCAAGTCAATAATTCTGAATCGCTTTGGCACACCATAAGTATTGATCACGAATAACGCCACTAATTTCATCAGTCACGCCGTTAGTGAATTAGGTACGCCTTGTAGAATCAAGCACACAACCACACCACTGTACCACTGCCAAACAAACCCTACCGAGCGAACCAATCGCAACATTCGCCAGCTTTATTAGTTACTTGGACCAAGAAAAACACACCAAATGGGATTATTACCTTGGAGAGCTTCAGTTCGCGCTCAACTCTGCCGTTCACAGTTCAATAGGATTTTCCCCAGCGTTTTTGAATTTGGGCCGAGAGCCCAAGCCTTCAACTATATATCGCAATTCTGTGTGCTCAACCAATCAGGTTTATGTTCCTTCCCCTTGCTCAACAGATATAAATGGATGGGCTGCCAGAATGATCAAACTCAGGGAAATTTGCCATCTGGTGGAGAAGAATCTGCTGACGACAGGTACCAGACTAAGTCATCGCTACAACCTCCAAAGAAGATCTGCTGGCATCAAGGTTGGCAATCTGGTCTTGCGAAGATCTTATCAACTGTCATCTGCCATCGACCGAAGCACTGCCAAACTAAGCCATAAATACGTAGGTCCCCACAGGCTTGTGTACGTCAGTCCTGCTGGAACATGCCCTCTCCAAAAAACGAACAGGGTTTGAATGTAGGTATGTGGCACCCTTCGCAGCTGAAACCGTATAACACCATCCTTACTACTGGGGAGGGGTGTGTAACATGAAATTAAAGGATCAGGACGAATGCGCGGTTGTCCATGGTAGCCCTTCAAAACCCACCAAGCTATTTACTGGGCGGTACCACATCATCTTTTGTTCTTCCGACTATCATGCTTTCGTCAGAATAAATCCTCCAGTTCCCTGCATCCCGAATTTATAAAATTTCGTTTTGGTACCGACACTACGACTCCGGTGAGGTGTTTATTTTATTGGCATGCCAAATAAGTAGGCCTAAAAGACATTTATTTTCATTTCATTATCAGTTGTTCACTTTCTTTTATATATTTTATTATTAGTGCCATTTTCTTTCACTTGTCAAACAGTTATATTCTTTTTTTTTGTTTAATTAAATTAGCTTCTTTTATTAACCCTTATAATTTTTATTTGTTGGAGTTTACCAAGGCTCATGGGTGCGAGTTGAGTGCATGAGCGCAAACAAGTAGGGCTCTGAAGGCGTGCAACTGGTTGTACTGGGAAGGAAGGAGAAGTACGATTAGATGTCGATGAGAGGTGAAAACTAGTGTCCGTTGGGAGAATTGGAGACGACTGTATCGCGAGAGGTGTTAGAAAACGTAGAGAAGTGTTGGGGAACAGGAGAGGACCGACTTCGACGATACTTCGTAGCAGAATGATTTTGGGAGAAGGTATCTGTTGGGGAGAGGAATCTGAGAGGGAAGGGTGGGAAAACCATTGTTGGAAATATCCACCGATTTGGTATTTGCATAGGTGCAAAGACCTTTGGAGGAACAATGACCTTCTCCATCCAACATATTCCAGGCAAGTTGAATCCTGCTGACTACATGTCACGCCACCCAGTGAGGCCTAGTGAAGGGGGGATGATGAAGTTGAGCTATTCGTCAACTCAATTATTGGCCTTTCGCTGCCTGATACAATAAAAAGGAACGAGATAACTGAGGCCACAAAGAATGATCTAATGTTGAAACGGTTATGCAGGCAGTCAAAACCCAGGATTGGAGTGATCCAGAGAATTTTCCATTTAAGGGGGTAAAAGATGAATCATCGATCTCTGAGGACCAAATCTTGTTGAGGATGTCGCATAATCATCCCTGTGGTATTTCACAAGAAAGTGGTTCAGTTGGCACATTTGAGACATCAAGGTGTGACTAAGACCAAGGAACTGTTGAGAAGTTACATATGGTTTCCGGGGCTGAATAAAGCTGTGGAAGAACTTATCAGCAAGTCTTTGCCTTGTTTAGCAACTAACCCAAAAACCTCGAGGGACCCTATTCGGCCAACTCCTACACCACCGGCGCCCTGGGAGAACCTGTCTACTGACTTTGCTGGTCCTTACCCTAATGGGAGGTATATACTTGTCTTAATTGACGAGTATAGTAAGTTCCCAATTGTGGAGGTGATCAATTCTGTCAGCAGAGGTTGTTAACCCCTAGTTGTTCAAGATATTTGCTATGTTTGGTATACCAAAGCAAATCAAATCAGATGGAGGACCACCTTTCTATGGTGAGCATTTTAGAAAATTCTGTGAAAAGATTGGGGTATACCACAATCACCAGAAATGTTTCAATGTTGAAGAAAATCCCTGTTGGTGAGGAAGAGTCCATTGAGGTTACTTCAAACAAGGATATTGATGGAGATTATTCTGGCATCCAGGACCAGGAGGAATTGGGAAGAGAGGGAACTCCAGTGAAGACAGCAAGCAGCGAGGATTTACAGAGACCATAAGGCAACGGAAACTTCCATCCTGCTGTGACGATTTTGTTTTAATTTGATTAAGTACTTGATTAAATTTCAAATTTTGTTCGTTGGAAGGAATGTTGTATCCTGACTATGATAGGAGATGAGAGAAGAGGAAGATGGATAAGGTAGGAGACCTGCGCCTCTTCCTCAGGCTCGCCAAGCTCGACCCCTCCCTCTTCGGACGATGAGCAATCTACTCGTCGTCCAAACAAACAAGGGCGGAAAGAACCGGACAAACCGCGTTCATCTCCCCCTTCTCCCCCCTAGTAGCCCGGGCAACCCGGCTACTACAAGCACTCGTCATCCCGTTGACCCTAATCTGTCGGACATGGAGCAAATATGCGCATATGTCCAAATCATCCACGGCCAGCTGGCACGGATGAGGGTCAACGCGACAGGACCTATGCGGGACCTCGTCACTAGTTGCCTCTTCGAAATTTCGAAGCTGGCTATAAAAGCTAATGCCCCCCCAATGACATCGCCCCCTGCCACTCCCCCTCTGCGGAAACTGTGGCGGCTGTCGTGAGGAAGAGCTGCGTCGGGCAATTGCCCAGCAGCCAGTGCCACCAGCCCCCCAAACTCAAGGAGCTTCAATGAGCCAGGGTAGTACCCCAGGCCCCTCATATGCGGCAGTAGCCGCTACTGCGCCTTCCTCCCCCCCTCATGGAGCTGAGGCGGAATGGCAGTCTGCCAGGGCCAGGAAGCGCAGGGGGAAGCAGAAACAGGCCCCAACTAAGCAGGACGTGCAGGCCGAGGGCAGCGCCCCGCCTACGCCTCTGCCCAAAAACAAGGGCAAAAGTAAAAATAAAAACAAAAATAAAAAGCCTCCACTGCCTACCAAACTCCCCCCTAAAAACCCACGACAAAACGTGGTAGTGGTCAGGCGCACATGTGAAGAAGGAGAGGCTGGTCCCTCCAACCCTGATGCAATGGAAGCGCTTATGCGGGGTGTCCCTGCTACGGACCTCCAGGCACTAAGCGTCCGAGTGCTAGACATCCGCACCGCAGTGGGAGGTGGCGCCGTCATTGTGACGGAAACGCCAGAAATGGCCAAGGCGCTCACGAGCCACATTTCCACAAAAAAGGAGTTGAAGCTCCAAGCGTCAGCCCCCCTGGGTCGTTTCCCACGCCTGCTATTGTGCGACGTGCGGACTGACCTTCAAAAAGAGGACTTGGCCCAACAAGTTGTTGAGCACCACCCTGCGTTAGGCTTGCAGCCGCAGGACGTCAGGCCTCTCTTCACCAAAAAGCGTGGCAGACAGAAGGATTGGGCGATTGAGGTGTCACCCTGCCTACACTAAAAAGTACACGGGGTAAGGCTCCTCCAAATAGCCTGGCAGCAGTGCGCCATCGTGAAGTACCAAGCCCCCACACAGTGCTACAAATGCTAGCGTTATGGCCACCTGGCAGTAGCCTGCACAAGACCTGTTGTGTGTGCCTGGTGCTCCATGTTACATCTGAGCAAGGAGTGCAAGCGTGAGTCTCCCCTCAAGTGTGCTAATTGCGTTGAACGCAAACTACAACAGGTCTCGCACTCTACACGAGGTCTCTGTACCATTCGTCAGCGAGCAATTGCCCTCCAGGAGTCATGAGTGAATTATGAATAGGTTAAAAACAGTTCGAATCCTTCAGCACAACACAAATAAGAGTTCCCTGGTTATGGCTGAGTTGCTGCGAAGAGCACTCAAGAAACGCTGCAATGTTCTCGCCGTTCAGGCACCATGCATAGGATCCAAAGTTCTTGGACTGGGATCGCGGGCACGAGTGGTGGCTGGAGCGAGAATGGGAGCCAAGGCAGCAGTGGCCTGCATTGACCCGTCCATCGACATGCTCGCACTCACCCACCAGAACAGCACTTGGCCACTGTGCTCATCCAAGATGGCGACTTTGCGCTGGTTGTTATATCATTTTACAGGCAATTTGGCGCACCAGTTGCCAACAGCCTACAACCACTCGAGTGGGCTCTAGCAGGCCTATCAGGACAACCCTGCATAGTCTGTGCTGATGCAAACGCCAGATCACCATTGTGGGGATCCCCGACCCTTGATGGGGCGGGTGAGGCGTATATAGAGCTTCTCACCACGTACAACTTGGTTGTTGCCAATGACCTATAATGGGCCGGGAGGAATGTCATTCAAATTGCAGGGTTGGCGAGTCGTACCAGGTGCAACGCAGAGCGATCAGGTGGTTATTGACTTGCCATAGCAGATGGAAGGTGTGGCTTTGAGCTGGTTGTAATATCATTTTACAGGCAATTTGGCGCACCAGTTGCCAACAGCCTTGAACCACTCGAGCGGGCTCTAGCAGGCCTATCAGGACGACCCTGCATAGTCTGTGCCGATGCAAATGCCAGATCACCATTCTTCATTCGGGCGGGCGAGGCGTATATAGAGCTGCTCACCAGGTACAACTTGATTGTTGTCAACGACCCCATGACTGAGGCGACCTATGATGGTCCGGGAGGAAGGTCGTGTATAGATGTCACAGCCGTGTCTCACACCCTGCTACTCAAATTGCAGGGTTGGCGAGTCGTACCAGGTGCAACGCAGAGCGATCACATGGTTATTGACTTTGCCATCACGGATGACAACATCCTCTGCAAAGACACGCGTGAAAAGCGATTCCGCACAAAAAATGCTGACTGGCCACAATTCTGTAGGGTACTGGAAGGTGAACTGCGTGCTGCGGACACCGACCTAATAGCGCAAGCATACACACCTGAAGAGGTGGACAGCAAAGTGGACATATTTACCACAGCACTGCACTCTGCTGGGCTCTCTGTACTTGGCCAACAGAAGCACAAGGCAATCAAAGTCCCATGGTGGACTGAGGAACTAAATCCCCTCAAGCAAAGTGCAAATAGAGCCAGAAGGATGTACCAAAACACTCGTGACCCTGATGCCAGAGCAACACTCCGAACTGCCTTCATCCAAGAGAAGAAGGCCTTCCACCGCGCCATCAAACGAGCCAAACGGCAAGGCTGGCGAAATTTTGTGGAAGCGGTGAGCTCTGAGAACCCCTGGGGAAGACATTACAAGTCCTCCATAGGTAAAGCAAATGTAGAGCCGGTCTTAGCCGCGATGCAAAATGAGTCAGGCTGGGCCTGCAGCATCGAAAGTTCACTGGAAACCCTCCTTGAGAAGGCGTTCCCACGTGACCAACTAGCTCGAGACACTGAAGCCCAGAGGGCAGCAAGGGAGCTGATCATGGACCCTCCGAATGAGCCAGACATCCCATTGTGGACAACAAGCGACCTCGGCAGGGCCCTTGCGACCTTAAAGCCCAACAAATCCCCTGGGCCAGATAAAATAGAAAGCAATATGCTAAGGAAGGCTGAGCGGACAATCTCCAGCGGTCTCCTTAATTTATTTAATGACTGTCTGCAGGTCGGACAGTTCCCCACTCAGTGGAAGACTGCGCGCGTTGTCACTCTTCAAAAGGGAGGCGACCGCAATCAGTCAGACCCGCGATCATGGAGACCACTCAGCCTTCTTTCTATATTAGGCAAAACACTAGAAATCTTGATGTTGCAGTCCCTCGAAGGAGTCTTTGGCCGCAACCTCACAGACAGGCAATACGGGTGTACCAAAGGAAGGTCCACGCAGGATGACATTGTCGAGATTCGGCGTGTTTCCCTGCTGGCACCGGCTAAGTACGTCGTAGCAGTTCTGATTGACATCAGAGGAGCGTTTGACAACCTTTGGTGGCCAGCGCTCCTTAATGAGCTGAAAGGTAGGGAATCCCCGCAACCTGTACTCGCTCGTCAGAAGTTACCTGACAGACAGAACTGCTACGATCGAAAGTAGGCATGTCTCCGTCCGGAGAAAGATTGAGAAGTGTGCCCACAGGGCTCGGTCCTTGGACCAGCACTCTGGAATGCCTTCTTCGAAGGTCTTCTCAGGAAACTCATGGAGACTGACTGCGAGCCGTACGCCTATGTGGATGACTTGACTGTGCTGATCTTTGCAGAGTCAGTCCGCCAAATTGAAGAAAAACCCACCACGTGCTCCGCACTGTCAACCAATGGTGCGAGCACGTCAAGATGCAGGTGGCTGAGGAAAAACCCAGCTAATCCTCTTGAAGGGAGAGTGAATAATCCACCCACAATACGCTTTGGCGGCCACAGGCTCCTTCTTGAAAAGCACGTCAAGTATTTAGGAGTGAATATAGGTGAGAGGTGGGGTTTCAACCAACACCTCCAGTCCCTTAAAGGCACTACCATTGCAAGGTTTGCCTCACTGCGCGCCATTACTAAGGCCACTTGGGGTGTGTGTTACCATGACACCATCCTCATGTATAAGGCCATCTATTTAGGTGTGATTGGCTACTGCCCCGTTGTCTGGGGTAGCAAACTAACAGTCAATCAAAAGAGAGTATTGGCCCAATCCCAGAGAGCTGCGCTCCTGTGGATCACCAAGGCCTACAAGACTGTATCAACGGAAGCACTCCAGGTGATCACTGCTCAGTTACCAGTTGATTTGGCTGTTGAGTGCATGATTGACAAGTGGAGAGTGAAACGGGAGCTTCCCCCGCTTTGGGCTGAACTCCGTGTGGATCTCACCACAGAACAGAAACTTGCCGCCATCGATGAATGGGCTCTAGAGAAATGGCAAGCGAGATGGGAATCCTCGTCAAAGGGACGTGATACGTATGAGTTCTTCCCCAACATCCGTGAACGTCTTTCTAGAAAATGGGTTGAGCCAGACCACTGGACGAGCCAGTTCCTCACGGCACATGGTGACTTCAATGCGCGGCTCCACTCCTTTTCTCTGAAAGACTCTCCATTATGCACATCTTGTGCCTCCAGTGCGGAGGAAACAAGAAACCATGTGCTGCTCCACTGTAGTTTCTACAACAGTGAGCGACGGTTGTTGGGAGGGCAAACGAACTTAGCAGCATTACCTGCTACAAAGGAAGCCTACAACCATTTTGCAAAGTTCGCAAAGAAGGTAATGGCTAAGAAACGTGGTTATAGTTGATCTGTCCTTTTGAAACTTGCCACCCAAGTAAAAAGTAAGATCAGGTAGGGAACCAGATTATGAACTACTCCCAGATGGTACGGGATTCCTCAGGTGGTCACCTCCGCGCGGTAACACATGGGCAACAGCTCTCTACGGTGAGACTGGCTAACGACCAAATACCTGCCGTACCTCCACAGGTCTGAGTTCGGTGGATGCTGCAGGGGCCGGCCTCTTGCATATTAGCGAAACCGCAACTTCTATGACTGATATAACCCTCGTCGAGGGTTTAGGTACAGTCATCAAATAAAGAAACAGACTTGATAAGGTAGGAGGTAAAAGATGGATGATTATGGAAATACGTGTTATACAGTTATTAGATGTCCGAAGTATATTATTCCCACAAGTATACAATACCACAGGTGCCCGTTGGCCCGAAGCGGAAATTCCGAGGTCAAAAACATGGACAGATTCGGCGCTTGCGTCGAACAGGGGCATGGGCTGTTAGATGAGGGCTGAGTGGAGTAGTAGGAGCAGAAAAACAGGTTGGAGGATGAGATGAAAGGTGTAGGTAAATTAAAGAAATTGGGTTATATCCGCCAGTAGGCAAATTACTAAAGTTAACGTACCTGTTAGGTGAGTCCGTCTCCTCTGGCTTGTGAGTTACTGTGGGCAAGCGCTTTCGATGTAAAGACATCATCGTCTGGCCGTTAAGTCAGTACTGGAGTCAGTCAGTTGGTCGTGGTCTTTATATACAAAGAGAAAGGTGAAAGGGGTGATGGAGCGTCGGGGAAGGGGCGGGGAGAGGAGGTCATGTAGCTCAGGAAACCCCTAGAGATAAATGGAACGTGTTGGATGGTCTGTCAATTGTGGAATTTAAGTCTTTTTGTGTAGGTTGGTCTGTAAATCCGTCAGTTGGTTGTTTTCGTTTGTGTAGTGTTTTGAGTCGTGTGAATATGGTGTCGCATTTTGTGTTGATTTGTTCATTTATGATCTGTCCATTGAAGTTTTTGTTTATAAATTTCCATGTTTTCTAATATGTTCAGTTTTCGTCCTTTGTATTGTTTGTGTAGTAAGGTGGTACAGTCCTGTATTTTGGTAGGTTCATGTCCAGTTGTTTTGAGGTGGTTGGCAAAGTTTGAATCGTCTTTGTTCCTACTAAGAGATTTAATGTGTTCTGAGTATCTGGTCCGTATTTTTCGTCCTGTCTGTCCTATGTATGCGTTTTTACAAGTACAAGTTATTTTATACACCCCACTTTGGTCGAGTGGGTCTGTATTTTAATAATAATAGTAAGTATTTTAAATACAGACCCACTCGACCAAAGTGGGGTGTATAAAATAACTTGTACTTGTAAAAACGCATACATAGGACAGACAGGACGAAAAATACGGACCAGATACTCAGAACACATTAAATCTCTTAGTAGGAACAAAGACGATTCAAACTTTGCCAACCACCTCAAAACAACTGGACATGAACCTACCAAAATACAGGACTGTACCACCTTACTACACAAACAATACAAAGGACGAAAACTGAACATATTAGAAAACATGGAAATTTATAAACAAAGAACTTCAATGGACAGATCATAAATGAACAAATCAACACAAAATGCGACACCATATTCACACCACTCAAAACACTACACAAACGAAAACAACCAACTGACGGATTTACAGACCAACCTACACAAAAAAGACTTAAATTCCACAATTGACAGACCATCCAACACGTTCCATTTTTCTCTAGGGGGTTTCCCCCTGAGCTACATGACCTCCTCTCCCCGCCCCTTCCCCGACGCTCCATCACCCCTTTCACCTTTCTCTTTGTATATAAAGACCACGACCAACTGACTGACTCCAGTACTGACTTAACGGCCAGACGATGATGTCTTTACATCGAAAGCGCTTGCCCACAGTAACTCACAAGCCAGAGGAGACGGACTCACCTAACAGGTACGTTAACTTTAGTGTAGGTAAATTATGTGAATTTAGTGAGGTGTTCAAAGAGGTCTTGGTGACAGCACTTGAGAACAAATGTTTGTGTTGAGGGCCTAGTAACACCAATATTATGTTTTTGTTCTATGCGGAGCTTCGAGTGCACATGTAGGAAAATGGTTGTGGGTTGGGTGAATCGAATGGGGATATACGAGGTACTACTATTGTTAGTTTTGGGAAGATTTTGTTCATACTCCTCTTTGGCGTCCCACAGCAACCTGCAGGCTAGATATCAAGTTTGGTTCAGCTATTTCTCTCAATTTCGTTCACAGATACACACTCAGGCCACTTTCCGAAATGGTAGTTTGAAATTAGCTATTTACTTACCACTTGTCAAGTCATAAGGATGAGAAAACCTAAATTGTTGTTAGAGGCCCACACAAATAAAATCACAACTTCAGTATGCTAAAAACTTTATTTTACACAGCAAAAATAATATTGACAGACCTGGGCCAATCAAGAGTGCTAACCAAAATACTCTGTCATTTCATAGTGAGCAGGATAACACAACCTGTATGTACGTAATCATTTCGAAAGACAATATTTGTTATTCATACATTTTGTTTTCAAGAAACAAATAATTTTCACAGAATAACAGTGGCAGAATACGTTACGAGACCTGCCCAGGTCATTTTCAACTCCCTTCTAAAAAGAAAAAAAGAAGGCAATTTTTTCTAACAAACCATATTCATTTGGCGAGTAAAAGCCTACGCGCATCCGAGTGCAATTATGAATTATGTCCCATACATTTTATGAAGTCCACAGAAAAAAAAAGGTTCTAGCGCAAAAACAAAGAAAAAACTTCACTACCATGTAGGGGTGTGTGGGTACGAAGTTGGATTGGTAAAATTCATCATGTTCACGTGACTGTTAATTTAGGATGAGTTCCTTCGGCTGCTCCCATGGGAAAATGTCCCTTCCAAAGTGCCCATACGTGCTGGTCTGTTGGTAAATAGGATTTCTCAAATTCAGCTCTCTGCAAAACATTGTAAGATGAAATCAATTAACAGAAGAGTCGCTGACTGATACTTCTTTTGGTAAGAATACGCTTAGGTACATTATGCGTATAAAACACCGAGCGTCTTAGTGTTAGAATACTTACATATACTTCGCTAATTAAATAATGCTAGATTTAAAGGTAAAAATCAACTATAGTGAACGGAATCCCAATAATTAATGAAGAAGTCCAATCAAATGTTTTCAACACAATTCTGACATTGACAGTTAATTAGATGTTCCCTGACCTAGTGAGCCAGTGTTTTGTGAATAAGGTGGTCCTTCGAAATCGACACAAGTAGAACCGAACACTTTGAGGCTGAATCCTCTGAATCCAATTGGGAGTATACAAGTGCACAGCAGTTTGTTTTTGAAAGAGGCTGAGTTTCTGAACAATATGATAAACAAAATCTCAGTTTGGGATCTCTGATATGGGGACGCCAGGCAACCAGTGTTAATTTGGACTATCGGCAACTTGCAATCTTGTGACAGGGGGTTGGTTGGCTACACAATAGAGTGCACAGCAAGGACATCAAGATGACAAGGTGCCCCGCCTGTGCTAACTGCACAAGGGAACTATCTAGTCCACATGCTTCCCCAACCCCATGCACTGTGGCTAAGGGTGAGTAGCACAGGGGGATCTAGTCGATATAATGGAGACTTAGGGATACTAGGAGACCTCCTTGAGTAAGTAGCCGGATCATGCCATGCGAGGCTTTTTCACTGTATGGAACCAGAAATAAATCAAATAAAAAAATCTGTCCCTCACTGAGGAGTAGAGGCTTTCGTTAAGCCCCTCCTCAGCGTGGGGGGGGGGGAGGTCATGGATATGGTTTGACCCCTCAACTGCTGTCAACGCAGCGCTGATAGATGCAAACACTGTGACTCACACCGCTAGCAAGGGGATTCGAGGGACCTGGTGTTGTGCTGGGCTCTTCTTGGGCGGAGGAGGGTCCTCTGGTCCCCTTACGCCCTGGGAAGCGAGCACAAGGGGCTTGTTTTCTGGGGAAAAATATGTGGCTTTGTGGAGATGAACAGGCCACTTCTAAAAGCTCCTGACAAAGGGAAAGAGCCTGGAGGAGGCTCAGGCCCTGGCAGTGGCCAGGGAGCAAGTAGGAGGGGTCACTGTGGGACAGACGAGAGAGCGTCCCTCTACTGGAAGCACCACACCCTCGCGCAAGAGGGTGAGGCGCTCCACTGAAGGTGGGGACCAAGTCCCACTAGCCTCTATCAGCTCGGTGGCAGCTTGGGAGCAGCATTGTGGAGGCAATGTTTGCTCTTGATGAGGAGTTGACCCTGAACCCTGGGTTCACCGCGACTGCTAAGAGGAGCGGATGGTATGTGGTGACCTGCAAGGACGGGGAAACGGCTCAGTGGCTAAAATAGTTTTTAGCCACTGCATCCCTCTCTAAGGGGCTAGGCTAAAGGCGGTGGAAGGGAAGGATCTGCCTAGGAAGGCGCTGGGTCTTGCTAGCTCCTCCTCCTAGGGTTCTACGGGAAGGGACACTGGGGGTCTTTTCGACCTGAACTACAGGGAGGCATGGGGCAGAGGGTGCTGCCTGTGTCCCCACATGGCTTACAGCGGAAGAGGGCGACACGGGCTGAAGGGGGACGACATGGGCGAAGACGTTTTGTTAATTTTTTTATCCGTTTTTTGTCCATAACAACCATGGGCTTCGTCTGATCGGATTGCCGAGATGGTGGGCACAACTAGATACCAAATGGGAGTATCAAATTTTGAGGGGGGGTTGTAAAACATTTTTCCTGACCGAAAACATAGGGTCCATATTCAGAATGAATAATAAACCAAAAGGGGTTTTTTGAACACTGAATGGTTTTGTCGTCGCATGGAGCTCACACTTTGGTTGAAGGCGCTAACTTGTTTATCGGCAAGGAGAAGATCGCTCTCCGCAAGGCTGCCCTTCTTTCTTCGTTTTAAGCCTAAATACCATGTGCCGCAACATATTGCCCGCCAAAATTTAGCTTAAAATTTTCTGGGGTTTTATTGATTGGAGGCAAAGGGACTATTTTTGTAGCTGGTCGCTTGTAGGAACTCTTGCAAGCCTTGTTGGTGACTACCCTCACTACACCATTGTGTGGGTACACCAAGAATGGGAGAATTAGCGGTATGAAGCTTTTCGTCCATGAGGGTTGGTTCTGGAGTGCTGATTAGAGGCTGTCGAATGAGCAAATGTACTGGTGAAAGAAATTCGCATTTGGTGGGGTCATTTGATAATGAATTTTTCGTAAATTAGAGAAGTGTCACCTGCATAGTTCACCAAATGAATTTTGGCAGGTTTCACTCCTGATTCCCAGAGCCCATCGAAATGATTACCGTAGGGAGCAATGTAATGCCGCTTACTACTCTGGACGTTGGAGTAGTCTATTACAGTGGAGAGGGGTTGGTGGTTTTTAAAACCTTCAAGTGTTTTGCAGCTCGGAATTGGAAAGGCTTGATACTCGCAAAAGCATGTTTTCTTTCTAACCAGCAAAGAGATGGAATCCAAAACTCAGTTTGAATAAGGGCTTGCAACATAGAGGGACAAGGATGTAAGTGAAGCCACCGATGTAGGTGGTCAACACTTAGTATGGAAAAGTTGCATTGGTTCAGCAGTAGGATGAGGTGCTTGTGGTTGTATGGTAGTGATGTAGGATATAGTCCCTCAAAATTCCTGATCTATCGATGAATGGAATGAGTTTGATGAAACCAGCTACAGTCGAGTGACATTCAAGGGTCTTCCATAGCAAGATTCATGGAGTAGTACTTCAAACGTAAGAGGACCTGTGGTGCACTCTACGTTTTTGTTGACAATACGAATAAATCAATGAACCAACATGCGTACAAGGCGTTTGTGAGAAGAGAAGCGCTCGATAATTGTCATTAGAGATGGGTTTATTTTTGTGACATGATTTGACTGCAGAGCGTTATGAGTGGAAAATATTGGCCTGAATGTTTGTGGTTGTTTTAACCGCTCAGACCCATACCAGCACAAGTTACTATTGAGTAGGTCTTTGAACTCCTTTGGTCCCCAAATCACTAGAGTAATCAAACGAGTATACATGATGCCAATCAGAAGCAGGTATGGCGATTGTAATTTCAGCGACTCGAAAACGTTTTCAGAAGGTTGAGGGAGGTTTGGCGCTAATTAAGAACGGTGGTAGAGTCTGTAAGGAACACATGGTTAAAGAACTAGATGAGAAAAGGCGAGATAGTAAATGTGCACCACGTAACTCAAAACGCGGAATAGACAAGACTTTTAGTGGGGAAAGTTTAGTCTTCGCTATGAACAACTTGACACTAGTTTTACTTTCTTGAGTGTGAACAACACGTAGAGCAGTCGTTGAAACACTAAACAAGTCGGGTGGTGGCGATTCGAAGGGCAGTGAAACTGCATAGCTCCCATGCCTCTGTTTATGGCGAGTGAAGGTGAAGAAGTCTTCCCAGCTTGACACTCAGGAAAGACAATGTGACAAGGCTTAGGTTTCTCAAGTTCTCCAAAACGTTGTACAGACAGGTTTAAGTTGTCCACCGAAGTTACTGACAATAATGATGGGCAGTTGGAATCACTATTGGATGGAGCAAATAAGTCCATCACTACATGCCCGCAAATGGTTGGGAACATCCATTTATCGGAAAATAAATAGATTCCTATCAACAAATCAATTTGTGAAGGGATATAAAATTTTGGATTGGCGAGTGGATACTCTAGATAATTATTCCACAACGATGGTGGAAGCAGTCTACGAGAGCCATGCAGCAGTCTTGTTGATATATGCCCATGAGTCTTTGATTTCTGCTAGAATAGCACCAAGCAGAATATGGCGCGGTGAGGTAGACGATGCTGAGTTTAAAGTAGGAGATGCCACTGCAGAGTCGGCTGCAAGATTGGCAGATGCATCTGATGTTGGTGTTCGACTATCTAACGTTGATTAAGCAGGAATCATGGGACGCATTACCTCACATAGGTAAGAGTGGTGGCGATTCTTGTACCATTTGCAAGACCACTTTGACGGACATTTAGTTGTTACATCGGTAGTAGACAGACAGTTGCGGCAGCCTTCAAACCTCTCTAGGAGTTTATGTTGTTGGTCCACGGAGGGAGGCATCATAATTGCCTACAACGAAGAGGTGAGTGTGGTTCTACGTGGCAAATAATACACGGCGCCTCTTGTTTTAGTATTGGTTTATGTGAGGATTCGTGTGTTATCAAGGAGCCTTTGAAAGAGGAACGGAAATGTGATCTTCATTCAGAAATTTACTGCTCGGTGGTTGAATAGGAGTTTCATCCAGAACAGTCTGACTACCATCCTCGAGTTTGAGGGTCAGACATCGGTCACGGGTGAACTTATAAGGTCATCAAACGTGGGTAACTCCTTGGATTTAAATAATACCTCAAAATTATCTCTAGTGCGCGCATCGAGACAGCAAAGTGCGAGGGGCAGTAAAATGAAAGAAGCTTCATCACTGATGCTAAGGAGCTGGAATACTAAGACATGGTCGCAAAAGTGAGCTAAGAAGTGTTTAAGGGATTCAATTGAAGGTTTGCCATGATGGGGTTTAGATGTAAGTATCTTATTTAAGTAGGCTCCTCCCAACAAACGCTTGTTATCAAAGGAATCATTGAGTGTGGTCCAAGCTAATACGTAATTAGCTTCTAGCAGAGGAATGTGTTTCACCAAGTTTTCTGCCTCGTCCCTTAAACAAATCAAATGAGGTCAAATATAGAATTTTTTCATTTGTGACACTGATTGGTTATCTTGTACTAATGAAACAAATGTGTCACGAAATTTCGGCCATTTTAGTAATGTGATGTCAAATTTTGGTAATGGTATTTTCGGAAGCTCGTTTGACGACCTAGTCTCTTGAAAGACTGTCGACGTGTCACCGACGTGTCGTGCATAGGTGGAGACGAGGGAGTTACGTGAATAGTTCAGACGTCATAGTAATCACGTCGAGTTGCGCCTTTGAGTTTCCGATCGGCGTCTTTGGCGAACTCAAAGGTTGTACCATCAGAAGGGAATTCGCTCAAGCAGATAAGCTGATCATAAAGCGATTCGAACTGCGAATAATATTTTTCCAGGGCACCAAACATTCCCAGGAAAGGGGGAACGTGTTTACTGTCCTCAGTAGCAGCCCTCGCTTGGGATAAAATAGCCTTTATTTTGTGCGAGGAGCTAACTAATTGTCTCCTCAAACGGATTATCTCTCTGTTGGATGGCATCTTGAGAGACTACGAGACACAAAAGGTACCTTGAGACGTTCAAGATACAGTCAACAATATTTGTTGTTAAGTTAGGTGCTTCCTTGACTGGACTTTCAATAAAACTAACCTGAATATTTGTGCACAGATTCGATGGGTATTCCAAATGTAGAATTCGAAGTGTTTTCCGTGTAACTTTAGCGACGAACTCTTGCGATGTGAATACAGCTAGGCGAATAAATTAATCACGAGCAATAGTATAAATGAACTGTACCAGCAACAATATGTGAGCGTAATAACTCAGAGGAATGTTTCACAATAGGATTTTTACTTTCGATCCGATTTGTGACATGTTACAAGAGCACTAGGTAATTCGAATTAAACCACGCTCTGCTATCAAATTTTAGGGTATGTTGGTGCAGCGAAAAGGGGTTAGTGAGCAAAACTGCCGACTTTCTCAGCACAACATGTATTAGGCACTGCTCTGTATTAGGCACAAATGGAATTGTAGAATACTACAAGTGACAGATTATACGCTCGAGAGGCCAAATTATAAAATCGGAAAAATCTGGCCGGGAAGAAGTCCAAGGAAGTCTTGAAAGAGCTGGAATACGGAAATCCAGAAGCGGTGATAATTCTCGTGGAGAATGGGGGAGGAGATGCATATGAGGGATACAAGGACTCTCGATGTCACTCACATAAAAAAAAGGTGATTAATAAAAAAAGCGGTTTTTTAAAATACGCTCAGGAGCGGAGTCGCACTTTGGTTGAAGGCGTTATCTTCTTCGTCGGCAGGGAGAGGGCCGCCTCGTTTCAAGCCTTAGTACCATGTGTCGCAACAGATGGTGTAGCAGGCAGGGGTTATATGTCAATCCAGACAAAACCAGCCTGGTCCCATTTACCAGGAAACGCAATTTCATAATGCAGGAGCTCCTGCTCAGAGGGAAATGAAATACTGCAGGAAGTGAAATACTTGGAGTTTTCTTAGGCAGGAAGCTCATATAGGCTAATGTGAGGAGAGCAATACAAACGGCTTCTTCCGTGATGTGGGCCATCCAGAAAATGGCAGGCATGTACAGGGCAATCGTTTGGCCCACGATCACTTATGGTGATCTTTGGTGGACCAGGACAAAGAAAAAGATTGTGCAACAGCAGTTGAGTAAACTTCAGCACAGGGCCTGCGTGGCTGTAATGGTTGTATGCAGATAGCCCCAACGGCTGCGCTAGTGGTCCTGCTGGGTCTTCTGCCTCTCCACATACATGTGTAGAGAGAGCTGCGTACCTAGGAGCGGCTCCTGGTTAACGGACTTTCTTCTGGCCCAAGTTCCCTATTCATGGAGAAGGACTAGGCTTGTGTTTCTGCCTAAGGCAGGCAGTGACTCCTCGACTGCAAAATCACAGAGACCCATAATCCTCTCCTCTTTTCTCCTAAAGGCAATGGAAAATATCATAGATCTGGTATTCAAGGGCATGCTTGAGGCCAAACCCCTCTCGAAGGTGCAGCATGCCTACCTGAGGGACACGTTGGCTGAGACCGCCCTCATGGAACTGGTCTCATTGATCGATGAGGCCCTTCAGACGAGAGGGTTGGCGTTGTGCTGCTTCATGGATATGGGGGGTGTCTTCGGACAACACCTCCTTCAGCTCCATAGAGGCAAGAGCAGCGCAGAGGGGCATAGAACCCCAGGCTGTGAAATGGACTATGTTGAAGCTTAGGTGCTGGGAAATCACGGGCTGGATAGGAGAAGACAGCGTCACAGTTGTTCTCACATGAAGTCATCAAGGGGGAGTACTTTCTCCCCTCCTGTGGCTACTGGTGGCTGTTGTATTAGTTTATCTCACATGGTTAGTTTGTTGTTAAGTTGCTAGGATTCCTATCTTGAAATTCCTAATTTCTTTCAGTTTGATTCTGGCAAACATTCTTCGCATTTTATACTACAATTTATTTGCCAGAATCCTTATTCCCATCTATGGAACGCGTATTACGACCTCCAGTGTTGGATCTCAGACCAGATTCTCCATCCTCTTCTGCACTATGGCGCCACTGGCATCAACAGTTCCGGAACTATCTGCGCACTATGCAGGTCACCGAGGAAGAGAAGTTACGCATTCTGATCAACTTCGTATCCACAGAAATCTTCGAGTACGTGAGTCAATCACAAACATTCAACGATGCAATTCAGATTCTTAAAGATACATTCGAGAAACCACCGAACGAGATAGTTGCGATAGTTGCTTTCTATTCGAGGTCAACAACCAAATGAATCTGTTGATCGATACATGGACTCTCTCAAATTAATGAGCAGGGAGTGCCAATTCAGAGCAGTTACGGCTGAGATGTACCGGGATGAGTGCGTTCGCGATTCGTTCATTCGTGGATTACTCAACCAATCCATCCGTCAAAGATTGCTCGAGAATAGGACCTTAACGTTGGATGAAGCACACGCACAGGCTCGGTCCCTAGAACTAGCAGGAATTCATGCTCAAAAATACAACGATCCCAGCCTTACTGTCAATGCTGTCTTGACTCCAACTGAAGTACTGGATGAATCTCCGGCTGTAGCTTCTGATGAATCACTTCGTGTAAATGCGTTAAGATGCCATTATGCTATTTCTGTGGAAAATCGAAACATCCCCGCTCATCATGTCCAGCTTTGAAAGACAAATGCCACAACTGTGACAAAGTCGGGCACTGGAAGAGTGTATGTCGTTCACCAAACACTGTCAAATCATCAGGAAGTAGTAAGACCTACAGGGCAGCTACAGTCACACTTCCCATATGTTCTTCCGGAGTATCCAAAGTCAAAACCAGTGTCCTGATAGATGGACACAAGATCTGTGGTATGATCGATTCAGAAAGTGACATCAGCGTTATAAATGAGAGAATAGCCAAACAATTAAGTTTGAAAATTCGTCCAACTTTTGGAAAGGTGGGATTAGCGTCTAAAAGTCACCATGCAGACATCCTAGGGACATGTAAGGCCGATATCACGATGCTTGGACACTCCTATCCAAAAGCCGAATTTTCTGTCATGCCTGACCTCTGTTTTGAACTGATTGTTGGCCGGAATTTGCTGCAACAGCATTCTACTGTCTTATTCGATTTCGGTGGCCCGAAGGCTCCGTTAGAAGTGTGCGTTGCAGTTGCTGAAGTAGCACCAGCACAGCTTTTCTCAAACCTCACCAGTGACTGTAGACCTATTGCAGTTAAACCCTGTGCATATAATAAAGAAGATGCTCAATTCATAGAGATCGAAATTCAGAAATTAATTGATGACATTATCGAGGATAGCATCTCTCCTTGGAGAGCCCAGGTCTTGGTCGCTGGTGGAGGGAATCATAAACGCAGAATGTGCATTGACTATTCACGCACGATCAACCGTTTTACTCAGCTTGATGCCTACCCACTTCCGAAAATTAGTGATATCGTGAACAAGGTTGCAGGTTATTCCGTATTCAGTACCTTCGAAGTGCGTATCACCAAGTACCCATTCCCGAGGAGGACCGACCATATACAGCTTTTGAAGCTTGTGGAAAACTTTTCCAATTTACTCGTATCCCTTTCGGGGTTACGAATGGAGTGGCTGGGTTCTAGAGGGTCATCGATGGGATTATCAGGGAAGAAGGGTTGAAGGATACATTTGCTTACCTGGACGACTTGACGATCTGTGGTAGGAATAAGAAGGAACATGATCAGACCTAGAACGATTCATGAACGCAGCTTCGAAATACAACCTCACTATAAATAACGAGAAAAGTTCATTTTCAATTCGAGCAATAAACATTCTTGGGCATGCTATTCACAACCACACAATACGTCCTGATCCCAATCGGCTCAAGCCTTTACTCAAGTATCCACCACCAACTGACCTGGCATCACTGAAAAGAGCCCTTGGGCTGTTTTCCCATTACTCGAAATTCATCCCAAAGTTTTCTGAACAAATCAAGCCCCTCGTAAGCAGCTCATTTCCACTCTCGGAGGAATCATTGAAGACTTTTGAAAATCTCAAAAAATCTGTAGCAGACTCTTTCCTCTCTCACATCGACATAGAGAATGATGTTCCTTCCTGTGTAGAAACTGACGCTTCTGACACTTCCATTGCAGCCACGCTCACTCAGTCTGACAGGCCTGTTGCATTCTTCTCTAGGACTCTCTCTAACTCGGAAAGACGCCACTCATCGATTGAAAAGGAAGCTTACGCTATCGTTGAGGCCATTCGTTATTGGAGACATTTCTTACTAGGGCGACATTTTACTCTTGTTACCGATCAACGTTCGGTTTCATTCATGTTCGACTTGAAACACTCTGGGAAAATCAAGAATGAGAAGATCGTACACTGGCGCATGGAACTGTCGTGTTACTCATATGACACAATATACCAATCTGGAACTCAGAACTGTGCAGCTGACGCCCTCTCAAGAGTATGCCACATTTCGAACGATCTCTCACACCTTACTAATCTCCACTGTTCCCTCAGCCATCCTGGAGTAACAAGAATGAGTCATTGGGTTCGCAGTAAGAATTTACCATTTTCTATGGAAGACATTCGCAAAATCACTTCTTCATGTAGAATATGTTCCGAAGTGAAACTGAATTTTTCAAGAATAAAGGAACACTCATAAAGGCAACCGCTCCATTAGAAAGACTGAACATGGATTTCAAAGGACCTCTACCCTCAAGCTCTGGGAATTGCTTCCTTCTTACAATCATCGACGAATACTCGAGATTTCCATTTGCATTTGCTTGTCGAGATGTCAGCTCTGAAACTGTTAAGAAGTGCCTACAGCAGCTTTTTTCTATCTTTGGGGCACCAGCGTACATCCACACTGACCGCAGTTCGTCGTTCATGTCGCAAAATTTGAGGGCATTTCTGGCTGAGTATGGAACTGCTACCAGCCGAACCACGCCTTATAATCCTCAGGGCAATGGACAGATCAAACGCCTGAATGGGACACTGTGGAAAACTATAGAACTTGCCATCAAGGAGAATAAATTGCCTATCAGTCATTGGGAAACGGTTCTACAAGACCCGCTGCACGCAATTCGATCTATGCTCTGCACATCTACGAACTGCACACCTCACGAACGCATCTTCAACCACCCTCGACGTTCTAGGAATGGAAGCTCCACCCCTACTTGGCTCATGACCACAGGTCAAGTCCTACTGAGGAAGTTTGACCGCCGTTCAAAATTTGATCCACTAGTTGAGGAGGTCACACTTTTGGATGGGGGACATGACTATGCTCGTATTCGTTATCCTAGTGGAAGAGAGACAACGGTTTCCTCCAGACATCTCGCACCCCTTGGAGTGGAGGAATGTATTCAGGCAGAAGAACCCTTCAATGAAGCTGATGACCACTGTACTGAAAATGAAGATGCCGTTTTGCCAACGCCAGCGGCAACGCCACTTTTACCCCCTCCCTCACTCTCACCCATTCACCCTGATTCTAGTCCAGGAACGCCTGACGAGGTTCCTATCCGAAGAAGTTCCCGAACTCGGAGACCCCCTGGATACCTGGCTGAGTATGTTCCATTCTAAGGATGGAGTGAATGTTGTATTAGTTTATCTCACGTGTTTAGTTTGTTATTAAGTCCCTAGGATTCCTATCTTGAAATTCCTAATTTCTTTCAGTTTGATTCTGGCAAATAAAGCCTATGATTTCGGCAAACATTCTTCGCATTTTATACTACAGTGGCTGACGAGCTGTTGGAAGCACTGCAGCTTGAAGGCTATGAAGTGGTCACGTACGCAGATGATCTTGCAGATCTGGTGAGAGGCAAATTTGCCTCCACAGTGTCATAAACGATGCAAAGAGATGTAGGTATCACCCAGAGATGGTGGTGTGACAAGGAAGGACTTTTCATAAATCCAGCCAAGACCACCATGGTTTCGTTCACTAAACGAAGAAACCTAGACATACTACCAACCACCATGCAAAGAGTGAGGCTCCAGATAAAGACGGAGGTGAAATATGGGGTGATGCTGGATAAACAGCTCACATGGAACCTATACGTGAGATATGCTCTGCACAAGACAACTACAGCCCTGTGGGCATGTAGGAGGCTGCGCCGCAAATCATAGGGCATAATTCCAAAAATGATGGAGTGGGCTCTATAAGGGCTTTAACGGGATAATAAGACCCTGCGTCACTAATCCCACCACTGTGTGGTGGAAGGCGACAGGCTGGCTAGCAGTTCAGGGGAAGCTCTAACAACTGCAGCGACAGGTGTGTCGCCGTATTATAGGGGCAATGTGTACTTGCCCTTCTGCTGCAATGGAAGTCCTTTTGAACATCTCACCTCGTCATATACACATTCAGAGGACTGCTTACCTGGGAGCAGAAAGGCTTTTGCAGACTGGAAATATCTCCACTAGGGCCAAGGCAAGCCTCTAAAGAATAACTAAACAGTTCAAGCTAGAAGAGGCAGCAGTCCTTGCTACTGACGTTATGCCAGAGCGGAAGAACTTTTAGTTGCCATTCAGTGTTAGCATCCACTCACGGGAACGATGGGAGAAGGAGACGTTCCAGTGACGTGGGTGCGCTGCAGTGGTATACCAATGGTTTGGTTATGAGAGGAAGAGCTGGACAGGGCATTGTAGGGCCAAACTACCGTCTTGCTATGCTACTGGGAGAGTACGCCACAATATTTCAAGCAGAAATCCTAGCTATAAAGATCTGCGCCGAAGAGATCCTGACCAAAGGACTCAAGGGAATGCGAATCTACATATTCTCGGACTGCCAGGCCGCCATGAAGGCCACAAAGGCCATTAAGGTAAGCCTATAGCTTTAGGTCCAGACTGGCATGGGAATGCTTACATGCGCTCAAGCAGCTCGGTACCCATAATAGGCTCTGGGTGCCAGCTCACCGGGGGCATGAGGGCAATGAAAAGGCTGACTGCCTTGTGAAAAGGGGCACGGAATAATCCCTACCCACCAGACCTGAACCCTACTTAGCTATGACGAAGAGTCACCTGAATCATCTGGTAGCTTGATGGGAGATACAGGAAAACAGCGCCCATTGGCATATTGGCATTGCCAGCCACGATTAAGACAAGCGAAAATGCTTGTTACACCTTCCTGTCTAAGGGCGAAGGCAATGCTGACACACTGCAGACGAGATCTGAGAGCCTAGATTAGCTTCCTCACTGGACACTGCCCACTCAGGTATCACCTCAACAAGATGGGCATCTCTGAGGCGGTGGAATGCAGACTTTGTGGTGAGGAGGATGAGATGGCGAGCATATTCCATGTGAATGCCCTGCCTTGGCAGTCAAACGCTTTGAATACATTGCTCAGGGGACTAATGGGCCCCAAATCGTAGCAGAATCTGCGGTGAAGGACACACTAGGCTTCCCAAGGGGGGTGGGTACGTACAACGCCTTCTACGAAGAAAGGGTCAGTGTCACAATAGGCCTATGCGTGGCTGCAGTGACAAAGGTACTTTGTACCGTATGCCCTCGAAAAACACAAAAAAAGTTCTTGGGGTATCAGCTGCGGCCGGAGGAGGTTGCAAGGATGGACCTCAAGGTTATCTTGTGTTTTGTGTGAGATTGGTGGGAACACGTTGTGGACGCTGCATCAGAGAACACAAGCTCCACACACAGAAGCTAGGAGAAGGCTCATGCTTGCCCCCACAATAGGCCCAGTTGTGGTCACAGTGGGGGCTTTCTCGGTGACACGAAGTAAATAAAAAAAAACAAAAAAAACTCCCCACTATTCACAACAGGAGAAGCGACCTAAGAATCTCTCCACAATCAATAAGCAGGGATCCACTGCCGAATTCCAACCAACCACCTAAATGACGAAAACTATCACACCCTACCCTCGTGGATGCCAGAAATACGTGAAGTAAGCAAACGCGTCAAAAGACTATGCCAATAGGCTAACCAGTCAGCACAGCATCTGCGGGAAGACACTCCAAAAGAACATCCTGGCGATTATTCACCACAGAAGAGCTAGGACAGAACCCCTCGGGGATGCCGTATAACCTGGTGCACAAGATTGCCATACTCCCTCCATCCACTCTTCCACATCAGCTTCAATGCAGGAAACTAACACAGGAGAATATCCAGATAGGCACAAGAGGGTCACTAGCACAGACAGAAGAGGCACACAACTACTACATGGAACCATCGAAAGCTCCGTAGCTCGTATACTGCTGCCAATCAGCACGCTCCAATGGTTGTGAAAAGAAACCTTCAGACTATCTTCAACCAGTGCCTCACAACAGCCTACTTTCCCCAGCCTTTCAAACCGGCCAACATAATCTTCATCCCAAAGGGAAGTGGTCGCATCCTTCTGGCTCTATTTACACTATGCTTGAGGGGATTAAGTTCCTCAGTCCACCATGGATGGGACTTTGATTGCCCTGTGCTTCTGTTGGCCAAGTTCAGAGAGCCCAGCAGAGTGCAGTGCTGTGGTAAATATGTCCACTTTGCTGTCCACCTCTTCAGGTGTGGATGCTTGCACTATTAGGTCGGTGTCTGCGGCACGCAGTTCACCTTCCAGTACCCTACAGAATTGCGGCCAGTCAGCATTTTTTGTGCGGAATCGCTTTTCATGTGTGTCTTTGCAGAGGATGTTGTCATCCGTGATGGCAAAGTCAACAACCATGTGATCGCTCTGCGTTGCACCTGGTACGACTCGCCAACCCTGCAATTTGAGTAGCAGGGTGTGGGACACGGCTGTGACGTCTATACACGACCTTCCTCCCGGACCATCATAGGTCGCCTCAGTCGTTGGCAACAACCAAGTCGTACCTGGTGAGCAGCTCTATATACGCCTTGCCCGCCCCATCCAGGGTTGGGGATCCCCACAATGGTGATCTGGCATTTGCATCAGCACAGACTATGCAGGGTCGTTCTGATAGGCCTGCTAGAGCCCGCTCGAGTGGTTTAAGGCTGTTGGCAACTGGTGCGCCAAATTGCCTGTAAAATGATATTACAACTAGCTCAAAGCAACCGGCTCAGATGAGCGCAGCGGCCAAGTGCTGGCTGTTCAGGTGAGTGAGTGCGAGCATGTCAATGGACGGGTCAATGCAGGCCACTGCTGCCTTGGCTCCCATTCTTGCCCCAGCCACCACTCGTGCCTGCGATCCCAGACAAGAGTTTTGAAGTCCACATCAGTGATTCTGTTTCAAACAATAGAAATCTCAACGGGAAGCAGAAGAACAATCAAACCCACAGCAACATACCTCTTATAAATCTTCTGCCTAGAAAGACTATAGCTATATTGAATATCTCCAAGGCAAATCCTCGGCGCTAATCACTGGTGGAACCCACATGGGAAGCATTACACCATGTACAGGCTATGAGCTACTACACTGTAGTTTTCCCTACCCATTGTACTGTATGCGGCTGCAGTATTGTGGGTGCATGTGACGAGATTGCCAGTGAGCCAGGAAACTCCAGCAAGACACACTGCTGCTGATCCTGCCTGCATACAAAACCACGCCCCACCTAACATTACAGGCTCTCACAGGGACCCCACCACTAAAACGCAGCCCATGTTATTTTTTACTGTTCCCGCGGCAGGGTGAATGGAGAACAATACTGCACCCTGAGACAGGCTACTGCAGACCAACTAGTGGCTACAAAAGGGCACTCTGCCGCTTCACGAGCTTTGCCCACGCATGAGCAAGCTTACAACGATTGCTCGAGACATGGGAGCCACCTAACCCCTTGCCCATACAAGAAGGAGTTGTGTAAATACACACCACCCCCCCAGCAGGCTTAGGGCATGAATCAAAAATTCATTAGTAAATTCACACAGAACAGACACGCTAATGGTTAGTCAATTCGAGAAACATGAGCCTACAGTTTGGCCTGGCTCATAAAGCCCTTTAGTTGGTTGCTCTGCCTAGCAAGATATTTTTCAACCTCGAATCCTAATTCAGACAGTAGTACTCACTGATTGGCAATTCAGGTCTCCGCCTTGTTCAGGATGTTTACGCCGAATGTTTCGACGTTTGAGTTGGGTGGATAGGAGGAAGACCCCCCACCCTGCTCACTGATTCACCTCAGATTGCTGAGCTATTAGTCAAGATAAGCAACCGACTTGCCAGTTGCGTTTTTTGTTGTCTTTAATCTTATTGCGTTGTGCCGTTTATCTCCAGAACTGTTTACGGTCGTGAACAATTGGCAGTAGGTTTTGGGTATTTCCGCTGACCACGAAGCTCTACCACATTGTTCTCACCCTACTGGATAGTTCAGTTATCAACCCCCACTGAACCACCTGTGTAAGGAAGCCCAATTCACTCCATCTATTCTACATTTATTTTCAAATCTAGTCACCTTCCACTGCCACCACTATTCAATTTCTACCATCAGTTTTCGTTAGTTCTACCAATAGATACAGTGTATTTGTACGCATTCATTACGCAACAATCGCTACCACTCGGCCTTTCTGTCTATATATTGTAACAATGTTGATTGATGCGAGTTTTTATTAACAATGATAATCTAATCATTTACGCTTTTCAAACCATAACAACGGTAAACACCTGTGGGGTTAGTTACCCCACATTACCCCCTCCATGACTATTAGGCCTGACGTCTGCCTTGGCTAAGCGATTGGCATGTAAACGTCGTTTCGTGTTTCCCAACTTCATGTTGAACAATACTTTGTTGAGTCGTTTGTCAATGACCCAGGGTCCTGTCCACAGTAGCTGAAGCTTTGGACAAACACTTTTCTTCCGTTTTGGATCGAACAATCGTACCCAATCGATCAAAAGCGTATTCGGTTCTTGAGACAGTTTCCATCGCAGCTGGGCGGACCAAGTCTTCTGGTAATCGCAAATCTTTTCCATATAGGAGCTGAGCAGGTGAAAAAGCAGTCGTATGATGGGGAGCTGATCTGTACGCCAGTAAGAACAACGGTACCTTTGTATCCCAGTCATCTTGACATTTATTCACAAATATTGCCAAATATTTTGTGAGAGATCTGTTCATGCATTCTACGAGTCCTGCTGATTGTGGATGTAGTGCAGTTGTTCTGGTCCGATGTACCCCTAGAAGATCTGACACTTCTCGCACCAATTTGGACTCGAAATTCAGTCCTTGGTCAGTGTGGATTTCCAAAGGTATTCCTACATGATTAAATACCTGCTCCACAAGAGCTGAAGCAACAGTGGATGCCTCTTGATTCAGTACACAAATCGCTTCTGGCCACTTCGAGAAATAGTCTACGGCTACTATAATGTAACGGTTCCCACGTTTACTGGTAGGGAAAGGACCCAAAATGTCGATTCCCATCCTCTCAAAGGGCGCTCCTACTGTGAACTGTTGAAGAGGGGCAGGTTTTTTTGGACCAGGTCCTTTGAACCTCTTACACTCAGGACACGTTTTATTAGGGCCAGGCCAGAAATATTGTTGGCGTACTTTTGCAAGCGTCTTCCAGTATCCAAAATGACCTGCAGACGGCAAATCGTGGTTATTTTTCAAAATTTCCTTCACCATTGCCTGAGGTACAACCCATTGAATTTTTTCTGGTCCTTTTCTTTCCAACCACCTGTGGTAAAGCTCGTCATTTCTAATTTCTAGATGTTACCAACGTCCAACTAGATGACGCAAGCGAGGTTCCCTGGCTGACAAATCCGCTGAGTTAGGCTGTTCCCCACTTTGTTTCCAACGTATAATCTGTTGGATAATTTGGTCGTCTTCTTGTGGATTCTTCTCTGGCAAGACCCTCAGGGTGTTCACGAGCAAATTTTTCTCTTCTTTTCTACTGCAATACGTAAAGTCAACCCCACAAGGTCTTCGCGACAGTCCATCGGCGTTTTGATGCTCTTGTCCTCGTCTACGTGTGATGGTGAAATCCTAGGATTGAAGAGTTTCGAGCCATCTCGCAAGTTGTCCCTCTGGAGTTTTAAATGTTGTAAGCCACATTAATGCAGAGTAGTCTGAGCGGAGGAGAAAAAGTTTACCATAAAGGTATTGATGGAAATTGCTAATGGATTTTATTACTGCCAAAAGTTCACGACGAGTCGCACAATAATTCCTTTCGGGTCGTGACAAAGTGTGACTGAAATATGCCACCAGTCTCTCTTCCCCTTCATGATTTTGTGATAAAACTGCGCCTACAGCAGAACCACTGGCATCACAATCTAGAATGAAGTCCTTACTTAGGTCAGGGAAGACGAGGATGGGGGCTGTCGTCAGGGCTTTTTTCAAGTTTACAAAGCTCTGCTCTTGTTGCGTGTTCCATTCAAAATCCACGCGAGCCTCAGCTAGTTGGAAAAGGGGTTTGGCGATATCAGCGAAGTTTTTAACATAACGACGATAGTAGGAGCAAAATCCAAGAAAGCTATGTACTTCTTTCTTGCTCTTGGGAATAGGCCACTCTTGAACAGCTTGTGTCTTCGTTGTGTCTGTTTGGATTCCGTTAACCGAAATAATATGTACGAGATACTTGGTTTCTCTTTTGAAAAACGTGCATTTCTTCAAGTTTACCTGCAGCTGAGCGTTCTGAAGACATTCTACGAGGCATATCCACAAAGTAAGTGTACTAGATTTTTTTAGGGATCAAAAAAATTTATTAAAACAAAAAAAAAACAAACGTGCTTACGTAGGTATACATTTAAGCTATTTTTCTACGTAGTCGCCATTTCTCTCGATGCAGGTAGTTAGGCGGGGGATCAATTTTTGGTTTATTATTCATTCTGAATAATAACCCTATGTTTTCGGTCACGAAAATTTTTTTACAACCCCCCCTCAAAATTTGATACTTTATGTTTCAAGACATGGAGATTCCAAATTTGCAATGTCCGTCCGCCGTCCCGGCCGTTTTGTGCCTTTAACGTGGTCTAAAAAATTCGTTCTTTCGCCCAAAAATCCGATTTAGTATCTAGTTGTGCCCGCCATCTCGGCAATCCGATCAGACGAAGCCCGTGGTTGTAATGGGCAAAAAACGGTTAAAAAAATTAACGAAACGCAGTACAACGCGGGAGCTACAAGCGTTTCGTCGTTTGAATTCCTCCCGCCCCGCCCGTCTCTTTAAAAAACCAACCGCTCTCGAGGCGGCTCGCGGGTCGCTTCCCTCCCAACGACGCCGCCTCTCCCGGGTTCGCTTGAGCGCCCCGTTCCAATTACCCGACGTTTTGGTTTTAATACGATTCAATTTTTTTAGATTCTTTCGTTTCATTCTCATTTTGTTTTTTTTCATAGATTTTTGGTTAAATTTTGATATTAGTATTTAGCGTGCATGTTTTCATATTAAAATTCAGTTTTTTCTAGATACTTAGGTGTTTTTTTTTGTTTATTTTATATTACGATTCAGTTCTTTTCGACCTTTTTTTGGGTTTCATTATGATATTTTTCGATGCTGAATCGAACAGGATGGGTCTCGGAGCATTAATGCTAGGTCAAGCTAATTATCCGAATAATAAACCGTTGTGTAATAATTTGCAGGGTTTTTTATGCCTGCCTCGTAGAAATCTGCCGCCACCTCCTTCGTCCACTTGTCGACCTCCCCCTTCACCTCCTCGTCGGTTGAAAGTTTTTTTCCACCCATGTGCGTCTTTAGAGAAGTGAAAAGATGATAGTCTGAAGGCGCCAGGTCGGGGGAATAAGGGGGGTGGTCTAAAACATCCCATTCAAAAGAGTCCAACAGTTCCTTCGTGACGTTGGCCGTGTGAGGTTGGGCATTGTCATGGAGCAAGCAAACACCCTTCGTCAAAAGACCCCTCCTTCGATTTTGAATGGCTCTTCTCAATTTTTTCCGGGTCTCACAATACCTTGCCGCGTTTATAGTCTCCCCCTGAGGCAAATAATCGATCAGTATGATGCCTTTGTGGTCCCAAAACACTGATGCCATGATTTTTTTTCCAGAAATTGTGGTTTTGAACTTTTTGGCTGAGGGTGAAGTGGTGTGACGCCACTGTTCGGACTGTCTCTTGGTTTCTGGAGTATAGTGTGCAACCCAAGTCTCATCTCCAGTAACAATACACTTGAGGAAATCATCACCCTCCAGTTCATACCGTTCCAAAATCTCTTTAGAGGTCTGCACTCGATTCAACTTGTGTTTTCAGTCAGTTGTTTTGGGACCCATCTTGCACACAGTTTATGAAATCCGAGGTTTTCTGTTATTGTTTCGTGCAGCAAAGATCTGGATATTTCAGGAAACTACGTAGAAATTTCGTCCAGAGTCAATCTGCGATCGTCACGGACCGCATTCTCAATCTTTTCCACAAGTTTGTCAGTCACAATCGACGGTCTCCTACTCCTCAATTCGTCATGCACATTCGTACGACCGTTCTTAAACTCCCTACACCACTTGTACACACTCGTACGATTCATGTGTCCTTCACCATAAATTGCCTTTACCTCATTACAAATTTCAATCGGGGATTTCTCCTTAACGAGGTACCGGATGACCGCGCGGATTTCGCACTTGGCGGCAGAGTCGATCGATATCTTTCACGAGAAATGCTCCCGAGACCACAGTTTTCAACGTACTGACCTCATTTTGGTCTTGTTTCGGAGGGGAGGAGTCACGCTACACGACAGTGTGCCCAATATAGCAAAAAAAATTCCCTACGGCCTACGGGAGCTTCAGTACACTTACTTTGTGGATATGCCTCGTAATACTTGTTCCAACTTTGTGAGGGCAGTTTTGAAATTGGGGCCATGGATTATAAGGTCGTCCAAGTACACAAGTGCCAAATGGGGTGATATGATTTTTTCCATCAGTCTTTGAAACGTAGCATGACGTGGTGCATTGCACAGTCCAAATGGCATGACTTAGAATTGCCAGAGCCCCTTGCGATAAACCGAGAAAGCAGTCTTTTCCTTGTCCTTGGGGTCCAATGCAATTTGCCAATACCCACTTTTAAGGTCAAGAACGCAAAACCATGCTGATCCGCCTAAGGCGTCCAATAAATTCTGGACACAGGGCAATGCGTAGGAATCCTTCTTTGTGACATGGTTCAGTTTACGATAGTCCACATAAAAACGAGTGGAACCGTCTTTTTTAGGGACAAGGACAACGGGAGCAGCCCAAGGACTTTTGGATGGTTCAATGACATTTTGATCGATCATCTCTTGAAGGAGGTCATCAACATGATGTTCTTGTGAGAATGGTATGCGGCGTGGTGCTTGCTTGATGGGTCGACATTCACCTGTGTCTATGGCATGTTGTACTACATCTGTCCAGCCTGTTCCACATCAGTCCTTGCATGATGTGGTGGGTTCAAACTTGACCAACACGTTTGCCAGCTGTTGCCATTCTGAAGAGTCCGGAACTAAGTCGGTGTTTTGCAGTACTGGTAGCACCCAGTCAGGTAGTTGTAGAGCAATGCAATATTGCAAGCTGCAGTTTACACATTGCCACCGGTGTGCCAAAGGAATTGAATGGACGGGTGATTTTAAGGTAGCGTCACATAAATTGATACACGCGTTCATTTTGTGTAGAAGATCGAGGCCAAGGATTGCCTTGTCCCTTACTTTGGCAATGAGAAATGTGTGTTTTAGTGACACTCCTGCCAGTATCACCTGAGTCCTACATTCCCCGATAACTTTCAATACACCGCCAGACGCCGTTTCCAATTCTTGACAACCTGTCCTATCAATTTTTAACTTGCACTGAGCTGCAACATTAGGTCTCAAAACTGAAACTGTTGCCCCAGTATCCACTAATACGAAGCATGTTTTGGAACTGATTATAGCTTCTACAAATAGTGCATCAACACCAGATCTTGCAGCTATTATGTATCCCCTTCGGCCATGTCTACCAGGAGCCAGGGGTTGGCCAGTTCCCAAAGCTCCAATCAGTTTTCCTGATTCAGTTTTCTTTCAACGGGGTTTCCTGCAGGGTTCTTTTTAGGACATTTAGTTTGCTTATGTCCTACCATCCCACAGAACCAACAGGCTCTCCTATGAACTATCTCAGTAGAATTTACGGTAGTACATTCCTGAGATTCCATGAGCTGAGCCCTAGTCATTGCATCTTGCAAAGAGATGGGGTATGCAGCTTCCACAATTTTGCTGGCATTTCGATCTCGTAGGCCACGTAGGAAAGCTTGCAATGCCATTTGCTCTTTACAGTCTTGAGGCCAATTGGGAGCCGAGAAACGGATTAAGCGCTTAATTTTGGAAGTAAATTGTGAGATTGTTTCGTTAGGCTGTTGCCGTCTACCTTCCAGTTCATATTGCCACCTCGGCGCCGAGCACATCTGACCAAAACGAGAACGGAGAGCCACCGAAAGGCAATTGAAACCTGTTCGATCGTGCGCTTGAACCGTTGTCAGCACAATTTGTAGAGCAGCACCTCGAAGTGCGTTTGCCAGTTTTTGACATTTCCTCTTCAAAGACCACTCACTGGCATTCACTACCATATCGAAATGTCCGAGGGAATCCTCCCAGATCATGTCACCATCGTAGTTCATTAGAGTACCTTCCATTTCAGGCTCAATTCTAGTGATAAGCAACTCGTTAACGGTTTGGCTGGAAGCGTCTAGGTTATTTGTTGGTGACGTATGTAATCCGGTGTTATGCCCTTCTTGACTTGAGTTTTCCAGCTTAAGATGACGAATTAGCTGTTCATACGTCGTCGATTGTTGTCTTAATGTTATTAATTCTTCTTGAATTGTCTCCAACCTTTGAAGAATGGCAAGTGATGTACTATCTGTGCTACAAGAGGTGTCTTCATTTCTTACGTTCATTCGTAAGTTAGTTTCTAGTTTCTTCAGCATCTGCTGCCCTCAGGCGAGTCGATGTCGTTCGTAGAGGTCGTTCAGTTGATGGCAGTCGACGGGGAGGCATCACTGTTTTTTTATTTTCTTTAATCCCGGACGTGCCCCCAAATGTAACAATGTTGATTGATGCGAGTTTTTATTAACAATGATAATCTAATAATTTACGCTTTCCAAACCATAACAACGGTAAACACCTGTGGGGTTAGTTACCCCACAATATATTAAAGACATATTAAACCTGCCAATTTCTGTCTCCTTTCTTTCGTCTTACCAACCAAAACTATAACCAGGCACAGCTGCATTTCAAGAGGCCTTAACACAGGATGATTCAGAGTTATTATGAAGTAACTACATCCTTTCAGGGAGTCATTTAGTCGTAAGGAACTGTTAGACTAGAAGCAAGTTAGGAGCACAGAATTGACCAGAACCAGTACCGCTTTTTGTTTTCACCGAGAGTTGGAAGTCTGGCATATGCTCGTACGAGTATTCACTAACCTTCCAAGGCAAACACGACAAATATGAACCAATATGGGAGGCAGTGAAGACTACAACAAGGGAGTGTTAAGGAGTCTTAAAACAATTTGAAAACCCATAACTGGTCTGGAAACATTTCTTTCCACAACTAGGTTCCGTTCAAACAAGATTTTAATTAACTAATTTAAATCGTCACTCGAATCTATTGACCTGACTCGACCCCATAGCTCTTCAAACAGGGTAAAAGCGAGCACTTACAACATTGCTATTCTGGCCACTTCTACACATAGTAAGTAGTTGCAGCAGGAAGCAACATTGTGATATCAAACTGCTTGCCTTTAACGTATTAGATGCCAATTCCATATAAACTGAAGAGTAGGGAAGTTGGAACAGTGCCTCATTTCCCACCTGTCAACCAAACCTTGCAAAGTAGTTGACACACTGAAAACGCTTAATAAATTTAGTGGTAGATCGATATTTGCTCATACTGACCCTATGACTATGTAAAGTGTGTGCAACATCCCTACTACAAACCAACTTGTGCTTACAGGGCAAGAGTAGAATAGTGGCAGAGAGATACAAGAGCATTCACAAGGCATGCTTGGTAGGAAAGATTAGATTAGGAGGAAGGAGAACAACAATCAATGTATTTGAATGCATATTAACCCATTCAATGCGGGACCTTCCTAGCGCTCTACACTCCCCTACTGAAGACAAAAAAAAGGATTTTCGAGAGTGTACTTCTCTGGTGTATTGCGGCTCAGGTATAAGAGGTACGGAAAAACGGCGCATACTGGTGCACTAAGAAAATCATAATGAAGGCTATGCCATCCCACTGCAGCCCCAAAAGTAGAAGATCCCCCCTTCGAATACGAAAACATACAGAGTGATGCGAGAGGGCCTTGGGGTAATATTACCTCAAACGTAGGCGGAGTGAAGTGTCATGAGGTAATATTACCTCATCCGCATTGAATGGGTTAATTTGTGATATAGGTAATAGGAATCAAAAGGAAGGGGGAAGGATATCAAGGACCTATCATTAGCTGATAGGTTGTCCATAAGGGCTGGAATATGCAGAGTAACCCCCTGGATTGTGAATGTAAACTATTGGGAATGAATGTAATTTAAGGTATCTACACATATCTATATGTCGTGTTAGGTGTATTTTCCTATTATGCGTCTATAGTAGCGGATAAATAAGTGAGGTGCATTTTATTCCCTGACAGCATGCCTGACTGATTAGGTGATGATGGGTCTCCATGCTATGAGAAGAGGGAAGGAGATTACCAAGCCCGGTGATCCTTACAGTTTAGGCAATGATCGGAAAACTCAAAGCTATAAGAGGAGGTAGAAGCGTATTCCTGCCCTGTGCAACCAACCTCCAGTCTTTGCCAGGAAGGCAGAAAGGGCCTGGCTGTTCCCAAGTACGCCTGAAAGTGTACGACTGTAGAGGTGAAAGCATCCAAACATTGGATGAGAACAGAAGGAGTGGACCGCACACTGAACTGGAGCGGTCACTTACAGCAATTGAATGAACCATAAAACCAGAATCAACCTTTAGTTTAAACCATGCCTCCCCCCAAGACGACACATTTGAGGATAAGGCACAGCATTGTCAAAATTGAAGAAATATTCTTATTGGTACTAGTTGAGACAAGCTTTCAAATTACTTGACAATTTTTCCTGGCCTGAGATCGAAATTTTTCTTCACAATTGCCAGAAGCTCACGATGAGGCAATCGAGAAGTACCGTAGTCAAAAAGGGTAATAGATATGGGTTCAGCGACACCAATTGCATAAGAAACCTGGAAAAGGAAGGCTTAGATTATGCAATATTGCAATTATTTTCAAGGAATGAAAGGGTAAGTAAACTAAAGCATTAAAAAACAAAATGACTGATAATTACTTGTACAAGACATCTTTTGAGAAGACCAGCTTTCACCAAGGATTTAGCCACCCAACGAGCAGCATATGCAGCAGATCTGTCAACTTTGGTAAAATCTTTACCAGAGAAAGCACCTCCACCATGTGCACCCCATCCACCGTATGTGTCAACTATGATTTTTCTTCCTGTTAGTCCTGCGTCACACTAGTAGCGAAAAAATTGGGATTAAAAGGTTCAAACGTATTATGAACAAACAAGTAATCTAGAATTGTTTTTGTTTCTGCGAGTATCAAATGTATGAAAAGTAATATTTTCACGCTTTCCACGTGAAAACTATTTTGCTGTATTTCCACTTGCTTTTTACTTTCCTCAATCTTACGAGGTAGGAAGAAAAGATGTGCCATCAGCTAAAATTTTTCTCAAGTTGTCCTGGAATCTACTACGTTTAGAAGGCTTCTGATCAGTTGAGATTTTGACGTGTTAGTGAGATCAGACTTGAGTCGAGACAATTCGATAAGAGAAAGGAAATTTTAATTTGAGAACTACAACAGTACAGCAACAGCACTGATCAATGATGGTCAGACAGTAGCGCATTCCCTCTGAAGGTGGAAGTGGATCAACGAGATCCATATGGATCTGCTCAAACCTACCAACAGGTGCAAAAGTTCCAGGAGAACTCACTGTGTGTCGTTGAAACTTTGAGCACTGACATGCAATACAAGCACAAGTCCAATTTGCAATGTCGGTATTCATTTTGGGCCAGAAATAACGATCAGTTATGAGTTTTCTGGTGGCACGAACTCCTGGATGACTAAGTTGGTGTAGTTTATTTAAAATGGCTGAACGAGCACAGAGTGGTAGATATGGACGGCATCGGGATGTAGAGCGCTCACATAGCAGTGGTTGGTCCAGGAAAGGAAGTGAAAGTCTTGCACCTAGGGTTGCAAAGCATCTCTGGAATTGACTCATCTTTCAATTGCTCCATCACGAGTGCTGGTAATTCATGAGGTAGGTCGAAAGCTTCAGTGCGAGAGAGCGCATCAGCGACTTGATTGTTCTCTCCAGCTATGTGCCGAATATCAGTTGTAAATTCACTAATGAATGTCAGCTGTCGGATTCGACGAGGAGTAGTATATTCTACTTTTTGAAAAAATGCGTGAACAAGAGGTCGATGATCAGTGAAAACGACGAACTGACGTCCCTCCACTAGCGGTCGAAAATTTTTCACAGCAAGATATATGGCCAATAGTTCCCTATCATAAGTTGAATAACGCCTTTCCATTGGTTTGAGAGCTTTACTGAAGAATGCTAATGGAGTGCAGTGGTCGCCTTTCATCTGCTGTAGGACTGCACCTACATGAGTAGTATCTGAGGCATCACATGCAAGAGAGATCTGGGCATCAGCTGAAGGATGATCTAGAACAGTGGCTCCAGCCAGGGCCTGCAGTTGGTGAATGCTTGAACAGCGGCGTCAGTCCAATTGAGCTGATCCTTTGAGTTGTTAGCACGTCCTTTGAGCTGATTGTTAAGCTCTTGCTGTACATGGGAAGTCTTAGGAATGCACCTGTGATAAAAATTAAACATTCCTAAAAATCTTCTTAGTTGTCGCACAGTGCTAGGTTGTGGAAAGTTTACAATTACTTGGACTCTGTCAGTATTTGGAGCAATTCCATGTTGAGTTACATGATAGCCGAGGAAGTCCACCTCATTCTTAGCAAACTCGCATTTTTCCAAATGTATAGTGATTCCTGCTTGATTCAGTCGAGAAAATACTTCCAAGAGATGTTGTCTGTGTCTTTCTTCATCAGTTGATGCCACCAAGATGTCATCGACAAAGACATAGATGTACGGTAAGTCACGGAAAAGAGAATCCATAAATCTCTGGAATGTCTGACTTGCGTTGCGTTATCCAAAACACATACGAGTGAACTCGAACAGTCCACCAAATGGTGTTGTGATCGCCGTTTTGGGAATGTCAGCTTCGTTGATTGGGATTTGATAGTAGGCACGATTGAGGTCCATTTGACTGAAAATCCATGAAGGTTATTCTGAAAGTTGAGAAGGTTGGGAACACCGTATCGATCAGGTACTGTTTTATCATTTAATGCCCTATAATCTCCACATGGACGCAGATCCCCGTTCTTTTTGTATACAATGTGGAGAGGGCTTGCCCACGGGCTCTTAGAAGGTCTGGCAATACCGTCAGCAACCATCTGATGAAATAATTGTCGGACTTTAATAAATTTATCAGTAGGTAAACGTGTTGCTCGAGCAGTGCTAGGTGGGCCTCTAGTTTCGATGAAATGCTGGACAGTGTGTTTGGGTTCTCTTAAGGTCTGTTGATGGACGAGCTACGTCAGGGAATTGTTTCAGTAGACTGGCGCACCAGTGTGACTGAGGTATTGCCTGAATTGTTAAGATAGGTGCAGAAGTCATTTTCCCACGAGTACTTAGACCAGTAGATCCATTAATAAGACATTGACCACGAAGATCAACTGAAAGTCCCCAATGGTACAGAAGGTCAGCACCAATGATTGGTTTGTCCACATCAGCCAGGATAAATGTCCATGAATACGGTCATCTCATGCCCAAGTCAAGGTTTAATCGAGTTTCCCCATAAGTATTAATTCTGGTGTTATTGGCTGCATAAACAGAATAGGCAGAAGGTTGAACATTCTTGTGAGGCCATTTCCAGATCGGGTATACAGAAACAGCAGCACCAGTATCTATTAAAAATTGCTGTCCCGTCACGCGCTCACTGACAAATAGGCGGTGATTGGAGTTGTCAGCGACGGCATCCGCTTGGCCGTCGCCTCCTCTAGTTTGAAGTATTCGTATTTGCATTGGTTGCAGGACGTTCCTTCCATTCACAAGGTTGCACACACTTCCTAGCCTTTGCTTTGAATTTGCGGCGGTAAAAACAAAGTTTGCGACGGGAGGAAGAATTGGAGCAAGTCGACCGTCGGGAATCTCTCGAGAGACTACGAGTACGGCGCTCTGAGCAAAGCACAGCGATGTCAACTGCGAGTTGACGTACCAACTCGTGGAGGCTTCCTTCCGTTTGTTGAGTCGACGTTGAGGCAACTGTATGAACCAGCGACGGTTGGTAAGCTTCGTGCAGACGGTCGGCCACGCTGGCCAATTTGTCGAGATCAGTTTGATCCACGGCAATTAAAATGTGATGCATGCGTCGCGGCAAACCCCTAAGCCACAGAGACTTAAGCAGGTCATTGGATACACAATGCGCAGCGAGGAGTCGCATTTCTCTAAGAAATTGTGAAGGTTTTAGGTCCCCCAGTTTTTTATCCTCTAGTAAGCGCTTGATTCTTTCGCCCTCCGACTCTGCGTAGGTTTCGACTAGACGTTTTTGCTGATCCTCATAGGGAGTTTCGGATGGATTCCGAACCTCGGACACTTGCCGCAGGATTTCATAATCTAATTTGGCTATGGTATCTTCGTACCTCCGTTGAGAAGAAGTGATGCGCGCAGACGAAAAAATTGCATTGGCCTGCATAAACCACATTTCTGGGTCTTGCTTCCAGAATTTTGGTAGGCGGTCGGCAACGCTATGTATAACGCCGAGAGAAAAATCAATCCGTTTCCTTCCCACTTCACTTGTGCCTTTTTCATCGTCTTCGTCACTCATCTTATCGAAAGAAAACGGATGACACCACAAAGACGTTTGTCTGCCGAAAGGAAAAACAAACCGTACCGAAACAACTCGGATCCTACACGATTATACGATATTTACCAGCGATAAATGTCCCCCGAAAAGATCACGTCGCGGTCACCACTTTGACGTGTTGGTGAGATCAGACTTGAGTCGAGACAATTCGATAAGAGAAAGGAAATTTTAATTTGAGAACAACAGCACAAACATTTTACCAATATCAAAAACGCTAATGATGGTATAAAAGAATAAACATTCCATAACCATGCCTAGGTTACGGGTTGAACATATGGATTACTTGACTTCGATTGCTACATCATTGCAAGAAAGCGACATTACCGTATCTGCTTAAATTTGATGCTTAGTCAACAGACCAACATCGGGCCCCAAAATAAGAGCAACATTGGTTCTAAGTAACCACAGTAGTTACCAAGTATTGGAAACATTCCGTACTCTCCACAATACAAACTGGCCATTCTATCAGACCCATCTGCATTCAGAGCTGGAAGGTGTGGACAGGGAAATCCACTCTTCTGTGGAAGATCTGGAAACACTGGCCGGCCACATATCCAAAGGGCAATTATTCGCTCTAAGAAGACAACCACCCACCCTGATGTCCTACGTGCCGTACCTATGGAGGTGAATGAGGCTAGCGTATTTGCCCAAGGCATGTACATACTCCTCACACTGATAAATCACAGATACATAGGACTCTCTTCTTTTCTCCCAAAGGCAATGGAAAGTGTCGTGGAATTAGTCTATAAAGAAACGCTTGAGACTCAACCCTTCTCAAAGGCCTGACATATCTATCTGAAGGAGAAATCAACAGAGACTGCACTAATTGAGCTGGTCTCAATGAACTATGAAGCCCTTCAATCCAAGGAGGCGGTGTTGTGATGAATGCTTCATGGATGTGGGAGGTGCCTTTGATACAACCTCCTTCAGTTATATTGAGTTATTATTCAGTGCTTCATGGCAACAAGCCATCAAGCAATTCAAGGAAACTGCAGAGAAAGGTTTGCCTTGCAACCACAGGGGCTATCAACACTTAACTCACTACTACAATTGAAGTCCTATTAAATAGCTCACCTCTCCACATGCACGTTCAAAGGCCATCTCATCCTACACATACAGAGCAAGGGTGACACAGGAATGTTTTCAGGCGCTAAATAAGGCTTTCCCTTATTTGGATACTGGCTCATAGGCGTCACGAGGGCAATGAAAAGGCAGACTGCCTTGCAAAAAGGGGCAGAATCCCTAACCATTTGGCCAGAGCCTCAACATAGTAGCGACGAAAAGTCACTTGAATTAGGTGAAAAGGCTCGTGCCTTGCTGCTCAAGGGTGAAGGCAATGCTTACACTCATGGGGCAGGAACTGAGACTCCTAACTTGCTTCCTCACCAGGCACTCCCCACTAAGATACCCTAACGAGATGTGCAAATCAGAGGCAGTTCAATGCAGATTGTGGGGCGAGGAAAACGAAACAGCAGAGCAATCCTATGCCTTGTCCTGCCTGCCAGGTTCTTCAAACATTTTTCCCAGGTGTTCATTTTACCCCAAACCACAGCAAAGTCTGTATCAAAAGAAATACTAAGTTTCTTAAAAGGAGCTGGTATGTACTAAGTCTTATTAGGCATGCGACACTGTCACAATAGGCCCAACGTGTGGTTGCAAAGAGAAAGGAATTCATTCCTGTGTGCCCTCGAGGGGAAGTAGGAGTTTTTTGTACGGATTCAGACTTTTGAAACGTTAATAACTAAAGAATAAAATAATTCAGCGGGTCACAAAACTTTTTTTTATACTTTTTTTACACGAAACTCAACATTTCTGATCATACAAAAGACGTTAAAATTTATCACATTTTCGAAATCAAAGTTGGTTTACTTCCTATAATTCGATTTTGATGATTACTGAATCAACCTCGAGAATTACAATAAAATAGAAAATATTAAAAATTAATGCGCGTAATAGCAAATAATAATGTAATGTGAGTAATGCGCCATTTTTGATAGCCAGAGGTGGAACCTTTGTTTCTTGATCAGCTGCTGTGCTGAAGAGAGCCTATATGGAAATGAGCAATGTTGACGTGGCTGTGGTGAGTGGCATGCGTTCCTGGATTTTAAAATTGGGTTGAGAGTTTCTAATGATGAAGGAATAACTTGTGTTAACTTCTGAAGAGGGATACGATTAATTTCGGTCCAGGAAAGAAGAATTTCACAGAAGGAAATCATAGAGGTCAATGATAAAGAAGCTGAGAATGATGGTAAGCAAAGGTAAATGTGATATTGGCGCCATTGGGAAAGGTTATGTGAGCTACATATTTGTTGAATTTTCAACATTTAATCCTCGTACCGGTTTGTATATGATTGATCTTCCAAAGCTACATCCTGTTTCAATGGATGTTGATACATGGAAGTTACGAGAAGATATTTGCGTAGTATGTAACTTTTAACCCCGAAGATTCTCGGGATTAAAAGACTAGCTCAGCAGTATACACCTCCCTACGAGTTGTCCTTAGACATACAGCACTTGAGATACTTCACTTTTGTGTTAGCCGTCTCCAACGATTATACCCTTTGTAAACCAAGTAATTCCCTAATAAATTTTTAAAGTTTTTTTTTAAAACTCAGTTTCCCTTCGGGCAAACATAATTTGGAATTAGAGAATTGAGAATCTTAAAACGAGTCGATTTTGAAGGAGTTGGTTTTTTAAAATCAATAATTCGTTATTCTTTCTTGCACAGTTAAAACATTTGGTTTGGCAGACGGGATGACACTAGGTAGTTAACAACTTTTCAACTGTCAACCAGAGTAGGCGGGATTCAGTTTCCAAAGAAATTAAGTTGGTGACTTTCGTTGGACTACTTGTTCTCTGTGTGCATGCGCGACTCCAGGCACTTGATTTGCAGTTGTTTGCGTTAAAAACAAACTAATAAAAATCATTCAAAACATTAAAATATCCGTATACTTTTGTATGGCTTCACAACTAAACAACTGAAGAAGAAGATAGCTGTGAGTTGTGTATCTAACCAGATAGTCTTATGTGTCTTGTTTGTGACTTCCATAATAAACGTTTTTTACTGCAGGGTTTTACTCGTACTTCAGAGCTAAGCACAGTTCAGGATTGACCATGTTAGTGATTGACGACAATAATGAAATTTAGAAGTGGGATTCAGTCTTCCATCTTTGATGGCTGGAGGTGGAATCCTTGGTTTTCGATCAGCAGTTGCACAAAGGAGAGTGTTTGAGACAACCGGAGCTTAATTGGGAAGACCTCAAACAACCAAAAATTAGTAAAGAAAAACTGTAAGTCCTAAAAATGAAATGACTGTAAGTTCAAAAAAAAATTTAATTTGTGGCGTAGTTGGCGCATAAATAATAGTGAATTAACCGTAAAATAAAATAGTCTTCTGGTTGAACCGAAAATCAAAGAAATGAACTACAAAAAATATATTGTTCCGAGGTGAGTTCGAACCCGAAAGTAAAGACCCCTATGTGTGTAGCTGACAGATAGGTCGTCGGCAGCAGTAGGTGAGACCTCGTACTGCTCGTGTAGGTTCGGGAGGTCTCGGTAGAATCCGTGAAAACACGCCATGAGTCATCCTTCGCACAAACCGAAATCCGCAATCTCCGACTTCGGAATAAAATCGTTCTATCCGACTTATTTGCCTTTGTGGCGGGTGAGCTGATATAGACAACTGTAGACATCGTAATGAGATGCTGATGACTCACTACAGTACAATTAGGCAAATATATTCGCGCGCACGAAAATTAACAGGTACATTTCGGTAGCGCTCGAAGGGCAAGACTAGTAGTGTGCTGGAGGGAGCCGAGCTGCTGGCCTAATCTGCCTCAGGTACAACTTTCGAACCGATCTTGCTTGGTCTAGACCACAACAAAAATTAACAAAACGCCTCCTGCTTGTCCCGTCCTTGGCGGGAACAGAGAGTGAGAAGAGGAACGTTGCCATGACAGGTAGTATGCATTCCTGGCTACACACGCTTGAGACAATTTTCTAATGCCGAAGAAATTATGTGTTAACTATACTTAGACACAATTTATAATCTACAATTCGTTAAGGAAACAAATTTTGATGTGAAATCTTTTGAAAAATGTGTGCTCTAACTTTGTTGGTAGCTTTACCATCTTTTCCCCAAAAATTCATCAAAACCCAAGTTCAGTATTATAAAATTAGAGCAATAATGAAAACACACCTGGGGACCTCCAAGAACGAATTCTCCACAAGGATTGATGTGAATGATGGTATTACTGTCAATGTACTTCGGCGGGATGACGAAGTGGACGACTTTGTCTCGAACAACCTCTCGCAGCTCGTTAAGGGAAATTTTATCGGAGTGCTGAGTTGATACAACGACAGTGTGAACACGAATTGGTATGCAGGCTCCACTGCTAAATTTGTATTCGCATGTAACCTAGAAAACATAAAACTAATTAATAACTTGTATGTTGCTTTAAATCCCTATACAAGTGAAGTACATGAAAACTCACTTGCGTTTTTGTGTCAGGTCTTGCCCACCAAAACTCGCCATTTCGCCTCAATTCTGACAATCTTTCGTTGAGTTTATGAGCCAGAACAACTGTCAGCGGCATACATTCTTCAGTTTCGTTGGTAGCATATCCAAACATTAAGCCCTGAAAAAAATGAAAAAATGCGTATAATGGGGCTGTTTCAATCATATGGCAGCATGTATCATGCGGAAAAAAGTACAAAATTCAAACTGTTTAATCACTGACTGGTAGCTTGGGAATGACCCTTCCCAATTTTCCTCCTGGAAAATAATAGTCCCCAAGCACCACAAGCAGCTATTAAGACTCTCCCATTGCTATTGAGGTGGGCTACAAGGTTGTGAGAGATGCTCAGGATGAGTGGGCGCTGAAGAGTGGTTGATATCGAAGTAGCTTCAGGTTCGTTGGAGAGGGCAGGACACAGTAAGAAGTCTAATCCATTATCCTACAATGCCTACATGGAATGGGTGGATGGGTTTTTCTCATCACATACATCTCAGCCTAATTGTTCCTATTGGTTGATGAGGATTTCATTAATTATAGAAGTACCTAGTGGGTGCTAACAGCAAATGCCTTGGCAAGCCCATAGTACTCACTCAGCTAGGAGAGTATAAATAGAGTGAAATGTGGTCAGTCCTCGAAAATAATGAATACGGACTGGACTTACAATTTCACTTTGGCTAGACATGACGGTGATTCACTTATCATACTCAAGGTGTTTGTGTGCACTTCTCACTTGGAGTTTGTGTATACAGGTTATGGACAACTTCACATCAACTGCCTTGAGGTTATTTCTTCGCAGAGATGAGACGAAGTCCCTAGTGTGACTGAAGTTCTCAACTTCCAACAGGCTTCCTTTACATGGAGATCAGTATCATCAAGTTCTATAATGAAGGTAACACACGAATTGAAGAAGAGGCAGAGTCTTTAATACTAAACGCAGCTGCGAGGAAGTGTATGACACATGAATCCAGTTGCCTTATGTCAACGCTTTTTTTGAAGAAGACATGTTGAGTTTCGTGATGAAGTAAGTACGTCATGTTCTTTTCCATTCTCTTTTCATGAATTGGGCGAACTAAATTATTTCTCATTACATCATCTATATCTTTTCCCAGTGAAAAGCGAGCAACGATTCTGCAAACAAGGCTCCCCTTGGCAAGGAAGAAAGGCTAAAACTATTTCAGCTCAGAATGCACATTCACATCAACAATGTATGGAATCACACAAGACGTTAAGCTGCAACTGTTCCAAATCTACAGTGACTGGTGATCAGTGAAATTTTGATGCCACTGTTTCAAGTGCAAGGGAAGGGGTATTCGATAATGTAAGTATAATGTAAGCGAACTTTTGATAAGTAGTGAAGTTTTGAATTGCATTTCAAAGTTATTTTCCATTTGAGTGACCACCACACTAAGTAGTTATGCTGGGGCTCCAAAGGCTGTGGATGCGATATTTAGCCCCTAGTGGGCTCTTAGCCTCTCTGCAGCAACTCAGGCCTCAGACCTGTGAGGACGGAGAAATGGCTCAGTGGCTAAAGGAGTTTATAGCCACTGTATCCCTTTGACAAGGGGCTAGGCTACTACAAGTAGTAGACACCCAGTGGACCCTAATGTCGGATATGGTACAGATTTCTGCCTACGTGCACGATATTCATAGCCAGCTGGCGCGAATGAAGGTGAACGCGACAGAACCAATGCGTGACTCATCACCCACTGCCTCTTCAAAATCTCGAAGCTGGCCATGAAAGCGAGTAGTGGAAGTGCTGATGCGGGGTGTCCTTGCTAAGGACCTCCAAGCACTAAGCGTCTGAGTGCTTGAAATCCGCACCGCAGAGGGAGGTAGCGCCATCATCGTGACGGAAACTACAGAAATGGCCATGGTGCTTACGAGCCATTATTCCACTAAGAAGGTTGCTCCCCACGCCTGCTATTGTGCAACGTGTGAACCGATAAACAAATAAAGGACCTGGGCCAAACAAGTTATTGACCACAACCCTTCGTTGGGTTTGCAGCCACAGGATATTAGGCCCCTTTTCACAAAAAAACGGGGCACACAGGGGGCAAGGCACCTCCAAATAGCCTGGCAGCGGTACGCCATCTGCAAGTACCAAGCCCCCACACAGTGCTACAAATGCAAGCGTTATGGCCACCTGGCCGTAGCCTGCATGAACACTGTGCTGTGCGTCTGCTGCTCCATGCCATATCAGAGCAAGGAGTGCAAGCGTGAGACTTCCGTCAAGTCTAACGCAAATTACAACTACAGGAGACGCACACAGTACCTTTCGTCAGTGAGCAATTGCCCTCCAGGAGTCACGAGTGGATTATTAATAAAACCGTTCAAATCCTTCAGCACAACACAAATAAGAGTTCCCTGGTTATGGCTGAGTTGCTGCAAAGTGCACACAATAAACGCTGCAGTGTTTTCGCCATACAGGAACCATACATAGGATCCAAAACTCTCAGTCTGTGATCGCAGGCCCAAGTAGTGGGTGTAGCAACAATGGGAGCCAAGGCAGTAGTAGCCTTCATTGACCCGTCCATTGACATGCTCACACTCACCCACCTGAACAGCCAGGACTTGGCTGCCGCGCTCATCCGCACTGGGGGCTTTGAGCTGGTTGTAATATCATTTTATATATCGCAGAGCGATCACATGGTTATTGACTTGGCCATCGCAGATGACAACATCCTCTGCAAAGAAACTCGTGAAAAGTGATTCTGCACAAAAAATGCTGACTGGCTACAATTCTGTAGGGTGCTGGAAGGTGAACAGCGTGCTGCTGACACCGACCTAATAGTGAAAGCCGCCACACCCATGGACATATTTACCACTGCACTGCACTCTGCTGGACTCTCTGTTCTTACAGAACAGAAGCATATGACGATCGAAGTCCCATGATTGACTGACAAACTTAACCTCCTTAAGCAAAGTGTAAATAGAGCAAGAAGGATGCATCACACTCGTGACACTGATGCCAGAGCCACACCCCCTAACTGCCCAAGAGAAGAAGGCCTTCCACCGTGCCATCAAACGAGCCAAATGGCAAGACTGGCGAAATTTTGTGGAAGTGGGGAGCTCTGAGAACCCCTCGGGCAGACATTACAAGTCCTCCACAGGCAAAGCAAACATAGAGCAGGTCTTAGCAACGATGCAAAATGAGGCAGGCTGGGGCTGCAGCACCGAAACTTCATTGGAAACACTCCTTGAGTAGGCATTCCCTGACGACCAAGTAGCTCGAGATACTGAAGCCCTGAGGGCAGCAAGGGAGCTGATCATGGACCCTCTGAACATCCCATTGTGGACAACAGGCGCCCTCGGCAGGCCCCTTGCGAACTTAAAGCCCAACAAATCTTGCGGCCCAGATAGAATAGAAAGCAATATGCTAAGGAAGGCTGAGCGGACAACCTGTACTCGCTCATCTGAAGTTACCTGATGGTCAGAACTGCTACAATTGAATGAGGGCATGTCTCCATCCAGAGAAAGATTGAGAAGGGCTCAGTCCTTGGGCCAGCACCCTTGAATGCCTTCTTCGAAGGTCTTCTCAGGAGGCTCATAGAGACCGATTGCGAGCCATACACCTATGTGGATGACTTGACTGTGCTGATCTTTGCAGAGTCAGTCCACCAAATCGAAGAAAATACCCACCATGTGCTCTACACCGTCACCCAATGGTGCGAGCATGTCAAGATGCAGGTGGCTGAGGGAAAAAATCCAGCTAATCCTCTTGAAAAGAAAAGTGAATAATCCACCCACAATACGCTTTGGCAGCCACATGCTACTTCTTGAGAAGCACGTCAAGTATTTAGGAGCGAATAAAGGTGAAAGGCGGGGCTTCAACCAACACCTCCAGTCTCTTAAAGGCACTACCTTTTCTAAGTTTGCCTCACTGGCTGCAATTAGTAAGGCCACCATTGTCTGGGGTAGGAAACTAACAGTGAATTAAAACAGAATATTGACCCATCCAAGAGAGCTACGCTTCTGTGGATTAACAATGCCTGTAAGACTGTATCAACAGAAGCACTCCAGGTGATCGATCACTGGTCAGTTACCAGTTGACATGGTCGTTGAGTGCATGGTTGACAAGTGGAGAGTGAAATGGGAGCTTCCCCCACTTTGGGCTGACTCCTTGGGGATCTCACCACTAAATGGAAACTTGCTGCCATTGACGAATGGGCGTTAGAGAAATGGCAAGCAAGATGGTAATCCTCGTCAATGGGACATGACACATATGAGCTCTTCCCCAGCATATGTGAAGGTCTTGGAAGAAAATGCGTCGAGCCAGACCACTGAACAAGACAATTCCGTACGGGACATGGTTTGTTCAATGCCCAGCTCCACTTCTTTTCTCTCAATGACTCTCCATCATGCACATCCTGCGCCTCCAGTGCGTAGGAAACAAGAAATCACGTGCTACTCCACTGTAGATTCTACAACAGTGAGCGACAGATGTTGGGAGGACAGACGAACTTAGCAGCATTGACCGCTACAAAGCAAGCCTATAACCGTTTTGCCGAGTTTGCGAAGAAGGTGATGGCTAAGAAATGTGGTGACAGTTGATCCGTCCTTTTGAAACTGGCCACCCAAGTAAATAGTTAGATCAGGTGGGAAGCCAGATTAATAACTCCTCCCAGATGATACGAGATTCCTTAGATGGTCACCTCCGCGTGGTAACACATGGGATATAGCTCACTAACGACCAAATACCTGCTGTCCCCCTGGTGGATACTGCAGGGGCTGGTCTCTTGCATGTTAGTGTTATAACACTGGTCGAGGGTTTAGGAACAGCCGTCTAATAAGGAAGCAGACCTCTCTGTGTGTGTGGATGCGTGAAATTACTGATATAACACTCGTTGAGGGCTTAGGAACAGTCAAAAATAAGGAAACACCTGAACCAAATCAACTCAAACTTGATATCTAGCGCACAGGTCACAATGGGACGACAAAATGAGCAAAATCCGCCCAAAAATAACTATAGTTATCACAGTGATCAAAAGACCAAAAATTTTTTTCTCAAAAACAGCTCCATGGATGTTGATTAAATTTTTTATACAGAAAGCTCCTAATCCGAAAACTATACCATGCCATTCCCATTCGCGGGAAAAATAGGAGAGGTAATTCAGTAACAGGTAACTTCTGACGAGCAAGTACAGGTTACAGGGGATTCTCCTACCATTAAGCTCATTGAAGAGTGCTGACCACCAAAGGTTGTCAAACGCTCCCCTGATGTCAATCAGAACTGCTACGACGTACTTAGCTCGTGCCAGCAGGGAAACACGCCGAATTTCGACAATGACATCCTGCGTGGACCTTCCTTTGGTACACCGGTATTGCCTGTCTGTGAGGTTGCGGCCAAAGACTCCTTCAAGGGACTGCAAAAGCAAGATTTCTAATGTTTTGCCTAATATGGAAAGAAGGCTGAGCAGTCTCCATGATCGTGGATCTGACTAATTGTGGTCGCCTCCCTTCAGAAGAGTGACAACACGTGCAGACTTCTACAGAGTGGAGAACTGTCTGAACAGCACAAAGTCATTAAATAAATTAAGGTGGCCGCTGGAGATTGTCTGCTCAATCGCTGAGAACTGGTATCACATTCTTAGCCAGTGCCTCCAGGGAAACACCCATGATTTCAACAATGACATCCTGTGTGGACCTTCCTTCAGTACTCCCATATTGTCTGCCTGAGTGGTTGTGGTCAGACTCCTTCGAGTGACTCAACATCAAGATCTCTACAGTTTTACCTAATACGGAAAGAAGGCTAAGTAGTCTCCATCTCAGTTCTGACGGTTCACAGTCGCCTCCATTTTTAGAGCGCGGAGTGGGTCGTTAAATAAATCAAAGAGGCTGCTAGAAATTTTTCGCTCAACCATGCTTAGCATATTGCTTTCGATTCTATCTGGAAAAGAAGATATTTTGGGTTCTAAGGTCGCTAGGGCCCTGAAGAGGTCGCCTGTTGTCCAGAATGGGATGTCTGGCTCGATCGAAGGCTTCATGATGACCTCCCTTGCCACCCTTTGGGCTTCAGTATCTCGAGCTACTAGGTTGCTGGGAAACGCCTTTGAAGGAGGGTTTCCAGCAAACCTTGGATGCTATAGGCCCTGGCTTAATTATTAGGCATACTCCAAACCCTGAGGAACGAAATTTCATTGGAGTGTGTATATTTTGACATGGAAGTGAGAAGTTGCAATTATTTCAAGAGCATCACGGCATGGGGACATGGCCAGTCGGCAGATCACAGGGATGAAAGGACGCCACTTCGCGCCAAGATGTAAATATAACTTAGTTATAATAAAACTCTTACTGACAATAAAAGCCAAAACCATCTTGGCTTTGTGAACATGAAGGATCCTTCAGGAACTTCCTGAAGGAACTTTAGTGGACTTTAGCCATTAACCAAATAAACAAACAGAGCCATCCCACATACTGTAGGGTTCAATCCCCGCAGTAATTTTTCCCACATGCTGAGGAATTCAACAGATTAATGCATGCACAGGCGACTAATTTCTTCGCCTTGGGAAAATACACCCTTCTCAGTTGTTCAAGCAATTACGATGTCTGTGTTTACATATGTTGACTTTCTAACTCATCTCATGTATCTGTGTTCATCAGAAAACAACAACACGTGTGACTGTAGCGTATTATGAACAATTGTAACTCAATAAAAGCCAAATAGAAGTCCATGAGGACTCACACTAGGGTGTGAGAGATGAGCTGGCCTCAACTTCACAGACGGATTATGACAAGGTTACACCAAGATATGTTGAGCCCAACATACGAAACGTTGCGATGGAAGTCACAATCTTGTATACACACCCCTGGAAACTAATGTGAACTTGTAAGTTCTTAGAATACAATTAAGTTTTGATGAAGTAGGTTGATTAGGGCTGTTCTTGAGACGTTGTCATACTACGAACATTAGGAACTGGTGCACGTAAATTCACGTGATCCACGTAAATTCAGTGATTTTCATGGCTTTAACTATTAATATAATATATTTTTCACGGAATGATCCCATGAACTTGGTAAGATACTAGATACTTCATGTTCTATGAAGTAGTATTGTCCTGTTACTTATGCTAAGATGTTCATTGAAAAATGTCCGTACAGGTAGGCAATTAATGATATTGTCAACACGATTTTCTCGACTCGTTAACAGTTCTGGAATTATAGGGTAAACACTGTGAAAGTTAGTCAACATTAGCGTCAGTTTAAATTCCGGAACTTGTGGTTCCTATTATTACTTTCTGTGACCCAAAGGGTAAAGAAAGTATAGTGATCGTGTCAAAAAACTTGGGTTTTCATCAGATCTTAACGTTTTTGACGCCTACTGAGTCCAAACAATTTAATTTCGGTGCATGGTTCGTGTGTGTGTGTCTGTAGTTCGATTTGTATTCGTTACTTTTTGTAGACTCGAAAATAAGGTTATGGGCGATTTCCATCAATCAGAAAGGGGGTGGGGGACGAAAATGTACCAACAACTCAAGGTTTTCGCATTTTTCTCGTGAATGGCTCTAACGAATTGATAAAACTTACAAATTATCTTCTACTAGTTAGTACGAAGGTTTTCTTCTCTATAATTATCTCCATGAAAATGAGGTGAACTGGGGTATAGACCTAAAAAGCAAAAATAGGGTTTTTACTCATTTTGACAAACTCACTGAATGTTTTACAAAGTTAATACCAATATGTTGTTCTCAATAAATGTTCCTCTGACAGTCCATTGAGCAGAGATAAAAATCAAAATGTGTCGAAAATAATGTTTTTTTTAAACGTTTTTGAGATTCCCCGAGTAACTGTGCCACTGGATTTCATCAATCTTATGGAATGTCTTCTAGCAATCCATACCCACATTTTGCTCTCGGTAATTATTTCTGTATCTATCTGTTGAACAGAGGTATGAGCCATGAAAGTTCGGGAAACGAGATCTGTCGAATATTAATTCATCGGTTTTCCAATTTTCTAAAAAAATTAAAAACGATTTCGATCAAACTCACTGAGTAGTCTCAACTAACTAGTACTTACATTATGTTCTCCGTAGCTGTTCCAGTAGAAATGTGTTGTGTATACGTAGCAAGTTGGCGAACTTATGGAGGCTGTGGAAAGTTGCGTGTTGCTACACACCAGATATTTAATGTTACATCCTATACATAACTTTTTGGGCCGCCACCTCGTTTTATAGAAGCACTGGCATCATATGAGCGAGATTGATTTAGAAAATATCTAGTGCAACGCACCACAAAGCTTTCTTTGACCTAACGTGCATTCAGCGATTCTCTTGACTCCGAGCAATTAGTTCACAGGTGATTCGAAAGACAGACTAGATGATTTTTTAAATTTTTTATAAGTATCGCGTTCACAGTTTTGGAATATCGGGTAAAAACATTTAGAAATGGGTGGTAAGTGACACGGCAGTAGTTGAATTCCACAATTGCTTGAGTACGAGTATGAGCATTATTAGAAACTCATGTATAATTGCTGGATTGAACTACCACCTGCATTTTTCTGAAGATCGTGGTAACATTTGAGCAGAGTTTAAAAGGAAAACCTGCGTTAAAATCGATTTTCAGCGAAATATGTGCTGCTCTCGTCATGTTCCACAAATGGGAACTTACACACGTAGAGAACGGTATTGCCGTATTATATTTGGCTATCTATACGAAAAAATTTAATAAAAATCGTTGGGCCGTTCTTGAGAAAAAAATGTTTGGTGTTTTTATCACTATGATAACTACGGTTAGTTTGGCGTCCATGGTGGCCTACAGGCAAGATAACAAGTTTGAGCTCATTTGGTTCAGCCATTGTTTCTCAATCGCGTCAACAGACACATAAACACACAGACCATCTTCTCAAAAAGTGTTTTTCAGACCCAGTAGGCACACGTCAAGATCTGGCAGAAGTCAAAACAGTTTTTTTGGTCGATTATATAACTTTTCTTTTTACGTTGTAGTAATTGCACTGATGCACCGTTTTGAACTACCCTAACCCAAAGTTGGGGTGAAACAAAGAATATGGACCGACCGCTTGATAACGCTACGACTGCATGTATCGACATCAATCCGTTAATTATCTCATATTTATTTCATATACCCATTCTTAATTTCGTTGAATTAACTGTTTTTCATAGTCTTTGTACATTTGAAATAATTATATAACGGGGTATTACATAATGAACATTAAATAATTGGCATAATCGTACAGCTGTCGTTATTTCCAATTTCAAACATGGCGTCAGAGCCTACAACGTCGGGCATATCGATAGCCTGAACCTTGGTCGTAATATATCGATGTATTGCCTTATCAGAGGGAGCGGTCCATATTCTTTGCTTTTACCCAAAGTTGAATAAAAACCGTTAGAGCTAGCCATTTAGGAGAAAAAATATTTGGTGTTTTGATCACTATGATAACATCAGTTAGTTTTGGACCTGTTTTGCTCATACCCTTATTTTGGCGACACAGTAATTTGAAAGCTATGTGAACCTATTGCATTTAGCCACTTTCTTGATAGTGTTAACAGGTCTGTTTCGTTATCAATATTACTGTTCCTGAACCCTCGGAGAGAGTTATATCAGCTTACTGTCATGGAGTTAGCGGTTTCACAATCACGCAAGAGCCTGGTCACTCGCTAAGCATCCACCGAACCCAGACCTGTAGAGGTACGGCAGGTTTGGTCATTTTGTCTGTTTCCCGATGGAGAGCTGTTGTCCGTGTTACTGCGCAGAGATACGACTCCAGGGAATACTGTATCATGTGGGGGTTATTAATTTGGTTTTCCACCTGATCCAGCACTACTTAGGTGGCAAGTTTCAAATGGACAGATCAACTGTGACCACGTATCATTGCAAACTGGGCGAAACTGTTATAGGCAGCCTAGGTCAATGCAGTGTCTGTCCTCCCAACAACTATCGCTCACTGTTGAAGGAACTACAGTGGAGCAGCACATAGTGTCTAGTGTCCTCTGCACTGGAGGCACAAGACATGCAGGATGGAGTTTTTGAGAGAAAAGAGAGGATCCACTCATTGAAGTCGCCACATCCCATAAGGAACTGGCTCATCTAGTGGTCAGACTCGCCCACTTTCTCCTAAGATGTTCACAGATGTTGGGGGAAGTCATGAGTGTCACGTCCCTTTGACAAAGGATTCCCATTTTGGCAACTCACCCTGTGTGGCAAGTTGTTGTTCAAGAGGGAGGGCTATGCAGAATTCAGCTCAGAGTGGAGTAACATCTTACGGGTGGAAGCCTGGCGCAAGCCTGGGGGTTCCACAGAATCACCAGCATCACGTGAAATTTTCAATAGTCAACACCATGGTTATGTTAGCCAGCCAATAAAACCACCCCTGAGAATTGGTAAGCTCTAATGTTTTGAGAACCAGAGTTGCCGGTACATAAAACACCCACATTGTCCTTAGACTATTTTCTTCTGGTCATTACATCACCACTGCCCCATTTTTTGGTCTTCATGATTTGAGTTACCTACTCACCTAACGCCAATGTGTACTATAAGTCACTAGACGAGCGCTCATAAGTCATTCAAGTGAACCACCCCCCGGGTATCATGAACTGCCCTTCATCTTGACTGTAGGTATACACCAACTTTTCAATTACACCGTAGACCTGTAATAGGAGTCCCGCTACTTAGTCCTAGTATTCATACGTAATATACCGTTGAAATCATCAATACGTAAATGAACAATGTTTTAGAAATTAATTTCTTAAATGTCATGTACAACAGGTTACCCTCTTTTCATAGTCAGGCGTTCGAAATCAAACTAGGTTTATTAACAAACTATACCTGATCACCAGCACCAACTTCCTCAGGATTTCTATTTATATGAACGCCAGCTGCGATGTTGGGTGACTGCTCATCAAGGGCAAGGATGACACTGCATGTCTTGTGATCAAAACCTGAGATGATGATTATAGAACTCAATTGTGTAGGTTCACAGTTATGGACAAAATTAAAGCTGAATATCAAGCAGCATAACATATCACGAACACATTATGTAGTAGACAATCACAAATCCCGCGTGGACAGTATAAAGAAGGTACATGAAGCAGATAGAACTCAAATCCTCATGAAATTTATTGAAAGGAGGTTAGTTGACAAATTAATATGTATTAGTTAATGGTATTGGACAATATTCAGTTTGTTGTCCCGTTTGTTAGAATTCTGAAAAATACTTACAGGTTTGGTTTGTAAAATCAACAAATAATTGAGCAACCATTATTTGAAATAATAACAAACTAAAATAATAAAAGGGTATTACCGCATTACGCATTACCACTAATCCAAGACTTAATTTTTCTGGTTCCACTATGTCTGTCTCTCTATAATTGTAGGGCACAAAATTTCTGTTCAGCGAATTTTCTCAAGGTAACTGTATGAAGAACACATTTTAGGTGTTGAATAACTAACTGGGTGAATGCTAACTATAATGCTTTTTTTTAAAGAAATTCCCATATAGCAAGGACCAATTTTCCCCCACCATCAAACTAGAGCTACCAGTAGTTCAAATTCATGATATTTGGCCCATATCTCTGCCAAGTAAATTAAACGAATATCTGGTGAGTGTTATTGTTACAAGGGGTTTGGAAATGTTTGGAGAGCCGCTGACTCAATAAAAAATTACAGCTTTCCTGAGCTCCGATCCAATGCTTCATCATACTTTCATCGGTCTTCATATGATCTTCGTCTTTGGCCACTAGACTACAATAACTGGAGGTGCCTATAATGGGAGTCAGGCAGTACACTTCCCCCCTCACCAAGGAACGGATTTTATAAGAGTACGAGCGAATCCCGGAAAATCTGATCAAAGAGTCAAAGAACTAGGCGTAGCTATATACAAGCCTTTAGTCAAGTCAAAGAGGACTTCACTTCACACTGCCAACCAATCTCAGACCCGAGAATTCGCCTCATATTTTCTCTCCTCTACTTTTCTGGGAATGAAGCATGTTGGAGCACGAAACTTCTAACACCATTTGTTATGAGGGGTTTTGAAATGTTTGAAGAGCCGCTTACTCAGGCAAAAATTATAGCGAAGTCGTGCTCTAATGCAATGCCTGACTTTCGTCGGAATATGAATTTTCGTCTTTCAACACTGAGCTGTGATCACTGGAAGTGCCTACAATGGGAGTCATCATTCCAGAATCATAGAAAAAACACAGTAAAAAAAAGGTTTTAAACACGGTTTTTATCAACTTGACAATTGTTAGTTTTGAATGTGCTCATGACCTTACTTTGGCGTCCCATGTTGATCTGCAAACTGAAAATAATTTGATCTGATCTGATGCTACAATCCCAGCCACTCGTACAAATTGGAAGCATTTAGAAAGGGGAGTGCGCACACTGCCTGAACCCCCTTCTTCTATCAACATCGTGCAGAGCAGCAGCGAGATCAAAACACGTATTGGGCTTTGGGGATACATACTTTCACCATGTCACGTGGTCCTGTGAGCCAAGACTAGAGCAGGTAGCGCTCTTACTTCAACCCGAGAATAGAACCGTGGTAGGCAGATGGAACACCAGTCTCTCCGCATCAAATCAGACAATAAGCGCACAAGAACGATATATGAAAGGCGTAGCCAAACATGCACACTAGAGTGCACTGTTCTGGCGTATCAGTTGAATGTGACTAAGACCACCTTACAGCCTACTTCTCAAAAACTAGCATTTTGCTGAACAGTATCTATATTGAACTCAAGAGACTCGAAATGTAAGGATTTCAAGAATATTAGAGAAAAGAAATTTGGTCGAAAACGTAACATTCTTTCCTACTGGGTCGATCTAAGGAAAACTGTGCCAAGACCATTCATGCGCTGGAATGATTCAGTAGCTTCAGTAGTAGATTTAGCCTTGCTATGTCTATGCATTCAATTCACATCCTCACTATGAGCTGTAGAATACATACAAAAAACTATATTACTTTGTAACTAGTGTATCAAGTAATGCAATTTTCCCACATTTCTGTTAGTTAATGCCCTCTTCAATAACATCCAGTATTTTAACACCCAATATTTGTTTGTAACTTAGAACCCAACCTGATCCCCGGCACCGATGTCTCGCTCAACCTTGTCAGCATAAACTCCTTCAGCAATATGATGTGACTGTTGGCCCATAGCCACTATAACGCTGCACGTCCGGTAATCAAAACCTTTCCCAAATACAAACACAAAACGTTGAGGAGATAGTACGTAAACAACATTGAACAGCTTTCATAACTATAAATAGTGAACAACTGAAAAAATCTATTCGTTAAGTACAATGGGAGATCTGACATAAATTGAGCAAGCTTTGTAAGAATTCTCCTTCCCCACCCATCAGAAATAATTTAGTGGTTTGATGATTCGAAGCATCAATGTAAGAGTAATGCCCCAAACATTCTTAGACATACCTTGTCTCCACCTATAATTTCGATATTCACAACATATACAGATACTATACAGATATAAAACTCACTGCCGGGTAGATGGCAAAACGTAGCCATGGGTTTTATTGAGGAAGAGGCAAAGGATTCGGCAGATAGTGAACACGTGAATGAATTATCCATTGAATCATTTGCAAGATAAAAATGCTGCAAAGTACACAACAATTTATTATTATATTGCATAGTTGGACAGTCTCACACCACTGAAACCCATGCCATTCGATTCAGCATTGAAAATACCAGTAAACCACACAAAACCTGACTACACTGCTGTTGTGACATGTCGAGCTAAAGGGTGAGGAAGTGCTGATAATGAAACGGTTACTTTCGCTGTATTGTCCCGCTAGTTCTTTCAATTAGTAGACTCGGGCTCACTATAATTACAGTGATTTCAGTGTTTTCAGTCGAGACGTAGTGGTGCTCCTCAAAGAATTGTACCCTTCTACCCATCATCTAAAAATACCTAGAAAATGATACCAAACACGGCATATTTATGATAAACCTGCCAAAATTGGGTTTTTGTTAATTTTTTTACCATGTTTTGTCCATAACAATCATGGTTTTCGTTAGACTTACCCCTAAGAGGGGATTAGTAAACTCACTACTATACTTGGGTTATACCTCCTCAATTTTTAATGGTTTGCCTTTTGGCGTGAATAAACAGTCACATCCAGTTTGAAGAACCCGTGGAACTCATAAATTCTTGTTCCAAGTACCATGAAAGACATCTCAAAGATGGTTGTTTAGTAACATTGCTAATTCAACCAATTGATGACATTTTCTCCCTATTCCTCGTATTTTTTCGATTAGTTTGTCACCAAGGTAAATTCCCTTGTTAGATGAACAGGCGTCTTAAATTTCATCATTTTAAAAACCACTGCATCTACTTGTAGTTCTTATTCGTAGCCAGTCCAATTGTCACATCAGGGGAGCGTTTGACAAACCTTTGGTGGCCAGTACACCTTAATGAACTTAAAGGTAAGGGAATCCCCCACAACCTGTATGTGTATGCAGGCATGTCTCCGTCCAGAGAAAGATTGAGAAGAGGTGCCCACAGGGCTCAGTCCTTGGGCCAGCACCCTTGAATGCCTTCTTCGAAGGTCTTCTCAGGAGGCTCATAGAGACCGACTGCGAGCCATACACCTATGTGGATGACTTGACTGAGCTGATCTTTGCAGTGTCAGTCTGCCAAATCGAAGAAAAAACCCACCACGTGCTCCGCACTGTCACCCAATGGTGCGAGCATGTCCAAATGCAGGTGGCTGAGGAAAAAACCCAGCTAATCCTCTTGCAAGGCAAAGTGAACAATCCACCCTCAATACGCTTTGGCAGCCACAGGCTCCTTCCTGAAAAACACGTCAAGTATTTAGGAGTGAATATAGGTGAGAGACAGGGATCTCACCCAACCCCTCCAGTCCCTTAAAGGCACTACCATTGCAAGGTTTGCCTCACTGAGTGCAATTGCAAAGGCCACTTGGGGTGTGTGTTACCATGATACTATCCGCATGTATAAGGCTATATATCTAGGCGTGACTGGCTGCTGCCCTGTTGTCTGTGGTAGCAAACTTACAGTCAATCAAAAGAGAGTATTGGCCCAATCCTAGAGAGCTGCGCTCCTGTGGATCCCCAAGGCCTTTAAGACTGTATCAACAGAAGCACTCCAGGTGATCACTGGTCAGTTACCAGTTGGCCTGGCCGTTGAGTGCATGGTTGACAAGTGGAGAGTGAAACGGGAGCTTCCCCCGCTTTGGGCTTAAGTCCGTGCGGATCTCACCACAGAACAGAAACTGGCCGCCATCGACGAATGGGTGTTAGAGAAATGGCAAGCGAGATGGGAATCCTTGTTAAAGGATCGTGACACGTATGAGTTCTTCCCCAACATCCGTGAACGTCTTTCTAGAAAATGGGTTGAGCCAGACCACTGGACGAGCCAATTCCTCACAGGTTATGGTGACTTCAATGCGTGGCTCCACTTCTTTTCTCTGAAAGACTCTCCGTCATGCATGTCTTACGTTTCCAGTGTGGAGGAAACAAGAAACCATGTGCTGCTCCACTGTCGTTTCTACAACAGCGAGCGACGGTTGTTGGCAGGGCAAACGAACCTAGCAGCATTGACTGCTACAAAGCAAGCCTATACCCATTTTGCAGGTTTCTCGAAGAAGATGATGTCTAAGAAACGTGGTCATAGTTGATCTGTCCTTCTGAAACTTGCCACCCAAGTAAATAGTTAGATCAGGTGGGAAACCAGATTGAGAACTCCTCTCCGACGGTACAGGATTCCTCAGGTGGTCACCTCTGTGCGGTAACACACGGGCAACAGCTCTCTACCGGGAGACTGGCTAACGACCAAATACCTTCCATACCTTTGCAGGTCTGAGTTGGGTGGATACTGCAGAGGCCAGTTTATCTTCTAATAATCAATACCTAACCTTTCTTCACTATACACATCTCCATGAAAATACGGTGAACGGAGATATAGGCCCATGAAGCAAAAATAGGTTTTTAACGCTTTTTGGCAAAACGACTTCAACGATTTTCACCAAACTCTCAGGATGTTTTCGAATAGTTAAGACTTACGTATTGTTCTTATTACAGAGCAAGGAAGATGGCAACATACACAACCAATAATGTGAAACATTTTATATAGTGTGGAGTCCAAACTTTGGGTGTGAACCGCAGAGTCACCACCTCAACCTTTTCCAACCTGGTTCTGGGTTATCTTCCCAGGAGCATGCCCATGCTACCAGGCGCGACCACGGGTTGTGGATAGTGGAACGGCCACGGCATTGTCCCCAGGGGCATGTCTGCGGCCAGCTGTGAATAAGGTCAGCATGCTGACTGAATAAGCAGCCGCGAACAATGGGCAAAACCCAATCCACGGTGGAACAGCATACGCCAAGGATGCATGGCCAAAGGGAGTTTGGTCTTCTAGTATGCAGACTCTGGGCACCGGGCGACCCCCAGTTTCAAGTAGCCTTCCTGAGGCATGCGGGGCTCTGTCTCAGGCGACCGTTTAATTCCCTAGCTTCTCGTGGGACCATATATGGAAACCAAAAAAGAAAAAAACAAAAACTGAGAGGAAGAATTTGCCGTTCGGAGTCCAGTAGGAAAAGACCCAGACCCTCGACTGGGTCGACTCCGCAGAGCCAGAAGTGCGGGGACCAGAAGAGGAAGGCAGCGCCTCAAGCAGGTCCCTCAAAACAAAACGAGCAGAGAACCACCCGCCAGCAGAGTAGCCCAAGCTACAGGGACGTGGCGGAGGGAATAAGGTTGGGTGTTGTACACCGTGACTATCCTGGGGTACTGCTAAGAAATAAGCTTGACAGCCTGGATCAGGGAATTATGGACAATGTCCTGTCAGCTGTAGAGAGGGGAGTATGGCCAGCCTTCCAGGCTGCTGTGCACAGATCAGGCTGGCTATTAATCCACTGCCAGGACAGAGATACTGTCAACTGGCTACAAGCCACTGTGGCTAGCGCTGGTTTGCTGGGTGACACCCCCCTGCGAGTAGTCGAGGGGGATGCCATCCCAGGACACCAGGTGGTGGTGGGATACTTCCCAAATGCAAGGGAGGTACCCAGTGATCTCATTCTCCGGATGCTGCTGAACCAGAACAGAGGTCTGAACACCCAGTTTTGGCGCATCATCCGGAGAGAGGAAGAGGAAAGGGACTGGACGGTCCTAATGTCAGTGGACGAGGCATCGGCCGCCGCCGTAAGGACCCTGCCAAGGCAGCGGGCCTACTACAGGTGGGGGACGGTGAGCCTAAGGCTCTCAAGAGTAAGAGAGAACAGGAGAGAGGCGGGGGGGAGGATGAGCGTCGACCGGGAGGAAGGGCCAAGTACCTCAGGCAACGCGCCCCTGGTTGAAGGCTCAAACTCCGCCCCTGCCGCAGCAGCGCCCACAGAAGGGGCAGGCACGGGAAGGCAAGGGGCTACTGGCCCCACAGGGAGTGCAGGCCCTTCTGGAATGGCACAGTCAGGCATGAAGGAGAAGAAAAGGCCGAGCCTGATTGTGAATCCCCCGCGACGTAGGACATTGCAGACGATCCCACAGCCGGGGCACTCAGCTGAAGGCAGCGAGGAGCAGGGCTCCACGACCACTCCGTCTTCTGCCGCTGCGCAGCCTCCCCTGCGCCCCGCCGAGGGTGTGAGCCTGGAGGCGGGGCCCTCTGGGCGGGGAAGCGCTGGCAGGGGCGCGAGGCAGCGCTCTCCAGCCGGACGAAGACAGCAGTGGGGAGGTCGCTCCTCTTACAACAGGTCGTCAAAGCCTGGTAAGAGGAGCGGCCAGAGGGGTCGATGACCCTGCCCACGCTCCGCCTCCTCCAAGTCAACCTGCACCGGTCACAGGCAGCCACGGATGTGCTCAACAGGAACCTTGACAAGAGGAGGTGCGATGTGGCACTAGTCCAGGAACCCTGGGCCTGGGACAGAAAAATCCGTGGCCTACCAACACAGTCAGGTAAGGTAGTGTATGACAAAGACAGTGATCGATGCCGTGCGGCAATTGTGATTAAACGTAATGTTAAGTACACTGTCATGCCTAACTTTATCCTTAGAGATGTTACAGCTATCGTGCCTATTTCCCACACGACGCGAACGCCCCACCGGAAGAGGTTCGAAGACTGGTAAGTTATTGTAAAAACCACCAACTTCAACTGATAATTGGCTGTGACGCAAACGCTCATAACGTTGTCTGGGGGAGCATGGACACCAACATTAGAGGGGAGTGCCTCCTGGACTATCTTGCAGGGCATGAACTGGAGATCCTTAACAGGGGCAATGCCCCCACTTTTGTCACGAGGACTAGGGAAGAGGTGCTTGACCTCACCATCTCCAGCCGCTTCATAGCCAGCAGAGTTAAAGACTGGCGAGTACTGGACGAACCATCACTGTCCGACCACAGGATTATTCTGTTCAGTCTGGGATTCGGTTCCCAAGTATGGGAAACTTTTCGTATTCCCAAAAACACAGACTGGCCACTTTACCAAACCCAGCTCTTCTCAGAACTGGGAGGTATGGACAGGGAAATCCACCAAGTGGAAGACCTGGACACTATGGCCAGCCTTATGCAAGGGGCGATTATTCGCTACTATGAGGACAACTGCCCATCCTGTACCCACATGACCAACGGTGAGGCCCGATGGTGGGATGAGGAGTTAGGGAAGCTAAGGTCCTCAACGAGGAGGCTCTTCAACAGGACTAAAAGAACAGGGGATTGGGAGGCCTACCGGCAATCCCTTACAAGCTACAGTAAGGCCATTAGAAGAGCAAAGAGGAAGTCCTGGAGGGATTTCTGCAGCGGCATAGCAAGTGTCTCTGGAGCCTCAAGGCTGCAGAAAGCGCTCTCCATGGACAAACCTCAAGAAGTAGGCCTAATCAGGAAGACGGACGGAACGTTTATGAAGGATGCGAGGGAAACCCTGGAGGTGTTGGTTGATACCCACTTTCCAGGGTGCACCATCATTGAAGAAGGGGCCGCCACCCCACCCCAGGAGCGAAACAGGGAACGTCCGCACCCGCGCAGGCTCCTGGGGTACGCGAATCGCACCTTCACCCACGAAAGGGTCAAATGGGCGGTAAATTCCTTTAAGCCCTATAAATCCCCCGGGGGGGATGGGGTGTTCCCAGCCTTGCTTCAGCAGGGCTTGGGGGCCCTACTTCCCCTACTGGTTAAGACTTTCAAAGCCAGTTTTCTACTGGCCCATGTGCCCTATTCATGGAGAAGGACGAGGCTTGTGTATTTGCTTAAGGCAAGCAGTGATTCCTCGACTGCAAAATCACAGAGACCCATAAGCCTCTCCTCCTTTCTCCTGAAGGCAATGGAAAAGATCATGGATCTGGTCTTCAAGGAAATCCTTGAAACTAAGCCCCTCTCGAGGGCACAGCATGCCTACCTGAGGGGCAGGTCGGCTGAGACCGCTCTCATCGAGCTGGTCTCATTGGTTGACATGGCCCTTCAGGCAAAGGAGGTGGCGTTGTGCTGCTTCATGGACGTGGGGGGTGCCTTTGATAACACCTCCTTCAGCTCTATGGAAGCAAGAGCAGCACAAAGGGGAATAGAACCCCAGGCCGTGAAATGGACTATGTCCATGCTTAGGAGTAGGGAAATCACGGCCCGGCTAGGGGAAGACAGCATCACAGTGGTTTCCACACGAGGCTGCCCCCAAGGGGGGGGGGGACTCTCTCCCCTCCTGTGGCTACTGGTGGCCGACGGGCTGCTGGAAACGCTGCAGCTTGAAGGCTACGAAGTGGTCGCATACGCGGATGACCTTGCAGTTCTGGTAAGAGGCAAATTTGCAGAGGCCAGTTTATCTTCTAATAATCAATACCTAACCTTTCTTCTCTATACACATCTCCATGAAAATACGGTGAATGGAGATATAGTCCTACGAAGCAAAAATAGGTTTTTAACGCTTTTTGGCAAAATTCTCTCACCAAACTCTCAGGATGTTTTCGAATAGTTAAGACTTACGTATTGTTCTCAATAAATGTTCCTCTGAAAGTCCATTGAGCAGAGATAAAAATGAAAATGTGTCGAAAATAACGTCTTTTCGAAAATTTCCGTAAATTCCAGGGTTACTTCTTCACCTGAGTGATAAATCCTAATGGAGTGTCTTCTAGTCACCCATACCCACATTTTGTTCTCCATAATTATTTCTGTATATTTATTTTCAATCTTACTTTTAGATTGCTGATTTTTTCAACATAATTTTATTCATTCCCGAATATAAGCATGGCTTTACGATACTTTCTCTCCCTCTCTCTTCCACCCCCCCCCCAACCAATTTTATGAATTCATTTTTTTGGTTATAAAAACTAGCAAAACTAAATTTTAACAGTTTCATCACAATTACGTCGCGTTTTTCTAGGTAGTTCTCGATTTTGAGTCGAATGGAAAGTCTCAGAGATGGACAACTGTGTCAAGACTGAAAACAGTAAAATCGCAGTAATTATAGTGAGCCGAAGTCTACTAATTGAAAAGGCTCGTGGGTCAATACAGCGAAAGCAATCGTTTCATCATTTGTACTCCCTCTGGTATCATTAAAACCACCCGCCATGTTGTGCTAATTGCCTACTGGAGCCTGGAATATTTAGTTTTCGTCATACGTTGTAGTCAGGTCATGTTTCGTATTTTAGCTGGTATTTTTCAAATGCTGGATCGAGTGGAATAGGTCCCCAGGATGTGAGACAATGTCAAGCGAAGAAGAAGAGAGAATAATAAACCATTGTGAAATAATTTGCAGCATTTATAATATTTAATTACTTCATTTCATTTTGTTCGTTATTTGTCTTGTAAGCTATACCTTACACCCTTCCCTATACTGTATCACTTCCCCCACTTACCTAATCAAACCTTCACTTCAAACTTCAAACCCAAGGCGAATCAGACAGCTGAAGAAACGAATGTTGAAAGTTTTAATGTGTTTTAAGGGGGTAGCTCAATTTGAGGAACGCCTGTTGCCCTCCTTCCCCAGTCCATAAATGCCCCATTTTCACCCTAGCCTACGTATAGCTGGCTGCCTGAAGGCCATATCTGCCCCTATATCTACCAGGACTCAGAACTGCAAACTTGAAGAATACCCACAGTACTATAAGGGAATTTCAACATTGACGTTCGCAGTGATAAACACTCAGAATTTGTTAATTTATGAAAGGAAAGTATTTTGTTTGATATAGGAATACCAGCACTACAAGAGGAGGGACGGGGACAGGGGGATTGATTTCATCATTGCCAGAAATCTATGTGTCTTTTGCCAAGGCTACAACTTTTTTTAGCCACCTTAAGCCCAATTTGTCGATTACCCATTCCTGAAGAGCATGTGTATACTCATTCAACTATGTAATTAACTACACAATGCAAATATACCAACCTGAAAGATATTTATCACAAGCCATTTCAAAGAGCTTACCTTTTGAGGAGTCATCGTAACCAATATGTTTAATAGTTTCCCTAGCCACTTTTTGATAATCCACCACAGCCTTGGAAGTTATTTCCCCACAAAGAAGGACTAAACCTGTTTTCGTAACAGTTTCTGTAAGGAAAATGTGAATACAAGTTCACTAACAAAGTCAGTTGGACTAGCTCAACTTTTGGCACAAAATAAAAAAATCTTACCACAAGCTACTTTGGCGTCAGGATCTTGCCTCAAATGTGCATCCAAGATTGCATCACTGATCTGGTCACACATCTTATCTGCAAATAACGCACCCTCAATAAATAATGGATTAGCAGTAATGAATCACTAGACATAATGTCACAAATAGAAATGTCCACCAAGAAGAAGTCACAGTAAAGTAAATTGTCCCATGAGAATGGAATGAATGATGCATGGGAATAATAAGCGGAAACGGTTTATTATTCTCATGAACAGCTTGGCCTAGTATTACTGCTCCGATACCCATCCCATTCGATTCAGCATCGAAAAATACTAGTAAACCATACGAAACATGACCTGACTACAATGGAACTACGGAAACTAAATATTCCCCCGACGCCAGGCGCCTGTAAGCGTCTGTAGGCATTTATGATTCGATGTAGGGGTGTGCGGAGGAAATGGCCCTAACCTTCCTCCGCCCCATCGGGCAAAAAGAGTCGGAGAAATTTGGACGGGGACTTTCAGCGAACCCTCGGCAATTGGCACGACGTTGTGAGGCGAGCGGGCGGGTGGTTTTTGATGAGACGGGAGGGAGTACAAACGACGAAACGTTGACTTCCGCGGTAGTTCCCGCGAGTTTTTTCAATTAGTTTACTCTAATAATTACTGTAATTTCCCTACACAGTTGTACACGTCTGATACTCATTCCAATATACCTAGGATGTAAAAATACCTTGAAAACGATACGAAACACGGCTTATTTGCGATTATACTGCGTTTTGTTAATTTCTTTTAACCATTTTTTACAACCATGGGCTTCATCCGATCGGATTTCCGAGATGGCAGGCCCAACTAGATACCAAATGGGATTTTTGTGCCAAAGAACGAATTTTTTAGACCACGTTAAAGGCACAAAACGGCCCAGATGGCGGACGAGGGACGAACATTGCAAATTTGGAATCCCCATGTCTTGAAACGTAAAATATCAAATTTTGAGGGGGGTTGTAAAAAGTTTTTCGTGACTGAAAACATAGGGTCATTATTCAGAATGAATAATAAACCAAAATCATGATGTCGATTTGACCAAATTAAAAAAATACTGATGCTATTTTTGTTCCCTTCCATTGTTATTAAGGTAACATGAAATACCTAATCCTTATATATAACCCAGGAAACAACAATAAATTAATGTCATAGGGAATATTCTGAAATCTGATTTAGATAATCTTTGAACATGTCAACCAACTCTGAAGGTGTATTCTTGTGAGATTATCAAGATAGCCTAATTCTTGGCACAATTCAACATCATAAAACGATTGGGCTCGCAATTGCCATGATAATTGTGTGAAAACAAGTAACAGTAAAAACCAAAAATTATAGCTGAAACGTCGAGATAATGAGAAATCGTTGCATAAGAAGAAATGGAGACTGCCTGGATAGCAACATCAGGTAAACACAAGCATCAGGCACATTGCAGTAGCGACTGGCTACACAGGGTTACAAAGTAGTCAGGTCTAGACAAGTTGTTTATTACTTCGTCCCAAATAGCATTTTCAAGCTGAATGTAGTCCGAAAAACAGGGTTGCTGATTCAGGAACTCCAGCCCTAAAAACGATGTTTTCCGGCAAAGATCATGAATTGCCTTGACTGCCCTAAGTCGTTAATTACCATTTCCTTTGTAGTCCTTTAGGTGTGTAACCCTATGTTTTCAGTCAGGAAATCTATTTTACAACCCCCCTCAAAATTTGATACTTAACGTTTCAAGAGATTGGGATTCTAAATTTGCAATATCCGTCCACTGTCCGAGCAGTTTCGTTGTGCCTTCAACATAGTCTAAAAAATCCGTTCTTTCGCACCAACATCCCATTTGGTATCTATTTGTGCCTGCTTGCTTGGCAATCCGATCGGACGAAGCCCATAGTTGTTATGGTTAAAAAAATCAACAACAACGCAATTTTGGCAGTTTAATTGCAAATACGCAGTGTTTGGTATCGTTTTCAAAGTATTTTAGATCCTGGGTCGAATGGAATGAGTATCAGACGTGTGCAACTGCGTATGTGTATAGTGAAATTATGGTAATTATAGAGAGCCAAAGTCTACTAGTTGAAAGAACATGCGGGAGAATGACTACAGCGAAAGTAATCGCTTCATCGTTTGTACTCCCTCCCTCCTCCCGTCACATCAAAACCATCCACCCGCTCGACTCACAACGTCATGCCAATTGCCTACAAGCGCCTACGGACGACTGGAATATTTAGTTTTCGTCGTTCTGTTGTAGTCAGGTCATGTTTCGTATTTTATCAGGGATTTTTCAATGTTGAATCGAGTGGGATGGGTCTCAGAACTGTGAGACTGTCAAGCTATTCATGAGAATAATTTGCAGGGTTTTTTTGTGTTACTACCTAATGCACAATCAGTGCCAAATCTTCACTCTTAAAGCTTTAGTCAGTTCGCGTTCTGAAGATCGTCCTAACACCCGAGCCCCGTTTTTTCTTTCTAGTGATCCAGAACTTTGTCGGGATCCTGAAGGGTCCAATTTTAACATTTTGGAATGCTAAGCACGTAGCTTCCTTCAACCGACTAGGAGCTCGCCACATCTTCATTATATATGTGTGGCGTCTAGTTCCATCGCCTCAACCTCATCGATTCAAAATCGACTGACATAGAAGAAGACGCCTCAGGTCAGACGCAAAAGGCAGTCTCGTAAAGCTCTACAAGGAATGTTTCGCATACGCATATTAGATTTTTAAAAATTTCACTTACTCATTGAGAAAACCATTTTTTCCCAATCAATTCAATGTTTGTCGTGTTGTTCAAGGGTTTTGTTCATAAGTGGACTTTCCTTCCCCATTACAATGATCCATACAGTTACAAAACCAATAAAAAAAAAAGAAAAACCAACCGAATTTATTCTGCCCAGGTCACTCTTTTAATACCCTCATTTTACAAGGACTGGGAATCTGAAGACACCTAGTCAGTCAGTCATTGACTAAATGGCTACACTGGAAAAGAAAGAGAACTCTGGTAGGGGATTTGGAGTGGAACCAACACCCAAACCCTTGCCATACCGCTCAGCTGGGAGGCTTCTGGATGGGGTGTAGGGCGCAATGAAACACCATCAGAGAAGGAAGCACCTCCCATTCAAAGAGGAGGAGGTGGCACTCCTGCACTTATCATTAGGGAACCCAGAGCTAAGGTGGTGCATTTTTGTGGGTATTCTCTACAGAATGGCAGGCTGGTTGTGAGCAATCAAATGACTGGCTCAAACACAGCATAGCACGATGCCCCATATGGGAGGGTGCCCTGCTCGAAGTATGTGACCTAAACCAGCTGGAGGAGTTCAAAAGAAGTGGTGCCCCCTAACCAGGTGAACGACATTCAAAGCTGCCTGAGACTCGATGGCCCGAACACTGGCCTCCATCTGGAGCGTTGGAGGGTGAAAGCAAGAATTGCGAAAGGGGAGATATTTTGTTGTGTTACGAGGGGGGGTTTGGAAATGTTTGGAAAGCTGCTGACTTAGGCAAAAATTACAGCAATATTGAGCTCCGATCCAATGCCTGACTTCCGTCGGAATATGAATCTTCATCTTTGACCACCAGACTACGATCACGCGAGGTGTCTACAATAGGAGTCAAGCGATACAGTAGCCTCTATTGTTGAGTCTCAATTTTTATCTTGTAGAGGGCGAGCATCTGCCTCTACCACAGGTTCTATAGGGCAGAGGTGGAGGAATCACTGGCAAGTGCTGCCAGGGGAGTGGCTCAGTCACAGGTGGGTCGAGGGTCTCGGCACTTGGAAGCCTCAAACACACCAGACAGCGCCGCAGGTGCTGGGGTTGCTTGCATGAATAAGGTGCCAGAGTCAGTCCTCGCTTTCCCAAAGGAAGAAGACGGCAGGAGCAGGTGGGGACACCCCTAACGAGGAGGACCCAAAGCATGCTCCACTCACAGGATGGTTTCAAATAGTTGATGCCTATATATTATTCTCCAGAAATGTTCCTCTAACAGTCCACTTATCAGAAATTAAGATCAAAATGTGTTGAAAACACACGTTTTTATTAACATTTTCGAAATTTCCAGAGTAACTGCTTCACTAGATTTGATCAATCTTATAGAGTGTCTTCTGCCAACCTATACCCACATTTTATTCTCAGTAAGTATTTCTATATCTATCTCTTGAATGGAGATATAAGCCATGGCATGTTAGAACAAGAGATTTTTCATTAATAATTTCAATCTAACTAATGGAGTACTGTCAACTATCTAGTACCTACTTTTAATTCTTCGTAAAAATGGGCTGAACCATATGGTCGAAATTATGGCAGAGGTGGAAAGTTGTGTGTTGTTATGCACCAGATATTTTCCTTATAAACTTTGCTCAAATGTTACTAAAATCTTTTAAAAAACTGAGGTGCTAGTACAATCGGATAGCTATAGTTTAATAATGCTAATAAGAGTACAGGGGCTACACCAGAGTTCTCAATTTTTGTTTTGGAGAAGGCAGGTTTCAGCCTCTACTATAGGTTCAATAGGGTGGAGGTGAGAACCGTTACCAAGGCTTTTACCTTGGATGCCGAGACGGAAGTGGAGAAGTCACTGGCAAATGCTGCCAGGGGTGGGCTCCGTTCCAGGTGGGTTGGGGGTCTCAATGCCTGGATGTGCTGAGTTTGGTGCAAAAGACTCATAGGCTCACAAGACATTGGCTGCAGGTGCTGAGGCTGCTGGCGTGAATGAGGTGTGAGTCAGTCCCCAGTATCGCCAAAGGAAGATCTGGTCCAGTGGGAACACCCCAAATGAGGAGCACCACTGCAGGAGTCTGTGGTAAGCCGAAGCATTGCCATTGCATTAATTCATATTGGATAATTCATGTTGGGTTATAAGGTGCTCCACCGGAACAGTAGGTGTCCCAGATTGTGTAAACTCAGTAAGGCTAGCATCAAGTTCTTTCCACTCTGGATTCAGTTTTCTGGCAATTCTGCAGCAGTGAGGCCAACACATGAAAATAAGAATGTAGTTGTACATCAATATATATCTTCCCTATGAAGAACAGGATCAGATAATATTATCAGAACATTGAAGGACAATGACATCCAAGGGGTTGTTGCTTTAGACTCCACCACTCATCATACCATTTGGGGAAGTAAGGTCATTAACCATAGAGGTGACTATCTCTTTGAATAGTACATAACTAATAATGTGGATATACTAAATGAGGGAACAGACCAACTGTTGTAATTGCTATGAGGGAAGTGATAATTGGCCTAAACCTAGCGTTACAACTCTCTGGGGGGATGAATGCATTTGACTGGCACATCTCCTGGGAATTCTCAAGATCTGATCACAGATATGTCAGGTTCAACCTAGATACAGGGAGGGCAGAAGCCACCATATAGAAGAACGCAAGAAACATTGACTGGCAGAAGTATCGGGACAGCCTCAGAGATGGCATGAGATGCTGGGCTGACTGCCACTCGCTCGTTTGAGACCAAGCTACTGAATACAGCGCTGACAGAAGCAATGAAGTCCACTTTCGAGAACAGCTGCACGCAGACAGCAATAGACGTCCACCCTGGTGGAGCAATCAACTGGGAGCATTACGAGCCAGAACTAAGAGACTTGTCAATAGTCAAAAGAACAGGAGAGAGGGAACTGTACAAAATATCCCTAACTAAACTAAATACAATAATGAATTACAGAAGGCAAAGCGAGATACATGAAAAATTTGTTGCCGGAAATTCAGGATGGCCGAACAGGAGCATGGGTCAGCAAAGTGCTCTCTAAAAAGTAATATACAGAGGGCAGTGGGCCCCACTGGGGGGCCAGATATAGACACTTAGGATTGTCACTAGACTCTGACTACCCTGGTGAACACGCATTTTCCTGGCTCCAAAACTGACCCTGTGTCACTGGCTGAGGCGGGAATCCCACTGAGGCAAACAGGGACGCCAGACTGGAAGATTTCCATGGTAATCATTACCCGCTATGCAGTAGACTGAGTTGTTAATTCGTTTAAACCATTCCAGATGGAATCTACTCTATCCTATTACAGAAGGTAATAGAGCGATTCCTACCGAGCCTGGTGAGGCTATTTAGAAGTAGTGTGACGCATGGATACATTCTCAGGGTTGGAGGGAAGTTTGACTGACTTTCATACCAAAACCTGGCAGAGATTTATTCTGAGCATGCTAAGGCGTTTTGACCTACATACCTCACAACATTCCTGCTCAAGACTGTGGAAAACATCCATGACAGGTACTTGAGAGATGAATGCTTGAGATTGACTCCCCTAGCAGATCAACATGACTATCGCTCAGAGAGATCATGTGACTGCATTGCATGCACTAGTCAGAAAACTAGAAGAGGCAATGGGGAATAAGGAGATTGCCGTAGGGGCCTCTCTATATATTGAAAGGGCCTGTGATAATTCAGAATTAGCTAGGAAACTGATCATTTAGGTTAGGTCTGTAGGAGGGTGGGGACTCCTTTCTTGGGAGATTGAATGTCGCAGGGTTCTACGCCCAAGAGTACAAAACTCAGCAAAAACGGTCATAATGCCATTTACAACACAAGACCACAGCCGGACTGCAGGAAGTTCTGGGCAAAGCAATTCAGCTCTGTGAGCAGGTCAAGTTGTGTAATCAATCATCTCATATGGGTCGATTGTATGGTACCGTAGAGCTGCCATCGGTGAGAACTGTAGCAGCCTGACTGAAGTACAATGGCTGGAGTTCTTACCAATAGCAGGGGTGATGAAAACCACACCCACCAGTACCATGCAAATTATGTTCGACCTTCTTCCCCTTGGTATATTTGTCATGGCAGAGGCTATGAAGGTGGAGTATAGACTCACCCGGCTTGGAATACCTAAGGTGCCACAGGTGATCAATGGGCACCTGCCTATATTTAGGAACTTCGAAACCTTCATGGAACTCGGCATGGTCATTGACAGGATGGTACTCATGTGTGAGTTTGATAGGAAATACAATGTGCAACCAGAAGGAAGTGACGGGCACGATTGGACTACGCCGTGACCAGGAACAGGAAGCCACCCGCTCAACGAAGAGATGATGAGGACCTCCCTTAGAAAAATGCCTAGCCCCCCCTCCCTAATGCCACACGATCATGTGGGCATGATCTTCCCCCAAGGGGGTTGTGACGTTACAGGCACGATCGGATTAAGTTGTAACCTGCAACACAGAGCTGCCCCTTCCGGGTAGAGCAATTCTTTTTGAAAGCAGTTCCGCCTCGATAAAAAGGAGAAGACGAACCGAAGAACAGGTGAAGGGGGTTGAATAACCCACAGTAGAAGGGTAGGAGTGGAAGAGCGAAGTGATGTGGGAGTCAGCCAGAGGAGAAATGGAACGACATTCTCGTTGCGTGCCGCCAACTCGGTTTTTCTAACCACCTGATCGCAGCAACGCAGTCCCCCCCCCCTCTATGTCCTTTGGTCAAGTCCGTCTTCTTTTTATTATCGAGGCGGTACTGCTTTGAAAAAAGAACAGCTCTGTCCGGTAGGAGCGGCTCTGTGTTCCAGGCCATGACCTAATTCGTTCGTGCCTGTAACAGAAGCTTTCAATATCGTGTAAGGCGCTGAAGAACTACTGCACAACTTCAAAACTGGTGCAGGAGTGCAGGCTGGGGCTCAACTCCTTAGCAGACTCTGTTCGGAAGACTCCCGTATTTGAAACGCAGGCGTTGAGATGCGTTATGCAACGGCGCCAACAAGTACATGCTTCAACACATTTATTCATAGTGAATTTAGTTTTCCAACAGTCCGTCAAACAGTCCCCACATTGCGTTCATCTTCTACGTCGATCATCACCCTACAGTGTCATCCACCTCCTGGAAACCACTCGGAATCCGACCTGCGTGTATCCTGACACCACGTGGTCAAGATTAACAATCAGCACATTCCTTTTCATTTTCCTTTTATTTCCATTCACTTTGAAGTAGAATTATTTCAGGGCCAAGTTGAGTTTTCTTCTTTTTTTTTTGTTGTCCAAGTCTCATTTATAATTTGATGATTACGGAGCTCCATAGGTAGGGCCGCACTTGTGACGAAACCATATCTTTAAGCTCGTTTTTTGTTTTATCTTTATTGAATTCTATTTAATTTACTCAGAACCAAGGTTAATTGGTTATGCGAGACTCCTATACCCCTACCTGGTTCAAACAAACACACTCTCATGGAGTTAACGTTTATTGGATTCATGGACAAGGGTATCATTACAAATGAGAGGGTGGACTATCGCGCAAGACTCAGTTCGTGTATTGTAACTGTTGAGCGAGTTCCCCACTGTGGGATGTCTCTGTCACTAGTCAAGAGGACTGTGGGAGGATGTACCCAAAGAATGTATCCAACAGATGCTGCAGGAGTGAGGCACTCCAAATGCTTCATCTCAGAGCCAACACATGAGATAGGACAGAACCTTCTGAGGATCACTGGGCTGGTTAAAAGTGTTGCCATATGAGGCGCATTTCCAGAAGATTGATAGGATTCAGCCTCGACACTTGGTACAGATGCCAGTATCTGTTGATCCTGTCCACAAATCACAGGATCTTATGTGCCCTCGTATTGGTCCAATCTTACAGTTGAGGTTTAGTCTGTTTATGATCTTTACTACAGCAGTGCCCAAATATCAATTCCTATCAATCTTCTCGCTTAGGGATCTCATTACCCAATTTCCCCTCTGTTTATTGTATTTCATGGTATTGGTGATTGAGAACTAAACATCTCACTGTTATTGATCTCATTAGCTTGCCCTACATACCATGGAAAACTACTTCCATATCTCTCTCTAGCCATTCTGAACTTAGTATCCTGATTTGGCACCTTCACTCCAGCTAGCAACATCTTCACAGGGTTGTCGAAAGAATGCTGGAGGTGTTTGAAACCCAAGTGTGTGCCATGAAACATAGAAAGCTTTGCACAGGATTTTGAACCTGGTTTACTGTACACACCTAAAGCCAATATTGCCAGCTAAATACTACAGACTAATACGGTCGCTCATATCAAGTCGCCTTTTCCATATTAATTAGAAGTAGCCCAATCTTTGGGCAAGAACATTAGTTTTTCGGTACCACAGAGTAGGGTGTGGGGACCAATTACGTATTTTTATGCATGTTAGTGTAAACTCCCAATTGCGTGCACTGCCACTTTGCCAACGCTCTCTCCGAAGACAGTGAGGTAGGGGAGCCACAGCAAGTGTTCAAACGACTTCTTCTTGGTATGTATAGCTCTTTGACTGTCTCAAACTTGAGATGAGCAGTGACCAGGAAACATATTGTGCCAGTCCAAATGTCTCACAGAATGATGCCTAGCCTCCTGCAAGAGTTTTCTTTGATGCCCACCTTAGGACAAGTAGTACCGACCAGAAATTGCTTCGTCTCAAGTCTTTGGCATTGGGCAGGTAGGGAGTCTCCTCATCTGTGCCCCCCCCCCCCCAACGTCACCGTAATAAGCCAAATTAGCTGTTCTGTCTGGGACCTCGTCAGCAAATCCCGCCCAACCGATACAACAGGTTCAAATACAGCACAACATAATGCTCGACATCATAACTGATACTCGTCCGCTACAAAGACTTCCCAAAAGTTGAAGAGCCCATCAAGGCCTCTATTTCTAACCATTCAACTGATATCAAGACAGCTCAAATGAAAAAGAGCTCCAAACTGAATAAGAATGAGCAATATGGTGGGGAAAGCCAACTGTTAGAAAATTTTGTTCGCTTATATATTTTAACTTCATGAAATTAGTCAAACTTAGGTCATCACCCTGTCATATTGACTTTGACCAGTTATCAGCATGCGTGTGTAATGTATGCATATAAATAATTTTAGTGGGGCACTAGCTGGACATCAACTTCAACGCATGCGTCACAATACTCTAGGTACAAAACGTACCTACTAATAACAAAAACATGTAACATTGAGAATTAAATTAAAATTCGTGAGAAAAACGCTGCTCCTAGACTGAATTGTCGATAAGTGTACATCGATTATAGAATTAGATTGATGTAACCGAGTTGCCGGGTTCGGTGAGCGAGCTATCAAATCGTTAGTGGGCACACAAAAAAGGGTGTTGGGCGGCTTGATGTTGCTGTGCCGATGACAATAGAGAACAATACACAATACTTATCAATCAATAATTGAGTTACCTGGATGGCCTTCCCCAACAGACTCCGACGTGAACAGGAACACTTCATCATCGGGATGCTCTTGCCCATTGTGGTGCCCATTGGCGAAGCCATTCAAATGCGCTGTTTCCGGCATACTGGTAAAAAGAACTTGGTTATCAGCAACTTTTCGAGATGAACTACAAGTTGGAAATATGGCTATGTTCGATTTGAAAAGCCGTAGTGAACAAATCTTGTGCTCCTAAAAATATTTAACACGAGGCGCTGCTCAGGCTGCTAAAAAGAGCTTTGAGGGAGGCGCTCTGGCTGATATACTAACAACCAATGTTACCAACCAGTTACGTAATAGGTTTGTTCCAACAGCGTGAACTAAGTGGAGTAAGTTATTCATCTCAAGTGCGTTCATGGAGTTCCAACTCTCTTTACTTGGAACTCCCGAAAGTGCTGAGTTTAAGTTTCGACGAAAAACATCTGGAACGACTCAGCGTACGCTTTCTTCAAATCCTTGCCGCTACGTGAATTCGAAGATTGATTCAAAGTATCACGAAATTTTAATGAAAATCCTTGTAGCCATTTTTGAGACCAAAACTACTAATTTCCTTAAAATATTGTCTTTGGATGTGTCGTAGTTATTCTCAATCTAGCAAAACAAGGTTGGAGACACTGGTGGATCCAGAAAATTGGTTCGGTGGGTATGGGGTGGTGGAAAAGGCTTATTCTTTAGTTTATTTACTTTTTGTTTCTGGATATTATTTGAGAATGCAACCGGGAAAGGAAAGATAGAAAAAGAGTTAATAAATTATTACTTTCATATACAAGAAGCTTAATAAACTTGAACTAAACGAGTGGTGAGTAGCAACACACAACTTTCCGCCATCCCTTTAAGTTCAAACACCAGCTACATATGCGGGTGCTATATCTTCGTTCAACGCATTTCTACGGGGAAAAAAGTAGGGACAAGTTAGTTGAGAGTCATTCGTAAGTTTGATCGAAATCGTATGAGCCGTTTTTGAGAAAATTGGAATACCGATAAATTAATATTCGACAAATCTCCTTTTCTGACTTATCATGGCTTATATCTTCGTTCAAAAGATAGATACAGAGATAGTTGCGGGGAACAAAATGTGGGTTTAGAATGCTAGAAGACACTCCATAAGATTTATCACATCTGGTGAAGCAGTTACCCTGGAATTTACCGAAATGTTTGAAAAAATGTTATTTTCGACAAATTTTGATTTTTATCGATGTTCAATGGACGGTCAGAGGAACATTTATTGAGAACATCCTGTGAGTTTGGTGAAAATCGCTGACGCCGTTTTGCCAAAAAGCGTAAAAAAACCTATTTTTGCTTCATAGGCCTATATCTCTGTTCACCGTATTTCCATGGAGATATATGGAGAAGGAAAGTTAGGTATTGATTAGTAGAAGATAATTTGAAAGTTGAATCAAAATCGTTAGACCCGTTTTCAAGAAAAATTTGAAAACCCTAGTCTTTGGTACATTTTCGTCCCCCATCCACAACCACCCCACCCCCTTCCCATCGACCGAAATCGCCCATAACCTAATTTCTACCTAGTGTCTACAAAAAATAACGAACAAAACCAAGAAAAACCAACTCAATCGGTTCAGCCGTTCTCCTGTAAATGTAACTACAGACAGACAGACACACACATACAGACTCCCCCTCCACACACACACACACACACACACACACACGGACCACGCGCCGAAATTACGTTTTTTAGACTCAGTAGGCCTCAAAACGTAAAGATCTGAAGAAAACCCAAATAAATTTCTTTTTGACACGATTACTATACTTTCCTTTCCCTTTGGGGTAGTGGAAAGTAAAAATCAGTCCAAAGCAAATTCAATATTACACAGATTTAGTACCACCGTTAATGCATAACTGATTTGAGCGTACTGTTAGTTTTATTAAAATAATTTCGAGTCAATTACAAATAATGCTGTGAATTTAATTTTAACTTGTGCTTCGTCTTATATCTCTCCTCAAGATGTGACGCGAATTGGGTGAAATCACTCAATAAAACATTTTCCTTTGCTAAAGCATTTAACCCAATGGACATTGGGCGTTGCGTATTGATTTGTCAAGTATTCCTTATTTAACATATATTTGATTTGCTATTATGTTAAAGTTCGATTATTGTTATGAAATAAATGCTACATATTTACTTTGCAACTGATTTACTGGAAGCCACGCACGTAATCTCTTGTCAAGTGTTTGTTGGACCCTGCAAACCACCAAAAACTCGTCTCGTTCGACTAAACAAAGTCGACACTGAAGGATCTGAAATTGATACGGGTGGCTGATGTAACTGTCGAGGTGGACTGGAAAGAAAACAGTGGAAGGAGTCTTAGTATTTCGAAAAGAAACGAGCACAAAAGGGTCTCACAAGGTCTTGGCCTATGGCCTTTCTTTTGACGATGAGCTGATAACTGAACCGTGGTTGACCTCAAGACTCAGGATTCGTATTGCGTCATTCTCGAATAGAGGAAAAAACAATTTTTGTGAAAAATAAGAATTGATGAATAGCAAATGCGTTCGGAAAATGTACATGGTGTATAAAAATAATATATGAGACACTCCACATAACTTTCCCCACTCGCCAGGAAATTTGATGGAACATCACCTACACAGATGTTTTTCATAGACACATTTCTACTACAAAGATTATTAAGAACTCGTTAACTGTCAAAATCGTTACAGGGAAATTTTGATAAAAAATTTTAACATTGGGAGAATTGCATTTTTTGGTGCAGCTTGGCTCACATTTATGTTCAACGAAGGGTTATAGAAGTATGTGTTTTGTTTTGTACAAAACAAAATGTGGCGAATACGTTGAATAACGTTTTTGGCACATTGTGATGTTTATCTCTGTCGAGCAGACAGCAGTTAGCTTCCAGTTGTAAGCTGCGACTTGGTCGCAAAAGTTTAAAAAATCCTACTTCTTTTTAGCCTCACGCCTCTGCTCTTTTTTTACTTTACTTTGCTCTACGAACTAGAAAGGAAAGTTATGTAATCAGCCAAAAAAAAGTGGAGTTCTGTTCAGATCAAATGATTACCCAATGGTTAATTATTCACATGTACAGCTTGATGTAGTCTCACACCTCTGAGAATCATCCTTTTCGATTCATCATCGAAAAATGCCAGTAAACAATACGAAACGTGACCTGACTACAATGGAACGACAAAAACGAAATATTCCAGGCGCTCGTAGGCACTTTTAGGCAATTGGCATAATGTGGCGAGTCGAGCTGGTGAGTGGTTTTAATGTGTGGGAGGAGGGAGTACAAACTATGAAACGATTACTTTCGCTATGTTGTTCTGCGAGTTCTTTTAATTAGTAGACTTGGGCTGACTACAATAACAGTGATTTCACTATTTTCAGTCTAGATGCTGCCATACATACACCTTTGAGAATTTTTCCATGGTGTGTGTGTCCGTTCTTGTGCCATAAGCGCCAGCTTGCTTCATTGGCATCTGGGTGCTTACAGCCACATCCCAGAAGAGTGTGTGGCGTCCCCTGCTGCCTGTACAGCTGGTTGCAGCCTATGTCGACAGCCAGATGAGAACCCTTCACTGGCACGTTTTTCACAGCAGGATCAACAATAGTTGCAACAGCCCTTGTAGGAGTGGCCATTCTAGTATTTAATACCATCCTGTGGTACCAGTGCTGACTCAGAGTTGCCATCCTGTCAATGGTAGCGTGAGTCACCTTTCTAAAACAGGGTATGTCGCGTTTTCCACCACACTGAATGCTGGGGAGAGAGCATTGGCCTCGAGAAATTGTACATAAACGCTTGGCAACTGTAAATGGATACGCCACTACAGCCCGCTAATATGATAACACATAAACACATGATCAAATGATGATTACAAGCCTTGCCTCACTCCGCCCTGCTCAACCTGCCCTCAGTGACTACCCCTATCGTACCTATTGCTCTCTGGGAGGAACAGAGGACACATTGGCTGCCCCTGCTCCTGTCACAGCCTGCCCACAGATAAGGGGGAAGAATGGCGAGTCCTTGCACGGGCCCTTGTTTTGCCTGTTCCCCCAGCATCATTGACCCTCCAAGGGTCCAGGAACGACTCTGCCTTCTCCTTGCTCCCAAACCGCCCACAAGACTGGGATATCAGGTAATTCCTGTCACATCAACCACTTTTTTTTGTTTCTTCTTGCTGGGGTGCAACTGGCATTTGGGCCATGGACACTCCACCCCACCCCCCCAACTACAGTCCTTTCAAAATTGCCGCTACACGTCAAGCAGCCTCCGAGCTTTCCACCACTGTAACTGTTGGCAAAGATTGGCAGGAATTACTGGGGTGGAACCCTGATAAAGTCACCCCCCATGGGTGATATGTATCGCAACAGTGCCATCAGCCTGGCAGAGTAGCAAGGAGTGCAAGCGTGAGGCTCTCCCCAAGTGTGCCAAGTGCGTAGAACACAAATTGCAACAGGTCTCGCACTCTACACTAGACCCATTCATCAGCAAGCAATTTCCCTCTAGCAGTCACAAGTGGATTATGAATCGGCTAAAAGCAGTTAGATGCCTTCAACTCAATACAAATAGGAGTTCCTCCGTTATGGCTGAGTGTACTCTGAAAACGCTGCAGCATTATCCCCATACAAGAACTGTACATAGGTTCCAAAACTCTTTTTCTGGGATCCCAGGCACAAGTGGTAGCTGGAGCAAGAATGGGAGCCAAGGCGGCAGTGACCTGCATTGTCCCGCCCATATACATGCTGCTCACCCACTTGAATAGCCAGCACTGAGGCAACCTATGATGGCCCGGGTGGAAGATTATGCATTGACGCCACAGCCGTATCTCACACCCTGCCACTCAATTTGCTGGGTTGGCAAGTTGTACCAGTTGCAACACAGAGATATCACATTCTTCGTTCTGTTCTATTTCTTTTTTGGTTCTGGACTTTGCCATTGCAGATGACAAGTGAAAAATGCTGGCTATTATCTACGGTACTGGAAGGTGACTGCATGCTGCAGATACTGACCTAATAGTGTAAGCTGCCACACCCAAAGAGTTGGACAGAAAAGGGGACATACTTACCTCAGCACTGCACTCTGCTGGGTTCACTGTGTACTGACTGACTCTTGTTGAAGGTACCGGGCGATCGTGGTCTAGTGGTAAAGACATGGTTCATAATTCTCGACGAAAGTCGGGCAATAATGAATCGGAGCACCACACGATTTGCCGTAAGTTGAGGATTGTGGATCGAATCTCCACGACTGCCGTAATTTTTGCCTTAGTCAGCAGCTCTTCAAAAGCATCTCCAAACTTCCTTTCGTAACAGTTATGTAATCAACTGAAAAAAAATGTTCAGTTCTCTTCAGATCTTTACGTTTCAGACCCCCCTGAGTCCGAAAAACACTATTTGGGAAAATGGTCTGTGTGTCCAGAATACCGCTGACGTATTCCCTGCGTGTCGTATGAGCCGACTAAAAGGGACAGCCGGGTGGGCCCAGCTTGAAAGACAACCTCACCTCTATGAGGTCCCCGCAGGATTACATCCAACGAGGCTTAACTGTGGCTGGGCGTTACAGTGTACTCTGTCGCCACACTGTGCTCACCCAGCAGTCGGGGGTCCAGAATTCCACTGCCGTACTCCCTGCGTGTTCGTATAAGCCGGACTAAAAGGGACACAACTTACACTTCATTCACATACATGACACACTGGGAACCCCCTACCTTTAGCTGGGATCGCAGAACACAACCCCCGCAGGAAGGGGGACAGAATTCTCCTGCCGTATCCTCTGCGTGGTCGTTAAATCCGGCCTTAAAGGGGCTTAAAGCGCACGACACTGACATACACAACATATTCAAGATACAAAATACACTGCAACGGATTGCGTGGCAGAACACATTGACTTAAAACACTCATAATGAGCGAAAGACAGTCCTGGAAGTAGCTCACTAACACCTTTGAGCGATCCCCTATATAGGTGCAGCCTTCGGAATGAGGAGGGGAAAAAACCAGGTTTGAGCGTTCCTGGGGCGGCTGATAGCGTGTGTCCCGCTTACCACATCACCAGTGGCTGAGGGCTGACTCTGAGCAGCAGAAGAAAAATCCCTCATGCGTCTTAGTCCCAGTGGGTGGCCGGACTGGCAGCTGCGGCGCATGTGGGGGCCTCCCTTTGACCCTCAACGGACCAGCGAAAGGGGCTAGAATCAATATGCCTGAGGGGAGCTTCCAGGACACAGCTTCGAGCACCTCTCGCTCATACCACAAACACACACAACAAATGAACTCACAAGGGTACACTACAGTCTGCCTCTTTAATATCCCCCCCCCCCACAAATTAGTAAAAATAACATGACAAAGTCAAATAACACAATTGCAGGTAATAAAAACGCCACCTGCGCCTCTTCCTCGGGCTCGCCAAGCTCGACCCCTCCCTCTTCGGACGATGAGCAACCTACTCGTCGTCCAAACAAACAAGGGCAAAAAGAACCGGAAAAACCGCGTTCATCTCCCCCTAGTAGCCCGGGCAACCCGGCTACTACAAGCACTCGACACCCCGTGGACCCTAATCTGTCCGACATGGAGCAGATTTGTGCGTATGTCCAAATCATCCACGGCCAGCTGGCACGGATAAGGGTCAACGCGCCAGGACCTATGCGGTACCTCGTCACTAGTTGCCTCTTCGAAATTTCGAAGCTGGCTATAAAAGCTAATGCCCCCCCAACGATATCGCCCCCTGCCACTCACCCCTGCGGGAAACTGTGGCGGCTGTCGTGAGGGAAGAGCTGCGTAGGACAATTGCCCAGCAGCCAGTGCCACCAGCCCCCCCAAACTCAAGGAGCTTCAACGAGCCAGGGTAGTACCCCAGGCCCCTCATATGCGGCAGTAGCCGCTACTGCGCCCTCCTCCCTCCCTCATGGAGCTGAGGCTGAATGGCAGTCTCCCAGGGCCAGGAAGCGCAGGGGGAAGCAGAAAAAGGCCCCAACAAAGCAGGACGTGCAGGCCGAGGGCAGCGCCCCGCCTACGCCTCCACCCAAAAATAAGGGCAAAAATAAAAATAAAAACCAAAAGAAGAAGCCCCCACCGCCTACCAAACTCCCCCCTAAAAACCCACAACAAAACGTGGTAGTGGTCAGGCGTACATGTGAGGAAGGAGAGGCTGGTCCCTCCAACCCTGATGCAATGGAAGCGCTGATGCGGGGTGTCCCTGCTACGGTCCTCCAAGCTCTAAGCGTCCAAGTGCTAGACATCCGCACCGCAGTAGGAGGTGGCGCCGTCATTGTGACGGAAACGCCGGAAATGGCCAAGGCGCTTACGAGCCATATCTCCACGAAAAAGGAGTTGAAGCTACAAGCATCAGCCCCCCTGGGTCGCTTCCCACGCCTGCTGCTGTGCGACGTGCGGACCGACCTACAAAAAGAGGACTTGGCCCATCAAGATGTTGAGCACAACCCTGCGTTAGGCTGCACGAAAAAGCGTGGCAGACAAAAGGATTGGGTGATCGAGGTATCACCCAGCCTGTACAAAAAACTAGAGGGGGCAAGGCACCTCCAAATAGCCTGGCAGCGGTGCTCCATTCGCAAGTACCAAGCCCCCACTCAGTGCTACAAATGCCAACGCTATGGCCACCTGGCAGTGGCCTGTACAAGACCTGTTGTGTGCGCCTGGTGCGCCTTGCCACATCTGAGTAAGGAATGCAAGCGTGATGCTCCCCTCAAGTGTGCCAATTGCGTCTAACGCAAAATCCAACAGGTCGCACACTCTACACGAGACGCACGCTGTACCATTCGTCAGCGAGCAATTGCCCTCCAGGAGTCACGAGTGGATTATGAATAGGTCAAAAACAGTTCGAATCCTTCAGCACAACACAAATAAGAGTTGCCCAGTTATGGCTGAGTTGCTGCAAAATGCACTCAAGAATCGCTGCACTGTTCTCGCCATACAGGAACCATACAGAGGATCCAAAACTCTTGGTCTGGGATCGCAGGCACGAGTGGTGGGTGGAGCAAGGAACGGGAGCCAAGGCAGCAGTAGCCTGCATCGACCCGTCCATTGACATGCTCGCACTCACCCACCTGAACAGCCTGCACTTGGCCATTTGGCCGCTCATCCGAGCCGGTGGCTTTGAACTGGTTGTAATATCATTTTACAGGCAATTTGGCGCACCAGTTGCCAACAGCCTTGAACCACTCAAGCAGGCTATAGCAGACCTATCAGGACGACCCTGCATAGTCTGTGCTGATGCAAACGCCAGATCACCATCGTGGGGATCCCTAACCTTGGATGGGGCGGGCGAGGCGTATATAGAGCTGCTCACCAGGTACAACTTGGTTGTTGCCAACGACCCCATGACTGAGGCAACCTATGATGGTCCGGGAGGAAGGTCGTGTATAGACGTCACAGCCGTGTCTCACACCCTGCTACTCAAATTGCAGGGGTGGCGAGTCGTACCAGGTGCAACGCAGAGCGATCACATGGTTATTGACTTTGCCATCACGGATGACAGGATCCTCTGCAAAGACACGCGTGAAAAGCGATTCTGCACAAAAAAATGCTGACTGGCCGCAATTCTGTAGGGTACTGGAAGGTGAACTGCGTGCTGCAGACACCGACCTAATAGTGCAAGCATCCACACCTGAAGAGGTGGACAGCAAAGTGGACATATTTACCACAGCACTGCACTCTGCTGGGCTCTCTGTACTTGGCCAACAGAAGCACAGGGCAAGTCCCATTGTGGACTGAGGAACTTAATCCCCTCAAGCATAGTGTAAATAGAGCCAGAAGGATGTACCAAGACACTCGTGACCCTGATGTCAGAGCAACACTCCGAACTGCCTTCATCCAAGAGAAGAAGGCCTTCCACCGCGCCATCAAACGAGCCAAACGGCAAGGCTGGCGAACTTTTCTGGAAGTGGAGAGCTCTGAGAACCCCTGGGGCAGACATTACAAGTCCTCCATAGGAAAAGCAAACGTAGAGCAGGTCTTAGCTGCGATGCGAAATGAGTCAGGCTGGGCCTGCAGCATCGAAAGTTCACTGGAAACCCTCCTTGAGAAGGCATTCCCAGATGACCAAGTAGCTCGAGACACTGAAGCCCAGAGGGCAGCAAGGGAGCTGATCATGGACCCTCCGAATGAGCCCAACATCCCATTGTGGACAACAGGCGACCTCGGCAGGGCCCTTGCTACCTTAAAGCCCAACAAATCTCCTGGGCCAGATAAAATAGAAATTAATATGCTAAGGAAGGCTGTGCGGACGATCTCCAGCGGCCTCCTTAATTTATATAATGACTGTCTGCAGGTCGGACAGTTCCCCACTCAGTGGAAGTCTGCGCGTGTTGTCACTCTTCAAAAGGGAGGCGACCGCAATCAGTCAGACCCGCGATCATGGAGACCACTCAGCCTTCTTTCCATATTAGGCAAAACACTAGAAATCTTGATGTTGCAGTCCCTCGAAGGAGTCTTTGGCCGCAACCTCACAGGCAGGCAATACGGGTGTCCACGCAGGATGTCATTGTCGAGATTCGGCGTGTTTCCCTGCTGGCACCGGCTAAGTACGTCGTAGCAGTTCTGATTGACATCAGAGGAGCGTTTGACAACCTTTGGTGGCCAGCGCTCCTTAATGAGCACAAAGGTAGGGGAATCCCCCGCAACCTGTACTCGCTCGTCAGAAGTTACCTGACAGACAGAACTGCTACGATCGAAAGTAGGCATGTCTCCGTCCGGAGAAAGATTGAGAAGGGGTGCCCACAGGGCTCGGTCCTTGGACCAGCACTCTGGAATGCCTTCTTCGAAGGTCTTCTCAGGAAACTCATGGAGACTGACTGCGAGCCATACGCCTATGTGGATGACTTGACTGTGCTGATCTTTGCAGAGTCAGTCCGCCAAATTGAAGAAAATACCCACCACGTGCTCCGCACTGTCAACCAATGGTGCGAGCATGTCAAGATGCAGGTGGCTGAGGAAAAAACCCAGCTAATCCTCTTGAAGGGGAAAGTAAATAATCCACCCACAATACACTTTGGCGGCCACAGGCTCCTTCTTGAAAAGCACGTCAAGTATTTAGGAGTGAATATAGGTGAGAGGTGGGGTTTCAACCAACACCTCCAGTCCCTTAAAGAACTACCATTGCAAGGTTTGCCTCACTGCGTGCCATTACTAATGCCACTTGGGGTGTGTGTTACCATGACACTATCCTCATTTATAAGGCCATCTATCTAGGTGTGATTGGCTACTGCCCCGTTGTCTGGGGTAGCAAACTAACAGTCAATCAAAAGAGAGTTTTGGCCCAATCCCAGAGAGCTGCGCTCCTGTGGATCACCAAGGCCTACAAGACTGTATCAACAGAAGCACTCCAGGTGATCACTGGTCAGTTACCAGTTGATTTGGCTGTTGAGTGCATGATTGACAAGTGAAGAGTGAAACGGGAGCTTCCCCCGCTTTGGGCTGAACTCCGTGCGGATCTCACCACAGAACAGAAACTTGCCGCCATCGATGAATGGGCTCTAGAGAAATGGCAAGCGAGATGGGAATCCTCGTCAAAGGGACGTGATAGGTATGAGTTCTTCCCCAACATCCGTGAACGTCTTTCTAGAAAATGGGTTGAGCCAGACCACTGGACGAGCCAGTTCCTCACGGGACATGGTGACTTCAATGCGGGGCAATGGCTACTTCTTTTCTCTGAAAGACTCTCCATTATGCACGTCTTGTGCCTCCAGTGCGGAGGAAACAAGAAACCATGTGCTGCTCCACGGTAGTTTCTACAACAGTGAGCGACGGTTGTTGGGAGGGCAAACGAACTTAGCAGCATTCACTGCTACAAAGGAAGCCTATAACCATTTTGCAAAGTTCGCAAAGAAGGTGATGGCTAAGAAACGTGGTCATAGTTGATCTGTCCTTTTGAAACTTGCCACCCAAGTAAACAGTAAGATCAGGTAGGGAACCCTTCAAAAAACACTATTTGGGTAGGGAAAAACACTATTTGGGTAAGATTAAGAACTCCTCCCAGATGGTACGGGATTCCTCAGGTGGTCACCTCCGCTTGGTAACACTCGGGCAACAGCTCTCTACGGTGAGATTGGCTAAGACCAAATACCTGCCGTACCTCCACAGGTCTGAGTTCGGTGGATGCTGCAGGGGCCGGCCTCTTGCGTATTAGCGAAACCGCAACTTCTATGACTGATATAACCCTCGTCGAGGGTTTACGTACAGTCATCAAATAAAGAAACAGACCTGTGTGTGTGTGTGTCTGGGAACGATTTTTAGAGAGAACCACCGTACCAAATCCACTCAAACTTGATATCCAGCCCGCAGGTTACCATGGGACGCCAAAATAAGGGTATGAACAAAATCCACCGGAATTTAACTATAGCTATCATAGTGATCAAAACACTAAATATATTTTTTCTCAAAAACGGCACTAACGATTTTGATTAAAGTTTTTATATTGATAGCTCTCAATATGAGTACTTTACCATAAAATTCCCATTTGTGGGAAAATGACGAGAGCAGCACAATAAATTACCAAAACTTTCAACGAAATCGACTTTAGCGCGGTTTTTAGAGAAAACAACCGTACCAAATCAGCTGAAACTTGATGTCTAGCCTACAGGTTACCATGGGACGCAAAAATAAGGGTACGGGCAAAATCCACCCAAAGTTAACTATAGTTATCATAGTGATATAGTGATCAAAACACCAACTATTATTTTTCTCAAAAAGGCTGTAACGATTTTGATTAAATTTTTTATATTGGTAGCTCTCAATATGGCAACTATACCATAAAATTCCCATTCGAGGGAAAATGACGAGAGCAGCACAATAAATTATCAAAGTTGTCGACGAAAAGCATTTTTAGCGCGGGTTTTTCCTTATAAAGTCCGCTGGAATGTTAGTAGAATGTTTAACAAAATTGGTATTGTAGTCCATTTCAATACCTATAGGGTGAGTGTTTGGAAAACGCTCATGAGATACACAGGGGTCACTCCAGAAATTCCTTAATTTCAACTACCGCCATTTCGCTTACTACCAGTTCTCAAAGTTTTTACCCAATAACTCTGCAAAAGTAATTACTATCCTCTTCAAAAAATTAATTTTTACAGCCCCATTTTTTCTCCGTGTACCAATTGCTCAATAATGGTCCTGGAATGAGTATGAGCAGCACAATAAATTCCAGAACTGCATGCGCTACCGCTTCCTGCTGCCGTAAAGCGTTGTTTGACCAAGTTCAAATTAACTGAGTGATAAATGAATTGATTAAATAGAATTAGCCATGTGCAAAGGGAATTGACGTAGAGCTAAGGAAAGTTGTGTGTTGCAACGCACCAGATATTTTTTAAATTAAGAGAGAAATAATTAGACGAATTCTCGGGTCTGGGAATCACTGATGCTGTGAAAGTTCCAGCGGAAAAATGGGCTACGCGCCTACTACAATGTGGAATAAAAGACTTTGTAACCCCTCGTTTCTCAAATCAAAGATCGGGTTTTCCGGGGGTTCCCTCAACTCTCATAAATTCGTTCTTTAATTAAGTCCACTCCAGGAGCTGTGGCTAATGGCGAGGGGGGAAATGTACTGACTGAATCCTATTAAAGGCACCTGGTGATCGTGGTCTAGTGGTTAAGACAGTGGTTCATAATTCTCGACGAAGGTCGATGGCTTAGAAACATGGTTACAGTTGATCTGTCCCTTTGAAACGACTCGCCACCCAAGTTAATGGTTAGATCAGGTGGAAGCCCAGATTAAGAACTCCCAGGTGGTACGGGATTCCTCAGGTGGTGACCTCCATGCAGTAACAGACAGCCAGCTGCTCTGTACCATGAGACTGGCAAACGACCAAATACCTGTCACACCTCTGCAGGTCTGAGTTCAGTAGATGCTGGCCTCTTGTATAGTACCGAAACTGCAACTTCCATGACTGATATAACCCTCGTTGAGGGTTTAGGAACGGTCATTTAATAAAGAAACAGACTGACGCATTCCAGCAGATGGGTCGTATGGTGGAATAGGGTTCTCGGATGCAATCACCCTCATCCCAGAATGATGAAAAAAACAAAAAACTGAAAAACTCCAATTCAAGATTTAGTTCCAGTTCAATATAAGCGAATAAAATTTGAACCAGGTGCTTAACACACCAAATAATTTTGATACTTCAAATCAATTGATTTGTGAAGTAGCACCACGTTACTTTTTTTGAGTTGTACCGTAGTAGCTGTTAAGTAAAGTAAATTCAAATTCGAACTACCGCGCGCGGGCTCTTTCACACTTACTGCCTTTCACGATGTTTTAGTGGTAGTACTGTTTGCTGTGTTGATCTCTGTATAACCTAGAATTACTCATACTCTCCATGAGGTCTCGTGTGTGCACTTTTCGTGATTAAAACCACTAAAACTAAAACGTTTACTACCCATTAAAATTAAAACCTTTACAGGTTATAGGCCCAGGACGTTTCGTGAGTTATGTTTTTGTGAACACAGTGAGTAAAAACCCTTTTATAAAAGTGCGTAAAGTAAGTAACTCGCGTATTACCTTTTTCAATCTTCGTTGAGGGTAAGCCTTTTAAAAATGACTAAAAACAATGACGATGACTATAGTAATATCGAGAGGTTGGTAGGTGCTCAAAACTTCAATGTTTAAAAATTTCAGCTCGATATAGCGCTGAAAGCTTCCAACATTTATAACTTTGTTACCGAAGTAAAAACTGAACTTAATGGTGTGGATGAAGTGCGTAAGGACGCGCTAGCACAGAAGGCTATTGCAACCACCGTCGACTGTAAAAATCTTGCATACATTCTATCATGCAGTTCTGCTTGAGAAATGTATAGCAAACTAATATCAATATATGAAGGGGACAAGACGCAGTTAAAAGGTTCGTTGCTTCGTAGCTATTTTACATTTCGAATACTTAGTTCAGATGTTGCCAAAGGTGTTTCGGAGCTTGAAAATCTAGCCTCTCAATTCAAATCCACCGGACACAATGTGTTGAATGAGGAACTGGTTGAAAGAATAATATCAGCACTTCCTGAAAGTTATAACACTTTCATATCGTCATGGGAATCAACAGCAACTGCTGACCGTACACTATCTAATCTAACAGCAAGACTCATTGCGGAACAAAATCGTAAATCTACTAAAACAACGCAAGTTGAAGTTGCATTCAAAACTAATAACTGTAAGAAAAATACTTTGACCTGTTTTCGCTGTAAGAAAGAAGGTCATATCGCTAAAAATTGCAACCAAAAAAACCAACAGCCTTGCAAGTATTGTAAAAAAAACAAATCATTTTTCAAAAGACTGTTTTTTTAGAAATAAGCACGAAAATTCCGATAGTGCCAAAGTAGCTTTTTTGGCCCATAATAATGAAAATCTGGCGGAAAAATGGGTGATTGATTCAGGCTGTTCAACTCATATGACCAACAACTTGGAACTGCTCACCAATCTTTCAAAAACTCACTCAGAAGTTGGTGTAGCCAAAGATGGCTTGAAAATGATAGCTACTCTAAAAGGTGATGTAGATTTTGGATGCTGCATACTGAAAGATGTGCTATATTTACCAGATCTCACAATGAATCTCGTAAGTGTAAGTAAAATTACAAGTGCTGGAGGGTCAGTTGAATTTTTTGAAAATCAAGTTAAAATAAATAAAAATGATGTTTTCATTGTTGGAGAAAAAATCAATGAAGGTCTATGGGTTGAGAAATCAATTTCAAAAACAACCAATTCAAAATCTTTTCTTGTACTAAACTCTGAGAATCAATATAAAATTTGGCACAGAAAGCTCGGTCATTTGAGCTTCAAAAACATTAAAAATCTTAGTAAAATGTCTTCTGGTCTTGAAAAGCTGAAACTTGAACAGTTTGCTGACGTCAATTGTGACGTGTGTGCCAGTGCCAAATCAAAACATCTTCCTTTTGAAAATCAAAGACGCAAAACGACAAGACCTCTCGAAATTGTACATTTTGATGTATGCGGTCCCATTGAATGCACATGGGATGGTTATGAATATTTCCTCGCTGCAATGGACGATTTCACCCACTACACTGAAGTTCGTCTCCTAAAACACAAATTGGAAGTTACCGAAAACATAAAAAACATAACAGCCAATTTTGAATCAAAATGGAATCTAAAATTACATAAAATCAGATGTGACAACGCTGGTGAAAACACTTCCAATGAAATTAGGGCATGGGCGAATAATAAAAGAGTGCAACTTGATTACTCTCCTCCCTATGTTCCTCAACTTAATGGAAAAGCTGAAAGGCTGAACCGCACATTAATGGAAAAAAAAACACGAGCTTTACTTCAAGACTCTAAAATGCCAAATGATATGTGGGGAGAAGCTCTTTACGTTTCTACTTACCTAACAAACAGAAGTCCTACAACAGCACTGGAAGACAAAACACCTCATGAGATGTGGGCTGGACACAAACCCAAGCTCAAACATCTCCAGCTTTTTGGATCAGAAGCTCATGTTCTCAACACAGGACATCTAAAGAAATTAGAAACTCGCAGCAATAAATTACTATTTATTGGGTATACAAGTATGGGATATAGATTCTGGGACACAAAAGAAAGAAAAATAATCACTTCCAGAGATGCTGAATTCACAAATAGAATTTCGAATACAAAAATCACAAATACGTAATCGTTGGATATTGTCAACACATCTGGATGTGATCCAGTTAGCACTATTGACAACTCAATAAACAGCCTAGAAGATACATCGGTTCAATCATCTCCTAACCCTACACCTAAAATTACAAGCAGAGGTAGAGTAACTAAAACACCAAGAAAACTCCAAGACTTTGTACTACTTACCTATGCAGAAGCTCTATCTGGACCTGAAAAGGAAAATTGGAAGAAGGCTATTGACAATGAAAAATTGTCTTTGTTGTAGAATGAAGTTTTCTCATTTGTCCCAGCAGAAAATGGGAAGAATAAGAAACTAATTTCAAGCAGATGGGTTTTCAAGAAAAAGGACTCAGAGAAATTCAAAGCACGCCTGGTTGCCAGAGGCTGTGAGCAAAGGAAAGGCTTTGACTACAGTGACACATTCAGTCCTGTTGTATCCATGGACACCCTAAGAATGATTTTAGCTTTCGCCAAAGCTTCGAATAAAATTGTTGTGCAATTTGACGTTACCACAGCTTTTTTATATGGAAATATTGAAGAAAAAATCTATATGCACTTACCTGAAGGCTTTGAGGAATATGGAGATAAAATTTGTCTGCTCAACAAATCGCTTTACGGACTGAAGCAGGCTCCTCTAAATTGGAATACTAGACTTGTGATTTTTCTCAAAAACGAAGGCATGATTCAGCTCACGAGCGACAAATCTGTTTTTAAAAATTCAAGAGGGTCTCTAATTTTGTCTGTCTACGTAGATGATGGGATTCTTGTAGGAAATAATGTAGAGGAAATTAAAAATCTTCTAAAACGACTGAACCAGGAATTTGAAATAAAAACCGAAGATAACCTCACGAAATTCGTCGATTTGAGATTAATAAAACAGGTGACGCATTATTCCTGCATCAGCATACACACATTGTTGAAATGTTGAAAGATTTTGACATGGAATACTGCAAATCAGAGAAAACTCCATTAACACCTGGAGTAATTATTGATGAAAACCCGCTCAACACAGACTATCCATACAGAGAAGCAGTTGGCAGTCTACTGTACGTTTCAAACAGATCTAGACCTGATATTGGATTTGCTGTTAATATGGCATCAAGAAAATTGGAGAATCCAAATAAGAGTGACGTATCCCAGCATAAAAAGAATTTTCAGATATCTTAAAGGCACTTCCAATCTGGGAATAAAATACACAGCCAACTCTGATCCCTATAAACTTCAAGCCTACTGTGACTCAGACTATGCCAACAGTCAGGATCGTCGCAGCACAAGTGGATTCTTAATAACCTACTGTGGTGGACCAATAGCATGGTCATCAAAGAAACAGCCAATAGTGGCAGTCAGTACTGCTGAAGCAGAGTTCATTAGTGCGAGTGAATGTGCCAAAGAAGTGTTATTTTTAAAATCGCTGTTTGAAGAAATAACTAACGAAAATTTAAACGTTGAAATGTTAATAGACAATATAAGCACCATTCAAATGATTAAAAATGGTGGTAACACCAAACGATCAAAACATATCGATATACGTTTTAAATTTCTTAATGAAAAGATATTAGAAAATAAATTTGATTTGAAATACTGCTCTTCTGAAAGTCAACTTTCTGACATATTGACAAAATCTTTAACTCCTGTAATCTTTGAAAATCTTCGTAACGAATTTATGTGTACTATCTGAGTTTTTTTTTGATTATAAATTGCATTTGAATGTAAATTTAAAACTTGTTTTTCATACTCAAATTTGTTATAAGGGGAATTCTGATGTTCATTTGTAAAATTAACGTATAAAATGTAAAATAATGTCCAAACTGATTTGAATTTATGGGGGCGTGTTAAGTAAAGTAAATTCAAATTCGAACTACCGCGCGCGGGCTCTTTCACACTTACTGCCTTTCACGTTGTTTTAGTGGTAGTACTGTTTGCTGTGTTGATCTCTGTATAACCTAGAATTACTCATACTCTCCATGAGGTCTCGTGTGTGCACTTTTCGTGATTAAAACCACTAAAACTAAAACGTTTACTACCCATTAAAATTAAAACCTTTACAGTAGCAATTTACCAAAGTTCAATTTGTGGTCATGGTCTGAGGGGGAGAGATGTTACAGTCGAAGGAAAATCCTCTCTTTATTTAACCACCTCGTGTAATATTTGGCGTTCAGATTATAGGATTGAGGCGTGTTGCGCTATGTACTTCATACAATTATTCAGTTTACATGACACGTGTTATTCATCGGTTTCCTTTCATAGCAACCCCTCTGTTATGAGAACTCGATTAGGGTACAATCGATGTATCTATTCGATAACAGAGCAGGAGGTTATACAATAAATCATTCGTCCTCTGAGCTGCGAACGCGTAACTTGGTCTTCTTTATTTAATATGTTTTCCCATCGAAAAACGCATTTAAAACATGGTGTCAGGTGAATTTTAGTTCCGGTTATTCGAGTTCCGGTCTTGGAAGCTGGCCCCGTTGCCTGGTGACATCGGTATCAATAGCATAAGTACCGATTTCCGCGCGATCATGGCTAGTGCGTCGCATATGATTCCATTGCCATCGAAATTGGAACTCAGCGGTGATCAGTCGGCCAACTGGGAGTTCTTCAAAGCAGAATGGGCTGATTACCTCATCGCCTCGGACTTGAACACGCAGCCTCCGATCAAGCAAGTAGCCACATTCAAGGTATGTTTGGGGCGCGAAGCCCAGCAAGTTCTCACGAACCTTAAGCTTTCGGATGAAACCCTAGCATCTGTGGACTCTATTATCGAGGAGCTTGACACATGTTTCCTACCCAAGCTCAATGTTATTTTCGAGCGGTACCTTTTTGGCACTGCTGTCCAGGAGGAGGGTGAATCCATCGACGCATATATCAGCCGTCTACGAAAGCTTGTTTCTACCTGTGGGTACAGAGATTTAGAGAATGAGATGATTCGGGATAGACTTGTTATTGGGATTCGAAACGAACAGACAAAAAAGGATCTGTTAGGAGATGCAACACTCGATCTTTCTAAAGCCATTGATAAATGCCGTGCAAGGGAACAGACGGATAGTCAAATAAACACGATGAAAAGCAAGGTAGAATATTCCGTAAACACAGTATATGGCAAGTCACAGCAGCAAAACAATAAAACATGCCGATATTGTGGGACTTACCACAAGTTTGATAAAAATAGTTGTCCTGCGTATGGGAAAACTTGCACACTTTGTGATAAGCCAAATCATTTACGTACCGTTTGTAGATCTGTTGAAAAGAATAAGACTACAAATCGAGTTAAGTCACCCAGACAGTATCATCAGCGACCTAAGCGTCAACACGTTCACGCTATGGACTACACGACTTGTGAGTCACATAGTGAAGAGAATTCGAGTTGCAACGAGGAAGCTTTCATAATTGAAAAGGTCGATTCTGTTACAGCGTCTAGTGGTGCGGGAATTTGGTCAGCAAAAATTTCGTTTTTGGTCGAAGGTAAAACACAAGTTATAAAGGAACTAGAGTGTCAGTTAGACACAGGTGCTACGATAAATGTTATAGAGCAAGCGGCACTTTTAAAGCTATTCAAAGTGGTACCCCAGTTGGAAGAGACTAATACGTCAATCCGTGTTTTTGGTGGAGGCGTAATAAAACCAATTGGTAAAATTAACCTCATAATACTTCATGATGATAAGCAGTTCCCCTTAACGTTCCAAGTCATTGAAGGGACACCTGGGTCGGAGAGGCTGCCTATCCTTTCCGTAAAAACCTGCGAAAAACTCAAGCTGATCTCATTAAATGCTGTTGACTCAATAGAAGCTAAAAAAATGACCCAAATCGTGGTGGACGAATTTGCTGATGTTTTTTCGGGCATAGGATTCCTAAGTGGAGTGTGCAGACTTCACATTGACCCAGCATATAGACCTGTCAAACAAACCCCAAGACGTGTTCCAGTGCCCCTTCGCAGAGAATTGAAACTAAAGTTAGCTGAGCTTGAAGCAAAAGGGATAATAACCAAAGAAACTGGACCAACGGAGTGGATCAGTAATCTAGTGATAGTAAAAACACCAGCCAAACTTCGTTTATGTATTGATCCATTTCACTTGAATCAGGCACTCAGGAGGAGTGAATTCGAGACTCCCACATTCGAGGACATTACTCCAGAACTGACCAAAGCACGCCTGTTCAGTGTTATGGACACTAAAGATGGGTTTTGGAATTTGAGGCTCAACACAGAAAGTTCAAAACTCACTACTTTTTGGACACCATTTGGGAGATACAGATGGCTTCGTCTTCCCTTTGGTTTGAAGGTCAGTGGAGACGAATATCAGCGTCGTCTACACGAAATATTTGGAGGAATCAGAAATATTGTCATAGTACAGGATGATATCCTTGTTTTAGGGATTGGCGAAACTGACGAGGAAGCATCAGAGTCTCATGATCGAGCCCTCAGGGAATTACTGTCCACAGCAAGAGCTGCAAATCTGAAATTCAACAAACAAAAAATCAAACTAAAAATGCGCATAGTCAAGTACATGGGGCACATTATCACAAATACAGGCATAAAACCCGACCCGGAAAAAGTCAAAGCAGTGCAAGATATGAGATACCCGGAAAACCAAAAAGAGGTTAAAAGCTTTCTTGGGTTAGTCACATACATGGCTAAATTCATTCCGAATTTGTCAGCTATCACAGAGCCCCTTAGAATTCTCCTGCGAAAGGATACAAAATGGAAATTTGGACAACAGGAGCAAGATGCAGTGGACATCGTCAAAAAGTTTATTACAACAGCCCCTGTGTTGGCCTATTTCGACCCTGCAAAGGAAGTTGTGATTCAGTTCGATAGTTCTTGCAGAGGTCTTGGCTGCGTGCTTCTTCAGGATAACCACCCCATAGCATTTGCTTCTCGAAGCCTCTGTTCGAACAAAAAAAACTGGGCCAACATCGAACGGGAATGTATGTCAATCTTGTTCGCTTGTGATAGATTTGCATCTTACCTCATTGGAGGGAAAGGCATTCTTGCACATACTGATCACAAGCCATTGGAAAGAATCTTCCAAAAACCTCTCCTCAAAGCACCAATAAGACTACAAAGAATGCTCTTGAGGCTGCAGCGATATGATTTGAAGGTTAAATACATAAAAGGAAAGGACATGCATATAGCCGACATCTTATCACGTCTCCATTTAAATGAAGGAAATCCAATCAAACTGGAGGAGGTACTAACGACAGAGGACTCCATTTACAACGAACTCGATTCATTGCAGTTAGTAGATAACACAAATATTCTACAAGCCAGTTTCCAGAAAGTAAAAGCATGTACAGCTCTGGATGAAACCCTCTGCGTATTGGCCTCAACCATAAAGAATGGTTGGCCAGAGTACAAGCAGAAGTTACCAAACTCCCTGCATCCTTACTGGGAATTTAAAGAAGAATTGGCTATCCAGGATGGTGTCATTTTTCGGGGAAGCCAAATTGTAATCCCTCAAGCGCTCTAAGGTGAGTTCATGCAAAAAATTCATTTGTGTCACCTGGGCATGAACGCGTCCATACGCAGAGCTCGAGAAACATTATTCTGGCCTTTTATGAGTTCCGAGTTAAAAGACAAAATTCGGGCTCGTAAAACATGCCAAGAACTGGGTAATGACCAACCAAACACACTCCTGAAGGCACATAAACTACCACAGTTACCCTGGGAAAGAGTAGCCATCGACACATTCGAGTACAAAAATGGCACATATACTATAATCATAGACGTTTACTCAGATTTTTTTGAAGTGCAGAAAATAACCAACATCACGGCGTCATCACTCATTAAATTCTGTAAGGAAAATTTTGGAAGGTACGGAATCCCGAATATTCTTGTATCCGATAACGCACCTCAATTTGTGGGCTGGGACTTTGGATTATTTGCCAAAGAATGGGAATTCGCCCATTCCACTTCCTCACCTATGTACAGTCGTTCTAATGGGAAAATTGAATAAGCTGTTAAAATTGCCAAGAAACTCCTAAAAAAATGCGACAACGATGGGACAGATTTCTATGCAGCTCTACTCGAATGGAGGAATGTGCCTACCGAGGACATGGATGCTAGCCCAGCTCAGAGGCTCATGTCCAGGAGGACAAGAACAACACTACCCATCGCCAAAAGGTTGCTTATTCCAGAGGTGGTCCCAGGCGTGACTGAATCACTAGAATTTAAACGTAGAAAAACTAAATTAGTGCATGACCGTAGAGCCAAAGCCATGCCAGATCTGGAAGTTGGTGATGACGTCCTAGTGAAGCCTACCCAAGAACACACAAAATGGTCACTTGGAAAGGTCGAAAGGAAACTCAACCCATCATCATATGAAGTTGACGTGCAGGGCAAAACATACCGTCGGAACAGAACATGGTTAAAACCTTTTCAGCATGAAGGGGCAGATCAGGAAGCTCCTGTAGTCCGTCTATCGTTCAGACCGAGGTCATCATCTCCTCCCATTCAGTCGCCACCTAAGCGCCCAAAGAGTTCGGACAGAAGCGAACGCGAAACTCAGGCACATGCAGGACTCGCAAACAGCAGCGAACAGCCACAGGCACCTCCTATCAGCAGGACATCACAGAAAAAATTAACACCGCCAAAGTCAACTACACAGACAGGCCGAAACACCAATGCCATACCATCTTTGCCTAGTCCTATACCAATTGAACAAGCTGAAGCTAACGAGGAAGTGATCACCAAGTCAGGTCGACATGTCAGAGCTCCAAAACGTTTAACATTTCCCGAAAAACCAAAATAGCAACGAAGAACTGAATTAAGAACTCCGAAATTCAAATTCTAATCAGCATGTGAAAATTAAAAGTTGATACTTAGTTATTTTTGTGAGGTACAGCCAATGTGAACTAATCTTAAGGATAAAAAGAATCGAACTTTTCATGTTCAATTATATTGTTTATTGTAATTTAGATTGTGCAAAAATAGTTCGTTGTCTATGTAAAAAAAAAGGGAATTGTTATGAGAACTCGATTAGGGTACAATCGATGTATCTATTCGATAACAGAGCAGGAGGTTATACAATAAATCATTCGTCCTCTGAGCCGCGACCGCGTAACTTGGTCTTCTTTATTTAATATGTTTTCCCATCGAAAAACGCATTTAAAACTCTTGTTTTCTATAAATATTATAAAATGTCTTGCAGTATACAGTAATAAATTAGTACCCCAAAATTTTATTTCTGAAATCGTTTTTGTCTTAGATAGTACATTGATACGAATAAAGACACATAATTCCTAATGCTGTGCCCCACCGGGGTAGATCTAATAACAGCTTTTCGTACTTTTAGAACTCAGTTCATTAGATAACTTTTAAAGTTGAGTCGTGTAGTCTGAAAGCTCCATACAAAATTACAGTAATTAGTTCAATTAGCTGTGAATTCAACAATTTGGTTGGAAGTGTCGTTAAAAGTATTTCATACCTAATCGAATAGGCCTGAAATCTTCACAGGCACATTTGGGAGGGCTCCTTCCTTCAGTGCAGTATAAGAAGTAACAAAGGCTGGCTTACGATTGGCTCAAAGACGTATTTGAAGGCTACTAATTTCTTCGATATGTAAGGGTCGAACTCACGGGCGAAGAATTCTTGTAAAAAACCTTTTGTACAAATCGAACACCGCACGTATTCCCACGATTATTCTCGAGGCTTTTATCGAAAAGCAAAGTAGTTTGATGTCTTACGTGTGTTTCGTTTATCGATTAGTTAGGGTTTTATTATACTGGCAACACTGCGCTTAATTTTCTTACCCCAGTGTATTGAATGGGTCGGGTTCCATATTTATTGAGTGTGTTATTATTGGAAGTTCCTGAGTTATGTGATCCTATATTCGAGTTTTCATTGTTGGTATGAAGTAAGTAGTCGGTCGCGAACTGGTGATAAGTTTCGAATAGTGCCATGAGGCTTGGGGTAAGTCGCGGAATGACGACAGTCGAGGAGCTTTCAATTAGCCCTGCGTCTGACTGCAATTCGAATAACGTCGATGGAAGTTACGCGAGTACCACTTCTGACATTGAGTTCATTCAAGACAACATCGACTATCAGTGGTTTCCCGACTGTGGGTACCGTGATGTTCATCACAGGAGCGTCTTGTCCTCCTGCTACGACTACGACGAAATGGCTAGGGATTTGGACTCGCAATTGGCTCAAGTGGACATGGAGAATTATTCTGCCCAGGATATTTTGTCTACCCTTCCAGTGATGTGCTGCACTGACGTACAGTCCGAACATCGAGGAGAAATGTACGCATCTGTTTCAGGCTCATTGATGGTCAAATTTGAATTCGATTCATCTCTTAGCCCTCACAACAGTTCTCAGGATGAGTCATCGATGTCACTATGCCAATCGGAACCTCTGTTTTCGCCTATCAAAGAGGTTCCGCTATTTCCAACCAATTATAGTGTTGACTCTTTGGACTGTGATGATCAGGATCATTTGATCGTTACTTGCCAGGCTAACAAACACAATTACACGATTGCCTTTCAGGGCTCCACTGTCATCGAAGACTGTTTGGACTACACAGGAGACGATAATTTGTCTTCCCTAAGGGCCCCCAAAGCGGATACCATGGCGGTTTCTGACGCACCTACGACGACTTGGAGCAAACTGCGGCAAATTCCAGGTCAGCCCCATCAAAGGAGTAAGACGGTGAGCCTTCCAGATCTAGCTCCGTCGCCCACACAACTCAGTTCCTCTATTGCTTTGGGTCGTCGTATGAAACTTTACGACGTCCAAAATAACAGCTCCGCCTCAATTGAAGGTTTCAGTGGCCACAGCTCCAACCTTCCCAGTTCTCGGAAAAATGGCAAATTTAGTCTGCTGAAAATGTTTATAGCCCAGCGCAGTTACTGTACAGACCTGCAAAACCTAAGTTGCGAACAGAGGAAGGTCCTGAACAATGCCAACGAAATCGGTTGGATAGAGGACGCATCCTCATGCTATGAGGACAGTTTAGTGAAAGACAATTCGAGTGTAGAACGCCTTTCGTCTAGCAAATCTGTCTCCATTTGCAGCTGCAGTTTGTCAGCCTCAGTTAATAAATTCAATGTCAACAATAACAACAGCTTTGAAACTCAATATCAAAAACACGATGTCAAAGTCGGAACGTCTAGCTCAGAGCTTAGCGAAACAACGAGCAGCTCAACACCGACAGCCAAAACTAGATTTACCCCCAATGAGAAGAAGTGCCCTATTCATTGCATTGACCGAAGCATGCAAACCTCTTCTTTCCAATCTAGCCCAGCTGCGGCTCACTTCATACCAAAGGAACTGGAAGGTAACGAAAACCCTGTTTACGTTCTTTACCCTAATTATACTCTTCCTGATTTAGAGTTTTTGAGAAAACACAGTTTTGACTTGGAACGTATTCTGCTGACCCCTGTCAAATACACCGGTGGCAATTCGCCACTGACTCCACCACTTATTAGTGCTCCTTACCGCACAATCACCAAACATGATGTGGAGATGTTGAGAAAGAAAGGTGTTTCACACATTATAGATTGGTCAAGCCTGACTCCCCTTCTACCTCAAGAGTACTGGCCCATATTAGCAGAACTACCCCAACTCAAAAAACATTCTTCTTCCCGTTTCAATAGTTCTAGACCTCATTTCTGCGTAACCCCTCCTCCTTTTTCTAGAGACAAAGAGTTCCCCACTTTCCCTGATTTGAAAAGTACAACCAATGTTACAAATTCATCTGGGTGCAGTACAGGAACGGCTCCCTCTTCTGGTTACCGTGGCTCCTCTACGTTGTTGAATGAGTCAGTTGGTAACCCAAGCAACCCACTGTATGTATACAATTATGGAAATGAGGAGAAACCACCCAAACTGAGGAAAAAATCTCGTTTTGACCTGTCAGAGAGTAAGCGGTTTAGCATGTTCGAGTTTGGAAGTTTAGAGAATGTTTTAGATGCTTGTCAGGAACACAACTCTCAAGACAAAGCCGAGAAGAGAAAGTCGTTGCCACATCCTCAGTTTAAGGATTTAGATTACAAGGACATGTGGGATGACTGGTGGAAAGACACTAAGCAGAGGCCACACTCTCCACCTTCAACGCATGCCCAGCGACTAGACCATCTCTTGGAACTTAGCTCTCACGAGGCTTGGGAACCCAGTGACATTCACATACTACGTGAGCAGGTCAGCAAGTTCCTTAGTGAAGTGAGCAAAAAGTTTGTAGACCCTGTAAGAAACTGTAGTGACCAACAGCTGACACCACCCAATTCTCCAACTTCCCAGAAGGTCTACCCGGGTAAAATAATGCTAGATCATGCCTCTGAAGACAAAAAAATGCTGGTAGATGGGGTTGCTGAAGCTGTTGACAAAGTGATTAATTATAATGATGCTAACGTGTCACAAGTAGTCCTTGATTCCCTTTGCCCTGCACTTTATGCTTTGATGACCGATGGGCTAAAGCCTCAGCTGGAGACTCCATTTGGTCCAATACCAAACTCTGTTTGGCAGGTTGTTGAATCATCATCTCAACAGAGCCCAATGACGCGAGGTCTACATGACCTAGTTATCAAAATCAATGGTGAAGATATCCTCTCTGAAGGCCTTATAAAATTCAATGCATTCATCTTTGGACTGCTCAACGTTAAAGGACTTGATGCTTGGGTCTCCTATGTGAGAACTCGTGAGTCTGTACTGACGAAACATTATATTGAAGATGGTGTTCTTCTCAGTGCATCACGTGGACAGGCCAAAAATCGAGCACTTACTAATCAGCTCATCAATGCTCTCAAACCCTTGGCCATTAGTAACTTCAATTTGGATCTGCTATTTGAAACTCGTTGTCTACATGAAAGCCTCTTGCAACTAACACGTATTCCTTTGTCTCCTAGTCCGGTTGTGGATCAATCAAGTGACTCATTGCTAAGGCGGATTGTTGCTTCATTGCGAAGTCAGGGGTTTAGTGCTCGGAGCAGCACTGAACAGTTAGAAACGTCAGAATCTACTAGGTTGGCACGCCCTAGGTCATGTGTTGATGCAGTCAGTGGAGCAGATTTGGCATCAACTGTGAAGAAGAGGTGGAGTGGAGTTCAAGTTGGTTCTCAACTTGTAAGTGCTTTTGAGCGCCTACATGCAGATGACGATTTTCCTGACAGCTTAGAACCAGAAACCAAATCATCAAGTGATGATATGATGGACAAAGAGGATCTTGACAAAGACATGGACACAAAAGACCACAGTGGAAAATTCAGAAGGCTTCAAATGAAGTGGGAGATGCTCTTGTGTCATGATACTGTTGTCCCATCAGTTGATAGCAGCCCAGTCAAATCTGTCAGCTCTAGTCAAATCCCCCGCTCTAAAATACCTCGACTAGTCTCATCTCCAGTCAGACCTCAGTCCCGTCTTCCAACTCTTATTAAAGAGCATTCAAAGAGGACTTCAGGGTCTCCATCAGGAAGTGTCAGGGCTCGAACTGCTGATGCCAGAATATCAACAAGGCCAAGCCGTGCTGATGCTCCTCCTATAAAAGTTATTGCCTCTCGACCCAGTAGCCTCCCATATCGCCCTCCAGTTTCTGCCTCTAAGATCCAACGGCGTGCAGCCTCCTCATCAACAGTGCGAAAACCTCTATCATCCAAAACTCAACAACCATTGAACCGAACAGTGGTAACTCTTACTCACCGACTGCCCAAGGACAGCGGCCACCTTGCATTCAATGAAGGTGAACGTCTACGCTTGGTTCTTGAGGTTGATGACACATGGCTTCTCTGTTGTCGAGGAGACCAGAAGGGACTAGTCCCCCGCAGTGCTGTGATTTAGTATTCACTAGCATCCCTTCCTACTACTACTACTACTACTTCCACTGGCTCCCATCCCCTCCGGAGCATAAGTTATGGCTCCTCCTTCATCTTCTGAGCAGCATTTCAAGTTTTGCTTAGGTATTTGGATTCACTAGATCTAACAGCACATAGCATTTTGTGTTATGTGAATTTTAGTTTGGATTAGGTGTTCTTGTTTTGCAATCTGATATCACGAATTTCAACATTTTTGCTGAAAAATAAATAAGTAATATTACAAAGGGGATGTTATTGGTATCAACAATATATTGACAAAAATATATTATTTCAACAATATTTTTTCTTACCAAAAAAGTAAATGAAAAAATGCTTTATAACCATTTATTTTTTATCAAGAAATGAATGAAGTAATATGAATATAATGTAATTATAATGTATTGGGGGTCGACAGAATTATGCTAAAATACTTTGGCATTGTGTACAAACAAGAACTTAATTTACTAATTTGTTAGCTCAGTCTGACTGTGGTGTTTCCTCATTAACCTTTTACATTCGTTTGTTCCATTTTTTACTTAACTAGTCAATGTCAAATAAGTTATTTTCATTCACCGCCTTAATCTAAAAATTGGTGCTTCTTTATTGTTATTTTGTTAGTTCCCGTTATTTTTTCTTTGTTGAAAATTAGAATTATATCTTTGTATGTCATTGTAAAATAGTGTATTTACAGTGTAATCCTTATATATACCTTATGTTTGTATATTAGCATTAATTGTCAAATGCTGGTTGGCTCATTTTTTAGATTTACTTTTGTGATTGGGGTGTACTGATTTTGTTGTAAGTTGTATATGTGAGCATAGGGGTTTATTAGTGAACTGTACATTTTCGGCTTTTGCCATTCAATTATTAGTCTGGTGACGTTTTGTGCTTTTTCATTGATTTCATATTTTATATTCAATGGTACTGCAGAACTTGTTTGACTTATATCATGTTCTGAACTGTTGGTTGCATATAGGAGGAGAGATGTGGCTTGGAGAGTGTGATTGTATGTCATTGGTGGTACCTTGTGCCATGGTGCAGGGGTAGAATTTCAGGGAGCCATCAGGTGCTTCCTTGAAATGTACCCCCTCCTCCAATCCAGCTACCACTAGTTGGATTTGTATCCAGTTGTTTGATGTAACTAAGAGGTCAATAAGAGAAGCTGAGGAAGCCAACTGCTGGCACCAGGATCAACGAGTAGATCAACAACCAACACATCTGTGTCATCATTATTTACATACTGGTGACTTCATAGTGTTTGGATGGGGAGCTTCGTGTTTCGTATCAATCCAATGCCAGCATAGAACTTTCTCTTAGCAGCTGATAAGGCCTTGTTTGCAATCAGTCTATAATATTGATGAATTGTCCTCCTGCATTTGCTTTTGCAAACACTGGTAGTAATAGTATACATTTTGGCCTGAAGTACTTATGTGACTTAAGATCTTTCTGTTGTGGTATGGAAAAGCTTTTATTACTATAGCCGTACAAGTGTTACCTATCTGACTCTAAGCGAGTGCCCAATCCACTATTTGTACTTTCCATGAAAATCTTAACCATTTGGAGAATGCCATTCATCCAAAATCACTGCCTGACCGATGCACCTCATATGTATGTGAAGAAGTCTTCCTCTACATCTGAGCATGTTGAAGGGAAGCGTCTGACCAATCTCATATGACAAAAGCAGCTTGATGTTGGGCTGATGCTGAAACAATGGTTCCATTTCCTTTTTAGATTCATCAGTGAACGAGAATAGGTTGTTGGTGACTGTTCCTTGCTGCCCCACACATTCAAGAATAAGTGGCGTTTAGTTGGGATCTTACGCGTGACATTATGTGTAGAATGGTAATGGAAACTTACATCTAAATTTAAATACATGCCTAACATTGTGATCCAGTTTACTGGCAAAGAGTAGAAATATGCTGTTTGATTATATGATGTAAGTTGCTAGACAAGTGCTTAGTAGCTAGTTTGTGGTGAAAGTTTTCCAACCAGATTGTCATAGGAACAGAAAGGCCCTTGTCACATACGTATTTCAGGCCAAAATGTATGCTTTTACAACCACTGTTGGCAAAATATAGTGAAGGGGAAACATTCATTTGAACATATAGGTTGTAATCAAGGCTATCAGCCGCTGAAAGTAGGTTGAACAAATGTCTGGCCTAGGACAGACGAGTTGGTACTAGATACATAGGTCAATCTAACATGGAGTTGCTGAATATGAATGAGTTCATAGTCATAACTTATAGTGAGTGAACTTTCGTATTCATATGTGCCAAGTGAGCAACCCAAGGGAATTCCTCATCATTGCCTACTCTCTCCATTAGTGGATTTCATCCAGAAATGTTATATTCCGGATACAGAAAACCCAATCGAATTTCTGAACATAACTAGTGCAAAGCAAAATTCCGTTGTAGGAAGCACATACTTTTTAAGTATACTCAATGGACTACCCTGCTTCACTTGTTTTCTATTGTACTTTTGCTTGCTGTCACCAGCTTTCTCAGTTTCGCCTTCTCTTGTAAAAAAAGCCTGTTTCTTTTATCGTCAAACCGTATTATATGTGGGGATAAAGCATGTGAAACTATTCAAGTCCTAACAGTGTAGCCAACTGACTTCCACCAGGCAATTGAGTTGACAAGACCATGTCCAATGCCTGCTTTTCTATTGGGTAAGTGAGCAAGGCAATAATGGTATAGAACTGTCAACGTTTTTTATTTTCACTAATATTTTCGGAGATAAGATTTTATGGTGGTCTGTGAGTAGTAATGGGTAATAATTGTTGAATTGCTAAAACGATTTTTCAACTTGAACCCTGCTTTGCTGAACTGTGAAACACTGTTGAAATGATAGTGTAAGCCATGTGGTGGGGCAGAAAGACGTACTTCTACTGTGCATAGAAGATAATTGTGCTGCTGTGTAGCACTCTTAGAAAGAGTAATTGTGTAAAAATTCTTGCCATCATTTTTCAGAAGAGCTTTATGAAATGCTCTAAGGTTTCAACTGAAATTGGCTCGTTAGCTGAACTGGAAGAACATATATGTATATATGCACCCATATCATTGCATAACATATAAACACCCTTATCTTTGATAAATCCATGCATCAGCCTGTTTCAGGAAAGGCGTAATGATTCGACAAAAAACCCAATGCCCCAATTTTATATGGCAAAAGCGCTTTCAATGGGACAAACGTGAGAAAAATTTCCTCAGTTGTTATCCAAAAGCGCCATTTGTTTGTATGAGGTAAATAGTAAAAACTTGCCTTGCCTTGAACCCTCTGCCCATAAACTCACCTGCACAATCAGTGTAACGTTCCGCCTCCCATCGACCTTGCCAATAGGGTACAAAACAAAGCCAATATCAACCCATAACTAGCCAGTTATAGTGATGAAAACATTATTTTTAATTGTCTAGAATCGCTGACGGCAACAGGTAATCAACATTTCAATTAAACTCTATTTTTACCATTTTCCCCATGTTTACTCAATTGGCTCTCAATTTCTCGCTAAATTGTGCAGGCAGTCCAATAAGCTATTTATATGCTGAAAGTTAAACAAAAATGGTAAGATAAATGTAAAAACCACTAAGCTTTCCATTCTAAAACTATTGCAGCTCATAGTAATTCTTGAGTATCATAAGAGTAATAAAAATAGCTGAAAAAGTTGTGAGCTTAATGTTATCTGATCACAACTGATAGTTCAGCTGGAAAAAATGTTGGTTCGTTCTCATAAGATAGTAGAAGACACTTGAACGTCTCCCGCCATCTCTCATTAATCAGAAGGAGTCTTCCAATAGTCGTCTTTTCATCAAAGATTGGTGGTACTCATCGAACTACATGTATGTTTCTAACAAGAGTGTGTATCATATGCTCATCTTCATCAGAGAGGTTTTGTTTTTGGTATTTCTGCTGCTTCCCAAGTAATCATTACAGCCTTTCTCTGTCAAAGTAGTCTTTGAATTTGCCCCCACCCCCAATACTATCGTTTATAACTTGATGTAATCGTTTTGCTTATTTGAGATTTTATTGTTAGGCTTCCTTTTTGGAAGAGCCAAATTCTATTTAATTAACGTATTTCCTGTTACGAGAAATTGGACTCCTGCAATATCTGTGTAAGTAAATAATGTATGTGATATTTTTTCCGACTGCAAGATAACAACTTACTTTTCTATGTGCCATTTGTTTTTTTTTTTAGTTTCGCATGGTACAAATCAGAATTATTTTATTTTTGCGATGTTTTAATGTAAGAAAATTAATACAACAATGTTGACTATGTCTTGGTTGGTTTAGCTTTTAACAAATGCGTAAAAGCAGTAGATCTGTCGACTCGAGAAATTTTGGTTTTATATTCGCTCCTCGCTTCTTATCAACTCGGTGTTTATTCGTTTTCATCTGTTCGTAATCGTCTAGCAGGATTTAGTGAATAGATAAATATCTTTTCAATACCATGTTTCTGAACATTGAGCGAAATTCCTGTTAGTTATGTTCATTGATATACATATAATGTTAAAAACTATGGGTATTGGAAGCCCACCACACTACATGAGTTGCATTTTTACACTTTTTATTCAATTTCGTTGTGAACATTTAGAGTAACAATAATTTTCAGTAATTATAACATCACTTGCTTGATTAGGCCAGGCATGTGCCAGGTGTGAAATTTTGTGTAGATACGGCTAACAGTAGGCTGTAAATCTATTATTCTTGCAAAAGTGACTGCACACTGCAGCTTCTGCTGGCTTATAGATGTGGCTCAATAGATTTACATTGAGCTCACACAGAATGAAGGAGATCGCACTCGAGCTGTCCACGCCACAAAGTATGGCAGTCATGGGTTGGTCCATATGTAATTTTGGAAAAGCTCATAGATGTGGTGTTCAGAATTGCCATGCCTAACCCACAAATGAGGAGTGGATCACGCAGACGCCAGTCACAGTAAAAGACGGAGTAATGTTGGGTGTTGTCAATGGGCTGTCAGTTGTCATGTTGATGTTTAGGTTGTTTTTAGTGTTGTGTAAAATAGATCATTCTTCGCGTTGAGTTTGACAGATGTATGTTGCGCAACTCTGTTAGTAGAATTTAACAATATATATCTATTCTTATGATGTTCTTGACTATTTAAGAAGATGGTTTGTTTGTTGGGGTTCAGTCAACAAAGACATACATTCAGGTATCAATTCTCCCTCATGATCATACTAATTGGCGTGATTAATTCCTACTCTCTGACACCATCGTACGACGGGACGGATCTTTGTATGGCAGCGTTGGAAGCTCGTGGGGTGGAGGTATTTATCATCAGAGTTACAGAATTGACTGTGCCCTTGCATTGTGTGTGGTCCAAGAAAAGTGCTGACAGGTGCGAGGGCTAAGTGTGTCAGCAGGCGTTATCCAAGGTATCACCACCCATGTGTTGGTCGGGGCGTATCTAAACTGGTGGTCGTTCTAACGTGGAACATCGTCTAGTTCGTCTTTTCTTCCCCATCCCAATCCTTCTAACCCTTGAGCTGGCGTAGGGTAATCTGGCTACCCTCCCCAGTTCCTTAATTTTATTTATGTGTGTGTGTGTCTGCAGTTCAATTTGCTGGAAAACGGTGGACTGTTTTGATTGAGCTGGTTCTTTTTTACTCTCCGCTACCCAAGGGGAAGGAAAGTATAACGATTGTGTTGAAAGTAGAGACAACACCCAACTTTCCACCACTCCCATAAGTTCGAACACTAGCTACTTATCTTCGTTCAACGCATTTCTACAGAAACATTTATAGAGAACAAAATGTAGGGTGTAGTTAGATGAGAGTACTCCGTATGTTTGATCGAAATTGGTAGACCCGTTTTCAGAAAATTGGAAAACCGATAAATTAATATTCGACAAATATCCTTTTCTGAGTTAACGGCTTATATTTCCGTTCAACACACTTATGCAGAAATAATCACGGTGAACAAAATGTGGGTATGGGTGGCTAAAAGACCCTCCATAAGATTGATCACATCTGGTGATTCGAAAACATCCTGTGAGTTTGGTGAAAATCGATCAAGCCGTTGTGCCAAAAAGCGTAAAAACCCATGTTTTTGCTTTCTAGGTCTATATCTCCGTTCACCGTATTTTCAAGGAGATACGTATAGAGAAGAAGTTTTATACTGACCAGTAGAAGATAATTTGAAAGTTAAATAAAAATCGTTAGACCCGTTTTCGAGAAAAATGTGAAAACCCTAGTCTTTGGTACATTTTCGTCCCCCACCACCCTTTCTGTTTGACTGAAATCGCCCATAACCTTATTTTGGTGTCTGCAAAAAGTAAATTTGAGTTTTCAGAAATTTACGTGTTTGAGGTTCACTCAAAAATCCAAAAAATCACACAACTTTCCTTAGCTCTTCGACAATTCGCTTGTGTTCATGGCTTTTTGATCTTACTCAATTTATTTAACACTCAGTTCATTTGAACTTCAAGGCGGCAGAAAGCGGTAGCGAATACAGTTCTGGAATCCATCGTGCCCCTCGTACTCATTATTGAGCAATTGGTACGCAGAGTTAGTGAGGCTGTAAATACGATTTTTTTGAGGAGGATAATAATCACTTTTCTAGAGTTTTGTGGTAAAACTTTTAGAAATGGTGGTAAGCGAAACGGCGATAGTTGAAATTCCGGAATTTCTGGAGTGGCTGAGGTGATTTGGTTCACCCGTTTTCTCTCCATTGCGTTCTCAGACACACACTCACAGGCCATTTTCCTAAGTAGTGTTTAAGAACTCTGTAGGGTCTGAAACGATAAGATCCGAAGAGAACTCAACTTTTTTTTTTCAGCCGATTACATAACTTTCTACTTTGTAGAGCCAAGAAAAGTAAAAAATTACACACATTGCTCACTCAATTTCTATAAATACGCGTGCTTTCCTATGAATCCCGCTCAGTTAAAGCAAGCGTTCCCATCTAACTCATGAGAGTAGTTCAACATGCTACCTGCACGATGAAATGAGTGAGAGCAACCTACAGCTCCAAGATGAACAAAATTCTTCAATTTAGCGAAGGCTCGTCCAGGGCATTCGTGCTTTTCGTCACTCCATACTTTTCTTACCTCATAATTACGAGTTACTCGATGTCATCAGCCTGAACGGAGCAGTACTCCCGCCCAGTTCCTTGTTTTTGGTAGTAAATTTCCGTAATTTACTGTAATTATGATAAAAAATTGGTATTCCAATTACATTTGGTAGTTATCATTTATTCTCTCTGCTCTTTGTACGATAGCGTAGCACAATGTTACCTGCGAGTTATTCAATAAATGTTGGCCAGTCAAGTCTTGTGATTTGGTTAATTCCAAGTACTACCCATTTCTCTCACCCTGAGGCCTATCAAGTAATCTAAAATTCCTCATTTGGTTCTTTTATTTGGAATTCGCATAGCATAGACGAACTGTTACTTCACTTGAGAAAACGCTCAGTAGTACCTGGGATATGTCACAAATTGGCAAGCTGCTGATATTATAGGACGTTTCACCTTACTCTAAGTACTCAAGTTTGAAAGAAAACTGAATCATGCCGTATGCTCATTGGATTAATACACCTGCGTTGGGATAAAATAACACAAAGTTGATAGGATTTTATTTGTAAGTATTGTTAAATTGCTGTAATCTAGCGCTTACAGCTTGGGTTCCTTTGTAACAATCCTTTTCATACTTAATAAAATAACGTTGGCAAACTTCGCTAGTTGGGATACAACTGCTGGATGTCTTAGTAGAAAGGTGGGGAGTATGTACTATGAGTTTGAAGGTCTCTTCCCAGCCAATATGCACTGTAGATTGACAGGCTCCAGTCTTTACCAGGATATTTGGTTACCTTGATTGCTTATTAGTGACAGCTGGTTCATATATGTTTTCATATCATTTGGTGTCAAGAGCTAAGAAGCTCGTTTTCCTTTTATGTTCAATTCTTACAAATAGAAACCGTGTATATGTAATAATAGTAGTCATCCAACAAATCCTCTCGTTTCAACTTTATTTCTAGTCAAAAGTTTTTCTTATAATGTACTTTCGTGCACTTCATTATTATCGTTCAGTATTTATGTCTATGTATTAAAATAAAACAGATGTTAACTTGGATGCGTAGTCAGTGTCGGCTGTGGTATCCAGTACTACCTTTGACCCTTTTGACCACTACAGTCACAGGAGACTCTCTGACTCCAGCTGTTTCCCCCACTCCTCTCACTATGCACTCTGAGCTTGTAGCCACATTCTCATCCAATAATTGTCCCAGTACGCTACACTCCTTAAGCCTATTCTTCTGAGCTTCTCTAATATAGTGGTTTTGCTCTACTCTATGGTTATACGCTCTCATTTACCCACCATTCAACATCTCTCTAGTTCTGAACATTAGTTCTCTATTAACAATGATAATTTCTATTCTTTAGGTCCAAAAAATGCTACATTCCCCTTGAATGCTGACTCTATTTGTAGTTCAAAAAGCAATACTGCATTATCACATTCGCTAACCTACAGGTCTGTTCCTTATTTGTTGACTGTAACTAAGCAGCCAGTTGCGGTTTCGCTAATGTGCAAGAGACTGGCCTCTACAGCTTCCACTGAACTCAGCCCTATGGAGGTACGGCAGGTATTTGTTCGTTAGCCAGTCAGGACAGATCAACTGTGACTACGTTTCTTAATCATCACCTTCCTTGCGAACTGTTAAAAAATAATGTTTATTGTTCAGTCATTAAAAATGGTTGTAGGCTTGCTTTGTAGCAGTCAACGCTGCTAAGTTTGTTTGCCCACCCAACAACTGTCGCTCACTGTTGTAGAAACTACAGTAGAGCAGGACGTGGTTTCTTCTTCCCTCCGCACTGGAGGCACAAGACATGCATGACTGAGAGTCTTTTAGGGAAAAGAAGTGGAGCTACGCATTGAAGTCACCATGTCCCATGAGGAACTGGCTCATCCAGTCGTCTAGCTCAACCCATTTTCTTGAAAGACGTTCGCAAATGTTGGGGGACAACTCATACGTGTCATGTTCGTTTGCACCTCGCTTGCCATTTCTGTAACGCCCATTCGTCGATGGCGGAAAAGTTTCTGTTCTGTGGTGAGATGCACACACAGTTCAGCCAAAAGCGGAGGAAGACTCACTCTACATCTGTCAACCATGCACTCAATGGCCAAATCAACTGGTGACTGACCAGAGATCACCTGGAGTGCTTCTATTGATACAGTCTTGTAGGCCTTGGTGATCCACAAGAGTGCAGCCCCTTGGGATTGGGCCAATACTCTCTTTTGATTGACTGTTAGTTTGCTACCCCAGACAATGGGGCAGTAGCCAATCACGCCTAGATATATGGCCTTATACATGAGGATAGTGTCATGGCACTACACACACACCCCAAGTGGCCTTAGTAATTACACGCAGTAGCCACAATGCGCACCTTGTGATGGTAGTGCCTTTAAGGGAATGGATGTGTTGGTTGATGCCCCACCTCTCATCTATATTCATTCCTAAATACTTGGCATGCTTTTCAAAAAGGAGCCTATGACCACCAAACTGTGTAGAGGGTCGGCTATTTAATTTTCCTTTGAAGAGGATTAGCTGGGTTTTTTCCTCAGCCACCTGCATCTTGACATGGTCTCCAGCTCAGATGAGCACAGTGGCCAACTGCTGGTTGTTCAGGTGAGTGAGTCCGAGCATTTCAATGGATGGGTGGTCAATGCAGGCCACTGCCGCCCTGGCTGCCATTCTTATCCAACCAACACTCGTGCCTGCGACCCCAGACCAAAGGTTCATTACAATTAGCACATCTGAGGGGAGCCTCATGCTTGTGCTCCTTGATAAGATTTTGCATGGTACACCACAGGTCTCGTGCAGGCTACTGCCAGGTGGCCATAACATTGCTATTTGGAGCACTGTGTGGTGGCTTAGTACTTGCGGATGGCGTACTGTTGCCAGGCTATTTGGAGGTGCCTTGCCCCCTCTAGTTTTTTTTGTAGGGTGAGTGACACCTCAATCGTCCAGTTTTCTGTCTGCCCCACTTTTTTGTGAAAAGGGCCCTGATGTTTTGCAAGTCTAACGTAGGGTTGTGGTCAACAACTTGTTGGGCCAGGTCCTTTTTTAGTTATCGGTCCACACGTTGCACAATAGCAGGCTGGGAAGCGACCTAGGGGTGCTGATGCGTGTAGTTTCAGCTTCTTAGTGGAAATATGTGCCTAGGCTGTTTCTGGAGTTTCTGTCATGATGATTGCGCCACCTCCACTGCAGCGCAAATGTCACGCACCCAGACGCTTAGTACTTGGATGTTCTTAGCAGGGACACCTCGCATCACCGCTTCCATTGCATAATGGGTGGAGGGGGCTCATTGTCTGAGCTTGGCAAGCCCGAGGAAGAGGCGCAGGTGGCGTTTTTATTACCTGCTGGGTGGTTGACCTGCACTGTAATGTATCCAGATATCTAAAGCCTCATCTCAGACAAGACACAAACACATCAAGCTATCTGACTTTCTCAATCTGGCCCCTAATCTCCACATCTCCCATTCTGTGCCCTTGTGCACCTTCCACTGCTTCAAGTGCCTCTTACCATGAAACTGCATGCAGCACACCCTTCATCCTAGGTAGCCCCCTGCCATTACCACTTGGTCCTCCATTTATAACTTCCAAGAATGGCTTCCCAGCACCTACTGAGCTTTAGGACCACTCTCACTAGTGTTACTAATGCTACCGCCATGATACACTCCCACTATTCACATGTTCGATGCAATTTACTACATCAACACTGGCGGGCAAAACTAATGTTGTACCGGAATCATTGCTTTTGTCAGTGTCTACAACGTCAATATCGTATGATCTATGCAAAGTGGGAGCGCTTTGGATACTACATTTGTAGAACTGCAGCTTACTTCCTCCAGGTAGGAACCAATAGAGCCCAGGGTGTTACAGACTGAAGAAATACTTCAGCAGCATCATGATTCTTGTGATTTGGGGAGCCCTTTGATCATTTCTAGCCATCAGTAGACTATTTCAGACAATGCAAGATGTATTGGCACATGCTCAAGTCTCACCTACACTTTGCTGTGAGTTCAAACACGAATTTTGACACTGCAATCGAACAGGTCACAAACAGGCTCATTGCCCAAATTAGTGCAGAACCAACAAAGGAAGATGCCAGGTGAACTACCCACAGATGTAAGACAAGATAACCACATTGTATGAGTCTGCACAGCAGACCGTTATTATCAATCCTTTATTAAGATTACATTCATTTACTGTGTTCTCACGGCATGGTAAAAGTGTATGATATTTGTTGACGAAACAAATTGAAGCCCACAACGTTAATGAGATAACTTTTAACAATCTTCTCACAGTTGAAAAACAATTTTTTTAAAATTTCAAATGGTAACCGAAGACAAACACCCATAAGCGGGAAAATGAGTACATAAAGGCACTAGTTTGTCGAACAGTTGGACTAATTGTGGTCCATGAAGTATGGTTGACCATTGTTAGTTTGTCGGGCTGTAAGAATTTCACAACCATTATTTGTCACAAGAAGCGTGTGCTCGAACTGAGCTGACAATAATCCATCGACGGTCACAGCTGTCCAATTATCAGGCCACATATCGTCCCTCCAGGTACCTGAAACAAATAAGTGACAATATTGATAGGATCAAGACTGTTATGTTGAATGTTATGGCAGTTGTTTTTCTGGAATGAGAAAGAATAAGAATGATCTAAAGTAACAAAAAATTATTGGAGAACCACATATTGTATGATATGCTGCTGCATCTTGAACATGGCCCTTATAAGTAAGAGAAGTGCAGAGTTGTCGCAATATCACAGGATACTGTTCAACCTAGGTCACCATCACATTTTTTCAAGGAACTGGATGACGTGTACTGCTGCAAGCTGCAACGGAAAAATAACTAATCCAGATTTTATTTCAAAATCAGAATAAGGTGGTTACAGAATTTGATAATTATCTAATAATACGGTAGCCCAAAACATTTGAAATAATATCAAATATATTATCTGGATTTGGTATTCGCATTATTGTTTTGGAACAAAACATGATCATGAAAACTAAGGCTGGGCTGACCGATTTAGAGTTATAATTGCAAATTTTGATTCACAGCTGCAACATTTGATTCAAACAATAATGAATGTAAAATCAAAGCCAACAGATACTTGAGGATCAGGTATATCGCCCCTCATTTTGTTCAGTTCAATCTACAGTTGCTGTGAATTGCTATAAAAGAACGCATCAGCTACATCACCAACAATGGGGCCATAAAATTATGTTCAACCCAAGGTTGAATATAGTAGTATCCTACAATAGTTATAATTATCATCTGGTTTCCTGGCAACGAGTTGATAAAGACGGGGAGAAAATAAAGAGATCATTCTGGTGTTTACCTTTCAAGCGAATACTTATTCAGAGTTTACATATTTAAATAAGTATATATATACTATACAACATTTTGGCGCAGTGCGTTAGGTACCGAATTACCGTTAGTGCTTCGAGGTAAGTTCGTTAATTTTTCCAAAATGGAGGTTGTTACAAAAACCGGGACCGTTCGATATGGATGAAAATGCAGCGAGTCGCTGGTCAACGTGGTTAAGCGAATTCGAAATTTTCTTAGTAGCTGCTGATATTACCAGTGATGTACGGAAACGCGCACTAATGTTGAATTGTGCGGGCCATGAGGTTCAAGAAATTTTTCGAAATTTGCAGGATGTAGGCCTTTCTTTCGAGGAGGCAAAGGAGAAGTTGACCAGCCATTTTGCTCCAAGAAAGAATGTTTTATACGAAATTTATAAATTACGGAAAGCCAACCAAGAATCATCGGAGTCCATTATGGAGTTTTATATTCGCTGCAAAACGAATATAAAATTCAATTCCGCCAGAAGAATCTGGGCCAAGAAACAACCAAGAAAAGCAGTCTGGAAAGCTGAATGAAGGATTGAGCAGACCGGAGCTTTTGTGCGAGAAGACAACTAGAAGTGGAAGAGTTGTGAAAACACCGACCAAACTCAAAGACTATATTTTATATAAATAATTAGGTAAGGGGGGAAAGATGTAGTATCCTACAATAGTTATAATTATCATCTGGTTTCCTGGCAACGAGTTGATAAAGACGGGGAGAAAATAAAGAGATCATTCTGGTGTTTACCTTTCAAGCGAATACTTATTCAGAGTTTACATATTTAAATAAGTATATATAGTAACAAATATGAATTTGGAATCGAGCTGCCAACGGATAACGAGCTTTGGAACCCATGTATGTTTGGGAAGTTACATCGATTATGTGTAATTTAGAACTTGAGTAAAAGCATCGGCCACTAGCGAGCTGTTATCTGGTGATATATAAGTTATATTCGATCCACCATTTCGTGGTTGTCAGTAAATGATAGTTATTAAAGGTATTTGAAACTACACCTACTACTTTGGGTAGCAATTAGCAGCCATTGAGGCAGGTCTGTTTCACGGATGTTGGGGAGGAACTCATACGTATCGCGTCCCTATGACGGGGATTCCCATCTTGCTTGCCATTTCTCTAGAGCCCATTCGTCGATGGCGGCAAGTTTCTGTTCTGTGGTGAGATCTGCACAGAGTTCAGCCCAAAGCGGGGGAAGCTCCCGTTTCACTCTCCACTTGTCAACCATGCACTCAACAGCCAAATCAACTGGTAACTGACCAGTAGGCCTTGGTGATCCACAGGAGCGCAGGTCTCTGGGATTTGGCCAATACTCACTTTTGATTGACTGTTAGTTTGCTACCCCAGACAACGGGGCAGTAGCCAATCACACCTAGATAGACGGCCTTATACATGAGGATACTGTCATGGTAATACACACCCCAAGTGGCCTTAGTAATGGCATGCAGTGAGGCAAACCTTGCAATGGTAGTGCCTTCAAGGGACTGGAGGTGTTGGTTGAAACCCCAACTCTCACCTATATTCACTCCTAAATACTTGACGTGCTTTTCAAGAAGGAGCCTGTGGCCGCTGAAGCGTATTGTGAGTGGATTATTCACTTTCCCTTTCATGAGGGTTAGCTGGGTTTTTTCCTCAGCCATCTGCATCTTGACATACTCGCACCATTGGGTGACGGTGCGGAGCACGTGGTGGGTTTTTTCTTCAATTTAGCGGACTGACTCTGCAAAGATCAGCACAGTCAAGTCATCCACATAGGCGTACGGCTTGCAGTCAGTCTCCATGAGTCTCCTGAGGAGACCTTCGAAGAAGGCATTCCCGAGTGCTGGTCCAAGGACCGAGCCCTGTAGCCACCCCTTTTCAATCTTTCTCCGGACGGAGACATGCCTGCATTCGATCATAGCAGTTCTGTCTGTCAGGAGCGAGTACAGGTTGCAGGGGATTCCCTTACTTTTGAGCTCATTAAGGAGCGCTGACCACCAAAGGTTGTCAAACGCTCCTCTGATATCAATCAGAACTGCTACAATGTACTTAGCCGGTGCCAGCAGGGAAACACGCCGAATTCCGACAATGACATCCTGCGTGGACCTTCCTTTGGTACACCCGTATTGCCTGCCTGTGAGGTTGCGGCCAAAGACTCCTTCGAGGGACTGCAACATCAAGATTTCTAGTGTTTTGCCTAATATGGAAAGAAGGCTGAGTGGTCTCCATGATCGCGGGTCTGACTGATTGCAGTCGCCTTCGTTTTGAAGAGTGACAACGCGCGCAGTCTTCCACTGAGTGGGGAACTGTCCGACCTGCAGACAGTCATTAAATAAATTAAGGAGGCCGCTGGAGATTGTCCACTCAGCCTTCCTTAGCATATTGCTTTCTATTTTATCTGGCCCAGAAGATTTGTTGGGCTTTAAGGTCGCAAGGGCCCTGCTGAGGTCGCCTGTTGTCCACAATGGGATGTCAGGCTCGTTTGGAGGGTCCATGATCAGCTCCCTTGCTGTCCTCTGGGCTTCAGTGTCTCGAGCTACTTGGTCATCTGGGAACGCCTTCTCAAGGATGGTTTCCAATGAACATTCGATGCAGCAGGCCCAGCCTGACTCATTTTCCATTGCAGCTAATACCTGCTGTAAGTTTGCTTTTCCTTTGGAGGACTTGTAATGTCTGCCCCAGGGGTTTTCAGAGCTCCCCGCTTCCACAAAATTTCGCCAGCCTTGCCGTTTGGCTCATTTGATGGCGTGGTGGATGGCCTTCTTCTCTTGGATGAAGGCTGTTCGGAGTGTGGCTCTGGTATCAGTGTCACGAGTGTTGGTACATCCTTCTGGCTCTATTTACACTTTGCTTGAGGGGATTAAGTTGCTCAGTCCACCATGGGACTTTGATCGCCCTGTGCTTCTGTTGCCCAAATACAGAGAGCCTAGCAGAGTGCAGTGCTGTGGAAAATATGTCCACTTTGCTACGTCTTGTTCACGAGTGGAGCACAGCCCCTCAACTGAGGAGATGAAAGCCGTCGCCCTGCTGACATCTGACTCTCCAGAATGGATATTACACCCACTTCTACAATCTACCAACTCATTGAGGCGCATACATCGAATTAATGCGTTGGTTTTGCGATTTGCGCATACTTCCTCTGCAAGATCGGAATGTCTTCAAACGTCTGAAATACTCCGAGCTGAGTTGGTTTGGTTGCGACACCAACAGCAACATTTCTCAGATATCTGCCACCAACTTGAAGTGCTGCAGAACCAATCAAGAATCTCCAAAAGCAAAAACATACTGATTCAACGCCTCTGCCTTTTCCTAGAAAATGGTCTCATCAGTGTCGGAGGGCGCCTTCACAACTCAGCGTTGGCGTATGCCCAACAGCACCCTGTGCTCCTTCCCAAGAAGGAACGTTATGTGGCTTTGCTGGTGGACATGGTACATCGGGAGAATTTACATACTGGGCCTCATTTATTGATGTCAATTTTGAGAAATAGATATTGGATTCTATCCTCTCAAGATTTTGTTAAAAGCATTGTGCACAGTTGTAACACCTGCTTTCGAGCTGACCCAAAGCCAAGCTATCCCAACATGGCTCCACTTCCAACCTGTCACCTTCAGCAAGCCAAAGCATTTACCAACTGCGTGGTAGATTATGCTGGCCCTCTGGACATTACCATTGCCAGAAGAAGAGGAGGTACTAGGGAAAAGATGTACTTGTGTATATTTGTCTTGTGGCAACAAAGGCTGAGCACTTGAAATTGGCTTCTAGCCTATCGACTCCTTGTTTCTTGGCTACATTCCAGCATGTTCTTTCATGTCGTGGTCCCTGCTCAGTAATGTACTCTGACCAGGGAACCAATTTCATTGGTGCCCGAACCTATTTGAAGGAGCTCTAATTCCACGTCCTTCTGCATTAACTCCTGCACATTTTCTGACCTTTGGATCTACCCTGGATCATCTTCCTGCCAAGGACGTCTCCGAAATCCCTGTCCAACATCTCCGATTTGTTAAATTTGAAATTGAGGTCGTGGTCGCCTTTGCGTCAATATTGAACTGCAAAACTCCTTTCATTCTTTTCTCTCTCCTTTCCCTTCCTCCCTTAATTTTTTTTTTCCCCGTAGTTCAATGCTCACCCAGTCTCTATGCTCGAGTGGTGAGTTTAGTTTTTTTCTTCATTTTTAAAACATACTGTCCACTTTAATTTTTGTATCAATTGCTTTAATTACGCATAACCAAACCTATTTGAAAACATCTTGAGAGTTGGGTGACAATCGTTGAAGCCATTTTGTCAACTACACTATTTTTGCTTCATAGGTCTATATCTCCATTTACCAAATTTTATTAATTAATATTATTATATTTAGTTTTATAGCAGAAAAGTTGGATACTAACGAGTAGAACATAATTTGAACGTTTAATCAAAATCGTTAGAGCAGTTGTCGACAACAACAGTTCTAACAACACAACAAACAACAACCACAACCAACAACAACCTCAACAAGCAACAATTCTAGTTTTTGGTACAATTTCGTCCCCCCACACCCCTTTCCCATTGATGATAATCGTCCTTAACCTAATTTGAACGTTTAATCAAAATAAAATGTGAAGTGTATTATATTAATTTTGCATAGTAATAAAAACAGTAGACGTGTGTAGGACTGAGAGAAGTTATGAGATATGCGACACCCAATGTTCTAATATTCACTTTTGAACTACTCTGCTTCAAATATCTTCTTAATATTATTATTACCATATGTTACAAATGTTTACAACCAGCCGCAAATTTCAAAAATCATTTCATGTCAAATTCTTGGTGAATGAAGCCTTAGTCTAGAAAGGTTTATTCCATATCAATTTATTCACCAAAAAGAAGTTGGAAAGACTACTCGAGCCACCACATTTTGAACTACAGCCTAACGCTCCAACTTCAACTATGACTTCAACTTCACCAGCTCCTACACATTCTCAAATGCTTAGGTAACACCCAGGGCATGTAGGAGACGGAAACCTTGTCCTCTTTGGAAACATTGCCCTCGTCATAATGAGCTGAGGCTTCAAGCCAATAAATGTTTTACTTGGAGATTCATTATAATAAGAAGCTGGTGGCAAGAAGTTTTTGTAGACTTGTGTCGCAAGATACAATGTCAAACACTATAAAAAAATCTAACCTTGTGATATCATTGGCTCAATCGTGAAGCAGTGGCCAGCTTTCATAACTCCTACTGCTTTGTTTTCTGAAATCGACAAAGCAGTAATTGTTAAAATGCAAAACAATGTGAAATCAGTTCTTCGTAGTGAGAGAAGACTTACTTGCATAATGAGGTATGCTGGGTGCAGTGTGGAATAACTGATGAATCCCATGGCCACAGTAACTTTTAACTACGGAAAAACCATGAGCTTGAGCGTGCTTCTGGATGACATTTCCAATCTCCCGATACTTTTCACCGGGGTGTACTGCAACAAAAGTTTCACTTTGAAAATGTTTGGGGCGAATTTAATTGTGTTACCGGGACGAACCCAATTCTTTCATTCAAATGAGGCTCGTACGGAGCATTTGTGATGGCGGCAACTCACATGCTTCGATTTGCTCGGAACTTCACTGCGGTCAGTTGTAACTGAGCGGTTCCCCTGTCACCTGTGGCCCCGTTCGCTCTCACCCAGTTCCCTGTTTGTGGTGGTTAAAAACTTACCCGAGCGTAATTGCGAATAAAACTCTGTGTTCCAATTGCATTCAGTTTAGTTCAGATATCGCTTTCATTATACCGTAACATAACTGTAACTTCCAAGGATCCTCAACCCCAAAAGCTAATGGGTGACCTCCAGACACAATCACTCGACTTACCATCTCTAACAGCATTCTCTTCTGTATGGACCGAGTTGTAATTCCAGATAAGTTACAGAGCTCTATTCTACCCATGTAGGCATTACAAACACGACACAATTGCCAAGAAGGTTTGTGTAATAGAAAGGGTTAGATCGAGATATAGAGAACTTAGTTTGAAGTTGTGTACAATGCTCTTCTGTGCGCAGAAATCATCTGAAGGTTACAGTTCACTCCTGGGATGAACCAGAAGGGAACTGGGTTCGAATTCACATCGATTATGCTGCCTCAGTCGAAGCCAATGATTTGCTTATTTACATGGATGTCAAATCAATGTGGTCAGAAACACACATTCTAAAGGAAGCTCCTACAACTACTTCCACGATTGAGCTACTGGAAGACTCATTTTCCTTCCACGGATACCAGAAGTTAATTATCTCTCATAATGTGAGCTCAGATTTCCAGCATTTTTGCTTGTCGAATAGAGTATCACAGCGGTTGATTGCACTGGGACATCCTGCCACTAACGGGTTCATGGCTGAATTAGAAGACCACAGTAGCTTGTCTGCAGCTCCAGGGCCTCCCCAGGAAATCCAAGGAAGCACTGTATCATCTCCTCCTCGACCTGAAGAACAGCCACAGCGAAAAGTGCGTATTAGGCAACAATCTACCTACCTTCGTGATTTCTGGGGGAAGATTTGCACACAAGTGAACTGACTTGTGATTGTAACTTTCGTTTATACCAGTTGCTAACCCTGTAACCACAGTAATTTTTCTGTTCATTAATCCTTTTTAGAATTTTCTCTTTTTCGTTGCTCTGTCTCATTGAAGCGTTCTGTTTGTAAAAACCCCTTTTCATACCACAGATTACAATCTGGCTTTCTTAGTGTCACAACAATCTCTCGAATGACTCAGCATTTTTGATGGAGATGGAGGGGAGAACACTCATCTACTTTGCAGTTCAGGCCAAAGAGGACCAGTCAATCTAGAAGTGGGACAGTTGGCCGTATTGAAGGACAACCTGCACCGGCCTCTTGCCCGAATCATTGAGACCCATCCAGGGAAGGATGGCATTGTTCATATGGTGACGATTCAAACCCCTAGCTCAACCTATAAAAGACCTGTAGTCAAGTTGGTAACACTTTTTCCCTTGTATAATCCCCCATATCCCTTGTAAGGATTCTCCAGAAATTTGAGACCAAATTTGGTGGGCAGTTTATGTCCAGGCCACTTAGAACTTCAAAGAGCTTCTTAGGTTTCCTGTCACAACAGCGATAACGCAGAATCCTTTGTGCCTAAATATATATATATATATTTTCACGTGTGATGTCTACAAACAGTGACTCATTGTGGACGATTGTGTCTCTACCAACGCTCCCTGGCCCCAGGGAAGGGGTTTCTCTCACCGCAATCAGCCCCTCTCTTTTTCAGTGCTCAATCTGCTAACAATCTCGACAAGTGGCTCAGTTCTCAGCATTTTTAATATTTCTGATACAAAAGGGGACCTCAGATCATCAGAATCCCACCCATGTTCAGAAAATGTCTTCAGTTAACTGGCGTTGCTGAATCTCCAGTTTTTCTACATTGCAGTTGCCGAAGTATAACTTGGGAGTTATATCGAATGCTGTTCTCATCCTGCTTTAACCAACATGAGGTCTGTGATCGAATGGGCACAAGGTGCTATCTACAGACGAAACTGGTCAGACTAATTTTTTTCATAAGTCACTAGGGTAGGAAGATGTTATTTTGTCTTATGTATAAATTGATTTTATTTTATTTCTTTTTTCTCGTACGCATGTAAATGGTTTATTAATGACTGGGTGGGTTAATTGGTGCATCCCTTTTAATCACCCTGACTAAGCCAAACACCCCCTCTCACGCTTCCTGTTCAAGTCAATAATCTTGATGCAGTTGCGCTTCCAGACTCGGACACTTCCACCACATTAAAGGTCTTAGAACTGCTGACTTCTTCAGCAGGTCGGAGCATGACAACAAACGCTTGTAGCAGACCCTGGTGACCCTGGCCTGCCCGCAGCAGTAAAGGAATGCATTCTGAGTGTGCACCTCACCCTTCTCCGTAATGTTCCCCACTTCTTCACCAACAACAAGACGCCATTCTACGATCCACCATCGACAAAGTGCGATCCCGTGTGCCCGCCCAAGATTATACTCTCGAGTTGGATTTCTTGCATTTTGCACCCACTCCCCCTATCACTTGACCTACATACCAGTCCTACCTGGATCCCTCTACTTTTCCAGTATTACCATGATTCCCCCCTCAATCAAGGAATTTACACGGTGACCAATAAGATTAGGCAACACTTTTATTACACCAATCTCATTCCCGCCCCTCTGCACATCCCCCTGAACGAATTCATCCTCATTGCTGATGACTACTCTTACTTCACTGATTCCGCTCAAGAAATTTGCCTCACAGGTCATCATTGAGGCCCTCTATACCCATTTGTTTTCCAAGTATGGGTATTTCTGGACAATTATCCGGGACAGTGCTTTTGTGTTCTGCAGTAAGGTCTTCTTCGAATTTCTACTGCAATGCGAGATCACATCCTAATACTTTTGTAGGTATTACTCCAACCCCTTCTTGGCTGAATGCCAAATGCCACCATCACTGCCTTCCACGCTGAGGAAAACTCTCAATTGGATACCATCCATGAGTAAATACAACCAACTTGGCTTAATTCTGTCAGGTAAGTTTACCTCCACACATTCCGTCAACCAAGTTTACCTCCACCCATCTATTCCTTGGTCAGGAAATTCAAATCCCTCTCACCATTCAGTAGGACCCCCTCTCCTTTCCCACTATTCCACCTGACCAACACCTTCCTGGGTGGAGCCAGGCATACACCAACTTGTTGAAAGCCAGAAACACTCGCACTGTATACTAAAATTCCCATCACGCAAGGTTAGGTTTGCAAGGTTTGCTTCATCGTGTGAAATTACTAAGGCCACTTGGGGGGGGGGGGGTGTTGTTACCATGACACTATCCTTATGTATAAGGCTATCTACCTAGGCGTGATTGGCTACTGCCCCCTTGTCTGGGGTAGCAAACTAACAGTCAATCAAAAGAGATTATTGACCCAATCCCTGAGAGTTGCACTACTCTGGATCACCAAGGCCTATAAGGCTGTATCGACAGAGGCACTCCAGGTGATCACTGGTCAGTTACCAGTTGACCTGCCCATTGAGGTCATGGTTGACAAGTGGCGAGTGAAACAGAAGCTTCCCCCACTTAGGGCTGAACTCTGAGTAGATCTCACCCAAGAATGAAAACTTGCTGCTATCAACGAATGGGTTGGCACCAGGGAAGCTAGTGCTTCGCAATGAGCTTAAAGGTAGGGGAATTCCTCATAACCTATCCTTGCTCGTCAGAAGTTACCTGGCCATTCAGTCACAAATCCCTTAAGCCACACAGAAGACCTTTTTTGTTCACAAATATAACCCTCTACGAGGTTATCCCTTTTGCTGCTGCTGCTGCTCCTTTATCATCTCCTGATTTTCATTCTTCATTTGTCTCTTGTCGCCGTTAACTCACGCCCGCACAAACCGTCATTTGCCTATGTGGAGATCTGACGATGCTAATCTGTCCATAGTTTACTCGTTAAATCGAAGCAATAACCCTATTTTGACTAATTTAAAGGGGGAGATATGGGATTATTAATTACTCGCTGGATTGCACTTTTATAAACTGATGTTTTTATTGAAACAATGTAGAAACCTACCTACGAGTGAATGCGCGTGACGTAGGAATAAAAGAGCTTGACGCGTCATCACAACATCCTTCCTCTTTTAGGTAAAAGGTGAGCGAGACTGACATAATTCCTAGTAATCGAAAAGGCGGTGTAATGACAATCAAAGATCATAAAGGCATTGGCTTATCAAATCGTGACATGGCGGCGCCTCGTTTCATTAGTTGAATTATTATGAGTTCGAGCTAGGTTATAAACAACTACTTCGTTAATTGCTATCATAATAACAAAATAATTATTACTTATAATAGTTAATAAGTTGTGCTAGTTCGGCGAAATAGTAGATCGGGTATTAAATTCATTCAATTAAATACATTGAACTGACATGAAAGTGGCGTGATAAAATAACATTTCTACTTATTGCGAAGTGATTAAATTCAGTGAAGTGATGAAATTTCGCATACAATTTTATTCTTATGACTAAGTGAGTACAGTATTTCATAACATTTAAATTAACCAACTTTTCAATTAAAAGTATTCTTTTTATAAAAATAAACGATTTCCTTGTGTAGTTAAAGTTTCTTTATATTTATCCTAGTTTTCCTCTGGTGTTACACCATATCTAATTGGTTTCTTGATGTCTTGTCTGTTCCTCAAATTATAGTTCTCTCTCTTTCCTTCCCTTATTTCCGTCTTCTGAATGTATTGCTGACTTTCATTTCCCTCTTCCCTATTGTTCCTTACTATGATATCCTTACGATTCCTGCGATATTGTCTACCCAATTCATCTTTTACCCATATGGATCGTGGAGTATCAGCGTTTCCTGTAGCTTTTCCTTGAACCCATTTGTTTTTATTGCGAAAAACGACTTTATCACCTGGTTCTACCTCTTTTAAATTTCTAGTACGCTTATCGTATTGTTGTTTTTGTAAGTTTTGATGTTGCATCAAATTTTCAACAACCTTTTTGCGCTCGATAATGTTAGGTAGTAGTTCGTTCATTTATTGTAGTTTTATCTCTGAGGATTCTATTAAATAGTAATTGACTTGGGGAATAATTGGTAGATGGGACAGCGGTATTTCTATTGTGAAAAATTAAAAGATAAGGATCTTGACCAGACATTTTAGATTTCCTTAGAATGGTTTTGCAAATTTTCACTCCTGATTCCGCTAGTGCGTGACCTTTCGGGTAATGGGGGCTGCTTGTGGTCAATTTTACACCCATTTCAGATAGGAACAATCTGAATTCTCGGCTTCCAAAGGGATTGTTGTCTGTTACAATTTCCTTTGGGAATCCGTGAACACTGAACATTACCATACAGGCTTTTTTAACATCGTAGATACTTTTTGTTTTGATTTTAGTCAATTCGATCCACTTAGTAAAGTAGTCCATTGTTACCAAGTAATTTTTGTTTTCAAATTCCAAAATGTCCATGGCTAGTCTGTACCAAGGTAGAGTGGAGATTTCTTGTTGAATCATAGGTTGTGAGGCATTATTAGGTCTGTTTAATAAACATATTCGGCAATTGTCGATATAGTTTTCAATGTCAGTTGACATATTTGGCCAATAAAATTTGGCTCTAGCTTTGTTTCGAGTTTTGCTAACTCCTAAATGTCCTTCATGTAGTATTTTCAGCATTTCTTTCTGCAATTTGGCTGGTACTATTATTCTATTCCCAAATAAAATTAATTCATCCTCTCTAATAAGTTCATGTCTTATTTGATAAAATTCTTTTAGTTCGGCACTCGGGATTTTGTGGCCATTTATTTGCTTCCAAACATTGATTTATTTTGGTTAGTATAGGATCGGTTTTAGTTTCTTCCTTGAATATCCTTCTTCTATCATCCGACATTGCGTTATCTATTATAGAGTGCACAATAAATTCTAGTTCTACATCGTCTTTAGGTTTAGGACCAACTGTAGCTCTAGACAGAGTGTCTGCCATAACCATTTGATTTCCAGGTAAGTAACTCAACTTATACCTATATTTTGTTAATTTCAACATCATTCTTTGTAGGCGGTTGGGTACTTTTTCGATCTTACGTTGTACGATGCTTATTAGTGGCTTGTGATCGGTTTGGATCAGAATTTCTCTACCATAGGTAAAATAATGGAAATGCTCGACGGCGAAACAAATTCCCAACATTTCTTTCTCGATCATTGCGTACTTCTGTTCGGTTTTCGTCAATGATCTTGAAGCAAATGCGATCGGCTTGCCGTTCTGGAGCAATACACACCCTAATCCATCTTTACAAGCATCAGATTGAATTAACAAAGGCTTGTTTTCGTCGTAATATGATAGGATAGGACTAGAGGTAAGTATAGTTTTAAGATTATCAACAATTTTTGTGTGTTCTTCAGACCAAGACCAAATTGTATCATTTCTAGTGAGCATTCTTAAAGGGGCCGTTAACTCTGAAAGTTTAGGAATAAATTTACCTAAATACTTCACCATTCCTAGGAACCTCATTAATGCTTTTTTGTCCTTAGGGATAGGTATTTCAGAGATAGCCTTAATTCTGTTAGGATCAATTTCCAGTCCTTTACTTGAAATTATATGGCCTAAGATCTTTATTCGCTCTTGTCTAACTAATTGAACTTCGAAGGGTTGAACGTTATACCTCTTTCAATAGCTGTTTTGAGCACTTTGCTTAATATTTCGTCATGTTCAGCTATTGAATTTGCAGAAATTATTATGTCGTCGATATAAATGTGAACTCCTTTTATGTGTCCAAATATTTCAGTGTTCTTCATTTGGAAAATTTCAGCAGCTGTTTTTATTCCAAACGGAAGTCTAAAAAATCTGTACCTACCAAAGGGTGTACCAAAACTTGTCAGTTCTGATGATTTTTCGTTAATTCTAATCTGATAAAATCCATCACTTAAGTCTAATGAACTAAAATGAGTTTTACCATTCAATTCACTAAGGATTTCATCCTGCGCAGGTATCTGATATTTTCCGTTTACTAATTGATCATTTAGATATTTAGGGTCTAAGCAAATTCTTAGTAAACCATTTGGCTTCTCAACTATGACCAAAGGGTTTAACCATTCACATGGTTCTTTTACTGCTTTAATGACTCCTAATTTCTCGAGTTCATCTAACTTCTTTTTTAGCCATCTATTAAATGTTTTGCAACACGACGGGGTGCATGAGTGACAGGTTTAGCATTTTCAATTAGTTTCAAATCATAAGGTGCACCTGGAAAGGCTCCTAGACCCTGGAAAGCATTCTTAAAATTTTTCAAAACTGATTCTTTGGATTTTATGCTTCGAGTTTCTACGGCTGCTACTTTCTTCACTAATTGTAATTCTTCACAGGTCTGTAAACCCAATATAGGTTTATCATTGGTATCTAATATTACATACTTAACATTTGCGACTTGCTTTTTGGTTTATTATTCATTCTGAATAATAACCCTATGTTTTCGGTCACGAAAATTTTTTTACAACCCCCCCCTCAAAATTTGATACTTTACGTTTCAAGACATGGAGATTCCAAATTTGCAATGTCCGTCCGCCGTCCCCCGTCCGGGCCGTTTTGTGCCTTTAACGTGGTCTAAAAAATTCGTTCTTTCGCCCAAAAATCCGATTTGGTATCTAGTTGTGCCCGCCATCTCGGCAATCCGATCGGACGAAGCCCGTGGTTGTAATGGGCAAAAAACGGTTAAAAAAATTAACGAAACGCAGTACAACGCGGGAGCTACAAGCGTTTCGTCGTTTGAATTCCTCCCGCCCCGCCCGTCTCTTTAAAAAACCAACCGCTCTCGAGGCGGCTCGCGGGTCGCTTCCCTCCCAACGACGCCGCCTCTCCCCGGGTTCGCTTCGAGCGCCCCCGTTTCAATTTCCCCGACGTTTTGGTTTTAATACGATTCAATTTTATTAGATTCTTTCGTTTCATTCTCATTTTGTTTTTTTTTCATAGATTTTTGGTTAAATTTTGATATTAGTATTTAGCGTGCGTGTTTTCATATTAAAATTCAGTTTTTTCTAGATACTTGCGTTTTTTTGTTTATTTTAATATTACGATTCAGTTCTTTTCGACCTTTTTTTGGGTTTCATTATGATATTTTTCGATGCTGAATCGAACAGGATGGGTCTCGGAGCATTAATGCTAGGTCAAGCTGATTATCCGAATAATAAACCGTTGTGTAATAATTTGCAGGGTTTTCATTATAGTTTTTAGACTTATCTCCCCAATTACTTTCAATGCATTACCATTGTACGCAGATAATTTAATTTTGCTAGGCCGTAATTTTAATTGTTTGTCCTTATTAATTAATTCGAATATTCTCCATGGGAGAATGTTTACTTGACTACCTGTGTCTAGCTTAAATTTTACATTGATATCTTTTATTTTACCATAGATCGACCATATATTATCGTTTTTGTTGTTCTTATTTACTTTATCAACCTTAATATGGTCCACATAGAACGAATCATCGCTATCATTTTCGTTAACTTCCACTGCTTTAGTATACTTCTTATTTTTATAATTTTCTATCTTACTTTCGTTTCTATTTTTAACAAAACAACCTATTTCAAAATGATTGTATCCATTGCAAAAGGTACATCGTTTTCCGTAAGCAGGACATTTTCGAGCTTCGTGAGCTGATCCACATTTTTTACAGCAATATTTTATGTTTTCGAAAGTTGAAGATTTTTTCTTATAAGCATGCTTATTTGGTACCTTTTTTATAGACTTGTTTCGAATGGCATCTATCTCACTTGTTTGTGAAGATCCTCCTGCGATGTCCTTTATTTCGGTCTTCCGTGATTCGTGCAGCTTGCAGATCTTGGTTGTCTCTTCGAGGTTCAGTTTGTCTCCTACATCCAACAGTCGGTTCAGTAGGTCTTCCTCCGATATCTGAGATATGATGCGGTCTCGGATCATATTATCCCGTTCCTCGAAATCGCAAGTTGCTGCTGCTGTTTTCAAATTTGTGATGAATTCGAATAAAGGTTCACCTTTCTGCCATGAAAGTCTATTGAACTTGAACCTTTCATGCAGTACATTTATCCTGGGTGAGAAGTATTCGGCAAAGGCTCCCACTACATCTTGATATTTTGTAAGCACTGCATCTTTACTCTCGCCTGTATTAAGTGCTTCTTCTCTATCTACTTTTAGCGTATTGAAGATCTCGATACCACTTTTACCCAACTGGTTTAGCATGATCGCGATTATAACGTAATCTTTTTCGTTACTCTTCTTCGATGTGGTTCCAAACGCTTGGAACCAATCTGTCCACTCCTTCTTCAAATCATTTGCTTCAAAGTTGAAGTGTTGAGGTGGTTTAGTATCGCACATTTTACTTATTTCGATAACCTGTTTTTTTTATATTTTGTTATAATTGTCCTCGTGGCTGATGGCGGCGATGTACCATGGGTTCGCCTACACTTCGAGATCCGATAACGGTACGTTTTCTCGGTTTTTAAGAAGTAAACCCTCCGTTTTTTAACCCGATGAAATCTCGGTTTTTAACGAGAAAAAATTAAGTAAGAATCTGATGCAAAGTTAGACTTCTGACACCATACTTTGACTAATTTAAAGGGGGAGATATGGGATTATTAATTACTCGCTGGGTTGCACTTTTATAAACTGATGTTTTTATTGAAACAATGTAGAAACCTACCTACGAGTGAATGCGCGTGACGTAAGAATAAAAGAGCTTGACGCGTCATCACAACAAACTCACCATGTGCTCCAAACTGTCACCCAGTGGTGCGGGCACATCAAGCTGCAGGCGCCTGAAGAAAAAAACCCACTTAGTCTTTGTTCGACGCAAAGCGCCGAATCAGTATCAGTTGTTCGACCTCGGAGTTCCCACATCTGCCCTAATGGGACCCCCTGGCCCTTAACGGCAAACTCATTGTTTCCCTAAAGACCTTTGTCTTCATCCTCAGACACTTGTTTCACCTCTCATTGACATCTAATTTGGATTTCTCCCTCCTTCCCCGTACAACCAGTTTCACGCCTCCAGAGCACTCCTTGTTCGCGCTTATATACTCAACTCATATCCTCTTTAAGTCACCTCTTTTTGTACATCTAAGTCTCCAAATCTTGTGATACACCAAACTTTTCAAATTACAAGTTCGTGCTCAACTAAAACCCGTCTCCAAGATTCATTCAAGTCCATCCTGGTCGAAACAGTCCTCTTAAAGAGAGAAATAAATATCCAACCAACAATATGCTTTGGTGGCCACAGACTCCTTCTTGAGATGCAAGTCAAGTACTTAGGAGTCATTGTAGGAGACATGGGGAATCAGCCAACACCTCCAGTCTCTCAAAGGCACTACCATCACAAGGTTTGTCTCTCTGCGAGATATTAGGAAGGCAATTTGGGGAGTGTGTTCTGAGCAAGCCTCAAAATACTTTGACCTCAGCCCGCTTTCCAGTTTTTCAAGAACATTGCGGTTCCCCTTTTTGAATCTGACAAGCGAGACCTTCTAATCCTTGTACCTGAAATTCGTCCACCTCTCAGTGCATGGAGTTCCTCAATTAGTTTTTCCAATCCCTGGGATTACCATTCTTACTTGTGAACTTCAAATTCTAATACCACAAATCATAGTAGAGCCTATAACTAACGAACTTTCATTAGTCCAGGTTCCCAGATACTTCCTGTCACAACCAGCCTCCATGCTAAATATACCAATTAAAACAAAAGTCTACAAGTTTAACAAAACGCCCCTCAGATAACAAACCAATCTTACGAATTTATACCCCTTCCAAAGTGGTGGCCCACTGACTTCACTTCTTTTCTGTACCTATAAGTGTTTGAACCTTGTGATTTCCTAACTCTTCTTACAAGTTTTGTACTCCTGTAAACCGTGATTCATTCAAGTCTACCGTGGTCAAGACAGAATGTGTTACTGACACATTATGCTTATGTACAGGGTTATATATCTAGACGTGATGGGCTACTGCCATGTTGTCTTGGTATCTTATATACAGGCTAAACGGACCTTGTGGAAATACATCATCATTATTAAAGAAGTGTCCTTATTATTGTATCAGAGAATACGAACTCGTTTCATTACAGAAATGAGGACCTGAAAAGTGAGGAATGAAAAATTGTTCAGGAATGGGTCCCTGATGATTTTAACATGACGAAGGTTATTACAAGAAACATTTTACGAACAGTTAGTACTATTTGCAAGCATACCTATGTCAATAGCTTTTTGTAGACACTCCCAGGTAACTTTCGTCAGCTTCTTAGCAACATCACTAACTTCCCCAATCAGAAATGTCTCATTCAGATCACCATGAAAATCGCGGTGGTACACAGTTATGTCCACTGTAACAGAGAATAATAAATCCACTGCAATATTTTTCAGATTAAGAATTCTTATCTAGTCATTATCCTGGTTGTACTTTGAGGTGGAATGGTTAATACAATTACGAAACACTCTGATAATGAGAGACAAGTAAATTGTTGAGGTTCCAGTTTCGTGTCCTCCACATTCTGTTTGGATGAAGAGGATAGGGGCACGTGTGTACAGCAAGGTGGTTTCTGGAAGAAAGTGTTAAGAAAAGAGAGGATAATCTTTCCTTCCACTCTCCTATCATAGAAATGTTCAGAGGGTAAGGTGGGAATCACAATTAGAATAAAAAGACTGCTAGTGCTTGGTGCTAGGGAAACGAAAAAGGGTTAAAAAAAAAAATCTGCTGACAGAACAGAATTCAAACAGTTTCACAAACGGAATGAACTCGGACATTGGGTTTTTGACAAGACCCAACATTCAGTCCTCTGGGCTAGAATGGCTAACAGCTGCCACAACCTGGAATGAAGCGAGAATGGCTTCTCTGCTAGGGACCAATCACCAACTCCACCTACATCGTCCACAACAGAGTCGACACCAGTTGTCTATGGCGAGTTGGAAGACCTAAGCCTAGTTGAGTCATTTGCTGATCAAACTAACCCTGTGCATTCAGAGAATTCCTCCGTTGCGAACCATGTGAAATGGAAGCTTGACGAAATCGCCAAGGTCCTCCTAACGCCAGATGGACTTAGCATTCAGGTCATTTTTAATTACACCAAAGAGCAAAGTGTAAACGAATCTCTTCAATCAACAGGACATGACTGACTTGCTATGGTGACACATCACTCTTGATGACGTACCTAACACGTGCCCCCCCTCCCCCTTCTTGGTTTCTTTTGTCTTGAGGGCATGACAATACGAAAAATTACGTCTTAAAGGACCTTGACAACCCTGCATGGCCCAACCCTTGGAGACTGCAGCTTTACGCACACCCCTAGACCCCATCTTGGCCAGTGATACCAGACGTGGTTCCCCACTTGTAATTTGGCATGTTTCAACATCATAATGCAGCTTTGCACTGACGAGTCCTTCACCAATCCTCGTGAGCTTCCTGAATACCAGCCTTCAGCTTTTGGACATATGTGGTAGTTGAAGTTTGTGTAGTACGTTCACTGAAATATACTCTAAGTGTTAGTTCTCGTCCCAAGGCAAGGCTAGCAGGAAGAAACCTGTTACAGCCGGCTCGGTAGCCCGATAAGTAATGAAAACCCAGGAGAGATGATGGTTCTAGTCTTCTGACTTCTCAGGCCTTAATTTGGCTAGCATGTGAATTAGCGTCTTATTGAAACGCTCAACCTGACCATTGCTTTGGGGTCTCAGCGGAGTGGTTCTCGTTTCACAAATTTGGGGAAGTGTACACGTTTCTTGAAATACCCGGTGTTGGGCAGACGAGAGGGGGAGCTTGAGGATCGAAATAAAAAGGAAACTCAGTGTGCGTGACGAGGACTGTATTATACGTGCGGGATGGAGGTTGAGTTGGTGTACAAATGGGCGACACAGGGTTAGTACTCAGAACGTGTGAACTGGCGCAGGAAACTGTATCAGAAGGAAAAGGGCGAGCTGTGCTACAGGGACGTCTCTGGGAAGAGCGACGTGTCTTGGAGAAGGAGGTAAATTAAGGGAAAGTACAAAAGGAGAAATCCATGTTCGTTGGAAGTTAACCCAAACCTAATCCCTTTGTCGGTGGAGAAGCCAACGACTGAAGAGGCAGTTCTCGGACTTCCCCGCGGCCTCACATTAAAAGGGCTGAAACCATTGGGTTGGGTGGATGCACCAGGTAAAGGAATCAGCCTTTCAGCATGTGCTGAACACCTGGGATTTGAAGAAAGTGCATTGATCAGAGTGAAGGTAAACATGGTATTCCAAATCGAGCGATCACATTGTCTAGCAGGCCTTGTGCCACTGTTTCAGTCTTCAGATCTGGAATCGAGAATGCTTCTGGAAACTTTGTAAATGCATCAAATACCACAATGATGTACTGATCCCTTGTTCAGTCTTGGGGAGTGGCCTAACAGCATCAATAAACAATCGTTCAAAGGGAACCCCACTAGTGTATTGACCCATGGGTGCCCTGCATTTTTCCAGGGTTTACCACGTTTTCCACATGACTGACAGGCCACAAATACTACCTTAACATCTCGAGTCGCCCATGGCTAGTAGTTATTTCGTTTGAGACAAGCCAGATTCTTGCGCCATCCAAAATAGCCCGAGGCTGATTTGAGCTGATTTCGATGACATTTCGACCAGTATCATCTTCTCACTGACATACAAGCAACCTCTGAGTCTCAAATGCTGCCCGAAGCGCTTTTGTTGTCTCCCTGTACCTCACCACCTCTTCCCACAAAGGCTGCTTCTCTTCATGTACCCAGCGGTACACACGTTTCAGTGCAGGATGCGTCCCCTGCTCCAGGGGCCACAACTGATCTGAAAAAATGCCAACGGCCAATGCCAAGTTTCATGAAGGTTATACTTCTGCTCTTGGTGCTGGCAGTGCTCGCAGTTTTCTTCACTACATGGCCTTCTAGATAAACCATATGCATTTGGATGTGCTCTCCCAGACTGAAGATCCACTTGAAAATTGAAAGGGGCCAATGCTTGTATCCACCTAGCTAGTTGTCCATCTATCTCCATAAAGTTGCGAAGCCATTGCACCGATGCATGGTCTGAACTAACGATGAAAGGCTCACTAAGGTATATGACCTAAACTGTTTGAGAGCCTGCACTGAACTCAACTGCTCCTTTCTGGTGGTGCAATAGTTTCTCTCAGCATTTCTCCACCACCACCACACCAACTACAGTAGGCAATTGGTCTTTCCTTATCATCATGGAACTGTGAAAAAACAGCACCAATCGCAAAACAGGAAGCGTTGGTATCGAGTATGAATGGTGCATCTGGATCAACATGAGCGAGGACAGGGGGAGTCCTCAAAGCAAGCCTAATATCTTTGAAAGCTGCCTGTTAGTCCTGATTCCATTGAATTGTCTTCGTTAGTCTTGCAAGGCAAACAGTCGCCTGCATGGTTAGCAAGGTTGACGTACGATAATATGAAACAAAACCAAGGAACGACCTCAACTGCTTGCTGTTCTCAGGAACTGGGCAGTGCATGATGTGCTCCACCTTCGCAGAATTTGTAGCAACACTATCTCCAGAGATCAAGCAGCCAAAGTAGGCAACTTTTTGTTGAAACAACTGGCCGTTGTTTGCATTCAGCATAATATTGGCTGCCAATAGGGCTAGAAAAAATTGTCTCAGCCACAGTAACATCCCTTCGAAAGAGGAAGTATCGGTCTGTTTCCTTATTTGATGGCTGTTCCTAAACTCTCGACGAGGGTTATATCAGTCATGGAAGTTGTGGTTTCGCCAATGAGCAGAACACAGTTTCTTGTTTCCTCCGAACTAGAGGCGGAAGAAGTGCATGATGGGAGAGTCTTTGAGAGTAAAGAAATGGAGCTGCGCATTGAAGTCGCTATGTCCTGTGAAGAACTGGCTGAACCCATTTCTTGAAAGATGTTCATGGATGTTGGGGAAGAACTCACATCTGTAACGAACCTCTGACGAGAATTCTCATCTCGCTTGATCTCGGCAAGATTCTGTTCTGTGGTGACATCCGCACGGAGTTCAGCCCAAAGCGGGGGAAGCTCCCGTTTCACTCTCACTTGTCAACCATGCACTCAACGACCAAATCAACTGGTAACTGACGAGTGATCACCTGGAGTGCTTTTGTTGATACAGTCTTGCAGGCCTTGGTGATCCACAGGACGCAGCGCTCTGGGATTGGGCCAATACTCTCTTTTGATTGACTGTTACTTTGCTACCCCAGACAATGGGGCAGTAGCCAATCCCGCCTAGTTACATGGCGTTATACATGAGGATAGTGTCATAGTAACACTCACCCCAAGTGGCCTTAGTAATTGCGCTCGGTGAGGCAACCGCCGAAGTGCCTTTAAGGGACTGGAGGGGTTGCTTGGAGCCTGTGGCCGCCAAAGGGTATTGAGGGTAGATTATTCACTTTTCCTTTCAAGAGGATTAGCTGGGCTTTTCCCTCAGCCACCTGCATTATGACATGCCCGCACCATTGGGTGACGGTGTGGACCACATGGTGGGGTTTTTCTTCGATTTGGTGAACTGACTCTGTAAAGATCAGCACAGTCAAGTCATCCACATAGGCGCATGGCTCGCAGTCAGTCTTCATGAGTCTCCTGAGAAAACTTCGAAGAAGGCATTCCAGAGTGCTGGTCCAAGGACCACCTTTTCAATCTTTCTCTGAATGGAGACATGTCTGCATTCGATGGTAGCAGTTCTATCTGTCAGGTACCTTGTGACGAGCACGTACAGATTGTAGCAAACTAACAGACAATCAAAAGAAAGTATTGGCCCATTCCCAGAGTGCTGCACTCCTGTGGATCACCAAGGCTTATAAGACTGTTTCAACAGAAGCACTCCAGGTGATTCGGGTCAGTTACCAGTTGACTTGGCCATTGAGTGCATGGTTGACAAGCGGAGAGTGAAACGGGAGTTTCCCCTGCTGAACTGCTAGCGGATCTCACCATAGAACAAAGACTTGCTGCCATTGACAAATGTGCACTTGAGATGGGAATCCTCGTCAAAGAGACATGACACATATGAGTTCTTCCCCAACATCCATGAACGTCTTTCAAGAAAATGGGTTGAGCCAGACCTCAGGACGAGCCAGTTCCTCACTGGACAGGTGGCGCCCCAACATGGAGATTTAGTGCTGTGTGTTCTTCAATCTCTCGTCAGTTGAAAATCCATCAGCAGTCATCATGGAGTCTCTCTACAAGCTCCAGGGCTCTTGTAGTAGAGATGCAGATACTTGTCACTCATCCACGCTCAAATCATACCATTGAGGTTGTGACGAATAATAAAAGAAAATTTTGTAACAAAAAGGAAATAACTGCCGGGGTCGGATCCCACTCGAAATGAAATAATAAAAGGGTAAACTTAAATAAATCAACGGGAATGACTAAAGGTAAAATAAAATTTAATTTGGGAAAATAAATAATAAATGACATTTCAGCTTAAAATGATTCTAAAATAATGATTGTCCTTCTATACCTGCCTATGGCATGCCGAAACTAAATAAACAAAAATAAATGACCCACTTCAGGAGCGTTGTCTTCACTCTTCGTTCGAACGGCCAGAAATTTGGAAAGTGCGATGTCGGAAGGAGAAAAGGGAGTACGAGGTACAAACGAAAAAAAGGGAAGAGAGGCTGACGAAGTGTTCGCGGCACAGGGACCTGATTTCTTGGAAAACCTACACAACTTGCCACTTTCTCCGTAGCAGCGCGTCGGTAGCGACGATCTGGTTCAGCGGACGTTCACCCACCGAATTGCCGCTGCTCCAAAGGCGTATTTTACGGTACAAGGAGTAAAGAGATATTTGTTCAAATGTGGTCTGGAATGGTCTAAGACTGACAAACTGCTTGGAGCAATATCTCGGCTGAAAAAACTTGACAAAAGATCGAGTTTCTTTTCCTTCCTTTTCTTCTTATTAACTCCGGTGAAATGTCACTAGAATTTTAAAACAAATTGGTGTAGTAGTGCAATTAGGGCGAGCGTTTAAAAACGCTCATTAGATACACTCCAGAAATTCCTATCCTAGTTTCGCTTACTACCAGTCTTAAAAGTGTTTACCCAATAACTCTGCAGAAGTGATTACTACCCTCTTTTCAAAAATTCGTGTTTACATCCTCATTCATTCTTTGTGTACAAATTGCTCAATAATGGTCCGGGAAAGAGCAAGAGCAGCATAATAAATTTCGGAACTGCCAGCGCTACCACTTCCTGCTGCCGTGAAGTCTTGTTTGACAAAGTTCAAATGAACAGAAGTTCAAATCAGAAGAAGTGACAATATATTCTTCTGCAATTTTGGATCAATGAGCATCATATTATTCAAGGAGAGACAACTAGTAGTTTTCATCGAGCAATCCAAAACTACACGAAAGCGATAAAGGGTCTCATCATTAGGATAGATGCAGTTATGGGGAATATAATAGGCACTTCCCTCAGCGGGAGTAGGAGCAACTACCAAATGACGCCCTTGGGAAAGATAATCGGCCATTAATTCATTGTACCGCTGACTCAGCATTGAATTTCTATTCAGACGATTTTCCTAGGAGTGAAAGCGTCTTCGATTTAGCGCATAACTGTCACCTAAATAGCAATCTATTTGACGAAAGGGAAGATGAACAACAAATATTCCATCGTCCTGACGCTTAGGTTTCAACAAAAATTCCTCACACTCCAGCTCTTCTTTACTCTGAATACTGCGCTTAGGAGCCTCTTCTGATTCCCAAAAGACCCTGATTAGGCGATCGAGATGAGAATCGCAAGTGGTACACTTGGTGTGCAATAACTGGTCTTCCTAGCATGCAACTTGACCCAATAAACAATACCCAAATATTGTACCCAATAAATCAGGAGCTCCTTCTGGTCCTACGATTGGTGCGCCCCTTACGATAATTGCGTACCACTCAGCTCCCAGTAGAATATCTACCTCTTGATCTAGAAAAAATTGTGGATCACCTAGAGTGAACCCACGGATGTGCGGCCACGAAATCACCCAGCAGTCGGGGGTCCAGAATACCGCTGCTGAATGCCCTACGTGTCGTATGAGCCGACTAAAAGGGACAGCTGGGTGGGCCCAGCCGGAATGACAACCTCACCTCTATGAAGTCTCAGCAGGATGGCTGGACGTCACAGTGTACTCTGTCGCCACACTGTGCTCACCCTGCAGTTGGGGTCCAGAATTCCATTGCCGTACTCTCTGCGCGTTCGTATGAGCCGAACTTAAAGGGACACAACTTACACTTCTTCCACATACATGAAACACTGGGAACCCCCTACCTTGAGCTGGGCTCGCAGAACACACCCCCCGCAGGAAGGGGGACAGAATTCTCCTGCCGTATCCTCTGCGTGGCCGTAAAAGCAGGCCTTAAAGGGGCTTAAAGCTCACGACACTGACATACACAACATATAACAGATACAAACAACACTGCAATGGCTTACGTGGCAGAACACATTGACTTAAAATCTCATAACGAGCGACAATCAGAAAGTAGCTCACTAGCACCTACGAGCGAACCGCTATATAGGTGTGGCTTTCGGAATGAGGAGGGGGAAACCAGGTTTGAGCGTTCCTGGGGTGGCTGATAGCATGTGTCCCACTCACCACATCACCAGTGGCCGAGGGCTGACTGTGAGTGGCAGCCGAAAAATCCCTCATGCGTCTTAGTCCTGGTGGGTGGCCAGACTGGCAGCTGCTGCGCATGTGGGGGCCTCCCTTTGACACTCAACGGACCAGTGAAAGGGGCTAGAATCAATATGCCTGCAAGGGAGCATCCTGGACACTGCTTCAAGCACCTCTCGCTCATACCACAAACACACACAACAAATGAACTCACAAGGGTTCACTACATCAGTCTGCTTCTTTAATCTCCCCGCCCCCTTCGTAAAAACTACATGATAGAGTCAGTTAAAACATCAGCAGGTAATAAAAACGCCACCTGCATCTCTTCCTTGGGCTCACCATGCTCGACCCCTCCCTCTTTGGAGGACGATGAGCAACCTACTAGTCCAAACAGACAAGGCCAGAAAAAACCAGGCCAAGCACCTCTACCTCGCCATTCCCACCCCTAGTACAAGTAGTAAACACCCAGTGTACCCTAATCTGTCGGATATGGAACAGATTTATGTCCAAATTCTTCATGGCCAGCTGGCACAAATGAGGGTCAACACGACAGGACCAATGCGCGACCTCAATCATGTCGAATCTGGCCATCAGAGCAATTCCCCCAATAACATCAACAACAGCAAGGACGAAGAAGAAGAAGTGTAACCACAGGAGGAAGCTACAATCACATTAGGGAAGGCTGATACACGGACAGAAAATGATCGAGGTTGTTGAACAGAACAAAAAAGGAAGTCATGCGCAGCACCCCGCCCACAACTCCACCCAAAAACAAGGGCACAAATAAAAGGTCTCCACCCTTACCAAACTCCCCTCTAAAACCCAACGACAAAACGTGGTAGTGGTAAGGCTGGTGAGGTAGGAGAGGCTGGCCCCTCCACCCCTGATGCACTGGAAGCCCCTACTTGACATGCGCACCGCAGTGGGAGGTCATCGTGACGGAAACTTCGAAAATGGCTAAGGCGTTTACAAGTCGTGTTTCCACCAAGAAGAAGTTAAAGCTACAAGCATAAGCCCCCCTGGGTCGCATCCCAACGTTAGGCCCCTTTTCACAAAAAAAGCGCAGCATATAGAAGGATTGGGTGATCGAGGTGTCACCTGGCCTACAAAAAAAACTAGAGGGGCTAGGCACCTCCAAATAGCCTGGCAGCGGTACGCCATCCACAAGTACCAAACCCCCACACAGTGCTACAAATGCCAGCATTAAGGCCACCTGGTTGTAGCCTGCATGAGAACTGTGGTCAGCGCCTGGTGTTCCAACAGTGTCGAACGCAAATTACAACAGGTCTCGCACTCTACCTGATACGCATGCTGCACCATTCGTCAACAAACAATTGCCCTCAGCACAACACAGATGAGAGTTCCCCAGTTATGGCTGAGTTGCTGCAGAGTGCTCTCAAGAAACGCTGCAGTGTTCTCACCAGACAGGAACCATACATAGGATCCAAAATCTTGGTCAGGGATCACAGGCGTGAGTGATGACTGGAGCAGGAAAAGGAGCCAAGGCAACAGTGGCCAGAATTGACATGGTTGTAATATCATTTTACCGGCAATTTGGCGCACCAGTTGTCAACAGCCTTCAACTACTCGCGAGAGCTCTAGCATGCTTATCAGGACAACCCTGTTATGCTGATGCTAACGCCAGATCACCATTGTGGGCTCCCCGACCCTGGATGGGGAGGGTCAGGCGTATATATGTTCACAAGATACAACTTGGTTGTTGCCAATGACCCCATGACTGAGGCAACCTATGATGGGCCGTGAGGAAGGTCGTGCATAGACATCACAGTCGTGTCTCACACCCTGCTATTTGAGTAGCAGAGTCTTACCAGGTGCAACTCAGAGCAATCACATGGTTATTAACTTTGCCAGATGACAATATCCTCTGCAAAAGCACTTAAGAAAAGCGATTCCGAACAAAAAATGCTGATTGGCCACAATTCTGTAGGGTACTGGAAGGTGAACACTGCGTACTGCAATCACCGACCTATTAGTGCAAGCTGCCACACCTGAAGAGGTGAACGGCAAAGTGGACTTCTTTACCACAGCACTGCACTCTGCTGGGCTCTCTATACTTGGGCAACAGAAGCACAGGGCAATCAACGTCACACGGTGGACTAATGAACTTAATTCCCTCAGGCAAAGTTTAAATAGAGCCAAAAGGATGTACAACACACTTGTGACCCTGATGCAAGAGCCACACTACAAACTGCCTTCATCCAAGAGAAGAAGGCTTTCCACAGCGCCATCAAATGAGCCAAACGGCAAGACTAGCGAAATTTTGTGGAAGCGGAGAGCTCTGAGAACCCCTAGGGAAGACATTACAAGTCCTCCAAAGGAAAAGCAAACTTACAGCAGGTATTAGCTGCAATGAAAAATGAGTCACGCTGGGCCTGCTGCATCGAAAGTTCATTGGAAACCCTCCTTGAGAAGGCGTTCCCTGACGACCAAGTAGCTCAAGACACTGAAGCCAAGAGGGCAGCAAGGGAGCTGATCATGGACCATCCGAACAAGCCTGACATCCCATAGTGAAATCTCCTGGGCCAGATGGAATAGAAAGCAATACGCGAAGAAAGGCTGAGCTGACAATCTTCAGCAGCCTCCTTAATTAATTTATTGGCTCCCGCAATCATGGAGGCCGCTCTTTCTTCTTTCCATATTAGGGAAAAAGAGAAATCTTGATGTTGCAGTCCCTCAAAGGAGTCCTTAGCCACAACCCCACAATCAGGCAATACGAGTGAACAGGTCCATACAGGATGTCATTGTCGAAATTGTGCATGTTTCCCTGCTGGCACCGGCTAAGTACGTTGTAACAGTTGTGATAGGCATCAGGAGAGCGTTTCACCACCTTTGGTGGCCAGGGCTCCTTGTGAGCTTAAAGGTTGGGGAATCCCGCTTGTAGAAGTTACCTGACAGACCGAACTGCTTCAATCGAATGCAGGCATGTCTCTGCCCACAGAAAGATTGAGAAGGGGTGCCCACAGGGCTCGATCCTTGGACCAGCACTCTGGAATACCTTCTTCTAAGGTCTTCTCAAGAGGCTCATGGAGACTGACTGCGAGCTGTACGCCTATGTAGATGACTTGACTGTGCTGATCTTTGCAGGGTCAGTCTGCCAAATCGACGAAAAAACCCACCACATGCTCCGCACATTCACCCAACGGTGCAAGCATGTCAAGATGCAGGTGGCTGATGAAAAAACCCAGCTAATCCTCCTCAAAGGAAAAGTGAATAATCCACCCCAATACACTTTGGTGGTCCTTCTTGAAAAGCATGTCTAGTATTTAGGAGTGAATATGGGTGAGAGGTGGGGCTTCAACCAACACCTCCACTTCCTTAATGGCACTACCATTGCAAGGTTTGCTTCACTGTGTGCAATTACTAAGGCCACTTAGGGTGTATGTTATGGGTATAGCCGAATCCCCTCTATGCAGGTGGTGTGGCACGGATGAAGAAACTCCCTACCATGTTCTGGCCCAGTGCCGGAGACTTGAGAGGGAGCGATTTTTGGTCTTTGGCACCACTTCTCCCAGGATGGATACCAACGAGGACTCCTTCAGGAACTACCTGGCTTTCCATAGGAAGCTAGGCATAGACCTGTAAGACACTAGGACTGGCACAATAGGTCATATGGCCGCGGTGCACACCCCATTACTGGGAGCACAGTCAGAAGATTATATATATAGGGTGTGTGTTCCCACGACATTATCCTCATTCCATATATCTAGGCGTAATTGGCTACTGCTCCGTTGTCTAGGGTAGCAAAGTAACAGTAAATCAAAAGAGAGTATTGGCCCAATCCCAGGGGGCTGCACTCCTGTGGATCACCAAGGCCTACAAGACTGTATCAACAGAAGCACTCCAGGTGATCACTGGTCAGTTACCAGTTGATTTGAGTTCAGTTACCAGTTGATTCGAGTGCATGGTTGACAAGTGGAAAGTGACACGAGAACTTGCCCCACTTTGGGCTGAACTCCGTGCGGATCTCACCACAGAACAGAAACTTGCCACCATCAACGAATGGGCGTTAGAGAAATGACAAGCGAGATGGGAATCCTCGTCTAAGAGACATGACACGTATGAGTTCTTCCCCAACATCCGTGAACGTCTTTCAAGAAAATGGATTGAGCCAGACGACTGTTTCTCACGGGACATGGTGACTTCAATGCATGGCTCCACTGCGTAGGAAACAAGAAACCACGAGCCTCTCCACTGTAGTTTCTACAACAGTGAGCGACAGTTGTTGGGAGGGCATCGACTGCTATAAAGCAAGCCTATAACCATTTTTATTGACTGAACGATAAACATCATTTTATGACAGTTCACAAAGAAGGTAATAGCTAGGAAACGTGGTCACAATTGATCTGCCTTTTTGAAACTTGCCACCTGAGTAAATAGTTATATCAAGTGAGAAACCGGATTAAGAACTCCTCCCATATGGTACAGGATACCTCAGGTGGTCACCTGCGCGTGGTCACACAAAGGGTAACTGCTCTCTACCAGGATACTGGCTAACGAACAAATACCTGCCGTACCTCCGCATGTGTTGTGAGTTCGGTGGATGCTGCAGAGGCCAGTCTCTTGCATATTAGCGAAACCGCAACTTCCATGACTGATATAAGCCTCGTCGAGGGTTTAGGAACAGTCATCAAATAAGGAAACAGACCTGAGTTCGTGAACGATTTTTAGGGAAAATGACCGTATCAAATCAGCTCAAACTTGATATCTAGCCCACAGGTTACCATAGGACGCCGAAATAAGGGTATAAGTAAAATCCACCGAAAGTTAGCTGTAGCTATCATAGTGATCAATACACCAAATTTTCTTTTCTCTAAAACGGCTCAAACGTTTTTGATTAAATTTTTTATATTGATAGCTTGTAATAAGGCAATTATACCATAAAATTCCCATTCCTGGGAAAATGACGTGAGCAGCACAATAAATTACCAACATTTTTAACCAAAATCGATTTTAGCGCAGTTTTTTCGTTATAAACTCCGCTGAAATGTTATTAGAATGTTTAAAAAAATTGGTGCACTAGCCGCCCAATCCAATACCTATAGGAGTGTTTAAAATAGCTCATAAGAAATATAAGGGGTCACTACACAAATTCTGGAAATTCAACTACCGCCGTTTCGCTTACTACCAGTTCTAAAAGCTTTTACCCAATAACTCTACAAAAGTGATAACTTTCCCTCTTTAAAAAAAATCGTGTTTACTGCCTCATCAATTCTCTGTGTACCTATTGTTCTCTTAAAATCGTTTACAGACACACATACACAAACCATTTTCCCCAATAGTGTTTTTCGGACTCAGTAGGGTATAAACTTTAAGATCTGAAGAAAACTCTTTTTCTGCTGAAAAAATTTTTTTCAGCCAATTACATAACTTAACTTCCTACCTTGTTGAGCCTTAAAAGGTACTATTGCTATTGATATTATGAAGGAAGAGAAAACTCACACAGATTGCCATCTAGCCAGAAGAGCCATATTTGCTCAGGAAGGATTTTCCATCTTTCAAACCCAGAAGGTTGGCTTGTAGCAGTTGAGTAGACAATGTTGGATCAATTTAAAATAGCAGCAAATCCATCTCATCAGTAAAAGAATAAGCACATGGGCCAACACCTTGACTTTCCAATTCCAAATGTATATAAAGAAATGAACTTACCATTGCAGATATCTCCATCCTCCAAAGGTCTTGAATCTGGGATTCCATGGCAAATAACTTCATTGACAGATGTACAACATGATCTTGGAAATTGGTAATAATTGAGAGGCGATGGATAACATTCTCGTTCAATACAGGCTTCATGAACAATGCGGTCTATTTCATCTGTAGTGACGCCAACTCCTATCACATTAGAAGCTTCTTCAAGTACTTCTCGACCTAACTAATAGAAAATAACTTCATTCAATTAATACGATCAATTACATTACCAATCTGTCAACAGGAACAGAAACAGCCACAATAGTAATCGGACATTTACTGTGAGTGTTACTATGGCAATGGTACACTTTACTTTCCTCGCCCGAGAGGATATGTAGAGTATTTAATCGAAAGAAAAAGCATCGGCTCCTGAATCGGCAAATTCAATTTTTGATGAGTGGTTTGAGGGAAGGCAATTTTATAGGGAACTGTCTGAACTGATTGGGCTCGTTCTCACTTTCTTTCATTTGTTATTTTGTCGAATCTTGAAAATAAGGCAACACTAAGGAGAAGGGTGGACTGTGGCTAAAATGTACCAAATATAGAGGGTTTGGTTTAGACGCGCCCACTATGTTATTTAGACAGTAGCTTTCATTCGTCAGTGTCAATTTGGATTATTGGCAACTTACAATCGTGTGATAGTGGGTGGCTCCATCTAGCGAGACATCGTCCAACCTCCAAAAATGCAATGCTTCCATGTGGCAATTGTGGGTAACATGGGAGCCACAACACTATTGAAAATGTCCTGGCTGAGGAGAAATCAGGCTCTCAACTGTCTCTTATAATGGCACCAGTGCATGAAGGCAAGCGACCTGATTGGGAACCAGTGGTAGGGAAGAACACTGAAATCAAGGCTCTTCTCTTTGGGCAATGTTTTACTGATTGACTAGTAGAAGGGGTCTTGTACTGAAAGTGGGGGGAGCTCTAATGGTAACCTGATACAGCACTAGTTCATTGCCTCCCAAAAAGCATACGAGAGGCGTCCATGCATCATGCACATGGTACTGCTCACATTGGAGGCAGATGAATGGTGGCACAATTGAAACGATCTACTTATTGTGCAGGCCTGCACTGCAATGTTAAAGAATGGAGTACAAGTTATGCTGTGTTTGAGAAGCATCATGGTGGAGGGGAACTCTGGAAGTCCTATTCAGATCAAAACCCTGCAAATTATTACACAACCGTTTATTATTCGGATAAACAGCTTGACCTAGCATTAATGCTCCGAGACCCATCCCGTTCGATTCAGCATCGAAAAATATCAAAATGAAACCCAAAAAAAGGTCGAAAAGAACTGAATCGTAATCTTAAAATAAACAAAAAAAAAAAGAAAGTATCTAGAAAAAACTGAATTGTAATATGAAAACACGCACGCTAAATATTAATATCAAAATGTAACCAAAAATCTACGAAAAAACCAAAATGAGAATGAAACGAAAGAATCTAAAAAAATTGAATCGTATTAAAACCAAAAAAAATGAAACGAACGAACTATTAAATAATTAAACCAAAAATAAACGAATAATGAAAAGTTCAATCGAAGATAACAGATATTTTGCTAACGGAAATAGTTGAGAAGGAGCGAAACAGTCATTCGTGGAGGTGAAGACGAGAACAAGGCAATCGGACGATAAATTAACAAACCGTAGTGCCAAAGGTTAAATACGAAACACGAGCGCTTCCTAGAGGAAGCAAAAAAAAAAAAAAAAAAAAAAAAATTGGGCGAACCGTTGCGAGGCGAGCGGCAGCGGCGTTGCCAGACCAGCAGACCATTGATTTCGTTGAGATGGGCGGGAGGGGTGGGAGTTCAAACGACGAAACGTTGACTTCCGTTGTGTTCCCACATTGTACTGCGTTTCGTTAATTTTTTTAACCATTTTTTGCCCATAACAATCATGGGCTTCGTCCGATCGGATTGCCGAGACGGCGGGCACAACTAGATACCAAATTGGATTTTTGTGCGAAAGAACGAATTTTTTGGACCACGTTAAAGGCACAAAACAGCCCGGACGGCGGATGGACATTGCAAATTTGGAATCTCCATGTCTTGAAACGTAAAGTATCAAATTTTGAGGGGGGGTTGTAAAAACTTTTTCGTGACCGAAAACATAGGGTTATTATTCAGAATGAATAATAAACCAAAAGCAGAACTAGTAGCTCACGCTTTACTGCAACAGGTCATTTCGCAATACAGCATCTCAAGGGAGATGCACTCCAAACTTCCAACTAGAACTGGTAAGGGAAATCTTGAAGCAATTTGGAGTACATCAGAAAAAGAAAACGCCGTCGCAGCCTCAAAGTAATGGTCAGTATTTACAGTCACAAAGTAGTAGCCAAAGAACTTGTGTCAGCATACATCGAAAGTAATCGTTTCTACTCCCTCCCATCTCAGTCCAACCCCTCACGTAGTGCCCCAATTGCCTACATGCGCCTGGAATATGTAATTTTCGTCATTCCGTTGTCGCTAGGTCATGTTTTGTATAATTTACTGGTATTTTTCGATGGGGTCTCAGAACCGTAAGACTACGTCGAGCTGTTCAAGAGAACAATGAACCGCTGTGTAATTTTGTAGCTTTTTTATTATACTACGCTTACAATTGCCACACATGAAAGCAACGAACCACTGGTGCTGAAACCAAATAATGTCGCCACTTACTCAGGAATTCAACAATTCACTTTTTCTACAGCTGAATGATGTTTCTCAGAATCTTAAAAGGTTCTTGAAAAGAACGCTACAAGTTTCTGGCTACAATGTTACTGCTATAGCAAAATCTGAAGCATCAGCTCGACAATAAATGAATGGGCCCACCGAATTTGGCGACACAAGACTATCAGTCATTATGTTGATAGTTTTATTGCTATAGCCTTTCTCATGCATTATGATGGCCCCAGCAATGGTAGCATAAATCTTTGCTTGAAAAACCAGGGCAATGTGTGTCCCACCCTCCCAGAACCAAAACTCTGAGCTTGTGCCCTCCGGAGTTTTCGATCCAGCTGTATAGATGTTGATAACATTAGGAAGCCAAACCTACGACTCTCACTGATCATAGGCCTCGTTCTTCTTGCACCTTCTATTTCCTAACGAACTCATACATAGACACCAGAATTTCAGTGACCATGCCAAGCTCTGTGAAGGCTTCCAGGTTCCTCAATATAGTCATGTGCCCATCAATCGTCTGCGGCACCTTAGCTATTCCAAGCATGATGAGTATGTATGCCACCTTCACAGCCTCTGCCTTGACAAATATATCAAGGGGAAGAAGGTCAAACATTATCTCCATGGTTCTGGTGAGGTTTTCATCATCCCACTAATAGTAGCAGTAGTATTAGTGAGCAGGAAGATTAACACATTCTGCCCGAACAGCCGCCAATCAGTGTCCTCTCAGCAGGGCTCGAGGGACAAAGGGGCTGCCAATAGGCGGCCCTGTTCTATTATATTTGTTTGAAGTCTAGCTTAGACCCACGTTCCAGTCCTGACCTGAGACCTCTGCCTCGTCCATTAGTACCCTTTCAGACATTTTCAGGAGCAATCACCTCTGGATTAAGCTATTAGTTCATGTACACTACAGTTAAGGTAAGTATTTATTGAGTTTTCCACGCTTTATTTGGTCTTCTAATATATTCCAATGAATTGATATTGAAATAAGTGAAAACTTAAAGAAAGTGTACCGCCCAAGGAACGGTTTATAATATTAAAGTTTTTGGGAAACACAAACGGTGGGTACAGCTTTCGTACAAGTACGCAACCTCTGGGGACATTTTATGTCTTTTATTTTTGTTTTGTTTTTATGCAATGATAACTACGTTTGATTGTGCTCGTTGATGGTTTCGTTATAATGGCCGAGTCAATTGCAATACTCACCAAGGAGAGAGTCACTTAGGTCACTGAGGAGAGAGCCCTAATGTCCGACGATCTCCTCCGAAATCTATGGCTACGGGCACTTCCCAAACAGATGCAGGAGATCTTGGCCACAATGAGCACCGACAATCTCGACAAACTGGCCACCACCGCCGACAAAATCGCCAAGTTTGAGCCTACGGGAGTCTACGCGGTAGAAGATCCCTTGCCACAAAACTTGCAAATTGCCGAGTTGGTGAGACAGGTTGCTGAACCAGCCAGCAAGTCAACTGAATCACCAACCCCGGGACCCGTCAACCCTCCAACTCCCAACACCCCCAGACACTGCTACCGCACTCCGTTGAGAAGACGGAACAACGACGACCTCTGCTACTACGAACGCAATGGCGACGAGGCTAGGAAGTGCAAACCTCCTTGTCTCCATTCAAAAAACTAGTTTCGCTGGCAGCCATACGTGCTGAGACTGCCAAAGCACCACTGGATTCGATCTCTGCCCGCCTCTTCATCACTGACGCGCAAAATCGCATGACCTTCCTCATTGACACTGGCGCCGCTGTCTCGGTCATGCCTCCTCCGAAAGACAGACACTCAAGACTCACACCACAGGAAGACCACACTCTCTACGCAGCGAATGGGACACAGATCTCGACCTATGGAACACGAACGATCGCACTCGACCTTGGCCTCCGACGGAAATTCCAATGGAACTTCATCCTCGCTCACATACAGAAGCCTATTATTGGACTTTTTAAGCCATCATGGCCTAGTAGTCTACATTCGAGGCAAATGCATAACCGACAAAGAGACGAATTTTTCTGCATGAGGGAACACCGTACTGGATAGCATTGAGACACTCAACTATCCTGATCTACACGAAATACTCCGATATATTACATCACTTTGAAGACTTGACTCGACTCGCTTTCACCACGAGAGCCGTTAAGCACAACGCCCAGCGCTTTATCAAGATCACAGGCCGACCAGTCACCGCGAAAGCTCGAGACCTTCTCCTGCCAAATTCACGGCTGCCAAGCTGGAATTTCAGCGAATGATGAGAGGGGGTATCCAATGGTCAAGTTCGCAACTCCAGGACGACGCCAGACAACTATGGCGTTCCGAACATCGGCGACATCAACATCGCTCTCCAGGGGAAGACAATATTCACTACGCTCGATCTCGAATGAGCCTACTTTGAAATTCCGATCGCAGAAGACGACATTCCGAAGACAGCGATCATAACTTCCTCACGCCACCGAAATCCAGCGTCCACTAAACGCCTACCTCAAAGGTAGCACAAAGAACGACAAGCGACCTGTTGAATGGACACAAGAATCGTCGGAAGCTTTCGAGAAGACCAAGCAACCCTTACGGGACTCCATCCGCCTCGGACACCCAGCGCCTAATAGTGAGATCTCCCTCGACAGCGATGCTTCTGTTACGGGCACAATCAGATTGAGCTCGGAACACCCGAGCTTCTATTTATCAGGCAGAGCCACTTGAAGCAGCACCACTTCGGTCCTCTTTACTATCTGTGCCTGTGGGCTATTAACTGGAAGGGAACTGAATATACGATTCTTGGAGGTATTGGAAGGAAGGCCTTATTATTGAGTGACGCCCGAACGATCTATTCTATAACACTTCAAACGTTGGGATTGGCGCAGTCCTGCAACAAAAGGAAAAGAATGGATAGGTGCCCCTAGGACTTTTTTCCAAAGCATTATCGCCGGCACAACAAAAATTACGCCACTTTCGATAGAGAACTTCTGGCAATTTACCTGGCAGTGCGACACTTCCAACCTCTCCTAGAAGGACGGATCTTCACAATTCGGACGGATCATCGTTCTCTTATGTTCGCCTTCACGAAGCCATCAGCTCACTACTCACCGAGTTAATGTGGGTGACATGGTTTTAGTAGGTGATGACAGCAATCAAAGAACTAACTGGCCACTGGTAGGGTTGTTGGAGAGCGCCCAGGAAAGGGTAGCCACCCGAGAGTTGCAAGAATAAAAACTTTCAATGCCTCTACAATCTGGAAGTAAATAATGCTTTTCTTCAACTTATGACATCCAGGCAACATAAGCCAGAGGCTGAAGAGGTAGCAATATCCACAACTCATGAGCACTTACCTACCAACGATGTACCAGAGGTGCAGTCAGAGGAAAAGGAAAAAACCAGAAGACTATGAGTTTGACTGTTCCAAATGATGACATTTCAGCTCCTAAATTACACTGATTCGATCATATGTTCAAAATGTTCATTATTCGCCATTCTACAATTTTCGATTAACATTTTATTGTGTTGGGAAAGTTGAACCTTTAAACACCACTAAAACTAGGCGATTTATTACGTGTATTTAATTTCTATTTAATTATTCCATTGAACAGGCATTTTTACATCCCCAGACGGTTATTTCGTTCATTTCCAACATTGACAGTAGAGAAATGAAGGTGGTTTATAATTTATTGGAGAAATAACTGAGTTAGGCACTTTATCATTCTTCATTGATTCTGGGACACACTGGGGCGGATCGAAGGGATTTGACATCACTGAACCTGCATCAGGTCTGCCTCAGTCGCGATCAGAATGGATAAATAGAACCGTCAGTCCTTTTCACAACACGACACGTTGATAAGAGATTGGTGCACAAGCAAAAACAAAACTCGTGCAATCAGCTCCACTTCTTGACAGCTCGAACCAATTTTATTAACGTTAATTTTAGGGTCTTAAAAGACGTAGCTTTAGTTTTTCTGTGCACTCTAATTCCTTTTCGTCCTGGGGTTTGATCCAAACTTCTAGGGACTAGTAGGGTGGGTGATTCTTTAACTCAACTTAATAATAAGTCTCTTATGAGTGTTAAGCAACAGTTAATAAATAGGTAATGAAACAGACGTGTGAACATGTATGTATTCATGATGGCTGTGAATAGAGACAATGGGGATTGGTCTCGTTGTTGCTTTGATATATCAACAAGCATGATGATAGTGCATTGTCATCCAAGAGCTGGGAAGTGGAGGAAGAGAGAGATCGGCACACCACCTAATTATCTCTGGAGAATGAATGCGAGGCATGACGTCATTGCCAAGGGCGTTTTATCGAGAAACTTGCTGTTATTTTCTCTCCTTTCTCCTCCCAGCTCTCCTAGAGCTGGTGTGTAGGGTGTTATGGGAATTCCCTATGTAATTAATCTTTAATTTTTGTTTGGTGCCCATCACGAGTTTTATTTTTTATAAAATAAAAAATAAGTATATATGTGAAAGAATACCTGGACTAATTAATTAGTTCTCTTTTTGTTTAGTTTGCGACTTTTTGAATGACCATCCCTTCCTCTCTCTTTGCGATTCTATCATTCATTGAGTAGTCGATTGAGATGATTCCTTCCCATATTCTTTGATTTTAATTGCATGTATTAATTACTTTTTCCATTCCTTTTGATTTACAAGTGAAGCTTATATAACTGTATGCCTGGTAGGATGAAATGGATCCTGTCACGAGCTCCAGTGTTTCCCAGCAAGGGAAAAGCGTCCTGCGTGTACTGTGAATAAGGGAGTCCTGAGACTTCCTCTTTTTTCCTTCATTTCGGTTTCTGCTTTTATCGTCCAAGTTCAGTTAAGGAATTATGAGCATTTTTAGGACCAATTGAAAATTATAACTATTTCATTTCAGATTGTCAGACAGAATGAACTATTGAAGAATCATTTGATTTGGAAATGAACAGTCAGAATCTATAGACACGATTAAACTCAAGACTGCCTACTTCTAGCAAATCTCTTTCTCATTACGATTCATCACTTTCAGTGATAGTGAACTCAGATGCCAGTGATAAGGGATTAATGGCCACATCCATCAAGACAGCTAGCAACCCATCGCTTTTTCGAGTAGAACCTTAAAACCGGCTGTAATAAAGCCGACCTCGATAATTAAGGCTTTATTGAACTAAATCTGACGTGCAATGGAATGAATAAAATAGAATTGAGAACTAACGATGTAGCGTCCATAGCAACTAACAACAGCTGGGAAATGGACTAATAATGTTCACGAGTTTATCACACTGGCTGAACGAAATTACTCGATAGTTGATAAAGAAACGCTCAGAATAGTGTTTGACTATCTAAATTTCTTAATAACAAACTATCCATTCTCCAATGTTGAAGTGTAAAATTCAATAATATTACAACACAGAAAATTGTTTACCTTGCAAGCTACACGCATTCCTTCTACTTCCTCATCACTCAGAGTTTTAATTTGTGCGGACTGTTTCATCTTCTGTTCTGAAATGGGGACACCTTTAGGATGATCAGCATAATCAGGCCGTGCAATTCCATTGGGCACAATGCGTCGATGACTTTGCTGATAGGGCCGCAACTTACCTATTGGATCAAAATGACGTTTATTTTTATGTTAGCTAAACAAAACTCGAAAAAAAAGAGAAACTAACAAAAGTGGGGAACAGTAAGTGTTTTGTCGTGTGGAGCGTTAACTACTCGGTGGACTGTATTGGTTGTGTGTATGCGTGTGCGGTTGCGAGACGCTCGGCTGGAAAGGAAAATTCTTTATGGACAGGATTTTCCTACCTTTCCGCGACGAGCATCCGAAAGAAGCCGGCCAGCTAGGCGATACCGCGGGCGAAATAGCGATGAGATCGTGATGCACAAATATAGAAAATAGCGAAGGTCCAGGGCGGAAGACGACGCGAAAAGCACTGGTTTCCGCCTCGCGCGGCTCGTCGGAAGAAACTAGGAGTGGCGGGGGAAAACGATGGGCAAGAGGAAACTTGTCACAGGATACCGAGCTTGCCGTCTCGCAACGAGGCCCAAACATACCCCCCACCCACGAAATTAATAAATTTCTGGTTTTTTTTTTCTTTTTTTTTTAAGTATTTTTTTTTTAAACAAAACAATAAGTTAATAAATAAGTGCCAACATGGAAAATAGGAATAAATTAGGATAACAAAGAGTACATAGGAATAACGAGTGAGGGTAACAATTTAACATGGTAAGAGAACCAAACGGTTCAAGGGGCGCACAATATTCCCCGTTGAGGTCCGAATACCCGCAACCCGCGCCCTCCCATCACGACCAGGCATCAACTCGGTGATACGGCCGATTGGCCACTGATTCGGTGGTGAGTCAGGCGCATACCAATAAACCAGATCTCCAACACTGGCCGTCTGTGTATCCTTGGTCCATTTTGGGCGATGGATTTGAGTATGAAGGTACTCCTTGCTCCATCGTCGCCAAAACCCCTGAACAATCTGACGGGTAAGTTGCCAACGGTCCAGGCGATTTGTGGGGGTATCCAGTACGTCGATCTCAGGGCGGGCGAGCAGAGGTGCGCCAGTAAGAAAATGACCAGGAGTCAATGCTTCCATATCATTAGGGGAAGAAGACAGGGCGTTCAACGGTCTGGAATTTAGAATCGCTTCTATGCGATGTAAAACGGTGTTGAACTCTTCGATAGTGAGGACCTGGTCTCCCATTAGTCGTCGAAGGTGGTGCTTGGTTGACTTGATTCCAGCCTCCACTAATCCGGAAAAATTTGGAGCATAAGGGGGGTTGAACTTCCAGTGTATTTCCCGAGGGGCCAATGCTGCCTGTATTTCGCCTTCGGATTCGGAAAGGAAATTCCAAACCTCTTCCATTTCCCGCGAAGCCCCCCTGAAGTTTCGCCCTTGATCAGATACGATCCGAGAAGGAAGACCTCGCCTGGCTACAAAACGGTCTAACGCCGCCAGAAAGGCGGGTGTTGAAAGGGCGCTCACTGACTCTATATGCACCGCCTTGGTACTCATGCAAACGAAGACCGATATGTAGAATTTCTCCACTTTGCTGCGGCGTCCTGTGGTGCCCCGAATCATGTAAGGACCTCCAAAATCCACAGCACTGTTCGTAAAACATCGTGAAGGAGTAACACGCTGCTCCGGCAGTGGCGCCATTCTGGCCTGCACTGTTTTCTTATGCCGCCATTTCGAGCAGATCATGCATTGGAAGATGCACTGGCGAATTAGTCTTCTCAGTCCAACTATCCAAAATTCTTGAAGGATGAGTGACTGAACTAGTCGTGGGCCGCCATGACCTGAGTAGGTGTGGTAATGGTGGCATAGGAGTGCTGCCAAATGTGACTCACGAGGGAGGAGAAATGGGTGCTTAGCGCGTTCTGGTAACGCAGAAAATTGCAGCCGGCCCCCCACCAGCAAAAAACCCGTCGAAGATAGGAACGGTGAGAGATGAGCCATTGCTTTCGAGCAGTCCTGGCCGTTTGCGATGGCTGTGAATTCCTTTCGGAAATAGTGACGCTGGGTTACTTCGATGAAAACCAATAGAGCTTCTCGATATTCCGTTGATGTAATGGGCCCCCGAAGCCATTCACTAGGAGGACGCTGCTGCTTCTTCATGAAAAGATTGTAGGCGAAACGGACGACGTGAGAGAATCGACGTTGCAGTTTCAATAGAGAGTTGGAGTGCTGGAGGAAGTCAACAAAAAACGAATAATCCTTAGAGACCACGAACACTGAATAAGAGGTGGCTTTCAGCTCTGGGATGGTAGATGATGATTCCGGTTTTTTAATTGGCCATTGGTCCATAGGCGAACAAAGGAATTTCGGGCCATTCCACCAAAGGCTACACTGTACCAATTGCGAGGGCTTCAAACCCCGACTTGCCGGATCTGCTGCATTAAATTCGCCAGGAACGTGCCGCCACACTGCCTCCGGACAAGCTTCATGTATGTTAGTGACACGATTGGCAACAAAAGTAGTAAGTCTGTGAGGTGGAGTCCTGATCCAACTTAGAGCTGTAGTAGAGTCTGTCAGACAAACCAGGTCGGAGACTGAAATCGTGGGGGAGAGCGGTAGCGTTAATTCCACGAGCTTGGCCAAAAGACAAGCGGCTCCCAACTCCAAACGATTAATGGACCACGCCTTCAATGGAGCCACTCTAGTTCGGGAACGTAGTAGATGAACACATATCCGATGTTCACTCTCCACCCGCAAGTAAATAGCCGCCGCCATGCCAGCGGAACTGGCATCGGAAAAACCTACCACTTGTACTTTTATGTATGGCTCAATCAAGACGTATCTAGGAATTCGTATCCTACTCAACTCAGGAAATTCGCTCAAGAAACCGAGCCACCTCGTTGAAAAATGGTCAGGCAGGGAATCGTCCCACTCGAGCTTGGACGACCACAACTCCTGGAGGAAAACTTTGATGGCGAAAGTTACAGGTGCTAAATAACCATTCATGTCGTAGATGCGGGCTAGCCGCGACAGAATCCCTCTTTTGGTTACAGGCTCGTTACATTCCCCTAAGCGATAGCGAAAAACGTCCAGAGTAGGATCCCATATAAGTCCTAAAACCTTAATGGGTGAGGGGGTTTCCGAGGGTAGAGGAAATTCACGTGGATTCCCTGAAAACTCCCCCATTATTGAGGAAGACGTACTTGCCCATTTACCCAGCTCGAATCCCCCTGCTCTGCATAAGGCGACCAATTCGGCACATAGAGATTGCGCTTCACTTTCAGTCGAGGCCCCAAAGAAGGAATCATCAATATACGTACTATTTTGAAGTACACGCGCAGCTCTAGGGTACAATGGGCCCTCGTCCTTTATTAATTGCTGAATGGTTCTGAGTGCCAGCCACGGACTACTTGTTACCCCAAATGTTACGGTGCGGAGTTCCCATTCAGTTATAGGGTCGGTAGGAGTAAACCGCCATAAAAAATGCTGAAATACACAGTCTTCCTCGTGTAATAAAATGCATCGGAACATGGATTTAATGTCGCACGTAACCGGGACTCGGAACGTTCGAAATTGGGTTACAATTCTACCGATTTCGGATTGAAGTTTGGGTCCAGACAAAAGCGAACTATTCAGACTAACACCCGACAAATCTTTCTCAGCCGGCGAAAAGACTACTCGGAGCTTCGTTCGTTCCGCAGTGGTGGTCAAGACTCCATGGTGCGTCATTAGGTAATCCGCTGGGGACGTCGCTTCAACCAAGTGCCCCTTCTGGAAATAGTCTAAAATGTTGTCTCGGTACAATTTGAAGTATGAAGGGTCCTTTGAAAACCGAGATTCAAGTTTGAGTAGACGGTTTAAAGCTAACAAGCGAGTAGAGCCGAGTTGTGGACGAATGCCGTTTTTAAAGGGTAGACGAGTGATGTATCGACCACTGCAGTCACGGGTGGTTGTTGCCGTGTAGAACGTTTCACAGAACAGGTCTTCCGGACTATCTGGAACTGGAAGCTGACATTCATTGGTTTCCCAGAGGCCACGAACCAAGGAGACAAGAGCAGAGTCGCAAGAATCGCAAGAAACGAAGAGGGAAGAGACGTATGATTGGGGGTTTTGAGCGGGAATACTACCAAGAATCACCCAACCCAGTGTAGTGCGAATAGCCGAAGGTTTGCCGAGGAGATGCTCAGGTTCAGTAGGCAACAAATCCAAAAATGCTTGGACTCCAAGAAGGAGGTCAACAGATGCCGGAAGATGAAAGTCAGGATCGGCTAACTGAAGGTTATTAAACCGAGTCCGAACTGCCTCTGGAATGCTACAGGTTGGCAATTCGGAGGTGATGCGTGACACCACAACTGCATCAAATCTAACGAAAGGCTTCTCGTCATTCGTGGGAGAAATGCAGCATGAGACGAGGCCCAGAGTTTTTTCAAACCCAGAATTCCCAACCCCTGAGACCTGGTAAGGACAGCACTTCCGAGGGAGTGCCAGCCTGCTCGCTAGTGCATTCGTGACAAAGCTGGTCTGACTGCCTGAATCGACGACAATCCGACAGGAATGCCATTCTCCCCTGATATCCCGGATTCTCGCTCGAGCAGTACCAAGGATCATCACAGTCTCGGGCGGTGATGACCAGCAAGAATTTTGAAGGGATACCGTTGATGCCTGTGAATTGCTTGGTGGTGGCTGCCGCACCTCAAGCACCGGAGGAGGAGAAGGAGAGGCAATAGTGGGATTTCCTTTGCTGTCTTTTGATGGTGTGCTTGGGTTCCGGTGTAGTTCGCTATGGTGCTTTTTGCTTTTACAAAATTTACATGAATATGTGGACACGCAATTAGAAATGGAATGCCGCCCGAGACATGCCCAACAGCGACGATGAAATTTCACCAATTCTAATTTCTTAGCAAGGGGTGCGCTAAGAAAGGTGGGACAGCGCGAAAATTTGTGTGTTGACTTGCCACAGGGGCAATATTCATTATCAGAAGCAGGGTTAGCGTGAGCGGAGTTGGAATTATCTTGGGTAGAAACGAAAGATCGTTTTTTTATCATTTGGGCTGAATTTAGGGATTTGTTGGAAACGGATTTGTCGTCTGCTAATTCGGTAACAACGCACATATCTCTCAAAAATTTAACCAAATCGGCAAACACCGGAAAATCGGCATGAAGGAATTTAGTTTCAAAGCCCTTGCGAGTGTGTTGGTCCAAAAGACGTAGGCTAAAGTGAAATAATATGAAATCGTCTAAATTCGGGATTTTCATAGCTTTTAAGCTAGAAACGTTTGCGTTAATTGTTTCGACCAATTCTTTCATTGCTTGAGGCGACGCTGATTTTATCGGAGTTAAATTTAGTATTGCGTTCAAATAATGAGACGCCAACGTACGCTTATTTTCATACTGCTTTCTAAGCAACTGGTAAAGCACCAGATAATTATCCGGATGGAAGGGAACGGTTTCAGCCAACTTGAGTGCACTACCATCTAGATAGCTTAGCAAAAAGCTAAATTTTTCCGCAGAGCTTATAGTATTGTTGCTGTGAATAATTGAGTCGAATAACGCGATAAATCCGGGAAACTTGTCGATTTCTCCCGAAAACTTTCCTACATTAAGTGTTGGTAAATAAGAGCGCGGCACCGATCCGTTTGACATGTGGGAAGGCACCTTATCTGACGCCACGGGGGTTTCTCTGTATTTATTTCGAGCTGCAATTATATCGACGTAAAGATCATCAAAAGCGGTACTTTTGCCCACTATGTCGACTGTAAATTCCTCAGAAACGGTTGCCATCTCGGCCAGTTCTGTGAGAATATCCTCAAAACGATGGTAAGCTTCTACTACTTGTTCTGCCCGTATCAAAAACACATCCAATTTCTCAGGCAACGAAGCAATCAGGTCGAATGCTCGTTGCGCCCTTAACCACTGGCGATCAAGCTTACTCATGAGCGACTTGAACCTCCCCAGCTCAGCCTGCTTGGCATGTGCCATTTGATTTAGCCGAGTTGACACTGATCGCGACAAGAACAAACACGAGATTGGCAGGAACCCGAACAAAGGCTAGGCAAGAATAATGTGATGAAGGAAGAATAAGTGAATAAGGAAAATGGTAGCGAGACAGAGGATTGTTTTGTTGAGCACTTAATTTGATGCAAAAATAATATTATTGCTATTACGCTAAATAAATTAAAGAGAACTGGGCGAGAAAAGAATTAAAAATGTGAATCAAAAGGCAAAGATTAAAGTGATGTAACAATTCGGTTACACAACTATAACAACAAATAGGTAATTTCCCTTCAATTAAATTATGCACTGATAGATCCGTGCCCGGATTAGACCACTTTGTTTTGTCGTGTGGAGCGTTAACTACTCGGTGGACTGTATTGGTTGTGTGTATGCGTGTGCGGTTGCGAGACGCTCGGCTGGAAAGGAAAATTCTTTATGGACAGGATTTTCCTACCTTTCCGCGACGAGCATCCGAAAGAAGCCGGCCAGCTAGGCGATACCGCGGGCGAAATAGCGATGAGATCGTGATGCACAAATATAGAAAATAGCGAAGGTCCAGGGCGGAAGACGACGCGAAAAGCACTGGTTTCCGCCTCGCGCGGCTCGTCGGAAGAAACTAGGAGTGGCGGGGGAAAACGATGGGCAAGAGGAAACTTGTCACAGGATACCGAGCTTGCCGTCTCGCAACGAGGCCCAAACAGTAAGTATTCAACATAAATGTATATAAATGGGGGTGGCTGGTCTTAATTCGACATTCAATGGAGATCCATTATCTTTGCACCCCACTATAAGCTCATGCAGCCCTGAGATTTCTGGCGTCCCATCACACGTATCCCACTCATAGGACGCAATTTGCTGATAATCCCTCCAGTCACGTCTCACGTTCCATAAGAAGTTACAAATCAGTCTTCCTTCTCAAGTCGTCGTGCCACTCCTCTCCCCATCTGAAGTTCTGTTCCAATTTTGAAGACCTTCTGCAATGGCATCTTGATCCACCAACCTCCCTACAGTCCAGACGTGGCCCCAGCACTTTTTTTAATTTTCGATACTAAAATCCAACCTCAAAGAAGACCACCATGGGACTATGAGTGCAGTAAAAGAGGCTTGCACGTGAACCCAGAAGGATCTTCCAAAAACTGCCTACTAGGGAGCCTTTGAACCATGGAAAATTCAAAGGCAAATGTGTGACAATGTTCAAGGGATGTATTTTGAAGAATTTTATTCTTTTGTTTCAATATCTGAAATAAATATATTTTTCCGAGACTAATCCTGATACTTAGTATACACATCCTGTAATGAAGAAGTTTGAACGTTTACACCACCAGGGGCAGTTAGATGATGGGTACGCGCTGAAACGACCAAGTAAGACCAGAGGAAAGAAAGGCCACTTAGTCAGCGGTTGCCAACTCACCAACGAATGCTTGGCCAAGGTCAATATATTCCACACAGTTGAAAGACTAGGCCTGGCACTTTTGATGGCATTAACTCATGGTCTGTTTCAATTGAATGGGCCTGCAGATCTAATGGTTGTGTTAATTCGGAGGCTAAGAAATTATGGAAAAGGAGAAATGAGAACTTAGTCGCTGACGGCTCACCTATTGACGGCAAAGATGTGAACGAGAAGGGCCCCTGCAGCGTGAAGTCATTCCAGTGAGCTGTCAACTTGGTCGAATATAGGGGAGAAATTATGTAATTAATGTGAAATAAAACGAAATCAAAAGGGGACAAAACTCTTCGGATATTGTTAAGTGGTGAATTCCACGTTATGAGCAGGAGCGCGAGTCAACAGTGACGAGAGGCAAACGAAGAATGAATAAGTAGATTGAAGAAAAGATTGAACTTTCCGCAATCCCTGTAAGTTCGAACACCACCTACAAATGCAGGCGCTATATCTTCGTTCAGCGCATTTTTACAGGAACATTTATATAGAACAGAACGTAGGGACTAGTAAGCTGAGAGTACTCCGTAAGTTTGATCGAAATCGTCTGAGCCATTTTTGAGAAAATTGGAATACCGATAAATCAATATTCGACAAATCGCCTGTCCTGAGTTAACTTAGCTTATATCTCCGTTAAACAGATGTATACAGAAATAGTTGAAGAGAAAAAAATGTGGGTTTAGAATGCTACATAAGATTGATCAAATTTGGTGAATCAGTTACCCTGGAATTTAGGGAAATGTTCGAAAAAACGTTATTTTCGACACATTATGATTTTTATCTCTGTTCACTTGACTGTCAGAGGAATATTTATTTAGAACAACATGTAGGTATTAACTATTCAAAAGCATCTTGAAAGTTTGGTGATAATCGTTGAAGTTAACGTACCTGTTACTGTTAACTTTAGTTTTTGCCTACTGGCGGACACAACCCAATTTCTTTAATACATAATCGTTGAAGCCGTTTTGCCAAAAAGCGTAAAATCCTATTTTTGCTTCATGGGCTATACCTCCGTTCACCGTATTTTCATGAGATATGTATAGAGAAGAAAAGTTAGATATTGATTAGTAGGAGATAATTTTAAAGTTTAATCAAAATCGTTGGAGCCATTTTCGAGAAAAATGCGAAAAACCCAAGTTTTTGGTACATTTTCGTCCCCCCCCCCTTTCCTTCGGTCGAAATCGTCCATAACCTTATTTTGGTGTCTACAAGAAATAACGAACAAAACAAAAAAAGGACCAACTTAATCGGATCAGCCGTTCTCCTGCAAATCGAACTACAGACACACACACACACACAGGTCTATTTCCTTATTTGATGACTGTACCTAAACCCTCGACGAAGGTTATATCAAACACGGAGGTTGCGGTTTCGCTAATATGCAAGAGGCCGGCCCCTGCAGCATCCACCAAACTCAGAACTGTGGAGGTACAACAGGTATTTGGTCGTTAGCCAGTCTACCGGTAGAGAGCTGTTGCCCGTGTGACCCCGCGGAGGTGACCACCTGAGGAATCCCATACCATCTGGGAGGAGTTTTTAATCTGGTTTCCTACCTGATCTAACTATTTACTTGGGTGGCAAGTTTCAAAAGGACAGATCAACTATGACCACGTTTCTTAGCCACCACCTTCTTCGCGAACTCTGAAAAACGGTTACTGGCTTGCTTTGTAGCAGTCAATGCTGCTAAGTTCGTTTGCCCTCCCAACAACCGTCGCTCACTGTTGTAGAAACTACAGTGTAGCAGCACGTGGTTTCTTGTTTCCTTCGCACTGGAGGCGTAGGACGTGCATAATGGAGAGTTTCAGAGAAAAGAAGTGCGCATTGAAGTCACCATGTCCCGTGAGAAACTGGCTCGTCCTGTGGTCTGGCTCAACCCATTTTCTTGAAAGACGTTCACGGATGTTGGGAAAGAACTCATACGTATCACGTCCCTTTGACGAGGATTCCCATCTCGCTTGCCATTTCTCTAGAACCCATTCATCGATGGAGGCAAGTTTCAGTTCTGTGGTGAGATCCGCACGGAGTTCAGCACAAAGCGGGGGAAGCTCCGATTTGACTCTCCACTTGTCAACCATGCTCTCAATGGCCAAATCAACTAGTAACTGACCAGTGATCACCTGGAGTGCTTTTGTTGATACAGTCTTATAGGCCTTGGTGATCCACAGGAGTGCAGCTCTGGGATTTTGCCAATACTCTCCTCTGATTGACTGTTAGTTTGCTACCCCAGACAACGGGGCAGTAGCCAATCACGCCTAGATATATGGCCTTTTACATGAGGATAGTGTCATGGTAACACACCCCAAGTGCCCTTAGTAATGGCACGCAGAGTGGCAAACCTTGCAATGGTAGTGCCTTTAAGGGACTGGAGGTGTTGGTTGAAACCCCACCTCTTACCTATAGTCACTCCTAAATACTGCAAATCCAAGTCGTATTGTGGGTAGATTATTTACTTTTCCTTTCAAGAGGATTAGCTGGGTTCTTTCCTCTGCCACCTGCATGTTGACATGCTCTCACCATTGTGTGACAGTGCGGAGCAAGTGGTGGGTTTCTTCTTCGATTTGGCGGACTAATTCTGCAAAGATCAGCACAGTCAAGTCATCCACATGGGTGTATGGCTCGCAGTCAGTCTCCATGAGTCTCCTGAGGAGACCTTCGAAGAAGGCATTCCAGAGTGCTGGTCCTAGGACTGAGCCCTGTGGGCACCCCTTCTCAATCTTTCTCCGGACGGAGACATGCCTGCTTTCGATCGTAGCAGTTCTGTCTGTCAGGTACTTCTGACGAGCGAGTACAGGTTGCGGGGGATTCCCCTACCTTTGAGCTCATTAAGCAGCGCTGGCCACCAAAGGTTGCCAAATGCTCCTCTTATGTCAATCAGAACTGCTACAACGGACTTAGCCGGTGCCAGCAGGGAAACGAGCCGAATTTCGACAATGACATCCTGCGTGGACCTTTCTTTGGTACTACCGTATTGCCTGCCTGTGAGGTTGCGGCCAAAGACTCCTTCGAGGGACTGCAACAGCAAGATTTCTAGTGTTTTGCCTAATATGGTAAGAAGGCTAAGCAGTCTCCATGATCGGGGGTCTCACTGATTGCAGTCGCCTCCCTTTTGAAGCGTAACAAAACGCGCAGACTTCCACTGAGTGGGGAACTGTCCGACCTGCAGACAGTCATTAAATAAATTAAGGAGGCTGCTGGAGATTGCCCGCACAGCCTTCCTTAGCATATTGCTTTCTATTTCATCTGGCCCAGGACATTTTTTGGGCTTTAAGGTCGCAATAGCCCTGCCGAGGTCGCCTGTTGTCCACAATGGGATGCCCAGCTCGTCCGGAGGGTCCATGACCACCTCTCTTGCTGCCCTCTGGGCTTCTGTGTCTCGAGCTACTTGGTCGTCAGGGAACACCTTCTCAATGAGGGTTTCCAGTGAACTTCCTATGCTGCAGGCCCAGCCTTACTCATTTTGCATCATAGCTAAGACCTGCTCTACGTTTGCTTTCCCTATGGAGGACTTGTAATGTGGCCCCAGGGGTTCTCAGAGCTTTCCACTTCCACCAAATTTCGCCAGCCTTGCCGTTTGGCTCGTTTGATGGCGCGATGGAAGGCCTTCTTCTCTTGGATGAAGGCAGCTCGGAGTGTGGCTCTGGTATCAGGGTCACGAGTGTTTTGGTACATCCTTCTGGCTCTTTTCACACTTTGCTTGAGGGGATTAAGTTCCTCAGTCCACCATGGGACTTTGATCGCCCTGTGCTGCTATTGCCCAAGTACAGAGAGCCCAGCAGAGTGCAGTGCTGTGGTAAATATGTCCACTTTGCAGTCCACCTCTTCAGGTGTGGATGCTTGCACTATTAGGTCAGTGTCCGCAGCTCACAGTTCACCTTCCAGTACCCTACAGAATTGTGGCCAGTCAGCATTTTTGGTGCGGAATCGCTTTTCACGTGTGTCTTTGCAGAGGATGTTGTCATCTGTGATGGCAAAGTCAATAACCATGTGATCGCTCTGCGTTGCACCTGATATGACTCGTCAACCCTGCAAGTTGAGTAGCAAGGTGTGAGACACGGCTGTGACGTTTATACACGACCTTCCTCCTGGACCATCATAGGTCGCCTCAGTCGTGGGGTTGTTGGCAACAACTAAGTTGTACCTAGTGAGCAACTCTATATACGCTTCGCCCGCCCCATCTCGACGTAAGTCAGGGATTGTGGATCGGAGCTCTGGCGTGATTGCCGTAATTTTTCCCTGAGTCAAGCTCTTCAAAAGCGTCTCCAAACTACCTCAGTACAAATGTAGCACAAAGGAAAGGTGTTTCCTTTGCGTTAAAAAATGGTATTAGGTTTCAAAAGATTTTCTCTGATCGGTAATGCGCACCGCACCATAGGCGTAGCGACATTAGCAGTTGTGCTGGTGAAGACAGATCACCTTTTTTTGCATTTCTGTAATGTAATAGTGCATGGTGAGGATCATTCCCTGAATTATGACATTTTTTGAGAACATTGCCAACAATTTTAACACCACTTTCAGCCATACCGTTTGACCTACTCATATAGGGGCTTGAAAACACATATGTAATTTCCCATTGCTGAATGAATTCTTTAAATTCCTTCAATTGAAAAGGAGGTCATCATTGACCAATTGGGACGGGATTCTAAATCGACTAAAGACTGATTTGAACAGGGGTATTACACAGGATGCTTTTGTTGAACTAACTTGGGATATATCTACGTATTTAGCAAAAAATAATCTATAATTACTAGATATTTAACACTATTAAAATCAAGGAAACCGGCACCCACTTTCTCCATGGTAAAGCAGGAAGCTCGTGAGATTTGAGTGGTTCCTCAGTTTGATTTGGGCGAAATTTCATGAAAGTTTGACAGTTTTCAATTGAATTTTTAATTTCAACCGACAATTGGGGTTAAAATAAGACTCCTCGAACTAGCGATTTCGTGCGGTCAACGCCCGTATGACTAGAGTGGACCTTGTCTAAGTATGGCCTTTTAAGTCCTGTAGGGATTAGAATACGGGCGTTGCGAAATAACAAATCATCAATAACGTTAATTTCAGCTCGAAAATCCCAATACGACTTGGCTAGATTGGAGACTTTATATTGGTTTATTATTCATTCTGAATAATAACCCTATGTTTTCTGTCAGGAAAAATGTTCTACAACCCCCCCTCAAAATTTGATACTTTACGTTTCAAGACATGGGGATTCCAAATTTGCAATGCCCGTGGCCGTTTTGTACCTTCAACGTGGTCTAAAAAATCCCTTCTTCCGCACAAAAATCCCATTTGATATCTAGTTGTGCCCGCCATCTCGGCAATCCGATCAGACGAAGCCCATGGCTGTTATGGACAAAAAATGGTTAAAAAAATTAACAAAACGCAGTATAATCGCAAATTCGCCGCGTTTCATATCGTTTTCAAGGTATTTTTACATCCTGGGTCGAATGAGTATCAGACGTGTACAACTGCGTATAGGGAAATTACAGTAATCATTAGAGTCAACTAATTGAAAGAACTCGCAGGAACTACAGCAGAAGTAAACGTTTCGTTTTTAGTACTCCCTTCCTCCTGTCTCATCAAAACCACCCGCCCGCTCGACTCGCAGCGTGCCAATTGCCGTGGGTTTGCTCGGTTCGAGGTTCCCCGTCCCAATTCCCCCGACTCTTTTTGCCCGACTGGTGGAGGAAGGTGAGGGTCAGTTCCTCCGACACCCCTGCATCGGATCATAAATGCCGGGGGAATATTTAGTGAGGAGAAAAGTATCGGCTACTTCAGTTGATTATGAAAGTGAAGATCGAGGGTGCTGTAAGAAGACGGCTCTCCTGGCTGGACAACTTGAGGAAGTGGACGGGTATACAGCGTGCGGAGGAGCTTTTCAGGAGGACCGGGACGCTCTCGCCGCAGTGATTGCCAACGTCTGGTTAGCCGGATAAGGCACATAAAGAAGAAGAAGTTCCATTGTAGTCAGGTCATGTTTGGTATGGTTTTCTAGTGTTTTACGATGCTCAATCGAATGGGATGGGTCTCGGAGCAGTAATACTAGGTCAAGCTGTTCATGAAAATAAACCGGTGTGTAATAATTTGCAGGGTTTTAGATCGAGGCCATCCATTTTTTGTACAGCCCTTTAAAATTTCATGTACTCCATCATTGTTACTGGCTTCACGAATTTCGGACAATGTTTGTGGTGACACAGCAAGTGAACTACGAATTAAATTTACGTGAACAGCGATTTCGTCATCAAGACTGTTGTTTTTATAGGGTAGCGGCGCACGAGGAAGCGTGTCTGTAATGTACATATGTTTTCCTGGCTTATAGACAACTTCAAAATTGTAAGCTTGTAATTGCAATAGCATTCTTTGAAGTCTGCTCGATACATTTGCTAGACTTCTTTTGCAAATGGTGACCAAAGGAGAGTGGGCTGTTTCGACTGTGAATGACTGACCGTAAACATACTGCCTAAGCTTGGTACAACCTACGACAACCGCAAATAGCTCCTTCTCGATTTGAGCATAGCCTTGTTGACATCTCGTTAATGTTTTTAATGCGTATTCGATAGGTTTATTATTTTGTAAAATAACAGCACCGACAGCGAATTTTGAAGCACCGACAGACAAAGTTATGGAGGAATTTACTTCGAAATGTGCCAACACAGGGGCCACAGTGATTAGTTTTTGGTTTATTATTCATTCTGAATAATAACCCTATGTTTTCGGTCAGGAAAATTTGTTTACAACCCACCCTCAAAATTTGATAGTTGACGTTTCAAGACATAGGAATTCAAAATCTACAATGTCTGTCCGCCGTCCCCTGTCTGCCATCCAGTCTGTTTTGTGCCTTTAACGTGATCTAAAAAATCCATTCTTTCGCACAAAAATCCCATTTGGTATCTAGTTGTGCCTGCCATCTCGGCAATCCGATCGGACAAAGCCCATGGTTGTTATGGACAAAAAAATTAACAAAACGCAGTATAATTCGCAAATACGCCGTGTTTCGTATCATTTTCAAAGTATTTTTACAGCCTGGGTCGAATGGAATGAGTATCAGACGTGCACAACTGCGTATAGTGAAATTACAGTAATTATAGTGAGCCAAAGTAAACTAATTGAAAGAAATCCCGGGAATTACAGTGGAAGTCAACGTTTCGTTGTTAGTACTCCCTCCCTCCCGTCTCATCAAAACCACCCGCCCGCTCAACTCACAAGGTTGTGCCAATTGCATACAGGCGCTTACGGGCGCCAGATGAATATTTAGTTTCGTCGTTCCATTGTAGTCAGGTCATGTTTCGTATGGTTTACTAGTATTTTTCGATGCTGAATCGAATGGGATGGGTCGTGGAGCAGTAATACTAGGTCAAGCTGTTCATGAGAATAATAAACCTTTGCGAGATAATTTGCAGTTTTTCTCCTTTACAGACAAAATCGCCTCCCTGGTCGCCACACGATTAACGCGTCAGCCCACCATGGGACTTTGAGCTTCTGTTGCCCAAGCAAAAATAGAGCCCAGCAGAGTGCAGTGCTGTGGTAAGTATTTCCACCTCTACGAGTGTGGCAGCTTGCAATATCAGGTCGGAGTCTGCAGCACGCAGTTTACTTTCCAGTACCCTACAGAATTGTGGCCAGTCTGCAGTTTTTGTGGGTAATCGCTCTTCACCCATGTCTTTGCATCGTGAGGATGTTGTTCAATCCTGATCTCTGTGTTGCGAGGGCTTCCGAGGCAGCAAATGTGATAACATTTTCCCACTCCTCTCCCTTCCTTCTTCTCCTCCTTCAACTGTTTTCCGGCGGTTCTGCAGATGCGACACAAGCGTGAGTGCCTCTCCCTTTTTGAACTTTTTTTCTACTTTTGTTCGGCGCAAACTTTTCTCCTCCAGGAAGTGCATATTCGCGTCCTGGAATTCTACGTTGAGAATGACGTCTTCTTCTCTTGGATTATGAGACCCCATCGACAGGAAACCAATTCTTCAGCTCCTAGAAGGTCAGTTCCCTTTTATTTTCCACCGGTGCCATTGGTTCGGTCGGGCCTCACGACAAATTTTGGTTTTGGGCTTGCCCACCCTCATAATTACAGTCAACAATATTTATTTCGTTCTTATTCATTCAGAAGACCACATGTTGTCATCTGCGATGGCGAAGTCAATAACCATGTGATCGCTCTATGTTGCACCTGGTACAACTTACAAACCCTGCAATTCGAGTAGCACGGTGTGAGACACAGCTGTGACGTCTATGCACGAACTTCCTCCAGGACAGCAGGGGCTCGCCTGGGTCATGGGGTCATCGGTAGCAACTAGCAGTTGTACCTCGTGAGCAACTCTATATACACCTCACCCGTCCCATCCAGGGTCAGGGATCCCCGCAATGGTGATCTGGTGTGTGCATCAGCACAGACTATGCAGGGTTGTCCTGATAGGCATGCTAGAGCCCGCTCGAGTGGTTGAAGGCTGTTGGCAAATGATGCGCCAAATTGCCTGTAAAATGATATTACAACCACCTCAAACGAGCACAGTGGCCAAGTGCTGGCTGTTCAGGTGGGTAAGTGCGAGCATGTTGATGGAAGGGGTTGATGCAGGCCACTGTTGCCTTGGCTCTCGTTCTTGCTCCAGCTATCACTCGTTCCTGTGATCCCATACCAAGAGTTATGGTTCCTATGTATGGTTCTTGTATGGTGAGAACAATGCAACGTTTCTTTAGTGCACTTTGCAGCAACTCAGCCATAACCAGGGAACTCATATTTGTGTTGTGCTGAACGATTCACACGGTTTTTAACTTATTCATTATCCACTCGTGACGAACGGTACAGCGAGCGTCTCGTGTAGAGTGCGAGACCTGTTGTAATTTGCGTTCAACGCCATTGGCACACAATAGGGGAGCCTCACACTTGCACTCCTAGCTCAGATGTGGCATGGAGCACCAGGTGCACACTACAGTTCTCATGCAGGCTACTGCCAGGTGGCCATAACACTGCCATTTGTAGCACTGTGTGGGGGCTTTGTAGGTTGGTCCACATGTCGCACAAGAGCAGGCGCGGGAAGCGACCCAGGGGGGCAAATGCTTGTAGCTCCAACTCCTTCTTGGTGGAAATATCGCTTGGATTCCGGCTATTCCGGAGTTTCCGTCACGATGACGGCGCCACCTGCCACTGCAATGCAGATGCCACACACTCAGAAGCTTAGTGCTTGGAGGTCCTTAGCAGGGACACTCCGCATCAGCGCTTCCATTGCATCAGGGGTGGAGGGACCAGCCTCTCCTTTCTCACACGTAGGCCTTACTACTACCACATTTTGTTGTGGGTTTTTAGGGAAGAGTTTGATAAGGGAGGTAGACTTTTTATTTTTGTTTTTATTTTTGCTTTGATGGCCACCTTTGTGATTTCGAAGAGGCAGTAGGTGACGAAGTCCCCTACGAAGTACCCTCATTCGTGTCAGCTGGCTGTGGATAATTTGGACACAGGCACCAATCTGTTCCATATCTGACAGATTAGGATACTAGTGGGTGTCTACTGCTTGTAGTAGCCAGGTCGCTCAGGGTCCTAGGGAGGGAAGGGGGAGGTGAAGGCTCTTTGCCTGGTTCTTTACGCCCTTCTTTTTTTGTTAACTAATTGGGTGGGGGTGGAGATTAAAGAAGCAGACTGTACCCTTGGTAGTTCATTTGTGACATTCTCAAAAAATGTATAAAGGTAAAGTAAATTTGTTGTAGTAAAAGTCAAAAGTATCTGTGAACACTTCATTGCGGAGGTCTTCTTTCCCACTGAGGGTGTGGCTGTGCGGTCATTGGACTGAAGATGGCTGAGCTTGTGGTGGTCACTGTTGTGCAGTTTGTGCAGGTATTGATGAGGGGATACTGGGGATGCCAACGAGTTCGTTGAAAAGCGGAATTGCCCACTGGAGAAGGAACATTCATTGATACTAGCTGATTGATGTGGTGCTTTAGGATACAACCATTATTCAGCCGAACAAGATGATGACGACAAAGAGCCAGAAATCCCTGTTGTTGCTGTGAACATGGACCTATACACGTTCATGTTTTTTCGTTGAACTGAACTCCAGTTCAGCGTTCGCCTTACTACGAAGAACCTTACTTGAAGAATTCGAAAGACCAAATTTCAAAGGAAATGTGAAACAAGGGGAAGTTTGCTTTCGATCGTATACACATGGAATTTTCAAGTCCATTGGTTATGCCACTGTGCCACTCAATTACAGAAGTCATACGCCAGAAGAATTATTGATCATTGTACCTAGCTATCTCAGCCCAATCCTGGGCTGAAACGCGATTTTGGCAGTTTTATCGCAAATACGCGGTGTTTGGTATCGTTTTCAACGTATTTTTAGATCCTGGGTCGAATGGAATGAGTATCGGACGTGAAATTACAGTAATTATAGTGAGCTGAATTCTACTGATTGAAAGAACTCACGGGACAATAACTACAGCGAAAGTAATCGTTTCATTGTTTGTATTCCTCCCTCCTGTCACATCACAACCACCCGCCCGCTGAATCGAATGGGATGGGTCTCGGAGCTGTACGACTAGGTCAAGCTGTTCATGAGAATAATAAACCTTTGCGTGATAATTTGCAGTGCTTTTCTCCTTTACGGACGATATCGCCTTCCTGGTCGCCATGATTAAAGCGTCACCAGTTCGGTCAACTTAGGAGAGGGCAATTCTTTCTCGTTACGTCGGTCCCCAGTTTTGGTCTCACCCACTAATCGTGATGTCCAAAGGTCCCCACAATCCACAAACTGGCTGCTACCTGACTGACCACCGACGGTACTACGAACTAGACAACATTCAACACACCCCCCCCCCTACCATAAACCGACGAACAAAAGTGGTAATTCGAAGCAGGTTGCAAACACGAGCTGGGCAATCACTTTGTCTAGCATGCAGCTTATCTGAAGAGCATGCAGTCAGACACGTGGCAGATGATTTGCCCTTCAACGGGGCAAAAGAGCTAGTAATGGCAACGCTATAGGATGCCCCTTCTGCCCTGCAGTACAGCATGCTGGAGAACAAGGCCCTTCTCACAGCGGTAAAACCCCTGCACACCAGAATTCAAGGGTCTCACGTAATCTGCTAAGAGGAGCTGCACCTGACAGTCCAACGCCAGCAACTGCCATAACCTTGCATTGGGCTTCCTCCTCTCTCACCAATCCAGGGTTGAGTGCAAGAATCGGACCACCAGTTTGCCCTAGCTGCCTTGGAACACTGATGGGTGCATATCCCCTTCAGCCTACCAGCCTTGGCTCGTTGGTTTGAGAGCTACAAGACAGAGTTAAGTTCTGCAGGACCCAAAGGAGACCATCACTCAATATGGAGAAAGAGTGAAAACGTTGGCTGAGCATGTAGATGTGTCAAAGGATCCTGACAACAATGTTGTCGCTCTGCAGGCTTTTATCAAAGGGTCGCTGTGGCAGATGTGAGAACAACTACCGCAAACCACTGGTGCTCAGACAATCCAAGTGGCACAGTCAGTGTTTACGCCAACAATTGGGGTCGGGAGTTTGAACTCAGCGCAAGGCAACCTCTCCTCAGCTCCCCTCGTTTCTTCTGCACTGCTTCGCCTCACCCCACCTTTATCGCAACGGACAGCCGCTCACTCGATCGCTTGCCGACTCACCGTTCCCCACTTCGTCCTTCTGGAGCTGCCGCGCGGCCTTATACTTCACTGTGTTACAGCTTGTGGTTGCAATCTCAAGTCTGTCGGATTGCTACGGATCGTTTTTTCTTCCTCCATTCTACGATTTGAGTCATCAGCATCTCCTTCATCGTAAAATCCGCCGTAAATTCAAGACCCTTGGTTCTTCGAATTCTGTTCTTTAGCTTGCCTTCCATTCAACTTCTACAGCTCCAGAGAAGGACACGAGGACCTCATTCAACTTACAACTCATTCTGCTCAACTCTCATCCAATCCACCAGTCATTCTGCTCAAATCTCATTCATCCAATTCGACCTTTCTTCCACATTATTCACTGGTATTGAAATAATTTTCACCGCTTCAGATCGAGGTAAGACAGAATAGACTTCCACGAACTACATCTTATCCGAGCGTCCCTCGTGATTTCTCCGCTTTCAAACGGCAATTGAACTTAGTGTGCCCAGTTTCTTTATTTTAATTAAGTATTTTATTTTGCCAGTGGAGCTCCATGCGTTCATTTGTTTTTCCCCCAAGTAGTCTTTATTTTATTTCATCAATATAATACCACCAGTTCGTGAATATTGAGTTTGTTTGTTTTCTTTTCAAACCATTTCACGCACAAACAGTCGGACTCTCAGCATGTTTGAATATCTGACGAAGCACAACTCTGGGAGCCGATCAATTGCAGGCCAAAATTCACTAGGGGGAAGTTGAGGCCCCCTTTTGTGTTCCTCATTGAGACAATCCAACTCGAATTCCTCGCCTCGATACACCTCACCATGGCAACCCTCACCTTGACAGGGCACACCCCAGCACCAGTCTCTGCAGGATCGAGATGGATCTCAACGAAGACCATCTCCACACTGAGAAAGAAGAAGGGACCATCAGAATGCGATTATTGGGTGGGTGGTCCAAAATATAGGCAGCGATCATCAGATTCGCCACACGGCTCGTAGAGGGGAAGAACATAGTGATTCTCCCCCAAAACTTTGGCTCTTAACTGGATGACTGACCCTCGCAGTCCACATCTTGATTCACTAAAGGACTTGACTTTTGCAGACGAGACTCACAAGTACAACATTGACAGAACATCCTCTGGCAATGGAAACCTCTCCATGGCACAGCAACTCACAGAACCCACTACTGCTGTGGACGCTATGTGAGAGATGAATGAGAGACCTGCACAGCGACCTGTGATGACACACAACTCTGTAATGCCAGATGCCTAAGGCAAAACAGCCAAATTTAATTCTCATGTAGTTGACCCGTCACTCTCTTTTGGCTCACTAACTTAGTGATGATCACGTTCCCTGACCCGGGGAGTTGCAGTGTCCCTCCATCACACTGAACACATGCCCCTCAGTGATTCAGACAACCGCCTCGCATCAAGTCAGTGACTGGGTATCCCATGCTACTCTACTCATCACTAAACCCCCAGCAAATCAGGGACAGTAACTTGTGAAAATGTTTTTTTATTCTTTTTGGGAAATTTTGTTGTTGTTTGGTCCTAGGCCCAATATTTTTTTGATTGTGTACGCGTTTTGTTACAGATATCTACACATCCAGCTGTACAACAAACTCTACACCCTCTGCCTCATCTTACAGGAGAATTTGCACTCTCAGGGGCGAAAATTAAACTGAATGGGGGGGGGGGGAGGAAGGGTGTAAATATGTCTTGGAAATGCATGCTGCATGTTAGACATAATGGGTTTAAATGTGATGAATGTACAGTTTTGGATTGATGTCTAATAACAAGTGGATTCCCAGGGAGATAACTATCGAAAATTCGCTCCAGGAAAGCCATTCCACTTGGGGCTTGGAGGCTATAACTAGCACTCTAAGGAAATTAGAGTATGAGGGCAACATTAGTACTTGTGGAACAGGCCAGGTAACGAATGTATAGTTAACATGCCATCGAAACTTGTTTCAAGTCATTGGCTTCAGTAGGGACGTCCATCTGTACTTTCTACTTTACTCGTGTTTTTAGTCATAAGTCTAATCTTCCCTGTACTCTACCTATTTCCGTGCTACGGTGCGTATTTAGCAGCATCACACTAAATGATTCGGGGAGTAAGTCCGATATCACCCAAATGCTCTTGAGTGTGTGTGAAGTTGCCAGACAATTCGTACACAGATGGTGCATTTCCACCCACGTAGGTTCTTCATGCATCCTGGTTGGAGTTGAGGAAACGTGAGCACTTTTTTACCGATGATGTTCGCCACAGAATGGGCAGGGATGTGGATCTGGCGGTGGAGTTTTGTCATCACCGGATCTTTTCAAAGGTACGTGATTTCCCTGGACTCGTTGTTTGAGAGGTCGTTCAAGGACAAACACGCGGGAAGATGTCGATGTAGATGAAGGTTGGGGGATTGAGTTGTTGTGAGGTGTATCCACTGAGTAGATTTCCACTGCTACGATGCTAGGTAAGCATTGAACTTCTCTATGTAGACATAAGCGAGATCCTTGTAGACCAGAAGCATCTCAACATCTGTCCTGCTTTCCTCGAAGCAGCCATCGTCGATTTTTAAACATAAAAGACAGAGTTTTATTCTCACTCGGGGAAGTTTTACCACCGCAAACAGGGAATTGGGTGAGAATGAACGCGGGTAGAGGCGACGAGGGAACCGCTCTGTTAAACAAAAATGCCCCGGGAATTCGTGCTGACTTGGCACCTCAAAAGCCCCGGACGAGCCCCCGCTGAATGGAAGGGTTTGGTTTGTCCCAGTATATCCGCATCATCTTGTCGGTACTACTCTCCTGTCACTTTCTCTCTAGTATATCTATTCTTGTCATCAACTACCCACAATTGTAAAACATCACACTTTTGTAATTATTAGTGGGGGATACCTTGGGGTGCGTCCGTTCCCACTGCCGCTTCTCCGCCTGATGCTGATATCAAGTTCATTTTCAGCCCATTGCACTGTAGCCTACACCAACCTGCCAACCAAACCAGGCCCAGCGCTCCATGGCCTACACTTCTCAATGGATGCCAACCTTCATTCCACTGTATCAGTCCTATCACCTTGGGCCCCACACCCTCTGCGGATGCTGAATTTCTGCTGCCTGACTTAGGCCCTATGCTCCATGGCCTATGCCAAACACTGCTGCTTAAGCCCAACGCCTCATGCTCCTAAACACTACTAAATGGCATACCTTCTCACCTGCCCTGCTACCAGACGAGTCTCCTCACCTGCAGCTCGCCGAACGGACAAAGAGGACCTTTCCTGGGAAGACACTCAACCACCTGTGAAGCCTTATGATCATGAGAACATGAACTTTCTACAATGATATTCCGTTGAAACTTCCACTGAATTGATAATGGAGAAGTTGGCTGACTTATTCGAGCAAAGGGTTGAATACATTCTGAATTTTATGTGCTGCTTGAAATTGAAAGAAAATTCAAGACCAATGTTTTGGAAGGCGAGGGACGTTGCACTTGCACTCCATGATACAGTTAAGGAGTTAGACGAACTTATCGCAAATATGTCATAGAGCAAGTGAATAATTTAGATTGGAGTTCTCCGCTTGTTCCAATACCGAAGACCATGGTTCACTTAGCAGCAGATTACAAAGCTACCGTCAATAAACAAATCCACAATGCACATTTACCTATTCCTTGTATAAGAAGTTGTTAATAACCTATGATAACAGTGTACATTGAACACTAGACTATCTTCATGCTATTTATGGGGCAAACAAAAGAGAGGGGAAACAAAACTGTAAGAAAGGTTCCGTCAAGTATGTGAAGACTATTCAATAGATACTTGATGAACAGGAAGGATGAGGATTGTTTCCAAGACTAGATGCTCGTAGCAGCGATGATTGCCGAAAGAAACAGGGCAGTGGAATTAATTGAATATAAAATCTTAGAATGCGCACTTTTGGAAACATATAGGTATTAAAATGACGTTTTTCATGCTCAACATAGAACTGACACTACTGAAACAGAGTAAGGGAGAAGTACTGTTTCAATTTTATGAAAACCTAAAACAAATTGAACATCGTAGCCTACATTCACAACTACGAAACGAACGGCTGAGATATTTTGGGTACATAAAAAAAAGCTCAGGCTCAGTTCAAGAGCCTAAGGGCCAGTTTCTGACTTCTTCAGTTAAAACGTCGAATTGGCGCCCATTGGAAATAGCAGCTCATCAAATGTTGATGACTGACACCAAGCACAAGCCAGCTGGCTGTCAAAGTTAATTGACGAACAGGTCATTCAGTTATTCAAAGATTCTACCTTTATTCAGGCCGGCAAATGACATTGATAAACCGGTTCTAAATGTTTCATTTGAGGGATTCATCAGGCGGTCTCTAAAGGAATCCCCAGCCAGCAGCCAGATCCTTTGGGTCAGTGAGTAATGAATCTAATTCTATTCTGCGCGTAAAGAAGTTGAACCAAATATGTTCAGAAGTTGAGGTAATTGTAGGAAAGTGGGATAAAATAGTAGAGAAAATAAGTCAAAATAGTAGGAATGCGTGAAAAGATTGATAAGAAATCACACAAAAATAGTTAGAAATCGGGATAATTGATTGCAAAATAGTGTAAATAGTTGGGGGAAAAGTAATAATGTCAAGTGTGAAGCACCGCATAATTTTTTTCAACTCTTGCACATTCAGTGTGTTATGTATAAACAGGTGCAGTAGCTTTTGTGAATACAATCTTACTAATGCACTTACTAGGAAACTTTGTTAAGATTGTTTCGAAATGTATGGAATCGGTCTAAAATCGAGTGAAGATCCTAGAGAAGTTGAGTGAACATCGTTGGGTTGTGACGTAAGGTTTATGAGCAAAAATGTTGTGAAATTGATTACAAATTGTTCAAACATGGGATAACGCAACTCCTACTATTAAACAGGAATGAAACAGGCTCCAGTAGACGTCAAAGGAGGATATCACCTCCATGTGACAACATGTGCAATAGACCAAGATATGCATGTGATAACCATAATGCACCATTGAGCCATGTAGTACAATGCAGTGTTGAGGAATTTGAGGTCAGTAAGGTAAAGGTAACAGCAAGCATTCAATCCTACCAACAGAAATACTTCTGCATACAGGCAGCATTAAAAAGTGAGACCAACAGTCGCAATCGTATTCTCTAACTCAGACAGCGTTGACCATACGTCAGCCAAGTGTAGTGAATAGCACAATAGCACCAAATAGCATTTGAAACTGAAATACGTTGGTGGGACTGTGACATCACACGTGGTCAAGAACTGCCATATGAATCGCTTCTCTTATGGCTCTAACACTGCGTTTTTAACACGTCCAACAATCATTGACATTTTACACATTTAGTTGGTATAACAACCGGTACAAGAAGCGACATGGTGCTTCGATGTGAGAAGCACTGATACGATTCGGCGTTTCACTTACTCTCAGTTCGGTTCAGCTAAAACTGCCAATAACAGAGTAAGTGTTACCACCTCGTCAGCATCGAAAGGTTAGCAACAAGCATCAAACTGATGCACTTATCAAGCAGTGACGTCACTACCCAGACATTTGGATTTAACCACCAGCTCCACGAAACTAACCTGTGTAATGGTAGTTAGGCCAAGGATTGAAAGTGTCCCCGGTGCTATCGCTGCTCCCTTCTGAAATCATGAATAGACTCATATTAATACGAAAGAACAGCCAATAACGTAGAAAAATAGGTAAACTGAACGAATATGCTTACTTGCTAATTTGTGAAGAACTTTGTGGGATTTCCAATTCTCTTTGAAACACTCCTACAACAAAATAACTCAGTCAAAGCATGGTCAGGAAATTCATGAGATGGGCTCGATAACAGAAATGGTTAAACCATAAACCTGGGAACAAAAGAAAGAGCCCGCAACTCCCAATTTAACGCAGGTTGGGCACTGCAGCTTTGCATCTAGGTTACAGCCTGGGGACTCGCAAGTTCGAGACATTTATGAGTAAATTCGTAGCTGCGAGGAATGAAGTTCTTTTTCAAGTTCGATTAATACGGAACAACCGAGTAACGTGAGAAGGTTGCGAAAATATCGTAGCTGTTGTTGTTGTTGTTGTCGTTCTCTTTTTTTTGGGCTAGTTGCTGCCAATTTCCATTTGTGCCAATACACCCAATTTTCATATAAATGTCAACTATTGCAATGTCGTTTTAGGTTGAAACCTATTCTTCACATTTAGAACAAATTCTATATATATTTCAATTTACTACTTTTAGTATTACGTCCGTTTGAAGTAGCAAGTTAAGTCGTTGTGTAATTGTCTAATAACTGTCTATGTGTAAATGTCTATATTCATACATTATAGACTGAAAATGCAATTTGGGGTTTCTCCAGTCTTCACGTTTCAACCTTGTGAAAGCAAACACAAAAACCTCCAAACTGTGTATGCACGCCTGAGGACAACAATGAATGAACAGTTTAACAACATCAAATTGTTTGACATTGTAATAAAGCTGACCTCGATAATTAATGCTTTATTTAAATAAATTCAGACATGCAATGAAATTAATAAAAAAGAATTGAGAAACTAACGATGTAGCGTCCATAGTGACTAACAATATCCAGGAAACCGTTGAGAGTTAATCACATTCTCCCCCCCCCACCCCACCCCTTCATTAAATCCTGAATGAAATCTTCAAAGTATCTCAATAGCCGCCTGTTTCTCTGGGGATGTTCCCTTGGAGGAACAGATGGTGATTGTGATATTCGTGATGAAGGTGCCGAAAATATTATTGTCTCCTCCAGTTGATTATAAAATCATGATCTATAAATTCCCATATGGCACGCAAATTAAATTCAGTTGTTCACCACAGTTCGAGGACGAATATTTATGTTTAATTAATTTCTATCAATTTAGGCCACGGCTTGCTTTATTTAAGGTATTCCCGACATTTTTGGTACCCCTGGTGGGACTGAAGTACAGAAGGTGTGACGAGGTACGGGAGGTAAGTTGGTGGAGATGGAAGGGTTAAGAAGAGGCGAAATATTCTCCGAGAATTGGTGCAGCAATCTTCGATGAACGTTGAGGACGCAATAAAAGCAGGTGATCTGTTCGCTGCTCAATCTCACTTCGAGGTTCTGATGGGGAAATCAGAAAGAATGATGGAAGTGAACGACGAAATTACGAGCAAGATAACAAATGGGTCAGCACAGATGAGTTCGGATGAAATGGACGTTGAACTTCGAGAAATTGAAGACGCTCACAGTAATGTTCTGTATCTAAGGAAACGGTTCGAAATTTTTTTGCAGAGCTCTTCACTAAATCAAGTAAGCGATGTAGAACATAATGAGGAGAAAAAGCGTAATTTACTACTAACGAAAATCGAGCTGAAACAATTTGATGGGGACATTAAAAATTGGTTAGTTTTCTGGTCTCAGTTTTCGAAAATAGACGAAGATAAACGCTTGTGTAATACAGATAAATTTGTATTTTTACGTGATGCGATGGTATCAGGTTCACCAGCTGCCAATTTGGTAAATAGTTACCTTCCTACCGATGGAAGTAATTCAGCATTTAAAATCTCGGTTTGCACGAGATGGGCTGTTAATTGAGACGTACATGCGTGAACTCTTGTCTTTGGTTTTACGTAATCAGAGTGGGCAGGGCTTCGAATTGCGCGAGCTATTTGATAATTTAGAAACTTAGTTGAGGGCGTTGGAATCATTGGGGCTATCGTCTAATAAATTTGCCACTATGCTGAAACCACTCGTGGAATCAACACTTCCTGAAGATGTTCTTAAAGCATGGGAGCGATGGCGCATGCAATTGAGGATCGAGGAAGATCATATAAACCGTGAAGCTGGAAGCTCTTCTAAAAATTTTGCGTTCTGAAGTAGAAGCTGAGCAACGAATACAGTTAGCAAAAATTTCTTTCGGACATTGATGCTCTTGGAATGTTCGATACACCGCTTCTAGTTTACTCACTGGCACAGCGCCAACAAAAAACCGTAAAATTGCAATTAGAAATAATGTAGAATGTTCGGACTCTAAAAGGAGTGAAAAGCACGTGACAACAAACGATTTAGGTTGTGTGTGGTGCGATATGACTTCCCATGGATCACCGGAATGCTTAAAAGCACGCTGTTGGTCACTGAATGAGAGGAGAGCATGGCTTAAGAAAAAGGGTGCCTACTATGTTCGTCTTAAACCAGGTACTCACTTTGCATCAAATTGTAAGGCAACTGTTAAATGTTTGATTTGTTCCGGTCGGCATTACACAATTATATGCTCCAAGCTTGTCAAAAGTGTAAAGTCAGACTCAAAGGCCAGCTCAGCATCAAACTGTGTGGTCGAACAGCCTAGTGAAGAGCATGTAGGAGAGAGCACTACGACAATGTTGTCACACGAATCAGAGCTCGTATTTTTACAAACGATACTTGTGAAGGTTATTGCTATGAACGGAGAAAAAGTGGTCCGAGTTTTGCTTGATTCAGGTTCCCAAAGAAGTTACGTCACAAAATCATTAGTAACAAACTAAAGTTAACGTACCTGTTAGGTGAGTCCGTCTCCTCTGGCTTGTGAGTTACTGAGCCAGAGGAGACGGACTCACCTAACAGGTACGTTAACTTTAGTAATTTGCCTACTGGCGGACATAACCCAATTTCTTTAATATTAGTAACAAACTTGCAATTAGTAAGTGCAGGTGAAGAAAATTCGAGCCACAGTTTATTTGGTGGATCACAGACGAGTGAAAACGCATAAAAAATATAAAATTACTTTACCAGGCCTCAACTCGCCTCCTAAATTCCAATGTTCAATCTTAGACGTGGACAAAATATGCAATTACGTGCCGAGATTGGACAAAAAAGATGTGTTACAGCGTCTGAACCGAGCAAAAATCATCTTGTCGGACGTAGGACCACATCCTCCTGCAATTGAAATTTTAATCGGTGCCGATGTTATGGGTCAATTGTTGACAGGATTGACGATGAATCTGGACAGCAACTTGATAGCCATCGGAACAATTTTGGGTTGGACGTTGATGGGCCCAACTTTCAGGAATAAAACACATGCTCCAATTGTTGCAATATCTAACTTAACGCTCGAGTTGCAGGACCTTTGGCGCGTGGAAGCGCTCGGGATAGCTGAAATTGATGATCTAGACAAGGACAATATTCGAAGGCAGACGGCTACCAACCTACTCGAAATTCACAAAAATGAGGATGGTAGATACGAAATAGCACTCCCATGGAAAAGTGAAACATCTAATTTGGTATGTAATAGACTAACAGCAGAAAAGAGGCTTATGGCTACAACCAGGAATTTAATGCATTCTAGTAAACTCTCGGAATATCACAAAATATGTTTTCAATGGGTTGGCTTAGATATAATAGAAAGAGTTTCTCCCCAAGATAACAAGCATGAAGGATTCTATCTGCCGCATCGACCGGTTTTCAAAGAGTCCAGTCTAACAACAAAAATTCGACCCGTTTTCGACGCATCAGCAAGAGACTATAATGGTGTTTCATTAAATTCACAATTAGAAAAAGGACCAAATCTGACTTAAGATATTTTGAAGTTGTTTTATCAGTTTAGGAAAGGTGCTATTGGGGTGACAGCTGACATTGCCAAAGCATTTTTACATTCTATATGGACAACTTGGTTACAAGTGTTGATGATAAAGGAGAATTATCGAAATTGATAGTGCAAGCTGATTTGTTAATGAAGCTTGGTAAATTTGAATTGAGACAATGGGCTAGTGGGCCTGAGTTAATCTAACCTGTGGCACCTGAGGCGACGATTTCGATTCTGGGAGTCCATTGGGATCAAGTGTGGGATGAGTTATTTGTCAACCGTAATCCCACTATGATTATGGAAGATGTCCGTAGAACACTTTTGTCTATGGTGCACTCTTATTTTGATACTTTAGGTCTGATTTCTCCCTAGACTTTAATGCCTAAAATGATGTTGCAAGAAGCTTGGTCAACGAATGGCGGCTGGGATGACAATTTGTCACCAACTTTAAGGAATAGGGTAGCTTCCTGGATTCGAGAAGCAGAATTAATACCATTGTGTAGGTTCCAACGCAGACTATCATGTGAGAAGTGGCAAACGTCTCAGATCAGCATACATGTTTTTTTGTGATGCTAGCCAATTTGCCTATGCAACTTGCATTTTCATTAGAGAGGTAGCACAAGGTGTGGATCAAATTCGCTCCCTTCAAGCTAAGACTAGAGCTGCACCAAAAAAGAAAGTCTGTCAATTCCCAGGTTGGAGCTAATGGCAGCATTGATGGGTGTTAGATTGTGGCGCAAAGTTGAATCGTATTTGGGGAATTTCCCAACCTTCTTCTGGAGTGACTCGAAAGTTGTGCTGCATTGGATTAAAGGAAGCGGGGATTGGTCTGTTTTCGTGAGGAATGGATGCAGAAAAATCAATACATATGCCATGTGCTTGGAGCTCTGAATCCAGCTGATTTACCATCGAGAGGTTGCAGTGCAAAAGCTTTGTCTCAATCGAAGTAGTGAGAAAGTCCTGATTGGTTACAGAACGAAGAAGATAGACCAAAAATAAGTCTAGAACCAGGAGATGGGGTGGAAGTAATGTGAGGAATATTATTCTGACTGCAGAACTGTTTGAATTCAAAACTGGTAAATTGGGTCCCATGTCACTTACTATCGTTTTTGGCAACCCAAAACTAGCAAAACATTCCATGCCATAATTTTCACGACTGCCATCATGCGTTTTATTGTGTCAGACATTATTCAATTAATATCGGCAATGTCAGTTCACTATCAATACTAAGATTATTCGATTCGTTACATAGTAAGATATGTATCAATCTACAAGTTACTGTTCCTGCTTTTCTAATTCGGTATTATAAAAACGGGATATCGTGTTCGCGTGTTATAATTACTATCCACAATACTAGTACACAACAAATTGGCGATGAGGTAATCTCTAACCCCTTCGTAGTGTCATCTACGACTGCCAGACAGTGCTTTCCTTCAAAAGGCCCACACAAGTCAATATTTAAATGGCTCCAAGGCTCTGCGCATGCTAAAATTGGACAAAAAACTGATTTTTGCTTCTTTTTACTTTCCGCTACCCGAAGGGAAGGAAAGTATAGTAATCAGCCCAAAAAAAAAATTTGGGTTTTCTTCAGATCTTCACGTTTTGAGGCCTACTGAGTCTAAATATCTGGTGCGTAGCAACACACAACTTTCTGCCACCCCCGTAATTTCGAACGCCAGCTACATATGCGGGCGCTATATCTTCGTTCAACGCATTTTTACAGAAACATTTATGGAGAACAAAATGTAGGGACTAATTAGTTGAGAGTACTCCGTAAGTTTGATCGAAATTGTTAGAGCCGTTTTTGAGAAAATTGGAATACCGATAAATTAATATTCGACAAATCTCCTTTTCTGAGTTAATTTGGCGTATATCTCCGTTCAACATATATATACAGAAATAATTATGGAGAACGAAATGTTGCTGTGGGTGACTAAAAGACACTCCATTAGAATTTATCACATCTGGTGAAGAAGTTACCCTGGAACATTTATTCAGAACAATATGTAGGTACTATTTGAAAACATCCTGTGAGTTTGGTGAAAATCGCTGGAGCCGTTTTGCCAAAAAGCGTAAAAAACCTACTTTGGCCTTCATGGGCCTATATCTCCGTTCACCGTATTTTCATGGAGGTATGTATAGAGAAGAAAAGTTAGGTATTGATTAGTAGAAGATTATTTGAAAGTTTAATCAAAATCGTTAGAGCCGGTTTCGAGAAAAATGCGAAAAACCCTAGTTTTTGGTACATTTTCGTCCCCCCCCCCATCCCCTCGGCCGAAATCGTCCATAACCTTATTTTGGTGTCTACAAAAAATAACGAACAAAACAAAAAACGAACCAGCTCAATGGGATCAGCCGTTCTCCCGCAAATCGAACTACAGACACACACACACGGACCACGCGCCGAAATTAGGCCGAAAACGGCTCTCACGATTTTGATTAAACTTTCAAATTATCTTCTCTTAATTAATACCTAACTTTTCTTCTCCATACATATCTCCATGAAAATACGGTGAACGGAGATATGGGCCCCTGAAGCAAAAATAGGGTTTTCACGCTTTTTGGCAAAACGGCTTCAGCGATTTTCACTAAACTCACAGGATGTTTTCAAATAGTTAATACCTACATATTCTATTCAATAAATGTTCCTGTGACGGCCCATTGAACAGAGATGAAAATCAAAATGTGTCAAAAATAACGTTTTTTATAACATTTCCGTAAATTTCAAGGTAAATGCTTCACCAGATGTGATAAATCCTAATGGATATAGGTCTTTTAGTCACCTATACCAACATTTCGTTCCCCATAATTATTTCTGTATATATATGTTGAGCGGAGATATAAGCCAAGTTAACACAGAAAAGGAGATTTGTAGAATATTAATTTATTGGTTACGGATTTGTAGAATATTAATTTATTGGTAAAAAACGGCTGTAACGATTTCGATCAAACTTACGGAGTAGTCTCAGCTATATAGTCTCTACATTTTGTTCTCCATAAATGTTCCTGTAAAATGCGTTGAAAGAAGATATAGCGCCCGCAAATGTAGGTGGTGTTCGAAATTACGGGGGTGGCGGAAAGTTGTGTGTTGCTACGCACCAGATATTTTACTTCTTAAACTTGCTCTTTTACTCTTTGTCTTTTGTATGTGTCTCCTGACATGAGTTGCAACTCCGCTGGTGAGTTATTAAGTCTTCATTACTTTATAGCAACTACACATGCAACTTGACATTCCTTGAAATACACTTATTCCCAGATGACTGTCATGTAGAACATTCAGAACTGCTTTCCATAGCTTAATTGGAATTATTAACCAATTAACCACGGAAGTAAATGCTCTTCTAAAGAAATCTCATTTCTCATATCGAAGAAAGCATGTAACTCTTTGCCTAATCCATCCTTGCAACCAGGCCATCCTTCTTCTGGCCATGATTTTGAATAATACACCAGTTTTCGGTCAGGAAATTTTTTTTTTTTTACGACCTTCCCACCTCAAAATTTGCAATGTTCGTCCACCATGTTTTTCCCACAAAAATCCTATTTGATGTCTAGTTGTGCCCATCTGCTTCTGCTTGGCAATCCGATCCGACAAAACCTATAGGTTTGTTATGGGCAAAAAACAAAACAAAAACGCAATTTAGGCAGTTTTATTGCAATTACATCGGGTTTGGTATCATTTTCTAGGTATTTTTCGATGCTGGGTGGAATAAAGCGAGCCTCACAGGTGCACTAATGTGTCTAGACCGAACACATAATTAATGGCCAATTTATAGCCAGCTTTCTAAGTCTACTAATTGAAAGAACTCGCGGGACCATATAGCAAAAGTAATCATTTCATATGCACTCCCTTCTGTATCAGTCCAACCACCCTGTCAGCTCAACTGGTCATGCTGTGCCAATTGCCTACAGGCGCCGGGGATATGTAATTTTCGTCGCTACATTGTAGTCAGGTTTGTTTCGTGTCGTTTACTGGTATTTTTCGATGCCAAATCAAATGAGATGGGTCTCGGAGGTACGTCAAACTGTGCATAATAAATCATTGTGTAATCATTTGCTGAGTTTTTATGCCTTATTACCTGTGAGAGTGTTGTATCTCCATTTGTTTCCTTACAAAGATGTTACAGACTCAAAATTAGATATTACTGAGATGTTACTCAAAGTTAGATCTTACTGCTGTACTTCCAGCATAGATTAACCAAAACTATTTCAATCTTCTTCCTCATGAGATTGAGCTGAGTCTGGTATAGAGACTCTTGATAAGCAGTCAGCAACAGTATTCTTCTTTCCAGGATTGATATTCAATTGAATAATCAAAAGAGGATATTGACAACACCTGCCTTGTTAATGGATTTGCTGCTAATTTAGATATTATGGCCAAGTAAATAAATTAAGGGATTGTGGTCAGTCCAAATGATGAAGTGTTTTCCTAAAAGGTATTGACGAAATTTCGATAACGCTAACGCTATTCCGAGCATTTATTTGTCAAGGGCTGAGTAATTTCGTTCGTTTCGTTTTTTTTTTTTTTTTTTTTTTTTTTTGCGCCCCCAACCCAAGCTGTAAAGCGACCCGTGGCGAAGGGTGGATGGCACATGGGACATTGTGTCAAACACGGAGCCTCAAGGATACCAGGCGACCTCCTTGCAGTAAGTAGCCTTGTCACGGCATGCGGGGCTCTGCCGTGATCGACTGTGTATTACCCTAGCTACTCGTGGGAACATGAATGAAGAAAATCAAATAAATTTGAACATTCAGGAGCTTACCTAGCTGAGGAAGAGAGACTGCTATTGAGTCCTCCTCAGTGATGGAGGAGGAGGTCATGGATTTGTACTGTGACCTCCCAGCTGTAGAAGGAGGTTCATCTGCAGCGGATGGAGATGCAAGGTCACATTCTGCGGGCGGGGGCTTCTGGGGTCCCTGCTGCCGGTGTGGGGCCTGGTGCCGGGCGCCTCCGACAGGGGGTGCTGGTGCTGAGCCCTCCCGGGCAGGGGTCCTTAGAGGGCTCCTTGAGAACCAGGACACAGGCTTGGAGCCGCTGACCGAAGGGTCGGATGCGGGGCCATCGGGCACGCATTCTGGGCACAAGCGAGGCGCCACGTTAAGCTTTACTGGCGCACAGAGGCGCGGTTTAAAGCCCTCCTGTCAGAGGGTAAGAGCGTGGCTGATGCCAGGGCTCTTTGCGATGAGAGGAGGGCTGACGAGTGGAAGGTGGCCAAAAGAGAGCGGCCTTCCACTGGAGACACCCTCCGAGGAGAGAGAAAGAAGGTGAGACGCTCTTTGGGATTGAGAGGTGGTGAAGGGCAGCGTGGGGACGTAGGTTCCACGTCTGCAGCCCACCTCGGTGGGGCTGGTGGGCTCGGGCGGCAGGGAGTGCCTAAGGGCGGTCTAGCAGGCGACCACCAGTCTCATATAGCCTCAGCTGTGTCAGGGGTGAAGCTGGGGTGTTCCATGAGGACTCAGCGGAGCTCCTCACAGCGGAGCAGATGGGAGGCCGTGGAGAGGAGCATGGTGGAGGCCGTGTTTGCTCGGCGAAGATGAGGGGGCCGAGGCCAGTTCACCGGTACCATGTGTAGAAGGGGTGGTGTAATGTGACCTGTAAGGATGAGGGCACGGCAGCATGGCTGAGAGAGCATTTTGCCACCGCACAGCCCTGGGAGGGTGCCAGGCTGAAGGTCTGTGAGGGAAGGACCTTCCGAGACCACGAAGAGCCGTGGCGTACCTGCCGGGTGTGAGGATGAGGCAGGATGAGAGGATCTCTGGGCTTTCTGGCGAAGCAGAATAGGAGACTCTGCACACGGTTCTGGGCGGTGCTCTCGGGTCCACAAGGAATCAGCGGGTGCTTCTGGGCCTGCTGATAGATCATAATCTGCCCAGGCTTTGGAGGCTGAGCCAGCAGTCTCCATAAAGCTGAGGCAAGGCAGCATCAGAGTGAGGAAGCAGGGCTCTGGAGAGGTACCTACCTCGAGTGTCCTTCCTGGATGCCCCTGGAAGATGGTGGAAGGAAGAGGAGCTGCCGCTCGGGGTGTCGGGGGTGGGGCTGCTGGCCGAGCTGCAGGCAGTGGTGACCTGGGTCCCGCTGCGCGGTCCTGGCTGGGGCCCCTCCTCCCCCCTCCTGTGGTAGCCGGCCCGGCAGTGGCTGCGGGTGGGGTGGGGGGCTGGCGGGTCCAGATTTGGCAGGGAGGGCAGGAAGGACGATGCAAGGTCCTTCCGGCCCAAACTTCTGCAGAGAGGCTGCAGGCAAGTCGCGCTGCTCGCCTCCGGGCACCCGCAGGGACGTAAGGTCCCACGGGGGTTTGGGGTCGGCGTGGGCGGCGATGATTGCGCAGCATGTGGGCTTCCTCCAGATCAACCTGCACCGCGGCCAAAGCAGCTCACGGCAGTGATGTGCAGGAGCTTTGTCTGGGGAGCTGTGATGTGGCTCTACTGCAGGAGCCTTGGGCGGACAGCAGGGACGTAAAAAGGGATACCTGCTAGTACAGGTAAGTTGGTCTACTGTGGCACAGAAGGTCGTCCTAGGGCGGCTGTGTTTGGTAAGACACAACTTGCATATTCTAAAAATTCCCGAGTTCTGTCACAGGGATTTGGTGGCGGTAATGCTGGAAGCTCAAGACAGTAATGGACTCCGGGCGAGGACAGTGGTGGCGTCAGCCTACTTCCCAGGCGATGACGCTGAGGTCCCCGCTGATTATGCAGCAGCTGATCCATTACTGCAGAAGGGAAGACCTTCAGTTGATTGTCGGGTGCGGCCAATGCACATAACATGGCATGGGGCAGCACAGACACAAATGAAAGAGGTGAGTCCCTTCTTGACTACTTACTGTGCAAATGAAATGGTGGTGGTTAATAGGGAGACGCCAACTTTTGTTGCGCGAGGCGGAGGAGGTGCTGGACATTACGGTCTCAAGTACCTTCTATGCCAGCAGAATAACAGATTGGCATGTCTCTAGGGAAACTTCAATGTCTGACCACCGGATGGTGAGGTTCAGGCTGCGGTTCCCTAATAGTGTGAGGACATATCGGAACCCCAAGAACACTGATTGGGTTCTGTACAGCCGTGTTGGCTTCCAGTTTGAGAGCTACAGCTGTGAAATGCAAACTGTCGAAGGTGTAGAAAGGGCGACAGGGAGATCTGCGCAGCTATGGTAGAGGCGTATGAAGAAAGCTGCGAGTTGAAAACCCGAAGATCCAATTAGGGAGGTTCCTTGGTGGAACAAAGGAACTGGAAAGGCTTGAAAGAAACGAGGAGGCTCTTTAACAGAGCAAAGAAGGGGTGAGTGGGACGCATATAGGGGTTCCTCACAGCATACAATAAAGCCCTTAGACAGGCTAAAAGGAAATCCTGGAGAGACTTCTGTGGGGGCATGAAAGACTTGTCTACCATGTCCAAGGTACAGAAGATCCTCTCTAGAGAAGAGAGAGACCATAAATCGGTTTCTCCTAAAGGCAGGGGAACATTCACAAGGGGCAGCAAGGAGACCTTGGAGGAGCTACTGACAGCTCACTTCCCAGGGTCTCAAAGCCTGCAGTGGGAGATAGCCACCACCATCAGCTGAGCGCCGATGGTGGTACCTGTCATGGGCAAACAAGGAACCCACTGCTAGCTGCAGCCTCCAGAGAAATGTTCACACTTAATAAGGTTAAATGGGCTGGTTCATTTAAGCCTTACAAAGGCACTCCAGGTGCGGATGGGATCTTCCCAGCCATGTTGCAGCATGGTAGGGAGGCTCTGGGTCCGATACTGGTGAGGCTCTTCAGGGCGAGCTATGTCCTTGGGTACATACCCACTATGTGGAGGAAGGTGAAGGTGGCTTGACCAAAGCCGGGTGGCTCCTCGAGGCCTGAAGCAGGCTACCGCCCCATCAGTCTCATGTCCTTCGTGTTGAAAACAATGGAGAAGATAGTGTGCCTATCAATAAAGGAGAACTATCTAACTCAGAACCCCATTCGGAGTTCCCAGCATGCCTATCAGAGGAGATCCACTGAGACTGCTCTGACGAACTGGCAACAGTGCTGGAGGATACTCTGAGATCCGGAGGGATTGCGCTGCTGCTTTCTGGATATTGGGGGCTTTCGACAATGGTCGTATGCCTCACCACTGCGGCTGGTAGGAAGGGTGTAGATCCTTACCTAATCTCTTGGACCAACGAGATGCTGAGTAGCAGGTGGTCTTCGGAGTTGGGGGAGACACTCTCTGTGGTGCCCACCAGGGGATGCCCGCAGAGGGGGTACTCTCTCTCCTCTGGTTACTGTAGCTGATACCCTTCTCGAGCTGCTGGAGGAGGAGGGCTACAAGGTAATAGGATACGCGGATGACCTGGTAATTATAGTCAGGGGTAAATTTGCTGAATGTAATCAGTGAATGCATGCAGCATGCACTGAATACCTTACAGACATGGTGCAATGGGCAGGGACTGTTTGTCAATCCAGACAAAACGAGCCTGATCCCATTCACCAGAAAGCGCAGCCTACGCTGCGAACTCAGGCTGAGTGGCAAGGTGGTGAAGATCCAGCATGAGATCAAGTACTTGGGAGTCTTTCTTGATGGAAAGCTCTCTTGGGCCACCTACGTGAAAAAGCCTTACAGCGGGCGTCGGTGGTGATGTGGGCAGCTCAAAGAATGGTGAGGAAGATGGGGCTGAGGCCTGGGATGATCCGGTGGTTGTACATCATGCGGTTGTTAGCCTGTAGTCACCTATGGAGCCCTGGTCTGGTGGACTAGGTGGAAAACAAAAACAGTGCAGTTGCAGCTAAATAAACTGCAGCGTAGGGCGTGTCTAGCCATTACAGGCTGTATGACAACATGCCCTCACGGCTGCACTGGAAGGTCTTGCTAGATTTAGCTCCACTCCACATACATGTTAAAAAGGATGGCGTTCCTCCAGGCTGCGCGTATGTTGGAGTTGGGTCTGATCATGCTGGGGAGGAGGAGTTCTGCCACTTGATCCCTTGACAAGGTGAAGGTGGGGGGCCTGAACTGCATGTGGTAGACTCAATGCCCGCGAGGTTCAACCGCGCTACCCTTTCGGATACTCATTCATGAGCCGATCCAGGTGGGTAGGAGCTCCGCTTTGACTGGGGCCTGGTATACACACTGATGGCTCGGTGCAGGGGTGGCCTTGCAGGGGCAGGCATCTTTGGGCCGAGGATCAGAGCAGCAATCCGATTGGGGTCGCTGGCCGCGGTGTTCCAGGCAGAGGAGGCTGCGGTGACGTTCTGTGTGCAGCGGCTGCTGCAGAGGGAACTGAAACGGCAGAGAATCCACATCATGGTGGACAGTCAGGCCACTCTTAGCCTCATACTGTCTTAAATCATGGCAGGTGTGGGAGTGTCTGACCGGAGTGAAGGCCCTGGCCGAGGACAACAGTGTACTACTGTGTTGGGTGCCAGGGCATCAGGGTATAGAGGGAAACGAACGGGCTGATAGGTTGGCTAAGAAGGGATCAGCGCAGATCCCTATTGGCCCTGAGCTCTTTGTTGGGACTACCAAGAGCCATCTACGCAGAGAGGTTGGCAAATGGGAGGATAGGTGCAGGCTGCTCATTGGCAGGGGCTGCCCGGCCTTAGACAGTCAAACTCTTTATCCGGCTCTCCAGAGAGAGGTCCAAGGAGGTGCTTGCTCTGGGAGGAAGGATATGAGGATCATATGGCCTGTTCACGGGTCACTGTCCGCTGAGGTACCACCTTGCAAATATTGGCAAGTGCAGGGTACAGGTATGCAGGTTCTGCGGTAGGGCTAGAGACGGCAGAGCACGCAATGGTGTATGCGATGGATTTCAGCGGCATCGCGCCGTTCTGTGTTTGGGAGGCCCCTTTCTTCAGCCCGAAGAGGTGACAAATGCAGAACTTGCCGATATCCTCCGCTATGTGCGGTGGTGGGGCGCATAGGTGACGTCACACCAAGTGAGACCAGTGCCGTGGGGCCTGGGGGTGGTGCAGGTGGGCCATGATCCGAGTATCATGGACGCCCTTACAATAGGCCCGTTTGTGGCTGCAGTGAGGGTATTGCCTGCATCCACCGTTTCAAAGGAAAAAAAAAAAAAAAAAAAATTTCGTTCAGCTGGTTTTAATTAAGGGTCTAGATGTTGGCAATCCCTGCCTCTATGTCTTCTGATGGCTTGTAGAGCACCTTCACTTCACCTAGTGCAATGGCATCCTTGATGAAGTGTTCTCGGATGCTCATGTGTTTTGACTGCTTGCCATTGAAGATGGTGACAACCTTCATTTGAAGTCCCATATCTTCTCCCAGCTGTTTAATGTGGATAGCTTTCTTGGTTGGTTCAGTCAAACCCATCTGTTGACATTGTAGCTGTGTGTTGTTTCCTTGACTCCCAACTGACAAGGGATCCAGTGTACTTGAAGCAGAAACCAGATCACCTGTCATGAGACGAGAATGCCTAATCTGCATCAGAAAACCCAATCATAGGCTGATCCGACCAGCTGAAAGTCAATGCCAGTTCTCTTGTTCCTTGCAGATATGGAAGAACTCGTTTCACTGGAGTCCAGTGTTCATTTCCAAAACAGGGGTTGTACTGGGTGAGATCACTCACAGCATGTACAATGTCTGGGCGAGTTCCCACTGACAAGTACGTAAGTGACCCAGTCAAGTTCTGATATGGGTACTCATTACTTGGTTCTGTTCTAAATCCCAGCTTCAGTCCATTATCAGTCCCTGAATAGGGATCACAGGGGATGGAGTAAACCCAGAAATCTGCAGCATTTTGTCCAGCTTTCTGTACCACTGCCTTCCAGCGACTTCTAACATTTTTTTCGCCTTTTCATACATAGTCTGGTCAGGATTCTGAATTTCTTCTAACATGGTTTCCTGAAGATACTTAAGCAAGTACTTATGTGTTTGCATGAAGATGTTTTCGTCTAATGGCCTATTCAGATAAGTAGTTGTAATATCCAATTGTGTCAACTTAAAATTCTCTGCTGCACTAATACTAAGTAACAATCTTAAGGAACAGAGTTTGAGGACAAGAGCGAATGTTTCTTTATAGTAAACTCCCGATTGTTGACAAAAACATCTGGCTTTTCTTCTTTCCAATGCCCCGTTTATTGTCCTTGGCATCATTTTTTAATCCACAATGTTGCTGCCATCCTTCCTTTCAGTGATGACCCAAATCTCATTATTCAGATGCGACCTCAGTTCACTTTTCATTGCGTTTGACCATTCTCCAGTGTTACTAAAGTTAACGTACTTGTTTGGCGAGTCAACAACATAAACTAAGTGCATTCAGACACATGATACAGAGACTAAAAACTATCCCAGTACCTGAACAAAATTACAAAAAAGAACTTGATATTATCAATACTGCCGCACAAAATAATGGTTACCCCAAATAAATTATTAAGACAATATGACTCAAAAAAAAAAAATCCAAAAACACAAAATACACAGACTTTGACTAGACCTTGTAAATCCCTGTGCATTTACATACTAAGGACCAAAATACACCGAATAACTAACATCTTCTGGAAGGAAGGCATACAAATTGCACCATGTACGGACCACACACTTAGAACCAAACTAACTGGACACAAACCTACCAACATACAGGATTGCACCACCGTACAACATAATCTATAAAAAAATATCTGGTGCGTTGCAACACACAACTTTCCTTAGCTCTACGTCAATTCACTTTGTAAATGGCTAATTCTATTTAATCGATTCATTTATCACTCAGTTCCTTTGAACTTGGTCAAACAACACATCACAGCAGCAGGAAGCTGTAGCGCCTACAGTTATGGAATTTATTGTGCTGCTCGTACTCATTGCAGGACCATTATTGAGCAATTGGTATACAGAAAATTAATGAGGCTGTAAACTCAAATTTTTTGATGGAGGAAAGTTATCACTTTTGCAGAGTTATTGGGTAAAAACTTTTAGAACTGGTAGTAAGCGAAACGGCGGTAGTTTAAATTCAGGAATTTCTGGAGTGAGCCCCATGTATCTCATGAGCGTTTTTAAATACTCGCCCTTTAGGTATTGGATCGGACTACAACATGACTTTTTTTTAAACATTCTAGTAACATTCCAGCGGAGTTTAAAAGGAAAAAACCCCGCTAAAATCGATTTCGTCGAAAATTTTGATAATTTATTATGCTGCTCTCGTCATTTTCCCACAAATGGGAATTTTATGGTATAATTATCTTATCAAGAGCTACCAATAACAAATTTAATCAAAATCTTTAGAGCTGTTTTTGAGAACAAAAAAAAATTGGTGTTTTGATCCTATGATAACTATAGTTAACTTTCAGTGGAGTTTGTTCAAACCCTTATTTTGGCGTTCCATGGTGACTTGCGGGCGAGATATCAAGTTTGAACTGATTTGGTACGATGGTTTTCTCTAAAAATCGTTCACAGACACACACCATTTTCCCAAATAGTGTTTTTTGGACTCAGGAGGGTCTGAAACGTAAAGATCTGAAGAAAACTCAAAATTTTTTTTTCAGCCGATTACATAACTTTCCTTTGTACTTCGTAGAGCCAAGGAATGTAAACAGACTTAGAATCGACAATCAACAGACTAAGACATACAAAGCTGTCCTTACTCCCTTAACTTCCAATGGATTTCCCAGGAGGTGTATGGCCTCCCACCCCCCCTTCCACGACGCACCATCCCATTCACCTTTCTCTTCCTATATAAAGACCACAACCAACTAACTGACTTAACAGCCAGACGATGATGTCTTTACATTGAAAGCGCCAGCCCACAGTATCCCATCAGCTAGAGAAGACGCACTCACGAAACTAATTAATTTTAGTAATTTACCTACTGGCGGAATTAACCCAACTACTTTAATACTCTCCAGTGTTGTCAGTACTCAGTGCTTCATCAAGAGAGATCATGCAATACTCGTCCTTGATTATTTCATCCATTATATGAAAGCCCTCATGCAGTAATCTCTTGTCCAGATTGGAGGGTGTTTGGAGCACTGTGGTCTCCCCCAAAACTGATGGAATTCCCCTTAATCAAGCTCAGAAGCAGTTCGTTCTCTTGCATCGCAATGCTGAACATCCAGCTATTGGTGACTCACCAGCCAATATGTTATTGAAGCGACAGATGAGGACGATTTTTGATCAACTTTCCCATCCTTCATCATCAGAAGTGGGAGTAGAAAAGTATCAAGATAGGATGATCCAACACAGTGGTCAATGCACAAGTAATTTCACCCCAAAACAAGTAGTGTGGGCCAAGGATTATCGTCAGGGGGTTCCTAAATGGTCACAATGTGTGGTGACCTAAGTACTGGGAGACCAGACATATGAAGTAACCAACTAAGAAGGTCTGACATGGACGTTATGTGGACCAATTGTGGCCTAGAGCAGTGGAATTTGAGGAACAATGCCAGAAAGCTCAATTGCCAAGACCCCATTGGAGGAGATTACATTTCCACCACCATCCGCTCCTCAAAGGACTCCTGAAAGGTACACTGGCAGCAACCAACCGCTGTAGTCCCCCTGCTCTTCCAAGAGTCCCATTTATGGCTCCTCGTACTCGGGAGAATTCCCCTGACATTGATAAAAGTCCGTTCCAGGAATTTGATGTGGACGTACAAAAAACACCATTGCGCAACACCACACCAAAGAGGAAGTTGAAACCCATAGTTCGTCCGAACCTTTGAAAGAGACTAAACAAAGGAATAAATTAAAAGTGAATGTATCTATTTTTGTAAGATTGTTGAAGATGAATTTATATAATATTTACTTCATTTAATTTTTTAATTGCAAAGTCCCGTAAAGGGGAGGAGTGTTTTAGCGAAGATTACCTACTATATGGTTACTTGTGAGCAGCAGGTTATCGAAAAAGATAGAAGAGTTTGTTTGTCCTTCGTTGTCAATCGTGTCACTTATTTTACCAAAATTCCCAAATTGAAATAAAAGTTGTGGTGCAAATTTACTTCTAAGTTAACTTTCAGTTAAGTTTTGATCTTGTTCAGTGCTGCCGAGTTTTCACATTCTACAATACTTGATTTGTACTCAGGGATTGTCTCTCTTATTCAGGGCTTTGTGCTCCATCTGAATCATGCTCTTGCAATTCGTTTTCCATCGACAGTTCACTATTTTCACATATATTAGGGCCAGGCCCAGGCCCAGATTTACTTTTCCTTTGCCCATGGGAATGAGATGGACGACTGCCCCCTCCATATCTTACCAATATCACAACTTGTCCCACTAACAACGAAACTAATCGAAAAAAGGGTAGTGTTGATTTTGTTTTTTAGCGTATTTGTAAAATGGGAATAAAGTGAAACTGAGTTCCAGGACTATAATTAATTATTAGAGTTAATGTAATTGTCTAGGCGCTTGGGTATTTTTAATGAAACAGGATTAGAATTTACAAAAAACTTGAATTTTATTCATGAATATTAAAAAGTACAATTTAAAGAAAGATGTTTAAGTTAATAACGAGACTCTACTGTCATACCTCTGTTTACATTGGCTGACTGCAAGAACTGTATACATCTGGCTTCTTAGTTTGCTAACTCGGAAATTACATCTTCAGAATGTAATCTTGTCGCTAAATGTTTCTATAGCTAAAACTGCAAGATAATTCTACCGCTTATATGTTGTAGTTGAACGTAAATAGCACTTTTGCTGCATGTTCATACAGTATAGGCCATCCTTTCGTATTGCTTCTAGGAAAATTTGCCCCTTCGAGTTTTTAATTAATGTGATGTTCTTATTGAATTTCACTTTGCATCCAAGGTCAGCCACTTTTCCTACAGAAATTAGGTTAGTTCAGAACACGTTACGTATTGGACAAACTTGATGGCGCTTTCGAATGGTTTAGCATTACTTGTCCAACACTGCCTTCTACACTCGAGGCTTGGCCCTTAAGACGCGTGGCCCCGCAAATTTTTTTTTTTGTGGAAGCCAAAAAGTTCATCAAAATTGGAAAGACGAAAGGAAGGATGGAGGAATTGTTAACAATCAGGCTACTTTATAGTTTTGAACATTTTCTCGTTGCTATTTGAAGTCAAGATTGTTGAACTTTGTATTCTCATATAGTTAATGACAGAGCCAACTGCTGGAAGTTTCGGTATGGAAATTATTCACTTATTAAACGCGGACAAGAGTAAAACAGATCGGGTTTGGTAAAAGTGCAACGAAAAGATTCACTTCTAACATCCAACATCTGTATCAGCTGATGTGACTGTGGGGTTAGAAAGCCCCTACACTCACAATTTAGATTCGGACCGCTCATCTGGTCATTATTATTAGTCCTTGCTTTCACGACACTCAACTCAGCTATCATACGTTCTATCGTTCCACTCCTTCGTTCTAGTAAAGTATTTCATCAGTTTCCCCATCAATTATGGAATTCGTCAAGGGAATCACAACACTGGGAGAAGCACATGATTCGCCTAAATGGAAAGACAAAGTTATCGATGTCATGAAGTACTTCAACGCAGTCAACATTATTGAAGGTAAATATCCTAAACCTGAACTTCCTGAAACACCATCGAAGGCTGCAAAAGAAAAACTAGAGGCTTGTTAAAAAGGCACACCGACAGTCATTTGGAGCCAGACCTCAAGCAGCCAAACCCCAGGCGAATTGCTCTCAGCTGTCATCTGCAATCCTTTTGAAAAATAGTTTAACGAGCACCAATACTTGATTGCATTCAAAGATCATTTTTCACATTATTCTTGAAATCGTACATAATTTTGACCATTTAAAATCGAAATGGCTCGAACATTCGAAAACTCCAACCCATACGTTGAGTTTCCTGAAGCCATCTGGGCAGAACTCGTAATTGCAGCTGGCCACATCGTAAATAGAACAGGAAAATCATCGATTCAGAATATGAGTCCTCAGGAAGTTTGGTTTGTTAAAAAACCAAGCATTTGCGAATTGTCACCTCCATGTGCTACGTACACATTCCTGCGCAGAGAAGAAAAAATATGGTTTCAAAATCTGTAGTCGGATATTTCGTTGGGTACGATGGTGACGAACGATACAGAATATACATACCTGAGAAACGTGATACATTATCCAGAGACGTTATCTTTCACGAAAAAATAGGTGATTGTGAAGAGCGCGTATTCTCGCCTGTAGAAATGGTTAGTCACAAGGAAGATCTATCTGACTGTGACAAATCAAACAACGACGTTTTATCAAATCATCTTCATTGTCCGAAGATGAAGGAGGAAATGTTATGATTTCTGGCATCTGAAAGAGTTTGCGGAAACGTCAAACACCCTCTTACCTAAATGACTACCGTCTAAATCAGAGAGCGAGAATGGTGATGCAAGGGTGTGCAAAAAGACTTGGGTTTTACCAAGGCGCCTTTAGTCCAGTTACTTGTTTGGACACAGTTACGACTTGGTTAGCGAAGACAGCCACAGAAAGAATGGAGATAATGCAGATTGACGTCTCTACAGTTTTCTTTATGGTGATATCAAAGAGATGTATATGAAGTAACCAATCGTTTTCTCAGAAGGTACGAATCGTGTATGTTGTGGGAAAATTTGAAAGTAAAAGCGTAATTGGATATCACGAACGAAGCGTTTTTATATAAAGAAGAAGGAAACAATGTTATAAGAACTATTAATACAAAAGGAAGTGGGCATGCCGTTAACGTCCAACAAATGAGGTTACCATTCCTTCGTTTGATGCCTAGAGCATGAGTCCATAAGGTAGGTTTCCACATATGTCTTCTGAAGCAAGCTTCATGTTGGTGGAATCGGAAATTCGAAGATTTCATGGTTAGTCTCAACTTCGACCATAGGAAAGAGGATACATGCGTTTATATTCGTCGCTTGAATTCGAATAGGTTGATGGTCTCGTCATTTCCACATCCCAAAATGAAATGAAAATGTTCGTCCAAGAACTAAGTTCGCATTTCAAAATCATCTCCAAATAACTCTCCTATTTTGGCCTTGAAATATTTTAAATCGATGGTGATATTTCATTTATTGAAAACATTTTGGGAATCGATCTTCTCCTACAGCAACGTCACCATCAATTTGGTGAAAACAATCTCTACTTTTAATAGCAATGCGAAAATGTTAAAAACTTGGGGATACACTATAAGTAGTATGATTGTTAACAATTCTTCAATCCTTCCTTCCGTACATTCCCTTGACTGTGCCCCACACTTCTAGGATGTGCTGCACTTTCTGTTCCAGTTCTGCTGGCATCCTAATGGTACCATTGATGTATTTTCACAGCATGTTATGATAAGAATAACTTGTGCTTGAATCATCCAAGTACCAAGGAGAGTTCGATATGGAAGGTAGGCAATGCGATGCTCATCTGTCAGACTATTTCACGGAGTACTTTTTGGGCCCATATCCTGTTACAGTATTGCATAATTGGATCCGTTGAATGATTTATAAAGAAAGAACGAAAATCCTAAGATTAGAACACATGATCATGAAACTCGCTTTCGAACTACACTAGCAGTTGTTTAGACATACAACCTGCCAGCAACTAATAATTAACTGGGTGAGTGCTTTAGCTGAGATAAATGCCAGTTTCTTGATAACAACTAACTCAGTCAATTTCCATGCCCAATACTTCTTCAATGAAACGACCATGACCTAAAAATGCCCGTAATTCCTTAATCGAAGATGGCTCAGGCATATCTTCGATGGCTTTGAGGTGTTCTGGAATCAGATTAATACCTTCCTAATTTATTCTGTGGCCAAGTACACTACTTCATTCTGGAACCTTTTACATTTGGATGCTTTAATGATTAACCCTAAACTCCAACAACGTTATAATGCAGCTAGCTGTAAGTCGAATTAAATCATCTTTTTTGGATGAACCGATAATATTGGGAGTATTGAAGCAATATCGCACTAAGAGAGTCGGGAGTTAGTACGATATCAACTGATATGAAATAAACCTTTCTAGACTAAGGCTTTATTCACCAAGAATTTGACATGAAATGATTTTCGAAATTTGCGGCTGGTTGTAAACATTCGTAACATTTGGCAATAATAATAATAAACTGGTAACGATCACCACATTCTCCCCACCCTCATTTTGTCACGTAGTCCTTCAGGTAACCTAGTGGTGCTCGTGCTCTTGAGGACCGTCGAAGTTCATTTCCATTGTTTGACTCCGGTGGTAATGAAGTTGATGGTGTCCTGAAGTCTTGGGTAGTTGGTGGTGAAGCAAGAGCTGGAGATGATGGAGAATGTGTAGGAGCTGGTGAAGTTGGAGTTTGAATGTTCGGCTCATTTATAGTTTGCATGTCGTCTTGACGATCCTCCACCTCTTGCTACTGATTGGTAATCAGTTGCGTGTCCCCTATTGGAGCCAGATGTCGAAGGGAGACGGTAGCCTCTTGTCCGTTTGGCAGTCGCACAAAGGCATAGTCAGGGTTGGCCTCGATTAGATCTACTTCATCAACGAGTGGCTCATACTTGCTGTGTCTTACGTGGCGCTTGAGTAAAACTTTTCCTGGAGAACAGAGCCAACTAGGTAAGGAACAGCCCTTTGACGAGCGGCGATGATGGAGGAACATACGTTCATGCGGAGTGGCATTGGTTGAGGTGCAAAGGAGCGAACGGATGGCATGGAGTGCTTCTCCTAAAACGAGTTCCCAGTAAGACGTTTTCAGGTTGTTTGAGTGAAGGGTCAATTCGATGGTTTTCCATATAATGCCGTTGTACCTTTCTATTTGACCATTCCCTTGTGGGTTGTACGGAGTAGTACGACTAGTTGCAGTACCACTTGAATTTATCAACTCCTTCAGCTCTGCTGACAAAAAGCTGGTTCCTCTGTCAGAATGGACAAAGGAGGGTAAGCCAAAGGTTGAGAATAAGTCTTTTAAGTGTCTGATAATTGTCGAAGAAGTCAAATCAGTGCAGGGGTAAGCGAATGGGAAACGGGAATACTCGTCGACAATAGTTAATAAGTACCTCTTTCCATTTGTGGATGTGGGCAATGGCCCCTTGAAGTCCATGTTTATGCGTTCAAATGGTGCTGTCGCCTTGATCACCTGTGTTGTGATAAAACCATGGCTTCAACGTAGCACAAGTGGCACATGCAGTGATCGTTCTTCGGATTTCGTCAATTGAAAATGGTAGATTTTTACGTCTGACCCAGTGGGTCATACGTGTAATACCAGGATGACATAAACTGCTGTCAAGAGTCCGCAGATCTGGTACCGAAGTAATGTTCCCAATGAATTGCAGAACTTGAGTTGGAGGCCTGGCTCGTGATAGAGTGTCAGCAGCTGCATTGTCCTTGCCAGGACGATAGATTACGTCGAAAGAATAACATCAGAGTTCAAGTCGCCACCTCATTATTTTTTCATTTTTGATTTTGCTGGTGTGATGCAGGTCGAACATGAAGGATACGGATTTCTGATCGGTTAGAATACGAAAATGCCTCCCAAGCAGGTAGTGTCTCCAGTGTCTAACCGACTCGATGATGGCATATGCCTCTTTTTCTACAGATGAGTGCTTCTGTTCACTGTCTGACAGGGTTCGAGAATAGAATGCCACCGGCTGGGCTGCCTGAGTGAGAGTGGCCGCAATAGCAAACTCGGAGGCATCGGTTTCCACCTGAAAAGGAATGTTGTCGTCAATGGCTGCAACAACTGAATTCGCAACATCCTGCTTCAGCTACCTCTTTTGGTAAAGGAAAGCATCTAGACTGGATCAGAGGTTGGATTTTCTGTGAATAGTGAGAGATCCATCGAGAGTGATGAGCAAAGATTCCAACTGCTCGTTGAAGTGCTTGGGCAGAATCTGGTACTGGTAGGGTCAACAAAGGTTTCAGACAGTCTGGATCTGGGCGTATAGTGCCATTTGAAATTAGGTAGCCTAATAGCTTGATTGATGTGACAGAAAGTGTGCATTTTTCTTCATTCAGCGAGAGATTGTACTTCTTCACTGCATCCATGAACCGCTTTAGGTTGTGGTCGTGTTCCTGCTGATCTTTACCACACACAGTCACATCGTCAAGGTAAGGGAACGTACCCTCCAACTTCTCAGCCTCAATGATCCCATCAATGGTCTTTTGAAAGCATGGAACCCCATTGGTGACGCCGAATGGGATTCTATGGAACTGATACAGCTTTTCACATGCCTCGAAAGCAGGTAAGGTCTCTCTGATTTCAAAATAGGAATCTGATGATATGCACTTCTGAGGTCGATTGTGCTAAAGATGGTGTGCCTAGAAACGTTTTCTACAATGGATTCGACGCGAGGGAGCGGATATGCGTGCAAGTGAGTGAAACGGTTAATGGTTTGAGAGTAATCAATTACCATTCTTCGCTTGTGACCTTTGACTACGAACACTTGAGCTCGCCATGGAGAGTTGCTCTTCTCTATAATATCTTCAGCGAGGAGTTTTTCAACATCAGTCCGGATGAATTCCAAATCCTCAGAAGAATGTCGGTGGGAACGAGTAGCTATAGGTTTGATCCCTGGAGCAAGGCTGGAAAATAACGAAACTGGGGATACTGCGGCGTGAGCGAGTCCACACACCTGAAGAGGAGATCTTTCTCCACCAAAAGAAATCTCAACAGCTGAGTGATTTTCGAGCAAATCATGACCAATGAGAACATCAGCACATAAATCATTGAGTACCAATAGCTGTTGGTCTTTATAGGTATGGCCTAGTAATTCAAGATTTACTGAGCAATAACTGTGAATACCTGCAGTTAGTGCACTTGATGCCATAGATGCCATCCCTGAGTATGGCTTTTGAACAAGATTGCAGCGTTCTGCTACGGAGTGATTGATGAAGCTCAGTGAGCTTCCAGTGTCAATGAGGCAAGACATTTTTTGACCATTTAGTTTTACTGGGGTTATTGCCCTTTATAGACAACTAGGTGAAGCAGCTGTTAGGACGCAAGAGAAGGTTGCAGCACCTTGACCCTTTAGGTTACTTTGATTAGAATTTTTACGAGACAAGCATACCCTTTGAAAATGACCTCTATTATTGCAATTTTTACAAATATTATCTCTAGCAGGGCACTCCGTCCGAGGATGATAGTCACTACCACAGAAGTAACATTTTTTAACTGGCTTGAATGCTGCAGAGAGTTGAGGATCGCTACTGTCAGCAGCAACACTAGCGCAAGGGGCCTGAGGCTGGTAGTACGCCTGCGATTGCAGTTGAGCAATTTCTAAAGACCGAGCTTGAGTATGAGCTTGGTCTAAGGTGAGGGTTAAATTCTCGAGTAGCCTCTGACAGATATTAGGCAATGTCATACCCCGAACGAACGCATCCCTAATGAAACCATTCATATGGTTCTCGGCATTTACATCCTCAAAATTGCAATCTTTTCCCAGTGTTTTGAGAATCTCTAGATACTGATCCAAAGATTCTCCTGGTTGCTGAACTCTAGAAGCTAATAAATGTCTAGCGAAGATTTCATTGATTGGCTTGACGTATAATGTTTGGAGAGCAGCAATAGCATCGGCATATGTAGGGCAGGAGTTTATGAAACGGTATACGTTCGGGGCTAAGTGAGCAGTGAGAAGATGTAGTCATTGTCAGTTACATCAGGGACCACAGCGATGAAGTTTTCGAAGGTTCTTCTCCAATGTTTCCAGTTTTGATTAGCAGTTGGAGCGTTAGGCTCTAGTTCAAAACGTGGTGGCTTGAGTAGTCTTTCCATCTTCTACTTGGTGAATAAATTGATATGAAATAAACCTTTCTAGACTAAGGCTTTATTCACCAAGAATTTGACATGAAATGATTTTCGAAATTTGCGGCTGGTTGTAAACATTCGTAACATATGGCAATAATAATAATAAACTGGTAACGATCACCACATCAACCAAATGCGATTGGAACACAGAGCTTTATTCTCTATTACACTTGGGGAAGTTTAACCACCACAAACAGGGAACTGGGTGAGAGTGAACACAGGCGACAAGGGAACTGCTCCGTTACAACTGACGGCAGCGAAGTCTCAAGCGAATCGGGGCATTTGAGGTTTCTGGTACATCATCAAGAATACAAGGTGAAGTGTTAAATTTTGACTAGGGGTTGTAAAAAGATTTCCTAGACCGAAAACTTCGGTGTATAAATCAGAATGAATAATAACCCAAATGTTGCTCTTCCAGTTAGTAAATGACTGCACATAGTATCCCCTGAATTTAAAAATGTCAATCTTAAAAGTCCAGGAAATCCAACCTTCCTGTATGTGGCAGCTGGCCACGAGCCACGACGAGTCTTGGAGGGGATAGCAGGTAGCCAATGAGAGAGGGCTACACCCCCCAAGAGAACGTACATAAGGGCCTGCCTGCAAGGACATTCATTCATTCCTTCTTCCGACTTCAAGGAGCCAACATCAACTGACCAGAGACTACACTTGAAGACTGCGCCAGCGGAGACGACGAGTCCCTCACCTCGAGGAGCCACTGCTCGACTGGGCCTTCGACTCATCCGAGTCCCTCAGCCGACTCAGCAGGAGAAGGAGCACCGGCTCAACCGAGTCGCTCGCCGTGAGGAGCTACAGCTCAACCGAGCCCTTCGACCTACACTCCGACGCCTTTGGAACTCGTCCCTCGCCTAGAGGATCTGCCGCTCGACCGAGCTCTTTGACCTACGCTCCGACGCCTGAGGAACTCGTCCCTCGCCTTGAGGATCTGCCGCTCAACCGAGCCCTTCGACCTAAGCTCCGGCTCAACCGAGTCCCTCGCCTCTCGTCTGCAGGAGAAGGAGCATCGACTCGACCGAGTCCCTCGCCTCACACTTTGCCAACCGGCAGAGGCAGTACCAACGAGACTTTCGTCGGCCCTTTTTAAGACCACACACGCCCTTGAAAATGGGACCCCCACACTGTAGAATACATTCCACGTTGCTCTAATTTCAAAAGCGTATTAATCAATAGAATAAAAATACCTTTCCACTAATTTGATCAACCTAAACTTTGATGAAATATTTTAAAACATTATTGGTAACGATATTGGTGTATTCATGACCCTGATATGATTTCCTTAGACAATAGCGCAGTAAACCATAACATCAAACTGGTACAAGATCAGGGTTCACATCAGTCTGTAACCACAGACAAATAAATGCGTTGTAACAATTTTTATCGGCATTACAGGACTTGTTCCTTTTCATCATATTAATTACGCAGGATAAGAGGTGATTCGATCAGGGGGTGCTGCGACCATAATAAAAAGAAGGTTGAATTATGACGTGCTGCCAATCATACAAGAACCTGAGTTTCAAGTGAGTAGAATTCAACTCACATTAGCGTGTGGCACCCTTCAAGTGGGATCATTCTACTCAGCACCTAGCAACAGACTACAGCATGTAGATTTTCTGGGCATAATACATGAGATGTGGACTTTCTTCTTATTGGGCGGTGACTTTAATAGCAAACACCCACGATGGGGCTCTCAAACGACCAATCCTAGTGGTAGAACCCTGAGTGATGCTGTGAATCAACACAATCTTGAAGTATGCTTTCCTTTGGAACCTACATATTATCCGGATAGTGGAACCACTCCAGACATGTATTTTTTCATTGGCAAGCAGATCAGTCATAAGCTCAGTGATGTCCGCATTATCCATGAACTCAGCTCCGACCATTTTCCAGTGATGGTCTCCTTGAATTCCACAAATCAGATTTTTCGGATGATAGGTGTCTCATTAAACACCCGTTCGACTGGGGTAGATACAAAACAGTTATGGAAGACTTGATCGATTTAAAACTCCCACTTAAAACACCTCATGATATCAATGTAGCGGCTGCTACATTGACGAGGCATATCCAAATAGCTGCTGGAGAGGCTCATATTCCTCGCCCGAAACGGAGTTGCCAAAAGTTCTATCCCAGTGCACATATTCTTCAACTTCTAAATGTGAAAAAATCATCCAGAAGACTGTGGGAATCTTCCAAGTATCCAGCTCACAAAACTTTATACAATAGGGCAACTCAAGAACTTAAAATAGCTTTAGCAGCGGAAAAGGACCTAGCAACCCAACAAAAGCTGAGCAATTTGAATCCCAATGATGGATCACTGTGGAAACACACTAAAATGCTGACCAAAGATTTCTCAGACATTCCTCCTCTGAAAGTTGGGCCAATTTGGTACTCAACGCCACAAGAAAAGTGTGACATTTTCAAGGACGTTTACCCAGTTTCAACCAAACGATGATCTTGATCCCACTTTCTCTCAAGAAATCCTAGATACTCTGGAAGAACCCCTCCTCTTAAGCCCTTTCAAGGATTTTGTCATCCCAGCGCAAGTCCGAAATATGATTCGAAGGTCTCCAACCAAAAAAGCTCCAGGTCATGATGGCATCACTCAACCGCTGTTAAAGGCTCTTCCGAGAAAAAGCATGGTCTTCCTTACTCAAATAATGAATGGAATTCTAAGAACCACCCATATTCCTCACTCATGGAAACATGCCCGGATAGTGATGATTAAAAAGCCTAATAAGCCTCAGAAGGACCCCAAGAGCTACCGCCCGATTATTTTGCTCCCTCTGCTAGCAAAAGTCATGGACCGACTTCTCCTCCCAAAATTTATGAGTTCCTTTTCTGAGCTCATTGGATTTCGTAAAGGACACTCCTGTCCCCAGCAACTCCATAGGGTGATTGAAAAAATCTTGGAATCTTACGAAGAACGTAAGGTATGCCTTGGGGCGTTTTTAGATACAGAAATGGCGTTTGATAAGGTTTGGCATCCTGGATTGCTGGCAAAAGTAAAACCCTATCTTCCCGACACATATTTCCGATTGCTGCAGACATATTTATCAGGGCGAACTTTCTCGTTGAGCTGCAGGGGTGCTGTCTCGAACTCTGCAAGCGTGGGGTCATCCGTTCCTCAAGGTAGCATCTGGGGTCCTTTGCTGTACATACTGTACACTAGTGACTTCCCTTCTTCTGGACATTTGACCCTTGCACACTATGCTGACGATGTCGCTGCATTATGCAAGGCCAATGACTACGCACAAGCCAAACAACACACGCAAATATTCATAGAAGAAGTAGAAGATTGGTGTCGCAAATGGAGGGTTACTATGAATCCCAATAAGTCAGTCCTGGTTAACTTTACTCTCCGAACTAGACCAAGCAACAGTATTGTACTTCTCAGCGGTCGACCGATACCAACGGAAGATTCGGTTCGTTATTTGGGACTTACCTTAGACAAAAAGCTTCTATGGAAAGAGCATGTTGACACACTGATCATTAAGTTGAGGAATAGAATCCGACAACTTAAAAGCCTCCTACAAACGAATTCCGCTCTTAGCCTATCAACGAAACGCCTGATATACCTATCGTTAATTCGCCCCATTTGGATGTATTCATGAGGTATATGGGGTTCCACGGCTGACACCCACATCAATCGCATCCAAACTCTCCAGAACAGAGTATTCAGAATGATCACGGGTGCACCATGGTTTGTCCGTAATTCAACCCTGCATTCGGACCTTGATATCCCAGAGGTACGTGTCACACTGTGCGAGGCATATGTAAGACTTGATTTCGCATTGAGAAACCACCCAAACAATATGCTGGAGGACCTCGCCAATAATCCACCGCCTCCCCGAAATCAGCGACGTCTGAAAAGAAAGAGGCCGCAAGACTTCCTTCCCGAGGATTGAATTGTTATAAATTAATATTCCTCGTGTTTTGTTATATTAATTATACTGTCGAAATGTAGGACAATCGATGGATTGATACCTACAATCATGTTTCCTGTTAATTAGGCATTTTCGCCTACTATATAAGATATATATTGATCTAAATTATAATGTTACATATTAACAATAAAGTTTTCATTAATTAATAAAAAAGACAGGATTGTTGGGCAACCAACAACTGTGGGACTGATTTACCCCTGACAACCTCTCTTTTCAGCTGATGAGTCTAGTGAAGGCGTTAAATGGCAGTTAATATAGGTCTGTTTGGAAGCAAGAATAAATATCTTAACTCCAACTAAGTAATAATACTTTTGATAACTTTGACTAACCGCGCAAATTACACTGATACCAGTAACCCTTAGAAGGCAATACTACTATTGAACATTATCTCACTAAGCGAATCAAAAGTGAACCCTGGTAGGCTTTGCAGCAGAAATGCGATACTGAAACAGATGATGTATAAGGGAAAGTACCAACAATCAGTTAAAATACACTTTTCATTACGATGAGAAGCTGCCAACAAAGATAGAAGCGGTGGCATCCAAAATTCTTGAAGAGCTGCAAGCACAAATAGTTTCAACTACAGAAGTTGAAACAGCCAGCTTACCTGGTATGGCAATGTCGCATAAAATTGCACTGCAACCAAAACATTAATTAATCCAGGGAATGGCTCTTCCACTGAGCACATATTCCGATGAAACAGTTAACACCAGGGTATCGAGCACAGTATTCTTCTGAAACTGATATCTCTTTTTGAAATCATGATTGTACAGAGTTTCCATGAGGATTCCCTCATCATGGAACCGGATTTTGCCAACATAGTCGTCACACGATTGGGAACATGATCCTCGTACTCGTAATTATATTTATTCCACTTCAGATCCATCAACGCCTTCTAATTAACGAAATACAATATGAACTATAAAAAACTGATCTTAACCATTAAAACTCGAGTGAGCTAGTGAAATGGAAATGACAATGATGATTATTATTATCGTGATTACCCAACTAATTTGTCCTATTTTAAAACAAAATATTAACAGTTGCAACTGATTTTATTTCGCTTCAAAAAAAGTTCCAGAGATATGATGAGAAGTTCTGCTGATATCACCTTGAGCCTGCGATTCGGGGTTTGTTTACGTCCCTTAGATTTTTGGGATGCATGAGATGACGATTTCCCTCAAGTGATCACTCATTTGGTGACTACGAATAAGAAAATTCTAGTGAGTGTCCCACTCACCTCAAGCAATGACTATGAACACTGCCATAAAAGGGACTAAAAGTAATGGACGAAATGCTCAAGTTGGAGTCTGAGGCTGCAAAAACGTACTGATGAGTGGCTATTTAATTTTCCTTGTTAGAAGGTAAGTTGAGTTTTCTTTTCTGCTGCCTGCAACTTGACGTGCCACACCACTAGGCAACAATGTGGAGTATGTAATGGGTTTTTAACTTAATGCATATGGTCAGTCTTCGTGAGGCTCCTGAAAGACCTTCAATGAAGGAGTTCCATAGCGCTGGTCAGAGGACCAAACCCTGTGGGCACCATTTCTCAATCACATACCTACATCCAATCGTAGCAGTTCTATTTGACAGGTATCTCTGATGAGCAAGCTCTAGCCTCTTAAGAGGTTGTTAAACACTCTTTTGATGTCTATGAGAACATACTACATACTTTGCCGCTGCCTGCAAGGAAATATTGCAGATGTTAACAATGACATCCAGCACAGACAATGATAGACTGCTACATCAAGGTCTCTAACATTTTGTCTAATGTGCCCTGAAGGCTGAGCAGTCTCCATGATGAGTTGTCGCCTCTCTTGAAGAACGACGATGCAAGCAGATCCATTGAATGGTGATCTGCTCGACCTACAGACAGTCATTAAATAAATTATTCAGACCTCAGGATATGATCTACTCAACCTTCCTTAAGATATTACCTTTCATCTTCTTCCAACCGAGGTCGCATGTTGTACAATGGGATGTCTGGCTGGCTCAGAGGGTCCATGATCGGTACACTCAATATCCTCTGAGCTTCAGTATCTACTTCTATTGGTTAGCTGGCGTACACCTTCAAAAAGAATGTTCCCAGAGAACCGCTGATGTTAGAGCATCTGACTGCAGATACCTGCTCTGTTTGCTTTATCTAAGGAGAACTTGGAATGTTTGCATTTGACTCAGGGATTCTAGAGCTTTCAGCTTGCATACTATTTCACCAGCCTTGCCTTTACGCATTTTTGATGGTTCATTGGAAGGCCTCGTCAAAGCGTGAACAACGTTATTGAACCATAGCGCTATAGTAATGACAGTATCAAGTTCTTTTTACTTTCCTTGGCTCTACGAAGTAGAAAGGAAAGTTATGTAATCGGCTGAAAAACAATTTTGAGTTCTCTTTGGATCTTTACGTTTCAGACCCCCCTGAGTCCGAAAAACACTATTTGGGAAAATGGTCTGGGTGTGTGTATGTGTGTCTGAACGATTTTTAGAGAAAACGACCGTATCAAATCCACCCAAACTTGATATCTAGCCTACAGGTTACCATGGGACGCCAAAATATGGGTTTGAACAAAATCCACCGAAAGTTAACTATAGTTATCATAGTGATCAAAACACCAAATTTTTTTTCTCAAAAACGGCTCTAACGATTTTGATAAAATTTTTTATATTAGTAGCTCCCAATATGGAAATTATACCATAAAATTCCCATTTATGGGAAAATGACGAGAGCAGCACAATAAATTATCAAAATTTTCGACGAAATCGATTTTAGCGCGGTTTTTAGAGAAAACAATCGTACCAAATCAGCTGAAACTTGATGTCTAGCCTACAGGTTACCATGGGACGCAAAAACAGGGACATGGGCAACATCCACCGAAAGTTAACTATAGTTATTATAGGATTTAGCTTCATCAAAAATATTATTATTGTTGCTACAAACATTTGTGCTTAGCAACAGTGCTTAGTTTTGTATAAACTTGAAATAAAGTTAGTTTAGTTTCAACAACATCAAATGTTCTCATAAATAAACTAAGAGGTTGGTTTGCAAGGTACGGTATCCCAAAGGAAATTGTCACTGACAATGGACCCCAATTTGTTTCTGCCGAAATGGAAGATTTTTTTAATAAAAATGCAGTTCGACATGTTAAGGTTACGCCTTACCACCCCAGAAGTAACGGGTTGGTTGAACGTTTGATTCGAACTCTAAAACACCGTTACAAAGCAACAAAACAAGATATCGGCGACTCAACATTGGCTCTACAAAACGTGTTACTTTGTTATAGAAATGGTCCTCGTCCTCAGAAAACTACTGGTAAAACTCCTGCAGAATTATTCCTAGGCAAGCGACTCTTTACAATCTTTGACAATATTAAACCTGACTTGCGGAAAGAGATGGAAAGACGAATATGGAAACAACAAGTAGATCAACATAATAGAAGAAAACCAAGACATTTTGAAGAAGGGGAAGAAGTAAGGGTAAAAAACGAGCGTCAGAATGGTTGGACAGCTGGTGTCATTGAAAAGCGAAATGGATTTTATTCCTATGAAGTACTGACCGGAGGTGTAATTAAAAGAAAACATGCAGACCAGTTGAGAAAAAGAGAAGGGGCCGTAAATGATGACAATGCAGCTGAATGAAACTTAAGGGGGGAAAAGTATAGGATTTAGCTTCATCAAAAATATTATTATTATTGCTACAAACATTTGTGCTTAGCAACAGTGCTTAGTTTTGTATAAACTTGAAATAAAGTTAGTTTAGTTTCTGTTTTTCAATTCATGAATCGTACGTATTGTATTTCCTTTAGTTATCATAGTGATCAAAACACCAAATTTTTTTCTCAAAAACGGCTCTAACGATTTTGATTACATTTTTTATATTGATAGCTCTAAATGAGACAGTTATACCATAAAATTCCCATTTGTGGGAAAATGACTAGAGCAGCACAATAAATTACCAAAATTTTCGACGAAAAGCGTTTTTAGCGTGGTTTTTTCCTTATAAACTCTGCTGGAATGTTAGTAGAATGTTTAAAAAATTGGTATTGTAGTCCAATCTAATATCTATAGGGTGAGTGTTTAAAAACGCTGATGAGATACATGGGGTTCACTCCAGAAATTCCCGAATTTCAACTACAGCCGTTTCGCTTACTACCAGTTCAAGCGGTTTTACTCGATAACTCTGCAAAAATGATAACTATCCTCTTCAAAACAATCGTGTTCCCAGCCTCATTAATCCTCTGTGCACCAATTGCTCAATATTGGCCCTGGAATGAGTACGAGCAGCACAATAAATTCCGGAACTGTAAGCACTACCGCTTCATGCTGCTGTGAAGTGTTGTTTGACGAAGTTCAAATGAACTGAGTGGTAAATGAATTGATTATAAGGACAAAGCCATGTAAAAAGTGAATTGACGTAGAGCTAAGGAAAGTTGTGTGTCAGTAGGTTTTCTAAAAATATCCTACAGTAATTCGTTGTCAGTCTGAGTGACTTGAAATAAGGGGGAAAAATAACTAAAGAGAGCGAACAAAAAAGTACGTGAGGAGCGTTAAACGATTTAATTTAGGACTGATTCAGGTTATCCATAGCAGAAGGCTACATCATGGTTGCACAAAGTTAACCGCCAGAATACGAATTTCGTTTGAGTCCTTTCCAACACGCCCCCTTCAAACGAACATTTTAAAGAAGGTATATATATAAATAGTGCAAAAAAAAACAAACAAGCCAATAAAATTAAATTCTCAAGAGAGATAAAAAATTACGAAAAACCAACAACAGCTCAAAATAAACAATAACTAGGTATCAAAAACTTGATTGACAAACGATCTATGTAGCTGACCAGTCAACGATTTTGTTAGTACATCAGCTAACATTTCGGAAGATGAAATATGTTGAACTAAAACATTTCCCCTCTTAACATGATCCTTGACAAAATGAAACCTAATGTCTATATGTTTGGTACGATTGCTGACAACATCATTCTTACTCGTATTAATTGCACCAGTATTATCACAAAAAACTTTCATTGCTGAAGGCTTACTGTTAGGAAAAAGCTCACTGATAAGCGATCTAAACCATAAAACTTCTTGAATACAAAAAGCGAGCGACATATATTCTGCATCTACTGTACTGAGTGCTACTGTAGGTTGTCTTTTAGAATACCATGATACCAACGAACCATTATATTTCACGCACATACCGGACACAGACCGTCTTTCAGTAAGCACATGCCCCCAATCACTGTCACAGAACGCAACAAGTTCGGGATTCAGCTCAGACTTTCTGAACGACAATTTTAGCATAGCAGTTCCCTTGAGATAGCGAAACACACGCTTAAGTGCCTGCCAGTGCTGAGATTGGTAGCAGTGGTTAAATCTTGAAAGGGTATTAACAGCATAGCAGATGTCTGGTCTCGAAACTTGAGATAAATAAAGTAGACATCCTACTGCTTCCTGGTATGGTACTTTGAGATCGTAGGGCTTAGCTCCTTCCTGCACCTCCAGGTACTTCAGGTCGACTTCCAACGGTGTAGAGACTGGGTTGCATTGAGACATTCCAAATTTCTCCAGTACACGAGCAATGTAGTGACTTTGATCAACCCATAGAGCACGAGCTGCACGATCCCTAGTGATCTTCATGCCCAGAAAAGTTGCAATCTCTCCGAGGTCCTTCATCTCAAAATGTTCCTCCAAACCCTTCTTGACTTTATCTTCCATCTGAGAGTCGTTAGAAAAAATCAAAACGTCATCAACCCAGATAGCCAAAAAAGTCATCTTTTCATTCGGGCCATTATGGGCGAAAACACACGGGTCAGCACGGGAGCGACGAAGACCAAAACTCTGCAACACAGACGAAATCTTCTCGTAGAAACATCTTCCGGCTTGCTTGAGACCGTAAACGGCTCTATGAAGCCTCCATACCTTTCCCTTCTCCGAGAGAAGATTCGAGGGTGGTGTGACATAGATTTCCTCCTCCAAAGACCCAAAAAGAAATGCCGTGCAAACATCCTCGTGAGAAATATTGAGATTCTTCTCAGCCGCCAACGAGAGCAAATACCGGAGAGAGGCATACCGAACAACGGGAGAAAAAGTTTCCTGATAATCTCTGCCAGCTGCCTGTGAGCAGCCACGAACGACGAGCCTTGCTTTAAATTTCTTTTGCCCACCTTCCAAAACTTTTACCCGATAGACCCATCTTGTGGATAATGCCCTCTTGCCCGCAGGTAGATCCACAATGGAAAAAGTGTTGTTCTTTTTTAACGAGTTAAACTCGTCCTCCATCGCCAGGCTCCAACCAGCCGCATCAGGGCTCGCAGCTGCCTGTTCATACGTCAAGGGCTCATCCATATCCAACAATCTATGGGTGTAGTAGGTAACATAGTCGGTAAAAATTCTTGGCTTTGGCGCACGTGACGATCTTCTTGGCGTCTGACTATCCACGTCGATGTCCGGAATCATGGCATCATCCCAATCCTCATCCTCGCTGCATTCATCTGGCAGATGTATGAGGGAAGGATCATCCTCCTCACTCTCCTTGTGTTCCTCCTGAGTAGCTGATTTTTCTGGAGTTGATGGCTTCTCCTGAGTTGCAGAATCCACACCCTCCTCTGACCTCGCCAAAAATGGGAGAACAGCTGAAGTCTCGGCTGGCATAAGCTCCACACTTTCTGAAGATCTCTTGTTGTTTTCCATAAAAACAACATCTCGGCTGATAACAACGCGCTTCGTGGCTGGATCAATAAATTTGTAGGCTTTATAATCCTCAGGATACCCAACGAAAATGAGTTTTTCGGATTTCTCATCCCATTTTTTCCGTTTTTGCTTCGGAACATGTATCCAAGCCTCACAGCCGAAAACACGCAAGTTGGAAAGATCAGGCTTTTGACCTGTCCAAAACTCGTAAGGCGTTTTTCCATTCAGAACTCGAGACGACGACCGGTTATAGAGATGACAAGCCGCAGTGACTGCAAAACCCCAATAGGTCTTTGGGAGTCCCGCATCAGCCAACATGGACCGCCCTTTTCAACTAAAGTTCTCTGGACCCTTTCAGCTCGGCCTTTCTGGGCTGGCGATTACCTGGCAGATTTTTGGTGGATTACACCTCGACTTTTGAAAAACTGCCTAATTGAAAATTGCAAAACTCCGTCCCCCCGTCACTCCGGAAAATTTTCAATTTTTGGCCAGTCTGGTTTTCCACCAAAGCACAAAATTCCTTTATTTTTCCTGCAACTTCACTCTTTTGTTTGAGCGTGTAAACATGGACGTAACGAGAATGATCGTCAAGGCACGTTAGCATATATTTGGCACCTCCCAAAGATGTAGTTTCCATACAGCATAAATCACTATGTACCAAATTTAAAATTTGCTCAGCACGCTTCGTGCTATTTCTAAAGGTAGCTCTCGAATGTTTTCCTCTTAAACATATATCACAAATTTTGGACATTTTAGTGTCCCCAACAATACCAACAGCATTATTTTTGAGATATTCGATACCTTTTTGATTTAGGTGGCCTAACCGGCGGTGCCATAAATCTATGCTGGATGCTGCCAAAAAACTTGACTGAGCAGTAGGTAAAACATTAAGGCGATAGATAGAATTTTCTAGGACTGCAGTGGCAAAAATCATACCATTTGCATCAAAAACCTTGGCTCCATCCTTAGAAAAAATAATTTTATTCCCACCTTTCACTATCCTGCTCACAGACAGCAAATTAGCCGCAGCACTTGGTATAAAAACTGTATCCTGCACATCAATATCAAAAATGTTGCCTTCCGCTTCAACTCGTAGTTCAACTCGGCCCTGCTTTTTCACTAACATATTGTTGTTATCGGCTGTGGCCACGGTAGTAACGTCGCTAGGCCTAGAATCAAGGAGATGGCTCTCTGTATTCGTTATATGTGAAGAGGACCCACTGTCCAAGTACCACGAAATGGGTGAGGTACCTACCGCTGCCGTTAAAAATACGTGCCGATCTCCACCCAGTGGCCTTTGTTTACGTTCCTTGTTACCTCTATCTATCTTATTATTGCTAGAATCTTTTCCCTGTAAACATTTATTAGCGTAGTGGCCGAAAGATTTACATCTGAAACACTTAATGGGCTTTTTATTATTACCTTTTTTGGCAAAAAGAGCGGACTCGGTTGATGAAGTTGTTAGAACGTCCTGTAAAATCCTACACTTCACAAGATCCGCTGTGATCTTCACTCCGAATTTTCCAAACCCATTATCATTGGTCGGTAATCTTGTGGCAAACCAGCTAACAACAATGACCCCAACCATTCATCAGAAACAACAAACTGGAGATCATTTAGCTTTTGGGCTGTAGTTATAAGCTTTTCACAATATTGTGACGGCGTATCAAAATCCACAAGTTTACATGAACTGAGATCCTGTAGCAGCATGACCCGACGCAGTAACCCTGAATCATCCAACGCTTTGGCGAGAGAATCCCATGCCGATTTTGCTGAATTCGCAGTCCTGATATGAGAATGAAGCGATTTATCGACGCATAAAGTAATCCGGGCCAGCGCAGCCTCATCTTTTTCCGCATCTACAAGCTTCAAAACCCCTTTCTCATCCTTGGTTTTAAGCTCTATAACATCGTTCCACAGCTTTTCGATCCGCAAAGCGGCTCGCATTTCGACTTTCCAGGACCCGTAATTTTCACGTCCCTTGAGCTTTTCCACTTGATTCAACAATGAGCTCATTTTAGTCGATAAAATGCGACCAGAAAAACTAAAAAAAAACAGAACCGGCAGAGCACAGGCGCACGCGACTGATTTCGACCCGCCAAAAATAAAAAACGAACCGCAGTTTATCCTACAAGCTTTAAGCGAATACGGATGGTCCAACTGCTTGACGGACGAAAAAAGTTCAAAAAGCTGGGCCCATAACCACTTGAAATAAGGGGGGAAAATAACTAAAGAGAGCGAACAAAAAAGTACGTGAGGAGCGTTAAACGATTTAATTTAGGACTGATTCAGGTTATCCATAGCAGAAGGCTACATCATGGTTGCACAAAGTTAACCGCCAGAATACGAATTTCGTTTGAGTCCTTTCCAACAGAGTGACTTAATGGGCAGTCGATGATATCTTTACATCGAAAGCGCTCGCCCACTTTATTACACCAGTCAGAGAGGACAGACTCACCAAACAGGTACGTTAACTTTAGTTATTGATTAGGTCATACAATGATGAAGAGCAGGAACAAAGAAAACATTCTTACCGCTAATCGAGTGAAGATAGAAGTTTTATCTAGAAGCTCAATGTGAGGAGATTTCCCACAATTCCTTCTGCTCTACAACAAAGCCAAAATGACACATGAATCACTTCAGAAAGAAACACTTTTCTGTCTGCTTAGGGATTTGCTTGTAACTAGATCCTGTCTTCCATAAATGATTGTGAAATAATGTGCTCAGTGAGGATCTGTTCAAACAGTATTTTGCGAAAACACTGAGTGTTTTTCAAGTAGCGGTCTTTTATTCCAACTATTAATTCAGATTCACTAAATGACTAAAAAATGGTTCATTTACAAGACCGACGAATTGAGTAACGTGCTGCAAGGAGACTGGACACAGAAACTGACGGTTGAAAGAAGATGGGCTTTACACTTTTTATAAGCCCAAGAGTGATAAGAGTGCATTTCATTTAGAAAAGAGTAGCACAGCAAGAATAAACTTAAGAGGAAAGTTTAGGTAGGTATAAGTCCTACACAATTTCAAGAATAGGTTACAAATTTTAAGAAAGCATGCTGCCGCTAGAATATAACAAAGTTACATGACAGTATGGTGAAAGTATTAAAAAGTTGTCTAAATATGCGAGTAGAGAACTACAGCCCAAAAGCTCAGGACTGTGAGATTTTGAACATAAAATCTTTTTCTTTCTTCTTTTTTTCTTTCTCCCACTATAACAGTTCTAAAATCTGGAGTCGAACTACACGATCATGCATTTGATCAGGGACTAGTTCAACGTTTATGTTATTGATGATTATTGGTTTTCCTACAATGACTGTAATAGCTGAGTGTTGGTAATGGGGATGGCCAGACCTGCAATGTCCATCCAGGCTATATTTTGCCTTCAACGTAGCGTAGAAACCCGTTCTTTCGCACAGAAATTTCATTCGATTTTTAGTTATGCCCTCCTGCTCAGCAAACATATCGGAGGAACCCCATAGTTGTTATGGGTAAAAAACTGTTTAAACGATTAACCGCAAACGAAATTTTGGCAGTTTTGTCGCATTTACGTCCTGTTTGATATCGTTCCCTAGGTATTTGTTGATCCTGAGTCGAATAGGACGAGCCTCACAATGCAGGAATACGCCTGGCTGGGAATAGGGAAATCACAGCAAACATAGTGAGGCGAATAATACTAGTTGAAGGAACTCACGGGACAATGAAGCGGAAGTTAGCGTTGCGGAATAATTTGCAGGGGGTTTACGAAAATAATTGGATTGATTCAAGGATAGACCAACAATGTACACTTCAGATCATGGACTACACTATTTTTATCATTATGAATATAGATTACATCACCATAAGGAAAAATCAAGAGAAGTTGATTGACTTCCAAACTTAGTTGAGCCATATGTCTTTCTATCTTCAATTTTACATATTTATTTACAGTGGAACAAGATCTGCAGAGGGCAACCCTGTATGAATATTGCATAGATAGAAGCAGAAGGGGCAGAGAATGCTAGGACTTTCAAACTATCCTTTGATTGCAACAATAATACGATTTAGATCACTCACGGAGAAATAATGGAAAGCCACTTTTTATTTAACAATATTTGTATTTTAGGAGATAAGTACGAAAGTCGTTGATAATTAAGGGGGGTTAATGGTTCCAGGTAATATAAGTTGTTTCAAACTTCCCCCAGTTGAGCAGAGCTTTTCCTTTACTCCATTTTTCGTTCATTTCGTTTCCCTTTTGTGATGTATTGGGAATCGGAAAGAAATTAGAAGCAGTATTCAACTTGTAAGAACGGAATATAATGGCGATAGAACAAAGGGAACAAACGACCGGGGAGATAATTGGTGGGGGCGGAGGCACAGCTTTATGAATCGACCCATCGGTATCCAGTGCCACTAGCTGCGCTAATGGTCAGTATGGTACACTTCTCCCCCCTAAATCTTGATTCTTAAATTAAATTTGCATTACAACATTACAATTTTACAACAACCTTTACACTTTACAAACCCTTCCTAGAGATAAGTTACAATATCATTTCAGTTTGTACATACACATCACCATTTCCTTTTTACATTTCAGTAAGTCAGTTTCATTCACTTTTACTTCACATTTATTAGATTTTCTCTCAAGTTAGACTAAGTACATACATGTCTACACATGCGTATTATAATCACAATTTTTTTTTCTTTTTTTTTTGTATGCTATTTATAAGGTACCTACATTTTTATTCTTAATTTTTCCATATTTTAGAATTCAGTAATAAGACGCTGAGGTGACGATATAAGTCGACCATGGCTCGAAAATTTCAATTTACTCGATATGGGACTGGTTTGAGATGCTTTTTGACTAACAGCTTTTTCAGTTAATACGGGACTAGTCTGAGTTTCCTGGCTCTGTCTACTATCGCCTGACGCAGCAGATGAAAAAGGAACATGTGCATTCGGCAAAAAGTTTGAGCCCACTTGACTTACATTAGAACTCATTAATTCACTACGTCCATGAATTTGGTGAATGTGCCTAGTCCAGCGCAGATCTAATTTAGGAATAAATACCACCACTCTTCTAGGACCTTGAATCTTCTCACTACACCCTCAATCCATTTACTCTCATTTTTCCTATAATTTCGAGCTCAGATTATTGACCATTTTGGTTCGTTAGTACACCCATGATTTTCAATTTGCCTTTCTTGTTTTTTCTGGGCTATATGTTCAGTCGTTGGAGGCCTAATAAGGTAAAATCTGGTACGAAGTTTCCTATCCAGGAGCAATTCAGCAGGGCTTTTGCCCGTGGTTGCATGCTCAGTATTTCGGTAGTCAATGAGAAATCTTTGAAGAATTGCGTCCAAATTATCCCCCTCTCCCAACGCTGAATGTATAGCTCGTTTAACCGTACGCACAGCGTTCTCAGCGGCACTGTTGGTGCGTGGGGCAAACGGAGCGCCCGATTTAAATTTAACCCCATTTATCACGAGAAAATTTTGAAATTCATCGGAAACGAATGCCAAGAAATTATCCGCTACTAATTCCTCGGGTAGACTGAACCTGGCAAATAACTGGCGGAGCAACTTGATAGTTACTGCCGATGTCATGTTTTTTGTCGGAAAAGCTTCCAACCATTTACTGTGACTATCAAGCACTACAAGGATGTAGTGATTTTTCATTGGACCAAGATAATCCATGAGTAAGCGCACCCATGGCCACTCCCAAGAAACCAAACCGCTTTTAGGCAGGTTATCCTTACTTAGATCTCGCACAACTCGAACATGACTTCACTAGAACCTCGATTTCATGGTGTAGCTTTGGCCACCATAAATACGATCGAGCCATTGCCTTGACTTTTACCACTCCCATTTGGGATTTATACAGCTCAGCCAGAATCTGTGAGCGTAAATCAGAAGGTATAATGACTTGATAGCCCCAAAAGACCACATCTTTCTCGATGTGTAGTTCATCTTTGATCCTAAAGAATGGTAACAAACTTTCATCTACCAGTCCGGGCCACCCACACTTGATGTAATTTACGACTTTCATGAGAACCTTGTCTTTTTTTGTAGCTTTTACTATGTCACCATAGTTCAATGGTAAATCTGCATTCTAAATCTGGAATGCCTGTTTTTCATCCAAAAATAGTAACTAGAGGTTTGTGGTCGGAAACTAGCAACCATTCTCTACCAAAAAGATAGATGTGGAATTTTTTAACTGAGTGAATGATTACCAGAGCCTCCCTGTGAGTGGCTGGATATCTTCTTTCCGCGTCGGATAACGCTCTACTTGTAAACGCCAAAGACTGTTCCATTCCATCTCGCACTTGCATTAGAACCCCAGCTATCCCTACTCCTGAAGCATCTACTGCCAACCTAATTGGCCAGGTGGGGTGAGCTAGAGACCTATTTTCTTTGACAATTTTTTTAATGTTCAAAAAAGCCTGTTGGCACTTGTCGTCCCAGTTCCGAAAAACATCATTTTTGAGTAGATGGTAGAGAGGATGCAAAATGTCAGCCAATTTTGGCAAAAATTTCGATAGAAAGGCAACAAATCCTAAAAATGCCTGTAGGTCCTTGACAGTACCTGGTTCCAGAGCCTCGAGCACTGCCGCCACTTTTTCATCAGTGGTGTGTAGCCCTTCTGCATCTATTTTGAATCCTAGATACACCAAAGATTTTTTTTCCTATTTCGCACTTCCCCTCAGAAAGCGTTAACCCTGCATCTTGTAATCTGGTTTATACTTCTTCAACTTTTACTATGAGATTTTCATATGTATGTCCCCCCACCAAGATGTCGTCCAATAGGACTGCTGTATTCTCAATTTCCTCAATTAGGGCTTCCACTTTTTTCTGAAACTTAGCAGGTGCTCGTGCTACCCCAAATGGCAACCTCTCGTTTTTTAGAAGACCTATGTGGGTACTTAAAGTAGTAATTTTTTGAGACTCTTCATCCAACTCTAATTGTTGATAGGCATGCAACAAATCCAATTTTCCGAAAACTGTACAGCCCTGGACTCTCTGAAATAAATATTCAGCCGACGGTAATGGGTGTTGGTCTATTTCCAACCACGGATTTAACGTGACTTTAAAAACACCACAAACTCGCATTGCAGTCCCCCCATTCTTTAGAATAGGAACAATAGGGGTGCCCCATTCGCTGTAGTGTACCCTCTCTAATACGCCTTCCTCAATTAAACGTAACAATTCTTTTTCTACCATTCCCTTCAGAGCAACATGATACAGAGGCATCTCAACGATTTCTGTCACGAAATGATTTCGAATTTTGCCAGGATTATTTTTACGATTTGGCACAGATGACTGTTTATTACCAAACCGAGCACCCTTATCATTTGAATTATTTCGGTCGCATACCTTCGTTAGGTGGTTCTTACAACAATTTTCGCAACGAGCGTCTTTGAAGTAGCAGGCGGCTTTATGATGGTTTCCACAGATCGGGCACTTCGGGCGATCATTGGGCTGTTGTTGTTTTGTCCTCTTCACAGTTCATCTTCTCGTCCCCTTCTTAGAAAAATTGTTGTAGTTGGCCGTCCTATACACCCGCTCTGTTTTGACCTAGGTTGGCAAGAGATCGTATTGATGTAATGCGGCTTCTCTCGATGTCTCCAAGTTTCTCGCCTGGTTGAGAGTCAGAACCGTACGATCCTCTTCGAAGAGTCGATCCTTGATGGGACCTTTTGGCAGGCCAAAAACGAATTGGTCTAATATTCGATCGTCGAGGTCGGTATATCTACACTTGGAGGTCAGCGAACGTAGCCGAGCCAACCACTCATTTGGATCTTTCGCCGAGTTTATGAATTTATGACGAGCCGCAAAAACGGATTCCTGAGGAAGAAAGTATTTATCGAAAAGAGTAATAAGATTATCGAATGTTTTCTCCTCCGGCGTGTTGGGTACAGTTAGGTTAGCGATTAGTTGGTATCCCTCTTCATCCAAGGAGATAAGGAGTCTTCGCCTCGTAGTTGATGGAATTCGCGGTGAAATACTGCTCAAACGCGGTTTCGCGATGGCCCATTGATTCACTCTTGGGGAAAATGTGTGCAATGTGCCGATATAGCAAACGTGCCCGGTGCCGTACACGCAATGAGCGGTGCAGTCATTTCAAATTCAGAATGATTTTCGCGAAAGAAAGAAAAAAAAACTCCAACTTAACGGATAAATCAATAAAAACAACCTCGTCGCCACTGTGATGTATCGGGAATCAGAAAGAAATTAGAAGCAGTACTCAACTTGTAAGAACAGAATATAATGGCGATAGAAAAAAAGGGAACAAACGACTGGGGAGATAATTGGTGGGGGCGGAGGCAAAGCCTTATGAATCGACCCATCGGTATCCAGTGCCACTAGCTGCGCTAATGGTGGGTATGGCACACCTTTCCTCATTGTAACATGTTTTTTCTTACGGGCCTGCACACGAGTTTTACTCTCCCTTTACTGTTTTAGGTAGGCACTAAATGTATCTTCTTTTTGCAGTATCTACAATTTAATTGTTTGCTTCCCACTACCTCTATTTTAATAATTTTTTCCTGGCTATCCGACAGTGAAACGGCGATGTCAGATAGGGATCCTGGGTGTTAGCACTGATTCACAGAAAAGGTATTTTGAGCAAGACTAGAATACATTGACCTTCGCCCTCGTATAAGGTTTTCCAGTCTTTTCATCATCTTCTATCTTCCTTTTTGAATACTTCAAGTGTAGCTTTCTAATACCTGTACATGAGAGCAATCTGGCTCCAAGTGTGTGGAGTTCTCTTACTAGTTTTCCCCAGACCCCTCGAATATCTATACGATCTCTAGTACCTCTACTATTGGTGTTCCTACTTTTCCGCCCAATATTATAGTTTTCAAATGTTAATGCCTCAAGTCATAAGGTTGCCAACAAAAGTTCATCCAGGCCCTCTCTGTTACCCCTCAACTGGCCACATTCATCTTTCACACTAAATCTACCAATAAAAAGTCAGTCCCTTTTTGTAAACCCTCTTCACTCTTTAGTTGACTAGCCAATCTAATGAGTTAGCCACTTCCACAGTAGTGATCCCCACCCAGCCACATACTCAGAACTTGGGGAAATAACTGTGAACATAGTATTTTCCAAGTGACTTCTTCATTGTATATGTCTATGCTTTTGTCATATATGTGTTTTCCAGTTATTCAATAATAAGGTTGTGTTACGAATAAATCCAATCTACGGGATTCATTCGATTATATTTTGGTCCAAACAAACGGTAAGCAGCACACACACTCATTCGTTCCAATACTTCTTCACATTCCCACACTCCTACTATGATAATATTAATTACATTCCTAATAAAAAACCCTGCAAATGATTACACAACGGTTTATTATTCTCATGAACAGCTTGACCGCTTGACCTAGTATTACTGCTCTGAGACCCACCCCATTCGATTCAGCATCGAAAAATCCTAGTAAACCATACGAAACACAACCTGACTACAATGGAACTACGGAAACTAAATATTGCCTGTAGGCAATTGGTACGACGTTGCGAGTCGAGCGGGCGGGTGGTTTTGATGAGACAGGAGGGAGGGAGTACTAACGACGAAACGTTTACTTCCACTGTATGTAGTTCCTGTAAGGTCTTTCAATTAGTTGACTTTGGCTCACTATAATTACTGTAATTTCTCTATACGCAGTTGTACACGTCTGATACTCATTCCATTCTACCCAGGATGTAAAAATACCTTGAAAACAATACGAAACACGGCGTATTTGCGATTTTACTGCGTTTTGTTAATTTAATTATGTCAGTGGCTCTCCAAACATTTCCACACCCCTCATAAAAGGAGCAGAGGGTCTGCGGGCTGATGCAACAAATCAACGTATCTAAGTGGTTACATTGCGGAATGAGAGGAGTAGGTTCTTCAAGAAGATCAAATGTATCATCATACATCCACGGATGATGATGAAACCTCGGTGGCATGTGCTTGTTCTGAAGCATCAGCAAAGCCAATTATATAAGCTACAGACACATGTCGAGGAATATGTAAGCCAGAAAGAAGGAGAAGCTAGATCTGAAGTTTGTTCCAGGCGCTGATAGTATCCAGTGGCAGGGGTGCATCTCATTGAAAATGAGCCTGGGAAATTGGACGAGAAATAACTTGCGTATACATTGACAAGAATTAACCAGCCCAGGAGGTCATAGATCTTTGCTAATTGAGAAATGAGTTCTCACTTTGTGTGAACATTACTACTAGCTGCCAGCCTGTAGAAAAATGAATCAGATGAAGGATTCCAACAATGTCCCAGTAAATTAAGTGGTGGCACCCATCGAATCATCGATGTTAGAGCTGAACTCCAAGGGTTTGGAAAGAGGGAGAATATGATCACTAGGAATTCTTTGCGAACCACTTGAGACAAGCTAGTGATAGAAGATTGCATAACTCCTTTTGTATATGCAAAGTAGCACTGACACAGTTATAACACTTCGTTAACATTACCTAGATAAGTCTTGTCTCTTAATATTTGGGATGCTTGGGAGTGGGAATGTGCACGCTTAGGGCCCAAATCCTTCAATACTCGCCTGGATAGTCATGGAGCCGAGTTTTCAGGCAATAGTCAGCTATGGGGGTCATAGGGGCCATAAAATACGAAAAATACAAGGAATTTCCCCTGTGCCAGACCTGCCTTAACATTTGACAGATGTCTGCAGTGAATACGTAATGTTCAATCCATCCATGTCACCAATGTCTAGATGAAAACAGGGACCTGATGATAAACGTAAATCTTTTTAAGGAGTAGCTCGAGGTGGAAGGCTGTGAGGCATTACAAACGATCCTTATCTTGTCAGATGTGTCACTGGCAGATATTCAGGGTCCTAGTTTTTCAGCAGTTGGAATTTTCATTAGGTGAGCACCATTTTCGAACGTGGTATGGACTATACTGAAATCGATTAGTAGCCTCTGACCAATCACCACTTTTCTTGGGAATGAAGAACGTTCAGGTATGCGACAATCCAGCGGAGGTTTTCTCATGAAGAGAAGTAGGTTAAGAACAAGCAGCTTAACAGCCTTCGAGGCCTTATTCCATCTGCAGCATGAAACACCATCAGGTCCAGATGAAGTGGAGTTACCGACACGGACTGGGGAACACATGACGCTGACTAACGACTCCCTAGAGGGAGCAGGAGACACCCACTTTTAAGGGATGTGGTTGGGAGCACTCATGAGACTCTCTACTTCTAATTTCGGTTGTTGGAAACGTAAGCTGCTTCCTGCCAATTCGCCCTGGGGCCTGCCAGCCGGCCCTTATCGTTTTCCCCTCCAGGTGTCCGCCTCACCTCCCACAGACCACCTTTCCTTCTCACTTTCCATCGAGACTGAGCCCTCAAGTTTTTCGTGTTTTTAATTGCACATATTAGCCATCTTTTACTCCCCCTTTTGTGGAGCTTCCGCTAAGTATAGTTGTGACGCGATGAAGTGGTTCTCCTCGCTAAGTCCAGTGTTTCCCGGCCGGGGAAAAGCCTCTGTCACGTTCATAAAGGTGAGTCCCTCGATTTCCTATTTTTCCGTTCCTGCATTTGTTTCCTTTTCAGGTCGGCGAGGTCTCAGCATCGGCGGGGGCATAGTTTGCAGACAAGGGGAGAGAAATTAATTTGATTGGATCCGGAGTGTTTGAGAATACAGTCCGCTTTTTTAATTCAAGAGAAATTAGGGTTGGCTACCCAGGTATGTTTTTAACATAACCAACCCTTATTTTCATGGTCCTCCGGGCCGGATATCTTTTTTGTTAATTCCGTTTTTTGGGGTAATTTCGAAGTTGAGTTGGATATTTAGTTTCGCGATCACTAGGGAGCTCCCCAATTTGGCGCATTTTATTTTATAGTTCTGGACGCTCAAATTGTTGGACGCCCACACACGACAGGGTTTTGAGGAACGGTGGCTAGATAATGAGAGCGATTTGGGTATCCCTAACGCTTGGTAGTTTACTGCGTTATCTCCGGGATCAGGGAAACATTGCAGAGTTGATGAGTTGCCTGGATTCCAGCTTCCCACATACCCCTATTTCCTCCAAAAAGAAAGGGGATAGATACTACCCAGCGGGTATTAACGATCACCCAAAAACCACCCTCTTCCCAAGTACTACTTAGGTGTCCCTTGCGCTCGCACCATTTTTCCAAGAGTCCAGACCTGCTGAAGGCTACTGTTGAAGAGCGTAAAAGGCTCGTTAGGCGGCATAAAAGGTGCTTCATTTGTTTAAATTTGCACATGGCAAATAATTGTCGCCATCTAAGTAGATGTCAGATGTGTGACCGTCGGCATCATACTATTCTACATACTGTCAGTAACTCTCCCGAACATTCTGTTCGTGCGTCAAATACCGGAAAAGAGATTTCCACATCCCCACCTATCCAAGGTACTTCCTGTCATTCTTTGACAACGGTTGTAAAAAATGAGGTTGGATTGCTGGGGACAGCTTTGGTGCGTATTCAGGCAACTGATGGCCGGTGGCATCGGGCACGGCTCATTTTAGATCAAGGGAGTTCGGTAAATTTCATTACCACTCATTTGGCATCCCAATTGAAATTGCCCCGTAACAAATGTCCTTATAAAATCAGTGGGATAGGTAACACGGCGTCCTTTTCCTCACAGGGCCTGGTTAAAACACCAATATCTCCACATTTCAATGATAATTTTCAGATGACAGTAGAATTGGCTGTGGTATCCAAGATTACATCTGACTTACCCACTGTGAAAATCTCGTCTCCGTTACCTCCCCAAATTTCAAATTTGGTTCTTGCTGACCCGGAATTTGGGAAGCCGGCTCCGGTGGATCTATTATTGGGGGTTCAAAATTATTGTGATATTTTGTCTAGGGAACCTCAGTACATAAAAGGGAGACTCTCCGCCATGAATTCCAAGTTGGGTTGGATTTTGATTTTGAATTTTGAATTCCAAGTTGGGTTGGGTTTTGATTTTGAATTCCAAGTTGGGTTGGATTTTGATTTTGAATTCCAAGTTGGGTTGGATTTTTCCGCTTTCGGGTGTTTCACCTCAGCCCTCCTTGTTGAGTGTCTCTGAGAGCACGGATGAGATAATAAAGTCCTTTTGGGAGAGGGAGGAAGTTTTTGACCCAATTCCATTAGCTCCCGAAGATGAATACTGTTTTCAGCATTTCACGGAGACATACTCTCGGGACCCATACAGGGGAGAGTTTACAGTGAGACTCATTTTTTGTGGGGGTAAGCGACACCAATTGGGTTCAACTCGTGGCTTGGCTCTCCGTCGTTTAGAGTGGCTTGAGCAGAAATTTGCACAAGATTCGCAATATCAACGATTGTATATAGATAATTTCTCGGAATATTTGAGGCAGGGACACATGTGTCTGGCGTCGAGTCCAGCTTCCTATATAATGACTCATCATGGAGTGTCAAAGGTCGGTCTCTCAGGACAAACGGTTAGGGTAGTCTTTTCTCCGGCAGAATTGGACTCCTGTGGACGGAGTCTGAATTCATTTTTGTTGCCTGAGCCTAAGCTGCAGCGAGACATAGGACAAGTGATATCCCTCTTTCGGGTCCATAAAGTTGCCTTTGGTTGCGATATTAAAAAAATGTACCGGATGATAAAGATTCGTCCAGAGGATCGCATCTACCAGCGCGTTTTTTGGAGAGACTCGCCGTCTTCAAAGGTGAAGGAATACGAACTCGCTACTGTAACATTAGGGATTTCGTGTAGCACTTTTTTGGCCCAGCAGACAATACGGCAGTTAGTTGTCGAGGATGGTCATAAATTATTATGTCGTTAACGGAATCCATTTTTATGGACGACTGTTTAACCGGAGGTAGAACGATTTTGGAAGCCGTTGGTCTCAGAGATGAGATAATTTCACTGTTAAAAGGAGGTTGCTTCGAATTGGGAAAATGGGTGAGTAATTCGTGTGAGTTAGTCAACGACATTACCGACCAAGTGACTGAGCTTCCTTCCCGAAATCCAAATGTAAGTGTGAAGGTTCTTGGGCTGGGTTGGGACACTAAAAGAGATGTTTTCAAGTACAGAATTAATGTTTCCTCTGAACCCCCTACGAAGCGTACTATTCTGTCCCAGGTGGCTCGAATTTACGATTATAACGGGTATTTGGCACCAGTAATATTCGAGATGAAGTCTTTCTTCAACGCTTGTGGGTTGCTGGGGTAGATTAGGACGATCCCTTGCCTGTAAATCTTGAGGCTAGATGGCAGCAAGTAATAAAGGAATTACCCTGCTTAGAGAAATTGGCTATCCCTCGATGGATTAGGGCAGACCATGCGTTAAGTCTCAAGCTTGTAGGCTTTTCGGACGCCAGTGAACTCGGGATGGCTGCTGTCCTTTATCTACGTGCTGAGTTACAGGATTCAATATCTGTCCATTTGCTCAAGTCCAAGACTAGAGTAGCTCCCTTAAAATCATGGACTATTCCGCGTCTTGAACTTGGAGCTGCATGTTTACTCTCAAGGCTGATTCGGAGTACACTACCTCTATCCTCCTCCTTGTCTATTAAAGATGTGATTTGTTTTACAGATTCCACTACAGTTTTAAAGTGGATAAAAACCCCGGTCTATAATCTGCAAACATTTGTAGCTAATCGGGTCATGCAGCTAAACGAATCCTGTCCTACTGCTCGTTGGATGCATGTGAGGGGGGAGTGTTACCCAGCTGATTGTGCAAGCAGAGGGCTGTCACCCTCTCAGCTGGAAGACCACAGTGTGTGGTGGTTTGGACCACCTTTTCTAAAAGAGAGTGAATCCCTCTGGCCTGACCTACCAGACGTGGATATGTGTGAAATTCCGGAATCCAAGAGTCATTCCAGGTTTGCCTTGGTATGTATGAGTGGCACCTTAGATATGGTGAACTTCATTGAACGTTTCTCTTCATTATTTAGGTGCTTGCGTGTATTGACATACGTGTGCAGATTTCTCTGCATTCTGAGGATGAAGGCAAGTGGGGCTGATTTTTTCCCTCACTTTAAGGGTCCTGTCAGCGTGGAAGAGTACCAAGAAGCACTTGAGTTTCTGGTTAAGACCGCTCAAGCTCACTACCTAATCATAGAGATTGATCAAATCAGGAGAGGGCAAATACCACTTTCAAAGAGATTCAAGATGCTGTCGCCCTTCCTTGACCCCCTCGGTTTTGTCAGGGTGGGGGGTAGAATCGGGAGGTCTGATTTGCCCTTCATCTCGAAGCACCCACTTCTAGTCCCGCAGGATTCTCATTTGGCGTCGCTCATATGCGACTATTATCATTTGTATTCGGTCATGGTGGACCTCGATTGGTCCAGTCTCTTATTTTGAGGCGATACTGGATACCGTCCATCCGGAGTCTTATCCGAAAAGGTCTGTTCACGTGTGGAACTTGCTATAAGTTTCACGTTAAGCCAAGTCAACCGAAAATGTCTGAGCTTCCTCAAGCCCGGGTGGTGCCAGCCAAGGGTGTTTGAGCACACAGGAGTGGATTTGGGGGGACCCATTTTGTTACGATTGGGAGGTCCTCGTTCCAGGACCAGCCAAAAAGGATACTTGGCCTTATTTGTTTGTCTCAGTACCAAGGCTGTTCACCTAGAGGCTCTAACTTCTCTTTCAACAGAGGCTTTCCTTGCCTGTTTAGATCGATTTATAGCTCGCCGAGGACTGCCATCCCACATGTATTCGGATCAGGGAAGAAATTTTCGTGGGGCGACTCGGGAGATAAATGAACTGACCTCATTTTTGAAAAATTCCTGTCCCGAAATTTGCGAGAAGTTAGCCGTGAGAGAAATACGCTGGGTATTCAATCCACCCTATGCCCCAAATTTTGGGGGGTTGTGGGAGGCTGGAATCAAATCGGTTAAGAACCATTTTAAACGAGTGGTAGGGAGTCAAATTCTCCAATTCATTACGATTTTAACTCAAATCGAAAGTTACCTGAATTCAAGACCCTTGTGCGCTCTCTCAAATTCTCCCTCGGACAGTTTTGATTTTTTGACCTCCGGTCATTTTCTGACCGGTGGGCCGTTACTACTGAGGCCTGATAATGATTTACGAGATGTCCCGACAAGCCATTTATCCAGATGGCAATTGACCAAGCAGGTGTTCCAAATTTTCTGGGATCGATGGAGCGCAGAGTATTGGCACTCTCAAATACAGCGCCCTAAATGGTTTGGCATGTCCGTACCTTTGCAGGTTGGGGATCTTGTAATGTACAAGAAACCTGGTTTCTCCCCAGCAGAGTGGCCGATGGGCCGAGTTGTTCAAGTTTTGCCAGGGGCAGATGGAGTGGTACGCATTGTACGTCTTCGTACTCCATCTGGAAAAATAGAAATGCGTCCCACAAGTAAAGTGGTCGCACTACCGACTCAGTGAGTCACACTTTTTATTTTCCTTTTCCCCTACAAGTACGAGTATGTAGATTTGTTTTCTCCTTTTTACCTTTTTCCTCACTATACCACTTTGTATTTAGTACTACTCCTAAATTAATTGCTTCATCAGGTGACTGAAAGAGATTTTTTGTTATTTGGCGCGGGGTCTTTATTTTCGTTTGGTATTCAAAATTCCAATTTTGAGGTGGGGGGTATGTTGGAAATGTAAGCTGCTTCCCGCCGATTCGCCCTGGGGCCCGCCGGCTGGCCCTTATCGTTTTCCCCTCCAGGTGTCCGCCTCACCTCCCACAGACCACCTTTCCTTCTCACTTTCCATCGAGCGGTCAATCGAGACTGAGCCCTCAAGTTTTTCGTGTTTTTAATTGCACATATTAGCCATCTTTTACTCCCCCTTTTGTGGAGCTTCCGCTAAGTATAGTTGTGACGCGACCAAGTGGTTCTCCTCGCTAAGTCCAGTGTTTCCGAGCTGGGGAAAAGCCTCTGTCACGTTCATAAAGGTGAGTCCCTCGATTTCCTATTTTTCTGTTCCTGCATTTGTTTCCTTTTCAGGTCGGCGAGGTCTCAGCATCGGCGGAGGCATAGTTTGCAGACAAGGGGGGAGAAATTAATTTGATTGGATCCGGGGTGTTTGAGAATACAGTCCGCTTTTTTAATTCAAGAGAAATTAGGGTTGGCTACCCCGGTAAGTTTTTAACATCGGTATAAGCAAAGAATAGGGACCACTCCCTCCAATAAGGCAATATATCGATATGCCCGACGTCGTAGGCTCTGGCGCCATGTTTGAAATTAGAAATAACGACAGCTGTACGATTATGCCAATTATTTAATGTTCATTATGTAATACCCCGTTATATAATTATTTTAAATGTACGAAGACTATGAAAAGGAGTGAATTCAATGAAATTAAGAATGGGTATATGAAATAAATGAGATAGCTAACAGACGCATATCGATACATGCAGTCGTAGAGTTATCAAGCGACCTATCGATACATGCAGTTGTAGCGTTATCAAGTGGTCGGTCCATATTCTTTGTTTCACCCGGAAAATTACGGCAATCGCGCTGGAGCTCCGACCCACAATCCTCGACTTACGTCGAGAATTATGAACGAATGTCTTATCCACTAGACCACGATCACCCGGTGCCTTCAATAGGAGTCAGTCAGTACATCTCCCGCTCCCCCCTCGTCTTCAGCCGCTGCTCCTGGAGCGGACTCTTTAAAGGAAGGAGCCAGTCAGCAGCTCTTCAAAGCATCTCCAAACTACCTCAGTACAGTATATCAACGAAATTCAAAGAAGTAGCAATAAAATCCATTGATACCATTCCATTTAAGCACAGAACACAGAAACTGCTTGGATTTATGGTATAACTACCGACTAGCTTACTTCCTGCTGTTGTTCATTTGGAGACGCTTTACCACGTACCGCACGAGTCAAAATTTGTAATGTACAACTTCTACCATGAATAATATTCGCTGATTTGAACGTCCTAGTTCTTAATTGGGGTATCATTACTCTGAATGTGGTTGTACTGAGAGAGTGAGGTGAGTGTGACTGCAGGGCATCAGCCAAAGCAGAGGGAACAGCGACCTTAGTCGTGGCCACATATGGACCCATTTCCCATCACCCAAGTAATGTAAGGGATCCGGCTTTGGCTCCTAGAACGGGTACCGGAATCTTCCGGTTCCCTTCACAAATTTGAGGTTTTTCTTCCATTCGTTGTGTCGTAGGTCATCACTATCTATTTTTCGTCCTCCAAGTATTTCTAATCTGGTTCTAAACCATATTGGGCATTCACATATGAAATGCTCACCTGTTTCTATTTCCTTGGAGGAGCATTCTCAGCTTCAATTGTAGGGTTATACCTGTGTAATGTGCTCTGGACTGCGTAATGTCCTGTGGACATGCCTACTAATCTTCTTAAACTTAAGGAGAATACGACTGAGAAGAATTACATGTATGCTATCTGGTCACTATGATCTTCCCCAGGATCAATCCCAACATCAATGCAAGGCAAGGTGCCCATATGGGACAGTGGAGAATTTCTTGATGGAGTGCCCATTATGGTTCGTGATTAAAATCGACAAATAAGGTGAGCGAATTCGGCATAGGACTTTAGAGGGAAATGGAGTGGACAATCCTCGTTAAGGGGAACGTAAGATTTTGGCACCGTTTCAGAAGTAGCCAAGGCGACTCCCACAAACTCTCGGGAGATGGTTCTCAAATGGCCACTACTTTGGTCATTTTAATTCGGCCTTGCCTGGTGCCGCTATCTTCTTCGTTCAACAGTTGATTTCAAAGCACGCGGTCTTTGCTAGCACTAGTAAACAATCGGAATCGTCTGAACGCCTCGCTAAGAAGTCGTTTTCAGAACTTCTCTGATTCAACCTACCCAACGATGGTTCTTAAACTTGGTGACGAATGCAATTCAGTCGAAAACGAAGCCGAAATACTGGATTCAGCTCCGAAAGATAACTGGTATTTTGTAGATGAACATATTAAAGATAGGCTTGGTGGTGGTGGTGAAGGTCAGTCGTTTAGTGTCGCCAGTCTTTTCTCCTCTGCGGACCGCCACCTATTTGATGGGATTCCTGAGGTTGCCTTTAAGAAAGACGCCAATATGTGCCCTTCTTCTACCTCTTCCCTTTGGAAGAAAGAACATCTTTTTATCTTCAGTGAAGAAGATCCCCGGTTTGCAAACTCGCGAAATTTCTTTAACGTTCGTCGCCCTGATATGGCCCCGTCTGCCGTCTCCAAGACCAGGAGAGAAATACGAATGATCGTGCATAATAAGGTCAAAAGAGCTGAGAGGAACCATGAAAGGTGGAATAGCCGACGTCCACAATTCGTGAATCGGAAACAAAGCTTCAGGAAGAAGAAAACGGAGGCTCAATGATGTGTGCTCTTCTAGACATGCCAATAAATTGTGTATATATGTTTGTTATACATATTATTAATAATTCTGCTGCACGCCTTCTATTATGTTGTGTACTTCTCCGTGGTGACGTAATTACTCTCGTCAATCCAAATGATTGCTGATTTAGTTTTTATAATCGGCTGAAAAATCGGGTCCTACCAGTCACACTTTTTCACAGCCCCCCCCCCCCTTCAAAATTTGATGCTTTTTCGTTGCAATACATCAGGATTCCTAATCTGCAATGTCCAATGTCCGTCCGCCACCGTCTTAATTATGGGTGATAAAATATGTGCTTTTGCACTGTCAGTTCAACAAGAAGGAAAGTTCATAGACATCAGTTTCAATTTCCCATGTTCAAGTATACAAAATTGGGGTTCACAAACCTTAGTGTCAACCATGATATGGTTCAACGAATGGTAAATGAGCACAGTTGTGTTGTGTTCACTCAAACACATTTGCTGGAGCTAAGAAAGGTTTGTTGATTCTCAAAGAACACCAGCTATTGTCTTCAATAAGAAGTCTGGAAAATTGGACAGTATGGGCAACACAAGTCTGCAATGTGGCTCTTTTTGATAGATATCCTTTATCAATCATTCATGACAGAATTGTCTACTTATTAAAAGCATACAACCCCTATATAATTTTATCTCTGTTTCAAGTTAATCAAATTATGTATTTAAAACAGAGCACGAAGATACATAATTAGATGGAGGTAATCACCACGACAATTCCAGCAAGTGAAAAAAGTTTTGGAGATCCCAGTTGGCATAAAAAAATGTGTTAATGGTAATGAGTAGGACGTTGAAAAAGTACTGATGAGTGTCTAATTCCAATGGTCACTGTAAGTATCACTGTACAACAACTCCATGCTTCCTTTGGAATTTGTTGTGCTTCAGACCTCTGTGGGCTTTGGTCAAGATTCAACTTCCACGTCTTCGCTCTTATGGTAAGTAAGCTTGATGTGACGTGATTGGACTGTTTTTCTTACGAAATGCTCTTTAATGCTGGTGTGCTTCAAACTCATGATTAGGCTGGCAGATAAACATTAAACATCTCAATTGGTTGAGATATTGCCAAATCCTTGGCTGGTTAATTCAAGTGTACCGTTTTTATCGGCCAAGTATTCACTTACCGCTGCTTTCAAAGTGGTTGTTCAGCACAGGCCGAAGTAGTTGGGATCATGAGCTTGGGCCTTTCCCAGGTGTGTTCGGCCTTTTCATCTTATGCCGCAGGAAGTTGGAGAACTGCCCGGTTAGCCGACTTCCCTTCTAGACAAAGGGATTAAGTTCGATTTAACTTCCAACAACAACGGATTTCCCCTTTTAGACTTTCCAAACTGTTCTTCTCTCCCTTGATTTACCTTCTCCTACACACATAGCCCTTTCCAGATACACCCGTCTCCCAGTGCTAACAAATACATTTCCTCTATCAACTCTCAGGCCAGTCACAGGTTCACTGGGGTGCCTACAATAGGAGTCAGGTGGTATCTCCCCTCACTGTTAGCCACTGCTCCTGGAGAGAATGACTAATAAACGGATTTTTTTGAGAGTTGGAGCGAATTCTTGGAAAATCTGATCAAAGATTCAAAGAACGATGCGTGGCTAGGGCCTCAAAGAGAGGATGACAAGGAAAGGGTTCCACTTGTGCTACCAATTCTCACTTCACACCGCGTCAGCGAATCTCGGACCCGAGAATTCGTCTCATTATTTTCTCTCTAGCCCTCTTCTTTTTCTGGGAATTATGGAGCAGGTTGGAGGTTCTGACACCATTTGTTATGAGGGGTTTGGGGGACTCGCTAGCTCAGGCTAAGTTGCAGCGATCCCAAGCTCCAATCCAATGCCTGACTGTCAACATTATTCTTGTCAGGTTTTCTCCTTGATTATTGAATGACTGACCAACAATGTTTGGACCCGTAGTTACTTGATTGAATTGTTCAGACCTCGCCCCTGCTCTGCCCTGCCATGAGTCGACCCGCCTCCCCAGTTATTTTAGCCTTTTTGCGACAAATGCAAATTTGCCCTTCCTCCCTCACAACACACTTCTCCCAGTTGTGCCTAGCACTTCTAAATTCCATGCATCCCTTACGCCGACATAGTTTTCCAAGTGGTTGAAGCTCAACCAGGCAGTACAACAAAACTACAATTGCCACTTTTCCCACAATCTGTCGCCTTCCTATCTTCCTCCACCATCCCCTCCCTACACACTCACCACCATCCTTATCTTTATCACTCAACGCCACCTCTCTTGTCTAAAGGGTCTTGTCGACCATTGAAATCAGCTCCGTGAGCACGCTTTCAGCTGACCGGCCCCTCAGATTGGCATCCTGCTCCTTCGTGAGGGGCTGGTCTCAAGCAAATTCTTGAAGACCAGATCTACGAACTTTGCTATGGCCATTAGGAGAAAGGAGGAAAGGCTTATGGGTCTCGGTGATTTCGCAGATGAGGAGACATGGCAGAAATACAAGCCTTGTCCCCTAGATTGAGTGTATCTCCCCCCCCCTTTTCTCACTCCCTGCATTTTCCTCTAGTATTCGTGTCCGTGTTCCCCCAGACGTAATGGGCGTTTGTGTCACAGCCAATTAGGAATTGAAGTTGGTGATCTTTGCAGTAACTTACCAATCTTCGGATTTCCTCTGGTGAGGCGTTGGCGTGGTGCGGGAAATCGGTAGATGCCAACACCATCCTGACTGCTCCCTCCAGCGAATTTTCCCTTACCATAACAGCTGCAGCATCTCATCTCTAGAGATAAAGTCGGGCATGACCGTCAAAATTGCTGCACAGCAAATCTTCCGATCCCAAGCCCAGGGTTCCTGGATTAGGGCTGTATCACACCTCCTCTCGCCAAAGTTCCTGCTAAGCTAAAGGGAGCGATGCAGGTTGACCTGGAGGATGGTCATTGGAAGCAGGCCATCAAGGCCTGGTAAGAGGGGCGACCTCCCCTTCATTGTTGTGGATCGGGTGAGGAACAGTGCCTCTTACCTCTCTACAAGCTCCCTTGCCCAGCCGGCCTCGCCTCCAGTCTTCCACCCTCAGAGAAGTGCTGGGGTAGCCGCACAGGTAGCTGCTCTTCGTTGTCCCCCACCTGAGGGCCCATTGCAGATGGTCCTCTCTTCTACAATGCAGAGGATTTACAATGTGGCTTGGCCACTTGTACGACGTACCTGCTGAGCACTTCTGCGCTGATCTTGAGGGGAATGCAGTTTCTGTAGGGCCAACTGCCCCTTGTTCCTGCATCCCCCCTCCCCCCCAGTGGATGGGGTCCGAGTTCCCAACCAGGTGCACACTGCCTGAGGTACCTGGCCCTTCCTCCCAATTGACGCTCATCATTCTCCTCCTCCCTCCTGATGATCACCAGAAATGGGTATTCAGACCCATGCTCTAATTATATAACCTCCGGAGCATGAGGTCACTAGAGACCTCTGAGGCATTTGGGAAATATCCCACTGCTATCTGGTGCCCCGGGATTTCATCCCCCTCAACAATTCTGAGAGGGGTGTCCACGAGCAACCTGGCCCTCACTAAGATGGCCTGCAGCCAGTCGACAGTTCCCCTGTCATAGCAGTGAATCAACAGCCAGCCAGATCTGCGCACTGCAGTCTGGAACACTGGCCAGAATCCTCTCACTACAGCTGACAAGGCACTGTCCATGATGCCTTGATCTAGGCTATCCAGCTATGCATTAGTGAGCAGTTCCAGGGTAATCACGGTGTCGCGACTGATTCAGGGTATTTGAATCAACCAATTAAATCACTCACTTGATTTATTATAATGATAATTCTGACGAATAGAAAAAATAAAAGTTTAACTTCTGATCCACTGTCCTGGGATGACGTTGGCTTCAGTTGTATTCGTTGGAAAACGATTCTGCAAGTATTTGATATTATTCAATCACAACCACAGAGAATAACAGTAGGCAAGGAAAGAAAAATGCACATTGCGAAAGTTCTAAAATAAGTAAAATTAAATAAAATAGATTGGTTAGAATGTTGAAAAAGGTTCATTCGATGGATGATGGTGATAACAACTTTGATAGTATTTGACATGATAGTGAGATGTAAATTGATGCCTCATGATTTTCTACCATGATAAACTCACTCTCACTAGGCTTCGAATGGCCTTTATTTCTATATCCTTGCGATTATAATTAGCTGTAATTCTAGGTAGATCTCCAAGGGCAACAGCAGAAGATCAGTTGTGATCACAAGCATAACTGCTTATGACAATCACAGAAGGCAACAAACAAAAATAATAAAACAATAAAAGTAAAAAAGGAACGAATGCAGGATGGGGTTGGTAAAGATAGTAAGTTCAAACACCCTGTGTACCACACCTACCCATACCCCCTCCATAACGTCCCTGTAGCTTGGCCTGCTCTGCAGATGGGTGGCCCCCATCAACTCCTTCCATCTTGGGGATTCGGATTGAGGCCCTGCACTCCTCTTTTGATCCCTGCCCTTCTGGCTTTGCGGGGTAGATCCAGTCGAGGGTGTTCAACGCAAAACGCTGAATCATCTTTTTTTTTTCTCAGAATGCCCGCACCTGCCGTAATGGAAGTCAGTTTCACGGCTTCGGAGATCTCATTGTTCGTTCTTATATACTCAAATCGTATCCTGTTAATGCCACCTCTTCTTGTACATCTATGCCACCTCTTCAAATTACAAGTTCATGCTCAACTAAAACCCATCTCCAAGATTCATTCAAGTCTATCCTGGTCGAAACAGAGGGTCTGGATCTGCTCCTGCCATATTCAGCTCGGGTTTCTCTAACTGTCATGGGGGTGGCCTTTAAGGCCTCTTCCGGTGCAAGCCCTCATCTGACGAAATGATTGCATCATTTACTCGTTGCATCTCCGATCCTGACGCTTTCGAGTCCCACCCCAGAGGTCTTTTCTTCACCCTCCTTTCTCCAATCCCTCCCAACCACTGCTTGGTGGCCCACCATGGGAAAGCTGGAGGCCACACAGCCAGTACCCTCTGACTACAGGTCTGAGAGCGAAGGAGTATCCTCTCCCTGGAGATGAGAACTCCTTTCCCCAACCAGGGCAAAGCATCGTTTCGTCCACGACCATCTGATCATCAAGGTCTGGTGTGGTACACAGTAGAAGCTCCTCTTCAATCACTGAGGCACTTTCTGCCTCTCAGTTTATTTTTTTCATTTTTGTTGGTTTCTATATAGTTCCCACAAACAGGTAGGGAAATAAACGGTCACCTGAGACAGAGCTTCGCATGCCTACTTTAAACTGGGTGTCGCCTGGTGCCCAGAGTCCACATACTAGCGACCGAACTCCCTTTCACCATGCATCCTTGATATATGCTGTTCTTCCCTAGATTGAGTTTGCCCTTGTACGAGGCTGCTTATTCAGTCAGCATGCTGGCCACAGCACACCCCTAGCGAGCTGCCCTCCCCATCTCCTGCTCTCACCTTTGATGAACGTTTGTCTCACATGTTGACAAACCTCCTCCCTACCCATTCTCGTTACTTCTACGTTGCACTGTCATCAGGCCCCTTAGGGGAGTTTTCGTCACTATGTGGACGATTTCCTGGTGGTGCAACGCATCCTACAGGTTTATTCAGAACCCGACTTCCAGCACTCCTAACTCTAGCTGCCAAACTACAACCTTAAAACTGGGCTCGCCTGCATTCAAGGAGGTGAATAGTGAACTGCACCCTTACCCTACAACACATCCTCCTACTTCAGTCCCTGCACCTACTGCACACCTAATTTCTACTCCCCCTCAAACTCCCTCTTCTAGTCAACAACGTTGATGCTGTTACCTTCTGGCATGACGTTACATTTTGGTACCATGTCGGCACTTTTCTAACATGTTCCCCACACCCTTATTCCACTTCGCTGCAGTGCACTTGTCAAAAAACTCTCCTTTTGGACTCGCTCCTTCGTGACTTCCCAGACGTCCTCACGACCAAGAATTATGCCTACAGGAAGGTGAGATGACAACCTTTTTCCTATCTTACAGCAGGTAATGCGTGACGAAGTGGCATAATTGATTCAAGAGGATGTATTTGTCCCTGCATGTTCCTCTTTCACATCCCCTTCCTTGTCCCAAAAAAGCCTTCAGCGATAATGCAGTTGAAGATTTTCGTGAACTCAATGAGCGAATCGAAAATATCCATTGTGACAAATTTTCTCCGATCATCGATTTTGAATCTGCTTATAAAATACAAGTAAGTGCCGGCAACCAACGCCTTCTCACCTTCAGGACTCCCTTTGTCACATATGCCTACAAGAGTATTCCTTTTGGGTTGTCCACGGGCAAGCAGATTCTTGCTGCGCTCATGGAGTCAGTTTTCCGATTGGCATGGCAACTTTGTAACTTGGTACATAGAGGAGTTACTAATTTGTTCTAAAGCATATGCCCAACACTGTTCTGTTATGTCCAACCTTGCCATCCCTGACCTCCCACCACTGTAACACCAAGCAAATTGCCCAATTCAAGGGTTGTTCTGTGAAATTTTTCTTCTTCTTCATTCCTGATTTATTGCCAACATTTCTGACCCCTACGATGCAACAACACTCCCTTCAATTGGATTACTGATTGACAGGCTGCCTTTGAGCTCCTTCGTTCCAAAAACAGATCCCCCTACCCTTCCCGCCTTGGCACTCCCTGACTTCAATCGTCCCTTCCACCTATTGAACCTCGAATTTCTTTGGAATATTTATATTAGTCTTCGACCACTACACTATGATCCCAGGGGTGCCTACAATGGGAGTCCACTCGTGTTGTAGTTAACCTAATTAAATTGATTTGGAGGTCTTTCAACACGTTGATTCCAGCAATGCCTACTTCTCTGCCAGTATCAGGTATTGAACGGAAACATGCCTTGATGGATTTATTATGAATGGTTAATACTGCAATTGTAAATTGGTTGGAATCTGATAGTTAGCATTCGTATGGTTGATTTCCACTGCTCAATCATCTTCTGATTCCCTAATTTCATGAATCGATTTCTTGGTATTGTCCCTCATTTCATCCAGTTTTCACAATTGGTATTCTTGGCTGGGCATCTCTTTAAAGACCAATGCCACAGGTTATTGCATTGTAGATATTTCTTTCTTGAGTGTGAGATTATCGAAACCATCTCATATTTTGTGCTCTTTTCTGAAAGCAATCTTTTCTCCTTCGCACACTCTGATGATGTTGTTTAGTTCAGACATGTCTGTCAGTGCCCTACGTCTTCTCCTTACGTTTTGGTCCTTCAGACTCTCAACTATGTTGTCTGTCAGGGATTGTTCACAGCAATGAGTACATGGGTCTGAGATTTGAAACACCTTAACTTTTTCACGATAAAAAGACATAAAGCATTCTCCTTCTTGTCGTCGGTGGATGAACTGAATACTACGAATTCTTCAATTTTCTTTCTTTTGATAGTATAGTTTGTTCAAGATCGCTTCTTCATCAATGCCAAATGGAATCATACTCAAAACGTCTAATATCTCCTGACTTAGAAAGGAGTAAGGGCCGTTTTAACCAAAACAGCACTGATCGTGATCCAACTGATCACTAACTAAATCATGGCTAACCTGTTTTGTTCCCACAACACCGAGATCACTGTGGAATGCAGTTAGCCATGTTTAAGCCATATTGAGAAGGCAGTGGACTAATGAGATTACAGTAAAATAAAATAAGATAATTGGACGTCTGTTGAACATCCTGTGCCCCGTAAACAAATGTTATGTAAACGCAATCGTTACTCTACATCCCATAACTGTAAACGTAACCCATAAACGTACATCTCGTAGATTCCCAACCCTCAAAAATTCAGATTTGACCAACTTATTGTTTCTAATAGTTGTCACAAGCCAAAGTGTCCACACTAACCTCTGCCGAAACTGAAGCTGGTGAAGAGCGTAAAGTGTAAATACACATACTCTAAGCGCAAGAGCTGTAGGAAAAAGCCAAATTAGTCTGGGAGAATGCTTTGTGTGAACAGGAAAAATCGAAAGCGGCACAAGAAAATGAGAGCAGAGCAAGAATTAATAAAAACCGAAACTGCGAGGTTACAACTTTTACAAGCAAGGAACTTTAACAAGGGAGAATGATCGTGTTTAATAAAAGTTTTTTAATACACTAACGTGTGTGTTACAATATCTGCTTTTAAATCCACCTGGGTAAGCCATTTGCGTTTTGGTTTTCTAATACAGCGATATGACGTCCCGAGTTTTTTCTAAAACTACACAACACACATTGTACATGAACAACAACTAGTTTTCGACGATTGTAATACTTTGGTTCGCAACGGAATTTCATTCATACATCTTGAAGTCGTTGGAACCCTCTGGAGCACGGTAATGGAGAACAGATATCAGGATATGATGAAGAAAGATGAGATCTAACCGGACCTAACTGCCAAATTTTTTTGGAGCGAACGCTTGATCAGGGCTACACCCAATCTGGTGAAACCCGTTTTTGCGAAGTACGGCGGTTAGGTACTGATAACTGAGTCTAAACGGGATCAACACAGTTGGTAAAAACGGCCCTAAAGAATAGCATTAGCCTGCTCTGGCAGGACTCTGAGTGCACCTTGAACCTTGAGGAAGTTGTCGAATCTTCACCACCAGTCTTGGAAAGATGTGCATATTGTTAGAAAATAAGACACTCCTGGTATGTTCGCAACCAAAACTGGAAATCTGGCTTTTGCAGTTCTATCAGGGTCAGTTGCGATTCCTTCTTGCAAAATTATGAACCCCAGGTGGTTAACACTTCTAATAAGAAGGCTACATTTTTTCGGATTTAGTTTTACTCCCACACGCCGAAACTGCTCTAACACTGATTGCAACTGTACGAGCTGACTTTGAAAACAGGGAGTACCCACAAGAACGTCATCAAGGTACACCTCCACTCTTCCCCCACCAATCTGATCATGCAGTAACCAACCCATAGCACACTGGAACACACTGGGAGCGTTGCAAAGGCCAAATGGCATAACACGGAATTGCCACAGCTGTCGTGGCGTGCAAAAAGCTGTTTCTCCCTGTCCTCATCGGCCATTGGAACTTGCCAGTAACCAGATTGGAGATCAAGTGTAGCGAACCATCCACTGCCAGCCACGGCTCCTGTTAAGCTCATCAATTTTCAGCAGTGGGTATGAGTCTTTTCTCGTCACTGCATTAATTTTGCGATAGTCCACACAAAACTGTGATGACCCATCCTTCTTGGTGACCAACACAATGGGACTGACCCATGGACTAGATGACGCTTCTATTACACCCATATCTCGCACCAAACTGTCCACCTCAGCTAGACGATGTGGTGGGATACGCCGGGGAGGCTTTTGAATGGGTGGATGATCACCAACATCAATGTGGTGGACAACCCCTGCTATGCGGCCCAGGTCTTTCCCAGACCTCGCAAACACATCTGCATACTGCATCAGTAAGATCGGTCTGCCTGTGGTTCGAATTCCACAGGGGTAAGGGAATGCTGCATTTTCGCTGCTAGTGAATGAAGATGCAGAGGAACATTAAAGACAGAGACGTTGGCCTGGCAATCGCTCCTGGTACATCCATGCTGTCTTCACAACCGTCCATCAGCGTCAGATCTTGCAGACTCTCTAGTTCTTCTGCAATTTCGACTTCCTCTACTGAGTACAGATTTTCCTTGTCACTTTCCAAACACCGACCATCCACAAACACAATGTCCTTCGCCACATCAACCACACACAGATGTTCTCGTAGGAAGTTCAAGCCAAGTATGCAGTCCTCATGGATGGCTGCTACCATAGTTGAATGTTGTAGAGATCGTCCGTCACCTAAATCAAAATCAACACAATTTCACCAATAACTGGTTTCTCCAGAGATGGTCTGTAAACATGCACTCTCTACTTTTGGAGATACTTGTTCATCTGTCATGAGATGAGATCCAATAATAGTCCTCGTGGCACCGTTGTCCACAATGAAACAGCACGGCTTCTGGTTCACCATTCCCTGCAGTACTAGAGAGAAGCCAGCTGCAACCCTGTAGGCAATGACCCAAGAACACGGGGCTGAAAATCAGTTAGACTCCCTTCAGTCCAACTGAGGGGAGTTTCCCGACGAGGGTGTAGCCTTGGTTGGGGGAGGATAGGGGCATGAACGGGCAAAATGACCAGACTGAAGGCAGCGCCAACACATTACATTCCCAAGACGTCCAGACGTACATGTCTCACTGATTCATCTGATGGATTGGCTGCCTCAATGGATTCCATATGTAAAGCGATCACCAGTGCTTCATCCATGGTGTGAGAGTTTTAAGTGCACGGTGGAAAGTCACAATGTCTTCAGTAGGTAATTGCTTATAGGTGGAGAGCATGACTAAATGGCGTTGCTCCTGTTGACGGTAGCCAAACCGATCTGTGAGAGCAGATACTAGCTCGTGATAGGGGGCACCAGCATCCATCTCTCCAAGAATCTCTAATGCAGGACCTGAAAGAGCTGCGACAAGGGCAACAGCTTTTGTGCTATCATCCCACCCATTTTGTGTTACTATCATTGAGAGATGGTAGTGATAAGCTTCCCATTCTGTTGTCCCATCGTACGACTGTGGCTTTAACCAGTAGTTGGACACTTTAGGCTCACTTTGTTGGTTAACCCATTCAATACGGCAGCCATATTGAGATCCCTATGCAGTATACTGCTTAGTTTTTCATAAACGGCCGTCACTGATGGCACAACTTTTTCTACGTATATGGCTTCGTTAATTTTTGTATGGGCTTGAAAAAATAGTTTCAAAATTCTAATATGTCTAATTAGTGTATAAATTGACGAGCGCCTCGGGGCGCTCGCAGTCATAGCTAATGTGTAGGTAGGCTATCACACAAAACACAAACAGCTATGACTGCAAGCGCCTCGAGGCGCTCGTCATTTTATACACGAATTGGGCCATTAAAATAATAAACTAATCCATAAGGTACTTTCAGAAGGTAAGTTGTATTGAATAAGGTGTAATTATAAAGAGAGGAAAACAATTTTTTGTCAACTTTTTCAATAAAATTACAAGTATTTATACAGTAAATAACATAGAAATCGTTCGTAAATTTTTACATAGGTAGTAAATAGTACTTGTAAACATTAAGCAATTAATTTCCATCAATGGTCATATTTTTGTGGAAATTTACAAAACAATTTTCGATACATAAAGCAGGTGTATAAGAACAAGCTGGACAGGATATGAAGAAGTTCCTCGTCAGTCATCACTATTCTTTGCATTGGCTCACCAACTTTGGGTTGTTTGGTGCTGAAAAAATCATTATTACAATGATTATCATTATTAAAAAATCAATACAAATTCATCATCGTAATTTTAATGTTAGTGAAACGTAAAAAATACGCAAACCTTGAAGTTGAGGGTTGTGGCTCCTCACTCGCCCTCTTTTTTTCTCCTCGACTACGAAGCATCTGCTAAAAAATAGGTATATATTAGCTTATTATTAAGTAATAAGTTTAAATTATACGTCCAAATGTAAAGATAATGGAGTTTTACTTACCCTAATTTGGGAACTATGCAGTTTCTAAAGGAAACGTCAGATTCAGAAACGGCAAACTGCAGAATGTTCAGAATGTTGTTAGGAGTGACTGCCAGTAAGTAACGGGCTTCCACAAGTGACTGGAACGGTCTGAAGCACATTTGAAACTAAAGAAAACCGAGCGTCTCGGGGCGCTCGCTGTCATTGGGTAAGGGTCGGAAGAGCGCCTCGAGGCGCTTCCCGTCACCAGGTATAACATTGGAGAGCGCCCTGGGGCGCTCTCCGTATTGAATGGGTTAACCCTCGACCGATCATTTCCTGATGGCATTGCCCTGTCCACTGCTGTTTCTACAAGGCCGTATACCATTTCGTTCAGAACCCCTAAGACTGATTAACACTCGTCCCGCCACATTCAACTGCTAAGTTGTTCGAAGGTGATTGAGGACAGTCTGTTGCGATGCCTGACTGGGTACGAGGCACTACAACGAGTACAAAAACTAGGGATTGTTAATCCCACCGCTGCTACCAAATATTAGAAAATAAGGCACTCCTGGTATGTTCGCAACCAAAACGAGAACTGAACTTTTTAATTTATGACAATCAATCATTGAGTCCATAACTATGGGAAACTATTCACATAACAACTGGAGAGTGCCCACCGAAAATATTGAAGCACTAAGTCTATTGTGGAGGCTCCACAACAATATGAATAAAACTTCTTGAGTTGTTCAGGAGTTAGGGTCCTCAGCCGTTTTCCCATTACATTGTGGTTAGGAATTAAGTTGAGAGTGGAAGTAGTTTCTGGTCCTGTTGAGAAGCTTGTTCAGGCACTAACCACGCACTTTAGGGTTGGAAAAACTTTTGGGAACTTTTGAGCTGTTGCATTGGTATCGCTTGCTCTAAATGTCACACCACAGGGTACAATAAAACTCGTCTCTTAGGGAAAAATATATACTGCGAAAGAATTTATGACAAACCCAGCTGAAAATTTCACTATAAAGAACAAACACTTTATGCGTGGGAACTTTCAAAAGTGGTTCCGACAAATTGGGCACGAGGACATACTGCTCATAGTAAACCACTTGTACTGTAACAAACAAGAGTAAAAAAAAAGTTAGAACATTGAAGGCATGAAACCATACTGTTGATAATGAAATTTTGAAATTTCTTTCTTTCTTTGAGATGGTAATTTTTTTTGGACAAAAATGGCATCCTATTTTTAATAGTTTAGGCACGATTGCATCGGGCCACTGCGAGTCGCCTTTGGATCGCCTTCGACAACCTTAGCAACTAACGAGGTAAGCTGCTAGTAACCCCAGAATATACATTCTCCAATGAAAAGCAAAAAAAGGTTCTTTATTAAATTAGTGTACAGTCCACTAGATAGAAAACCCAACACATACAGTAAAATTAATTGTTTGGCTAGAACACTCACAGAGCCTGGGGATCTCTGAACCGGAAAATCAGCACCTTAGAAGAAATCTCAACTCAGTTACATCCTAAAACAGGCAACTCATATGCTGCAGATATTACCGGCCCATTATGGTGGCTGTCCTTAATGTGTGACTACGCTGACATAGTGAGAGGAGTAGCCAAATGGTTTTCTAGTTTCCTCAAGGTTTACAATACGACTATTCTTCAACACTCTGAATGCAATGGGCTGTAATCTGACCACTGTCTGTGCCATTATAGCCTGAATTGATTTTGTATTTTGACGAGCACTATTTCCTCATCTTCCTCGCCAGTTAAGCCATACCCCAATGCACCATACTTTATGACACCCCCCCCCCCTTCAAGTCACCACATCAGCAATCCTCACCACATCTAGCAACAAATACTATGCACATAATGCCAGTGTGTATGCTCACTATAACATCGAGAATCTGAAGGATCAGCACCATAGATAATTAGAAAAGACAGGAGGTGAACATGCGTTAGGACTTACCATAAGGGATGGTTCGTACAATATCGAGGCATAGCTATTCTAGGTAATTACTGCCAGATAGGGAAGAATAGAAGAGGTGAGGACGAAAAGGAATATAAAGGAATGGGTATTTACCTAGGATCCTACGAATTGACATCCTGAAGACGATGCAGAAATGAGACACCTTGTGCACCTATTTCAGAAACTAGCTGGACTAGTTGTCAGTCTGTCTGGTCAGATAGATTTGAAGCGACGGGGGGGGGGGAGACACATTGAAGAATTCAGTTGCTTTTTAACAAGGTTTTGGTTGGTATTAAAGAAATTGGGTTATGTCCGCCAGTAGGCAAATTACTAAAGTTAACGTACCTGTTAGTGAGTCCGTCTCCTCTGGCTTGTGAGTTACTGTGGGCAAGCGCTTTCGATGTAAAGACATCATCGTCTGGCCGTTAAGTCAGTACTGGAGTCAGTCAGTTGGTCGTGGTCTTTATATACAAAGAGAAAGGTGAAAGGGGTGATGGAGCGTCGGGGAAGGGGCGGGGAGAGGTCTTGTTGGTCAGTCTTGTTAGTAGTACCTTAGCCGGACTGGCTGTGTTAGGTATTAAAGAGCCAGAGGAGACGGACTCACTAACAGGTACGTTAACTTTAGTAATTTGCCTACTGGCGGACATAACCCAATTTCTTTAATACCTAACACAGCCAGTCCGGCTAAGGTACTACTAACAAGACTGACCAACAAGACCTCTCCCCGCCCCTTCCCCGACGCTCCATCACCCCTTTCACCTTTCTCTTTGTATATAAAGACCACGACCAACTGACTGACTCCAGTACTGACTTAACGGCCAGACGATGATGTCTTTACATCGAAAGCGCTTGCCCACAGTAACTCACAAGCCAGAGGAGACGGACTCACTAACAGGTACGTTAACTTTAGTAATTTGCCTACTGGCGGACATAACCCAATTTCTTTAATACCTAACACAGCCAGTCCGGCTAAGGTACTACTAACAAGACTGACCAACAAGACCTCTCCGCCCCTTCCCCGACGCTCCATCACCCCTTTCACCTTTCTCTTTGTATATAAAGACCACGACCAACTGACTGACTCCAGTACTGACTTAACGGCCAGACGATGATGTCTTTACATCGAAAGCGCTTGCCCACAGTAACTCACAAGCCAGAGGAGACGGACTCACTAACAGGTACGTTAACTTTAGTAATTTGCCTACTGGCGGACATAACCCAATTTCTTTAATACCTAACACAGCCAGTCCGGCTAAGGTACTACTAACAAGACTGACCAACAAGACCTCTCCCCGCCCCTTCCCCGACGCTCCATCACCCCTTTCACCTTTCTCTTTGTATATAAAGACCACGACCAACTGACTGACTCCAGTACTGACTTAACGGCCAGACGATGATGTCTTTACATCGAAAGCGCTTGCCCACAGTAACTCACAAGCCAGAGGAGACGGACTCACTAACAGGTACGTTAACTTTAGTTTTGGTTGGTAGTAACAACATCAATGATAAAACACGTAGGAGGAGCTGGTGACTATTTCGAATATCAGAGATGGACACATTTCAGTTTGTGGCCCTGCATTGCAATGTGTTGCAAGTTTTCACTTAAGTTTATCTAATTTGGCACAACATCAAAAGCCAAGGCTTTTTATGCCCAAATCTAAAAGCGAATGTTGTGTGTAAGCTTCTATCTTCAGGCAGTTGATTTAGGATTTAGCCAGCATCTATGGGATTTGGAGTCTTGTCTCCCAACTTCCACGGGTCGGTGGGATAAATACAGAGAGTAAAGGTGACAACTGCTTGAACGAGGGCTGATGCTACCTGCTACCAACACACGCCTCGAAGTGTGTGAAGGTTTGGCGCAAAACGCCGAATCAGTAGGGTTTTTTACCCCTTCCCCTATTTAAAGACGCCAGTAAGACCACTTTGGGCGCCTTTCTATCACAGTTGGACAACCATTGTCGTGTTACGAGGGGCGTGTACATATTCAGGTAAAATTTACAGCAATCCTGAGCTCCGATCCAATGCTCGAATTTCTTTTTAATACGAATCATAGTCCTTGACCACTAGACTATGATCGCAAGGGTACCTACAATGAGAATCAGGCAGTATAGTCTCATACACACTGTCCATTATGCTAGCTGCAAGTCGGCTCCTGCAGACCACAACTAATCCACCTACGAATTTTGGGGGTTGGAAAATATCTCGCTAGATGACCACAGGCATTAGGGGCTCTGCTGACAGTGACTGTTTAGCTCCCCCGTACTCGTGGGGACACTATATGTGTAGCAGTTCGCCTCCCTACCTATGCCACAGCGTCAAGATTACCAGTGTGATTGTCTTGTGTCGCACCCTGTCAGACATAGGGAGAAGGGCACACCCTCTCCAAGGCCAGGGCAGTTTATGGCAAGAGTTCGGAAGGGGAGCTTCGCCATCTAAACGCGCTGTTTTCCAGTTTGCTTAAAATCTATTTTTTCAGTTGTTCATTTAACCTAGTAAATCAATCGTGAGTCATTTGTTATGCATTGGGAATTCGAGGATGGCGAAATTAGCGAGGGGGACCACCTGAATCATCTTGACTTGGCTGCAACATCAGAAGTGGGATTTCCCTGACGTCCCAGGCGTCATCGTCCGTCATCCTGTAGTGATCCCAACAGGTATGATGATGCTGATGATGGTTTTCGTAGTTTTAGTTTAGTTCGTAGTTCAAAAAGATGACTCGTGGAGGGATTTTGCACGAGAGCGAATGAAAACCATGCAACAATTTTCAGCGTATGCGGAGAGAACCAAATGAAAGAGAGGACTCACCCCTACCGCTGCAAGCTTCAGCCCAGCTACATGAGTTAGACCCTGACGTGTCCATAATTAACGCTCGCGCATGGTGTTCTACCTCCGACGTTTCAAGAACAAAAGTACGCAGAAAGGGGGCAAACTACTATTATCGTTGAGAAGAACTCTGAAGGATGCTGCTGCCCAGTGGCTACCTCAAATTCTACGTCACGATTTGACCTGGGACGAATTTAAAGAAGGTTTCTCGGCACAGTAGTACAGGGATCTCCCAGCTTCAGTTTTGGTTTATTATTAATTCTGAATAATAACCCTATGTTTTCGGTTGGGAAACATTTTACAACACCCCCTTTATATGCCGGTTTTGTGCCTTTAACGTGGTCTAAAAACTCCGTTCTTTCGCACAAAAATCTCATTGGGTATCTAGTTGTGCCCGCCCCGCCATCTTGGCAAGAAATGCAAGCGTGAGGCTCCCCTCAAGTGTGCCAATCGCTTCGAACTCAAATGCCAACAGATCTCACACTCTACACAAGACGCACGCTGTACCATTCGTCAGCGAGCAATTGCCCTCCAGGAGTCACGAGTAGATTATGAATAGGTTAAAAACAGTTCGAATCCTTCAGCACAACACAAATAAGAGTTCCCCAGTTATGGCTGACTTGCTGCAAAGTGCACTCAAGAAACGCTGCAGTGTTCTCGCCATACAGGAACCATACATAGGATCCAAAACTCTTGGTCTGGGGTCGCAGGCCCGAGTGGTGGCTGGAGCAAGAACTGGAACCAAGGCAGCAGTGGCCTGCATTGACCCATCCATTGACATGCTCGCACTCACCCACCTGAACAGCCAGCACTTGGCCACTGTGCTCATCCGGGGCTGGTAGCTTTGAGCTGGTTGTAATATCATTTTACAGGCAATTTGGCGCACCAGTTGCCAACAGCCTTCAACCACTCGAGCAGGCTCTAGCCGGCCTATCACCACGACCCTGCATAGTCTGTGCAGATGCAAAGGCCAGATCACCATTCTGGGGATCCCCAACCCTCGATCCCCGAAGGCAAGGCGCATATAGAGTTGCTCACCAGGTACAACCATGACTGAGGCGACCTATGATGGACCTGGAGGAAGGTCGTGCATAGTCGTCACAGCCGTGTCTCACACCCTGCTACTCAAATAGCAGTGTTGGCGAGTCGTACCAGGTGCAATTGCAGAGCGATCACATGGTTATTGATTTTGCCATCACAGATGATAATATCCTCTGCAGAGACACGCGTGAAAAGCGATTCCGCACAAAAAATGCTGACTGGCCACAATTCTGTAGGGTATTGGAAGGTGAACTGCGTGCTGCAGACACCGGCCTAATAGTGCAAGCTGCCACACCGGAAGAGGTTGACTGCAAAGTGGATATATTTACCACAGCACTGCGCTCTGCTGGGCTCTCTGTACTTGGGCAACAGAAGCATAGGACGATCAAAGTCCCGTGGTGGACTGACGAACAAAATCCCCTCAAGCAAAGTGTAAATAGAGCCACAAGGATGTACCAACACACTCGTGACCCTGATGCCAGAGCCACACTCCAGACTGCCTTCATCCAAGAGAAGGAGGCCTTCCACCGCGCCATCAAGCGAGCCAAAGGGCAAGGCTGGCGAAATTGTGTGGAAGCTGAGAGCTCTAAGAACGCCTGGGCAGACATTATGTGCTGACTGACTCCTATTAAAGACACCGGTCGATCGTGGTCTAGGGGTTGAGACATTGTTCATATGTCGAGGATTGTGGATCGGAGCTCCGGCGCGATTGCTGTAATTTTTGCCTGAGTCAGCAGCTCTTCAAAAGCATCTCCAAAATACCTCAGTACATTGGCGGCCAACGTGGGGCCAAACTTCATTCCAAGAAAAGGAGGAGGCCCAGAGAGAAAAATTAAAAAAATTAAGAGAGAAATAATGAGACGAATTCTCCGGGCTGGGATTCACTGACGCTGTGAATGTTCAGCGCGAAGGGAAATAAAATGAGCGACGGGCCTACTACTAAGTGAAAGACAAAGACTTTCCTTGTAGCCCCCTCGTTTCTCGAATCAAAGATCGGATTTTCCGGGGATTCGTTCAACTCTCATACATTCGTTCCTTAAAAGAGTCCGCTCCAGGAGCAGCAGCTAAAGACGAGGGGGGAGATGTGCTGACTGACTCCTATTAAAGACACCGGGCAATCGTGGTCTAGTGTATAAGACATTCGTTCATAATTCTCGACGTAAGTCGAGGATTGCGGATCAGAGTTCTGGCGCGATTGCCGTAATTTTTGCCTAAGTCAGCAGCTCTTCAAAAGCATCTCCAAACTTACCTATGCACAGTTACAAGTCCTCCACAGGAAAAGCACACATAGAGTAGGTCTTAGCTGTGATGCAAAATGAGTCAGGCTGGGCCTACAGCATCGAAAGTTCACTGGAAACCCTCCTTGAAAAGGCGTTCCCTGATGACCAAGTAGCTCGAGATAGTGAAGCCCAGAGGGCAGCAAGGGAGCTGATCATAGACCACCCGAATGAGCCCCACATCCTATTGTGGACAATAGGAGACCTCGGTAGGGCCCTTCCGACCTTAAAGGCCAACAAATCTCCTGGGCCAGATAAAATAGAAAGCAATATGCTACGGAAGGCTGAATGGACAATCATTAGCGGCCTCCTTAATTTTTTAATTACTGTCTGCAGGTCGGACAGTTCCCCACACAGTGGAAGTCTGCGCTTGTTGTCACTCTTCAGAAGGGAGGCCACCGCAATCAGTCAGACCCACGATCATGGAGACCACTCAGCCTTCTTTCCATTTCAGGCAAAACATTAGAAATCTTGATGTTACAGTTCCTCGAAAGAGTCTTTGGCCGCAACCTCACAGGCAGGCGGGTGTACCAAAGGAAGGCCCACGCAGGATGTCATTGTCGAAATTAGGCGTGTTTCCCTGCTAGAACCGGCTAAGTACATTGTAGCAGTTCCGAATGACATCAGGGGAGCGTTTGACAACCTTTGGTGGCCAGCGCTGCTTAATGAGCTCAAAGGTAGGGGAATCCCCCGCAACCTGTACTCGCTCGTCAGAAGTACCTGACAGACAGAACTGCTACGATCAAAAGCAGGTATGTCTCCGTCCGGAGAAAGATTGAGAAGGGGTGCCCACAGGGCTCAGTCCTAGGACCAGCACTCTGGAATGCCTTCTTCGAAGGTCTTCTCAGGAGACTCATGGAGACTGACTGCTAGCCGTACGCCTATGTGGATGACTTGACTGTGCTGATCTTTGCAGAGTCAGTCCGCCAAATTGAAGAAAAAACCCACCACGTGCACCGCACTGTCAACCAATGGTGCGAGCATGTCAAGATGCCGGTGGCTGAGGAAAAAACCCAGCTAATCCTCTTGAAAGGCAAAGTGAATAATCCACCCACAATACGCTTTGGCGGCCACAGGCTCCTTCTTGAAAAGCACGTCAAATATTTAGGAGTGTATATAGGTGAGAGGTGGGGTTTCAACCAACACCCCCAGTCCCTTAAAGGCACTATCACTGCAAGGTTTCGCTGCGTGCAATTACTAAGGCCACTTGGGGTGTGTGTTACCACGACACTATCCTCATGTACAAGGCCATCTATCTAGGTGTGATGGCTGCTGCCCTGTTGTCTGGGGTTACAAACTAACAGTCAATCAAAAGAGAGTATTGGCCCAATCCCAGAGAGCTGCGCTCCTGTGGATCACCAAGGCCTACAAGACTGTATCAACAGAAGCACTCCAGGTGATCACTGGTCAGTTACCAGTAGATTTGGCCGTTGCGTGCATGGCTGAGAAGTGGAGAGCGAAACGGGAGCTTCCCCCGCCTTTCGGCTGAACTCCGTGCGGATCTCACCACAGATCAGAAACTTGCTGCCATTGACGAATGGGCGCTAGAGAAATGGCAAGCGAGATGGGAATCCTCGTCAACGTATGAGTTCTTCACCAACATCCGTGAACGTCTTTCAAGAAAATGGGATGAGCCAGACCACTGGACGAGCCAGTTTCTCATGGGACATGGTGACTTCAATGCGCTCCACATCTTTTCTCTGAATGACTCTCCGTCATCCACGTCTTGTGCCTCCAGTGCGGAGGAAACAAGAAACCATGTGCTGCTCCAATGTAGTTTCTACAAACGTGAGCGACGGTTGTTAGGAGGGAAAACGAACTTAGCAGCATTGACTGCTACAAAGCAAGCCTATAACCATTTTGCAGAGTTCGCGAAGAAGGTGATGGCTAAGAAACGTGGTCATAGTTGATCTGTCCGTTTGAAACTGAAACTGTTCTAGAAATTCAACTACCGCCGTTTCGCTTACTACCAGTTCTAAAAGTTTTTACCCAATAACTCTGCAATAGTGATAACTTTCTTCTTTAAAAAAATCGTGTTTACAGCCTCATTAATTCTCTGCGTACTAATAGCTCAATAATGGTCCGGGAATGAGTACGAGCAGTCCAATAAATTCCGGAACTGTAAGCGCTACCGCTTCCTGCAGCTGTGATCTGTTGTTTGACCAAGTTCAAATGAACTGAGTGATAAATGAATTGAGTAAGCAGAAAAAGCCATGTACAAAGTGAATTGACGTAGAGCTAAGGAAAGTTGTGTGTTGCAACTCACCAGATATTTTTACTATTCATTTCATCTGTGATGTGTATCAACAGTAACTCATCCATCTCACCAAACTTCAGAAAAAGCCCCGGAATTAACTCGTGGGAGATTATAGGCGATCACGTTTATACCAACGCCCCCTGCCTCATGAGGCGTTTGGACTCCCGGCTTTACCAGTGCTCGATCTGCTAAGGACCTAACAGAGGCAATGTCCTCTTACGATAACAGCTGCAAGCAAAGCACGACGGCGGACAGCAATATGGTGGAGCTATCAATTGGGAACATTACGAGTGAGAACTAGGAAACTCTTCGATACATCCAAAAGAACAGGAGAGTTGGAACTGTAGAAGAGAATCTTAACTGAATACAGTCATGAATTATGGAAGACGAAGCGAGAGGCATGGAGAGGTTTTTGCCATGAAACTCAGGACACCTGAACAAGAGCGAGAGTCAGCAAAGTGCTCTCGAAAGGGAATATGCATTGGACGGTGGGCTCCATTAGGGGACAGGATGGAGACACTTAAGATTATCCCCACACTCTGACTGTTATGTTGAACACCCATTTTCCTGGCTCCAGAACTGACCCTCGCAAACAGGGATGCAGGATTGAGAGGTCGCCAGGGTCATACCCGAGATGCAGTACACTGGGCGGTTAATTCGTCAAAACCATTCAAGTCGCCAGGACTGGATGGGATCTACCCTATCCTACTACAGAATGGGGCAGAGGTAGAACCTCCATAGTCCTTGCACCAAGTAAGCAGTTTCCTTGCGAAATCTGAATCTCTGCTGTTCAGTATAGCAATGATCCCCTAAGACAATACCCTTATTCCCTATTAACTCTTCTAATTTCCTGACTAACGCATGCAAAGCAAAGTCACATTATCTCCTTGAGCGATAGGTATGTTGACCATCCACCACAGGTGTCAATTTCAAATATCCGTCTCTCAAGTACTTGCCACGAATTTTCTTCATGGTCATGAGCAGGAAAGATAAATACGATGAAGGAAATACAAACCACTGTGGTATCGATGAGACACACCAACATATAAAAAGGTCTCACTACTGGCCAAACATGAGAGAAACGACCCAAAAGTTCATTAACAACTGTACCATTTGCACTAGACTAGATGCAAATACGATCGAAATCCTCTCAAGGTAAAATGCAACGTAACGCCAGCGGCCTCTCGCCCTCTAGAATCCATACACATCGTCAAGATAAACTCTTGTAGGATCAAAATTCTTAACAGTAATAGATTCATTCTCTAGGCACACCCAAGCTCATCAGTTAAAATCCTCCAATGCCGTAAACATCGTGGACTCCCTCCTGAATCACTTCTCAAATCATTGAACACCAGTGAATGTAGTAGCAGACAACTGTCCCTAGTTCTAAAACTCATTAGCAAGGGAACTCATGAAGCTGCACAACATTAACATCCATTTCACTGCGTCCCAACATCTGGATTCGAACAGGTTGATTGAACATTTTCATTCAACTTTAATCGAGCACATCTGTATCCTCAACAAACGTTCCGAATTTAAAGAAGATAGTGTGAAAACTGAAGTCAAGTACGCTGTCCTAGCGTATAACAGCCCAATTCACACCGCCTCCAAAATGACTCCGTTCGAACTTCTCTATGGGCATCTCAATCAAGATACTTTGTTAGACTTAAACGTAGAACAATCCCTAGCTAACAATTACCTTGCCCTTTACAGAGGAAAAATGAGGATTTCATACTCCCAATTGAAGGAGAAGTTGCAAGCCGACAAGAAACAATGTTCAACAGAAGTTCTCATCACTAAATTTGGTCTAAAAATAACCAGAGCCGATCTTATCCCCCTCAAAAAGGCGACAATTTTTTAGTTATAATAATAAACTTCTACATGGAACCAAACGCAAAGATCCCCACGACATTCAGCTTCAGGGTGAAGAACTACACCCCACGGACGGACTTATTCGCTAAGGACATCATATTAATCCCAATCTTTAAATCCTCCCACTGGAGGCTAGTTAGTGGTCATCCAAAATTGCCTTAAAACGATGGCATACTATGACTCCTTTAACATGAACGGAACAGAAATCCTCGGTGACGTCTCAACATACTTAGAACAGGAACACCTTGCCAAGAAAAACATTCAACTCGACACAACAAACTGGAAACTCACTACAAACGAAAACACGCCTCAGCAACAGAACAGCAACGTTTGGGGCGTGTATACATAAGTGCCAATTCGCAAAAATCGTCACACACAACAACACGATTAGAGACTTAGCCAATGTATTGATAAACGGAATGGGATCGCTCATAAAATGTATCACTGGTAATTTGGACGCGGAAGTCAAAAACAAATATAACTCCATATAGAACAGGTACAGACAAACCAAAGGGATTTCCAAACACAGATAAAAGCCCAGTATTCCGTAAATGTAGCCGTGCAAAAGAATTTCAATAAAACCATTGCCAAAAATAATAAAGAGCTCAGAGAGGAACTAAACTTCTTAAACACCAAAAATACTTCACTGTGGCAACAACCAGATCATTACTCGAACATTACCAAATAGTCCTCAGTTCGATACTAAACACAGTACAGGACGTAGCAAACTCTCCGACAACCTGCAAATCCGGATCACTACATTCAAGCATAAGCCGACCTCACTTATTGCTTGCCAAACTCACCAAACTAGCCCGACACTACGGAGGAAATAAAGTTGTAGACTTTCGCGGCAAAAACTTGTTCGAAATTCAAACGCATATCAGAGTTAGATGCAACATAAGTACGGATGAGGTAGTGTACTTTCTCGATGCTCTAATTTGCAACCCGATGGAGTTCGAGCTATACCACTTGGAACCTATTCCGACCATACTAGAATCTGCACCAGCAAGAATCATACCCACAGTAAATTACTGGCTTAAATCAGAAACCGACGTATACCCTCTGTCTCAAACCTGCCCTTCAGGCCATACACAACTGTATCCCAACTATCTCGTATTACCATCAAAACCTAAATGTGAAACAGAATTCCTAACTTCAGGACTCACAACACATTGTGAGTCTAATCAATCTAACTTATCAGTCTAATCACAAACATAAATCACGTGAGGTTAATGATTAAAAGTAATAGATACCTATTGTTTAATATTAGGGAATAAATAAAACGAAACTTCCGGAACTCGAGAATATAAAGTGGACTGTATTTATTTACAATGGGATTAACGTTGTGGCACTGACGTACTGGGATGTCCACGGTACATAAAATCCAGATACCATGAATGTTTGTAATTTCGTGAACTGGTCGTGGATTGCACCAACCGAATGCGAACTCCGATACGCGATTGACTCAAACTACGACGGTAAGTTACAAAATAAATGGATGAGACGTTTCAAACAAACGAAAAAATGTTAGTGAGTAAAAAAACGGAATATGGCCGCCCACAGCGCGAGCAGGTGATTAGTAATAAATGCTGGAGTCGCCTCGTGATGTCGAGATCCTGAACATTCTAGATCTGCGGAAAAATGGGCGAATTCCGCAGGCGGTAAATAAAGTTGCGGTCAACAGTAAAAGAAAGAAAAACAACAACAAACTCCACGAACCGCAAATTTCAACCAAATTTCGAACACCTATTAATCTACAAGAATCGAACGCTATTCGCCCGCATTATGAACTCTCAGGTAAACCCCAGATAATAGGAGCTGCCCTACACACCTCACTGTTTCACAACGACCCCAAAAGGAAATCCATCTAAACGACCTGTAACTGGAAAACATCAACAGACTGGACGTACACCCAATCAAAACGTTAGAATTAAATTCACTCGCTGTACCGAGCATTTAAACGTTACTTCAGTATATATTAATAATCTCCTTATTGACGCTCACCCTGTGCGCAAATTATAAATATTTTTACTTTTATATTCCTACTCTTGGTAATTCCTAAAATTTGTTCTATCGATCTTTATGTACATCCTTATCATTTTATGATCACACAGCGTTCAACTTCACTCTAAATACTTATATCATGTACCTTTTTCGAACTTCTGTAAAACCAAATTTCACTCAAAATTTCGTTCTCTGAAGGGGGGGGGGGGGTTCATGTACTGTAATATTGCCAATGTTGCAATATTAACGCTGACCCGACCTCTTGTTAATTAACACTCATGTTATCCGCCAATCCAGCAATTCATTCCTTATAAAACCGCTCCTTCGAGTGAGTCTCGCCAGTCTCTTCCCGTATCTCCATGTAGCCCATTCTCTCTGAACGTTGTGTGGTCAGTGAAAATAAGATGTTTTTAAAAACTAAAATCACGGGGTTGAACTCTTAACTTATATAGGTATCGTCGGAACACGTTAGTGGCTCCATTCGTCTTCGAGAGCACAATGCCCCCCCCCCCCCAAAAATACCACCACCATGTCGTTCTTGTTGTACAGGGTGAGCCATAACAAATGGTGCAGTTTCGAAGGGGTGCTGCATGCCTTGTAGTGGGGTTAACGACCTGGGAGGGGTCTCATTGTGCCCGGGCAGTGGTCCTGTTTTCAGTCGTTACAATGGTTTGGAGCGGAGAGCAACGAGGTTTCAATCTCAATCGCAAATCTCAATGGTGAAACTGCGGCAGATGTTCCCCGCACGCCTCGTCTCTCTCGGGGTGACTTGGGGTGGCCGGCAAGATCGCCAGATTTGAGTGCGTGTGATTTTTTCCTGTGGGGCTACTTGAAGGAAAAGGTGTTCAAACATCGACCTCACACTCTGGAAGACCTCAAGATTCGAATCAGGGAAGAAATCGCCGCGATTCCCATCGAAATGTGCCAGAGGGCGACTGAAAATTTCAGGAATCGCCTACATCAGTGCGTCGCTGCTGAGGGCGCCCACCTTCCTGATGTAATTTTCAGGACTTAATCTACCGAAATGGGGTGATGTATGGCGTTCAATAAAACAAACCGTAATCTTCTAAGATGCACCGTTTTTTTAAATCGCCCTTTGAAACTGCATCATTTGTTATGGCTCACCCTGTATAAACGCATTTTCCAAGTCAATACATTTTAATAAAATTAGGTGCAGCTTGGAGTATGAAACTACCCTCATAACGTTTTGCCATTAGTGACGTGGAAGGGGTCATCAAGTACACCTATTTCTGATCCCAAGCCCTTTGCCCGTAGCTGCAGGAAGTCCAGCCTGCCCATTCAGTTACTTCCTCAGCTGACAACCGGGTTTCCTCTTTCTGAACTTTCCAAAATACAAAAAGAAAGACGATTCCAATCATTCGTGATGTAAGAAGACGTTTAATAGAACGGATTTATTGGCGTGATATTTTGTATATGAGCAGTGCATCACGGAATATTGGGGCCCATATTTTCTAAGCAAGCACTATAACATGCTTCCTCCTTATCCTCATCACACTGATGCCACAGACAAAAATATATAAACTTCTTTTTTGGCATTTTCTACGACACTTATTTGTATTGGAACGACACGACTTAATACCACCCCTGGGCCATAATGACCACTATGTGGTGCAAAGTCACATTTAATCACTACGCAAACACTCCATACGCATACAAAAATGTGTTTTAACATTTGATACTAACCAGGCAAAATGAATGGAATTTCTTTCTGCATGTTTGGCAAGCCATTTTAGGTAATTGATGACTGGAATTGTGAACAATGGAGAAGCAGATGTAGCACTCTTCAACTCCTTCAAACTTTTTGTCGAGGTTGCTCTTCCACAAAAGTAGGCCTTCCCAGATAGAGCCATTCTGAAAATCGATTAGGTGTGAGTGTGAAGTTAACTGCAATCAGCATTACGCTTAGACACACGTTGACTGGTGTACAAAATTGAAGGGAGCTTCCCGATGGAAAGATATCATAATGTACAATGTGGAAGCACAATCAGCAAATGATGGTAAAGCTAAGGGGGGACATCAGACTAGTGAGTTGCTTTATAATAACTTGGAAAATCAGGTTGGGCCAGGTTTCATCAACCATTTCATTAAATGAAACACATCAACCAAACTTGAATGGCCACTTACCGCCTTTACCTTTTTCTACAGTTCAAAAATTGTTTCGTGTACTAGCGTATATAAGTTTTACTATTTGTTATTGTACCATTTGTTTGCAGTAGCAGAAATTACCTGTTTACGAGGAACAAACCCACTTGGCCTAGGGCCAATCAGTAACTGTTTGAGCATGCTCTGGACCTGCCGTTTGGTATTTGGTTAAAACCCAGCACAGCTTACCAATTTGCAAACAATTATCTGATGGGTCTAAGGATTTGTGACTGTTACTCGAACAATCGGGTACTAGGGCAATAGCACAACTTGAATGATTTATTGGTAATTGTGGATGGTTTTTTGTTTCGATTGAGGGAACAGGGAGATGCGAAAATAACCAAGTACTTGTAATGCCAATGTCCAAACTGCAAATTGGTGAACTACTTGGTAGATGAAACCCACTCCAGTGTCTTCCTTGGTAGCTGTTCAGAAATATGACAAGTCCGAAAGGTTGGTTCGAACGAGAGAAGATGGGCAGGATACAAGGCTTTGAAAACATGCAGAATCGGGTATGTAGAGTTCAGTTGGTGCATGTGGGGTTACGGTGATACAATAATACAATAACACCATTATACAGCCTGGTTCCCTCCAGCAGTAGGCCAGCAGCCACTGCTGAGAACACTGTTGGATAAAGTCACCATTGATAAAGTGGATGGTTTTATTTAGCTGGTTGAGCCTCCCTCACAATTAATGAATTTAAATAAAAGAAGAAAGAACAATGAACAATATAAGTTAGTAAATAATGAATTAGTAAAACTTAATAGTGTGCTGGAATTTATAGGTGTTGGGCTATTGGCATTACTGTTGATGGCTGATAACAAGGAGGAGTAAATATTGAGTTGTTGTGTCCACATTTGATAACCGAGAATATGTGGGGGTAGTAGATGTGGAACGGGAAGGTTTGAAATGTTCAACAGGATGGTCTGGTTCGGCAGTATAAAGTAAACCCATCCTCGAAGTTGGTGATTCGAGTTTCCCAAACAGTAGTTGAGGTTAAAGTCACGTTGAGGAGCAAAAAGAAAAGAATCAACTTCTATCAATGTTGTTTACGATGATTCTATCAAGACATTGATGAAACAACAAAATCGTAGCAAGAAACAATATACTATCACACACCAACCAACGTGAAATTCAAGATTACACCTTTGGCCAACAATTCACCCATCACTTTGCCAGATATCCAACATTACTAGTCACCCAAGAAAACGTTTCACAAGCCCAGTCAATCACACACATACATACAGGCTTGATGCACTTGCTCTATCAAAGGGAAAGACGTAAACATCCCCATGAGCAGCTGGTTTCTTTCAATTGACTTTATGCCCATCAGTGAGCCTCACCGCAGATTGCCAGGCATCTCAATCCTAACACTTCATCTAAATATTTACACATTTCCGGGCAGCACCCGCCAATTGACTTAACGTCTACACTCCCCCTAAAATCCATGTTTGCTCCCATAAAAAACGAACAAATCTTTTAATAAAATAAGCTATGAATCACATTATACTAATCCTGCAAGACACGTCCAGGCAAAACTGTAACAACTAATGCCACAGCCTTGGTCGTTTCACATTCTCTAATGCAAAGTACAAACTTCTACTATGGGTAGACGATCATTTTAGCGTTCTAGGACAGTGAATATTATGACAATCCATCCAAGTGTGCAATAACATCACAACCACACAGGGTTTACGATATTTACCATGCGCTCATTAATAGACGCGTAAAGTACCAATACAAATAAATACATGACGTAATTTACCTGGTGTGTGAGGAAAAGTGTCAACTGCATAAGTTGCTGTCGATTCTGATTGGACGACTTAATTGCGTTGGAAATTTCGACTTTGGGTGGAACAAGCGGGTAATTACTGGGCAGTTTGATGGTCAATTCCGTTGAGATGTCTTCAATTGTATAGGTGGCGACGACTTCTCGAACAGTTGGGTGGGTTTGAACCTGAGAGTTTCGTTACAATTAGCATCATGACAGAAGAATCCAAGTAACAAATATCAGGTACGACGCATCACACAACTTTCCTTAGCTCTACATAAATTCACTAGTTTTCTTGACTTTTGATACTAATTCAATTTATTACTCACTCAGTTTATTTAAACTCGGAAAAACACCACTTTATTACAGTGGCTGAAAGCAGTATCGCTTACAAATCCGGAATTTACTGTGCTATTGCTCTTCTGCTGTGACTATTACTGAGCAATCGGTTCACATTTAATTAATGATGCTGTAGACACGATTCTTTTGAGGATGATAATCACTTTTTCAGAGTTATCAAGTAAAAAAACTGTAGAAATGTAAGTAAGTGAAGCATGGTGGAAATTATGGAATTTCTATATATCTATAGAATCGCTGATTCTATGAAATTAATTTAGGATACAAATGGATTACATGAACTACGTATCCTGTTATTTATTAAAAATAGTTTATAGCAAACGACAGGAAGAAAGAAAGTGGGAACACAAGGCAAAAGGAAAAATGGGAAACGCGGATAGAACAGATTGGTGACTTGTAACACCTTCTCCTCTCTTTCCCTCTCTCAAGGAATTCGCACTACCTCTTCCACCTCGATCGGTCCCTGGGCATCGGCTGTCCCCCTCGTCTTTCCGACTCGTCACCTCCGAAAAAATGGGTCAAAAGGAAGAACATGCATTGCAATTTGCGAGATTGTCCGATTGTCTTCTCGCCCGACTTACGGTCACCTCCGATTTGATCCCGAATCTCCCCAAACATCAGGACATTTTTCTCGCCCGAGTGGACCAACTTTGGCGTCCTTGCAACTAGAAGATGCGTCACATGTTACTGACTGCATCGCAGAAAGCGCTGTCTTCGAAGAGCGCTTTTTTCCATCATCGCCCCATCTAAGCATTGCCTTTCCTCAAAAATGGATGCATCTGTGTTGAACACTAGCACATCCAGCTAGTCAGGCCATCCTCCGCAGTTGAAACCTAAATTGCCTGAAATTCATATACCAGTGTTTGATGGCCAAATTCAGAATTTCGCCTCATTCATCTCCTTGTTTAATGCCCTCATTCACGAATCTGTGTTGACTGATATGGAGAAGTTTACTTATCTTCTCACGAATGTCCAAGGGCCTGAGCTTCAGTTAGTGCGCCCCGTCAACTTTAGCCCTGAAAATTATAAGATAGCCTACCAATGCCTCGTCAATCGTTACACTAACAAACGAGTGATAGCCAATTTTTATTTAAATAAGCTTTTGACGTTACCTCCTTCTAAGTCGGAATCTTTCAGCCACACCCAGTCGACAGAAGATTGCATTTTAACTTCTGTCGCCAGTTTGAAATCTTTTAACATCCCTAATTTATCAGACTTCATATTTTTACATTTGGGACTGCGCCTTCTAGACTCCAAAACTAAACGGGCTTTTGAAGCCAAATTTACAGACACAACATTTCCCACCTTTTCCAATTCAACGGATTTTCTGATTAGTAAGAGCTGTATTTCCGACCTCGTTAACACCCCAGTATCAGGTACTACAATGTCTCCAGTAGTTAAGGAACGGAAAAAGTTGCTACTTGCCTCGAGCTCTGTGAACCATAGCACTCCACACTCTCCTCAACCAACTCAGTCCGCACCATCCTTGTGTTTATGCTGTGGCAAGTCCAATCATAAATTGTCAAAGTGTGAGTTGTTCTTGTCGAAACGCGTTCCAGAACGAAAACTCATCATACAGCAAAATCGTTTATGCTTCGCTTGCTTTAGCCGGCACTCCCTTGCTAGATGCAAATCTACCTTTTGCTGCCGTATTTGTAAAACGAAATCTCACAATCTTCTGTTACATCCCGAAACAAGTTCCGTGGACTCATCTCCTTCGGACGTTCCTGCCCTCTGCTCCGATCGAGAACGCCATCTCGTTAGCTAATGTTTGCCCTAACAGCCTAGCTCTTCCGTTGCGCTTCTAGGGACCGCTCAAGCGACCATTTTCGATGTTTCTGGTCGTCCCCATTCATGTCGCATCGTTTTTTACTCAGGAAGCCAACCCAACTTCATCACCTCGTCGCTAGTCAATCAGCTTGGCCTGCCTCGGAGAAAATGTTCATTTGAGATTTCTGGTGTTGGACAACCCCCTATCCTCTCCAAAGTACAGGGACTCGTTTCTTGCAAGCTGGCATCTCAGACTTCCCTGTCAACAATGTTCATCGATGCAGCCATCCTCTCTCGAATCACGTCTGATCTTCCAACCGCCCCTTTATCCCCCGAGCTGAGATCCCACTTAGTCATTTGCCATTGGCAGATCCTGACTTCACGAATCCTGGGTCCATTGATCTTTTGTTTGGCGTTCAGGTGGTGTTAGACGCAACCCTAGACTTTCCACGCACTATTAAAGGACATCCCTCCGCCATATCGACCATATTTGGTTATGTTTTGCTCGGTGCAGTTCCCTTGGAGTCGTTCCCCTCCAGCAGGTTACCACTTTATTTTCCTGCCAAGTCCCAGACACCTCTTCCCCTAAGTTGGAGGACCCCGTTCGAGCCAGTTGGAAACATGAAGAAGTCGTCATTTCTGTCCCACCCTCTGACAAAGACCTTTCATGCAAGCAACATGTCGTTCGGACGATCTCGCGTGATGTTATGAGCCGCTACATTGCCCGTCTCCCCTTCATCGACGATGTGCTTCCCACTCTGGGTTCCACCAGACCATGGGCTCGCAGGCGGCTTTTACCCCTGGAACAACGTTTTGGAAGGAACCCCAAAGATGACGTACTCTACGGTAAAATTGACCCAACTCCTGTGAACCTAAGCAAGAGAGAAGCTCAATTCAAAATTCTTCAGATATTTGACCCCAACGTGTATTTCATCCCTGTCGTCTTTTCTCTCATGGCCAACAAATCCAACAAATATGGATCTCTCATATTGACTGGGATGATCCCATTCCCCCCAATCTGTTTACTTCATCGACGCAACTCGCATTAACTCTCGCACTACTCGAGCAGGTGTGGATCTCTCACTGCATTCTCCCGCATCCTACCTGGACGCTCACGTTATCGGATTCTCCGATGCTAGAGAGTTAGGCATGGCTGCAGTAGTTTACCTTCGAGTCGAGACCCCTAGCGGACTCGAAGTCAACCTATTAAAGGCCAAATCAAAAGTCACTTTCCTCAAGCCTTGCACGATACCTCGCCTGGAACGGGGCGTATCCCCCTGGAAGTAGTTACACACCTCCAAATCATTCTTTGGACCTCTGAATATTTCTCGAATCACATGCTTCAATGATTCACATACAGCTGTGACCTGGCTCCTCATCCCTTTGTACTGGCTCAAAATCTTTGTCTCCAATCGGGTATTTCAGATTCGGGAATTATGTTCTTCTGTTCACTGGCAACACGTTCCTGGACACCAGAATCCCATGTACTATGAAAGTCAAAGGCTGAGGCCATCCAAATTCATAAACCTCGATAGTTGGTGCTCTGGTCCCTTACCTTTGGCTGACAGACAAAGTTTCAACCATCGACCTCCTCCCAGAGTGCAAAGGACCCACCATGCTTCACTTCCCTTCCCAGTCCTCTCCCTTCAATCTCGTTAGACTGATGGGGAAGTCCTCGTCTCTCCAAAGAGTACAACGCATCGTAGTTTACGTACTCCGATTTCTCCATGGCACTCATCATCTCGTCAAGGACTTCTCTTCACCTAAAGAATTCATAAATTTGGATCTACATCTGCTACCGAATACATCACTACTCTGACAGCTTTATTTCAAGTGACTCGAGCGCATCATTTTGGCCACGAGATTTCAACACAGCGAAACCATGCGGAATGCTCTGCTATATTTGCAGCCCTTTCCCCCTTTTTCTCATCGGACGGCTTTCTTAGGGTGGGGGTCGACTGACATGGGCTCCTCTTCATGGAAAGGCCAAGCGACCTAGCCCGGCTAGTCGTGGATCGCTACAACCAATACTCTGCCCATGGCTGGCTACACTTGATGCATTCCCTTCTACAGCAATATCGGATCCCCACTATCCACCGCCTCACATGACAATGACTATTCAAGTACCTACGCGGCATACATCTCACCGCCGCCATCATTCAAAAGTCGCCACACTCCTCTCTAACCCAATGGCCACTTGGATGTGTGGTTCAGCTGGTGCCTGGGGCTGATTGGCGCTTCCAACTAACTAATCCATTTCCTTAGCAACATGCACCCGTTCCTTTGCTTTAAATTAGAGTACTATTCCTTTCCAATTTTATGGGTGCTTGTTCCTTTTCCTCATTTTACTGCTATGAGATGGATGACAGAGGCATAACTTTCGTTTGTTTTCTTTCTCTTTGGTTTTCCCCCTTTTAAACGAAGTTACTTTGGTTTTCCCTTCTTTTTATTGCAGAAATCCCTACTTTTTTTTGTTGAATTCAAAATCTTCATTTTGGGTGGGGGGTATGTTTAATCTCAATTGTGGGGATGGGAGCCGTTTTCTGCCGACAAGGTTCTGGCGCTGCGGCGCAAACATGAAATGTGTGTCCCTTCTCCTTTACCTCCTTCCTTCGCTCTTGAAGGGCCCCCCTCCCCACTCCTTAAGCCCCCTGCACTCAGTTGCGTTTTCGCATGTTCCCCGCATTGTGCGAATTTCCTGTGATTTCCTTCCTTTTTCTCACTAACCCCCCATATTCTTCGGTCCTCGTTCTCCTGAACCCAACACCTCCAAACCGACGTCCCTTCTCTCTGCTGGAGGGAAACACAAAGATTTGCCCCGTCGATGGGAGGCCACTCCGATCTGCCAAACCCAAGGTGAGTCCTGCACACGTTTTCCTCACTCATTTTGTGTTTGCGTTGGGCTGTTCTTTGTACGGCGGGAATCGACTCTCATTCTCCGAATCATACAGTCCACCCGTGCGTTTCTCATTTCTTTATTTTTCCCCGGAAAGAAGCGTACGTACATGTGTTACATCGCTTTGACGAGGATTCCCATCTTGCATGCTATTTATCCAATGTCATCTCATCTAGTGAGGCAAGTTTTCGTTCAATAGAGATCTATGCCAAGTTCAGCCCAGATTGAGAGAAGCTTCTGTCAACCATGCATTCAACGAACAAGTCTACCAGTGGTCAATTGGAGGGCTTCTGTCGATACCGTCTTGTATGCCTGGGACAATACTCTCCTTTTGATTGACTGTGAGTTGTGCCCTAAAATACGCCTTTTGTACAGCGACAAGCAGTGGGTAACTAACATTTGCATGCTACTGACTCACTGCAACACGGGAAAGTGGCAAGTTGCGTGCAGTTCTTAAGAATCAGGTACCTGTTCCAACCACACTACAGCAGCTTCCTCGCTCCCTTTTCGTTTCTGCCTCCGACTCGCTTTTATCCTGACACTTACCACTCCTAACGTCTCCCGCTTTCCAACTCCTCGTTTAAAAATTTCAGGGCCATTTGAACGATGAGAGAAGCCAACGCTCCTGAAGTGGATTATTTATTTTGTTTCATTGGTTTCGGCATGCCATAGACAGGCTAGGCAAGAAGGACACTTATTATTATAATTCATTTAAACCAAAAGGTTAACTATCATTTACTTATTTTTCTCTGCAATAAATTGTATTTTACATTTATTCGTTCCCATTGATTTCTTTAATTTTATCTTTTATTATTTGATTTTGGGTGGGATTCGACCCCTACAATTTTATTCCTTTGTTTCTAAATGGTCGTTTATTATCCGTCACACGGTTTGCTACTCGAGACAATAAGGACGGTAGCCAATCACAGCTAGGTAGATGGCCTTGTACGTTAGGGTCGTATCACATTAACAAACTCCCCAAGTGGCCTTACGAATTGCTCGCAGAGAGGCAAAGTGTTGACTTAAGCCCCTACCTCTCACTTATATTGACCCCTAAGTACTTGACTCGCTTCTCAAGAAGGAGGCTGTGGAGTACTGTCGGTTGGCTTTTTTCTTTCCCCTTCAAGCGGAATATTGGGTTTGTTCTGGGAGGTTGATTGGTTCAGTGTCTTTTGCTGGAGGGGAAAAAATTGATTCAGTTTTGTATTTTTAATCAATTCACTCGCTATTCCACAATTTGTGAACGCGAATATTTGGTTTCACCATACACAAAAGCTTGTGCTTGGCAAGCTCCATTGAAATCAATTGAATTAGAGTTAAATAATTGGTCATCAATGCGAGGTCCAGACGAGAGATGGTTCTTGTTACGATCTGTTACTGTTTGACGAAAACAATCAGCTCAAAGTTTTCGTTCTTGTTCATTTTGCTTTGTAACACCCGGCTCGTGTTTACCCTCTCATTGCTATGATGCATTGTCCGTGTACATTTTGCGACCGTTGGTAGTTTTTGGTGGGCTTCGACTTAGTTTATATCGATTCGTGACCAGATAGGTGGAGGAGCAGAGGGCAACAGAAATGATCCGTCATCTCCTCCAACTGTAGGTGATATTCTGCAGATGGCAAAACTCAACGATCGAAAAAATGTGTAAATGTAATGATGTAAATAAAAAATCAGATAGGGGGTCGAAAACTTTCATAGATACTTTTCACCCAACTGTAACTTGCATCATGGATTTAGAAATTCCAAATATAGCAGACTTTATTTTACTATTCTGGGCATTAAAATTAACAGGTGACGAGAAGAGGCAAGGTTTTGAGCAGAGGTGAGGGGGAAGGTTTTGAGTGGATAGCGAACCCAGATATGGGATTCCCTACACTGTGCCAATAATAACTAAAAGGGTAACTTTACTTTTCTAAAGACCAAAAAAAAAAATTAAAACAAACAAAAACTCTAGGAAGGAAATTTAGAAGAAATTATGAAACTCGAAATTAGGTAAAATGTAATTATGAAGTAAAGTTAAGTTTGGTGGGGGGGGACGAAATCAATTATCTTCTCAGGGTATAATGGCACAAAGAATAATTACAATAAATATCAAAATAAACTGAATCCAAATAAATCGAAAAGGAAAAACTTAATGTTCTGGCAAGTGGCGGCAATGTCGATATGGTATGGAGATCGACGATGAGAGCAGTCGATGGAGTAGTATGCGAGATTTGAGGGAGAATCGTTCGTAAGGGGAGAAAAAATACGGGACTTCGAAATGTCGGGATCGGGAATCCAAAACGCAGATAACCTCCTCCGAACGTTCCTTCGTCTCAGGTTAAATTGGTTGGCGGGAAACGAAACTCTGGGACACGGACAACTGATGAGGTGGAGCTGCATGCGGCGGCGTTTGAAAAATAGCTCCTCCTACGAGACCGCGTAAAACTTCTACGTTACAACACTAGTAGGTCTGATTCAGTATTTACTCCCACCTCTTCTACTCCCAAATCTTCAGGTACATTGCAGTTCGAACAGAGGCTTGGTGCTAGCAGCAACTCAGTGTGGTAAGACTCTAGTCTCAAAATACCTGCCATGCTCTGGTGACCATAAATTGGAGAAATGCCCCACTTTGTTGCAGGGGGGAGGGACAAATAATAAGACGCTCAAAGAGATGTTTTAATTGTTTATATTCTCACATGGCTACTGTGTCTCTATCAAACAATGCCTGCACCATTGGTCACCGCTACCATAGAACTTTGTTGCACTAATCTGAAAACTCAGACTCATCTAATGTGCCTGGGACGCCTCAAACGACGAAAATCAATCGAGAGTGGTTCTGCTCCCTTCCTCTTCCATACCCTCACTAGAGGAAGGATTCCAATTCAGACCTGACAAGCCTGTCCACAGACAGACTGACCATTTTTCCAAATAGCGTTTTCGGGACTCAGTAGGGTCTCGTCTCATGCCATAAAATACAGACTAATAAAACTGTAGCATTTTTGGGAATGGCAAGAGCGCATGTTTGTGGTAAAAATCGGTAATGGCACTCTGTATGTGCAGTAATTGATCCTGGCAGTGCAATCAATTTAGTTACAAACAGTTTGGCCAGTCGATTCTGTCTAATCGTATGGATTGATAAATGCTCGACTCTCACTGTATTTTAAATCCATTGATGACGTTTCTTTGTCATTGATGATGGTCTCGAAGATTACTTCTAATCCTCCTACTCATGACATTCCAGCTGTCCTTCCCCAAACCATCTCTGGACTTGTTTTAACTGATCTTGGTTTCTACAAGTCTGCGCCAGTAGATGTGCTACTTGGTGTGCAACCATATTTTGACGTAATGCCAGTAGAGCACACTTATATTAAGGGTAAGCCATCAGCAATATCTACTATTTTCGATTGGGTTCTTATCGGATCATTTTTGGTTGAATCCCCACCATCTTCTTTGCCAGTATTGATGTCAGTGATGTGGCGATCCGGCTATTAAAAGAAGGATTAGGAAATGGAAAGAGAGAATCAGGGAAAGAAGAAGGAAATAAAAAAGGAAAAGTGTGTATAGCGTAGCGAGGGCAACCAAAAAAGTGGGCGCAAGGGTCTCAAGAGACTTAACCTGTTGATCCATTGCGGTTCAAGGGGAAGCCCCCACATAAGCTACAGCTGGCAGTCCAGCCACCCACTGTGACTAAGACGCATGAGGGATTATTCAACTGCTGCTCAGAGTCAGTCCTCTGCCACTGGTGATGTGGTAAGCAGGACACACTCTATCTGCTGCCCTGAGAACACTATTGTGTCCACAGACAGACAGACCATTTTTCCAAATAGTGTGTTCGGGACTCAGTAGGGTCTGAAATGCAACGATCTGAACAGAACTCAATGTTTTTTTTCCAGCCAATTACATAACATTCCTTTCTACTTCATAGAGCCAAGGAAAGAAAAAACTCAATAATATTAAGAAACTAACTTAGTCCTATGTGTTTGGACCAGGATAGACGTGAATGAAACTCGGAGACGTATTTGCTGAGCACGAACTTGTAATTGGTGAGCTGGTATATCACAAGTTTTCAAGACTTGGATGTACAAAGAAGAGGTGAATTACACAGGATATGAGTTGAGTATGGAATTGCGAACAAATACGGCTCTGAAGACGTGAAAACTGGTTGTACTGGGAAGGAGGGAGAAAGCCGAACTAGAAGTCGATGAGAGGTGAAAGAGGTGTCCGTTGGGAGAACTGGAGACGACTCACTTCGGCGACACTTCGTAGCAGAATGATTTTGGGAGAAGGTATCTGTTGTGGAGAGGAATCTGAGAAGGAAGGAGAGGGGAAGGGTGGGAAAACCACTGTTGGAAATATCTGCCGATTTGGGATTTCCATAGGTGCAAAGACCTTTGGAGAAACAATGACCTTGCCACAGGTGCACGTTGGTCCGGAGCGGAAATTCCGAGGTCAAAAACCTGGCCAGATTCGGCGCTTGTGTCGAGTACTATGCAAAGTTGTGTGAAATAGCCCACACTGAAACCAATGTGTGGTGGCTGGCCACCCTTTTCCTACAAAAGGCGAAGTGTGGCGACAGAAGAAAGATTTTGCATTACACTGCAGCTCATTCCAGCAGAGAGGGCTAGCCACAGCCTACTACTGGAGGGGATAGCATGTGGCCAATGAGAGAGGACTCCCCCTTCTGACAAAACATATATAAGGGCTTGTCCTCGGCTGACAAGAAGAGGAAGCAAGAAGTCCTTAACCTTGCACCTCGCTGCCTGAGGAGCTACGGCTCACCTGAGTCCCTGCAAAACTGCGTCGGCCCTTTTCCAGGCCACTTCAAAAAAGGAGCCCGACAAATAATGGTTTGGTTTGTATAGAAATATGTTGATGATACAGTGCTCAGATGTGTAGGAGGTCATTGAACTTATGTCGCAAAAGTTGTGCGTTACTATGCACCGGAATTTTTTTTTAACTATCGTAATACATTCTTTATCCTTTGGGTAGCAAACAGTAAGAATTTCCCTGACCTGAACGTTGCTGAAAGTCACTTGTTCGTTTCTTATTGCTTCGAGTTCCTCATTACAAAGTATAGGTGACACGTAAGAGGTAGTGACTTTGTCCACTAAAGGCAAAAACTTGGGATCCGTTTCAGTGGTCCATTGACGGGCCACAGCAGGCAAGGTTCGGAGGACTGCAATATATAGCCAACAACTGAAGTGGCTTAGTTTTTCACTGGACCATGATTCTATAAAATAAATTATTAATATTAATAGACAAAGGGGCACGCTGAAGTTTGTACTAATAACCAAAAAAGGTAAAATCGATGTAAGTACGACAACACATGTAAATGGCGTTTTGCAACTCCAGTAGTTGATGTTTGGATGTTACCACAACATTCCATCATTGAGTGACAACTACCACCAACGTGCATTTCTCCCTTGGGGTACCAATATCAATAGTAGCTCATCCAAGTCAAACTACTATTAAAAGCGACACCTCATCCACCAGCCCCTGGAGCCTGTTTGAGTTTCAGGAAGTGTCCCACCAGAGGTAGATAAAGGATGAATTACTCACAAAGCTCTCCTATCAGTACATGAAGGAATCACATTGCAGTTTGGTATGACTGTAAACAACCCTGGCCAGTGTGAACAAGGTAGACAATCACCTCTCTGTGCATTCTATTCATCCAGGACTAGACATGTTTAATATTTATCTATTCATTATGCATTTTTGTAATGTGTGGACTATTCAGAGTTCTAGCTCCTTGTTCTGAAGAATGACCCACACCCCTTCCTTTCCTTAGGTAGCAAGGGGCATAAGCAGTGCCCAAACTAGGTGCCACATGAGTTCTTCCACAACATATGTGAAGGTCTTTAAAGAAAATAGGGTGAGCCAGACCACTGAACGAGTCAGTTTCTCACGAGACTACGTGACCTCTTCCTTCCCCTCAAAGACTCCATCATGCACGTCTTGCACCTCTAGTGCGGAGGAAACAAGAAACGACGTGCTCCTCCATTGAGGCTTTTACAACAGTGAGCGATGGTTGTTGGAAGGCCAGACTAATTTAGCTACATTGACTACTACAAAGCAAGCCTATAACCATTTTGCAAAGTTCTCGAAGAAGGGGGTGGGTAAGAAACGTACTTACAGTTGGTCTGTCCCTTTGAAACTTGCCACCCATGTAAATAGTTAGATCAGGTAGGAAACTGAATTAAGAACTCCTCCCAGACAGTACGGGATTCCCCAGGTGGTCACCTCCACGCAGTCACACTGGAGCAACAGCTCTCTACTGAGAGACTGGCTAACCTCTGCAGGTCTGAGTTCAGCGGATGCTGCAGGGGGTTTAGGAACAGTCATCAAATAAGAAAACACAGCAGTCCAAACCAGGTGAGAGGGCTTCAGCCAACACCTCCAGTCCCTTATAGGCACCACCATTGCAAGGTTTGCCTGATTGCGTGGAATTACTAAGGCCACTTGAGGTGTGTGTTACCATGACACTAATTCATGTACAAAGCCATATATTTAGCCGTGATGGCTGCTGCCCTGTTGTCTGGGGTTACAAACTGACAGCGAATAAAAAGGGAGTATTGGCCCTATCCCAGAGAGTTGTGGTCCTGTGGATCACCAAGGCCTATAAGTCTCTATCACTCCAGGTGATCACTAGTCAGTTACCCGTTCACTTGACCATTGAGTGCATGGTAGCCAAGTGGAGAGTGAAACTCTGTGCAGATCTCACCACAGAATGAAAACTTGCACCATCGACGAGTGGGCGTTAAAGAAATGACAAGCGAGATGGGAAAGGGGCGTGACATGAGTTTTTCCCCAACATCCGTGAACGTCTTGAGTGAAGGTGGGCTGAGTCAGACATGTGACGCATCTTCTAATTGCAAGGACGCTAAAGAGTCTAGCACCGGGTTGAACTCATCAAAGATGGCATTTAGTTGGTCAAATCGAGCGAGAAAAATGTTCCAATGTTTAGGGAGATTCGGAATCAATTCGGAGGTAACTGTAAGTTGAGCGAGGAAATGTTTCTTTTTCTTGGGCAATCTTGCAAATTGCAAAGGACGTTATTCCTATTGACCCATTTTGTCAGAGGTGACGAATCGAAAAAAGGAATTCATCGGAAAGACGAGAGGGAGAGCCAATGCCCATGAACCGATCGTGGCCTCTAAATCGAGGAGGAAGAGCGAGTGCGAGCTCCTTGTGGAGGGGAAAGAAAGAAGGTGTTACAAGTGTTGGCGGAGGGGACAAACTGGAGAAGGATTGCCACACTTGAAACCGCTAACTGACGTAAACAGCTTAGCGCTAGCCAATAAGAGCTAATTAAGTTTTTCTATGATAACAAATTGTAGGATGGATGGATTCCCACTAACAGATCTGACCGAAGAAAAACAGTTCCTATTATCTGCGGCCCAGAAGAGCCAACAATTTTCCGGGGAAAAAATAATAAATGAGAAGCGCACAGATGGAATGTATGATCCGGAGGATGAGAGTAGATTTACGAGTACTTCTCACATTGAGTTTGGCAGGTCGGAACGGCCCCTCATCGACGGGACAAATCTTCCTGCTTCCCTCCAACGGCGAGAAGGGACGTCGTCGGTGTCGAAACCGTTGGGTCCGAAGAATCGGGGGGATTTGCGAGATTGTCCGAGAAAAAGGAACAGCAACCTCCGAATTGATTTCGAATATCTCCAAACATCAGGACATTTTTTCTCGCTCGAGTTCGCCAACTAAATGCCTCTTGATGAGTTTGTGGCTACTACTTGACATTTAACGCCATGGCCAACACCTGGGTTACCAGCTGACCGACAGATTGTCTTTTAATCTTACGTGTCCTTCCATGAGATTCAATTTGATCTAATTATCTGTTCTTACCCTACAATTAATTAATAAACAATCGTTCCTTTACTTGTGTCTCAGGCGTTAATAATTTAAACCGGTTCACAGTGTAGTAACCATAAGTTAAACTCTTGGCGCCCTTACAACAAGAAGATGCGTCACATATTACGGACTGCGTCGGAGGAACCACTACCTTCGAAGAAATTTCACCTCATTCATCTCCTTGTTAATCCCCTAATTCACGAAAAATACTAAACTGGCTTTTGAAGCCAAATTTACAGATTTTCTGATTAGTCAGAGATGTATTTCCGACCTCGTGAACACCCCTGTATTGGGAACTACGATGTCTTCAGTTGTTAAGGCTATTTGCCTCTAGCTCTGTGAACCATAGCACTCGTCCGTACAGAGTCCGTACCATCTGTGTTTTTATACTGTGGCAAGTCCAATCATAAATTGTCCAAGTCTGGAAGTTTTTGTCGCAACGCATTCTGGAACGAAAATGTGGCCATTCTTATCCCACCCTCTGACCTTCGAAGCGAGCAACATTTCGTTCGAACGATTTCGCGTGATGTTATGCGCCGCTAGATTGCCCATCTCCCCGTCGTCGGCGATGTGCTTCCAACAAAGATCCTAATGGCACCAGTCTCTATGATATGCTACTTGTGGAACCGAAGAAACAAGGAGACATTGCAGAAATCATTGCTCGCTCCGAACCTACTAAGTAGCCCTCACATGCGATATTCGACAAATGTATTGAGCCATCCATTAGCTTCCAGACGCTCAACCCTTTCTCAAATTTCTCTGGCTTTTCCCCGTCCGATCCGATTGCTGAATGGCAGCTCACCACTATGACATTTGGAGTGACGTCGAGCCCCCTCACTGTGCAAAGAACCATTCTGCCACTGATTAGCGATGAAGGTCACGAATTTCCCATGGCTGCTGCAGCTCTCCAGTCAGAAATTTATGTTGATGACATCATTTCCGGGGCCAACTCCAAAGAAGAGGCTAGTTTGTTGAAGTCCCAGCCATCTGATTTGAGCAGTCGCCCAGCTCCTCTCTCTCTCAGATGTCTTACCCAATGATCTTACCTTCTCTCAATGATTCTTCTCAGAGCATCGTCAAAGTTTTAGGAATCTGTTGGAACCCCAAAGATGACGTATGCTACTGCACTCAACCTAACTCCAGAGAACTTAAGCAAAAACAGGAGTTCTCTGCCAAATGCTAGGATAATTGACCCCAACAGATATTTCAGCCCTAGCATCTTTTCTCTTAGGCTTTTTTCTCCGACAAATATGGATTTCTCATATCGACCCCCAGCAGAATTCAAGTTAACCTAATAAAAGGCCAAATCGAAAGTCGCTCCCATCAAGCCGTGCACGATACTTCGCTTGGAGGTAGGAGCTGCTTCTTTACTGGCAAAATTATTACATACCTCTAAATCATTCTTTAAACATCTGAACGTCTCTTGAATCACATGCTTCACCGATTCACATACAGCTTTGAACTGGCACCTAACCCCTCCTTACCACCACAAAACCTTTGTTTCCAATCGGGTCATTCAGGTACAGGAAGTATATCCTTCTGTTCACTGGCGACAACGCTCTGCAGACGTTTGTGGCCAGTCGTGTTATGCAATGGAACAATGTTTGTTCAAGGCTACTTGGTTACATGTTAGGAGCGAGTTGAATCCTGCAGATCTGCTACAGAGCTGCCTCCCGTTGATAAGTCAAATCTTCCTGCTTCCCTCCTACAGTGAAGTCTCAATATGGTTGGGTGTGGAAAGATATGGACCCGAAGAATCTTGGTGTTAGTGGAAAGAAAAGTTGGGAAAAATAGAAGGAAATTCGTGCAACGCAGGGGATATTCAGAAACACAACTGAACTGGCGGGGGGTTAAGGAGCAGTGCCAGAACTTTTTCTGCGAAAAACAACACCTATCCCCTGACCTTACCAACCCAAATCTTCATTTTTCACTCAAGGGGACGCTAAAGGTGGCCTGCGTACCTGTTCACCACAGGCCATTCCAAAATCCAACAAGACTATATGTTCGACGCAAAATGCTGAATCAGTATGTGGTTTGTTTTTTGACCTCGGAATTCCCACACCTGTCCTAACAGAACACCTTCCTTTTTTGTTACCTATTGAAATTCTACCTCCTCAGTTATTTATAATTGATGATGGATTCCCCTTTGTCTGGACATTCTGAAATATCATTTCCCGCTCTTTTCACATTCCTCTCCACAACTGACAGCTCCTCTAAAACTCATTAATCTACGAATTCTCGCGAAAGTCGGTCGTCTCCAGTTTTCCTAACACACAGTCATCTAACCAGTTTCACGCCTTTAGAGCCCCCCCCCCCTTGTTCGTGCTTATATACTCAATCATAAACTGTTAAATTCACCTCTTCTTTGTACATCTAAGTCATCAAATCTTGTGATATCCAGACTCTTCAAATTACAAGTTCGTGCTAAACTAAAACCCGTCTTTGAGATTCATTGAAGTTCTGGTCACAACAGAGGAAAAGAACAGGACTCTTATTTAAAGTAAAGGAATGGATGCATGTTGCTAGGGAAAAGATTAGTTGGTCGGGAGCACCAGCAGCAGTAGCAGTAGCAGTAGCCATCGTCAGTTGACACCCCCCCCCCTTTTAAAAGCCGTCTGTGGAGAAAAAGGGGGAAGCGACAGCAAGTCTTGCAGAGATGGTTTCGCAATAATGAAATTTCGTGGCTATAATGATGCACTTGAGTGGCCTGAACTAAAGCCGCTTATGCAGCGGTGTATTCTGTAGCGGATATAGGTTCAAATTTACGCAGAGGTGGAGAGACGTTCTTGATGGGATTGCAAGTGTTGCGGAGGAATTGGAGTACGTAAGCTACAATGCACTGCAACCTTTGGAGAGACAAGAACTTTTCCATCAATGTGCCGATATTGGAAGGAGAAGAGTGGGAAAGGAAGTTAAGCATGGTGGATCCTTTGCACTCAGGAAGGAGGTCGGTGGGTGAAACTTGGTCTGTCGGCCACTCCGTCAAAACCCTGGATATAAATAAGGGACCATTCCACCAACTTTCGAGGTCTATAAGTTTGGATGGCCTCCCTCGACTTCTGAAGTTATGCGTTCTGGTTTCCAAGGCTTGTCGCCAGTGAACAGAAGGATATAATTCCCGTACCTGAACGACCCGATTGGAAACAAAGGTTTTGTGGGGGTAAGGAGGGGTTAGGAGCCAGTTCAAAGCTGTACGTGAATCGGTGAAGCATGTGATTCAAGAGATGTTCAGATGTTTAAAGAATGATTTAGAGGTGTGTAACAATTTTGCCAGTTTTGTGGAGTACTGCTGAAGGATGGTTCAGGAATGATATTAACGGGACTGCCAATGAGAAGATGAGCAGATGTCAGTGGAGCAGGGTCATTGAGATATGAAGAGCCAGGTATTAAGGGGTGAGAATTGAGGATTCCCTCGATCTTGGTGACAATAATGGCAAGTTTCCACTCAGTGAAAGGCTGGTGGCCTTGTAAAGATGGACTTTGAAACTTTCAACTGCAGTTTCCCAAAGACCACAATGTTGGAAGTCTCAAGTTGATGAGGGAATGTCAGACATGTCCAATATTGGAAAATTCGGCCTATGTTCTGCAGGCTCTCTCAGGAAAGGGGGACTCGACCACCACAACTTGTGTGCCTCCAACTGAGACGGTAAAAGACCCCTGCTAGCACAATCTGCAGGATTCATCTCGCTCCTAACATGTAACCAAGTAGCCATTGAACAAACATTGTTTCATTGCATAACACGACTGGCCACAAACGTCTGCAGAGCGTAGACAGGGCATTTAATTTTAGCACCGTTGTAGAAACTGTAGAGCAAACTACCTCCATGATTGATAATGAGCAGGATTGAGACAACATATTCCTTGTGAGTGTTGTGAGCACACACGCCACACCTACCTCAAGACAGGGGATCGCCCACACTTTGAGAGGGGATACTTGAGTTTTAGCTTTAACAAATTAACAGCCACCGAATCCCTGAGTTGGGCGTGTAGATAAATGACAGCAGTTATTCCCAGTTCACAGGTGTCTGTAAACCCAATGAGCTGACCGCATGGTCTGCCATTATCCATGTTCAGCCAAGCTCTCCAGGATGTTAACCGCTCGATGTGTCTGCCAACTGCCCTCCATATGCACTGGTAACGCATCTTTCAAATCGACCCTTGCCACGACACCGTGGAGGGGAAAGCGATAAGGGCTGGGCAGCGGACCCTATACGATTTGGCGGGAGGCAGCTTACGTTTCCTACCACTTTATTTAAATTTCTTGCTTGGATACTGTAAATGTTAATAATTTTAAATTGAAAAAACAAATAGGTAGATTTATTATTTTTTAAATTTCGGAAGTTAAGCAAGCGCAAGTTTCTTTTTCGTTAATTTCCAGCCATTTCTTATATCCGTCGAGTTTTAGTCTTAATGCAAAGTGGATAACTGCGTTTTGCGCTTTTTGGAGTCTATCCATGGGTTGCTCATTAAGGCCACAATTATTAGGACTTTATGAGTATACGGGTTGAGTGAGTGGATATGTACTGCTTTTAATAGTGAGTAGATAGGTAAGGTAACCCAACCTTTCGATATAGCTGGCAATCGATCATCAACTTCAGCAATTCAGCCACGAAACAATACTCCATAACTTAACGAGTAACGCAATTCTTCAATTCTTACACATTTTTGCCATGACGTTCTCCCATACTTCAGTGTTTAGGCACTCGGGGTAGGGCAGGTAGTTTATTATGAAAGCCCCTGCTCCCGTCTAAATATTTATTAGGCAATATTTACTTATTTTCTCTAAATATTCTTTTTTTTGTTTTATTTTTTGTATCAAACACCAGTGAAAATCATGTGATGCAGTTTGTATGGCATGGAGCTGAACTAGTTAGCTGCAACCAGAGGTCCACCACAGCTGCCATTCGTCATTGTGTTCAACGGCTTTTTTATCAGCTTGAATTTTTCTCTAGGCAGGTTTTTGATACTATGCATTCCTGCAAGTTCTGAAGAAGCAAGTCATTAGAGGATTTGGAACGTCCAGAGCAGCTCAACCACTCACACTGAAAGGTGGGCTCTAAATACAAGTATATAGCCACAGACTACAAAGGCAATTTTGCCTTCAGAGGACCCGATGGTTTCATTAATTTTATTTTTCTATTTATCTGATAACGAATGCGTATTCACTTTTCATTTATTTAATTTTGTAAATATGGTTAGGTGCAGATCAAGCTTGGACCCTTTTTTTAATTATCCTCTGAAAGGGAACCTATTGCCCGTAACAAACAGTCTAATTGTTACACACATTTAGACAACAGTCAAATTATTTTTTGTCCTGTAATCTAAGTAACAATGAGCAATTAAGCACATTATTAAGGATAGTTGACATTAAGAGAACAACGTAAAAATCAAGATCATTTCGGGAAAATAAACAATTATATAACCATATTAAAGAAATTGGGTTATGTACGCCAGTAGGCAAATTACTAAAGTTAACGTACCTGTTAGGTGAGTCCAGAGGAGACGGACTCACCTAACAGGTACGTTAACTTTAGTATATAACCATATATAACAATTATATAAACAGTACAATTTAATATTTTCATCCTCTGTACGTAGGGTTTCGAAATGAAACGCTAACATTCATTATTATCGCTAAAATACATGAGAATTTTACCAAATGATAAAGTGGGTCTTGAAGTGAACAGTTCTTTCTTCTTCCTGACGACGGTGTCGTCCAAATATAGCAACGACTCAGGCATGAGTTTGAAAATGCTCTCCATTATATTGGGGACCAAGTTATTCTCTCTGAAAATAACAACGAATTATAGTTGAACGAACCGAATAAATATTTCGGGGTATGTTAAATGACAGTAACAACTGCAACTAACAGATCACCGTACACTGTATAGCATTTCAAGGTTCAACATAGGATTCTAATATGGTACAGACACATCTATTATGGCATTTGTTCGAAACGTAAATGTATTTATTATCTCCAAGACTACTGTATGGATTCATAGTTCTCGTGTAAGTACGCTCACCCAAATCATCATCTGTGAGCTCCTTAGAGCTAAGTGTATGAGTTTTATAGTAATTCCTAGTTTGTCTATAATTTATTCGTTTACATTACATTATTTTGAAAGGCGAGAACTATCTCTAGCGTTGCAACGCTATTTGTACATGCTCAGCACCCCCTTAACTTCTTATAAACGCTAGGCTTCAATCAGATTCAATCATTTCTGGCTATCACGTTTTTGATTAACTGAGGCCTAACTTATTGTTTTGTTGTAGTTGTGCACAACGAGCAGTTGGGGCAGGCCCTCTATTTTGAGGTCAGTCGCACAAGAGTAGAAATGGGAAGCGACCTAGGCCTGATATGTTGAGCTTCAACTTCTGATTAGTGGAGATGCGGCTAGTGAGTGATTTGGCGTGATTAAATGATGAAGGCAGGCTTATTAAAACAATACACAACAGCTATTGCCTTCCTCTAAGTTCAACTTTATACTGTATATAAGGTTCTTTCGTACTCGTATCGGGCTCAAGTGCCAATTAAGGCTCAAAAATATTATCGGGAGTAGCTGATGTGAGCCCTTAAGTTGAACACAGCGATCCCCAGAGTCAATGAGGTCGACAATGAAACGGCAGCAATTGAAAATAGCAAACGAAGAGCAGGTCTTAGCCACGATGCAAAATGAGTCAGGCTGGGCCTGCAGCATCGAAAGTTCACTGGGAACCCTCGGTGAGAAGTACAAGTACGAACAAGTAGCTCAAGATACTGAAGCCTAGAGGGTAGCAAGGGAACAGATCATGGCCCTCCGAATGTGCCCAGCATCCCACTGTGAACCATAGGCGACCTTGGCAGGGCCCTTGCGACCTTAATGCCCAACAAATCTCCTGGGCCAGAGAGAATAGAAAGCAATATGCTAAGGAAGGCTGAGCGGACAATCTCCAGCAGCCTCTTTCATTTATTTGATGACTGTCTGCAGGTCGAACAGTTCCCCACTGAGTGGAAGTCTCAGCGTGCTGTCACTCTTAAAAAGGGAGGACTCATGGTCTTCATGGTCATAGAGACTGCTCAGCCTTCTTTCCATATTAGGCAAAACATTAGAAATCTCGAAGTTGCAGTCCCCTGAAAGAGTCTTTGGCCACAACCTCACAGGTAGGCAATATGGGTGTACCTGTTTTGAGCAAGTCTCAAAATACATTGACCTCGGCCAACTTACTAGTTTTTCCAGCGCCTCACCGTTCCATTTTTGAATCCAACAAGCGAGACCCTTGTACCTGAGAGTCGTCCAGCTCTAAGCGCATGGAGTTCCCCCAGACACCTCCAAATTCCCTATCTCTGGGATTACCATTCCTACTTGTCAGTCCACAACAATAGGCTTCAAATCCTAATACCACAAAACGTAATAGAGCCCCCAACTAACGAGCCTTCTTAAGTCCAGATTTCCCAGATACTTCCTGTCCCCCTACTTCCTGGTCACAACCATCTTCCATGCGAAACCTACCAATTGAAACACGACTTTTGACCTCCCTTTTGAAAACCTTCCTCATTAAACTAACCAATCTGACGAACTTATACCCCTTCCAAAGTGATGGTTCCCTCCCCAGTCCCCGCACTCAGAATTACTGTAATTTATGTTACGTGTCACTGACTTCACTTCTTCTTTGTACATGCAAGTGTTCGAACCTTGTTGTGATTTCCTAACTCTTCAGTTACAAGTTTGGTGCTACAGTAAACCGTGATTCATTCAGTCTACCTTGTCCTCCACTTTGGTCCTGAGTGTTGGCTTAAACCCAGAGAGCTGCGCTCCTGTGGATCACCAAGGCCAATAAGAATTTATCAACAGAAGCAATCCAGGCGATCACTGGTCAGTTACTGGTTGACTTGGCCATTGAGTGTAAGGTTGACAAGTGGAGAGTGAAACGGGAGCTTCCCTCACGTTGGGCTGAACTCCGTGTTGATCTCACCACAGAAAAGAAACTTGCTGCCATTGACGAATGGGCGTTGGAGAAATGGCAAGTGAGATGGGAATTCTCATCAAAGGGTCATGACACATATGAGATCTTCCCCAACACCCGTGAACATCTTTCAAAAAAATGGGTTGAGCCAGACTATTGGACGAGCCAGTTTCTCATGGGACATGGTGACTTCAATGCGGGGCTCCACTTCTTTTCTCTGAAAGACTCTCCATCATGCACATCTTGTGCCTCAAGTGCGAAGGAAAAAAGAAACCATGTGCTGGTTCACTGTGGTTTCTACAACAGAGAGCGGCTATTGTTGGGAGGGTAGACGAACTTAGCAGCATTGACTGCTATAAAGCAAGCCTATAACCATTTTGCAAAGTTCGCGAAGAAGTTGTCGGCTAAGAAACGTGGTCACAGTTGATCTGTCTGTTTGAAACTTGCCACCCAAGTAAATAGTAGATTAGGTGGGAATCAAAGTTAAGAACTCCTCCCAGACTGTACAGAATTCCTCATCTGGTCACCTCTGCGCAGTCACACATAGGCAAGAGCTCTCTACTGGGAGACGGGCTAGCGATCAAATACCTGCCACACCTCCGCAGGCCTGAGTTTGGTGGATGCTGCAGGTGCCGGCTTCTTGCACATAAGCGAAACTGCAACTTCCATGAATGATGTAACCCTCGTTGAGGGTTTATGAACAGTCATGGAATAAGGAAACAGGCCTGTTCTCTAACAGACTGTCACAGCCAGACACGCCCTTCATAGCAGCTTATTTATCTGCACCGCTTTATTATCCACTCTAGTTCACCAGACCAGAGCTCCATAGGTGACTACAGGCCTAATCACCGCAGTGTACAGCCACCTGATCATCCCAGGCTTCCCCTATGTCTTCCCTTCCAGTCTTCTGAGCTGCCCTCATCACCGTCGATGCGCGCTGTAAGGCCTTCCTCCTCTGCTGAATGGAAGAGTTTGGTTCGTCCCGGTACACCACCTTCCCTGACTATGATTACCAGGTCATCACCGTAACCTATTACCTTGTAGCCCTTCTCCTCCAGCAGCTCAAAAAGGGTACCAGCTAACAATAACCAAAGGAGACGGGAGAATAACCCCTCCTGGATGGCACTTCCTAATAGGCGCCACAGAGTGTCCCCCTCCCCAAACTATGAAAAGGTCATTCTGCTGCTCAGCATCTCCCTTGCCCAAGAAATTAGGTGAGGATCACACCCTACCTACTGGCCGCAGCCATGATTGAGGCATATGACGTATTGTCAACCCCCCCTATCTGGAAAGCAGCACATCTCTCCGGATCTCAGCCAATAAATTCGTTCAGAGTAGTCTCAGTCGATCTCCCCTCTGATAGGCATGCTGGGAACTCCAAATAGGGTCCCGAGTAAGATAGTCCTCCCTTATCGATAGACTTACTATCTTCTCCATAGTTTTCAACAGGAAATACATGAGACTGATGGGGCAGTAGCTCTCAGCCAGGGCCGAGGAACCACCCGGCTTCAGTATGAAGACCACCTTCACCTTCCTCCACATAGTAGTTATATATCCTGCAAAGCTTAACCAGTAGTGGACCCAGAGCCTTGTAAGGTTAAATGAACCAATTGCCCATTTAACCTTATTGAGCATAAACATTTCCCTGGAGGCAGCAGCTACCAGCGGTTTCCACAATTGCCTGTGACAGGTTCCCCCATCCGCACTCTGCTTATGGTGGTGGCTATATCCCCGCTGGAGGCGAAGAGATCCTGGAAAGTGAGCTATCAAGAGCTCCTCCAAGGTATCCCCACTGCTCCTTGTGTACGCTCCCCCTGCCATTTGTAGAAAGCCAATCTGTGGTCTCTCTTCCCTAGCGCGAATCTTCTGCACCTTGGACATGGTGGACAAGTCTTCCATGCCCCCTTCCTGACATGAAGGCTTTGGAGTGCTCAGGTCTATTTCCTTATCAAAATTACTGTTTCGACTGATAGACTTGAATGAATCTTGGAGAGGGGTGTAGAACTTGTAATTTGAAGAATTGGTACGAGGGACGTCCCAAAAGTAAGTTCCGATCATTTGTAAATCCGTGGGAAAATGCCGTAGGGAAAAAATTCCAACGGGGATACTTCATGTTACATCTGGTGGCAACACTGCATTTTTCTTATGTTGCTATCACTTGTTGCGGCCTATCAGCACCAGTGTAAACATGGCTGCTACATCGAAAAACCCGTCAAATTGTAGAATCCGTTCGGTAATCCGTTTTTTAGTTTTTGAGAATGTTTCTGTGCCCGAAATTCACCGCAGACTCTCTTCAGCGTATGGAGAAGGGGTCATGAGCATCGAAATGGTCCGTAAGTGGAAGAGAAGTTTCCTGAAAGGGCGGGAAAGTGTGCACGATGAACAGCGAAGTGGGCGCCTTTCCACTTCTCATGGAGAAGACGCAGTTTCTGCAGTTCGCAAGCCCCACATACTCTCCAGACCTTGCACCGAGTGACTTTTTCCTTTTCCCCCTCCTCAAAGTCCACCTGGGCGGAAGAAAGTTCCGTACAAACGCCGAATTCGAAGCCGCGGTCTCAGAATTCTTCAAACAAAATGACGCAGAATGGTACGACAAGGGGTTACGTAAACGGGCACCACAGTACCAAAAAGTGAGTAAAGGTTGAGTTTTCGATTTTTCCCAGCACTTCGGAACTTACTTTTGGGATGTCCCTCGTATATCACAAGATTTGGAAACTTAGATGTACAAGAAGAGGTGACTTAAACAGGATATGAGTTGAGTATATAAGCACAAAGGTCTTTGGGGAAACAATGACTTTGCCATTAGTGCCAGGGAGTCCTGTTAGGGCAGGGGTGGGAACTCCGAGGTCAAAAAACTGATACTGATTCGACGTTTTGCAACATGAACCCTCAGCAAACATTATTTCAGTCGAATGTCAAGGGATTCGCAGTTTTGCTAGCATGCAAGAGCCCAGCCACTCGCTCAGCATCTACCAACCTCAGACCTGTGGAGATAGGGGAGGTTTGGTCACTTAGCCAGTATGTTACCCCGCAGATTGACCCTGGAGAACCCCGTACCATACTTCCATGACAGTACACCGTACCTTACTCAAGCTCATCAAGTTCATTTGTTTCTCATGCTCCAATTCAAACTCCCCCTCTCATGCTTACAACCAAGGGACCACATCACGCTTTCTAACTTTTTACCTAATATGGAAAGAAGGCTGAGCAGCATCCATGATTGCGGTCGCTTCCCTTTAGAAGAGTGACAACGCATGTCAATCTCCACTGGGTGGGGAACTGTCCAACCCGTGGACAGTCATTAAATAAATTAAGGAGGTCACTGGAGATTGTCTGCACAGCCTTCCTTAGCATATTGCTTTCTATTCTATCTGTTCCAGGAGATTTATTGGGCATTAAGGTCGCAAGGGCCTGGCCAAGGTTGCCGATCGCACACAATGGGACGCCAGGCTCGTTCGGAGGGTCCACGATCAGCTCTCTTGCTGCCCTCTGGGCTTCGGTATCTCGAGCTACTTGGTTATTAGGAAATGCGTTCTCAAGTAGGGTTTCCAGTGAACATTCGATGCTGCAGGCCCAGCCTGACTCATTTTACATCGCAGCTAAGACCTGCTCTCATGTCTGCTTTTTCTATGGAGGACTTGTAATGTCTGGCCCAGGGGTTCTCAGAACTCTCCGCTTCCAAAAAATATCGCCAGCCTTGTTGTTCGACTCGTTCGATAGAGCAGTGGAAGGCCTTCTTCTTGGATTGTCCATTCAGCCTTCCTTAGCATATTGCTTTCTATCTTGTCTGACCCACGAGATTCGTTGGGTTTTAAGGTTTAAAGGTTTTAAGGTTGCAAGGTTGGGCTTCAAGAAAGCCGTGCTTGCTCAATTCTGGATGCAAGGCAGCATGCTCATCATTCGAAGATAGATAGGTAGAGGTCAGACTTAATGAATCCAAGGGTGTGGCGCAAGTCTTTCTATTACGTGCATATGTTTCGTGGGAATCTATCATGACGTTTACTTTTTTGATTAGAGTGAAGAGGAGCAGATTGATGTAGTGTACTCTTTTGAGTTTAATTGTGGTGTATAATAGCGGTATGATCAACAGCTGCTTGAAGCAATGTTCTGGTACCTTCTCCCTCAGCATATTGATTGCAGCCATCACCGGTCTGATGGGGGTTAAGGAGACACCATCATATAAACCATAGCTGCCAATTTGGCCACCCACATGGACCTTGAGAGATTATTCACCTCCTGCTCTGAGTCAACCCTCAACAGCCAGAATACTGGACCCGATAGAATGACTACCAGTTCAGATACTAGCTGGACCTATAGTGACAATGTCAGTCCTTTCCAGAGACAACCCATAGGGCTACTATCTCTCCTCTCCCTGGCCCTCAGATGACAATGCCCCAGCAATCTGATGGCAGACCGTGTCATGATGGTTGACCCTATGAGTATGTGATACTCCTGTACCACATGATTCAGCAAATCAAATTGGTTACTACAGGCACAGCAGCGAGCAACCACAACCTTACAATCCTAGCCACTTGTACACTTCATTGCCGTAGACAGTGACACCACACAAACAGTGCGAAAGTGTCAGCAATTCTTCCATAGATGCACTCTGAAGTCCACTCCACCCATGCCCAGAAGAAAGTGGGAGTAAGGACAATACCTGAGTTCTTGTCTGTCAACCAAACTCCGCAGAGCAACCACAAACTCCAAAGGCTTACTAGGCTTAGGGGCAGATGGAGTCGCCACGTCACACCATCGCAGCTGATCCTGAACCAATAAAAGTCCAGCCACAGCGAGGGTGGCATTCCAGTCAGATGCTTGCAAAGCAGCAGTCACGTACGGCAAAAGAATGAAGCAGTGGTGTGGAGATATGGAACGTCGAGTCCCCCAGATCAAACTGGAGCGTAAATGAACGCACATGGGACAATATGAGAGAGGCCCAGCCCAACATGCACACCAGAGGGACCATTCTATTAGACGTATGAGCCTTCGAACGATCAAACTCCCGAAGATCAGCTCATAGGTCAAGTATGTAGGAGGGAGGAAGTATGTACAAAGAAGCATGGCTTCTGCTGTGGCTTCAGTGGAGCCTCAGTAACTTTTCGAAGATAATCACTCAAGGTCCACATGGCTTCAAGCCAAGGAGGCTAGACTGAGAAACTCGATCCCAAAGTAATGCCACATCTCAAGGACGCCTCTAGCCTGGCTATGCCACTGACAAAACTGCATCCACGACCTTCTTGCTCTAACCTCGACAGAACAGCATCAAGGCATCTGAGCCGCTCTTCTCAGGATTCACCTCTAATCCACACATACCTAGCTACCTTACAAACTTTTCTAGGGTGACGACAACACACATATGACACAGGCAGAAATAGGTTTTTTGGATTCAAAACGTAAAGATCTGAAGAAATGCATTGCTTTCCTTACCCATTGGGAAGCAAAAAGTAAACAACACGTATGAATGACATTTAAAGCATATTAGGTATGATATAATACGTATTAAATGAAGCCATAAGTTATGCAAACTATTTGGATAGTTGACAATTATTATAAAACCGTCTTCACAAAAAATTTAAAAAAACAATACTGTTTACGCCAACAATTGTGGTCGGGAGTTTGAACTCAGTGCTCGTCAACCTCACCTTGTCATCACTCGCTTTTTCTGCGTGGCTCTGCCCCACCCCACCATTATCGCAACGGATGGACGCTCACTCGATCGCTTGTCGACTCACCCTTCCCCACTTCATCATTCTGAAGGTGCCGCGCGGCCTCTAAACTTCATCATACAAAATCCTTAATACCTTATGAATTCTGATACTTGAGATGCGTATTGAATATGCACTACAGTACTTGTCGTGAAACTACGACTTTTGGACTGTTAAAACTTCAGTGATCGGTAAAATTGAGCTATTCTATTGTAATAGTTGAAAAGGGGCATGATGGAATGTGAAACCATCACTTGGCATATATTAACCTGTATTACTATCAGCAGAATAGCAGTATAAAGTAATGCACGCTTACTTAAAACATAATCTTGGAAGTTGTTAATTAGTATGTAGTCAGCTAATAATAGCATTCTATGCAAGAGAGGAAATGGCTAACTACAAGTATTTCCCTACTGCCAGGGGAACAGGAACGATCAGGGATATGATCTAAGAGCAACACCTTTTAAAGTGGGCTGCCAAAAAACGGTAACCAAGTCTGGCATTTCTACTCATTTTTTAAAGCTGTATGCGTACAATGACACTGTTTGCATTGCTCTTCTCATTTCTTGCAATATTTTCGTATCAGTAAAAAGCTACTTCCCATCGCCATCAACCCACAAAATATGACGGAGAATGCATATTAGACATTCACATGAAGAACCTTCCCATCATAAAAATAGTTCACTCTTCCTCCTGCAAGTTACACATCACAAACAAAGGTTATGTACGAGTAAAAACTAGATTAGTTGAGTTAATGTTCACCTTGAGCTGTTATTGCCCTGATTAAATACGACCTCGAAGATTTAGCACCCAAGTATAAAATAATAACACAAATTAATTATGGTTGAGATAACATTACTTACTTAATCCATAGGGTGTAAACATATCTAAGCTGTGAATCACAACAGGCTCGACAAAGCTCGACTAGCCAGCACCATAACATCAAGTAAGAGAGGGTGTAATTGTAACCATCGGTGAATGGGCGGACGACACAGCTAATCCCAACCCTGCAAGAAACAGTTGTGCAGATGTTATCAACACTACAAACATACGTGAAAGCAATGAAGATATCATAACTGTAAAACGCTAGATTGTCATTTGTTAAAGTTAGCACACCAATGTCTTTATTTTGTTAATGTTGGTTTCTGCTAGTGAACTGCCCTATAATGGCTTTGCTCCTCTTGAACTAAATCATTCGCGAGGATATTGTGGAAACCCATTTCATTGAAAACAGAATAAACAATAAATTGTCTATATTTCCACAGAAATAATGAGCACAATTGTTAAATCGATTTCGACGGTTAGGTCATCATCAATAACAAACATGAACTGAAGGTACCTCATAGAAAGAACATCTTATATAGTTAGGTGAACGGAGATATTGAATCTATTGGCTCAGAGAAGTGAAAGGGGGCGGGACAGGGGAAACCAGAGCAGTAACATCGGAAAAACCCGATGTCAATCAACTCAAGACAATGGTGGAGGGATGTTGTTCACCTGTTCCCTCCACCACCATTGTTTTTCCGGGGCAGTAGCCAATCATGCCTAGATAGATGACCTTATACATGAGGATAGTGTCATGGTTACACACACCCCAAGCGGCCTAAGTAATTGCAAGCAGTGAGGGAAACGTTGCAATGGTAGTGCCTTTAAGGGACTGGAGGTGTTGGTTGGAGCCCTACCTCTCACCGATATTCACTCCTAAATACTTGACGTGCTTTTCAAGAATGAGCCTGTAGCCGCCAAAGTGTATTGGGGGTGGATTATTCACTTTTCCTTTCAAGAGGATTAGCTGGTTCTTTTCCTCAGCCACCGGCATCTTGACATGCTCACACCATTGGGTGACAGTGCAGAGCACGTGGTGGGTTTTTTCTTTGATTTGGCGGACTGACTCTGTAAGGATCAGCACAATCAAGTCACCCACATAGGCGTACGGCTCGCAGTCAGTCTCCATGAGTCTCCTGAGAAAACCTTCGAAGAAGGTATTCCAGAGTGCTGGTCTACAGACCGAGCCCTGTGGGCACCCCTTCTCAATCTTTCTCTGGACAGAGACATGCCTGCATTCGATCGTAGCAGTTCTGTCTGTCAGATAACTTCTGAGAGTGAGTACAGGTTTCAGGGGATTCCCCTACCTTTAAGCTCATTAAGCAGCGCTGGCCACCAAAGGTTGTCAAACGCTCCCCTGATGTCAATCGGAACTGCTACAACATACTTAGCCGGTGCTAGCAAGGAAACACGCCTAATTTCGACTATGACATCCTGCGTGGGCCTTCCTTTGGTACACCCGTATTGCCTGCCTGTGAGGTTGCGGCCAAAGACTCTTTCGAGGAACAGTAACATCAAGATTTCTAATGTTTTGCCTAATATGGAAAGGAGGCTGAATGGTCTCCATGATTGCGGGTCTGACTGATTGCAGTCGCCTCCCTTTTGAAGAGTGGCAACACATGCTGACTTCCACTGAGTGGGGAACTGTCTGACCATTAGACAGTTATTAAATAAATTAAGGAGGCCACTGGAGATTCTCTGCTCTGCCTTCCTTAGCATATTTCTTTCTATTCTACCTGGCCCAGGAAATTCGTTGGGCTTAAGGTCGCAAGGGCCCTGCCGTGGTCGCCTGTTGTCCACAATGGGATGTCAGGGTCGTTCGGGGGGTCCATGATCAGCTCCCTTGCTGCCCTCTTGGCTTCAGTATCTCGAGCTACTTGGTCGTCAGGGAACGCCTTTTCAAGGAGGGTTTCCAGTGAACTTTCGATGCTGTAGACCCAGCCTGACTCATTTTGCATCGCAGCCAAGACCTGCTCTCACGTCTGCTTCTTCTATGGAGGACTTGTAATGTCTGGCCGAGGGGTTCTCAGAGCTCTCCGCTCCCAAAAAATATCGCCAGCCTTATCGTTGTCTCGTTCGATGGAGCAGTGGAAGGCCTTCTTCTCTTGGATGAAGGCAGTTCGGAGTGTGGCTCTGGCATCAGGGCCACAAGTTTGTTGGTACATCCTTAAGGCTGTATTTACACTTTGCTTGAGGGGATTAAGTTCCTCAGTTCACCATGGGACTTTGATCACCCTGTGCTTCTGTTGCCCAAGTACAGAGAGCCCAGCAGAGTGCAGTGCTGTGGTAAACATGTCCACTTTGCTGTCCATCTCTTCCGGTGTGGCAGCTTGCACTATTAGGTCGGTGTCTCCAGCATGCAGTTCACCTTCCAGTACCCCACAGAATCGTGGCCAGTCAGCATTTTTTGTGTGGAATCGCTTTTTACGTGTGTCTTTGCAGAGGATGTTGTCATCTGCGATGGTAAAGTCAATAACCATGTGATCGCTCTGCGTTGCACCTGGTATGACTCGCCAACCCTTTAATTTGTGTAGCAGGGGCTATGAGGCACGGCCGTGACGTCGATGCACGACATTCCTCCCGGTCCATCATAGGTCACCTCAGTCATGGGGTCGTTAGCAAGACGACGTTTAGGTCCAAGATGTAACTTAATGATTCGTCAGCATGAATTTTGAAGTTCCGTACTTCTAAGTATGATGGGGAATAAATGATTGCTCTAAATACATTCTTTTTCTGTGGCACTATATTTTATTCCGATCTGGAAAAAAAAAAAACGAAAAATAGTTTACAACTTAAATATAAGATTTTCCTGCTTTGAGCTGTCACCCAGATAAGAGACTGCTATAGAGCTCTCGTACAAAATTAGGGACTCAACCTTGGCTCTCAACTATTTTGTAAATAAAATTGTGGCAGGTAGATGAAGTAGAATAGCAGTTTGCAGAATTCAGTCAGCAGAATTTTGACAACAAGCAATAACGTGTACTGAAGCAGGTGTGGAAGAGTTTGGTAACGAACTCGATGATTAACGCAAAAATCAATAAATGAAATAGCACTTTCGATAATATTGAAAAAAATGAAGAAAATAATTGTTTGAGACAACTGAGCTTGATTTGGAAGACCTCAAACAACCAAAAATTAGTAAAAAAAAAACTGTAAGCCCTAAAAATAAAATGACCGTAAGTTCAATTAAAAAAATGTAATTGTGGCGTAGTTGGCGCATAAATAGTAGTGAGTTAACCGTAAAATATAATAGTCTTCTAGTTGAACCGAAAATCAAGGAAATAAACTATAAAAAATATACTGTTCCGCGGTGAGCTCGAACCCAAGAGTTAAAGAAGTAGCGTTGATCGGTGTGTAGCTTACAGATAGGTCGCTGGCAGCAGTAGGTGAGACCTCGTACTGCTCGTGTAGGTTCGGGAGGTCTCGGTAGAATTCGGAATAAAATCGTTCTATCCCGACTTATTTGCCTTCGTGGCGGGTGAGCTGATGTAGACACCTGTAGATATTGTAATGAGATGCTGCTGACTCAGTACAGTACGACTAGGCAAATATATTCGAGAACGAAAATTAACGGACACGTTTCAGTAGCGCTTGAAGGGCAAGACTAGTTGCATGCTGGAGGGAACCGAGCTGCTGGTCTTACCTGCATGGGGTACAACTTTCGAGCCAATCTCGCTCGGACTAGGCAACAACAAATTTATCAAGACCCCTCCTGATCGTCGCATTCTTTGGCGCGAACAATAATAGCTTTTATATCGCTGTTCTACTGGATGCATTGGGATAGAACGTGCACTGGCGGTGATCTTCAGCGATTAGTATAGCTCCTCGTGCAGTAGAGGGGAAAAAAGGGTTGAAGAAGGTAACTGGGTAGCGCGGATATCCTGTCAGTGTTCCGAATGGAAAGATACTGAGTAGCTGCGGGGATCTCCGAACATGAATTGGGCAGGTAAAAAAAAAGAGTTGAGGATAAGATGACAATAATAGGTCGCCAATAACAGTGGTGGTGATGCAAAGGTGACAAGCGCTGGTTCGTTTGGTGTAAACAACTGCCACATCCATAATAGAAACATTCCATACACAGCTCAAAGGTTAGCTTTTAGTCTGGCATTTGCGAAATAGGATGTAGAGTAATTTTGTCTATCAATGACAGGAAATATTCCACATTTAGGCGGTAGTCTGCCTAAATTCAACGCCTTCTTCCGCCTACCCTTTGTCTGCCTCTACCACCATAGATGACTGCCAGTGCCAAGAATGTGGCTGGGCATTCAGAAACGCCCAAGGCTAAAGGACCCACATCTGGCAGAAGCTCCTGTTGAATAGAATGAAGAGATTAACATCGATAGGACTGTATACAGGTATGCATGCTTCTGAAGAGATGCATCTTATCGCAGTTGCTGAAGCACCCCCCGAGAGGGCACGCCAAAAAACATCTGGCAGAACAATCCCCCCTGGTACTGCAGACAGCCAATAAAGCCCTGCGCTGGAAGCCCGAGTACAGACCTCTTCAGAAGTTTGTGATGAGTTGGTATGATAAGTGAGTTTGTGCTCCCAGCCACATCCCTGAAGAGTATGGCATCCCCTGCTCCCTCTTGAACCATGAATTCAAGTCAAGAGGAAGTAAGGAGTGCAATGAGAGCGTGGGACATCACTACAACAACTTATTCATATTCCTTTAACAATTTTTCTTTGAAATTATTTTTGACCACAACAACATTTTTCGTTAAGTCAAACTCGCCAACATTGTCATTATATAGCTTTGACCCCTGCACGAGGAAGGATCGTGCCAGCATCGCCGTTCTGTGCCTAGGAATGACCAGCAGTTTATTCCTATTCCGGGTGTCTCTCGAAGTCATGAATTCGAAGTTGTCATAAAGGTAGGCAGGCTGGTGGGTCTTCAGTACCTTAAACATCAAGGAGGCCACCTTCAGCCGCTTTCGCTCTCGCATCTTCAGCCAACCAAGGCGGTGATAGTGTGCCGTGACGTGCTCGAGAGAGAGAGAGCCCTTACATGGTTAACTGCTGACCCAGCGCCAGTCTGGAACATCTTTGTGAGGAATAGGGTAGCCAAAAACATTGATCTGCTACCCCAAACTCAGTGGTGTCATCTGTGCTCACAGCTCACTCCTGCTGATTGTGCCTCACCTGGACGTGGTCCTGAAAGTTAATCAGCCACATCCTCAGGCTAGATGGTCCTGGTTGGTTAACTGAGTATCCAAGTTACTGCTCACATTCGTGTGTGTGTGCGTGTGTGTTCTCCCTTGCACGTTCCTAAAGTCATGTTTGAGGCCCGACCCAGGCAGGCCACATTCCTAACCCATTGCCCTCTTGGCTGTTATGTTCTCACCCAACTAGAAGAACGAGTCTCCTCCTTGGACCAGTTGATTTACATCACTGCCTGGATAAAACGCTTCATACGTACTTCTCAACAGCACGGACCCTCAGGTTCACGAGGAGGTTGGTGATGGCTAGGACTACCTGTGCTAATCAAGATATCGCTACACCCCTTTAGGCCGACAAACATACACCCACAGACCATTTTCCCAAATGGTGTTTTTCAGACTCACTAGTAGGCCTTAAAACATAAAGATCTGAAGAGAACTCAAACACTTTTTTTTTCATTCGATTACGTAACTTTCCTTTCTACTTTGTAGAGCTAAGGAAAGTAAAAGCACAATTCACTTACAACAAACACTAAAGAAATCGGAAATGTGTTACCGGTAATCATGCAGTAAAGAAGTGACTACACTCTGAGATACTCCAATAGCTGCTAAACAACCTTGGCATGAAAGTTGGCTCAAGTTTTTCTCAGTTAATTTTGAATCTTTCCCAATGAAGTAAGGTATGGCGCTGGAGGAAAATCAAACCAGTTAATATTTGCTATGACAGTAAGATAGTAAACAAAGTAGAGAAACAAAAAAACGAACGAAATACTAACTTGCACAGCATGAGGTAAGTGGTGACCTGAATCGGAACGTAAGGGGCTGTTATCAGTTTCATGCAGGAAGTAACAAAATCAGTAGAGTCTTGTGGGGATACGAAATTGGCTCCTGGGACACTCCATTCACAAAGCAAACAAATTGCCTCTCCCAAGCTGTTAATTAGTAGCAAACTGACTGTAGTTACGTTCTCACTCAACGCCCTTTCTGCAGTAGCAAAAAAAAAAAATTAACATTCGAAAGACCAGGAATCCACTCACAATTCATACTACATGCTACGTACCTGCCATTGTGGTCCACAACTCCCGGAGAATTGTGTATGCATCATTTGCAAATAATTTATTCCATTCCTCGTATAGAGGCGACGAGACTACAATATCACTTTCAACAAAATGACGGACGAAAGAAATGAGAAGGCTGGTAACGCTCGCCATGAATTGAGCTAACTAGAAATTGCAAAGATATGTAGTTGAAAGCACAATAAAGAACTCCCTACATTTAATTTACTTAATTTTGAAAATAATAACAATTGCTAACTGTGGTTGTTTCTACATGTGGACTAGACTGAATATCACGCAAAAAATAAATTTTAAAAAAATAACACGCAAAACAATTAATAATTTAGTTACTTGTTCCCCTATGTCTCAACTGCGAATTGACGAGAAACTGTTGGAGGCAGGTGATAAATTAGTGTTCAGCGCACGCTGAATTAGTTGGAATATTGAGCTCGGGCCTTTCCTAGGTGCATTCAGTCCGACTAAATTAAAAATTTAGGCCCATACAAGGCAATGAGTTAATTTACTTGGAATTCAAGATTGTGCCAGGTATACGCTGTGTTGATCCACAAACCCACAAGCTTTTGGAAATGTATTGCAAGGAGGGAGAAATCCCCACGTTTGATTCACTTGTAGACTTCGTGTGCAGTCGGAGTCTAGCGCTACAACTTGTCAATGTTAATAATTCAAAATCCTCAACCCTCTGGCCGAAACTCGTTCAAATTTTAGATCGACAAAATCAACGTTGATACGTGAGAATCTCCTGATTCTGGCTATAGATAGTGGTGTGACAAAATTGCCCCTAAGGGCGTGCTGTAGCCAGCTGGCCAAAGGAAGTTTGGTCGTCAGTATGCTGACTATAAGTACCGGGCGATACCCAGTTTAAGCAGCCATCTTGAGGCATAAAGTGACCGTTTAGTTCCCTAGCAGCTTGTGGAACCTATATGGATTCCAAAAACAATGATTAAAAAAACAAACCAAGAGGAAGAAATTGCATCAAGGATCGAACAGGAGCTTCTGTTGTGTTCCACACCAGACCTCAACAATCAGATGGCTGGGGATGAAAATACAACGGCGTCTGGAGAGGACTCTGCCTCGATGCAAATAGAAGCACTGTCTCCAGCAAACGTAACGCAGGGAAAAAAGGGAAATACCCCAAAAAAGCAGGACATGCAGGCCGAGGGCAGCGCTCGCCCACGTCTCCGCCCCAAAAACAAGGGCAAAAATAAAATAAAGAAAAAAAGTCTCCACCCCTTACTCCGGAAATGACTAATGCGCTTACGAGCCATATTTCCACCAAGAAGAAGTTGAAACTAGGAGCTCCACCCTCACCCCCTTGGTCGCTTCCCAGGCCTGCTATTGGGCAACGTGTGGACTGACCTACAAAAAGAGGACCATGCCCAACAAGTTGTTGATCACAACTCAGCATTGGGCTTGCTTGCAGCTGCAGGATGTCAGGCCTCTTTCCACAAAAAAGCGGGGCAGACAAGGATTGTCTCCCAGCCTAAGAAAAAAAACTAGAGAGGGCAAGGCACCTCCAAATAGCCTGGACGTGGTGTGCTATGTGCACGTACCAACCCCCACTCAGTGCTACAAATAATGCCAGCATTATGTCCACCTGGCAGTAGCCTGCACGAGAACTACGGTGTGTGCCTGGTGCTTCACAAGCACGAGGCTCCCCTAGTGTGCCAATTGCGTCGAACACAAATTACGACAGGTCTCGCACACTACACGGGACACACGTTGTACCATTCGTCAGCGAGCAATTGTCCTCCAGGGATTATGCAGTGGATTATGCATAGGCTAAAAATAGTACGAATCCTTCAGCACAACACAAATTAGAGTTCCCTGGTTATGGCAGAGTTGTAGCAATATGCAGTGTTCACGCCACACAGGAGCCATTCATTGGATCAAAACTCTTGGTCTGGGATTGCAGGTACGAGTGGTGGCTGGAGCAAGAAAGGAAGCAAAGGCAACAGTGGCTTGCATTGTGCTCATCCGAGCTGGTGGCTTTGAGCTCGTTGTAATATCATCTTACAGGCAATTTGGCAAACCAGTTGCCAACACCCTTCAACCATTCGATTAGGCTCTAGCAGGACTATCAAAACGACTGTGCATAGCCTGCGCTGATGCGAATGCCAGATCACCATTGTGGGGATCCCCAACCCTGGATAGGGCAGGCCAGGCGAATATAGAGTTGCTCACCAAGAACAACTTGGTTGTTGCCAACGATCCTCATGACAGACGCGACCTACGATGGGCCGGGAGGAAGGTCATGCATAAATGTCACAGCCATGTCTCACACCCTCCAACAGTCGCGCCGGGAGCAACGCAGAGCGATAACATGGTTATTGACTTTGCCATCACAGATGACAACATCCTCTGAAAAAGACACGCGTGAAAAGCGATTCTGCACAAAAAATGCCAACTGGCCACTATTCTCTAGGGTATTGGAAGGTGAACTGGCTGCAAACACTGACCTAATAGTGCAAGCTGCCACACCTGGAGTAGTGGACAGCAAAGTGAACATATTTAAAACAAAACTGAACTGTCCTGGGTTCTATGTACTTGGGCAATAGAAGCACAGGGGGATCAAAGATGGACTGACGAACTTAATCCCCTAAAGCAATGTGCACAGTCAGAAGGACGTACACTTCGAACTCCCTCCATCCAAGAGAAGAAGGCCTTCCACCGCACCAGCAAAATCATCTACATGGCATGGCTGGCGAAATTTTCTGGAAGCGAAGAGAGCTTTGAGACTCCCTGGGGCAGACATTACAAGCCTTCCATAGGAAAAGGAAACGTTGAGCAGGTCTTAGCTGTGATGCAGCATCAAAACTTCACTGGCAACCCTCCTTGAGAAAGCGTTCCCTGACGACCAAGTAGCCAGAAGCCCAGAGAGCAGCAAGGGTGCTGATCATGGACCCCCCGAACGAGCCTGACATCCCATTGTGGACAACAGGCGACCTAGGCAAAGTACTTGCGACCTTAAAGCCCAACAAATCTCCTGTGTGATAGAATAAAAATCAATATGCTAAGGAAGGCTGAGCAGACAATCTCCAGCGGCCTTCTTAATTTATTTAATGACTGTCTGCAGTTTGGACAGTTCCCCACTCAGTGGAAGTCTGCATGTATTGTCACTCTTCAAAAGGGAGGTGACTGCAATCAGTCAGAACAGCAATCATGGAGACCGGTCAGCCTACTTTCCATATTAGGCAAAACATTAGAAGCCTTCCCTCGAAGAAGTCTTTGCTCGCAACCTCACAGGCAGGCAATACAGGTGTACCAAAGGAAGCTCCACGCAGAATGTCATTGTCGAAATTTGGCGTGTTTCCCTGCTGGCACCGGCTAAGTACGTCGTAGCAGTTCTGATTGGCATCAGAGGAGCGTTTGACAACCTTTGGTGGCCAGCGCTCCTTAATGAGCTCAAAGGTAGAGGAATCCCCTGCAACCTGTACTCGCTTGTCAGAAGTTACCTTTCCCACAGAACTGCTACGATCGAATGCAGGCATGTCTCTGTTCAGAGAATGATTGAGAAGGGATGCCCACAGGGCTCAGTCCTTGGACCAGCACTCTTTAACGCCTTCTTCGGAGGTCTTCTCAGGAAGCTCATCGAGACTGACTTCAAGTCATACGCCAATGTGGATGAATTGACTGTGCTGATATTTGCAGAGTCAGTCTGCCAAATCGAAGAAAAACCCCAACACGCTTCACACCGTCACCCAATGATGCGAACATGTCAAGATGCAGGTGACTGAGGAAAAACCCAGCTAATCCTCTTGAAAGGAAAAGTGAATTCACCCTCAATACGCTTTGGCGGCCACAAGCTCCTTCTTGAAAAGCACGTCAAGTATTTAGGAGTGAATATAGGTGAGAAGTGGAGCTTCAACCAACACCTCCAGTCCCTTAAAGGTACTACCATAGCAAGGTTTGCCTCACTGTGTGCAATTACTAAGGCCACTTGGGTTGTGTGTTACCATGACACACACTCATGTATAAGGCCATATATCTGGGCGTGATCTACTGCCCCATTGTCTGGGGTAGCAAACTAACAGTCAATCAAAAGGGAGTTTCGACCCACTCCCAGAGAGACTGTATCAACAGAAGCACTCCTGGAGATCAGTGGTCAGTTACCGGTTGATTTGGCTGTTGAGTGCATGGTTGACAAGTGGAGAGTGAAACAGGAGTTTCCCCTGCTTTGAGCTGAACTCCGTGGGGATCTCACCACGGAACGAAAACTTGCCGCATTGACGATTGGGGGCTAGAGAAATGGAAAGAGAGATGGGAATCCTCGTCTAAGGGTCGTGATACGTATGAGTTCTTCCCCAACTTTCATGAACGTCTTTCTAGAGAATGGGTTGAGCAAGTACCTCACGGGACATGGTGACTTCAATGGGCAGTGTGGAGGAAACAAGAAACCACGTTATGCTTCACTCTTCTTTTTTGAAACGAACTTATCAGCATTGACTGCTGCAAAGCTAGCCTATAACCATTTTCCACAGTTCGCAAAGAAGGTGATGGCTAAGAAACGTAGTCACAGTTGATCAGTCCTTATGAAACTTGCCACCCAAGTAAACAGTTAGATCAGGTGGGAAACCAGGTAAAGAAATCCTCCCAGACGGTACGGGATTTCCTCTGTGCAGTCACACATGGGTAACAGCTCTCTACTGGGAGACTGGCTAACGATCAAATACCAGCTGTACCTCCGCAGGTTAGAGTTTGGTTGATGCTGCAGTGGCCAGGCTTTTGCACATAGCGAAACCGCAACTCCTCCCAAGGGTTTAGGAACAGTCATCAAATAAGGAAACAGATCTGACCCTAGATACTTTGCCCCAGTGAGAGAAAGGAGTTCTCATCTCCAGGGGGAGGATACCCCATTGCTATCGATCCAACAGTCTGGGTGTACCTCAGGCCTGTGGGGCGCTCATGGTGGACCAGCATGAGGCCAGTAGGTAAGGGAGAAAAAAGGGTGTAGGAGAGACCTTTGGGGCTGGACATGACAGTGAAAGGATGGAAGGTCAGGGAAGAAGCTATACGATCACTTCATCAGGCAACGGCTTGCACCATAAGAGGCTTTAAAGGCCTCTGCCATGATGGTCAGAGAGAGCCAAGAAGAATCTGGCAGGAAGAGATCCAGACCCTCGACTGGGTCTACTCCACAAAGCCAGAAGGGCAGGGATCATAAGAGGAGGGCAGGGCCTCCCTCAGCCCCAAGACAGAAGGAGCAGATGGAGGCCACCCGTCCGCAGAGGGGACAAGGCTACATAGACGTTGCAAAGGGGGTAAGGGTCTATGTGGTACACCGTGACTACCCAGGCTACCTGCTCACTAACACGCAGCTGGATAGCCTAGATCAAGGCAGGGGAACTGTCGACTGGCCTTGCTGGGTTTGCAGCAAGGGCCAGCTTGCTTGGAGACACCTTTCTGAAAATTGTCAAGGGGGACGAAATTCCAGGGCGGCAGGAAGCGGAGGGATACACCCCGTCCCTGCTACAGCAGCACCCACAGGAGAGAGAGTGCAGGCCCCTCAGGATCGGCACAGAAGTGCACGGCAGGAACGTCAAAAAAGAGGCCAAGCCTCATCGCCAATCCTCCAGGTTGCAGAGGAGAGGAAGATACTGCCCCATCTGTAATGGGCCAACCGGGACCCTCAGATTGGGGCACCAAGCAGGGCTCCACTTCTTCATCATCTGCCGCTGTGCAGCCTCCCCAGGGCTCCTCTGAGGGTGGGGGACTGAAATCGAGGCCAGCCGGGGTAGGTGGCACTGCTCTCCACCTGAGCGATGAGAAGGTCGCTTCTCCTATAGCAGGCTGTCAAGGTCTGGTAAGGCTCTGTGAGTGGGAACAAAGTCTTTCAGCTTAGTGGCAGCCGGGAGCTCTCCATGAGGGTTACCCGACGGAGCTCCTCTCAGCCAAGTATATAAACGCAGTAGAGAGCAGCATTGTGGAAGCAATCTTTGCTCTTGATGGAAGTAGACCTGAGTTCACCATGACCGCTAAGAGGAGTGGCTGGTATGCGGTGACTGAAAGGACGGGGAAATGGCTCAGTCGCTAAAAGAGTTTTTAGCCACTGCATCCCCCTGGGAAGGGGCTCAGCTCCCCTAGGGGGGGGGGGGTAGCGGAAGCCCGTGTGGGGTGGCATCCCCCATCAGGCGCGTCCCTCGATTGTTTATAGGGGACCCCACCTTTATCGTAGCCAGTGTGCTTCGCAAGGGTGGGTTGGATCGGAATACGGCTTCGGCCTAATTCGATCCCGTGGACAGTCTGCTGGCAAACAGCTGTTTCGAGACCGGAACAGAAGGGGTCACCCGTTTCACCCTTCCTCTTTCTCCTTTCCTTCCATCTTCCCCACAAGATAGCGGCTGTTGGGCTTGGGGCGTCATTGGCGTACGGGTTCCCTCAGCGTGCGAGTTGCCTTTGGAGGGTACAGCTTATCCTCGACAGAGGACAGGGAGTTGGTGATGCTCCTCCTGGTGGCGCCTGACAGAACTGGGGCCCGCTACCCACTAACCATGGGGGTGGCTACCCTGAACAGCAGATGTTAAACACTGCTGGGTCGACACTGCCAGTTGGTGACTGGGAGGGACCGTGTCGGCTTGGTTGGGTCCTTTGCCGAGGCCACCATTGGCTCGCTGTGCGTCATTGGGGTTGGAGCACTGCATACAGGGTTCCGGCTCATAGGTGTCAGATCCTTCCGCTCCAATCCCCAAATTCATATTTTACTAATTTATTAATTTCACCTTTCATTCCACACCAAACAACAAAATGACGAATCCCGCAACAACAAAATCAGCATCACCAGCACCCTCCCGCCAAGACATTCCCAAGTCCACCTCCTCCACATCATCGACTGCGGCCACCAGGAGCAAGACAGTACAGGTCTGTTTCCTTAATTGATGACTGCTCCTAAACCCTCGACGAGGGTTATATCAGTCATAGAGACTGGCCTCTGCAGCATCCACCAAACTCCAACCTGTGGAGGTATGGCAGGTATTTGGTTGTTAGCCAGTCTCTCGGTAGAGAGCTGTTGCACATGTGTTTCCGTGCGGAGGTGACCCCCTGAGGAATCCCGTACTGTCGGGAAAGAGTTCTTAATCTGGTTTCCCACCTGATCTAACTATTTACTTGGGTGGCAAGTTTCAAAAGGACAGATCAACTATGACCACATTTCTTAGCCATCACCTTCGAAATCTGCAATATGGTATAGGCTTGCTTTGTAGCAGTCAATGCTGCTAAGTTCGTTTTCCCTGCCAACAACCGTCGCTCAATGTTGTAGAAACTGCAGTGTAGCGGCACGTGGTTTCTTGTTTCCTCCGCACTGGAAGCGCAAGACGTGCACGATGGAGAGCCTTTGGGAGAAAAAAGTGGAGCCCCGCATTGAAAGCGCCATGTCCCGTGAGGAACTGGCTCGTCCAGTAGTCTGGCTCAACTCATTTTCTTGAAGGACATTCGCGGATGTTGGGGAAGAACTCATACGTGTCACGTCCCTTTGACGAGGATTCCCATTTTGCTTGCCATTTCTCTAATGCCCATTCGTTGATGGTGGCAAGTCCCCCCCCTCCCCACCATATCAATCTCGCACCCAGCGAAGAAACACCTGCATGTACGGCCCAGCACACCAAACAATCCATGCAAGCAACCAGCACTAATACCACAGAAACTCCTACCACGGTTCAAACAACCAAAGAGCAAATACGCCGGTGGCTAGCCAAGCGAGGGACGACTCCTCCCTTGCTCTGAAGTCAAGACCACCATTATGCTCCGTTCCACAAATCCTAGCCAGGATGCCACCATGTGGTACAAAAAATAGCAAACTCCAACCTAGAAGCTATCAGAGTCATTCGATCCCGAAACACAGGATCAGCAGTTGCATTAGAAGTACAAGCTCCCCAGGATGCCACAAAACTCCTCAATATGGTTTCATACATGGAAGGGGTAGTAGGAGCCTGCATTGCCACCAGACTACGGCGGATGATCATCAATGGAGTCCCAGCCACCATGAGCGCAGAAGACCTACGCAAAAATCTCATGCAGGACAATACAGAATTAAATAGCATTACTGAACCACTACCACTCTACTGCACAGGACACCAAGCGCAACCGCACTCTTCATGGGTTATGGGGAGCCTCCACCTCCAGATCCTACAGCGTAATAAGCTATGACTGGGATGGCTGATCCTTCCCATTCTTGACCACATATCCCTAACAAGGTGTCACCAGTGCCGAGGCTTTGACCACTTGCAAGCCAAGTGCACAGCTACAACCTGTGGCTACTGCGCACAAAAGGGTCACCATACCAACAACTGCTAACAGCAAGGCACACCAACCTGCGCCAACTGCCTCAAATCCAAGCGTCCAGCAGACCATCAGGCCTAAGCAACCTATTGCCCAAGCTACTTATCAGCACTTCGAGTCTCGATACACCACGTGGATTGCAGCGGTCAAATAACCTAAATATAGAAACACATTCCTATGTACTTAGCAAAAGGAGGTCAATCACACATAGATTTAACCTTAACTAACATGAAAATGCATGAAAAGATTTTAAATTGGAAGGTGCACATAGACACAATACTATCTAATCATAGACTCATCACACAGGTCTGTTTCCTTATTAGACGACTGTACCTAAACCCTCGACGAGGGTTATATCAGTCATAGAAGTTGCGGTTTCGCTAATATGCAAGAGGCCGGCCCTTGCAGCATCCACCGAACTCAAACCTGTGGAGGTACGGCAGGTATTTGGTCTTAGCCAGTCTCCCGTAGAGAGCTGTTGCCCGTGTGTTACCGCGCGGAGGTGACCACCTGAGGAATCCCGTACCATCTGGGAGGAGTTCTTAATCTGGTTCGCTACCTGATCTTACTGTTTACTTGGGTGGCAAGTTTCAAAAGGACAGATCAACTATGACCACGTTTCTTAGCCATCACCTTCTTCGCGAAGACGTGCATAATGGAGAGTCTTTCAGAGAAAAGAAGTGGAGCCGCACATTGAAGTCACCATGTCCCGTGAGGAACAGGCTCGTCCAGTGGTCTGGCTCAACCCATTTTCATGAAAGACGTTCACGGTTTTGGGGAAGAACTCATACGTATCACGTCCCTTTGACGAGGATTCCCATCTCGCTTGCCATTTCTCTTGAGCCCATTCATTGATGGCAGCAAGTTTCTGTTCTGTGGTGAGATCCGCACGGAGTTCAGCCCAAAGCGGGGGAAGCTCCCGTTTCACTCTTCACTTGTCAACCATGCACTCAACAGCCAAATCAACTGGTAGCTGACCAGTGATCACCTGTTCAGTAGGAAAAGAACTGAGACCACTGGTTACCATGTGATGATGGTGGGATGCAGTATCCCCCTTTCATCATCTGGGAAATATATAGGAGTCATATTAGACAGACAATTAAGGTGGCAACATCAGATAGCTAGTCAACTAGAAAAAGGGAGGGAACTTCTCCTACAGATCAAAGGCCTGGTAGAGAAAACATGGGGCTTAATATTATGGGCATAACTAGTTATAACCTGCAACGAACCAATTGGGTACTGAGCTTGAGTAAGGTAAGACTTCCGAAGAATCACTGGGATGCTATCTGGGCACTACAAGTGGGGTAAGACTCTCAACAGGATCAATCCCAACATCAATGCTAGGTGCCCGTGTGGATAAATAGAAATGGTAGATCACTTTATTAGGGAATGCCCTTTATGGTTTGGTACTAGACTCAATAAACTAGGGGAGAGAATACTGAATAACACTAGTTTAAGATAGACCGAGCGGAAAAAGATCTTCGAATTTGTGGAGGGGGCCGGTAGATTCCGAAACCCCTTTAAAAGAAGCCAAGCCAACTCCCAATAACTCTGGGGAGATGGGAAATGGGCCTGAACGGCCACGACTTCGGTCAGTGTTCCCTCAGCCTTGGCTGGTGCCCTGATATCTTCTTCTTCTTATCCCCAGGTCGGGGTCGCTATTCCCTCGGCTTTGGCTAGTGCCCTGTAGTCTCTCTCTCTCTCCCTTCGTGTTTTGGGAGAGTGTTTGACAATTTAAACATAAGTATTTTCTTGACGTTGGACTCTCCAACATCCAACAAGGTAAGTCCCAACTATTATACTGTATTGGCATACCGTAACGGTACCAAAAAATCTTATTTAGCTTCATTAGCAGTGGTATCGCAGTCCCGTTTTCAACCAAAATTCAAATAAGGCACTATCTAACTAAAAAATCCAACTCTCCATTTCTCTCTCAGCAAATACAGACGAGGGGTTCGGATTATGAATGAAGCCATTTACGTTAAGGCTTCGATACTGAACTTCAGTTCGTTTTTTATCGTAACTTCTAGTGTAGATAGTTCTAACTACTGTGTAGATCGCTTCAACATTCATCGTAAAAACGCTGCAAATTATTACACAACGGTTTATTATTCTCCCGATCGGCTTGATGGAGTCTGACAGCTCTGAGACACATCCCATTCAATGCAACATCGAAAAATACCAGTAAACCACACAAAACATGACCAGACTACAACATGACGACGAAAACTAAATATTGACTCAAGCGCGAGCGAGTATTGGCTTGCGAGTCAAGCTGGCGGGTGGTTTTAAACAGACGGGGGGAAGGAGTACCCACTCAGACATCGCCATCTGCCATTGTGGGAAACCATTGTGTGTTGGGGCGTTGTGAGGGAAGATCTGCGTAGGGCCATTGCCACCAGCCCCACAAGCTCAAGGAGCTCTACCGAGCCAGCTGAGTACCCCAGGGCCCTCATATGCAGCAGTAGCTACTACTGAGCACTTATGGAGCTGAGGCCAAATGGTAGCCTGCCAGGGCCATGAAGCACAGGGGGAAAAGACCCTGAAAAAGCAGGATGTGTAGGCGGACGGCAGCCCAAGCCTCCACCAAAAAACAAGGGCAAAAATAAAGATAGAAAAGCTCAGCCTTAACAAACTCCCCCCTAAAAACCCACGACAAAACGTGGTAGCAGTAAGGCCTATGTGTGAGGAAGGAGAGCCTGGTCCCTCCACCACTCATGTAATGGAAGTGTTGATCCAGGGTGTCCCTGCTAAGCACCTCCAAGCACTATGCGTCCAAGTGCTTGACATTGTTCTGCATTCTGGGATGTCTGTGGGAGTTCCGACTGGGTGGCCCCTACCTCCCTCAGACCCTGCAGTTTAAAAACGAAAAAAGGGATGGCACACCTTGGCTACCGCAGAGCAAGCACATTTTCAAGCATTGTCAGGCCTTGCCCTGGGCAGGAGTTGGATCCCTCTTCTGGTGCCTTGTTATAGATAATCTAATTAACCGAATAAATAACACTGGACTATACTGCTAATTCTATGCAGGCGATGGAGTAATCCTAGCCAGTCACAAAACCCTAGATACAGCTTACAATCTAGTAAGTGAGGGGATGAAACTGGTAATGGAATGGTGCCCTGCACACAGCCTAGCGGTAAATCCGATAAAAACGACAGTGACAATTTTGAGTAGGAAAAGAACCGAGACCACTGGTTACCATGTATGATGGGGGGGATGCGGTATCCCCCTTTCATCATCAGTGAAATATCTAGGAGTCATATTAGACAAACAATTAAGGTGGAAACATCAGATAGCTAGTCAACTAGAGAAAGGGAGGAAACTTCTCCTGCAGATCAAAGGTCTTGTAGGGAAAACATGGGGCTTAAAACCAACATACGAGAAATGGATATATCAAACGATAATGAGACCTAGAGTTGTGTATCGTGGACAGGAGTCACTAAAAACAATGCCCTGTACAAGTTAGAGTTATAACTATGTCAATCACAGGGGCATGTCACAGTACACCCAATGTCATAATGGCTGTACTGAGAGGAGTGTTACCAATGAAATGGGAAATCCCGCAAGAGGCTATGAAAGGGACACTAAGACTCAGAAAAAATAGTGACTGGAACCACTCACACAAACAGGGCCACGGGACCATCTGCATAAGCATTATAAGTAGCATACCAGAGGCAAGCATGCCAATGGATGACAAGACAATACTAGAACCGACTCAAGGCAAATATGGGATACGAGGCTATCTGTGGTGGATGAATGTGAAGTCATCAGCTACACAGATGACTCCAAACATTCAACTGGTAACACAGGAATGGGAGTATATATTCCTGCACTAGAAATGGAGGAATCACTTTCATTAGGTACAAACACCTCAGTGTATCAAAGTGAATTCATCGTGATAAACTCATGTATTAGCACGCTTGTAACAAGGAACATTAGGAATACGAACATTTGTTATCTATACTGACAACCAATCTGTCGAAAAAACACTGGGCAACCCAATATTTAGGAGCTTCTTCATAGAAGAAACAAAATACGAAGTTGGGAAACTTCATCAACTAGGGAACACAGTTACTCTGAAGTGGATACCCGAGCATAGAGGATATATGGGAAATGAGAAAGCGGATGAACTAGCCAAGACGGGAGCCACGGGACACATTTGTGGACATATCCACATGCCAATATTATGGGCATAACTAGTTATAAACTGCAACGAACCAATTGGGCACTGAGTTTAAGCAAAGTAAGACTATGAAGAATCACTGGGATATCATCTGGGCACTACGTGATTGGTAAGATTCTCAACAGGATCAATCCCAACATCAACGCTAGGTGCCCGTGTGGAGAAATAGAAACGGTAGATCCCTTTACTAGGGAATGCCCGTTATGGTTTGGTACTAGACTCAATAAACTAGGGGACAGAATACTGAATAACACTAGTTTAAGATAGACCGAGCGGAAAAAGATCTTCAAATTTGTGGAGGGGGCCGGTAGATTCCTGTTGTATTAGTTTATCTCACGTGTTTAGTTTGTTATTAAGTCGCTAGGATTCCTATCTTGAAATTCCTAATTTCTTTCAGTTTGATTCTGGCAAATAAAGCCTATGATTTCGGCAAACATTCTTCGCATTATATACTACAATTTATTTGCCAGAATCGTTATTCCCATCTATAGAACGCGTATTATGACCTCCAGTGTTGAATCTCAGACCAGATTCTCCATCCTCTTCTGCAATATGGCGCCACTGGCATCAACGGTTCCGGAACTATCTGCGCACTATGCAGGTCACCGAGGAAGAGAAGTTACGCATTCTGATCAACTTCGTCTCCACAGAAATCTTCGAGTACGTGAGTCAATCACAAACATTCAACGATGCAATTCAGATTCTTAAAGATACATTCGAGAAACCACCGAACGAGATAGTTGCGAGACATGTACTTTCTATTCGAGGTCAACAACCAAATGAATCTGTTGAGCGATACATGGAATCTCTCAAATTAATGAGCAGGGAGTGCCAATTCAGAGCGGTTACGGCCGAGATGTACCGGGATGAGTGCGTTCGCGATTCGTTCATTCGTGGATTACTCAACCAATCCATCCATCAAAGATTGCTTGAGAATTGGATCTTAACGTTGGATAAAGCACACTCACAGGCGCGCTCCCTAGAACTAGCAGGAATTCATGCTCAAAGATACAACGAACCTAGCCTTACAGTAAATGCTGTCTTGACTCCAACTGAAGTACTGGATGAATCTCAGGCTGTAGCTTCTGATGAACCATTTCGTGTAAATGCGTTAAGATCTAAGCCATTGTGCTATTTCTGTGGAAAATCGAAACATCCCCGCTCATCATGGCCAGCTTTGAAAGACAATTGCCACAACTGTGACAAAGTCGGGCACTGGAAGAGTGTATGTCGTTCACCAAACACTGTCAAATCATGAGACCTACATGGCAGCTACAGTCACACTTCCCATATGTTCTTCCGGAGTATCCAAAGTCAAAACCAGTGTCCTGATAGATGGACACAAGATCTGTGGTATGATCGATTCGGGCAGTGACATCAGCATCATAAATGAGAGAATAGCCAAAAATTTAAGTTTGAAAATTCGTCCAACTTTTGGAAAGGTGGGATTAGCGTCTAAAAGTCACCATGCAGACATCCTAGGGACATGTAAGGCCGATATCACGATGCTTGGACACTCCTATCCAAAAGCCGAATTTTCTGTCATGCCTGACCTCTGTTTTGAACTGATTGTTGGCCGGAATTTGCTGCAACAGCATTCTACTGTCTTATTCGATTTCGGTGGACCGAAGGCTCCGTTACAAGTGTGCATTGCAGTCGCTGAAGTAGCACCAGCACAGCTTTTCTCAAACCTCACCAGTGATTGTAGACCTATTGCAGTTAAACCCCCTTGCATATAATAAAGAAGATGCTCAATTCATAGAGATCAAAATTCAGAAATTAATTTATGACAACATTATCGAGGATAGCATCTCTCCTTGGAGAGCCCAGGTCTTGGTCGCTGGTGGAGGGAATCATAAACGCAAAATGTGCATTGACTATTCACGCACGATCAACCGTTTTACTCAGCTTGATGCCTACCCACTTCCGAAAATTAGTGATATCGTGAACAAGGTTGCAGGTTATTCCGTATTCAGTACAATAGACCGTCGAAGTGCGTATCACCAAGTACCCATTCCCGAGGAGGACCGGCCATACACAGCTTTTGAAGCTTGTGGAAAACTTTTCCAATTTACTTGTATCCCTTTCGGAGTTACGAATGGAGTGGCTGGGTTCCAGAGGGTCATCGATGGGATTATCAGGGAAGAAGGGTTGAAGGATACATTTGCTTACCTGGACGACTTGACGATCTGTGGTAGGAATGAGAAGGAACATGATCGAAACCTAGAACGATTCATGAACGCAGCTTCGAAATACAACCTCACTATAAATAACGAGAAAATTTCATTTTCAATTCAAGCCATAAACATTCTTGGGCATGCTATCCACAACCACACAATACGTCCTGATCCCAATCGGCTCAAGCCTTTACTCGAGTATCCACCACCAACTGACCTGGCATCACTGACAAGAGCCCTTGGGATGTTTTCCCATTACTCGAAATTCATCCCAAAGTTTTCTGAACAAATCAAGCCCCTCGTAAGCAGCTCATTTCCACTCTCGGAGGAATCATTGAAGACTTTTGAAAATCTCAAAAAATCTGTAGCAGACTCTTTCCTCTCTCACATCGACATAGAGAATGATGTTCCTTCCTGTGTAGAAACTGATGCTTCTGACACTTCCATTGCAGCCACGCTCACTCAGTTCGACAGACCTGTTGCATTCTTCTCTAGGACTCTCTCCAACACGGAAAGACGCCACTCATCGATTGAGAAGGAAGCTTACGCTATCGTTGAGGCCATTCGTTATTGGAGACATTTCTTACTAGGAAGACATTTTACTCTTGTTACCGATCAACGTTCGGTTTCATTCATGTTCGACTTGAGACACTCTGGGAAAATCAAGAATGAGAAGATCGTACGCTGGCGCATGGAACTGTCGTGTTACTCATATGACATAATATACCGACCTGGAACTCAGAACTGTGCAGCTGACGCCCTCTCAAGAGTATGCCACATTTCGAACGATCTCTCACACCTTTCCAATCTCCACTGTTCCCTCAGCCATCCTGCAGTAACAAGAATGACTCATTGGGTTCGCAGTAAGAATTTACCATTTTCTAGGGAAGACATTCGCAAAATCACTTCTTCATGTAGAATATGTTCCGAAGTGAAACCGCAATTTTTCAAGAATAAAGGAACACTCATAAAAGCAACCGCTCCATTAGAAAGACTGAACATGGATTTCAAAGGACCTCTACTCTCAAGCTCTGGGAATCGCTTTCTTCTTACAATCATCGACGAATAGTCGAGAATTCCATTTGCATTTGCTTGTCGAGATGTCAGCTCTGAAACTGTTAAGAAGTGCCTACAGCAGCTTTTTTCTATCTTTGGGGCACCAGCGTACATCCACACTGACCGTGGTTCGTCGTTCATGTCGCAAAATTTGAGGGCATTTCTGGCTGAGTATGGAACTGCTACCAGCCGAACCACGCCTTATAATCCTCAGGGCAATGGACAGATCAAACGCCTGAATGGGACACTGTGGAAAACTATAGAACTTGCCATCAAGGAGAATAAATTGCCTATCAGTCATTGGGAAACGGTTCTACAAGACCCGCTGCACGCAATTCGATCTATGCTCTGCACATCTACGAACTGCACACCTCACGAACGCATCTTCAACCACCCTCGACGTTCTAGGAATGGAAGCTCCACCCCTACTTGGCTCATGACCACAGGTCAAGTCCTACTGAGGAAGTTTGACCGCCGTTCAAAATTTGATCCACTAGTTGAGGAGGTCACACTTTTGGATGGGGGACATGACTATGCTCGTATTCGTTATCCTAGTGGAAGAGAGACAACGGTTTCCTCCAGACATCTCGCACCCCTTGGAGTGGAGGAATGTATTCAGGCAGAAGAACCCTTCAATGAAGCTGATGACCCCTGTACTGAAACTGAAGATGCCGTTTTGTCAACGCCAGCAGCAACGCCATTTTTATCCCCTCCCTCACTCTCACCCATTCACCCTGATTCTAGTCCAGGAACGCCTGACGAGGTTCCTATCCGAAGAAGTACCCGAACTCGGAGACCCCCTGGATACCTGGCTGAGTATGTTCCATTCTAAGGATGGGGTGAATGTTGTATTAGTTTATCTCACGTGTTTAGTTTGTTATTAAGTCCCTAGGATTCCTATCTTGAAATTCCTAATTTCTTTCAGTTTGATTCTGGCAAATAAAGCCTATGATTTCGGCAAACATTCTTCGCATTATATACTACAATTCCGAAACCCCTTTTAAAGAAGCCAAGCCGACTCCCAATAACTCTGGGGAGATGGGAAATGGGCCTGAACGGCCACGACTTCGGTCATTGTTCCCTCGGCCTTGGCTGGTGCCTTAATATCTCCTTCTTCTTCATTCTGAACGTCACTCCCAGTTTACATGCGCCAATGCAGTTTCAAGTACGTTGTCTTCCAAATGTCACGTGGAGAAACTTGAAGGCCAATCAATTGTTTCAGCTATATTGAAACTTCTACTAGGAGATGTTTTTTGTAGGATAGATTTTTTGAACAGATAGCCACCCGCGCTCCACTTACCCAGCTAAGGATACGGAATGTTCAAAATGTTTCAAAAAAATGGCATTACCAATCCGTTTGCCTAGCAAAAAAATAAGTTCCTGTTACGTCTGCATTTCTTGCGAGTCTGACAAATCTGGTGTCATTAAGAAGGCTACAGTCAGAGCATTTGTGAACAACTATCCTGCAAATTGCCTCGTTGACACTGGTAGTTCCATTAATTTTGTGGATCATTCATTCGTCACTCGTCACAATGTACCTACTTATGACGAAGTAGTTCAGGTTTTCATGGCGTCTGCTTTTCTCATTTCTACAAATGAAAAATATGCTATTGTAGACTTGAAAATTCAGAGCCACTCTTATCCTCGATTCAAATTAGCAGTTCTCCGTGATGTTTGCGCCAACATATTAATTGATGGCAAATCATACCAATATTGAAGCTTCGTTTGGTGGGCGTAAAGCTCCTCTATTTGCTCAGGCACTTGTGAAAATGTAGTACCTGCCACATTATTCGCTAACCTCACTCCTAATTGTAAGCCTGTAACCACTAAGTCCAGGCGTTATTCACAAGAACATACTATGTCCATTAAAAACGAAATTTCGCTACTTCTGTCTGATGGGGTTATAGAAGAGAGGTGCTCCCCTTGGAGAGCAGCTCTTGTTGTAGACCATTCTCAAACAATAACCGGTTTACACTGCTCAACGCCTGTCCCTTGCCTAACATTGATGAATTAGTGAGAAAAGTAGCAATACACTCCATATACTGCACAATCGATCTCAAGAGTGCATACAACCAGATCCCAATATCGCCTGAAGAAAGACCATTAACAGCCTTCGAAGCTTGTGGTCGTCTATATCAATTTACGAGAATTCCTTTGGGTGTGACAAACAGTGTCCCATGTTTTCAGCGAATCATTGAATAACGCCAAATAATACATTTTCGTTATTTTTCCACATTTTATTTGTAAATGGTTGAATAATTGGATATTCAAAGCCTGAATTCCCCTTCCTCCATCAATCATCCACCCTGGCACGATTTCTTCGTCCCCATCCGTCAAAGATAACGCTGAGACGCCACCTCAACGACCTTTCATCTACAATATACTCCAACCTCACGACCTGTCCCACCTTTGGGATACCCACTCTGTTTTCACCACCACCCAGGACCCCACAATCGGCGCTGCAGCCTTCCACTTCTGGTACGTCTTTGCAATCGCCACATAATAAAATCTATAAATAATCTCCATCCAAACGAAACCCCACATCACTCAAGATGCTCATTGTGCCTGCCAACTGCTTATCCACTACTACCATCTGTAAACTGCTGCCAACCAATGTGACTCAAGGTAAGGCTTTGAATAGTGTGAACTGGTTTTCTACAATAGAACCGCTCCCTGTATATCCCCATTCAATTCAGGCAACCCACAACATTTTCTTACAAGTTCATTCAAAGCTCCTCACAGGGCCAACAAACTCAAATTGGTGTTACAAGGCCCTCAACAAGCTCTCTTGGGCCACACACGTGAAAAAAGCCTTACAGCGCGCGTCAGTGGTGATGTGGGCAGCTCAAAGAATGGTGGGAAGACATGGGGGCTGAAGCCTGGGATGATCCATGGGATGGGATGGTACACTGCGGTTGTTAGGCCTGTAGTCACCTTTGGAGCCCTGGTCTGGTGGACTAGGGTGGAAAACAAAACAGTGCAGTTGCAGCTAAATAAACTGCAGCGTAGGGCGTGTCTAGCCATTACAGGCTGTATGACAACATGCCCTACCGCTGCACTGGAGGTCTTGCTAGATTTAGCTCCACTCCATATACATGTTAAAAGGATGGCGTTCCTCCAGGCTGCGCGTATGTTGGAGTTGGGTCTGATCATGCGGGGGAGGAGGAGTTCCTGCCACTTGATCCTTGACGAGGTGAAGGTGGGGGGGCCTGAGGTTCAACTTCGCGCTACCCTTTCGGATACTCATTCATGAGCGATCCAGGTGGGTAGGGGGAGCTCCCGCTTTCGAAGCTGGGGCCCTGGTATACTACACTGATGGCTCGGTGCAGGGTGGCCTTGCAGGGGCAGGCATCTTTGGGCCGAGGATCAGAGCAGCGATCCCATTGGGTCGCTGGTCACGGTGTTCCAGGCAGAGGTGGCTGCGGTGACAGTCTGTGTGCAGCGACTGCTGCAGAGGGGACTGAAGCGGCAGAGAATCTACATCATGGTGGACAGTCAGGCCACTCTCAAGGCCTTAGCCTCATACTGTCTTACATCGCGGCAGGTGTGGGAGTGTCTGACTGGACTGAAGGCCCTGGCCGAGGACAACAGTGTAACACTGTGTTGGGTGCCAGGGCATCAGGGTATAGAGGGAAACGAACGGGCTGATAGGTTGGCTAAGAAGGGATCAGAGCAGATCCCCATTGACCCTGAGCCCTTTGTTGGGACTACCAGGAGCCACCTACGTAGAGAGGTTGGCAAATGGGAGGACAGGTGCAGGGCTGCTCATTGGCAGGGGCTGCCCGGCCTTAGACAGTCAAAACTCTTCATCTGGCTCTCCAGAGAGAGGTCCAAGGAGGTGCTTGCACTGGGGAGGAAGGATATGAGGATCATATGTGGCCTGTTCACAGGTCACTGTCCGCTGAGGTACCACCTTGCAAATATTGGCAAGTGCGAGGTACAGGTATGCAGGTTCTGCGAGGTAGGGCTAGAGACGGCAGAGCACGTGCTGTGCGTATGCGATGGACTCGCGGCATCACGCCGTTCTGTGTTTGGGAGGCCCTTTCTTCAGCCCGAAGAGGTGGCAAATGCAGAACTTGCGGATATCCTCCGCTTTGTGCGGGGGTGGTGGCCCCGCATAGGTGACGTCACACCAAGTGAGACCAGTGCCGTGGGGCCTGGGGGTGGTGCAGGTGGGCCATGATCCGAGTATCATGGACGCCCTTACAATATACGCCCTTTCACTTATTGTGGGAAAAAAAAACCCTCAACACAAACGTTTGTTCTCACCCCTCGTGCCCGCACAGCAAAATGTATGTGTTGTCACCAAGGTCTTTTGCCCATCTTACTAAATTCAATCAGCTTGCCTACACCCCCTTCAGTCTCTTCACTCTACCTGTTTCTCTGCTCCTACAACTAAACTCATCCCTCATCTCTAGTACCCTATGCCCCAACTCCCTTCATGTCACATCCTATTTTTCTAAACCCTAACCATCATGCTCAACCCATTCCCTTTCTTCAATACAGCACCATAGCAGCTTCCCTCTACCCTCTCAACTACCCATTCGCGATCATACCCACGCATTATTTATTATTTCACCCATTTTCTCGCTTCCTAATCCCATATCCAAATTCGTAAGACGGACGACGGACTCACCTAATAGGTACGTTAACTTTAGTAATTTGCCTACTGGTGGACATAACCCTATTACTTTAATACCACCTGGGTAACTGTACTTCAAGAGCTATTCTGCTGTCGCAGCACAGGGGAGAATGTTTGGTGCAGGCTGAATTAGTTGGAATATTGTGCTAGGGCCTTTCCCAGGTGCATTCAGTCCAACTCTTTCCCATCTGAAGACCTTTGTCTCTTGCGATGGAAAAGTTCAGCCTGCCTCCTAAGTTTTTTCCTAAGCTGGCAATGGAATTTTACTTAAATAACCGCACTCAAACTCATATCCTATTTTAGCTCTTCTGTCAAAGTGTAATAGTCCTTACTCAAGCTCACCACGTTCATTTCTTTCCCATACTCCAATTCAAGCTCTCCCTTTCGTGCATCCAACAATCAGGAAGCTCAAACTCAGAATCATGAGTGGCAAAATTTTAGGAATGTTGAGTGAAGCCCTCTCTGGTGTCTTCCAAACCTTTTGGAACCTATGTACGGTTTTTGTAAAGCGAAAAAGCTGCAGCATTTTTGTGAGAGTACACGCATAACAGCCAAACAACTTAATACTCCTCTATTTGCATCCACTTGAACAGTTCCCACCCCTCTGGCAAATCAGATCGCCGTTCTTGGTTATAAAGGGTTCCCTGTCCCATACCTTCATAGGAGAAACATAAATGCAGTAGACATTCATAAAACGAAAAATTTCTGACTGTGATAGTAAGTGAACATACACACACATTCACATTGTCTTAGGATGCTGAGATCCAGATTGTGTTGGAGACCATCTAATGACCTACAGAAGAAATATAATTTCAACAACATTTCAGTGGGGAGGCAGTAGTGTTGGAGCTTACTTTTTTCTGGTTTGTGCCTTTTGTGTAAAAAAAAAGATCCCTTCAATTCTAGTGGGAACAATGTTATTTGAGATGAGTACTCCAGCGAGCACTCAACTATACTTATGACACTCAACGCAAGCTGGTAGATGCAGCACCTGCACGTACTGGCGCCTAGAATACATTTTTTGAAAAAGGGTTGCCTAATTGCCAAGCGCTGTAACATCTAGTGCCAGAATGGCACAAAAATTACTGCAACAAGCACTAGGGCGTTGTAGAGTGCGACACAGGAGAGGAAAGATGCTCGCTCCCAGCTAACCTTCCCATCAGACTTACCTAGTCACGAACTCGAACCTACATTAAGTTTCTATACCACTAGTCAAAAGGTTTTGAACAACAGTTACCTAAAAGTGTAAACAACTAAAAATATTAAGCGAAAACTCAACTTAAAGTTTATAACGCTAACAGTAACTGAAAGAAAGCCTTTTTGATGAATAAAATATCTCTCAACTGAAATATAACATAACGATTAACGATGAGCGAAAAATACTTCACCTCTTCTGACTTCTCTTCATGGTTGGCTGTGGAAATAGTATTGAACCAGGACGAGACTGATATCATGATGAAATCCCAGCTCTGTCCATCAATAATTTCAGAGTGCCTTTCGACTACCATTTGAAGAAATCTCCCAATCTCTGCATTCAATCTGAGTTGCTCAGAACTAACGACGGACAAATTTCTGAAACATTGCAACAAATGACGCAGTAGACCATTTGAACTGGGCACCACAAAATAAATTTTCAGTATTCAGCTTCAATTTTCGAACTAGTCGTCCAGGTACCAAAACACTCGTGACCCTGATGCCAGAGCTACACTCCGAACTGCCTTCATCCAAGAGAAGAAGGCCTTCCACCGCGCCATCAAACGAGCCAAACGGCAAGGCTGGCGAAATTTTGTGGAAGCGGAGAGCTCTGAGAACCCCTGGGGAAGACATTACAAGTCCTCCATAGGTAAAGCAAATGTAGAGCAGGTCTTAGCCGCGATGCAAAATGAGTCAGGCTGGGCCTGCAGCATCGAGAGTTCACTGGAAACCCTCCTTGAGAAGGCGTTCCCACATGACCAACTAGCTCGAGACACTGAAGCCCAGAGGGCAGCAAGGGAGCTGATCATGGACCCTCCGAACGAGCCCGACATCCCACTGTGGACAACAGGCGACCTCGGCAGGGCCCTTGCGACCTTAAAGCCCAACAAATCTCCTGGGCCAGATAAAATAGAAAGCAATATGCTAAGGAAGGCTGAGCGAACGATCTCCAGCGGCCTCCTTAATTTATATAATGACTGTCTGCTGGTCGGACAGTTCCCCACTCAGTGGAAGACTGCGCGTGTTGTCACTCTTCAAAAGGGAGGCGACCGCAATCAGTCAGACCCGCGATCATGGAGACCACTCAGCCTTCTTTCCATATTAGGCAAAACACTAGAAATCTTGATGTTGCAGTCCCTCGAAGGAGTCTTTGGCCGCAACCTCACAGGCAGGCAATACGGGTGTACCAAAGGAAGGTCCACGCAGGATGTCATTGTCGAGATTCGGCGTGTTTCCCTGCTGGCACCGGCTAAGTACGTTGTAGCAGTTCTGATTGACATCAGAGGAGCGTTTGACAACCTTTGGTGGCCAGCGCTCCTTAATGAGCTCAAAGGTAGGGGAATCCCCCGCAACCTGTACTCGCTCGTCCGAAGCTACCTGACAGACAGAACTGCTACGATCGAAAGTAGGCATGTCTCCGTCCGGAGAAAGATTGAGAAGGGGTGCCCACAGGGCTCGGTCTTAGGACCAGCACTCTGGAATGCCTTCTTCGAAGGTCTTCTCAGGAAACTCATGGAGACTGACTGCGAGCCGTACGCCTATGTGGATGACTTGACTGTGCTGATCTTTGCAGAGTCAGTCCGCCAAATTGAAGAAATAACCCACCACGTGCTCCGCACTGTCAACCAATGGTGCGAGCACGTCAAGATGCAGGTGGCTGAGGAAAAAACCCAGCTAATCCTCTTGAAGGGGAAAGTGAATAATCCACCCACAATACGCTTTGGCGGCCACAGGCTCCTTCTTGAAAAGCACGTCAAGTATTTAGGAGTGAATATAGGTGAGAGGTGGGGTTTCAACCAACACCTCCAGTCCCTTAAAGGCACTACCATTGCAAGGTTTGCCTCACTGCGTGCCATTACTAAGGCCACTTGGGGTGTGTGTTACCACGACACCATCCTCATGTATAAGGCCATCTATTTAGGTGTGATTGGCTACTGCCCCGTTGTCTGGGGTAGCAAACTAACAGTCAATCAAAAGAGAGTATTGGCCCAATCCCAGAGAGCTGCGCTCCTGTGGGTCACCAAGGCCTACAAGACTGTATCAACGGAAGCACTCCAGGTGATCACTGGTCAGTTACCAGTGGATTTGGCTGTTGAGTGCATGATTGACAAGTGGAGAGTGAAACGGGAGCTTCCCCCGCTTTGGGCTGAACTCCGTGCGGATCTCACCACAGAACAGAAACTTGCCGCCATCGATGAATGGGCTCTAGAGAAATGGCAAGCGAGATGGGAATCCTCGTCAAAGGGACGTGATACGTATGAGTTCTTCCCCAACATCCGTGAACGTCTTTCTAGAAAATGGGTTGAGCCAGACCACTGGACGAGCCAGTTCCTCACGGGACATGGTGACTTCAATGCGCGGCTCCACTTCTTTTCTCTGAAAGACTCTCCATTATGCACGTCTTGTGCCTCCAGTGCGGAGGAAACAAGAAACCATGTGCTGCTCCACTGTAGTTTCTACAACGGTTGATACGATGATGTCTTTACATCGAAAGCGCTTGCCCACAGTAACTCACAAGCCAGAGGAGACGGACTCACTAACAGGTACGTTAACTTTAGTAATTTGCCTACTGGCGGACATAAACCAATTTCTTTAATACCTAACACAGCCAGTCCGGCTAAGGTACTACTAACAAGACTGACCAACAAGACCTCTCCCCGCCCCTTCCCCGACGCTCCATCACCCCTTTCACCTTTCTCTTTGTATATAAAGACCACGACCAACTGACTGACTCCAGTACTGACTTAACGGCCAGACGATGATGTCTTTACATCGAAAGCGCTTGCCCACAGTAACTCACAAGCCAGAGGAGACGGACTCACTAACAGGTACGTTAACTTTAGTAATTTGCCTACTGGCGGACATAACCCAATTTCTTTAATACCAATCTCACAAAACCTCTCCAACGCCGAACAGCAAACCACTTACCCTTACGAACAAACCTTTTCAACAAACTGTGTCAAAAAATAACCAGTGGCCTCAAAAAGCTTTCAGTTCGCAGAGCGCTGTACCAATGTCTTGGCGCACGTCCGCGAACCCCAACTTTAACTTAACGCTAAATTTCAAACCGGAACCGGAAGACCAAATAACCGACGAAAACCACGTCACTGAATACGCGGAAACAACAGAGACTGAATATGAAAACCCAGATTCAGAAGTGGAAAATCCTTTTTTAGACGAGGAGTGCCTCGCAACACCCCCCGATTTGAGTTAATGAACCTAGAAAAAAAACCGAATAGCGAACTCCCGTACATCCTGATCCCCAACACCGACATCAAAATTTTAATTGACACTGGTAGCACGAAGAGCTATATCAATCCGGCACGGCCGAAAACTTCTTCCACAACAGACTAAAAGAAGAACCTTTCATCGTAAAAACGGCACACGGTTCCTCCAAGGGACAATATACAACTATGGTCCCCTGCGGTAAACTATTCAAAACACGGAACCTAAGGCTCAAGTTTAACGTGTTCCATTTCCACAACACATTCAATCTTCTTTTAGGATTGGATAACCTCAAAATAATTAAAGCGGCAATAGACTTAAAAGAAAACGTTCTGAAAACCCCTAAAGTCAACATCCCCCTGCAATACTTGCAGTCTAAAACCAACGATCTTCACCTGATCGAACCAAGGTCTATCAAACAAGTTAAACTAAAAATTAAAAACGTGAAAGACGGAGAAGCGATTTTCCCGTACAAAAAGATTAAAAACCTTTAAATACCGGAAAGTCTAATCCACGTCCAAAACCACGAAACTTACGTGAGAGTCTTAAACTGGAGAAACTATAGGTAAACTCATTCAAATCCACCCAGTCCCCGTTGAACCGGTCGACGAACTAATCAACAAACAAATTGACGAACAAACGACACCAAACTTGAACAATTATTTCACGGACGAAGATTTTACATTCAAATTCGACCCATCGAAATTAAGACTTGACCACATGAACGCCGAAGAGAAACACAAAATCATAAACTTAGTCACGAAATACGCCGACATCTTCCACAAAGACAAAGAACCCCTAACATTTACAAACAACATCATACACCAAATCAGAACTACAGACGACCGACCAATCTACGCAAGGAACTATAGGTTTCCCGAGATCTACAAAAAAGAAGTAGATCGCCAGATTGAGGAAATGCTTGAACAAGGCATTGTCAAACATAGCGAGAGTCCGTGGAACTCCCCAATCTGGATTGTCCCAAAAAAAGCAGACGCCAGCGGAAAACCTAAATTTCGAATAGTCATTGACTATAGAAAATTAAACGAAAAAACCATTGAGGATAGGTATCCGCTGCCACAAATCTCAGAGCTGTTGGATAAACTGGGTCGCAGCCAATATTTCAGTGTCATAGACCTGAAATCTGGATTCCATCAAATAGAGATGCACCCAGACAGCATTGAGAAAACTGCTTTCTCCACTCCTAATTACCACCTAGAATTCAATCGAATGCCTTTCGGACTGAAGAATTCCCCATCCACATTTCAACGCATGATGGATTCAGTCCTAAGGGGGGTGGCTAATGAATACTGCTGCGTCTATTTAGACGACATAATCATCTTCAGTACCACCTTGGCCGAACACCTCATCAGATTAGAGGAACTATTCAAACGCTTACGTAAAGCCAACCTGAAGATCCAACTGGATAAGACAGAGTTCCTGCGCAAGGAAATCGCCTACCTCGGTCACGTGATTACAGCAGAAGGAGTGAAACCTAACCCAGACAAGGTATTGGCGATCACAAAATATCCGTTACCCAGAACTAAAACTGAGATCAAATCCTTCCTCGGTTTGTTCGGATATTACCGGAAATACGTGAAAGATTTCGCTACGATCACCAAACCCCTAACCAAATGTCTGAAGAAGGGGAACCACATTAATCCTACAGACCCCGAGTACATTGACTGTTTCGAACACTGCAAACACATACTGACGAACGACCCCATACTACAGTACCCCAATTTCAACGAAACGTTCCACCTAACAACAGACGCTAGTGGAGTGGCTATAGGAGCTGTCCTTAGTCAAGTGACGAACGGAGCCGACTTGCCGGTGGCGTACAGCAGTCGCACGCTGAACGATACCGAAAGGCGACTCTCCACTATTGAGAGGGAACTACTCGCAGTCGTTTGGGGCGTGGAATATTTTAGACCCTACTTATTTGGTAGAAAGTTTAAAATCTTCTGCGACCACAAACCCCTTCAATGGCTGTACTCCATTAAAGAACCTAATTCAAAATTGTTCAAATGGAGAACTAAACTAGCAGCCTATGACTTCGAGATTATTTACAAAAAAGGGTCTCTAAATACAAACGCAGACGCTCTCTCTCGAATAGAGATATTACAAAACAACGAAGACACGAACGACACTCCACAAGAAAACATTGACGAAGCCATTAACGACTTCTTTGCCGCTTGCACCCCCAACACAATAGACAAAATTGTCAACTTGCCACTTGACGAATTCGACGACACGGAATCAATAATAGCGAACTTCGACGAAAACGAGACACAAGACCACAGAACAGAATCCGGGGATACTAAACACTCTAACGTTGTAGGACACGCTTTAGTCACCATTCCAATAAAAAACGAATCAGTGAACAACTGCTGCCATCAAATAATAATAGAAACGGTAAAAATGCCATTAGATAAACCGATTACCGTCGAAAACCTCTTTGGAAATAAAACTAGAAAAACCGCCCAAATCTCGCTCAGTGACTTTGAAAAAGATGTAATCAACTTAATTAAACAATACGTAATACCTAGAGTGAAGTACGGAATCTTCTTCAAAGATGACGTATACGAAAAATTCGCCAATACCATGGCAAAACATTTCACATTCTCCGAAATTCACATTACCAAATACACAACGCTACTTACAGACGTCCTAGACGAAACAGAGAGAAAAACATTAGTTCAAAAATACCATGAAGGGATCCTCTGCCTCTTTACGCGGTTTACGGCAATAAGAGCGTCCCTCCCATGATCGTTTCTGTAAACATGAATGGAAAATCAGTACCCTTAGAGGTCGATACAGGAGCCGCAGCTACTATAGTAAGTGAGCAGATTTTCAACACAATTCCTAGACTACAAAGTGGAATTTTACGTCCTACAAACACATTGTTCAAGAGCTACGACCAACAATTAATTACGCCATTGGGTGAGGCCGTTGTACAGGTCTCACACAATTCAATAACCAAAAATTTGCGACTTTTCGTATTGAATGGTAACTATTCTTGTATCATGGGTCGAGAATGGATTAAGGCACTCGACATATTACCCATTCCAGTCAATCATGTCGCATGTACGGAGAAATCACTCAACAGTTTACTTAGTAAATACGACCAATTATTCAAAAAACAAGTCAATTATTCAAAACTACACCTATTCAGTGGAATTGAATGAAAACGCAAAACCTGTCTTCAAGCGAGCTCGTCCCGTCGCATTCACCCTTTTACCTGGGGTAGAAAAGGAACTTCAACGCATGGAGGACGACGGAATCATTACAAAAGCTACTATTTCTGATTGGGCTACACCGATTGTTCCCGTACGCAAACCTAATGGAGACATACGAATCTGTGCAGATTATTCAGGGACTGTCAACCCACAGATTAAAGTACCACATCATCCATTTCCAAGCTTTGAGGAAGTCTCAGCCAAAATCAGTGGAGGCCAAGAGTTCTCTACTTGCGATGTTACCACTGCGTTTCTACACATTCCCGTTTGTGCTGAATCCTCCAAAATCCTTACGATCAACACTCACAAAGGCTTATACAACGTTAATCGATTATTGTTCGGTTGCAGTTCAGCTCCTGCCATCTGGCAAAGATACATTGAAGGTGTGCTTAAAGACCTACCAGGTGTAGCAGTTGTACATGACGACATCATTGTCACAGGTAGCAGTAAAAAGGAGCACATTGAACGCTTGGACAGATTATTCAAACAACTTATGCTACATGGAATTCGCCTCAATCCAGCAAAATGCAAGTTCCTGCAAAAAGAGGTTCCTTGGACATATAGTCTGTAGTGAGGGTGTAATGAAAACTACCGAGCGAATTGATGCTGTAACAAATTGTAAAGTACCAACCTGTGTTAAGGAGGTACAATCATTCATGGGCATGGTCAACTTCTACGCAAAATTCACCAAGAATCTTTCGACTCTGGCCGAGCCCCTCTACCAGCTCACTAGATCGGACGTCCCATTCGAATGGAATGAAAAACACCAGCGCAGTTTCGAGAAGATTGAAGAAGAAATTTTATCAGATAGAGTCCTGATGCATTACGACCCAAAATTGCCTTTGGTCCTCTCAGTCGACGCATCACCAGTTGGAGTAGGCGCCGTTCAAGCGCACAGAATTGGAAAATTGGAACGACCAATATCATTTGCTTCCAGGACTTTAAATTCGAGCGAAAGAAACTATTCGCAAATAGATAAGGAAGCCACCGCGATTCGCTGGGGAGTTGAAAAGTATTTCAACTATTTGTTTGGTCAAAAATTTATTTTGGTTACAGACCATAAACCCCTGTTTCACATTTTTGGTCGGAAAAAACGGAGAAAGCTACCTTCACACTCTGCAACTCGTCTTATACATTACGCAATTTTCTTACAAATGTTCGAATTTGACATCGAATATCGGAAATCGGAGCAACATGGAAATGCCGATTTCTTATCTAGGTTGCCCCAAAATTCTAAAGAATTAGAACCAGTAGACGAAGATACACCCTCAAAATACGATGATATCGCAGTCTTCAAACTAGAACAGCTCAACACCTTACCTATCCTTCCAAAGGATATTCATAAAGCAACCATAGAAGACGAGGAAACAAGAGAAATTTATAAAAATCTACAATTAGGCACTCCGATCGGACCAAATTCTACGCAATTCTCACGGCAAGGTGGGTGCATATTTAATGGAATACGTGTTTACATTCCGAAAACACTTAGACATACGATCTAACAGGAGCTACATGAAGGTCATTTGGGAATGGTCAAGATGAAAGCTCTTGCTCGATCAGTGGTCTACTGGCCCAAAATCGACCAGGATATCGAGGCTACTTGCAAGAATTGTTCAGATTGTATTAGCATCCAAAAACAACCAACAAAAGTCGACAAGCACTACTGGGAATATCCGGCCTACCCTTGGGAAAGGATCCATTGTGACTTCGCCGGGCCATTTATGGGCCATACATTCTTCTTAGTGGTCGATGCACATTCAAAGTGGTTGGAGACCTTCGTGGTGAAATCTACCTCATCAAAAGATGCGATCAACGTTCTAGAGGCTCTATTTGCCCGATATGGACTTCCTAGAACTCTTGTTTCGGACAATGGTACAGCCGTCACAAGCCTACCATTTAAAAAATTTATGCAAATTCATGCAATAAAACACATTACAACTGCACCATTCCACCCGGCATCCAATGGACAGGCGGAACGATATGTCTGCACTTTGAAACAAGCACTTAGAGCCATGAAGAACAGTGAAGGTGGACTTCAACATCGCCTAAACATATTCCTGATGACATACCGACGCACTCCGAACATCACAACGGGAGAATCTCCAGCAAAACTATTCATGAAACGAGAAATTCGCACAAAAATCGATGTACTGAAACCAGATCCCGTAAGAGACGTCGCGGATCGATTGAGAAACAATAAAGTCTCATTTTTGGAAAAAAGCCATGCTGAAGGAGAAACGGTGGCAGTCCGAGACTATAGATCACCTGATAAAAAATGGATTTTCGGGAAGGTGGTGAGTCAAGATGGAAATCTTCAATACAAAGTTTCAGTGGATGGTCAACTTTGGAGAAGGCATGTGGAACAGATGAAATCCTGTGGGCCCCTGGTAAATAATCCAACATACTCAATTTTGCATCCTGCATTACTTCCATCGTCGAACGACTCAACTAAGAATTCAGTGCAACAAACAGATGAGCTGAATTCGCCCGATACACAGCAGCCTTTATTACCAACCTCCCCAAGAATTTCAAGGAAGTCTCTGCCACGAAAATCTTCAAATCCGATGCCAGAAGTTCCTCTTGAACCAAATCAAAACATTTCGTGTGACAAAGAGTCACCACCTGAGTTACGCCGATCTGCTAGAATTAAAAAAGTACCTCTTCGATTCAGAACTGAAAATAACTAATGTGCATCATCTGACTTTATATAACCAGTACGTGATTTACCTACATATTAATTTCTCTATTGTACTAATATTTTACTAAAACTAAATTGCTTTATATTATTTACGTTGTTATCTTGAAATGATAAGAACATTTTCCAAGAGGAAGATGATGTTGTGTCTCTCATGGAATAGTTCATGTAAAACTAGAGGAAGAATAAGGCATGGAGGAGGTTAACCGAATAAAGGAGGTTTTCTTTTAGTCTTGATCGTGAATGTGAATACGTTTTATGAGTTCCTCTTTTTTCTCCTTCTATTGCTTAAAATAATACTATTAGAGTACATAAAAGGCAACAAAACCCGGACTACTGTCTCCCTCTCACGGTCAAACATAGAGGCAGAGTTGATCAAATTTGTGAAAGAGTACATATTACCACGAATTAAATACGGAATTTACTTTAAAGAGGTCATTTACGAACAGTTTGTCAGTATTATGACCAAGAATTCCACCTTTTCTGAAATTCAAATGACTAAATACTTGACAAAACTGGAAGACGTACACGACGAGACAAAAAGATCAGAACTCATCCAAAAATGCCATGAAGGCAACACTAACCACCGTGGTATCGAAGAAACACATCAAAAGATCTCACTATTGGCCAAACATGAGAGAAACGATCCAAAGATACATTAACAACTGTACTATTTGTACCAGATGCAAATACGATCGGAACCCTCTCAAAGTCAAGTACAATCCCCGCCCCTTCCCCAACGCTCCATCACTCCCTTCACCTTTCTCTTTGTATATAAAGACCACGACCAACTGACTGACTCCAGTACTGACTAAACGGCCAGACGATGATGTCTTTACATCGAAAGCGCTTGCCCACAGTAACTCACAAGCCAGAGGAGACGGACTCACCTAACAGGTACGTTAACTCAAGTACAATACCACCCCTACGGCCTCTCGTCCACTAGAAACTGTGCATATAGACAAAATGACTCTCGAAAGTTCCAAATTTCTGACAATAATCGACTCTTTCTCCAGACACGCCCAAGCATACCACTTAAAATCCTCAAACGCGATAGACATTGTAAACTCTCTCCTAGACCACTTTTCGAACCATGGGATACCAGTGAATGTAGTAGCAGATAATGGTCCCGAATTTCAGAACTCATTAGTAAGGGAATTCATGAAACTGCACAAAATCAACATCCATTTCACTGCGTCTCAACATCCAGATTCCAATGGAATGATAGAACGTTTTCACTCCACCCTAATTGAACACGTCCGCATCCTTAACGAACGTGGCGAGTTCAAGAAGGACAGTATGAAGACTAAAGTCAGATATGCTGTTCTGGCATATAACAATTCCATTCACGCCACCTCCAAAATGACACCCTTTGAGCTCCTTTATGGTCACCTTAACCAGGACACGTTGTTGGATCTGGACGTAGAGCAAGCTCTCGTCAACAACTATCTTACTCTTCATAAAGAGAAGATGAAGATCCTGTACGCACAAATGAGAGAGAAATTACATATGGACAAGGAGAAAGTTATCGCTAAAAAGAATGAAAACCGGGAAGAAATTCCTCCAATCCCTCCAGAAGTGTATGTCAAAACGGTCCAAAAGCAATCAAAAACAAAACCTAAGTTCAATAAAGAGTTAATTAAATCCATAAACCCTGAACTCAAAACTGCTTTGATTGTCCCACGCCACCATAATACAAAAGAGAAAATCCACCTCTCCAATGTACGCCGTCCTAAGAAGTACACCGACACCACGGCTAACGCATGGGATGAAACCTTGGACCTAACGGAAGTTCTAGCCACCGAATTCGGCTTGAAAATAACAAGAACCGACCTTATCACTCTCAAAGGTGATAACTGGCTGAACGACCAAGTAATTAACTTCTACATGGAGCTAATCGATCAAAGGAATCGATCAAACGAGAAGCTCCCTGCATCGTTCTGCTTTAACACTTTCCTGTATGTCTCCCTTAAAGCCGGAGGATACGAACGAGTGAAAAATTACACCAGACGAACGGACCTTTTCAGCAAAGACATTGTGGTAATCCCAATCTTCAAATCCTCCTATTGGAGACTAGTGACAGTTCAGAATCGACTAAATGAACTAACCTATTACGATTCCCTAAATATGGACGGAACAGACATTCTCTGCGATGGCAAGGAATATTTAGAACATTAACACCTCGCCAAAAAGGGGACTCCGATGGATATGTCTGACTGGAAGTGTTCGACTTTCAAAGACACCCCTCAACAACAAAATGGCAATGATTGTGGCGTATTCATGTGCCAATTAGCCAAAACACTGACGTACGACAACACAATTAACAAAATTCCCGAAATCCCAACCATCAGGGAAGAAATGTGTTACGAAATCCTAAAAGCAGAATTAATCTAATGTTCCAGATTAACTTTCTTCATAATGGCCTCCTGTAACGGGACGTTCATAACAAACATAACATCGAATTCTGGGATACTACACATAAGCAAACTTGGACCATCAAAAATTATCGACGGATACCACACACTGACTCACCATTACGACTTGACCGAACTCATCTCCAGATTTCGAGCTCTCGAACATACCTACCTTGAAACATTACAAACGGTTAAGGCCGACCAATCGTCCTTCGAAAACGTACAACTTCTCTTACATACAGTAAATTCTACCCTCGACATAATCAAACAGAAACTAAACGACATACACATTCCACTGACTCCTAATAGAAATAAACGTGGACTCGTAAATGGATTAGGATCCCTTGTAAAATTTGTTACCGGAAATCTAGACTCATAAGACGAAGAACGATACAACTCCATTCTAGCACAATTACAAGAAAATCAGGAGGACTTCCAAACACAAATGGAAGCCCAGTATTCCATCAATGTAGCCGTCCAAAGGAATTTTAACGAAACGATAAGAACCATCGCCCAAAACAATAAAGAACTTAAGGAGGAGTTGAACTTCCTAAGGCATCAAAACCCACAATATTCCACCTTGCCAGTAACTAGATCAATACTTGAACACCACCAAATAGTTCTCAGTTTGATTCTTAACACCATACAAGACATAGAAACCTCTGTTACTGCTTGTAGAACCGGATCATTGCATCCGAGTGTGATCAAACCCCACCTGCTGTTTTCTGAGCTCACCAAACTGGCTAAACATTACGGAAACAAGTTCATGGACTTCTATGGCAAGAACTTGTTTGAAATTCAATCTTATATTAAGGTTAGGTGCTTCGTAGGTATCGAAGAAATTGTATATTTTCTGGACATCCCAATATGCAATCCGGTAGATTACGAAATGTATTACTTAGAACCTATTCCTACCGTGGTAGACTCAGAAACTGTAACAGTTATACCATTAATGAACTATTTCCTCAAGTCAGAAGCTGATACGCACCCTCTTTCTCAACCATGTATCCCTGGCCACATACGATTGTGCCCCAACTATGTAGTGTCACCAGTTAAACCTAAATGTGAACTAGAATTTCTGGCTACAGGATCCACAGCAAATTTTGTAAATTTGTCAGTCTAGTCACAAACACCAATCATGTACGGTTGATGACCGAAATCAATAGGTATCTGCTTTACTTTCCGAAAGGTGATGAAATCAGCATAATAAATGACGATGGATTCGAAACCAGAACTTTATATGGAGTTTACTTGGCCTCACCGGGTAAACATCACCTGTTATACAAAAATCAAACGCTATTTGCTCCTCATAACGAACTAGCTGGTAAGCCCCAGATAATCGGAGATGTTTCCCTACATCTCAGCAAGTCACAACAACCCGACAAGGAAATTCATTTAAAAGAATTGAGACTAGATAACATCAACCTGCAGGATATTCGCCCAATCAGAACATTTGATATTAAGTCGTACGCTGTACCGAGCATGTGGACAATAACATTATACATCTTAATAATCTCTTTGCTAGTCCACAACTCCGTTAAATACTATAGGAACACCCGCAAACATGAAATAAATGCGGCATGAATTTGTACAGCATATGCGTTGCTCCATTGTAAATATTATGGTACTAATAATAATTCATCCTAATCATTTACTATTAACATAATGTCATTATTATTCCATATTCCATGCTTCAAATTGTACACACGGTCTGATGAAATTGTAATTTGATTCATCGTAACAATTTACCAATGTAACTATCATTTTAAACGCCTTAATGTACTCTGTATTATCTGTAAAACCTTATGTATTTACACATTCAAATTTCATCCCAAAATTTCATTCTCGGGGGGGACGAGTTATGTATCATGTAATAGCTGATCATAATTGAATTATGTTGCGTCAACGATGTAACCTGCTGACTAACAATCCGGAGGATATAAAAGCTGGCCTGCGCGCCTGCATCCTCAGTCTCTTCCCGTGCTCCATCAAGTCCGCATTTCTGTCCGTTGTGTGAAGTTGTAAATAAAACTGTTTTTAAAAATTCAATCGACAAGTGTGAATACTTAACTTATATATATATCGAATTTACGGCAGTTGCAGAAAGTTACTAGGTATCCAATATTTTTTCCCTCGATTTCTAAAATACTGAAGTTTGAAATTTTCCTTTCCTGAGAATGCTGTACTGGAACAGGATGGCAAAGTTTTCTTTGATAAACAAAGATGGCTACGATTCCTATCAGTAAAGGATCTAATCTGGCATTAATAATTTAAGGGAATGTGGCACTATAATTGCAGGATTTGTGTCTTGTTCTGCTGGGAGAGCTCTGAAGCCAATTTCAACTCTTTCAATTGCATTAGGTTAATTTTCTACTGATATCAGCAGAAACTTACTTCATAACCATTCGCCAATTCAATATACATAGGTGTCTTCTATTTGAGCACCATTCCAACTGTTCCTTAAAGCATAAAACTGCTAAGCAATAACATAATGCAATCGAATTACCAAAGCATACTAACTTGTTGAACACTGAATACAACGAATTCGAGTAGGTATCCACGATATTCCCCAGCACTCTTTGTATATATTCCTTATCTGAACTTGTACGCACCAAGTTCAAGAATTCTGACGATATCACAAATTCACTAGGTAATGCTTCGGTCAACACCTGTGAAAACGATGAGTAAAAAATATATATACTATACTCCCTATGGAACATTAGTGAACTACATTGGCAATGTTTGGCGCATTACAACTTATTGCGCTTTATATCTCAGATTGTAACAGCATATCTGATAGTTTAATATTATATTAATACCTTGGAAAAATAAAAAGTAGGCATCAGCACTCGCATCAATAGAGTTTGGAACAGTTCTAAATAAAGATAAAACACTTTTGCGTGCTTATGCCTTCAACCACTGCTAAACACAGGGCCCAAGCCTATAGCGCAAATTGTCTCATTCCTATCATTCATATTGGTTAATTTACATTATTCAGAGTCTCAGGTTCTTCTATTTATTCTGTACTTCATGACAACTTCCGTTGATAGATCAGTGAATTTATCTTTTCCAAAAGGGAGAATCGAATATTCCAGTGTTCTCGTCGTTTTTCAGATTTACAATTATGTAACTCAATCAATTAATATAACATCCGAAACACAGGATGTAGATGTTCCCTCAAAAATTTGATGTAATGGCTTGCGAAGGATATATGCGGATCTTTGGTTCCGTTCTCGTTGCTATGAATGAAGGTGAGCGGCTGATTGGCTTTATAATTTCTGAGTGCCTTTTATTGCATTTCACATACAATCCAAGCGTTACATTCTATTGCAATATCATACTGAAAATGAGTTTTTTACTTTAATTTAATTAATTTCGTATTGAACTGAGTGGGCCTATCCCACCACTATCGAGATTAGTTGAAGGGAACTGCGACTGAGTAATTGTTTTCTGACGTTAACACTGAGTGGGGCGATGCATGCTACCACTATGCCAGTGGATGTGCCAGGCAAACTCATTACCTCCCCCATCCTGTTCCTCTTTTTCCCTTACCCTTCTGGACGTTCTTACTTGGATAGACGACTGCCAGTGTTGATCCTGTGGCAAGTTACTTAGAAACCCCCCCCCCCCGCCACACAATTCTTATACTCAAGTTAATGATCTAAATCACATCTGTGAAGAGTTTTGCAATATGTACGTGTTACAAGTTATGTGTCATCCAAAAATCCACAATGGTAATGTATCAACCATGCATTCTACAGGCATGATGTGTTTTGGGTCACTAATCTGCCTATATTTCCTTAAAGCAGTTTTAAGGGACATGGCAACAAAAATTAGGAGAAAAGTCAAGGGCGAATTTTATTAGCTCACTACATAACTTTCCTTTATTCAAAATTAGACCAAGGGAGGTAAACATGTTATCTTTTCAAAAAGCGCACCTCAAGTTCGAGTTCCAACATATTTCTTTGGACATTAGCATAAGTATACTTCCAGACATTGCGACCATTGTTATCTTGAGCCCTGAAAGAAACTACTTAATGTCAGAAAGTAAAAAGGTTGACTGAAATGTTTGACAGAGAAGATTTTGATGAGTGGGCATGACAAACGTCGACATCCATGTAATGATGAAAACAATCATGACTGACCGTTTCGCAATATGCTCCAAAAAATCTTTTTGTTCGTCTAACCGAAGTCTTTTAATCAGCTCTGTCAAACTAGATTCAAGTGGAGAACAGAAAGTCTGTAACTCTGCACACTCCTTCAGCTGAAAAACAGAAAAATTTAAATCATTATTTACAGACACTATGTGTGATATTAAACAACAACTATTAAATGACGACTTACAGAAGGGAAATGAAGAATACATCGCTGGCACAGAAGTAACCCTTGAGACAGTTTAGAAAGTATGTCAATCGAACTTATCTCGCTACACATTTTCTCTCTCACTAAATCGAATTCGAAGCATTCAAAGTCTTCCAAGACCACAGCACCCACCACCATTGACAGATATTGACTGCAAAAAACTAGAGAACTGGCAAACTTGATGATTTGAAACTCCACAAACGGCGATCTAATTTCACCATTCTGTTTTTTCAAAGTTTGGGCAGATGAGAAGTACAGAGAATTGCCTTTCACAACTTCAGATAGGTACACCAATTCTTCAATGCATAGGCATAGAGCATCCCAGTCAGAGTTCATAACTCGGGTGAGTGACATACTGCTGTGCTTTTTAAGTTCCTTTTTTGCAGGGTTGGTGGCTGCAAGCTCTTCACAAGTGATGCACAGACTGAACATCAACTTTGCTGCTTTGTTAATATAGGCGACACAAAGCTGCTCCCTAGAACATATTAAACCAATTTTAAATGTTTTAATTACAACAAAATATTATTGATCAAAAATTGTCATTAACTTCACCAACAATCATTATAAGAACCCTTCGACAGTTAGTCTTGGATTATGGCGCCCAGTTACCTGAAGCAGCCAGAGTCTTAGTTTGTGAAAACGATATTTTAATTGGAGGCCTGCTGACTGCAGAAACAGCTAATCATGCAAGCAGACATCCACGAAAATATATGTTTGGGTGAAGGTTTTAGAAATCTTATGGGACATAGTATATGATGCATATAGCTTCTCAATGAAACCTCCTACTCCAGTTTTTACCAAGAGACGTTGTTTAAGGCATCTTGGCCATACGGCTTTCTATGTTTCTTCACTCCTACAATCCTATTCATGAAGGTGTTTACTAGTAAGTCTTTGGTCGAGTGGGATGATGAGCTTCCACCTTCTCTGAAACATGCTTGGTCAAATTAGGCTGCATTTATACTGTAGCAGGACAGATGAGGTGGGAACCGCCCAATCTACTTTTAAACTTCAACGGAATAGGCAGAACTTTATCGCTCGCGCCTCATCACAAGAACCACTCTAGAAATAATTGAAAGGATTTCTAATTGAAGACAAGAAAAGTGAAAGCGCAGGAAGAAGAAATCGCAACCACTGCACTGTGATTAGAATGGTTCTACTTACGTAAAAGTTATATTGTCATAAAAAGCTGAGCACAAAATAAAAATGCACTTCGTGCAATCGTTTCTCTCCTACAGCCCAGTTAACTTCTCTTCACTCCATTTCTGTAGTTCGTGTGTTTGTATTGCAAAGAACTTGTGAGAATTCAAATACATTTTTTTGTAAAAACTAATCTTGCGTTCAACGAATTTATCTTAAAAGAGTTAACTGGAACAGGTTGCCAGATTCCTAATTTCTGATGAAGGAATCCGCAGTATTTAGTGTTGTGGCACATGGTCATTGAATTACCACAACTGTCAAGACTCCTAATCCTGTGACAAATAGGATTGAGATCTGCTAAGGCTAGACAAATGGAGGGGCCTGTGATCCATCCATGTGAGGCTACGCAGCGACACTTAATATAAGTTCCTGAACAAACTTAAGCAGTCTAGACAACTTGGCATGTATGTTGATACCCACAGCCAAATCAAAGCTTGTGCCAATAAAATAAATTTCAGTACCTCATCCTGAGTTCTAAGGAACATTCAATCCAGGAAAACTATAGCAAACAACTACAAATGACTTAAATCCTTGTCTACCCCTATCAATGAGCCCCTTCCTAGCTGAACAGGTGCTGAATGCCAAAGCAGCAAGTGTAACTGAATTGAGCTCGCACTTCTTAAGCAGTAGAGAGGTTGTTCGACGATAAGAGTCGAAAATGTCCAGGTTTTTGACCTTGGAATTTCTGCTCCAGCCCAACCGGTCGCACCTGTGTCATGGTCATTGTTTCTCCAAAGGTACATACGGGCATAGGGGCACATACGGAAATCCCACCTTGTCGGTCATTTCCAATGGCGGTTTTCCCACCTTTTACCTCTCATCCTTTTTCAGATTCCTCTCCACAACTGATACCTTCTCCCAAAGTCATTCTGCTACGAAATATCCCCAAAGTACGAGTAGGTTCTCTCCTGTTCCCCAACACTTGCCTTCTAACACCTCTCACGATACAGCCGTCTCCAATTCTCCCTAAGGACACCTCTTTCACCTCTCATCGACTTCTAATTCGAACTTCTCCTTCCTTCCCAATACAACCAGTTTCACGCATTCAGAGCCCTACTTGTTCGCCCTTATGCACTCAACTCACATCCTGAGTAACTCACCTCTTCTCTGTACATCCAAGTCTTCAAATCTTGTGATACACCCACTCATTAATTTCAAGTTCTTGCTTAACTAAAACCCGTCTCCGAGAATCACTCAATCTATCCTGGTCCAAACAGAGGTAAAGTGCATCGTGGGAAATACAGGTCTGTTTCTTAATCAAAACTACAGTTCCTGAAGCTGGTAGGAGAGTTATAGCAGGACGTCATTTAGCCAGTCCACCAGTGGAGAGCTGTTGACCAGGGGGTCATACCCTGGGGAATAAGTACCGTTTGGGAGGACTTATTAATCTGGTTTCCCAGCAGACCTGTAGGTGGCAGTACACCCCCCCCCCAGGCGTCCCCAGGTTGCGGATAGGGGGATTCATCTCCGTCGGAGCCAGCGTGCTTCACAAGATGGGTTGGGTCACAATAGGGCTTCGGCCTTTTATCATCCCGTGGATAAACTGCTGGTGAACAGTTGGTTCGAGAATGAAACAGAAGGGGTCGACACCCCCTGCCATAGTCAGTCACTCGCTGACCCATTGCTTCTACTTCTTCTTTCTCCAAAGCAGTTAGCTAAACCCCCACACCTTCACCTCTTGTGACCAGGAATAAGGCGGCCAAACCTGTCACCACACACTCACCCCCAACAACGCAGCCCTCACACACATCACTAAAACAGGCACACCAAAAGTAACAGTAACACCCACCAACACGAGCAAAGTCCCCCACAACACCCTCAAGTTCTCGCCCAACATACCAGACCAAGATAGATCCAGGCGACTGCATGGAGAAACATCCAATAACTCAACCACTGGCTGACTCACCTCCACCACAACCACACCTCACAATCACCCTGTGCTCATGCAACTAGCACTGAAAAGGCGAACACTGTTAAGCCATGGGCCCTCAATGTAGGACACTGGCCTCCTGGGAGGCACCCCCTCTGTGACTGGTGGCCAGCCAACAATAGGAGGTAGAGCCGCCAGAGAAGAAACGAGCAAAGTCTCGCAGTTGCCCACTTCAGAAGGGCTGTTTCCTTGATAAATGTCAATGAGGGTTATATCAGTCATAGAAGTTGCAGTTTCGCAAATATGCAAGGGGCTGGCCTCTGCAGCAGGTCAGCTTCCTTATTTGATGACTGTACCTAAACCCTCGACGAGGGTTATATCAGTCATGGAAGTTGCGGTTCGCTAATATGTAAGAGGCCGGCCCCTGCAGCATCCACCGAACTCAGACCTGTGGAGGTACGGCAGGTATTTGGTCGTTTGCCAGTCTCCCGGTAGAAAGCTGTTGCCCGTGTGTGACCACGTGGAGGTGACCTGAGGAATCCCGTACCATCTGGGAGGAGTTCTTAATCTGGTTTCCTACCTGATCTAACTATTTACTTGGGTGGCAAGTTTCAAATGGACAGATCAACTATGACGACGTTTCTTAGCCACCACCTTCTTCGTGAACTCTGCAAAATGGTTATAGGCTTGCTTTGTAGCAGTCAATGCTGCTAAGTTCATTTGCCCTCCCAACAACCGTCGCTCACTGTTGTAGAAACTACAGTGGAGCAGCACGTGGTTTCTTGTTTCCTCCGCACTGGAGGCACAAGACGTGCATAATGGAGAGTCTTTCAGAGAAAAGAAGTGGAGCCGCGCATTGAAGTCACCATGTCCTGTGAGGAACTGGCTCATCCAGTGGTCTGGCTCAACCCATTTTCTTGAAAGACGTTCACGGATGTTGGGGAAGAACTCATACGTATCATGTCCCTTTGACGAGGATTCCCATCTCGCTTGCCATTTCTCTAGAGCCCATTCATCGATGGCAGCAAGTTTCTGTTCTGTGGTGAGATCTGCACGGAGTTCAGCCCAAAGCGGGGGAAGCTCCCATTTCACTCTCCTCTTGTCAACCATGCACTCAACGTCCAAATCGACCGGTAACTGACCAGTGATCACCTGGAGTGCTTCTGTTGATGCAGTCTTATAGGCCTTGGTGATCCACAGGAGTGCAGCTCTCTGGGATTGGGCCAATACTCCCTTTAGATTGACTGTTAGTTTGCTACCCCAGACAACGGGGCAGTAGCCAATCACACCTCGATAGATGACCTTATACATGAGGATAGTGTCATGGTAACACACACCCCAAGTGGCCTTAGCAATGGCACGCAGTGAGGCAAACCTTGCAATGGTAGTGCATTAAATAAATTGAGGAGGCCGCTAATGATTGTCCATTCAGCCTTCCTTAGCATATTGCTTTCTACTTTATCTGGCCCAGGAGATTTGTTGGGCTTTAAGGTCGCAAGGGCCCTGCCGAGGTCGCCTGTTGTCCACAGTGGGATGTCGGGCTCGTTCGGAGGGTCCATGATCAGCTCCCTTGCTGCCCTCTGGGCTTCAGTGTCTCGAGCTAGTTGGTCATGTGGGAACGCCTTCTCAAGGAGGGTTTCCAGTGAACTCTCGATGCTGCAGGCCCAGCCTGACTCATTTTGCATCGCGGCTAAGACCTGCTCTACATTTGCTTTACCTATGGAGGACTTGTAATGTCTTCCCCAGGGGTTCTCAGAGCTCTCTGCTTCCACAAAACTTCGCCAGCCTAGCCATTTGGCTCGTTTGATGGCATGGTAGAAGGCCTTCTTCTCTTGGATGGAGGGAGTTCGATCGAAGTGTACGTCCTTCTGATTGTACACATTGCTTTAGGGGATTAAGTTCGTCAGTCCATCTTGTGACTTTGATCTCCCTGTGCTTCTATTGCCCGAGTACAGAGAGCCCAGCAGAGTGCTGTGCTGTGGTAAATATGTCCACTTTGCTGTCCACCTCTTCCGGTGAGGCAGCTAACACTATTATTTTGATGTCTGCAGTATGCAGTTCACCTTCCAGTACCCTAGAAAATTGTGACCTGTCACCATTTTTTGTGCGGAATCGCTTTTCCCGCGTGTCTTTGCAGAGGATGTTGTCATCCGTGATGGCAAAGTCAATAACAATGTGATCGCTCTGCATAGCGCCTGGTACAGGTCGCTAACCCAGCAATTTGAGTAGTAGGGTATGAGACAAAGCTGTGTCGTCTGTGCATGACATTCCTCCTGGCCCATTATTGGTCGCCTCAGTCGTAGCATCGTTGGCAACAACCAAGTTGTACTTGGTGAGCAACTGTATATACGCCGTACATGCCCCATCCAGGGTCGGGGATCCCCACAATGGTGATCTGGATTTTCCATGAGCACAGATTATGCTGGGCCGTCCTGATGAACCCCGCTTGTGTGGTTGAAGGCTGTTAGCCACTGATGTGCCGAATTGCCAGTAAAATGATATTGCAACCAGCTCAAAACTACTACCTCGGATGAGCGCAGCAGCCAAGTGCTGCTGTTCATGTGGTTGAGTGTGAGAAAAACTGGACTGGTCAATGCAGGCCACTGCCGCCTCAGCTTCTGTTCTTGTTTCAGCCACCACTCGTGCCTGCGATCCCAGAACAAGGGTTTTGGAACCTATTTACGGTTCTTGAATGGTGAGAATGCTGCAGCAGTTTTTTATGGTGTACCAGAACGAACCAAACCCTTCCATTAAGCGGGGGCTTGTCCGGGGCATTTATGGTCACTGGACATCTCAAATGCCCCGACTCACTTGAAACTTCGCTGTCATCAGTTATAACCGAATGGTTCTCTCCCTCTTGCACACATTCGCATTCGCTCCTACCCAGTTCCCTGTTTGTGGTGATAAAACTTCCCGGGTGTAATTGTGAATAAAAACTCTGTGTTCCAATTGCATTCTTCAAATATCGTACTTACTCCCGAATCACTTAGTGCGATATCGGTATGTGTATTATAACGAGTGCGCCTTGGAGGAACTCAGCCATAAACAGGGAACTCTTATTTGCGTTGTTCTGAAGGATTCGAACTTTTTTTAGCCTATTCGCAATCCACTCGTGACTCTTGGAAGGCAATTGCTCACACAATTGAGTGCGAAACCAGTTGTAATTTGCATTCAACGCAATTGGGACACTTGAGAGGAGCCTCACTATTTGAGTTGATTACTTTAATCGTTAGTAGGCGGCACATTAAAAATGAACCAATAGTGCCAGAAGAAATAGTTTATAATTTTACACCACAGTGTCACTCTATTCAATGGATCTTGGCGATCGTAGCACAATTGATTTACGCAAAGATCTGCTTTCAGAAGACAACAAAGGACGCAGGTTTGGAGCTTAGGCGCTGTAATGGTCACGGATGCTGGCGATGTAATTGGCTTATTAAAAATAAGTAATTAAACACCAAGAATGGAATAATTTAATAGAGAACAAATCAATATGAGATGCAGGAAAATTTATGGTCCTTTGAGGTTGGCTGGTGCTGGCGATGGCTACAGAGGCTGGTGATACTTGCCCGAAGCAGCTCTTCCCCCACGACAGCCACTGAGGATTGGCTGAGTTCTGTTTGGGGGGGCACTCGCTTTGTTGGCCAGCTTTGAAGTTTCAAAGAGGCAGCGGGTGACGAGGTATTTTTCTTCTGTTCCATGTCTGACAGATTAGGGTCTACTGCATGTGTACTACTTGTAGTAGCCAGTTGCTTGGGCTACTAGTGGGGAGGGGGAGGAGAAGGTGCTTTGCCTGGTTCTTCCCGCCCTTGTTTGTCTGTACGATGAGTAGGTTGCTCATCCTCTGGGAGGGGTCGAGCTTAGCCAGCCAGAGGAAGAGGCGCAGGTGTCGTTTTTAGTACATGCTGATGTTTTAACTGACTTTGTCATGTTGTTACTGCAGGGATGACAGTGAGCAATCAAAACATTACAATCCCACCCTGTTGTACACCTCATCACTGTAGGCAGTGACACCACATGAATGGCGTTAAAGTGCCAGTAATCCTTCCCATGAGTGCCCTCTGAAACCCAATCCACCCATGCAGAAGAGTAGGGGAGTCAGGACACCGCTTGAGTTCCCACCTGTCAACCGAACCATGCCGAGCAGCCGTAAACTCTGAAGGCTTACTGTGGATGTAGTTGCCATGTAACACCACCACAGCACATGCAACATCCCGACCAGATGCCTACAACACAAGCAGGCGCCTCCACGGAATAGTAGTAGAGAGAGATGGAACACCAAGTCCTCCAGATCGAACCAGGGCGTGAATGCACGCACACAGAACGCTATGTGAGAGGCATGGTCGAGCACAAACAGCGGAGCGCACTGTTCTATCAAGGATTTTCAGCCTTCGGATGGTCAACCTCCCAAAACCTGCCTCCCTTTGGGAGCAAGTACATCTGAAGGAGGCACAGCTCCACCTGCGGCTTTAGTGGAGCCTTGGCAACTTTCAAAAGATAATCACCAGGGTCCACACTGCTTCTGGCTGAGGAGTTTGTATTGAGAAACTCGATCCCAAGATACTGACATCTCGAGGACGCCTCTAGCTCAATGACAAAACCCGCATCCACTACCTTCACACTGTAACCTCGATAGGTCGGCACCAATGAAACCGAGCCGCACCTTTTCGGATTCACATCCAATCCACACATGCCTAGCTGCCTTAGAAACGTCAAGAGCGATCTGCAAGCCCCGCTTGGTACCTGTAAGGAGGACGACATCATCTGGAAAGGCTAATCCCCCCCCCCTCCTCACACACAGCTGGGGTGAGATCAAACCCTACTTTTCAAGGCAGCTTACCCAGCGCCGTATCAGCCACAAGACACAACACACGACAGAGGAGGGGGGGGAGGACTACATGAGACAAGAGGGTTCCCTTGCTGAATGCCTCGCCCTATCGCCACATCGCCAGACATCTCTGCTCCAACACGCAAGACTGTCAAACCCTCACAGTACAAAGATCTCACATAACTGATGAGTCAATCTGCAGAATGGTGAGATTCTCAGGAGTATCATCCACAGGGTGGAATGCCCTCTCGACGTCACCCGTCACCTGGAGACGAGATGCCAGCACTTGTTGAAAGTGCCGAAAGACCACAGACGATACTAAAATTAGTCAGTAGCCCCCCGGCCCACCACCACTTTTCTTGGGGACAAAGAAGGTTCAGGTATGCAACAATCCAGCAGAAGGTTTTCCCATGAAGAGAAGTAAGTTGAGAACCAGCAGCATAACAGCCTTTGCAGACATACTCCATCTACGGGGTAAAATACCATGAGGTCCAGCTGAAGTGGAGTTACTGACACGGAATTTAAGTGCCTTGTCCTAGAGGACCAGGGAACACATGACACTGGACACACAAGGACTCCCTAGAGGGAGCAGAGGACGCCACACACAGTTCAGGGATGTGGCTAGAAGCACTCGTGAGAGGCTCTCAAAACACCACATACTCCTGATGAGCCCCTGCACCCTCCAGCACCTCAGCCCCAACAGATACCTGCACCACAACTCTTGGACCCGCTGGTACTCCGCCTGCCTCATCTTTTTTTCAGTCGATTGCATAACTTTCTTATCTACTTCGTACAGCCAAGGAAAGTAAAAGTACTCGCTTTTTATACATGTCATTTGTCAAGCAAAACTTGGTTTAAAGGTGGGGGATCCTAAAGATACATTGCAGTTACAAAGTACATGCAAAACTAGAAAAGTAATCACCTGCGGTTGAGGAGCTCAAGATGATATTTCAAGCATTTGTCGACAAACTGAGATATCTCAGAAATAGGAAGCAAACGAAATATGAACCGTACTCCCTTTTGCCAACTTTTCCCAAGTTCTTCTTCATTTCCAAACAAAATGGTAGGAAGTGTAATGAATAGCAAGTGAAGAATTTTCACATTGCATACTTGAACAATGTTGCAATGTTTTTCGATCAAAAATAAATTGAAGACCGCTGACACGAATGCAGCTGAAGCATCTCTCGTCTCGATAGTATGTATTATTACATCTAGGAGAGCTAATAAAGTTTCCCATCCAAGAACTGGTTCTGTGGACAAAAATTTGAAGTGGTTGCAAATTAAAATGAAGCAAATAAGGTTCTGTTATGTACAAAGGACACAAAATATCTGATGCGATGCACGACTATCTCTGACAATTTTTTCCACTAAACCAACTGCTGAAATCGGACGCCTGTTCAGCGGAATAGTAAAATCAGTACGTATTGGATGCACCCTGTGAGTTTTATCCAGACTGTTAGAGCCATTGTCAAAAAAATCTATTTTTGCAATGGCTTATGAAGTGAGTTTAGAGTTACGCAATGATAACAAAATAAAGGTGGTGACAGAAGTAGGGCCAACCCAATAAATTCCAGAAAATCAAGTTCTAACAGTTTCTATATAAAATAGTTAACGGTAAGTTACGTTCTACGCATCTAATATGAACCAAAAAGAAACAGGTTCGATTAGTTACTAGAGCAAATTAAAGTCGCTGAATGCATGTTGAGCTGAGAAAAGTTGTGTGGTGTGTTGTTGGATAGTAACAACTCCATACTACTTGGTACCAAACGGAATTCGATGAATTTGGGATGCAGGGAACTGGAGGGTTTGTTGCCGGACGATGGCCGGTGCAGAATAGCCAGAAGAAAAATATATCATATCGCCTGGTTTCGCAGTGATTTCGAAGGGCTTGATTTTTGGAGGACTGATAGCTCCAAGATGCTCTCTGACGCTAGCGATTTACTGCCCACCGAACCGTGCATTCGTCCTGGTTCATTAATTTCACGTTACACACCCCCATTTGCCACCCTGTGTTCAGCTTAAAAGGGTACCACATTCCTACATCCAAACCGTGGTCGTTTTAGGGGTGGCACGTCCCAGCAGGAGTGATGTACACAACCCTGTGGGGACCCACGTATTTATGGCTAAGTTTGGCAGTGCTTCGGTCGATGGTAGATGTCACTTTACAGGATCTTCGCAAGACCAGATCGTCAACCTTGAAGCCTGCAGGTCTTCTTCGAAGGTAGTAGCGATGACTTTGTCTGGTGCCTGACTTCAGCAGATTCTTCCCCACCAGATGGCAAACCTCCCTGAGTTTGATCATTCTGGCAGCCCATCCATTTATATCTGTTGAGGAACATCAACCCGATTGGTTGGATATATGAAGGCTTGGGTTCTCGGCCCAAGTTCAAAAACGTTTGGGAAAATCCTGTTGAACTGTGAACGGCACTGTTGAGCGCAAACTGAAGCTCTCCAAGGTAAAAATCCCACTTGGTGTGTTTTTCTTGGTCCAAGTAACTAATTATTAGCAGTCGAATGTTGCAATTGGTTCATTCGGTAGGGTTGGCTTGGCAATGGTACAGTGGTGTGTTTGTATGCTTGATTGCTTTAGCTTTTATTTAACCGAGATTCTTCAATAGGGCTTGGATAATACGATCATCTCACCCGGGCCTGTGCCTGCGATTGATTACACACGTTTGCTAAGTGGTGTAGTAATGCATTCTTCGCGAATATGAATAATACAAATCACAATAGTAGGGTAGCAAACAATCCATGTTCCATATTTAACTGACTCTCTTCAACAGTTCGAAAAACCTCATTTCCGCGCGTGGCTGTCATTTGTTAGAGAACGGCTGTACCGATTAAGCTGGTTCTTTCTTTGTTTTGTTTGTTATTTCGTACAGACGCGAAAATGAGGTTATGCGCGATTTCGGTCGATGAGAAAGGGAAGCGGGGGAGGAAAATATACCGAAAACTGTTTTTTTTCGCATTTTTCTTGTAAACGGCTCCAACGATTTTCATTAAACCTTCAAAGTATCTTATACTAGTTAGGACAAAACTTTTCTCCACCATGAAAATACAGTGAACGAAGATACAAGCCTAAGGAGCGAAATAGTTTTTTACGCTTTTTGGCAAATGGTTCCAACGATTTTCATTAAACTCACAAAATGTTTTTAAATAGTTAATATGTCATCTGGCAGTTCATTGAACAGAAATAAAAATGAAAATATGTCGAAAATAATGGTTTTTTGAACAGTGTGTGCTTTCCTGAGCAATTGAGTCACTGGATTTAATCAGTCTTATGAAATTTTGTTAAGCAACCTATACCCACATTTTGTTCTCCGTGATAATGTCTGTACCTATCTGTTGAACGGAGATGTTGAGTTCTGAGTTAGATGAATCACATTGAATAGAGAAATCAAGCAAACACCGTCTTGGATGAAAACGCAGTCTCTAATCGTGTTATCTTCCGTAGAACAACAACAATGGTTGGCATCGATATAGAACATAATCTATATATAACAGCCTCCCACGCTAATTTTACAGAAACGAAATGAACAAGTGGGTTTTAGAAGACAATCATGATGTAAAAATCACTATAAAATGAAAAAAAATATTAAGTGAAAAATAGCTAATTATTTGACGCTTCTTCAAGTTTAAAGGAACATTCATAGTCTTGAAGTCGTACAGGATGTTTGCGTTCCCTTCCAGATCGCCTTAGTATTGGTTGGAGCTGCACTCCAGATTGGTATTGGTTTTCTGGCATTAACTCTGGATGATCTGAGTTTTGCTCCTGTGGTGGTCGGCTCTCTGGTTCATGAACAGTGCTTAGTGATGGAGCAAATATCACTGTTTTCTTGGGTGACGTTTTAATAGAAATAAACAGCAATTGGTCGATATGTCGCTTTATGGAATATCCTTTTTCATCGAGTTTTACAATGTAGTGGAGTTTTCCAACCTTCTGGACTATTGTTCCGAGTTTCCACGTTGGCTTACCAGTGGGAGGGTACCATCTTGCTTGTATCCGATCTCCCACGCTAAGTTGATGTGTTCCAGGTGAGGTGTCGAAGGGCTGGTGGCATTTGTGGTGGTGGGTGTAGAAGGTCAAGTTTAATACGTAATCGTCGTTTTAGATATAATTGTGCTGGAGATAAGCCTGAAGAGAGCGGAGTAGATCTGTATCGCATTAGGATTTCTTGGATTTTCCTTTGGAGAGGTAGTTTTGATGATGTCATTGCTTGTAATTTTTGTTTGAAAGTTTGGACATTACGTTCTGCTAATCCGTTGGTAGCAGGGGGAACTTTTGGAGAGTGCTCTGATCTTTGCAGAATTCGGAGAATGTTCCGCTTTTCAAAATAGTTGCATTGTCAGAAACCAGTGTCTTTGGCAATCCATGAGTTGAGAATATATCTTGAAGATATTGAATTGTTGATTCTGATGTAGGTGCATTCTTGGAGTAGCGGACTTCTAACCATCTTGATTTAGCGTCGACTAATAGAAAAAAGTGATGATCTTGAAATGGGCCGGCATAGTCCATGTGAACCTCTTCAACATTTTCTTTCTCGAGGGTCCTTCGCAGTGATGGATGGGTGCTTTGGTGGGATTCTTTTTTATTTGCCCACATTCTTGGCAATTGCGAACAAGGTGTTCTATATCTTTATCTAAGTGTTGCCAGTAGACATACTGTCTCGCCAGCTGCTTCATCTTAACAATCCTCATGTGTGTATGATGCAGTTCTTTGAGGACTAACTGGCTCAATGAAGGAGGTATGACTACCCGTTGCCCTTTGAAAATAATGTCATTTTGAAGGTAATAATCGGAGTCGTAGTTCTTACCATTCAAGAGATCTGATTTTAATGTTGATCTCGTGAGGTCTCAGTAAGGGTTTTGTAATTTAGTGTTTCGTTGGACATTCTATAGATTAGTTCATTAGAACTGAGGGAAACTTCCTCTTCAATCTTTTGTTCAATGTAAGAAATATTTTCTTGAATGGGCGATCTTGATAAATAGTCTGCATGAACATTATCCTCTGCCTTTTGTGTCGAATTTGGTAGTCGAAATTTGTGAGCCAAGTTGCATATCTCAATAGTCTTGCGGATGTCATAGCAGGAAGTTTGGAGTTTTCATGTAGAATGTGAGTTAGTGGACGATTATCGGTATATAGAGTAAACTTTTTTCCATAAATGAAGCGGTAGAATTTTTCCAGGGCGAAAACGATTGACAAGGCCTCTCGATCTAGTTGGCTATAATTCATCTCCGGTTTGGTCAGTGCTGGAGAAGCGAAGGCAATTGGCTTTTCTACTCCATCTATGGAGTGAGAGAGGATTCCCGAAACTCCTGTTGGAGAGGCATCGCAGTTTACTGTCAGTGGAAGCTCGGGATTAAATGGGATCAAAACGCGTTCACTTGCTACTTCGTTTTTTAGTTGAATAAATGCTGCTTCACATTTTGAGGACCAATGGAACGGTTTTGTTGAAGCAAGAGTCTCAGTGGGTAGGTGAGGGTTGAGGTATCCGGTATACATTTAGCATAATAAGTGACCATTCCTAGGAATCTTTTAACATCGTCCTGGGAGCATTTTTGATGGCCGCGACTTTAGTTGGGTCTTCTGCAATCTTTCCATGTTCGATGACATATCCTAAGTATTGCACTTTGGTTTAAAAAAAATCGCATTTCTCCTTGTCAAGGTGTAAGACAAACTGTTTTAGTCTGTCGAGACAAGCTGTTAGGTTGATGTAGCATTCCTCTCGCGTTTTTGCGTGCACTATTATGTTGTCAAAGCATACCGTAACCCCCTTTAATCCATCTAAAACCTTGTCCATGATGATGTGAAAATCGTTTGGAGCAGTTTTGATTCCAAATGAAAGACGATTAAAGGTGTAACTTCCTTTATGAGTAATGATCGTCTGGATTTTGGCGCTCTCCTCGTCAACTGGTACGTGTAAGTACGCTTTTACCAAGTCCAGAGAGCAAAAATATAAGGAATCGTTCAGTGCTTTAAGGAGGCCGTCTATTTTTGGTATAGGATAGTGTGCGTCTTGAAGTTGAAGGTTCACTCCAATTTTATAGTCGACGCATAAGCGAACTGTTCCATCATGCTTAGGAATCACTTTCTCGTACTTTGGTTATGATGCCTTGGTTTTCGAGAGACTCAAGTTCTTGCTCTACTTTTATTTTGAGGGCACGAGAAACTGGTCTTGCTTTAAAAGCTGTCAGTTTGGCGTTTTTTCTTAGTTTCAGGGAAATTGTTACATTTTTGCATTTTCCAACCCGTTTTTCAAACAGTTCTGAATACTTGTTGTGGATTTCCTGCTCAATATTCATAGGTAATATAGAATGTATGGGGTTGGTTTGTACTCTTTTGGTGTCAATATCGTGTAGGCGGATATCTAAATGTCGTGTGCATGTGCGACCTAAGAGTGGGGAAAAGTTATCTGGAACCACATAAAGTCGTTCAGTAGATTTTTTGTCCTTATATTGCACGTTCACTTCAGCAACAACTAGGGGCGCAAAGATGCCAGCTTGTGTATGAACGGAATCTTACGTTGGTATTCTGAAGTTGAATATTCAGGTTTAGTTTGTCGAAATTTGATTTGTTTAGAAGCGTCTGGCCAGCTCCAGAGTCTACTTCGAACTGTTGTAGTTTGTTATTTATTTTGACTTGGATTAGGTATTTTTCCGTATTTTGGTCAGGGCTGCTAATTTCATAGATTGTGAACTGGTCTTGGAGGAAAGTTTCATCTTTTGTGTCTACTACTTTTACGCCTTTCTTTTCCGACATTAGTCTTTTGAGACACACTTTTCTGACATGACTGCCTTCCATATGGCAGTACTCGCATTTTAGTCTTGATGGGTCAACTCGACAATTAGAAGAGGTGTGGTTATTTCGTGCACACTTTAGGCGTGGACCATCGATACCTAAATGTTTCAGGTTAAGGCGAGGTTTGAAAGTGAAACGTTGGGAGGAGCTTGATTGGTCTCTGTAATGATTTGAATTTGCTGGATCTCTAGGGTTCAAACTGTACCCACTGGCGCTCCTACTTCGTGGTCTGGAAATTCTGTGTACCTCGGGTGCCAGGTTTTCTACTGGGGTATCGAATTGTTGGTTATCAAGAAACGATGCTTCTAAAGTTTGAGCTTTGACTACGGCATCATGAAACGTTTTCGAGTTATCTAACAGTAGCTGGTGACGTATGTTTTGGTTGGTAAGTCCCCTAATGAGTTGTGAATGCAGAAATAGATCGGCTACTGATTTTTTACATTCGCATTGGAATTCCATGTTATGATAAATTTGCGTAATTGTGTCACGAAATCTTGGATTGTTTGGGAAGATCCCTGCTTTTGTGAAAGAAACTTATGCCTCTCTACTAGCACGTTTTTCTTTTCAGTTAGTTGATTATTCAGGGCTTGTGCGACGTCCTCGTAGGTAAGGGTATGTAGATCTTTGGGTGCTACAGCTAGCTTTAATAGCTCAAAATATTCAGCTCCTATGCCGTTTAGAAGAACTGTTTTTGATGCGTTCTTATCATATCCCACCCAATCGTGGCACCATGTCAGAGGGAGTGACAATCCAGCAGACGTCTTATCTAGACCATGTGCCATCAGCTCTTAAGGCACATCAGTCGACTGGAGAACTTCTCAAAGACCTGTTGTTCACTGGCTCTTTGTTTCTGCAGGGTGTAGTGCTGCTGAACTGCTTTCACGCACACTCTAGTAGCTAGTTCTATTTCGAGGTGAGTGATTGGTGTTTTTTCCATACGACCATACGCTTTGCTTCGTATCCATATGTGGCGGCTGGCCACTCTCTACAACAAAAGGCGCCTCATCCCAACAGAGGGCGCTAGCCGCAAACCACTCCTGGAGGGAACAGCAGGCGGCCAACCAGAGAAGGCGACTCCCTCCAGGAGCAGGTATATAAGGACCTGCCTGCACGAAAAACATTCATTCCATCTTCTGCTCTTACACCGTTCACATCCTCTGACGACAACCGACCACCTTCAGCGGCTCCAGCGGGGACAATGAGTCCGCCCTCTCGCGTCAGAAGAAGAAGGAGCGACGATTCAACCGAATCCCTCACCGAGAGGAGCTACGCTCAACCGAGCCCTTCAAACGACGCTTCGACGCCTGAGGAACTCGTCCCTCGCTCGCTGCTCGACCGAACACACTGACTCAACCTCATCTCGCGTCTACGACAGAAGGAGCGACGATCCAACCGGATCCCTCACCGAGAGGAGCTATCGCTCAACCGAGCCCTTCGACCTAATGACGCCCGAGAAATCCGTTCTTTACCTAACACACTCTCAACCGACAGACAGAACCCGAGTCCCTCACCTCGCGTCTACGACAGAAGGAGCGACGATCCAACCGGATCCCTCACCGAGAGGAGCTACTGCTCAACCGAGCCCTTCGACCTAACGACGCCCGAGAAATCCGTTCTTCACCTCACACACTCTCAAACGACAGAAAGAACCAACACACACACAACAACAATATTTCGTCGGCCCTTTTCAGGACCTCACACACAACCAAGCAGCAACAGCTTCTGAAAAGGGGGGCCCCGACACCATAGTTAAATCCAAGCCACAGAGTTCAGGAGCTTAGGAAAACAGGAAAATTTCTCCATCCATGCAATTAATGTATCTTGGGAGGATGTTGAGATTAATGTGTGTGTGTCCCCTCTCAAATCCGGTAAATGTGAATAAATACTTTGCCAGTTCAAGGAGCTTGGCCACTCTGAGTGAGGCGATGACAGCCAAGCAGGTCCAAACCACCAAATCCTTTGTGACTTGAGAACATGAGGCATTATTCCTAGGGAACCACAGTCACTAGCATTGTCTTCTGAGACGACGTGGTGCCAAGTGGCATGAGGAACTAGCGTCAGAATCTGGTTTACTCGATTTGCAACAAATACTTTCAACTTGTGGCACGGCGTATTCAGCCAACTTAACACAATAGACGAATCTGTGAACAAAACAGTGGAGAGTTCAGTTGGTGGCAGTGAGAAAGTAAGATCGTCCATTGAGTGGAGTAGTCGAGCCAGCAACAGAGCAGCACAGAGCTCAAGTCGGGGGATGGGAATAGTCTTTAGGGGTGCCAACTTAGTTTTAGCTGTTAACAGCTGGATTGTAGGGTGCATGGGATCAGACATATTTCTGAAGTAAAGTGCTGCACAGTATCCGTGGGATGAAGCATCTGCGAACCCCCCTAGTTGGTATGCGTTAATGTGAATACTACCAAGGAATCGGGGAATCTCAAGTGTTTTCAAATTACTCATAATGGCGGCCCACGTTTGAAGAATATTAGGGGGTATCTCATCGTCCCAGGCAAGTTTCTCTTTCCATAGTGACTGCATGATACACTTCATAAGGAATATCGTAGGTGAGAGGAAACCTAATGGAACGTAAAACCTGGCGATGATTGATAAAATAGTTCGCTTTGTAACAACCAAAGGCAGTGAGTAAAGGAAAATGTTTGTCACTGGTAGGGTCACCCTGCATGTCCTATGAGCCGGACTTGAAGGGACACAACTTGCACTTCTTCCACATACATGACACACTGGGAACCCCCTACCTTGAGCTGGGATCGCAGAACACACCCCCTGCAGGAAGGGGGACAGAAATCTCCTGCCGTATCCCCTGCGTGGCCGTAAAAGCCGGCCTTAAAGGGGCTTAAAGCTCACGACACTGACATACACAACATATTCCAGAAACAAAATACACTGCAACGGCTCACGTGGCAGAACACATGACTTAAAACACTCATAATGAGCGAAAGCCAGTCCTGGAAGTAGCTCACTAACACCTACGAGCAATCCCCTATTTAGGTGCGGCCTTCGGAATGAGGAGGGGGAAAAGTCCATTTCATGGGTGACCTACCCAAATCGAGAGGTTTGCTGACATTCGACCTTTTTTGGTTACAGGCAAGGATATCGCCTGCCCATTCCTGTGCCGCCAATCCCCCTAATCGCAAGGCCTCTCACCTTAAGGCATATCTAAGCCTGTTCATCTGTCTATCGTCCAGGGCACTTCACGTGGAGGTGACCACCGCACTCTCCGTTGAAGCTTTCTTGGACGCCTTTGATCGATTTACTTCAAGAAGAGGAATTCCAGCACGGTCGTCTCCGATGGAGGAACCAACTTTGAAGGAGCTGCTCGATATCTGAAGGAAACTAGAGAGTTACTTGAATCACAAGACAGCCAGAGAGCCGTCATGGACTGAACTTCCTACCAGGGCACTCTATTGTCCTTCAATCCGCCATACTCTCCACACTTTGGTGGGAGCTGGGATGTTTCTATCTGATTAGTTAAAGAGCTACCCCACTAGTCTTTTGGTAAAAAACCCTTCACCCACCCAGAATCGACCACAGCCTTTGTCAAAATTGTGGGCGTTCTGAACTCACGGCCTCTGCAGCCAATGTCCAGCAGTGTGGAAGATTTGGAAGCCCTCACCCCAGGCCATTTTCTGATCGACCAACCTACCAATTCCCTTCCTGAACCTGACTTGAGCAACATTAGCCCTAATCGTCTTAATTGTTGGCAGCTCATTAGAGAGCTGGACGCCTCCAACAAGAGGAATTCCAGCAAGCTCGTCTCAGATGGGGGAAGCAACTTTAAAGGAGCGGCTCGATATCCGAAAGAAACTAGAGTTACTTGAATCACAAGACAGTTAGAGAGCCATCATGGACCGAACTTCCCACCAGGGCACTCTATGGTCCTTCAATCTACCATACTCTCCACACTTTGGTGGGAGCTGGGAAATTTCTATACGATACTCCTGGCCTCAGTGGCAAAGGGAGTATTTGAACAGCCTGCAAATGAGGCGAAAGTGGAACAAGCGAAACCACTGTTTGGCCATCGGTGATATGGTACGACTCATGAAATCCAACACTGCAACCACTCACTGGCCACTAGAAAGAATCGTCGCGACACATCCTGGAGTTGATGGCGTCGTTCGCGTAGTCAGCCTACAGACTTTGAAAAGGGTCAACAAGAGACGATCTGCCAAAATCATCCGCCTCGACCTGACTGGCATTCATGATCCAGTTATAGCCACACACTCAGCCGCCAATAGTGGGGGATGTTCGAGCTTCCAACTAATTGCCGGCTCATGATGCCCACTGGAACGTCGTTCTTGAAGGACTCGAGGGAACGCAGCTACTATCAAAGCCCGCCTAAAACGCAAAATCTTTCATCTTTTATCAGTATTTATACTTTTCTCATTCTGTTTTGTTGTCTTTTCGCGAGTGTTGTGCCACACACACTTCGGCGAACTACTTCTGGATTTCCAGATACTTTTTTTTCTTTTCTTCGATAGCGGAGATCCAAGCTACGCTTACTTTCATTTTTCAAGTTAAGATCAATAGGTTAACGTGGAAGTTCTGTTGCCCCATCAACAAATCAACTACTCAAACGAAAGTAGCTTTTTTAGTTTGGCAGTGCCGTTTTTAATTTCTAGTTTATTCATTTTGGAGTTTATTGCAAAAGAAACGTTTATTTCAGCGCAGAAGGTTGACCCTCCATCTGTATTTCCAAATACTGTTTGTTTGAGGGATCAATTTTAACTCGTTTGCCATCTAAATTTGTCGAAGGAAGAAGAACCGTTTGTTCTATCTGGCCATCACAAGACCTGCTAGAAACATGGAAAACTGGAAAATCCGTTTTATTCGGTATTTGTTTTGAGACCTTTGCGATAGGCTGGCGTTATGCCTCGGATTCCTTCTCGCAGTTGATGCTGGAACCTGTAAAATTTCTACCGAAAGATTCTTCTCGGCGACTGAGTTCAGTCACAAAGGCTAGTAAGTAAGTCTTGGTATGTACGGATGGGTTTTCCTTCGAAAGCTCTCCTAGTTTCTGGATCCAAATGACTGAGGGATATGTATACCCTAACTACGTCAAAAAGGATCAGACTCAAGGCCATAAGTGTTCCCATTGTTCTCATGGGTGCAGAGAAAAGTTTGCAGTTCCGATAATGAAGAGTCCCGAAGAGGGCGAAAATATTTTACTGAGATAGTGTTGGTAAACCAACGCTTGTTTTGGTATCATTTTTTAAGAGCCTCCAAGGCCAGATGGTAACTGCTGGATTCCAATGGAAATCCCGCAATAACTGCAACAGCATCTCCTTTCAGATAAGACATGACGTACTGGAAATTTTTTATATCGGGTAAGGAGTTATTTGAATTTATAACTGAATCGAATAAGGAGAAAAACTCTCTCTTTCCAGAAAAGCTAGGCAAAGAAATCCGTGGCAAGACACTACATGAAGAAACAGTGGACTCAATGCTCGGAATTCCAGTATTGACATTACTAGCCTGCTTCCCAGTCTTCATGAGATTCATATATGTAGTGGTCACGTTCTCTATGAATTCAATAAACGGCAAATGAGTTTTAGTGACCTCTAGAATTAAAGATTTGTTTGGAACGTGAGAATTGAAATCATAAATGCGGGCGTTCAATAGGTCCAATTTTGATTCGATTGAACGAAAACGCTGGTAGCTGACTTATAAAGAGTAAACATTTTCTGCAGTAAACCACTCTTCGTCTTGACTGTTGCTTCAATGGATTCCTCTACTTCTTCCGCCACTATTCGTTCTTCGTGCATGACACTTGTTGGCCACAATTTTTCTTCAGACGCAACTTCGACAGGAACTAAGCAATGAAGAGGACATACGGGCTCCCGCTTTTCCAACATACGCAGTTTTGCAACTCGGGCGTGCCCATCAGTGCCTGGCAGAATTTCGAGAACAAGTCCCATTGGCTAATCAACATGGAAATGAATGAAATTCCATTTGATGGCTCTAACATTTGCACCTGTTATTACCATTTCCCAGCAGTTTTTTTTGAGCAACGCGTTATTTGTACCTAAAAATTGTGTGCTAGAGGTTTGTGTGAGTTGAAATGGTGGGAAGGACCAGGATGGTTAATGTTGGAAGAGAATTCTTGGGCCAAGGATAATACAGAGCTTGGTGAGGGAGACCAAGAAGAGGTCAATAGAGATGTCTCCAAGGGTAAAGCTGCTAATGTGTTGGTAGCAGGGAGTCAAAACATAGAGTGTGGTGTACCTGAATTTTCTAAGTTCGTGAGAATTTTTACGTCTGTAGCAAGATTGTTAAGGTGGAAGACTTTAAAGAGATGAGAAGGCAGTAAGCCATGTACTAGTGAAGAGTTGTCTGAACCCGAAAAACGTGTTTTTAGAGTAGTTCGGAAAGCTTACGTTTGAGGGGGAACGAATTTTACAAGAGAGTGGGAAACATTTTGGGACGTAGAAGGACTACTAAGACTGAAAACTAGGTTGGTATCCAGTGAAGAGCCAGACGATTTTAAGAACCCTATTTTGCTACCAGGGGGATACCATGTAATACAAGCATTCGTTCGAGAACAACATTTCGCACTCCACCATGCAGGAGTTCGAACAATGATGTCAGTTTTGCGCGGCAAATTCTGGATCACAGATATACGCAGAATTCTCAAACGTGTCATTAGAAACTGCAAAGAATGCAAACGACAATGTGCTAAGCCAATAGAGACTCCTTTTGCACAAAGGACAGAGTTCGGCAATCAGCAGTTTTCGAGGTAACAGGCATTGACTACGCCAGACCTCTATACTTAAGGGGAGGAGGGAAAGCTTGGGTAGTGCTTTTTACTTGTGCAGTTTATCGAGCTGTACACTTGGAGGCAATTACATCTTTGTCCACTCAAGGTTTTTTGGAAGCACTGATGGTTCATTGCACGCAGAGGGCGTCCATCCGTGATATATACATCTCTATTGACCTCTTCTTGGTCTCCCTCACCAAGCTCTGTATTATCCTTGGCCCAAGAATTCTCTTCCAACATTAACCAATAGTGGCGGAAGAGGTAGAGGAATCCATTGAAGCAACAGTCCAGACGAAGAGTGGAAGAAAGATTCGGAAGCCTGACCAAATTCGATTATGATTGGGGGGGGGGGATTGTTGAGAAATCTCCAGTACCTTATTATTACTACATATGTTTTGGGTTCAACGGTGTTCTTCAATGAATTATTTTTTAGTCTTGTTCTTTAACAACACTCAACGTTTTCTTTTTTCTCTTAAAATAAGATTATCCCAGTTCTTACACGTCATATCCTCGACAATGGGTTTTAGTTAAGCACAAACTTGCAATGTATGAGTGGATATATCACAAGATTTGAAGACTTATATGTACAGAGACGAGGTAACTTACACAGGATGTGAGTTGAGTGCATAAGAGCGGACAAGTAGGGCTCTGAAGGCGTGAAACTGGTTGTACTGGGAAGGAAGGGGAAGTCCGAATTAGAAGTCAATGAGAGGTGAAAGAGGTGTCTGTTGGGAGAATTGGAGACGACTGTATCATGAGAGGTGTTAGATGATGACTGTGTAGGGTGAACTCGAGACAGCTGACTTTCACGAGACTTCGTGGGAGAATGAGTTTGGGAGGAGTTGTCTGTTGTGGGGAGGAATCTGAAAAAGGAGGAGAGGGAAAAGATGGGAAAACGACAGTTGGAAATAAACCCGGAAGTGGGATTTCCGTAGGCATGAAGACCTTTGGAGAAACAATGACCTAGCCACAGGTGCGACCCATTGGGCAGCTGAGGAATGGTCATCAGCTATGAACGTTTTAGTCTGAAGAGCTCAAGAACAAGGGCTGAGCTGATGTACAAACAAAGCGCCCACATTTAAAAATCACCGATCCCTTGGTCTATTCATTGATAGTTTGGGTATCCTTTGAGTTGGTGGTCGGTTAAGAAATTCGCAGCTCCGAGATCAGGAGAAGCATCAGCTTTATTTCCAAGTAAACATCCTCTAACGAAAGCACCGATAAAACATAGCCATAAATTATTGTTGTATGCTATTACAACACATTCATACCAAATTCTGAATAGTGAATGGGAATAACCTTGTAAGGCACCAACTGGCTCAGTGTGTGCATTGTTCATCAATTAGACCTCGAACTTATCAACAAGAAATGAGGCAGCTTCCTGCAAATCAGGCTTTGGTGAACTCTCCCTTCTTGGTCTCAGTAGTTGTTTATGCAGGTTAATTCTTAGTAATTACATCAGTTTCGTCATGTACCATCAGTCAATCTATAGCTTCAATGTCTGTGTAAAGCCTTTCAATATCTACGTGTATTTTGATACAAATAACGATTCTTTTCTTTCAAACTTTTCTGACTTAAGAATTACGCAGCAATATCAATATTCCTGGGATAGCCTTCTGACCACCGAAATTTGAATTGTTAACGATTGTATTGTCTATCTGTGTATCTGTGGGCGTGAAAACTGTGTGGTGGGTAGCTTCAAGTGGCAAAAGCGATAGATCGTTCGCTCTTAAGCCGCCATTAAAAAACCTCTTATTATGTGACTCGCTCAACACATCAATAGCCTAATCCCAAACACTACAAACGAGGAAATCTTACTGAAAACCCTACCTTCATCCCCAGATTTCGATTACACCTCCGTATTCACCAACTGCGTTGATCTCGTTTAGAGTCGATTAACAGCACCTAATCCACTCCCGCCACAAAAACTGTATTCACCAGACTGGGTTAAGCTCTAGCCCTGATCAAGCGCTAACCCCGAACAATTGTGCGGTTTGTCCTGGTTAGCTCTTATCTTTCTTTATCATGTTCTGATATTTGTCCGCCATTACCTCGCATTGCCGAGTATTCGCTTCTATTATTGTGAATAATTTACATGTATTTTGGAATAATGATAATAAACAAAGATACTGTTTACTAGTGCTCAGTTATTTCAGTTGCTATTCCACTACGATGATAATCTAATATGTTGGGTTATCGTCATCTCACCCGGCGCCTCAAATGGCTATGAGCAGGATCTGACGACGTCTAGAAGTATGAATTTAAATTCTGTTGCGAACAAAAGTATTACGATCGTCGAAAACAAGTTGTTGTTTGCGTAAAATACGTGCTGAGCAGTTTCTGAAAAAACCAGTCGTCATATTGCTGAGTTAGAAAACACAAACGGCTTACCTGGGTGGATTTAGTAGCAGACAAGTAGGAAATATTAAATAATACCGCGTTTTTACACGAACAATAGTATACTAAACACGACAATTCTCCCTTCTTTGTTAAAGTTCCTTGCTTGCAAAAGTTGTAACCTCATAATTTGGGTTTTTATTATTTCTTGCTCAGTTCTCATTTTCTTGTACCGCTTCCGATATTTCCTACACGCACAAAGCATTTTCCCGGACTAATTTGGCATTTTCCTGCAGCTCTTGCAGTTGGAGTACGTGTATTTTCACTTTAAGCTCCTCACAAAATTCAGCTTCGGCAGAGGTTAATGCGGCCACTTTGGTGTAAGACAATAATTAGAAACAATAGTTTGGTCAAATCTGAATTAACGAGCATTGGGCATCTACGGGATACACGGTTTCGCGGCCGTTTACATTTACATGACACTTGTTTACGGGACAAGATGTTGAACAGACGTCCAATTTCTTTACTTTACTGTAACCTCATGAGTCCACTGCCTTCTCGATATGGCTTAATCGCAGCGTAATCACGTCAATGCTAAACGCATACCACAGTGATCTCGGCTAGCGTGGTGAACGTGGCCCTTAGTGTAGGCGGGTTTTGATTTAAAGACAATTTTCGGTTTTAACGTCTTCCACACAAAAACGCTGCAAATTATTCCACAACGGTTTATTATTCTCTTGATCAGCTTTACAGAGTCTGGAAGCTCTGAGACCCATCCCATTCAGCATAATTCAGCATAAAAAAATACCAGTAGACCACACGAAACATGACCTGACTACAAAGGAATGACGAAAACTAAATATTCAAGGCGCCCGTAAGCGCCTGTAGGCAAATGGCATGACGTGGCGAGTCGAGTGGGCGGGTGTTTTTCATGAGACAGGAGGAAGGGAGCACAGACAATGAAACGATTACTTTCACTGTCCTGCGAGTTCTTTCCATTAGTGGACTTCGATTCACTATAATTTCTGTAATTTCCCTATACACAGTTGTACATGTCTGATATTCCATTCGACCCAGGATCTAAAATACCTTGAAAACGATACCAAACAAGGGGTATTTGCTAGAAAACGGCCAAAATTGCCGATTGCCGAGAAGGCAGGAACAACTAGATACCAAATGGGATTTTTGTGCTTAAGAACGAATATTTTAGACCACGTTAAAGGCACAAAATGGCTCGGACAGTGGACGGACATTGCAGATTTAGAATCCCGATGTCTTGAAAAATAAAGCTTCAAATTTTGAGGGAAAAATATATAGCTGTTGTTGTACAAAAATTTCCTGTCCGAAAACATTCAGAATGAATAATAAACCAAAATGCTGCAAATTATTACACAACAGTTAATTATTCTCATGAACAGCTTGACCTAGTCTTTTTGAGAATCATCCCATTCGATTCAGCATCGAAAATAAAAAACAGTAAACAATACAAAAACATTACCACAAGGCAGGATGGACAACAAAAGAAGGATGAAAATGACATATTCCAGGCGTCTAGGCAAATGGTACGTTTCGATTCGAGCTGACGGGCAGTTGGAGTGAGACGATGAAACGATTACTTTAGCTGTTGTTGGGTGCACGAAAAAGAGAGATAAATAGACACACCAATTGGACGAGATATAGCACTGTACTAGTCGTATTTTGATATCGACCCCACAAGTTACAAAGGCCTTTCATCCATTCATCTCCCGAATTGTCCAATGACTTGAAAAATTCCGTTCATCAGAAAGCATTGTTTAAAGAGAACGCGTCTCGGGGCATAACATGGAAGAACTTATGAACATACCACCGCTTCTCTCAACATGTAGTTCAAACCTTTAGGAATAGGTGGAAGAAAGAATATCGCCTTGAGCTCTAAAGTCGTTCCATGTGGGATACTGGTGCCCAACCTGCTCCCCTTGGCGATTTGGTTCCCCTTATCGACAACACTGCCCAACTCGATTGATATATAGAGGTCGGTTGGTTTTAGGTTGTAATGGTTTTCGCGGCGGACTGCGCGAGGTGGCAACACTGACTGCCGCCCGTGCAGTCCGCCGCTGTTTATATTGGCGCCGACGGGCAGTTCATGATCAGAATGGCTATCGGCGCTAAGCGAATGGTTTCCCTGTGAAAAAGTCAGTGTTTAATTTCCCCTTTTTGATTGTGTGAAGTAAGGTAAGCGATCAGAGCTTTGTGTTTCATTTTCCCCATTGTCCCTTTATTGTCATTTAATACAATCCGAGCATAGGTTATTTATTTCATTCTAAAAGGAGTTCGTTTCATTTCATTCATTTCGAGTTTACCGATTAAATTCAAGTGGGTCTTATAATTTCATTTCCCATTACCTTCTTGAGAGTTATTATTTTATTTATTTGATCGAGTGAGTATTATTGAGCGTGTTTGATTTATTCTTTTCTTTTGGGCCCAGACACGACCTTCACGAGTGTTCTGTACGCGGGAATTGTGAGACAATTCCACAAGTACGTCACAAGGTTTAGTAAGATTGACAATCCAGGCGATATCCGGGCACAGATGGAATAACAAGAGTCGCTGATGTTCAGTAGTCATCTGGAACTCTTTCTCTTCGTGTACGAAAACTTTTCCTGTTCCCAGAAGATGTTCATGGTTATGAAGCAACCACGGGGGAGGATGTTCAAGCGTCAGAATTGAGAACTCGATCCCTCTACACAGGCATTCAACCCCATATGAAGCCTGCAGCTGAGCATCTGATTCTAAGGACGTGTTCTTCTGAAAATGTGTACCGTTGCGTTTGCTGCCTTTATTTCCCTCTATTTCGTCCCATTTTTGTAAATAAGAGTTTCATAATTAGCTTCGTGTCCATGTACATAAATCTTTAGGAAACGGTTAGCACTCAACAACTATTATTACACATTATTCATTGAACTTACCTCCAGATTTGTAAGTAGCACAGCACATTTCAAGGAAGTGCACACAACTTGGAAGCAATTCAATACGCTCAACAAAGGATACGATGATCGCTTGCCGAATAGTCGTTGATTGCAGCCATTCCTTGAAAATGTTACTGTCAGACATTTTGTGAGAAGCTACTTTAATCACTTCCAGCATTGTTTCATCAAATCGAATCTGAAACATAATGAAAACGATTCGATGTACAGAAATCCTAGGATAATTGCATTCAACATCGAAATGTGAATTATTTCAAATGTTATGTACTGGGTGAAAGTAAACTCTTCAGATTAGCCATGGCACGTCCGGGGTATTTGTGCTGAATAAGTACCTAAAACGTCCCGATTTATTCGAAACTTCAGTGTTGGCAGTCTGAACCAACTAGTAAAGTGGGAGCTATTGTCTCATCAAGGTGTCATCCTGTTGCCCGCACTCGTGCCTGCCCCCACCCAGTGACCGGTTTGTGGTAGTAATTCTACGGAGAATAAAACTCTGTATTCCTATTACAGTCAGTCGTTATCATACATACTCCCCTCCCACACTTAGTACGATATCTTAACAGTTGTATTTTCTCCTAAATACTGACCCACTCTACTATCAAAACCGAATTGTTCTTTCAGATAACACTTACCAGAGAAAGTTGTGCCAGCATGATTCCTCTGTCTGACTCTTCCATGTTCTCCAGAGTATTGAGAATCAGTCCCAATACATATTTATTTTGGATGTAGTTGCACTTCAACCAGCGAACGAGAGCAGGACACAACTCTTTGGTCTTAAACTGACCAAGCTTATTTAACTGGGTGTGATTGAGGACACAAGTGAGCTTCCAGAGCTGTTCAACATTCATAGATATCACCTCATGGCTTTCATGACAGCAGGCGATGGTAAAATATTTCTTCATGAGCTCATCGACCAGATAATAAAGTTTAGTCTGTACCATTTCTAGCGCAGAATCAGGTAGAACAGGAGGGAGTTCCAAGGTTTTCTCAGAGCAGTCGAGCTCTTCATCCCTCACAAACTTTACCTGAAACATTAATGCCCCTTCACATTTATGAACACTTACTATAAGTAGTGAAAGTGCTTATTTGGGAAACAAGATATCTAATCAATGATGGCATGTGAAGACAATGAGAAATAACTAGCGTTCAAGTTTTTTACTTTCTTGGTTCAACAAAGTAGAAAGTTATCCAATCGGCTTTAAAAAACAACAAAAATTTGAGTTCTCTTCAATCTACAAACCCTACTGAGTCTGAAAAACACAATTGAAAAAATGGTGAGTGTATGTGTGTGCCGAAAAATCCCTCATGCGTTAGTCCCAGTTGGTGGCTGGACTGGCAGCTGCAGCGCATGTGGGGGGCCGCCTCCCATTGACCATCAATGAACCAGCGAAAGGGGCTAGAATTAATATGCCTGAGAAGGAACTTCCAGGACACTGCTTCAAGCACCTGTCGCTCATACCACAAACATGCACAACAATTGAACTCACAACGGCACACTACATCAGTCTGCTTCTTTACTCTCAATGCATGACCTCGTTACCGGCTACCTCTTTGAAATGTCTAAGCTGGCTATTGAAGCGAACCCCAATGACATCGCCCCCATGCCACTACAACCCCTGCAGGAGACCATGGCGGCTGTTGTAAGGGAAGAGCTGTGTATAGGGCAATTCCCCAGCAGCCTGTACAGCCATTGCCACCAGCCCCTCAAGCTCAAGGAGCCCTACTGAGCCAGCTGAGTACCCCAGGCCCCTCATAAGCTGCAGTAGCCGCTACTGAGCCCTCACGCTCGAGCAATCGCAAGGTTATTGACTTTGCCACTGCAGATGACAACATCCTAAGTAAAGACATGCGTGAAAAGCGATTCCACACAAAAAATTCTGACTGGCCACTATTCTCTAGGGTACTGGAAGGTGAACTGAGTGCTGCAGACACTGACCTAATAGTGCAAGCTACCACACCTGAAGAGGTGGACAGCATATGGACATATTTACCACAGCACTGAACTCAGCTGGGCTCTCTGTACTTAGGCAACAGAAGCAAAGGACGATCTAAGCCCCATGGTGGACTGACAAACTTAATCAAACAGAGCCACAAGGATGTACCAACACACTCGTGACCCTAATGCCAGAGCCAAACTCTAAACTGCCTTCATCCAAGAGAAGAAGGCCTTCCAACGCACCATCAAACGAGCCAAATGGAAAGGCTAAAGAAATTTTGTGGAAGCGGAGAGCCCTAAAAACCCCTGAAGAGCAAGTACTGAAGCCCAGAGGGAGCTGATTATGGACCCCCCCCCCCCAACCAATGCAACATCCCATTGTGGACGATAGGCGACCTTGGCAGGGACCTTGTGACCTGAAAGCCCAACAAATTTCCTGGGCCAAATAGAATAGAATGCAATATGCTAAGGAAGGCTGAGCAAACAATCTCAAGCGGCCTCCTTAATTTATTTAATGACTTTCTGCAGGTCGGACAGTTCCCCACTCAATGGAAGTTGGTGCGCGTCGTTACTCATCAAATGGGTGGCAATAGCTATCAGTCAGACCCGCAATTATGGAGATTGCTTAGCCTACTTTCCATATCCGGCAATACATTAGAAATCTTGGCGTTGCAGTCCCTTGAAGGATCCTTTTGCCGCAACCTCACAGGCAGGCAATACAGTACCAAATGAAGGTCCAAGCAGGATGTCACTGTCTTGATTCGACATGTTTCCCTGCAGGCACCAGCTAAGTACGTTGTAGCAGTTCTGATTGACATCAGGGGAGCGTTTGACAACCTTTGGTGGCCAGTGCTCCTCAATGAGCTTAATGGTAGTGGAATCCCCTGCAACCTGTACTTGCTTGTCAGCTGACAAACAGAACTGCTAGGATCGAATGCAGGCATGTCTCCCCCAGAGAAAGATTGAGAAGGGGCGCTCACAGGGCTCAGTCCCATCACCCAATGCTGTGAGCATGTCAAGATGCAGGTGGCTGAAGAAAAAACCCAGCTAATACTTTTGAAAGGAAAAGGACACTCCTCCTTCTTGAAAAGCACGCCAAGTATTTAGGAGGGAATATAGGTGACTTCAACCAACACCTCCAGTCCCTTAAAGGCACTAGGTTTGGCCTCACTGCATGCAATTGCTAAGGCTACTTGGGGTGTCTTACCATGACACTATCCTTTTGTATAAGGCTATCTATCTAGGTGTGATAGACTACTGCCAGTGTTGCCAGCCTAGTCAGATGTGAGGGGAGTACAACAAATATAACAAATTCAAATTACATTTTAGAACTTAGAATAATATGGTTACCACTTCCCGTGTGATTACACATATCCAAAAATAATCTTTCAATGTGACAACCCAAACCATACAGTAATTTCCAGGGCAGAAATGTACTATTTTAGTTCTATGGTACAGGAGTTCATAATCACTCTGAAACTATACTTGAGTGTTAGTATTGTTTCTGAACTAGTCCGAGTAGGCCAATAGTGTTACAGGCACGATCGGATTAAGCCGTGACCTGGAACGGGAGGCCGCTCTTACCAGGTAGAGCCGTTCCTTGTAGCAGTTTGGACCTGATTAAATCTGAAGAAGAAGAGAATGACTAAAGGGCAGGGAGAGGGGGAACTGCATTGCCGTGATCAGGAGGCTAGGGAAAATCGGGTCCGCAGCATGCAATGAGACGATCGGGCTATTCCTCTTCCAAACGCCTGCAACTTCACTTCGCTCCTCCTATCTATCTATCTGTGGGCTATTCATTTGGTAGAACGGACCTGAATACTTGGATGCTATAATATACCATTTGATACTCGTAGGAATTGTTGATTGTGAGACGCCCAAATACCGTCCTAAACATTGTCGCCCGACATTGGACGCCAATGTTACTGGGGGGGGGGGGGGGGGGATGAATATTGAAGCGATATCACACTAACAGAGTGGGGGAGTTAGTACGATATCAACCGAATGCAATTGGAACACAGTTTTATTCCCAATTACACTTGGGGAAGTTTAACCACCACAACAGGGAACTGGGTGGGAGCGAATGTGAGCGTGGGTGACGAGGGAACCGCTCGGTTACAACTGACGGCAGCGAAGTTTCCAGGGAATCAGCACAAATGCCCCGGACGAGCCTCTGCTGAATCGAAGGGTATGGTTCGTCCCGGTACAATAGCAATTGGCCTGCAGAGGAGCGAGAATTTGACAGCATAGAAGGGGTTTCACATGACATATGGCATGCTTCATAATATGTGTGGGGATATTGTTCTGTACAGGGAGTTAGAACACATAAAGAGATGCACCTCAGGAAAACTGAATTCAGACTTCTAGATAGTGGTAGAGAAAGATGGTACACTCGAACCAGAGCGTGAATGTACAGACATGGGCGATGTGTGGCAGGCCTCACCAGAGCGCACCATTCTTTCAAGGCGTACCAGCCTTCGGACAGTCCATCTCACAAACCCCACCCTTAGGTCAGTTTTGGGAGCAAGTACATCCGAAAGAGGTGCAGCTTCAGTAGGTTGCCCCGTGAAACTCTATCCAAAGAAACCACCACATCTCGACAATGTCTCTGGCCAGGACACAAGATTCACCAATGATGAAACGAGCATCCACAACCTTCACACTTTAACCCTTTCAGGATGGCAAGAAGGAAACCAAGTCGTACTTCTCAAGATTCATTCCCAATCCACACATCCCTTGCTGGCTTACAAACTTGTGAAGTGTAATCTTCAAGCCTTGCTTGGTACCTGCGAGGAGGATGACCTCATTCGTGAAGGGTAATGCACCCATCTCCACACCTGGGGTAAGATCAAAACCTACTTGAATTATGAGAGGTATGGAGAAGTTTTTGCCAGGAAATTCACGATGCAAGGCTCAGCAAAGTGCTCTCGAAAGAAAATATGCATCGGGCAGTGGACTCCAGTAGGGTGCCGGATGGAGACTCGTTGACAGTCACCATACTCTAACTGCTCTGTTGAACATCAATTTTTCTGGCTGCAGAACTGACGCTGTGTCACTGGGGGATGAGAGAATCTCGGCAGGCAAACAGGGGCGCCAGACTGGGGGCTTCCCCGGGCAATTGTTCCCTGTGATGCAGTATGCTGGGCAGTTAATTCATTTAAACCATTCAAGTTGCCTGGGCCGGATCAGATGTACCCTATCTAGTACAGAAGGGAATAGAGCGAATCCTACTCAGCCTGAAGGCTATTTAGGGGTAGCGGGGTGCAAGTTTACATACCTCAGGGTTGGAGGGAAGTTCAGGTAACTTTCATACCAAAACCTGGTAGCGATTCGTACGAAGATGCTAAGGCTTTTAGACCGATATGCCTCACACCTTTCCTGCTCAAAACTGCGGAGAAGATCCTTGACAGGTACTTGCGGAATGGATGCTTGAGATTGACACCTCTGGCAGATGGTCAACATGCCTATGACGCAAGGAGATCATGTCTCTGCATTGCATGTACTAGTCAGAAAACTAGTAGAGACCACAAGGAAATTGCCTTATGGGCCTTTCTGGATATTGAGGGGGCCTTTAATACCTCTATACACAGCATTGAAATGGCATTGGCTAAATTTAATGACAAAAGAAATGCAATAAGGTCTCAATCCCAGTCTCCTTCCATTCTTGCTCAGACCACATCATCAAACTTAAAGCCAGAGTCACATTCTCAGTCCCATACAAAAATAAAATACTTAAGGCTGAACTCTTCATTGTCCCTCACTTGATGATATTGACCACTGCTGCCCAACATTGTCACGCAACCCAGATAATGTTAACATGATTACCACTTCACTTCAAGACATTCTTCGGAAGTACGCTGCAATTTTTGAACCAAGAGTGGGATGCATTCCAAATGTAACAGTCAAGCTACACCTTAGAGAGGATGCAAAGCCAATTTTGGTTTTTATTAAAGAACGAGATGTTCCTTTTACTTTGAGGGAACACGTTGAGAAGGATATTGAAACTGTTGAGTCCCAATAGACCAGGAGCCAGCTCGAAAAAAACGTTGTAAAAGGTGGAATATTTTCAAGCACATAAGGCGAAGAAATTCACTCTGCTGAACTCATAACTGCACGTCTACCAGCTCACAGCCAGCTGGTTCAGCAGTGGCGACCATTTCAGCCAGGGGTTCAGCAGTGGCGATCATTTTAAATTTCCAAAATTCGTGAAAATTGCAAGTACTTCTGGAGAGCTGAAAATTGTCTGAGAGTTACTACAAACCACGAGGATATAGAAAATTCACGTCAGCCACCCATCACCCGGTGGAAAGTACTGGTAGACGGTACTTGAAAAAGGTACTTTTTTGTACTAACATTAAAATTGTTGTGGACTGATGCAATTTCGGTCGCTGAAAGTACTAGACATGGAGAGATGAACGAACCTAGCTTGCCATCTGATACTTGGGGGAAAGTACTGGCAGACGATGGTTGAAAAAGGGTATTTTTTTGTACTAAAATTAAAATTGTTCTGGACTTATGAAATTTTGGTCAATGAAACTTCTGGCATATAAAGACGAACGAACCTAGTTTGCCATCTGATACTTGGTGGAAAGTACTGGCAGACGGTGCTCGAACATTACTGATTCACGTTGAACTTGTTTAATTCTCCTTAATATAATATTATAACTAATGTTTTTTTTTTAATAAACGGTGGATGCAGGCAATACCCTCACTGCAGCCACAAACGGGCCTATTGTAAGGGCGTCCATGATACTCGGATCATGGCCCACCTGCACCACCCCCAGGCCCCACGGCACTGGTCTCACTTGGTGTGATGTCACCTATGCGCCCCCACCACCCCCGCACAAAGCGGAGGATATCCGCAAGTTCTGCATTTGCCACCTCTTCGGGCTGAAGAAAGGGCCTCCCAAACACAGAACAATTTTAATGCCGCGAGTCCATCGCATATGCACAGCACGTGCTCTGCCGTCTCTAGCCCTACCTCGCAGAACCTGCATACCTGTACCTCGCGCTTGCCAATATTTGCAAGGTGGTACCTCAGCGGACAGTGACCTGTGAACAGGCCACATATGATCCTCATATCCTTCCTCCCCAGTGCAAGCACCTCCTTGGACCTCTCTCTGGAGAGCCAGATGAAGAGTTTTGACTGTCTAAGGCCGGGCAGCCCCTGCCAATGAGCAGCCCTGCACCTGATCTCCCATTTGCCAACCTCTCTACGTAGGTGGCTCCTGGTAGTCCCAACAAAGGGCTCAGGGCCAATAGGGATCTAACTAACTAATGTTAGTAGCACCATGAAGCTGAAAACATGTAGAATGAAGGGATAATCGTTTTCAAATACCTAGGAAAGAAACGTATAATTTGAATGTTACAGTAAATATCACATAATAATATTCACTTAACAGCTTTTTTAATGTTTATGGATAGGACCATCTTATGCACTAAAGTACTTTTATCGCTTACACAACTCAATAATGATCAACATTAGCGTATGTAATAAGACTGTAGACAACTAAAAATATCAAATAACGTCATTATTGGTACAGAGAGATAGATAGAGTTGGGTTGTGAGTAGCGCGAGCTGAGAGATAAATCGTGGGAGAACTGGGAGACGACTGTTGTTTGTGAGTGCTGAAGGATGATAGACTTGGAAGGAGTCTGTTGAGAAGAGGAATCTAAAATTGGTAGTCGAGAAAGATAGATGGGAAAGTCCAGGACAGGGGAAATTCGTTGTCACTTGGAAAGAACTGAAGAGCTGAGAAGGGTTGCAGTAGAAAGGTGTTAAGGGAAACAATTACATTCCATAGGGCCAGTGAATACCATCAAGAGCGGACGTTCTGAGGTCAAAAACCCGTCTAATTCGGCTTGTGCCGAACACCTAGGTACTGAATAATTTGCAGGATAACGATCACTAAAAAATGTCAGTGGATACCTACATTTGAACAGATAATATACACAGAGAGTAGATCCCATGAAATCCTACAACGCAAATCATGGCACAGTCCTTGATGTCAGTCCTCCAATCTAATCACAATAATGTACGAGCCATCTTTTTCAAGCACACGTAGTCCTTGGCGTATATTCGACGGATTTGGTGTAACGAACTTTGCTCCAAGTAAATGCTACCACAGTACGTCTCTGCATGGAGAAAAATTCGTGCTGTCAATTGATACAGAGTCAGTGTCGCAAGTTCGTTTGTAAGCATCACTGAATAAGTGTAGGTACATTAATGTTCTGAAATTGTCTACGGCTTTATAGTTGGGAAAATTCTGCATTAGTTAGTTCTTGGATATTATGAAATTGAGGCAGCACTTGCTTATTGTCTTCGTGGGTGCTAACTATATTAAAAGGTTTTTCTTGCCGACACTTGTGGGTCGAGACAAGGAGTGTCTCCAATTTTGTTCAAGTTGATGAATTTGTTGCCATTCCTTATAAAAGACCCACCTTCAAGCAAATCAGCACATCTGTGTTACAAGTTCTTACAACATTCGCAGCTTCTCTCAGTTTAGTCACATGATCAACCTTTCTTGAGTCTGCTGCAATGTCCCTACTTCCCAAACTGTTATTCACAGACAGTAATGCATTCCCCAGTCAAAGAATAATATACGTAGCAGGTTTCTTTTCTATTCACGTTAAGCGCAAAACGTTTGAATAATTCAACGTATTGTTTTGAAGTCCATTCATTGATGAAAAAATGCACCAAACTCTGCTTAAATTGGATGTTTCTTACAGCTTTGGTCTTATAATTCGGTCCCCTTTGGCCTTATTTGGAATTGTGGCAGCTAGTGTTCAAGCCACCAGTTATAGTTTCTGTTCTTCCATCTCCTTCCAGGATGATGAATGCATTTCCGTTAGTATAGCTTTTGCAATGCCTCCGAATGGACCCCATTTCCCAAATGGAGCAGTCAATAACAAGCACCAGTTGTAGGAGGAGCTTCATGGGAAGTGAGACTTTCAACGTATCGAAGCATAACGCTTTTTTCTGTTTTTACCGATGTTCCTTCAGGATGGCTCGAGGAAAGTGGAATTGGTGTTAAAGGGAATCTCAAAACTGACTGTAAATCCATTTGTTTCTCTCGGAGACAAAGGAGCTGATAAAATAAATTTCTTAAAAGCCCTTGCAATAGTTATTTTAGGCGATCTGCCACAAAGTTCATAATCTCATTCCTGTGAATGGGTTTGTAAAACCTCGAGACAACTCCGAGCATTCTGCTCTAAATTTTAAATGTTGCTCCTACCCTCTGAGGAGAACCTCTTTGAAAAAAGTCGACCGGTGGACTTCCCTGTACATAGATTAAATAACAGACTTGGTTCCAACTGCTTATCGAATGTAATCATGACATTAAAGGTTTCAAGTATTTTTGTAAAGTCGTTGCAGGCACGAGTGATTCTCTCTTTTTTTAAATCCTTGGTTGTCTTCTTTCACTGTTATGCCTACAGTGCCCAGCAGATGACACAATCTCTGTTCGCTGTGAATGACAATACGCTCATTTCTGCTGTGCCGAAATTGAATTGGTTGCTGAAATGATGCCACCCAATTTATTAGCAGCATCAGTGTTGATTGTTCGCTCCGACGTCTGGAAAGAGTCATAATGAAGTTTGATAAGGCTAAGAGCCAATAGCCAGTGAATTCTCTTGCAACGATTGTAATTGGTTCCTCTGATAAATCTAAGAACAGAGCAGCAGCGATTATGCCAGAGATTCAACGAGAATCTCTGCTATTCCTGACTTTCCCAGAGCATTGAACATTGCCTTTTAAACATGGAAGGGGCCCAGTGCGACAAAATATCATCAAACTCTGGTTTGGTTGGTTATTACTTTGGATCTCAAGAGCCATTTTGGTAATATTCAGATCGTACGTGCACAATATTTGGCTTTGGCCACATTCATCCATTACTTGAGCAGCCATTTTAAGAGTATACCTCACAACTGCATTCGAGGTTGGGGATGAATGGAGTTGCGCGTAGTAGGCAAGTGTTTGCTGTGGCGATTTGTCGACAAACGTTTGGCAGTTGAAGCCTTCCCACATTGGTATCTCTGCTATGATATTCATTTTCTCCATCTACTTGAGTGGGAATATTTAAATCTGCATACTGCAGTTAGTTGAAGAAGCACAGGGTATTGAGTAGCAGATTAGGTTCATTTGTCTTTATGCACGTCTGAATACACCCTCCAATTGCTGTTCCGGACCAATGGGGAGACAGTTGCACCTATGCCTCTTTTGTGGCTTTACCATTCAATTGCTGATACTTCTTCATTCAGCTCATTCCACCCTTCATACAGTTTGTTGACTGCAAGCAAGCACCCCTACCTCACAGTATGTCCTGGCTGGGCCTCGAGTTTTGGTTGGCTGAGTCAGAGATTCAATTTCTTTATTTGCTTTTGTTTCTGTACTAGGGCAGGAGCAGGCAGAGCCAGAGAGGCACACAGTTCGTCAGGCTAGGCTAGGTACTCTGCTCCCTCTTCCTTATATCTCGGAATTTTTCCATCACTGATGAAACTATTTTGGTCGTCTGGATACGTACTCTGCTCCACCCCTTGGAGTTCCCTCGTAGCCTGGTCCATGTGGGGTTTTCAGAGCCCCTGCACTATGTTCTGGCCCTACCTAAGAGAACTAAATGAAGAAACAAATGAGTTAACACACACACACACACAACACGTATAAACACTGACATACGCTCAAATAAATTACATGCATTCATAATAAATTACATTCGCACAATTTATCCGACCCTAATCACAACCCTATGGAATTCGTCAGGGGTCAGTGGAGAGAAAGACTGAGATTGGTCGCTGTCTCAAGTGAAACTATCATGGCTTGCTTTGACTCAAAATCTGGTTTTCATCTACTAATCTGTCCTCATTATACCTCATGGCTGCACCTTCTCTGCTTATTAGAGAGCATACAATGAACGGGTATTTGCCAATACAGGCAGATGGAGTGATGTTTTCCAATATTGAATTGTGTTGGACTCACCTTAATGACGTCGAAGCGAAAATAGCTTGCAACTGGTATGGATTGTAATCACTTGAGTGCAAACAATTGAATGAAGGTGCCGATACGCACAAATATGCTCGCCCCCAAGTTCCACTGAACTAACTTTGCTGAAGGCTCATTTCTGAGTCTCAAATCAGAATTATGCAACGATCGAGTCCTAACTTCATTTGACCCTTCAAAACCAGTTACCAGTTACGAAATTGATGGATGCGAAAAGCCAATCGCATATGCTTCACGTTCTCTCACCCCAGCTGAATCTAACTACAGCCCTGGCCATTGCTTACGCAGCCACGCACTTTTTAAATTATATTTTTGGCAAACGTGCTTGTCACTGACAATGAGCCATCATCCCGAATATTCCATCCTAACCAGTCCCTGCCACAGATGACATCAGCATGCCTGTTAAAATATGCTTCTTTTCTCAGTGGTCTTAAGCACATTGTGAGATATAAGAAAGAAAAAGAAAACGAATATGTTGACTCATGCCCTCCACTCACATCAAGCCACCTCTATAACACATTGCCATCGATGAAGAAACTGTAATGAGAATATTCCCCGTCACGCAATAATAAATCCTTTCTTCCAATAAAATTGTATTATCCAGATTGGTTCCCAATAGTAAAATATATATAAGGCCCACAGTAGAGATGTAGAGCAAGCGAAGTAGAGAGGAAGGCGTTGGGAGGAAAAACAGACTGACTTAATTGTCACACAGATCCGTAACCTCTCGATTGCAACCACGCAGTCCCCCCCCCCTATATTGTACAGCCGGCTTCGTCGTCTTCTGGCTCCTTGGCGGCAAGGTTCTGCCCCGAAGGAACGGCTCCTTACTTCTGATCACCTAACTTCATTTGACCCTTCAAAATCAGTTGTGCTTAGTCCGATCGTACCCATAACAAGACAAACATTGCATACATTGCATGCCGAAACAATCCAGCAAATATCCAGCTCGGCCATCACTGTAGACACCATTATTGATGCCACAGTAAATAATCCTGTATTAGAAGTACTATTTGAGGAACTACAAAACAGTTGCAAGGACAGTCCACACACAGTTTCATTTAATATGATCTTCAAGCCAGAATGGGTTGTCATACCCAAGCCCCTCCCAAACCCAATTTTGGAAGAATTTCATTCACTTGGGTATTACAAAAATGAATATATTTATTGGGAGTGGCTTGACAAGGTCATCGAATGCATTGTCAAAGGTTGTGAAGCCTATGCCCAAGTTCGTCATAATTCCCCTAAAGTCATAGTTCATCCATGGGGTCAACCACGAGATAATGGGGAGAGATATTGATTTGGCAGGACCGATGGATTCACTTTTTTCTAATGGTAGTAGACGCCATTTCAAATGGGTCGAGGTCCGCACCTTTTGTGACGCTCCGTCCTCTTTAACAATCTCCCTTCTGGATGACATTTTCTCAGTACATTGGTATCCTTGTGTTATAGTATCTGATAATGCTACAATTTTCAAGAGTGATAAATTCCTGAGTTATTGCAAAAATAATGCAATTTTTCCAAAATTCAGCGTGCCAAACCCCCCCGCAACAAATGGTTTAGCAGAATGCAGATTGAAACGCTAAAAAGTTGCCGCCGGCAACTCCACCCCAGAACTTATTGACGCTACCAATTCCACCTATCTTCGTACATCGAGTCGCCACCGACAACTGCCTCTTTATCTCAGACACAATGTAACAAATCTTTAAATTGGCCATTTCTACTTCCTACAGTAATTTCATTATAAGTGAGGGAGGATATTGCGAATATTGTTCAAGTATCCAGTGCTAGGAGTCTCGAGTCATCACACTTTCTCCGACTCATCAGTTGTGTGTGTTATCAGTCCAAGTGATGTAAGTACCCACGTGTTTCTTCTTCTTCTCTGTTAATTATTATTCAATTACACAGTTGTACTTCATATATAAAATCGCGTGTTCTCTGTAAGTCCACCTAGTTCACGATAATAACTTAGTGGAATAAAGTAAAAATAACAGTAGACTTATTTCGACTGAGAAAAGTCTGTGAGGCACGACTGACGCAATGCCTCAATGCAAGGAAAACAAACAAACAAATTTACAAGGTGATTTAGAGCGTGAACAACAGCTTTAGAAGCGTCATTCCTTGATCCCAAGACGGAGTTTTGCAGGACAAGGTCCTAATACTGTTAGATCTAGTAATTCCACTGATCTTCACAACTAAAGTCAGTTCCACGGGGGGTTGCTGCAGTTCTCAGCAATGAAATCAATGGCCAGGAAAAGCCAATTGCCTAAGCGCCAAGACCCCTTATCCAGACAGAATCATATTATACTCAGGTGGTCAGAGAAGCCTTAGTCACAATTTTCACGGAGCCACTATTCCGTATTTTGCATCAATCTACATCAATTTCATCTTCAAGTTCTCACAAGAAACCTGCAAGAAACACCCCAAGACAGAAAATTTATCATCTCCAACGATTGGCTCAAGTTGGTATTCCCATGAGTCTCCACCCACAGTCTTCAGTGAGCATCATGCAACGCATTAGGGGGGGAACAAAATTAAGCAGCTTGCAAGCATATACATCTACAAGGAGAGATTGGACAAAGACGCCGAATGCTTAGTCAAAAGCTGTGAGCCTTAGACCACATTCCTCAGAAGGCGACTGCTCACCTGTGGGAGCAGCTAGTGGAAACTTGGAGGAGATTACACATTGACTTTGCCATATGCCAGTCCCATCGATGGCTGTTTCTTTCTTATGTGTGTGGATGCCAAGTTCAAACGGGCAGAGGCCAAATGGGTGCTCGTGGTTCGTGATACACCATCTTCTACACCTGCCATCACTCTCCTGGAAATTATTTTCTTGGTCAATGGCTACCCTTCAGTTCTGGTTCCTGACAATGCACCAATTTTAAAAATGGACCTTCCAAGTCAGTCATCTAACAGCTCCTCCTACATCAACTCTCTCTCTCTCTGGCCCTCTTCCTCCACTTAGTGTCTCACAACCAGTTCACATGTATTGAGAGTCCCTGGTGCGCATTTATATACTCACACTCAACCAGATATCCACAAGAGACAGGTGCTCCCAAACTCATTCACCGACAAGTTTCACAAAAGTTGGCATCTCCCATTTCTTCCAAATCAGTCATCTAACGGCTCTCGCAACACAGTCGTCCCCCAGTTCTCCCAACAGACACTTGTTTCACCTCTCATCAACATCTAATTCTGATTTCTCCTTCCTCCCCTGTACAACCAGTTTCACGCCTTCAGAGCCCCCCTTGTTTGCGCTTATATACTCAGGTCATATCCTGTTCTCGACACTTCTTTGTACATCTCAGCCTTCATATCTTGTGATATCCCAACTTTTCAAATTACAAGTTCGTGCTAAACTAAATCCGTCTTCGAGATTTATTGTGAGTCCCTTGTGTGCATTTATGTACTCATACTCAATCAGAACCGCTATTCTGTCAAGTTTAATACAGTCATCATCCACGCTCATTATTTCTCAGTTTCAAGCTCCCCCATTCGTGTGCCCAACGCTAAGCACAATAACTTGTGGAGTATCTCATTACACAAGTTGAGTTTGATGTTGGGTGATGGCACTGACAAAGTCAGAAAAAATTTTTGTAAATTGCCAGATGTTACGATGTGTTGATGCCAAGTACTTTCCCACATTGATAATTGAGGACACCAAAGTAGAAACAAGGCGAAAAGTGGATCTTTTTAAATTTAGTGTCTATAGTATCAACTAAACATGGAACGGAGAAATAGTTTTAAAAAGAAAAACTTTTCTAGAACGAACAAGCGGAACGAGAGAACGCATGATAGCTGAGTTGCCAAGCGTTTTTAAAACAAGGGCTAATAATAATGATCAGATGAGCGGTCCAAGTCTAAATTGTGAGAATACAAAATTCAACAGATCTAACAAGCAAACTACGCCACACAAGCGTATTTCATGAGTGCCAATCTAATTTCAATTTTTTAGAAATAGGACTGATAGGGTACGTTCCGATTTTAAAATCAAATCAACAAAGATGTTTTCGTTCACCTAAGTACGTTATCTATTATACCTTTCTTTTAGTGGGTATGTGATTCACAGCAGAAACAACAGTTATGGGTAATAAAATTAAAATATTATTGCACCCACTCCAGGAAAAATGAAATAATGCGATCAACTCACTTATGAAACCTGGAGTTTAACCCAGGTTAACAAAGGTTACCAAATATGAGTGATCAGATAGACTTAATGATTTTGCACTCAGCATTTGGACCAGCAAGAAGAGTGTCAATAAAACATTGGTGGAACAAAATGTACCAAACAATCGTAAGACTTACTTTCAAATGCTTTTTCTTTCTACGGTAAGGCCGATTTATGGCGTCTATAAACATGATCTGGCATTCATATATAAACGCCAGTTTCTTTGAATCATCACCAAATTTATCCATATGTTTTGCATTAATTGCTGGTAAGGATTCCCATATAAAAGTGAGGTGGGATTGGTAAGCTGGTTCAAGGTCACAGTTCCGATGCCAGAACAACAAGTTTTGTACGAAGCCAAAGTAGAACGAATTCATGAGAAGATGGAAAGCGGAGTTCAACATCAATTTTGAATGCAGGGAAATCAGCTGAAATAAATAAATATATGGAGTGACTATGATAGTAGTAACTAAACGAAACTTGGTACGGTAATTGTTGCAACATTTGTAGGAAAAAACATAGTGCGAAATTCCCCTAGCTCTACGTAACCAACTATGCCTCTCACTGCTTTTCATGGCATTTGTTACTACTTCCCTAATATGAGCCATCACTGATACTCCATAATTGCCTTTATGTGTTTGAAACTCTCAATAGATGAGTGCCAACCCCTCTAGTCATTGAGACGGATGCTTTAGTAGACAGTAGTAGAAAGTGAAGCCACAGCTATTGCAGAAGGTTTGGGGGAGGGGAAGTGGAGGCACTACTTGACGAACCGACAATTCAAATTAATATAAGAGATCAGGAACCCCTTTGCTTTGTCTTCAACGTCAGGCACTTAGAGAAAGTAAAGTGCTGGAGACTTGAATTGTCATTCTTCAGCTACTAAATTTCATATCAACTTGAACAACAGAATAAAGTGTCAGGTACTCTATCTACAGCTAGTGGAGTCATGAGCAATAGTGATGTCTTCGAAATCCACAATCCCTTGGTAACCCAGAGGCCACTAGGATGTACCATCAGTTTGACCATCTTCTACAAGCCAATTGACCATCACCTCATCAAAGCTACACACCCTTTTGAAAGACTTAACATGGATTTCAAAGAGCATGTTCTCTGTTCTTTCGAACAGGAGGATGACATTTAATTTAAAAGAACTAATTATTAATTAACACATTTTAACATATTTAATGCAACAGGGAGTATGCACGTAAGATACATCCATCTTTATATTTGGAACGTTTTAATTAATTTAATATCAAACGTATACAAAAATTATAAACAAGAGTTTGATTATAAAAAGTACAATCAATAAATTCAAAACAACGAAGATGGTAACATATGGTGGCCAGAATCGCAGGTGTGTTGTCCCTGTACAACAGAATATCAAACTAGAATAATTACTTATTATGGGGGGGGGGGCGCAAAAATCATCAAAGCTGTGTATATACCATCAACTGAAGGAGGTTTAGACTCACTAAAACTACCTATCTGCATGCATGGCTCAATTCAATGCTGCAAATCACATTGAAGGAAGATCTGGTGCGTAGCAACACACAACTTTCTGCCACCATTGTAAATTCTGCAGCATATACCCCGTATCTTTCTTCAACGCATTTCTGCGGAAACATTTATGCAGAACAAAATGTAGGTACTAGTTAGGTGAGAGTACTCTCTAAGTTTGATCAAAATGATTAGAGCCGTTCGTCAGAAAATTTGAAACCCGATCGATAAATTTAATTAAATCTTTTCCGAGCTATCACGACCTATACCTCCATTTAACTGTGAAGTCCATAAGATTGATAAAATCGAGTGACGCAGTTACTCGGGAAATAACAAAACTGTCCAAAAAACATTATTTTCGACACATTTTCATTTTTATCTCTGTTCAATGGACTGTCAGACGGAAAGTACCGGAGGAGCGTAAAAGAGTAAAAGAACCAATTTTTCTTTTTGGGCCTATATCATCGTTCAGGCTTTTTACTTTCCGCTACCCAAAGGGGAAGGACAGTATTGTAATCGTGGAACAAAAAAGTTGGGTTTTCTTCAGATCTTTACGTTTTGAGGCCTACAGAATCTAAAAAATCTAATTTCTGTGTGTGGTCTGTGGTCTTTTGGCACTTCCTATAAGTGCTGGTGTCCATCCAGTGGATGGTACTGCCGACAATCTCACGATTCTGCAGACAGTGCTCTTTTTGGCCTGGAAGAAAAAGAAGCAATTACACATGGTTGCCATGGACGACGTTGCTAAGGCCGGTTTCACACGGAGAGCCGTACGGCTCTCACTCGCGATGAGGAGCGTTTTCTGCTCTTGACTCCCACTCTTTCACACGGAGAGCCTTTTTGGCTCTCGATCGCCGTTTTTTGGCAGTCATCTGCACCGAGTTGAAGAACGATGGATCGCACGCATGCTTTGGCCATTTACCTCTTTCACTGCCGTCGTGTTCAACGCCAAAAACGCAAAAAAAAAGTACTAGACAGTATTGGGTCCATCCGATCAACCAACAGCGGGATGAAGAAGGAGTTTACGTTAAGCAATAAACTGAGGGGCGGGAGCTGTTTTCGCTCGTCGTGTGAACGCTCTCATCCCCCTCTTTGTACTTCGTCGAAGAGCCCGAGACTCGCGGCTCGAAGTGCCGAGCCATGATCACTCGCGTCTCGCGAGCCTTCACCGCTCTCGCTCTCTGTGTGAAACCTCCACTGCTCCTAGTGTATTTCAGTCTCACGCGCCGTCCTCCTCTTTGCGAGCGAGAGCCGTAAAGCTCCCCGTGTGAAACCAGCCTAAAGGTTTTGCTTTAGGTTAGTTTTACGAGGCCTTGGCCAATTGCCTTCGTGGTGTGGAGCTCCCTTTACTGCAGTGCGATAGGGCATTGCGTTCGGCAGGGGGACCCTCTGTCTCCTATACCCTTCAATCTTGTGATTGATACTGCGCTGGGTAAGCTGCCTCAAGAAGTAGGGGTTGATCTCGCCCCAGGTGTGCAGGTAGGCCCATTAGCCTTTGCATATGATGACGTCCTCCTCGTAGGTACCAAGCGGGGCTTGCAGATCGCCCTTGACAAGTTTGTGAGGCAGCTAGGCATGTGTGGATTGGGGGTGAATCCAGAGAAGTGCCACACAGTTTTATTGATGCCATCCTATTGAGGTTACAGCACGATGGTGGTGGTTGTGGGTTTAGTCATTGGCGTCCTCCAGATGTGGCGGTATCTTGGGATGTATGTTACCATGACACTATCCTCATGTATAAGGCCATCTATCTAGGCATGATTGGCTACTGCCATGTTGTCTGGGGTAGCAAACTAACAGTCAATCAAAAGAGAGTATTGGCCCAATCCCAGAGAGCACTCCAGGTGATCACTAGTCAGTTACCAGTTGACTTGGCTGTTGAGTGCATGGTTGAAGTGGAGAGTGAAATGGGAGCTTCCCCCGCTTTGGGCTTACCAGATTAAGGACTCCTCCCAGACAGTAAGGGATTCCTCAGGTGGTCACCTCCAGCCGATAACACACGGGCAACAGCTCTCTACCGGGAGACTGGCTAACGAACAAATACCTGCTGTACCTCCGCAGGTCTGAGTTTGTTGGATGCTGCAGGGGCCAGCCTCTTGCATATTAGCAAAACTGCAACTTTCATGACTGGTATAACCCTCCTCGAGGGTTTAGGTACAGTCATCAAATAAGGAAACAGACCTGTGTGTTTGACCATGTCCTGGCATAAAGTTTGGCTGGTGCAAGTGTACCAACTGGCTCCCATTAAAGGACCTCGCGATCATAGTCTAGTGGTTAAAGACGACGGTTTATAATCCCAACGAAAATTGGGCAATGGATGGGAGGAGCTCGCGATCGCTGTAATTTTTGCCTGAGTCAGCAGACATCTCCAAACCCCCTTGTAACACAAGAAAAGTGCTCAGTTAATGGGTTGGCTGGGTGTGTCAGCAGGCATTCTCCTCAGTATCACCACCCACGTGTTGCTTGGGTTGTATCTAAACTGTTGGTCATTCTATCATAGAACATAGAAAGAAACGAAAAAAAAAGTATAAAAAAAGGTGTCTGAAGTCTGAACCCATTGAGCTGGTTCTTTTGGTTTATTAATCATTCTGAATAATAACCCTATTTGGAAGAACCTAGTCAGGAGTTAAACAGATGCCGTGGGCATCTTATTTCCTGCCCCCTTTGTTGGTGAATCGTTCGGTCTCGATCGCCCCTTATCACTAGCAATCACAAAAGATAAACTAGGTCTCGGAGACTCCAATTGCTCACAACAAACTTACACTTCCTTACACTTTTTTTCGTTCCATCGTTCGCTTTAACTACCAACACACAATTGCATTCTGCTCCTAATTATTTGCCAAACTATTCGGCATTTTCGCTGCTCTGGCTTGGGGTAATAGGAGACTGCCGACCACTGCTGTTTGTTGCACGGAAGAAGGGGGCTCCCTGAGAATGAGGCTCTGAAGACGCTGGTAAGCCCTTTAGCCTTTTCAAATCCGAGCCAAGTCTGGTACCACCCAATTATTTGCCAAGTGGTTTCGTATATTGACTGTAACACTACGTTTTTGGTCAGCAATTATGTGTGCAGTATACTATAGTAGTTTGGTATCAATCAGAATGGAGCGTCTGACGCTTCCCTGATATCCTGGTTTGGGGGGGGGGGCAGTCCCCAATTTTGAGTACATAAAATAGTGACAACACACGACGTTAAGACGTTTCAAGCTATCAATATTCATCCCAATGATCGAGAATCCTTGCACTTTTTCTGGTACACGTCAATAGCACTATCAATTGAAGAATTGTAGTTGACCAGTCACTTTTGGTCCAGTCAGAACCAATTTTCTAACCATGCACATTTTGATTCATTTAGCCTGAGACGATGGATCATGATTCCTCTTCGCATCGGAAGCGATACTAAACGCGTGTTTCATAGATGACCTTCTATGCAGTGCTGAATCCAAGAAAAAAAACGAAGGAATTGGGAATTCAGTTGATGGCGCTGGTGAAATGTGGAGGGCTCGAGTAGGGGGAAATCGGCTACCTCTTCTCCCACGCTTCTGCAGGGAGAAGGGATTGATTGATTGAAATGTTTCATTTATTTACCTGGGAGAATTAGGGCCTTGAGGTCCTCTCTTCCAATCTTCCAGGAGACAATGAACACATCATTCCTCTTTTAACCCAAAACACACAGAACCAAAATACAGAATGCCCTGACACTGTGGAATTACACGCCAGTTCCAATGGAATAGTGAAAGTGTTGGGCATTGCCTGGGATCTAGGTATGAATATTTTTTCGTATACGTCCCCCTCCCCACCCCCAAAACATGACACTTTGTCAAGAGTGGCACGAAAGTTCAACATAAACAGATACTTTGCTCCAGTGACCTTTGCCATGAAGGTCTTGCTTCAACGATTACAGCTTCCTCCAGAGATTATCATGACATAGTTGAAATTGGAAGCAGAACTTACATTGATAGAAAATCTCCACATTACTTGTAGTCTCATTCCCAGACCAGACCAGACCACACTTCTCACATTATTGGCTTTGCAGACGCCAGTAGTCTAGGAATGTGCGCTACTCTTTATGTACCCACCAAGACAGACTCTGCTTCGATTATTACACTGCTTATGGCGAAAACTAAAGTCGCCCCTCTTTGACCGTGGACCATTCCTAAATTAGAACTTGACTCGACTCCGCTTTACTGCTCGTGAAACTCATTGCATCCTCACACTCATTAATTTTACATCCTTAAGTCCATGATACTATTTGTTTCTCTGGCTCAACCACCGTATTAGCATAGATACAACACTATCGTGCTGCCTAAAGACCATTGTGTTCAATGGAGTCACCCAGATTCAAGAATTGAGTGCGACTGGCGTTTGGAGGCATGTGCAGGGAAATAAAAATCCTGCGGCCATAGAAGGAGCCGTGGGAGTCTTCGTTCAGAATTACTCGAGTTTCCTTCAACCTGCACGTTCAGAGAGGCCAAGTGACCAATATAATTAGACACTGAAATGTTATAGTCCTGGAGCTGAGGGCTAAAAACGTTGACTGTTGAGTTGAAAGTTGGTTACTATTATTTCTGATAGTTCCCTCAACGTTTAGTAAAACCCCGCTTCTCAGCTCTCTCTGAAGTATGGACTAGAAGGGGGTGGAACTCCTGCACCTGTCAGTGGGACCAGAAAGGGACCCCCTCCCCTCACAATGAGGAGAAAAGAAGGAGGGTTGGGCCCCTGTACAGTCGTGCGGTGAGCACTATCAAGGTGGCGGTGGTCTACGAAAACTACCCCACCAGTCTCCTGACACAGGACACCGCCGAAAAAATCAAGCCCCTCCTTATGGTGGAACTTCACAGCCTCAAACTAGAGGAGCTGGCGGTACACTTCTGCAGGCACTCCCTGCGGAATGGTAGGCTGGGCATGAGCTGTGTAGACGAACTGTCTAAAGACTGGCTCATGCAGAGCATCGCGCGATGCCCCCCGTGGGAGAGTGGCTCGCTGAGGTCTTGAGACCCTGGCCATCTGGAGGGCTTCAAGAGGATTGGTGCGTTCATCCCTAACCCGGTAAACGACATCCAAGACTGTTGGGAGATGATTGGTGCTCAGAACACTGGCCTCAAGGTAGAGCGCTGGAAAGTTCTGGGCAGCAAACCAGGGAAAAGGGGGCTATATTTAGTGGCCCCCATCCTTGAGTTTCAATACTGGTGGAGAGGGCTGGGTTCTGCCTCTACTATGGATTCAACAGTGTGAAGAACCCTAAGTAAGGAGACCAACCCAGACGCCAGGATGGATGAGGAGGAGCCATTGGCTAGTGCTACCGGGGCAGTGGGGGGTGTATCTGCCCTGGGTGGATCGGGGGTCTTGGTGCCTGGAGGTGCTGCGACTGGTATGATGGCCAAAACGGCCCACCAGTCAGCGGCCGCAGGTTCTGGGGCCCCTGGTGCGCCTGGGGGGTCACAGCGGGCCCCCCGCTCGCCCCGAACGAAGAGGACAGCGGAGGTAGGCGAGGACACCCCGAAGGGAGAAGACCTGAGGCATGCTTAGGCTGCTTCAGGTCAATCTGCACCACTGCAGGGGTGCATCGTGGACGCTGCAGCAGTATATGGTGAGTCAAAATATTGACATTACATTGAGTACTGACTTAACGGCCAGACGATGATGTCTTTACATCGAAAGCGCTTGCCCACAGTAACTCACAAGCCAGAGGAGACGGACTCACCTAACAGGTACGTTAACTTTAGTATTGACATTGCATTAATTCAAGAACCTTGGATAGTTAAGAGCAGGGTGGCGGGTCTTGGAGTGCCGGGTTATAAGGTATTGTACCATAGCAGCAGGCGCCCCAGGTCTTGCATACTCATTAAGGCTAGCTTTAAGTTCCTTCTGCTGTGGTCGCTGTTTTCCGGTGACTCTGCAGTGGTTAGGTTAACTCATGAAAATAGGAATGTAGTGGTAGCCTCGGTCTATCTCCCCTATGAAGACGACGTCCCAACCACAGGATTGGGGAAGATAGTCGATACAGTCAAAGACAATGATATCCAAGGGATTGTGGCAGTGGACTCCAATGTGCATCACACCATTTGGGGAAGTAAGGGCATTAACTGTAGAGGTGCGTGTCTCTTTGCATATCTCGTTACTAATAATGTGGATATACTGAATCAGGGTAATAATACTACTTTCGTGATTGCTAACAGGGAGGAGGTAATTGACCTAACCCTAGCACTAAAACTCTCTGGGGGGATTAATGTTTCCAATTGGCATGTCTCCTCAGAATTCTCGGGATCTGATCACAGGTGTATTAGGTTCAATCTAGAAATGGCAAGGGCGGTACAGGAACCCGAGAAACACGGACTGGCAGAAGTATGGGGTCAGCCTCAAAGATGCCCTGAGAAGTTGCCCTGACAATGCCACACGTCCGCTGGAGATCGAGTTACTGAATACAGCACTGACACAGGCAATTAGGTCTTCTTTTGAAAACAATCGCAGGCAAACCACAAAGGCGGACAGCAATAGATGTGTACCCTGGTGGAGCAATCAACTGGGAGCATTAAGAACCAGAACTAGAAGACCCTTTAAAAGAGCCAAAAGAACAGGAGAGTGGGAACCTGAGTATAACAATGAATTACGAGAAGGTTTTGCCAGGAAATTCACGATACCCGAACGGGAGCAAGGCTCAGCAAGGTGCTCTCATAAGGGAACATGCATCGGGGCGGGGGGTAGGCTCCATTAGGGGGCCGGATGGTGACACAATGGACTGTCGCCATACACTAAATGCTCTGCTGAACACACTCGTTTTCCTGGTTGCAGAAGTGACCCTGAGTTATTGGTCGATCACAGCGAGGCGGACAGAAACGCCAGACTGAGAACTCGCCAGGGCAATTATAACCCGAGATGCCGTATGTTGGGCAGTAAACTCGTTTAAATAATTCAAGTCGTGTTTACCCTATTGAAATTTAAACTCGTAAATCTGTCAAGATTTACTAAAAAAAAAAAAAAAATGTCTAAACCACTTTGTAGCTCGAACGCTCGTAACGTAATAATTTTATTACAAACACAAAATGTGATTGATACAATGGAGTCGTAACGAACAAAACACATATTCAATTTTGAAGTGAAGCCGACAAAAAGTTTAAAAAACGAAAATGCCTCAAACCGTCACATCTCAACATACCCGATCCTCTTACAGAAGGGAATAGAGCGCATCCTACCCAGCCTCTTAAGGTTATTTATGGGCAGCGTAGAGCATGGTTATATACCTCAGGGTTGGGGGAAGGTTCGAGTAACCTTTATACCAAAACCTGGCCAATATTCCGACCAATATGCCTCACATCTTTCCTGCTCAAGACAGTGGAGAATATCCTTGACAAGTACTTGAGGGATGGATGTTTGAGACTGACCCCCCTGGTGGATGGCCAACATGCCTACCGCGCAGGGAGATCATGTGACTCTGCGCAGCATACACTAGTTAGGAAACTAGAAGAGTCAATGGGTAATCTCATATGGGTCGATAGAATGGGGTGGCATAGAGCTGCCATTGGAGTGAATTGCAGCAGCCTAGCCAAAGTACAAAGGCTGGGGTGCCTACTTATAGCGGGGGTGATGAAGACTACACCCACCATCACCATTGAGATATTGTTCGACCTTCTTCCCCTGGACATTTATGTCAAGGCAGAGGCGATGAAGGTGGCTTACAGACTTACTAAGCTCGGTATAGCTACGGTGCCACAGGCGACTAATGGACACCTGGCTATATTTAGGGACTTTGAGACCTTCAAGGAGTTCAGCATGATCACAGACGCAATTCCCGTACCATCTGGGAGGAGTTCATGATCTGGTTTCCCACCTGATCTAACTGTGTACTTGAGTGGCAAGTTTCAAAAGGACAGATCAACTATGACTTGGTTTCTTAGCCATCACCTTCTTCGTGAACTCTGCAAAAAGGTTATAGGCTTGCTTTGTAGCAGTCAATGCTGCTAAGTTCGTTTGCCCTCCCAACAACCGTCGCTCACTGTTGTAGAAACTACAGTGTAGCAGCACGTGGTTTCTTGTTTCCTCCGCACTGGAGGCGCAGGACGTGCATAATGGAGAGTCTTTCAGAGAAAAGAAGTGCGCATTGAAGTCACCATGTCCTGTGAGAAACTGGCTCGTCCAGTGGTCTGGCTCAACCCATTTTCTTGAAAGACGTTCACGGATGTTGGGGAAGAACTCATACGTATCACGTCCCTTTGACGAGGATTCCCATCTCGCTTGCCATTTCTCTACAGCCCATTCGTTGATGGCGGCAAGTTTCTGTTCTGTGGTGAGATCCGCACGGAGTTCAGCCCAAAGCAGGGGAAGCTCCTGTTTCACTATCTATTTGTCAACCATGCACTCAACGGCCAAATAAACTGGTAACTGAACAGTGATCACCTGGAGTGCTTCTGTTGATGCAGTCTTGTAGGCCTTGGTGATCCACAGGAGCGCAGATCTCTGGGATTGGGCCAATACTTTCTTTTGATTGACTGTTAGTTTGCTACCCCAGACAACGGGGCAGTAGCCAATCACACCTAGATAGATGGCCTTATACATGAGGATAGTGTCGTGGTAACACACACCCCAAGTGGCCTTAGTATTGGCACGCAGTGAGGCAAACCTTGCTAATGGTAGTGCCTTTAAGGGACTGGAGGTGTTGGGTGAAACCCCACCTCTCACCTATATTCACTCCTAAATACTTGACGTGCTTTTCAAGAAGGAGCTTGTGGCTGCCAAAGCGTATTGTGGGTGGATTATTCACTTTCCCTTTGAAGAGGATAAGCTGGGGTTTTTCCTCTACCACCTGCATCTTGACATTCTTGACCATTGGGTGACGGTGCGGACTACGTGGTGGGTTTTTTCTTCGATTTGGTGGACAGACTCTGCAAAGATCAGCACAGTCAAGTCATCCACATAGGCGTACAGCTCGCTGTCAGTCTCCATGAGTCTCCTGAGAAGACCTCCGAAGAAGGCATTCCAGAGTGCTGGTCCAAGGACCGAGCCCTGTGGGCACCCCTTCTCAATCTTTCTCTGGATAGAGACATGCCTGCATTCGATCGTAGCAGTTCTGTCTGTCAGGTAACTTCTGACGAGCGAGTACAGGTTGCGGGCGATTCCCCTACCTTTGAGCTCATTAAGGAGCGCTGGCCACCAAAGGTGGTCAAATGCTCCTCTGATGTCAATCAGAACTGCTACGACGTACTTAGCCAGTGCCAGCAGGGAAACACGCCGAATTTTGACAATGACATCCTCCGTGGACCTTCCTTTGGTACACCCGTATCGCCTCCCTTTAGAAGAGTGCCAACACACGCAGATTTCCAGTGAGTGCGGAACTGTCCGACCTGCAGACAGTCATTAAATAAATTAAGGAAGCCGCTGGAGATTGTCCGCTCAGCCTTCCTTAGCATATTGCTTTCTATTTTATCTGGCCCAGGAGATTTGTTGGGCTTTAAGGTCGCAGGGGCCCTGCTGAGGTCGCCTGTTGTCCACAATGGGATGTTGGGCTCGTTCGGAGGGTCCATGATCAGCTCCCTCGCTGTCCTCTTGGCTTCAGTGTCTCGAGCTACTTGGTCATCTGGGAACGCCTTCTCAAGGAGGGTTTCCAGTGAAATTTCTATGCTGCAGGCCCAGCCTGACTCATTTTGCATCGCAGCTAAGACCTGCTCTACATTTGCTTTTCCTATGGAGGACTTGTAATGTCTGGCCCAGGGGTTTTCAGAGCTCTCTGCTTCCACAAAATTTCGCCAGCCTTGTCGTTTGGCTCGTTTGATGGCGCGATGGAAGGCCTTCTTCTCTTGGATGAAGGCTGTTCTCGTCTTGACCACTATCAACAAGTGACACACATGGTCCAGAGTATTTGCTACAGGCAAGAATATTTGCACACTCTTCAGCAAAGAGAAAAGTAGACACACGATGCGCCCCCTCTCTTGGCAGGAAGTGTAGTAGTTGTTATGCAGGAAAATTCTCCTCTCCTCCTAGGCTCACAAGTCGAGTGACTGCCTCCTTTCTTCATCATTCACCTCTCCGTCCTCCAGTTCCTTTCTGCTCCTTTTTCCTCCCTTAAAATTCAAGACACAGGTAATATCTCTCTAAATAAGTTTAATTTAGCATTTACAATCCACAGATTTTAAACTTGGAGAACCTTAAACAGAAAGCAGGGAATAGGGGTCATCGGCTTGCCAGTGGCAGAAGACACAAAACGTTGCAAACACTCGACTTTGAAACCTACGCTGTTGAAGTTTGCCATAGTAACTGAGCGAAATTCGAAGATACGCGTAGTTAAGAATTACCTTAAAACATACTAAGGAATTTTAATGTTAAGACACATCTTAGCTAAGTATTTTTAAGTTAAGATATTTCTTAGCTATTTCTTAAGAAGAAACTTTTTTTAGCTAAGTGTTTGATCTCAATTACGAGGATGGAAGTTGTTTTCCGCTGATTCTAACACAACATGCTATCAAAGACCTTACGAATATGTTTACTGATCAACCACTTACACAGCTCCATTCTTTGAAAGACACTTTCAGCAAACTTTGTCAGTTGAAGTTGGAAGGGACTTATCTGTTCCCCACTTATTTCCAGTACCACATGATCTTCTGCGTGTCTATATACCATCCTACATTGAGTCTTTTAGTATGGGTGCAAAAAACCAATTTTAGACAACTATATCTTCCAAAAGGAGCAATGTTGAGTGATACAAGTAGCTGAATGTTTGTGGAGCTACAGAAAAGTTGTGAAATGGATACGTGTTTGCTTACTTTCTCATTTTACAGGTAACAAGTACAAATATGGGACAAAACACTTACATGGTCCTTCACAATCATTTTACAGATGTCACTGTTGTCTAAGTTCTTCAACATGATGAACCGAACGCATTCATGAAATGAAGTAGTAACAGCTTCAGATTCACTTTGACTTAGTATCACACTTTGCTGTACCATGCTAGAATAAAAGTTGAAGACTGTTAACTACAGTTAGCCACTAGCAAAACAAAATCACTACTTTACGTTGTATCAGTAATCTGTTGAGGGAAACCTCCCTGTTTGGAAAGTTTGGGAGGTCTCTCTGCATCAGCGTCGTCCCAAACAAAACTTTTTCACTGGAGGGCCACTGCTGCTCAGGCTTTTATTCCAGCAAACCTGAAACAGCAGGCTGTACTCTTTTGATCTTTCCTTTTTTGCCAGTTTTGAGTGGTGGTGGCTGGAAACCCATCAGATGATTCCAGTTTGCCAGAATAAAGCCTTAGGTTGACACTGAACCAGCTGAACAGATTTATTCCATCGTGGTTCCATTTGCGTCCACAGCACATGGATCAGGAGTACTTGTAGTAGCCGGATTGCTTGGGCTACTGTGGGGGGGGGGGTTACCAGCTACAGCCATTACTTGTGTGGACAGTGGGAACATGTTAATCATCCAAAGAGGGAGGAATCTGGCTCGGCAAACTTGAGAACTGACCACACGTGGCGTTTTTATTACCTGCATGTATTTCTTGGGACATGGTCATGATTTGTATTTCTCGGGTTTGGGGTGGGAAAGAAAGATGAAGTGCACCCTTGTGAGTTTACTAGTTGGGTGTGTTAGTGGTATGAGTAAATAGTAAAGTAAATAGTTCGGTGGTAAGCCAGATGGTAAGGGATTCCTCAGGTGGTCACCTCTGTGTGGTAACACACAGGCAACAGCTCTCTACCAGAGACTGGCAAACGTTCGTTGGATGCTGCAGGGGTCTCTTGCATCTTAGCGAAACCGCAACATCCATGATTGATATAACCCTCATTGAGGGTTTATAAACAGTCATCTAATAAGGAGATGTGAGTATGGTAAGCCACCAGGCCTTGGTCAATTGGCTCCGTGGTGTGGGTGCTCCTGATCGACTCATTGATTATGTGAGCTCTCTATACTGCCAGGGTTGGAGGAGAGAAGTCTGGGAATGTGGCAATAGGGTGTGGCGTTTGGCAGGAGGACACTCTGTCATCCACACTCTTCAATATTGTGATTGACACTGCACTGTGTGTCGCTCTTGACAAGTTTGTAAGACAGCTAGACATGTGTGGAATGGTGATAAATCCTGCGTAGCGCTGCTCAGTTTCTTTGATGCCGTCCTATAGAGGTTACAGCATGAAGGTCGTGCATGCGGGTTTTGTGATTGGTGATTCCCGGGTGTGGCTAGAGGCATCCTCGAGATATGGCAGTATTTTTGGATCGAGTTTTTCGGTGCAACCTCCTCAACCGGAAGCTGCGTGGACCTGGGTGATTATCTTCAGAAAGTTGCCTAGGCTTCCCTAAAGCCACAGCAGAAGCTACGTGCCCTTTGGAGGTACTTGCTCCCAAAGCTGGCCTACAGGCTTGTTTATGGGAGGTACGCCATCAGAATAGAATCATATAATAATAATAAGTGTGAATAGAACCATGCGCTCTGCTGTTAGTGCTTGGCTAGGCCTCCCATATAGTGTCCCATCCATGTCCATGCTCCGGTTCAATCTCTCTCTACCACTATTCCATTCTTGCGCCACAAGTGCCTGCTTGCTTTGCTGGTTGGGATGTCACACACGTGGTGGCTGACCTTGAATTTGTTAGGATCAGCTGTAGTTGTGTGACATGGCTACTAAATCCAAGCCCTGTCCCCAAGCCCAGTAAGACTTTGCAGTTTGCGGCTGCTCAGCATGGTTCAGTTGACGGATGGGAACTCAGGCAGTGTCCCAACTCCCCCTACTCTTCTGTGTGGGTTGAGTGGGCCTCGCAGGGCATTCACGGGAAAGACTACCAGCACATTCATGCCGTTTGTGTGGCGTCACTACCTACAGCAATGAGATGTTCAAGAGGCTAGGACATGCAGTGCAGATGTGTCCAAATACTCATGGGGGCCTTTTCAAGCGTCATAATGCATTGTCATCTGAGGGCTAGGAAGTGAACATGGAGTGGCACTGCTGGGTTGTCTCTGGAGAAAGACTGAGTCTTGACATCGTCGCTGTTGGTCCCAACCAGTCTGCAGTGATCCTGGGTGTCCAGGTAGTACCATGCTGTAACTTAGCATGCAAAGAGGCGCAAGTATGACAGCACAAGGGCAGTGTTGGAAGCTCATAGAGTGGAGGCAGGCACACTGGGCTCCCTCCCCATTTCCTTAATTTTCTTTATTTAGTTTCACCTTTTTGGGTGCCACCGTTCTATTCATGATGAGCTTTGAAAAAAGCCAAAAAAAAGTGTGTGTAGGGCAATAGTGCACCATTCAAAAGTTGCAGGCCCCAATCATTGGCAGAACCCATACGTGGCAGTGTCAGAAGCTCATGGAATAGAGGCAGGTAACATCAGGGTCTGAGGCTGCTGGGCCTGGCCAACTATATGTTGGAACTATATAGGACACATCTGCAATGGGAGAGCCTGGTAGCTATTTGTGGAGCTTTGACCCTCCCCAAGCTGCCCATACTCGGGCTTTTGGAGCAAGGCTTTAATGGCTGCTGCAGTACAGGAGGGGAATCGCTCTTCCCTTGACAGATGTTCATTGGCATAGCGTACCCCCTCCCTCCCAGCCTGCGCCTCAGTAACTGTGATGAGGCGCATCTCCTCAGAAGCATACCTGTATACAGTCCTATCGACGATTGCATCTTCATTTCTTTAGACAGGATGATTCTGCCAGACTTGGGCCTTTAGGCCTTTGGCGTTTCTGAATGGTACCCAATCATGATACCGGCAGTCATGGTGGAGACGGAGGAAGAAGAGGAAGAGGATGAGAAAGGGGAAGAAGGCTGACGTCCCAGCTCGGGGAGGTCCTGTGCGCCTCTCTGAAAACCCTGGGTGCCGATGGGCAGCAGGCAGCCGTTGGCATGCCCCCCCCCCCTCATTCAGCAGAACACCAGTTAGCCACCATAGAGAGAAAGTAGGACCCCCTGCATGAAAGGAAAGGAGTCCTAAAACCTAAAGGGTGTTACCATAAACCACCACAAGGAGCTGCGTGATGGCTAAAGCGTGTGGAAAATGAGAGCAGCTGTTACGAGGGTGGGTATGGAAAAATATGCGGAGAGCCGCTGACTCAGGCAAAAATTAATGCAAGCACGGGCTTCGATCCAATGCCTGATTTTCGTCGGATTATGAATCTTCGTCTATAACCACTAGACTACGGTCACTGGGATGCCTACAGCAGGAGTCAGGTGGTACATCTTCCCCCTCACACTTAGCTGCTGGAGCAGACGACTTCAATTAATAGATTTTGGAGAGTTGAGCATATCCTCGGAAGTGACAAGGAAGGGGCGCCTACTTTTCTTTTACATTGTAGTAAGGGCGTCACTATTTTTCTCTTCAGTGTCAGCAAATCTCAGACCCGAGAATTCGTCTCATTATTTTCTCTCTGGCCCTCTTCTTGTTCTTGGTTTTTTTTTTCAAAATGTTTTTTTCGTTTGTTTTATCTTCATTTTAGGTGTATTATTCATTCTGATTAATAACCTTATGTTTTCAGTCATGAAAAATCTTTTACAACCCCCCCTCAAAATTTGATACTTTACGTTTCAAGACATGGGGATTCCAAATCTGCAATGTCTGTCCGCCATCCCCAGTACGCCTAAAAAATCCGTTCTTTCGCACCAAATCCCATTTGGTATCTAGTTGTGCCTGGCATCTCGGCAATTCGTTCGGACGAAGCCCGTAGTTGTTATGGACAAAAAATGGTTTAAAAAAATTAACAAAACGCAGTATAATCGCAAATACGCCGTGTTTCGTATCGTTTTCAAGGTTTTTTTTACATCCTGGGTCGAATGGAATGATTATCAGACGTGTACAACTGCGTATAGTGAAATTATGATAGTGAGCCAAAGTCTACTAATTGAATGAACTTGCAGGGACTACAGCGGAAGTCAACGTTTCGTCATTAGTACTCCCTCCCTCCCTCCCATCTCAAAACAAACCAAAACTGCACTAGTATCGGTCGGTAAATTCTGTAAGATGTAAAATACCACTCTCCATTTAAATGGTCCGATTCTGATTTGAAAAGTGACCTTGTTGTTAATGCTCACTTGAGTTGAATTCCCCACTGTTACCCTCAGTTTGCATGGGATTTGTCTGTGAGAAGTGACGGACCGAAGTTTTTCCCATGTTTGATCATTTATACAGGACAATGAGGCTCCTGTATCGGCTAAGGCTAACAGTCGATATTTTGCGACTCGAATTTCGAGTTCGTTGAAAACATCGCTGTCGTTGCCTACCTGCATGATCCAGTACTCAACTTCTTGTCCATCACCTCTCCCCTCTAGTTTTTTTGTTTTTTTATTATTCGTGTCATTGTTCTCTGGCGAGTCCCTGTGGGTCTCATTTGATGAGCATGGGGCATGAGCACATGCTACAGCTGGATTGGTCATGAGCATAGAGTGTGGGTATGGTTGGTACTGATATGGCAGGAATGGTGGCGATATGTAGGTCATTTGTGGTGGATTTGTAAATTTTTTGTTCCAATTAGGATTATCTGCTGGTTGGTCGGGTTGTTGTTATTTTGGCGCACCCCAGTATTTCGACCTGAATGTTGGTGTCCTCCCCATTTGAAATTGCTGTACGAAGTATGTGGAGCACCCCATTCTCTCCCCATTGGGAAAGGTACGCTGATAATATTAAAGTTTACGTATCTATTAGGTGAGTCCGTCTCCTCTGGCTGGTGTGTTGCTGGTGGCAAGCGCTTTCGATGTAAAGACATCATCGTCTGGCCGTTAAGTCAGTACTGGAGTCAGTCAGTTGGTCGTGGTCTTTATATATGAAAGGAAGGTAAAACGGGATGATGGGACGGTCTAACTCCGATGACTCTCAGGAGCAGCTTCGACGACGGACTGACTGGTCTTGTCGCCCGTTAGGCCTGCCTCCCGCCACACGGGCGCGCTAGATTGCAAACATGTTCCGGGCTGTCTTGTCCGTGTCAACGGTTATACAGTTATCGGGAATAAGAGAATGGCCTTCGCGTTACGTCACTGATGATGATGTCTGAAGGGAGATGGAAGTTGTTACTTACTTCCTTTGAGCTTTCCAATGTAAACAGAGACGTATTGTTTGATGAGGTTTGATGGAGATTGGCGTTGCAATCCAATGCCCGTGAGAAGTCCATTCTAATACGGCTTCTAACAAAAGAATATACAATTTTCGCGCTGGACCCGGAATGCTTCAGCCGCAAAAATATTGTTTGTCTATCTGGGTCGGTGGACCAAAATGTTACGACCAAGATAGACTTGAATGAATCTCGAAGACGGGTTTTAGTTGAGCACGAACTTAATTTGAAAAGTTGGTACATCACAAGATTTGGAGACTTAGATGTACACAAACAGGTGACTTAAACAGGATATGAGTTGAGTATATAAGCGCAAACAAAGAGGGCTGTGAAGGCGTGAAACTGGTTGTACAGGGAAGGAGCGAGAAATCCGAATTAAATGTCGACGAGAGGTGAAACAAGTGTCCTCCGCTGGGAGAATTGAAGACGACTGACTTTCGCGAGACTACGAAGGAGAATGAGTTTGGGACAAGCTGTCTGGTGTGGAGAGGAATGTGAAAAGGAGGGGAGGAAATGATATTTCGGAATGTCCAGACGAAGCGGAAATGATGGAAGGGGTGCAATATACACAGGTAACAATAAGGGGTTGAGGACGAAAGTCTTTGGGGAAACAATGACTTTGCCGTTAAGGGCCAGGGAGTCCTCTTATGGCAGGTACAGAAAATACGAGGTTATTCAGCTGCCTGTACTCGTTCAGGAATGCGTACAAGCAGCCCTAAAATTTTAGAACTTTAAGCGCTACCGCTTCCTGCTGCCATAAAGCGTTGTTTGACCAAGCTCAAATTAACTGAGCGATAAATGAATTGAGTAAGTAGAAAAAAAGCCATGTATCCGAGTGAATTGACGTACAGCTAAGGAAAGTTGTGTGCTGCAACGCACCAGACATTTTTACTTTCCTTGCTCTACGAAGTAGAAAGGAAAGTTATGTAATCGGCTGAAAAAAAAATTTTGAGTTCTCTTCAGATCTTTACGTTTCAGACCCCCCTGAGTCCGAAAAACACTATTTGGGAAAATGGTCTGTGTGTCTGTGAACGATTTTTAGAGAGAACCACCGAACCAAATCACCTCAAACTTGATATCTAGCCCGCAAGTCACTATGGGACGCCAAAATAAGGGTATGAACAAAATCCACCGAAATTTAACTATAGTTATCATAGTGATCAAAACACCAAATATTTTTTTTCTCAAAAACGGCTCTAACGATTTTAATTAAATTTTTTATATTGGTAGCTCCCAATATGTCAACTATACCATAAAATTCCCCATCTATGGGAAAATGACGAGAGCAGCACAATAAATTACCAAAACTTTCGACGAAATCGATTTTAGCGCGGTTTTTAGAGAAAACAACCGTACCAAATCAGCTGAAACTTGATGTCTAGCCTACGAGTTAACATGGGACGCAATAGTGAGGGTATGGGCAAAATCCACCGAAAGTTAACTATAGTCATCATAGTGATCAAAACACCAAATTTTTTTTCTCAAAAACGGCTCTAACGATTTAAATTACATTTTTTACTAAAGTTAACGTACCTGTTAGGTGAGTCCGTCTCCTCTGGCTTGTGAGGAGACGGACTCACCTAACAGGTACGTTAACTTTAGTAATTTGCCTACTGGCGGATATAACCCAATTTCTTTAATACCTTACATTTTTTATATTGATAGCTCTCAATGAGGCAATGATACCATAAAATTCTCCTCCGTGGGAAAATGACGAGAGCAGCACAATAAATTATCAAAATTTTCGACCAAAAGCGTTTTTCGCGCAGTTTTATCCTTATAAACTCCACTGAAATTCTTGTAGAATGTAAAAACAATTCGGTATTGTAGTCCAATCCAATACCTATAGGGTGAGTATTTAAAAACGCTCATGAGATACATGGGGCTCACTCCAGAAATTCCTGAATTTCAACTACCGCCGTTTTGATTAATACCAGTTCTAACAGTTATTTTCCAATAACTCTGCAAAAGTGATTACTATCCTTTTTTTGAAAAATCGTGTTTACAGCCTCATTAATTATCTGTGTACCAATTGCTCAATAATGGTCCTGCAATGAGTACGAGCAGCACAATAAATTCCGGAACTGTAAGCGCTACCGCTTTCTGCTGCCGTAAAGCGTTGTTTGACCAAGTTCAAATTAACTGAGTGATAAATGAATTGATTAAATAGAATTAACCATGTACAAAGTGAATTGACGTAGAGCTAAGGAAAGTTGTGTGTTGCAACGCACCAGATATTTTAAAAACATTCTAGTAACATTTTAGTGGAGTTAAAACGGAACGAAAACCGATTTTCGTAGAAAACTTTGATAATTTATTGTGCTGCTCTCGTCGTTTTCCCACGAATGGGAATTTTATGGTATAATGGCCTTATTGAGAGCTATCAATATAAAAAATATAACCGAAATCGTTGGAGCCATTTTTGAGAAAAAAAGGTGTTTTGATCACTATGATAACTATAGTTAACTTCAGTGGATTTTGTTCACAGCCTTATCATGGTAACCTGCGGGATAGATATCAAGTTAGAGGTGATTGGTTTGGTAATTTCCCTAAAAACCACTCTAAATTCGATTACGTCGAAAATGTCGGTAATTTATTGTGCTGCTCTCATTTTCCCAAAGATGGGAATTTTATGGTATTGTACCATCAATATAAAAAATTTAATCAAAATCGTTAGTGTTTTCATCACTATGATAACTATAGTTAACTTTCGGAGGATTTCGTTCATACCCTTATTTTGGCGTCCCATGGTAACCTGCGGGCGAGATATCAAGTTTGAGCTGATTTGAAACCGTTTTAATGACACATGATGTTGTCATCCGCTATGGCAAAGTCAATAACCATGTGATCGCTCTGCGTTGCACCTGGTACGACTCGCCAACCCTGCAATTTGAGTAGCAGGGTGTGAGATACGGCCGTGACGTCTATACACGACCTTCCTCCCGGACCATTATAGGTCGCCTCAGTCATGGGGTCATTGGCAACAACCAAGTTGTACCTGGTGAGCAGCTCTATATACGCCTCGCCCGCCCCATCCAGGGTTGGGGATCCCCAGAATGGTGATCTGGCCTTTGCATCTGCACAGACTATGCAGGGTCGTTGTGATAGGCCGGCTAGAGCCCGCTCGAGTGGTTGAAGGCTGTTGGCAACTGGTGCGCCAAATTGCCTGTAAAATGATATTACAACCAGCTCAAAGCTACCGGCCCGGATGAGCACAGTGGCCAAGTGCTGGCTGTTCAGGTGGGTGAGTGCGAGCATGTCAATGGACGGGTCAATGCAGGCCACTGCTGCCTTGGTTCCACTTTTTGCTCCAGCCACCACTCGGGCCTGCAACCCCAGACCAAGAGTTTTGGATCCTATGTATGGTTCCTGTATGGCGAGAACACTGCAGCATTTCTTGAGTGCACTTTGCAGCAAGTTAGCCATAACTGGGGAACTCTTATTTGTGTTGTGCTGAAGGATTCTGACTGTTTTTAACCTATTCATAATCCACTCGTGACTCCAGGAGGGTAATTGCTCGCTGACGAATGGTACAGCGTGCGTCTCACGTAGAGTGTGAGACCTGTTGGTATTTGCGTTCAACGCAATTGGCACACTTGAGGGGAGCCTCACACTTGCATTCCTTGCTCAGATGTGGCAAGGCGCACCAGGCACACACAACAGATCTCGTGCAGGCCACTGCCAGGTGGCCATAACACTGGCATTTGTAGCACTGTGTGGGGGCTTGATACTTGCGGATGGCCCACCGCTGCCAGGCTATTTGGAGGTGCCGTGCCCCCTCTAGTTTTTTATGTAGGCTGGGTGACACCTCGATCACCCAATCGTTTTGTCTGCCCCGCTTTTTTGTGAAAAGGGGCCTGATGTCCTGCGGCAGCAAGCCTAACGCTGGGTTGTGCTCAACAACTTGTTGGGCCAGGTCCTCTTTTTGTAGGTCGGTCCGTACGTCACACAAAAGCAGGCGTGGGAAGCGACCCAGGGGGGCAGATGCTAGTAGCTTTAGCTCCTTCTTGGTGGAAATATGGCTCGTAAGCGCCTTGGCCATTTCTGGAGTTTCTGTCACGATGACGGCGCCACCTCCCACTGCGGTGCGGATGTCAAGCACTTGGACGCTTAGTGCTTGGAGGTTCGTAGCAGGGACACCCCGCATCAGCGCTTCCATTGCATCAGGGGGTGGAGGGACCAGCCTCTCCTTCCTCACACGTACGCCTAACCACTACCATGTTTTGTCGTGGGTTTTTAGGGGGGAGTTTGGTAGGCGGTGGAGGCTTCTTCATTTGGTTTTTATTTTTTCCCTAGTTTTTGGGCGGAGGCGTAGGCGGGGCGCTGCCCTCGGCCTGCACGTCCTGCTTTGCTGGGGCCTTTTTCTTTTTTCCCCTGCGCTTACTGGCCCTGGCAGGCTGCCATTCAGCCTCGGCTCCATGAGGGAGGGAAGAGGGCTCAGTGGCAGCTACTGCTGCATACAAGGGGCCTGATGTACTACGCTGGCTCGTTGGAGCTCCTTGCGCTTGGGGGGCTGGTGGCACTGGCTGCTGGGCAATTGCCCTACGCAGCTCTTCCCTCACGACAGCCGCCACAGTTTCCCGCAGGGGGGATGTCATTGAAGGGGCACTAGCTTTAATGGCCAGCTTCGATATTTCGAAGAGGCAGCTAGTGATGAGGTCCCGCATTGGTCCCGTCGCATTGACCCTCATCCGTGCCAGCTGGCCGTGGGTGATTTGGAGGTAAAGCACAAATCTGCTCCATGTCCGACAGAGTAGAGTCCACAGGGTGTCTAGTGCTTGTAGTAGCCAGATTGCCTGGGCTACTAGGGGGAGAAGGGGGAGATGAACGTGGTTTGCCCGGTTCTTTCCGCCCTTGTTTGTTTGGACGACGAGTAGGTTGCTCATCGTCTGAAGAGGGAGGGGTCGAGCTTGGCGAGCCCGAGGAAGAGGCGCAGGTGGCGTTTTTATTACCTGCTGAAGTTTTAGTTGACTTTGTCATGTTTTTTAATAATTAGGGGGGGGGGGAGATTAAAGAAGCAGACTGATGTAGTGTACCCTTGTGAGTTTATTTGTTGTGTATGTTAGTGGTATGAGCGAGAGGTGCTCAAAGTAGTGTCCTGGAAGCTCCCCTCAGGCATATTGATTCTAGCCCCTTTCGCTGGTCCGTTGAGGGTTAAAGGGAGGCCCCCACATGCGCCGCAGCTGCCAGTCCGGCCACCCACCGGGACTAAGACGCATGAGGGATTTTTCAGCTGCTGCTCAGAGTCAGCCCTCGGCCACTGGTGATGTGGTGAGCGGGACACACGCTATCAGCCGCCCCAGGAACGCTCAAACCTGGTTTTTCCCCCTCCTCATTCCGAAGGCTGCACCTATATAGGGGATCGCTCATAGGTGTTAGTGAGCTACTTCCAGGACTGTCTTTCGTTCATTATGAGTATTTCAAGTCAATGTGTTCTGCCACACAAGCCGTTGCGGTGTATTTTGTATCTGGAATATGTTGTATACTGGAATACGGCCACGCAGAGGATACGGCAGGAGAATTCTGTTCCCCTTCCTGCAGGGGGTGTGTTCTGCGATCCCAGCTCAAGGTAGGGGGTTCCCAGTATGTCATGTATGTGGAAGAAGTGTAAGTTGTGTCCCTTTAAGTTTGGCTCACATGAGCACGCAGGGAAAATGGCAGTGGAATTCTGGACCCCCAAGTGCAGGGTAAGCACAGTGTGGCGACAAGTACACTGTGACGCTCAGCCACAGTTAAGCCTCGTTGGATGTAATCCTGCGGGGACCTCGTAGAGGTGAGGTTGTCTTTCAAGCTGGGCCCACCCGGCTGTCCCTTTTAGTCGGCTCATACGACACGTAGGGAAAACGTCAGCGGTATTCTGGACCCCCGACTGCAGGGTGACTTCTTATGCCAAACACATACTTTCACCCATACAGCCATTTCAGCACTTCCTTCTAATTTGCAAATGGGGTAGGAACCAGCAGGAGCTAGGATTATTAAGTGATTGGGAGGGGTGGGGGTTGTATATACCATTCTGCTATACACAATGCTCAACCTTTCTCCTCGCTTTCCCATCCTTCCTTCCTTTGTTGCTTGTTTAGTCACAGCATGACAGTGTCATGTGTGTGTGCTTAATTAGTAGGCAATAGTTGCCTGCTGAATAAATTAGTCGGCACTGTGATAATATCTGTCAGGTTGCAAGATGCACTAAATTGTTCAAAATTAGCCAGTAAGTAACATACGAAAAAAAAATACACTTTGAAGAAAAAAAAAAAACAAGAAAAAGAAGAGGGTCAGAGAGAAAATAATGAGACGAATTCTCGGGTCTGAGATTTGCTGACACTGTGAAGAGAAAAATAGTGACGTTCTTACTACAATGGGAAAGAAAAGTAAGAGCCCCTTCCTTGTCACTTCTGGGATTCGCTCAACTCTCCAAAATCTGTTAATTGAAGTTGTCTGCTCCAGGAGCAGCAGCTAAGTGTTAGGGGGGAGATGTACCACCTGACTCTTGTTGCAGGCATCCCAGTGATCGTAGTGTAGTGGTTATAGACAAAGATTCATAATCCGACGAAAATCAGGCATTGGATTGAAGCCCGTGCTTGCATTAATTTTTGCCTGAGTCCGCCGCTCTCCGTACATTTCCATACCCACCCTCGTAACAGCTGCTCTCGTCACACCCTTTAGGGTTTAGGGCTCCTTTTCTTTTATGCAGGGGGCCCTACTTTCTCTCTATGGTGGCTAACTGGTGTACTGATGAACGAGGGGGGGGATGCCAATGGCTGCCTGCTGCCCATTGGCACCCAGGGTTTTCAGAGAAGCGCACAGGACCTCCCTGAACTGGGACGTCAGCCTTCTTCCCCTTTCTCATCCTCTTCCTCCGTCTCCACCATGACTGCCGGTACCGTGATTGGGTACCATTCAGAAACGCCAAAGGCCTAAAGGCCAAAGTCTGGCAGAATCATCCTGTCCAAAAAAAAATGAAGATGCAATCGTCGATAGGACTGTATACAGGTATGCTTCTGAGGAGATGCGCCTCATCACAGTTACTGAGGCGCAGAGTGGGAGGGAGGGGGTACGCTATGTCAATGAACATCTGGAAGAGCGATTCCCCTCCCGTACTGCAGCAGCAATTAATGCCCTGCACCAGAAGCTCAAGTATGTTTAGCTTGTGGAGTGTCAAACCTCCGCAAATAGCGACAGGGCTCCGCCAGGATTTCCCATTGCAGACGTGGGTCAGCTGTCCATATACAGTTGTCCAGACCAGCAGCTTCAGACTCCTTGTCCCTTTTGTGGAATGGCATTCTGAGCTTGATGAGTAGGTGAGCAGAGTGAAAGGTTATGAGAATCCTCACCTGCAGAGTCTAGATACGAGGGCTGTTTCTGGTCTCGGTGTTTCTGTGGATGAGGTTGCAGATTATCTGCGCTCCATTTTCTCAACAGTTGAGAACCTTACCAGTTCTCATCCGGACCAGCGCCATGTGTTCTATGGTCTTCAAGGACGGGACACATAGGTGCCGTGTCAGTAACTCCACTTCTGCTGAACCTGAGGGTATTTCACCCCGCAGATGGAATAAGGCCCCGAAGGCTGATGAGGAGCTGGTTCTTAACTTAGTTCTGTTCATTGGGAAACCTACAGCTGGATTGTCGCGTACCCGATCCCTGGCCTGGAAGAAAAAGAAGCAATTACATATGGCTGCCCTGGACGTTACTAAGGCTTTTGACACAGTAAGCCACCAGGCCTTGGCCAATTGCCTCTGTTGTGTGGGGGCTCCTGATCAACTCATCTCTCTGTACTGCAGGGGTGTGACAGCCTTGCAGGTTGGAGCAGAGGTGTCTGGACGACATGGTAATAGGTCGTGGCATTCTGCAGGGGAACCCTCTGTATCCTACACTTTTCAATCTTGTGATTGATACAGCACTGGGTAAGCTGCCTTAAGAAGTAGGATTTGAACTCTCATCAAGTGTGCAGGTGGGCGCATTAGCCTCAGTGGATGATGTTGGCCTACTCACAGGTACCCGGCAGGGATCGCATAATGCCCTTGAGAAGTTTGTGAGGCAGCTAGGAATGTGTGGATTGGGGGTGAATCTGGAGAAGTATGGCTCTGTTCCTTTGGTGCTATCCTATCGAGGTTACAGCGTGAAGGCGGGTTTCGTCATTGGCGAATCCCGTGTCCTGTCTAGAGGCATCCTTGAGATGTGTTGGTATCTGGGATCACGTTTTTGGTGCAGCCTCCTCAGAAAGTCGCCAATGCTTCACTGAAGCCACAGCAGAAGCTGCTCCACCTTTGGATGTACTTGACGTAGTCTGCGGTGACCCTGGATGCCCAGGTAGTACCGGGCAGCGGGATCTTGGCTAACTTGGCAAGCAAAGAGGCGTAAGTATGACAGGACGGATAGACTGTGACAGGAAAGTGTGCGCCTGCGTGGTGCTTGGGTCGTATCTAAACTGATGGTCGTTCTATCGTTATCCTTTTTTCCTTTGCCGTCTCAATTACTGTGAGCTTTGAAAAAATATCAGGTGCGCAGTTTCAAATTTCTTTTGATTTGATTTTCACATGACACAACGTTCACAAATTCTACTGTCCAGTTATAATTGCTTGCCAAATTCTCTCAATAATTTGTTTGACATGTTCTTCGTTCTGGTAACCAAACCTTTGGTGGTAGAGTAGCAATTCATTCCCTTGACAATCACATTTACTTCATTCTTTGACACATTTTTCAAGTTCATCTTGTAAAATCCACCATTCACTTTCCTAGAACCTTGAAGTCTAATTCGTCCAACTGACTTCAATAACTTTTGGACACAACATAATGTGTTGAAATGTAGTCTACCTTCCTAGAGGCCAGCGGCATATAACCCAAATCACTGTATTTCTGGAGAAAAGAGGGATTCTTTGAAAATTGCTCTTCTAAGTTCAAAAATTGGCCGAAGGCTACTTGACATGTGAAGGTCAATGTATATCACTGCTGTCAAAAACGTTTGGGTTAAGGCAATCCAAAAGCAAAACTAACTCTCAGTCCCAACTTGAAACCCCTTACAAATAATATCAAAATTCTAAAAAAATATATTAGAAATCCCCAAAAGTACACAACAATTGGTCTCACCTATAAATCATAAAATTAACGTGCTTCTAAACTAATTAAATGCTGTAATGTCAAAACAGTCTTACCCTTGTTGGAAACTGGAGAAAAGTCTGTTGTAAAACTGAGATTCGTTTTTCACTTCTTCCTGTGGGATCTTGCTCAACAAAGGTAAAATGTTGGGAAATATGACGCTTGCACTTCCATGGCCACCAGAACTGATAATGCTAGTGATCTTATTCAGAAACAATCTACCAACGTTCACGTGTAACCAACAATTCTATTTAAAAAAAAAAAGGAACATTTATGAGGCATTCATTGCTAAGTTCAAGATGCAAACAATGAAATTACTACACAAAATTTGATAACACAAGAAAAGTCGTGAGATTTGTGCATAGGTAGTGCCTTCCATACACAGGATCCATTAAAATTTTCATTTTGCTTGATGGCACTGGGAAAACCCACACTGTAGCCACAACTAGGCCTATTGTGTGGACGAACATGAGCCCCCTCATGTCCTCACAGTTCCACCCCTATCTCCCATGGACCTGGTGTTCTCTGATGCAGAGGCACCAATACATCCCCACCATCCTCGCACAAAACGCAAGACAACCTTGAGATACATCCCTGCAACCTCCTCTTGCCACAGTTGATTAACCACAAGCACTCTGAGGCGCACTACTGCCAGCCCCTCACATGTAAACAGTACATGCACTGCTGAGTCCAGCTCCACCTCACAGAATCTACAATTCTGTACCTCTGACTTTTCAATTTGGCCAAGTGGTACTCTAGTGGACAGTGACATGTAAGCAACACAGTATCCTTGTATTAGAACACTGCCAACCTGAACCTCAATCGCGTTTTGGTATCTTGTGAGAAGCAAGTTCGTAACGTCAATGTGAGAAAAATAATTTTTTTGTGTTGATCACTGTCATGACTGTACTCGATAGTGAACTGATTTCGCTGATACGTCGCAAGTTGACTGGCAGGCTAAATATAAAATTTGAGTAAATTTGGTTCGTCATTTGTTTTACAATGCACATCATGAATGGTGGCACCCAAGAAAAACGCACTGGAGACGCAAGACGTTCAAGATGATTAGTCTTTGAGTGAAAAGAAGAGGAGCCATGCATTGAACTCGCCATAGCACGTCCAATAGTATGGCTCAACCAACTTTCTCCTTAGGCGTTCATAGATGTTGGGGAAAAACTCATACTTGTCACATCCCTTTGACGAGGATTCTCATCTTGCTTCCCATTTCTCTAATGCCCATTCATCAATGGCGGCAAGTTTTCGTTCTGTAGATACGCCTAGACAGGTGGTCTTGCACATAAGGATAGTGTCACGGTAACACACACCCCAAGTGGCTTTACTAATGGCAGACAGTGAGGCAAACCTTGCAATGGTAGGGCCTTTCAGGGATTGGAAGTGTTGGCTGATGCTCCACCTCTCACCTATATATTCATTCCTAAGTTCATGGCATGGTTTTCAAGAACGAGCCTGTGACTGCCAAAGCGTATCGACAGTTGACTGTTCAATTTTCCCTTCAAGAGGATTAGCTGGGTTTTTTCCTCAGCCCACCGTAGCTTGAAATGCTCGCACCATTGGGTGACAGCGTGGAGCACATAGCGGGTGTCAGGTCATTCGCATAGGCGTACGGCTCGCAGTCATGAGCCTCCTGAGAAGACCTTCAGAAAAGACGTTCCAGAGTACTGGTCTAAGGATTGAGCCTGGTGGTGGGCACTCCTTCTCTATCGTTCCCTGGATGCAGATGAGCCTGCATTCAATCATAGCAGTTCTGTCAGTCAGGTAACTTTGTACGAGCAAGTACAGATACAAAGGAAGAATGTTGGCCATCTAAGGTTGTCAAATGCTTCCCCCGATCATAACCAGAAGTGCTATGACGTACTTAGCCAATGACCCCAAGGAAACATTGAAAATTTCGACAATGATATTGTTTGACGCAAAACGCCGAATCACTATCGGTTTTGTTTACCTCAGAATTCCCGCACTTGCCCTAACGAGACTCCGTGAACCTTAACAGCAAAGTCATTGTTTCCCCAAAAACCTTCGTCCTCAACTCCTTTATTGTTACCTATGGAAATTCCACCCCTTCTGTTATTTCCAATTGAGTACAGATTTCCTGCTTCGTGTGGACATTCCGAAAAATAATTTCCTCCCCTCTTTTTCACATTAGTCTCACGAAAGTCGGTCGTCTCCAGTTCTCCCAACAGTCAACAAACACCTTTCACGATACAGTCGTCTCTCATTCTCCCAACGGAAACTTGTTTCACATCTCATCGACATCTAATTCGGATTTCAACATCCTTTCCAGTTTCACGCCTTCAGAGCCTACCTTGTTCACGCTTATATACTCAAATCATATCCTTTTTAAGTCACCTCTTCTTGTACATCTAAGTCTCCAAATCTTGTGATACACCAACTCTTCAAATTACAAGTTTGTGCTTAACTAAAACCTGTCTCTGAGATTCATTCAAGTCTATCCTGGTCGAAACAGATATTGTTGCAACATCAAGATTTATATCGTTGTGCCTAATATGGAAAGAAGGCTGAGCGGTCTCTACGATTGTGGGTCTGCAGTTGCCTCTCTTTTGAAGAGCGACGACATGCGCAGACTTCCACTAAGTGAGGAAGTGCTTGACTTGCAGACAGTCAAGCAAATGGATTATAAGGAGGCCACTTTAGATTGTCTGCTCAGCCTTCCTTATCATATTGCTTTCTATTAAGCCTGGCCCAGGAGATTTGATGGGCTTTAGGGTCACCTGTTGTTCACAATGAGATGTCTGGCCCATTCAGAGGGTCTACGATCAGCTCCCTTACTGCCCTCTGGGATTCCGTATCTCGAGTTACTGGGCCATTGGGGAACGCCTTTGAAAGAAGGGTTTCCAGCGAACCTACGATGCATAACTTTGCATTGCAGCTAATACCTGATCTATGTTTGCTTTTCCTATGGAGCGATTGTAATGCCCAGGGGTTCTCAGAGCTCTTCTCCAAACTGTAATTGTAAATAAAACTCCGTATTCCAATTAAATTCGGTAGTCATTGTTATCGATTATTCTCTCCTCCCATGCTTCATAAGATAACATAACAGAATGGATAAATTGAACGATAAGAGCTAAAATGAATTGAAGAATAAAAAACCATGAAAACTGCAGGCGCATTGCTCAATTTGCCCGGGCAGCGCTTAGCCCGAAAAGGACGGAGCTTGCTAATCTGGGGAGTGAATCTCGCTGGGGTGAATAATGAAGACATGCAGGAAGACCATTGCTGAAGCTCTAACATGTTCAGCAGCCACACGGCAATCCATGGTCCATCCATAAGATATACTACTCCTGAAATTCCAGAATTTCAATCCCCACTGCTTCACTCACCTTCTCAAAAAACTTATCTCTCGAAAAACTTATCTCAACACATGTTAGAGGTATAATGTGTTTTGAGCAAGTCTCAAAATTGACCACGTCCAACTTTCCAGTTTTTCCCGACATCTCACTGTTCCCCTTTTGAATCCGACAAGCAAGACCTTCCAACCCTTGTACCTGAGTCGCCCGGCTCTAAACGCTTGGAGTTCCCCAATTAGTTTCCCAGGCGCCTCAAAATTCCCCATCTCTGGGATTACCGTTCCTATTTGTAAGTTCACAACAATAGGCTTCAGATTCCAATATCGCTAAACATAATAGAGCCCACAACTAACGAGCCTTCATAAGTCCAGATTTATCAGATACTTACTGTCACCCCTCTACTGGTCACAACCATCCTCCATACGAAATCTACCAATTAAAACCCTTCTCTTGACCCCCCTTTTGAAAACCTTCCTCAGTTAACCAACCAATCCAACGAATTTATACGCCTTCCAAAGTGGTGGTTTCCTCCCCTGTCACCACACTCAGAACTACTGTAATTTATGTTATGTGTAACTGACTTCACTTCTCCTCTATATATGCAAGTGTTCGAACCTTGTTGTGATTTCCACTCTTCATTTACAAGTTTTGTGCTACACTTAACCGTGATTCATTCAAGTCTATCCTGGTCATAACATAATGAGTCTGCGTCATCTAGTCACCACAGTGCTGCAACCTATTAATCAGTTCATATATTACCTTGAGCTATCTATTTAGTCCAGGTGATTCCTTTGTCGTTCTGTTTTCAATCAATAAACTCCGGTAAACACCACAAACCTTAGCATCATTATGGATTACGTTGTGAACTCAATCGCCTATCCACGTCATTAATGTCAGCACACCACACAGTCTTCCAGTAAGTGATTGGGTATTGTTCCAGTTAGCTGCTGTAATCCATTAATTAATCTAAAATGAAGAGTTGAACAGGTGCTGGAAAAGGCTAGGCTGCAAATTAGGTGCTACCATCTCATATGATAGCTTTAGGCTGGTGTGAGGTTACTACAAGCTCCATGCCCTCTGCCAAAAAGCAACACAGAATCTTCTGTCCCAGGAATAAAAGGTGTGGCTTCACAATGTAATGGTTCAAGAAGACCAGACCCTTAGCATCATACATTGGCCCTAGAGCTTGCAGTTGGCTTCTTTAGAAGTGTGAACCAGTGGAATACATGTGGAACCACTCGAGGAAGGCTAAAACTCAAGGGACACTATGAAGCTAGCAACTGGTGGCTAAACCTGATCCCGGGGTCCTAACCTAGAGTTGTGATATCTGCAACCACAATGACCTTACAATGGTCAGTCTGCACCTACAGTTCAAATTTACAGCATTGGGGTGACTGAAATAACACACATCCCAAATAATCACGGACAGCCAAGGTACATTTCACTTCATTGGAATTCCTTCACTTACTAGAGGACTACTTGCCATCAGTAACACGTGCCTTCTCATTAGGAACGAGGCGCTCTAGAAAGCATAATTATTCATTAATGCGAAGAGCTCAAGGTACATTAAAGAAATACCAAATATCTTTAAAAACAATGTAACGTGAGATATATGGGGTGTAAGGCAATAACCAAGCCAATTCCTTTATAATGGAGATGTAATACACAAGGTTCGTTTCCTGTATACAAGTAGCTGCCTGTGAGCCCTGTAGTTGGATCGTTATAGAATAGGAACCAGAATCAAAATGAACCGAACTGATTTGCAGATCCCTGTCTCCACCAGAAGTACCTTGGAACTAAACCTCATTCTGTTCCTTTGTCACTGCATGCCAAGTGATATTAGTATAAATAAATCGCTGAAAAAAGGAAAGGTAAAAATATATACTTACTGGAATTACAGTAACAAGATGCAAGACACACTCCCAAACTGAAGAGAGAACAACGGGATCATATTCATCTATTTTGGAGAGTATGGCATGCGTGAGAGGTTTATGTTGAGTGTCAAGAATCACAGGAGCATTTTGCAATAACGAAGTCAGTAACGAATAGAATGCTGTCCTTACCTGTAGACAAGTGGAAACAGTCACAAAATATTGACTTTGGAAAGAAGTGTACAAGAGATGATGGAACAGGGAGACTCGTTACCTCAAATCTTACCCTTATTAAGTAGTAGTAGAGGTTGTTATTATCCACTCGATTTCCAATTGCAGTTTCCCCTTCCGCAGCTCACCTCTAGTGAGGCCAGTGTAGTTGATGCATTTGTGGGGCCTATTGCTAGCAGTCATTACTTGAATGTGAGGAGGCACACACTACAGATTCGGTGCAGGTCATTGACAGGCGACCAGGGCTGTGCTGTCATGTCCTCCCTAGCCTGGTCAACTATCACTGTAGCAGCGAGTTGGAATATGTAGGCAAGATAGTTGGATACTTGATACCTCATTAGACCTGTAGCATTAACGCCTGCTGGATGTTGTCACAAATTTCCTCCAGTGGGGAGAGGCCTCCTAACGTGAGTTTGGTTCCATTTAGTTGCTGGATTGCCTAGGCTATGAGAGGGGGAAAGGAGCAGCATTGCCAGGCTTCTACCATCGCTCCTTATTTTCGTACACTCTCTATTATATTACTTACGAGTATGCAATATATCTCTTTTCAGTTATAAGCCTTCTGGATTGTTAGAAGGGATTTTGCATTGTAATTCGTAATGTTTAAAATTAGCTCATGTTGACGTCAAGTCAATTGGCAAACTAACACGAATTTATTGAATTTTCGATGATAATGGAGTTGAAACATTTGTGAAACCGCAAATTAGCTCCGATTCAGTTGTATTAGAAAGATACTTTTATTTAGAATGAATCGTGCAGCAATGTGATGAGGTGGTGTTGCTATTGGTTTATTATTCACTAGTGGCCCTTTCTCCCTTCGTTCGGTTGAAATTTAAAAAAACAAAACATTTTGCGATAAATAAAGATAATTAAAATTACAAGTGCAGTACTTTTCAAGTTATTACGCACAAATATTTTCTCTTTATAATTTTAGAGTGAAATAACGTCATATCTGACCAATGTCATTACGCATTTGCGTCTCCAGATTAAGGTGTACAATACTGTAGTACATTATTTTGATTATCTCATGGGGTTCATTCAGCGTTTGCAATGTAAGCGCAAAAAGACGTGTTTATTTACATACAAAACCACTAAATGAGTGTTTCACTACAATTATTATGCAAGTTACGTATCCGTACCCCAAATCACCCGCTGACACATCAGCCCCTTTACCATAAACTGCTGACGCCACATTTCATTTAATATAAAAGCCCTCGCCTTCAGCAGAGAGCCAGTCAGTCTTGCCATCAGCTCCGCGTCGACAACATCTGTGCCGTGTACCTTCGTGTAACTCTGTATTGTTCAGTTATAATTGAATTAAAGTGTTTTTCAAAAAGCTTAACTTCACGGACCATTCTTTAACTGGCGCAGTCGGAAAGAGGACGTTAATTCTATCATCGCGACTTAGAACACGTCCAACCAATGCTTTCATTCAGTGTCAAGTGAAGGATTATCTCTCAAAATTTCTCCAGGACTGACTCCTTGCAGCATGCTCTAGCAACTGTAAGTAAAAATCGCGGCAGCTTATTTCCAACGGCAAACTTTCATCTTTTTCGAGCCTTCAACATTACTTCACGCATCAACTGGCAATGAGAGCAAATTTTTTATTTTTCTTGAAGAATCTCAGCAATTTTTCTTATTTTTAAAGAAGCCATTGTGTGTACCTTTTTAAGACTCGTGAGTGAGGGAATATCAACTCGAGCTAAACTAGGGAAACAACTTCTAAATCGACTATAATCTATTTACGACTCGTGATCGAGCGGATATCGACTCGAGCGAAAGAAGATATAGTTTTAGGTGCCAACTTGTCAGAAGTACCATTGAGCAAGGGCATATTGCCGTGGACTTACTGAAAGTGTGGACAAATTATTTTTATTAGGCCAAATAGAAGCCTCATCTTCACTGAGAAAAAACAAGCGGCAACACCGCATATTCATCGCCTCGTCTCGCCTTACTTCTTGCGTTTCAGTTTTTATCTCACCGGAGAAGTCTCCAGCCAGACCGGCTTATCTCTTTTGCGTGACACGAAGAAAAAATTTTCGATCATCATCTACTGCAGAAGCACACTCTTTAGATCGTGCATAACGACTCGACCGTCTTTAAATCACAAAGAAGCTCGAACTTCTACTTCTTCGCCTTCATCTTACCTTAAACATTTTTTATCTCATTCTGTTTTTATTTTTGTAATAGTGATACACGGTAGACTCTTCCAAAATTCCTAAACAATTTAAACGGTACGTCCGGATTGCAAATAGGCATCCTACACCGAGACACCCCTTCTGACTTTTCCGATTCAGAAGACACAAACATACCAAACATGGACCCTTAGTCAAACACAGAAACTGTGGACCCTCGTATCGCACAACTTACACAAATGCTCGAAACTGGCCGACAAGTAATTTCGGAGCAGGAGGAACAATTAGGTACACAGGAAGCTAGGTTATCGGAAACCACCGCGGCTCTAAATCTGATGCAAATTGGTCAAAGACCGGATCGACAAACCAACCGATCCGATGTTCCTCCACTAAAAGGAGAACATCTAGATATAATCCCCATCTTTACGGGACAAACCGAAGCATTGCACGACTTTTTGGAGGTAACCCAACGTCTGCACGATCGCTATCACGATCCTATAGACACGGATAGCTTCCAAAACTTCGTTTTGCTGAACGCATTCAAATCAAAAATTCGCCCGCCAGCTTTCACCACACTCTAGCAGAAATATAAAAAATTATAATCAACTAAAAGACGCTCTCCTCCAAGCCAATTCGGACAAGAGAGACGTCTTCACACTAAACTTAGAATTAGCGGCATTGAAACAGCTAGAACACGAAACACCATTTGCATTTCATTCTAGAGTACGTGATGTTTTGAATAAGATAGTTTCATATTTGAACAATCACGACCCTAGGCACGCTGTGATACTTAGTAGGCACTACGAAACATTGGCGCTCAGATGTTTTCTGGTGAATTTGAAAGAACCACTTGGAGGAAACCTGAGAGCTCGCCAACCTACCGACCTAAACACAGCATTGGGTTGGATGACGAACGATTACCAACTTTCGCTGGCATCCAGTCCCAAACCTAGGTACTCGAACACGCAGTATAAACCGCAGAATCACCGCCCACCTCCACAACACTATTCACAACATTATCCTCAACACCACCAAAGACCACCGCCGCATGTGCAACCGAATCCCTTCAGGAATCCAAAGCACAACCAGATACAAAACACGCGATATGGTTCCACACCCCAACCTCATCATAAACCTCAACACCAAAATAAAACTCAACATAAGCAACAACAACACCACAAGAATTGGTCGCCAATGTCGTGGCAGACCACAAACCCGAACTTTCATAACATTACCACGGAAGAGGCCGGGCCAGAGGCAGCACAATCGCCCCAATACTGCATGTGCGATGAATTCACATCGCCCCACACCCGAAGTCCTTCTGTTCCATTAAAAGAAGAACCGGGTGATCAGAAAGATACGCCTGATCATTTTGTAGGCGATCCCAGCCTCAACCCACAGTGCATGATCTAATGACCCTTTACAACCGCCCCACTAGCGAATTACCTTTTGGTTGCGCCTTCTAGCCTGCCTTGGCTGTTTTGCTGGCTTAGCAGCTTTCGGGCTGTAGTTGAAGAACGACTCATCAGAGGGCATGTGCTGGCCCTTTTTGGCTCTGACCACCGATTGACCTGAGCGAATCCTTTCTTGTACCATTATGCGCTTGATGTCCTCTGAGACAAGTTGGCCCTGTCCGCAAGTTTGAAACTCTCGACACCCTTTGTGTCCATTTTTGTTCGGTTGCCCTCGCGACACTACTCAAACTATTCCTTTTTTTCTTCCTTCTTCTTTCCCTGCAAACTTTCTTCCATCTCCTAATCCTTTTTTAATAGCCGGATCTCAACGATCGGAACACAGAAGTCATCGACGACGAGTAGGTGAGTTCGGCTCTCAATTTGATTATACAGTCCATTTACTACTACCCTCTCGGGGTTTTTTTTTTGGCCTATTCTGCTAATTCGCTTCACCATTTGGTCCTCCGGGCCGGATAGGCGGATTTCGTCGTCTATTGTTCGATGCTTGCGACCCACTTTGGTGACTCGGTTCAGTGACTAAATCTCGCTAATAATAATTCGAATTCGAATTGGACTAAACTAATTTGGTTCCCTGCGTAATTAGTCGCAACATAATTGTCGGTTTGCGCTACGCTCGAATTATTTCCAACCCTGGGGTTTTGTCCAGCCTTTTTGGAACCGATAGCGGTTATAATACCTATTACTCACAATACGCGTAACAAGATCGGACTTGTTTGAAATTACAGTGGTTTATCACACCTTGTGAAACGATCATTGCTGCAGACTGCTACAACCCTGTGTACCATGGCTGAGCTCAAATTTATCCGTGGAAAAATGAAGGAGGTTTTTGCGAGAGTACAAGGAATCTACACCCTGTCCAAAGAGGTATCCGATTCTAACAAAGACTTGTTCTTAACGAAGGCTAGTACGGTTGCAGAACTTAGGGATCAATTCCGCGAGCATGTGGATAATGAGCAGAGGTTGCTTATGGCAGAAAGCGCCGATCACGTCCCAAACTTCCAAAAATTATCGAGTTTGGACGAACTTATTGACGTAATACGTACTGGGGAAAGGGTACTTTTAAGACAGCGGGAGCCTGTCCAACAGAAAGTACTCGTGATTGCAGGTACATCGTCCTCTAAAATTAAACTTCCCCGGCATGAGTTACCAAAATTTGACGGAACTTTTGAACGTTGGCCCAACTTTTATCAAGCCTTTCGAAAATTAGTTCACGAAAATACGGAGCTTAGCGACCTAGAAAAAGTAAATTACTTATTCACTCATTTGGAGGGAAACGCTAAGGCCGTATGTGCCGGAATTGCGCCGACGGAAGAAAATTATACGAATTTGTACTCCACGTTAGTCAACCGTTACGATGACCCAAGGGCTTTGGGAAACTATTATATGGACAAGTTGATAAACTTTAAACCTTTGTCACAAGACTCGGAAAAGGAATTAAATCACTTTTTGAACCACTTCATAGAACCTGCTATCGCCTTGAAGCAAGTCCCAATCGTTAATTTTTTTGATTTTTTAATTGTTTATCTGGCGGTGAAGAAGCTGGACAAGGACACATGTAAAGGCTTCGAAAATGAAGTACGTGAAAAGGTTATGCCTTCATTTTCCGATTTGGAAAAATTTATTCGTAGCGAGGTGAAGATAGTGGCCAGGCATCGGCCCTCCATGGGCTCGCAGTTTAGGTCGAATACGTTGACTTTTCGAAGTCGCGAAAAGGCGCATGCTTTTATCGCGAAAAATTCCGAGCCTCCTTCCAAGTGCTTGACTTGCAAGGATTACAAGCCCCATCCTTTGTACAGGTGCCCAGGTTTTCAAGCCATGTCTCCCCGTAGCCGTTTTGAGCTGGTCAGACGATCAAAATTGTGCTACAATTGTCTTCAGACTCATTTCACGCGTCTTTGTTCCTCGGACGCTGTTTGTCGTCACTGTGGAAGAAGACATCACTCGATGTTGCATCTACCAGACGCGAGTAGCAGTAGTGCGTTGCTTACCACTGCTGAGGGGAGCGAGGCCGCCCCATCAAACTCAACCTCATCTGAGTTTGCATCACGAGAACCAGAGACAGCCCAGACTGTCGCATTAGTAGCCTCGAGTTCTCGGATACCCACTCTCGTTTTGTTGTCCACTGCCAAGGTGCGCGTGAGAGACTCTGATGGAAGACCTCATGTGCTTAGGGCCCTACTAGACAGTGGAAGCCAGTCTCACTTTATCACCAGAGACTGCTGTAATAGACTGAGTTTGTGCGGGGTCCCTCAACGATGTGCAATAGAGGGGCTTAGTAATAAAACCACTCGCTGCGAACAGAAAGTTAGTTTCAGTTTTTCCTCAATGTACCACCCTGGAATAACCTATGATGTAGACGCCTTCGTCTTAGAAGAAATAACCAACGAACTTCCATCCATGATCCTTCCATTAAATAGAATGTCCCATTTGGAGGGCTTGCCTCTGGCTGATGACAGTTTTAACATACCCGGTCCTATCGACATTTTAATAGGGGCCTCTTTGTGGACAAGTATTGTTTCGGGGGGCAAACGAACTGGCCTGACAGGTACTCCAGACGCTTTGGAAAGCAACCTGGGGTGGTTGGTCCTTGGTGAAACCCATCTTTTGAACCATTCTTCCTCTACGAAGAGTTTCTGTACCATTACTGACATTTCCACCGACGCCCTCCTCCAGAAATTTTGGGAGGTAGAAGAGCTTCCGTCAGTTAATTTTCAAGGTCCTGAAGAGGCAGAGTGCGATAGAATGTTCTTGGACACCGTTTCTCGAGATGCTACTGGTCGATTTACAGTCTCCCTGCCTTTTAAACAATCACCTGACCTTTTGGGTGACTCCTTGAGCCTAACCACTCAGCGATTTCTTTCTCTGGAGAAAAGACTGTTGCGGGACCAGAATCTTCATCAACAGTATAAGCAAGTCATGAAGGGACATCTCGCTGATGGCTCAGTCAGCCAAGTTCCCGACTGCGAAATACAGGGAAAGGCAGTTGGGTATTACGTTCCTCACCATGCCGTGTTGAAGCCCGGCAGCACCAGTACTCCGCTTCGCATAGTTTGGAACATGAGTGCTAAAACCACCTCAGGTTACTCGCTCAACGATTTGTTGCACGTTGGGCCTAAGCTCCAAACAGAAATTTTTACGATCCTGTTGAATTTTCGTCTGTATAAGGTCGCCGTCTCGGCAGACGTGCGCAAAATGTACCTACAAATCTTGGTACGGGAGGGGGATCGAAAGTTTCAGAGGTTTTTATGGAGGAACTCCCCTGATGAAAAATTGACAGTCATGCAAAGTAACACTGTGGTTTTTGGCATGACGTCCTCTCCATACCTGGCACAACGTGTCTTACGCCACTTGGTAGATTTGGATGGTGATAGATTCCCACTTGCCCGAGAAATAGTATTGCATGATGTTTACATGGATGATGTAGCTACATTCGTGCCCACTGAAGAAGAAGCAATCACCGCTTAGAAAGAGTTAATTGGATTGTTTTCACAGGGGTCCTTTACCCTTGCTAAGTGGTGCTCAAGCTCCTCGGCTTTTCTTACCCAAGTTCCCGCTGAACTTCGGTTATCTGAGTCGGTTTCCTTCGCTGATGACGCTCCCACTAAAATTTTGGGGTTGTATTGGAACCCAGATAGCGACTCATTTGCCTTTAGATTGAATCAGGTCAACGCTTCCTGCACCAAACGCTGTATACTTTCGGCGATTGCCAGAATTTTCGATCCCCTCGGCTTGCTGTCACCCCTGGTAATTTCAGCAAAGCTACTCATCAAGACCCTCTGGTCCTTGAAGGTTGGTTGGGATGAACTACCTCCGAACCATGTCATCGAGCAATGGAGACAGTTCGTGGACGATCTTGCTGTACTTCCTTTATGGTCCGTCCCTCGCCACACTGGAATTTGTCCCGGATCCAGTTCTCTTTTGGTAGGGTTTGCAGACGCATCCCAGGAAGCGTACGGAGCTGTACTGTATGTGTGCACGCAGAATGAGGGAGAGGGCTCATGGACAACTAGGCTTCTGTGCGCGAAAAGCCGCGTTGCTCCAATGAAGACTCTCACCATCCCGCGACTGGAGTTATGCGCCTGCCTGGTTCTTGCCAAATTAATGGCAGAAGTTGTCAAAACGCTGATGGAGCGCTACACGTTCAAGAAGCTGTATGCCTGCTCAGATTCAACGGTTGCCCTGCAATGGTTATCGGCTTCTCCAGCACGTTGGAAGACCTTTGTGTCCAATCGTGTAGCTCAGATCCAGTGTTTGGTTGAACCTGATTGTTGGTGGCATGTCAGGACACAGGATAATCCAGCTGATTTGCTCAGTAGAGGGACCAGGGCTCAATCTCTGCTCGACCATCCCCTCTGGTTCTGTGGACCTCCTTGGCTTCAGGAGACGGAGAATCAGTGGCCTCTAGTCCATGTTTCACAACTATCTGACGCCTCACCTCCTGAACAGATTAGAGTAGTCACCTTGACTACGACAAAAGAACCAGAATGGGTGCTGGCTCCCTTGCTGTATCGAGTATCATCTCTGAAACGTCTACACCGCATTACTGCGTGGGTTCTACGACGAACTCCACGGTCATCTCCATACAAACGTCAACTGCTACAGCTCCCTGAATTGCAATACGCTGAGTACCTTTGGTTGATGTACGTGCAGAGGGTAAATTTTCCTGCCATACTAGAAGTGTTGAAAGGTGAATCGGCTATGGCCCCTTCAAGTAGGTGTAACAAGATACCTTTAGTTCAGCGCCTGTCACTTTTCCTCGACAATGGACTTATCAGGGTGGGAGGGCGTCTTCATAATTCTTCTTTGTCTTATGATCGACAGCACCCAATTCTTTTGCCAAAGCAGGGCACTTACATGGAGCTTCTTGTTGATGAAGCCCACCGACAGAATTTGCACACAGGACCGTACTTATTAATGTCACTGCTCAGGATGAAGTACTGAACTTAATTAGACGATGTGTGCACAAGTGCAACATCTGCTTCCGCTTGAAACCAAAACCTACCCATCCCATGATGGCACCGCTCCCTGGAATCCGCTTACAGCAGGCTAAAGCCTTCACTAACAGTGGAGTGACTATGCTGGGCCTTTCACTATTACCACTGCACGCAGAAGAGGAGGAAGAGGACAGAAGGCGTACCTGTGCCTGTTTATTGGTTTGTCCACTTGGAGCTCGCAGGCGGCCTTTCAACTTCTTGTTTTTTGGCGGCCTTCAAACGGTTTTTGGCTCGTCGTGGACCATGCAAGGTTATTTATTCCGACCAGGGTACGAATTTCATCGGGGCTCGAACTTACTTGAAAGAGTTGTATTCGTTCACAGCTGCTCCGAGTTTCTCTTCGGCCATACGGGAAGGATTGAATCAGCAAGGAATAGAATGGCGGCTGAACCCCCCCGCTGCTCCCCACTTCGGCGGGATATGGGAGGCCAACATCAAGAGTGTGAAGACTCATCTCTCTAAAATTATCGGTTCTCAAATTCTCACCTTCGAGGAAATGACGACAGTCTTAGTCCAAATTGAAGCCCTACTGAACAGCCGACCGCTTTGTGTTCTGTCTGACGACCCTACAGCCCCTTGTGCTCTCACTCCAGCCCATTTTTTGACGCTCGGCTCCACCCTGCAACATCTTCCTTCCCAAAACCTCAGCGATCTACCTTCAAACCGTCTGGACCACTATCAACGTGTAGATTGGATAGTGCAGCACTACTGGCGACGATGGAACCAAGAGTACCTACACAATCTTCAGCAGCGACCCAAATGGGGTGAAAAGGTTCCCGCTCTGGCTCAGGGCACAGTGGTAGTGGTCATGCGAGAGAACACGTCTCCCCTCCACTGGCCCTTAGGTATAGTTGATGAGGTTTTCCCTTCCAGCGATGGCACTGTACGAGTTGCCAAAATACGAGTTGGGCACCGAATGTTGGTACGCCCAGTGGTGAAGTTGTGCATTTTGCCAACTCAATAAACCCACCTTCCCACGCTCCGAAAAATACCTTGTTAAGCTTGTTATTGTCGTTATTGTTGTTGTTGTTGTTATTGTTGAACCCACTAAACTAGCCATTTCTACTCATCTTGTACATTCGCGATGCGTAGAATTACAGGACACTGGAGCCTGTTACAGCACTATCACTAGACTACAAGGATTGTAAAGGCCTGGACAGCCCTTTAGGGTGGGGGGAGTGGTTGCGCCTTCTAGCCTGCCTTGGCTGTTTTGCTGGCTTCGCAGCTTTCGGGCTGTAGTTGAAGAACGACTCATCAGAGGGCATGTGCTGGCCCTTTTTGGCTCTGACCACCGATTGACCTGAGCGAATCCTTTCTTGTACCATTATGCGCTTGATGTCCTCTGAGACAAGTTGGCCCTGTCCGCAAGTTTGAAACTCTCGATACCCTTTGTGTCCATTTTTGTTCGGTTGCCCTCGCGACACTACTCAAACTATTCCTTTTTTTTCTTCCTTCTTCTTTCCCTGCAAACTTTCTTCCATCTCCTAATCCTTTTTTAATAGCCGGATCTCAACGATCGGAACACAGAAGTCATCGACGACGAGTAGGTGAGTTCGGCTCTCAATTTGATTATACAGTCCAATTCGCTTCACCACCTTTCATTTCACTTCCAAATCACAACTTAAAAATCCAAATAGATACAGGCAGTTCCGCTAGTTTCGTCAACCCCCAAATAGCAGAAACCTACTTTGCGAACAATGTCAAACAGGATCCATCCTGGGTAAAAACAGTGCACGGTACTTCGTTATCCGAATGCAGCACCTGGATACCCTGTGATTCCCTATTCGGCAAACCAAATCTGAATTTAAAGTTTAACATTTTCAATTTTCATCCCAAATTCGACCTCCTTTTAGGACTAGAAAACTTAAAGTAGTACAAGCATCTGAAAATCCTCAAACTAACCATCTGCAGACACCCGCGAAAACGATCCCACTGCAGTTCTTAAATGTAGAACTCAACGAAACCGACCAAATCGACAGTAGGTGCATTCAAAAAATCAAACTGACCGTCGATAACGTGGAAAACGGAACCGCCATCCTTCCGTATACCAGAATAGGACCGTTTGAAATACCACAATGTCTCGTCCATGTAGAAAATTTTCAGACCTTTGTACACGTGTTAAATTCTAGTGAGACCCCTACGGATCTCACCCAATAATTGTGGAAGAAATCCACGACCCACTAGTCAAACTTGTCCACCACCCCGATCAACAAATTAACAATTCGATTCACCTCAATAACTTCGAGAGGCCCAGGTTCAAGTTCGATCTTGGTCAACTCAGGTTGAACCATATGAACGAAGAAGAAAAGGCAGCCATCACCAAGTTAGTCATAAATTATGCGGACATCTTTCACCAAGAAGGAAACCCCTTAAGCTGTACCACCGGTGTGAAACACGTCATCCGCACCACCGATGACACACCGGTTTACACAGAAAACTACCATTTCCCAGAGGAACACTTAAAAGAATTAGACCAACAAATGGAGGAATTACTCCAACAGGGAATAGTTCGCAATTCGGAAAGCCCTTGGATCGTTCCAAAGAAACAAGACAGTAGTGGTAGACAAAAGTTCCGTCTAGTAGTGGATTACCGAAAACTCAACGAAAAAACAATTGAGGACAAGTATCCACTTTCTCAAATATCGGAATTGCTCGATAAACTGGGAAGATGTCATTATTTTAGCACCATCGATCTCGAAAGTGATTTCCACCAGATCGAGATGGATCCCAGCAGCATAGCGAAAACGGCATTCAGTACCCCGACCCGTCACCTTGAATGGACTCGTGTCCCATTCAGACTTAGGAATGCTCCTAGCACATTCCAAAGGGTGATGAATAATATCCTCAGAGGTATTGCCAACGAACACTGCTGCGTATACCTTGATGACATCATAGTATTCAGTACCAGTCTAGCAGAGCATATTTGCAGGTTGGAATCAGTTTTTAAACGCTTGAGAAAAGCTAATCTTAAAATCCAACTCGATAAGACATATTTTCTCAAACGGGAAGTTGCGTATCTTGGCCACACCGTAACTCCAGAAGGCGTGAAACCAAATCCCGATAAAATTTCAGCGATCCAACACTACCCTATACCTAAAACTGTCAAAGAAATCAAGGGATTCCTAGGATTGGTAGGCTATTATCGCAAATTCATCCGCGATTTCGCTCACGTCACCTAACCAATGACCAAAAGATTGAAAAAGGATGTACCTATCGACACAACCGACCCAGAATACCAACGTTGCTTCGAGCTCTGCAAAAATCTGCTAAGCAACGATCCCATCTTGCAATACCCAGATTTTACAAAACCTTTTCGGCTTACAACAGATGCTAGTAACGTCGCATTAGGCGCAGTTCTTAGCCAAACCACGAATGGTTCGGATCTACCCATCGCTTACGCAAGTAGAACCCTAAATGAGGCAGAACAAAAGTACTGCACTATTGAAAAGGAGCTACTCGCTATAGTTTGGGCAGTAGGTTACTTTAGACCTTACTTATTCGGAAGAAAATTCACCATCTTCACCGACCATCGTCCCCTACTATGGCTATTCTCCCATAAGGAACCCAGTTCACGACTGTTTGGTTGGAAAACGAAGTTGCAAGCCTACGACTTCGAAATAGTGTATAAAAAAGGCGTGCTTAACACCAACGCGGACGCTCTATCTAGGATCCAAATTGAGGACCTCAGTACACTGGATCTGACGAAAGAACTGTCAAACGCCTTAAATCAACAACTCGACCTCAGTCCGAACATGGTCAGAGATATAGCCGAATCAGTTGTCGTCAATGTCGATTCCGACAGGGAATCCAAACATGAGAGTATGTCCACCCAATCGAACACAACGGAACCTTCAAATCACAGAGTTCACTCTAACTTTTTAGGCAACACCATTGCCACAGTCCCCATCAGGGATCAACCGGTAAACATCTGTGTTAATCAAATAATCCTAAGCGTCACTAGTCAATCTGCTACTCAAACCCCTGTTATATCAAAATTGTTTGGACACAAAACTAGAATTCTGGTCAATGTAAATGAATCCAAATTCGATACACACCTGATCCAATTCATCAAATAGTATTTACACTCTAAAATAAAGTACGGTATCTATTTCAAAACAGATGCGTACGCTAAATTTGTATAGGTCATTACCACGCACTTCGCGCTTTCAGACATACAAATCATGAAATACTCCAAGACATCCTCCAAATACATCCAAGACGAAACCCAACAGACCAAAATCATTTCCACGTAGCACAACGGCACCACTAACAACCGAGGAATCGAGGAGACATATGAAAAGCTTAAACGAGAATATTATTGGCCTAACCTGAAAATTTCCATCCAAAAGTACATCAACAACTGTGAGAATTGTCTCAAATGCAAATATGAGCGTTCTCCTCTTAAACCCAAGTACAACATTACACCGACTGCTTCACGGCCACTTGAAATTCTACACGTCGACGAATTCTCAATAGAAAACACCAAGTTCCTTACCATGATAGATAGCTTTTCACGATATGCGCAAGCGTATCCAATTAACTCGTCTTCGAGCGTCGAAATTGTGAATGGTTTAATGAAATTCTTTTCCCACCACGGACTACCCATCAGCATAGTTGCTGATAATGGTGCAGAGTTCCAGAGCTCTCTTGTGAAAGAACTCTTAGCTCTACACAAGATCGACGTCCATTTCATTTCTTCACAACATCCGGAATCAAATGGCATCATCGAAAGATTCCATTCGACACTCATTGAACACGTTAGGTTAATTAACACCCAAACTGAATTCAAAGGAACAACCACACGCACAAAAATTAACTACGCTATAATAGCATACAACAATTCGATTCATTCCGTAACAAAAATCACCCCTTTTGAACTACTCTATGGACACATTAACAACCGTCCTGCAATTGAAATTGACTTAGACAAAATAGTTGCTCACCACTATCTTAGCCAACACAAGACCAAGGTCAACGCTCTCTACGAGCACATGGCTGATAAGTTGAAGCAATACAAAGATAAGGTTATCGAAACCAAAAATTCAGGAAGGTCCGATCCTCCTGAAGCCTTTGTAAAGACTGTGCAACGCCAGAGCAAGTTCAAAGTCAAATTCAATAAAGAGGAAGTCAAAACAGTAGATCCAGTCCTTAAAACAGCCATTACACACATTACACATTACAACCTCGTCATCATAACACACGAGAGAAAATCCATCTCTCCAATGTCAAACCGCCTCGTAAATTCTTCTCCACTAAGGTACACAACGCCTGGAACGATACATTACCACTAATGGGCGTACTCGCTCACAAATACGGCTTGAGAATCACTATAGCCAACACAATTACGTTGAAGCCAGGACACTGGGTAGACGACATGATAGTCAACTTTTATATGGAACTAATCGACGAAAGGAGTCGTTCTGACAAAACACTCCCTTCGACGTTCTGTTTCAATTCATTCCTGTATCCACTTCTTAAGGCTGATGGTTACGATCGTGTTCGAAATTTCACTCGACGATCGGATATCTTTGTCAAAGATATCGTGATAATACCCATCTACGACAATAACCATTGGAGATAGACAGTTGTTGACAACAGGAAGAAACATCTCGTCTACTTGGACTCCTAGTCAGAACGTAAGATACAAGAGAAACCCGCAACTCGTGATGCAGTCAATGTTCTAGTATACATACAATCATACCTTGCTTTTGAATATCTCGAAAAGAGAGGTATTCTTCTAGACTCCGAAAATTGGGAAACAATTCACCTACGACGAACTGTCCCACAACAAGACAATTCGGATGACTGTGGCATTTTCATGTGCAAATTCACGAAATTGATATCTAGAGACGATAAATTGACCTTCTCGCAGAGTGACATCAATCGCCTTCGCGAACAGATGTGCTCAGAAATTCTCAACGGATCTTTGTATCAATAACACGTTTACACTCTTGTTACAGATTTCTACTCGTGCTCACCTTCACAGCACTCCATACTCAAGCGTCACTAACAACCTCACAATTAAACATCGTAAACTTAACAACTAATCCTGGACTCCTTGCTATTCAGACAAAACCCGCTTGGATTATAGAAGGATACCATACCATCACTCACTTCTACAACCTCAGCGTGTTAACCTCACAACTCAGTTCCCTAGACACACACTACAAACAGGTACTGACCACTCTCATTCAAACAGACTCTACATACCTCCGTCGTACAGACTTACTATCTACTTCCATTAATCATACCTTCAGTCTGATCAATACAAAACTCCGAAATCTTAAGATAGAAACACCAATGAGAACTAAACGTCGATATACCAGAGGACTTATCGATGGCTTAGGATCTCTCATCAAATTTGTAACCGGAAACCTAGACGCAAAGGACGATGAACGATACACTAACATTCTCAACCACTTGACACACAATCAGGAAACACTACGAACCCAAATCAATTCGCAGTACTCGATCAACACAGCATTCGCTCTAAATTTCAACAGTACAATGAACACAATCAATCACAACAACCTACAATTGCAACAAGAATTAAAATCCCTTCAGGAATTTAATTCTGGGGAAAACACCCATATCAGAGCAACCAATGATCTTTTGGAACATTATCAAATCACCCTAAATTTACTTCTTAAAATAATCCAAGATGTAGAAACATCTCTCACATTCTGTGAAATAGGTAAATTACACCCCAGCACCCCGACTTACAGTTCACCGGAAAGGATTTGTTCGAAATATAGACACACATAAAAGTCCAATGCTTTGTTGGTACAACAGAGATAGTGTACTTCCTAGACATTCCTTTAGTCGACCCTAGAGCTTACGACTTCTACTACTTGGAACCCATTCCAACCAAGTCAGAATCTGAATATGTCACTATCGTCCCCGCAATTCGTCACCTTCTCAAAACACACGACACCATAGTAGCTCTCCGTGACACATGCCCCTCTGGACATTACTATCACTTATGCCCAAATCACTTAATATCACAAGCCGATGTGAGTCGAATTTCATACTCAATCATTCCACTAAATACTGCGACTACACACGACTAAATGCACTCACGAACAACATAAGACTAATACCAGACATAAACCGTTATCTTCTGACATTCCCTCAACAAGACGCACTAGACGTGACAACAAACATTACCACAGAAACAATCATACTACAAGGGGTATATCTCCTACAGCAAGGATCACACCACATAATACACCATAATCGAACACTATTTGCAGCTCACAGAAGCATAATAGGGACACCGTTAATCGTCACTAACACTGACCACCACACCATACCCATAAAACGCCCTAACACACAAATCCACTTACTTAATCTCGATCTCCCATCAGTTCGCATCGAGAACATAAAACCCATTGATAGATTTTCATTTTACGAAATTGCAGTACCAAGTTTTTGGACAATCCTCCTTTACGTCCTGCTAATATCATTAATATTTTATCTTTACGTACAAAATTGCAAACAGAATACCGGGCCTGTGTAACACTACTTTTTCCTTTTTGTTAATTTTTCTCTCTCTCTAATTCCACCCTCGGAACATGTAAATACGAAATAAGATCATGTGAAAAAAATGTGAAATAATAAAAGTGCGAAAGTGCACAAAATGCGAAGAAACGCAAATTTAAATAAGAAATAAAGAAAATTGTAAGTGCACAAGCAGAATTGTAGGTGCATGTGAATATTAAAGAAAAATTGTAAGGCACAAGCAAAGTTGTAGGTGCACAAGAATATTGAAGAAACGTTAAGTGTACAAGCAGAAAATTGTAGGTACACGCAAATAATTAAGAAAAATAAGCGTACAAGCAGCAAATTGTAGGTACGCGCAAGTAAATGAAGAAAATAAACGTACAAGCAGAATTGTAGGTACGCTCAAATAATTGTGAAGAAAAATATTTGTTTGTCAATATGTATAACGAATCTTAGAATGCACCACAGGGAAATTGTCAAAAGGCTTAAGAAAGTTCTAGTATGTAACGAAACAATTACAAAAGGAATTTGTCGAAATGCTGAAGAATTTTTAGGATGTAACGAAACAATTACACAAGAGAATTCTTCAATGATAGCATACCTTGTAACACGCCGAAAACCTGGCAAAATGCACTACGATTCATGTAAATTTTGTATTATATTTTTTATGTACCATAATTTGTATACCGTATTTTTTTTACCATGTAATCTTTTAATACTTTTTATGTTCTTTTACGTTTGTACCCACCTTTTTTACACGAGCACGTGATACAACCCTGTCACCCCATTATGTGACCCTTTTTTTTTCCCCGAAATTTTTGTCTCCAACTTTTTGTGAAATTGTATCCAAAAATTTTTTACCAAGGGGGGAGGAGTTACGTATCCGTACCCCAAATCACCCGCTGACACATCGGCCCCTTTACCATAAACTGCTGACGCCACATTTCATTTAATATAAAAGCCCTCGCCTTCAGCAGAGAGCCAGTCAGTCTTGCCATCAGCTTCGCGTCGACAACATCCGTGCCGTGTACCTTCGTGTAACTCTGTATTGTTCAGTTATAATTGAATTAAAGTGTTTTTCAAAAAGCCTAACTTCACGGACCATTCTTTAACTTGCATGTATTATACTTGTACCTTCTCTGATCGAATGATGTCCCTTCTGAACGTCCCTCTCCCTTGATCCCAAACCGCCCACAAGAGGATAGTAGAGTAGGGGATATCAGGTGATTCGGGTCGCACCATCCACTTTTTTTGTTTCTTCTAGTTAGGGTGGAGGGGGGGGGCAACCGGCATTTGTGCACTGGACACTGCCTTCCCCTCCCCCATCAGCGGCCTCTTCCTACACCCCTACCTCCAAAATAGCCTTTACACGACGAGTATAGCCACCGAGGTATCTGCCATTGGAACTGTGTTCTACCTGTCCTTTGTTTCTTGGTCACTAATTCTGACTATGTTACAGGCTGCACAATTTACGATAAACATTTTGTACTTGCGGCACCAGGACAGGTAAATGTGTGATAGTTAAATTCAATGCATATACCTCGCCATCGCCCAACAGGTAAGCCCTAACTCTTATGTACACCTTGCTTCATTCCTGTGTCTTCTAGGAAAATGGTCCTACAGGCAATGAAGTTTCTCCCATGCTGCTCTACTCGTACAGGTACCCATAAATGAGTTTTTTAATGACAATAATTTTACACTAGCTTTTGTTTCGTTGTACGGCCCTGTGCCCGCATTTTTTTGTTGGATGTGTACTTGTTCGGTTTCAGATATCTACACATCCAGCTGTAAAACGACCACTAAATCCTCCGCCTCTTCTTCTTTCTCCTACCTGGGGTTTGGAGCTAAGAGGTAGTACCATAAGAAAATTAGAGTACGAAGGCAACATTAGTAGTTGTGGAACAGGCCAAGTAACGAATTTATTGTTTGCATGTCATCGAAACTTGTTTCAGCGTCATTGCCTTCAGTAAGGACGTCTGCCTGTACTTTCCACTATACTCTTGTTATCAGTCTTAAGTCTTCCCTACACTCTACCTGTTCGTGTAATCTTGTCGGTACTACTCTTCTGTCAATTTCTCTCGGTATCTACTCCAGTCATCGCCTACCCACTACTGTAAGACATCCAATTCCTGGTTCTGGGTTATCTTCCCAGGAGCATGCCCATGCTACCAGGCGCCACCACGGGTTGTGGATAGTGGAACGGCCATGGCATTGTCCCCAGGGGCATGTCTGCGGCCAGCTGTGAATATGGTCAGCATGCTGACTGAATAAGCAGCCGCGAACAATGGGCAAAACCCAAGAGATCGCGGAAGAGATCCTGAACAAAGGGCTCAAGGGCAAGCGGATCTACATTTTCTCAGACAGCCAGGCCGCCTAAAAGGCCATCGCAGCCTATAGTTTTTGGTCTAAGCTGGCATGGGAATGCCTCCATGCGCTCAAGCAGCTCGGCGCCTCCGTAACAGGCTCTCCCTCATTTGGGGGCCGGCTCACAGGGGGAATGAGGGCAATGAAAAGGCTGACCGCCTCGCAAAAAGGGGTACAGAATCCCTACCCATCGGGCCTGAACCACACGTGGGTCTGACGAAAAGTTACCTGAACTGTCTGGTTGCTCGATGGGAGATACAGAAAATTGCGCCCATTGGCATCGCCAGCCACGACTAAGACAGGCGAAAAGGCTTGTCACGCCTTCCTGTCAAAGGGCGACGGTGATGCTGACACTCTCTAGACAAGATCTGAGAGTACTGATAAGCTTCCTCACCGGGCACTGCCCACTCAGATATCACCTCAACAAGATGGGCATCTCAGAGGCGGTGGAATGCAGACTCTGCGGTGAGGAGGACGAGACAGCAGAGCATATCCTATGTGAATGCCCTGCCTTGGCAGCAAAAAGCTTTGAATACTTCGGTCAGGGGACCACTGAACCCCAAACGGGCGGACTCTGCGGTGAAGGGCATACTCGGCTTCCTAAGGGGGGCGGGTATGTACAACGCCTTCTACTAAGAAAGGGCCAGCGTCACAATAGGCTGCAGTGACAAAGGGACTTGTCCCACTCGCCCTCGGGTTTAAAAAAAAAACATCCAATTTGTTCAAATTAGTAGGGCAGTACCTTGGGGCGTGTTCGTTCCCATTACCGCATGCCTCTGTCCACCGCCCCTTCTCCATCAAATACGGATTAATACCTTCCCCCGCACCTCCTGCTGATCACCTCCAGCTCAGCGCGCTGTGGGATCCATTTTCCATGGATGCCAGCCTCCACTCGACCGCTTAAGGCCCATTGCTCTGGGGCCCCTCCACGGATGCCAGATTACTGCCGCTTGGGCTCAACTTCTTTTGCTCCAAAACACCGCAGCCACTCACAACCTAATTGCTCTGTGCCCTGCAACCACTAGCGTACCTTCCCACCTGCCCGCACCACCGCCCATTGCGGGGCCGCGAATGGAGAGGTTTAGAGGAACTGGGTTCGCTGTCCGCAACGAGAATACTGTTCTGTTTCTCTTCCCAACGCCTTCCACATCACTTTGCTATTCCGTATATCATTCTACTGTGGGCTATATAATTTAAATTTGTGGAACCTCAATATACAGATATCATTAGGAAGGATTGTTGATTGATTGAGAGACGCCCGATTGTACCTATAACACACTCTATCTATTAAAAAAACCACTTCAAAATCCATTGCGTAATTTTAAAGATTTAAGACAGCGTAGGGACAGACAGCTAAAGCGTTATACCATGTAGTGATGCTGAACAATAATATTACGTTTTCAGTCAGGAAATTTGTTTTTACAACCATCCTCAAAATTTGAAACTTAATGTTTCAAGGCATTACGATTCCAAATCTTCCAAATGTCTGTCCACCATCCGGGCCATTTTATGCCCAAAAAATCCCACTTGGTATCCAGTTGTGCCCGGCTGCTTGGCGATCCAATCACACAAAGCTCATGGTTGTTACGGGCAAAAAATGGTTACAAAAATTAACAAAAACGCAATGTTGGCAGTTTTAACGTGTGTGTTTGGTATCGTTTTTAAGGGATTTTTACTATATACGCCTTGCCCTATCCAGGGTCGGGGATCCCCACAACGGTGATCTGGCATTTGCATCAGCACAGACTATGCAGGGTCGTCCAGATAGACCCGCCAGAGCCCGCTCGAGTTACTCAAGGCTGTTTCATCCTGCAGTCGGGGGTCCAGAATACCGCTGACGTATTCCCTGAATGTCGTATGAGCCGACTAAAAGGGACAGCCGGGTGGGCCCAGCCGGAATGACAACCTCACCTCTCTCTATGAGGTCCCTGCAGGATTACATCCAACGAGGCGTAACTGTGGCTGGGCGACAGTGTACTCTGTCGCCACACTGTGCTCACCCTGGAGTTGGGGGTCCAGAATTCCACTGCCGTACTCCCTGAGTGCTCGTATGAGCTGGACTTGAAGGGACAACACAACTTAACCTTCTTCCACATACATGACACACTGGGAACACCCTACCTTGAGCTGTGATCACAGAACACACCCCCTGCAGAAAGGGGGACAGAATTCTCCTGCCGTATCCTCTGCGTGGCCGTAAAAGCCGGCCATAAAGGGGCTAAAGGGACACTGACATACACAACATATTCCAGATACAAAATACACTGCAACGGCTCACGTGGCAGAACACATTGACTTAAAACACTCATAATGAGCGAAAGACAGTCCTGGAAGTAGCTCACTAACACCTATGAGCGATCCCCTATATTGGAATGAGGAGGGGGAAAAACAAGGTTTGACGTTCCTGGGGCGGCTGATAGCGTGTGTCCCGCTCACCACATCACCAGTGGCCGAGGGCTGACTCTGAGCAGCAGCTGAAAAATCCCTCATGCGTCTTAGTCTCGCGATCACCAGCGCCACGTTTCTGAGAATCGCCATCTTCGACATCGTGAGAACGGCAGGTTGTTACTCTTTCGCAGTCGCGATAGTTTCGCCGTTCCTAATTGTCACAATCAAGGCAGGTCACAGTTACAAGTCACGTTCTACTCCGTTTTCCGTTCTAATAGCCGTTTTCAGCTTCATTATCTGTTCCGAAATACTAGCTCTTGCCACCCAGTTCAGTTTTTTTTTTTAAATTTTCATTGAATTTTCCCTAGATTCAACCATAAAACGGAAAAAGTTTTTCACGAATTCATTTTCAACAATAGATGAGAAACAATTCCAACAGTTTTTGTTGGCAATGAAATCTGCTCTGAGTCCAGCTACTTCAAAAACCACACAGATGAAAATTATGATGCAAAAAACGAAAAGTTCTCATACTACATGGAGCGTTTTGGGAATTACTGCGACCTAAAGAATATTGATGATGACGAGAAAAAAGCACAGCTTTTGTGTTCGTCCATTGGGAAAGATCACTAAAACAATCTGGCTGCACTTCTGGGTCCAGATAAGCCTGTGAAGGATATTGTTTTTGCCACTCTGGTTGAATATCTCATGTCAATGCTGTCTCCTACTGTTTCAACTGTCGTATCTCAGCATTATTTCCTCAGTGTAACTCAGCAGCCGCACCAGTCCATCTCCGATTTTGTCTCATCGCTCAAGAGTTATCTAAAAGATTGCGACTTTTATGCCACTTGTGAATGTAAGCGGAAAATTTCCATTGTCGACACATTCCTCCGTGCCCAATTTATCAGAGGACTAAAAGATAACTGGATACGTTGGAACTGGATGTCCTGCAACAGCTGTTGCAGGACATAACTTTCAAGGATTTTGTCAGTCTTCTTAGGAAGGCAACTGCACTGGAAGCCTCCCGGTATGAATCAAATCAGTTAGTAAATCCGGGTGAGGGCCCTGTTGACACACACAGCATTTCCAAACGTTCTGGATCTCGGCAGGATAATCGCCACGAAAGTAGACAAGTGCGGTCACATGGTAGTAACCATAATTTCCGCTCCCGCTCACATCAGCGTTCGTATCCACATCAACGTTCATTGTCCAGGGGTCACACTGGACGTGCTGATTACAGGTAGCTGGGAATTGATGGCCTCTGCCTTAACTGTGGGCGCGGAAATCATCGATCACGTGAATGCCGCACTGACTGTAACTCGTTGAAATGCACATCCTGCAAAAAGGTGGGACACATTGCCAAAGTGTGCATAACTACCTTGCTTCAAAAGTCCAAGACTCACTCCCTGCAATCACATGTTATGGATGATGACAGACAATCCAACTGTGATTATGGTATTGTACGGATCGAGGAAGTTGATTTATCTGAGGTTGGGCCAGAGTCAGATAAATACTGCATCACAGTCACCCTCAATAACAAGTCTCAATCCTTTGAGGTTGACTTCGGGGCACGATACACTCTACTCTCAGAGACAGATTTCTGTAAGCTCGGTCCAAACCTCCTTCTTCAACCAACCACAGTATCTTTTCGATCCTATTCTAATCATGTGATTCATACAAAAGGGAAAGTCACACTGACTGTTACATACAAGGAAAAGTCGATAAATGCATATTTGTTTATCGTACGAGCAGGACGCGATGCTTTACTGGGAAGGATGTGGATACGTGGTCTTGGAATCGTTCTCAGTGAGCTCGATAGTTGCCATCACTCCACTCTCAACCCAGTTAATATCGACTCAGTCACACCGCTCGAGGACATTTTCCAGAGCTTCTCAACCGTTTTCGAAGAGAGGATAGGCTGTGTCCCTGATGTGGTGGTCAGACTTCAGCTCAGAGAAGGAGAGAAACTGATATTCATCCGGGATCGGGATGCCCCTTTTGCATTAGGTGATCGAGTAGAGAAGGAGCTTACATCTCTAGAATCCCAAGGCGTCAAAACGAATAGACTCAGTTTCGGAATAAAAACGGCGCTCAACCATCGCATCGGAGTTCAACCGTATTCTGTCACAACTACTTCAAGGTCTTCCTAAAGTGGAAGCCTATTTTGACGACACCATCTGTCATGGTGCCGATCTCCAAGAATGTACCCGGAATCTAATAGCATGCTTGGAGCGCCTCAGAACGAATGATCTCCACCTAAACAGGGCTAAGTGCTCATTCTTTAGGGAGAGCATAAATTATTTGGGTCATGTGGTGTCCTTTAATAAGATCCAAAAATGCCCTACAAAGGTTCAAGCTGTCGCTAAGATGGGGCGACCAATGAATGTAGAAGAACTAAGACGTTTCCTTGGAGTAGTCACCTATTACGCTAAATTTATACCAAACTTCTCGTCCAAGTCCTACCCTTTGCGTCAGTTGCTTAGAGAAGGTGAAAAGTTTGTTTGGTCTGCTGCAGTCGAAGCCTCTTTTATAAACTTGAAAGCAGAATTGTGCAGCGATAGGGTATTAATTCCTTTCGACCCAATAAAACCAGTCATCCTAACGACTGACGCCAGCCCTACTGGAATAGCCCCTGTGCTTAGCCACGAAGATGAGGGTCATGAGAGGCCAAATCAAAGCTCAAGCCGAATCAAACTACAGCCAGCTGGACAGAGGCTCTGGCTATAGTTTTCGTAGCCACACATTTCTTCAACTATATTTTTTGAAAGCGATTAGTTCTTGTAACGAACCCTTATCAAGAATTTTCCATCCTGAATGTTGCGGCCAACTGCAACGAAGAGAGAAATAAGAAGAAAAAAAAAGAGAAAAAAGGAAAAAGAGGAAAAGGACGAAACTATGAACCTTTAACAGCCAGCTGGACAACTACGGGAGATTGACGACAGAATCTCGACTAGCCTTGCAGTTGATTTGGACTCTTCGACTCTTAATCTGGCTTGCCAGGGTTTTGGCCAAATCAACTCAAGCACTCTCATCCATAGGAGGGCGAGGGGCTCCCCGCGCCATCTTCAGGAGCCGAGTTGCCAGTTGGCTGTGCTAAGCAAAAAGAAAAGGACTATTTTTTCACGCGAACAAATCGTACCACAGCGACGATTTCTATTTTCGGTTTCGCGCACTTCACTATCGTAAGTGTGTTTCGCTACCTACCATATTGAAGCCGTCCAGCACCACCTCCGCAGCAGCTGCATCTACCGCATCTCTGCATCTTCAGCGACCTTTCTACAAAGACAATACGCTCGGCGACCCAGAAGCTAATTCGGTCAGATCAGCCAATTTTATTTTATTTTCTTGCAACAGTAGACACTTTAATTTATTCAGTTGTTTATTCATTATATTCCACCTATAATACCGTGTTGTTACTTTCTAATCCTCGGGACTAAGAGACGATCCCCGACTATAGCACGATATTTCCGCGAATCAGAAATTCGCAAGAGGTGCTCTAAACACACCCACCATCGTTCTACATTCACATAACACAACTATTTTTCACTGAACGTCCACTACCACAGATGACATCGTCCCGTCTATTGAGATATGCATCGTTTCTTAGCGGTCTCGACTATGTTGTTCGCTGTTAGAAAGGCAAGGATAACGGGAATGTGGACTGTTTATCCCGGGCTACCATTACTCAGTCAGCAATGTCACCTGATAAAGCATTAGATGGAGAAGTAAACACGCTGTATGGTGAGACTCTGCTGCAAATATCTAGTTCGGCAATTACAGCTGACACTATTGCTGAAGAAACAGCCAGAGATCCTGATCTGCAAGCAATCATGAACGAGCTCAAAAACAGTACCAAAGACAGTGCATTCACAGTTTCCAGTAACATGCTGTTCCGGTCTGATAGGGCAGTTATACTAAAGACGCTACAAAAACCCATTCTGGAGGAACTCCATGCAACCCATTTAGGTATAACTAAGATGAAGCAGCTGGCCAGGAGATACATTTACTGGAAAGGCTAGATCGGGATATAGAAAGTCTCGTCAAAAGTTGTGAGCCGTGTGCATAGGTCCGTAATAATCCTCATAAAGCACCAGTAGACCCATGGGATCAACCAACAGAAAATTGGGAGAGGGTGCATATAGACTATGCAGGCCTCTTGGATGGACACTTTTTCCTAATGTGCATAGATGCAAAGTCTAAGTGGGCAGAAGTGCGCATGCTCCGAAACGCGCCTGCCTCTTCTTCAACCATTGCACTCCTTGAAAATATCAGTTATGGTGTCTGACAATGCCATTATTTTTAAGAGTGACGAGTTTGTAAATTATTGTAAAGAGCGAGGTGTGTTCCAGAAATTTAGTGCCTCCAACCACCCAGCAACAAACGGTCTCGGAGAATGGAGCATTCAAACATTGAAGAGACGCCTTAAAGCAGCTGTAGACGACCCAGCTCCTCTCTCAACAAAGTTACAAGGCATACTGTTCCGTTATTGGGCCACACCGCTCAATTCTGGACAGTCTCTAGTCGAGTTGTAGATGCCTTACTGCCGAACAGTATAACAGACCACTTATAAAAACCTGAGAGCTAAGTAAAAGGCCTAGTCTGACTAAGCCACAGCTGCACCCCCTAAGAACGACAAGATACACACAGACCATTTTCTCAAATGGCATTTTTTACACTCAGGAGTCATTAAATTAAAACGTAAAAAGAACAAAAGTTTCCAAATCTCCTACATAACTATGGATTTTCTGATGACATTTTAAGTTACTTAAATAACTGGCTACATTTTCCTGTTCCACAACATTAAATAAATGCGTTTCAGGCGACTAAAGTTTACCCATAACAGTCGCACACATTAATCTATGCCATACCAACATCTATTACTGTACCAGTTGAAGTCGGTCACTGTCACTACTCCTGGCAGACATGCTCCCGTTCACTCTTGCACTAATGACATTCAAAATTACTCAAAAAACCCGATAACTTGCTCCTCCTCCATTCAAGCATTTGTAATGGCGCGTCACAAAATCATTTATTCAAAGCACATCGTCCTCAACATTTACAAATGCGTAACTATCAAGCTACTAACATTTCTGGATTTGTGGTCTTGGAATTCCCAAAATTGAGGAGATGACACAATACTTCGATTATAATCCAAGGCAGATTCCAAACTTTTTCTAGGAATGCGAGACAAGTACAATGCATATCCATTCAGGCACGCGATTGTAACACGCTCTAATTTGGCTTCAATCTGTTCGTCTTTGTTCCTGAAAAAATTATAAAATGGTTAAAAATCCAATGGCATCACCAGTAATGTAAAAGAGAAAGTTGTGTTGTATTAATTCTCACTATTTTAACTAAACTTTTTTTTTTTAGTCAACGAAGCTATTGAAATATTCCCAAAAAAGTTGGAATACGAATTCCTCAACATCACTTGCTGCAAAATCTGTAGCATGGCATGGCACTCCTTGAAGCCCTACACTTCGAAGTTTTAGGATTCCTGCATGTCTCCGGAGACAGCTGAAGAAACATGGTCTGTGAAAAAGCTGAGAAGAATGTTCAATCATGGGCCCCCCTTTTATGTTTTCTAGCTTGTCAGCCTCATACGGAATGAGGAATGACCTAAAGGCGAAGGTATCATTAAGGAGGAAGGAGCTGAATGGATTTAGTGAACAGAAGGATTGCATCTACTTCAAACAAGTAGAAATGTAAGCATGATACGCAGACTCAAAAGCTGGGTGTTACTTCATAGTCTACAGACCTGTTGGCAGGCGGTATACTGGTCTTTATATGTACTAGGTGGTAACCTGAAGTGAATAAACAACAAAGTGACAGGAAGCAGGAGTCAACAAAGTGAAGGTAACGCTAAAGGTTACTGGGCTCCACAAGCTCAGTTGTGCAGAAGCACCCATTCAGAGAAATAAAGCCCACTACTGAAAGAGAAAGTACTTTAAATGAGGACCATTTTTGGCAAAACTTCAAGAAAGTCCAGAGATGGCAACTGGACCAAGAAGTGGCAAATTGAGCTGAAGGCTGTTGGGACATTGATGGTGAGGACCATTAACTGCATGTAGTCGTGAGAAGCGTTGAACTGAACTGATTCTGTAGCTCCTATAATCGTCAAGTTTCATTTACTACGAAAAATGCATCTTCAATTTTCCTTTCTAGGATCTGATGAATGCTCACTTCTTTGGACTCACACAAACACAGGAAACGGCAATGCAGAGGCATAGAGAAAGCTCTGCGCTAATCCTCATGTCGAGATGGTTTCATTAGAGTTGTCATGATGAAGATGCGATGAAATGGACCCCCATAAAACGGTTTTATTATATACGCTCAAGATTTTTGAAGACATCTAAGTTTGGAGTAATTTCCCAAATTCAATTTTAGTGTTCAACGAGATTAACTAAGGAAATCAGTGAATCTATTTATATGCCAATATCTAACACACTAGCTTACACCTATTCAGTGGTATACAGAGACTGCAATGACTTCGTTTTCTACGAAAATCGGCTAAAACGACTCACACAATAACTTTTTCAGAAAGAAGGTTGTCGGAGATGAATTTGACGATTTCATTTTGGCAAAAGACGATAGCATCCACAATTTTGTGTGGAGGAAAGGCTTCCTGAAATTAGAACCAGAAATTAAACGTTGGGGTTGAATAAACTTGAAAATTGTGATGATAAACAGGAAATCGAACAGAGGGATACGTAGAAATCTAACCTTGAAAGCTTGAGAAGCTGCTGAGGCTGCAGGAGGATGAGTGTCGCACTGTGAAACGAACCAAGAGGGAACAACTTGTTTGATGTATGGAGCTATATTACGACCAGCTCGTATAGAAATAGCTTTATGAGCTATTTGAGTAGCTTCTCGAACTTTATGGTCCACATCAACAACCAAATTATTGTAGAATTTCACCCAGCAAGGAAGTAAACTGATTACAGACTGGTCATCCAAGTCTTTCAACAAGGGAGCTAGTTCATTCAAAGCCTGAAAAGGTGATAGATGTAATATACGAACATTGTATTGAACAACTTCAAATGAGCGAGCTTTCAAACGAATTAGAAAAATAAGCTTTATTTGTACAAACTGCAGAGTAAGTGACATAAGAAATTATTAGAAGAAAGTGGATGAACTGATTCAAGAGTGCAATAAAGGAAAAAGGAGTCGTACCTCGTTAGCTTCAAAATAAAGCGGAGGAAATAACGCTTTTTCTCTACCTTTTTCTGCAATCGCTGTCATCTCACGTTCACGTTTTGTTTTGCTATGATGAAATGCCCCACAACGACAGTATTAACTCACATGTTAATACTTATAGTTGATATGAAATTGAAAATTAAATTATTCACTTGTATGTGGTCCACTGCCATGTTTGTATCCAGGTTAAAGGGGTTGTTTTTCAACTAATGATATTCACGTAGTCTGAGACTACTCTCCGATATGAAAATACTGCAAACCGACACCAATGAATCAATTGAACTCGAGGTAAAAAAAAACTACGATTTCGGAATTATTGAAGGTAGCATCTCATCCTGACGAGCGCAGGTATTGGTGGTGGGAGGGGATACTCATAGGCGCGGTGTGTGTATATATTACTCATGCACAATGAATCAATTCATAGCACGTGACGCTTACGCACTCATAGATCAGTGAAATAGTGAACAACATAGCCAGCTACTCTTTGTTCAGTACCATACGACTGCACAATGCATATTGTTTAGTTCTGTCGTTAGCTTTCAGAGCAAAGCTTCATCGTTCATTCACATTGGCGATAACGTGCTTCCACTTTCCTTCCTCTCACTTCCAGTCCCATCTCCCTTTCTTCAGTAGTATGCCTGTCCCTCTCTCACCAGTAACCCACGCCAATATGTCTAACGAAAAAAAAAGCTTTATGTTGCGAAGTAAGAGTTCCAGTGCCACAAGCTGCAAACCCTTCGATGGAACGACCACGATTTAGCCCTCAGGTACATCGTCTTCGTAGTACATGCAATTGGTGCTTTGCATAGTCGATTTTTTTATAGGAATTATTGGAGTCTCCCTCCTATTTTTTATTTTTGAATTTTGTTGTTGTTCTTCACCGGCGCTGTGCAGTCTCAGTTTATTTTCCCCTCCGGTTAAGTGCTGCATACTAATCACATGGGAACGCATAACATTGGATGCAAGTGTTGTCATTTTATTGGATTGTTGGTTGTTCTGAGAATAAGAATGTTGTGACTTTGTTAAACACCTATTTTATTACAATTCTCGCCCAATGTGGTCTTCGCTTTCGCCAGTGATATAAGTGACACGTATTCTGACACCTCAGCGTTTTGCACCGTGGCACACTTTCCAATTGGCGTGAGTCAACAGACCCTTGAGTTTTACCACCAACCTCGACTCCTGCTACCCCTAACCTACTTCCGCAGCCACTTTCCCAGTGGGCACCGTAGAAGTGTAGTCTTCAGCAGGCAGAGGTTCTCTTCTTCATTTATTTTTAGAAAACAAGGCATACTTGGCATGGATTTCCAGGCACAGTTAGACTTGCCACAAGTGAAACTGTCGATTTGGGACCATGATGTGCACCTACATAAAAGACGTTTGCGTATGGAACGTGGAATTAAGTTGATAGCAGAGTCCACTGATCTATCCTGAGTCGACATGGCTCTTGCAGATTCCACCTTGATGAAATGAGGAACAGATTACAAGAAAGCTGAAGCACACTTTTAACCACATATGCTGACATATTTGCTGTTGGAAATCAGTCTTTAGGAAGATGCTCAATGTACATTGCTCCATAGACACAGGAGATTCAAGACCCATTAAGCAAACCCCTAAAAGGATTCCCTTCTCATAACAGCAAAACATCGACTAAAGTTGGTCAAATAGATGGTTGATCAAGGAGTGATAGAGCCCTCACGAAGTACCTAGGTATCTCCTATCGTTTTTAATTCTCAAGAAAGATGGCTCCACTCGGTTTTGCAAAGGATCAAAAAGGATTCCTACGCCTTACCTAGCACATGTAGAATGTTGGATACACTCGGTGGCTTGAAATGGTTCTGCTATCTCGACCTAAAATGCGCATATTCGCAGGTTACAATAAGCGAAACTGACAATGAAAAAGCTGCTTTTACGTTGTATGGGAAAGGTTTAGTTCAAGGCCCTGCCTTTCAGCCTCTGCAATGCCCCCACAAAGTTCCAAAGGTTGATGGAAAGAGCAGCAGTTTTGGTTCTGTACCTCGATGATATAATTGTTCATGGAACCACATTTTGTGAAGCTTCGCAAAAGCTAAGTGTGTTCTTAACACTAAAGCTAGCAGGATTGCAATTCATCCAAAGTGCTAATTTTTTGTCAGGAAACATGGTACGTAGTCATATCATACCTGGAGATGAGGGGAACACTGACCCAGAGAAAACGCAGGCATTACATGGGATCATCCCAAAAACCAAGACAGAGATTTGCTCATTCATGGGAACGTGCTCTTACTACCTAAGGTTTGTGGAGGATTTTGCCAAAATTGCTCGGCCATTCACGGTTTGTCAGAAGGTAAAAGGATCCAAGCAAAGAGAGCTGGTGCTCCTTTAACAGCACCAGGGCTACAGCTCTGGTGGAAGGATCTTTTGAAAGAGTTGGCATGGACATACTTGGTCTTTTTCCACACACACGAACTGGGAATCACTTCGTACTGGTGGTTTCTGTCTACTTCTCAAAACGGCCAGAAGTTTTGGCTGCTCCCAATCAAGAAGCAGAAACAGTTGCATCAGCGCTCATTGAACAAGTTTTTAGCTGCCATGGAACACACACACACACACACACCTAAATTCACACCGACCAAAGACACAATTTCAGGTCATGGTTAGTGAATGAGATGAACAGACTTCTGGGAATGAGACACACCAAATCTACACCGCTCTATCACCAATTTGGTGAGCTCATAAAACGCCTGAATCCCATAATCATCTGATAGTTGAAAGCGTTTGTAGGCGAGAAACAAGACGATTGGGACAAGCTACAGCAATTATTTCTGTTGTCATATAGAAAGGCTTCAAAGATCACTACAGGGTTCTCTCCAAGTCCCATGGTTTATGGACGTGAACTTGGATTACTGGAAGAGTTAGTAGGGCCAGCTCCACAGGATAACCTGAATAAATTTCAACAATGGGGGTGACGGGTCCAGGACACCCAAATAAAAGTAGGTCAATGTCCCAAACTGCAACTGGCATGACTCACACCAAAGTTAAGACGATTGCAGCAGTGTGATTGTTCGGCACAAGCCAAATTGGATGGGTTTTTAACCTCAGAACGACCGCACCTAAGGGTACTTCCTGGCCCTACAGAACGTCATTGTTACCCCAAACACCTTCGTCCTCAAGCCCTTTTGTTACCTTTGGAAATTATAACTCCTTAGTTATTTCCAAGTGACAATGTCACAACAGACAGCTCCTCCCAAACACATTCACCTACAAATTCTCGCGAAAGTCGGTCGTCACCAGTTCTCCCAACACACAGTCATCTAACAGCTCTCGCGATACAGTCATCTCTCAACAGACACTCATTACACCTCTCATTGACATCTAATTCAGCTTTCTCTTTCCTTCTCCGTACAACCAGTTTCACACCTTCAGAAACCCCATTGTTCACGCTTATATACTCAAATCATTTCCTGTTATAGTCACCTCTTCTTTGTACATCTAATTCTTCATATCTTGTGATATCCTAACTCTTCAAATTACAAGTTTGTGCTAAACCAAAACCAGTCTTCGTTCATTCAATTCAAGTCTACCCTAGTCAAAAAAGAGATGGAAATCCAACACATTGGATGCAGGTTGGTGTCATTGTGATTGGATTGTTGGTTGTTCTGTGAATAAGAAGGTTATGATTTTGTTAAAAGTTATAAACGCCCATTTTATTACAATATCATAAAGTGTCCATCCCAGAGAAAGATGGAAAGGTACACATCTTTTGAAGCCCTTGGAAAACAGTTTCTATTTTACTCAGATTGCTTTCAGTGTAATAAATGGGATAGCTAGTTTTCAATGGATAATTTGGAAAGAAGACTGGTTAGCGGCAAAAATTTCACGATCTGAGGCCCATCCAACTTTGTGCTCTCCTCATTGCGGGCCCACCTGCTCCTTCAGCTCAATACAGAATGGGGCAGCAAACAAGTGTGGCCTTGAAAACTTTGTTCACTCAATAACCATTAAGGCACACCGAAACAGGCATCACCCCACCAACTTTCCTCATTCTGTTAAGCTGCTCATGCAACCAGAGCTGTTTAGATCTGCAGTTTCTCTACGTTCGATGCGATTCCATACCACACAATTCATCGCCACTCTTTGTGCTTCAGCCCATTTTTTTCCTCTATCATCTCTGCTGCTTCCGACCACTTTCCACTGGTAAGATCATTCCAATTTTCTTCTGCACTTCACGTCACCACGTTCACCAAATTTTTTCATCATTTAATTTATTGGTATTTCTACCATGGTCATCAAAACCAGCCCTATGTGTTAGGTGTTACTGGGAAACAGGAAGCTTTCATTTGAGTGCACCGTAACAAAGACCTCAAAGACACATTCGGTTACCAAGGGAGTATGTTCTTACTGCCAGGTACTTGTTCTTTAGTCAAACCAGGGATGAAGGCAGACCAAAAATATGCCGAATCTATCATGAACGTGGGAATATTAGCTCGTAAGTAGCATGAAGAACAACTGTGGTAGGAACCAGAGGACAAAAGTGTTCAGGGCACATCATGGTACATCATACTCCTCATGAGCCAGTTAGAACTACAGTTAAGTAGGCCTTTCCGAAAATTTCCTGAGAAGGTCCCTGTAAGAAAGTATTGAAGATCAGCACTGTTTAAGTATGCTCTGGCCCTGAAGTTTGGTATTTGGGGATCCAACCCCGCACAGCTTACCAACTTGAAGTATTTGATAGGTCAGAGAAATTGGTAGACTGATTTGAATAACCGGATACAAAAAACGCTGCAAATTATTACACAACGGTTTATTATTCGGATAATCAGCTTGACCTAGCATTAATGCTCCGAGACCCATCCTGTTCGATTCAGCATCGAAAAATATCATAATGAAACCCAAAAAAAGGCCGAAAAGAACTGAATCGTAATATTAAAATAAACAAAAAAACACGAAAGTATCTAGAAAAACTGAATTTTAATATGAAAACATGCACGCTAAATACTAATATCAAAATTTAACCAAAAATCTATGAAAAAACATAATGAGAATGAAACGAAAGAATCTAAAAAAATTGAATCGTATTAAAACGAAAACGTCGGGGAAATTGGAAGAGTAAGGCGAATGGGGAGAGACCGGTCGTTGGGAGGGAAGCGGCGGCGGGAGGTCGCACTCGCTCGCCTCGAGCGGTTGGTTTTTAATGAGGACGGGCGGGCGGAGGGAATTCAAACGACGAAACGCTTGTAGCTCCCGCGTTGTACTGCGTTTCGTTAATTTTTTAACCGTTTTTGCCCATTACAACCACGGGCTTCGTCCGATCGGATTGCCGAGATGGCGGGCACAACTAGATACCAAATCGGATTTTTGGGCGAAAGAACGAATTTTTAGACCACGTTAAAGGCACAAAACGGCCCGGACGGCGGACGGCGGACGGGGACGGGGACGGGGACGGGGACGGGGACGGGGACGGCGGACGGACATTGCAAATTTGGAATCTCCATGTCTTGAAACGTAAAGTATCAAATTTTGAGGGGGGGTTGTAAAAAATTTTTCGTGACCGAAAACATAGGGTTATTATTCAGAATGAATAATAAACCAAAAGGGCGACAGGAGAATCAAAAGAATTTATTAATAAATGGTGTGGTTGGTTTTAAGCTCAATTGAGGGAACACGCAAATGAAAGAAATAACTTGGTACTTATACCCCCCCATGTTCAAGACTGAGTGCTGAAAACTCCACCGCATAATCACGTATTTGATAGGTCAGAGAAATTGGTAGACTGTGATTGAATAACCGGATACAATCGGTGTGATATCAAGTTAGTTGAAACCCATTTCAGTGTCTTCCCTGATACATGGTCAGGAGCCTCTGAACGAGAGGTCAGCAGGACGTAAGACTCCGTGAAAAAATGCAGAAAAACGGGTATATCGAGTTCGGTAAAAGCACACACGAGATTGCAATGATGATGATAAAATAATAACAATAATAATAATAAAACAAAGGTTATATCCTCGTTTCCTCCACTGCTGAGAACACCACTGTTGTCAAGTGAATGATCTAATTAACTGACTGAACCACTCTCACAATTAATAAAGTTAAGTAACAAAATGGAAAAACAATGGACAATATAAATTAATGAATGATAAATTACTACACCGTAATGAACAATAGTGTGCTGGAGTTTGTGTTAGGCTATTGGCATTACTGTCGATAACTGATAATGGTGAAGAGTAGATATTGCGTTGTTATACCAACGTTTCATGGCAGTATCAGGAAAGTGTGGGGTGGTAGATGTGGAACGAGAAGGACTAACATGTTAAAGAGGATATTCTGGTTTGGCAGTATGAAGAAAGCCCATACTCGTACTTGGCGATTTGAGTTTCCCAAACAAACCTCTCCATTAATGTGCCATGGTTAGATGGGAGAAGGTTGAGTTTGTAAGGCTGTCCATATTAAGTGTCAGAGCGTAAGTTGGGAATTGCTTCAATTTCATTAGAGTAAATGATCCAATAAACTGATCGCAGTACGCTTAACAATCAGGAACATCTAGGAAAACTAATGAATGCTCTTACCAATCAGGGGTGATAATGATACTCATGTTATACTTATTCCCCCCCCCCCCAAGGTTGTGAATGCACGTTTTATGTTCTTCCATTTTGATTTTAGGACTTTCCTTTCACACAATGAGGATATTTGACAAGGTTTGCACAAAATTATGTGAATGGCTCTTCCATTTACTTGGGCCTTGTATCTATCACTTGTGGGAACGGACCTGGATTATACAATTTACTGGAACGAAGGATTTATTATTGTGTGACTCCCGAATATATCTCATTACACTACATTTAAAAAATTACCATGGGAAATATTCAAGTCATGACCCACTATCCTGAAAACAGTGCAAATTTTAGGATTACCTTGAAACGGGTTGTAGCATCTTTTTTGTTGAGTTTCTTCAATATTACAGTAAGATTGGGGTCTAAATTAGGGCCGAAAACTTCTAAATTAACTGTGCTTGCAGATGAAGCCGAGCCACCCTTCAGCGACGTGAAGCTTGAGAACTGAGATGAATTCGACAATAATTCTGCAGTCCTCCCACTGCTTGAGTGCTATGAAAATAATACGAATAGAAGAAAGTTAAACGAAATTGCTTTAGTGCAATACACATCTTATAAATAACTGCTACTGACTTGCTTTTAAAGAATATCAGTACACTGAATGATAATAGTGCAATTAACTACAAGAAATCAACAGGTACTAAACACATATTGCTTTAAAATCATATTGAAAATGTTTTGCGACCTTTGAAACCCCTGATACTATTGTTCACCCTGCAACCATGCGAAATTATGTATGTAAATTAAAACTTTTATCTTCAAAGGCATGCTGACGGGGAACGCTATCATTGATTTTTGCAGAAAACCAAAACACGAAATGAAGAAAACGTAATAAAGGCATCCCCAAGATGAGAAGTACCAGGAAACGTCTCTCAATCTATCAGGGAGCGTTTAGAAGAGTCCAATGCCATTCAGTCGCGATGACATTGATTTTCTCCTGATTAGTATTTGGGAAAATATCAGCGGTTTACATGGCCTTTGCTACTAATTCAATTTATTTTTCACTTACTTCATTTCAACTTGGTAAAACATCACTTCACTGGTAGAAAGCAGTAGCCTTCACAGTTCTGGAATTTACTGTGATCCACCATGCCCACGCAATTAATGAGCAATGTTGGGGAAAAACTCATACGTGACAAATCCCTTTGAAGCGCATTCCCACTTCACTTGCCACTTGTCTAATGTATGCAGAGTTCCGCCTAGAGCAAGGGTGTTCCCTTGTTACTCTCTACTTATCAACTATGCACTCAATGGCCATATGAACAGGCTGATGATCACTTGGAGCACTACAGTGGATGCTGTTTGCTGTTTTGCCACAGGAGCACATCTCTCTGGGATTGGACTAGCACGCTCTTTTGATTGAGTATGTGTTTGCTACCCCAGACAAAGGGACAGTTACAAGTCCATGCCTGGGTAAAAGGCCTTATCAACACATTAACTGCGTTTTTCCTCAGCCACCTGCAGTTTGACGTACTCGCTCCACAAGGTGAAGATTTGGAGTACGTGGTGGGGTTTTGCCTTGATTTGACGGATCGACTGTGCACAGATCAGCACAGTCAGATAACCCACATAGGCATATGGCTGGCTGTCGTCTCCATAAGCCTCCTGAGAAGATCTTAGTAGATGGTGTCCCAGAGTGCTGGTCTGATGAGTGACGACACATATAGATGTGCACTGAGTGGGGAACGTATCCAACATACAGACAGTTATTAAATAAATTTAGGAGGCTGCTGGAAATTGTCTGATTAGATGACACCCATGGTATGATTGTGGCAGGTAAAAAAGATTTTAACCAAAAACAAAATTTTCGCAGTTTCATTACATTTGCGCTGTGTTGGGTATTTTTGATGCTGAATTGAATAGGATGGGTGTGAGGAGTACGATTACGTCTAGGTAGAAAACTGTGAATTACAGCAAATATAGTAAGAAATTGGAATGTAGCAAAAGTCATATTTTCTCCCCAGCCTGCACTCATTTCTCGCACTGCCTTCAGTCTCTCTTCAATTACTCGTCACTTCGACCAATTGCTTACCACCCAAAAGACGTCAATTTTCAATCTTTTACGAGTATTATTCGATGCTGAATCATGTGTTTTAGAAGAGCTATACAAACATTGTTGTTTACATATGACTGGTCGTTTTTCCAGGTTGTTGGTATACTTCTGTTATATTCTTTTATCTTTCGACATTGTATTGAATTGAATAGGTCCTGATGATGCTGGGCAAGAACCATTGTGTAATAATTTACGGTGTTTTGTTTTACATGATCGCAATACTTTTGTTACTCTTTGTCAGAAAACGGTATTCAGTGAGTGGAAATTGCAGGATATCAAACGCGAATGACTGAAACCTAGTGCTAGCCAGCCATTGATGAACGGCTCATTGGGAGTTATTTGAAGATTTCACTTATTCGACCTTTATTTGGGCTTAACTCAATTTCTTCGCATTGTAGCCCCTTCGTAGTACACAAATTGCTACATTCACTCCCCCTCCCCCCTCCAACAGTGCTCGCTTCTGACAGGTGTTTATGAAACGATCTGAAGTGCTAATGGTAGGATTAAACTTACGGAGTAATACTCAAAATTAACAAATCAAAACCCAAAAAACTTCTTTACTATAGGTAAAATGGTCACTATGTTCTCGTTTACGTTTGTTTAACACATTCAATACAGCATGACACGAATTTGCGTCATGTCCTCGCCAAAACAATGGCATGACGCACATTCGAGTCATCGCTCCCTCTCTTGTAAATATGGCACTGAAAACTGACAGGTGGCCGGATAGTCTCAAAACTTTCAAAACACCTACCTGGGATGGGTAGCTTTCAGACGGCAAAGTTCGTTTTTTAGTTATCCCTCATAAGTTTTCGAGCTATTATTATGTTACGGGGTAGATTGGCAGGATCACACTATGCGAGTCAAGGAGTTAGTACGATATCAACCGAATGCAATTGTAACACAGAATTTTATTCTCGATTACATTCAGGGAAGTTTTAGACAAAAAGATATGTTCTTTCCAGGACGATTTGTGTTCGGATAATGAGGACAGTATTATATGTGTGGATATGAATATGGAAGTTCACGTGGCGGATATTTCTAGAGTACAAATTGTTATTGCCCCGATTGTGCTAAGCAACCTACCCTATGCTTAGAGTGCTTCAGGGAGTACCATTCATACTAATTAATACTTAAAGGTTCTAAATCAGTTGTATACATGACGTTGTATTTGATTCTTACTCGTATATTTTTCTTACTTCGTAATAATTTTTTCCTTCAACTTTGTAATTTAATTTATAAGTGTAACTTTGTAATGTCCATCAGTTTTCTTTGTAATTACTTACTTTGTAGTTCTTACTGTTATGACGCATTTATATTTATCAAATGTCAAATGACTTGCTCGTCCTGCGTTTTGCTTGCTAAGCCTTGCCCAAAAAACCTGCGTTAAATCGAGTTGCCATTTGGTTTATGCAACACTCCTGCAATGGAAGCCATCATACCGACAGATCTAGCCTTAGTATACCTTGACGACATAGTCAGCTATGGACCTGATTTTGCAACTGTGTTGAGGAAGCTGGATGTATTTTTCTTAAAGTTAGTAGAAGCTGGACATGCTTAGGATAGGTCTCAGCAGAAGGTATGAATTGATCCAAAGAAAACGCAGACAGTCCAACAGTGGCCAGTACCACAGAGTGCAGAAGAACTGCATTCATTCCTTGGTATGTGCTCCTATTACTGAAAATTAATAAATGGGTTTTCGTCGATTGCTCGACCTCTGAATCGTCTTATGGAAAAACATACACATTTTGTCTGGACGAATGAGTGCCAAGATGGCTTTTCAACATTAAAAAAAAGCTATGATTTCAGCTCCTGTTCTCATGTATCCAGAACTTCACAAACCTTTTATACTAGACTGTTCTGTTCGGCGCAGTTCTATCCCATGAAGTCAATGGACTGGAACGGGTTGTAGCGTATTTCAGTAAAGGTTTGAGTAAGCCTGAAAGAAATTATTGTGCAACCCAACGAGAACTTTTAGCTGTTGTCTGCAGCATAGAACACTTCCACACGTACATCAATGGATCTCACTTCACATTAAGAACGGACCATGCTGCGTTGTGTCATGGCTTACTTCGTTCCACAAACCGGAGGGGCAACTTCCTAAATGGCATGAAACGCTACAGTCATACGATTTCACCACTGTACAGTGTTCAGCAAAAAGGCACAGTAACGTTGATGCTCTCTCCCACTGCCCTTGTTCTGCTCACTGTAACCACTGTAGAAAATGGGAAGTCTTTGGAAGTTAATATTTTGCAGTTTTCTCCTCTGAAACCACAGGATCATCAAAGTGATGCCTCTAATATCCAATGGGTTATGGTGCAGTTACAACTGGGAAAGAAACCAGATCAGAAAGAAGTAGCTGGATTAAGCCCATCTACTGCTATCCACAAAGTGTTGTTACAATACCACAGCAGCCCAGCAGGAGGACACTTTGGAGTGTGGCAGATGCTGGCGAAGGTTAGATTGTTATATTTTTGGCCAGGGATGTCCACCCCCACTATGGTGGAAGTCTTGTCACGAATGTCGAAAAGTCAAAGACCCTGGAAAACAACACCCAGCACCACTTCAACAATCAGCAGTTGGAGGACCTTTTGAGAGGATGGGAATAGACATCTTAGGTCCATTCGCTGAGAAAACGAAAAAGAACCGTTACTGCCAAGAACAAGAAGCACAAACAGTCGCATCTGCTCTTGTTGAACAGTTTTTAGTCGCAATGGTGTACCATGGGAAAGCCACACAGACCATGGACGCAACTTTGAGGCCAATCTAATGAAAGAAGTCGCAGGTTAATGGGAACTCAGTGCACAAGGACGACGCCATTACATCCTCAATCAGGTGGGTTAGTGGAATGACTCAATCACACGCTAATTAAATTCCTAGCAATTTTCATCCAAGAGGATCAGTACGATTGGGACGAGAAACTTCCACTATTCCTTCTGGCTTATCACTGAGTACCACACTCTACTACCGGATACTCACCAGCCCAACTGCTATTTGGAAGGATTTGCATCATGCCTGACACATTAGTGAGACCACCAGCAACAAATCCTCCCTTTCCAATAACAAATTACGCACTACAGCTGTGGTCCAACCTAGAAAAAGTTCGAGATTTCGCATTGTTCAGGACTGGACTGAAAATGAGAGCTCAAAAAGAGTACTACGACCGACGAGCAAGAAACCCCTATTTCAGTGTAGGAGATTGGGTTTGGGTTCATGATCCAAAGCATGTCCGTGGACTAGGCCCTAAACTACAACCTCAATGGACAGGATCATGAGCCGTGAGTCAAGAGAAGAGTGATGTTCTCTTCCAGGTAAAAATATAAGATCAGTTTTTTGGTGTGATCAGAATTCGTAAACGTTGTTGACTTTTGTTATCTTTTCAAGTTGAAGTTATCGAATCATCACAATATCATTAACTTTCTATGAATTAGAACACCACTACTTCACATTTTACACATTCTCGCACCTTTCCCTCAAGGAGAAAATAGAAAAAGGATATTCCGTTTTCCTGGTACTTTCTGGGTACAATGATCTGTATTGAATGTGTTAGTAACGTACCGTTCGTTACATACAGATTACTCTAAGGGGCTGAAATGCAGAGTCGGGGCCGTGACGTTACGGCGTCATTACCGCATAAGTTACTGCACGTACTTGATGAAGTAAGAAACGAACAATTCGATTCTACAGCGCAATTGTGACTTCGTTCGAAATTTGGGCGAAACCCTGGGCCACTGGCAGATGGGGCTTTAATAAACGAAGCCTCTAACATCATGGCCTAGACTAGGAAATTACATTCAATACTTTCACCAAAATCCGTAAAAGAATTTTAAGCCAAACTAGATATTTGCGAACAATATTCACCTTTGCATTATTTTTCGTGCGTTGAGCTTGATGCTTTTTACCGCCCATGACTCATTGGGAACTTTGGTATTAAGAATAATAGTTACTTAAAGTAAACAAACTCAAATTCTCGCATCAAATTTACACAAGTTGCCATCTCAGTCCTCGAACAAGGGTTAATCAGGCAATAGAACGTCGTCTCCTCATTACACTCCACTACGTAGGGTTAGAATCAAGTGGTTGAAGAGAGGTCACCAACTGAAGCAGAGGGAACGCTGACCGAAGTCGTAGCCACTTCCGAATCTATTCCTGACTCTCCTAATTTGTTGGGATTCGGCTTTAGTTACTTATCCTTACAACGGGTACCGGAATCTCTAAGATTCTTGAACGGTGTTTTATGATCTTACCCCATACTATTCCCCTACAGTTTGTACGATCTATTATTCGTTCGTCATTCGTCGGTTTCATGGCCAAACCACAGTGGGTTCTCACTCACGAAATGTTGTGTGTTTAAAATTTGTATAGCGAACAACTCAAAGCTGGTTAGTGCTGAACTCAGGTATATAAATGCCGTTGTGTACCATCAGTGAAATACCTACATTTATTAGGTAGACAATTAAGATGGATAAACCAAATAGCTAGTCAATTAGATTCAGGAAGCTTCTCCTACAGATTAAAGATGTGTTGGGGAAAACGTTAAATGTGATTTATCAAACAATACCGAGACCTAGAGTAGGTATATTGCATGCTAGTCTGGGAATACATATTTCGACGCTACAATGGGAGGAATGTATCCTACTAGGTACAAACACTTCAGTATTTCAAAGTGAACTTCACATCATGATAAACTCATATATCAATGTGCTTGAACCGAGAAATGTTAGGGATAAAAGTATCGTCATATATACTGAAAATCAATCTGTCATAAAAACACCACGTAATCCAAATGCCAAAAGTTCTCTCATTGAAGAAATGAAAAACAAGGTAGGGAATACAGTTACTCTAAAATAGATACCCAGGCACTGTGTGTAGTTTGATTAGCAAAAGTTTCCTTCTGGCCAAAACAGGATCCACGAAACACTTCTGCAGGTGAGAGCTGTTCTCACTGGTTAGTGTGCAAAACTTGAAAAGGAAAATAGTGGGATGACATTAACGAGGAAATAAACAACCATGAAGACTATCTGTGTGCCAAAACTACAGATACAAATAACTATAATGCACAATAGACCACTTGAGCAATGTAGAACTATGAAGAATTAAAGGTATACTATCTGGTAACTTTAGCGTTGGGAACATCCCCCATAGGACCAATTCCAACATTAAGAAAAGGTGCCTATAGGGAAATAGAAACAGTTGATCATTTCCTGAGAGAATGCTCGTTATGGTTCGGCACTTGAGTTGACAAATTAGGAGAATGAAAGTTGCGTAACATCAGTGTTCGGTATTGGGCAATGAAAGGCAATACCACCATAAACATAACCTGTTGATTGTTCCCTTCCCCAACAAGTAGCACGTTTTCATAGCTCCGATTGTGGAGTTGCGCTTGAGTTCTGACTCGGAGAGGTCCTTATCTCTCCCGTCTAACCTAAGTCCGACACGTGATTTACATATTCTATAAATTTCCGTGCTCTTTTCTTTTATTTACATTTTTGGCATAGTTTATTTTATTCTTTACCCTCAGTCAAGTGTCAATTAACATTTGACTCATTGCACCGATCGATTTCTTCTGGACAGATCGCACATGACAGAACAACAAAGTTAAGTACAAACGCACGTGGTGGCTGGATCTTATATCCAACTATCCATCCATCTTCTTTTCGTTTATATTCTAGTGGAAGGAAACAAGCAGGACGAGTCAACAGACGGCCCATGGGGCCAGGGGCGGGGGTCGCGGCGGTGTGGGCACAGCCCGGGGAGGCGAGGTTGCGAGGGTTACTTATCCCGCACCGAGCTCCTATGGGCATGTGGCTCCCCTAATTGGAAAACCGAGTAAAACCAAACGACCACTGCGGTGGAAACAGTTAAGCCACGCACGGCCCCATCGTCAATCTTCTCCCCTGAGAGGAAGACGACAGACTGACTCCTCAAAGGAAGTCACTCAAAAGGCGGTTGCGAGACCGAGTGGACACCGCAGAGAGGAATATGACTCAGCGGGCCATTCCACAAATGAAAAGGAAGCCTTCACAGTCGTGAAAAAAAAGGAACAGAATGAGTGCCACCAGGAGACTCAAAATGTTAGAGTCGCACCTAGGTAGCAAGATTCTGTCATTCGAAAGGTCAGCTAGAGAGGCCGGAGTACCAACGATGGAAGTGGACGAGCAAGTGAGGACTCTGAAGGAAAAGTACATGAAGGATATTGAGAGGAGAAAACAAAAAATGCAGACGATAGACCCCACAAGAGGGGAATAAGCGAAAGAGGGAACTGGAGAGGACAGACAACCTCCTCACCGGCGAGGACAGAAGAAAAGCTACCAAGTTAGCAGTGAAATACAGGAACCCCCTAATGTCTGCAATTGCTGTTAAGCGTCAAAAGACCACTCCAGAATGCAGAATAGCAGTAAGGAAACCAAATAAAGAAAAGTGGACTGAGGAGGAGTCTCTCCAAATCAGGACACAGTTTATTAATGAGTGTGTTCACATAATCAATAAACCCGAAAACAAGAAGGTATCATCAATATTCATTAACTCAGGCCTGACGAGTGATAATGAATACTACAGTATCACGTTACAGAACGCAGAAGCCGCCAGTTTCATCCTAAGTGAGACGGCGGAATTTGTGAAATCAAAAGACTGGGAAGCCCTGAAATTTGAGGACATTCCCAAGAAAACAATAGTATGTGGAAGTGCCTTGGGTATTACGAGCACCTCCACAGAATTCTTGGGCATAGTAACAGCTTTTAATAGACGAGAGGGACTAAATACAGAAGAGTGGACAATAAATAAATACGAGAAGGATGGTAACAGTACTTACTTTGAAATCACAGTTCCGGAGGAGGATGGCAAAATAATAGAACAGGTACAACACCTCTGTATCAGTTTATGCCTCTCCCCTGTGTATATAAAAGGAAGGAGATGGGGGAACCTGGCAGACATTTGGAATGACTGCCACGACTTCCCCCCTCTCGCCACAAAAGAGGAGGCAGGAAAGACATCTCCGATGATGCCAACCGCAAAGAGGACGGATGACAAGACAACTCCTGAGAGCAGGAAAATGGAAATAGGAGAAACCACATCCTCAAGTGGAGTGAGCGATATAGAGAGTGAGCTTACTGGATTGCTCAGAGAGGGAACCACGATGAGGAAGTGGTCACTGACGAGTCACTAGAGACAGTCATGGAGGAGTCACCCCAGAAAGAGGTAAGTGAGTCACCGCAACAGGAGGCAAGTGAGGCCCCAGACCCGCCAAGCTAAGCCGAACAAAGATGGAAGCCGGAGAGCCGAAAGAACAGGAGGAATAATTAGGGGGGGAAAAAAAAATGAAAATAGCACAAATAAATCTGATTCACGCGCATTCCGCAAATGCGGATCGACTGGCCATCTGTGAAACAGATCAAGTGGGTATATTTTTAATTACTGAACCGCTGGTATACAAAAATAAGATCACAGGTTTAAATACAACAAATTACATGCTTGTACATATTATCAAAGTAAACTGCCGAGCTTGCATTCTTATTCACAGATCACTCAACTCCCAAATGATCTCCGAATGCAGCGATCGAGACACAACAGCTGTTAGAATCACTGTGCAAGAGACGAGGAGAACAGAGAAACTTATCCTAGCATCTCACTACGCAGATGCAAGACTTCGACCAGAACTTACATCAGACAAACTCACAGCGCTGTCGGACATGGCCGAGAAAGAAGGAGCAGCACTACTAATTGCAGCGGACACCAACGCACATACCCCCATGTGGGGAGGTAATCGAGAAGATCACAGAGGTAGAATTCTTATCAACTCCATCATGTCGAATAACCTAAATATAGAAAACAAAGGTGACATTCCTACGTACTTAGCAAAAGGAGGTCAATCACACATAGATTAACACAAAAACTTAACTAACACAAAAATGCAAGAAAAGATCTCAAATTGGATGGTGCACATAGGCACAATACTATCTGATCATAGACTCATCACATATGAAGTAAACTGTGCAACACGAATGAGGCTCATACCATACAGAAATCCCAAGCGTACCAACTGGGAGAAGTATACGGACGAAATAAACACACGCACACTAGACAACAATCACAACTTGGCCACATATGGACAAATAGATCAAGAAATAAAAAATATAACTAACATCTTAAGTAGTTCCTACAAAAAATCTTGTCCGATGTCACACGTACGGGGCAAACACAAACCCTGGTGGAACCACAGACTGCGTGAACTTAGACAAAATGTAAGATGGGTACACAAGCACCTGAACAGAAAGAGCTTAGAGGAGGAATGGAGGGAGTTCAAAACCTTACGAAATAACTACAAACAAGAGCTACGAAAACTTAAAAGGAAAGGGTGGAAAGCGTACAGTGAGGAAATTAATTCCATACCTGACACCACAAGAGCACTTAAGATCATAGGAGACACATGGGGATCTCGTAACGCAATCAGTACATAACGAAAACCGGACGGAACCTACACTGAGAATGAGGCAGAATGCATTCAATATCTAATGAAGACACACTTCCCCAACAGTACAATGAATACAGACACCACACAGGGCATAGGTACTATAAGATTTGTGTAGAATCAGTAGGCATATGGTAACACAATACTATTTATTAGACAAAGAACAGTGTGCGAAACAATGGCGGATTACATTCGGACTGACTCAAGTGAAGGAGAGGAGGACCGCGGAGCGGTCGGGAGTGGGGAGCATCCCTTCCACGTAAGGCGGAATTGCTGTTTACATCAACACCCTCCTCCAATTCTGCAATAGTCATATGAGACATTCAACGATAAACTATTAACAATTCAGTTAGTATAAATTTAATGAAAGACAATGCGATGTGAAACTTTTGGCTGGAAGAGCTTTGGTCATGACATCAGCTAATTGTTGATCGGAGGAAACATATTCTAATTTTACAATTCCATCCTCAACTAGTTGTTTTACAAAATGATGCCTAACATCGACAGGTGCCTGGTTGTCCTCGTAAACAGTGACTACTTTATTTAATTGTTTTCCGACTATATCAGAAATAATTTGTTTCAAGAATAGTATTTCAGTTAAGCAATCAGAAAGGGCATAATACTCAGCTTCAGCACTACTAAGAGCGACATTGGATTGTTTTTTAGACCGCCAACACACAATATTATCATTTAATTTTACTGCATAACCGCTGATACTCCTTCTATCTTTAATGTCGTTAGCAAAATCAGCATCAACGTAAGCAACAATGTTAAGGTTCGAATTTGCAGAATTTTTGAAGTGCAATCTAAAATGCTTGGTATGCTTCAAATAGCGAACCACCTTCTTAAGGTGTGACCAATGATTATTATTGAAACAATTTTGAAATTGGCTGAAGTATGTTACAACAAAACACAAATCAGGTCGTGAACCTAACATTAGGTACATTAGAGATCCTATTAGTTCCTTATAAGGCAGATCAGAGTTTTCTAGGTTACTTTTCGAGTACTGAAGTTGCAACTTAGGTTCCATAGGGATTACTGAAGGTTTACAATCTTCCAATCCAAATTGGGATATTATTTTATTTATTAGATTTTCTTGGCTGATTTTGAAACCATTGGCATTTCTTTTAATATCCAATCCAAGAAAAGTGAATTGTTCATTGTTACTTAGATCCTTTATTTTAAATTCGGATCGTAAAGATCTTTTGACATTTTCAAGTTCATTCAAACAGTTTGAGAATAATAAAATATCATCAATCCAAACGACTAGGAAGAAGTTAGGGCGATAATACAAACAGGGGTCTGAAGCACTTCTATTAAAGCCTAAGTTCAACAGTTTTTCATTCAGTGCAGTGTACCAACATTTTGGACTACATTTTAGGCCGTATATACTTTTGATGAGTTTGCATACCCTATTTTTAGTTTCAGTAAATCCTTGGGGTACTTTCATGTATACTGGGGTTTTGAGAATACCATTGAAAAATGCATGGCCAAAATCAATACAATGTATGATTGTACCCTTTTCAACGGCGATTGCAAAGAGCGTTTTCAATGTGTTCATGCGAGCTACTGGAGCGTAGATTTCTTCTAGAGATGAATCTTGAAGGAATCCTCGAGCGACGAGTCTGGCTTTGTGTATCTTCTTTTCTCCTGAATTCTTTTCACGGAATACCCACTTTGAATCTATGAGAGACTCGCCAGGGGGCAGAGGCGTCAGTTCCCACACTTTGTTGTGAAGTAGATTAGCAATTTCTGTTTTCGTTGCCTCCCTCCACTCTTCAAATTTCATTGCCTCTGTATAGGTCAATGGGACTTCCGAACCACTGAGCAGGGCTATGTGCGACGAAAGATCATAATCGTTGAATCTCTCAGGTGGTTTTCGAGTTCGGTCGCTGCAGCGAACTTCTGGAGAACCGAGAGGGGATTTCGAAGGAGTTTTAGGTTTTATAGGGGAGACATTTGGAGAGTCGGGCAACGGAATCATATATGGGTCATCCTGAACCTCCACTGACGTGATAGGAATCCCTTCGTCGAACATGACAGATCTGGCTGTAGTAATCTTCTTCTTAATAGGGTCAAACAAGCGATAACCATTATGGCAATAACCGACAAAAATCAGTTTTTGTGAGCGTGGTGATAACTTTCCTTGTCGATCTTCAGCAGGAATGTGAGCGTACGCGACAGAACCGAATACTCTCATCTTCGTAAGATCGGGCTTGTAACCGTACCATAGCTCTGCGGGTGTTTTATTGCTGGCAATTGCTCGAGAGGGCAAGCGATTCAATATATAGACCGACGTCAGCACTGCTACGCCCCACATTTCTTTACCCAATTGACTGTCAAAAATGAGACACCTTGCCATGTCCATGATGGATCTTCCAAGTCGTTCACTCTTCCCATTATTTTCGGGGTTTCTTGGTATATTGTAAATAATTTCTATACCCATATTTTCACACAATTTCTGCATAGATGCTGAGGTATATTCGCCACCACGGTCACATCTGAGACATGTTGGGTACTTTCCGAATCTATTTTTAACGTAGTTCAAATATTTCCTAAAGCACGTTTCAACTTCTCCCTTTTTTTAAATTAAGTAGACAACGGCGAAATGGGAATAGCTGCACAGGAAGGAGACGAAGTAGTTGTGCTGCTCTATAGTTGGAGGAGTAATCTTTCCAACTACGTCTGAGGAAACAATTTCCAGAAGAGATGTAGCTTTCCTATCATCTGGCATTTCATTTGAGAAGGGCTTACGACACTGTTTGGCCCTTAAACACACCTCACAAACAGAGCGACTTACGGGATACCTACTTGAATGGCCCATTCAGCGATGCAGTTGGTTTGACGAGCAGGTTAAGTTAGCTATTGGCAGGTTTCTTAATTTCAATGTGACCCAGTGCAGGTTGCCACGTCGTTCACCATTTAGTATCAACCGGTTATTGTTGTTGTAAACAAGTACCTGATCACCATCGAAGTCTATTTTTAAACCTTTGTCCGTCATTCTTTTTACAGATAGTAGATTGCAGGTCAAGTTTTCACAGCTGTGAACGTTATTCAGAATTATTTTGTTATTCAACACCGATGCGACTTGCAACTCCCCAAGCTTTATTGCATTGAGTGATTCATTTTCCTTCGCGACACCGATTTTCTGTTTCACTTCTTTGGGATTTATTAAAAAAGATTCATATTCTGATTTGATTAAGTGATGTGAACATCCGGAATCTACGCAAAAATCAATTAGATAGTCGCAAGTGGCTAAACACTTAGCATTATCAACTTCTTCGCTGTTTACATCGGCGGCTGTAGGCGTATCAGAGATAAAGGCGACTTCTTCTTCTTCATCAGCATCGTCGACAACATTTGCTGTCCGCGCTGAAAAACGCGATGGGCATACTCGTTTAACATGTCCAATGCCACCACACACATTACATTTCCCGCGAAATTGCTTGAAAGTTCTATTGGCATCATTGTCACCTGGTGATTGGTGGGCTGGCGTGACGTAATGACCGGCATCTGTCCCGTGTGTACGAAAATGGCGTCCACCCGTTCCTCGTAATTTTCGATAATTCTAATGCGAGAATTTCAAACTATGGAATGCGTGATTTCCAGCTTCTTCTGAGGTGGTTTCCATAGTTTTTTGGGTCCTTTCCTCCTCAGCAAGTAGCTTGTTACGTACAAAAGCGGGTGAAAGCTTCGTTTCAGCGGAATCATCTTCTGAACTTAATAAAATGTCGATCGCCGCAACGACGGAGGCGTAACTAGCCGGCATCATAGCCAAGAGCTGAGCGATGTATTCACGATCGTCAATGGAACCACCGGTATCTTTGAGTTGATTTATAGTTTTATCATACTCAATAAGAAAATCATTCAAGCCGCTACACCTGTTATAGTTCATACTTCGCAATTTCGTTTGGATGTTCACACGCGATAAAGTTCCAACTTTCACGTAAGTAGACCTTAGGGTTTGTATCATTCCTTTCGCGGTGGTAGCCTTTTTTATAATTTCAAGGCAATTGTCCGCGACGCACTGAACAATTAAGTCTTGAGCTTTTGCGTCGTCTACGTTCCACAATTTTCGAAGTGCCACGTCATCTGGGGGTGACGAATTAATTTTATCTAACACACCATTTCTCGCTAAAAGTTTTTCGACTCGGAAGATCCAATTTTCGAAACCTGTTCCGTCGAATAGCCGGATATTCATCGGTTGTGAGGTAGTGACCGACATCTCGAATTTGAACGAGAACGTGACACGCACACAAGGCAGGCGCACAAACACCGACACAGAACTCACCGAATTTTTATATTTTAATTTTTATAAAACGCGTCTTTAGGTAAGTATGCCTGGGCCCGTAACCTATAAGATTTGTGTAGAATCAGTAGGCATATGGTAACACAATACTATTTATTAGACAAAGAACAGTGTGCGAAACAATGGCGGATTACATTCGGACTGACTCAAGTGAAGGAGAGGAGGACCATCCCTTCCACGTAAGGCGGAATTGCTGTTTACATCAACAGGTACCACTACAGAAAAGGAAAATACATACTCGAGGACTGACGAGCAGGAGCATATGACTTTCTTCACTCGACAACGATTTGACTGGGCAATCTATTTTATGCCTCCATACAAAAAAGGGGGACCGGATGGAATATTCCCTGCCCTAATACAGAAAAGTAACAGCACATTGCAGACACAAATCTATAACATTCTACATGCAATGATAAAATTAGGATACATCCCCGCAGAGCTTAGGAAAGCCTATGTCCTCTTCCTTCCCAAACCAGGGAAAGGAGAGTACACTTCGCCTAAGGATTATAGGGCTATAAGTTTATGTAGCGTCTTCATAAAGATCATAGAAAAAGTAATCGACAGACATATTAGGGATGATGTACTAACCGAATCACCACTACATAAAGAACAATATGCATATTGCCTAGGAAAATCGACCGAAGGAGTACTCCACAACCTCATTACAAGAGTTGAGAAAAAAATAATAAACAGTAAAGAATATGTGGTAGGCTGTTTTTTCGATTTACAGGGGGCATTTGACAACGTCCAATTTGCATCCATCCAGCGAACAATGCAAGCAAGAAAAGTAGGGAACAACTTGACAGAATGGTGCAATCTCCGACTGAGCAGTAGAGAGGTCGAATGCACAATAGGTAATACCACGAAAAAATTCATCATAACTAGAGGAACACCGCAGGGTGGGTGCTTATCCCCCCTCTTCTAGTGCCTGGTCATAGATGATCTAATTAACCGAATAAATAACACGGGCCTTTACTGCCAATTTTATGCGGACGATGGTGTCATCTTAGCCAGTCACAAAACCCTAGACACAGCTTGCCATCTTGCGAGCGAGGGGATGAAACTGGTTATGGAATGGTGCCCTACACACAGCCTAGTGGTAAACCCGACAGCAACAATTTTCAGTAGGAAAAAAAACTGAGACCACTGGCTACCATGTGATGATGGGAGGATGCAGTATCCCTCTCTCATCATCAGTGAAGTATCTAGGAGTCATATTAGACGGACAATTAAGGTGGAAACATCAGATAGCTAGTCAACTAGAAAAAGGAAGGAAATTTCTCCTGCATATCAAAGGCCTGATAGGGAAAACATGGGGCCTAAAACCAACATTTGTGAAATGGATATACCAAACGATAGTAAGACCTAGAGTTGTGTATGGAGCACTGATATGGTGGACAGGAGTCACCAAAAACAGTGCCCTGTACAAGTTAGATAGAGTTATAACTATGTCAATTATAGGCGCATTTCACAGCACACCCAATGTCATAATGGCTGTACTGACAGGGGTGTTACCAATGAAATGGGAGATCACACAAGAGGCAATGAGAGAGGCACTAAGACTTAGAAAAAATAATGACTGGAACCATTCACACAATCACGGCCACGGGTCCATTTGCACAACCGTTGTAAGCAGCATACCAGAGGTAAACATGCCAATGGATGACAGGACAACAACATATCAGTTCCAGGGAAACCTCAACACTAGAATAGACTCAAGACAAGTGTGGGAGACCAGGCCATTGGTGGTAGATGAATCTGAAATCATCTGCTACACAAACGGCTCCAAACACTTAGATGGTAACGCAGGAATGGGAATATACATTCCTGCATTAGAATGGGAAGAATCACTTTCACTAGGTACCAATACCTCAGTGTACCAAAGTGAACTCATTGCGATAAACTTATGTACTAGCACACTTGTAACAAGGAATATTAGGAACAAGAATATAGCTATCTACACTGACAACCAATCTGTGGTAAAAACATTGGGCAATCCAATAGTCAGGAGCTACCTCATAGAAGAAGCAAAGCACAAGGTTGGGAAACTCGAACAACTAGGGAACACAATCACGCTAAAATGGATACCCGGGTATGCGGGGAATGAGAGAGCGGACGAACTAGCCAAGGTGGGAGCCAGAGGACACTTTTGTGGACCAGAACCGTTCTCGCCTATCACAATGCAACAACTGAAAGTACAAATAAATGAGAAAATGTGGAGAAATGTTAGTGACGAAATAAATAACAACGAAGGGTACCAACATTCCAAAATTATGGGCATAACTAGTTATAACCTACAAAGAACCAATTGGGTACTGGGCTTAAGCAAGATAAGACTACGAAGAATCACTGGAATGCTATCTGGGCACTACGCAGTGGGTAAGACCCTAAACAGGATCAATCCCAACATCAACGCTAGGTGCCCATGCGGAGAAATAGAAACAGTAGATCACTATGGTTATGGTTTGTTACTAGACTCACTATATTGGGGGAGAGAATACTAAACAGCACTAGTTTGAGAGAAACCGAGTGGAAAAAGATCCTAGAATTCGTGGAGGGGACTGGTAGATTCCGAAACCCCTTTTAATCGTCTCTAAACGAGATCAACGCAGTTGGTGAACGCGGCCCTTAGCCTATTTTGATTTAAAGGTCTTTCAACATGTCATAAAGCTTTCTCCTTCTTCTTGCCTTTGGTTGATGAACTGGCTTCTACGAATTCTTCCGTTTTCCTTCTTTTGATAATACGTTTCAAGTTTGTTCAAGACGCCTTCTTCATCACTCCCGAATGGAACATTCAGGATCAATCTCAAAACATCTGATATCTCCTGACATAGAAAGGAGTAAAGAATGGGTGCGCTTTGTTGAACTCAGTGCGCCTTGTATTTTGAGGAAGTTGTAGAATCTTCGTCTCCAGTCTTGGAAGTGTGCATATGAATAACACTCTTCGAGTTCTTGTGGTGTTGGGATCCCTGACAATTTTCCTATCACATTGTTATAGTTGAGTGTCGAAGTAGTTTCTGGCTGCTTACTTGTCGTGATGGTGGTTGATTGCTGCTGATTGATTGAATGATTGTTACATTGCATGCTTGAGACAGGGCTTTCAACTGCTCCGAAATCGTGACGATAGCTACCTCGATTAGTTGTAACCAGTCTGTAGCGTTCCTGGTCTGTAGCTAACTTTCTTGCCAGCCGTTTACCCTTTGGACTCATATAAATTCTTCAAATTGACTGCGCCATGTTATAATTAGAATTACGAAATACAATCAGTATTCTGTTAAAGTGTTGAAATTAAACTGAAACTTTATTTATAAGATAGTAACGCCAACATAGAAACGAATAATAACTATTGGATGTGTATTGGAACAGTTACACCAGTGTATCAAATTCTCTAGCGGCCCAGTTCTCTGTCAGCTGCATGGATGCAATGTGGAAATTATCTAATGCACCTCATACATCAAAGAAACAACCCACTACATATTATTTACTGATTAATATTTTTCCACTACTCTTGTTAGAAGATTGTGTCTCCTTCAGTCGATTTTTCTGTGCAGTGGGCATATTGTTGTTCTTTATGATCAAGTTATTAATATGTCAACCCTAATGAGAAGCAGCACTCCTCTATGATTCATGCTATCTCTTTGACACTAATTTTTGTTGTATCCCCATCCCCACCAGGACGTTTACTAATATTTTCTAAAATATATTGGAATTGTTATTTTCATTCCAAGTCATAGTGATTATTTTCAATTTCAATTGACTCATTCATAGCTTCCATCTTGTTACCTAAAAATAAAGTTCTCAGAATTGTATTCAAGTACACGTAAGTTAGCCTCATATTACTAAACCTACTCACTGAACTGCTCAAGAATTGTTACAATGACAAAAAAGGCGTTTTCATTCTGCTAACAAATGCATTTTAGGTATTGTTCTTCGTGGGTTTCAATGGTGAATGGTATCAGTTCGCTTCACACAAACATATTTTGTGATATCATGAAGCAAAATATGATCAAGTCTATGATCATTGATGAATATTTAGCTTAAGCCCTTGGTAAAATCTTCTACTACGGTTGTCCATGAAAAAAACCGAGTGATTGTAATAAACTAACATAGTATACGCTGAAAGAAGGGCCGAGGAATTGAGTAAAGGCCTCAAATGGGCGCTGAAAGGATCTAGCCTCAAAGGGATAAAGTGACAAGTGACGATACACGAGATGTAATCATTTCGGTTCTTTCCCGAATCGTGATCCGTTTCGCGCAAAATCGTAGTGTAATAAGATTCGAACGGGGAGGAGACAGGGACCTGAATTACTGGTTCTTTTGACGATTGCGCTCACTTTGAGCCGTCATCAGCGAACGATCTATCTCTATCGTATACTACTACTCTTCGCGCACGCATGAACCTCCAGGCAAAATTAACTCGTGGAATCCGCGGGAACATTTTTATCACTAGTCCGCTCTTCTAACCTAACCAGCGGCTAGCGTATTCGTTCATTTTAGCGAGGGAACATAAGTTTTTCTTACGAAACTTCTGTTTTGATCACTCCACCACACGAAAGTTCGTTCTCACCGATGTACTACTAGTGCTCTAAAATGGAAAACACGTTGCGGAAGTTGTTGTCCAGTGAAAAAGAGCTTATCGATGAGGTGAGCTCTCAAATGCTTAATCAATTGGCTGAATTACTATACAATTTCGTTTCAACAGTTATTTAATCCGGCCGATATCTTATGACCGGTTATAGTCTCTCATTTTTTGTCTATACAGGCACTTTATCAGGCAACTAATGTTCAATGAACCCTTGTTATTCGTGTTAATTTTGGAGTAGTCAGTATGATGACATGCAACACTACTGCAGGAATATCTATAACTTTAATTGTTGGATTTGATTCGCGGCTGAAGGAAAAGTGGCTGTGTGGCTTTACTATTCAGCGCCTGAAACTCCTATGTTGAAATATGGCTTCATGTTCGATTCCTCATGTTCTTCCAAGGCATGGTGTCCAATTATTTTCCTGATTTTGTCTTCTGTCTTGTTTTTGCCAGAAGTCAGTTAATTTTTGTTCCTCTTGTATGTTATGAAAATGCGTGATTGTCTGTAATTTGTATTTTACGATTCCCTTATAGCATGGAGGTGTGTAATACTCCATTTCTCGATTTTCTTTTTGCAGGTTAGTTTTGCTATTCTTACTCTTGTATTTGATATCTGGGACAACATGGATACCCCTAATTTTATTTATTTTTTGCCTATGTGACTGGAATGTGTTGGTACCCATCTTATACTAACATGATTCTGTTTTCCATGTAGTGTCAGTATCACTCCTTTGGCTTTGTTAACTAGCCTGAATCGTGGGTGGGTGATTGTTGTAGGGACCGTATGGATACTTAGTTATATCATTGTTAGATCTTTTTTGTAATCTTAGTCGCCAGAAGAGTGTATATGTATTGTTTGAAAGCACACACATATAGTTGACACACAATTGTATATTCGTCCAGAGTGTGGGAACACGGGGGGCGATGAAAAGAGAGAAATAATGAGACAGCACAAGGATTAAGTAAGAAGAATCAAGGTAGGATTGAATAGGAATAGATTTCAAATACTGGGGTGGAAGGATGGATGGACCATTCCTGAACTTGTAGACACGAGTCCCTCAGCACATTTCTTGAACTACACACTGTCCCAGAACATGGTCAATGCTGTAACCCTGATGCTATCTGTGTGTAAGCTTTCGTCACTACCATACGAATATGCGTCCTGTCATATTTGCGCTTATTGACTTGCCAAGTGGGTGTGCACCAGGACCCAGCTTACAGACCATGCCATTATGCTTGACAGCCATCGTAAGTGTACACACATTCTGGCTTCTTGTCATATTTTTTGTTCTGTTGCCTCTTGTATGTTCCATCACAGTGGGCAGACACACAAACAAAAGCCAGAGAGACCTGTGAATGGTATTTGTGGGGGGGGGGGGGTCTTGAATTGCCTTCTAGCTTTAATATTTCTCCTACTGAATCCAGAATGTTTGCAATATATAACATAAATACATAAATAAGCGATTATGAATTATTATTGTGGTGTGACAAAAAGCAGCTTGATTTGTTCTTCGCTTGCTTGTGTGTAGGCTTGTAGTTTTTGTTTTAATTTATTCATTCTATGCATATTTTTAGGGTACCAGGGAGCTTGCAGAAGTCCTTCAGAACCCTCAGACGATAGCATCGCTGTGCAGTATTCTTGGAACTTGCAAAGACCCTGCACTGCGACAGTATGCTGCTGTTATCCTCAGAAAATCGTTCGCCAAACAGTCAAGTTGGGAACACATACATGGAGATACCCGAAAAGAGTGAGATACCCTTTCAATATACTCATATTGCAAAGCACTATTATTAAGTAGCAAAGTTACATCTTCTTCGTGAATACATGAAATACCCTATAGGGGTATAGAATGAGGTTGGGCCTTAACCAAAATTCTTTTAAGCAGAAGCTTAAACGCAGTAGGCGAAATGGATAAAAACGGATCGGGAACGAAGTTATATTAAGAGAACAAACATGAACGACATATTGTAGAGCGGAGCAGAACGAACGAACAAGCGAAGACGCTTAACACATGAACGCCACTAAGTCAGGTGGCGGCTTATTGGAGGAGCAGTTGAAGTCAACAGAGTGACGCTCTAACACCCCCTCTCAATCGATGACTTCATGATGAGATGAGTCCAATGCGCAACTTGCAGAAGTTGTGCTTCTCTCTTGAGAGTGGTTTAGTCAGGATATCAGCAGGCATTTCTTCTGTGGGCAGGTATGAAAGAGTTAGCGTTCCTTCCTCGACTGCTTGCCGAACGAAATGATGGCGCATGTCAATATGTTTGGTCCGGCTGTGATGAATAGGATTTCCAGCTAGACTTTGAGCTCCTTGACTGTCAGAAAACACACAAATGGTTGATTGAGGTTTGCCAAGGTTCTCCAACAAAGTTTTCATATAGATTGCTTCCTTGGTTGCTTCAGACAGAGCCATGTATTCGGCCTCAACGCTGCTGAGGGCTACAGTGTGCTGTTTTCTGGCTTCCCAGGAAATCGCCGCTCCTGCAAACTCAAAACAGTATCCTGAATATGAGCGCCTGTCTATTGAGCAATTTCCCCAATCTGCATCAGCAAACCCAGTGATTGGTTTGCCGGTTTTCTTGAAAACCAGAGTGTCATCTTTTGTGGCCTTCAGATATCGCAGTACTCGTTTTGCTGCCTTCCAGTGCTGCTCATTGTACGCTGTGTTGAATTGACTAAGAGCACTTACAGCGTATGCAATATCTGGGCGCGTGGCTACGCTCAAATACATGAGTGAGCCAATCAGATTTCTGTAAGGAAATTTTCTCATAACTTCCTCGTCACTAGAATCAGGTTTGGTGAGTGCATTTCCCACTTCCAATGGTGTTGCAGCAGTTTTACAGTCCGACATATTGTATTTTTCCAACAAGTCCGAAATGTATTTTCTTTGGGACATTGAAATTTTGTCTTTCGTACAGTTAAATTCGATTCCTAAACAGTAATTCAAAATTCCGAGGTCTTTCATTTTGAAATGTTGCATCAATTTAACTTTAGTTCCGTCAATCCAATCATTTTCATTTGACGCTACTAAAATATCGTCAACGTACACGCCAATGAGAAGCATTCTTGCGCCTTCACGCTTCACGTACAAGCAAGGATCAGAATGTGTTGGTTTCAAACCCATACTGAGAAGAATTTGGTGAAGTTTTCGGTACCATTGACGTCCAGATTGCTTAAGCCCATACAATGCTTTCTTTAGGTTGCCCACCTTGTTACCACCTTCAAGCTGCTTGAGCATTTTGGACGCTTCCTTTTGGAGTGTCGGGTTTCCACATTTCGTCAAGTCTTCTAACGATCTCTTTAGCTCTACAGGAATTTCCATGTATACCATGTGTGTGTGTGTATGTGTGTGTGTGTCTTTATCTAGGTCACCGTTTAGATAGGCCGTTACCACGTCTAGCTGATGGACATTCATGTTATGTTCAACAGCTAGTGCTAACATCATACGAATGGTGCTGAGGCGGATCACAGGAGAGAACGTTTCTTCATAATCTACGCCAAGGCGTTGTTTGAAACCTCTCGCTACCAATCGGGCCTTTCTACGCTCCACCGTATTGTCCGGAGCATACTTAGTTTTCTGGATCAATCGGCTAGTAATGGTTTCGCGATTCGCTGGGAGGTCGCAAATCGTCCAGGTCTTATTTTCGATTAATGACGCAAATTCCTCATTTATGGCCGATTACCATTCTACCATGTCAGAACTTTGGTTTATAAAGTCGTCCGTTTCGTCAACTAATCCTGCAACATTTTCATTGTTTGGAACATCGAGATCAGAATTAACATCCTCGTCAATACGTTCGGTTGATGAGGAGTCAGCAGGCACCATATTGTACTGCTTTCTCGGTCTCCCTGGAGCCCCACGTATCTTTTTGGGTCTACCAGGTCCTCTCTTCATTACAGGTCGTGTGGGGGTTTCAACGGTACTACTGCCTGCTTCACGTTCTGAAGTTTCACCTTCATCAACTTCAGTGCTGTCGTCGGAGTCGATTGTTTCAGGAGTTTTGTCGATGTTGTCAAGCAGTAAATATTCAATGAATTTCGGTTCGTTTTGTTCGTCAGGCACTAAATTCATGTGCTGTCCCTCTAAAAATTTTACGTCTCTCGTTACGCAAACTTGTTTTTCTTCGGTAAGCCAAATCCTATAGGCTTTACTTTCGGTTGAATAACCTAGGAAAATACCAGGCTTTCCCCGAGCTTTGAACTTTCCTTTCCCATGCTGTTTGTTCAAGACAAAAAGCTTTGCAACCAAAACATCGGAAATACGACACAGCCGCTCGCTTACCGTACCAAACTGTGTAAGGTACACCGCCATTCAAGGCAACGGTAGGGCACCTGTTTCTAACATGGCTTGCAGTAGCTACAGCTTCAGCCCAAAAACCTTCGGACACTTTAGAGTCAATTAGCATACACCGTGCCATGTCAAGATAGGTTCTATTGATCCTCTCACTTATCCCGTTTTGTTGAGGAGTATTGGGGCACGTCAGTCTTCTTTGAATTCCACAGCTTCTGAGAAAATCAGAAAATTCGTTGGACATGTACTCACCTCCGTTATCTGTTTGGAGATATTTAATTTGTTTCCCCGTCAGGTTTTCTGCCCAACTTTTGTAAGCCTTGAAAACACTAAGAGCTTCATTTTTGTGCTTCAAAAATCCAACCTCAGTCCATCGCGATTTTTCATCAGTGAAGGTTATAAAATATCGGGCCCCACCCAGTGAATTGTTCCTCATTGGACCGCAAATATCGCTATGAACAATTTCCAGCAGATCGTTTGCGCAATTGGATGATGTGGGGAATGGCAAAGGAGACATTTTCCCTTGCAAACATGTCTCACATGGAGGCTAAGAACCGTGAAGTTCGCCAATGCCGAATACTCCCTTCTTTTTGGCTAAAAGCATAAGGTCTTTCGAATTTAAATGACCATAGCGTTTGTGCCATTTCTCAATTTTTGACAATGAGGCTTGCGAAGAGTTGACAATTGCCTCGTCTCCCTTCAGAGTTTGACAATTGACAAAATAAAGGTCTCCGACTCTGTCTGCCGTCAGTACAAGATCATCTGAGGCATTTCTCACTTCAGCTATGTCCCTTTTAAAGGTAACTTGATAGTTGTGATCTGCAATTTTTGAAAAACTCATCAAGTTATTCCCTAGTTCAGGAACACAACAGAACATTCTTCAGAGTGATGGTTCGATCTGGAGTGTCCAGATTTACCGTGCCTCTGGAAACTACAGGTTTCTTAGACTTGTCAGCTAATCTAACTGTCTCTAATGAAGTTCGGGAAGGATTGACTAATTCGTGTTCGGACGTGTTCATGTGAGTGGTACATCCACTGTCTAAACACCATCCAGTGCTGGGAAATTTATCATTTGCAGCCGACAACACAACATTAAGTACTTCATTTTTCGTATGCCTACTTGAATTTTCATCATTACTGTTACTGTAGCAATCCGCAGCTTTATGACCTACTCTACCACACTTTCCGCATTTACCTCGAAATTTCGTGTTCCTCTTAGAAGTAGATTTTTGCACACCCCGTTGGGTAATCAAAACATCATTCGCCGTTCCTCTAGAATTTTCGTGTCTGGAGTCACTTTCTTCAATGATTTTCGTGCGAAGGGCGTCTGGGCTAGGCAATTCATCTCTACTTTCTATTGCACATCGGAAATTCTCAAATTCGTCAGGTAAACTGTATAGTAACATAATAGCTAGTAGATCTTCATTTACTATCACGTCAAGGTCTTTCAACTTATCAACTACATCAAAAAAGTTAATAATAAAAATTCGGACGTCATCATTACTTTTCATTTTGCTAAGAGTAAGGCGCTTCAACAAACTTGCCTTACGGGCAGGACCTTTTGATTGGTAAATCGAATGAAGCTTTTGCCACACTTCGCGAGCAGTAATACAATCTTTTACCTGTTTTATTTCGCTGGGATTAATTGCTAAAATCAGGTCGGCCTTTGCCTTTCTGTCATCGTTCGTCCACTTGGCGATCGCGGCTGGATCTTCGGGTTTGGTAATGCTTCCATCAACGTATCCCCATAAATCGTTCTTAACCAACAGTGCCTCAACTTGAATCTTCCAGGTATCGAAGTTGTCGCGACCTAAAGCTTCCAAACGCAACGGATAAAGTCCGGACATTTTCCACAGCTTTTAAGAAACGCGCAACACGTATGAAACTAATTCAACACCAACCTGGGCCCATAACCTTTTAAGCAGAAGCTTAAACGCAGTAGGCGAAATGGATAAAAACGGATCGGGAACGAAGTTATATTAAGAGAACAAACATGAACGACATATTATAGAGCGGAGCAGAACGAACGAACAAGCGAAGACGCTTAACACATGAACGCCACTAAGTCAGGTGGCGGCTTATTGGAGGAGCAGTTGAAGTCAACAGAGTGACGCTCTAACAAATTCTCATCCTTTTGGTGTCGTGTTTTTTACTGTTAGTATTGAGGGATTCCCTTACTATGTGGCATGTGTTGAAGACAACAACACAAAGGCCACAATGGCCTTTTGATGTCTGAAGTAGGTGGTTTTGTGTAGGAATAGTGCGTGTAGTAACATGTCAAATGCTTGTTGTGATATGATTGATTACAGTGGAGCATATGATAATTGAAGTAGCGCATCTTTTTACTTTCCTTGCTCTACGAAGTAGAAAGGAAAGTTATGTAATCGGCTGAAAAAAAAATTTTGAGTTCTCTTCAGATCTTTACGTTTCAGACCCTCCTGAGTTCGAAAAACACTATTTGGGAAAATGGTCTGTGTGTCTGTGAACGATTTTTAGAGAAAACCACCGTACCAAATCAGCTCAAACGTCATATCTCGCCGGCAGGTTACCATGGGAGGCCAAAATAAGGGTATGAACAAAATCCACCGAAATTTAACTATAGTTATCATAGTGATCAAAACACCAAATATTTTTGTTCTGAAAAACGGCTCTAAGGTTTTTGATTACATTTTTTATGTAGATAGCTCTCAAGACAAGACAATTATACCATAAAACTCCCGTTCATGGGAAAATGACGAGAGCAGCACAATAAATTACCAAAACTGTCGACGAAATCGGTTTTAGCGCGGTTTTTAGAGAAAACAACCGTACCAAATCAGCTGAAACATGATGTCTAGCCTACAGGTTACCATGGGACACCAAAATAAGGGTATGGGCAAAATTCACCGAAATTTAACTATAGTTATCATAGTGATCAAACCACCAAATTTTTTTTCTCAAAATCGGCTCTAACGATTTTGATTACATTTTTTATGTAGATAGCTCTCAAGACAAGACAATTATACCATAAAATTCCCATTCGTGGGAAAATGACGAGAGCAGCACAATAAATTATCAAAATTTTCGACGAAAAGCGTTTTCAGCGCAGTTTTTTCCTTATAAACTCCGCTGGAATTTTTTTAGAATGTTAAAAAAATAAAACTATTGTAGTCCAATCCAATTCCTAAAAGGTGAGTGTTTAAAAACGCTCATGAGATACATGGGGCTCATTCCAGAAATTCCTGAATTTCAACTACTGCCGTTTCGCTTACTACCAGTTCTAAAGGTTGTTTCCCAATAACTCTGCAAAAGTAAATACTATCGTTCTTCAAAAAAATTTTGTTTACAGCCTCATTAATGATCTGTGTACCAATTGCTCAATAATGGTCCTGAAATGAGTACGAGCAGCACAATAAAATCTGGAACTGTAAGCGCTACCGCTTGCTGCTGCCGTAAAGCGTTGTTTGACCAAGTTCAAATTAACTGAGTGATAAATTAATTGATTAAATGAAATTAGCCATGTACAAAGTGAATTGTTGTAGAGCTAAGGAAAGTTGTGTGTTGCAACGCACCAGATATTTTTTTATGTTGCAGTCCCTTCATTTTGTTCATTTAGTTTCTCCTTTACGGGTGCCACGGTGAACATAGAAGAAAAATCAATAAATTGTATGTGTGTCTAGTTCGATTTATGGGAGAATGGACCGATTGAACTGGTCCTTATGACCCATGGGGTTATACCTCCATGCAGTAGCACATAAGCAATAGCTGTTTACCGAGAGACTGGCAAAATGACCAAATCTGCGGTACCTCCGCAGGATGCTGTGTGAGTGGTCATATCTCCATGAATATACAGTGAACGCAGATGTAGGCCTTTTTTTGTAGGCATTTTTGTGATTTCCCGACTGACTGTGTCACTGAATTTGATCAATCTTTCAGTGCCTTCTAGCAAGCTATACCCTCATTTTTATCTACGTGATTATTTTTGTATCTATCTAGCTTGGAAAACGAGATTTGTCGAGTATTAATTCATCATCGGTTTTCCAATTTTCTGAAAAACGGCTCAAGCGATTTTAATCCAACTTACGGAATACTCTCAACGAACTAGTGCAGACATTTTGTTCTGAATATACGTTCGTGTAGAAATGCGTTGAACGAAGATATAGTGCCTGTAGCAGGTCGTCGAATTTATGGGAGATGGGGAAAAATTGTGTGAGATGAGAAAAAAACATATTTTTAATTTGATATTGATTGATTTTGATTTTTACATAGAATCTGTTCATTCAGATTGTTTATAATTTATTTGTCATATTAGTGCTGTACGTTACTTGGTCTACATTTTAGGATCAAAGCTGGAATTTTGGAAAGACTAATTGCTGAATCAGAAAAGATGGTGAAAAGTAGTATAGCTCAATTGGTGGGCACTCTGTTAAAACATGAAATGCCCAATAATCGTTGGCCTGAGCTCACTAGTTTTCTTCAACAGTCAATGACCTCCAACAACGTAAATGATCAAGAGGTGCTAAATTTCAAATACAAATTTTATAAGTTACGTGTATATACATTGTATATTGATTTTCTCCTATCCTGCTGATACCAGCAGACTGGGCCTATATAAGGAGACAGAGAGGCCAATTGCCTTCATTTCAGCGGTAACTGTCTTGCTGTACTTTGGTCCACACATATCGTCCCATCAAGTCTATTCTGTCATTTAAGTTCTTTTCCTTAACTTTGACAAATGTCATTTCTGTTTTAAGCGTTCTGAAAGAAAATAAACCTTTAAAAAATAACCATTGACGTGGCAATTGCACTTAACGAGGTACATCTCCACAAAAGTTCAAATCCTCAGCTTCCTTAGGCTGATTCCCCTGCTCTTGTGGAATGTGAGAAAGAGAAGTTGGCCCAACAGTTTACCACAACATCTCTGTACTCGCACATACAAAGTATAAATTCTAGGCTCTCAAGAAATGATATAAATATAAAGATAAATTCTAGGCCCACAGTGCTACAAGTCATAGCAGTATGGACACCTGGCAGTGGTCTGCATCAAACCTGCAGTATGCCCTTGCTCACAGGTCTGTTTTCGTATCATAATGACAGTTTCTTACCACTTATGAGAGAGTTATATCAGAGCTGTGTGGTACTGTAGGTTGTCATTTAGAAAATCTCATGTTGGAGAGCTGTTGACCCTGGGGAAATCTTGCACCATCTGGAAGAAGTTCTTGACCAGATTTCCCACCCGATCTGCCTATTTACTGGATGACCAGTTTCAAAGAGACAGTGCGACTGTGATCACGTATTATTGTTACAACTTTCTTTGCAAACTGAGTGAAACGATTATAAGCTTGCTTAGCACTCTAGCAGGAAGGTTTGGCTGCTTTTCCAATTGCTGTCGGTCACTGTTGTAGGAACTACAGAGAAACAGCACGATGGTTTCTTGTTTCCTGTGCACTAGAGGAGCAAGATTCGCAGGACTAAGATTCATTGAGAGAAAAGTGTAGCCACACATTGACGTCGCCATGCCCCATGAAAAACTGCCTTGTCCAGTGGTCTGCCACAGCCCACTTTCTTCTAAGACGTTCACGGATGTTCAGAAAAAAACTAACCTGGCACATCCCTTTGACAAGGATTCCCATCTCATTCGCCATTTATCTAATGCCCATTCATCTAGTGCAACAATTATCATTCAATGGAGAGGCCTTGCTAATAGTTCACAATGAGCTTAACCTCCACACCACAGGAGTGTAGCTCTTTGTGGTTGAGCCAGTACTCTCCCTTAATTGACTAAGTTTAATACGTCAGACATCGGGGCAGCAGCCAATCACGCCTGAGCACATTCCCACACTGCAAGGCTACTGCAAGTAGTTGCTTATTGTGTGTGAAGAGGCAAACTTGCAAGGTTAGAGCCTTTGCAGCATTCAGCTTGCTTAAAAGATGTCAACGCTGGAAAGTGGGCTGTTCCTTCATCTGCCTTTGCTCACTGTTGTAGGAACCAACAGCTGTATGTTTGGTGTATCCTTGAGAGTTCAAAATGTGGTATGTGTCAGCTATGTGAGCGTTTGTTGGTTATAGCACTGTCCTGTGAGCTTCCTCGCCGGCTTATTGGTTACTGTTCCTTTCGCTGGTCCATTGAGGGTCAAAGGTAGACCCCTACATGAGTCACGGCTACCAGTAGAATCTCCTACTGGGCCAGGGACTCATGAAACATTTTCGGGGTCCTCTTGCCACTGGTGGTGTGGTAAGTGGGACACCTTCTATCAGTCTCCCTGGGAATGCTCAGTGTGTAGGGTTCTACCCCACTTCATTTCTTGAGCTTCACCTGTGTAGTGAGTGGTTCATAGGTGTTCATGAGCTATCCCCAGGACTTTCTTTATTTGAATCAACATGTTCTGTACTACGCAATCATTGCAGTGTTGTGTCAGGAATGGGTTTGACATCTCAGTGTCGTGTATACTAAGTTTTACGACCATTCAGGGAACAGGGTAGGATAATTCTGGAAACCAACTTACCAGGGATGTGTTCTGCAGTCCCAACTTCAATGAGGGGGTACCTCAGATGTTGTGTGTACGTGAGCATATGTATATACTATGTCCCAGTAAATTGTGCTCTTTTGGGGACAGGTACAGAATATGGCAATGGAATTCTAGACCACCGATTGCAGGGTGAAGATCATAGTTTTCACCATATACCATTCCCCACTGGCGCCACACAACAGGTTGAGATTGTTGTGGTCCTAGAATAGCTGGGACGTTGCTGGGTAATGTCGATATATGCAATGACGTTGGCACAAGTTGTTGATAAAAGTTCAGTTCAATATATTACGTTCATTCAGTTCGGTATTTTTTGTCCTGTAAACGATACAGCATAGTGCATCTCAAGTGAAGACCGCATCAATCTAATTTTTCAAAACACTCGGACCTATAATGGAGAACATTTTATTGCACCCCATGTACTTTGCCTGTGACCACTCATACCTGGGACCCCTGACTGAAAGTTTGGGATCCAATGTACATTGGATCTTGTATGCTTGCATACTGCTGGTTTTCTAAGTGTGGCTAAATCGTCACTTATTTGTACCCTGCTGTTGTATCCGAAATCAGCAAATGCGTTGTGTTCCTTGGCAATATTACGAAGCAGAAAGTCATTGTGTGTGTTCCATAACAATCCTAACGCAGTAATTGGTGAGTCAAGGGCAAGTGGAAGTTCATTCCCCACCCAGCCTCGCAGGTCAAATTTTCCAAGGAGCATAACAGCTTTGGCATCTTTAATAAGTAACGAGCGCTCACGAGTGCAATAAAAAGAAGTTACTGAATTGTCTACGTTTAGCGATTTCTTGAGAGTCTCGGCCTTCTCCTTATGTTGTTCTGCAACACGTCCTGAATGGTATGCAATGGTAGCTTCTAGAAGAAACGGACTCGGAGCAACACCAAAACCAACTCGACAGTGTTTAAATACCTTCAACTTTTGTTGAGTGAAGTCTTCCTACCAGAGAAATCGCTCGATTAAATTCGGACCCTTAAAACTGGCCGGATTCTAGTTGTCTCTTTTACTGCTGCATGGTGAGGAAGGTAATATATGTTGACTTCCGCGTGACTCCAAACGCTGCTTGGTTCTATAATACCTTCTGAAAGCCAATCCTCAAAAACCTTTTTGTAGTCACAGAAAAGGCCTTCAGAAACTAATTTTTTGGATGTAGAATATAGTCGTTTTTCAGCAAGCTTGAAATTCGTTGGTTAAGAAATCGATGAGCTTCCATGGAAGATTCGATGAGTTGTTATGCTTAATACCAAGAGTTTCGAGTTCCCAAAAAAATTGAGAAAGCATGCGTTCGAGTATGTCTGAACAGCTTGGCTTGCACCTATCAATGACCACCCTAACTGACTTTCTACAGTCATCAACAATTCTCAGCGAATCAATTTCTACCTTCCCCGTCAACATTTTTTGCAAAAACATCAGCCCCCAATAACAGATCAATTTTTTGATGGACATGATTGCAAATAATATCCTGATTAAAAGCTTGAAATGTGACATTGAAACCACCAGCCAAATTTTCGATTTACAAGTCATATACCCCATGTGCTATTTCATCAGCTTCAACTCCACCAAATAAACTGGTTTAGCCTTTCAGTTCCAACTTTTGATACACCCAATCTTTTAACAGAATCCTTAGAAATATAGGACCGTGAAGAGACAGAATCTAACAGACCTATCAGAGTGCGCACAACTAATACCTTTCCCATTCTCAGATCTCTTAACCGTACCATTGAAGTTTGTAACAAAACATGAGGACTCAGTTTGCGCCCTATAGACTTTTAAAGGTTTGAAATCCAGGCAGCACACATTACATGATGACGCTTTTCCAGCAAGAATTTCTAGGCAAATAATGCATCCTTTTTTTACTTTGACTGCATCTAGACGTCGTTTTAGTTCCCAGCCCCTTATAGACAACACAATCGCATGTATCCTGTCGCAAAATATGCTTTCTCTGAAAGTAAACGTTTACCTTGTTCTGAAGGTGGTACCTTCAGTCTGTTGGGAACGCCAGAAACCAAAGGTGCTGCTGTGGGGAGACTGATGTATTCTCTCTTTGCTGTTCACTTCTGTCTTCACAAAGTTCATAAGATCATTTAGCAAAGCCAGTCAGCCAGATCAGTCTTTTCAGGGTCCCGTTTTCGTTCCCAAGCCTTCAAAATATCGCAAGGCAAAGCAGATTTAATTGAAGGATATAAAAGTGGCGAGTAAATTGGTCAGTTTTCACCTCTAGAGCTTCAACGAATGAAGTTGAATGACAATTTGGTCATACAAGGAGGAAGGGATGTCGACGAGCAGTTTGTAGAACGTTATATCACGTGCTTCATGATAACTGACAGAAGTTCACGAAAGTAGACTTCTACCTGCCAATCATCACGTGTGAATCTCTCTTTTAATCATTTTAAGGCCTTTTCGTACCCATCACTAGATGAAAGAAAACTTTCAATTAGAGTACGAGCTTTGGAATTAGGAACAGTTGCTTGGAGAAGATAGTAAAATTTGTCTTCCTTAAGAATTCTATAATCCTCGAGCAATTTTCTTAATTGACTTTGAAACCTAACCAATCTTTAATTTCACCGTCAAACTTACGCCATTCAATCTGAGGTAGTTAAATGTTCAGACTACCCTTACTTGGGCTTGGTTCTGCCATGTTACTATTCTCTTATGTACCTCTATGGCTGCTCATGATCACTTTGTATCTATCTCTGTATGCCAATAGCTGTACTCGGTGTACCTCGTTGATGTTACATTCTTCGATTCAGAAACACCAGCAGATGCAAATTGATTCTGTATTCGCACTTCATTATTCGACGTCTTCAATGTATCTTAGAGAAACTCCTAACGCTTCTGAGATGCCTGTGACGAATCTTCTTGAAACAATCTTGCGTCAACGTAAAACCTCTTCATGGCATGTTTAAAATTCACCACCAACTTTGTGCGCAGAAGATTCACTTTGTCCATCTTCTTTTAACATATCCTTGAAATCTTCTTAGAGTTCTGAAAATTTTTTGAATCTTAGCAAGGGTCGCCACTAATATTGGAAATGAACGAAATAACTGATTAGGAGGGACGTAAAAATGCATGGGAATGATTAAATAAGTTGATACACGTAATAAATCTCCTAGTTTTAATGGGTTTTAAAAGTTCAACATTCACAGCACAACAATAATAAGGTTATTATTCAGAATGAATAATAAATCGAAAGTTGTAAAGTGGCAAAAAGGAAGATTTTGAACGTATGATCAAATAGGCTGTAATGTAGTAGTTGAAATGTCACTGGATGGTGACAGCCGCTGAGTGATTCGACTTTGGTTGGGCCATTTTGCGCTTTTAACATGGTCAAAAAAATCCGTTCTTTCGCACATAAATCCCATTTGGTATCTAGTTGTGCCTGCCATCTCGGCAATCCGATCGAACGAAGCCCATGGTTGTTATGGACAAAAAATGGTAAAAAAATTAATAAAACGCAGTATAATTGCAAATACGCCGTGTTTCATATCGTTTTCAAGGTATTTTAACGTCCTGGGTCGAATGGAATGAGTACCAGACGTGTACAACTGCGTAAGGAAAATTACAGTAATTATTAGAGTCTACTAATTGGTAGAACTCGTGGGAACTACAGCGGAAGTTGTTTCGTCGTTAGTACTCCCTCCCTCCCTCCAGTCTCATCAAAACCACCCGCCTGCTCGACTCGCAACATCGCGCCAATTGCATACAGGCGCTTACGGGCGCCGGGGGAATATTTAGTTTTCGTTGTTCCATTGTAGTCAGGTCATGTTTCGTATGGTTTACTAGTATTTTTCGATGCTGAATCGAATGGGATGGGTCTCGGAGCAGTAATACTAGGTCAAGCTGTTCATGAGAATAATAAACCGTTGTGTAAAAATTTTCAGAGTTTTTTCAATTGATGCAGTCCGTTTCTTACTGCCCCCTTCAGGTTTGTTATTGCGTTTTAATTCTTCGCATCAACTGTTTGACTTTCTTCATCAACACGAACGAGCTTTATACAAGTCAAGTATACAAAATACACTGGCATTATGAAGGTTATCAATAACTTCTTCAATGCGAGGAATAGGAAAAGGTGGGTCATCTCTTTACCATTGGCCTTCGTAATTGGAACAAGCAATGAACTCTAATCCAAATTATTCATTTACTCTTCGTCATTCACGATTAGTTCGGCTAGCTCTTTACCAACTGCATCATGGAGTGCAAGGGGAACATCCCTCGCCTTCAAAAACACTGACTGACCTTATATTTTCTTTCAATTTCAAGGAGCACGGAAAATTTGGAATGCATTCAGCCCTTTGCTCGAATATGTTAGAAAACTCCTTCACTATCAATCCAGTGGAAGTTACAACGGAATTTACTTCAAGACCCATTTTTGCCATGTTGAGCCTGTTCAATTCTACATACAATCGCTGAATCCAAACTCATCCTAGAACAGGACTTAGATGACTAGGCATAATGAACGAGAATTCTTCCGACGTATGACTTCCATGCTTAACTGGCACAATGGCATAACCAATGGACTTGAAAACGCCTTGTGTATACTTCATTTTGTTTGACATATCCTTTGAAATTTAATTTTTCCAAGTTTTCAAAAGGCAGTACCAATAAGGTGAATGCTGATCTAGAGTGAACTTCAAATTTCTGTTCATGTTCAAAATTCAGGTGCACTGACGTATAAAAATTTTCAGTGCTGTTAGTTGACTGATCTATGTGTTTCCACCAGGATAGACTTGAATGAATCTTGGAGAGGGTTTTAGTTGAGCATGAACTTGTAATTTTAGAGTTGGTATATCACAAGATTTGAAGACTTGGATGTACAAAGAAGAGGTGACTTGAACAGGATATGATATGAGTCTATAAGCACGAACAAGGGGGGCTCTGAAGGTGTGAAACTGGTTGTACGAGGAAGGAAGGAAAAACTGAATAAGATGTCGATGAGAGGTGAAACAAGTGTCTATTGGGAGAATTAGAGACGACTGCATCACGAAAGGTGGTAGATGACTGTGTTGGGAGAACTGGAGACGACTGACTTTCACAAGACTTCAAAGGAGAATGAGTTTGGGAGGAGCTGTCTGTTGTGAGGAATGTGAAAAGAGAGGAGGGAATGATGTTTCATAATGTCCAGACGAAGGGGAAATCCGTCGTCAATTGGAATTAACTGAAGAGGTGGAATTTCCGTATGTAACAAATAGGGGTTGATGAAGAAGGTCTTTGGGGAAACAATGACTTTGCCGTTAGGGCCAGGGAGTCCCGGTATGGCAGGTGTGGGAATTCCGAGGTCAAAAAACTCATATTGATTCAGAGTTTTGTACCGAACACTATGTTTGACGTAAAAATGTTGTACGCCCTGTTGACACTAACTAGATTTTCTAGACAGTTCAGTTCATCTATTTCCTCTGATTGAATTTCAATATTCTTGATGTTTCTTTAAAAATGACATGTCCAGTCTTGATGTTAGTGTTGATTGATGGGGTGGGGGCACACCAAAGGCAATTTCGTTCAATTCTGAGCGCTTTAAATTCGTTAGACGATTTTTTCCAATTTTGTGACGAAGAGTGACTGTTTAGACGGAATTTTGAGGGGCCATTATCTGGTTGCGATCGTGACTAAAATTTGATTAACCTCAGAATTGGACGACGCTATCCAGAAACTCTTTCAACATTTCTCGACAGGCTCTTTTGGACGCTTCATAAGCTAGCACTTACTAGACAACTTTTCCAAACATAGCATCGAACATCTGCAATAATCATTCATGCATTTCATTGTCTGTTATTCCACGAATGAATTGAGCTCCTAGAAAAATATTTATGGCACTCCAATCACATATACAGTTCAGTTGACATGTTGACGAAGTTCGGCGATGTTCTGGTTTATCGTTTCTATCTCTCTTTGACTGCGTGACAAAAACCCTGCAAATTATTACACAATGGTTTATTATTCTCATGAACAGCTTGACCTAGTGATATGAAATAAACCTTTCTAGGTTAAGGCTTTATTCACCAAGAATTTGACATGAAATGATTTTCGAAATTTGCGGCTGGTTGTAAACATTCGTAACATATGGTAATAATAATAATAAACTGGTAACGATCACCACATTCTCCCCACCCTCATTTTGTCACGTAGTCCTTCAGGTAACCTGGTGGTGCTCGTGCTCTTGAGGACCGTCGAAGTTCATTTCCATTGTTTGACTCCGGTGGTAATGAAGTTGATGGTGTCCTGAAGTCTTGGGTAGTTGGTGGTGAAGCAAGAGCTGGAGATGACGGAGAATGTGTAGGAGCTGGTGAAGTTGGAGTTTGAATGTTCGGCTCATTTATCGTTTGCATGTCATCTTGACGATCCTCCACCTCTTGCGACTGATTGGTAATCAGTTGCGTGTCCCCTATTGGAGCCAGATGTCGAAGGGAGACGGTAGCCTCTTGTCCGTTTGGCAGTCGCAGGAAGGCATAGTCAGGGTTGGCCTCGATTAGATCTACTTCATCAACGAGTGGCTCGTACTTGCTGTGTCTTACGTGGCGCTTAAGTAAAACTTTTCCTGGAGAACAGAGCCAACTAGGTAAGGAACAGCCCTTTGACGAGCGGCGATGATGGAGGAACATACGTTCATGCGGAGTGGCATTGGTTGAGGTGCAAAGGAGCGAACGGATGGCATGGAGTGCGTCTCCTAAAACGAGTTCCCAGTAAGACGTTTTCAGGTTGTTTGAGTGAAGGGTCAATTCGATGGTTTTCCATATAATGCCGTTGTACCTTTCTATTTGACCATTCCCTTGTGGGTTGTACGGAGTAGTACGGCTAGTTGCAATGCCACTTGAATTTAGAAACTCCTTCAGCTCTGCTGACAAAGCTGGTTCCTCTGTCAGAATGGACAAAGGAGGGTAAGCCAAAGGTTGAGAATAAGTCTTTTAAGTGTCTGATAATTGTCGAAGAAGTCAAATCAGTGCAGGGGTAAGCGAATGGGAAACGGGAATACTCGTCGACAATAGTTAATAAGTACCTCTTTCCATTTGTGGATGTAGGCAATGGCCCCTTGAAGTCCATGTTTATGCGTTCAAATGGTGCAGTCGCCTTGATTAGAGTTCCTGTGTTGTGATAAAACCGTGGCTTCAACTTAGCACAAGTGGCACATGCAGTGATAGTTCTTCGGATTTCGTCAATTGAAAATGGTAGATTTTTACTTCTGACCCAGTGGGTCATACGTGTAATACCAGGATGACATAAATTGCTGTGAAGAGTCAGCAGATCTGGTACCAAGTAATGTTTCCAATGAATTGCAGATCTTGAGTTGGAGGCTTGGCTCGTGATAGAGTGTCAGCAGCTGCATTGTCCTTGCCAGGACGATAGATTATGTCGAAAGAATAACATCCGAGTTCAAGTCGCCACCTCATTATTTTTTCATTTTTGATTTTGCTGGTGTGATGCAGGTCGAACATGAAGGATACGGATTTCTGATCAGTTAGAATACGAAAATGCCTCCCAAGGAGGTAGTGTCTCCAGTGTCTAACCGACTCGATGATGGCATATGCCTCTTTTTCTACAGACGAGTGCTTCTGTTCACTGTCTGACAGGGTTCGAGAATAGAATGCCACCGGCTGGGCTGCCTGAGTGAGAGTGGCCGCAATAGCAAACTCGGAGGCATCGGTTTCACTTGAAAAGGAATGTTGTCGTCAATGGCTGCAACAACTGAATTCGCAACATCCTGCTTCAGATTTTCAAATGCTTCAGCTACCTCTTTTGGTAAAGGAAAGCATCTAGACTGGATCAGAGGTTGGATTTTCTGTGAATAGTGAGAGATCCATCGAGAGTGATGAGCAAAGATTCCAACTGCTCGTTGAAGTGCTTGGGCAGAATCTGGTACTGGTAGGGTCAACAAAGGTTTCAGACGGTCTGGATCTGGGCGTACAGTACCATTTGAAATTAGGTAGCCTAATAGCTTGATTGATGTGACAGAAAATGTGCATTTTTCTTCATTCAGCGAGAGATTGTACTTCTTCACTGCATCCATGAACCGCTTTAGGTTGTGGTCGTGTTCCTGCTGATCTTTACCACACACAGTCACATCGTCAAGGTAAGGGAACGTACCCTCCAACTTCTCAGCCTCAATGATCCCATCAATGGTCTTTTGAAAGCATGGAACCCCATTGGTGACGCCGAATGGGATTCTACGGAACTGATACAGCTTTCCACATGCCTCGAAAGCAGTGTAAGGTCTCTCTGATTTCAAAATAGGAATCTGATGATATGCACTTCTGAGGTCGATTGTGCTAAAGATGGTGTGCCTAGAAACGTTTTCTACAATGGATTCGACGCGAGGGAGCGGATATGCGTGCAAGTGAGTGAAACGGTTAATGGTTTGAGAGTAATCAATTACCATTCTTCGCTTGTGACCTTTGACTACGAACACTTGAGCTCGCCGTGGAGAGTTGCTCTTCTCTATAATATCTTCAGCGAGGAGTTTTTCAACATCAGTCCGGATGAATTCCAAATCCTCAGAAGAATGTCGGCGGGAACGAGTAGCTATAGGTTTGATCCCTGGAGCAAGGCTGGAAAATAACGAAACTGGGGATACTGCGGCGTGAGCGAGTCCACACACCTGAAGAGGAGATCTTTCTCCACCAAAAGAAATCTCAACAGCTGAGTGATTTTCGAGCAAATCATGACCAATGAGAACATCAGCACATAAATCATTGAGTACCAATAGCTGTTGGTCTTTATAGGTATGGCCTAGTAATTCAAGATTTACTGAGCAATAACTGTGAATACCTGCAGTTAGTGCACTTGATGCCATAGATGCCATCCCTGAGTATGGCTTTTGAACAAGATTGCAGCGTTCTGCTACGGTGTGATTGATGAAGCTCAGTGAGCTTCCAGTGTCAATGAGGCAAGACATTTTTTGACCATTTAGTTTTACTGGGGTTATTGCCCTTGATAGACAACTAGGTGAAGCAGCTGTTACGACGCAAGAGAAGGTTGCAGCACCTTGACCCTTTAGGTTACTTTGATTAGAATTTTTACGAGACAAGCATACCCTTTGAAAATGACCTCTTTTATTGCAATTTTTACAAATAGTATCTCTAGCAGGGCACTCCGTCCGAGGATGATAGTCACTACCACAGAAGTAACATTTTTTAACTGACTTGAATGCTGCAGAGAGTTGAGGATCGCTACTGTCAGCAGCAACACTAGCGCAAGGGGCCTGAGGCTGGTAGTACGCCTGCGATTGCAGTTGAGCCATTTCTGCAGACCGAGCTTGAGTATGAGCTTGGTCTAAGGTGAGGGTTAAATTCTCGAGTAGCCTCTGACGGATATTAGGCGATGTCATACCACGAATGAACGCATCCCTAATGAAACCATTCATATGGTTCTCGGCATTTACATCCTCAAAATTGCAATCTTTGCCCAGTGTTTTGAGAGTCTCTAGATACTGATCCAAAGATTCTCCTGGTTGCTGAACTCTAGAAGCTAATAAATGTCTAGCGAAGATTTCGTTGATTGGCTTGACGTATAATGTTTGCAGAGCAGCAATAGCATCGGCATATGTAGCGCAGGAGTTTATGAAACGGAATACGTTCGGGGCTAAGTGAGCAGTGAGAAGATGTAGCTTACCGTTGTCAGTTACGTCAGGGACCACGGCGATGAAGTTTTCGAACGTTGTTCTCCAATGTTTCCAGTCTTGATCAGCAGTTGGAGCGTTAGGCTCTAGTTCAAAACGTGGTGGCTTGAGTAGTCTTTCCATCTTCTACTTGGTGAATAAATTGATATGAAATAAACCTTTCTAGACTAAGGCTTTATTCACCAAGAATTTGACATGAAATGATTTTCGAAATTTGCGGCTGGTTGTAAACATTCGTAACATATGGTAATAATAATAATAAACTGGTAACGATCACCACACCTAGTATTACTGCTCCGAGATCCATCCCATTCAATTCAGCATCGAATACTAGTAAACCATACGAAACATGACCTGGCTACAATAGAACTACGGAAACTAAATATTCCCCCGGGCCAGGCACCCGTAAACATCTGTAGGAATTTATGATCCGATGGAGGGGTGTGCGGAGGAAGTGGGGGACATTGGGACGGGGGCTTTCAGCGAACCCGCTGCGAGTCGAAAGGGCGTTGCGAGTCGAGCGGGCGGGTGATTGAGTATGATATGACGGGAGGGAGGGAGTACTAACGATGAAACGTTGACTTCCACTGTAGTTCCTGCGTTATACTGCGTTTCGTTAATTTTTTTAACCATTTTTTGCCCATAACAACCATGGGCTTCGTCCGATCGGATTGCCGAGATGGCGGGCACAACTAGATACCAAATGGGATTTTTGTGCGCAAGAACGAATTTTTTAGACCACGCTAAAGGTACAAAACTGCTCGGACGGACATTGCAAATTCGGAATCTCCATGTCTTGAAACGTAAAGTATCAAATTTTGATGGGGGGGGGGATTGAAAAAATTTTTCGTGACTGAAAACAGGGTTATTATTCAGAATGAATAATAAAACAAAATCAGTGTTGCTGTACGATGACATTTGGCAAATGATCTCCCCAAAACTTTCTCAAGGGTGTTGATGGTGTGGGGGGGGGGGGCGTAAATGAACACAACACCGTGTGTAGTTTTAAGATATGATAATACACTCTCACCCACAATGTTTTTTTCCACCAATCCCTTTCAGATCGAACCAATTTTCAAACCGTGTTCGATATTGATGCAGTGTCTCTTTATTTTCATCGAAATACTCAAAGTTCGAAGTTATACTCGTGTTGGCCTGAACTTGTCGACTCGATTTCATAGCTTCGAAAATCTCCCCACTTTGCTGTAAAACCAGCGTAATTCGGGTAACATTGACTTCAAATCGTTACTAACTGATTTCTAAGGAATCATAGATTTGACTGTTGATGCAACTAACAAACACCAAGTATTCACGACAATATTCAATTTATCCTCATTGCTACTTTATTGTATCGACAGGAGAACAGTATTCAATAGATGGAAATAACGAACTGAGTCAACATAATATAATGAACTGAACTTTTACGGATGTGGCCAACACCTTCTTCCCTATATATATCAACGTTACCCAGCAGCTCTAGGACTGCAACACATTACGTCCTGCGTATAGTGGTGCTCTATATTGAAGTTTTTGACGAAATCGTCTGTCCCTAACGTTTTTACATTTGACTGTACAATTTGATATCAATGTTTGCTTTATCTTGTTTCGTCCAGCTTGGCTTCTACACCTTGAGTATACTTCTTGACGTTTGTCCCATGGAATTCCTCAATCATGCGAAATCGTTTGCCTTGCTGTTTGGAAATACTCTCAATTCTCAAGCTGATAAATCGTCTCATGTATCGTCCCTTATAGTTACTTGTATGGTTCACTTCTCGCCTGCTATTAAAAATGATAACGAGGTACCTATGGAATCATCTATACTTATGGAAGCTTATTTTAATTTATCACTATCACGTTTCCAAACTACTATTTCATTTCATTGAATGATGTATTTCTAGTTGTCAAGTATGTACTCTGCACTTCTACCTCTTATCATGGAGGTCATCAAAGCCCTTTCTGTGAAACGACCAGATCATGCTCTTGATGCCTTAGATTTTTTCTACGAATACTCTGAGAAAGATGGCCTTCCAGTTCTGATGCCTCATCTCAAAACATTAATTGAATTTTTTCTCACTCTGTGCAATGATGCCTCAACATCAGATGAAATTCGTATCAAAGCTCTAGGATTTCTTGGAACACTTGTGAAAGTAAGGAGTAAGGTAAGTTTGCTATGTTAAACGATAATTGAATATTCTTAACAAACAATACTTGAGTTGTGGTGTAAGAAAAGTTGAACATTTTTATTGTTAACAACTACGAAATCAATATGTATGTTGGGTGGTGTTGAGAGGGGGAGCTTGGATTAGAGTATGAGAAAGAAATGAACGTGTTGAACTTGAGTGAGGACTGTATTATACTTAACAGAAGAGCTAGAATAGGATATGACTACGAGTATTTAAGCACGAACAAGGGAGCTCTGAATATGTGAACTGGTTGTACGGGGAAGGACAGGAAGCGCAAATTAGTCGCCGGAGAACTTTGTGTCTATTGCGAGAACTGGGAGACGAATGTCAATTCGGAAGAGCTGAGTGTGTTGGAGAGGAAGTAAATGGAGTGGTGGGAAGGATATTTTGGTAAGCCCAGACATCCCGGGAGAAGCGGTACCAAAGACCAAAAGTCGCTCTCACTCAAGTCTCCGGCACTGGGTCAGGACAATGGATCCCAATAATCTGCCGTAAGTCCTTCCTCTCCATCCTCAGAAGGCTGTTTCTTATCTCACTTGATAGCTTTGAGACAAAGCGTTTGGAGTGTCTTACTCCTCAACTGGAGTCTCGCTCTATGCATGGTGGGTGATACTATTTCTATGTTTATTCGTTTGGTGAACAAACTGTGGTAGTCTTGGCTAGATTAACGAAGAGTCCTTCTTTATCACACCACAGGTCTGTTTCCCTATTTGATGACTGTTCCTAAACCCTTGACAAGGGTTATATCAGTAATAGAAGTTGCGGTTTCGCTAATATACAAGAAGCTGGCCCCTGCAGCATCCACCGAACTCAGACCTGCGGAGGTACGGCAGGTATTTGGTTGTTAGCCAGTCTCCTTTTAGAGAGCTGTTGCCTGTGTGTTACCGCACAGAGGTGACCACCTGAGGAATCCCGTACCATCGGGGAGGATTTCAACTGCAGAGTAGCAGCACGTGGTTTCTTGTTTCCTCCGCATCGTAAGCGCAAGACGTGTATGACGGAGAGTCTTGGGAGAAAAGAAGTGCGCATTGAAGTCACCATTTCCCGTGAGGAACTGGCTCGTCCAGTGGTCTGGCTCAACCCATTTTCTTGAAAGACGTTCACGGATGTTGGGGAAGAACTCATACGTATCACGTCCCTTTGACGAGGATTCCCATCTCGCTTGCCATTTCTCTACAGCCCATTCGTTGATGGCGGCAAGTTTCTGTTCTGTGGTGAGATCCGCACGGAGTTCAGCCCAAAGCGGGGGAAGCTCCCGTTTCACTATCTATTTGTCAACCATTCACTCAACGGCCAAAAAAACTGGTAACTGAACAGTGAGCACCTGGAGTGCTTCTGTTGATGCAGTCTTGTAGGCCTTGGTGATCCACAGGAGCGCAGATCTCTGGGATTGGGTCAAAAACTTCTTCTGATTGACTGTTAGTTTGCTACCCCAGACAACGGGGCAGTAGCCAATCACACCTAGATAGATGCCCTTGTACATGAGGATAGTGTCGTGGTAACACACCCCAAGTGGCCTTAGTAATGGCACGCAGTGAGGCAAACCTTGCAATGGTAGTGCCTTTAAGGGACTGGAGGTGTTGGGATAAACCCCACCTCTCACCTATATTCACTCCTAAATACTTGACGTGCTTTTCAAGGTCGCCTCCCTTTTGAAGAGTGACAACACGCACAGATTTCCACTGTGTGGAGGAACTCTCTGGCCTGCAGACAGTCATTAAATACATTAAGGAAGCCGCTGAAGATTGTCCGCTCAGCCTTCCTTAGCGTATTGCTTTCTACTTTATCTGGCCCAGGAGATTCGTTGGGCTTTAAGGTCGAAGGACCCTACCGAGGTCGCCTGTTGTCCACAACGGGATTTGGGGCTCATTCGGAGGGTCCATGATCAGCTCCCTTGCTGCCCTCTGGGCTTCAGTATCTCGAACTACCTGGTCATCAGGGAACACCTTCTCAAGGAGGGTTTCCAGTGAGCTTTCGATGCTGCAGGCCCAACCTGACTTTGCATCACAGCTAAGAACTGCTCTACGTTTGCTTTTCCTAAGGAGGACTTGTAATGTCTGCCCTAAGGGTTCTCAGAGCTCTCCGCTTCCACGAAATTTCCCAGCCTTGCCGTTTGGCTCGTTTGATGGCGCGGTGGAAGGTCTTCTTCTCTTGAATGAAGCCTGTTCAGAGTGTGGCTCTGGTATCAGGGTCACGAGTGTGTTGGTACATCCTTCTGGCTCTATTTACAACTTGCTTCAGGGGATTAAGTTCGTCAGTCCACCATGGGACTTTTGAGCGCCCTGTGCTTCTGTTGCCGAAGTACAGAGAGCCCAGCAGAGTGCAGTGCTGTGGTAAATATGTCCACTTCGCTGTCCACCTCTTCCGATGTGGCAGCTTGGACTATTAGGTCGGTGTCTGCAGCATGCAGTTCACCTTCCAGTACTCTAGAGAATCGTGGCCAGTCAGCATTTTTTTGTGTGATCACTCTGCGTTGCACCTGGTACGACTTGCCAACCCTGCAATTTGAAGAGCAGCATGTGAGACATGATAGTGACGTCTATGCAGGCCTTCCTCCTGGCCCATAATTGGTCGTCTCAGTCATGGGGTCGTTGGTAACCACCATTTTGTACCTGGTGAGCAACTCTGTATAAGCCTCGCCCGCCCCATCCAGGGTTGGGGATCATCAGAATGGTGATCTAGCCTTTGCATCTGCACAGACTATGCAAGGTCGTGGTGATAGGTCTTCTAGAGCCCGCTCGAATGGTTGAAGGCTGTTGGCAACTGGTGCCCCAAATTGCATGTAAAGTGATATTACAACCAGCTCGGATGAGCACAGTGGCCAAGTGCTGGCAGTTCAGGTGGGTGAGTGCGAGCATGTCAATGGACGGGTCAATGTAGGCCACTGCTGCCTTGGCTCCCGTTCTTGCTCCAGCCACCACTCGCGCCTGCGACCCCAGACCAAGAGTTTTGGAGCCTATGTATGGTATGGCGTTTCTTCAGTGCACTTTGCAGCAACTCATCCATAACCGAGGAGCTCCTATCTGTGTTGTGCTGAAGGATTCGAACTGTTTTTAACCTATTCATAATCCACTCGTGACTCCTGGAGGGCAATTGCTCGCTGACGAATGGTAGAGCGTGCGTCTCCTGTAGCGTGTGAGATCTGATGGCATTTGCGTTCAAAGCAATTGGCACACGTGAGGGGAGCCTCACACTTGCGTTCCTTGCTCAGATGTGCACACAACAGGTCTCGTGCAGGCTACTGCCAGGTGGCCATAATGCTGGCATTTGAAGCACTGTGTGGCTGGCTTGGTACTTTCGGGTGGTGCACCACTACCAGGCTATTTGGAGATGCCTTGCCTCCTCTAGTTTTTTGTGTAGGCTGGGTGACACCTCGGTGGCCCAATCCTTCTGCCTGCCTCGCCTTTTTTGTGGAAAGGGGCCGGACGTCCTGCGGCTGCAAGCTTAACGCAGGTCTGTTTCCTTATTTGATGACTCTACCTAAACCCTCAACAAGGATTATATCAGTCAGGCAATCTTAACGCACAGTTGTACTCAATAACTTGTTGGGCCAGGTCCTTTTTATGTAGGTCGGTCCGGTTGTTGATCAATAGCAGGCGTGGGAAGCGACCCAGGGGGGCTGATGCTTGTAGCTTCAACTCCTTCTTCGTGGAAATATTGCTCGTAAGCGCCTTGACCATTTCCGGGGTATCCGTCACGATGACGGCGCCACCTCCCACTGTGGTGCAGATGTCAAGCACTCAGACGCATAGTGCTTGGAGGTCCGTAGCAAGGAGACCCTGCATCAGCGCATCCAATGCATCAGGGATGGAGAGACCAGCCTCTCCTTCCTCACACATACGCCTAACCACTACCACGTTTTGTCGTGGGTTTTTAGTGGGGATTTCGGTAAGCGATGGAGACTTTTTATTTTTGTTTTTATTTTTATTTTTGCCCTTGTTTCTGGGTGGAGGCGTGGACGGGGCACTGCCCTTGGCATGCACATCCTGCTTGTTTTGGGTCTTTTTCTTCTTCCCCTCTACGCTTCCTGGCCCAGGCAGACTGCCATTCAGCCTCGGCTCCTTGAGGGATGGAGGAGGGCTCAGTAGCAGCTACTGCTGCATACGAAGGGCGTGGGGTACTAATCTGGCTCATTGGAGCTCAAGAGCTTAGAGGGCTTGTGGCACTGGCTGCTGGGCCCCTCACGACAGCCGCAATGGTTTCCCACAGGGGTGTAATGGCAGGGGGCGATGTTGTTGTTGGGGGGGGGGGGGCGCCTTGATAGCCAGCTTCGATATTTCGATGATCCAGCTGGTGACGGGGTCACGCATTGGTCCGTTCTCGTTGACTCTCATTCCTGCAAGCTGGCCGTGGATAATTTGGACATAAGCACAAATCTGTTCCATGTTCGATAGGTTGGGGAGGACAGGGTGTCTAGTACTTGTAGTAGCCAGGTTGCCCAGGCCACTATGGGGTGGAGGGGGAGATGTAGGTGTTTTGCTTGGTTCTCTGGTTCTTTACGCCCTTGTTTGTTTGGACGACGATCAGGTTGCTCATCATCAGAAGAGGAGGGGTAGAGCTTGGCAGGCCCGAAGAAGACTTGAAGGTGGCGTTTTTATTACCTGCTGATGTTTTAACTGACTTTGTCATGTTGGTTTAACTAATTTCGGGGGGGATTAAAGAAGCAGACTGTGTAGTGTACCCTTGTTAGTTCATTCCTTGTGTGTGTTAGTGGTATGAGCGAGAGGTACTCGAAGCAGTGTCCTGGAAGCTCTCTGTCAGGCATATTGATTCTAGCCCCTTTCGCTGCTCCGTTGAGGGTCAAAGGGAGGCCCCCACATGCGTCGCAGCTGCCAGTCTGGCCACCCACCGGGACTATGACGCATGAGGGATTTTTCAGCTGCTGCTCAGAGTCAGCCACTGGTGATGTGGTGAGTGGAACACACATGCTATCAGCCGCCCCCAGGAACGCTCAAACCTGGTTTTTCCCCCTCCTCATTTCGAAGGCTGCACCTATATAGAGGAACGCTCGTAGATGTTAGTGAGCTACTTCCAGGACTGTATTTCGCTCATTATGAGTGTTTTAAGCCAATGTGTTCTGCCATGTGAGCCATTGTAGTGTTGTTTGTGTCTGGAATGTGTTGCGTATGTCAGTGTCGTGAGCCCCTTCAAGGCTGGCTTTAACGGCCACGCAGAGGATACGGCAGGAGAATTCTGTCCCCCTTCCTGCAGGGGGTGTGTTCTGCGATCCCAGCTCAAGGTAGGGGGTTCCCAGTGTGTCATGTTCCTTCAAGTCTGGCTCATACGAACACGCAGGAAGTACAGTAGTGGAATTTTGGACCCCCAACTGCTGGGTGAGCACAGTGTTGCGACAAGTACACTGTGACACACAGCCACAGTTAAGCCTCGTTGGATGTAATCCTGCGGGGACCTCGTCAAGGTGAGGTTGTCATTCCAGCTGGGCTACCACTGCAGCTGCAGTGTTTCCAATAGCTCGTCAGCTACCAGTAGCCACAAAAGGGAACAAAGGACTCCCCTGGAAGGCAGCCTTGCATGGGAACCACTATGACACTATCTTTTCCTAACTGAGCCGTGATTTCCTTACACTTGAGCATGGACATAGTACATTTCACGGTCTGTTTTGGCCAGGGTAGACTTGAATGAATCTAGAAGATGGCTTTTGGTGTAGCACAAACTTGTAATTTGAAGAGTTGTGTTATCACAGGATTTGAAGACATAGATGTACAAAGATGAGGTGTCTTGAACAGGAAATGATATGAGTACATAAGCGTGAGCAGGGGGAGCTCTGAAGGCGTGAAACTGATTGTATGAGGAAGGAAGGAGATATCCGAATTAGACGTTGATGAGATTGGAAACGAGTGTCTGTTGGGAAAATGGAGGGACACCTGTGTAGCGAGATCTGTTAGATGACTGTGTGTTGGGAGAACGGGAGACGACCAACTTTTGCTAGGATTCGCAGGTGAATGAGTTTGGGAGGAGCTATCTGTCGTGGAGAGGCATCTGAAATTGAGGAGTAGGAAAAGAATGATGAGAAAGCCGGGTCAGGGGAAATCCGTTGTCACTTGAAAATAACTGAGGAGGTGGAAATTCCGCAGGTGACCAAGGGGGTTGAGGACAGAAGGTGTTCAGCGAAACGATGACTTGGGGAGCCCCAATAGGGCAGGTGCGGGCATTCCGAGGTCAAAAACCCAGACTGATTCGGCTTGCACCGAACACCTCCTCTTGCTGAAGCTCCTGCTAAGAACTGCTGTGGCTGCCAAAGAGCTATGCAGGTTGACCTGGTGGAGGGGGAGTGTGGGCTCGACCCCTCTGATCGCCCTCTTACCAGGCCTTGATGGCCTACTTTAAGAGGGGTGACCTCCCAATCGCTGTCGTTGATCAGCCAGTCTCACCTCTGGTCTTCCACCCACGAAGGAGTACTGGGGGCGCCACACAGCGGCAGAGGCAGAAGAAGTGGAGCCCTGCTCATCATTGCCCCCATCTAATAGCCCAGGTTGGCTCATTACAGATGAGGCAGTGTCTTTCCCTCTTCTGCGACATGGAGGATTAACGATGGGGCTTGGCCTCTTCTGTGATGTACCTACCAGGCACTTCTGCCCTGATCCTGAGGTGGCTCCATTCTCTGTAGGGCCAGCCACCCCTTCCCCCCCCACCATCCTGTGGGTGCTGTTGTAGCAGGGGGTTTCTTGTTTTCTTTTAGCCTTGTCAGCCTGAGGCCTTTTTATTACAAATATTCCGTCAAATTTGTCTTCTCTTTCGTTTACCACTTGGGTAATTGATTGCCAAGTAAATGAAAACTTCTCCTCTGTGGTTTTTTTTTTTTTTTTTTTTTTTTTCCCCGAGGGCATTGGGACAAGTCCCTTTGTCACTGCGGCCACGTGTGGGCCTATTGTGACTCTAGCCCTTAGTAAAAGGCGTCGTACATACCCGCCCCCTTTATGAAGCCGAGTATGTCCTTCACCGCAGCTTCTGCTATGATGTGGGGCTCAATAATCCCCTGGGCAAAGAATTCAAAGCGTTTCGCTGCTAAGGCAGGGCACTCACATAGGATGTGCTCCGCCGTCTCGTCCTCCTCACCACAGAGTCTGCATTCCACCGCCTCTGAGATGCCCATCTTGTTGAGGTGATACCTGAGTGGGCAGTGTCCGGTGAGGAAGCTGATCAAGACCCTCAAGTCCCTCCTAGAGAGTGTCAGCATCGCCTTTGCCCTTTGACCAGAAGGCGTAACAAGCCTTTTTGATTGTCTAAGTCGTGGCTGGCGATGCCAATGGGCGCTATTTTCCTGTGTCTCCCATTGAGCCACCAAACGGTTCAGGTGACTTTTGGTCATACCTACGTGAGGTTCAGGCCCAATGGGTAGGGCTTCTGTGCCCTTCTTCGCAAGGTGGTCAGCCTTTTCATTGCCCTCATGCCCCTTGTGAGCCGGCACCCAGATAAGGGAAAGCCTATTGTGGGCGCCTAGCTGCTTGAGTGCATGAAGGCATTCCCATGCCAGCCTGGACCTAAAACTATAGGCCGCGATGGCCTTTAATGCGGCCTGGCTGTCAGAGAATATGTAGATCCGCTTGCCCTTGAGTCCCTTAGACAGGATCTCTTCCGCACAGATCTTTATAGCTAGGATTTCAGCTTGGAATATCGTGGCGTACTCTCCCAGCGGCTTAGCCAGACTGTAGTTGGGCCCAACAATGCCCAGTCCAGCTCTGCCTCCCATTACTGAGCCATCGGTATACCACCGCAGGGCTCCCACCTCGGTCCGGAACGTCTCCTGCTCCCATCGTTCCCGCGAGTGGATACTTACCCCGAATGGCAGCCGAAAGTTTTTTCGCTCTGACATAACGTCGGTAGCAAGGACCACAGCCTCTTCCAGTTTGAACTGTCTGGTTGTTCTTTGGAGGCTTGCCTTAACCCTGGTGGAGATGTTCCCTGTCTGCAAAAGCCTTACTGCTCCCAGGTAAGCAGTCCTCTGAACATGTATATGGAGAGGTGAGATGTCTAAAAGGACTTCCATTGCAGCAGTAGGGCACGTATTCATTGCCCCTGTAATAGCTAGACATGCCTGTCGCTGCAGTTTTTGGAGTTTCCCTTGAGCTGCTAGCCGGCATGTTACCTTCCACCACACCGTGGACGCGTAGGTGACGCAGGGTCTTATTATCCCCTTATAGAGCCACTCCATCATTTTTGGAGTAATGCCCCATGATTTGCTGCACAGCCTCCTGCATGCCCACAGGGCTGCAGTTGCCTTGTGCAGCGCATATCTCACATGTGAATTCCAAGTGAGCTGCTTATCCAGTATCACCCCGAGGTATTTCACCTCTGTACTTATATGGAGCCTTGCTCCTTGCATGGTGGGTGATACTATATTTAGGTTTCTTCGCTTGGTGAATGAAACCATGGTGGTCTTAGTTGGGTTTATATGCAATCCCTCCTTATCACACCATCCTTGGATGATATCTATAGCTCCTTGCATCCTTTCAGACACTGTGGAGGCAAATTTTCCTCTTACCAGAACTGCAAGGTCATCCGCGTATGCGACCACTTCGTAGCCTTCAAGCTGCAGTGTTTCCAGCAGCTCGTCAGCCACCAGTAGCCACAGGAGGGGAGAAAGTACCCCCCCCCCCTTGAGGGCAGCCTCTTGTGGGAACCACTGTGACGCTGTCTTCCCCTAAACTGGCCGTGATTTCCCTACACCTTAGCATGGACGTAGTCCATTTCACGACCTGGGGTTCTATACCCCTTTGCGCTGCTCTTGCCTCTATGGAGCTGAAGGAGGTGTTATCGAAAGCACCCACGTCCATGAAGCAGCACAACGCCACCTCTCTCGTCTGAAGAGCCTCATCGATCAGTGAGACCAGCTCCATGAGCGCAGTCTCAGCCGACCTGCCCCTCAGGTAGCCGTGCTGTGCCTTCGAGAGGGGTATGGTCTCAAGTGTGTCCTTGAAGACCAGATCTATGATCTTTTCCATTGCCTTCAGGAGAAAAGAGGAGAGGCTTATGGGTCTCTGAGATTTCGCAGTCGAGGAGTCACTGCCTGCCTTAGGCAGAAACACAAGCCTGATCCTTCTCCATGAGTAGGGCACATGGGCCAGCAGAAAGCTGGCTCTGAAAGTTCTCACCAGGAGGGGTAGAAGGGTCCCCAGGCCCTGCTGAAGCAAGGCCGGGAAGACCCCGTCCCCCCCGGGGGACTTGTAGGGTTTGAAGGTATTTATTGCCCATTTAACGCTTTCAGGGGAGAAGATGCGGTTCGCATACCCTAGGAGCCTACGCGGGTGCGGACGTTCCCTGCCTGGCTCCCGGGGTGGGGCAAAAGCCCCTTCCTCAACAAGGGTACACCCTGGAAAGTGGGTATTAACCAACACCTCCGGGGTCCCCCTGGCATCTTCCGTGAAAGTTCCGTCCGTTCTTCTTATGAGGCCTAGTTCCTGAGGTTTGTCCATGGAGAGGGCTCTCTGCAGCCTGGAGGCTTCAGAGACACTTGTTACACCACTGCAGAAGTCCCTCCAGGACTTCCTCTTTGCTCTTCTGATGGCCTTGCTATAACTTGTAAGGGATTGTCGGTAGGCCTCCCAATCCCCTGTTCTTTTGGACCTGTTGAAGAGCCTCCTCGTTGAAGACCTTAGCTTCCCCAGCTCCTCGCTCCACCAGCGGGCCTCACCATTGGTCCTGCGGGCACGGGAAGGGCAGTTGTCTTCGTAGGAGCGAATGATCGCCCCTTGCATAAGACTGGCCATAGTGTCCAGTTCTTCCACCGTGTGGATCTCCCTGTCCATACCTCCCAGCTCTGTGTGGAGTTGGGTTTGGTAAAGTGGCCAGTCTGTATTCTTGGGTATGCGATAGGTTTCAAGTACCTGCGTGCCAAAACCCAGGCCGAACGAGATGATCCTATGATCTGATAGTGATGGCTCGTCCAGCACCTGCCAGCCTTGTATTCTGCTGGCTATGAAACGACTGGAGATGGTGAGGTCAAGTACCTCTTCCCTTATCCTTGTTACGAAAGTGGGGGCGCTTCCCCTATTAAGAATCTCCAGTTCTTGCCCTGCAAGATAGTCCAGGAGGCACTCTCCTCTTAAATTAGTGTTCTTGCTCCCCCAGACAACGTTATGAGCGTTTGCGTCGCAGCCAATTATGAGTTGAAGTTGGTGATTTTTGCAATAACTTACCAATCTTCGGACCTCTTCCGGTGGGGAGTTCGCATCATGGGGGAAATAGGCAGATGCCAACACCGTCTTGACCGCTCCCTCTGGCGAGTTCTCCCTTACCATTATAGCTGCAACATCTCTAGAGATAAAGTTAGGCATGACAGTGTAACTTACATTTCGATTAATCACAATTGCCGCACGGCATCGATCATTACTTTTATCGTACACTACCTTACCTGTCTGTGTTGGCAGGCCACGGATCTTCTTATCCCAGGCCCAGGGTTCCTGGACGAGGGCCGCATCACACCTCCTCCTATCAAAGTTCCTGTTGAGAACGGCCGTGGCTGCCTGGGAACGATGCAGGTTGACCTGAAGGAGGCGGAGCGTGGGCGGGGTCATTGACCCCTCCGGCCACCCTTCTTACCAGGCCTTGACGGCCTGTTGTAAGAAGAGCGACCTCCCCACTGCTGTTGACGAATCGTCGGAGAGTGCCGCCCCCCACCCCTGCCCGCGCTTCCCCGCCCAGACGACCCCACCTCCAGTCTTTGGCCTTCGGAGGGGCGCCGGGGAGGTCGCACAGTGGCAGAGGCCGGAGTGCTGGAGCCCTGCTCCGCGTTGCCCCTGTCTGAAGGCTCCTGTTGAGTAGTCCTGCGACGAGGGGGATTGGTGATGAGGCTTGGCCTCTGTGCCGTGGTCTGCGCCAATCCTGAGGGGCCCGCAACTCCTATGGGGCCAGATGCCCCTTGCTCCTGCGTGTCTCCCCTCTCTCTTGGCGCCACAGTTGCAGGGACAGAGTCTGAGCACCCGACCAGGGGCACGCTGCCTGAGGTACTTGGCCCTTCCTCCCGGTCTGCACTCATCCCCTCCCCTGCCTCTCTCCTGCCATCCCTCATCCGGGACAGCCTGAGGCTGACAGCCCCAAACCTATAATTGGCTCGCTGCCTCGGCAGTGCCCTTATGGCGGCGGCTGACGCCTCATCTACTGAGAAGGCCAGGACCGTCGTGTCCTTTTCCTCCTCCCTTCGGATGACACGCCAGAACTGGGTATTCATACCCCTGTTCTGGTTATGTATCAACCGGAGTTGCGCATCCGTAAGCAGAGTGCCTGGGTAGTTTTGGTGTACCACACCAATCCTCACCCCCTCCGCTACATCCCTGTAGCTCGGTCTGTTCTGCGGATGGGTGGCCCTCTGCTTGGATTGTTTAGGAGATCTGTCTTGAGGCGCTACCCTCCTCTTCTGATCCCCGCCCTTTTGGCTCTGTGGAGTTGATCCAGTCGAGGGTCTGGATCGCTTCCTATTCTCTCTGACGGTCATGGCGGAGGCCTTCAAGGCCTCTTCTGGTGCAAGCCCTCGCCTAATGAAGTGGTGGTACCGCTTCTTTCTTGCACCTCCCATCTTAGCACCGTCAGGTCGTGCTCCAGAGGTCTCACCTACACCCTCTTCCTTCCCACCTTCACCAGCCCCTGTGCGGTGACCCACCGCTGGTGCCCTGGAGGCCACGCAGCCTTGACCGCCTGGCCCCGGCTCCCGGGCCAGTAGCGAGGGGGTGCCCTCCACCAAAGGTAGGGCTATAGGGTCCACAAGGAGACCCTCCATACTTACTGGAGACAATGCTCCTGGTTGCGGTGAGGCAATGGCCTCTCCAGATGTCGTTGTATTTTCATCAACGACCATCTGATCGTCGAGGTCTGGCGTGGAACGCAGCAGATCCTCTTCAATCTTTGAGGCGATTTCTTCCTCTTGGTTTTCATTATTATTTCTTTTGGTATCCATATAGGTCCCACGAGCAGCTAGGGAAACAAACGGTCGCCTGAGACAGAGCCCCGCATGCCTCAGGAAGGCTACTTGAAACTGGGGGTCGCCCGGTGCCCAGAGTCCGCATACTAGAGACCAAGCTCCCCCTTGGCCACGCATCCTTGGCGTACGCTGTTCCACCGTGGATTGGGTTTTGTCCTTGTTCGCGGCTGCTTATTCGGTCCGCGTGCTGACTGATAAGGTCAGCACGCCGACCTTATTTGCGGCTGGCCACAGCAAGCCCTAGGGCAGTGCCGTGGTCGTTCCACTATCCACAGCCTGTGGTCGCGCCTGGTAGCATGGACGTGCTCCTGGGAAGAGAACCCAGAACCAGGTCCTCTGTGGTTTAAACACCATCTACGGGAAAATGGCGAGAGTAGCACAATAAATTATGTAACGCTTCGACACAGTGTTTTCTTAATAAACTCCACTCAAATGTTACTAGAATCTTCAGAAGTTGACGAGGTAGTCCAATCTAGTACCTATACAATGATAATTTCATAGTGCTCATAAGATGTAGAAGCAACTCCAGATATTATAATCGCCACCGTTTCACTTACAACCATTTCTCACTGTTTTTAGCCGATAATTCTTAAACAGTGTTATTGTTCTCGAAAAAAATCGTGTTTACAGTCTCATTAATGCTCGATATACTGATCTTGATAATGGTCTTGGCACAAGTGGGAGCACCACAATGAATAATGGAACTATAGCGCTATCATTTTCTATCGTTGTGGAGTTATCTGAACAAATTCGAATGGGCTGAGTGTAAATTAATTGAATTAGTAGCGAACGTCATGAAAACCTGTAAATTTGTGTCGAGCTAACAGAAGTTGTGTGTTTTGTCACCCCTGATGTTTTACTAAATACTACTCTTATTGTCGTCTGTGTGTTGCAGACATTGGTGAAATCTAACCTTATTCTCCCCATCCTAAGCACACTATTTGAGCTGATGTGTTGCAAACCTGATGATGACGAGGAAGAAGAATATTTCACTGCAGACCCGGATGAAGACACAATTCTTACTTGTGCTTGTGAGACGCTCGATAATATGGCTATCAGTATTGATGCTAAGAAGTTCATCAATCCAGTGGTTAGTAAATCACAGTTAGACTGTATTTAATTTACCCTTACACTTATCTAATTTATGATGTTGCCCTTGTGCAGATGGAATTTGTTAAAAATGCTGTCAACAGTTCAAATCCGTATCAAGAGAAAGGCGGGTATCTGGCACTTGGGATTGTGAGCCAAGGTTGTGAGGCTTACATAAGAAGGAATTGTCTTGTGGACGTTGTAAATTGTGTTCAAATTGGAGTTGCTGTAAGTCATCCTGCTGTGAGGGCAGCCGCACTTTTCGCTTTAGGCCAATTTGCTGAATACCTTCAGGTAAGCATGTGTATTAGTGACACATTTATTTCTTGCAAAGTGTAAAGGATTAATGCTCTTGTGAATTTGTTATGCGCTTGTTCAGTTACGAAAATGAAACACAGCTTCAACTAAAAAGTATTTATATGTGAATAGAAACGTGCTTTTCTGTTTTAAGCCTGACATTGCTGTATGGTCAAGAAGAGTCAAAGTTTTTGCAAAACAAACAAATTGTCAATTTCTCGTCCACTCATTTAGTTACAAATTGATATCTTATGATTTTGAACATTTAACAAAAATTGGTAAATGTAGTAAAACCTTTGGTAACTAGGCTTTATTATTCACAGTAAACGTAGAACAGAAATATCAAGATGTTACAGAAATGGTCAGAGTGCAAACATATGTTAGCACATAGACGAGGGGGGAGATGTGCTGACTGACTCCTATCAAAGAAAAGCGGTTCATCGTGGTCTAGTGGTTTAGACGGTCGATTCATAATTCTCGGATTGTGGATCGAATCCCCGGCGCGATTGCCGTAATTTTTGCCTTAGTCAGCAGCTCTTCAAAAGCATCTCCAAACCTCTTCGTAACAAATGGCGCCCAACTAGTGGTCGAATTTCTTCTTTCCAAGAAAAAGAAGAGGCCCCGAGAGAAAAATTAAAAAATTAAGAGAGAAAAATAATGAGACGAGTTCTCGGGTCCGGGATTCGCTGACGCTGTGAAAGTTCCAGCGAGAAGGTGGAATGGGCGACGCGCCTACTACAATGCGAGGGAACGAAGACTTTCCTTGTAGCCTTTCTCGAATCAAAGATCGGATTTTCCGGGGATTCGCTCAACTCTCGTAAAATTCTTTCCCTAAAAAAGAGTTCGCTCCAGGAGTAGCGGTTAATAGACGAGGGGGGAGATGTGCTGACTGACTCCTATCAAAGGCAAGCGGTTCATCGTGGTCTTGCGGTTAGACGGTCGATTCATAATTCTCGGATTGTGGATCGAATCCCCGGCGCGATTGCCGTAATTTTTGCCTTAGTCAGCAGCTCTTCAAAAGCATCTCCAAATTTCCTTCCCCCCGTAACATGTGAATGAGGTTCCTCGGTCAGTGTGCACATAGCAAGATAGTACAAAAGTGGTGAAAAGGATAGTCAGGCAATCAATTACACTTGAAGAGTTCATGTTGGGATAAGGATAGGAAAAAAGGGAATCTTGTACGATGTACGAATTCATCTACGATCGTTAAGAGGTATTTGTACCTTGATTTCGATGGAAGTGGGCCCTTGAAATCCATACGGATATCTTGTAAAATTGAGGTTTTACAGTGTTGCAAGATGGGCAGGACGCAGTCATCTTTTTAATGTCCTCGACTGAATAGGGCAGAAATGACTTAGCAAACGACAAACAACTTTACTTTAATCATAAGCATTCTGAAAAACATTTTGACATCTTATTGAATGAGAATTATTTGTGCTATATGAAAGCACCACTTTGTATAATGCTGCTGTCGTTGCTGATATATTGATGATGATTTAATATTCTCCCTCGTGCTACATGAACAACACTGCTACTGCTGGTGTTTCAGTACTGTGGAGAACACCAATAGAAAATTAAGCAATTGCAATAGCACTAAAAATTAATTTTTAGGGCTCTGAATTTTTTTTTGTCGTAATGGCTCTGCCAATTATTTCACTACAATGGTGAAGTGTCTTCTTCCATTGTTTTAGTTAGAATGAATGTTTCAAGTAACACTTCGTGATAATAAAATTGGGTGGTACTGCAGGCACTCAAACAGGCAAAAACACTTTTCCCCTCCACTGCAAAGCCGAAGGAGCGAAGCCTTCTACCTCAATAGATGCTGGCATCAAGCATAGGATAGGTTCCAAGCAGATTGTGAGGGTGGTCAAAAATTGTAGTGCAAATATTTACTGGTGGTTAGTGGATGGGTAGGGCTGATACAACCAGAGTCTAGAGTAAGACAATATTAATCTTTCTCTTCAATCACCTACTGACGTAATCTTGATCGACTTCCCCAAAGGTAAGCTCTTTTATACAATTATATTACTTATACGTTATCGTAAGAAGTGTGGAAGAGGATAAACTATAATGACAGCTACTGAATGTAATTGGAATATGTAGTTTTATTCACTACTACAGTTTGGAGAAGGTTCACTACCAACAACAGGGAACTGGGTGGGAGTGGACGCAAGTGTGGGCGACAGACAACACATTGATGAGACAGTAGCTCTGTTCAGACTGATGACACCAGAGTTACAAGTAAATCAGAAAGTTGAAGGTGCCTCATAACAAATATCCCAGACAAGCCTTGGCTTTTATGGGTTTTTCTCGTTCTGGTATGTTTCGGTAGTTCCTAGGTAAACACAGCTGTGAAGATCCATCTATCTACAGTCCCCTAAAGTTAATCCCTCATGGGCTAAATGGAGATAACCGCTTATCAACCTTGAGAACAACCACAACAGTGGTATAACGAACATGGATTATATGATGAAAACGATTAGTGCACATTCAGAATGCAACCCAAGAAGTTATTAGGCTTACTCAATTCATTTATTACTCAGTTCATTTGAACTTGGTCAAACAACACTTCACTGCAGCAGGAAGCGGTAGCGCTTACGGTTTTGGAATGTATTGTGCCGCTCGTACTCATTCCCGGATCATTATTGAACAATTGGTACGCAGATAATTAGGCTGTAAACACGATTTTTTTGAAGAAGACAGTAATCACTTTTGCAGAGTTATTGGGTAAAAACGTTTAAAACTGGTAGTAAGTGAGACAGCGGTGGTTGAAATTCCGGAATTTCTGGAGTAACCCCCTTATATCTTATGAGTGATTTTCAACGCTCACCCTAAGGTATTAGACTGGACCGCTACACCAATTTTTACTTTCCGCTACCCGAAGGGAAGGAAAGTATAGTAATCGTGTCAAAAAAAAAAAAATTTGGGTTTTCTTCAGATCTTTACGTTTCAGACCCTACTGAGTCTAAAAAACCTAATTTCGGTGCGTGGTCCGGTGTGTGTGTCTGTGTCTGTAGTCACCCTGCAGTCGGGGGTCCAGAATACCACTGACATATTCCCTGCGTGTCGTATGAGCCGACTAAATGGGACACAACTTACACTTCTTCCACATACATGACACACTGGGAACCCCCTACCTTGAGCTGGGATTGCAGAACACACCCCCTGCAGGAAGGGGGAAAGTATTCTCCTGCCGTATCCTCTGCGTGGCCGTAACAGCTGGCCTTAAAGGGGCTTAAAGCTCACGACACTGACATACACAACATATGCCAGATACAAACGACACTGCAACAGCTTACATGGCAGAACAGATTGATTTAAAACACTCACAAGGGTACACTACATAAGTCTGCTTCTTTCTTTCTCTCTCCCCCCCCCCCCAATTAGTTAAACCAACATGACAAAGTCAATTAAAACTTCAGCAGGTAATAAAAACGCCACCTGCCCCTCTTCCTCGGGCTCGCCAAGCTCGACCCCTCCCACTTCGGAAGATGAGCAACCTACTCGTCGTCCAAACAAAAAAGGGCGGAAAGAACCAGGCAAACCGCCTTCATCTCCCCCTTCCCCCCCTTGTAGCCCGGGCAACCTGGCTACTACAAGTACTAGACACCCTGTCGAACTTGGAGCAGATTTGTGCATGTCCAAATTATTCTCGGCCAGCTGGCACGGATGAGGGTCAACGAGAAGGGACCAATGCGGTCCGTGTGTGTGTGTCTGTAGTTCGATTTGCGGGAGAACGGCTGATCCGATTGAGCTGGTTTTTTACTTTCCGCTACCCGAAGGGAAGGAAAGTATAGTAATGGGCCCCAAAAAAAAAAAAACAAAAAAACAAAAAAAAAAAAAAAAAAACCCTACTGAGTCTAAAAAACCTAATTTCGTCGCGTGGTCCGTGTGTATGTGTGTGTGTATGTGTGTGTGTGTGTGTGTCTCACCCTGCAGTCGGGGGTCCAGAATTCCGCTGACGTATTCCCTGCGTGTCGTATGAGCCGACTAAAAGGGACAGCCGGGTGGGCCCAGCTTGAAAGACAACCTCACCTCTATGAGGTCCCCGCAGGATTACATCCAACGAGGCTTAACTGTGGCTGGGCGTCACAGTGTACTCTGTCGCCACACTGTGCTCACCCTGCAGTAGGGGGTCCAGAATTCCACTGCCGTACTCCCTGCGTGTTCGTATAAGCCGGACTAAAAGGGACACAACTTACACTTCATTCACATACATGACACACTGGGAACCCCTACCTTTAGCTGGGATCGCAGAACACACCCCCGCAGGAAGGGGTACAGAATTCTCCTGCCGTATCCTCTGCGTGGTCGTTAAAACCGGCCTTAAAGGGGCTTAAAGCTCACGACACTGACATACACAACATATTCCAGATACTAAATACACTGCAACGGCTTGCGTGGCAGAACACACTCACTTGAAACACTCATAATGAGCGAAAGACAGTCCTGGAAGTAGCTCACTAACACCTTTGAGCGATCCCCTATATAGGTGCGGCCTTCGGAATGAGGAGGGAAAAACCAGGTTTGAGCGTTCCTGGGGCGGCTGATAGCGTGTGTCCCGCTCACCACATCACTAGTGGCCGAGGGCTGACTCTGAGCAGCAGCCGAAAAATCCCTCATGCGTCTTAGTCCCGGTGGGTGGCCGGACTGGCAGCTGCGGCGCATGTGGGGCCTCCCTTGACCCTCAACGGACCAGCGAAAGGGGCTAGAATCAATATGCCTGAGGGGAGCTTCCAGGACACTGCCTCGAGCACCTCTCGCTCATACCACGAACACACACAACAAATGAACTCACAAGGATACACTACACCAGTCCGCTTCTTTAATCACCCCCAAATAAGTAAACAACATGACAAAGTCAACTAAAACTTCAGCAGGTAATAAAAACGCCACCTGCGCCTCTTCCTCGGGCTCGCCAAGCTCGACCCCTCCCTCTTCGGACGATGAGCAACCTACTCGTCGTCCAAACAAACAAGGGCGGAAAGAACCGGGCAAACCGCGTTCATCTCCCCCTTCTCCCCCTAGTAGCCCGGCAACCCGGCTACTACAAGCACACGACACAGCGTGGACCCTAAACTGTCGGACATGGAGCAAATTTGCGCATACGTCCAAATCATCCACGGCCAGCTGGCACGGATGAGGGCCAACGCGACAGGACCTATGCGGGACCTCGTAACTAGTTGCCTCTTCGAAATTTCGAAGCTGGCTATAAAAGCTAATGCCCCCAACGACATCGCCCCTGCCACTCCCCCTGCGGAAACTGTGGCGGCTGTCGTGAGGGAAGAGCTGCGTAGGGCAATTGCCCAGCAGCCAGTGCCACCAGCCCCCCAAACTCGAGGAGCAACAACGAGCCAGGGTAGTACCCCAGGCCCCTCATATGCGGCAGTAGCCGCTACTGCGCCTTCCTCCCCCCCTCATGGAGCTGAGGTGGAATGGCAGCCTGCCAGGGCCAGGAAGCGCAGAGGGAAGCAGAAACAGGCCCCAACTAAGCAGGAAGTGCAGGCCGAGGGCAGCGCCCCGCCTATGCCTCCGCCCAAAAACAAGGGCAAAAATAAAAATAAAAACCAAAATAAAAAGCCTCCACCGCTTGCCAAACTCCACCCTAAAAACCCACGACAAAACGTGGTAGTGGTTAGGCGGACATGTGAGGAAGGAGAGGCTGGTCCCTCCAACCCTGACGCAATGGAAGCGCTTATGCGGGGTGTCCCTGCTACGGACCTCCAAGCTCTGAGTGTCCGAGTGCTAGACATCCGCACCGCAGTAGGAGGTGGCGCCGTCATTGTGACGGAAACGCCAGAAATGGCCAAGGCGCTCACGAGCCACATTTCCACAAAAAGGAGTTGAAGCTCAAGCGTCAGCCCCCCTGGGTCGTTTCCCACGCCTGCTGCTGTGCGACGTGCGGACCGACCTTCAAAAAGAGGACTTGGCCCAACAAGTTGTTGAGCACAACCCTGCGTTAGGCTTGCAGCCGCAGGATGTCAGGCCTCTCTTCACCAAAAAGCGTGGCAGACAGAAGGATTGGGTGATTGAGGTATCACCCAGCCTGTACAAAACTAGAGGGCAAGGCACCTCCAAATAGCCTGGCAGCGGTGCGCCATACGAAAGTACCAAGCCCCACTCAGTGCTACAAATGCCAGCGCTATGGCCACCTGGCAGTGGCCTGTACAAGACCTGTTGTGTGCGCCTGGTGCGCCTTGCCACATCTGAGTAAGGAATGCAAGCGTGATGCTCCTCAAGTGTGCCAATTGCGTCGAACGCAAAATCCAACAGGTCGCACACTCTACACGAGACGCACACTGTACCATTCGTCAGCGAGCGATTGCCCTCCAGGAGTCACGAGTGGATTATGAATAGGTCAAAAACAGTTCGAATCCTTCAGCACAACACAAATAAGAGTTGCCCAGTTATGGCTGAGTTGCTGCAAAATGCACTCAAGAAACGCTGCAGTGTCCTCGCCATACAGGAACCGTACATAGGATCCAAAACTCTTGGTCTCGGATCGCAGGCACGAGTGGTGGCTGGAGCAAGAACGGGAGCCAAGGCAGCAGTAGCCTGCATCGACCCGTCCATTGACATGCTCGCACTCACTCACCTGAACAGCCAGCACGTGGCCGCTGTGCTCATCCGAGCCGGTGGCTTTGAGCTGGTTGTAATATCATTTTACAGGCAATTTGGCGCACCAGTTGCCAACAGCCTTGAACCACTCGAGCGGGCTCTAGCAGGCCTATCAGGACGACCCTGCGTAGTCTGTGCTGATGCAAACGCCAGATCACCATTGTGGGGATCCCCAACCCTGGGCGAGGCGTATATAGAGCTGCTCACCAGGTACAACTTGGTTGTTGCCAACGACCCCATGACTGAGGCGACCTATGATGGCCCGGGAGGAAGGTCGTGTATAGACGTCACAGCCGTGTCCCACACCCTGCTACTCAAATTGAAGGGTTGGCGAGTCGTACCAGGTGCAGCATGAAGCGATCACATGGTTATTGACTTTGCCATTACGGATGATAACATCCTCTGCAAAGACACGCGTGAAAAGCGATTCCGCACAAAAAATGCTGACTGGCCGCAATTCTTTAGGGTACTGGAAGGTGAACTGCGTGCCGCAGACACCGACCTAATAGTGCAAGCATCCACACCTGAAGAGGTGGACAGCAAAGTGGACACATTTACCACAGCACTGCACTCTGCTGGGCTCTCTGTACTTGGCCAACAGAAGCACAGGGCGATCAAAGTCCCATGGTGGACTGAGGAACTTAATCCCCTCAAGCAAAGTGCAAATAGAGCCAGAAGGATGTACCAAAACACTCGTGACCCTGATGCCAGAGCAACACTCCGAACTGCCTTCATCCAAGAGAAGAAGGCCTTCCACCGCACCATCAAACGAGCCAAACGGCAGGGCTGGCAAAATTTTGTGGAAGCGGAGAGCTCTGAGAACCCCTGGGGCAGACATTACAAGTCCTCCATAGGTAAAGCAAACGTAGAGCAGGTCTTAGCTGCGATGCAAAATGAGTCAGGCTGGGCCTGCAGCATCGAAAGTTCACTGGAAACCCTCCTTGAGAAGGTGTTCCCAGTTGACCAAGTGGCTCGAGACACTGAAACCCAGAGGGCAGCAAGGGAGCTGATCATGGACCCTCCGAACGAGCCCGACATCCCATTGTGGACAACAGGCGACCTCGGCAGGGCTCTTGCGACCTTAAAGCCCAACAAATCTCCTGGGCCAGATAAAATAGAAAGCAATATGCTAAGGAAGGCTGAGCGGACAATCTCCAGCGGTCTCCTTAATTTATTTAATGACTGTCTGCAGGTCGGACAGTTCCCCACTCAGTGGAAGTCTGCGCGCGTTGTCACTCTTCAAAAGGGAGGCGACCGCAATCAGTCGGACCCGCGATCATGGAGACCACTCAGCCTTCTTTCCATATTAGGCAAAACACTAGAAATCTTGATGTTGCAGTCCCTCGAAGGAGTCTTTGGCCGCAACCTCACAGGCAGGCAATACGGGTGTACCAAAGGAAGGTCCACGCAGGATGTCATTGTCGAGATTCGGCGTGTTTCCCTGCTGGCACCGGCTAAGTACGTCGTAGCAGTTCTGATTGACATCAGAGGAGCGTTTGACAACCTTTGGTGGCCAGCGCTCCTTAATGAACTCAAAGGTAGGGGAATCCCGCGCAACCTGTACTCGCTCGTCAGAAGTTACCTGACAGACAGAACTGCTACGATCGAAAGTAGGCATGTCTCCGTCCGGAGAAAGATTGAGAAGGGGTGCCCACAGGGCTCGGTCCTAGGACCAGCACTCTGGAATGCCTTCTTCAAGGTCTTCTCAGGAAACTCATGGAGACTGACTGCGAGCCGTACGCCTATGTGGATGACTTGACTGTGCTGATCTTTGCAGAGTCAGTCCGCCAAATTGAAGAAAAACCCACCACGTGCTCCGCACTGTCAACCAATGGTGCGAGCACGTCAAGATGCAGGTGGCTGAGGAAAAACCCAGCTAATCCTCTTGAAGGGGAAAGTGAATAATCCACCCACAATACGCTTTGGCGGCCACAGGCTCCTTCTTGAAAAGCACGTCAAGTATTTAGGAGTGAATATAGGTGAGAGGTGGGGTTTCAACCAACACCTCCAGTCCCTTAAAGGCACTACCATTGCAAGGTTTGCCTCACTGCGTGCCATTACTAAGGCCACTTGGGGTGTGTGTTACCACGACACCATCCTCATGTATAAGGCCATCTATTTAGGTGTGATTGGCTACTGCCCTGTTGTCTGGGGTAGCAAACTAACAGTCAATCAAAAGAGAGTATTGGCCCAATCCCAGAGAGCCGCGCTCCTGTGGATCACCAATGCCTACAAGACTGTATCAACGGAGGCACTCCAGGTGATCACTGGTCAGTTACCAGTTGATTTGGCTGTTGAGTGCATGGTTGACAAGTGGAGAGTGAAACGGGAGCTCGCTTTGGGCTGAACTCCGTGCGGATCTCACCACAGAACAGAAACTTGCCGCCATCGATGAATGGGCTCTAGAGAAATGGCAAGCGAGATGGGAATCCTCGTCAAAGGGACGTGATACGTATGAGTTCTTCCCCAACATCCGTGAACGTCTTTCTAGAAAATGGGTTGAGCCAGACCACTGGACGAGCCAGTTCCTCACGGGACATGGTGACTTCAATGCGCGGCTCCACTTCTTTTCTCTGAAAGACTCTCCATTATGCACGTCTTGTGCCTCCAGTGCGGAGGAAACAAGAAACCATGTGCTGCTCCACTGTAGTTTCTACAACAGTGAGCGACGGTTGTTGAGAGGGCAAACGAACTTAGCAGCTTTGACTGCTACAAAGGAAGCCTATAACCATTTTGCCAAGTTCGCAAAGAAGGTAATGGCTAAGAAACGTGGTTATAGTTGATCAGTCCTTTTGAAACTTGCCACCCAAGTAAACAGTAAGATCAGGTAGGGAACCAGATTAAGAACTACTCCCAGATGGTACGGGATTCCTCAGGTGGTCACCTCCGCGCGGTAACACACGGGCAACAGCTCTCTACGGTGAGACTGGCTAACGACCACATACCTGCCGTACCTCCACAGGTCTGAGTTCGGTGGATGCTGCAGGGGCCGGCCTCTTGCATATTAGCGAAACCGCAACTTCTATGACTGATATAACCCTCGTCGAGGGTTTAGGTACAGTCATGAAATAAAGAAACAGATCTGTGTGTGTGTGTCTGTAGTTCGATTTGCGGGAGAACGGCTGATCCGATTGAGCTGGTTCTTTTTTTGTTTTGTTCGTTATTTTTTGTAGACACCAAAATAAGGTTATGGACGATTTCGGCCGATGGGAAGGGGGGGTGGGGGACGAAAATGTACCAAAAACTAGGGTTTTTCGCATTTTTCTCGAAAACGGCTCTAACGATTTTGATTAAACTTTCAGATTATCTTCTCCTAATCAATACCTAACTTTTCTTCTCTACACATATCTCCATGAAAATACGGTGAACGGAGATATGGGCCCCTGAAGCAAAAATCGGTTTTTTACGCTTTTTGGCCAAACGGCTCCAGCGATTTTCACCAAACTCACAGGATGTTTTCAAATAGTTAATACCTACATATTCTTTTCAATAAATGTTCCTGTGACGGTCCATTGAACAGAGATAAAAATCAAAATGTGTCAAAAATAACGTTTTTCCTAACATTTCCGTAAATTCCAGGGTAACTTTTTCACCAGATGTGATAAATCTTAATGTAGTGTCTTTTAGTCACCCATACCAACATTTCGTTCTGTATAATTATTTCTGTATATATATGTTGAACGGAGATATAAGCCAAGTTAACTCAGAAAAGGAGATTTGTCGAATATTAATTTATCGGTATTCCAATTTCCTCAAAAACGGCTCTAACGATTTCGATTAAACTTTCGGAGTACTCTCAGCTAACTAGTCCCTACATTTTTTTCCTCATAAATGTTCCTGTAAAAATGCGTTGAAAAGATAACGTTTCAGACCCTACTGAGTCTAAAACCTAATTTCGAGAGAGGTCCGTGTGTATGTCTGTGTGTATGTCTGTGTGTGTGTGTGTGTAAGTAGTTCGATTTGCGGGAGAACGGCTGATCCGATTTAGCTGGTTCTTTTTTTGTTTTTGTTATTTTTTGTAGACACCAAAATAAGGTTATGGACGATTTCGGCCGATTGGAAGAGGGGGTGGGGGACGAAAATGTACCAAAAACTAGGGTTTTTCGCATTTTTCTCGAAAACGGCTACAACGATTTTGATTAAACTTTCAAATTATCTTCTACTAACCAATACCTAACTTTTCCTCTCCATACATATCTCCATGAAAATACGGTGAACGGAGATATGGGCCCCTGAAGCAAAAATCGGTTTTTCACGCTTTTTGGCAAAACGGCTTCAGCGATTTTCACCAAACTCACAGGATGTTTTCAAATAGTTAATACCTACATATTCTTTTCAACAAATTTTCCTGTGACGGTCCATTGAACAGAGATAAAAATCAAAACGTGTCAGAAATAACGTTTTTTCTAACATTGCCGTAAATTCCAGGGTAACTTTCTCACCAGATCTGATAAATCCTAATGGAGTGTCTTTTAGTCACCCATACCAACATTTCGTTCTGCATAATTATTTCTGTATATATATGTTGAACGGAGATATAAGCCGAGTAAACTCAGAAAAGGAGATTTGTCGAATATTAATTTATCGGTATTCCAATTCTCTCAAAAACGGCTCTAACGATTTCGATCAAACTTTCGGAATACTTTCAGCTAACTAGTCCCTACATTTTGTTCTACATATATGTTCCTGTAAAAATGCGTTGAACGAAGATATAGCGCCCGCCTATGTAGGTGGTGTTCGAACTTGAAGGGGTGGCGGAAAGTTGTGTGTTGCTACGCACCAGATATTTTTACTTTCCGCTACCCGAAGGGAAGGAAAGTATAGTAATCGGTCCAAAAAAAAAAATTGGAGTTTTCTTCAGAACCGATTGAGTTGGTTCTTTTTTTGTAGACACCAAAATAAGGTTATGGACGATTTCGGCCGGTGGGAAGGGGGGTGGGGAACGAAAATGTACCAAAAACTAGGGTTTTTCGCATTTGTCTCGAAAACGGCTCTAACGATTTTGATTAAACTTTCAAATTATCTTCTCCTAATCAATACCTAACTTTTCTTTTCTATACATATCTCCATGAAAATACGGTGAACGGAGATATGGGCCCCTGAAGCAAAAATCGGTTTTTTACGTTTTTTGGCAAAACGGCTTCAGCGATTTTCACCAAACTCACAGGATGTTTTCAAATAGTTGATACCTACATATGCTTTTCAATAAATGTTCCTGTGATGGTCCATTGAACAGAGATAAAAATCAAAACGTGTCAGAAATAACGTTTTTTCTAACATTGCCGTAAATTCCAGGGTAACTTTCTCACCAGATGTGATAAATCCTAATGGAGTGTCTTTTAGTCACCCATACCAACATTTCGTTCTGCATAATTATTTCTGTATATATATGTTGTGACGTACTTGTGGAATTGTCTCACAATTCCCGCGTACAGAACACTCGTGAAGGTCGTGTCTGGGCCCAAAAGAAAAGAATAAATCAAATACGCTCAATAATACTCACTCGATCAAATAAATAAAATAATAACTGTCAAGAAGGTAATGGGAAATGAAATTATAAAGCAATTAAGACCCACTTGAATTTAATTGGCAAACTCGAAATGAATGAAATGAAACAAACTCCTTTTAGAATGAAATAAATAACCTATGCTCGGATTGTATTAAATGACAATAAAGGGACAATGGGGAAAATGAATCACAAAGCTCTGATCGCTTACCTTACTTCACACAATCAAAAAAGGGGAAATTAAACACTGACTTTTTAACAGGAAAACCATTCGCTGCCGCGCCGCTAGCCGTTCTGATGTCGAACTGCCTCCTTGGCGCTAATATAAACAGCGGCGGCCCGCACGGGTGGCGGTCAGTGTTGCCACCTCGCGCAGTCCGCCGCAAAAACCATTACACTCCCCCCCCCCCTTCAATCAAAAAATTTTTGGTGCAAAAAAAATTTTGTCAAACCCTTCTCGGCAGTTCAGTCCGCAGCGCACGGGGGAGACTAGCAAAATAAGAAAACGATAAAATAAATAAAATGCAGAAAGAAAGAAATAAATAATAGCGGGAGCGGGGAGCCTGTTGGCGGTGGTCTCGGGTAGGCAGGGGATGGGTACACTCCGGAGAGGCCGTGGATGCTATGGTGATAGGACGCCCGCTGGACGCTAGCACCCTAGTGAGTGAAATTTTGAGTTTTCTTCAGATCTTTACGTTTTAGACCCTCCTGAGTCCGAAAAACACAATTTGGGAAAATGGTGTGTGTGTGTATGTGTCTGTGAACGATTTTTAGAGAAAACTACCGTACCAAATCAGCTCAAACTTAATATCTCGCCCGCAGGTTACCATGGGACGCAAAAGTAAGGGTGTGAGCAGAATCCATCGAAAGTTAACTGTAGTTATCATAGTGATTAAAACACCATTTTATTCTCAAAAACGGCTCTAACGATTTTGATTAAATTTTTTATATTGATAGCTCTCAATAAGATAATTATACCATAAAATTCCCATTTGTGGGAAAATGACGAGAGCAGCACAATAAATTATCAAAATTTTCGACGAAAAGCGTTTTTAGCGCGGGTTTTTCCTTATAAACTCCTCTGGAATTTTTGTAGAATCTTGAAAAAAAATTGGTATTGTAGTCCAATCCAATACCTTATGTTTAAAAACGCTCATGAGACACATGGGGCTCACTCCAGAAATTCCTGAATTTCAACTACTGCCGTTTCGCTTACTACCAGTTCTAAACGTGTTTACCCAATAACTCTGCAAAAGTAATTACTATCGTTCTTCAAAAAATTTGTGTTGACAGCCGCAATAATGATCTGTGTACCAATTGCTCAATAATGGTCCTGCAATGAGTACGAGCATCACTATAATACAGGGTGAGCCATAACAAATGGTGCAGTTTCAAAGGGCGATTTAAAAAAAAACGGTGCAACTTAGAAGATTACGGTTTGTTTTATTGAACGCCATACATCACCCCATTTCGGTAGATTAAGTCCTGAAAATTAAATCAGGAAGGTGGGCGCCCTCAGCAGCGACGCACTGATGTAGGCGATTCCTGAAATTTTCAGCCGCCCTCTGGCACATTTCGATGGGAATCGCGGCGATTTCTTCCCTGATTCGAATCTTGAGGTCTTCCAGAGTGTGAGGTCGATGTTTGAACACCTTTTCCTTCAAGTAGCCCCGCAGGAAAAAATCACACGCACTCAAATCTGGCGATCTTGCTGGCCACCCCAAGTCACCCCTGAGAGAGACGAGGCGTGCGGGGAACATCTGCCGCAGTTTCACCATTGAGATTTGCGCTGTGTGGGCCGTAGCCCTATATTGCTGAAACCAAATATCCCCCAGATCCTCTTCTTCAGCTAACCAGTTCAATTCGGGTTCAAAAAATCTTTCCAGCATGAAAAGATAACGCTGAGCATTGACAGTAACAGTCCTTCCATCCTCCTCGAAAAAATAAGGCCCAATCACCCCAAATTTTGAAATGGCACACCAGACAGTGACTTTCGGGGAGTGGAGAGGTCTCTCGTGAATTTGTCTTGGGTTGCGGTCACTCCAATAGCGGAAACTTTGTTTATTAACCGCTCCAGAGAGATGGAAGTGGGCTTCGTCCGAACTGAAAAAAGTGGACGTTGGTGGGATGCGGTTTATCATCTCTTGACATCGATTCAAGCGGTTTTGGTAGTCTGGAGGTGACAATTCCTGAACAATCATAATCTTGTACGGATGGAATGACAAGTCCATGTGCAAAATCCTCCTTAGTGAGGTGTTAGAGATGTTCAGTGCTACTGCGTGCCTCCGAGCAGAGCGCCGAGGCGATTGTTCCACTGCTGCTCTCACTCAAGCCAAATTTTCAGGTGTTCTTGCGTTTCTTGGTCTTCCCGCACCTCTATGCCTTACTGTGGAACCAGTTTCTTCCAATGCTTGAACCCAACGTGCGATAAGGGATAAGCGATAATGTGCGGTGAGGGACGGGATCACGACGTGGGATGTTGTAACGCAGTCGGAAGGCCTGCTGGGTGGCAATGAACGAACGGCCACTTTCAAAAAACGTGCGAATGACGAAACCTCGTTGCTCTCAGCTCCAAACCATTGTAACGACTGAAAACGGGACCACTGCCCGGGCACAATGAGACCCACCTAGGTCGTTAACCCCGCTACAAGGCATGCAGCACCCCTTCGAAACTGTACCATTTGTTATGGCTCACCCTGTATCTGGAACTGTAAGCGCTACCGCTTCCTGCTGCCGTAAAGCGTTGTTTGACAAAGTTCAAATTAACTGAGTGATAAATGAATTGATTAAAAAGAATTAGCCATGTAGAAAGTGAATTGTTGTAGAGCTAAGGAAAGTTGTGTGTTGCAACGCACCAGATGTTTATGGCTTGTGTTTGTGCTCCCTCCGTTTCATCCAAACCACCTGCCCGCTCGACTCACCACGTCGTGCCAATTGCCTACGGGCGACTGGAATATTTAGTTCTCGTCGTTCCATTGTAGTCAGGTCATGTTTCGTATGGTTTACTGGTTATTTTCGATGCTGTTTTTTAGTCGATTACATAACTTTCCTTTAAACTTTGTAGAGCCAAGGAAATTAAAAATGGATTGAGCAACGCACAACAGTAGACTGATTAAAGAGTTATATCACTCCTTGGCTGAATGAGTGAACTTATCAGAAGCAGCACTCAATCCAGTCCGATTGTGGGCAAATCCTAGAAAAATCATTTTCATGTTGTGGTCATCCACACACACAGCATTTCATGTTGATGATTCCATTGCAAGTAAGGCACAAAATATGCAAAATTGTCCCAAAAGTTGAAAGAAGTTGAGTGGTTAACTCGGGGGTCAAGGGAACACGTACCTCCGAAAGAGGGCCCCTGAAAATGCCCATCCAATGTATGTGTTTGGGAAGGTATTTGATTACAAATCCTTCCACGTAAGGCTTATATAGCCGTGTTATCAGAACACTCGTACAGTCGATTCTCCCTGTTGGGGGATCATCCATCCATGAAGGGCCGAGGCTTGACTGGTTTTCTATGCCCTCCATGATTGATAACCCTAAGCTGCCCCCCCCCCTCCTCCATACAAATGCCAAAGGCGAGTGCCTGTTCCATCATGACCAAACAGAATGGCTTACCGGATAGTCTTCAGCTTTTTACCAGTGAGTTAGTGTGGCATTCCATATAAGTTAAGAATCTGCTGTAACAGAGCTCCTCTCCTTACATAATGGCGAATAAAAATGTATCCTAATAACATTTAGAGTTGTTATTGTACGTCAGTCCTCCTGCACACATCATTGATAGACAGTGGACGACGTTTTAATCATTTGGTGCTATATAGCACCTGTCTTTGTGAGTTGCTGTCCCTCCGTTACGAACAATAAAAAAAACATTTCTTTTCTTGTGGAATTCTTCAATCAAACCAGTTCTGTGCTAATTTAACATTGGTGGCTGTGAGGTGATGTCAATATGCTCGGGTTTACCATATTGACAACAGGAAGAGATTGTTGTTGAAGCTACACTTCCTGAAGCCCAGGAAGACCTCCTGGGTTCCTCTCTAATTGAAGAACCAGTACTACATCTCGATGGTCTGTTAACAGAAATGAATACCATAATTGATCGGGAAATAGGAGAGCAAATCAACGAGTGAATGAGAGACCTTCCCACAACTTTAATTCAAGATTTGAGGAAGGAACTGCATTCTATATTAAGACAACTTTCTCCATGGAGCCAGCCCGAGACCATTGGGCCATCCACCTGACCATGCAACCAATACATACTGTACAACAGTCCCCTGAACTAATTCCCAGTAGTTCTAGTGCTGGGCTTACATTAGGCAATTTTAAGCTATAGCCCAAACAATTGCTAGTCGAACCGATAAAAGGCCATTGTACTTCCCGCAGCTCTCTCAGGAATTGCACCCTTGTTGAGATGCCACTGCAGTATATGCATGAAGATCTTGTCGCAGTCTGTTATCTGTCCCTATGGCACACATTAACAAGCTGAATTATGTCGTGCACTTCTCCAAAGCAGAAAACTGCTACCAGCATAAGACATCGCGGCCTAACTCTCAGGATATCAAGGAATTAGCACATAAGGCTTGCCCAGATGCCAAGAGCGATAATGAAATTGCTTCTTGTTTTTTTAGGGGCTTATGAGGCCCTAAACTCTGGGAATATGTCTCAAATGTATGGCTAGCTAACAGCAAAACAGCCTCAACAGATGTGCTGGTTCTTGCTCTGCATATACATGTTGCATGAAAAGCAACTTCAGTTAGGTTTTATTCAGTCGAGGAGGTACTGGAACAGGAAGGAGTTCAGCTCTATCAGATCACACGCCCATCTATAAGACCAAAACTGTGTTGAAGTTGTGCTCCATCTGCGAGTACTGAGCCCCCACGCAGTGCTACAATTGTCAGCTTTATGGCCACCTGGCAGTAGCCTGCATGAGACCTGAGGTGTGCACCTGCCACATTTCAGCAAGGAGTGCAAGCTGGAGGCTTCCTTCAACTGTGCGAACTGCATAGAGTACTTATTGCAGCAGAACAGCATACATGAAATGCATGCTGCACCATTTTTGAGCGGGCAATTGCCCTCCAGAAGTCACAAGTGGATTGTGAATAGACTACAAACTGTTCGAACCCTTCAGCACAACACAAATAAGAGTTCCATGGTTATGGCTGAGTTGTACTCTTAAAAAATGCTGCAGCATTCTTGCCATTAAAGAACCGTACATAGGTTCCAAAACCCTTGGTCTTGGATTGCAGGCATGAGTGGTAGCTGGAGCTAGAGTGGGAGCCAAGGCAGCAGTGGTGTTATGTTCGTGTTCAGATACTTCGGAAATTAATTAATAGAAAAATGGCAGGAATATAAAATTGACTTGCAAAGAAACAAATTCGGTTAAATAAAAAATTGTAATCAGAGCATTGTGAACTTGAATGAGAAATTAACTAATCTTCTTAAGAATAAAAAAAAAATGATGTCCTGAAAAAATACGTAAAATAAAAGTCTGGCCTGATCGAGGTTTGAACAAGTGCTGCATCCAAGAGTTTTTTCTGGGATGGTGTAAGTTGGTTGGCGGAAGATTTGGTGGATCGTTCCAACAGCAGGTGTCGAATCAGTCTGCAGGTGATAGGATCCAATGGTCACACTCAGGTATGCCGAGTTGGAAATCGGCTGACTCGACAGAGGCGAAATTCATTACGCCGTTGTAACCAAATCAGTGTTTTCGTGTTGCGTGGAGTGGCCGAATTTTATTTTTTTTTTTTTTTTTTTTTTTTTATCCTACGCCCGTCTTGTTCATCATTTGACGTCTTGCTGCCCAGTACTTCTCACACGCTGTTTCTTCTGGTGTACTTCCACCTATTCCTTCGAGTGCCGGGCACTCCTGGATATGGCGGGCGTCCATTTCGTCCATGTTGCACAGAGGACATGTTGGCGAGTCGACCACTCCTATCCTGTGCAAGTGCTTCTGGAGGTAGTCGTGGCCGGTAACCATCCTGAACAGGGCTACCGACATTCGCCGTGGGAGAAGAGACGAAATACGTCCATCATCCGTTGTAAGTGTCTCCCAGTCCTTCCCAGCGCTTGCCGCCTCCACAGCTTCCATCCTGCGCTGCCTCATCGCTGCTGCTATCTCCCGTCTGACTGTGTGGAGAGTTCTAGGTGGGTCCGGCTGTGCTTTTCTGGCACCTTCTTTTGCCAGCCGGTCGGCTTTCTCATTTCCACTGACACCACAGTGGCTTGGGATCCACTGTAGGTGACAGGTCCCGCCATACTCACGCACTCGCAACAGTGTCCTCAGTGCCTCGTTTACAGCCCGTGATCTTGCTGAGGGCTGCAGGGTGCCGAGTGCCAGTATGGCGGCCTGCGAGTCCACAAACAACACCACCCGCCTCAGTCCCAGTCGCTCCACCTCCCGCACCGCAAGCTGTATGGCAGCGACCTCACCGTCGAAGTTAGAGGCTCTAAGCCCAACTGGCTCGGCCAACTCAAACATAGATGAGTAGACGCCAGCTCCCCCATTCTTCACAGCCCCATCGGCGGACCCATCCGTGTACACATAGAAACATTTTATAGACGAATTCGTTTGGTTAGAGAAACTGAAGCGAGCGGATAGGTCAGAGTGCTCGTAATATCGAGACTGGACCCATTGGAGAGTCATGAAGTCTTTGATTCAAATCGCTTCCTGTAGAGGACACTAAAAAGAGGCAACAAATTAAATCAAACAACATTTAAAAACTGAGGAACATATAACTAAACTAAACCATCTTGAACAGTGGCCTGCATTGTCCTATCCATAGACATGCTCACACTCACCCACCTCAACAGCCAGCACATGGCCACTGTGCTAATCCAAGCCGGTGGCTTTGAGCTGGTTGTAATATCATTTTACAGGCAATGCGACGCACCAGTGGCCAACAGCATTCAACCACTTGAGCTCAAAGAAGTCGGCTCTAGCAGGATTATCTGAATGACCTTGCGTAGTTTGTGCCAATGCTAAATCCAATTCACCACTGTTGGGCCTGACCCTGGATGTCTCATCGCTACTGCTCAAATTACGTGTTGGCGAATCGTAGCAGGTGCAACACAGATCGATCACATGGTTATTGACTTTGCCATTGCAGATGTCAACATTCTCTGTAGAGACATGTGTGAAAGCGATTCTGCTAAAAAAATACTGACTGGACACAATTCTCTAGGGTGCGATAAAGTGAACTGTGTGCTGCAGATACCGGCCTAATAGTGCAAGCAGCCTTACCTGAGGAGGTGGAAGGCAAAGTGGACATACTTACCACAGCACTGGGCCCTTTACTTGGGCAACAAAACCACAGGGCGATCAAAGTCCCATGGTGTACTGACGAACTTAATCCCCTCAAGCAGAATTTGAACAGAGCCAGAAGGATGTACCAACAGATTCGTGATCCTGATGCCAAAGCCACACTTCGAATTGCCTCCATCCAAGAGAAGAACTGTGACATCAAACGAGCCAAAACGACAAGGCTGGCAGAATTTTGTAGAAGCGAAGAGCTCTGAAAATCCCCTGGGACAAACATTATAAGTCTTCCATAGGAAAAGTGAACGAAGAGTGGGTATTAGCTGTGATGCAAAATAAGCCTGATAAGGGGCCAACATCCCATTGTGGAGAACAGGTGATTTCAGCAGGACCCATGCGACCTTGAAGCCCAACAAAGCCCTTAGGCCAGAAAGAATTGAAAGCAATATACTAAGGAAGGTTGAGCGACCAATCTCCAGTAATTTATTTAATGACTGTCGGACAGTTCACTACTCAGCAGAAGTCTGCGCATGTCATCTCTCTTCAAAAGGGAGGCGACTGTAATCAGTCAAACCCGCAATCATGGAGACCGCTCAGCCCCCTTTCCATAGCGCATCTAGTACTTGAGTCAATATAGATGAGAGGTGGGTTCCATCACCTCCACTCCCTTAAAGGCACTACCATTGCAAGTGTTGCCCACTGCATACAATTAGTAAGGCCACTTTCTGTGTGTGTTACCATGACACTATCCTCATGTACAGGGCTATTTATCTAGATGTGGTTGGTTACTGCCACGTTGTCTGGGGTGCAAACAGTCAATCAAAAGAGAATATTGGCCCCATCCTAGAGAGCTGCGTTCCTGTGTATCACCAATGCCAATTAGCCTGTTTTGCCAGAAGCACTCTAGATGATCAACGATCTGTTACTGATTTACTTGGTATTGAGTGCATGCTTGACAAAAGGAGAGTGAAACGGGAGCTTCCCTCTGCTTTGGGCTGAACTCTGTGCAGATCTCACTGACATAATTATTATCACCCACGTGTCATGTTGTTTATCCGTTACTACAGACTCTTTCCCCTTGGATTCTCAATTTATTCTTTTCAGTTGCTTTTGACGAATAAAGCTATAGTCTAGCGAAACATTCACTTTATTCTACTACAATTTATTCGTCAAAAGCCATTCGATGGATCGTGTGCTGCGACCTCCAGTGTTGGACCTAGAGCCAGATGCCCCTTCCGCACCATCACTCTGGCGCCACTGGTATCGACGTTTCCAGAACTTTCTTCGATCGATGGACACTACTGAGGAAGAAAAGTTGCTCATCCTCATAAACTACATCTCTTCAGGAATCTTCGAACACGTAAGTCAGTCACAGACGTACAATGATGCAGTACAAATTCTTCGTGAGATTTTTGAGAAGCCACCAAACGAGATTGTCGCGCGCCACTTACTTTCCAGTCGGAGCCAACAACCTAATGAGTCTTTCGATCATATATGAATTCCCTCAAATTAATGAGCAGGGATTGCCAGTTCAGGGCAGTAACGGCTGAGACATACCACGATGAGAGCGTTCGAGACTCATTCATTCGCGGACTTCTCAACAAAACTACTCATCAACGGTTGCTTGAGAATAGGACGTTGACTTTGGATGAAGCACATCTCCAAGCACGGGCCTTAGAACTCGCAGCTGCCCACGCCCAGGCTTACGACGAGCCTTGTCCAACTGTAAGCGCTGTCTCACCCCCAACTCAAGCGTTGGATGACACTGATCGAGCTGCTGATGAAACACCACACGTTAATGCGTTGAGTGGTAAACGATGCTATTTCTGTGGAAAGTCAAAGCACCCTCGCTCCTCCTGTCCAGCGTTGAAAGACAGGTGCCGGAACTGCGACAAGATTGGGCACTGGAAGAGTGTTTGTCGCTCTAATAATACTGGAAGGCCGAAAAGTACAATGTCCACCTCAGCTGTAACCACACTACCAATTTGTTCAGCTGGGGTATCCAAGGTGAAAACGTCAGTTCTAGTTGATGGCCATCAAGTTTGTGGTATGATAGACTCAGGTAGTGATATTAGTATCATAAATGAGAAGACTGCTAAGGACTTTGGCTTGGTACTCAATAAAACATTCAGCAGGGTAGGATTAGCGTCTAAGAGTCACCATGCAGACATCATCAGTAAGTGTAGGGCCAATATCACCATGCTTGGTCACTCCTACCCAGCAGTGGAGCTCTCAGTCATGCCGGATCTCTGCTTCGACCTGATTGTGGGACGGAATCTGTTGCTGCAGCACTCCAGTGTTCTGTTTGATTTCGGGGGCCAAAAGACTCAACTACGTGTGTGTGTTGCAGCTGCTGATGTAGCGCCAGCGCAACTCTTTACAAACCTCACTAGGGACTGTCACCCGATCGCAATAAAATCCTGGATCCATTCGAGAGAAGATGCCAAATTCATTGAGGGTGAGATCAAAAAACTTATAGATGAGGGGATCATCGAAGATAGTATCTCTCCTTGGCGGGCGCAAGTGCTTGTTGCTGGCGGAGGGAACCATAAACGAAGAATGTGCATAGACTATTCACGCACCATCAATTGCTTCACTCAGCTCGATGCGTATCCCTTACCGAAGATCAGTGACATAGTCAATGAAGTGGCAGGATATTCGGTGTTCAGTACCATTGACCTTCGAAGTGCCTACCATCAGGTACCCATTCCGGAGCAGGATCGCCCATACACAGCGTTCGAAGCCTGTGGTAAACTCTTCCAATTTACTCGCATACCTTTTGGCGTAACTAACAGGGTAGCTGGGTTCCAACGAGTCATTAGTGGGATTCTGAAGGAAGAGGGGTTGAAAGGTATTTTCACCTATCTAGATGATCTGACAGTTTGTGGCAGAAACCAAGAAGAGCATGACTTAAACCTCGAACGTTTCATGAAGGCAGCTTCGAAGTACAACCTTACCATCAATTACGAAAAGAGTTCCTTTTCCCAACAATCCATCAACATCCTTGGACATGCGATCAGTAACCATACAATTCGTCCGGATCCCAACTGTCTCAAACCTCTGACAGAATACCCTCCACCAACAGACAAGGCATCAATGAAGCGAGCCCTTGGGATGTTTTCCCACTACTCTAAATTTATTCCACAGTTCTCGAAACGAATCAGGCCTCTAGTAACAACCTCGTTCCCTCTATCTGATGATGCGTTAGAGGCTTTTTCGTATCTCAAGACGGCTGTAGTGGACTTCTCTCTAGCGCATATCGATATAGAAAATGACATTCCATTCTGCGTAGAGACAGACGCCTCGGACACAACGATAGCTGCCACCTTGACGCAATCTGAAAGACCTGTCGCATTCTTTTCAAGAACACTGTCTGATTCAGAACGACGCCATTCGACAATAGAGAAAGAAGCGTATGCCATTGTAGAGGCCATCCAGTATTGGAGGCATTTCCTTTTGGGACGACATTTCACCCTTATTACTGACCAACGTTCAGTGTCGTTTATGTTCGACTTGAAACATTCTGGGAAGATCAAGAATGAGAAGATTGTACTATGGCGAATGGTGCATTCGTGCTACTCCTATGACATCGTATACCGACCCGGAACTCAGAACCATGCCGCTGACGCCGTCTCAAGAGTATGCCTGATCACTGGTGACCTCTCGAACTTATCTAGCCTCCACCGTTCGCTCTGTCATCCTGGAGTAACCCGAATGAACCATTGGGTTCGGTGCAAAAACTTGCCTTACTCGCTGGCAGAAATTCGCCGAGTTATATCAGCATGTAAAATCTGCTCAGAAGTGAAACCACGATTTTTCAGACATAGCAGCACCCTTATAAAAGCAACGGCCCAGTTTAAACGTCTTAATATGGACTTCAAAGGACCTTTACCCACAACCTCGAGCTACGGGAATCGCTTCCTGCTTACAATTATAGACGAGTAACCAGATTTCCATTCGCATTTGCTTGCCGAGATGTCAGCTCTGATACTGTCAAGAAGTGCCTCCAGCAGCTTTTCTCCATGTTTGGAGCGCCTGCGTATGTCCATACTGACCGAGGGGCATCGTTCATGTCACAGGACTTGAAAGCATTCCTGGCAGAGTACGGAACTGCCACTAGTCGAACTACCCGATATAACCCGCAAGGCAATGGACAAATAGAACGGCTAAATGGTACATTATGGAAAACAATTGAACTCGCAATTAAGGAAAATGGCATGTCTATCCGCCAATGGGAAATAGTCCTTCAGGATGCACTGCATGCTATTCGGTCAATTCTCTGTACACCCATAAACTGCACCCTCATGAACGGATGTTCAACCACCTACGTCGCTCTAGGAATGGGAAGTCTACACCGTCTTGGCTATTGAACCCTGGGCAAATTCTATTGAGGAACTTCGACCGCCGATCCAAATTCGACCATCTCGTTCAGGAGGTTACTCTACTGGATGGAGGACATGATTATGCTCGGATACGGTACCCAAATGGTCGGGAGACCACTGTTTCTTCCAGACACCTAGCACCACTGGGGACAGAAGGAATCCGATGATCCCGGTGTTGAAGACGGAAGTACTGACACACAAGTTGAAGACCCGCAACCATCAACACCAACTTTATTGCCCCCATCCTTAATGCCTAGGCATCTGTCACCCCCTACATCGTCACAACTCTCGCCTCCAACCTCTCCTACGCCTTTAGAACCAGATGGGGATGTTGACGAGGCACCTAAGCACCCGAACTCGGAAGCCACCAGCTTACCTGGCTGATTTTGTTTAAAGGCGGGGTGAATGACATAATTATTATCACCCATGTGTCATCTTGTTGATCCGTTACTACAGACTCTTTCCCCTTGGATTCTCAATTTATTCTTTTCAGTTGCTTTTGACGAATAAAGCTATAGTCTAGCGAAACATTCACTTTATTCTACTACACTCACCACCTCAGAAGAGAAACTTGCCACCATCGAGAAATGGGCGATAGAAAAATAGCATGCAAGATGGAAATCCTCGTCAAAGGGATGTGACGTGTTCTTGCCCAACATCCATGAACGTTTTAGGAGAAAGTGGGGTTAGCCAGATCACTGGATGAGCCAGTTCTTAATGGAGCATGGTGACATCAATGCTTGGCTTCTCTTCTTTTCTCTTAAAGACTCTCCATCATGCATATCTTGTGCCTCCAGTGTAGAAGAAACAAGAAACTGGGTGCTGCTCCACCAAAGTTTCTACTACAATGAGTGGCGGTTGTTGGGAGGGCATACGAACTTAGCAACATTGACTGTTACAAAGTAAGCCTATAACCATTTTGCCAAGTTTGGGAAGAAGGTGATGGCTAAGAAACGTGGTCACAGTTGATCTATCCTTTTGAAACTTCCCCCCAAGTAAATAGTTAGGTCAGACGGCAAACCAGATTAAAAACTCCAGGATTCATTAGGTGGGGTATAACGTAGGCAACAGCTCTCTACCGGGAGACTGGGGAATTACCAAATACCTGCTATACCTCCGCAGGTCAGGGTTCGGTGCATGCTGCGCAGGGGTCTGTCTGTATGATAGCTAAACCGCAACTTCCATGACAGTGGGCCAATACAACCCTCAACGAGGGTTCAGGAACAGTCATTTGATAAGGAAACACACCTGTTCATGTTGTGGTTCTCTTGACCACATATATCGTAATTGTCCAACAGGTCGTCTATAGTAAACTAACCAGAAGGAGATGTATTCTGACTCCATGCAGATGTGGTTAGCTTCCACCTCCTCAAGCCTTGCGTGTGCAGTAACAATATCCCTAACCAGCCCTAACCCAATGGGGAAACGAGCCAGGCCTGTGCCTGGTCCTCGTTAGTCCGCGTGTGGCGCGCGCCTCTTTAAGCATCAGTGAAGTGAGACCTTGGGATGTTTTCCCACTACTCTAAATTTAATCCACAGTTCTCGAAAGAACCAGGCTTCTAGTAACAACCTCGTTCCCTCTATCTGATGGTGCGTTAGAGGCTTTTTCGGATCTCAAGATGGCTGTAGTGGATTCCTCTCTAGCGCATATCGATATAGAAAATGACATTCCATTCTGTGTAGAGACAGACGCCTCGTACGCAACGGCAACGATAGCTGCCACCTTGATGCAATCTGGAAGACCTGTGGCATTATTTTCAAGAACACTATCTGATTCAGAATGGCGCATTCGTCAATAGAGAAAGAAGTGTATGCCATTGTAGAGGCCATCCGATATTTGAGGCGTTTCCTATTGGGACGAAATTTCACCCTTATTACTGACCAACGTTCGGTGTTATTTATGTTCGGCTTGAAACATTCTGGAAATATCAAGAATGAGAAGATTGTACGATGGCGAATGGAGCTTTCGTGCTACTCCTATGACATCGTATACTGATGCGGAACTCAGAACCATGCCACTGACGCCGTCTTAAGAGTATGCCTGGTCACTAGTGACCTCTCGAACTTATCTAGCCTTCACGATTCGCTCTGTCAACCTGAATGAACCATTGGGTTCGGAGCAAAAACTTGCTTTACTCGCTGGAAGAATTGGCCGAGTTATATCATCATGTAAAATCTGCTCAGAAGTGAAATCACGATTTTTCAGAGATATCAGCACCCCGATATAAGCAACAGTCCCGTTTGAACGTCTTAATATGGACTTCAAAGGACCTTTACCCACAACCTCGAGCTACTGGAATTGCTTCCTGCTTACAACTATAGACGAGTATTCAAGATTTCCATTCGCATTTGCCTGCCAAGATGTCAGCTCTGATACCGTCAAGAACTGCCTTTGGTAGCTATTTTGGGCAAAGCTGGCAGCGTATATCCATACTGACCGAGGGGCATCGTTTATGTCACAGGACTTGAAAGCATTCCTGGCAGAGAAGGAACTGCCACTAGTCGGACTACCCCATACAACCGCAAGGCAATGGACAAATATAGCGGCTAAATGGTACATTATGGAAAACAATTGAAGTCGCAATTAAGGAAAATGGCTTGTCTATCCGCCAATGGGGAAATGGTCCTTCAGGACGCACTGCATGCTATTCGGTCAATTCTCTGCACACCCATAAACTATACCCTTCATGAACAGATGTTCAACCACCATCTTGGCTATTGAACCCTGGGAAAGTTCTATTCAGGAACTTCGACCGCCGATCCAAATTCGACCCTCTCGTTCAGGAGGTTACCCTACTGGATGGAGGACATGATTATGCTCGGATACGGTACCCAAATGGTCGGGAGACCACTGTTTCTTCCAGACACCTAGCACCACTGGGGACAGAAGGATCCGATGATCCCGGTGTTGAAGATGGAAGTACTGACACACAAGTTGAAGACCCGCAACCATCAACACCAACTTTATTGCCCCCATCCTTAATGCCTAGGCATCTGTCACCCCCTACATCGTCACAACTCTCGCCTCCAACCTCTCCTACGCCTATAGAACCAGATGGCGATGTTGACGATGCACCTCTCCGAAGAAGCACCCGAACTTGGAAGCCACCAGCGTACCTAGCTGATTTTGTTTTAAAGGCGGGGAGAATGACATGATTATTATCACCCATGTGTCATGTTGTGTATTTGTTACTACGATCTTTTCCCGTTGGATTCCCAATTTATCTTTCAGTTGTTTTTGACGAATAAAGCTATAGTCTAGCGAAACATTCACTTTATTCTACTACAACGGCTATACCTATTTTGATCAAGATTATTGTATAGATGCCTCCATAAGTTTGTAACATACTATTAGTGTTGATGCATGGGAAATTACTAATGGAGCGCTGAAAATCATCACCAAAAGTTTTGAAATTTTTCTTCTGAAAGTCCTACTCAGTAGACGCCAGTGATCCAACAAAGTCATGTAGGCAGCCTACACGTTAAAAGTTTAATGATAGTTTTCAAACCAATTAGGAGCCACCTACATAAAGGTCTACATAGTGATCTCTTTGAGAAACTTGTTTCGGGATTTTCCTATAATTTTCTAAAAGTGTGAATCATAATTTCCGAGAAAAAAACGTGTTACCATTCCAATAATTAGCCTAGCTTGCTATTTGGCACTGATCTTGAGATAGTAGGTGGCAACTCCGACCGGCAACGGTGGCGACTCCGTTGTGGCGTGAAAGTTTGAAATTGATCGGAAGGAAGCGGTTCTGGTAGAAGCTCCTGCAGTCTAGCGGGCAATGTTGATACAACAGGTGGCTCAGCTCAACCGCACTTTCCAGTAATTCGCTAATTCCTCAATTTCCTTTCCAAAAAGAAAAAGAAGAATTTTATTATTTTATTTAAAACAAAAAAGGAGTTGAAAAGAGAAAACCAAAAAAAAAAAAACGCCCACATTTCGGCAGCAGTCTGTCTAGGAGCCAGCGACATTAGTACGGACATGCTCTCCTTTTGTCGTCTCGAATGTTTTTTTTTTCTTTGTTCATTTCGTCGCAGCGGTATGAGAAATTATACAAACTCGGAATAACTTGCTTTGTCGTACCAGTATGTAGTCCATTGATATCTGCTCTGAGGATATATGGGCTACGATGGAATATTATTTAAGGTTCATTTATTTTACGGTTCGAGGAATCCCTTCGAAGATTTGCCGTTCGCCCAGATCCGTCACGCGACCCACCCTCAATTTATTTAGAGAGAAGTTTTTTTATTTATTTTACTATATCAGCCAACTCCCTAGTGCATCTATACAAAAAAAAGAAGAAAAGTAGAACAGTTTATTTGTACGATTGCCTGAGAAGGTGGCTAGTTTTTAAGTTACGCATTTTGGGTTTTATTATTTTTCTGTTAGAGAGAATAGTTTTCAGTTGTTATTTTATTACAAATTTCCTTTTGAAAGTATTTATTTTTTCCTTTTAGTATATTTTTTGTCATCTCGTGGGATGGGTACCCACCCGTTTATTTTTCTCAAAAAAATCGTACAACGTTAACTATGACCAGCCTCAACCTTTTTCTGCCCTAGAACTATATACTCAGGTCAAACTTATCTGCGTTATTGGTGTGCTACGCTAAGATTTCCGTCTAATTTGTACAAAAATCCGATTTAGTGGCAATTCTTGTGGACTTACTGAAAAACACATTACTTGACTCAACGAGGAAAGTTAAGGAATGTATTTGAGGTTGAAGAAGGTAGTGTAAGAGGCTATTGTTTAATGAGAACAGCACTTGGTTGAATTCAAAAACGAAACTACAACTGACTTTGTTTTACAAAACTAATTTTCATGTTTATATTAACTATTGCTGTGACGCATGGAGTTGTTACTATCGAACAATTGCATCATGCTTTATGTGTTTGTAGACGCTTGATATTTTCACTGTTTTGTATATTTTTTCGTTAAAGCCTGAGATCAGCGTTCATGGGCCAAAACTTCTTCCTATCCTTATAACACAAATACAAGAGCTAGCTGAAATCGGCAAAGAAGGCCAGAGCTTGGGGAAGAGAGTAGATCGATTGTTTTACGCTGTTGAAAGGTTTGCAGAAAATTTGGAAGAAGAACTTGCTGTCTTCACTGAACCCTTAGTCAATGCCTGTTTGCCTCTGTTTTCATCTCCTTACCACCAACACATTCGCCAACTCTCCATGTCCTGCGTAGGGATTGTCGGTAAGTGAAACGTTCCCAGTATATGCATGTAACTGCTTCTAGAAACTGATTGTTTATTCATTGTAGGAATGTAAAGTTGAAGAAGGTTGTAAGAGGATTAATGTAATGCAATTGACCAATAAATTCGACCACCGCTATCCACTCAACTTTTAAAGTACGTTCCAACGAATTTTAGGACAACATACTGTATCAAAATATGAACGCAGTAAGCGAAAATGGCCAGTAAATGTTATATTCTGACTTTCTATTAATATGAGGTACTTTCTAAGATTTTTAACGAAAATGGTCATCATCTTGATTGTGATTTTGAACTGTCTTACACTCGTTTGTTAGGTTTTGATAGCGTTACCTCTCCACTACTATTTTTATACAACAACTTGGACTTCGTCTGTGTCCGTAACCTTTCAATTATCTTAAGCCTCGTATTCATGCCGTGAAGCATGGAAGAATCAAGTAAAAGTAGGCATTTCACTACTTGACAACTCTAAAACACTACTGCTGAAATTCTAGAAACCGCCACTGCTGTTAAAACAATTTTAAATATTTCTGTTACGAATTTGAATAAACATTCTCGATACAGACATACACGAATACGAATGTACGAACATCGATATTGATAATTGATATATCAATACCGGGGGTAACCTGCGTCGAATAAAAACCAGTCATCTCCATCGTATTATTTGTTTCCCCTTTCTAATCAAATTGTGAGTAATTTGCTTAAAGCGAACCATGGTGTCAGGTTTTTCATGAGTGCTGGTTGTTCATGTTTAACTTGCATTCGGTGAACGAGAAACTTGCGGCGTTCTCGTGAGCCCCGGTATTATGAAGAACAAACCTAGCCCCGATCACGCGCCGCCAATGGTGCACAGCTTTATCCCTTTTCCGGCCAAAATGGATTTATGCGGCGATCAGGCGGCGAATTGGCAATTTTTCAAGGCAGAATGGGGCGACTACCTCATAGCGTCAGATTTGAAACAGCAGTCGACTGAGAAACAGGTGGCTACGCTCAAAGTATGTTTAGGTCGTGATGCAAGGCAAGTACTTACAAACCTTAGGATCACCGATGATACAATGGTGTCTGTAACCAGCATTATTAAAGAACTGGACAGCTGGTTTGAAGCTAAGGTAAACGTCATTTTCGAGAGATTCGTGTTTGGGTCTGCTGTTCAAGAGGAAACCGAATCGGTCGATGCATACATAAGTCGTTTGCGCAAACTCGCTTCATCCTGTGGGTTCGGTTGTCTTGAAAACGAAATGATCAGGGACAGATTAATCATTGGTATTCGTAGCGAGAATACAAAGAAACTGCTCCTTAGTGACCCAAAGCTTGATCTTGCCTCTGCAGTTGATAAATGTCGAGCACATGAGCTAGAGACTCTCATGTGAGCGCAATGAAAGGCAAGGTTGAGTCGGCTGTGAACAAGGTATATGACCATCAAAATCGTATACATGATCGGAAAAAACACAATAAAGCTCCTTGCCAATACTGTGGAAGTCACCATCGCCGGGATAAAAAATTCTGCCCAGCTTATGGAAAGACATGTTCGCTCTGTGACAAGAGGCATCATTTTTCATCAGTCTGCAATTCAACTCGGAAAACAAAAACGCAGTGCACGTACGCACTGTGGATGGCCACGCGTCTGCCTCAGGCATCAGTGATAGTGAACCGAGCTGTGATGAGGAGGCTTTTTTCATCGAGCAAGTCGGGGTAGTTGCTTCAGCTAGGTGTGGAAGAATCTGGTCAGCAAAAATACCCTTTTTGGTAAACGGGAAAAAACGCATCAAAATGCTGGAGTGTCAATTGGACACAGGGGCCACAGTTGATGTGGTAGAAAAAGCAGTCCTCGCTAAGCTTTTTGGGAAGTTCCCACCATTGGAAGAATCCAGCACTGCTCTCCGCGTATTTGGAGGTGGTCAAATAAGATCCCTTGGACAGATTGTTTTGGCTGCCCATCACAAGGACACAGTCTTTCCCTTGACATTCCAGGTAATTGAAGGCACGCCTGAGGCAGAACGCCTCCCCATCTTATCTGCTAGGACAAGATGGGTTTAGTCACGCTCAGTCAACTGTGTACAGCCGATCAGAGAGCGCATTTGACGATGCGTCACAAGATATTATTGATAGTTTCCAGGACGTTTTCACGGGCGTCGGGTGTCTGAGTGACACTTGTAAGCTACATGTCGATTCTACATTCAGACCTGTAAAGCAGGCTCCCCGACGTGTGGCAGTTCTCTTAAGGCGTGAACTAAAAAATAAACTAGCTGAACTAGAGAACAAAGGGATTATTGCCAAGGAAACGGGACCCACAGAATGGATTAGCAATCTCGCTATTGTCAAGACACCCACGAAACGAGATTGTGCATTGATCCCCATCATTTGAACCAGGCTTTGAAGAGAAGTGAATTCGAAACCCCAACATTCGAAAATATCACGCCAGAGTTAACGAAAGCCCGGCTGTTTAGTGTCATGGATACAAAGGATGGTTATTGGAATCTACGGCTTGACCATGAGAGCTCAAAGCTCACAACATTCTGGACGCCATTTGGCCACTTCCGGTGGCTACGCCTTCCCTTTGGTTTGAAGGTTAGTGGGGATGAATACCAACGCCGGCTGCACGGAATTTTTGGAGGGATAAAAAACATCGTCATCGTTCTAGATGACATCTTAGTACTTGGTGGAAACACTGATGAGGAGGCATCAACATCGCATGACCAAGCCCTAAAGGAGCTGCTAACTAAGGCAAGAAAAGGCCATTCAAAAGATGAGGTACCCGGAGAATGAGAAGGAGGTCAAGAGCTTTTTAGGGTTAGTGACATATCTGGCCAAATTTGTTCCTCACTTATCAGCTCCAGAGGAAAGACATTAACTGGAAATTCGGAGTAGAGGAAAAGGAAGCTGTGGACATTATAAAGGAAATGACAACGGCGGCTCCTGTCCTTGCATATTTCGATCCTGCAAAGCCAGTAGTAATCCAAGCAGATAGCTCAAGCCGTGGACTCGGATGCGTCCTTATACAAGACAACCACCCAATAGCATTTGCTTCCCAGAGCCTTAGCCCTAACGAGCAAAATTGGGCAAACATTGAAAGGGAATGCATGGCAATACTTTTTGCCTGTGACAGGTTTGCACCTTACCTTATTGGGGGTAAAGGTATAGTCGCACACAATGACCACAAGCCGCTGCAAGCGATTTTTCAGAAGCGTCTTTTGAAAGCCCCAGTACCCCTGCAGAGGATGCTCCTGAGGTTACAGTGATACGATCTTGAAGTAAAGTATATTAAAGAGAAAAACATGCATGTGGCCGACGTCCTCTCACGCCTTCATCTAAGTGAAGGGAAGGAGGCTAAACTTTAAGAGGTATATCGCATTGAAGATTCTATATACAACGAATTGGAGTCATGCGACTTGCAGACAATTCGAACATTCTTCAAGCCAGCTTACAAAAGGTGAAAAGCCACACAGCACTTGACGACTCACTCTGCATGCTAGCCTCCACAATAAAGAATGGCTGGCCTATGAACAAGAAGAAATTGCCTCTCTCTCTCTGCATCCTTACTGGGAATTCAAGGATGAAATAGCAATGCAATATGGAGTCATATTCCGTGGGAGCCAGATAGTAGTCCCCAAAGCCTTGAGAGCCGAATTTATAAAGAAAATTCACCTGTGCCACCTGGGAATGAACGCCTCAGTGCGAATAGCGCGTGAAACGCTGTTCTGGTCATTTATGAGTTCAGAACCTAGAGATAAAATTAGATCATGCAGAACATGTCAGGAACTAGCCACAGAACAACCCAATACACCACTTAAATCACACAGCATCCTGGGGCTTCCTTGGGAAAGAGTGGCGATACATTCGATTGATACATTCGTTTTCAAGAAAGGTAAATACGTTATCATAGTGGATGCATACTCCGATTTTTTCGAGCTTAAAAAGTTGAATGACATCACCGCAGCGTCGGAATCGGCAGTAAAAATCGCCAAGTCCCTACTAAAGAAGTGCGATAACGAAGGGTCAGACTTTTATGCAGCCCTTCTCGAATGGAGGAACGTACCTACCGAGGGTGTTGACATGAGCCCAGTCCAGAAACTCATGTCCAGGCGAACGAGAACAACTATACCTATTGCGACGAAGCTGCTTACTCCTGAGGTTGCCACTGGAATAGCGGAATCCATAAAACTCAAGCGTTGGCAAGCCAAAAAGTACAACAATGTCAAGGCCAAATATTTGCCAGAGCTCGAAGTGGGAGAGGAGGTTTTGGTGAAGCCTGTCCACACTCAGGACAAATGGTCTTTGGGAGAGATAGGATGGAAAATTGATGAGTCATCGTACGACGTTAATGTGGATGGTAGAACGTACCGACGAAACCGCTCATGGCTAAAACAAAACCATTTCATGGTAGACCAGAGCCAGACCAACCAGAGACTCCGGTCGTATGGGTCTCAATGAGGCCTAGGACACCATCACCTCAGCACCAGAGCTTAGTCCCACAACCTCAAAGCCCCCCGAAGTCTCCAGCTGCTTTACCGAAACAACCAGAAAACACAAGCCTGAATGAAACTGAAAACACAAGCCTACCTGTGACCAAGACGATGCCAAGAAAGGCTCTTCTCAGTGAGACAGAGCCCTCACCACAGTTCGGAAAACAATCTAAGTCCGAAACAGGTCCATATCCTACAAGATCGGGTAGGTTACGTTCTCGAGCAGCCCAAAAGAAGCCAAAAAGTGAAATCGAAATGTGTTAATAGAAATATTCATTAAAAAAAAAGAAGGAATTGTTACGAATTTGAATAAACATTCTCGATACTAACATACGAATGTACAAACATCGATATTGATAATCGATATATCAATGCCGGGGGTAACCTGCGTCGAATAAAAATCAGTCATCTTCATGTCCCGTAGCCATCGTGTTATTTGTTTCCCTTTTCTAATCAAATTGGGAGTAATTTGCTTAAAACGAAACAATTTCAAATGAGTTTGAAACCTTAATTTGCTTACAAACACCTCAAAATGTTTCACCATACAAGCAGCTCAGTTGTAACCAACAGTTGGTTGAGCATAGGGAAACAGAATTGTTCTGAAGATAAAGCCCACTCTACCCATGCAGAAGATTAGGGGGAGTCAGCATACTGCCTGAGTTCCTGTCTGTCAACAAAACCATGCAGAGCAGCCGCAAACTCTGAGGGCATAGTAGGCTTGTGGGCAGATGGAGTCGCCATGTCACACTACCACAGCTACCAAGACCAGCCACAGTGCATGTGACATCCTTGCTAGATGACTTCAAAGCAAGCAGGCACTTACAACACAAGAATGGAATAGTGGTAGTGAGAGATGGCCCATTGACTCCTACAGATCAAACTGGAGCATGAATGTACGCACATTGGACGCAATGTGGGAGGCCTAGCAGAGCGCACCATTCTATCAAGGCTTATCAGTCTTTGGACAGTCAATCTTCCAAAAACCAACCTGTAGGTCAGCTTCGGGATCAAGTATGTCCGAAGGACTGAAGCTTCTGCTGTAGCTTCAGTGGAGCCTGTTCATCTTTCCAAAGATAAGGACAAATAGGTCCACAAGCCTGGACACGGGATTTGCCAATGACAAAACCCGCATTCACAATGGATCCAAGGGCCATCTCAGGGGAAGCCCTGCTTGGTACCTGCAAGGAGGACGACATCATTCGCAAAGGCTAATGCTCCCACCCACACACCAGGGGCGAGGTCAAACCCTACTTCTTGAGGCAGCTTACCCAGGGCAGTATCAATCATAAGATTGAAAAGTATAGCAGACAGTGGCTCCCCATGCTGAACGCCACTCCCTATTGCCATGTCCCCTGACATCTCTGCTCCAACCTGCAAGACTGTCACACCCCCATAGTACAGGGAGTTCACATAGTTGATGAGGCGATCAGGAGCCCCCACAGCACTGAGACCATTGGCCAAGGCCTGGTAGCTTACCATGTCAAAAGCCTTAGCAACACCCAGGGCAACGGGTTCTTTTTCTTCTGTGCCAGGGACAACACTGTCTGAAGAATTGTGAGATTTCAGCCTTCATGGCCTTACCCCATCTGCGGGGTGAAATACCATCAGGCCCAGTTGAAGTGGAGTTACTGACACAGCACTTATGTGCCTCGTCCTTGAGGACCAGGGAACACATGATGTTGGCTAAGGACTCCATAGAGGGAGCATGGGATGCCACACACTTTTTTACTCATGGCACAGGAAGGGCAATGATGAAGGTGGGGCACCCAGAGCACCACTTAGCCACCCAAGAAGGGAAATCAGGACCACCTGCATAAAGATCCTTTGAAAGGTATCCTATACCCCTCTAGGGTGTTACCATCGACTACTAGGAGAAGGGTGGTGATGGCAAGGGACGCCTAGTCTAATCAAGACACGGCTGCACCCACAAACTCCCTCTGAATTTGACACATTACGTTTCAAGGTATTGCGATTGCTACGTGTGATCCATATTTGGCCTTTAACGTGGTTTAAAAAATTGATGATATATGTTTTACTGTTTTGATTTAATTAAAATTCTTTCTCTTTGCTAAAGATTAGGTTCCCCTTCGTTGGGTGGACAGCAACGCCCTGATTGCAGCACATGGCAAGAAACTGCAGTGCTCATGATTACCTGAGGACAGGCACTTCATCAAGGTCGGAGTGGTGTTACGGGATGAACCAAACCCTTCGATTCAGCGAAGGCTCGTCCGGGGCATTGATGCTGACTGGGCACCTCAAATGCCCCGATTCGCTCGAGACTTCGCTGCCAGCAGTTGTAGCCGAGCCAGTTCCGTCGTTGTTGTGTCGCCCGCGCTCGCGTTCGCTCCCACTCAGTTCCCTGTCTGTGATGGTAAAACTTCCCCAAATGTAGTTGAGAATAAAACTCTGTTCCAATTGCATTCGGCTTAATATCGTACTAACTCCCCAACTCTCTTAGTGAGATATCACTTTCAATATTAATCCCCCCATAAGTTGTGATAGCCTGCTCGGCAATCCAAACAGGCAAAACCTATGGTCGTTATGGGAGAAAAATAATTCAAAAACAAAATTTTTTCAGTTTTATAACATTTACGTCAGGTATCCACCCGTCAGTTCAAATGGTCACGTCATGTGCATTGCCTAGCATTTCCTAGAATATGTCAATTCGACATTCTTGACCTTAAAAGGACCTTGCGTACTTGGAAGACCATATCATTTCGTTTCAAGATATTCAAACAGACCCAATGAACACAAGCTGTTCAAGAGTAGCCTATTCCCAAGAGCAAAGAAGCTTTCTTGGATTTGGTCCTACTGACGGGCGGGTCTTCATTTCTTAGGATCGTTTGAAAGTTTGTTGAAGTTTCTTCAGCATCCCTCAGTTGAAGCAATATTGCCCTCAGTAGGTTGGTTATGAAGATACTGGAGGAAAGCTTCAGACGCGAGTGGGGTAAGCATAAGTAAAAAAATGTTCCTTGCAGAAAACGTCACGTGTATTATTCAAAATTAATCATACACCAAGCAACTTTAAAAAATTGAAAAACGATACATGATGCTTCTCAACACCAAATGTGCGGTGTGTTTCACTCAAATTGACATTTTCACGTGTGTACAGTCGATAACACCAGTGGTAAAACGCTCTTTGGGCTTTTGAGATTTTTCTTCTCCGAATATCGTCTTTAAGAAAGTAGGGGCAAATGAACAGTGGTCTGGGAAACTAGTTTCCCAATGAGGGAGCCAGGAGTTTTACTAACACCACAAAAGTCGCCTACAGCTACTAGCATCGAACCTGCAAAGAGAAAACAAAAATGGTTATTTACGTGCTCTACTACCACATAATTCTAAAATGTATACGAATAATCGCATTGAATTGTAATGCCCATTTTCTTTATACAGCCTCATTAAAGTAGGATGAGAGCTACGTGATTGGCAACAAAGACAATTTGATTGAGTTTTCTTCAGATATTTACGTTTCAAACTTTTTCAAAGCCCCCATTTCAGAACATGGTGTGTGCGATTGTGGACACGATTGAGAGAGAATGACTGAACCCAGTCAACTCACGCTTGATATTCACGATCCCACACCCACATTAGACGGTGATACAAAATTATAGTTTTCATTGTGGTCAAAACGCATAATTATCACCTCCATCGTTCACGTCAAATTCGTGTTGGGAATCCAATAAGGTACGAAATAGAATTTCAATCATAATCAACAACAACCAAATTACGGCATTCAAACAGCTAACTCCAAAAGAATCAAAACAACTTCCCACAACATAATCGTAATGGCATGGTCTCGTCAAACGTGACTCATTATTGGTTACTCAAACAATGACATAATGTAATTAGGGATAACTATAGATTCCTCGACGTTCTTTTTTATCAGTTTATACGTACACATTGTGAACACCATTGCACTATGCTGCATTATTAGTGCATTGCGCTGAACGTACGAGGGGACTAGAGAACTCGTGATTAGTCGAACCCAGACATTTGGACTAATAGAATTGAAACGTTAACATTCGATGAAAGCTCTTAATTACTTTTCGAACTTGACGTAAGTTATATCATGCACATAAGTAACGTGGTAGGTCGATAAAATATTAGGTCTGTACTTACCGAGACTGTAGAACCTGAGCGTTAAGAGGAGTTTCGTCATGGGCGTAATTGCGTGATTGCGATTGCTTTTCGATTCTATTCGCGTTCGAATTAGCGAAAGTACAAACTCCGTTGTTTCTTTCGACAACCGGAACCTAGAATGGAAATCTACGTCGTCGAGTGTGTCAAAATATTCGATTCTCGGACGGACCTGGTACGGCCTTCTCTCCCACTCAAGAAACGCGTATACCTCTTCGTCGGAGAAATCAGTCAGACAGATCGTAGTCGAACTCGATTGTTAATAAAATTATTTAAAATTTAGGTGACGAAAACCCAATAGAAAAGAATATCGCGAAAGCGCAAACGAAAACAGAGGCTAGCGAAACACAACCGAAAATAGCTGCCAACAAACTAACCGATAACGGTTAGCTATCCAATAACTAATGAACGAAGAGACGAGTTAAAACATAACTAACAGCTAGCGCTAACGTGGTGTCAAAGTGAGTTGATGAACGCGTCTTCGGGAGTTAACGAATGATTTCGCTTAGTCAACCTTTAGTCAAGCTAGCAAATGACATTGATAAACCGGCCCTTAAAACAGGAAAAACGAGAATACAATTGAAAGGAGGACAATTTGAGAGCCACGTCATGCATAGCAACGAGACAACATCCTCAGCTGTTGTGCCGTATATATCGTGAATGAGCGACCTTCCAGCATATAACGGAAATAATTTACGCCACGAAATGCTGCCAAGAGTTCACAGTCATACGTGCTGTATGAGCGTTCAGCCGAGGACAATTTTTCTGGAGAAAAACCTGAGTGGCTCCAGCTGGTCACCTCGAAGTTGGTGTAACGCAGCACCAAGTGCGGCATCCGAAGCGTCGACCATCAAAATGGTAGGGAGATCGCAAAATGGATGGGCTAGTAGTATGGCATTTGCCAATGCGACCTTCACCTTCTTTGGGCGTGCGTAGTCTGTGACAGCTGAAACACTCGTGGGGAGAGGCTTGATCCCTTTTGCATCAATGAGGAACCTAGGGAGGAGATGGCTGCTAGTGGGAGTCAAGCCGTGCCAATAGCTGGCGCAAATGGAGTTGGTGTTCTTCTTCTGAAGATGATGCAACGAGTATGTTGTAGGATTGCATGTATGTAGCGCTGGAGGGTTTGAGCTGTGTTCTTAAGCCCAAACAGCATCCAAACAAACTCAAAAAGACCGAAGGGGGTAACCAGGCTGTTTTGGGAATGTCTCCCTTGGCAACTTTGATGTGGGGGTACACCCGAACAAGGTCAATTTTCGAAAACGTCGCTTTTCCAACAACAGCAAGCTGGGCATTGAAATCGTAGATATGGGGCAAAGGGTATTTGTCATGGGCTGTTGCGGTAATTACAGGGCATTGAATGCCGCAACAGCCCATGACAAATACCCTGTTATGACAGTGCCCTGTAATTACCACATGGTGGCCAAATACCGTCTTTTTTGCAGACCATGTGAAGGGGGCTAGCCCACGCACTTTTAGATGGTCGGCAAAACCCAAGTCATGCGTTGAAACTGAGGCTTGGCAGCAACTGGAGGCTCTTTAGTTTCATGACATTGGAAAAGGCAGGATTAGTGTCGCAGTAACTGGGTTGTCCTGAAGGAGTTTAGGAAACGATTGAAGCAATCTGGCTAACTTATATCCAGGGTCAATGACGTGAACGGATGAATGGTTGATCACTTGTGCTTCTGTCACTGGTCGCCAGAGGTTGGTCAAAGAGTCTTATCAGCGTTGATTCTTGATGTCAACGAGCAACCCGAATTCACCAAGAAAAACGAATCTGATAATGGGGTGCTCGACATTTGCGATCACAAAAGGCCCAAAAAATTGTCGACGTAAGTCTAGGTCCACGGTATGAAGTTTTTCACCATATGTGCGTATCAGTGTACTTTTCCCTGCAAAGAGAAACCGTTTGGTTGGTGAATGGCGTTCAGCTGGTGATGGTGGAACCACAGAAATGTCAGCTCCCGAGTCGACTAGGTATTTGGTGTGATTGCAGAGATAGAAAACAAACAAACAACGAGTATTTAATATGCCCGCTCTCCTCGTTTTCGCATTTAAGGAGGGGGCTTCTAGTTTTTTGCCAAGGTGACAGCTAGAGCTGGCTTGAACCCACACCGAAACAAACAATGGCGAGCTTTCGTACTGTAGCGTTTGTGGTAATTGCAAATCTCGGGCTCGGAGTGACCAGGTTTGGGCCGAGGATTTGGTGAACGAGGGCCACAGCTCCTGTCTCCTTAGGACGGGAAACGTCCTTGGTCCACAGCTAGAGCTGTGGAGAGCTGAGCAATTCGGGCCTCCAAACAGTCGAAGCAGTCCTCCGGTGCATTGGCGTACCCAAAAGCGTGTACAGTGTTGCCCCGTGAAGGGGAAAACGCCAACATTTTATCAGCCATTGTGTCGAGGGGCTCGAACGTTGGCTAGTAAACGTTGGAGGAACATCTTCCAGAAGGAAATAGTCTTGAACCTGTGATCCTGCCAATAAATGCATTTCTCTTAACACAGACGGCCTTTGATCACCTAGGTCGAGCTCAGTGAGGAGTTTGAACACTTTTTGGCCCTCGGAAACCTCGAATTCGGCTTGCTAACGACCTAGGAGGTCAGTATAAGGTGTCGTCGACAATGGCTTTAGCAGAAAACGTCGCCATTGCCGCGTTGCCGGCAAGGATGTAATTGTACATAGTTATCTCGTTCGTGACCAGAGAATTAGCAAGGGAAAGGGAAAACCTGGATGCGCCAAATTTTTACATCCCTACGCCATAAAGGCGGAATTTGAATAGAAACTCGCGCTACTTCCCTTTGGATGCTGCTTTCGCCCGAGTTGGAAACGCTTGTGTCACCTTTTTGGCAATGAAGATACAGGAGGAAAGCTTTGGATGCGAGAGAATGAAGTAGTTTTATTAACGAAAAAGTTGAAACAGGGAAAACGAGAATGCAATTAGAAGGAGGACAAATTGAGAGCCACGTCATGCATAACAACCAGACAGCATCGTCAGCTGTTGTGAGGTTGTGTCTCCACAATAGAGGTCATTCATTTGTTGGCAGTCGACGACGTGGTGGTTTTTATTTTCTTTGATTTTTCTCGATCCCAGACAATATCCTCTAGCGTAACAATATCTATCGTTGATGATTTATTTCACAAAGTACACTCCAACAACATTTTGCTTCCTAAACAATAACAACGTAACACAAACGACAGAAAACACCCACCAACTACTGCAGTAGATGATAGATGAGAGTTGAAACCCAAAATAGGGGTTGTGGCCTAATTGGAGTGGGGGAAGAAAACACAGAATTCTACAGAAACAATTATGGAGAACGAAATATGGGCATGGGGGGCTAGAAGACACTCTGCTAGATTGATAAAAAATGTTGAAGCAGTTACCCCGGAATTTACGAAAATGTTCGAAAAAACGTTATTTTTGACGCATTTTAATGTAGATTTTTATAGAGAAGATAAATGTGAAAGTTTAATCAAAATTGTTAGAGCCATTTTCGAGAAAAATGCGAAAAACCCTAGTTTTTGGTACATTTTCGTCCCCCCCCCCCCCCCAATCAACTGAACCCACAACCTTATTTTGGTGTCTACAAAAAATAGCGAACAAAACAAAAAAAGAACCAGGTCAATTGGTTCATTCGTTCTCCCGCAAATCAAACTACACAGGTCTGTTTCCTTATTTGACGACTTTTCCTAAACCCTCAACGAGGGTTATATCAGCCATGGAAGGTCCGGTTTCGCTAATATGCAAGAAGCTAGCCTCTACAGCATCCACCGAACTCAGACCTGTGGAGGTACGGCAGGTATTTGGTCGTTAGCCTGTCTCCCGGTAGAGAGCTGTTGCCCATATGTGCCTGTAGGGGACCACCTGACTGTCTGGGTGGAGTTCTTAATCTGGTTTCTCACCTGATCCAACTATTTTCTTTGGTGGCAAGTTTCAAAAGGACAGATCAACTATGACCACGTTTCTTAGCCATCACCTTCTTCGCGAACTCTGCAAAATGGTTATAGGCTTGCTTTGTAGCAGTCAATGCTGCTAAGTTTGTTGCCCTCCCAACAACTGTTTTAGAAGCTTCAGTGGAGCAGCATGTGGGTTCTTGTTCCCTTCGCACTGTAGGCGCAAGACGTGCATGACAGAGAGTCTTTCAGAGAAAAGAAGTGGCGGCAAGTTTCTGTTTTATGGTGAGATCTGCACGTAGTTCAGCCCAAAGCAGAGAGAAGCTCTCTTTTCACTCTCCACTTGTCAACCATGCACTCAACGGCCAAGTCAACTGGTAACTGTCCAGTGATCACCTGGAGTGCTTCTGTTGATACAGTTTTAAATGCCTTGGTGATCCACAGAGCGCAGCTCTCTGGGATTGGGCCAATACTCCCTTTTGATTGACTGTTAGTTTGCTGCCCCAGAAAACAGGGCAGTAGCCAATGATGCCTAGATAGATGGCCTATTACGTGAGGATAGTGTCATGGTAACACACACCCCAAGCGGCCTTAGTAATTGCACGCAGTGAGACAAACCTTATGCTGCTAAAGCGTATTGACGGTTGGCTATTTACTTTTCCTTTCAAGAGGATTAGCTGGGTTTTTTCCTCAGCCACCTGCATCTTGACATGCTCGCGCCATTTGGTGACAGTGTAGAGCAGTCTTGGCTCCTGTTCTTGCTCCAGCCACCACTCATGCCTGCGATCCCACACCAAGAGTTTTGGATCTTGTATGTCGAGAACACGTCAGCGTTGCTTGAGTGCATTTTGCGGCAACTCAGCATAACCAGGGAACTCTTATTTGTGTTGTGCTGAAGGATTGGAACTGCTTTAACCTATTCATCATCCACTCGTAACTCCAGGAGGGCAATTGCTCCCTGACGAATGGTACAGCGAGCGTCTCGTGTTGAATGTGAAACCTGTTGTAATTTGCAATGCAATTGGCACACTTGAGGGGAGCCTCACGCTTGCAGTCCTTGCTCAGATGTGGCATGGAGCACCAGGCGCCCACCACAGTTCTCGTGCAGGCCCATAACGCTGGCATTTGTAGCTCTGTGTGGGGGCTTGGTACTAACAGATGGCGCACCACTGCTAGGCTATTTGGAGGTGCCTTGCCCCCTCTAGGTTTTTGTGTAGGCTTGGTGACACCTCAATCACCCAATCCTTCTGCCTGCCACTCTTTTTTGTGAAAATTGGCCTGACATCCTGCAGCAGTAAGTCTAAGACAGGGTTGTGCTCAACAACTTGTCGGGACAGGTCCTCTTTTTGTAGGTCAATCCACACGTCACACAATAACAGGAGCAGGAAACGACCGAGGGGGGGGGGGAGTGATGCTTGTTGCTTTAACTTCTTCTTTTTGGAAATATGGCTCATAAACGCCTTGGCCATTTCCGGTGTTTCTGTCACAATGACGGCACCACCTCCCACTGCGGTGCAGTTATCAAGCACTCGGACGCCCAGTGCTTGGAGGTCCTTAGCAGGGACACCCTGCATCAGCACTTTCAGTGCATCAGGAGTGGAGGGACCAGCCTCTCCTTCCTCACACGTTTCTTCATGGGTTTTTAGAAGGGAGTTTGGTGAGTTGGAGACTTTTTATTTCTGCCCTTGTTTTTGGGTGGAGGCGTGGGCAGGGCGTTACCCCTGGGCGTGCACATCCTGCTTTTTTGGGGTCCTTTCCTTCTTTCCTCTGCCCTTCCTGGCCCTGGCAGGCTGTCATTCGGCCTGGACTCTGTGAGGGAGGGAGGAGGGCTCAGTATCATCTACTTCTGCTTATGCGGGGCCTGGGGTACTCGTCTAGCTCAGTAGAGCACCTTGGGCTTGGGGGGCTGGTGGCACTGTCTGCGCGGGCTGCTAGACAATCGCCCTACGCAGCTCTTCTCTCACAACATCCGCCACAGTTTCCCACAGTGGGGTAACGGCAGGGGGTGATTTCGTTGGGGGGGGGGGCACTTGCTTTGATGGCCACGTATTTGTCCCGTTGCGTTGACCCTCATTTGTGTCAGCTGGCCGTGAATAATTTGGACATAGGCACAAATCTGTTCCATATGCGACAGATTAGGGTCTAGTATCTCTTTTGCTGGTCCGTTGAGGGTCAAAGGGAGGCACCCACATGCGCTGCAGCTGGCAGTACAGCCACCCTCCAGGACTTTGACGCATGACGGATTTTTTGGCAGCTGCTTAGAGTCAGCCCTTGGCCTCTGGTGATGTGGTGAGCGGGACACACGCTATCAGCCGCCCCTGAAACGCTCAAACCTCGCTTTTCCACAAATCGACCAACAGACACACGAAATTAGGTTTTTTTATACTCAGTAGCCTCAAAACGTAAAGATCTGATGAAAACCCAATTTTTTTTTTTTACACGATTTATACTCTCCTTTCCCTTTGGGTTGCGGAAAGTAAAAACGTCATCCTTCGTCGTTTCCTTCCCCCTAGTAGCCTGGGAAACCCAGCTAGTACAAGTAATGCTCACCCCCAAATCTGTCGGAGATAGAGCAGATTTGCAGCTACGTCCTGCTAATACACAGCCGGGTGGCACGGATGAGGACCAGGGAATTGAAGCTCCTAGCATCAACTCCCTAGGTCGCTACTCATGCATGCTCCTGTGTGACATGCGGACTGACCTTTAAAAAGAGGACCTAGCACAACCAGCCTGCGTTTCACCAAGAAACCGGGTAGGCAGAAGGACTGGGTGATCAAAGGGTCGCCCAGCCAGCACAAAAAATTAGACCTTCAAATATTCTTCAAGTAGCCTGGCAGCGGTGCACCATCTGTAAGCACCAAGCCCCCACATAGTGCTACAAATGCAAGCGTTGGTGTGTGCCTTTCCTAATCTCACTAATGACAGTAAGCGTGAGGCCCCCGCTCAAGTGTGCCAACTGAATTGAACGCAAATTAGAGCATGTCTCGCTCTCTACTGCACCATTCATCAGCAAGCGATTGCCCTCCAGCAGTCGAACTTAGCAGCATTTACTGCTACAAAGCAAGCCTATAACCACTTCACTCGAGTTCGCAAAGGTGATGTCTAAGAAACGTGGTCACAGTTGATCTGTACCTGTGAAACTTGCCACCCAAGTAAATAATTAGATCGATGGGAGACCAGATTAAGAACTCCCAGGTTGTACGGGATTCCTCAGGTGGTCACCACCACGCGGTAACGCATGGGCAACCGCTCTTTACCAGGAGACTGGCTAACGACGAAATACCTGCCATACATCCGCAGGTCTGAGTTCGGTGGAGGGGCCAGTCAGCCACTTGCATATTAGCGAAACCCCAACTTTCATGGCTGTTATAACCCACATTGAGGGTTTAGGAACAGTCATTTAATAAGGAAACAGACTTGTGTCCGCACACTCATGGGGGCTGCATCAAGCGATTTGCATCGATCGGAAAGGGGGGGTAGTGGGAGAAAATGTACCAAAATTTAGGGTTTTCCCATTTTCCTCGATTCCAAATTATCTCCTACCTATCCATGGAAATACGGTGAAAAGAAAATTAGACCTAAAAAGCAAAACTTGGTTTTTTACGTTTTTTGGCAAATGGTTTCAACGATTGTCACCAAACTCATACAATGCTTTCAAATAGTTAATACCTATGTATCCTTCACAATAAATGTTCCTCTGACAGTCTATTGAGCTGAGATAAAAATCAAAATGTGTCGAAAATAATGTTTTTTAAACATTTTTGTAATTCCCCGAGTAGCTGCACACAGGATTTCATCAATCCTGTGGAGTGTCTTTTAGCAAGTTATACTCACATTTTGTTCTCCATAAATCGAAACGTAAAGATTATCCGTCGACTACCACCATAAATGTATTTTTCATACTTACCCTGTACGTGGAATTGATGTTTCCTTCACATTCTGCGATTTTGGGAGTACAAGAATTTGTTCATACCCACCTAGTAGAATAGATTTTTCTTAGATTTATCTACTACACAAAATTCATTTCCGAGCACAAGGAACTCTACCCACCTGGTACCTGGCGTAGCTTTTCTGTGTTTCAATTTTATTATAACTCGTTCATTTGTGTGTCATCCTCCAAACGCGTCTTTAGAGTATAAATATCGTTTTATTCCAGAACGTTTTTATTGAGCTCGACGTTAATAGTCACAGTGAAACAAAACTAACAAGCACTTTTTCAAGTTCAATAATGAAAATTATTTAAATAAATTCCAACAATCCGGGAAGGAGTTCTTCCAGATTTTTCCTCTTGTGAATGGAGTAGTTACATTAACATCAATAGAGGAACCAATAATTAAGAAAATTATTACGCAACGGTTTATTATTCTCGTGCACATGATTGCTCAGCTTGACGCAGTCTTGCAGCTCCAAGACCCATTCCATTGATCCTGCATGGAAAAATACTAGCAAGCGATGCGAAACATAACTAGACTAAAACGGTACCACGAAAATTGATATTTTCTAGGCGACATAAGACCATTGGCACGACAAGACGAGTCAAATTAACGGGTGATCGGAATACAACGGAAGGCAGCGAGGAAATGAGCGCCGGCTGGGGAGAAATTGTCTTTTTGTCTGAAATATATTGTCTCGTAAGTCCCTTCAATCAGTAGAATTTCCCTCACAATATTTACTGTGATTTCGCTGCTTTCCATCTAAGCGCCATAATCTAGTCACCTATCTGTCCCGTCCTATTCGACTCACTATCGAAAAATACATAGGAAAGGATACTAACCACAATGTAAATGCCATAGAACAGCCAAAATTACGTTTTTGGCCAATTTTTTAAACCATTTTTGGCCTATACCAACCATAGGTGTTGTCAGATCATGTTAGAAGCAAAGTATGGTTTGGGCGGTGGACGGACATTATAGATTTGGAATCTCCATGCCTTGGAACGTATAGTGTCAAATTTTGAGGGAGGGGTGTAAAAAAAAAGAATGAATAATAAATCAAGGGGGCCTCATCGTGAAATTTGTCCTGGCGTACTACTTGCTTGCATTTAGTTCGCTCTCCCTTCATTAAATCAGTTGTAATACAGCCGCTAAAACAGATTAAAGTTTGAAAATCTTTTTAAAAACATAAATTTTGTTCTACTGAATAACTTATGTACGTTATGTCCAACGTAAAAGGGTAGTGCGAGCCTCATGAGTCACCCTTGCTACGACACAGTAACGTTGCATCAATATTTACCTATCATGATATCTTCACAATTTATCTCTTGATACATGTTTGGTTATGTACGGGGTTGGGCAAGGAAATATGTGTTTCGCCTTCGACATTTTTAACGTTCCCATACTTGTCGGTATTCGCAAGCGTTTCAAGGCATATGAAAATGCCTTATAATCCCTAGATTGCTGTCCCAGACCACGTAAACTGCGAATTGAAATGCTTAGGTGTTCATTTTCCGCCTCTTTGCTGTTATTACTTTTGGTATAAATTAGCTTCTACACTGGCCACCATATTTCAATGATGTAGATTGTTTTAATAATTAATTGTCTTGGAAGGGGCTGTATATTTCTTATCAATCCATTTGAGGTTTCAGACGTTTAATGTATTTGGATGTGAATAGATTCGTCTCTTCATAATGTATGGATGTCATAACACTGTAATTCTTTTCCCAGCTAGTGCAGTGAAAGAAGGGATTATGCCACATTTTCCTGCGATCATGTCTAAGCTCAACTTCTACCTCACCAATAAAGCTGAAGGTGATGACATACCTCTTCAAGTTGAAGCGCTTGGTTAGTACATTTTTCATTTGGCAAAGTTTATGAGAGTATAACAATCTGCAAGGGTTACCTAAAAAGCTTGTTGGGTACGAAGGTAAACCTAGCTTTGTCCCATCACCCAGAGACCTTACCGGTTGCAAGGGTTTCCGTGAAGAGCCTGGTAAATGAAGACACCCCTCTCCCAACATATTACCATCAGAATATTTGTGCCTGATGTTTCCACATCTCCGCCATCCTTTTTGCTCAGGATTTTGCAGTTGGTTTCTGCGTGCATTTCCCCCCCTTTGGCTAGTTTTCATCGCTAGGACGCCCCTTGCATCGGGGCAGTCGCAGTCGTTTCTCTCCTACAGTCCAGTTAACTTCTTTTCACCCATATCCTTAGTTCGTGTGTTTATATTGAAAAGTGCTTGTGGGAATTCAAATAAAATCTTTTTTAAAAACCGAATCTCTTGTTCAACATACAACATATCACAGTCTTACCGACCTCCAAAATTTTGGCTACAGGAAGAAACAAATCACTAACTTTCTCGATCTAGTTGTTTTCCCGAAGAACCAGTTCGGAAAATTAAAGGCCCACAGTTAAGAAAACATTACTGTCAACACGACTCCAAATATCAGCAATAACACCGAACATCTTAAACCACAAGAAATATTCAAAGACGCTGGAAATTCATCACCTCTGTTGGAACGACTCGCTCGGGACCGAGAGTCCACCTTCATCATTCCTAGAAGAGAAATCCTAGAGACGCAAACTCTGCGAAAAGGCACCTCTGGTGACATCTTCCTTGCCCTTTAAATCAGCCTATCAGGAAAGACGATTCTCCTTGATGTTTGCTTAACTGGCCTTCATCTTCGCACTGTAAGTCCTCAACAATTATTTTAAACAATTGGGTTATATCCGCCAGTAGGCAAATTACTAAAGTTAACGTACCTGTTAGGTGAGTCCGTCTCCTCTGGCTGGTGAGTTACTGTGGGCAAGCGCTTTCGATGTATAGATATCATCGTCTGGCCGTTAATTCAGTACTGGAGTCAGTCAGTTGGTCGTGGTCTTTATATACGAAGAGAAAGGTGAAAGGGATGATGGAGCGTCGGTGAAGGGGCGGGGTGAGGAGGTCATGTACCTTAGGGGGGAACCCCCTGGGGATGAATGGAACGTCTTGAGTGATCTGTCAATTGTGGAATTTACGTCTTTTTTGTGTAGGGTGGTCTGTAAATCCGTCAGTTGGTTGTTTTTGTTTGTGTAGTGTTTTGAGTGGTGTGAATATGGTGTCGCATTTAGTGTTGATTTGTTCATTTATGATCTGTCCATTGAAGTTTTTTTGTTTATAAATTTCCATGTTTTCTAATATGTTTAGTTTTCGTCCTTTGTATTGTTTGTGTAGTAAGATGGTGCAGTCCTATATTTTGGTAGGTCCATGTCCAGTTGTTTTGAGGTGGTTGGCAAAGTTTGAATCGTCTTTGTTCCTACTAAGAGATTTAATGTGTCCTGAATATGTGTTTTTGAGTTGTGTGTTTTGGAGTTATATTGTCTTAATAATTTGTCTTATAATTTGTTTGTTTATTTGAAAATCGCGTGATAATAAATTCTAATATTAAACTAATTTTTGTCAATTTAATTCCCTTTAAGTTCATTCGTTTCATCCCCCCCCCCCTTTGGACTCTAGCGATAAACACAAGAATTTATTTTTACTTTTAGATCCCTTGAAGGTGTTTTGTCTCATACCGGTCTTTTGGTTTTGTCTGTTACCGTGTGAAATATTCAAGAGATCAATTCATTTTGATTTCTGAATTCCTTGGGATTAGTTTTTTTCACAAGCCCTGTTACTTGGGAGACAGGGAGAAAGTGAAATCCCTTTTTCATTCTATGAAAGGATCAAAAACATTCTAAATGTAACCCTGGTGTACATAAAAACCCATATAGCATTGAATAAACAAAATACTGAGATAGAGCATTATGAAAAACTAGCCCTAAGAACTCTGACGTTGCACCTCAGAGAACCCCATCGTGGTTGTAACATCAGTCCCCCTTGAGGAAAGATCATGCCCTCATGATCATGTGGCATCAGCGGTGGCTGAGCGTCTTCCCTAGGGTGGTCCTCGTCGTCTCTTCCATGAGCCGGCGGCGAGGAGGCAGGTCAGGAAGGTGGGCTGGTGGTTGCGGGGCACTGAGGGATCGAGCTGTGAGTGGCTGGAGTGTTGAGGAGCATGAGGGCTTGAGCGATGGCGTTCAGCGAAGAGCCTAGTCAGGCAGCAGTAATCTGGTATCCATGGAGGGTGTGGCCCCAGAGTGGTAGGCCATGGTGCCTGGTTCGTGGTTTGTTGAGCAGGAGGCTGGCGTCCATGGAAGCTGTAGGCTGTGGCACATTGTGCTGGAGATGAGCAGCAGGCGGTGCGGGGTAAGGTAGTCATCGTATTGAAGAGAGAAGTGGCAGTGGGCACAGGCATACAGTAATGGAAGCCCCAAGGTACCTGTTCGCAAAGTAGTGGGCTCTGCTCGACTCGTTACCCAAATGACCAAGCCGAACACCTTCACCTGTGGTGCGAGTGATGGGAGAAAATTTACTGGCTATGAAAACGAAATATAATACGAAGAGCAAATAAAGAAAATAACACAACATTTCCACGAGTGATAAAAATAAATAAAAGGGAAATCAGAAAGTTTGGCTGTCCCACGAAATGGGTGGATCTGACCTTTCGTTGCTAGTGGTAATTTGCGGTGCGGCAAGATTTCGATTTGCCGAATTTGGTTCGTCAACTTGCCTAATTTCAGATTCGTCAATATGTGAAAGTTGGATGCGACGTGGAGCGATTTCGATCGTCACTGTCGCTATCGCGATCTTTGCAGCACTGAGTCACAGGCGACGCGCTTCTTGTTGAGAAGAGTTGAGGGGCGATAACGTCGGACGTAAGGTGGAACAGCGTGCGAGTATGAAAGGAAAAAAAAGAAAAGAAAAAGGAAACAAAATAAAACAGGAGTCCTTTCAACTATTCTTCCGTCTTTCTGGTGTTAATAGTGCCCCCCTACTATTTTGTACAAAAGTGGTTTTTACAGTAGTGGCTGGAGGTGATGACTAGAGTAGATACAGAGAGAAATTGACAGAAGAGTAGTATCGAAGAGTAAGCACGGAAATAGGTAGAGTACAGGGAAGACTAAACTTGAGATTAAGAACAAGAAATAAAGTAGAAAGTACGAATAGACGTCCCTACTGAAGGAGATGACCCAAAACAAGTTCGATGGCGTGCTAACAATAAATTCGTTACCTGGCCCGTTCCACAAGTACTAATGTTGCCTTCGTACTCTAATTTCTTTATAGTACTACCTCTTGGCTCCACACCCCAAGCAGTGTGGCTTGTGTGGATCCAATTGTCCACGATTATCTCCCTGGAAATTCACTTAATATTAACCATCAACCAAAATGGTTGGCACGATGCAAACAACCGACAAACTCACCACTGCCTGACATACCGCTTACTGACAGACGACGGTACTAAGAACTGCATGGTACTACAAACATGCAGCCTATCTGAACGCATGCAGGCTGTTATGCGACTGATGATGCTAAGGGGTGTGTTCCTCACAAAGGCGCAGAAGGAGATGATTGGTTCCTCCTTCGACGAGGCAGTAGAGCCGGTGACCTGCTCAGAGCAACCTCTGCGCTAGAGCGGCTGGAAGAGAGACTCCCTTCAGCCCTCCAGCCTTGTGCAGCCTCAAGCCATACTGCCTGAGCCATTCCAACCCACAGGATGTCTACCAGCTGTGACCAATCCTGTCCTCTTGTGCTGGCTGACTCCTGTTAAAGGCAAGCGCTTGATCGTGGTCTAGTGGTAAAGACAATTGATTCATAATTCTCGACGTAAGTCGAGGGTTGTGGATCGAATCTCCGGCGCGATTGCCGTAATTTTTGCCTGCGTCAGCTGCTCTTCAAAAGCATCTCCGAACCCACCTCGTAACAAATGGCGCCCAACTAGTGGTCGAATTTCTTCTTTCCAAGAAAAAGAAGAGGCCCCGAGAGAAAAATTAAAAAATTAAGAGAGAAAATAATGAGACGAGTTCTCGGGTCCGGGATTCGCTGACGCTGTGAAAGTTCCAGCGCGAAGGTAAAATGGGCGACGCGCCCACTACAATGCGAAAGAAAAAAGACTTTCCTTGTAGCCCTCTCGTTTCTCGAATCAAAGATCGGATTTTCCGGGGATTCGCTCAACTCTCGTAAATTCTTTCCTTAAAAGAGTCCGCTCCAGGAGCAGCGGTTAAAAGACGAGGGGGGAGATGTGCTGACTGACTCCTGTTAAAGGCAACCGGTTGATCGTGGTCTAGTGGAAAAGACAGTCGATTCATAATTCTCGACTTAAGTCGAGGATTGTGGATCGAATCTCCGGCGCGATTGCCGTAATTTTTGCCTGAGTCAGCAGCTCTTCAAAAGCATCTCCAAACGTCCTTCCTTTCGTAACACTCTTTCGTTACACCCCTTCCATACGCAGCAGTACCAACACCCAGCGCCTTACCCTGCACATGTCCCAGGAATTGTCTGGCCCGTCATGGTACGTGGGTTCACAGAAACCCGGTGCAGTGTAAGCACTGGGTCACGGTCACGCAGATCCAGCAAATGGTTGAAAGAGACAGGAAACATCACTTTCCCTGAATCACTGTGGGTGCAGGCAGCCATCACTCGAACGTGAGAAGATACAGCCATCTTTTTGCATAAGTTCGGCTACATCCGAGTCCAGGCTCGCCAATACGTAATTGAACTTCGTCAGCTCATTCGTGGCGGGGGTGTTGGCGAACTGAGCGTTTTTTTTAAAATGCTGACACGAGCTACCTCAATGACAAGCGGTTGTGTACTTCGAGCACCTTCGTTCTTGATGGAAACGAAAAGATGACTTACAGAAATGTCTGCGAAGTGTCAAATGTCGGGGTCACCACTTTGGTTGTTATTAGAATCCGGTGTTGTACACGAGAGAGAACGAGGGGAAAAACTATACTTTAACAATATTTTCTTTAACGCATGAAACAGTGCCAACGAGGGAACGGAAGTCAATAAAATGATGATAAAAACATAAACAGTGTCTGGGGAAAACACAGAAGGAAGTTAATCAAAACGACTATTTTTACGAATACTTTTAGCTTATAATAGCGGCATTTTATGCTCTATTCTATGAGATTCTCTATTAATGCCATTTCGTGCATTAGTAGTAATATAATCAAGTAATGAGAGAAGTATAGTAAGGACAACCAGTATTTTGACATTTAAGTTGGTAAAGCGATTGTTCGAACCAGGTAGGGGTATGGGTGTCTCGCATAACCAATTAACCGCAGTAAATTAAATATAATTCAATTAAGATGAAAAAAAAAACGAGCTTGAAGTTATTGCTTTGTCACAAATGAAGCCATACCTATGGGGCTCCATAATCATCAAATTATAAACTAGACTTAGACGACAAAAAAAAGAAAGAAAACTCAACTTGGCAAAAAAAAAAAAGGGTTTTCTTCAGATCTTTACGTTTTGAGGTCTACTGAGTCTAAAAAACCTAATTTCGGTGCGTGGTTCGTGTGTGTGTCTGTCTGTAGTTTCCAACGAGCCAGATTAGTACCCCAGGCCCCTCGTATGCAGCAGTAGCTGTTACTGACCCCTCTTCCCTCCCTCATGGAGCCGAGGCTGAATGGTAGTCTGCCAGGGCCAGGAAGCGCCGGGGGGAAAAAAGAAAAAGGCCCCAACTAAGCAGGACATGCAGGCTGAGGGCAGCAACCCGCCTACGTCTCGGCCCCAAAAACAAGGGCAAAAACAAAAATAGAACCATAAATGAAAAGCCTCCACTGCTTACCAAACTTCCCCCTAAAAACCCACAACAAATGTGGTAGTGGTTAGGCGTACGTGTAAGGAAGGAGAGGCTGGTCCCTCCACCCCTGATGCAATGGAAGCGCTGATGCAGGGTGCCCCTGCTAGAGACCTCCAAGCACTGAGCATCAGAGTGCTAGACATCCGCACCGCAGGAGAGGTGGCGCCGGCATTGTGACGGAAACTCCGGAAATGGCCAAGGCGCTTACGAGCCATATTTCCACGAAGAAGGAGTTGAAGCTACAAGCATCAGCCCCCCTGGGTCGTTTCCCATGCCTGCTATTGTATACGTGTGGACCGACCTACAAAAAGAGGTCTTGGCCCAACAGGTTGTTGAACACAACCCTGCGTTAGGCTTGCAGCCGCAGGATGTTAGGCCCATTTTCACGAAAAAGCGTGGCAGGCAGAGAGATTGGGTGATTGAGGTGTCACCCAGCCTACACAAAAAACTAGAGGGGCAAGGCACCTCCAAATAGCCTGGCAGCGGTGCGCCATCCGCAAGTACCAAGCCCTCACACAGTGCTACATATGCCAGCGTTATGGCCACCTGGCAGTGGCCTGTACGAGACCTGTTGTATGCGCCTGGTGCGCCTTGCCACATCTGAGCAAGGAATGCAAGCGTGAGGCTTCCCTCAAGTGTGCCAATTGCATTGCAAATTACAACAGGTTTCACACTCAACACGAGATGCACGCTGTACCATTCATCAGCGAGCAATTGCCCTCCAGGAGTCACGAGTGGATTATGAATAGGTTAAAAACAGTTTGAATCCTTCAGCACAACACAAATAAGAGTTCCCCAGTTATGGCTGAGTTGCTGCGAAATGCACTGAAGAAACGCTGCAGTGTTCTCGCCATACAGGAACCATACATAGGATTGAACTCTTGGTCTGGGATCGCAGGCAGGAGTGGTGGCTGGAGCAAGAATGGGAGCCAAGGCCGCAGTGGCCTGCATTGACATGCTCGCACTCACCCACCTGAACAGCCAGCACTTGGCCGCTGTGCTCATCCAAGCCCGTGGCTTTGAGCTGGTTGTAATATCATGTTACAGGCAATTTGGCGCACCCTTGATGGGGCGGGCGAGGTGTATATAGAGCTGCGCACCAGGTACAACTGGGTTGTTGCCAACGACCCCACGACAGAGGTAACCTATGATGGTCCGGGAGGAAGGTCGTGTATAGACGTCACAGCCGTGTCTCACACCCTGTTACTCAAATTGCAGGGTTGGCGAGTCATACCAGGTGCAACGCAGAGCGATCACATGGTTATTGACTTTACCATCACAGATGACTTCATCCTCTGCAAAGACACGCGTGAACAGCGATTCCGCAGCAAAAATGCTGACTGGCCACAATTCTGTAGGGTACTGGAAGGTGAACTGCGTGCTGCAGACACCGACCTAATAGTGCAAGCATCCACACCTGAAGAGGTGGACAGCACTGCTCTCTGCTGGGCTCTCTGTACTTGGGCAACAGAAGCACAGGGCAATCAAAGTCCCATGGTGGACTGAGGAACTTAATCCCCTCAAGCAAGGTGTAAATAGAGCCAGAAGGATGTACCAACACACTCGTGACCCAGATACCAGAGCCACACTTCGAACAGCCTTCATCCAAGAGAAGAAGGCGTTCCACCGCGCCATCAAACGAGCCAAACAGCAAGGCTGGCGAAATTTTGTGGAAGCGGAGAGCTCTGAGAACCCCTGGGGCAGACATTACAAGTCTTCCATAGGAAAAGCAAATGTAGAGCAGGTCTTAGCTGCGATGCAAAATGAGACAGGCTGGGCCTGCAGCATCGAAAGCTCACTGGAAACCCTCCTTGAGATGGCATTCCCTGCTGACCAAGTAGCTCTAGACACTGAAGACCAGAGGGCAGCAAGGGAGCTGATCATGAGCCCGACATCCCATTGTGGACATCAGGCGACCTTGGCAGGGCCCTTACGACCTTAAAGCCCAACAAATCTCCTGGGCCAGATAAAATAGAAAGCAATATGCTATGCAAGGCTGAGTGGACAATCTCCAGCGGCCTCCTTAATTTATTTAATGACTGTCTGCAGGTTGGACAGTTCCCCACTCAGTGGAAGTCTGCGCGTGTTGTCACTCTTCAAAAGGGAGGCGACTGCAATCAGTCAGATCCGCGATCATGGAGACCGCTCAGCCTTCTTTCCATATTAGGCAAAACATTAGAAATCTTGATGTTGCAGTCCCTTGAATGAGTCTTTGGCCACAACCTAACAGGCAGGCAATACGGGTGTACCAATGGAAGGTCCACGCAGGATGTCATTTGTCGAAATTCGGCGTGTTTCCCAGCTGCCACTGGCTAAGTTCGTTGTAGCAGTTCTGATTGACATCAGGGGAGCGTTTGACAACCTTTGGTGACCAGCGCTCCTTAATGAGCTCAAAGGTAGGGGAATCCCTCCCAACTTGCACTCGCTTGTCAGAAGTTACCTGACAGACAGAACTGCTACGATCTTATGCAGGCATGTCTCCGCTAAGAGAAAGATGGAGAAGGAGTGCCCACAGGCCTCAGTCCTTGGACCAGCACTCTGGAATGCCTTCTTCGAAGGTCTTCTCAGGAGACTAATGTAGAGTGACTACGAGCCATACGCCTATGTGGATGACTTGACAGTGCTGATCTTTGCAGAGTTAGTCCGCCAATTCGAAGAAAAACCCCACCAAGTGCTCCGCACTGTCACCAATGGTGCGAGCATGTCAAGATGCAGGTGGCTGTGGAAAAAAACCAGCTAATTCTCTTGAAAGGGAGTAACTGTTTCTCCAAATTTGATCAATCGTTCAGAGTGTCTTTTATTCACCCATACCTACATTTCGTTCTGTATAATTATTTCTGTATATATATGTTGAACGAAGATATAAGCCAAGTTAACTCAGAAAAGGATATTTGTGGAATATTAATTTATCGGTATTCCAATTCTCTCAAAAACGGCTCTAACGTTTTCAATCAAACTTACAGAGTACTCTCTACTAACTAGTACGTACATTTTATTCTCTATAAATGTTTCTGTAGAAATGCGTTGAACGAATATATAGCACCCGCATACGTAGGTGGTGTTCGAACTTACGGGGGTGGCAGGAAGTTGTGTATTGCTATGCACAGCTCGTTTGTTCTTCTTCCTCGATGCCTTGTCTTTCTTCTTCATATATAGTGAGTACTATCTGTCCCTCTCCACCATGAGTGCCTTTATACTCTCACTAATCCATGGTGGAGGAGTATGTTTAGTTTTAATTTTCACAAATGGGCAGTGTCTTTTCATTTACCAAATGAATACTCCTCTCCAGTCTATCTCTTTCGCCTCTTTGAGAAATGTTGTTTCCATGTTCAAATTTCTTGTCTTCTGAACCTACAGGTATCGTAGATAATTCATGGCAAGACAAGCTGGGGACTGCCGTCTGTCCCTGGCAGGTTACGATACCTGTATTATTTATAAGAATCTAGTCAAAAAGGGTACTAGAATGAAATGTATGATGCGTGGGATTCATTGGAAGGTACTTCAAATTGAGTGAATCCAACAATATTTTATGGCGCTTATAGGTCGACTCCTCCAACATATCCGTACTGAAATCGCTCAGTACCACAATGTGTCATGCTGACTCCTCAAACAGAACGTCAATCGTGCCTACCTTGGGAGGAAGGTAGACGAACACCCACCACGACACTTTGTGTACTCTATTTTAACAATACGAAAAGGTATTCTGGTCTGGGCTTCCTCGAATATAGCGATTGTGACTAGCTACTAACACTGAACTTAAAACTAGAATGGACCAGCAGTGCTGCTTCTCCCCTTGCAACACCCACGCAGGCATTTCGAACCCAAGTGAAATCGTGTATTTTCATAGCCGCAGATTTTTTTTTGAGTTTGAGAAACGTCTATGAAATTGCTACCACATCGACTAAGTTCCCTTGAAAAAAGTTCCTCAGTCCGTCTATATGAAATCATCTTTCGTCAGCTTGACACAGTCCAGATGAAATGTAAGCATGCAATGTTGACAACGCTCGCAAAAGGAATTGTGGCCAAAACCGAACGTTTTACCCAAAAACTTTTCTTTCGAAACATGCAACATTTGGGTGATTGAAAAATGCTTTGCTACTACAGCTTTTGAAATAAGTGTTGCTCCCATCCATAAAATGTGATATTTTGAATGTTTTCTTGAAATCCAATAACTGTTACGTTTCATTACTGTCTCAGAGATTTATTTCTTACTCAATACGTTCTTTCCGAATAGATACACTTGGTTCTTTGGCAAGAAATGTTGGAGAGGAGTTTCGGCCCTTGGCTCTTGAGTCTGTTCGACTAGGTCTCTCTCTCATTCAATCTACTGACGATCCTGATATCCGTAAGAGTTGTTATGGCCTGTTTGCCTCTGTGTCCTGCGTTCTCAAAGATAACATGGGCAGTGTTCTACAAGAAATAATTCCATTCATCCTCAAAACTTTGAAAGAAGACATCACTCAAGCCGTTAGTTTCTAGTTTAGTTAATACTCACAATTAATATTGCACGTATTTGTATGGACCAGCAAATAGGACTTCATTGGAACAGTGAATGTGGAACAGGTTTTAGCTGTGATACAATGTGTCTGCTAGAAACCCTCCTCTTGAAGGAGTTTTCAAGCAACACTATACCTATAGAGCCCCATAAATACAGACGCCCAAAGGGTAGCAAGGGAGCCAATCATAGACCATCAAAACGAGCGAGAGACCCCATTGTGGACAACAGGTGACCTCTGCAGGGCCCCTATGACCTTAAAGCTCCATAAATCTCCTGGGCTAGATAAGATATAAAGCATTATGCTAAGGAAGTTTGAGCGGACCATCCCCTGCAGCACCCTTAATTTATTTAATGACTGTTTACAGGTCAGACAGTTCCTCATTCAGTGGAAAATCTGGGCCCACAGTCTCTCTTAAAATGGAAAGCAACTGAAATCAGTGAGGCCCTGTTATCATGGAGACCACTCAGCCTTCTTTCTATATTAAGCAACATGTTAGGGATCTTGATTTTGCAGTCCTTAAAACGAGTTGCACCTACCAGGCAGACAAAATAAGTGTACTGAAAGGAAGTCCACACAGAACGTCATTGTTGAAATCGGTAATGTTCCCCTGGAGGGTGACTAAGTATGTTGTAGCAGTTCTCAGTGACAGTGGAACGTTTGACAACCTTTGGTGGCCAGCACTCTTCAATAACCTATACTTGCCCATCAAAAGCTACCTGACAAATATAACTGCTACGTTCAAATACAGGCATGTCTCAGCCCAGAGAATGATGGATAAGGGGTGCCTCAGGTCTTGGCCAATGGACCAACACCTTGTTTGAAGGTCTTTCAAGGGTGAGCCATACGCTTATGTGAACGAAATGACTGAACTGATTTGAGCACAGTTGACCGACTAAATCGAAGGAAAAACCCATCTCGTTGATGAAGATGCTCTGAACTGTCATCCAATGGTGGGTGCAAGCGGAAAATTAGATAGCCAACCACTTATTTGTATGCTTTGATGGCCACAGGCTCCTTCTTGAGAAGCAATTCAACTCCTAGGAGGTCATATAGGTGAGAGGTGGCATTGCAACCAACACCTCCACTCCCTCAGATGGCACTACCCTTGTATGGTGTACCTCATTGCTTGCAATTAGCGAGGCCATTTGGGGTGTGTGTTATCATGACACTAACCTTGTGTACAAAACCATTGCCCTGTTGAAGAGGTTACCAAACTCACAGTCAATCACTGGAGAGTACTGGCCCAATTTCAGAAAGCTGCGCTCTTGTGGATCACCAAGGCCTACAATACAGCAACCAATGAAGTATTCCAAGTGATAACGGTCAGTTATGGTTGACTTCGCAGTTGAGTGCTGGATGAAAAGAGAGCTTCTTCCCCCATGGGCCCAACTATGTATAAACCTCTCTATTGAACAAAAATTGGCCGCGCAAGATCAACGGGCTAAATGGCTAGCAAGATGGGAATCCTCGTCAAAGGAGTGTGACATGTGAGTTTTTTCCTAACATTCGTGAATGTGTTGGAAGAAAGGTTGAGACAGACCTCTGGACAAGCCAGTTCCTTATCTCATCTGGGGCCTCCGGTGGGGCCGGAGGAATAACAAACTAAGTGCTGCTTCACTGTAGTTGCTACAACAATGAGCGATGGTTGTTGGGAGAGCTACCAAACCTGGGTTTTGCCCAGTTGCAAAGAAGGGTATCAGAATCAAACGTTGCTACAGTTGATTTGTCCCTTTTAAACTTGCCATCCAAGTAAATAGATCCCCTGAGATGGTGCAGATTCCCCAGGGTGATACCTTCACTCGAAGAAACATAGGTGAAGAAAGATAAAAGAAAGACACATAGTTGGCAAAACGAAGGAATCTGTCAAAATCGTCAGCGCTGCTGCCAAAAAGAACAAACTACCACCGGTCGACGAAGCGTACTTTATATCGAGAGGAATCGCCCAGTCTTATAAAAACTCGGAGAACCAAGAGTCTTCTCCAAGTATTCTCGAGAGAATGGCTGAATAACAACCTGCTGTACCTTCACAGGTCTGGGTTTAGAGGATGTTGCATGATAGCGAAACTGCAACCTGCATGACTTTTGACTGATATAACTCTTATCATGAGGGTTAGTTAGTAAGGGTCATTTTGATAAGGAAACAGACCTGTTCTCCAGAATGTCAACTTAGGTTAAGATATCAAACATTCCATTTGCTGAGGACAATGGAAGAAATCTTCACATTGTCAATTTCGTCCATTTGTGTTTCATAAAATAGTTGATCAAATCTCAGTGGTCGACTGGAGATGTTTGAAGAACAATTCTTGAGTGTTTTGTATTCAAAAAATTTTAATCTCGTGTTCTTTTGTTTCATTAGGCTCTGGATGGAAACAGTGATAGAGCCAACATCCTCCCATTTGATGCTTTAGGTGGTGAAGCAGAAGATGATGATAACGACGATGATGACCCAGATTACTGTGATGGTACGCTTACCTTTTACTTCACTACATATATGAACTGTTTTGGCAGCAAATGAACGGGCGTTCTTTTCAGTTGTTTTTAAAGATCCATGTGTGGAGCATGGCTGGTGTTAACAGCCAGTTTTGACCAGTGTACAGCATGTGAGGCTGATCTAAAAGTATCTGCCAAGCTACCTCTTCATTTGCCCACGTCTCATCCATCTAACCACCTAGATTTTTCTCCTCTTTTCATTTCGTTTGATCATATGTCAATACACAGCTTTCTACATTCCCAATAAGAGGAGCCATAGGCAGTTTGTGCCACCAATGGTTGTTGGGAAAAGTAATTTCAGCTATCCCCATTTTTCCTTCAAGAATCAAGTTACTAGAATGTAGTGAATGAAAAACTGTAGACGATGTGGTGAGCACAAAAGTGGTACCTCTTCTGAACGCCAAAATGCTAGTAATCGTGGAATCACTTGTACATGGTTGGAAAAGTCGTTTACTGTTGTGTTAATACTTTTGGGAAATTCTATAAAATCATCTAGGAATCATAATAGTCGAGAAATTAGAGGAAAATCGTTCGAAAATGGAGCACAAGTCATTGAAGAAAATTATTTACGAAATTGGGGAACTTTTAAGTTGTGTTTAGGCGCTTCTTCGACTTGGGAGGAGCAGGGTTGGGCAACCCGCAACACACGCCCTTCTCCTATCCTATTTGGTTCATCCTTCTTCACTTGCGTTCCGATCGTCGCCAAATGCGTGTGTATTTTCCTTTTATTATATTTTATTTCTTTTCAAATTTTCCTGATATCATTTCCATTTGAGCTTGTCCCATCATTTAATTGGCTGAGCCGGTACATACGCCCAGCTCGCGATTTTCTAAAACTGGGAGGGAAGCTGCTGCCTTACGCCCAGCTCGCGATTTTCTAAAACTGGGAGGGAAGCTGCTGCCATACACCCAGGGTCCTGGGAAGAAGCCACGAGGACGTCTTACGAGAGGTATTCCTATTTCGCATCCTCATTCACCTTTTCTTTCAGCTCCGTTTCGTGTTTTGGAAAGCGCTTGGTATCGATGTGCACTATGTTTTTTTCTAAAAATACAGTCCTCTTAATTTACTCGTGCACAAGTTGTGTTATGATTTTCGGGAAATTCAGTTAAATCAGTTGTGAAACGGAGTAAAGATTGTTGCAATTTTGATGTAATGTGGAATTCAGTAAATAAAATCGTTGGGGTACTGAAAAAAAATCTGGTCAGACCAGATTTCCTCAGCCCCACGTACATTCAGCTATTTTCATGGCTTTAGGTACTAATCCAACCTGGTAAAACATAACTAAATCTTACGTAGAAAGTGGTAGTGCATGTACCACCTATACCAGGGGTCGGCAACCTTTTGAGTCAGAATAATCAAAAATTACAATTTACAAAATTTCAAAGTTTTTGGAGAGCTTACATAAATAACGTTTTTAATTTAAAAAACTACTATATTTATCCTTGTTAAAAAGAATCTATTTATTCATATAAGTTATTTTCTCAGATTTGAGGGTTTTAAAAAAAATTTATTGGTTCAAACTGGTTGTTCGACGCAAAATGCTGAGTCACTAAGGGTTTTTTGACCTCGGAATTCCCGCTCCCGCCCTAACGGGACTCCCTGGTTCTTAATGGCAAAGTTATTGTTTCCCTAAAGACCTTCGTCCTCAACCCCTTATTGTTACCTATGGAAATTTCACCTCTTCCGTTATTTCCAATTGACGATGGATTTTCCCTTCGTCTGAACATTCAAAATATCGTTTCCTCCTGTCTTTTTAAATTTCTCTCCATGACAGACAGCTCCTCAAACCCATTCTCCCACGAAGTCTCACCAAATCGGCCATCTCCAGTTCTCCCAACAGTCATCTAATACCTCTCGCGATATAGTTGTCTCCCAATCGACACTTGTTTCACCTCTCATCGTCATTTAATTCGGATTTCTCCTTCCTTCCCCATACAACTAGTTTCATGCCTTCACAGCCCCCCTTGTTCACGCTTATATTCTCAAATCATAACCTGTTCGAGTCACCTCTTCTTGTACATCTAAGTCTCCAAATCTTGTGGTGTACCAACTCTTCAAATTACAAGTTCATGCTCAACTAAACTAGTCTCTGAGATTCATTCAAGTCTGTCCTGGTCGAAAAAAGAACTATTGAAGTATTATACAGAATGAATTGACGAACGTAATATATGTGGGGTAACACGTGGAAAAATCCCTGTTGTGGACTGTGTGATACTGAGGAGGAAAAAGGAGTGTTGTTGAAGACAACTAGCGAAAAGCCAAGATGTGTTGTCCTGGAGGAGCAAGGTACATTGTGATTTGAATCGAGAGAAGAGGCTCCTGCTTACCCCTCACCTTTTATTATTACGCCTACATAACTTATGTAAGTAGTGTTTGAACAACAAATCATCAGATTATATATATATATAACGTATATATTAAAGTTATGTGTACAGTTACGTAATCACTGTTAATGCTTCGCAACCAGAGATATAAACACCTAATGTTGCATACGCATAGACTATTATGTTATTCACTGTCCTTTCCCACAGAGTTAGCAAACGAACATTATAAATAGGGTGAGCAGGTGAGAACTCGTAAGATTATCTCCAGCTCCTGACTTATCCAGTTGTAGTCGCTTTTGCCTTGTGTAAATAAAGTTCTTTTTTAAAAAGTCCTGGTGGCAGGCCCCAACAGGCCCTTGTTGTAACATTAAACGATTAAACAAAAAACGCTCATGGAGTACATTTCGCTTCGGAGTAAAGTAGGCTGTGTATGCTTCAATTACTTCCTTAAATGTTGAGAATACCTGAGGTTTCTCCGTGTCTACAACAGCTGACTCTCTATCAGTTTTAAGGGTGTTATATAGCTCGATTCCTTTCATGCCTAACTGGTTGAGCAGAGTAGCAATTTTAACCTCATGTTTTTCAGCTTTTTTTTCGATGCAATGAGGTAATATACAAACGCTTGGTACCACTCGAACCATTGCTTTTTAAGATCAGGCGCTTCAAAATCGAATTGTGAGGGTGGTCATGCGTCGGTCATTATTAATACGACTTCTTATTTCTTGTGGGTGGTAATGGCGACAAGTTTTGCTTGTGATCACAACTTGCTGGTTCCGCGAAAGTCTCATCTTCTAATAATAATTACCGTTCACGGAAAACACGATTCAACTTACAAATGATTATTCCACTTTTGACACCATGTTTGATACGTCATCTAAATCATTCTAAGGATTTATATTATTTAAACAAACGCACTTCTTTTAATGAATTTATTTTTTAATTGTTGATATCATAAAGCAGGGAGGAAGACAACTGATTGCACGGGGCAGGTTGATCTCTCCTAATCTATCAGAGCTATCTAGTGGCGTCTTAATTGACTAGCGTTAGCATAACGCGGGTGACGACCCAACATTACTAATCATGTATTTGAAGTGTATTCTGTCTCGAAGGCTGATAAAAAGAGTATTAGATAATCACCTCAGTCTTCCTGTATGCCTTTAGTGGATGGAAGTAAAACCCATTAGTACGCATATAATATGCATTAATGCATTTTATTCCTGATTTTAACAAAACACGTTCATAAAATAACTGGTGCGTAGTAATACACAACTTTCTGCAGGCCCCATAAATTTGACGACTTGTTTCATATACGGGCGCGCTATGCCATCATTCAACGCGGTTTTACGGGAACATTTATGGAGAACAAAATTTAGGTACTACTTAGTTGAGAGTACTTTGTAAGTTTGATTTTAATAGTTATAGCCATTATTGAAATAATTGGAAAACTGATAAATTATTATTCGAGAAACCTCGTTTTTCGAGCTATTGCGGCTTATATCTCTGTTCAATAGATAGGTACAGAAATGCAGGCGATACCCTCACTGCGGCCACAAACGGGCTTATTGTAAGGGCGTCCATGATCTTCAGATCATGGCCCCCCTGCACCACCCCCAGGCCTCATGGCACTGTCTCACATGGTGTTACACCTACACTCCCCCACCACCCCTGCACAATGCAGAGGACATCCGCAAGTTCTACATTTGCCACATCTCCCGGCTGAAGAAAGGGCCTTCCAAACACACAATGCCGCGAATCCATCGCATATGCACAACACATGCTCTACTGTGGCCAGACACGCCCTGTGTTGCAGTTTATTCAACTGCATCTACACTGTTTTATTTTCCACTCTAGTACATCAGACCAGGGCTCCAAGGGTGACTACAGGCCTAACAACCTTATTGTACAGCCGCCGGTTCATCCCATGCCCCAGCCCTCATGTCTTCCCCACCATTCTCTGGGCTGCCCACATCACCACCAACGCCCGCTGTAAGGCTTTTTTCATGTGTGCGGCCCAACTGAGCTTCCCATCTAGGAAAACTCCCAGGCACTTGATCTCATGCTGGACCTTCACCACCTTACCAACCAGCTTGAGTTCCCGCAGCGCAAGGCTCCGCCTTCTAGTGAATGAGACTAGGCTCATTTAGTCTGGATTGACAAACAGTCCTTGCCCATTCCATCACCTCTGTAGGGTATTCAGTGCATACTGCATGCATTCACTGATTACACTCACGAATTTACCACTGACTATATTTACCAGGTCGTACGCAATCCTACTAACTTGTAACACAGAGAATGAATGAGTTTGTAAATCCTGTTTTTTTGGTTTATTATTCATTCTGAATAATAACCCTATGTTTTCGGCACCCCCCCCCCTCCCTCAAAATTTGATACTTTACGTTTCAAGACATGGGGATTCCAAATCTGCAATGTCCATCCACCATCTGGGCCGTTTTGTGCCTTTAACGTGGTCTAAAAAATCCGTCCTTTCGCACAAAAATCCCATTTGGTATCTAGTTGTGCCCGCCATCTCGGCAATCGGATTGGATGAAGCCCATGGTTGTTATGGACAAAGAGTGGGTTAAAAAATTACCAAAACGCAGTAAAATCGCAAATGTGCGATGTGTGTGTTTCGTTTCGTTTTCAATGTATTTTTACATCCTGGGTCGAATGGAATGAGTATCAGACGTGTACCACTGTGTATAGTGAAATTACAGTAATTATAGTGAGCCACAGTCAACTAATTGAACTACAGCGGAAGTAAACGTTTCGTCGTTAGTACTCCCTCCCTCCCTAACGTCTCATCAAAACCACCTGCCTGCTCGATTCGCCTGCCGAGGGTTCTCTGGAAGTAGTCCCCGTCCCAATTTCCCCTACTCTTTTTGCCGTCAAGTCGGAGGCCGGCACTTCCTCCGCACACCCCTACATCGGATCAAACATGCCTACGGGCGCCTGGCGCCAGGGGAATATTTAGTTTCTGTAGTTCCATTGTAGTCAGGTCATGTTTCGTATGGTTTACTAGTATTTTTCGATGCTGAATCGAATGGAATGGGTCTCGGAGCAGTAATACCAGGTCAAGCTATTCATGAGAATAATAAACCGTTGTGTAATAATTTGCAGGGTTTTGAAGAGGTTAATAATCACTTTAGACGTTTAGAAATGGGTGGTGAGCAAAACGGTGGTAATTGATATGCCGGAATTGTTGGAGTGATTGCCATATACCTTATGAGCGTTTTTCAACGCTCACTTTATAGGTATTGGATTGGACTACCATACCAATTTTTTTGAAGATTCTAAAAAGTGGAGTTTATAAGGAAAAAACCCCGCTAAAATCTGTTTTCGTAAAAATAGGTAATTTATTGTGCTGCTCCCGTCATTTTCCCACGAATGGGGATTTTATGATATAGTAACGTTATCAAGAGCTGTCTATGTAAAAAATATGATCTAGATCGTTATAGCCGTTTTTGAGAAAAAAATGTTTGTAGTTTTCATTACCATGAAAACTATAGTTAGTTTTGGGCGGATTCTGCCTATACTTGTCGTGCCATGGTGTCCTGGCTTTAGTTATCAAGCTTCAGCTGATTTTCTCCAAAAATGTATGTGTAACTTAACGTTTTTAAGTTATTACATACAAATATTTTCTCTTTATAATTTTAGTGTGCAAATAGGGGAATGCACTCTTGGATGGTGGTAGCACATTAGGGTGGTGCAATAAGGGCAAGCATGCATAAGGGCTGTAGCTGTTGGTTTGCGCACGCACCAGGTAAAGGAATCAGCCATTCAGCATGTGCTGAACATTCTCCCCTGCGCTGTGGCAGCAAAACAACTCTTTAAGTGGGGCCACTCAGTTCCCCTTAGGTGTGCGCTAATAGGGAAAGGCACACTGGGATGGTGCAAATAGGGGCAAGTGTAGTGAGGAGAGGACAGGAATTAGGACATGGGAAGCGAGACCTAGTGCTGTGGGAAGTCAAGAGGATATACATAAACTGCTAGGGTGTAGTGGGGTGCAAGAGTTAAGAGTTTTATGTAAATACGATGGGACAGTGATGAAGGGGTATAGAGGTACTGGAGTGTAGGGTTGAGTTAAATGGTTAAAGGAGGATAACAGGTAGGAATAAAAAACTAGAAGATAAAAATTTGGGTGTAAGGAGGCGTTTGAGTTTAGGTCATAGAGGTCTGGGTCACAACTCTTAAATTTTGGGTTATGGGTCCAAGGAGCTGAGAGCAAGGGTTTGTGGTGAGTGTTCCTTGTAGGAACGATTTGAGTTTGTGCTGCGTGGAACTTTGAATGTGAGGGAGGAGCCAACTTGTGAGAAAATGATTGTGGGTTGCATGAAGTAAATATGGGTTCAAGAGGAGCTGAGGGGGGCTGCCTCTGAAGAGGAGGAGCTGAAGACTCCCTCCTGAACTCTATTGTGGGGAACTAGTTCACACTATTCTGATACGTACCTTGGGTTCCATTCGTCGGGGGCGATCATAATTTGGAAGGAGCAGGCGTAGGCAGTCGAGCGGCGATGCAATCATTTCGTGTGTTCTGGGGCTTCACGTGGGTTGAAAGTTTGCAAGCAGCTAATTGACGCTTGGGTAGTGAGGTGATTCAGTGATGTACGTGTATGTTCAGGGAAGCGGTGAGCAGCAGTGGTGTTAGTGAGTTACTACAGGGTGGCGAGGATCAGAGGGTGTCGAGGATCAAAGGGTGTCAAAGGGTTGATGGGGAGTTTTGAGAGGGTGAAGGGGCGTTTAGGTGGCAACGGCTCTCGTGGTGAGGTGACAGCGGATGTGTGGTGTGATGACGGATTTACTAGAAACTCGGCATATTCATTGGCGGATGTAGACGAGAAACTCCCAAAGTGTTATTTTCGTCGTTCCGCTGTCGTCAGGTAATGTGTCGTATGGCTTTCGTGTTACTGTGATTTTTTGGTGCTGGATCGAATGGGATGGTTCTCAGAGGTGTGTGACTCCGTCAAGTGGTTCAAGAGAAAAATAAACCGTTGTGTAATAACTTGCAGCGTTTTTGAATTTTTAGCTGTATTCCAACTTTTGGCTTATTGTTGAGGTTACTGTATTTGCGGACTGTCAGGTTTTATAGTTAACATCGCATTTCAGATTTGAGCATCGAAAACGATTTTGTGGAAGAAAAAGAAGAGGCTTGTGTAGCTCTCAGCGAATTGGCCTCTAACACGGGGTAATTCTTAGTTAACCCATCATCATTTCAAGTCGCATAATGGTAATTTTCTCAGAAATAATCGCTGACTTTGTTGCAGACCTGCATTCTTCCCTTACTTGGAGACTAGTTTCACCGAAGTGTTTAAATTGTTAGATTTTCCCAGCTCTGATGTCAGGAAAGCAGCGATTGACACGGCTTTTCAATTCTGCATTCCTCTTGCTAAATTCACTGAAGCTGAAGGATTTCAAGGTGAGGTTTAGAAAAATTACCGTTTTTGCTGGCGATAGAGAAAATTTTTAGAAGATTATACGAAAATTTTATTGTGGCGTCACATATCTGTTCAAAAGTTGAATGTGAAACTTGACATAATTTTAAGAGCCATTTTCTACCATTAGTGTTAGCAGACTTCTGTACCGCCTGACTCCCATCAGGCTTGCGATCTTAGTCTGGTGGTTAGAGATGATGTTTCATAATCCCGATGAAAGTTGGGAAATGGATTGGAGTGATTGCTGTAATTTTTGCCTGAGTCAGCGGATCCCCACACATCTCCAACCCCCCTCGTAACATTGGTGGCAGCGGTGGTTTACGAACAGAACAAGTCCCCGCTTCTTCGTTCCAAGAAAAAGGAGAGGGCCTGAGAGAAAAAAAAAATTAAGAGAAAATAATGAGACGAATTCTCGAGCCCCAGATTCGCTGAGACGCTGTGGAGAGATTAATGGTGACGCGCCTACTAAAATGTGAATGAAAAGTAAGCGCCCTTTCCTTGTCACCCCCATGTTCCCCGAATCTTGGATCGGATTTTCCGGGGATTCGCTCAACTCTCGAAAAATCCGTTCATTAGAGCAGAGGGATGTACCGATTGATTCCCATTGAAGGCACGATTGAAAAATTATTACAGACAAGAAACAAACATTTCAGTCACAAACAAAAAATCATGAGCATTTCGTTTTTCTTTAATGAAAATAAATTCAATATGTTGTCATGCTTCTATCAACATGTGTTTCAGCCAGGATTCAAAAAAGAATAATTTAGTGTAGACGCGTACTTCAACATCCCCCCAAATTAGACATGTTTGAACCCCAATTTAGAATCAATTTTTCCCAACATTGACGACCCCTAGCTTCTCTCGGAGTAGGCGGAATCTAACACTTCCAAGAGGCTTCGTGAGTATATCGGCGAGTTGGTCCACTGAGTCCACCTTCTCAATATCCAGTTCCCCATTTGTCACTTGGTCTCTTGCTTCGAAACGTTCAACCGTACCATTTGGGTTCATTTTAACTTTGTATACCCATTTGGTCGGTATGGCTCTCTTTCCTGCAGGTAGTTCAGTAAGTGACCAAGTATTATTGGCATTTAACGATTCAATTTCATTTTGCATTGTACTTTTCCAATTTTCTTGGTTTTTACTATGCACAGCTTCCCAATAACTCTAATCTAATTTTAGAATTTCATTTTCGCGAAACATAATTAATGCGTCAAAACCATACCCTTCGGGTGGCCTAAGAGTTTCACGATCTCTTAGTACTCGATCAAAACCTTCATTATTTTGATCATACCAAGTGTCGTGTCCCCCCTCTTCTGGTTCTTCTGATGTGGCTGGTCGTATTTCTTGGCTGGCAGGATTTTTGTTTTCTTTAATTTCTGAAAAATGACGAAAATCAACAACAGATTCTTCTGATCCATTTTGATCATTTTTATCTGAATTTGCCACCTCTTTCAACGGTCGTTCATCAAACGTTACGTCCCTAGATCTCAACAATTTTATCCTTCCAGGAGACCAAATTCTATATCTATCATTTTCATCATAGCCTATCAAAATGCATTTTTCGGTTTTCTTGCTCATCTTTCCTCTAAATTTCTTTGGAATATGAGCGTAACATGTACACCCTATTATCCGTAGATTTTTTTATATCAGGCTTTTTTCTGACCCACAATTCATAAGGAGATATTCCCTCAACTCCAGAAACACCAGTTCTGTTGATAATATAAGTAGCGGTATTTATCATTTCAGCCCACAAACCCTGTGGTATATTCTCATGAGCATGCATCAGGGTTCTGGCTGCTTCAACAATTGTTCTATGGTCGCGTTCACAGCACCCGTTTTGTTCAGGAGTGTACGGCATTGTGAGCCTCTGCTTTATACCATTTTTGTGTAACAAAGCCCTCACTACTCCACAATCAAATTCACCGCCATTGTCACTCATAATACCTATGTGAACCAATTGACTGCAAGAATGGTCCTACTATGTCACATGAAACGATCTCACCTGGGATCGTTGTTTTTGGTCGAGTTCCAAACTTACGCCTGTGAGCTTTGCCATATACGCATGCTTCACAAAGCTTACCATCGTCTTTGATCTCGAATCCAAGCTCAGCTTTCACAACTTTCTTTACGTGTTTCATGTTCTGATGTGCCAGTCTTTCATGATAGATTTGGGCTAGGTTCATCCTGTCAACTGAACAGACATTCAAAAAGTTTTCGGGTATCAGATTTTTGACATCAAGTTCATATAACCCTGTATTCCAAGACCGTTTTCCCTTCAAAATTATCTCATTTCCCACTAAAAATTCACAACTTTCAGTATAAGAAACGAATTTACTGTTAGCAACTTTGTCTTGCACAGACAGAGTGGAAAAAAGATTTTTCAGTATGTCTGGAACAAACCAGACGTCAGACAACATTATTTTCCGCTTGAAGCCATTTACTGCAGCCTCCATTACAATGCTACCCTTACCTAAGGCCTTCACAGCGTTACCGTTGGCTGTTCTCACATTATGCTCAACTGAAAAATTTTCAAATAAAGTGAAAAATTCTTTGGTATGAATTATATGCCTCGTAGCACCACTTTCCACATACATGAATTTGACTTACTCAGACAGGAAACTACCTCGGATGTTTCTGCACTCAACGTAATGTCATTTACGTTTGAAGTGAACTTCTTGTTTTTTTATTTGAATGGCTTACACATAGAAGATTATGAAGAAGACGGATGTTGCCCACTCCATTTTGCAGGTCTTGGTGGTCTTCCATCAGCTATCCAGTATCTGCAAACTTGAATCTTATGGTTATTCTTTCCACAATAATTACAAATAATTTTTTTTGAGCGAAGTATTGTTATTGAAAATATTATTGGTTCTAGTTGTCAACACATCTTCATTTTTTGAGTTCAGAGCTCTTTCGTGAGCGCATAATTGAGAAGTCAAGTTTTCAATTGTTCTCTCAGTCTTAGGCATCATCATCCAACTGGACTTGAATGAAAAATAGTCATTTGGCAAAGTTTCAAGTATTTTGCACATGAGAAACACATCAGGAAGTCTACATGTACAGTTTTTGTTACTAAGTTCCACTTCTTCTTTGAGTTGATTCCACAAATTTTTAAGTTAAGACAACAATGTGGGCATTTCATCATTTTCATCACGCTTATAACTAAAAAATTGCGAAACATAACTCAAAAGACTTATCATCAGAAGTCCCATCAAAGAGTCGGTGAAGCTCTTGCCATGCGTCGTATCCTTTTGAAAAACGCATAATTTTCTGGATGTTTTCATCGCCGAGATTATTCATTATGACAATCATCGCTGTACTGTTCGCAGTGGCAAATTTTTGCTTTTCCGTTTCGTAGGCAGCCAGATCCGTAACAGTCGCTTCGAGCAATGGCAAGGCAGGCTCTTTCAAGGTTCCTTCAACAACTTCGAATGCATTTGGCAGACCTTGCAATAACGTAGTCATTTTGAATTTCCAAATTGTCCAATTCACTTTCCCGTTTAGGTCGCCCACTTTAACCTTTGCTAAATCCATTGTCAATGTTCACTTCAATCACTACCACTGTTCAATAATTGTTCCTTGTTTACTATTCACGTAATCTGGGCCCATAACCAATTGAAAAATTATTAAAGACAAGAAACAAACATTTCAGTCACAAACGAAAAATCATAAGCATTTCATTTTTACTAAAGTTAACGTACCTGTTAGGTGAGTCCGTCTCCTCTGGCTTGTGAGTTACTGTGGGCAAGCGCTTTCGATGTAAAGACATCATCGTCTGGCCGTTTAGTCAGTACTGGAGTCAGTCAGTTGGTCGTGGTCTTTATATACAAACTTTCTTTAACATCAACATAAGCCCTGACTCCCCGAGCTCATACCGATCCCAGCTATATAGATTAGTGCAAAACCTTGACTTCCACATTCTTCCCCTTAGTTCTACTTTTCATAGAAATTCTGTGCACTCCACTCTCGATTTACTAATTGTTAATAGCCCCGACAAAGTGCAGAATTTTGGCCAATTCCCGTCAGCCGGAATATCAGCTCATGACACGATTTACTGCTGCCTCCCGTTATTGTATCGCAACAAAATTCATAGGTTCATAAAAACAAGGAACTTCAAAAACTACGACAAAGAACTGATAGTAAATGATTTTAGTGACATTTCCTTCTCAGAGGTGTATAACTCCGATAATCTTGCCCAAAAGGTATCAGTAGTGTCTGTTCTCCTCGAGGGTTTAATGGACAAGCATTTTCCCTTGCGTGAAATCCGTGTGACGAAACCACCCACTCCATGGATGACACCCACCATCAAAAGACTCCAGGAGGAGAGGAACAGAATCCTACGAAAAAGCAGATGGACTGGTTTGACAGAAGATGAATTAGCGTACAAGAAGCTGAGAAATAAAGTAAAAAATGCCATTCGAAACGCCCGTTTTAAATTTATAAAAAATCAACTATTAAATGTAAAAGATCCGAGCAAATTCTGGAAAATTGTAAAACAGCAGGGGATTGGTAAGCGAAAGCGCACGGTTGACGACATCCCTAATATTGATACCAATGGTTTGAATAATTTCTTCTGTAACTTAGGAACACAACATGAAATCGATCACTCCCTAATCTCTTTTTATGAAAACTTAGAGCCCACATGTACGCCGAGATTTCGATTTTTGCCAGTAACTACTGACAGTGTGAAACAGGCCATAAAGGATATTTCCTCAAATGCGACAGGGCCTGATAACGTTTCGCCAATCCTAATGAAGATCATATCACAGAAAGTCGCTGACATCCTTGTCCACATCTTCCATTTATCCAGATCAATGGAAAGCGCATTCGTTCTACCCATAACCAAGAAAAGCCCGGCCCTTGAGTTTGGCGATCTCAGACCAATTTCTGTTATTAGTGTCCTAGCAAAAATTTTCGATAAAATAACCTTTGCACAATTCTCAGCGTTCATAGAGGAAGGCAATATCCTCGATAGCTACCAGTCGGGTTACCGAAGGAATCATAGCACGCAGACCGCTCTAATTAAGGTGACTGATGATGTAAGAAAAGCGATGGATGAAAGGAAACTGACTGTCTTCACAAGCCTTGATCTTAGTCATGCTTTCAATAGCATAGACCACAGGTTGATGATCGCCATCTTGAGATCCATTGGCTGCCATGACTCGGCACTCTTGTGGTTCCGGTCGTACCTGGTGGGACGGCGGCAATGCGTAAAAAGGAGCACTGGTGAGGTTTCTTCGTGGGTGGGGTTGGTAAGGGGTACCCCTCAGGGAACGACTTTTTCTGCAGTACTGTTCGCTCTGTACATAAATCGATTAGCGGATTCTCTATCTGTCAGTGAAAGGGGGATGTATGCCGATGATCTGAACATATACCTATCATGCAAACGGGAGGAACTTTATGAGGCTGTCAGCGCTGTAGTATCTTGTGCATATTAATGTAAATTAATATAAAATGACTAGAACACAGAATGAATCTATATTTTTAATCTACAACCCAGATGACCAGCAATCAGCTGTGGTGTAATAATAACAGTAGTGTCGCTGGTAACTTGCTCACTACATTCCTCCCTAGGCCGAAATATTCTAACACATGATAAAATCGTTAAATTTTGAAGGGAGTTTAATCACTCTACCGCTTCTAGAACACACTTGTTCTCCAGGAGTCCCTGATGCTTGTTCTTGGTATTTCTCTGTAACATTCGGTATGAAGTTACTAGGAGAATTGACGGGTGCTCCTTCTGTTTCCATTTCCACCAACTCCTCGTCTCGTTCGGGTATCCTCTTGAAATGTGAAGAGTTTCTTGTGATCAGATGACTATCCGACTGAGCAGTTATCCGAGTTCCTTGGACATCGACAACCTCTAATGGATTTGGATTGAAAGGTGTGGAATATTTGTCGACCTTCTGCTGTTTCACTAGTACCTGATCTCCTGGCTTAAGTTCGTGAATCTTAGTATGTCTCCTAGCATCTGCATAGTTCTTCATTTTTTCTTTGGACCTTTCATCATTTTCCAAGAGTTGTTCATCTACATCATCACAGAACAAATTGGATGCCATTTGAGGTAAAAATGAACGAAAATTAGACCTTAACAATACTTTAGAAGGTTGGATTTGAGTGGAACAGTGTGGAGTGTCTCTATACTGGATCAAATACTCCATCAATGCATCTTCCCAATTCTTACTTTCTATTATTGCCGATCGGATGGTTTTGTTCATGTTTGACATGAAGTGTTCTACTCTTCCATTCGCCTCGGGCCATAAACTCGTAACTTTCTTGTGTCTTATTCCGAGCTTTTCACAAAACGATGAAAATTGATGGCTGTTAAAAGGAGGTCCTCCATCAGTCCTGAGTGAAGTAGGAATTCCGAAAAGTGCAAAATGCCTGAACAACCAGCGGGTCACGATGTTAGAAGTCAAAGATGAAATACCCTCAGCAATTGGATATCGGCTGTAATCATCGATCAACACCGCAACATGCCTCCCGTTTGGAAAAGGTCCAGCGAAGTCCAATGAAAGCGACTCCCATGGGCTGGATGGTGTAGGAGTGGGCTTGATAGGATCTCGACTTGTCTTAGAGCTGTTGGCAAGGCATGGTATACATGTTGATATAGCTGCGTATAGATGCCTATTCATGTTAGGAAACCATACTTTGGTCCTTAGTAACTCCTTGCTTTTCGTCATGCCTTGATGTCCCCGATGTGCCAACGCAATCACTTTGGCCTGTAGTTTTTTGGGAATGACTATTCACGAACCACGAAGAACAATGTAGTTGATTGTAACTGCCAAGACGTACCTAAGGGTCTTAAATTTCTGTTCCAGTGGAACCACCCACTGGTTGTTCCGAATAAGCTTGGGTGAGTTTATTAAGCTCTTCATCCTCTTTGGAAATGCGGGAAAGAGTTTCACGAGATATAGTTGACGGAAGATTGATCTCCGTAACGAAATTAATGTAAGAATCATCAGTTTTGAATTTGTTTTGTAAGGGATGTCTAGACATATAATCAGATGGATTTTCTTTTCCCGGAATGTGTTCAATAGAAAAATCGTACCCTAGCAATTTGAACATGAGCCTGTCCAAACGAGGAGAAAATTCTCCGTGAGTTTTGTTCAGAAGTGATACCAGGGGCTTGTGGTCGGTATGAATCACAAATTTAGACCCTATTAGCAGATCGTTCCAGTGTTGGACACTCCAAGCGATGGCTAACATTTCTCTTTCTATCTGTGCGTATCGCTTTTGAACACTAGTCAAGCTGATGCTTGCACAGGCCACGATTTTAGGGTTTCCATCTCCAGGTTGAGCCAAAATTGCCCCTAACCCTTCAGGTCCAGCATCAACGTACAAGTGGGCAGTTTTATTAATGTCAAAGAATTTGTTATTTATGGCGTTTTTTACCTTCTTCTTAATTTTCCTAAACAATGCTTCCTCTTTGTCCGTCCATTTCCAGGTACTGTCTTTGATTATCAAATTCCTAAAAAGTTTTGTATCGTTAGCTAAATTCGGAATAAATCTTCGCAGAAAATTTAGCATGCCAAGGAAACTTCTCATTTCATGAATGTCTTGAGGAGGTCCTAAGGCTTCAATTGCATTCAATTTTTCCTTTGCTGGAGAAATTCCTTCTCCAGATAATTCTAGTCCAAGGTATGGAACACTTTTCTGACGAAAAATACATTTATCTATATTCAGAGTTAACCCGGACTCCTTTAACCTGGACAGAACCGAATGCAGTGCTTTATCATGGTCTTTTCCAAATTTACCAAAAATTAATATATCGTCACTGACGTTTATACACCCTGGAATGTCAGCAATGAGCTGTCGCACAATTTGATGGAACTTTTCTGGTGCTGAACAAATGCCGAAACTCAGACGTTTGTAGCGAAATAAACCCAAATGACTAGCGAACGTGGTTATATTCCTCGAGTCCAGTGACAACTCCAGCTGATGAAAACCTTTATTCAAGTCTAGTTTTGAATACACTGTAGACCCATTGACAAGTGAGACAACATCATCAATTGTAGAAACAGGAAACCGCTCTCTTTTTATGGCTTTGTTCGGAGCTCTCATGTCCACACATATTCGGAGACTTCCATCTTTTTTAGGAACTAACACCATAGGTGAAACCCAAGTGGTTGGTCCGTTTACTTTTTCAATAACATCATCTTCAAGTAGTTTGTTTATTTCGTTTTCAACTTTTTTTTTTAAATGCGCTGGTGTTCTGCGAAACCCAACCGCTATAGGAGTAACACTTGCGTCAATGTGTAGTTTAATTTGTTCGTTTTTGAATTTCCCAACACCCTTGAACAAGTTAGGATACTGTTGAATCAAGTTTCGTTTTACTGGGTCAGTTAGTTCAGACTGCACATTTAACGCAAATGACACGATACCCAACTCTTTTGCCGTTTCACAAGACAGAAGTGCGTCTCCCACCTCTACTACTACAATGCTGGTGGTAACTTCTCTATTTTTGTGTTTCATAGTGCACTTGAATTTTCCCAGGAGATGAATAGGACGAGCCTGATAAGCTAATAGCTTTCTGCTAGTAGGTTTGAGTTTGGGCGGACTTTCAAAACTGTCATAAATGGATTCATCAATCAAATTAACCGAACTTCCCGTATCTATAATGAAACGTACTTGCTGTCCATTTACATTCACAATTGTTGTGGGAATTTCTCGGGTTTTTGCTGTATTTACAACATTCAGCGACTTATCACACTCATTTGAGGAATCCTCACTGATTTTTTCATCGGAATCCTCACTGCTACTTTCATCGGAATTTTTAGCTTCGTAGACTTTTCCTTTCCGAGTTTTTGAATATTTTTGTTTTCCTCCCAACTTGGAAGTTCCACACCATTTGGTTTTGGGCAAGTGATTCCTCCCCCCACATTCCTTGCAGTTTTTTCCTTTAGCAGGGCACTTAGCATTCACATGCGGAAAATCACCACCACAAGCATAGCAGGCACACCTTTCACTTTTCTCTTTGTATATAAAGACCACGACTAACCGACTGACTCCAGTACTGACTTAACGGCCAGACGATGATGTCTTTACATCGAAAGCGCTTGCCCACAGTAACTCACCAGCCAGAGGAGACGGACTCACCTAACAGGTACGTTAACTTTAATAGCAGGTTCGTTTTTGGTTAGATGTCAATTTATTCACGTTTTCTAAACCCGTGTTGTTGAAAGAAGACATTTGAGATTTTACCAACTCATTAGACTGTCCCATAGTTAGAATTTCTTTTAAAGTTTTGTTAGGATTTTTTAACATTTCCTTTCTCAACCTATCGGAATTCGTCCCCATGAGAATTTGTACTTTTATCTCAAAATCTTTATCAACAAAATCACACGACGATGCTAGTTTACGTAGTCGCACATGATAATCCATCAACTTCTCGCCAGATTCTTCTTTAGCACTACGAAAGTTGAAAATTTCGAACAGAATATTGACCTCTGGCAAAAAATGACCATTCAACGCTTTTTTCGCATCCTCATATGATGCCCCAACCTCTGGCAAATTTTGAAATATTTCAATCACCTCACTTCCTGCACAATTCAGAAGAACGGCTCGTTTTCGAACGTCATTCGTAACATTTTCCGCTAGTAAGTAAATTTCCAACTCATTGACCCAAGATTTCCACCGTGCGGCAGCATTATTGTCCAAAAACGGATCAAATTTTCGAGGTTTAGTAGAAGCTTCCATTGCAGTGATTCGCTAGACAAAAGCGACAGCTACCTACTGGATCATAAGTAAAATAATGATAGTTAATACTCACAACCCGGTCAGTTTGACCACCGACCTCCGATTGAGAGCTGTCCGTATTACGCCGACTGCGCCAAAATATGTAGTATCTTGTGCATATTAATGTAAATTAATATAAAATGACTACACGTCAATTCGTTAGAACACAGAATGAATCTATATTTTTAATCTACAACCCAGATGACCAGCAATCAGCTGTGGTGTAATAATAACAGTAGTGTCGCTGGTAACTAGCTCACTACAAGCGCTGTGAATCGGGACCTGGAGAATCTTTCAGGGTGGTTCAGTGGACATGGCCTTGTGCTGAATCCGAACAAGTGTAGTGCCATGATTATGGGGCATGCCAGATTGCTTGGCAATTTCTCCCTCAGTGGAATCCCAAAATTGGCGGTTGAAAATGTACAGATTGCCTATGTAAAGCAAATGAAATGCCTAGGGATTATATTGAACGATGATCTGTCTTGGACTTCTCAAACTGATGCCACTGTGGGGAAGGTTCACTCATTGCTCTACGCTTTCAGGAACTTAGGTTTCTGTAAATCGTTAAGCCTTAGAACGACCTTGTTCAGGACATTGATCCTACCTTACTTCATGTATGGTGCTGCAGTCGCCTGCGATCTGGACTCTGTATGTCGGCTCAAAATGCAGAGAGCTTTAAATACCTGTATTAGGTACATTTTAAATCTTAAATACGACGACAGGGTGTACGACAAATATCGACATCTCCAAATCCTGAAAGTTGATGAGCTTATCCAGTACATGGTTCTAATCACGATGTTTAGAATAACCTCATCAAGAAGGCCCAGGTACCTCGCTGACAGATATCAGATGTTTTCCCAAATTCACACCCTTGAAACCCGGAATAAGGATATATGTTACCGGCTGCCGCCGTGCCGAACTACAGCCTATCGCCAGTCATTCCTTATGCAGAGCACTTCATATTACAACGGACTTTCACCAGACCTCAAGAAATTGACCAGTTATCCTGCTTTCAAGAAACATCTGAAGGAATACTTATTATCTTTTTATACTGAATGAAAAATGAAGGACGTAATTACCTATGTGGAATGCAGTAAAGAAGACATTTATTTACTTTTATTTATCTTTTCTTTTTTTTTTTTTTTTTTTATTAGTAGTAGTAGTTTTTTTCTTAAACACAAAGCTGGAGAATGATTGCCATGTAATGTCGTCTTGTGCCAATCTGTGCTCGTAACTTGTTGACTGAAAAGTTCTGGTTAGGTGGAAGAATGGCCATGTATGGCCAAACCTCGCCAGATTCAATAATAAAGACGTTATCAATCAATCTCTCTCTCTCTCTCTCTCTCTCTCTCTCTCTCTCTCTCTCTCTCTCTCTCTCTCTCTCTCTCTCTCTCTCTCTCTCGCACACACAGTTGTCCTCTAGACGTTAACCAGTCAACATCTCAGCAGCTGCTCTCTCGCAGTTGCCATGTCAGTCAAGTGTAAAGTTTGTGTGAAAGGCTTCGCCAACAATGCCTACCGTCTTGAGTGCGAGAAAAAGAAGACTATTTATATCTGAAAGAACAGAAGAAGATTTTTCATTGCCTACCCTGTGTCAACGAGAGGCGTGGTTCACTCGTGGTTCTGAGGGCTCTGGAGAGGGAGATGGACGTAGAAGTGGTGATCCTGTGGCAGCCAATCCCAATCCTGCACCTGACGTGAGTATCGCCAAACTGTTTGAGATTATCACAGAAATGAGATCTGAGTCAAGGTCCGCGAACGTTCGCTTTGAAAAACAGTTGGCGGAGTTCGGCGCAGAGATGCGAGACGTGAAGGAGCATCTGAGCCGCTACGCCGACTCAATTGACAACAATACGTCTTTGATCAATGCGCTCGACGTGAAGTTTTCCTCCCTCTCGGACATGTTTGGTGAGGTTTCGACCCGCTGTTCAGGTTTGGAGGCTAGAGTCGCTGAGCTCGAGGGCCTTATCGCTGACACCGAGCGGTTAGCTCTGGTGAACTGTGTAGAGATCAGCGGCGTCCCTAGGAAGGAGGGAGAAGACGTCGAGCTAGCTAGGAAAATAGGGTCGGCACTTAACGTCACTGTCTCTGAAGAAATGATAAACAATTGCTTCAGAAGACGCCCCGCCGCAGTGGGGACCTCATCTGGGTCCATCCACTTATCTTTTGTACGGAAAATCGATAAGGATCGTTTCATGGCAGCTTCTCGTCAGTGGCGTGATCTTACCTCCCGTCATTTAGGTTTTCTTGATGGTGAAGCGGATAAGATTTACATTAATCACAGTCTATGCCACACAAAGCGGTAGCTCTTGAACGCAGCGAAAATAAAAAACCCTGCAAATTATTACACAACGGTTTATTATTCGGACAATCAGCTTGACCTAGCATTAATGCTCCGAGATCCATCCTGTCCGATTCAGCATCGAAAAATATCATAATGAAACCCAAAAAAAGGTCGAAAAGAACTGAATCGTAATATTAAAATAAACAAAAAAAAAACGAAAGTATCTAGAAAAAACTGAATTTTAATATGAAAACATGCACGCTAAATACTAATATCAAAATTTAACCAAAAATCTATGAAAAAACCAAAATGAGAATGAAACGAAAGAATCTAAAAAAATTGAATCGTATTAAAACCAAAACGTCGGGGAAATTGGAACGAGGGCGCTCGAAGCGAACCCGGGGGGAGTCCAGTGTTGGGAGGGAAGCGAGCGGGAGGCGCTGCTCGCTCGCCTCGAGAGCGGTTGGTTTTTTAAAGAGATGGGCGGGGCGGAGGGAATTCAAACGACGAAACGCTTGTAGCTCCGCGTTGTACTGCGTTTCGTTAATTTTTTTAACCGTTTTTTGCCCGTTACAACCACGGGCTTCGTAGATGGCGGGCACAACTAGATACCAAGTCGGATTTTTGGGCGAAAGAACGAATTTTTTAGACCACGTTAAAGGCACAAAACGGCCCGGACGGGGGACGGCGGACGGTGGACGGACATTGCAAATTTGGAATCTCCATGTCTTGAAACGTAAAGTATCAAATTTTGAGGGGGGGTTGTAAAAAATTTTTCGTGACCGAAAACATAGGGTTATTATTCAGAATGAATAATAAACCAAAAGGGAGAATTGAGCTACAAGTTTGTTTGGGTGGCAAATGGAAACATTTATTTGAAAAAAGAGGAGGGAGCCCAGCCGCGATTTGAAGATCACGACAGCAAAAAACGGAACCGCCACCTCCTAGGTTTAACCGGGAAACTTAAGCCTAGGCTCAAAACAAGGATTGCCCACGGATCACGAATCTCTTTTCTTTTCGGTCTTTTTTCCTCTTGCGTCGTCTTGTTACAATTAATAAATTTTGAGTGCAGCTCCACAGAATTTTCTCACGTAGAATACTATGAATATACCCTTTTCCTGTGACGCGCTATATAACCTCCGCATGAGGGCCGGTCTTTTCATTTCATCCAGCTCATGGCCAACACGAATGAAATGATTCGTTCACATCTACGACCCGCCCAAGGGCACCATATGAATCTAGCCCACATCAATGCTGAATCTGTTCCTGCACACTTGGACGAAATACGGGAAGTTTTCAAAGGTGCCATATTTGATGTCATTGCCATTTCCGAGACTTTTCTCAAGCCCCATGTAGTATCGGATACGGTAAAAGTTGACGATTACGTTTGGGTTAGAAACGACCGCACGGAGCTGGGAAGAGGAGGTGTCGCCCTTCCCTTGCACAGCCGGCTTAATTTCCGAGTTGTGGCGCAGTCGGCCTCTGTCTACTCAAGAAGCCCGGAGTATATTTTCGTCGAAATCGGGTGCGGCGTCGCAAAAATGGCTGTCGGGGTCGTATACAGCCTCCAAAAACCAGAAGGCTTCAAGAGGTTTTTGATGTAGTTGGATAGCAAGCGGCTTCGTAGAATGCTCGACTCCTTGAATCTGGCACACCTTCCTTTTAACGCAACACACCACTCCCCTAAATCAAGTTCTTTGCTGGACTTGATCATCGTAAATGATGGCAGTAAAGTAGAGAAATATGCCCAGTTTCCGGTTTGCGGTCCCTCAAGGCACGACTTGATTTGCTGTTCATTGAAACCAAAACCGGAAAAGGCCGAACGTAGACGAATTTTCGTTCGGGACCGGCGAAGGCTTAACGAGCAGGAATTTTTGAACGACGCGAAGAAAGCCGACTGGGAGCAGGTGAAGAAGGAACCGGAGCTAGACGGAAAAGTAGAAGTCTTTAATAGTATGATCATCGACCTATACAATAAACATCGCCCATTCCAGATCAAACCACGGTGTCTGCCCGCCCCTTGGATTAGCTCCGAAATCCGAAAGATGATGTGGAGTCGTGACGTGGAGTATTAAAGTTTTCGTAGGACGAGGGACTGGGAAACTCACAACCGGTATAAGAAATTGAGGAACAGGGTGAAGCAGATGCTGCGAAATGCCAAAGCTAACTACTATTATGGAGTCTTTAAAACAAAGAAGAACTCGGCGGATCTGTGGAGGGTAATCAGAGGTTTGGGCCTATGCGGAAGAAAATCGGAAGGAGAACTAAGCGTCTCCGTTGAGGCCCTCGGCCAATTTTTTTGCCGTTTCACGGAAACACCATCCCCACCTGGTTTTATTGCGCGACTGGCCGAACGGAGGCCGCCTTATAGTCCTTTCACCATTCCGCCGCTTTCCGAAAATTGCGTCAAAGAGACTCTGGTCGCTGTGAAAGCCAGATCTGTGGGGGCGGATGGCATACCGGTGGAGGTGCTGCACATGATTGCTGATGCGATTATCCCAACTTTAACGCACATTTTTAACTGGTCATTGGAACGAGGTGAATATCCGAATATTTGGAAAAGAGCTGTTGTCAGGCCGATACCGAAGGTGGAAAACGCCAACTCCGTTAGTGAGTTTAGAGCAATCTCCCTACTATGTGCAATGGGCAAAGTTCTTGACAAAATCGTCCACAACACACTACAGCCCTACATAGACATGCATGGAGTACTCAACGAGTGGCAGTCAGCCTACTGAGCTTCCTACAGCACAGAAGCAGCGCTCATTGGGGTTCTTGACGACTTCCAGGCAGCCATGGATAGAAAACACGTCACAGTTGTCGTCCTCGTTGATTTTTCGGCTGCTTTCGACCGAATGAGAAAGGATGTTATGCTCTCAGTGCTCAAGACGAAAGGCCTGGATGGAGCCATGCTGGCATGGTTCGGATCTTACTTGACGGACAGGCGAATTGCAGTCAAGAGTGACCCCGATGAATTGTCCTCATGGAGAAAGTTGGAGGTTGGCACACCGCAAGGCTCTGTGTTGTCAGCACTTTTGTTTACTCTCTACGTCAACACGCTTCACGAGGTACTCTCGGTGGGAACCTCTCATATGTCCTACGCTGATGACTTGCAAATCTACAGGTCCTGTGAGCCGCGCGCCCTTGATGAAACTATCGGCAGGCTCAGTGAGGATCTGAGCAATGTGTTGAAGTGGTGCAGGAAAACAGGTGTTGTGACAAGGGACTAACAATGCTAATAAATGCACGCGATTAATGAGACTATAGACGTGTAATATAGTAATAATTGGATGATAAAAATAAAGTGATTACGAGTGGCAAGAGAGATAGAGACTGACTGACTGACAATGTGTCGAACAGGTACTGTTGAACTGTAAATGGACTGTATTGCAAAATTGAGATGACGGAACTTGGAGATGGAAAAAATAATAAACAGAACCAGTTGGCAGCGTACCTGTTGCCGGCTGGCCACAACGAAGGCGCGAAGTCGCGGCAATTGCTCGAAAGAATCACACAACTTGACGGGGGTTTTTATAGCGGGTATACGCATTCGACGACGGGTTGGCGCGGAAGAGGCCGAGAAGAAGAACAAAAAAAATTAACTCAACTTGCCACCGCTAGGTGACGAAACGGAGACAGTGCTGCCAACCTAATTCCATCTCCAATAATGAATTAACGCAGTTAACCAGGTACCTAGGAAGAACGGTAACAGTATGTAATATGTGAATGGTGTGAACGGCTACAATATTCTCCCCCCCTTGAATGAGAAAAAAAGAAAAAGAATAAATCACTTAATGAGTCACATAGTCACTCAAGTAGAACGGACGTCTTCTCTGCCTTGATGGCAGCGTGACCCTGAGGGGGCTGGCTGTGAAGGAAGGTCGCCTGGTTGACCAGAATGCGGTGAACCTCCAGTAGGTGACAGAGGAGACGGAGAGACGGGGGTAGAAGTCCGAGAGGGAGGAGTACTTGCAGGAACTCACGACAATGGGACCCCACAACTTCCTCGATGAGGTTGGGGGAGCGAGAACGCAACATTCCTCCTCGGTACCAGCGAAGAAACAAGCTGGTCAATGTGCCTCTTCAGGGTCCGCCCATTATCTAATTCGACCATGTAATGGTACTGGCCAAGCTTCCTCATTATGGTCCCAAAACGCCACACATTCTGGTTTCCGAAGAACATCCTTGCTTGAAGATGCATGATCCAACTTGAAGAGACCGAACACGAGCAGAGACTGGCCTTGAAGGAACGTATGCCTTGCTCTTAGGCAGTAAGGCATCTAGGCGAATGCGAATCCTCCTCTTCAAGTACAACTCGGCTGGAGACTGTCCGGAGTTGAGTGGTGTGGCCCGGTAGCGGAACAGTATGCCTTGCAACTTTGTTGAGAGAGGAGCTGGGTCGTCTACAGCTGCTTTAAGGCGTCTCTTCAATGTTTGAATGCTCCGTTCTGCGAGACCGTTGGTTGCTGGGTGGTTGGAGGCACTAAATTTCTGGAACACACCTCGCTCTTTACAATAATTTACAAACTCGTCACTCTTAAAAATAGTGGCATTGTCAGACACCATAACTGACGGGTATCCATGGACGCTAAATATATTTTCAAGGAGGGCAATGGCTGAAGAAGAGGCAGGCGCGTTTCGGAGCACGCGCACTTCTGCCCACTTAGACTTTGCGTCTATGCACATTAGGAAAAAGTGTCCATCCAAGGGGCCTGCATAGTCTATATGCACCCTCTCCCAGTTTTCTGTTGGTTGATCCCATGGGTGTACTGGTGCTTTTTGAGGATTGTGACGGACCTGTGCACACGGCTCACAACTTTTGACGAGTCTTTCTATATCTCGATCTAGCCCTTCCCAGTAAATGTATCTCCTGGCCAGCTGCTTCATCTTAGTTATACCCAAATGGGTTGAATGGAGTTCCTCCAGAATGGGTTTTTGTAGCGTCTTTTGGATAACTGCCCTATCAGACCGGAACAACATGTTACTGGAAACTGTGAATGCACTGTCTTTGGTACTGTTCTTGAGCTCGTTCATGATTGCTTGCAGATCAGGATCTCTGGCTGTTTCTTCAGCAATAGTGTCAGCTGTAATTGCCGAATTAGATATTTCCATCTAATGCTTTATCAGGTGACATTGCTGACTGAGTAATGGGAGCCCTGGATAAACAGACCACATTCCCGTTATCCTTGCCTTTCTTACAGCGAACATCATATAGTCCGGGAGCCGAGGGCTAAAAACGTTGACCGTTGAGTTGAAAGTTGGTTACTATTTTTTCTGATAGTTCCCTCACTGCTTGGTAACACCCCGCAAGTCTGCTCTCTCAGAAGTATGGACTAACAAAATGGCGGCTCATCAAAAAAGTCAAAATTTGTCAAAATTTGACTTATTAGTTGATAGTTACAATATTTACCACAGTTGAGGAATTGGCTTGTACTTTCCCAATTCACACCTCTGCTACCTCCTATGCTTGGCCATTAAGTTACAGAGCCAATCAAAATTCGTCGAATTTTGACCCAAATTTTGACTTATTAGTTGACATTGGAAATTTGTATGGTGGATTGGCATCAAGTAACTGAGTCCAAAAACCCGAGTCTGCCACAATAGTTTCGTGGACTTCGACTTGCAGACGAGGTCAAAATTTGACGAAAATTTGGTCAAAAAATGACCAACGGAGTTGAAACTTGAAATTTATGTTACGAGTAGGTGAAGTGGAGTACTTTAAGAATTACCTAGTCTGCTATCCTCATTTTGAGGACTTTTCGTGCAGACGAGGTCAAAATTTGACGAAAATTTGGTCAAAAAATGACCAACGGAGTTGAAACTTGAAATTTATGTTACGAGTAGGTGAAGTGGAGTACTTTAAGAATTACCTAGTCTGCTATCCTCATTTTGAGGACTCTTTCGTGCAGACGAGGTCAAAATTTGACGAAAATTTGGTCAAAAAATGACCAACGGAGTTGAAACTTGAAATTTATTTTACGAGTAGGTGAAGTGGAGTACTTTAAGAATTACCTAGTCTGCTATCCTCATTTTGAGGACTCTTTCGTGCAGACGAGGTCAAAATTTGACGAAATTTTGGTCAAAAAATGACCTACGGAGTTGAAACTTGAAATTTATTTTACGAGTAGGTGAAGTGGAGTACTTTAAGAATTACCTAGTCTGCTATCCTCATTTTGAGGACTCTTTCGTGCAGACGAGGTCAAAATTTGACGAAATTTTGGTCAAAAAATGACCTACGGAGTTGAAACTTGAAATTTATTTTACGAGTAGGTGAAGTGGAGTACTTTAAGAATTACCTAGTCTGCTTTCCTCATTTTGAGGACTCTTTCGTGCAGACGACGTCAAAATTTGATGAATTTTAAGGCTCAAAAATTGACTTATTAGTAGATAGTTGCAAATGACGTGAATGAGTTCCACATCCATCAGCTTTACTATAAAATGTTATCTGCCACCTCAAAAACGTGGCATTTTCAAAGCAGAGTCGCTGAAATAGAATTGTCCAGTATTAAAAAACTCGTTCACTCGATGAGACGGGACTGATGACGCCTTGGGATTCCAGAGAAGTAAGCTCCTTCTCTACTCGCTCACGTAATGCAAAAGGGACATCATGTTCCTGGATGAATACCGGTTTCTCTCCTTCTCTGAGCTGAAGTCTGACCACCACATCAGGGACACAGCCTATCCTCTCTTCGAAAACGGTTGAGAAGCTCTGGAAAATGTCCTCGAGCGGTGTGACTGAGTCGATATTAACTGGGTTGAGAGTGGAGTGATGGCAACTATCGAGCTCACTGAGAACGATTCCGAGACCACGTATCCACATCCTTCCCAGTAAAGCATCGTGTCCTGCTGGTACAATAAACAAATCTGCATTTATCGACTTTTCTTTGTATGTAACAGTCAGTGTGACTTTCCCTTTTGCATGAATGACATGATTAGAATAGGATCGAAAAGATACTGTGGTTGGTTGAAGAGGGAGGTTTAGACCGAGCTTACAGAAATCTGTCTCTGAGAGTAGAGTGTATCGTGCCCCGGAGTCAACCTCAAAGGATTGAGACTTGTTATTGAGTGTGACTGTGATGCAGTATTTATCTGACCCTGGCCCAACCTCATATAAATCAACTTCCTCGATCCGTACAGTACCATAATCACAGTTGGATTGTCTGTCACCATCCATAACATGTGATTGTAGGGAGTGAGTCTTGGAATTTTGAAGCAAGGTAGTTATGCACACTTTGGCAATGTGTCCCACCTTCTTGCAGGATGTGCATTTCAACGAGTTTCGGTCAGTGCGGCATTCACGTGAGCGATGATTTGTGCGACCACAATTGAGGCAGAGGCCATCAATTCCCAGTGACCTGTAATCGGCACGTCCAGTGTGACCCCTGGACAATGAGCGTTGGCGTGGATGCGAACGCTGATGTGAGCGGGAGTGGAAATTATGGTTACTACCGTGTGACTGCACTTGTCTACGTTCATGGCGATTATGCTGCCGAGATCCAGAACGTTTGGAAATGCTGTGTGTGTCAACAGGGCCCTCACCCGGATTTGCTAACTGATTTGATTCATACCAGGAGGCTTCCAGTGCAGTTGCCTTCCTAAGAAGACTGCCAAAATCCTTGAAAGTTGTGTCCTGCAACAGCTGTTCACGTATCCAATTATCTTTTAGTCCTCTGATAAATTGGGCACGGAGGAACGTGTCGGCAATGGAAATTTTCCGCTTACATCCACAAATGGCATAAAAGTCGCAATCTTTTAGATTACTCTTGAGCGATGAGACAAAATCGGAGATGGACTGGTGCGGCTGCTGAGTTACACTGAGGAAATAATGCTGAGATACGACAGTTGAAACAGTAGGAGACAGCATTGACATGAGATATTCAACCAGAGTGGCAAAAACAATATCCTTCACAGGCTTATCTGGACCCAGAAGTGCAGCCAGATTGTTGTAGTGATCTTTCCCGATGGACGAACACAGTAGCTGTGCTTTCTTCTTGTCATCGTCAATATTCTTAAGGTCGCAGTAATTCCCAAAACGCTCCATGTATGATGAGAACTTTTCGTTTTTTGCATCATAATTTTCAAAAGGGATGATCTGTGTGGTATTTGAAGTAGCTGGACTGAGAGCAGATTTCATTGCCAATAAAAACTGTTGGAATTGTTTCTCATCCATCGTTGAAAATGAATTCGCAAAAAACTTTTTTTCGTTATTATGGTTGAATCTAGGGAAAATTCAATGAAAATTAAAAAAAGACTGAATTGGGTGGCAAGAGCTAGTATTTCGGAACGGATAACGAAGCTGAAAACAGCTATTTAGAACGGAAAACGGAGTAGAACGTGACTTGATACTGTGACCTGCCTTGATTGTGACAGTTAGGAACGGCGAAACTAGCACGACTGCGAAACAGTAACAACCTGCCGTTCTCCCGATGTCGAAGATGGCGATTCTCAGAGTTTCCAAAGAAAGCGTAATGAATTACGTAAATCTGGAGCCCTGTTGACGTAGAAAACTGTCGGTTAAGAGGCAGCATACTTCGACGCTCGACGACGGCGACCGGTAAATTGACGACGAATGTTTTGTCTGTGAATTCACTGACTTTACAACACGATCAATTCAATTTTTCATCCTCGCCGCCAACTAGTTGTGACAAGGGACTAACAATGCTAATAAATGCACGCGATTAATGAGACTATAGATGTGTAATATAGTAATAATTGGATGATAAAAATAAAGTGATTACGAGTGGCAAGAGAGATAGAGACTGACTGACTGACAATGTGTCGAACAGGTACTTAGGAACAACGGTAACAGTATGTAATATGTGAATGGTGTGAACGGCTACAATAACAGGCATGGAAATTAACCAAAGCAAGACGAAAGCCATGCTACTAGGGTACCCCAAATTGTTGGCCAAGATAGACAGCCTTTGCATTCCCCGTGTGATGTGCGGTTCCTCCCAGCTGCAGTATGTTGACTGTGCGAAGAATCTGGGCGTCCTGGTTCAGTCTAATATGTGCTGGGACAGACAGGTTACCGCGAGGTGCAATGCGGTTTTTGGTGGTGTTGGCCAATTGAGGCGTTTAGCGGCTGATTTTCCCCGCAAAGTGCGCCTGCAGTTTGTGCTTAGTCTTATTATGCCACATTTCGATTACGCAGCAGCAGCTTTCACCGATCTCAAAAGCGAAGACCTGGCCAGATTACAGAAAGCTGAAAACGCCGCGCTTCGTTTCGCCCTACGCCTTCAGCTGGACGAACACCTGCATGATGCACTTGCATGATGGCTTGAAACTCTTCAATCTTATGATTTTGCCATCACACATGGACGAGGACAAGAGCATCAAAATGCCGATGGACTGTCGCAAAGACCTTGTGGGGTCGACTGTACATATTGCAGTAGAAAAGAAGAGAAGAATGTGCTTGTGAACACCCTGAGGGTCTCGCCAGAGAAGAATCCACAAGAAGACGACGAAATTATCCAACAGATTATACGTTGGAAACAAATTGGGGAACGTCCTAACTCAGCAGATTTGTCAGCCAGGGAACCTTGCTTGCGTCATCTAGTTGGACGTTGGGAACATCTAGAAATTAGAAATGGCGAGCTTTACCACAGGTGGTTGGGAAGAAAAGGACCAGAAAAAATTCAATGGGTTGTACCTCAGGCAATGGTGAAGGAAATTTTGAAAAAATAACAATGATTCGCCATCTGCAGGTCACTTTGAATTCTGGAAGACGTTGCAAAAGTACGCCAACGATATTTCTGGTCTGGCATGTCTATAGATATCAGGGCACGGTGTAAAACTTGTCCGGAGTGTAAGAGGTTCAACGGACCTGGTCCAAAAAACCTGCCCCTCTTCACCAGTTCACAGTAGGAGCGCCCTTTGAGAGGATGGAAATCGACATTTTGGGTCCTTTCCCTACCAGTAAACGTTGGAACTGATACGTTAAAGTAGCCGTAGACTATTTTTCAAAGTGGTCATGCAGGGGGTAATGTGGGGTAACTAACCCCACAGGTGTTTACCGTTGTTATGGTTTGAAAAGCATAAATTATTAGATTATCATTGTTATTAAAAACTCGCATCGATCAACATTGTTACAATATGTACACTTTGCTGTCCACCTCTTCAGGTGTGGTAGCTTGCACTGTTAGGTCAGTGTCTGCAGCACGCAGGTCACCTTCCAGTACCTGACAGAAAGGTGGCCAGTCAGCATTTTTAGTGTGGAATCGCTTTTCACGCGTGTCTATCCAGAGGATGTTGTCATCTGTGATGGCAAAGTCAATAACTATGTGGTCGCTCTGCGTTGCACCTGGTACAACTCGCCAACCCTGCGATTTGAGTAGCAGGGTGTGAGACACAGCTGTGACGTCTATGCACGACCTTTCTCCTGGCCCGTCATAGGCCGCCTCAGTCATGTGGTCGTTGGCAACAACCAAGTTGTACTTGATGAGTAACTTTATATACGCCTCGCCTGCCCCATCCAGGGCTGGGGATCCCCACAATGGTGATCTGGCGTTTGCATCAGCACAGACTATGCTGGGCCGTCCTAATAGTCCTGCTCGCTCAAGTGGTTGAAGGCTGTTGGCACCTGGAGCGTCGCACAACCAGCTCAAAGCTGCCTTGGCTCCCGTTCTTGCTCCAGCGACCACTTGTACTTGCAATCCCCGACCAGGAGTTTTGGATCCTATGTATGGCGAGAACACAGCAGCGTTTCTTGAATGCACTTTGCAGCAACTCAGCCATAACTGGGGAACTCTTATTTGTGTTGTGCTGAAGGATTCAAACTGTTCTTAACCTATTCATAATCCCCTCGTGACTCCTGGAGGGCAGTTGCTTGCTGAGGAATGGTACAGCGTGCGTCTCGTGTAGAGTGGGAGACCTTTGTAGTTTGGGTTCGACACAATTAGCCCACTTGAGGGGAGCCTCACACTTACACTCCTTGCTCAGATGTGACATGGAGCACCAGGCACACACGACAGGTCTCGTACAGGCCACTGCTAGGTGGCCATAATGCTGGCACTTGGTACTTATGGATAGCGCACCGCTGCCAGGCTATTTGGAGGTGCCTGTAGGTGCCCCCTCTAGTTTTTTGTGTAGGCCAGGTGACACCTCGATCACCCAATCCTTCTGCCTGCCCGGGTTGTGCACAACAACTTGTTGGTCGGTCCGTACGTCGCACAATAGCACAATAGCACAATAGGAGTGGGTAGCGACCCTTTGGAGGGGGGGGGGGCTTATGCTTATATCTTCAACTCCTTCTTTGTGGAAATAGGGCTCGTAAGATGGCGGCGCCACCTCCCACTGCAGTGTGGATGTCAAGCACTCAGACGCTTAGTGCTTGGAGGTCCGTAGCAGGGACACCCTACATCAATTCCATTGCATCAGAAGTGGAGGGATCAGCCTCTCCTTCCTCACAAATAGGCCTAACAACTACCACATTTTGTCGTGGGTTTTTGCGGGGGAGTTTTTTAAGGGGTGGAGACTTTTTATTTTTGTTTTTATTTTGGTTTTTGCCCTTGTTGTTGGGAGGTGGCATAGCCGCCATAGGGCGCTGCCTTGGCCTTCACATCCTGCTTTGTGTGGGCATTTTTGTTTTTTACCCTGCGCTTCCTGGCCCTGGCTGGGAGGGAGGGAGCAGGGCTGAAGTAGCGGCTACTCCTGCATATGAGGAGCCTGGGGTACTCCCCTTGGTCAGAAGAGCTCCTCCAGCTTGGGGGGATGGAGGCACTGGCAGCACCAGCTGCTGGGCAATTTCCCTCCGTAGATCTTCCCTCACGACAGCCACTGTGTCCCTGATTCCAGAGCCTGCGTACACTGGAAACCCTCCTTGAGAAGGCGCCTCCTGATGACCAAGTAGCCCGAGACACTGAAGCCCAGAGGGCCAACCATCAAACGAGCCTGACATCCCATTGTGGACAACAGGTGACCTCAGCAGGGCTCTTGCTACCTTAAAGCCCAACAAATCTCCTGGGCCAGATAAAATAGAAAGCAATATGCTAAGGAAGGCTGAACGGACAATCTCCAGCGGCCTCCTCAATTTATTTAATGACTGTCTGCAGGTCGGACAGTTCTCCACTCAGTGGAAGTCTGTGCGTGTTGTCACTCCTCAAAAGGGAGGCGACTGCAATCAGTCAGACCGCTCAGCCTTCTTTCCATATTAGGCAAAACAAGAGAAATGTTGATGTTGCAGTCCCTCGAAGGAGTCTTTGGCCGCAACCTCACAGGCAGGCAATACAGGTGTACCAAAAGAAGGTCCATGCAGGATGTCATTGTCGAAATTCGGTGTGTTTCCCAGCTGGAACTGGCTAAGTATGTCGTAGCAGTTCTGATTGACATCAGATAAGTGATTGACAACCTTCGGTGGCCACAGGCTCCTTTTTGAAAAGCACGTCAAGTATTTAGGAGTGAATATAGGTGAGAGATGGGGTTTCAACCAACACGTCCAGTCCCTTAAAGGCACTACCATTACAAGGTTTGCCTCACTACGTGCAATTACAAAGGCCACTTGGGGTGTGTGTTACCATGACACTATCCTCATGTATAAGGCCATCTACCTAGGCGTGATTGGCTACACCATCGACGAATGGGCGTTAGAGAAATGGCAAGCGAGATGGGAATCCTCGTCAAAGGGACATGACACGTATGAGTTCTTCCCCAACATCTGTGAACGTCTTTGAAGAAATGGACTCTCTGTCCCAGTGCGGAGGAAACCAGAAACCACGTGCTGCTCCACTGTAGTTTCTACAACTGTGAGTGACGGTTGTTGGCAGGGCAAACGAACTTAGCAGCATTGACTGTTACAATGCAAGCCTATACTCATTTTGCAGATTTCTCGAAGAAGGTGATGGCTAAGAAACATGGTCATAGTGGATCTGCCCTTTTGAAACTTTGCCACTCAAGTACATAGTTAGATCAGATGGGAAACCAGATTAAGAACTCCTCCCCGATGATACGGGATTCCTCAGGTCACCTCCGTGCGGTCACCACAGGCAACAGCTCTCTACCGGGAGACTAGCTAACGACCAAATACCTGCCGTACCTCTGCAGGTCTGAGTTCGGTGGATGCTGCAGAGGCCGCCCTCTTGCATATTAGCGAAACCACAACTTCCATGACTGATATAACCATCGTTGAGGGTTTAGGTACAGTCATCAAATAAGGAAACAGACCTGTGTCTGTGAACGATTTTTAGAGAAAATACCGTACCAAATCAGCTCAAACTTGATATCTAACCCGCACGTTACCATGGGACCCCAAAAAAAGGGTATGAGCAAAATCCACCGAAAGTTAACTATAGTTATCAGTAAACACCTTCTTTTTTTTCAAAAACGGCTGTAACGATTTTGATGAAATTTGTTATATTGGTAGCTCTCAATAAGGCAATATACCATAAAATTCCCGTTTGTGGGAAAATGACGAGAGCAGCACAATAAATTACCAAAATTTTCGACGAAAACGATTTTAGCGCGTTTTTTTTCTTATATACTCCGCTAAAATGTCAGTAGAACGTAAACAAAAAAATTGGTGTAGAAGTCCAATCCAATACCTATAGGGTGAGCGTTTAAAAACGTTCATGAGATTTATGACCCTTATGGGGGTCACTCTAGAAATTCCGGAATTTTAACTACCGTCCTTTCGCTTACTACCAGTTTTAGAAGTTTTTAGCCAATAACTCAGCAAAAATTATTACTATCCTCTTTAAAAATATCGTGTTTACAGCCGCATTAGTTCTGTGTACCAATTGTTCAATAATGGTCCGGGAATGAGCTCGAGCAGCACAATAAATTCCGGAATTGTAAGCGCCACCACTTCCTGCTGCCGTGAAGTGTTGTACGACCAAGTCCAAATGAACTGAGTGATAAATGAATAGAGTAAGTAGAAAAACCTATGTACAAAGTTAATTGACGTAGAGCTAAAGACAGAAGTGTGTTGCAACGCACCAGATATTTTTTTAAATTCATCCTTAACTGTTTGTGTAGGTAAGCTTTAAAAAATTCAAAAAATTTCGGTAGTGCAGGTATTACTGACCTAACTGACAATGAATGTACCTGGGCCCAAAGCCTGAAGGCCACCGTTCGGCAGCCAATTTAAAATATAAATTTTAACAAGACTTAACGATAAATAAATCATTTTAGCAACATTCAATACAACATTTTATAGCATTAAAGCGATGAAATGGTTTTTGTTTCTTCATGTCCTGGACTAGAACAGATAAAATTAGGCTCGGGTTGAATGTGTTAGGTAAAATTAAATGGTCGACCAACAATATTCATTGGCAGTCACAGGCTTCTTCTTGAGAAGCAAATCAAGCAGTTAGAAAAATATAGGTAGAAACAGTATTTTAGCCAACAGCTCCACTCCCTCAAAGGCACAACCATCGCAAGATTTGCTACAGTGTGAGTAATTAGTAAGGCCACTTGGCGTGTACGCTGCCATTACACTATTCTCATGTACAAGGCCATCTACCTAGGCGTGATAGGCTACTTAAAAGGGGGTACTGGCAAACCCAGAGAGTTGCGCTCCTGTGGATCACCAAGGCTTCTAAGATATCAACAGAAGGAATCGAAGTGATTACAGAACAGTTACCAGTCGACTTGGCCGTTGAGTGCATGGTTGACAAGTAGGAAGTGAAACAGGGGCTTCCCCCACTTTGGGTTGAACGCTGTGCGGATCTCACCACAACGGTGACTTGCCACGACCGACGAATGGGCGTTGAAGAAATGGCAGGCGAGATGGGAATTCTCATCAAAGGGTTGTGACAGCTCTTCAGTGTTGTCTTCAATGCTCGCGCGGCTCCACTTCTTTTCTCTCAAAGACTCCATTGTGCACATCTTGAGCCTCCTGTGCACAGGAAACAAGAAAACACGTGCTGCTCCACTGTAGTTTCTACAACAATTGGTTGGACTGCACTGCACTACTTGGAATTTTGGACCGGAGCTGACCATATAAATGGAATTCAGAAGTATTCAACACGGATCCCACAACAATCTTCTGCGATTTTCAAACTGATGTGCTAGTTGACTTATTTCTGACCTCTGCGCATCTACTTGCTTTGGGCCCTGCAGAGCAAACCTTGGAACAAACCGACCAATAGCCTCTGTGATTATAATCTATTCTTGCTAGTGATCATGTATGCCTTCGTTATTCAGTGCCCAAGACTACGTAACAATTGATTTGTAGTGATAAAATCCAGTGCTTTATGGAAATGGGTTGGTATATAGTTTTCCTTCTATTTATACTGTAAAACAATTGACACTAAGTCAGGCGATTCAACTATATTTTAGATTGTGAACAATTATCACAACAATTCCAGAATAATAACTGGCTTTTCTTGGATATACAAACAATATTGGTCGCGGAGGAACGGACAATAATAGGGAGATCCACAACATTACCCTCTCTCTTTCTCTTCTAAAAATTCAGTCTTTTTTTTTAGGTCGTTGAATGTTTGGCGGCGGTCGCTGCGAATAACTTTCCGAGTACCCTGTGGAGTTCGTACGCTGAACAGAACGTCAGTTATCTTCTTCAGGACTTCACATGGTCCGATGCATGGCAACTGTAATTTTGAAGTTAGTCCAATACGACGACGATGGTCATATGGCCAAAGTTTGTCTCCAACTTAGTCTCCAGTTGTGATCGTCGCACCGACATCATATCGTGTTTTGGCATCAGTAGCAACTTTTCCCAAAGATTGTCTAGCAATTTCACGAGCTTCATCCAGGCGATGGTCCGGACATAATTCTATAGCTCGGTTTTTCGTGTGAGGTGGGTGGTACACCAGTAACTAATTCCACCAGAACGTTGATTTCCCTGCCAATTGTCAACATGGCCGGTGAGAACCCAGTCACAGCATGGACAGTTGCTTGGTATGCAAATAATACAAGATGTAGATGTTGATCCCAGTCTCGCTGATGGTCATCAAAAACCTTTGAGAGCATCTCCCAGATGGTTCGGTTTGATCGTTCCACCATTCCGTCACTTTGAGGTCTCAATGGTCTCTTTGGTTCGGGTTTTATGGATTCCTAAGATCTTCATAACTTCTTTGAATGTAGCAGACTCAAAGTTTTGTCCCTGGTCCGTGTGCAGCTCTCAAGGAACGCCGAACCGTGAGAATACATGCTGAACTAGACCATGTGCAACAGTTTCTGTGCGTACAGCAAAAGCCTCAGGCCATTTGGTGAAATAATCCATTGCCACAATTATACATTTATTTCCGTCACTGCTTTCGGGCAATGGGCTTGCGATGTCAACTGCTAATTGGTCGAATGGTATTCCATTTATTTAAGTTTGCAACGGAGCTTTCTTAGTCATAGCTGATCTTTTGCCTCGCTTGCCACATGTGACACATGCTTTGCAATAGTCTCGGATGTCTCTGTGCATACCCACCCAGTAGAAGTGATTCCTCAATAGTGAAATGGTCTTCTGGTAACCAAAATGTCCAAATCCATGACTAAGTTGTAATAGGTGTTTTATTTGGCTTCGAGGAACTACTAACTGGGCTACTGTTTTGCTTCCTGAATCGTTTTCCCAATTCCTGAGAGCAAATCTTTTCTCGGTGCGAGAGAATCAAACATAGCTCAAAGAGACTTGACATTCACACTACAGGGAGCCACTAGTTCCCAATTGGGACACTGCACCTGAGCTAACCACGTCTTCACTAGGGCAATTAGAGACCAAATAGCCACTCTTTCAGTTTTCATGGAATCAGTACCGACACCATCCTCAGAAATTTCGTAGCCTAAATAGCAAACTTTGCGACGCATTAGTGTGCATTATTTGGCATTCAGCTTGATTCCTTTCAATCTAAGTTCGGCAAATATATTCTGGAGCCAGATCCTGCTCTTCGAAGTTGGAGTGTCAACTAAAACGTCATCAAGGTACACTTTCACTCGTCCTTGGCGAATAAATCTTCCCAGAACCCCAGTCAGAGCCCGCTGGAATGTTGCGGGAGCATTACACAAGCCAAAACACATGACGCAGAATTGCCAAACTCCTCTTGGCGTCCAAAACGCAGTTTTAGACTTATCGCACTCCCACATCAATACCTGCCAATAACCACTTTGGAGGTCAAGGGTCGTAAACCAAGCACTTCCACTTGAAGAATGTATGAGGTCGTCAATATTTGGATGACGTGACAATCTTTCAGAGTAACATCGTTAAGTTTGCAATAGTCGACGCAAAACCTGCTAGAACCATCTTTCTTGGCGACTAATACTATTGGACTTGCCCATGGACTGACTGAAGGCTCAATTATCTTAGCTTCTTCCATGTCCGCGATTAATTTATCAAGTTCGGCAAGACGGCGAGGAGGAAGTCTTCTAGGAGCTTGGTGCACTGGCATTTCAGTTGTCACTGTTATCGAATGTTCCACAGAAGAAATTTGGCCAAGGTCATGTTTACCACGTGAAAACACATTGGAATATTCCATCAACAACATCATCCTAACTGCTTCCTTCTGAACTCCAGACAGTGCTTCACATGACCTGAGAAACAACTCGGCAAGATGTATTGGTATGCCATACTCAAGTGTAGTAGTCCAGGAGCCGAGGGCTAAAAACGTTGACCGTTGAGTTGAAAGTTGGTTACTATTTTTTCTGATAGTTCCCTCACTGTTTGGTAACACCCCGCAAGTCTGCTCTCTCAGAAGTATGGACTAACAAAATGGCGGCTCATCAAAAAAGTCAAAATTTGTCAAAATTTGACTTATTAGTTGATAGTTACAATATTTACCACAGTTGAGGAATTGGCTTGTACTTTCCCAATTCACACCTCTGCTACCTCCTATGCTTGGCCATTAAGTTGCAGAGCCAATCAAAATTCGTCGAATTTTGACCCAAATTTTGACTTATTAGTTGACATTGGAAATTTGTATGGTGGATTGGCATCAAGTAACTGAGTCCAAAAACCCGAGTCTGCCACAATAGTTTCGTGGACTTCGACTTGCAGACGAGGTCAAAATTTGACGAAAATTTGGTCAAAAATTGACCAACGGAGTTGAAACTTGAAATTTATGTTACGAGTAGGTGAAGTGGAGTACTTTAAGAATTACCTAGTCTGCTATCCTCATTTTGAGGACTCTTTCGTGCAGACGAGGTCAAAATTTGACGAAAATTTGGTCAAAAAATGACCAACGGAGTTGAAACTTGAAATTTATGTTACGAGTAGGTGAAGTGGAGTACTTTAAGAATTACCTAGTCTGCTATCCTCATTTTGAGGACTCTTTCGTGCAGACGAGGTCAAAATTTGACGAAAATTTGGTCAAAAAATGACCAACGGAGTTGAAACTTGAAATTTATTTTAAGAGTAGGTGAAGTGGAGTACTTTAAGAATTACCTAGTCTGCTATCCTCATTTTGAGGACTCTTTCGAGCAGACGAGGTCAAAATTTGACGAAATTTTGGTCAAAAACTGACCTACGGAGTTGAAACTTGAAATTTATTTTACGAGTAGGTGAAGTGGAGTACTTTAAGAATTACCTAGTCTGCTTTCCTCATTTTGAGGACTCTTTCGAGCAGACGACGTCAAAATTTGATGAATTTTAAGGCTCAAAAATTGACTTATTAGTAGATAGTTGCAAATGACGTGAATGAGTTCCACATCCATCAGCTTTACTATAAAATGTTATCTGCCACCTCAAAAACGTGGCATTTTCAAAGCAGAGTCGCTGAAATAGAATTGTCCAGTATTAAAAAAAAAAAAAAATTTGAATAGTTGACAGCTGAAAATGACGTGAATCGCATCTACAGCAACTCAGTAAACAGTAAATAGTATCTGCTACCTTCAAAATGTTGTGTTCGTACAGCAGACTACTTCTGGGCTAAAATTACTAATTATATATTTGAAGTATATTCTGTCTCCATGGCTCATAAAAAGAATATTAACTAATCGCCTCGGCATTCCTGTATGCCTTTAGTGGATGGGAAGTAAAACCCATTAGTACGCATATAATATGCATTATAACATTTTATTCCTGATTTTAACAAAACACGTTCATAAAATAACTGGTGCGTGGTAACACACAACTTTACGCGGCCCCGTAAATACGACGACCTGGTACATATACGGGCGCTTTATCTTTGTTTAACGCGGTTTGACAGGAACATTTATGAAGAACAAAATGTAGCTACTACTTAGTTCAGGGTACTTGGTAAGTTTGATTTTAATCGTCATAGCCGTTTTTGATATAATTGGAAACCCAATAAATTATTATTCGAGAAACCTCGTTTTTCGAGCTATTGCTGCCTATATCTCCGTTCAACAGATAGCTACGGACACTACCCCGGAGAAATAAATATGGGTATAGGTTGCTAAAAAAAATTTCATAAGATTGATTAAATCCAGTGACGCAATTACTCGGGAAAGTACACAACAGTTCAAAAAACCATTATTTTCGACATATTTTCATTTCTGTTCAATGAACTCTCTTTTAACAGAGTGATGAAAATCGTTGGAACCATTTTGCCAAAAAGCGTAAAAAACTATTTTTGCTCCTTAGGCTTGTATCTCTGTTCACCGTATTTTCATAGTGGAGAAAAGTTTTGTCCTAACCAGTATACTTTGGAAGTTTAATCAAAATCGTTGGAGCCGTTTACAAGAAAAATGCGAAAAACCCTAGTTTTCGGTACATTTTCCTCCCCCCCCCCGTCCCTTTCCCATCGACCGAAATCGCGCATAACCTCATTTTCGCGTCTGTACGAAATAACAAACAAAACAAAAAAGAACCAGTTTAATAGGTTCAGCCGTTCTCTAACGAACGACAGCCATACGCGGAAATGAGGTTTTTCGAACTATTGAAGAAAGTCAGTTAAATATGATGGAACATGAATTGTTTTTGCTTTTATTTAACCGGGTTTCTTCAGTAGGGCTTGAATAATACAATCATCTCAGATGGGCGTGGGCCTGCGATTGGTTATACACGTTTGATAAGTGGTGTAGTAACGCATTGTTCGCGAAGATGGAGAATACAAAAGGTACTTACTATAACGGTTCTTGTCTACCCCCTTCCCAAGATTTAAAAAAAATATCTATAGCAGCAGAAATATTCAGTAGGCCTCAGAACGTAGAAATCTGAGGAAAACGTTACAGAAAAGCCCGAGCCAGACGCCGGTTAATACAATGACGTTTCAAAAAACTTCATAAGACGGATTAAATCCAAGTACTCAATTACTCGGGAAAGCACACAACTGTTAAAAAAAATCATAATTTCCGACATATTTTCATTTTGGACATTTTATGTCTTTACTTTGCTACATAAACCTGAAAAACGTTACGCGGGAGATGTAACGGAGAAGCGTCACGAAATATTTGTGTTGGATAAGCTTGGTAACGTATGTTTCAAAATGTAACGCTTGGTAACATCACAAGTTTTAATAACCTCAGTGACAAAGTGATGATGTCAATTGCAATAGACGTTGCCATTATATATTAACCATCAACGAGCACAATCAAACGTAGTTATCATGGCATAAAAATAAAAATAAAAGACATAAAATGTCCCTCGTGGTTGCATACCTATACGAAAGCTGCACCCACCGTTTGAGTCGTGTGTTTTACATACACAAACACACACCGTACCCCCGATCTAAATCTTCAGCCTGATTTATGCGTTTTGAGTTTAGCATTGTGGTCATTTACTTTCTTTGGCTCTACAAAGTAGAAAGGATTCATTACTGTGACTTTTTTTTTTTTTTTTTTTTTTTTTTTTTTTTTTTTGAAGAAAATGTTTATTTGTTTAAGACCATTACAAAGTATTATACCTTACTGACTGATTGTACAAAGCTGTGATTGAACAAATAACGAGAATGTCTTTCAAAAATTAGAAGGACAATACTTGAAAACTGCTTAAAACAAAATTATAAAATTAACAAATAACTGAACTGAACTTCGTAACTGGTAATAAGTAGAGGTGGTGGGAGAATTTACTGGAAGACTTTCTTGCACGAAGCCATGGGAGATGAGAGAAATGTTTCATTCAAACATTGAGGGCAGCAATGCAGAAAGATGGCGTGGAAGTATTAGTCGCTGAACATCGAAGGGCTGCAGACCTTGATGTACCAGTGGGTTGAGGTTGCACCTTGCACTTTCGATGAAATGTTTCACGATTTTTTCACGGAACTCAGTCGGTGTTTCCAAACCAAAATCGTTATATATAGTTGAGTTTCGTACGAATGGCGGGGCGTGTACTATGTCTCTTTGTAATATTTTGTTCTGCTGCTGTTCAATTCTGCGGAACTGAGAATGAGAACAGGTTCCCCATATAGGAAGAGCATACGCCCAAATAGGCCTGATAATAGTTTTGTATAAAATCATTCTGTTCTCGACAGATAGATAGGGGCTATGTAGAAGGGGCTTGAGCGTGCTTGTGCGATTCCTGAGACGTTGTAGTAGGACAGTAATGTGGTCCTTAAAGGTAAGTTTTTTATCCAGCGTAACTCCCAAATATTTATACGTGGATGCGGAAGGAATCACTTTGGTTGAGTAGTTGATTGGCAACTCATTATATTTATAGCGGTAGGTGAAGGTAACTATGTTTGATTTGTTGGGATTAATTTTGAGTCGCCATTTTGAGCACCATTCTTCGAGGAGATCGACAGACGCCTGTAACTTTGCAGTTGCCGTTTCAAAGTTTGCATTGGAGGCAGCAAAAACCAGATCGTCTGCATACATGGAGGAGAATGATGGAGGAGCAGGCAAGGGAAGATCGTGGCAGAAAAATATATACAAATAAGGCCCCATTACACTGCCTTGAGGCACGCCCGCTCGGATTCCTTTGATGGACGAGAAAACATTTTGAATATTTACTTGGAAGGTTCGATCTGTTAGGTAACTTTTGATCAAAGTATATAAGTTGTTGGGGATATGGCGATTGAGTTTGGCGAGGAGGCCTTCGTGCCAGAGCCGATCAAATGCTTGTTCGGTGTCAAAAAAAGCGGTACGACAGAATTCTTTTTTCTGGTATGAATTTTTAATATAGGTTGTTACACGTTGCAACTGTAGAGGACACGAAAGTTTCTCTCTGAATCCAAACTGCTGATCAGGGATTAGATGATCAGTGTATTTCTTGATGAGTATAAGAATTAAACGCTCAAAGATTTTAGAAAGAACTGAGAGCAAACTGATAGGTCTATAGGATGAGATGTCATGTTCAGGTTTTCCCGGTTTGGCGAACATGATGATGGTCGCATGCTTCCAGGCTTGTGGAAAGTAACCTAGTTGGGCTGCAGCAGTGTAAATACGAGCAGTGTACTGAACCTTGAGAAATATCTCAGTCGTCACTGAGCATTCCAAACACCTAAACTTTACGTTTAAAGAAAATGACATAAAATGTCCCTCGTGGTTTCGTACTTGTACGAAAGCTGTACCCACCGTTTGTTTTTTCGTTTTGACCAAAATTGATGTCTTTTCTAATTAATCTCGCTCAAAAATATCTGGATGGTAGGCTAATAAGCTATCAATGCTACCGAAGTTTAATAATAGTGAGAAATAATCAGGAACAACCTATCGTCGTTTTCATGAGTAGCTTTCTTTGTGTTTTGGACACGTTTACAATACTTTCCTTTCCCTTTGGGTAGCGTAAAGTTATAAGAAAGGTTTATAGTAAAATAAATTGAATTTATGACGGCTTACTATATCTCTTCAAAGCCGCACAAATACAACAGTTCACGTACTATAATACGAATAGGTAAAACGAAAAAGGAATATCTAAACAAATGAATTCAGTTCGTTGCCTGTCCGTGTGATTTTTAAATCTGAATAGTTGAAGGGTTTTGACCATGTCAAATTGGAAGTTATGGTGTATATTATTTCTGTTCAATGAACTGTCAGATGAACATATATCCTTAACAGTGTATACGTAGAGATCTGAAGAAACCCGAACGTTTTTGACACGGCAACATATAAACTGCACATGTTGATTTCATAATTAATTAACCCACATCTGAGATGATTGTATTATTCAAGCCCTACTGAAGAAACCCGGTTAAATAAAAGCAAAAACAATTCATGTTCCATCATATTTAACTGACTTTCTTCAATAGTTCGAAAAACCTCATTTCCGCGTATGGCTGTCGTTCGTTAGAGAACGGCTGAACCTATTAAACTGGTTCTTTTTTGTTTTGTTTGTTATTTCGTACAGACGCGAAAATGAGGTTATGCGCGATTTCGGTCGATGGGAAAGGGAAGGGGGGGGGGAGGAAAATGTACCGAAAACTAGGGTTTTTCGCATTTTTCTTGTAAACGGCTCCAACGATTTTGATTAAACTTCCAAAGTATACTGGTTAGGACAAAACTTTTCTCCACTATGAAAATACGGTGAACAGAGATACAAGCCTAAGGAGCAAAAATAGTTTTTTACGCTTTTTGGCAAAATGGTTCCAACGATTTTCATCACTCTGTTAAAAGAGAGTTCATTGAACAGAAATGGAAATATGTCGAAAATAATGGTTTTTTTGAACTGTTGTGTACTTTCCCGAGTAATTGCGTCACTGGATTTAATCAATCTTATGAAATTTTTTTTAGCAACCTATACCCATATTTATTTCTCCGGGGTAGTGTCCGTAGCTATCTGTTGAACGGAGATATAGGCAGCAATAGCTCGAAAAGCGAGGTTTCTCGAATAATAATTTATTGGGTTTCCAATTATATCAAAAACGGCTATGACGATTAAAATCAAACTTACCAAGTACCCTGAACTAAGTAGTAGCTACATTTTGTTCTTCATAAATGTTCCTGTCAAACCGCGTTAAACAAAGATAAAGCGCCCGTATATGTACCAGGTCGTCGTATTTACGGGGCCACGTAAAGTTGTGTGTTACCACGCACCAGTTATTTTATGAACGTGTTTTGTTAAAATCAGGAATAAAATGTTATAATGCATATTATATGCGTACTAATGGGTTTTACTTCCCATCCACTAAAGGCATACAGGAATGCCGAGGCGATTAGTTAATATTCTTTTTATGAGCCATGGAGACAGAATATACTTCAAATATATAATTAGTAATTTTAGCCCAGAAGTAGTCTGCTGTACGAACACAACATTTTGAAGGTAGCAGATACTATTTACTGTTTACTGAGTTGCTGTAGATGCGATTCACGTCATTTTCAGCTGTCAACTATTCAAAATTTTTTTTTTTTTAATACTGGACAATTCTATTTCAGCGACTCTGCTTTGAAAATGCCACGTTTTTGAGGTGGCAGATAACATTTTATAGTAAAGCTGATGGATGTGGAACTCATTCACGTCATTTGCAACTATCTACTAATAAGTCAATTTTTGAGCCTTAAAATTCATCAAATTTTGACGTCGTCTGCTCGAAAGAGTCCTCAAAATGAGGAAAGCAGACTAGGTAATTCTTAAAGTACTCCACTTCACCTACTCGTAAAATAAATTTCAAGTTTCAACTCCGTTGGTCATTTTTTGACCAAATTTTCGTCAAATTTTGACCTCGTCTGCACGAAAGAGTCCTCAAAATGAGGATAGCAGACTAGGTAATTCTTAAAGTACTCCACTTCACCTACTCGTAACATAAATTTCAAGTTTCAACTCCGTTGGTCATTTTTTGACCAAATTTTCGTCAAATTTTGACCTCGTCTGCACGAAAGAGTCCTCAAAATGAGGATAGCAGACTAGGTAATTCTTAAAGTACTCCACTTCACCTACTCGTAACATAAATTTCAAGTTTCAACTCCGTTGGTCATTTTTTGACCAAATTTTCGTCAAATTTTGACCTCGTCTGCAAGTCGAAGTCCACGAAACTATTGTGGCAGACTCGGGTTTTTGGACTCAGTTACTTGATGCCAATCCACCATACAAATTTCCAATGTCAACTAATAAGTCAAAATTTGGGTCAAAATTCGACGAATTTTGATTGGCTCTGCAACTTAATGGCCAAGCATAGGAGGTAGCAGAGGTGTGAATTGGGAAAGTACAAGCCAATTCCTCAACTGTGGTAAATATTGTAACTATCAACTAATAAGTCAAATTTTGACAAATTTTGACTTTTTTGATGAGCCGCCATTTTGTTAGTCCATACTTCTGAGAGAGCAGACTTGCGGGGTGTTACCAAACAGTGAGGGAACTATCAGAAAAAATAGTAACCAACTTTCAACTCAACGGTCAACGTTTTTAGCCCTCGGCTCCCGGACTATAGAGATTGTTTGTTCTTGCAAAGGACTGGACACAGTACCTCCTTGGATCTAGGCTCCTCAGTTTCTGTTGACGGGCGTGTGTGTTCTCTTGAACAGTCGACGGACAAGTTTCACAGTCTCCAAAACTAATGTTGTGATTATCGATTTCCAATCGCCTATTTGTAACATCAATGAGACAGTGTACAATGAAGCCCTTAGACAGGCAAAAAGGAAATCCTGGAGAGACTTCTGTGGGGGCATGAAAGACTTGTCTACCATGTCCAAGGTACAGAAGATCCTCTCTAGAGAAGAGAGGCCGCAGATCGGTTTTCTCCTAAAGGCAGGGGGAACATACACAGGGGGCAGCAAGGAGACCTTGGAGGAGCTACTGGCAGCTCACTTCCCAGGGTCTCAAAGCCTGCAGTGGGGAGATAGCCACCACCATCAGCTGAGCGCCGATGGAGGTACCTGTCATGGGCAATCGAGGAACCCGCTGCTAGCCGCTGCCTCCAGAGAAATGTTCACACTTAATAAGGTTAAATGGGCAATTGGTTCATTTAAACCTTACAAGGCGCCAGGTGCGGATGGGATCTTCCTAGCCATGCTGCAGCATGGTTGGGAGGCTCTGGGTCCGATACTGGTGAGGCTTTTCAGGGCGAGCTATGTCCTTGGGTACATACCCACTATGTGGAGGAAGGTGAAGGTGGTCTTTATACCAAAGCCGGGTGGCTCCTCGGCCCTGGCTAAGGGCTACCGCTACAGTCTCATGTCCTTCGTGTTGAAAACAATGGAGAAGATAGTCTGCCTATCAATAAAGGAGTACTATCTTACTCAGAACCCCATTCGGAGTTCCCAGCATGCCTATCAGAGGGGGAGATCCACTGAGACTGCTCTGAAGGAACTGGCAACAGTGCTGGAGGATACTCTGAGATCCGGAGAGATTGCGCTGCTTTCTGGATTTTGGGGGGGCTTTTGACAATACGTCGTATGCCTCAATTACGGCTGCGGCTGGTAGGAAGGGAGTAGATCCTTACCTAATCTCTTGAACCAACGAGATGCTGAGTAGCAGGGTGGTCTTCTCGTAGTTGGGGGGGGGGGGGACACTCTCTGTGGTGCCCACCAGGGGATGCCCACAGGGGGGGGGGGGTGCTCTCCCCTCTCCTCTGGTTACTGGTAGCTGATACCCTTCTTGAGCTGCTGGAGGAGGAGGGCTACAAGGTAATAGGATACGCGGATGACCTGGTAATTGTAGTCAGGGGTAAATTCGCGAGTGTAATCAGTGAATGCATGCAGCATGCACTGAATACCCTACGGACATGGTGCAATGGGCAAGGACTGTTTGTCAATCCAGACAAAACGAGCCTGATCCCATTCACCAGAAGGCGCAGCCCTACGCTGCGGGAACTCAGGCTGGGTGGCAAGGTGGTGAAGATCCAGCATGAGATCAAGTACTTGGGAGTCTTTCTTGATGGAGGTCTCTTGGGCCATACACGTGAAAAAAAAGCCTTACAGCGGGCGTCGGTGGTGATGTAGGCAGCTCAAAGAATGGTGGGGAAGACATGGGGGCTGAGGCCTGGGATGATCCGGTGGCTGTACACTGCGGTTGTTAGGCCTGTAGTCACCTATGGAGCCCTGGTCTGGTGGACTAGGGTGGAAAACAAAACAGTGCAGTTGCAGCTAAATAAACTGCAGCGTAGGGCATGTCTGGCCATTACAGGCTGTATGACAACATGCCCTCCGGCTGCACTGGAGGTCTTGCTAGATTTAGCTCCACTCCACATACATGTTAAAAGGATGGCGTTCCTCCAGGCTGTGCGTATGTTGGAGTTGGGTCTGATCATGCGAGGGAGGAGGAGTTCCTACCACTTGATCCTTGACAAGGTGAAGGTGGGGGGGGGCCCGAACTGTATCTGGTAGACTCAATGCCCGCGAGGTTCAACTTTGCGCTACCCTTTCGGATACTCATTCATGAGCGATCCAGGTGGGTAGGGGGAGCTCCCGTTTTCGAAGCTGGGGCCCTGGTATACTACACTGATGGCTCGGTGCAGGGTGGCCTTGCAGGGGCAGGCATCTTTGGGCCGAGGATCAGAGCAGCGATCCCATTGGGGTCGCTGGGCACAGTGTTCCAGGCAGAGGTGGCTGCAGTGACAGTCTGTGTGCAGCGGCTGCTGCAAAGGGGACTGAAGCGGCAGAGAATCTACATCATGGTGGACAGTCAGGCCACTCTCAAGGCCTTAGCCTCATACTATGGGAGGTGTGGGAGTGTCTGACTGGACTGAAGGCCCTGGCAGAGAACAACAGTGTAACACTGTGTTGGGTGCCAGGGCATCAGGGTATAGAGGAAAACGAATGGGCTGATAGGTTGGCTAAGAAGGGATCAGAGCAGATCCCTATTGGCCCTGAGCCCTTTGTTGGGACTACCAAGAGCCACCTACATAGAGAGGTTGGCAAATGGGAGGACAGGTGCAGGGCTGCTCATTGGCAGGGGCTGCCCGGCCTTAGACAGTCAAAACTCTTCATCCGGGTCTCCAGAGAAAGGTCCAAGGAGGTGCTTGCACTGGGGAGGAAGGATATGAGGATCATATGTGGCCTGTTCACAGGTCACTGTCCGCTGAGGTACCACCTTGCAAATATTGGCAAGTGCGAGGTACAGGTATGCAGGTTCTGCGAGATAGGGCTAGAGACGGCAGAGCATGTGCTGTGTGTATGCGATGGACTCGCGGCATCGCACTGTTCTGTGTTTTGGAGGCCCTTTCTTCAGCCCGAAGAGGTGGCAAATGCAGAACTTGCGGATATCCTCCGCTTTGTGCGGGGGTGGTGGGGGCGCATAGGTGACGTCACACCAAGTGAGACCAGTGCTGTGGGGCCTGGGGGTGGTGCAGGTGGGCCATGATCCGAGTATCATGGATGCCCTTACAATAGGCCCGTTTGTGGCTGCAGTGAGGGTATTGCCTGCATCCACCGTTTCAAAAAAAAAAAAAACATCAATGAGACAACGATAACCTTTCAAAAAGTCTAATCCAAGTATGCAGTCTACTTCTATGGGGGCAATGAAGGCTGGGTGATGTCGAACTACCTTATCTTCAATATCAAACTGAAGAGCAGCATGGCCATGAATTGATGCTGTTGCTCCAGTGGCAGTGTGAAGGAACGTTGGTTGCCATGCCTCAACTCTCATGCCAGTGCCGTCCAACATTCTGGGATTAACAAAAGTAACAGTCTCGCCGGTGTCCACCACAAACTTACACGATTTAGAATTTAGTGTCCCAAAAAAACAGAGGGACCCCTCTATTCCAACCCAGTAAATCACCTCCTTGCTGTAGAAAGTGATCTGAGTTCCTAATGTTATTAATTTAGGCCTTTTTGGGTGAACTGTCAAACTAGGCCCAGTTAGGTTGATGGATGGAAGTTTCCTTGATTTTGAATCTCATCGGGTCGAGCACGTCGGCGAGAACACGTGCGAGCGATGTGGCCAGGCTCATGGCAGGACCAGCACAATCGTTCTCTTGAATCGTATCTGCTTGGCCAGTGTACTCCATCAATGGCCACATGATCTATAGGGCGATCAACATTCCAGTTATTCGGTGTAGTAGAGTGATCGTCATTCAGTGGCTTTGAATCTAAGAGCGCATGTCAAGGCTTCAGACATAGTAGTTGGAGAACGATAAAGTAACGAGCGCTTTAGATCTTGATCCCTTAATCCCTGCATGAAGTGGTGTACTCCCTGTGTATTTAAGAATTAAAGTTTACGTATCTGTTAGGTGAGTCCGTCTCCTCTGGCTGGTGTGTTGCTGTGAGACGGACTCACCTAACAGATACGTAAACTTTAATAATTTGCCTTCTGGCGGACATAACCCTATTTATTTATTTAAGAATTCTTCTGGAGCAGCTGGGCAGGTATTACGGGTAATGTGACGGATCGCTTGATGGAAGTATTTCACTCCTTCATTCTGACCCTGTATTCTAGTATTCAGAAGCGTCAAGGACATTTGCGATTCTTAGTCCCATAATGTTCTTCGAATACTCTTATGAGTTGCTCATAAGTTCTGGGTAGTGGAACTTCATTTAGCAGAACGAGGGCAGAACCAGTTAAGGCACAAACAAATTCAGTCGCCATAACAGCTCTGGTCCAGCCATTGTGTTTTGCAATACTTTCAAATTGGGTTCTATACTCTTCCCAGTCGACATTTCCATCAAAGGCTGTGGCCTTCTTCAAATGTCGGGATTCTCTTGATTCATTTAATAATCCAGGGAGAATAGTGTCTTGATGCTGTGTGATTGTGTGTGTGTTAGGCAAGGCATTGACGATACAATTAATTAAGTCTGCCACGAGTCTCTTACGCCAAATCTCCATGTTGTTCAACAATAACAGAAGAAAGCACAGTGATGGGCGTGATATGAGGATTCACTGATACAGACTCGTCGCTTGTACGTTCGTCAACTGCTTCTGTGTCTGTGGCTGTGTCACTCAATGGAGAAGGGTTGTGCTTGCTTCTAAGTCTTCTTGACGACATATCCCACTTCTGACACCAATTGTAAAAGAATTAACACAAAGTCAGGCGATTCAACAATATTTTAGATTGTTAACAATTATCATAGCAATGCCAGAATAACAACCAGACCATAACTGGCTTTTCTTGGATATACAAACAATATTGGTCGCGAAGGAACGGACCACAACAATACTATATGATATTCAGACATTATGGTTATCATCTCTAAAGGCTTAAACACTGAGAAGTGCGCCAACTGACAAAATGCAAATTTACTAAATCATGTCAATATATGTGAGCACTATAAAATGTTCATACTGTTGTGGGTGTCCACCATACGCATTATTCAGTTCATCTCATTCATTTGAGGTCTTATGTTAGTCAAGGTGATCAATGTTACATGTTATTTGTTAAGGGGATGCAAAGTTGAAACAAGTTGTCGCTAATTTGGTCATGCGAACTGCTGAAATCACAATCAAAGATGATGACAGCGATGTCGTCCAAGCCGTGCTTGAAGGCTACCAGCTCATCTGCAAGGAAATCGGAGTTAGGCTGAAAGGGGCAAGTGCTATCCAAGAAACAATTGTGAAAACAGTAAAAGAAGTTTTGAACAATAAGGTGAAACTGATTTCTACAAATGGCTTTCATCTAATTATGTTTAAATTTTGTACTGACTGGTGCTTATCGCTTTTTGCAGACTGAAGTACAGGGTTGGGGAGAAGATGAAGAAGACGACACTGAAGTGGAAATCGGGGACATGGCAGCATTTGTCATACCCACATTAGCTAATATCATGGAACCAGATGAGTTTGCAGACATTTTCTCTGGAATGTTGAATATCCTCGATTCTAGGCTTGTAGGTATACTTTGTTTTTGAGGGAATGATGTTTTCTCACTGGTGAAAGTAATTGTCCCTAATAGCTGTCAGAGCTGTTTCCTCTGTTGAGTCTTGCCAAACGCTGTGTGTCAATTTTACAGATCATTTGCAACCACAATCAATTTACACTTGGTAATTTTGTTCAGTTCTAGGTTTAAGGAACATTAGGAATGAATATTTATTCGAGTTCATTGGGGATTTCTGACTTCAAGCCATATTTATCTTACTACCAACTTAGGAAAGCCGATTGAGATTATATTTAAGTCACAAAAATGTAGTGCTCTCATCGACATTGTTTAGAAACAGTTTTAAAGAAACAACGACATGAATGTCTTGAACAGATTTTTTTTTTTTTGTGAATTTGAACTGTGGAATGTATGAAATCTCTCACCACAGAACGAAAACTTGCCACCATTGACGAATGGGCGCTAGATAAATAGCCAGTGTGATGGGAATCCTCGTCAAAGCGTCGTGATGTGTATGAGTTCTTCCCCTACATCAGTCTTTCAAGAAAATGGGTTGAGCCAGACCACTGCACGAGCCAGTTCCTCACGGGACATGGTTACTTCAGTCTTTCAAGAAAATGGGTTGAGCCAGACCACTGCACGAGCCAGTTCCTCACGGGACATGGTTACTTCAATGTGCTCCACTTCTTTTCTCTCAAAGACTCTACATTATAAACATCCTGCGCCTCCAGTGCAAAAAAAACAAGAAACCATGCGCTGTTCCACAGTAGTTTCTACAACTGTGAGCGACGGTTGTTGGGAGGCAAACGAACTTAGCAGCATTGCTACAAAGCAAGCCTATAACCATTTTGCAGATTTCTCGAAGGAGGTGAACGTGGGCATAGTTGATCTGTCCTTTTGAAACTTGCCACCCAAGTAAATAGTTAAGTCAGGTAGGAAACCAGATTAGGAACTCCTCCCAGACGGTATGGGATTCCTCAGGTGGTCACCTCTGCGTGGTCACACACGGGCAACAGCTCTCTACCGGGAAACTGGCTAACAACCAATTATGCCTTACATCCGCAAGTCTGAGTTCGGTGGATGCTGCAGGGGCCGGCCTCTTCCACATTCGGGAAACCACAACTTCCATGTCTGATATTGTCGCCCCAAGGATTTAGGAACCGTCATCAAATAAGGAAACAGACCTGATAAGCATCAGGTCCTGTAGACAATGAGTACAGAGGTCCAGAGTTGAGTACTGCTTCAATTTTCGCAAAAAGGGTACTGGTCTCTTCGTAGGTGAAAGGATTGGTGCCTGCAACCTTATAAAGTAAAGCTTTATGCCCAGATTCCGCCAGAATGAGGTGCAGATCTCTGAGTCCTATTGTCTGAGGGAGACCTCTGCGAGCTATTGTCACAGTTAGCTGATGATGAATACCATTCATACAGTTCTTTCAGCTTGTTATATGCTCCAATAAAATTAGTTCCACAGTCAGTGAACACTTTTTCATGGAGACCTCTGCGAAACGTGAAAATGATGCTAAAAAGGCATCTGTAGATAAATTAGTTACTGCCTAACACCCTCCTGCCCCCCCTGTACATCCTTTTTTGCTAGGCACACATACTAGCAGATGTGAACGTTTGACAAAGAAGCCTTGCGCCGTAGAGATTCTCTATTATTATAAGGGCCTGCGAAATCAATTACAACATTGATGATTAATGTTCAATGTTATATGATTAATAATAGACTGTACGGAAAACGTGAAAACCCTTCTCGAAACCTGAATCAGGTAGATTACCCTTTATGAGTACTTCACTTTTAGTCTCAGGTTTGAAACACTTCAGACAGAAATACATAAGAGGCAGTGCTAGGATCATTCTTGAAAAAAAATAAATATATTTGGTAGTCAGTTTTGGCTGACTTTCCTGTGTCTGTGATTTCTTGAATTTCTTTGCCAATGCACTGGAGCCTTTTTTGCAACAGTGAGATTTTAGAAGACATTCTGATTGCGACTTGAAAAATGTATAAATATCTAAATCGAAATTTCAATTTCGAAATTTCGTTGACAAATAGATTCTAAGAAGTACTTATGTAACGTTATTTTAAAAATACAAACAAAAATAAATAAGTGAGCAAATTATGAAAAGTAATAGAAGAACATTGGCAAATAATAACTAAATTGAAAGCTTAAAAAATAGTTATCAACTATAATTCGTATTTACAATGTATTCCGAATGAAAAATCCTTTTGTTAAATTGACGATAATAAACGAAAAAAACTAGTGGGATAAAACTCTAAACGAAATATTTAAAATTTGAACAGCCGTTGAATGCAAAAGACCAGTAAAATGGCAGACGGTTAGAGTTCAGAATAACGTCACTGTACAATACAATGTGAACAGCTAAATGAGACTTGAAATGAGAGGAAGTTGAAAATGATCTGATTAGTAATAGAATGTACGGAAAATGTGAAAGAGTACACTTTTCAATAATGTTTGGTCGAAATTAACGATCAAAAATAGGCATAGCTTAAGATTAAATATAGAGCAACGGATTTAAGAATGCCGACTGCAACGGCGGACCACGGAAAAACAAATGTAGAAATGGAAAATAGAAAAAAACGGATTTAAATTTGAAGCGTAAGGATTGAAAATGAAGGATTGTTCAATCAGAAAATAGTAAGAAAATTGAAATTGAAACGATCTATTTGCATTAAAGTGAAATGCATACGGACGTCCAGATGCCAAATGTTGATATAAAATAAATCAATTTAAATCAGGAGAAGTAAAATTAAAATTGTCTGAATGTCCCAGAGAAAGAAGAAAGTAAATTGGAATGAAGTACCAGAAGAAGAAGAAGAAAATAGCAGAGAGGTAGCTGTGGGCCATAGGACTCCGCCAGAGCTGCAGGACCAGTGGCATTTTGCCGTGGCCTCGTCCCAACTCCCCAACGAGGGCCCTGCTTAGTGTCCCAGCCTCCGCCGGTACCTGTTGCCTCACCCTCCTGGGTTTGGAGGAAGGGAGTGCCCAGTCGAGGATAGAACCAGAGTCCACTGGTTTTATCCCCGCATGACTCAGAAGGCCTCACACCCCAACGCACTTGCCCCCCCCCCCCTCTGAAATACCGGGTTGATGGTGAAAGTATCTGAAGCCTTCTCTTCAACGATTGAGGAAATGCGTGGTTGAGTGGACTAAAATCTTGGGAAAGTGATCTGCTGAAAACTTCGAACAGAAAGAAAAGAAGCGGGTGAACAAACGAGTCGGCATAGATGCAGCAAACGAATAGGGTGGCGAGCTAGTTGGTAGCGGGGATGTTGGCGATGCCTTGTCGGGGCTCATGTAGCTGCAAAGCGAACAACGCTCCAAACATCACCAACCATTGGACTTACCCCGCATTGTGTAAACAAACAGGGACAATTATATTAAATTCCCCAAGAGTGATAAAGACGCAATGATACCAACACTTACCTTGAACATTTTTGAAAATAACGCAATATGTACTACTGGCCACACGATTTCTCACCAATATGTGGTTCACACATGTGCACAATGAACACGAATTCCTTTGATGATTCGTCGGTTTACTGGTTTGCGAACTCTGTTCGGTGCCAGTGACTGTTCACACCGCTCAAGCAGTTGCTTGTGAATGTTGGTGAACAGTGTTCGCGAACAATGCTCGCCTGGTGTAAACTCACCTCTAGACTCGTCCTACTCGACTAATCTTCGAAAAATATTTAGGAAACGATATCAAACACGACATAAAAATTTCGTTTTTGGCTACTTTTGCTTTTTGATACCCAAAGGTAGGGGGAAGTACAGCGATTGCGCCAAAGAAAAAGTTGGGCCCGCCCAACAGATGCGTTAACTTTAATAATTAACCTACTGGCGGAATTAACCCAATCACTTTAATATCTGTTACTAAATGTTCTTCACTACACTATTGTTACCTCATGCTTTAGCCCTCCTCCAACCTGGTTCATACCTGGGACCTCCTCTAATGCCTTTATGGTGATCAGCAGCTTATGCTAAGAAACTTATTCAGTTGTACACAACATATCGTGAACACTGTTCTCATGGAATCACAAGATATACCTCACTTCTTACCACGCCTTCCTACATCATTCAATAACTGTTAGAAGTTCGCCAGCTATCAGTTACATCAGTTATGCAACGACATAGTAAGTAAAAGAAATTGGCTTGATGTCTGATTTACAAACGCGCTGACTACAGAACCAGCAATCACTAGCAATCAACTAGCTTCTGTTCACGATACTGTAGTGAACCTTCAGTAATTGTAAATGCCAGATGAACATGTGTTGTTCTTAGCAATGGTAAATTGTGATGCTTAAAAATATAAGATCAGTTACGGTTTCGGTGCGATTGGAATTCGTTAACGTGGTTGACTTTTGTTATCTTTTCAAGTTAAAGTTATCAAGTTATTACAATACCAAGGATGTGAAGCTCCAATAACACACTACTTCTTCTTCTTCCATTTCTATGCTCTCTCTCTTCTCTTGCTTTTTGCCCACTTCATCGTAACTGGCTATTCTAAATCCAACTTTAGGATTGTTAGGCCCAGCCTGGAGTTGCTGTTGGTAGAGCGATGCTGATTTGTGCCATATTGTTAATCAGGGAATACATACTTATGAACACACTGGGTTAGATTTTAACCCTTGCTCAATGCTGTCGTTCTAGTTTGAGCATAATTTAAATTCATTGCTCGGACTGTGTAGTCTACTAAACAAACTACGGGACTTATAGTCGATGACAGTATATTTTTAAGTTCATTTCGTAAAAGCCAGTTTGTTGTTCTGTCTCAGAAAGCTAGTGATGAAGATGAAGACGACACAGACTACAGAAAAGCTACTACAATTGGAGTGATTGCTGAAAGCATACCAGGTCTAGGAACCCGTGTGACTACATTTATCGACAAGCTATTCCCTTACATGGTTAATGAGTCGAACAATGAAGAACCTGGTGTTAGGAATAATGCCTTATACTGCTTAGGTGAAATGGCTTACCATGGAAAAGAAGCAATGTTCATGTATCCTTTATTACTGTACTTATTATATTTGAGCTCATTGGTGCTGAGCACTATGCAGGGAAAGTGGCGAGTTGTGAGGACAACTCTGCGTTTTCTGCTGAAACTGTACTTCACTTTTTTTACGAGGTTAGAAAATATATCTGAAGTATTATTTTTATGAGGATTTTTTGGTGTGTAATGGATACAGTTCTAGCGTCTCTTAATAACAAATACTTCCTTCAGTATACGATATATGTCCACCAAGATCCGTTCCAATTAGATATATACAAGGTAGACCACAGGGGATAGAAGAAGTAGATCGGAAGGCGTCCAGAAAGGAATAGACTGAGTCTCCTAACCCAACCCCTAACTGAAATGTGGCATGGTGCAACAGGTGCACATCTCTGATCTCGTATAGGCTACTGCCAGGTGGCCATAACGCTTGCTTTTGTAGCACTGTGTAGGGGCTTGGCACTTACAGATGGTGCGCCACTGCTAGACTATTTGAAGGTGCTTAGCCCCCTCTAATTTTTTGTGTAGCCTGGGCAACACTTTAATCACTCAGTCCTTCTACCTACCCCGTTTCTTGGTGAAAAGCATCAAAAAAACAAAAAAACTCCTTGTGCCAATTACAATTCCGATGATGTCGTACTTACTCTCTGAATCACTTAGTAAGATATTGCTACTTACTCCATACCACTAGAGACACGTAACTACGTGACGACAGTAGCTTACCTGTTCTTCATAGTCATCTATCATCTAGGGCACTATCACAGTGTTTGCCTTTCCAAGAAAAACTATCAACCCAAGAAATGCTTGCATCAATGTTAGGCCACTGACTTCCCAACCATCCTTTGCTAGTATTGTTGGGGCTAGTACAGCACCTGCACTCTCTTAAGCTAACTAGTATCCCACTAATTGCTTGATTGGCACTGAGAGCTCCTGGGAGCTATGTCAGTGAGGATTTTGATCCCGCAAAAAAGTCCAACCTTTATCCTTCAACCTACGTTGGGTACGATATCAATGGCATTCATATATTTTTTGTCAGAGACTATAATCGTGATGTAATAACATATAGAAGTTATAGATTATCTTATTCCATTCCTTATCATGGCTGTTATCATACCTACGATGATAAGGATAACAAAATATATTCAGTTCATGATCAGATGTTGTAGCGTGTGCGTCTCCCTCGATGATTAATTTATTACGTGGTGCCGAAACCGGATTAAATTGAAAAGTCGGCGAAAGTGGAGGTGTATAATTTGTCGAGTTGGTTCGGATGCAATTCGTTCGGTGAAATGCCCGTAGACGAGTCTGATGCAGCAGTAAACTTGCGCCCACCCCCTCCGTTGAAAATCAATGAAACGGAACAACAAAATCGAATCATTCGAGTGGTATGCTGAAGCAATAAATCTGGAAACGAAGAAACCTTCCAGCAAGTTGCCACTTTCATGGCAAAAATCGGATCCGACGCAATTGCTATCTATGAGACGTTCACACTTAGCGAGGCTGAGAAAACTGATATCAAAGTGCTTAAAGAAAATTTTAATAAATATTTCACGCCAAAAACAAATAAAACGAAACGTATGAACGAGTACTGTTTTATCGGATTATGCAAAAAAAAAAAAAAAAAGGCCAAGCGTTCGATGAATTTCTCACCCAAGCTATAAATCAGGCAACTAAGTGTGAGTATGGAACGCTCACAGACGAATTTCTCTGCGATAAAATTGTGGTTGGCATAGTAGACGATGAAGTTCGAAAAGCGCTATTAGCTGAAGATAAATTGAAGTTGAAAAAAGTGGTTGAGATATGTAAAACCACTGAACTAGCTCAGATGCACCTAACTGACATGAAAGGAGAAACTCCCAAGATAAATGCTCTAATAAGCAATCGAGTTCCACGTAAGCAGAAATTCGAGGGAAAAAAAAAATCGTCAAACTCAGAATAATGACGACAAATTTCACTGCAAAAGATGTAAAACGGAACATGGAAAGAAATCCTGTCCAGCCTATGGAGTACAGTGCATAAAATGTCTCCTGAAAAATCATTTTCCCCACTGCTGTTATTCTAAAAAGGTGCATTCTACTGTCATTAAACAAACTGAACAGATGAATCCGAGCGGAACTCTCGATCTCTATGTGGGTACTCTTCAAAAACCAGTTGAAAGCAATACTAAGGACTGGTATGAAGAACTGTCACTTCCATCTAACCAGCGAATTCAGTTCAAGCTAGATACGGGTGCCCATGCGGACGTCCTTACAACGACGGAAACCTAGCGATGTAAGTTACAAATAAGTGATTCAAAAATAAAAAAGCTTATTTCCTCCAGCCATCTACACCAGTAAGGAAAAACAGATGTTTGATGGAATAGGGTGCCTAAAAGAATTCGTTTATGATATTGATCTTGTAGACGAGCCACGTTTCAAAATTCACCTTCCTAGAAAAATTCCTTTTTCGGTGCGCGATCAAATCAAAGCCGAAATCGATAAAATGGTTCACCAAGGAATCATAGCCCATATCACTGAACCTACTCCGTGCGTTTTGCCTATGGTGGTTGTATGGAAAAATAAACAACCACGAATTTGACTGAGGTGAACAAGAATATTCGCCGAAGACACTATCCACTCACAACAATAGGTGACGTGGCGCCAAGACTACACGATTCAAAATGATATACAAAACACGACTGGAAAAAAGGATTTTGGCAAACTTGCGTATCAGAGCGAACGTCAAAATATTTAACCTTCTCTAGCCTTTGGAGGAGATTCTGTTGTCTCCGATTATCCTTTGGGTTATCGTCAGCGCCCGAAATTTTTCAAGAACGAATGAGTAATGCTCTTGAAGGAATTAAAAACGTCGAAATAGCAATAGACGACTTTCTTCTTCACGCCGCGACAGAAAAAGACTTGGAACAATTAACAGAAAGAGTACTAACAAGACTAAAGTCGAGAGGTATTACGTTGAACCTGGAAAAATTCATTTTTAAGGTGTCAAAAGTAAAATTTCTGGGGCATATAATTAGCGATAAAGGAATTGAAGTGGATCCCGATAAAGTTGAAGGAAGTCCGCCTAAAGGAGCCTTCGGACGTTCAATCTCTCCAAAGACTACTTGGGATGCTCACGTACCTAGGGAAATTTATTCCCAACCTTTCAGAATTGACTGAAGTTGCTAATCAAAGACGTCGAGTAGTATTGGAATCACGAACAAAAAAGCACTTGTGCAAATTTGAAGTCAATTCTCAAAACATCACCAATACTGCGACATTATAATCCCAAGGAGGAAGTGGTTCTTTCTGTGGATGCAAGCAAGCATTCCATGGGAGCAGCAATGCTACAGGGTGGAAATCCTATAGCTTTTGCTTCAAAAGCATTCTCACCATCGCAGCTTAATTATAGTCAAATTGAAAAGGAAGTGACGGCAATCCTTTGGGGCTGCAAAAATTATCACGCACATATCTGGGGAAACCCTAAGCTTGTGATTGAAACGGATCACAAAGCGCTGGAGATCATTACGAAGAAGCCGTTAGTAAACGCTCCAGCACTCTTGCAGAAAATTCTCTTTGAAGTCATGCCATATAACCCAACAGAACCAAAATGAGTATCTACTGTTAGCCTACTCAGGATTTTTTGAATTTTGAAAATTACCTATAGGGCGAGCTCAGCAGTCATTAAAGAATAGAAATATTGGTTTTCAGTTCATAGTATTCTGGACCAGCTACACATACGGCGACCCGACAGACGGCGGACCACAATAAAGCTCTCAACAATTCAAGGAATTCACTGAAACTTGGAAGGTAAAGCACAAGATGTCTAGCTCGCAGTTTCCCCGGTCTAATGGGTTAAGTTAGAGCTATGTGCAGGAAGCCAAGCTACAGACAGACGGCGGACCACAATAAAGCTCTCAACAATTCAAGGAATTCACTGAAACTTGGAAGATAAAGCACAACATGTCTAGCCCGCAGTTTCCCCGATCTAATGGGTTAAGTTAGAGCTATGTGCAGGAAGCCAAGCCACTACTAAAAAAATGTGCCAAAGAGATGTCGGACATATTTTTAGCACTTCTGCACCACCGCAATATTGCTAGGCACAACGTTGGTTCACCAGCCCAGCGCCTCATTTCTTGGCGAACAAAAACTTTGGTTCCTTGCGTACCAGCATTGCTGATACCTTCGGTAATCAACCCAAAGACTGTTCATCAGGAACTTGATAAGTTAAGGGATCAGCAAAAGAGATTCAGACCGTGGGAAAACAGAAAAGAAGGTTTTCACCGAAGGTGAACACGATCAAGTTCTGTGGAGACGATCAGCAAAAGCCTGGGTTCCAGGTGAATTACTGGCTAGTGCCAACAACAACTCCTCTTACATCATCAAAACTCCGGATGGAGTGAAGTACAAGTGTAATTCATGGTTCTTACACCCCCGGCTGACGCGTCAAGAAGAAGGCAGCGTAGCATCCGCTAATGGTTCTACAACCCCATCACCCAAATCAACTACACCAATGTCCAGGCAAACCAGCCCTTAGTCTAACTCAGTCAGTCCTCAGGCAGCCACAACTGGGCAATCGACTCCAACTCACCAAAACCAACCGACACCGAAGCCAGCACATCCAACCACCCTTACATGGACCAGAACTAGAGCCATCAAGCCTCCAAAGCGGCTTACCTATGATTAAAATTGACAGAGGGGGATGTCAGAGACTATAATCGTGATGCAATAACATACAGAAGCTATAGATTATTTTATTCCATTCCTTATCATGACTATTATCATACCTACAATGATAAGGATAACAAAATATATTCAGTTTATGATCAGATGTTGTAGTGTGTGCGTCTCCCTCGATTATTAATAAATTACCTTTTTCATCCACCCTTAACCCATTCAACGTGGATGAGGTAATATTACCTCATGACACTTCACTACTCCTATGTTTGAGGTAATATTACCCCAAGGCCCTCTCGCATCGCTCTGTACGTTTTCGTATTCGAAGGAGGGGATCTTCTACTTTTGGGGCTGCAGTGGGATGGAATAGCCTTCATTATGATTTTCTTAGTGCACCAGTACGCGCCGTTTTTCCGTACCTCTTATACCTGAGCCGCAATACACCAGAGAAGTACACACTCGAAAATCCTTTTTTTTCTTCAGTAGGGGAGTGTAGAGCGCTAGGAAGGTCCCGCATTGAATGGGTTAAAGGGTAAGTCCGCCCCTATCAATTGCTATTTCACAAGCCAAGATCAGCCCAATCCGCATTTTCTCTAATCTTGCCACCAATTTGACACCCATAGCTACCCAATCTCGTCGACATTCTTGTGCTGACTGACTCCTATCAAAGGCAAGCGGTTCATCGTGGTCTTGCGGTTAGACGGTCGATTCATAATTCTCGGATTGTGGATCGAATCCCCGGCGCGATTGCCGTAATTTTTGCCTTAGTCAGCAGCTCTTCAAAAGCATCTCCAAACTTCTTCGTCACAAATGGCGCCCAACTAGTGGTCGAATTTCTTCTTTCCAAGAAAAAGAAGAGGCCCCGAGAGAAAAATTAAAAAATTAAGAGAGAAAAATAATGAGACGAGTTCTCGGGTCCGGGATTCGCTGACGCTGTGAAAGTTCCAGCGCGAAGGTGGAATGGGCGACGCGCCTACTACAATGTGAGGGAACGAAGACTTTCCTTGTAGCCTTTCTCGAATCAAAGATCGGATTTTCCGGGATTCGCTCAACTCTCGAAAAATTCTTTCCCTAAAAAAGAGTTCGCTCCAGGAGTAGCGGTTAATAGACGAGGGGGGAGATGTGCTGACTGACTCCTATCAAAGGCAATCGGTTCATCGTGGTCTTGCGGTTAGACGGTCGATTCATAATTCTCGGATTGTGGATTGAATCCCGGCGCGATTGCCGTAATTTTTGCCTTAGTCAGCAGCTCTTCAAAAGCATCTCCAAACCTCTTCAGAATAAATGGCGCCCAACTAGTGGTCGAATTTCTTCTTTCCAAGAAAAAGAAGAGGCCCCGAGAGAAAAATTAAAAATTAAGAGAGAAAAATAATGAGACGAGTTCTCGGTCCGGGATTCGCTGACGCTGTGAAAGTTCCAGCGAAGGTGGAATGGGCAGCGCCTACTACAATGCGAGGGAACGAAGACTTTCCTTGTAGCCTTTCTCGAATCAAAGATCGGATTTTCCGGGGATTCGCTCAACTCTCGTAAAATTCTTTCCCTAAAAAAAATGAGTTCGCTCCAGGAGTAGCGGTTAATAGACGAGGGGGGAGATGTGCTGACTGACTCCTATCAAAGGCAAGCGGTTCATCGTGGTCTTGCGGTTAGACGGTCGATTCATAATTCTCGGATTGTGGATCGAATCCCCGGCGCGATTGCCGTAATTTTTGCCTTAGTCAGCAGCTCTTCAAAAAGCATCTCCAAATTTCCTTCCCCCCGTAACATTCTAATGAAGATTCGAAATTTATGAACATTGAGGTCTCCAAATGGATGTTCACCTTGGAGAACCCAGGTTCTTATCACTAGTATAGTAAATAGCAAATGTTATGTAGTCATTGATTATGCCAACACAATCGATACAGGTCTTCGGAGGCTTACCCAATTCCAACTGTAGAACAAGTCGTGTCAGACGCTGCAACATACAGACACTACAGTACCATTCATCTCAAAAGTGCCCATCACCAGGTCCTATAAGTGTCGAACATACTCGAGAAGCCCTAACGGAGAAATTAGGCGAACAGTAGGAACAGGTACAACATCAACAAAAGTTGCTGGTAGATGCTATATCCAAACTAGCGGTCAGAACCAGTTCTGCATCGACATACCAAACCAAGGCTCAGCTGCCTTTATTACACCATACGAAATAGATTTGAACATTATTTAACAATGAAGGATGTGTTCGAAGATAAGAACTGTGTGCCCAAATTCCATTAAACTAACCAAGATTAAAAGAGACCAACTTATAGCTTAGCCCTAACTAGTAGCGGAAGAGTCTTACCTTAATCTCCTCACAGTGCTTGAAAACCATCTTTGTCAGAAGAAAAGTGTTCTAGTGTCCCAACATCGAGTCCTCTCACTGTACCACCAAGAGGGACAGTAAATAGCTTAATACATCGGGCAACTATGATGTGACATCTCGTACTGCGAGTTCGTTTGCTCTATGGACGGCTGTAAAACAAGCATTGCTGGTACAGTTCTTCATGCACACTTCATCCACAGTCTACAAGACAATTCGATTCGCAAAACCATTCCGCAGGCATCGGACAACGAGGAGCTTGAATTCGAAGATATCCAGAAGAAAGCGCTCACTTTGGAAGCATCGAAGATCGATAGTCAGGAAATTTCCAATTGCCAAATTGACAGGGGAGTCTTGGAACTGTGGTGGAAACAGGTACTGGATTGACGCTACTCTCAGTTTCAAAATTTGAAAAGCTGAATCTTTGTGGTATAAACCTCAAGGAAACCAATATTCAATTCAGATCTTACACCTCAGGAATATTTTACCCATTGGGGAAAACCAAATTAAAAGTAAAGTATCCCGATCAAACATCAACTGAAAAACTGTATTTAGTCCCAAGACAATTTGCACCTCTGCTTGGCAGGACATGGATTTGACATCTCAAAATTCGACTAGAAGAAATTGACAAACCAGAACCCTTTTGCATGAACATTAATTCGGTGAACGTAGTTGTAGACATCGTGCTGATATTTTCAAACAAGAAGTTTAATGCATACCAGGATTCACCTGCTCCCTCGAGTTGTGCCCTAATTCAAAACCCATTTTCATCAAGGAATGTCCAGTTCTATACGCATTCATGGAAAAAGTCGACCTGGAGCTTGATAACCTCAAAAAATTTGGAATCATCTCAAAAGTTGATATCAGTGATTGGGAATCGCCGCTGGTGATCATTCTTAAAGCAAATGGTTCACTACGACTTCGCGTTGATTATAAAGTAGGAGTAAACCAACAACTAAGCACATAGTATCAACACATTATCCAATTTGATAAATAGATGACATTCTCTACAACCTTAGAAATTCTAAATATTTTGGTCGTTTGGATCTCTACAAAGCGTATTTACACGTTTGGGACGAAAGTTAAGCAATTTCGACTCATCGGGGTACATATCGCATGAACTGTCTTTGATTCGGAACCAGATCGTATTGCAGATTGTGTGCCATATTGAAGATGCGATGCCGTATTTTGACATCATCATTCGTTATCAACACTCAAGGATTACAAACGATGTTTGTAACGCCAAATTTATGCATGACCTTTCAACAATTACGTACCCTCTTTGCCAGCTACTCCAAAAAGGAACAAAGTGGATTTGGAACAGCAAATGTCAAACAGCGTTCCCACGACTGAAATTGGAAATCCTCAGTGAGAAAGCCCTCATGCCATATGACTCAGCTTGACCAGTGCTGAGGATGTGTTGTCTAAGAACTGGGATAATCTTATTTTATGAGAAAGAAATCCTTAAGTGGTTAAAGAACTAGTGTTTTTCGAAGCGGACTGTATTTCTAGTGACATACGTCACTGGTTCAGGTGGTTTTCGAGGAGTGTAAGGAGGTTTACAGAAAGGAATGAAGGTCCTACCTTTTTCCTATGGCGGCGATATGTTGACAGGGGGGCCCCCAGCAGGATGTCTTCCTCTTCCAGCCAATTATGATGCCGAGTCACGTTGTAAAGGTTAATTGAAGGCAGATTTCCAAACCGGCACACAAAGCAAGGTTTTCCAACAGACGAAAATGGTTCTAATAAGGGGAGAAAAATCAGGGGAACAGGAGGCGATCGAACAGCGTTTTGAGCACGAATGAAAAAAGGAGGGGGTTAGACAGGAGAGGAGGACAGGATCAGACACTGATCGAAACGACACAGCCCCACAACAAACCAGGCTCGAACACACCCCCCACGATCAAAGCAGGGGTCTTTGATACATATATAAGTTAACCAGAAGGGGGGAAAAAATATTTAAGTAAAAACAAACGAAAAAAACGTGTGCAACGTAACAACGCGAACTAACTGCCAGTGGTCGAAAAAATAACCGTAAATTCATCGTTGAATAAGCAGGGTTTTTCCGAACGGAATATATACGAAAAAACAAGAGCAATAAATTAACACGAATAAATATCTAAACCTACCCAACGAACGAAAACGATATTTCACTAATCCCGGTGTAATAATGAAAGCCGTAGAAAAATAATAGGCTTTAATCAGCGAAAACTCCTACGTACAAAAGCGGAATGAATTAAATTTGGAAGTCGTGACAACTAAGCATCTGGCGGAACACATGTTGTAATAACTACTGGACTATTACATTCTCCCCGTCTAGCTTTTCAAACATAGTCTTTCAAATATTTGGGAGGTTGCCTGTTTCTCTGGGATCTTCTCAAATCTTGGGCAGGAGACGTTAGAACCGTTTCCTCCGATCGGGGATCCAGGGTTTCTTCATCAAGAGGTAGCTGTGTGAGATCCTCGGATTCGGTTGATGGGCTCAAAGGTTTATGGTCGAGAGGTACATTTGAAGTTTCAGGGTCTGCAGATCTTTGACAATTTTGTAAATCCGGTGTTCCCTCGAACACGGGCGGAGCCGAGTCTCCAATTGGGGCTAAGTGCCGATTTGACACAGTGGTCTCCCTTCCGTCGGGTAACCGTACGTGCGAATATTCAGGATTAGCTTCCAATAACTCCACCTCCATCACAGCCGGACCGTATTTACTGTTGGAGGGAGGACATTTCATGAGTAGCGGACCGGGAGATGTAAGCCAAGTGGGAAGAGAATGGCCGTTGATGGACCTTCGAGGGTGATTGAACATTCTCTCGTGAGGAGTTACATTGGTCGCGGTACACAGTAAGGATCGGAGTGAATGAAGTGCTTGCGTAATGGCTTGCTCCCAATGTTCTGATTTCAGACCAGCCGAACGTAGGGCTAGCTGGATGGATTTCCATATTACTCCGTTGTATTTTTCGACTTGCCGATTTCCCTGTGGGTTGTACGCTGTAGTCCTACTCGTTGCAACTCCTTGGGAAGTCAGAAAATTCTTGAGTTCTGCGGACATGAAAGCTGATCCACGATCCGAGTGGACGTAAGAGGGCATACCGAAAATAGAAAACAAATTTGTAAGATGGACGATTACAGTAGCTGCTGATATATCTGAGCAAGGAAAAGCGAAAGGGAACCTAGAAAATTCGTCAACTACCGTTAAAATGTAACGATTACGTGATGCTGACGGGAGAGGGCCTTTGAAATCAAGATTCAGTCTCTCGAAAGGCGAAGTAGCTTTGATGAGAACTCCAGAATGCATGAAGAATCGCGGCTTGAGTTCAGCGCAATCTCTACAATTGGAAGTAACCCTCTTCACGTCTTCAACTGAAAATGGTAGATTCTTACATCTGACGAAATGGACCATTCTGGTAACACCAGGATGGCACATAATTTTGTGCAACTCCATGAGATCGCTGAGTGAAGCGGCTGCACACACGCGCGATAGTATGTCTGCTACGATATTTTCCGATCCCGCTCGGTAGCTGATTTCATATTTGAAGCACGCCAGCTCAAGACGCCATCTCATGATTTTTTTCATTTTTAATTTTGCTCCGCCTTCTTGAATCGAACATGAATGAAACTGCTTCTTGATCAGTTACTACCTGGAACGGCCGACCAATGAGATAGTGACGCCACTTGCGTAGCGATTCGACTATAGCCGCAGCTTCTTTTTCCACTGGTGGGTGCCTGAGTTCAGAACCTGAGAGTGTTCTTGAGAAAAACGCCACAGGACGACCAGCTTGAGACAAAGTAGCAGCAATAGCGTATTCAGAAGCGTCTGTTTCTACTGTGAAAGGCAGTTTTTCGTCAATAGACATCAGTACAGATTTGGAAATATCAGCTTTTATAGTTTCTATTATCTGTTTCAGCTCTGAGGATAATGGAAACGTTTTAGCGAGCACGAGAGGACGGATCTTGTCGGAGAACTTGGGAATCCATTTGGCAAAGTGCGAGAACATTCCCAAGACTCTTTTCAGATCTTTCTGATTTTCGGGATGAGGCATTTCCTTCAGAGGTCTAAGTCTATCTTCGTCTTGCTTAATTAGGTTATCGGCGATATTGAAGCCTAGAAGATTGATGTTGGTCTGGGAAAATTTTGATTTTTGCTCGTTAAGCGTGAGATTGTACTTCCTTGTAGCCGCCAAGAAAGCGTTGAGGTTGACATCGTGTTCGTCTTTCGTTTTACCACACACTGTGACGTCCTCAAGGTACGCGTATGTTTGTTTTAACGCTTCTTGTTTAATGATAGAGTTTATGAATTTCTGGAAAGCTGGGACTCCATTTGTTACGTCAAATGGGATCCTTTTGAACTGGTACAGCTCCCCATCAGCCTCGAAAGCAGTGTAAATTTTCTCCGACTCGAGAATTGGGACTAAATGGTAGGCTGATTTTAAATCTATAGTGCTGAAATAGTTATTTTGGGAAACTTGTCCGATTATTGTGTCAATTTTTGGAATCGGGTAGGCATCTTGCAGAGTGTACCTATTGATGGTTTGTGAATAGTCGATACACATCCGTTTCTTACGCATCTCACTCTTCACGACGAGTACCTGAGCTTTCCAAGGTGATATGCTCTTTTCGATCACCCCATCTTCAATCAGCTTACCAATTTCGGACCTGATGAACTCTGCGTCTTCTGTTGAGTGGGATCTAGATTTGACAGCGATGGGCTTACAATCATTGGTCAAATTTGTGAACAGTGAGACAGGTTGGACGGTAGCCGCTTCTAGGACGCATATTTGAAGTGGAGATTTGGAGCCACCCAATTTCATCTCGAGAGAAGCATGAGCTGCTAACAAATCGTGACCTATGATAACGTCAGCACACAGATTTTTCATTATCAATAATTTAGCATCTTTGTAAACATGCCCCTGAATTTCCACCTCTACTTTGCAACTACCCTCAACTAGTGAAGATAGGGCTGAACTCGCCATAGTGATTCGCTCTTTTGATGGTGAAGTACGAGCATTACACTTGGTAACTATGGCATAGTCCACGAAACTAGTAGTACTGCCCGTGTCTATCAGCGCCGAACAGTGGAAATCGTTTATCCTGATTGGAACAATAGCCTTGTGTAGAGTCGCTGAGGCAGCTGATATGGCTCCTAGAGAGCTTGTTGAAGCTATTTTCTTGGGATTTGGTTTAGATTTTGACTTACAAACTGAGCTTAGATGACCGATTTTGCTGCACTTTCCGCATACCTCCCCATTGGCTGGACATTGACTGCGAGGATGTCGCTTCTTGCTACCACAAAAGAAACAGAGCCACTTAGTAGGAATAGCAGCCATTGTTTGCCCCTCGTCTTCCTCCGACTCAGCCTCAGCAGCCGCTGAAAAAGATCGAGAGTAATTTTGGGCGTTAACTTGCGCTAATTCTAAGGCTCTCGCTTGTTCAGTAGCTTGGGATAAAGAGAGAGTGATGTTCTCTAAGAGACGCTGTCGGATTGCGCCTGATGACAAGCCTGCAATAAAAGTGTCGCGTACATAATCTTCCATACTTTGCTCAGCAGTCACAGCTTTGAAGGAGCATGCCTTTCCTAAAATGACTAACGCCTGTAGATACTGGTCCACGGTCTCACCAGGATTTTGTCGGCAGGTTGCAAGGCAGAAGCGAGCATAAATTTCGTTCCTAGGTTTTATGTAAATTTCGTCGAGTATCTGAATAGCGGACGCGTAATCTTGCTTGTCCTTTACTAGTCTGTAAACAGTCGGTGAAAGGAAATTTGTTAAAACGCTCACTTTAACAGCATCTGGGAGTCTTGCTTCATCAGTCGTTTCTAGAGCCGTAATGAAATTGATGAAAGTTTGCTTCCAGTGAGTATAATCTTCTTCTGCCGTAGTTGAACTAGGGTCAACTGATAGGCGTTCTGGACGTAAGTATATCCATGGTGCAGAAAAAAAAAAATAGTTTTCGCTGATTAAATTGTAATAATGAAAGCCATAGAAAAATAATAGGCTTTAATCAGCGAAAACTCCTACGTACAAAAGCGGAATGAATTAAATTTGGAAGTCGTGACAACTAAGCATCTGGGGGAACACATGTTGTAATAACTACTGGACTATTACACCCGGGGCAAAATGGCCACCTTATTTCTGGGCCGGACAACGCTACCGGTGGGTGTTCGAATCCGTAGAACCGTAAGTCCCTTTGTCACTGCGGCCGCTTTTTATGTGGGCCTATTGTGACGCTGGCCCTTTCTTTGTAGAAGGCGTCGTACATACCCGCCCCCCTTAGGAAGCTGAGTATGTCCTTCACCGCAGAGTCCGCTACGGTTTGGGGTTCAGTGGTCCCCTGACCGAAATATTCAAAGTGTTTTGCTGCCAAAGCAGGGCATTCACGTAGGATATGCTCTGCTGTCTCATCCTCCTTGCCGCAGAGTCTGCATTCCACCGCCTCTGAGATGCCCATCTTGTTGAGGTGATATCTGAGTGGGCAGTGCCCGGTGAGGAAGCTTATCAGTACTCTAAGACAGATCTTGTCTGGAGAGTGTCAGCATCGCCTTCACCCTTTGACAGGAAGGCATGACAAGCCTTTTCGCCTGTCGTAGTCGTGGCTGTCGATGCCAATGGGCGCCATTTTCCTGTATCTCCCATCGAGCAACCAGACGGTTTAGGTGACTTTTCGTCAAACCTACGTGTGGCTCAGGCCCGATGGGTAGGGTTTCTGTACCCCTTTTTGCAAGGCGGTCAGCCTTTTCATTGCCCTCATGCCCCCTGTGAGCCGGCACCCAAATGAGGGAGAGCCTGTTACGGGCGCCGAGCTGCTTGAGCGCATGGAGGCATCCCCATGCCAGCTTAGACCTAAAACTATAGGCTGCAATGGCTGCTTGTCCAGTATCACCCCGAGGTATTTCACCTCCTTCATTATCTGGAGCCTTGCTCCTTGCATTGTGGGTGGTACTATATCAAGATTTCTTCGTCTAGTGAAGGAAACCGTGGTGGTCTTGGTCGGATTTATAAAAAGTCCTTCCTTGGCGCACCATCTTTGGATGATATCTATAGCTCCTTGCATCCTTTCAGACACCGTGGAGGCAAATTTGCCTCTTACCAGAACTGCAAGGTCATCCGCGTATGCGACCACTTCGTAGCCTTCAAGCTGCAGTGTTTCCAGCAGCTCGTCGGCCACCAGTAGCCACAGGAGGGGAGAGAGTACCCCCCCCCCTTGGGGGCAGCCTCGTGTGGGAACCACTGTGATGCTGTCTTCCCCTAGCCGGGCTGTGATTTCCCTACTCCTAAGCATTTCACAGCCTGGGGTTCTATTCCCCTCTGTGCTGCTCTTGCTTCCATGGAGCCGAAGGAGGTGTTATCAAAGGCACCCCCCACGTCCATGAAGCAGCACAACGCCACCTCCCTTGTCTGAAGGGCCTCGTCAACCAATGAGACCAGCTCGATGAGAGCGGTCTCAGCCGACCTGCCCCTCAGGTAGGCATGCTGTGCCCTCGAGAGGGGCTTAGTTTCAAGAATTTCCTTGAAGACCAGATCCATGATCTTTTCCATTGCCTTCAGGAGAAAGGAGGAGAGGCTTATGAGTCTCTGTGATTTTGCAGTCGAGGAATCACTGCCTGCCTTACTCAAAAACACAAGCCTCGTCCCTCTCCATGAGTAGGGCACATGGGCCAGTAGAAAGCTGGCTTTGAAAGTCTTAACCTGTAGGGGAAGTAGGGCCTCCAAGCCCTGCTGAAGCAAGGCCGGGAACACCCCATCCCCCCCAGGGGACTTATAGGGCTTAAAGGAATTTACCGCCCATTTGACCCTTTCGTGGGTGAAGGTGCGATTTGCGTACCCCAGGAGCCTGCGCGGGTGCGGACGTTCCCTGTTTCGCTCCTGGGGTGGGGCGGCAGCCCCTTCCTCAATGATGGTGCACCCTGGAAAGTGGGTGTCCACCAACACCTCCAGGGTTTCCCTCGCACCCTTCGTAAACGTTCTGTCCGTCTTCCTGATTAGGCCTACTTCTTGAGGTTTATCCATGGAGAGCGCTTTCTGCAGCCTTGAGGCTCCAGAGACACTTGCTATGCCGCTGCAGAAATCCCTCCAGGACTTCCTCTTTGCTCTTCTAATGGTCTTACTGTAGCTTGTAAGGGATTGCCGGTAGGCCTCCCAATCCCCTGTTCTTTTAGCCCTGTTGAAGAGCCTCCTCGTTGAGGACCTTAGCTTCCCTAACTCCTCATTCCACCATCGGGCCTCGTTGGTCATGTGGGTACGGGATGGGCAGTTGTCCTCATAGGAGCGAATAATCGCCCCTTGCTTAAGGCTGGCCATAGTGTCCAGGTCTTCCACTGAGTGGATTTCCCTGTCCATACCTCCCAGTTCTGAGAAGAGCTGGGTTTGGTAAAGTGGCCAGTTTTTGGGAATATGGAAGGTTTCCCGTATTTCGGAACCGAATCCCAGACTGAACAGAATAATCCTGTGATCGGACAGTGATGGTTCGTCCAGTACTCGCCAGTCTTTGATTCTGCTGGCTATAAACCGGCTGGAGATGGTGAGGTCAAGCACCTCTTCCCTTGTCCTTGTGACGAGAGTGGGGGCATTGCCCCTGTTAAGGATCTCCAGTTCATGCCCTGCTAGATAGTCCAGGAGGCACTCCCCTCTAAAGTTGGTGTCCATGCTCCCCCAGACAACGTTATGAGCGTTTGCGTCACAGCCAATTATGAGTTGAAGTTGGTGGTTCTTACAATAACTTACCAGTCTTCTTACCTCTTCCGGTGGGGCATTCGCGTCGTGTGGGAAATAGACAGATGCCAGCACTGTCCTGACTGCTCCCTCCGGCGAATTCTCCCCTACCATGATAGCTGTAACATCTCTAGAGATAAAGTTAGGCATGACAGTGTACTTAACATTACGTTTAATCACAATTGCCGCACGGCATCGATCACTATTTTTATCATACACTACCTTACCTGACTGTGTTGGTAGGCCACGGATTTTCCTGTCCCAAGCCCAGGGTTCTTGGACTAGGGCCACATTGCACCTCCTCTTGTCAAGGTTCCTGTTGAGCACGGCTGTGGCTGCCTGTGACCGGTGCAGGTTGACTTGGAGGAGGCGGAGCGTGGGCGGGGTCATCGACTCCTCCAGCCGCTCCTCTTACCAGGCCTTGACGGCCTGTTGTAAGAGGAGCGACCTCCCCACTGCTGTCTTCGTTCGGCTGGAGAGCGCTGCCTCGCGCCCCTGCCAGCGCTTCCCCACCCAGACGGCCCCGCCTCTGGGTTCACACCCTCGGCGGGGCGCCGGGGAGGCCGCGCTGCGGCAGAGGACGGACCCTATTGGTGCCATCCGGACCCGCAAAAGTTGCTCAACGCGATCCATGGGCCAATGTGCAACAGCGCATGTTGGCATACCCATTGGGGAGTACAAGACCAAATCTCCAATGGCCGGACTTGGAACCATTGCAGTCCATTTTGGACGTTGCATCTGGGTGTGCAGATACTCTCTAATCCAACGCTTCCAGAAAGCCTGTGCCGTCTGCCGAATGAGCTGCCATCGCTCAGTAAGTCAGGTTCAGGCCTACTTGGCAAGGGTGCCTGAATGAGGAAATGACCGGGAGTCAGCGCATCAAAGCCATCCTGAGGGGTGGTGGAGATATCATTTAGAGGGTTTGAATTCAAAATCCCTTCAACCCTTGCGAGAATTGTAATAATTCCTCCAAAGTAAGTTTTCGATCTCCTACAACTTGGCATAAGTGAAATTTAATGGATCTCACGCCCCTTTCCCATAGACCACCGAAGTTTGGGGCATATCACCTATCAAACCCAGCCAAAAAACCCTCCGTCGACAATGTGGATAGAAACTCAATGTGTATGGCCTTTGTCACCATACAGCTGAAAATGATGAAATAGCTTTTCTGACAGCGGGCGTTCCTCAGGATGCTCGACTTTACGAGGAAAGAAAGTCAACCTCAAGAAATGGTCGTCCAGGTGTGACACGACTCGAAGGAAGATCCGCCATCTTAGGCTGTACAGGCCGCGCTTGGAATTTATAGCATCGGAGGCATCGAAATAAGCGACTCCGTAACAAGCTACGAGAAGACTGAATCCAATATTCTCTATTCAGCAAAGAAAGTGTAAGATGAAGCCCTCCATGACCCGAACACCATTGATAGTGATCACAAATGAGACTAGCTAGAGGGCTATTCTGGGGAATCAGCAATGGGTGCCTTACATGATAAGGGATTGGCGCCTGTGTCAATCGACCTCCCACCCTGAGGTACCTTAAAGAATCTATGAATGGCAATAGACTCCTGACCGAATTCGGAGGGGGTTCACCTTTGCGAAACGTCAACCAAAAAAAGTCGACTTTCTCTATACTCAGAGCATGACAGGGGGCCGAGCAACCATGCCGATCTCGGTTGTCTCAAGCATTTCATTTTCAGATTATAAAGAAATCTGATCACGTAAACAGCTCCGAATGGATTTCAAAAGGGTCGAACAATTCTGCGTATGCTGAATGAATGGATTGACCTCCTTTAGCTAGTCAGCACCGACTCCACTTCCTTCAGCTCCAAATCTTCAGAACGCGGTTCAGAGGGAATCGGAACAGGCCACGCATCAAATGACTCCAGGAGAACCATTCCACCAACAGTCCATTGACAAAAACTGGGACGGCAGTAAATCTCTGCTTGGGGCATCAGCAGGGTTCTGAAAACCAGGAATAAATCGCCACACCGCCTGAGCACAATTGTCTGTGATCTGAGCCCCCCTGTTGAGCACAAACACCTTTAGTCGATAAGAGGGGGTGTGTATCCACGACAGAACACATGAAGAATCTGTGAAACAAACAATCTTATCGACGGCAACTGAAGACGATAGGGGGACTGTGGGCTGCACCAACTCCGACAGCAAAACTGCTGCACCCAGCTCCAGTCGAGGGACCGTCCAAGTTTTCAGGGGCGCGACATGGGACTTAGTCTTCAGAAGGTTGCAAAATATACCATTGGGTGCTTCAACTCTTAAATAAAGAAGGGCTGTCATTCCTCGAGTGCTTGCGTCTGAAAACCCGATCAACTGCATTTTGATCCAGTCTGGTTCGAGAATGCACCGAGGAATGAAGAGATTTTCAAGGAGAGGCAGCTCCAAGAGGGTTGTACTCCATTTGCCATACAATAGATCATCCCACCCCACCTTCTCCAACCAGACCAATTGTAGCATGTACTTCATCATGAAAGTGACTGGACCCAAAAACCATTTGTATCAAAAGTACGTGCTATCTGAGATGCAATACTTCTCTTGGTACGAGGCTCCTCTGCCAGGCTCGAACAAGTCAAAAAATCAAAAAAAGCGTGCACCATGGACAGCACTTTTTTTCTTTTTTTTTACCAGACGAGCCTCCTAACCTTCAGCTCGCCGAAGAGATGGAAAGGGCCTCCCTCAGGAAAACGCCCAGCCACCCCAGAAGCCTTAAGAACACGAGGACATGATCTTTCTACATGGGGGAGTGATGAAGCGTGCACCATGGACAGCACTTTTTTTCTTTTTTTTTACCAGACGAGCCTCCTAACCTTCAGCTCGCCGAAGAGATGGAAAGGACCTCCCTCAGGAAAACGCCCAGCCACCCCAGAAGCCTTAAGAACACGAGGACATGATCTTTCTACATGGGGGAGTGATGTTAAGGGCACGAGTGGATTATGCCGTGAGTAGGACCAGAGAGTTGTTCTGGGTGGAAAGGAAAGAAGACAAATGAAGTCGACGGAAATTAGAGGGGGGGGGGGACTCCACTACTGCATTTGAGGTCACACGAATGCATCGGGAGACTCCGCCTATTCGCTTCTGAACGCCTTTCACATCACTTCTCGCTCTATCTATCCTCTTGGGCTATTTTGTACAAATATTGGAACGGACTTATGGATTTGCGATGGAAGGATTTGTTATTGTGAGACAGGTTTATTTAATTACAGAGTTTTAGCTCATTACAAGAATTCTAGACTGACCCTTTGTCTACAAAGCTAAATGTGACTAGAAGGGTGGGTCGAAGAAAGTGATTTTGGTAAATAAAACAAAATATAAGAAGAGGATCCTAGTTACCTGATCATTTGAATGGATTTGATCTTTCAAAGTTGAAAATTAAAGACATCTCACTCTGCTGGTCATTGCCACAGTACCTTTCTCACCATTATCTAAATGTATTCTCCATTCCGCAATTAAGCTTGCTCCACAGGAAATGAAGAGATTGACGTGCGAACTCACTTAGCTGATAGGGTTGAAACACAATTTTCCATTCTATAGCTGAATAGTTGGAAAGGATATAAATGGGGCTCAGAGTTCTAGCCACTGGGGACAAGGACCCACTGTGCAATCTTTACATTGTATTTATGCAAAAGCAGAAGTCGTTATTTGAGAAGGATAAGTTGAAAAAGCAAAATTAGCCTCGCTGATCTATCAGTTAAGCGACCCACTTTGCAGTCTATTGATGGCATTTTCATGAATGCTCCATTCCTAAATTAAAATCTTTTAACCTGTAATTTTCTTTCCCTAGAATGAGTTTTAAAGAAATGAGTTCTTATACTTTGAAATATTGAAAGAATGCAAATGAATAATAGGTTCTTCAAAATCTTATAATCAATCCCGTATGGAAGAATGCCTGTCCTTGATCTTACATGTCTAGTTATACCTGCAGTTTCCCAAACGACTCAAACAAAATCTCATTGAGATGTGATAAGCCATCTGGTCATGATTGAGTAACTGTACAGACACGCATACACTTCATTTGCGTGTTATTAAGAGTATGATTGTATTGTCAATATTCAAACATTCTCTCAATGGTGAATTCAGTCTGTCTTTACAATTCAAGGCCCAGGAGGCAATCCTGACAATTGGAAAGGCAGCGTGATTTATATCTCCGGATTTCCTTTAGTATTTGTTCAACGTTTCCTTGAGCAATATGATTCCTTATCTAATGGTTTCAGACATTATAGCACAATTTTAACCCTTCTTTCCCAAGTCTTATCATCTGAAGATAAACCCAATGTTATTGACAATGCTTGCGGAGTTCTCGCAAGAATGATTCTTGTTCATCCTGATGGCCTACCTCTGGCACAGGTACAAAAACAATTATGTTTGAGTTGTGACCAGTATGTGAATTCTTTAGATTTCTTTATAAGTAGAAACCAAAAGTTGTGTGTGTCTCTGGCAGGTTGGTGGTTAGAATACTCCTACCACGGCCCATCAAGAGGCCTTAAAAAAACAAGACTATAAGGGGATAAAATGACATCCCAATATATTATAGAAATATCTCTGCTTTGATTCCAAAAGGTTTGACTCCGATACAATTATGATAGGCAAAAGCAAGTCCTAGGAGTGCTTCCCTATCCTCCATACCATCTGGAATGAGGAGTGAGGAAAACAGGATGTATGCAGTACCTTTCCAGAATAATATTGGGATGAAATGAAAACCCAGAAAACGGAATACGGGCGCTAAATTGATAGCCCTTCCAGTGATCATAACACAGAGTCCAAAGCACATGTATGTGTATAACTGTTGAGATTGGTTTCCTGAAGATGAAAGGCAACTCCATGCCCTGTCAATAGTCTTCCTGTACTGTTCTGCAAATGGTAAATACAGGAAAGATTATAATTATTCTGTGGTTGTAACTCACGTTGGTTTGCCAGAGAATGGTGGTAGGCAAACTGAAGGTGGGAAGAGGAAAATTGATGATTAAAGGGGACCAACAACATAAAATACACGTAACAAAATGAACTCTGTTGAGGGCGAACTGATAAAAGGATCAAACATACCTCACACAAATTTATAAATTCTGAAAAAGAGATATTTATAAGAGAATCAAGTGAAAGAAAAGAAAGAATACGAAATCTTGTGGATGTACTTGTTGCTAGTGTTATGGAAGGTGCTGCTCCTCTCAAAGAATGCGAGGTCATGGCAATTGTTAGTAGCAATCACCCATCTTTTGGGAGTTTATAATGGGTACACGAATTCGTTGGCGCAGAAAAGGTTGAGTACAAATAACTTGCCTTTCTACTTCCTAAAGCCAAGGAAAATAAAAAAATAAGTCATCCTGTCACTGCTCAATGAAGAAGCAGAGACAGTGCTACCAATCTATTTCCAACTCCAATAGTTGAACCAAATAATTCAAATTATTTTCTTTTTTTTCTAATTTAACGCAGTTAACCATTCTGCCTTCCATTGAAACAGCATGCTTAAACACAGAAATATTAGTACAAATTAAATCAGGACGAAGCTTCTAACAAATTGAATTGGCCTATGTGCATAGGTTTGTTTGCTGTTTTTTCGTATAATTACATGAAGGTTTCATCTTTGATCTTCCATATATGGGCTATATTTAAGGAACGGAAAAGGATTACACTAAACTTCACTCCAAGGAGGCAATCATGGAGACTACATAAATAGAAAGGAAGCTTACGGAAACGAAAATAATTGGCGATACATGATCAAAAAACTAAAATTAAAAATAAGAAAAGGAAAGGAAAATAAACCCTGCAGGGAACCTTCAAACGCTTGTGCAATTTAACGACCGTCATTGTACGGTAGTGGACACAGTTTCCTTACTGTCCTCGAGAATTACTCACCTCCACTACTCCTACTACACCATCGGTCCCTGGGACAATTTTTGACACTTGCCAAACGCCAATGACATGGATCTAAATTAGGTTCCTTCATCAAAACCAAGTCAAGCGTTTTTAGGTTAGGTGTTGTTTTGATCCACTTCATTCAAACTCATTATCATCTAAACGTAATCCGTACATGGTAGACGAATACCATGTATCCCAAAAAGATTTTACCAATTTTGGAAGTAGATACCTTAGTACAATGAGATCATCTGGCAACAGTGGTTCGAATATAAATTGAGGATTAGAGTGCCAGTGGGATCTGAACTAACAGGTGTTATGGGTCCTTGAGCCAGTATGGTATTAAATTTCTCATAACTTAAAATTTGATCAATCTTCTCAAGTGTTTCTTGACTGATTTTATGCCAGCATTGACAATCCAGAATTCACCCCTAATCACGCCCTCATGGTGATGCATGGTGTGGTAATGTCCTATGATGTCTCACAATGAGACTTCAGCAAGAGTATGGGATGTTTTGGGCCTGGCGGAAGTGTAAAGTGTGACAACCTTCCTCCAACTTATATTATCCCCTCTGAGTCCATGAACAGACGCACTTTCCTCATCTATGATGGCACCACATTCTCGTTCTTCTAAAGTTCTCAAGAGCTTTGCATAAGATGACAATTTGTGCATCCAATCGTTTGGGTGAGTTACACTGACGGGAAAACTTATGATACGATTCTCCATTTCAACCCAACCAATTGTGGGTGATGGCAATATATCATTTGGCCACTGTGAGGGATTCAACTTCAACCATTCAAGATCAACTTTACATAACTCACTATCTATAAATTCTTTTCGGGTAATGGTCATGTAGTTGTGCAATAGCATACACCAAATGTCAGCCATAAGAGCACCACCTCAAACTTCCAATCGAGGCATCATGATTTTTTCCAATTGGGCGAATTTCGACTTTTCTATCAACAATGAAGTCATTATTTCCACGTCTGGATTAGTAATTTGAAGGTAAACTACCCCAGCACACCCCTTTTCAGAGCTGTCTGAGAAACCATGTAGCTGAACCTCAGTCGCTGTGTGCCAGGTGTGCACATTGATGGATAGCGAAGTTAGATAAGAAACTAAGTTCAGTTTGGTAGTGCAACCACATCGTCCGGCGGTTTATCGTCCAATCTTAGCCCAAGTTATCATAGGCATTGGATAATCCACTTTCCATAAAACGTTGCGGGTGCCAAAAACCCTAGTGGATCGTAAAGGCGAGCGATTTGAGATAGGATGTTCCTTTTTGTGACCGTCATATTGGAATCATTTTCAGGAACCTTTACTAGGATCGCAGAGTAAAACGCCCTCGACTGAGAAGCTCAGTCATCTTCATTTGCAACTGAAGTGTGGCGTCCTAATTTTTAACGCAAATATCATTGACAAACGTTTTTTCCTGAATCGCATTGGACGCTTTTGGAAAGCTCGCGCCTTTGTCTGCAACTGATTGCTTTAAGGTTCGAAATGCCTGAAACGGACAGCAGTGTTACTATACGTAACACATTTGGATCATTTGGAACAAGATCATTTTTTCCAAAATATACGACAAAAGCCGTTGTCAAGACGTATGTCAGCCAACAAACAAAAATCTTGAAAATGGAAACGAAAAATAATTGCACAAATATCTTGTTGCAACTTAGGGTCGATGTGCACAGCTTGGTTCAAAGATATTCCATCAGTTGTCTGCATTGAACAATCGGGTACCACTCAGAAATGAGACAAATCATCCAAACCTTCATGTATGCAATGATGAGGCACGTAATAGTGGAACTGGTGCCTGGGCAGTGAGGGGGCGACTACCATGTGGCCTTGATCTCTATAATCTGTCATAAATTGACAATATCTTTTGTAAAGATCCGCGTTTTTAAGCAGTCTGGCTTCAAGGGCCGATCTTATAGATCGTCTTTTGGCTAGTGCATAACTATCACCCAAACCTGGAGTTGCACCACGAAAAGGCAATCGTACAATGTAGCGACTGTCGAGTCTAGTCACACTGTGCTCGAAAGGCCTTTCACTCTCTACTTCGTCGATACTTACATGTCATTCGTATAGAGGCTCTTCATACTCCCAGAATCGAGGTATATAACAGTCGACATCGTCCTCGAATGTGGAACAAAGAACTGTCGTATCAGGTATACTTTCAACATTGACTTTTCCTAGTAAACAATAACTAAATACAGTGTGTATGACATCGGGTGTCCCTTCTGAGCCAACAATAGGTGCGCCAACAACGATAATAGTGTACAATTTGTTAACGGAATATTCAGGGTCTGCTAACTTTAGCCCTTCAACGTGTGTCAAATTTGACATCGCAGGCTTTTGGCTGTATCAACAATTGTACCAGCCCTTCCAAAACTGCAGTCTGCGATTGACCTAGTCCAAAAATTGGTGTGCAGTGACACTGGAAATCCAATTCCAGCAAGCAGGCATGTTCAAGACTCAGTAATCTAAATGTCTTTTGGCTAGCAGTGTCCATAATAATATTAACAGGGTGATTACTACTGTGCTTCCCTCAGTAGAAGCCTGTATTGTGGCTACATGGGTGTCTGCTGATGACGAGGTCTTCAACGAAATTACCTGACTTGAGTTTTGACAGTTGGAAATCAGTGGTTTTGTCATCATCTGAATTCTCTGAGCCCGGCTTTACCTTATCTCTAATGCCGTGCTTCTGAAAGCAGAGGAAATTGGAATGTTTGCGGTTACACGTGTCACATAAACTATTCATTTTACACTGCTACAAGTGCTCTTTCGAAAAGCAAGCCAAACGTCGTTTCCTTTTAAAAAGTTGAGGCGAACTGACATTTTTAGAAATTTTTTACACGTCAAGTTATGGTATTTCCCATGTGGACAACCTTCGTCTTTACCATCAGTGCTTGCTACTAGACTTGTGGTGTTCATAAACGATTTATTTGATTTCCTGTTTTGCATGTGCGAGTTTTCTTGGTTTCTCAGCAGCTAAAATGTGAGTAATCAATTCCACGATCCTGACTTCATTGCTTAGAAAGTTGATTAAATTTTTGATAGTGGGGACAACTAATTCCAATGCACTCTTCCCATCGTTCGTGCAGAACAGGCTTACATCAGAATAAAAACCACAGAGGGTGGCTCCATAACTCAATTTGATGCACTAAATGAACGTTGGCGTTTTTCCTCACGAGGAATAGTGCATAAATCAAACAACGACAAGTAGGCACTCAGTAATTGTTATCACGAAAAAGGAAGAGGAATTTCATTGCTCCCCTCCTCGGCGTCGTTTATTGGTGAAAACCCCGCCTCTGTGTCAACAAACAGTTATCTCTTTGGGTCATTATACCTATTTACCAACAGTTCCCACCTTATAGCTTGCCCCCACAATACGCAAATACGCTTATACAGACTGTGCTTCCCACTGTATGTGCACTGACTTGTAGAACATGTAATGAAATGTGGGCCACTGTAACAAGTTTCCTCCAAATTCGATCAATTGTAACTTGAGAAGAGAGACCTGTGCATAGGTTCCCCCAGGGCCATGCTTGCGAAGTGACAGGTGCAGGATAGACGGTGTCAAATTTGACAAAGTACCTACTGGCAACGGGTTCATCGGAAATTATTGGCGTAACGATAGCCTTAATATTATAAAACTGTTTTTCGAATGCCTCAAACTCATGTTTTAGATTTCCAGAAACATGTGGAGTTTGTTTGCAATAAAGCCTGTTCAGTTTGACACACAGTTCGTCAAACAAATTATCTAAATTAATGGTCACGGGCTTTCGACATATTCTGTTTGCTGGTTCAGTTGTATGATAGTTTCCAGCCGAAATTTCAAGTCAAGAAAATAAACCCAAGAAAAGTGGACATTAGTTCAACAAAATTTCACGACTCGAGTTGGGGTCGATTTTCCCGCCCACAACGTTGAGCAAGTGGAATCAAAACAAACTCATCGACGAGACTACGAATTGCTGCCTGCCGAACGTGCGCCTGTTTCCCCCAATCGAACCATTTCAACCACTGCACGTGAAACCGAGAAACAGACAGACAAATTCAGCCAATTCGTGACCGACAAATTTTAGCTTTTAATTGTATGTTGATTAATACAGACCAATTCAAAAATTTTAATTTAATCCTAACTGGTTGAAGTATTTACAATTTGGCTCTGGCAAGAAGCAAGTTCAATGTTAACACTTTCGCTGCTAACGACCGAACCCCTGTGTAAGACCACTGCTACACGAAACATGGTGGCCCGCGGTAAACCCACACTTTCAGGCGTAGTCACTCTCATGGAACAAGACGTTATTTTTCTTTCCTACTACTACCGCGCGGTAATACCGCGCCTGCTGTCCTTCAGGGCTCGAGCAAAGATTTTTCGTTTATCGTTTTGTTTCGTTTTACTTTCATTTGTATCAAATATGCACTGCCTTGAATGGTAGGTACCTAGCATTAGCTGGATATTAGGTATCGAAAACGGCCTGGACGTAATAAGTGATAAGATTATTATTCTGGATATATGAACCAAAAAGGAAAATATATTTTAATTGTCTTCCATTTGTTTCAAACGTGCCGGAAAAACTACATTATTTTACGATTATACCTACAAATAAGTAGGTTGGGAGGTCAGTAGGTACCTACTAGAAATACATATTGCAGAAAAATACATCCATATCACAAAAGAATATAAATAAATGTAATAAATGATAATAAATTTATTGTCACAAACCATTCATATACTATTTATTCAAAAGTTACAATATTATAGATTAGTAAACTTTTGGGAGGGAGCAGTCGAGGAACTTGTGGAGGGTTGAGGATCTTCATCCTCATTACGGGGTCTTTTGAGACCCCCTCCAGTTTTAACCATGTTTATTCTGGAAAATGTCATAGATAAATAGCATGATGGGCGAAGAATTGAAGCATACATACGTATATAACATCTAAGGAGAAAGCACAAAAAGTAGGCCAGTAGACAAGTGAGATGGGTTTAGACATCCACATACTTGTTTTCAATCCTCCTCTCAATAATAATTGATTGTTATTGTTATAATATTGTTTGTAATCTAATGTAGATGATGTTCAATCGAGTAGTGGGATATCGATCGTGAGCAATAGCTAAGATGATAAACGATGATATGAGATGATAAGAACGCAGCAAATGTTAAAGCTCACGCGGTCTCCCGAACTCGTTTTTTGATTTTTCGATAAACCATCGATACATCGTTTGAGTTCGTGATTATTTAGTGTTCAACTCCTATAATAACCTTATAAATCAAAAAACTTACCGTGTCCGCGAGATGAGTGTTATAAAAGCACAATTTCGAATCGCGCTCGAGCGTTCCGCTTCAGACCCTAAGAAGTCGTCGTATGTAGTGTCCTCGATCCGCATAAACGATGAAGTGTACCTATTTTCGTCGGTAAGCTCACCACTCGCGTTACATAAACTGCTGAGTGAGCTACCTGCAGTAAAGAAAGCAGTGAAAAGCATCCAGGGACGAGGTCAATTCCGACGCGTGAATGTTACGTTGAGCGGCTGCCTTCGAAACACCTACCTTGATGAGGACGATAACGTCACCTTTGGAGATGAATTTCTAGAGCAAGAAAGTACAGCGATGGACAACAAACAACTCGGTGAAAACCCACAAACTGCAACCACTACTAATAAATCAATGCAGTCACTAACCAAGGATATGATTTGCCGGCAATTTACTGGCAAGGACCAGGACGCAACTGTATGGCTCAGATCTTTCAACAAGGAATGTGAAAGACTCAACATTCCAGACAACCAAAGGGTAGAAGCACTACGCCTATTCCTGGATGGACCACCAGCAACTTGGTTTGAGTCAAATTGGTTGATCATCGGAATCAGTACCTGGGAAGAGTGGACAGAAGCGTTTCTCGAATCATTTGCAGGAAAAAGCTGGGCGGACATCTCGTTTGCGGTCCATTACAGATGGATGTAAACTGGTAGCTATTCTGATTTTGTTATAAAAAAATATAATTTGTTGGTAAGTGCGTTTCCAGATGTCTGAAAAAGATCGCATAGCATTAGTGATAATCAGTCTGCCACCCTTTGTTAATGAGAAGCTTGATAGAAATGAAATTGTGACTCAAGGGAAACTATTAGCTAAATTAAATCTTTTGCCCATAAGCGGGAAAGGAAATAAATTCAAACCCTATACTCAGCCACAAATACCCACAGACCATACTAGTAAATACAGTAGCTTCAAGACACGCTACACACCTTGCATGATCTGTGAAAAATTGGGGTATAAAAATAGATTCTATCCAACGGAAAATTGCCGAAATAAACCAAGAGATCCAGATAACTTCAAAGAAAAGAATGTGAAAATTGCTCATAACACTGAGTTGGAGCAGCTTTTCAATGAGGAAATTAAAAATTCAAAAAACTAAAATTGCCTCCACTCATTGGTATTCAATTACAGATCGAAAACATAGATGCACGCGGATTATACGACCCTGGGGCAAATATAACTATGATCACATCAAGATATTTACAAAAGCTTAAAGCCAACGACATAAATTCTGCAACAAATGTCATCAATAAAAATTATGCTTACAAAACAATGAGTGGAGAGCAAATTTCCTGTGGGATAGTGTTCCTTAAAATGAAAATTTTTGAAATAGAAAAAATGTCACGATTTTTTGTAGTAGAGAAAAAAAATTTCAATTATGATATTCTACTGGGCTTGGATAGCATTCTTGATTTCAGACTGCGCCAGGATGAAAATTTACAAATCTCCCAGGCAATAGAAAAGACCCCAGTAAGAAATAGGTCTGCACACCAGCAAGTTCCTTCACTGAACTGGAATGAGTACCTCCCGATAGAAGAATTCAACATGAAAACAGAGCATCTGTCTAAAGACAAGCGTCAAGCAATTTATGATCTTGTAGAAAAATATGGAACCTGTTTTTTCAAGAATAAGTTTGATATTGGTCAGGTAAGGGATTATGAGGCTCACATTAAATTGACCCAAGACACTTACGTTGCCAAAAGGCCGTATAGGTGTTCTTTTGAAGATCAAAAGGAGATCCAGTCACAAGTAGCCGAATTGTTGAGAAATGGAATTATAGAGGAGTCTTATTCACCTTTTGCATCACCAGTGACAATGGCATACAAGAAAGAAGGGAGCGAAAAACTAAAGACCCGCCTATGTATAGATTTCCGAGAGTTAAACAAATTGATAGTGCCAGAAAGTCAGCCATTCCCGCTAATAGACGATTTAATTGTTCAAACCAAAGGATGCAAATGGGTTTTCTAGTTTTGATGTCAATTCAGCATTCTGGACCATTTCTTTATGTCAAGAAGATCGGCACAAAACTGGTTTTGTAACCAGAAACGGGCATTATCAATGGACTAGCTTGCCTTTTGGATTAAAGAATGCTCCTGCGATTTTCCAACGTATATTATCGGGAATAATTCGAAGATGAGGGCTTTCGGATTTCTGCTCAAACGACATTGATGACATTCTAATATTTTTTCGTACATTTGAAGAGCATCTCAATCATATTTCACTGTTGTTGGAGGCTATTCATTCTGAGGGCTTCTGCCTAAAGTTTACCAAATGTACTTTTGCCACCAATGAAGTACGATACCTACGCCATATTATAGGGCACAACACAGTGCGCCCACTTACAGACAATTTAACAGCAGTTAGAAATTTCCCTACACCTAGAAGCCGTAAAAATATCCGTCAGTTTTTAGGAAAAATCAACTTCTATAACAAATACATTCCTAATTCAGCTCAATTATTAGAACCGTTTCATAAGCTTCTACGAAAAAATGTAGAGTTCATTTGGGATGACTGCTGCCAGAAGACGTTTGAAAACATAAAAAAGTATTTAACCACTTCACCAGTTCTTGCTATTTTTGACAAAGACTCACCAATAAATATATACACCGATGCTAGTATATCGGGGATAGCAGCAGTATTAAAACAACCACAAACAGATGGCAGTGAAAAACCAGTAGCATACTTCTCGAGAAAACTAAATGAAGCGCAAAAAAAGAAAAAGGCTATATACATTGAATGCATTGCTATCAGGGAAGCTGTCAGATACTGGCAATATTGGTTGTTGGGCAGGCGCTTTCGAATTTTTACAGACCACAAACCATTAGAACATCTTCGTATAAAGGCACGAACCGATGAAGAACTGGGAGAGCTGACGAATTATCTCCTACAGTTTGATTGTGAGGTGATATACAAGCCCGGTGTATCAAGTATTGAAGCTGATTGCCTTTCACGCAACCCCGTTCTTGAAAACTTCGACCAAGTACTTCCAGATACATTACAGGTGGTGAATGTTGTCTCCCAAGAGGAAATACAAAATGACCAACAGCTCCTTGATAAATCAACATTATATCAGACTGAGGGGGTGTTTTATAAGAAAGTCAGTCAACGATCGCGTATATGTCTTTCTGAATCATTTGGGAAACAGCTTATTAGCCGCACCCATGAACACTATGGGCACATAGGCACTAAACACCTACTTAATATGTTACTACCATCATATTACTTTCCACGGATGAAGATGCATGCTCAGATACTTTGTGCTAGATGTGAAGTATGCATTCGAAACAAGACGAGAATTAGAAAGGAAAAAGGTGTGATGGGCCATTTGGGACCTGCTTCTACACCATTCCAAATCATGTCATTAGACTCTATCGGAGGGTTTGGTGGGCGTCGTTCCACAAAACGATATCTCCATCTTCTGGTCGACCATTTCAGCAGATATGCATATATCTCAACCTCTGCGAATCAGACATCTCTCGAATTTGTGAAACTCCTTGAAAAGGTGTGCAATGAACACTCGATTGGTATGTTACTAACAGATCAATATGGTGGACTGACTTCAACAGAGTTCGAACAGTATCTAGAAAACAACAACATTGAACACGTGATAACATCAGTAGACATGCCCTCGTCTAATGGATTAAACGAAAGATTAAATCAAACCTTGGTTAACAGAATTCACTGTAGAATTAATGAGTATAAAGCAAAAGTGGCCTGGTCCACAGTCGCGGCCAAATGTGTACATGACTATAATGACACGATCCACAGTGTAAGAGGATTCAAGGATTCACTCCCAGTTACCTGATGTATGGCAAAGAACTAGACATCATTCCACAAGAATTACCAACCCCTCAGGATTATCAAGCTGCGGTAAAACAGGGATATCTCAACACCCTACGAAACCACGAGGAGAATAAAAAACGTTTGTCTCACGATAGGATAACATATCAATTTAAGGTGGGAGACTTAGTTTATGTAGAGGTTTCAAACGCTATAAACCGTCACAAGCTGGACGAAATCAGATTGGGACCTTTCCCTATACTTAAACTGCGGTCGTCAAATATTTTTGAAATAAGAACAAATGGTAAAAAACGCACAACCCAGTTATATCATATCTCCAAGTTAGTCCCTTTTGTAAAGTAAAGTATGAACTTTAAACTTCAAACAATATTTGTAATTTTATATAAGTTTATGTATTAAATTATTATATAAAACAGAAGCAACTACAATTACTCTTTGTAGCTTCTGTCTTGGGGTGGGGGGAATCGAATAGTGGGATATCGATCGTGAGCAATAGCTAAAATGATAAACGGTGATATGAGATGATAAGAACGCAGCAAATGTTAAAGCTCACGCGGTCTCCCGAACTCGTTTTTTGATTTTTCGATAAACCATCGATACATCGTTCGAGTTCGTGATTATTTAGTGTTCAACTCCTATAATAACCTTATATATGCTCATTAGTAACAGTAAAAAAGAATGGTAAAGTAAAATATAAAACTTACCACAAAAAATTGCTGAAAACGCAGGAGAAACGCGTTCCACTAAGGCTTTCGTCAGACTGAAAATAGAAAACCGTCGCTACCTGAACTCCTCAGTGGGTACTCCCCGCTCATTTGCAACGGTCATTCTCACTGCTAACTGTACTGAAAAGGGCTTATGGTACCACTACCGTGTACGGGGTTTTCAGAAGGTTCGAGAGCGGTTTTACCACTCTAGTCATGGGGACGAACACAGGGAAGCAGGGAAGGTGTTAAACTGCAAAAGGGCTGTAATATTGAGTGGTGATGGATAATGCTCGGGTCAACTAAACGAATATATATGTAAATTATGTAGTTACATAATTTAGCAACCGAACTGTACCACTCTTGATTCTCACGCTTGTGGCGGAGAACACACAAACTACTGGTGGCGGAGGGCACACAAACTACTTGTGGTTACAATTGCAGAAGGTTATAAATTATTCATTTTCAAGTTATGAAACCTCGTGTAAAATAGTAATACATAACAAGATAACATTATAAATTCTGAAGAGGATATTAAAGGACTCTTATTCAATTCTATTGTTTTAGGTAAGTTGAATATTAAGTATTGTAATATCGAAGTCTTTACCTACTGCCTATTGTTTTTCTAATAAAACTATTGTTTTAGCAATCGTTTAACTGCCTTCCTTCTTCGGAGTTACAAATTGAATAAGAATTCTACTCAACCATGGCTTCAAGTAAGAAACTGCACGTCCACATCATCAAGAAAGGGGAAGCTGAATACGAATTAACAGCGTTGTCTGCGGACAAGAAAACGTGGTTTGCCCTACCAGATCATCTGAAGAATTTGGATCTTCACGACGGACTACTGGCAATAAAAACGATTGTAAGTAGTAAAAATTCAATTTCAAAAGTGGGGGGTTACAGAAAAATTGCGGTAGCGTTCAAAACCGAATTAAAAGAGACTTATATGGATGAAGACGACAACTTTAGAATTCAGGATCACTATCTCGAGGAATGCAACTTAGATGAAGCTGGTGCCAGCAGTATTCCATTAGAAGACACATCTGCCAACGAATTGTTTTTAATTAAACGAATTAAGGAATTAGAGAGTCGGATTTCAAGTATTCATGAGGTACCATTAAGTGAAATAGAACATAAGTTTTTGTTAAGTAAGTTCAATGGAAAGCAAGAAGCAGTGAGTTGGATAACGTCTTTTGAAAAAGAATGTAACAGATTCAAAATATTTGATTGCGCCACTAGAGTAGAAGCGTTAAAATTATTTATAGAAGGTACTGTAAAAGAGTGGTACAGTTCATGCCTAATCAAGTTTTCATTGGCTGATTGGGATACATGGAAATCGTCCTTTTTATTGGTTTATGGGAAAAAGAGTTGGACTGTAATTCGTGTTGCATTTGCTTACAAATATATGTCCGGTTCCCTAATTGATTTTGTTCTGAAAAAGGAACGTTTACTGTTGGAAGCTGACAAGGATATGCCCGAACTGTACAGGATTTACCAAATTGTGTATTGCCTGCCACTTGACGTTCAAGATAGGCTTGATAGAGATAAGATTGTGAACATAGATGATCTTTTGAGAGAGCTAAAAAAATTCAATGACTCCTACGTGATGCATGGATCCGAACTTCTAGTGGTCAAGGTGCCACTGATTTCATCAAATTGATCGAAATAGTAGCAAAAGAAAACAAAATACAAACGTTGCTAGTAGACCAATACGGTGCGTTTAATTCTAGGAAATTCAGAACATACCTTCACAATAAGAGCATTGGTCTTCTCTACACAGCAGTAGATAACCCACAATCTAACGGATTGAACGAACGGTTAAATCAAACCCTGGTGAACAGGATACGTTGCCGAATCAATGAGACGGATGATGAACAGTCATGGACTACTATCGCAGAGACTTGTACCAAGGAATACAACAATACTCCTCACGGAACAACAAAATTCGCGCCTGCTTATCTTTTATATGGAATAACATCTGACATAGTTCCTGAAGAATTAAAACGTGATACGGATCTGAGTGCTGATAGGCAGAAAGCACTTGAAAATTCCAAGGCGAGTTTTGAGAGGAATAAGAAGCGGGTTGATCAAAGTAGGAAAGAACACGAATTTCAAGAAGGCGATTTAGTGTATGTTTCGAACGGCAACAGATTAAATAGAAATAAATTAGATGAAATTAGGATAGGACCATTTAATATAAAAAAGAGAGTTTCATCATGTATATATGAAGTAGATTGTAAATCACAACATAGAGCAGCAAATTTTTTTCATAGCTCTAAGTTAGTTCCATACTCTTTTCCTCTAGATAAAGAGTCACCGACGAACGGAGGTGTAAATTATGTAGTTACATAATTTAGCAACCGAACTGTACCACTCTTGATTCTCACGCTTGTGGCGGAGAACACACAAACTACTGGTGGCGGAGGGCACACAAACTACTTGTGGTTACAATTGCAGAAGGTTATAAATTATTCATTTTCAAGTTATGAAACCTCGTGTAAAATAGTAATACATAACAAGATAACATTATAAATTCTGAAGAGGATATTAAAGGACTCTTATTCAATTCTATTGTTTTAGGTAAGTTGAATATTAAGTATTGTAATATCGAAGTCTTTACCTACTGCCTATTGTTTTTCTAATAAAACTATTGTTTTAGCAATCGTTTAACTGCCTTCCTTCTTCGGAGTTACATATATATATATATATATATGTTGCAGCCGAGTCAGGATGATTCGGGTGATCTCCTTCACTTGTCTCGCCGTCCTCGAATTCCCGATGCATGACAAAGACACAATTGAAGAAACTAGTTTTAATGACAACTGAAGAATTAGATTTAGTAAACGGAAAAGTAGCACGTCAAGATGGCGAAGCTCCCCGTCCGGACTCTTGCCGTAAACTGCCCTGGCGTTGGAGAGGGTATCCCCCCTGGCGTTGGAGAGGGTATACCCTTCCCCCTCCAGCCGACAGGGTGCGATGCAAGAAGATCACACTGATAATCTTGACGTAGGTAGGGAGGCGAACTGCTACACGGCCATCCTGAGGAACGTCGTCCTCGACGGCAGCAACTAGAACAACTCAACAGAAACGGGTGTGGTCAGTTCTCACCAAAAACCGAGTCAGGATGATTCGGGTGATCTTCACTTATCTCGCCGTCCTCGAATTCCCGATGCATGACAGACACAATTGAAGAAACTAGTTTTAATGACAACTGAAAAATTAGATTTAGTAAACGGAAAAGTAGCACGTCAAGATGGCGAAGCTCCCCGTCCGGACTCTTGCCGTAAACTGCCCTGGCGTTGGAGAGGGTACACCCCCTGGCGTTGGAGAGGGTATACCCTTCCCCCTCCGGCCGACAGGGTGCGACGCAAGAAGATCGCACTGATAATCTTGACGTAGGTAGGGAGGCGAACTGCTACACGGCCATCCTGAGGAACGTCGTCCTCGATGGCAGCAACTAGAACAACTCAACAGAAACGGGTGTGGTCAGTTCTCACCAAAAACCACTAAGGTCCCTACCAAGTGAATGCACAAAGGCAAAGGAGACAACCACAACCCAGAAAACTGATCAAATTGACTGAACATGCACACTTCTGCTGGCCTGTCAGATCACTGGGCAAAACGACCCATCGCCATTCATGACCGTAAAAAAACACGCTCATAACAGACGTAGGCAGCACTGGATGCCATGGATGAGGATATGCTGTCTCCCAATGAACAAAAGCATCACTTACTGAGGCAGGAGACCAGCCCCATTGAGTGCACATCCTGCTCGAATAAAAGCCATCCTGAGCAACTGCTTGAGTTAACCCCATACTGAGCGAACACTCAAGACTGACACCATGCCTACGCGAAACATCCTGTTCGAGACTCCCCACCATAACTGCATCCCAAGCCTCCTAATACTGACTGACTTTGTGAGGTTAAGATTAAAACATTCACTGTGTGATCATTCTTGACAGCTCAACACTAAGTGCATGAAAGTCAACTCAAATAAGAAACATAAGTAGCCAAGATGTAACAAAATTTCCAATGGAAACCCATCAATAATGACAGAACAATGTACTTGACTCGTACATGACACTGTGGATTCACCTAATCCATGCAACGTTACTGAGTTTCCAAATCGTGTGCCCTCAAATTTAGAATCTTGACTTAGTCTCAAGAGAGAGCATTCTAAACCACTGTCAAATTGGTAACAAAAACGTTCCCTTATAATCGAGCTGGCCCATGCGATTGACTTGGCAAAATCCGACTCGCTTATCCTGTGAGCGAGTTGCTGCTGGCTCGCCTTTCTTCAATGAGGTCTTCAACGGACATCTGGAGGAGAAATGCCCTGGGTACTTGCAGTTGTAGCAGGAGAAATTAGGCCTGGGGGATCCAGTCGTTGATCTCGATGATGGCCACTTGGAAGAGTGTGGCGACTGTCTCTCGAAGATTGACTTGACCCAAAGGAATGAGAACACTTTGAGGTAGCCAATGGGCGACAGCACCCTTCAGAGCTCTTCCGAACGATAATAGCAGTTTGCCACCTTTCTGCGGACTTTCGTTCATGAAAACGTCGACGGTAGAGCACCAAGCACGAGCGTTTATTAAGGACACGTCAGGGTCGAACTCAGGTAGCGAGACTGGAGCTTGCGGGGGGTCGGAGTTCCGCCTCTCGGTCCTCTCGTTTCGTTCGGTTCTCTCCGCATGCGCCAAAAATTGTTGCATGGTTTTCATTTGCTCTCGAGCAAAATCCCTCCATGAATCATCTTCTTGAGAACGAGAACAAAATCGACGAAAACCATCGTCATCATCATACCTGTCGCGATCACTACTTGATGACGGACGATGGCGCCTGGGACGTCGGGGAGATCCCACTTCTGATGTTGCAGCCGAGTCAGGATGATTCAGGTGATCTCCTTCACTTATCTCGCCGTCCTCGAATTCCCGATGCATGACAAAAACACAATTGAAGAAACTAGTTTTAATGACAACTGAAGAATTAGATTTAGTAAACGGAAAACACACGTCAAGATGGCGAAGCTCCCCGTCCTGACTCTTGCCATAAACTGCCCTGGCGTTGGAGAGGGTATCCCCCCTGGCGTTGGAGAGGGTATACCCTTCCCCCTCCAGCCGACAGGGTGCGACGCAAGAAGATCGCACTGATAATCTTGACGTAGGTAGGGAGGCGAACTGCTACATATATATTATTAAAAAATTAAAATCGAAAGAAATTGGAGATGGAAAAAATGATTGATGTATAGTACCTGTGCTTACCTGTTGCTGGCGTTATGGAGTCGCCACTCCTCTCAGACTTGCCACAACGAAGATGCGGGGTAATTGATTATGGCAATCACACAACTTTGGGGTGGTTTTATAACGGGTACACAAAGTCAGAACTATTGGGAGATACGTCTTTCCCAATTTCAAATTTCGAAGCTTGTCTGGAAAGTGATGGTTTGCATTACTTGAATGGTGACTTCCAGCCACCCAATATTCAATTGTGGAAAGGGATCCTGAAAGTCTTCCAAGAAATGATGAGTGTGATAGATGCTAGTTGCGCACAAGTTGTACAATCTGTAAAATGTATCCTGACACTTGAAAGTAACGACTAGTTTCCATCAATTTGATTAGAGGTTTTTGGTCTAAAATGGAGATAAGAGAATATGTTCTGAGGTTCTTGTATGTCACATGTGTCTGCAGCAGGCAATATTGGTTCATTAAGCCATTTATGTTTTGCGTTCATTAGGAAGTCAGGGCCTTGCTACCTAATGGGGTAACAAGCCAGGCCATTGTTGGCCTACTGGCGTAAACACTTGAACTAATGAACATAAAAATTAAGCTTTAGGCTGGACATTGACATCAGAGCCTGCTGAATGGTGTGTCAAGCTGAAAGCTTAACAGTGATGTTCACCAAATTGTCCCTTCCTTACACAGAGTTACACGTATCAAAAACACCTGAATGGCCTGTTATAGGACATGGTAAGAGTTTGAGTGTGGTCTTTATCTTCTGTATCAGATTCTCCCTGTCTATTAAGAGTTTGAGTGTAGTGTTCAACTTCTGTTTCAGATTCTCCCTGTCTTCATAAATCACCTCCCTTTAAAAGAAGACTTTTCAGAGGACAAATGGGTATATCGGGCTCTAGGACATTTGTATATACTACAAGTTGCGCACATGCTACCGCATAACAAGCACATCTTCAAAGCTGCGCTCATTTCTGTAGACCAGCATAGTCCTGACGAGGGTATGTAGTATTTTTCCAGCTTATTATTCGACTATTGTAAAACATATCTTCCTACATCTAATAGTTCAATGAGGAAGGAAGTTAGTGTTTGGCCACAGTGTATTGGGATCACGTATTATTAGAAAACTAGTGTGAAATATTCCTACCTACATGTACTAGTCAATGAAAAAGGAAATTAGCGTTTGGCCACAGTTTGAAGATACCATTGGGGGATCACTTTCCTTGACCCAAGATAATTGAAAGGAAAGTCAACGTTCAAACGACGTAAGCGTCTCAAGCGATCATTAGTGATCATTAGTGAAGACACTGACAAGATACGTCAAGCAGACACAGTAGGAGAGGAACATGGACGAAATCGAAGTTTTCGTTTCGACTTGCCTCAGCATTATACCTGAAATCGGACTTACAACAGATAAGTATGCACCTACGAGAAGAAGGTGAGGATCTTTTTACTATATTTGATTATGGAGATGAAAATGAGTCAGAATTTGAGGACGTGGGAACTATTTTGAGAAGTATTTGTAGCTTGAAAAGAACATTGTTTACGAGAGAGCGAAGTTCCTCTAACGGCGGCAGAGGAGCCTGGGGAACCAGTTGACGGGTCCATCAATGATCTTCACAAGTTGGCAGGGAGTTGTGAGTTCGGTCAACTTGAAGAAAGCTATACGGGATTTGATAGTTATCGGTATTAACAACATAAATTGTTCGGAACTCTTCAAATGGATGCCAAAGAGGTTGGGAACAAAATGCTGTGCAGTGAGAGCCCAAATTGTCTTGATGAGGTAGCCTCAGCAGTAGAATTTAGTCAGCATCCAACAGTGTCAGTGAAAATAAAAGGCAAAATTGTTGGTTTTACAATGGACTCAGGAGCTGATGTATCAGTTATGAGGTTACTTGATGCAGAAACACTTGAACTTCAGAGGACTTTGTTTGGACTAGAATGTACCAAATTACGTGTGGAGGGGTTGCCAGGGTTAAGGTTCAATACAATGATAAAGTCATGCATGAAGCTGTTTATGTTGTATCGAATCAAAGTCTCCCACTCATGAGTAGAAATGCCCTTTTCAATTTTGAGCTTCTCAAGTTCCATGTAGACGTCAATGTCAGTGGATGGGAATTCGGTAGAAATACAATTTCCAGAAGTTTGAAAGAGATAGGTAAGTTGGGGACCCCTACGTTATCTCATTACAGGAAAACGTGGGACCGTACGCTACACTGGCACCCCAAAGCGCGGTTTCATTGCATGAAGCCATACGAGAGGTGCTGGATGGTTAGGATGGTGTAGGAGGGGATCATTGAATCTATCCAAGAATTTATTCAATGATCCCCTTGTGATAGTCCCACGAAAAGGGGGGTGTTTACACAGAGCAGTGAACTATTTCTTTTATTTACTTTCTTTCATTCAACTCCCAATCGTTGCAACTTTATCGCGAGTCGAGTCATTATCTGAGGTTGAAGTGCAGTGTTTCACCTGAGAGAAGACAAGAGCAAAGTGCATCACCTTACCTGAAGAAGGGGGACCTCACCCCCTCCACTCCATTTTGAAGCCGCAGTTTTGTTATTCATTCCCGTTTCATCGTTCGCCGCTTCAAGCCGTTTTTCGACTCAACTATTTTCTCTTTTTGTGCACCACGTTTTGTCTCGAGGATCCCAGATTCCTCGTTTCCATAAAGTTGGACACGTATATATGCTCGTTGGAACTTCGCGTCGTACGACATCGAGAACGTCAAACTGAGCCGACAATTCAACTTAAATCGCCAGGTAAGGCGAGAATTTCTATTTGCGCATCACGCCTTCATCTCGTCCAACTCAGCGAACCCGAACAACAGTATTTTATCAGTGCGTGTTATTTTCAATTGTTGCTCGCCTTGTTACAAATATTAAAATGCTTGTCTGGGACGTATCGAGAATTTAACTCCCGTTTCAGATTAACGCAAAAACATTTGGTAGCAGAGCGTGGTTCCCTTTTCAAGTGTGAGCAGCAAACGGTCGCAATTTATTCATTCACGCGTACTTTTTTCAGTGTTTCCGCAATTTCGCGTTCTCCCGTTTTTAGGTTTTTTTATTTCTACGAAGTCCCGCAATTGCATTTTAATTCAAGTCCTTTCAACTTTTCCCATCTTACACATTCCTTTATTTAAGCCTCACAAATGCCGAGTGACAGTGAACCTTCTGACAAAAAGGGGAAGGGAGCTCCAAGTGGGGGTGCAGGGACTTCTTCCAGAACTCAAGAAAGCCCTCCTGTAAAATCCAAGGATCTAAGGCACGAAAGAATGATTGGTGCAGCAAAAAATGTGCGTTGGATATTAGAACAGGGCAGAACAGCGTTGACAGATCCTGACACAGCTCTAAAATTCAAGGGTGCTTATAGAACTATAGATAAATATTATAATAAGTATGAATCCTTGTACGAGGAACTTTCTGAAACACTGCCTGGTTTTCCAGAGAAAAGCGATTCACAACTTTTCAGTCAAGTAGAAGGTTATTATTTTGAAATACAGTCTACTTACGAGAAAATTCTTGCAAAAGAAACTGAGTTAGCAAAGGCAGATGTATCACAGTTACCAATGAGCAACATCACTACCACTACTGTGGATGCCAGCTCTCATTTACCTGTCATCCACTTGCCTAAGTTCGATGGTAACATATTAAATTGGCCCACATATCGCGACGATTTTGTGGCCATTGTACATGATGAAAAGTCATTACCAACTATTAAAAAATTTCATTATTTGGTGTCTAGTGTAAGTGGGCCAGCAGCCAATCTCATTTCTGGGTTCAAGAGAGAGGAGAAAAATTATGAACTCGCATGGAAGGCTCTTTGCAAGGCCTATCAAAATGATAGACTCCTTGCAAGCTCTTACTTGAATCAGGTAGTAGACTTCAAGCCCATCCAAGGGAAGCCCTCTATTGACAACTTGAAACATTATATTTCTAATGTGGTAGATAATGTTGAGTCCTTCCTAAAGCTGTCTATTGACGACGAAAAAGACTTTCTCTTGTTTCATCTAGCCATTAGGTCACTTGATCATGTCACAAGAGAGCAATTTGAGCTGGCTCACAAAAATGTTGATTTCCCCAAGTTCACAGACTTGACCAAATTCATTCGGGAAAGGCTTATTGCTATGCAACTTGCAGGTAGTTTATATGCCACCACATCATATTCGTCTTCTAACGACATCAAAGGAAAACCGAGTCACTGGAAGTCCAATGCTTTGATTTCAGGTGCAGATAAATCACATTCTCGAAGAACTGATGATCTCTCTTGCAAGATTTGTGCAAAAGGGTCTCATCAAGTAAAAAACTGTGTGAAATTTCTCAAAAGTACTGTTGAACAACGCTACCAGTATTTAAGAGGTTGGAAGGGCTGTCTGAACTGTCTGTCATATGCGCACAACTTAAGTGGGTGCACATCCAAGTACACTTGCAGACACTGTCCTGAGCGACATCATTCCCTTCTACACAAGGAATTAGATACACATTCCACCCGAACTAGTGAGGATTGTACTCTCATTCCCAGTTCATCGCAGCCTCCACAGGCATCAACATCACTAAATTCTGTGACGTTGTCTCCATCGACTACTACTGTCTTAGGGACGGCATTCGCCGAGATAAGGGACTCTCGTGGAATTTATCAAAAAATTCGCCTGGTTGTAGACTGTGGGAGTCAACACAGTTTCATGACTTTGGCATGCCTTCGCAGGCTCAATTTACCCACAACCAAATTTCCACGTACAATTTCAGGCATTGGTAACACTCCTTTCGCTGACGCTAAGAGTCAGGTAGCTTGCCACTTGCGCCCAGTAAACGGAAATATTGGTTTGAATACCAGGGCTGTTATCGTGAAGAATATCACAACCTTTCTTCCAAATGCCTCTCTCCCCCCAGAGCTGTACTCTCAGTACCTTGGGTTTGAACTTGCTGATCCAACCTTTTGGAAATCCTCACATGTAGATTTCCTACTTGGTGCAGAATTATTCAGCAGCATTTGGACAGGCCAAATGACTGAAGTTAGGGAAGGTTGTCCAAAACTCTTCTCTTCAATTTTTGGTCAAATAGTGATGGGTGCGTACAACGATCCCCAATCCCCAGAAGGCATTACCTCTCTGTTCACTCTCTCAAATCATGATCTACATCAGGAGCTGCAACGCTTCTGGCATTTGGAAGAACCCGCTTCCAAGGTCAGTGCACACCCTGATGATGTGAAATGTGAAGAGCATTTTCTGAAAACCCATTCACGCCTGCCTAATGGTCAATACATGGTGCGCCTTCCATTCAAATGTCCAGTGCCGTCTCTTGATGATTCAACCTTTGCTGCAACGAAACGATTTTACAACCTGGAGTCTAAACTCAGGAAAGATAACACCCTGAAGATGCAGTACCATTCCTTCATGCAGGAATATATAAGTCTTGATCACACTGAAGTAGCACTGTCACGTTCTCTCTATGTAATACCTCACCATGCTGTTGTGAAGTGTGATCGAGATCAATCAAAATTGAGAGTGGTTTTTGACGGAAGCGCTAAAACTAAAAATGGTTCACTTAATGACTATCTTATGATCGGATCCAAACTTCATAATGATATCCGAGACATATTGCTAAACTTCAGAGCTCACAAAACAGCTTTTATCACAGACATTGTGAAAATGTTTCGTGGAATTTTAGTGCATCCTGATGACAGGGTGTATCAACACATTTACTGGCGTTTTGATCAGGCTGAGCCTCTTCAAACTTACCAACTTAATACTGTAACCTATGGCCTAGCTTCTTCCCCTTATCAGGCTAATCGAGTTATGCGACAACTCAGTATTGATCATGAGCACAAATTTCCTAAGGCAGCCAAGGCTCTGCTTACAGATTTATACGTGGATGACTGGGCCACTGGAGCAGACTCAGTAGACCAAGCTCTGGAACTTCAGCAACAGATCATCGGCCTAATGAACGCTGGCAACTTTGCCTTGAGCAAGTGGGCAAGTAACAGTGAAGAGATTTTGAACGCTGTTCGAGCGTCTGTCAATGAACCCATTCCAGTATTCCATGAGAGCACACCGAATCTCAAAATTTTAGGGTTGCAATGGGACCCAAAGCAGGATTGCTTTTCATACAGTGTATCTGAGTGTACATCAACTTACACAAAACGTGGTATCCTTTCACTTGTTGCCAAGGTCTATGATCCCCTTGGGTTTTTGGCACCAGCAGTGATGCTCATGAAATGTTTTATCCAAGAAATTTGGAAACAAAAGTTAGGTTGGGACCAAGTACTCCCCAGTGCCATGAGATCAGAATGGGACTCGCATATGCGACAGTTCCACCTACTATCTGAGATTCAAATTCCTCGATTTGTAGATACCACTGCAATCTACATGTATCAAGTTCTGGCGTTTTGTGATGCTTCAGAAAAGGGATATTGTGCTGCCATCTACCTGCGTGTGACCAGAAATGACATAGTTAGTGTTCACTTACTGACAGCCAGGACCCGTCTAGCAACTCTCAAAACAATAAGTGTCCCTCGTTTAGAGTTGATGGGAGCGCTTCTGTTAGCCAGATTGTACAACTCAGTCGCTGAAGCTTTCTTGCCACGCCTAGCAGGCCAGAAGGTTGAGCCTGTATTTTTTACTGACTCATCAGTGACCCTGGGATGGATCAACACAGAGCCCTTCCTGCTGCAAACTTTTGTAGCTAATCGAGTCACAGAAATTTCACAACTAACTAGCATCAAGGCATGGCGTCATATTAACTCCCATGACAACTCAGCTGACTGTGGTTCACGTGGCATCAAACCCGAAGAGCTTCTCTGTCATTCATTGTGGTGGAATGGGCCTGACTGGCTTCTTCAGCCCCAACAGAACTGGCCTCGACCATCATTCAGTATCTTGTCAGATCTACCTGAAGTTAAAGAGAAGTACGCCTCTCTAGTGTCCACCATTGATACTGAACCCTTCCTGATGTGGATTACTCGCTTCTCAGATTTCCATCAGCTGCTCCGTGTTGTAGCCGTACTTCTTCGTGGCATCTACAACTATCAGAACAAAGGCACTAACTGTGAAAGAGGTCCTCTTCTCCCCAAACACATGAAAGCTAGTCTGAACTGTTGTGTTCGCTTGAACCAAACTCATTACTTTCTTAATGGAGACAAGCAGAACCATCAACTTATGAAGAAAAAGTGGGGTAATTTGATGCCATTCCTTGATAGCAATGAGGTCTGGAGAGTTGGAGGGAGATTGAAAAATTCTGCATTGAGTTACGACCACAAACACCCAATACTATTACCAGCACAATCTCACTTTGTCAATATATTAGTTGACTGTTTCCACAAGGAATACGCACATGCAGGACCCACGTTACTCCAATCTATTATCCAAACCAGATTTTGGGTTTCAGGTATACGTCGTGTGATAAGAAGGCAGCTCAGAAAATGTATACGCTGCATTAAACAAGCTGCCCAATCACCCACTCCAGTTATGGCAGATCTACCTTCATTTCGAGTCCAAGGTAAACGCACCTTCAGCCATGTTGGAATCGACTTTGCCGGTCCATTCTTCATGCGGGAGTCCTTACGAAGAAAGGCCCAGGTCTCGAAAATTTATTTATGTCTCTTTGTGTGCATGGAGACTAAGGCTCTCCATCTTGAACCAGTTACCAGTTTGACAACTGAGGGGTTCCTTGCATCATTTGATAGGTTTCTTTCTAGAAGAGGGTTACCTGAGAATGTCTATTCAGACTCAGGAACCAATTTCATTGGTGCTGCCAACAAACTGAAGGAACTCTATAAATGGTTCAATGACAAATCAATGCAAGAGCACATTACACGATTCGCTACTCGAAAAGAGATCACCTGGCATTTCAATCCTCCGTATGCTCCACATTTTGGGGGTCTGTGGGAGGCGGGAGTACGTTCTGTGAAGCGACTCATGCGCACGTCCGCTTCAGATACACCAATGACGTATGAAGAATTTACAACACTGTTTGCACGTTACGAAGCAATACTAAACTCTCGCCCTCTATGCCCAGTTTCTACCGATCCAGAAGACCTTGAATATTTATCCCCTGGTCATTTTTTGGTGGGCGGCCCTCTGCTTGCCTACCCTGACCAGTCACTGCTTGATCATAAGGAAAGTCTTCTAACTCGTTGGCAGGTGGTACAACGATCCTACCAAGAATTCTGGAAGCGATGGCACAGGGAATATCTCAGCACACTCCAGAAACGTGTCAAATGGACGTCCTCAGTCCCTAATATTCAAGTAGGCGACTTGGTACTCCAGAAAATACCATCTCAACCAGTGCAGAGCTGGCCCACAGCAAGGGTTGTAGAGGTTTTCCCAGGATCTGACGGTGTTGTTCGGGTGGTCACCATCCGGACGTCTAAGGCAACCTACCAACGGCCTGTAGTGCAGCTGGTTCCTCTCCTTTCCCAAACTTCCACTACCCATGAATCCTAAAATTTTCAGTTCTTCCTTATTTTCTTTCAAATTTTGGTGGGCGGACTGTTTACACAGAGCAGTGAACTATTTCTTTTATTTACTTTCTTTCATTCAACTCCCAATCGTTGCAACTTTATCGCGAGTCGAGTCATTATCTGAGGTTGAAGTGCAGTGTTTCACCTGAGAGAAGACAAGAGCAAAGTGCATCACCTTACCTGAAGAAGGGGGACCTCACCCCCTCCACTCCATTTTGAAGCCGCAGTTTTGTTATTCATTCCCGTTTCATCGTTCGCCGCTTCAAGCCGTTTTTCGACTCAACTATTTTCTCTTTTTGTGCACCACGTTTTGTCTCGAGGATCCCAGATTCCTCGTTTCCATAAAGTTGGACACGTATATATGCTCGTTGGAACTTCGCGTCGTACGACATCGAGAACGTCAAACTGAGCCGACAATTCAACTTAAATCGCCAGGTAAGGCGAGAATTTCTATTTGCGCATCACGCCTTCATCTCGTCCAACTCAGCGAACCCGAACAACAGTATTTTATCAGTGCGTGTTATTTTCAATTGTTGCTCGCCTTGTTACAAATATTAAAATGCTTGTCTGGGACGTATCGAGAATTTAACTCCCGTTTCAGATTAACGCAAAAACAGGGGGAAATTCTCCTCTGCATGAACTATACAAAACTGAACAAGTTTATAGAACGGGAGTTTCTTCAGCTTCCATCAGTTGAAGAGGCATTACCTAAACTACAGGGAGGGAAAATTTTCAGCAAATTAGAAGCTACTAATGGATTTTGGCATATTCCGTTGGACGAAAGTTCATTCAAGTTTACGACTTTCATAATGTCATTGGGGCGGTATTTTTTTTAAAGAGACTGCCATTTGAAATCTGTTCGGGACCTGAAGTGTTTCAAAAACGGATTAGCTAGATTATAGCAGACCTTCCTGGGGTAGTGAATCAGTCAGGCTGATACGAGTATACTTGTTGTTGGCTCAACTGAAAAACAGCAAGACGAGGGACTTGAGCAGGTGATAAAAAGACTGACTTAAAGTGGTGTAGCACGGAACAAAGATAAATATGAAAAGTGTGGTATTTTTGGCTCACCTCACTTCTGAAGGATGAATTAGTCCAAACCCATTGAGAACTATAAGTGTAGTAGACACTAAAGTATCCACAACAGTATCGGAAGTGCGAAAGTTTTTAGGGATGATTAACCAGTTCATGAAATTTATCCTTAATTTAATTGAGAGAACTGCACCTTTGCTCTGTCTTTAAAAAAACATCAGTCTGGATGTAAGAGCGCTCAAGAAAAAGCCTTTCAAGAATTAAAGGATGCTGCTGTAAATCCACCGATATTCCGACATTCGGATTACAGCAGATGCATCCTCGTGTGGGTTAGTTGGGGTTATTGAACAACTTCATGGTGAAGGTTGGCGTCCAGTGGAATGAAGCTTCATAAAGACTGTCTCAAACTGAGTCAAGATATGCCAAGATTAAAAAGAGGCCCTGAGTTTGATATGGGCCTGTGAAAAGTTTTCAAGCTTTGTGATGGGTAGTCAATTCAAACTCTACCCAGACCTCAAACCGCTCGTTGAGATCTTGGGGTCCAAAAGTCCAAGTCTTTCAGCGTGATTCCAAAGGTTCCAAATGCGATTTCAAATTTTCGAATATGAAATAGTTTTCTTGCCTGGTAAAGAAAATGTTATTGCCACTAGTTCATCGAGGGGGCTGAGGACTCACACAGCCAAGGTTTCCCAAACACTCGTTTATACTTTGTTTATCAAGAAACTACGCCATCAACGCCGTATCTACCTATGAAACTAGAAACGAGATCCACGAAAATACTGAATTTGATGGGGAACTATTCATTAGGAGCGTTGTAGAGGCATTGCCTTCTTCTGACCATCGCCTACAAGAAAGAAGAAGAGCACGAGAGAATGATCCTTAAAGTCAAAAATTAAAAAGGGCTATTTCAGATAATGAATGGAGGGAGCATTGGATTTTTCGGAAGCACAGAAATGAATTGATTCTAGAAAAAGGATTGCTAATGAAAAAGGAAATTTTAAACCAAATTCGTGAGGGACATTTAGGTATTGTCAAATACCATCGAAGGGCACAGGACGTGAAAGAGATTGTAGAACACTGTTTATGATGTCTTGAACACTGCCAGAACAGAAAAGTACAATTTATTACTACAGATTTACCGAATGAGCCTTGGAGTGTCTTGGGAGCTAACTTAATGAAGTGTGAAACACTTTCGTCTGGGGTTTGTGCCGTCAAATTAGGAGTCCATTACCCACGCGGGGAGGAACCCATGAGCCTTGGTACATTTCAACAAATAAAAATTATACGGGTTAATAAAGTAAAATATCTGGTGCGTTGCAACACACAACTTTCCTTAGCTCTACAACAATTCATTAGTTAGTTATTTGGACCGAGAAAAACACACCAAATCGGATTTTTACCTTGGAGAGCTTCAGTTTGCGCTCAACACTGCCATTCATAGTTCAACAGGATTTTCCCCAGCATTTTTGAATTTGGGCCGAGAGCCCAAGCCTTCAACTATATATCGCAATTCTGTGTGCCCAACCAATCAGGTTGATGTTCTTTCCCCTTCCTCAACAGATATAAATGGATGGGCTGCCAGAATGATCAAACTCAGGGAAATTTGCCATCTGGTGGAGAAGAATCTGCTGAAGACAGGCACCAGACTAAGTCATCGCTACAACCTCCGAAGAAGATCTGCTGGCTTCGAGGTTGGCGATCTGGTCTTGCGAAGATCTTATCAACTGTCATCTGCTATCTACCGAAGCACTGCCAAGCTAAGCCATAATTATGTCGGTCCCCAGAGGGTTGTGTACGTTAGTCCTACTAGAGCATGCCGCCGTCAAAACAACCAGGGTCTGGATGTACAAATGTGGCACCCTTATGTGGAGTTATATTCTTTTTTCTGTTTAATTAAATTAGCTTCATTACTTTCCTTGCTCTACGAGTAGAAAGGAAAGTTATGTAATCGGCTGAAAAAATTTTTTTGAGTTTTCTTCAGATCTTTACGTTTCAGACCCTCCTGAGTCCGAAATATCAGGTGCGTTGCAACACACAACTTTCCTTAGCTCTACGTCAATTCAGATTGTACATGGCTAATTCTATTCAATCAATTCATTTATCACTCAGTTAATTTGAACTTGGTCAAACAACGCTTTACGGCAGCAGGAAGCGGTAGCGCTTACAGTTCCAGATTTTATTGTGCTACTCGTACTCATTGCAGGACCAATATTGAGCAACTGGTATACAGATAATTAATGAAGCTGTAAACATAAATTTTTTGAAGAAGGATAGTAATTACTTTTTGCAGAGTTATTGGGTAAAAACTTTTAGAGCTGGCAGTAAGCGAAACGGCAGTTGTTGAAATTCAGGAATTTCTTGAGTAACCCCCATGTATCTCATGAGCGTTTTTAAACACTCACCCTTTAGGTATTGTATTGGACTACAATACCAATTTATTTTAACATTCTACAAAAATTCCAGCGGAGTTTATAAGGAAAAAACCGCGGCAAAAACGCTTTTCGTCGAAATGTTTGATAATTTATTGTGCTGCTCTCGTCATTTTCCCACAAATGGGAATTTTATAGTAACATTATCTTATTAAGAGCTACCTATATAAAAAATTTAATCAAAATCGTTAGAGCTGTTTTTGAGAAAAAAAATTTGGTGTTTCGATCACTATGATAACTATGGTTAACTTCCGGTGGATTTTGCCAATACCCTTATTTTTGCGACCCGTGGAAACCTGTAGGCTGGACATCAAGTTTCAGTTGATTTGGTACGGTTGTTTTATCTAAAAACCGCGCTACAATCGATTTCGTCTAAAGTTATGGTAATTTATTGTGCTGCTCTCGTCATTTTCCCACGAATGGGAATTTTATGGTATAATTGTCTCATTGCGAGCTATCAATATAAAAAATTCAATCAAAATCGTTATAGCCGTTTTTGAGAAAAAAAATATTTGGTGTTTTGATCACTATGATAACTATAGTTTACTTTCGGTGGATTTTGTCCAAACCCTTATTCCTGCGTCCCATGAAGGCCTGCGTGCGAGATATCAAGTTTAAGCTGATTTTGTACGGTGGTTTTCTCTAAAAATCGTTCACAGACACACATACACACACAGACAGACTGACACACACACACACACACACACACAGACCATTTTCCCAAATAGTGTTTTTACTTTCCTTGCTCTACGAAGTAGAAAGGAAAGTTATGTAATCGGCTGAAAAAAAAATTTTGACGTCTTCAGATCTTTACGTTTCAGACCCCCCTGAGTCTGAAAAACACTATTTGAGAAAATGGTCTGTGTGTGTGTTTGTGTCTGTGAACGAGTTTTAGAGAAAACCACCGTACCAAATCAGCTCAAACTTGATATCTAGCCCGGAAGTCACTATGGGACGCCAAAATAAGGGTATGAACAAAATCCATCGAAAGTTAACTATAGTTATCATAGTGATCAAAACACCAAATATTTTTTTTCTCAAAAACGGCTCTAACGATTTTGATTATATTTTTTATATAGGTAGCTCCAAATATGGCAACTATACAATAGAATTCCCATTCATGGAAAAATGACGAGAGCAGCACAATAAATTACCATAACTTTAGACGAAATCGGTCTTAGCGCGGTTTTTAGAGAAAACAACCGTACCAAATCAGCTGAAACATGAGATCTAGCCTACAGGTTACCATGGGACGCCAAAATAAGGGTATGGACAAAATCTACCGAAAGTTAACTATAGTTATCATAGCGATCAGAACACCAAATTTTTTTTCTCAAAACGGCTCTAACGATTTTGATTAAATTTTTTATATAGGTAGCTCTCAATAAGATAATGTTACTATAAAATTCCCATTTGTGGGAAAATGACGAGAGCAGCACAATAAATTATCAAACATTTCGACGAAAAGCGTTTTTGCCGCGGTTTTTTCCTTATAAACTCCGCTGGAATTTTTGTAGAATGTTAAAATAAATTGGTATTGTAGTCCAATACAATACCTAAAGGGTGAGTGTTTAAAAACGCTCATGAGATACATGGGGGTTACTCAAGAAATTCCTGAATTTCAACAACTGCCGTTTCGCTTACTGCCAGCTCTAAAAGTTTTTACCCAATAACTCTGCAAAAAGTAATTACTATCCTTCTTCAAAAAATTTATGTTTACAGCTTCATTAATTATCTGTATACCAGTTGCTCAATATTGGTCCTGCAATGAGTACGAGTAGCACAATAAAATCTGGAACTGTAAGCGCTACCGCTTCCTGCTGCCGTAAAGCGTTGTTTGACCAAGTTCAAATTAACTGAGTGATAAATGAATTGATTGAATAGAATTAGCCATGTACAATCTGAATTGACGTAGAGCTAGGGAAAGTTGTGTGTTGCAACGCACCTGATATTTCGGACTCAGGAGGGTCTGAAACGTAAAGATCTGAAGAAAACTCAAAAAAAATTTTTCAGCCGATTACATAACTTTCCTTTCTACTCGTAGAGCAAGGAAAGTAATGAAGCTAATTTAATTAAACAGAAAAAAGAATATAACTCCACATAAGGGTGCCACATTTGTACATCTAGACCCTGGTTGTTTTGACAGCGGCATGCTCTAGTAGGACTAACGTACACAACCCTCTGGGGACCGACATAATTATGGCTTAGCTTGGCAGTGCTTCGGTAGATAGCAGATGACAGTTGATAAGATCTTCGCAAGACCAGATCGCCAACCTCGAAGCCAGCAGATCTTCTTCGGAGGTTGTAGCGATGACTTAGTCTGGTGCCTGTCTTCAGCAGATTCTTCTCCACCAGATGGCAAATTTCCCTGAGTTTGATCATTCTGGCAGCCCATCCATTTATATCTGTTGAGGAAGGGGAAAGAACATCAACCTGATTGGTTGGGCACACAGAATTGCGATATATAGTTGAAGGCTTGGGCTCTCGGCCCAAATTCAAAAATGCTGGGGAAAATCCTGTTGAACTATGAATGGCAGTGTTGAGCGCAAACTGAAGCTCTCCAAGGTAAAAATCCGATTTGGTGTGTTTTTCTCGGTCCAAATAACTAATAATCAGCTGTCGAATGTGGCGATTTGTTCGCTTGGTGGGGTTGACTTGGCAGTGGTACAGTGGTGTGGTTGTGTGCTTGATTCCACAAGATGTAGCTAACTCCCTGACGGTGTGACCGATGAAATTAGTGGCATTATCCGTGATCAATACTGATGGTGTGCCAAAGCGATTCAGAATTATTGACTTGAATTTATTTAGGATAGTTGCAGAAGTATCTGTTCTAATGGGAACGAGTTCAGTCCACTTGGTAAACACGTCAATGAATACTAAAAGTGTAAAGATCTCGTACAAAATTAGGGTCTCAACCTTGATTTCCCAGCTATTTTGTACGCTCTACTCTAATTGTGGTAGGCAGAGGAGGCAACAATAAAAATTTATATAACCAGCAATAATGTAGGCGTGTACTGGGGAAGCGTTTGCAGTCTTACATTAAAAAACAAATTAATAAATGAAATAGCACTTTCGAACGTAGAATAAATAATAGAAAATTAAACGCCTTTTCTACTTGATGCACTGGGATAGAACGTGCACTGGCGGTGATCTTCGGCGATCGGGATAGTTCCGCGTGCAGTAGAAGCGAAAACAAATAAAAGGTCAGAGCAGGTAGCGCGGATATCCTGTCGGTGTTCGCGTCGGCAAGATACTGACGAGCTGCAGGTTTATCCTGATATGAATTGGACGGGTACAAAAAAAAGGAGTAGTAGATAAGATCGCACGCAATAATAGTTTGCCGATAACTGCGGCAGCGTTGCAAAGGTGACAAGCACCGATTCATTTGGCGTAAACATGCCGCCGACCAAATTTGTGTTCAAATTTTGATAGGAGTGTTCAAGGGTTCTGATCATAGGGTGGCTGCTGGAGTGGCAGGAGTGGAGCACATCTGCTGACATGGCGCTTGAGTATTGAATGGTTAGATGTTTTGATGGAGATTACTCGTACCAAGCCATCCTTCCCAGGATGGGTTTCCACCACTCTTGCAGTGGGCCACTGGAGTGGGAGGCAGTCGTCTTTAAGTAGTACCAAATCACCCACCTGAAAGTTTGACTTTTGATGCTTCCATTTAGTTCGAGCTTGTAGTGTGGTTAAATACTCAAGCTTCCATCTTTGCCAGAACTGATGGTACATCCTGCGAACCAATTGCCAACGATCAAGCAGATTCATTCTCTTATCTATTTCCAAAGGCTCCGGGAATGCGCATAGTGGCCCGCCGACCAGAAAATGTCCAGGAGACAAAAATTCCAAATCCTCGGGGCTAGAGGAAACTTGGCACAGTGGGCGAGATTTCAACGATGCCTCTATACGAGCAAACCATGTAGATAGCTCTTCAAATGTTAAAGGAGTGTCACCTGCAATAACACGAAGGCGGTTCTTCACTGATTTTACTCCAGCCTCCCAGATTCCTCCCATGTGTGGCGTTTGAGGAGGGTTGAAGTGCCAATGAATTCCCTGACTAGTAGCGAAGTTGGTTATTGCTGATTGATAATTCGAATTCCTGAACCATTCGAAAAGCTCTTTCATGTGTCGTGCTGCTCCAATGAAGTTGGAACCATTATCCGAATATACATCACTCGGCAGTCCCCTTCGAGAGGAGAAGCGATGGAATGCAGCAAGGAAGGCGTCTGTGGTGAGTCTAGTAACAGCTTCAAGGTGCACTGCCTTTGTCACCATGCAGACATATAGACAGAGGTACACCTTTGATAGTGGTGCTTTTCTCCTCATAGACTCGCGCATTATAAAGGGTCCTGCGAAATCTACTCCAATATGGCAGAATGCACGGCCACCTTCAAGACGATACCTAGGTAGTTCACCCATCAGCTGATTAGATAGGTTGCCCTTTGACTTGAAGCATGTTAAACAAAAGAATCCTCTTTTCCTCACAACCCTTCGCAAGGCGGGTATCCAATATTTCAACTGAATGAGTGCCTGGAGCTGGTTCGGACCAGGGTGCAAGAAAATTCTATGGTAGTGGTCGATGAGTAAGAAAGAGAAATGAGCGTTATTCGGCAAAAGCACTGGGTGCTTACGCCCTTCTGGAAGATTCGCTAGGTTCAAACGTCCTCCCACTCTTAAAATACCGTCACTGCTGAAATACGGTCTGAGATTTGGGAACATCTTGAGAGCACAATCAATTGTTGCATTCTTGTTGGCAAAAAATAATGACGTTGCACAGCTTTGATGCAACTTTTAGTTGCACTCTGAATTTCGACAAGGGAAAGTGAGCCTGTTCGAAGCGTGCAACAGCAACAACCAGCATGCTTTGAATTGTACTTCCAACGGTTAATCCATGCCACTGCACGGATAAGACGAGTGTACGAAGAAAATCGTGATGTCCAGGAAATGAAGGTGTTGGAGACTTCAGATGAGATGAGAACAGCTGTTGGTTTGAGTTCTAGAAGATCTGCGTCATTCTTGATTGTCAAGACTGGCCAGTTGGTGTGTGGTAGTAGGAGCCATGGAGGGCCAGTCCACCAGAGAGTGTTTGACACAAACTCGGATGAAAACATACCGCGGGACCCTAGGTCAGCTGGGTTTTCCTGCGACATGACGTGTTGCCACCTGGTTGGAGGCAGCTGCTCAGTGATGTGTACCACCCTATTGCACACAAATGTTTTTAATAAGTAAGGTGGTGTATTCAGCCAGCCAAGCACTATAGTTGAGTCGGAAAATGAAATAGGCGGTTCTGCCTCACCGGATAACAGATTGAAAAAACTGGATAATGACCGAAAGAGATCTGCTAACAGGTATGCAGCGCAGAGTTCAAGCCGCGGAATGGATACAGGTTTTAAGGGCGCCAGCCTGGATTTTGCAGATAAAAGAAACACCTTGATTCCTGAAGTTTCCTGAATTCTCAAATAGACTGCAGCACAGTAAGCCTTTTCCGATGCATCTGAAAATCCGATTGCTTGATAGGTATATGTTCCAGTGGTATTGAGAAAGCGAGGAACCCTTATGCGACTTATTAATGGAAGTTGCTGTACTGATTCTCGCCACAAGTTCCTGAGGTTAGGGGGTATTGGCGAGTCCCAGCCCAGCCCAAGCTTCCAAAGCTCCTGTATGAAGGTTTTAAGCTGTAATGTGACTGGAGTTAAAAAGCCAAGGGGGTCAAAAATCCGAGCAATAGTAGATAGAACGGCTCTCTTAGTATAAACAATTTCCGGTGTTCTGATTTGGTAAAGGAAGGAGTCTGAGCGTGGATCCCATTGAAGACCTAGAATTTTTATCGATTCGCTTTCCTTCTCATCAAGCGGGACAGGTGAGTGATTCTTGTCTGTTGATATTGCTTGCAGAATACTATCACAATTACTTGCCCACTTGCTAAGGCGAAATCCACCACACTCCATGATTCCAATGACTTGCCTCTGCAACTCACACAGTTCCTCAACACTGTCAGCGCCTGTCACCAAATCATCTACATAGATGTCGCGTGTCAATGCTTGACGTGCGAGTTCATATCTGTGACCCTCGTCTACGCACAACTGTTTGATTACCCTGAGGGCAAGATAAGGAGCACAACTTAATCCATAGGTGACAGTTTTGAGAGAGTAGGTAGAAACTGCCTCGGCTGGATTCGATCGCCAGTATATGTTTTGATATTGCCAGTCACTTTTGTCAACCAGAATAGATCTGAACATCTTCACTGCATCCGTAGTAAATACAAATCGGTGTTGTCTAAAATTTACCAGTATATCCCGTAGATCATTCTGTAATTTAGGGCCACTGAGGAGCTCCTGATTGAGGGAAGAAGCGGATAACTGTACACTACCATCAAATACCACTCTCAGCTTGACTTCTGAACCGACCTCTTTGGTGATGCAGTGATGTGGTATAACGAACTTCGGTGTAGACTCTGCTAACGCCATATGATCTAAATACAAATACTCCTGCATAAACTGGCAATATAAGGCACGAATCGGTGGATTCCGGTCTAGTTTTTGTTCAAGGGTCCTGAAACGTCGAAGGGCCACGCTGGCAGAATCTCCGAGTGTAGGATTACTTTTTCGAAACGGCAGGAAGACAACATACTGGCCATTTGCAGCACGATAGTGCGTGCGTGCAAAATGTTCTTCACACTTCTCATCCTCGGGACTCATAGTTAGTGGTCTTGGTGCAGGCTCCTCGAGCTCCCAGAATCGTTTAAGCTGAGCATTCAAATTTGAAACCTCAGGAATGGAAAACAGCACTGTAGATGAGGGTGAACTCAAAGCATCATTATATCGCCCTATCACGATGTGACCAAACACAGAAGATAGTAGGTTCGGACACCCTTCTTCAAAGGACACGGAGCTGCCAGTACAAATATCTGGAAACAAGTCTGCGCCAAGGAGAAAATCGACAGGACGGGGCTGCCAGAACTCCGGATCCGCGAGCACATATTGGCGGTAGCGAGCCCGAATATCTATAGGTAATACTGCACTGGGCAACAGAGTCGTGATATTGGTGACTACTATTGCTTCGGTTGCAAAATCAGCAGCTTGACTACCCCGAGGTCGAATCTTTACTGAGGCCTTCCCTTTGGCTCCATCGAAAATTGTTTGACCTATCCCAGATATTCGGTTGGGAAATTTACTCATGGGAAGTCCAAGACGGTCTAAGCATCTCTTAGTCACAAAAGAGTACATGCTTCCTGAGTCCACAACCATACGCAGACTTTGGAAAGTACCTCGCACATCTTGCACTTCAGCAATGACTGTACCTAAAAGCACCTTCCCCTCTGCTGACATAGAGCTCAAGGCAGGGACGATAGAAGAACTATTCCCTCTTACTGACGTAGGACTTTTGTAGACGGTTGAATTGTCAGAAGGGGTGTGCTGATGTAGGCTTGCATGGTGTCTCTCTGGGCAGAAACGGCAATGCCACTTGGATCTGCAGTCCACTACCCTGTGATGCGGCGATAGGCAATTAATACACCCAGTCCAATCTTTAAGCAAGATGACACGATCCCCTGCCCTAGCCTCATCATACACACGACAACTCAAAAGATGATGGTGTGACCCATCCTTGCACAAAAAACAAGGTACGGAAGAACCCTTCTGTTCCACAAGCCTTTTAGAATGTGGGGGCGCTTTTAGGGAACTGTTAGAAAGAAGTGCAGTCTTCTTCTGATATCGAGAAATTACTTCTCTCTTCTGAGGCTTGGTCGATTGGATGCTCCCGCCGACCATGAAATTTCCCTCTGCAGGGACACCACCTGATGCCAATTGAAGAGCAAGGCATCGATCGTAGACGAATTTGTCAAGGGAATCGAACGTTGGGAACTCTACATTACCACTAGCGATTTCAAATTGCTCTCTCGTCGTAGTATCGAGCGCCCTAGCAGCCAGATAGAATAAAATGAACTCTGCCGGTTCTGGAATTCTCAAGAGTTTAAAGGCAGCAATAGAATCCGATACACTTGCACGGAAAACTTGTAGAGACTGGACAATAGCGGTTCCGGTTGGGGGTCTGAATTCCAGAACTTGAGAGAGATACGCAGAAGCCAGGATTCTCTTTTTGTCATAGGCATCAATGATAGCTTTCCAAGCTAGCTGGTAGTTAGTGTCATCTTCAATTGAGAAACGTGCAATGACGCTAGAGGCGGCGCCCTTGAGGGCTGATTTCAAGTATTGAAACTTCAAGCTCTGCGGAATTGACTCGTCGTTGTGGACCAAAGACAGATAAATATCCCTAAATTTGGGCCAGTGGTGAATTTCACCAGAAAATTCGGGCACTTTAATGGAGGGCAAATTTTTACGAGACTGAGAGGCCTCGTGCATTGTTGTGCACACAAAATTGCCACTTAAGGGAGTCGGCAAATCGCTTGACTTGATCTTTTCAAAGTTAGTATTTGCCTCGTAGTAATACCTCAGAGCACTGGCCTTTGTTTGACTCTCGGAGGCAGTGGGAAAACGCATGGCAATGTTGGCTTCATCGTACAGGTCAGTAATTTCGTCCCAAGCAGTCTCAAATTTTGAGAAAAACTTTTCGAGAGCTCTAAACATACCTTTAAATTGATCCACGTAAGAAGGATCGGTTAAAGCTGTTCTCCCCATCTCATTAATATTTCGAACTTCCACAAATGCAGCCTCCATGCGCCGTTTATATGGCGCAATTTTTTTATTGAACGTCGCCTCTTGTTCTGGTGTCATTTTCTCTGCCAAACCACGTTCTGCTACCAAATGTAAAGATCTCGTACAAAATTAGGGTCTCAACCTTGATTTCCCAGCTATTTTGTACGCTCTACTCTAATTGTGGTAGGCAGAGGAGGCAACAATAAAAATTTATATAACCAGCAATAATGTAGGCGTGTACTGGGGAAGCGTTTGCAGTCTTACATTAAAAAACAAATTAATAAATGAAATAGCACTTTCGAACGTAGAATAAATAATAGAAAATTAAACGCCTTTTCTACTTGATGCACTGGGATAGAACGTGCACTGGCGGTGATCTTCGGCGATCGGGATAGTTCCGCGTGCAGTAGAAGCGAAAACAAATAAAAGGTCAGAGCAGGTAGCGCGGATATCCTGTCGGTGTTCCGGTCGGAAAGATACTGACGAGCTGCAGGTTTATCCTGATATGAATTGGACGGGTACAAAAAAAAGGAGTAGTAGATAAGATCGCACGCAATAATAGTTTGCCGATAACTGCGGCAGCGTTGCAAAGGTGACAAGCACCGATTCATTTGGCGTAAACAAAAAGATACCTGTTGCCTGAATAGCTGCAAGGAAACGAGCCCATGATGTCGGCGGAAAGAACCTCCCAAGGTCCTGTTAGAAACCGGGGGTACATGAAACCTCTTGGGGACTGATTCTGCGGCTTCACTCTCTGGCAGACATCACAGTGACTAATATATCTTAGTATGTCCTGGTACATACCAGGCCAGTAATATAATCTTCCGATCCTCCAATGTGTTTTGGCTATGCCCAGATGTCCCGATTGAGGGTTATCATGGCATTCCTGGAGAATGCGGAGCCTCTGGCACCACAAGTTTCCACTCATCACTAGGTTCTTCCATCTCACCTTTTATGAACGATTTGCGAAAATAATAAAGATGGTCATTTTCCCATCTCCAGTCAGGGTGATCCTCTGGATAATTACGAACACGATATACCTTTCTCTCATACCATTCATCTTTGGCCATTGTTGAAGGATCTGGTGGAGGCGTCAAATCTGATTTTGATGGAGTGGTAATAGCTGCAACAGTGGGTCAAGGCATCTGCTACGTGGTTTTAAGTTTTTTTTTAACTCCTTGCGATATACGACAGCGAAGTTATACGCTTGTAGGCGCAGTATCCACCTGGCTAGTCGCCCCGCAGGGTTTTTCAAAGAAAGCAGCCATTTCAGACTCGAATGGTCGGTTATTACCTGAAATTCACTTCCTTCCAAATACTGGCAATTCTTTTCCATTCCATAGATGACAGCTAAACACTCCTTTTCTGTCACTGAATAGTTTCTCTCTGCCAAGGAAATAGAGTGGGAACAGAACGTGATGACACGCTCAACCCCATTCTGTACCCAACGCAGCACCCACACCAAACTGACTGGCATCAGTGCAATAGAAAATAGGACGACCCAAAACAGGGGAAGACGACAGGGCAGATTTCAGTCGATTTAAAGAGTCGTCCTGTACTGATGACCAAACCCATTGCTTTCTTTTACTTAAAAGTGAGGTGCAGATAGAGAGGAAAACTGTTGAGGCTGTAACTGCAATGGACTTTTCGGGATCCCCGAAGGAAGGCAAGGCACGGTAGGGAGAGAAGACATAACTGGCATAAGCGGTAGCGCTTACAGTTCCGGAATTTATTGTGCTGCTCGTACTCATTGCAGGACCATTATTGAGCAATTGGTACACAGATAATTAATGAGGCTGTAAACACAAATTTTTTGAAGAAGGATAGTAATTACTTTTGCAGAGTTATTGGGTAAACACCTTTAGAACAATAATAAAATAACAATAATAAAATAACATAATAGTATACCTACGAATGTTCGTACAGATGGCAGCACTCAGTTCACTTCTGAACAGTTCCTGCAATTTGCAAATGAGTGTAGTTTTACGACAATAACAAGCATCCCTAATTTCTCTCAGTCAAACGGTCAATTGGAAAACGCTGTGGCAATTACAAAGAAAATTTTGTTGGAAAATGAAGATCCCAATCTTGGTCTGTTGGCATCAAGGACGAGCAAACTTGTATCTGGTTACATTATGGGCGAAAAATAAGGTCATCACTCCTGTCAATCAAGAATTACCAGTGAGCAAGTGAAGAGGAATTGGTGGGATTCCAAAAAAAAATATGTGGTTGGGTAAACACCTTTAGAACTGGCAGTAAGCGAAACGGCAGTTGTTGAAATTCAGGAATTTCTTGAGTAACCCCCATGTATCTCATGAGCGTTTTTAAACACTCACCCTTTAAGTATTGGATTGGACTACGATACCAATTTTTTTTTTTTTTTTTTTTACATTCTACAAGAATTCCAGCGGAGTTTATAAGGAAAAAAACTGCGCTAAAAACGCTTTTGGTCGAAAATTTTGATAATTTATTGTGCTGCTCGTCATTTCCCCACGGATGAAAATTTTATGGTATAGGTGCCTTATTGAGAGCTATCAATATAAAAAATTTAATCAAAATCGTTAGAGCTGTTTTTGAGAAAAAAAATTGGTGTTTTGATCACTACGATAACTATTGTTAACTTTCGGTGGATTCTGCCCATACCCTCATTTTTGCGTCCCATGGTAACCTGTAGGCAAGACATCAAGTTTCAGCTGATTTGGTACGGTGGTTTACGCTAAAAACTGCGCTAAAATCGATTTTGTCGAAAGTTTTGGTAATTTATTGTGCTGCTCTCGTCATTTTCCCACAAATGGGAATGGTATGGTATAATTGCCATATTGAGAGCTATCAATATAAAAAATTAATCAAAATCGTTAGAGCCGTTTTTGAGAAAAAAAAAATTTGGTGTTTTGACCACTATGATATGATAACTATAGTTAACTTTCGGTGGATTTTGTTCAAACCCTTATTTTGGCGTTCCATGGTGACCTGCGAACGAGATAACAAGTTTGAGCTGATTTGGTACGGTGGTTTTCTCTAAAAATCGTTCACAGACACACATACATACGCACAGACCATTTTCGCAATAGTGTTTTTCGGACTCAGGAGGGTCTGAAACGTATAGATCTGAAGAAAACTCAAAATTTTTTTTTTTTCAGCCGATTACATAACTTTCCTTTCTACTTCGTAGAGCCAAGGAAAGTAAATATAGCCTTAAAAGAAGAAGCACGAAAATTAATTTTGACAATTAAAGAGTGGTCAGAGCATTGCCAGAATTAAAAGAAGGAGATCAAGTGTGGGTGAAAGACCTGAAACGAGACAGGAAAATTGTGTCAAATGCACATTTCACCACTTTTTTTTTTACTTTCCGCTTCCCGAAGGGAAGGAAAGTATAGTAATCGGCCCAAAAAAAAAAAAAATTGGGTTTTTTTCAGATGTTTACGTTTCAGACCCTACTGAGTCTAAAAAACCTAATTTCGGCGCGTGGTCCGTATGTGTGTGTGTGTGTGCGTGTGTGTGTGTGTGTGTCACCCTGCAGTCGGGGGTCCAGAATACCGCTGACGTATTCCCTGCGTGTCGTATGAGCCGATTAAAAGGGACAGCCAGGTGGGCCCAGCTTGAAAGACAACCTCACCTCTACGAGGTCCCCGCAGGATTACATCCAACGAGGCTTAACTGTGGCTGGGTGTCACAGTGTACTTGTCGCCACACTGTGCTCACCCTGCAGTTGGGGGTCCAGAATTCCACTGCCGTTTTCCCTGCGTGTTCATATGAGCCGAACTTAAAGGGACACAACTTACACTTCTTCCACATACATAACATACTGGGAACCCCCTACCTTGAGCTGGGATCGCAGAACACACCCCCTGCAGGAAGGGGGACAGAATTCTCCTGCCGTATCCTCTGCGTGGCTGTTGAATCCGGCCTGAAAGGGGCTTAAAGCACACGACACTTACATACACAACATATTCCAGATACGAAGTACACTGCAACGGCTTGCGTGGCAGAATACATTGACTTCAAACACTCATAATGAGCGAAAGACAGTCCTGGAAGTAGCTCACTAACACCTATGAGCGATCCCCTATATAGGTGCGGCCTTCGGAATGAGGAGGGGGAAAAACCAGGTTTGAGCGTTCCTGGGGCGGCTGATAGCGTGTGTCCCGCTCACCACATCACTAGTGGCCGAGGGCTGACTCTGAGCAGCAGCCGAAAAATCCCTCATGCGTCTTAGTCCCGGTGGGTGGCCGGACTGGCAGCTGTGGCGCATGTGGGGGCCTCCCTTTGACCCTCAACGGACTAACGAAAGGGGCTAGAATCAATATGCCTGAGGGGGAGCTTCCAGGACACTGCCACGAGCACCTCTTGCTCATACCACTAACACACACAACAAATGAACTCACAAGGATACACTACACCAGTCTTCTTCAACCTCTCCCCCCCCCCCATTGGTAAAAATAACATGACAAAGTCAAATAAAACAATAGCAGGTAATAAAAACGCCACCTGCGCCTCTTCCTTGGGCTCGCCAAGCTCGACCTCTCCCTCTTCGGACGATGAGCAACCTACTCGTCATCCAAACAAACAAGGGTGGAAAGAACCGGGCAAACCGCGTTCATCTCCCCCTTCTCCCCCTTGTAGCCTGGGCAACCCGGCTACTACAAGCACTAGACACCCCGTGGACCCTAACCTGTCGGACATGGAGCAAATTTGCGCGTATGTCCAAATCATCCACAGCCAGCGGGCACGGATGAGGGTCAACGCGACAGGACCTATGCGGACCCTCGTCACTAGCTGCCTCTTCGAAATTTCGAAGCTGGCTATCAAAGCTAATGCCCCCCCCCCCCTTCCACGACATCGCCCCCTGCCACTCCCCCACTGCAGGAAGTTGTGGCGGCTGTCGTGAGGGAAGAGCTGCGTAGGGCAATTGCCCAGCAGCCAGTGCCACCAGCCCCCCAAACTCAAGGAGCTTTAACGAGCCAGGGTAGTACCGCAGGCCCCTCATATGCGGCAGTAGCCGCTACTGCGCCTTCCTCCCTCCCTCATGGAGCTGAGGCTGAATGGCAGTCTGCCAGGGCCAGGAAGCGCAGGGGGAAGCAGAAAAAGCCCCAACTAAGCAGGACGTGCAGGCAGAGGGCAGCGCCCCGCCTACGCCTCTGCCCAAAAACAAGGGCAAAAATCAAAATAAAAAGCCTCCACCGCTTGCCCAACTCCCCCCTAAAAACTCACGACAAAACGTGGTAGTGGTAAGGCGTACATGTGACGAAGGAGAGGCTGGTCCCTCCAACCCTGATGCAATGGAAGCGCTGATGTGGGGTGTCCCTGCTACGGACCTCCAAGCTCTAAGCGTCCGAGTGCTAGACATCCGCGCCGCAGTAGGAGGTGGCGCCGTCATTGTGACAGAAACCCCAGAAATGGCCAAGGCGCTAACGAGCCACTTTTCCACGAAGAAGGAGTTGAAGCTCCAAGCGTCAGCCCCACTGGGTCCCTTCCCACGCCTGCTATTGTGCGACGTGCGGACTGACCTACCAAAAGAGGACTTGGCCCAACAAGTTGTTGAACACAACCCTGCGTTAGGCTTGCAGCCGCACGACGTCAGGCCTCTCTCTACCAAAAAGCGTGGCAGACAAAAGGATTGGGTGATTGAGGTATCACCCAGCCTATACAAAAAACTAGAGGGGGCAAGGCACCTCCAAATAGCATGGCAGTGGTGCGCCATTCGCAAGTACCAAGCCCCCACTCAGTGCCACAAATGCCAGCGCTATGGCCATCTGGCAGTGGCCTGTACAAGACCTGTCGTGGGGGCCTGGTGCGCCTTGCCACATCTGAGTAAGGAATGCAAGCGTGATGCTCCCCTCAAGTGTGCCAATTGTGTCGAACGCAAAATCCAACAGGTCGCACACTCTACACGATACGCACGCTGTACCATTCGTCAGCAAGCGATTGCCCTCCAGGAGTCACGAGTGGATTATGAATAGGTCAAAAACAGTTCGAATCCTTCAGCACAACACAAATAAGGGCTCCCCAGTTATGTTTGAGTTGCTGCAAAATGCACGCACGAAACGCTGCAGTGTTCTCGCCATACAGGAACCATACATAGGATCCAAAACTCTTGGTCTGGGATCGCAGGCACGAGTGGTGGCTGGAGCAAGAACGGGAGCCAAGGCAGCAGTGGCCTGCATTGACCCTTCCATTGACATGCTTGCACTCACTCACCTGAACAGCCAGCACTTTGCCGCTGTGCTCATCCAAGCCGGTGGCTTTGAGCTGGTTGTAATATCATTTTACAAGCAATTTGGCGCACCAGTTGCCAACAGCCTTCAACCACTTGAGCGGGCTCTAGCAGGCCTATCAGGACGACCCTGCGTAGAGTGTCCTGATGCAAATGCCAGATCACCATTGTGGGGATCCCTAACCCTGGATGGGGCGGGCGAGGCGTATATAGAGCTGCTCACCAGATACAACTTGGTTGTTGCCAACGAACCCATGACTGAGGCGACCTATGATGGTCCGGTAGGAAGGTCGTGTATAGACGTCACAGCCGTGTCTCACACCCTGCTACTCAAATTGCAGGGTTGGCGAGTCGTACCAGGTGCAAGGCAGAGCAGTCACATGGTTATTGACTTTGCCATCACGGATGACAACATCCTCTGCAAAGACACGCGTGAAAAGCGATTCCGTTCCAAAAATGCTGACTGGCCACAATTCTGTAGGGTACTGGAAGGTGAACTGCGTTCCGCAGACACAGACCTAATAGTGCAAGCATCCACACCTGAAGAGGTGGACAGCAATGTGGACATATTTACCACAGCACTGCACTCGGCTGGGCTCTCTGTACTTGGCCAACAGAAGCACAGGGCGATCAAAGTCCCATGGTGGACTGAGGAACTTAATCCCCTCTAGCATAGTGTAAATAGAGCCAGAAGGATGTACCAAAACACTCCGTGACCCTGATGCCAGAGCAACACTCCGAACTGCCTTAATCCAAGAGAAGAAGGCCATCAAACGAGCCAAACGGCAAGGCTGGCGAAATTTTGTGGAAGCGGAGAGCTCTGAGAACCCCTGGGGCAGACATTACAAGTCCTCCATAGGAAAAGCAAATGTAGAGCAGGTCTTAGCTGCGATGCAAAATGAGTCAGCCTGGGCCTGCAGCATCGAAAGTTCACTGGAAACCCTCCTTGAGAAGGCGTTCCCAGATGACCAAGTGGCTCGAGACACTGAAGCTTAGAGGGCAGCAAGGGAGCTGATCATGGACCCTCCGAACGAGCCTGACATCCCATTGTGGACAACAGGCGACCTCGGCAGGGCCCTTGTGACCCTAAAGCCCAACAAATCTCCTGGGCCAGATAAAATAGAAAGCAATATGCTAAGGAAGCCTGAGTGGACAATTTCCTGCGGGTTCCTTAATTTATTTAATGACTGTCTGCAGGTCGGACAGTTCCCCAGTCAGTGGAAGACTGCGCGTGTTGTCACTCTTCAAAAGGGAGGCGACCGCAATCAGTCAGACCCGCGATCATGGAGACCACTCAGCCTTCTTTCCATATCCTTGAAGGGGTCTTTGACCGCAACCTCACAGGCAGGCAATACGGGTGTACCAAAGGAAGGTCCACGCAGGATGTCATTGTCGAGATTCAGCGTGTTTTCCTGCTGGCACCGGCTAAGTACGTCGTAGCAGTTCTGATTGACATCAGAGGAGTATTTGACAACCTTTGGTGGCCAGCGCTCCTTAATGAGCTCAATGGTAGGGGAATCCCCCGCGAACTGTACTCGCTCGTCAGAAGTTACCTGACAGACAGAACTGCTACGATCGAAAGCATGCATGTCTCCGTCCGGAGAAAGATTGGGAAGGGGTGGCCACAGAGCTCGGTCCTTGGACCAGCACTCTGGAATGCCTTCTTCGAAGGTCTTCTCAGGAAACTCATGGAGACTGATTGCGAGCCGTACGCCTATGTGGATGACTTGACTGTGCTGATCTTTGCAGAGTCAGTCCACCAAATTGAAGAAAAAACCCACCACGTGCTCCGCACTGTCAACCAATGGCGCGAGCATGTCAAGATGCAGGTGGCTGAGGAAAAAACCCAGCTAATCCTCTTTAAGGGGAAAGTGAATAATCCACCCACAATACGCTATGGCGGCCACAGGCTCCTTCTTGAAAAGCACGTCAAGTATTTAGGAGTGAATATAAGTGAGAGGTGGGGTTTCAACCAACACCTCCAGTCCCTTAAAGGCACTACCATTGCAAGGTTTGCCTCACTGCGTGTCATTACTAAGGCCACTTGGGGTGTGTGTTACCACGACACTATCCACATGTATAAGGCCATCTATCTAGGTGTGCTGCTCCACTGTAGTTCCTACAACAGTGAGCGACGGTTGTTGGGAGGGCAAACGAACTTAGCAGCATTGACTGCTACAAAGCAAGCCTATAACCATTTTGCAAAGTTCGCGAAGAAGGTGGTGGCTAAGAAACGTGGTCATAGTTGATCTGTCCATTTGAAACTTGCCACCCAAGTAAACAGTAAGATCAGGTAGGGAACCAGATTAAGAACTCCTCCCAAATGGTACGGGATTCCTCAGGTGGTCACCTCCGTGCGGTAACACACGGGCAACAGCTCTCTACGGGACACTGGCTAAGACCAAATACCTGCTGTACGTCCACAGGTCTGAGTTCGGTGGATGCTGCAGGTGCCGGCCTCTTGCATATCAGCGAAACTGCAACTTCTATGACTGATATAACCCTCGTCCAGGGTTTAGGTACAGTCATCTAATAAGGAAACAGACCTGTGTGTTTGTGTGTGCATGCGTGCGTGCGTGTGTGTGAGTGTCGGTCTCTGTCTGTCAGTCTGTGTGTATGTGTGTCTGTGAACGATTTTTAGAGAAAACCACCGTACCAAATTAGCTGAAACTTGATGTCTAGCCTACAGGTTACCATGGGACGACAAAATAAGGATATCAGCAAAATCCACCGAAAGTTAACTATAGTTAAGTAGTGACCAAAACACCGAATTTTTTTCTAAAAAACGGCTGTAACGATTTTGATTAAATTTTTTATATCGATAGCTCTCAATAAGGCACCTATACCATAACATTTTCATCCGTGGGGAAATGACGAAAGCAGCACAATAAATTATCAAAATTTTCGACAAAAAGCGTTTTTAGCGCAGTTTTTTTCCTTATAAACTCCGCTGGAATTCTTTTAGAATGTAAAAAAAAAAAAATTGGTATCGTAGTCCAATCCAATACCTAAAGGGTGAGTGTTTAAAAACGCTCATGTGATACATTGGCGTCACTCCAGAAATTCCTGAATTTCAACTACTGCCGTTTCGCTTAGTACTAGTTCTAAAAGTTTTTACCCAATAACTCTGCAGAAGTAATTACTATCCTTCTTCAAAAAATTTGTGTTTACAGCCTCATTAATTATCTATGTACCAATTGCTCAATATTGATCCTGGAATGAGTACGAGCAGCACAATAAATTCCGGAACTGTAAGCCGAGTTGTGCTGCGAGGGCCAGCATTATGGCATCTGTGAGGTTGTTCTTACACGTTCGGAACATGAGCTCTAGCTTGGGTGTCCAAGGGAAGGGTTGGCTTCCATGGAGGCCGGATCTAGCTGAGTTAAAGCTCGCGTGATGCTCAGCAGTGTGGGGCGCATAACAGTGGTAGAAGTTAAAAATGCTGAAGAATCTGGAAACGCCTATTACAGTTGACGGATGTGGATAGTTGCAGAGAGCAGCAATTCGGTCCGGCAGTAGTCTTGTTCCGACGGCGGATACCTCACTGCCTAGGAAGCAGCCCTTATCAACTCCAAAAATGCTTTTCTGCGCATTGACCAACAGCCCGTACTCATCTAACCTTTGCAGTAGTAATCGGAGATGTTGCCTGTGGTTAACCTTTGAGTCCGAGAAAACCAGGATGTCGTCTATGTATGTGAAGCAGAAGTTGAGGCCAGACAAAATGCGATCTATGAATCCCTAGAAGGTCTGCCCAGATTTGCGAAGGTCAAAAGACATGAATGGAAGCTCGAAGAGGCAAAAGGGCATTGTAATGGCTGTCTTTTCAATGTCACTTGGGTTCACTGGAATTTGTGTGTAAGCTTTTACCAGATCGATCTTGGAGAATATTTTGAAGCCTCGTAGACAAGAGGTGAAATTGTGGATGTGGCGAACTGGGTATTTGAGTCTGGAATCGTCCGAGGTGCCATGTGTAAGGGAGACGACCAGGGTCCATCCAAGTGGCACGTTGTGCCTTCCACTTACGTACTGGTGAATTCCTTCTGAGCTATGCCAGGGCGATCTGGATGGAGCGAGGCGCCAAAAACTGGACTGGAGGCCCTGGGATCATTTGCATGTGATGAAATGTGTCATGCTGTCTTGGGAGTGTGACGGCTGGGAATTCCTTTAAGATGTCTGCATAAGCTCCATGGGTAGCTGGTGGATGAGTTTCACACTCGACTGGTGGGAAGTGCAAGGGGTGGTGGGAGCAGAGAGGCCTGATGAAGGGTCCAAGAGACGTTTGTTTGCACAGTCTACGAGTATGTGTAACGAGTAGTTTGAAGTGGCCCAAGAAGTCAGCCTCGATTATTGGAACCGACGCGTCAGCGATCGTTGAAGAGCCTGGGAAAAGTGCGACCACGTCCGAGGTTGCTGCTGGAGTGCACAGTACCATAGGCTTGGATACAGGAATGATTTGCAGCTTACAGATCGAAACAGGCGTTCTTGTGATTCCCAGGGATTAATGTGCGAGGAAAGCAGCTCAAGTCAGATCTAGAGCCAGCGAGGAAGAGGGTACAGTTGGTCCAGTTGGCTACAAAACTGTGGCTGGTGTCAGGTGCTGTTTGCATTTGTTGACAATGTGGAGGAAGGCTTGCATTTCTTGGCTTCTTGTCCCCTCTGGTGATACCGACATACCATTGAGTCGTTGGGCGCGGCGGAGGTTGTGGCTGAGTCTTTCCTTTGAGGGGAAGTCTTGCTGCAGACACGAGATTGACGAGAAAGCAACTGAAGGGCTGACTTCATCGAAGTCAGTTGACGTGCCAGGTCATCCAGCTGTGCTGAGGTGAAGGAGTCCAAAGTGACAAAAGCGACCTCAGATGAGCATGAAGGAGCAGCATCAGGAACAACCGGGGCAGTGGTGGCCACTGTAGCATATGTGGTGGGGATTGTGGGTGAGACTTCCAACATGCTGTCAGCTATGGAAACGTGCTGGTCGATGGTTACCTCTGCATTGACCACATGGAGCTGGGAATGGCTTGAGTATGGGGTGGTAGGCGCTGCAGCCAGAGTGTACGTAGGAGGTGATTGGGCACGGCATTGGACAGTGACCGGAGGTGAATGCAGTGAATGTTGTTACTGGGGCTGAACTTGCGTCAACCGATTGGGGGGAGGCTGGTCAGGTTTGGACAGTGGTTGAAGCTGGTTGGGTGCTGGAAGAGGCAGCTGTGGGGCTGTCGCGAAGCAGCTGAGATCATCAGGGTAGACTACCATGGCGGTGTAAAACGTACGCATCGAGGTACCCATAAAATGATCGCGTCAGACTATCGCCAATTACGCATTGAAATAAACGTTTTATATTAACTGAAAATTACTTTAATTTTACGAGAACAATCGACCACTAACTAACTGGCTGGTGTTCGACACAAAGCGCCAAATCAGTCCAGAAGGACCCTCTCCTCCTTTTTCAGATTCTTCTCCACAACTGATACCTTCTCCCAAAATCATGCTGCTACGAAGTATCGCCAAAGTCGGTCCTCTCCCGTTCCCAAACACTTGTCTTATAGCACCTTTCGCGACCTTGTTTCACCTCTCATCGACTTCTAATTCGGACTTCTCCTTCCTTCCCAGTACAACCAGTTTCACGTCTTCAGAGCCCTACTTGTTCACGCTTATATGCTCAACTCACACCCTGTGTAAGCCTCTTCTTGTGCATCCAAGTCTTCAAATCTTGTGAAATATCAACTCATCAATTACAAGTTCGTGCTCAACTAAAACCCGTCTCCGAGATTCATTTAAATCTATCCTGGTCCAAACATTTTGGTCCTCCGGGCCGGATAAACAAACAACATTTTCGCGGCTGAAGCATTCTGGGTCGAGCGCGAAAAGTTTATATTTTCCTGTTCGAAACCGTATTAAGATGGACTTCTCACCTGCATTGGATCATAACGCCGATTTCCATCAAACCTCTTCAAACGATGCGGATCTGTCTACATTGGGAAGCTCAAAGGAAGTAAGTAACAACTTCTATCTCCCTTCAGACCTCATCATCAATGACGTAACGTGAAGGCCATTCTCTTACTCCCGAAAACTATATAATCCGCAACTCCTTGTATCCTTGTCTGGATACATCTACAGCTTCCGCTCGAATTGAGGCCCTCATATTGTGGTGGGACTTCCTCGAAGGAATGAACAAATTCTCTGGGATAGAGAATTACATATCAAGAATCGAAGATAAAGTACTCGGCACTAAATGGCACGACACAATCCATTCCCAATTAGACGATATGTGGACCATAATTGATTTTCATCTTTTTTCCCTTCTTCCTAACCGTTTCTCTCCATTATAATTTCACTCAGCTTGTATCCTTAATAGCACGAGCCTCAATGCCTTATGCCTCACATCCTGTTTATCTTGCACCCTGTCATCTTGCCTCACCCTTCCACCCTCTTCAATGTTCTGTCCTAGCAGCATTCCTTACCCTCTCGACCTCCGAATCGTTATCATCCCACGTATCATTGACCATTTTACCCATGACAGCTTTAGGTCTCACTTCATTAACCCATTTCCAAATCTGTACCCTCCCCTCACTACACTTGCCCCTATTTGCACCACCTCCGTGCGCTTCCTTCTACTTTAACCACCTCACTGCACGTGTCCCTATTACCCCTTTCAGTGTGCTTTTCACACATGCGCACCCCATCCTCATCACCACACCTGTGTGCCAGTCCCATTTGCACCACCCCAGTGTGCCTTCTCCTACTTGCACCACCTCAGTGTACTGTCTCCTACATGTACCACCCCAGTGTGCCTTCACCTACCTGCTCCACCCCAGTGTGCTTGCCTGTTTGCATATCCTTTCTAGCTTTATCATCGTTGATAAGGACCAATCACCAACACATGCCGGCCTTTCAGGCTTGAGCCATTTGGCTCTTGCTTGCATGCCTAGCAAATATTCCTTGTGCCACTTGACCCAAAAGTCTTCATGCCATTTTCGTACAAAATTCCATCTTGGAGAGAGCCAGTCATTAAAATCAGTCTCATTGGATTCAGGGATCGCAGTCATTGGTCGCTGAACTAAGAAATGACCAGGTGCAGCACTTACTTCATTAGGCGAGCTAGACAATTCCACCAGTGTGCAGCTATTAAGTATCACCTCAGTTTTGGTGAGGATGGAGCTGAAGACCTGACGTTTCAGTGTCTGATTACGTAATGTCACCTTCAGCAAAATTTTTGCCGATTTAGCAGCGGCTTCCCCAGAGGCCTCCAAAATGAACCCATAGTTGGTTGAAATGGTCGTGGATTTATGGAGCATCTGTAGCACCCTGACAGCATTCCCTTCACGACATTGCGCCCATTGATAATCCAATATTTTGTGCACAGGTATGCCAGTGTTGCTCGGGGACCAGAATGCTGGCAGTACTCATGCGCAGATTTAACAAGCATTACGGTAACGGTCTGGATGGCAGGAGGGCGGGGTGCCTCGTCTCATACGCAGACTCACTGTTCATCAACCTAACTACCACTTGAATGATCCCTTCATGGTATTTTAATATGGCTAGCTGCCGCATTATCTTGGACATTTCTGTCTAGCACTTGACCTCCTTGAGATGACGCAGCTGCAACCTTTTCACCAGTAGAGAGTCAGTGAATTTTAGCTCCACTTGTGCCAACTACTCAGGTTATGCTTATACCTAAGCATCCAGGCAGGCACTCGTCGAAGCCTGGCATATGAGCTGAATCGCTCTTCGAAAAAATAGTTTCGTGTGACTGTTGCACATCTGGCGCTCTTTCTAATTTCACTGCTGGCTTTTTCAGTGTCCAACATACGCCTGATTCTCCTAATATGCCACTCAGCACGATCCTCTTTCAACCACTGGAGACCTTCCCACCATTGGTCACATTTAATCAATTCAGCTGGGAGCAGCCCCTGGGAGGCTACATCAGCAGGGTTGTCCTGGGTACTCACGTGAAAGTAGGCAAATTCTGCTGTCTTTGCAACTCGGTTACCCACTAACACCTTCCATAGTAGGATGGGATTGGCAGTCAACCACGTTATGGCTATTGTGGTATCTGAGCACGCTACAATGCTGCTGTCTTCTATTTCCGGGAAAAGAGGGCGCACCTTCTTGACAGTCTTGCCTAACAGTTCTGCTGCTAGTAGCTTCTAACTGAGTATGGTCTCTGGTTTTATTGGCGATAATCGTGCTATAGAGATTACAAGTCAGACGTTTACTTCACCTTGGTGATTAGTAACATGGTAGACTGTAGCAGCATACGCAATCTCAGAAGCATCAGTGAACCCAACAAGCCACTGAGTTTTGGCTTCCAAATTCATGTGACGAGGATTCTGAGCATAGTTAAGGCGTCAATTGAAGTCGCGATCTTTGCCCACGGATCATTCCAATTGTATGTGCCTCGGCACACTCTGTATACTCCAGGCTTGTAAGGTTACTGGCAACCCACTGGGTCATAAATCCGACCTATCTGACTAGCCAGGTTTCCCTTGGTTTTGATCATTAGAGTTGCTAGTACTTTGAAAAAGAAAGAATCTGGTGAGGGGTTCGATGCGATTCTCAGCATTTTCAGCGGGTTTTCGTCACATTTATCCTCCTGTGCTAAATCTACAGTGACAGAGTGGGCAAGACAGTGTTCAGACGGAAGGTCTTTGAGCAATTCGGACAGTTTGAAGCCCATTTTCGCAATTCTAACTGAGCAGTATCAAGTACCGCAATTAGCTCATTGCGTACCTGAAGCGCCTCAGACTTATTTCTCCCCCGTCCATGCACATCATCAACCTAGGTCTGGTGTTCAAGAATAGATACTGCAGCCGGAAATTTGCCAGAGCTGGCACTGGCCGGGTATTAAATTACTCTGTTTGCCAGAAACGGGGCTGAGGTAGTACCGTAAGTAACTGTGCACAGGGCATAATCTTTAACTGTTTCATTTGATGAGCCACGCCACGAAATTCGCCACATAGAATGATCTGTCTCAGGGTGCCGAATTTGCCCAAACATTTGCCTAATGTCTGCTATAAAAACAATGGGGAAAGATCTAAAGCGAGTGATCATGTTTGTTATATCTGGTGGCAGTTTTGGCACTACATGGAGAATTTCATTCAGTGACCAACCATTACAGGATCGAGCCGAAGCGTTAAAACAACTCACATTTTAGTTGGGGGATCATCGGGATGATGCACGTGACGATGGGGGATGTAATAATTTGGCTCTCCAGACTTGGAAGGCTGGATAGGTTTCTTGTGCCCTTGGTCCAAGTAGTCAGTCATGAAGTCTCGGTGGGCCCAAGCCAGAACAGGGTGGTGACTGAGTTTCTTCTGTAGACAAAATAAATGTCTCATTGCTGCGTGCTGTGATTCACCCTGTGAATTCCGGTCCTCCAAGAAAGGTAGGGCTACCATATATCTACCAGGATTGCTGGAGTGACCCAAGAAATAACTGTTTGCGCCAGCCATATGGTTGGTTCGTTGTTCAGCCTGAATTTCGGTTGGTATCCATGGTGGGGTATCCTCTACTGACTCAATGGTGAACATGTGTCTCAACAATTCATTTATTTCATCGTATATTTGTACATTTTTGTTACGTGGGTTGGGAGAGCAACTGAACTTGTCAAGTTTTCGGTGGGTGTGTGATCCTTTAAAAATTTTTGGTACAACTGATAGTGTGGAACATGTGACTGAATTTTCGAGTTTTGGTTTCACAACTGAGTCAGTATTCGTGTGGGGGTTTGATTCATAACTGTCCAGATGGTGTACCGAGCCTTGAACAACCATTTCTTCACATCCTAAATTGGATCTAGTGGGGACATTCTCCGAAATACTTCCAAATTTCTTGTCGATCTTGAGTTCATAATCGGTGGACTGCTCACTTATTTCGGGTTGGGGAATTTCGAATTTAGCGGGGTGACTGCCTGGATCTATTCGAGAATTTGGTTTGAGCCTGGGGGAAGTAATTCAACCTTTCTGTGGAACTTTACTTTTGGCGCATGACGGTTATAACTTATGACAGGGCCCTTGGTACCACCAGAGTGACCCAAACTGGAGCTGTAATCATGCAGGGCTGGGGACTTTGGGTGCACAGGTCCTCAATTAAATCAGAAACGCCAACCAAATTCGGATTCAAGCAACCAGAGTGAGTTGCCCACAGGCTCAATCAGTGTTGGACCTGTCAAGGACATGAAAAGGATAACTCCTATGATCATGTCTACAGGACGGTAAATATTGAAAGCAGGATTTGCTAGCAGGCTGCTGGCCATTCTATGTGTGGCCAGTTCTCAGCAACTACTCCTATAGCTGTGATTGCTCAGGTCGACATAATATTAATTTCAGATCCACTGTCAAAAAGAGCGCGAATGAATCAACCTGTCCCCCCATATGGGGAGTTTCTCACAAGTGCTGTGGGTAACAACACGAGTTTTGGTTGGAAATGTAGCGCAGACTTGTGCAACTGAACCTTTTTTCCGGAGGTGGAATTTATGATACAGTGTATATAGGTGTATTACAATACACTCCTGTCAGCCTCAGCAGTGATTTAGAGTGTATATGTTTGACGGATTCTAGTCTTACAACCAACCTGTTCATGACCCTTTTTGTCTCTTATTGTGTAGTTCAAGCGAGAGATTCCAATCCCTGTCACCACCTGCATGGAGATCTTCCTAGCTACCTGAGATCTAGTTCCAGTTACTGTGCAACGAGAAGTAGGCTGTGTTAGCACTTCATTTTGAATTTATGAACTATGCATCTCACAAGGAACAGCCTGTTGTTCTCTCTGAGAAACCGTATCAGCTACCTTATTTCTAAACATCCTACTTATCAGGTTGCAAAATCTGGTGGCACCGTGAAAACTATTCGTCGCGCCAGCCATATGGTTCGAAGTTGCCTTTATACCAGAATTTACCTCAAAATCATTCAATTTAGTTGAACCACACAGTTTGGCACGACAACCTCAATTGGTCTGAAAGCCAAACCTTTGGGGGCACTACAACAAATTTGGGTGTGAGAAGATTGATGTGCTTCCTGCTTGGAATTACAGTTGGTATTCCTATTTTGCGCTGCAGCATTGGTTGAAGATGTGATCTTATCACTTATGACAGGGCCCTTGGTACCACTGGAAGGATCACAGTGACCCAAACTTGAGCTGTAATCATGCAGGGCTGGGGACTTAGGGTGCACAGGTCCTCAATTAAATCAGAAACGCCAATTGACTCTAATGGGGGACTGTGATACTGCCTGCAGCTATTTAATCTAGTAAATGCATTTTGGGAGCCATGGCTTGAATTGGGGCTTTTTAAACGAGATAAAATGCTACCATCGAAGTCTTGACATTGTCGTCTGGGTCGTCCACCTTAGTGAAGTAGTGTGGTGCTACAATCCGCAGGGACACACTCGTTCAGACGAGCATTCTTGTGATGTATGTCGACTTGAGAAACAGTTATGGAGTATGCTTACTGACATCCATTGCATAAACTTCTGAAGCAAAATAGACGGTGGTCTTCATTACACAAATGGCATCCATAGTTGCGAATTTCCTGTTTTGAGACACTGGATGCATTGTGCTTTGCTGCAGTTCGGGCCTGACGCCTGCAATGTGGGCTCCAGTCATTCTTAGGCCGCTGTTGTGTGGATTTTCTAGTTTGACTTTGGGAGGGCGCTTGCGTAGACATTTGAGCTAGTTGCAGTTCTTTTTCAATGAATCTTAGTAGCTGATCTGCAGTCATGGCGTTGACAGCCTCCATTTCGTCTCGATTGAATTTTTCGTTTAGAATTTAGAATTGTTTCGTTTATGGAAAGAGCCTTCATGCTTTCTACCCAGGAACGGGCTGAATTTAGAAATTTTTCGAGTGATGGTGCATCCCATTGTTGTGCAACCCATGACTTGAATGGACTATTGAAAGCAGGATTCACGCTAAATCCATGAATCTGATCATGCACCATAAGCACCTGATTGCTCTTCTGGCATCTGGTTGGGATAACACATAAAGTGTGTCTGGTCTGGAGTTTGCTCAGAAATGGCCGCAATGGAAAGGCAACTCTGTCCCCCCAAAGCCGGCAGAAGGTGTCCCAAAAGTGATGTACACACTATTCATTATGATGGTTCAGATTTTAAGAGCTCTGCAAGTTCTCGATGTCCTACATTTTAGCCACTTCCTATGGTCCTGAACCATATTGGGCATTAGCATAAAAAGTGTTCAACTGTGGAAGGCTGTTAATATGGTCATTGTTATTAGCCTGTCTAATTTGTTCAGGATGCTGTTCTTAGTTGCCTCCTGCCCACACGTGATTTCTCTGTGGACTATTCTTGGTCTTAGTCCTGCCTAGTAGATCCATTTTGCCATACATTTTTTCACACCAGAAGACCCTATTATACTTTTCACTTGGTGTAGTAGGGTCTCCCTTTCTAGGCTCGTCTAGTTATTTGGTCCATCCATCTGAGTCTCCTATCTAGGATAACCCCTTAATAGGCTCACAATGTTCATGATGCAGATGGTTACGTTAGCCATGGTTAGTGTTATGTCATCAGTTGAAGTGTGTCTCCTATTGAAGATTACTGTATTTGTTTTGGTTTATTATTCATTCTGAATAATAATGTACTTTACGTTTCAAGACATGGGGATTCCAAATCTGCAATGTCTGTCCACCGTCCGGGCTGTTTTGTGCCTTTAACGTGATCTAAAAAATCCGTTCTTTCGCACAAAAATCCCATTTGATATCTAGTTGTGTCCACCATCTCGGCAATCCGATTGGTTGGTATGGACAAAAAATGGTTAAAAAAATTAACAAAACGGAGTATAATCGCAAATACGCCGTGTTTCGTATCGTTTTCAAGGTATTTTTTACATCCTGGGTCGAATGGAATGAGTATCAGACGTGTACAACAGCGTATAGTGAAATTACAGTAATTATAGTGAGCCACAGTCTACTAATTGAATGAACTGGCGGGAACAACAGCGGAAGTCAACGTTTCGTCGTTAGTATTATTATTCAGAATGAATAATAAACCAAAACAAATACAGTAATCTTCAATAGGAGACACACTTCAACTGATGACATAACACTAACCATGGCTAACGTAACCATCTGCATCATGAACACTGTGAGCCTATTAAGGGGTTATCCTAGATAGGAGACTCAGATGGATGGACCAAATAACTAGACGAGCCTAGAAAGGGAGACCCTCCCTCCAGTCTCATCAAAACCACCCGCCTGCCGGGCACCTGGGGAATATTTAGTCAGGGTCAGTTTATTTTTTCCATTGTAGTCAGGTCATGTTTCGTATGATTTACTGTTATTTTTCGTTGATGAATCGAATGGGATGGGTCTCCGAGCAGTAATACTAGGTCAAGAAGCTGTTCATGAGAATAATAAACCGTTGTGCAGTGTTTTTTCAGGGTTTATGGATAAGCCTCTTTTTAGGAACCAGCTATTTATTATGTAGCCGTGGAGCTTGCTATATTAGGATCCCGGTAATGTATCAGAACTACTCCGTTTGCAAACAATTGGCAGTGAAAACCAAATAACCAAGCACCAGAAAACAGCCCCACAGTGGCTATCCCCTCCTGGTATGATAACGTATGGGTAGATTTCCTGCGGATTATGCGACTTCCCTACTGTCAAATTGTGAGGTACACCAATTTATTACTGTCTTGCTTACCCCTCAAGTCTGTAATGTATGTATGTATGTTATCAAAGGATCCCTGAATATCAAAGAAGCATCCAGCAACATATATTTCGTGTATCAATAGTTCTTCTATTCTGGTGGCCAAGTTATGCAATACTCCCTCTGTGAACGTTCCTATGCAGTATGCATATTGTTTTCTGTGTAATGGTAATTCTGAAAGGATGTCATCTCGAATATGTCTATCAATTATTTGTTGAATGACTTATAAATACGCTACATAAGCTCCTGTGTTGTACTCAGTAGAGCAATTGTTCTGCTATGATCTGTTGAGATGTAGCTCTGACTCAGAGGACGAACATAACATGAACGAAACTTTTTTACTTTCAGCTGCTAAAAGGCTAAGGATAATGTGATCGTGTCCAAAAAATCTTTGGTGCGTACCCACACACAGGTTTTCGCATCCCCATTAACAAACCTGAATTTGAAAGTTCAATCAAAATAATTGAAGCTGGTTTTGCGAAAACCCCTAGTTTTTATTATATGTAAGTCCCATCAACAGAAATCACCAATAACCTTATTTTCGAGTCATCAAAAAATGAACAAAACTGAAACATAACTAGCCCATCCTGGTTCAGCCGTTCTCCCGCAAATTGACCTACGAACGCTCATGCGGACTGAGTGCGGAAATCAGGTTTTTTGGTTTCAGTAGGCCTCAAAACGTAAAAGTATCTGGTGCTTTGCAACACACAACATTCCTTAGCTCTACAACAATTCAATTCGCACATGGCTAATTCTATTTAATCGATTCATTTATCACTCAGTTAATTTGAACTTGGTAAAGCAACGCTTTACGGCAGCAGGAAGCGGTAGCGCTTACAGTTCCAGATTTAATTGTGCTGTTCGTACTCATTGCAGGACCATTATTGAGCAAATGGTACACAGATAATCAATGAGGCTGTAAACACACATTTTTTGATGAAGGATAGTAATTACTTTTGCAGAGTTATAGGGTAAAAACTTTTAGAACTGGTATTAAGCGAAACAGCGGTAGTTGAAATTCAGGAATTTCTGGAGTGAGCCCCATGTATCTCATGAGCGTTTTTAAACACTTGGATTGGACTACAATACCAATTTTTTTAAAACATTCTATTAACATTCCAGCAGAGTTTATAAGGAAAAAACCGCGCTAAAACGCGTTTCGATTTCGTCGAAAATTTTGATAATTTATTGTGCTGCTCTCGTCATTTTCTGTTAGAGTTTTTAAAGCGGCAATGAAATAACGCACACTCGGATTGAAGTTTAAAAACGTTTGTTTATAAAAACAAAGGAACGAAAACGAAATTTGCCTGAAGGGCGATGCAAAAGGAAAAATGAACAGAAAATGGCGTCGGTCATATGGTTCCAAGATGGTGGGCGTACGTCAGCAAGACCCAATGTAGCCAACACTTCCCCTCGACTAACAGCTTATCCTTGGAGTCATCCAGGCTGCTGTGAGGTCAAACCAAAGTTCTTTGCGCACTTCTCGTGTTTGACTCTTGGCAAACCTTTCGTGAGCACGTCAGCGGGCATCTCGTCCATTGGGGCATACTCGACTCGGATAGTTTTCTTCTCGACGTGGTCCCGGATCAGGTGATGTCTCACGTCGATGTGCGCACAGTGGTACATCTCGTTCGTCGTCAATTTCTGCGCTCCTAAGTTGTCGTTCCTTATGACAACCGTGTCCAGGCTGATGCCGAACTCTTTCAGGAGTCTTTTCTTCTGGATGGCCTCTCTCGTAGCGTCCGACAAGGCCATGTACTCAGCCTCGGTCGATGATAAGGCCACAGTTTGCTGCTTCCTGCACTCCCAGCTCACAGCTGCTCCACTCACGATGAACGCATAGCCTGTATAGGATGCGATCGATTACACAGTTCGCCCAGTCGGCATCAACGAACATCTCGGGGGGATCTGCAGATTTGGAGTAGATGAGGCCCAGGTAATGTGTGTTGACCAGGTAGCGAAGCACTCGTTTCGCAGCCTGCCAGTGCGGTTGACCATAGCAGTCGTTGAACTGGGAGAGATGACTGACTGCGAAAGCGATGTCCGGCCTAGTTCCAACTGCCAAATACATCAGGGCGCCAACCAGCTGTCGGTAAGGGACGTCGGCTAGTTGTTCGCCGTTCTTCACGTCTACCCTTTCCAGTTTTGTCCCTGGCTCCATTGGCGTGGAAACTGGCTTACATTCAGCTATCCCAAATCGCCTCAGCACTTCCTCGATGTAACCTGCTTGGCTTATCTTGACCTTCTCGTTGCTCCTCTCGAATTCAAGTCCCAAGCAATGTCACACATCTCCCAGATCCTTGACCTCGAATTTCGAATTCAGGGCATCTCTCACCTGGTTGATCTCGGCATCGTCGCGTGAAAGGATCAAAATATCGTCGACATAGACGATGACAAATGTCCTGTTCTCCACTGGTCCAAGGAAATACATGCAGGGATCTGCTTCCGAGCGCGTAGCCTTCAGTCCCTTCATCTCGGTGTCCAAACAACGATGCCATGCGCGTCCAGCCTGTCGCAGCCCATACAGAGTCCTCTCCAGCCTTCAGTGCCTTCAGCATCACTTCAGCCTTCTCTCGCACAACTTTTTCGACCTTCTCGTCCTGGATCAAGTTAGCCAAAATCTTCTCGAAGTGTTTTGGAGCCTTCATGTAGATTTCTTCCTCCACTTTTCCATTCAGGTAGGCTGTTTTGACGTCCAGTTGTCGGATTTTGAAGTCATGTTTGACAGCCGCTGCAACCGCCGTCCTGATGGTACTGAGTCGAGCTACAGGTGCGAACGTGTCATGGAATTCGATTCCCGGCCTCTGAGCGAAACCTTGAGCGACCAGTCGAGACTTTCGCCTACTGACAGTGTCGTCGAATTATGCTTATTTCTGAGCACAAATCTGCTGCCTATCACTCGCTTGTCGATAGGACGTTTTACAGCTCTCAACGTATCGTGCTTGATTACAGAGACTAACTCATCGGTCAACGAGTCGATCCACTCGTCAGCATCGGGCCCAGAAATTGCCTCGGACACGGAAATTTCTGCCACGTTGGCTTCTTTCTCTTCCTGGATGGCATACAGTTTCTGAGGTCGGCCGGGTCTTCCCGTTCGCTTGAATCGGGGGTGGCCACGCCCGCGTTTCGTCACAGGCGTTCCATCGATTTCATGTGGCGCGACAAGACGATCATCGAGCTCCGGCGAATGACGATCAATGGGTGAGAAGCCTGTGAAGGGCTCGTTCACGTCGTTTTGTCTCTTCTGACCCGGTTGGGTCTTTTCGTCTGCCACGTCGACTGGTCTCAACCCAAATTCCACCTCGATCAAATCCTCCGTTGATTTCGAGAGATCTTCCCCTGAGCTGTTGGAGGGAGGAAGAAATTCCTCGATCTCACATTCAGGTACTCTCAAATCCTCTCTGAAGGTAATGTCTCTCGTGTCTTCGGTTTTCCTGGTTTTCGGAATCCACACTCGATAGCCCTTCGACTGCTCCGAATATCCGAGGAGAATCCCTTCTCTCGAACGTGGGCTGAATTTGTCCTTGTTTGGCGTTCTATCAAGGCATAACACCTTGCACCCGAAGTCCCGAAGATAGTGCACCGCTGGAGTCCGGTTGTTCCAAGCCTCAAAAGGAGTCTTCCCCTCCAGCTTCTTCGTGGGACATCTGTTCCTCAGGTAGTTGGCGGTGTTTATCGCCTCGGTCCAGAAGTTCGACGGTAATCCGGACTGCAGGAGTAAACATCGGGCTGCCTCGACGAGGGTCCGATTTTTCCGCTCAGCAACGCCGTTCTGTTCTGGGGTGTACGGAGTGGTGAGCCTGCGCTGGATGCCCTCGGACTTCAGGTACTCGTCGAATGCCTGGTTGACATATTCACGTCCATTATCGGATTGGAGATATTTTATCTTCAATCCGTGCATCTTCTCAGCCGAAGCCTTGTATTCCTGGAATGCTGACAAGACGTCACTCTTCGCCTTCAGGAATCTGACCACTGTCCACCTCGTGCAATCATCTGTAAACGTGATGATGTACCTGGACCCAGCGTTTGACGCAACTCGCATGGGGCCGCAAACGTCAGTATGGACAAGCTCCAGCTTTTCATAGTACCGGTTGGATTCCTTAGGAAAAGATTGGCGGGTCATTTTTCCTCTCGCACACACGTCACAGGTCAAGTCCTCGATTTTGTCGTCCAGATCTATGCCACGGATGTGGCCGTTCTTCACCGCTGCCGCAAGGTCACGGAAGTTGACATGGCCCATCCGACGATGCCAGAGCTGAGCCGTTGTTCCTCCGCTGTCCAACTTCGAGGCGATGTTGCATCCCTCTTGGGCGATGTTCTCAACGAAATAGAGGTTGTCCCTACGTTTCACGACTAGTCTAATTTGCCCATTCTGATCTACGATCTCAGCCTTGTCCTTTCCAAAAACGACCTTGTAACCATGGTCTGCGAACTTGGCAACGGACAACAGGTTAGTGTGGGCTTCCGGGACGAGCAAGGTGTCCTTGAGGGTAATGTTGCACGGGCTTCCTTCCAGGCATGCTGTGAGTTGCACAGTTCCTTTGGCCTTTATCTCCGTGGTTGCGGTGCTCGCCAGTTTCAGCTTGCCTGCTTCTCGCTCCATCGTCACGAATGTTGACTCGTCGCTACACAGGTGACTCGTACACCCGCTATCAAGGCACCGTTGGTTTCTGATTTCGCTGTTGGCGATATTACACGAGTCGCGTTCTTCGACTGCCAGCACTGAAAGATCGCCCAATTTGCCCTTACAGTCTGCTGCCTTGTGGCCTTTGATGCCACATTTCGCGCACTTGAAAGGGAAAGGTCCCCTTTCAGGCTCACTCTTAACGTTGGAGTTGCTGCTCTTCCATTTGGTCCTGTTGCTTTTCTTCGACGGGCTCTTTCGTTTAGCAAACATAACGCCTTGATCCGACGTCGATGAAGAAAATGAGTTTCGTGCATCACTCTCCTCAACGATTTTTACACGAAGGTTCTCAGGCGTTGGCAAGTCGTCATGGCTCTCAATAGCGATCCTGAAACTGGGCGGCAGACTGTACAGCATCAAGATTGCGAGTAGGCTTGGATCGACGTTCACGTCCATGTCAGCCAACTTGTCGACACAGTCAAAATAGTTGCTCAGATGTTCGCGTACGTCGTCACCTTCGCTCATCTTTTGAAGAGTAAGACTCTTCAGCAACTTGGCCTTGCGAGCTGGCCCTTTCGACTGGAACGTTTCTTCGAGTTTTAGCCAAATCTCGCGCGATGTTCTGCAGTTTTTGATCAATTTCAGTTGACTGGGGCCGATTGACAGGATCAGGTCAGACATGGCCTTTTCATCCTTGGTTACCCATTCTGCAATATCGGCTGCATTCGCGTTACCGGCGGCTGGTTCAGGCTTGACGTTGGCGCCACTGACGTAAACCCAAGCGTCGTTTTTCACCAAAATGGCGCGCATTTGCATTTTCCAGGTGTCATAACTTTCACGCCCCAATGCCTCAATGCGTACCACACCACTTGAACTCATTGTTTTTATTTTCAATCACGAGTTATAGTCCGAAACACCGATGACTCGAAGCACCAAACGTGTCGCGCGTTATAGTCCGGAACACAGACGATTTTTCACTTCGTTACGCCACGTATTATTGTCCGAAACACTCACGAATTGGCTTCTCACATTTCGATGAGATCACACACGATTTCCCAGAAAGACACGCTTTTTGTCGTTGGAATGATTCTTGTGACTAAATGGCGCTGATGCACTCGCGTTCTTTCTCGTGCCGACCCGATCTCACGAATTTCGCTTTAAACTGCGTTAACTTGCATTATATGCCTGGGCCCATAACCTGTTAGAGTTTTTAAAGCGGCAATGAAATAACCCACACTCGGATTGAAGTTTAAAAACGTTTGTTTATAAAAACAAAGGAACGAAAACGAAATTTGCCTGAAGGGCGATGCAAAAGAAAAATGAACAGAAAATGGCGTCGGTCATATGGTTCCAAGATGGTGGGCGTACGTCGGCAAGACCCAATGTAGCCAACATTTTCCCACGAATGGGAATTTTATAGTAAAATTATCTGATTAAGAGCTACCAATATAAAAAATTTAATCAAAATCGTTAGAGCCGTTTTTGAGAAAAAATATCTGGTGCGTTGCAACACACAACTTTCCTTAGCTCTACGTCAATTCACTCGTGTAGATGGCTAATTCTATTTAATCAATTCATTTATCACTCAGTTAATTTGAACTTGGTCAAACAATGCTTTACAGCAGCAGGAAGCGGTAGCGTTTACAGTTCGGAATTTATTGTGCTGCTCGTACTCATTGCAGGACCATTATTGAGCAATTGGTACACAGATAATTAATGAGGCCGTAAACACGATTTTTTAAAAAAAAAAGGATAGTAATCACTTTTGCAGAGTTATTGGAAAATAACTGTTAGAACTGGTAGTAAGCGCAACGGCAGTAGTTGAAATTCAGGAATTTCTGGAGTGAGCCCCATGTATCTCATGAGCGTTTTTAAACACTCACCCTTTAGGTATTGGATTGGACTACAATACCAATTTTTTTTAACATTCTACAAGAATTCCAGCGGAGTTTATAAGGAAAATACTGCGCGAAAAACGCTTTTAGTTGAAAATTTTGATAATTTATTGTGCTGCTCTCGTCATTTTCCCAGGAATGAGAATTTTATAGTATCATTGCCTGATTGAGAGCTATCAATATAAAATATTTAATCAAAATCGTTAAAGCCGTTTTTGAGAAAAAAAATATTTGGTGTTTTGATCACTATGATAACTATAGTTAACTTTCGGTGGATTTTGTCCACACCCTTATTTTGGCATTCCATGGAGGCCTGAGGGCGAGATATGAAGTTTGAGCTGATTTGATACGGTGGTTTTCTCTAAAAATCGTTCACAGACACACATACACACACACAGACTGACAAACAGACCATTTTCCCAAATAGTGTTTTTCGGACTCAGGAGGGTCTGAAACGTAGGTAAAGATCTGAAGAAAACTCAAAATTTTTTTTTCTGCCGATTACATAACTTTCCTTTCTACTTCGTAGAGCCAAGGAAAGTAAAAACGAAGAAAACTCAACTTTTTGTTTTGATACAATAGCAATACTTTCTGTTGTCGATCGGGGGAGAGATCTCAAAACCAATTACCCCAGACCACAAATTTTGTTGTAAATCTCCGATATAAATTGAAATGAATGATATGATAATATGAATAAAAAATAAATAAACTAGGAACTTCTTCTCAAATATAAACAAAGTAATGTAAAATTATTCTGCGGAAATGTCCGTAGAAAAACCAACGAGAAAAAAAAGGAAAGAGTCTCTGACCGTAATGACGAGATACGCGTAAGCAGCCGGTGTTGAGGTAGTTGTGGCGAGATATGCAAGCAGTAGGTGTTAAACCACGGTGAGCAGTCTGTGCGCTTCCGTCTTGCTGTGCTCAGTAATAGGTTCCAATGCGCAAACAAGAAAAGAAGACTGGAATAAAGACGAACTGATTAGTTGGGATGCTGATGCCCCAGTAAAATATAAAATGAACAAATTCGTCGGGAATCTGATGTCACGTATTCGATTTGAGGAGAACAAGAAGAAGGGACGAAAAAAGGGAATCGGCGCTTCGAGGTTGCTGTACATCCGAAACCAAGTTGTCACAAGTCTTCACTTCTTCCCCGCTCGGCATGATGGGCTCCACTGCGTGATGTGCGTTCGGTCAAAGTTACCCACGATAGGCATCCGATTAAAAACAAAATATACAAAAATAAATATGAAAATCGCACTGAAAATAATTTGTCGCGCGTGAACACTTTCCTTTCCCTTTGAGTAGCAGAAAGTAAAAAAGATACTAACGATCGATTAGGTCAATTTCCAAGGCGAATTGCTGAATTCTAGTGGGACTGGGGAAAGTTGAGATTTGTTGCACCTGGTGAGCAACGCCTCTGACGAGATGGAACTTATGCATTTATGAAGTATTTCCTTAATGTCCCTGTAGAAGAATGGTATGACTGGAGTCAACTGCTCTGACTTTTCATTGGGTTATCATTGTAAAAGCTGTAATCGAAGAATATTAAAAATACGCTTTTCTCTAATAATTAAGAATCGTCTTTCACTTGTTTCAGAGACCTTGGCGGTTCTTCGTTCTCTGCTATCCATGATGATCCACACATTCGCTGAGGAGTGTAATGCTGCCCTGTCCCAGCTCCCATCTAATGTTGTTTCTAAACTTAGTTCTCTCAAGCTTGATTCTGCCTGAACAAAAGAATAGTCGGCTTTTCTGCTACGAATGGCATGCAAAAAAGTTCCAAAAAAGTTGCGATTGATTCAAGCATTATGGAGAAAATTGAAATGTAAAACTTGAAGTGTGATATTTACTACTGTCGCCGGCTTTCTGGATTAATACATATTTTAATTATTATCGTGTCTTTCTCCTCTGCCTCTTGGACTTTGGGCTGTCAGTAAAGTATAATTGTTTGAGGAGGTTAAAGGTTGTTGAAGAATTTCTTGAATGGCTTAAGGAAGAGGGAGGGAGGGGGGGTGTAACCGAGGTGCCTGTAACTAATCCACCTAATATTCGTCAGTGCTAGAGAGAATGGGACCTCATTCACCGGCAATGGGTAGCTGTTAGTTCAGTTGTTAGGTGGCATTCGTTCAGTTCACATCGTGATTGGTCTCTGTTCTCTGATTTTTCTTCTCTCTTACTGTTAGTTATTTAAAGAAAACATCCGAGCAGGCGTTCATGGTGACATATTTGCATCTCCTGGTACACGGCATTAATTGATTCATTTCCTAGGAGTATTTTGATCGTTCTCAGTCCTATGTCCAGATTTTTCCTTGTCCTGTAAAAATTAGATTCACACGTTTCAAGCTTAAAATGTTTTTAATAGATCCCCCCCATTGGTAACGTGGTGTCAGTTTAGAACAGTTAGGAGACGATTTCAGTGAGTTACTAGTTCAAACCCATCCTCTCAAGATGGCTGAATTCTGTCCTGTGAAGCTGGAGCCCTTTGTGTAAACTCCTGTGTACCAGCCGTGGAACAGAGAATAAGTTGTTTATGATGGCGAGTCAATTCCAGAGACGCCGACATTCAGGTATCTACTTTTCTTAGTATTACCAAAAAGGAAAGCCGTCATGTTTGGACCACGATAGACTTGAATGAATCTCAGTGACGGGTGTTGGTTGAGCACGAACTTGTGATTTGAAGAGTTGGTATATCACATGATATGGAGACTTGAATGTACAAGAAGAGGTGACTTACGCAGGATATGAATTAGGTGTATAAGTGCGAACTATTGGAATTGGACACTCGTCTCGTTTGTTATTCCAACACCTTACTCATCACCATTGGCAACGCATTTATTTATGCCAGCTGGATCTTCAATTCGTCTCCAAAAATGTCGGTAAAATAGTGTCGTGTCGTTTTATCTCGTTGTTAAATGTTTTTTCCTTTTTGCATTCTGTTTTAAATACAAATGTATTACTTTAAAACAGTGATCAAATTTCAATAGGTTATGGGCCCAGGCCACAATTCAACAACTGTGAATCTGTAAGTATTAGTATTGGTGCCATGAATTCTTACAGAATAGAACCATTGAAGCGGAACAATTTTGATACGTGGAAGTTGCAAGCACAAGCACTTCTCATACGTTCTGGCTTATGGGACTACGTTTCGGGTACAAAACAAAGACCGGACAACGAAAGTGGGGATGGCATAAATACTGCAGACTGGGACAAAAATGACTTGAACGCTCGATCGCGCTTGAAACATCGAAGCAATTTTGGGATACCTTGACGAACATCTATCAAAGTAAGGGACCTGCCCGGAAGGCTACTTTATTGAAATTCCTCATCCTTCACAAAATGAATGAACAGGAAGATATTCGCGACCATTTGAATAAATTTTGTGACACCGTCGACAAACTTGCAGAAATGGACATCAACATTAATAATGATTTGTTGAGCATAATGATGTTGTACTCTCTTCCAGCATCATTTGAGAACTTCAGGATTGCTATCGAATCGCGTGATGAACTCCCGTCAACAGAAAATTTGAAAATAAAAATAATGGAGGAATATGAAGCGCGAAACAAGAACAATTCAATAGCTAAGGGAGCATTTTTCGGAAAACGATTCAACAATTAACGACGTAAAAACAACAGCAACAATAATCAGTCACCAGAATTAAAACCAAAGTGCGATACTTGCTCGAAATTTGGACATATGACAAAGGACTGTTGGTACAAGAAAACGGGGAAGAAAAATGAAACGACATTCAAGGTGGAACAGTGTTTATCCTCTAATACACAAACTAAGGATAATTCATGGTGCCTTGACAGTGGTCGTACTTCCCACATGTGCTCTGCCTTGTCGAACTTCGAAACATTGGACAAACTAAAATCATCGGGTGAATTGAAACTTGCTTCTAAAGAGGCAACCACCCTGATAGACGGCACAGGAACTGTCACACTAAATTTAAAGAAAACCCAATGCTCTAACGTCCATTTGCCAGAAACTCTTTACGTTCCAAATTTGACAACGAATCTCTTGTCAGTAGGAAAAATCACCGACAAGGGATACAATGTAATTTTCAAAAAGTCAATCGCCCAAGTTGTAGATCAACGGGGAGACATCATCGTTGATGCTAAACGAGCAGAAAATGGGCTTTACTATTTAAAAACTATCGATTCATCATCTTCAAAAGCCGAAACATCAAATTTTGTAGTCGACAGCAAAATCATGAATTGGCACAAAACGGGCCATCTAAACGAAGCCTACATGAAACTCGCAGCGAAAAGAAAACTCCTTGATGGATTAAATTTTAATCCCTCTGCAAGATTGGGAGACTGTGAAACGTGTATACAAGGAAAGTTCACGAAACGAAAAATCTCGAAATCGTACACTCCGATGTATGGGGACCATTTCGAACCCCTTCACCAGGTTGAGCTCGATACTTTGTCTCATTCATCGACGAATATTCAAGATATTCAATGGTTTATTTCATGAAGAACAAAAACGAAGTTATTGAACATTTTAAAACATACAAAAATCTCGTCGAAAACATGACAAGCGAGAAAATTAAATACCTGCAAAGTGATAATGGCGGAGCCGAATATTGCAACAAAATTTTTGGCGAATTTCTGGGGCAATCTGGCATCCAACTACTTGCTCAACCGCTCCCCATCACGATCCATAGATGGAGACACTCCTTTCCACAAATGGACAGGGCGTATCCCTTCCGCTCGACACTTCAAAATGTTTGGAGCAAAAGCTTTTGTGCACAACAAAACCGTAAACAAGAGCAAATTCTCTCCCAGAGCGATCAATGGAATTTTTATGGGCTACTCAGAGATCTCAAAAGCGTACAGAGTATGGATACCGCATCAACAAAAAATCGTTATAAGTAGGGATGTTAAAGTTTTGAACGAAATTGATAATGCCTCTGCCAATAACATCAACACTCTAGAGCTCCTGAGCGAAAATATCGATGAAGACAGTGACATCGAGATAATTTCTAACAAAACTTTATCAAGTGATGAAGAAACCAGCAGTAAAATCTACCAGCAACCAGCCTCTGAAATTGAAGAATCCGAAGAAGAAACAAATGAAGACATTGAAGAGCCAATGACTACGGAAAGACCTACCAACAATGATGATGGAGAAACAAGCCTCAACGAAACAAACCCCGACCAAATTGGTTTTCAGACTATTACACATCTTTTATTTCTGAGACTGGCGATTTCTTATCTGAAAATGCTCCTGAATGGAATGAAGCAATAACCCAAGAAATTAAGTCCCACTTAAAATATGGAACATGGGTTATCGTGGATAAGAAACCAGAACACAAAGCAATTGCCTACAAGTTTGTTCTCAAAGACAAACATAATTCAGATGGTACTTTAGAGCGAAAGAAAGCACGTCTTGTAGCTTGCGGATACACTCAGCGGTTGAACGTCGATTATTCGGAAACGTTCGCACCAGTTACAAAAATGAGTTCCATTCGCATGCTCCTTGGTGTTGCTATCGAAGAAAATCTCCACGTCACGCAAATGGACGTATCCACAGCATACCTCAATGCTGAACTTGAAGAAGAGATCTATATGGAAAAACCTGCCTGCCTTGAAAAATTTTTGGTAAACATAATTCTTCAAGAGAGTTCAAATGAAAATTCGGAACTTTTGGCCAAGGCGAAACAAATGTTATCAGACATGAAAAATGGGAGTAAAGAAAAAGTTTGTCTTTTGAAACGAGCTCTCTACGGTCTGAAACAGGCAATGGTTTAAGAAACTAGACGACATCTTGAAGATAGGTTTCAAACCGTCCAACGCAGACCCCTGCGTATATATCCTGACCAAGAATAATGAAAAAATGATCATTTCAGTCTACGTTGACGATATCGTTGTCGCTTCTACAAGTACAACGTTCGCTGAGCAAATTAAGAAGCAATTACTAAAATCGCTTGAAATTCGAGAAATGGGTGACCTGAATTACTGTTTAGGGATGGATTCAGTTCTTCTTAAAAAATAATGAAATTTTTATGAGCCAAACCAAATATATCGATGAACTTCCCGAAAAGTTCAACATGAAAAATTGCAAGCCAGTTTCTTCACCCATGGAAGCGGGACTCAAGCTCGAAAAATCGACTTCTGAGAAAAATACCAATCTGCCCTATCAAAATTTAGTTAGTTCATTGATGTATCTAGCCGTAGCAACACGTCCTGACATAGCGTTTGCTGTAAGCAACCTCAGTCAGTTCAACACCTGTTACGATGATACACACTGGAGAGCTGCTAAAAGAGTTTTGCGCTACCTCCAAGGCACCAAAGAAATGGGACTTCAGTTTAAAAAATCTGGGATGCCTATTTTCGGTCTGGCTGACGCTGACTGGGCATCATGCACCGTTGACCGAAGGTCATACACTGGCTTCTGTTTCATTTACTCTGGAGGGCCAATAAGTTGGGAATCTCGGAAGCAGAGGACCATCGCTTTGTCAACAGCTGAAGCTGAATACATGGCCTTAACGGATGCAGCAAAAGAAGCGATGCATTTGACTCAATTAGCGAAGGATTTTGGAATATCTCAATCAAAAATTGAAATATTTAATGATAACCAAGCTGCACAATCTTTATCTACCAACCCAATCGTGAGTTCGAAGTCGAAGCACATCAGCATCAAAGAGCATTTCGTTCGTGAAGCAGTCCAGACAGGCATCATCAAGCTTAGTTATCGGAAGAGCGAAGACATGGAAGCATTTATCACCTTTCCCGAATTAAGACCGGAATATCTGAGGATGATACCGGACTTTAAGGGAGAAAAATTATTACTTAACATGTTCATAAAAAATTGCGACAGTCTTTATAATAAATTTCACGATCCCAACGATGAGGATTGTTTTCGGAACAAATATCTTTTCTCGTCAATTTTGGCGAAAATTAGCGGAGACGCTGTGGCGAAGGTCTTCTCCAACAATGTGGAGGCCTACCCCCAACTCAGAGAGGTTTTGTGAAATGCATATTTCGACAGGTCAGATGTCAATACGCTCACATTGGAATTATGTGATTTGTGGCAGAGACCTGGCGAGGATTGCTTCGAGTATCATGAGAGAGTGATGATAGTCCTGAACTCGCAAATAGCCTACATTCAAAATCACTTCCCTTCTGAGGCACCAATTTTAATAAAATTTATACAAAAACTGGCCCTGCGAACATTCCTGCGCGGGTTGAGAAACCCGTACGGCGAATCTTTACGAACCAAAGGCCCTCATAACTTAGACGAAGGAATTAATATGTTAACTAATGAGGTAAATTTAAAAAGAAGAACCGAGGCTCGGGAACAAATGCATTTCCGCCCGCCTCCTCAACCCCAGCCCTAGCCCCGTCCTCCACCTAGGCACGTGCACACGCAGCCTGATCAATTCCAGAGAACACAATCATACTCGTACACCCAAGCAGTTTTCCGAGACCGTCATCGCAATTTACAACCACACAGCAGGTTCCCCCACGTCCCTCTTATTCAACTCAGCACAGCAAATTGTGTAATTTTTAAACAATTATTATGAACGTGATGTGTAACAGAGAAAATTGTTTTGTGTAATATGTAATGTTATAATCAATCCTGTTAAAAGAAACTTTTGTCAATTTTACCCCAAAAGTTTCTTCTTATAGGGATGGAGGAGTTAAGTGACCAAAAAATACATAGTCACAATAATAAAAATGCTTAATAGGTAAAATCTCCTCCCAGTCTCGTCTCATGATCCGTGAGACTCAACTGAGAAGAGTCAGTTTTGATTGAGTTGCGTGCTAAACTCGATTCCTTCTCCATTCCGTAAATCACGAGTAACAAATCATTAATTTCAACATCAGTTAATTGTGGATTGAATAAATTGTGCTTTTTAAAAACGGACTTTTCAAGTTCCCACCCATAACTTATATATTGTGCTGACTGACTCCCATTGAAGGCAACCGGTTGATCGTGGTCTAGTGGTTTAGACAGGCGATTCATAATCCTCGACGTAAGTTGAGGATTGTGGATCGAATCTCCGGCGCGATTGCCGTAATTTTTGCCTGAGTCAGCAGCTCTTCAAAAAGCATCTCCGTCAGGCCTTCCCTTCGTAACAATATATGTTTCTGATAATAATTCTGAATAGGGTTCTGGGTAAGATAGTACTTCCTTATTGATTGGCATACTATTTTCTCCATAGTCTTCAACACGAAAGGCATGAGACTGAGACTGATGAGGTGGTAGCTCTTAGCCATGGCCGAGGAGCCACCCGGCTTTGGTATAACTCGCCCTGAAAAGTTTCACCAATATTGGACCCAGAGCCTCTCTCCCAAGCTGTAACATGGCCGAGAAAATCCCATCCGCACCTGGCACCTTGTAAGGTTTGACTGAACCAATTGCCCATTTAACCTTGATGAGCGTAACTATTTCCCTAGAGGCAGAGAGTTCCTTGATTGCCCGTACCAGGTACCCCCATCCACACTCTGCTGATGGTGGTGGCTATCTCCCTGCTACAGTCTATGAGACCCTGGAAAGTGAGCCAGCAGCTCCTTCAAAGGAATTTGAAGCCTATTATTGTGGACAGACAGGTAGGAATGGTAATCCCCAAGATGGGGAAATTTGAGGCGCCTTTGAAAACTAATTGGGGAACTCCATGTGCTTAGGGCCAAACAACTCTCAGGTACAAGTTTTAGAAGGTCTCGCTTGTCGGATTCAAAAGGGGAACGGTGAGGTGCTGCAAAAACTGTAATGTTGGCTGAGGTCAATGTATTTTGAGACGTGCTCAAAACATGCACGTTGTACGTGGTGGACTATTCTTTCATACCCCCACAGAAGTCTCTCATTATACACTATGAGGGAACCCCTGTATGCGTCCCACTCACCCTGTTTTTCCCCTTGTTGAAGAGCCTCGTCGTTTCCTTCGGAAGCCTATCCACCGAGGGGCTTATATTGAAGATCCATAGGATCCGTGATTGTAATTGCCATTGTGATGTATATGTTGGTCAGACTGTTTTGGCGGTACCTCTCGTGCGTTGTTCCCGATCCCAGGTTATCTGTTCTGCTCTGTTCTGTTGAAACATACTACAACGTGACTTATAATAATTAACTCTGTTTATAATAAAGTTCTCACTAAATACGCAAATATTCCATCCTACAAAATAACCCTTCAAGAACTTCCCTACTGGATCTTTGGGTTTTCAACTCACACCTCACTTTATACGCCTCTACCATTGCTACGCAGATCTCACCTGTCGCCCTTTCCACACATTCGACAGTTTGCATCTCACATCTGTAGCTGGTTGAAATCGCAAGCGAAAAATTTCTTGCGTCTGGCCCCCTTTTGTTAAGGGCCCGATCGGTCGATTCTGAGCGACAATGCCAACCCAGAAAACCTTCCTCAAGCTCATTAAACCCCATCACTACAGCAACTTCCACCTTAACAAGTTTAAACCAAGCATCGCCCCACTACGTTCATCACCCCATTTCGCTCGATCTCATCTCACCTTTTTCCATTCATTCGCGATCGTGCGCACCTCCGACGTCCATCCGTTTTCGGTAAGCGTACTTTCATTGCTCCACCTCCGATCTTCAAGGGCCCCAACGAGATCTCTTTATTTTTTATTCTTGAGCTCTAATGTATTTTCGTTCAGTTCGATTTCATTGATTCAATTCCTTATAATAGAAGCCATACTTTATTTCCGAATTACTTGTATTTTCCTTGCCTTTGACTTTCATTTATTTTCTATCTTATTTATTTATTTGCTCATTCAGGCAGCAGCCTTGGTCCTCCAGCCCTATATACTTCAGGCGTTGAACCTAGAGGCTCAACCATTGACTTCCCTCACGCCTAACCAGTAGCTCTCCAAACTGGAGGCCAAGACACAGCTGTACACAAGCCAATCCGTATTCTTGGGTTTCCGATATATCTCCGCCACACTATTTGGGAACCTCAGACTGAACATCATCATATGATGGTTAGACATTGAGGTTTCCCTCGAGACATGTCAATATACTATTCTACTGGCATAGAAGGCACTTGGGGCAGTAATGGCCAGTACCTCCCGCGTCCTGCATGTTACTAAAGTTGGCACTCTCCCCCTATTGACCACCACCATTCCATTGCACAGTAAGTAGTCAATTAGGGACTCACTCACCTCTTTCATTTGTGTCTGTGCTGCCCCATGCCTCGTTGTGTGCATTGGCGTCACACCCGATAACCAACTGAAGATCTTCCCTTCTGCAGTAATGGAACAGAATCTTATTTACTTATTTATTTATTTGCTCATTCAGGCAGCAGCCTTGGTCCTCCAGCCCTATATACTTCAGGCGTTGAACCTAGAGGCTCAACCATTGACTAACCTCACGCCTAACCATTTGGTCAATCCGGGCCGAATTTTCCAATTAGCCTTTCAGTTTTATTCGAACCTAGTTTCATTAAGTCCATTCACAAGTAATTCGGAATAGCTTCAATTACAAATTCCTATTGTTATCATTTCTCATTGAACTGCACAGCTTTCATTGGGCACGATCGCAATTCTGTTCATTCTTGATCGTTCTTGATGCACGATTGGATCTATTCATCGCAATTCACTTGCAATTTCTTGTTCATATCTGTACCTTTGTTTACTCTCTCTGTATTCTCACATTCACACATAAATTAGGAAGTGAAGTGATCATTGAAGTTTATCAGTTCGGGATCCATCTTCATTTCCTTCCGACTGATTCTCCTATAGTTGGCTTGACTCATTTCAAAATCCATTTTCCAAATGCCGCTTACCCCAGATCAGAAATCCAAACTCCTTCGGGAGAAACTGTTTAGTTTTGCGAAGGACATAAAGTTAATTACGGAAGCGGGGAAGGCCATTAAGACCGATTCCTCTAAAATGATTCACTTCAAAGGAAGGTTTCGCACTTTAGAATCAATTTATAAACAATTCAACGACGTGATAGATGAATTCTCCAATCTGCATATTCTCAATGAAAACCTCCCTAAATTCCCCGACGTCGAGTCTACAAATATTGCTGCTGTAAAAAAGTACAATTTTGAAATCTATGCGATCAATGAACAGTACGCGTCACCTATTCAATCTCCTAATGGTACTGCGATTCTTGAGCAATCTTCTGTAATTAGGGCGCCTAAAGCTTACCTACCCAACTGAATTTACCCAAATTTAGCGGTCATAATTTTACCGACTGGCCGTTATTTCGGGACACATTTCAATCCCTAGTACATATGGATGAATCTATTTCGCCATCGAAAAATTTCATTACCTCATTGGGTCCCTAACTGAACCCGCCTTTGCTCACGTAAAGCTAATTCCACTAATAGGTGACAACTACGAACAAGCTTGGGCTGCATTATTACAACAGTACGATAACAAACGTAAATTAGTCTCTAGCTATATTGAAAAAAATACTTACGAGCAAGCTGCAGCCAAACCATTCCACCTTTAGCTCGCTACAATACTTCCTCACCAATGTAGCTGAAAATATCACCTCCTTAAGGCCATGAAAATACCCAACATCTCCGAGTACATCCTTTTCGAATTAGCCGTACGATGCGTTGATAACGGCACCAGAGAATCGTTTGAAATTTAGCATCCTGATACCAACTTTCCTTCATTCGATTCTCTATAGAAATTCATTCAATCCCGGCATCAAGCGCTACTGCTTGTACCAGAAAACAAATCTCATAGCCCACAGAATCCTTTCAAATCGTCTACCTTTTCCAGATTCAATCCTAAATCTTTCCAACTCAAATCCTCGTTTTTGGTTTATTATTCATTCTGAATAATAACCCTATGTTTTCGGTCACGAACAATTTTTTACAACCCCCCCTCAAAATTTGATACTTTACGTTTCAAGACATGGGGATTCCAAATCTGCAATGTCCGTCCGCCGTCCGGGCCGTTTTGTGCCTTTAACGTGGTCCAAAAAATTCGTTCTTTCGCACAAAAATCCAATTTGGTATCTAGTTGTGCCCGCCAACTCGGCAATCCGATCGGACGAAGCCCATGATTGTAATGGGCAAAAAACGGTTAAAAAAATTAACGAAACGCAGTACAACGCGGGAGCTACAGCGTTTCGTCGTTTGAACTCCCTCCCATCCCGCCCGTCTCGTTAAAAAAGCGAGCGAGCGCGCCCGCTCGCTTCCCTCCCTCTCAACTCCCCTTTCGCTTCTAGCGCCCCTGTTCCTATTTCCCCGACGTTTTGGTTTTAATACGATTCAATTTTTTTAGATTCTTTCGTTTCATTCTCATTTTGGTTTTTTTCATAGATTTTTGGTTAAATTTTTTGGTTTATTATTCATTCTGAATAATAACCCTATGTTTTCGGTCACGAAAAATTTTTTACAACCCCCCCTCAAAATTTGATACTTTACGTTTCAAGACATGGGGATTCCAAATCTGCAATGTCCGTCCGCCGTCCGGGCCGTTTTGTGCCTTTAACGTGGTCCAAAAAATTCGTTCTTTCGCACAAAAATCCAATTTGGTATCTAGTTGTGCCCGCCAACTCGGCAATCCGATCGGACGAAGCCCATGATTGTTATGGGCAAAAAACGGTTAAAAAAATTAACGAAACGGAGTCAACGTTTCGGTCTCATCGAAATCGCTCGCTTCGACTGGCAACGCCGCCCCCTCTGAGAGGCGAGGGGCAACGCTCGCCCCGCCACCCGCTTTACACGTTGGAAGCCCCCCGACTCGTGTTTCGTATTTCGTTCTCGTCTTCACCTCCACAAATGTCTGTTTCGCTCGTCTCAACTATTTCCGTTAGCAAAATATCTGTTATCTTCGATTGAGCTTTTCATTATTCGTTTATTTTTGGTTTATTTATTTAATAGTTCGTTCGTTTCATTTTTTTGGTTTTAATACGATTCAATTTTTTAGATTCTTTCGTTTCATTCTCATTTTGGTTTTTTCATAGATTTTTGGTTACATTTTGATATTAGTATTTAGCGTGCATGTTTTCGTATTAAAATTCAGTTTTTTCTAGATACTTTCGTTTTTTTTTTGTTTATTTTAATATTACGATTCAGTTCTTTTCGACCTTTTTTGGGGTTTCATTATGATATTTTTCGATGCTGAATCGAACGGGATGGGTCTCGGAGCATTAATGCTAGGTCAAGCTGTTTATCCGAATAATAAACCGTTGTGTAATAATTTGCAGGGTTTTCACTCAAGGGGACGCCAAAGGTGGCCTTCATACCTTTGCGAAACAGGCAGTTCCAAAATTTAACAAGAGCACTATTTCTTGTTTCATCTGCTCTGGTGACCATTCTGTCCCATCTTGCTCCCGTTTCCTTTCATCGACCCCCCAGGTTCGCCTTCAGCTACTCCGCACATTTCAGGGTTTCTTAAACTGCTTGCACCCTCATCACGTAACCAACAGATGCAAATCCCGATTTTCTTTTTGGCTTTTGCAAACAGCGTCAATATTCTGGTTTGCACCAATCTCTCACTGAAACAACTTCTACTACTGCAAGCTCGGAAAATTCTCCCAATACACTACCTGGTCAGCCCTCATTGTTACCTCACCCCACTCCATCTACTGTTCTTGCTACTCTCTCAGCTACGAAACACCTAGGTGAAGTGCTACTTCGCACTGCACAAGCTCGGATCCTGGATGCCCAAGGAATTCCCCACACCATTAGATTAGTTGTGGACTCTGGCAGCCAATTATCATTTGTGACTGAATCGTGTGCCAAGAGACTTAGTGTATCTATCACATCCTTCACTAATTCTATCGCTGGAGTTGGGCAAGCCAATCTTGCTCCCATTCACGGCCGTCTAAAATTCAACATCTTCCCTGCAAAGGAAGATCATCCCTCCATTAATCTAATTGCGGCAGTTGTACCAAATATAACTGGTTCCTTACCTCAATATCCTCTTCTCAATGTGGCAAAAGTACCTTACCTATGACTTGGGAGACCCATCCTTCTGGCTACCTGGTCATGTTGACCTGTTACTTGGTGCGGATGCATTCGTAGACATCCTGTTGGGTGGCCAGGTCATACCCTTTATTGGTCAACCAGCCCTCATGCGCACCATTTTTGGTCACATTGGTCGACATGACCCTCAAACCCATTCTGGATCCATGATCTCTTGTTTCACGACCATTGACAATAATATTCACTCACTGATTCAGAAATTCTGGGAAGTTGAAGAATTCCCATCAGCCCCTCACCTTGCATCCCCGGCAGATGAATGGTGTGAAAGGCATTTCCAAGTCAGCCATCTGCGATTGCCTTCAGGCCGCTATGAGGTTGCCTTACTTTTCAAGGGGGACATTCCTCCAATTCTTGGAAATTCTCGACAGCAAGGTGCGTCACGTCTGTTCAATCTGGAGCTTTAATTGAATCACAAACCTCAGCTCTTCCTTGAGTATCGTTCGTTCGTCCAAGGGTATGAAACTCTTGGCCACATGCAAATAGCCCCTTCACCTGGCGATTACATAATTCCTCACCATTGTGTTTTCAAGAATGGAACGGACTCAAAAATTCGTGTTGTCTTTGATGCTTCCGCTCGCAACTCTCATGGTTCGCTAAATGATCACATACACATTAGCCCCAAACTACAAAATTCCATTTGCTATGTCCTATTCAACTTTCGTCGACACCCTTCCATCATCTCAGCTGATTTTGTGAAGATGTATAGGCAAATCTCCATACGAAAATCTGATCGAAGGTTTCAGCACATTCTGTGGAGATCTTATCCTAGCTTGCAAGTTCAAGAATTTGAACTAACCACCATCACATATGGCTTTGCCTGCTCTTCCTTCTTTGCTCACCATACAATTCATCAGTTAATAAAGGACGAAGGCAAGGATTTCCCTTTGGTATCTCAAGATTTGCTTAATGGCTGCTACGTGGATGATTTAACCACAGGGGCCGATTCTCTTGAAGACTTGCTCAAGCTGAGACATCAAATTTGCAAGCTCCTCTCCAAAGGATGTTTCCAACTAGGAAATTCTTCCTTGATTGGTCCACAAAATTTTCATCCTATCCTAAACTGATCCGAGTAGTGTCTTTCATTCTACGCTTCAAGCACAATACAACATCTATCAAAGAAAGGCGCATCATCGGCCCCATTACTTTCAACGAATTCTCTTCTGCCAACCTTCGCTGCATTCAATTGCTTCAACATCACCATTTCTCTAACCCATCTAATCCAAAGATCCGAGATTTATTTTTATCTCTCAATGTTTTCGAGGATTCTGAAATATAATAGTTCATACTTACCTTTATACAAGGTTTTATTAAATGAAAATTACAATGTACTGAATTTGGCAGGAGAGGAACCGAACAATGAGAAAAGCGAGTAACTAAGGAAGATGCTACTTGGAAACATAACAACGAGTCATATGATTTCATGGAGTTGCATAATCACCACAATCACCCCTCTCTAGGAATCCGTCAAATAGTCTTTTATTTAAGCTGGAATATGTCTTGAACGAGTTGGTCTCTCGGACGAGGTACTAGTAGGCGTGTTAGGGAGTCGTGCTTGAGTTCTGACTTGGAGAGGTTCTTATCTCTCTCGTCTAACCTAGACCGACACGTGATCTCACTACCAAACTTCAGTGCTCACTTTCTTTATTTCTTTTCGTTAGATTTTCTTTTCAGTATAGATCATTTTTCTTTTCTTTTTTTTTTTCTTTTCTCCTTGAAGTTCAATTAAGTGTCAACTCGAAGGTTGTCTCGCGTCTTCCGATCGACTCTTCTGGACAGATCGCACACGGCAGACAACAAAAGTTAAGTACAAACGCACGTGGTGGCTGGATTTTAATACCTTCAACTATTCATCCATCTTCTTGTTAAGTTTAAACTCTGTGAAAGGAAACAGACAGGACGAGTCAGCAGGCGGCCCGTGGGGCCGGTGGCGGGGGTCGCGGCGGCGTGGGCAAGCCCGCGGCGCCGGGGCGTCCGCTTCCGGCCCGTCTTGGGACGACCCAGGGGGGCGAGGTCGCGAGGGTTACTTACCCCGCACCGAGCTCTTCTGGGCATGTGGCTCCCCTAACTGGGAAAATAAGTAAAAGTAAAACGACCACTTCGGTGGAAACTGCCAAACCACGCACGGCCCCATCGTCAATCTTCTCCCCGGAGAGGAAGACGACAGACCGCCAGACTGACGCCGTAAAGGAAGTCACTCAAAAGGCGGTCGCGGGGCCGAGTGGATACCGCAAAGAGGAACATGACTCAGCAGGTCATTCCACCAGCGAAAGAGAAGCCTTCACAGTCGTGAAAAGAAAGAACAGAATGAGTGCCGCCAGGAGACTCAAAAAGTTGGAGTCGCACCTAGGCAGCAAAATTCTGTCATTTGAAAAGTCAGCCAGAGAGGCCGGAATTCCTACGACGGAAGTGGACGAACAAGTGAGGACATTGAAAGAAAAATATATGAAAGATATAGAGAGGAGAAAACAAAAATTGCAGGCGACAGACCCACAAGAGGGAAGTAAGAGAAAGAGGGAACTGGAGAGGACAGATAACCTCCTCACCGGCGAGGACAGAAGGAAAGCTACCAAGTTAGCAGTAAAAGATAGGAACCTCCTAATGTCTGCAATTACTGGGAAGCGTCAAAAGACCACCCCAGAGTGCAGAATTGCAATAAGAAAACGAAACAAGGAAAAGTGAACTGAGGAGGAGTCTCTCCAAATCAGGACACAGTTCATTAATGAGTGTGTTCTTATACTCAACAAACCTGAAAATAGAAAGGTATGTGCGATATTCGTTAACTCTGGACTGACGAGTGACAACGAGTATTACAGCATCACACTAAAGAACGCAGAAGCCGCCAGTTTCATCCTAAGTGAAACGGCGGAGTTTCTGAAATCAAAAGGTTGGGAAGCCCTGAAATTTGAGGACATTCCCAAGAAAACGATAGTTTGTGGAAGTGCCTTGGGAATTACGAGCACCTCCACAGAATTCTTGGGTATAGTAATGGCCTTCAATAGACGAGAAGGACTAAATACGGAAGAATGGAAAATGAACAAATTCGAGAAGGACGGTAACAGCACCTATTTTGAAATAATAGTTCCGGAGGAGGACGGCAAAATAATCGAACAGATACAACACCTTTGTATCGGTTTGTGCCTCTCCCCCGTGTACATCAAAGGAAGGAGATGGGGGAACCTGGCAGACATATGGAATGACTGTCACGATTTCCCCCCTCTCCCCTCAAAAGAGGAGGCGGGAAAGACATCTCCCATGATGCCAACCGCAAAGAGGACGGACGATAAAATAACTCCTGAAAGCAAGAAAATGGAAATAGGAGAAACTACATCCTCAAGTGGAGTGAGTGATTTAGAGAATGAGATTACTGGACTGCTGAAAGAGGGAACCACGATAGAAGAAGTGGTCACCGACGAGTCGCTTGAGACGGTCATGGAGGAGTCACCACAAAAGGAGGTAAGCGAGTCACCGCAACAGGCGGCAAGGGAGGACCCAGACCCGCCAAGTTAAGCCGAACAACGATGGAGCCGTAGGAACAGGAGAAAATTTAGGGGGGGGGGAAAAAAAAAAAAATGAAAATAGCACAAATAAATCTGAATCATGCGCATTCCGCAAATGCGGATCTATTAGCCATCTGTGAAACAGACCAAGTGGGTATATTTTTAATTACTGAACCGCTGATATACAAAAATAAGATCATTGGACTAAATACAACAAACTATACGCTTGTACACATTAACAAAGTAAACTGCAGAGCTTGCATTCTGATTCACAGATCACTCAACTCTCAACTGATCTCCGAATGCAGCGATCGAGACACAACAGCCGTTAGAATTACCGTGCAAGAGACGAGAAGAACAGAGAAACTTATTATAGCATCTCACTATGCAGATGCAAAATTTCGACCAGAACTTACATCAGACAAATTCGCAGCGCTGTCGGACATGGCCAAGAAAGAAGGAGCAGCACTACTGATTGCAGCGGACACCAATGCACATACCCCCATGTGGGGAGGTAATCGAGAAGATCACAGAGGTAGAATTCTTATCGATTCCATCATGTCAAATAACCTAAATATAGAAAACAAAGGAGATATTCCTACGTACTCAGCGAAAGGAGGTCAATCACACATAGATGTAACCTTAACTAACACAAAAATGCATGAAAAGATCTCAAATTGGATGGTGCACATAGGCACAATATTATCTGATCATAGACTCATCACATATGAAGTAAACTGTATAACACGAATGAGGCGCATACCATACAGAAATCCCAAATGTACCAACTGGGAGAAATATACGGACGAAATAAATATACGTACATTAGACAACAATCAGGATTTGACCACATATGGACAAATAGATCAAGAAATAAAAAATATAACAAACATCTTAAGTAGTTCCTACAAAACATCTTGTCCGATGTCATACGTACGGGGCAAACACAAACCCTGGTGGAACCACAGACTGCGTGAACTAAGACAGAATGTAAGACGGATACACAAGCACCTGAACAGAAACAGTTCAGAGGAGGCATGGAGGGAGTTCAAAAACTTACGAAATAGCTACAAACAAGAACTACGTAAACTTAAAAGGGAAGGGTGGAAAGAGTATAGTGAGGAAATTAACTCCATACCTGACACCACAAGAACACTTAAGATCATAGGAGACATATGGGGATCTCGTAACGCAATCAGCACACTACGAAAACCGGACGGTACCTACACTGAGAATGAAGAAGAATGCATTCAATATCTAATGAAGACACACTTTCCCAACAGTACAATGAATACAGACAACACACAGGGTATAGGTACCACTACAGAAAAGGAAAATACATACTCGAGGACTGACGATCAGGAGCATATGACATTCTTCACACGACAACGATATGACTGGGCAATTTATTCCATGCCACCATACAAAAAAGGTGGACCGGATGGAATATTCCCTGCCCTAATACAGAAAAGTAACAGCACATTGCAGACACAAATCTATAACTCTCTACATGCAATGATAAGACTAGGATACATCCCCGCAGAGCTTAGGAAAGCCTATGTCCTCTTCCTTCCCAAACCAGGGAAGGGAGAGTACACTTCGCCTAAGGATTATAGGGCGATAAGTCTATGTAGCGTCTTTATAAAGATCATAGAAAAAGTAATTGACAGACATATTAGGGATGATATACTAACCGACTCACCACTACATAAAGAACAATATGCATATTGCATAGGGAAATCGACCGAGGGAGCACTCCACAACCTCATCACAAGAGTAGAGAACAAAATAATGAATAGTAAAGAATATGTGGTAGGTTGTTTTTTCGATGTACAGGGGGCATTTGACAACGTTCAATTTGCATCCATCCAGCGAACAATGCAAGCAAGAAAAGTAGGGAACAACTTGACAGCATGGTGCACTCTCCTACTGAGTAGTAGAGAGGTCGAATGCACAATAGGTAATATCACGAAAAAATTTATCATAACAAGAGGAACACCGCAGGGTGGGTGCCTATCCCCCCTCTTCTGGTGCCTAGTCATAGACGAGCTCATTAACCGAATAAATAACACGGGCCTTTACTGCCAATTTTATGCTGACGACGGTGTCATCCTGGCCAGTCATAAAACCCTAGACACAGCTTGCCAGTTGGCGAGCGAGGGGATGAAACTGGTTATGGAATGGTGCCCTACACATGGACTAGCGGTAAATCCGACAAAAACGACAGCAACAATTTTTAGTAGGAAAAGAACTGAGACCACTGGCTACTATGTGATGATGGGAGGATGCAATATTCCTCTCTCATCATCAGTGAAATATCTAGGAGTCATACTAGACAGACAACTTAGGTGGAAACAACAGATAGCTAGTCAACTAGAAAAAGGAAGGAAACTTCTCTTGCATATCAAAGGCCTGATAGGGAAAACATGGGGCCTAAAACCAACATTGGTGAAATGGATATACCAAACGATAGTAAGACCTCGCGTTGTGTATGGAGCACTGATATGGTGGACAGGAGTAACCAAAAACAGTGCCCTGTACAAGTTAGACAGAGTCATCAATATGTCAATTACAGGGGCATTTCATAGCACACCTAATGTTATAATGGCCGTACTGACGGGGGTGCTACCAATGAAATGGGAGATCACACAAGAGGCAATGAGAGGGGCACTAAGACTTAGGAAAAACAACGACTGGAACCATTCACACAATCACGGCCACGGAACTGTTTGTACAACCCTCATAAGCAGCATACCAGAGGCAAACATGCCAATGGATGACAGGACAACGACATATCAATTTCAGGGAAACCTCAACACTAGGATAGACTCAAGACAAGTGTGGGAGACCAGGCCGTCAGTGGCGGATGAATCAGAAATCATCTGCTACACAGACGGCTCCAAACATTTAAATGGTAACGCAGGAATGGGAATATACATTCCTGCACTAGAATGGGAAGAATCACTTCCACTAGGAACCAATACCTCAGTGTACCAAAGCGAACTCATAGCGATAAATTTATGTATTAGCACACTTGTAACAAAGAACATTAGGAACACGAATATAGCCATCTACACTGACAACCAATCTGTGGTAAAAACATTGGGCAATCCAATAGTCAGGAGCTATCTCATAGGAGAAACTAAGCACGAGGTTGGGAAACTCCAACAACTAGGGAACACAATTACGCTAAAATGGATACCCGGGCATAGGGGGTATGCGGGGAATGAGAAAGCGGACGAACTAGCCAAGGCGGGAGCCAGAGGACACTTCTGTGGACCAGAACCGTTCTCGCCTATCACAATGCAACAACTGAAAGCAAAAATAAATGAGAAAATGTGGAGAAATGTATGTGTTGAAATCAACAACAATGAAGGGTATCAACACTCCAAAATTATGGGTATAACTAGTCATAACCTACAAAGAACCAATTGGGTACTGGGCTTAAGCAAGATAAGACTAAGAAGAATCACTGGTATGCTGTCTGGGCACTATGCGGTGGGTAAGACCCTAAACAGGATAAATCCGAACGTCAACGCTAGGTGTCCATGCGGAGAAATAGAAACAGTAGAACACTATCTTAGGGAATGCCCGTTATGGTTTGGCACTAGACTCAACATACTAGGGGAAAGAATAATAAACAGCACTAGTTTGAGAGAAACCGAGTGGAAAAAGATCCTAGAATTCGTAGAGGGGACCGGGAGATTCCGTAACCCCTTTTAAAGAAGCCAAGCCGACTCCCAATAACTCTGGGGAGATGGGAAATGGGCCTGAATGGCCACGACTTCGGTCATTGTTCCCTCGGCCTTGGCTGGTGCCCTGTTATCTTCTTCTTCTTCTAGTAGGCGTGTTAGACAACTCCGTCCAAGTCGGAGGGACCTCTCCAACTCTAGTTTCAACTTCAGCAGGTGTACTCATGGGTGAATTTTCTTGTACTTCTTCCGAACCCTCTGGATATTGCTCAACCAGTGCAGGTTCTCCTGTCGGTGCAAGTGATCGAATTGAAACTGTTGTTTCTCTCCCATCAGGTAGACGTACATGTGCGTACTCTGGATTTGATTCAAGTAACTCAACTTCTTCCACCATTGGATCGTATTTGCTTTGTCGGAAGTGCTTTTTCATAAGTACTGGTCCGCTTTCCGTCAGCCATTATGGCATTGAAACTCCATTACTTGTTCTCCGTTTGTGAGTGATCATCCTTTCGTGTGGCGTTGTATTTGTTCCAGTGCACAATAAAGATCGTATGGAATGACGTGCGATATCCAAGACGTCTTCCTAAACTTCAGTTTTCATATCCCTGGATTTTAAAGCAAGCATGACAGTCTTCCAAATGATTCCGTTGAATCTTTCTGCCTGGCCATTTCCTTGGGGGTTGTATGGTGTAGTCCGGCTGGTGGGGATATTATGAGACGCCAGATAAGCTTTTAGTTCCGCAGACATGAAAGATGCACCCCTATCCGTATGTACATAAGCAGGAGTACCAAAGATTCTGAAAAGATACGTCAGGTGTTTTATGACAGGAGCAGTCGATACATCTGTGCAAGGAAACGCAAAAGGAAATCTCGAATATTCGTCTACCACAGTCAAAATATATTGATTTCGTGATTTAGATGGGAGAGGTCCTTTGAAATCAATATTGAGGCGTTCGAATGGAGATGTGGCTTTGATGAGGTTTCCTTGATGTGAATAGTATCGTGGTTTCACTTCAGCGCAAACCCTGCACGCATTAGTAATATTTCTGATTTCATCTAGAGTGTAAGCAATATTTTTGGCTCGAATCCAGTGGTACATACGTGTTATCCCAGGATGACACAGAGAATCGTGCAGGCTTTTGAGGTTGGGCTTGGTATCTTTCATGGATGCACTTTTTCTTGAGAGTGCATCTGCTGGCGCGTTTTCGTCTCCTGGTCGATAGACAATGTCAAACTTGAAGCACGATAGTTCCAATCGCCATCTCATTATTTTCTCATTCTTTATTTTGCTGTTATGATTCTGATTGAACATGAAAGACACTGAGCGTTGGTCAGTCACTGCAGAAGCAGATGTTTGTAGATCGGACTTAGAATGTTTGGATTTACAAACCTTTTGGAAATGCCCTTTTTTAGAACACGATATGCAAGTCGCGTCTTTGGCCGGGTACGAGAATCTTGGGTGTCTAGACCCGCCACAGAAAAAGCACCGTCCAGGCTTTGTCAGGGCTGCTACGGTTGTTTCTGAGTCTATCTGATTGCTACTTGAATCACTCGTGGCCGCAGTACTTTGTACTTGAAAACCATGGTAAGAAGCAGATTGTTATTCAGCCATGTTTAATGATCTTGCTTGATCAAAGGCGCCGTCTAACGTTAGAGTAGTGTTTTCTAATAACCTTTGGCGTATACGTGGACATAGCAGTCCGCTAATGAAGGCTTCTCTGATGAACTCATTGCGATGTTCGTCAGCCGTTACCGCGTTAAAAGAACAGTCCTTGCTCATTTGCTTGAGCACTTGTAAATACTGATCCACTGATTCACCTGCATGTTGACGTCTAGTAGCCAAGCAGTGTCTGGCGTAAATCACATTCTTAGGCTTGATATAGATAGAGTCTAACGTAGCTACGGCATTGTTGTATGTAGTACATACGCTTATGTATTCAAAAACATCAGGAGCAATATAATTTGTGAGTAGTTGTAGCTTACTATCATCTGACGGAGGTGTCTCGAAATGAACCAGGAAATTATCGAATGTCTTCTTCCAATGAGTCCATTTCTTGTCAGAAGATGTAGCCGATGGCTCGACGTTGAAGCGTTCGGGTTTCAAGTATTTATCCATTATAAGATGTCAAGTTGGATGGATGATTTAAAAAATTTTTAATTTTCGTTTAATAAATTGAAATATAATAATTCATACCTTTATGCAAGGTTTTATCAAACGAAAATTACAACGTACCGAATTTGGCAGGAGAGAAACCGAACAATGAGAAAAGCGAGTAACTAAGGAAGATCCTACTTGGATACATAACAACGAGTCATATGATTTCATGGAGTTGCATAATCACCACAGATTCACACCAACTTCTCAAGGTGGGCGGCAGGCTGCAACTACCACAGGTCTGTTTCCTTATTTGATGACTGTACCTAAACCCTCGACGAGGGTTATATCAGTCATGGAAGTTGCAGTTTCGCTAATATGCAAGAGGCCGGCCCCAGCAGCATCCACCGAACACAGACCTGTGGAGGTACGGCAGGTATTTGGTCGTTAGCCAGTCTCCCGGTAGAGAGCTGTTGCCTGTGTGTGACCGTGTACCATCTGGGAGGAGTTCATAATCTGGTTTCCCACCTGATCTAACTGTGTACTTGAGTGGCAAGTTTTAAAAGGGCAGATCAACTATGACCACGTTTCTTAGCCATCACCTTCTTCGTGAACTCTGCAAAATGGTTAAAAGCTAGCTTTGTAGCTGTCAATGCTGCTAAGTTCGTTTGCCCTCCCAACAACCGTGGCTCACTGTTGTAGAAACTACAGTGGAGCAGCACATGGTTTCTTGTTTCCTCCCCGCTGGAGGCACAAGACGTGCATAATGGAGAGTCTTTCAGAGAAAAGAAGTGGAGCCGCGCATTGAAGTCACCATGTCCCGTGAGGACCTGGCTCGTCCAGTGGTCTGGCTCAACCCATTTTCTTGACAGATGTTCACGGATGTTGGGGAAGAACTCATACGTATCACGTCCCGTTGACGAGGATTCCCATCTCGCTTGGCGGACTGACTCTGCAAAGATCAGCACAGTCAAGTCATCCACATAGGCGTACGGCTCGCAGTCAGTCTCCATGAGTCTCCTGAGAAGACCTTCAAGAAGGCATTCCAGAGTGCTGGTCCTAGGACCGAGCCCTGTGGGCACCCCTTCTCAATCTTCCTCCGGACAGAGACATACCTGCATTCGATCGTAGCAGTTCTGTCTATCAGGTAACTTCTGACGAGCGCGTATAGGTTGAGGGGGTTTCCCCTACCTTTAAGCTCATTAAGGAGCGCTGGCCACTAAAGGTTGTCAAACGCTCCTCTGATGTCAATCAGAACTGCTACGACGTACTTAGCCGGTACCAGCAGGGAAACACGCCAAATCTCGATAATGATGTTCTGCGTGGACCTTCCTTTGGTACTCCCGTATTGCCTGCCTGTCAGGTTACGGCCAAAGACTCCTTCGAGGGACTGCAACATCAAGATTTCTAATGTTTTGCCTAATATGGAAAGAAGGCTGAGCAGCCTCCATGATTGCAGGTCTGACTGATTGCGGACCCGCGCCTCCCTTTTGAAGAGCGACAACACGCATTGCTTCCTATTTTATCTGGCCCAGGAGATATGTTGGGCTTTAAGGTCGCAAGGGCCCTGCTGAGGTCGCCTGTTGTCCACAATCGGATGTGGGGCTCGTCCGGAGGGTCCATGACAAGCTCCCTTGCTGCCCTCTGTCATCAGGGAACGCCTTCGCAAAGAGGATTTCCAGTGAACTTTTGATGCTGCAGGCCCAGCCTGACTCATTTTGCATCGCGGCTAAGACCTGCTCTACGTTTGCTTTTCCTATGGAGGACTTGTAATGTCTGCCCCAGGGGTTTTCAGAGCTCTCCGCTTCCACAAAATTTCGCCAGCCTTGCCGTTTGGCTCGTTTGATGGCGCGATGGCAGGCCTTCTTCTCTTGGATGAAGGCTGTTCGAAGTGTGGCTCTGGTATCAGGGTTATGAGTGTTTTGGTACATCCTTCTGGCTCTATTTACACTTTGCTTGAGAGGATTAAGTTCCTCAGTCCACCATGGGACTTTGATCGCCCTGTGCTTCTGTTGCCCAAGTACAGAGAGCAGTGCTGTCCACTTTGCTGTCCACCTCTTCAGGTGTGGATGCTTGCACTATTAGGTCGGTGTCTGCAGCACGCAGTTCACCTTCCAGTACCCTACAGAATTGTGGCCAGTCAGCATTTTTGCTGCGGAATCGCTGTTCACGCGTGTCTTTGCAGAGGATGAAGTCATCTGTGATGGCAAAGTCAATAACCATGTGATCGCTCTGTGTTGCACCTGGTATGACTCGCCAACCCTGCAATTTGAGTAGCAGGGTGTGAGACACGGCTGTGACGTCTATACACGACCTTCCTCCCGGACCATCATAGGTTGCCTCTGTCGTGGAGTCGTTGGCAACAACCAAGTTGTACCTGGTGAGCAGTTCTATATACGCCTCGCCCGCCCCATCAAGGGTTGGGGATCCCCACAATGCAAGTGTGTATTTTATCATCGAGGTGTGTTAACCGACATCCAAGGATCCTATCAAAAAAGGTAACAAGCAATAGTAGGGAACGGGTTATACACCCGCTACACTTCAGCTCTATCTAAGAGAAGCAACATTACATCATCCATTTTTTGAAAATTAAGAGAATGGTCAAACTAGAACAAGGTTAATATATAACACGCAAATGGGGTAGCAAAAATTAAATAGTAACCACGTCATTAGTAGATTAATATAGAATCAACTTCATGAATGAGGCAGCAATCACAAAAATCATAAGGACTATATTCTTATTATTATATTATATACTATTCGACAAACCTTAAACTATTTTAAACCCAAATGGGTGAGTATTTAGAAACATAACTATGCGTAATTAATGAATACATAAACAAATTGAAAAATAAACAATATGTTTGCAATCAGGTAGGGCTGAATCAATCAGCTATGGTTTTCTGACTCCAAAACACCCCTCTGAAACATACTTTTCATGTATCTGGTAATAGATATACCTATTTACAATTCTGCAATCAATCTTGTAGGCTTTTTAATAACTCGACCCACTCTTGATTTTTTCTCTAGTGATTTTGGAGGAGAAACATTTGTACCAACAGAATCTTTAGGAGATCGAATTGAACTAATACATGCGTTCAGGACTTATGGAATATCTATAGGAATGATGGCATTAGCCTCCACTCTACCTGACATCAGGATACCCCTCGTAGTGCTTTTAGACTGAGCCGAAACTCTTTGATCACTAATAGACCGTGGACGTATATAGATTTCATTCCTTACATATTTTCTTCCGTTTTCTGCTTCAACCAAATAGGAATTCGGGCGTCCTTTCTTCCTTACTATTACACCTGGGAACCAATTTGAGTCAGGTAACTTCTTAAAAAACCAGTTTGCCCTTCAGCAAATGGTAGTCTAGTGGTTGATTTATTTCGTTTTTCAATCTTTTTCATAAGTTATCTTTCGAATATTAACAGCTTGAACGCGGATGGAACTTTTGTCCTCAGAGATCTTCCCATCAAATTAGCAGCAGGAGAACTTCTAACGTTCTTAGGAGTATTTCTAAAATTTCATAAGGCTAGGTAAGGGCATTCATTATTATCGAACACCTTTTTAAACATATTTTTTACAGATTTTACAGCGCTTTCCGCGAGTCCATTACAGCGAGGATAGCGTGGGGTTAAAATTATATGGAGAAAGCTCCACTCATTCGAAAATTGTCTGAAGAGGTCACAATCAAAGCTTAATGCCCCATCCGTATTCACTATCATTGGAATCCCATGCCGAGCGAAAGTTTCTTTCTTTCCTTTTATAACCGAGACGCTTTTTAAAGTTTCTAACCCCATCACTTCTGGATAACCTTGAAAGGGCATCAACACTAGGTATAGGTCACTAGGTATTTTTTTGAATTTAGTTCAAAAATGTCGCATCCCACTTCTAACCATGGAAGCTGTGGTATCTCTTTACATTTCATAACTAGTTTTTGTTTGTGTACCTGATGTTTCAGACAGATTGGACACAAACTTACAAAATGTTTAATGTGCTGGTTTATTCCAGTCCAAAAAACCGATATACCTGCTCTTTCTACCATCCTATTTATTTCTGAATGTCCAGAATGTAGACTAACCAATATTTCCTTTCAGAATTATGATTCTGTCGCTGTAAAAAATCAAATCTTTGAGAACACTTAGCTCTGTTTTCAGCTGAAAATAAGGTTTTTACTCTTTTAAGGAAAGAATTTACGAGAGTTGAGCGAATCCCCGGAAAATCCGATCTTTGATTCGAGAAACGAGAGGGCTACAAGGAAAGTCTTCTTTCTTTCGCATTGTAGTGGGCGCGTCGCCCATTTTACCTTCGCGCTGGAACTTTCACAGCGTCAGCGAATCCCGGACCCGAGAACTCGTCTCATTATTTTCTCTCTTAATTTTTTTTTTTTAATTTTCTCTCCGGGTCTCTTCTTTTTCTTGGAATGAAGAAGTTCGACCACTAGTTGGGCGACAATTGTTAAGAAGTAGTTTGGAGATGTTTTGAAGAGCTGCTGACTCAGGCAAAAATTACGGCAATCGCGCCTGAGATTCGATCCACAATCCTCAACTTACGCCGAAAATTATGAATCAATCGTCTTTTCCACTAGACCACGATCAACCGGTTGCCTCTAATAGGAGTCAGTCAGCACAATACATCTGCCAAACGAAGGTGCTTACTCGTCTTGTGCCGTAAATGTAGGTTGTAATCTCATCAACAATCGCTGTAACCGTACTGGGATCTTATAAATAAATAAAGACCCAACAGTGATCAGTTTCTACATCCACCACATCATAGCCAAATATATATTGACGAAAACGTTCGACCCCAAAACATATAGCAAGTAATTCTTTCTCAATCTGGGCATACCTTTTTTGAGTGTCAGTGAGAGCCCTTGACGCATATGCTATAGATAAACCGTTTTGAAGAAGTGGAGCCCCTAATGAATGAGAACTCGCGTCAACAGTTAGAGTTACCGGCTTGGGGTGATTTTCATATTTAAGGATTGGGCCTTGGTGAGCATTGTTTTAAACTTTTCAAAATCTGTATTCAAAGCTACGTTCCATGAAAACTCGACATCGTCCTTCAGGAGTTCCCTAAAACCTGTGGTACATTCAGAATAATTAGGAATATATTTCGAAATGTAATTGAATAACCCCAAAACACGTTGGAGCGATTTTTCGTCATCCGGGACTTTCAATGCCAACACAGCTTTAATTTTTTCTTGGTCCATTTCTACTCCTTCCTTGCTGAAAGTGTGCCCCAAACACGCCACCTTTTCAACGAAAAACACACATGTTTTCTTATTAAATTTTATTCCATTTTTCTGTGCAGGTTCAAACACTAAATTCAGATTTTTCATCATCTCCACATTCGATTTTGCCCATACAAAAATATCATCTTGAAATGTGAATACATTTTCTATACCACTGAACACTTGAGAAATGAATCTATTGAACAGTTCTGGTCCGCATGACACCCCAAAAGGCAATCTTTCAAAAACAAATCTACTCCACGGAGTAACAAAAATGCATAGTCGCGAACTTTTGTCGTCCAAAATCCAGACTTAGCATCTAATTTGCAAAATACATTAGCACTACATAGTTTGGTCGTGACATCCTCAATGACGGGAAAAGGAAAGTGTAGTCGCCTAATCGCCTTGTTTAAGGTTCTAGGATCCATACAGACCCTGAGAGACCCATCTTTTTTTAAACCACTACCATCTGGTTAACCCACTCTGTTAGCTCCACTATTTGCTCAATTACGCCTATTTTTACCATTCGATCTTGTTCGGATTTTATTTTGGGGAGTAATTTATATAGTACCCTACGCACTGGTGATATTACAGGTTTTATACTTGGATCGATCTCAATGCTAACAGATTTTGGAGCGCAGCCTACATCACCTTCAAATAACTCTGCAAACTCCTGTGGTACCTGAAACCTTGAATTCGACTCAACAACACAAACTCTTTTTATTAACTGGGATTAATACTACTCTCGCTACTTTGCAATCCCAATATGTTCACACAATCAGCTTCAACTACAAAGAAAGGAAGCAAAAATACTTTGTTCTTATATCTACACTTGAATACTATTTTTCCTACTACTGGTACAACGTTTTTTGTAAATGATGTGATTTTTACCTTCGCTACTCGAAGTTCATCTTGATTGAAGCCGATCCTTTCATACTCAGCAATTCCAATTACGTTGCATTGGGCCCCGGTATCAATCTTCATAGTGATTGGATGCCCATTAATATCCAATTCAGTAGTAAACCATTCTGATTCACTAGCAATCGTCACCCATTCCAATCAGCTTTGCCTTTACGTCTTTGTTAAGTATCCCGCAAGTGAAAATATCTCTAACCAATCCATCGTATAAAGTGTAGTATAATTGTCATATATTGCTCATAAGTTTCACTGTTCCCTTGTGAAAAATAAATGCCGGCAGTAGGTGATGCTGTCCTTAGGAGCATAATGTCCGTCAAAGTGCTCTAGTATTTCTTCTAAACTTTCCTTCTTATCAGTCGCCAAATTACCAATAAAGGAATCATAAACGTCGTTTGTTTCTTCACCAGCGTCATTAAGCAGAATTGCAATCTTGCACTTATCCTTGGCAGTATCGTAGTAGGCATCCACAAATCGCTTAAACCTTTGTTTGTATCGTATCCAACAATGTGCCATGTCATTACCATATTCCAATGGTGTCAGAGTAACCGTAGCCACCGAATTTGCCATATTCCGTACAAATCAAGATCAGTAAACGTGTTTCACGGATCGAGGTTACGTACGTAAATTGTTGCCAAGCAATGATTTCGCGTGGTTTATATTCCAATTTCTTCCATAAATTCACTTCTTCTAACTAGTTTTCACTGCTGCCACCATGTTTTAAACCATTGTATGAAAAAATTATAAATTAACTAAGTAGAACTTTTGTTTAAATGCAAGCGTGTATTTTATCATCGAGGTGTGTTATCCGACATCCATGGATCCTATCAAAAAAGGTAACTAGTTTTAGGAAAGCCAAAAGAATCCTTAATTCGCACGAGACAGAATGTATTAAATCAAAAGAAAGAAAAAACAGTTGTAACATAACATCATAAAAAGGTTGATGCACACACCCACTGTCCGATAGGAGTCTTATCAACGAACGTTGTTGTTGTTGTATTGTTGTCTTGGGTTTGCTTCAACACTCTCCCTCAAACACAAGACCCCAATAGCATCTCTGTTCTTGGTGAAAGCTGGTGAAGGGAGACTCTTGGTCAGCATATCAGCCAGTTGCTTTTGACTAGAAACATGCTGCAACTTGATTTCCCCATTCATAACCTTCTCTCGAACATAGTGAAAACGGACCTCTATGTGCTTTGTCCGGCGATGAAACTCAGGGTTCAGAATCAGACGCATGGCACTGCGGTTGTCAACAGGCAGCGTTGGTATTTTTGGGGAGCTGGTAATTTCATTCAACAATCTGTTTAGCCATACAATCTCCTTGGCCCCCTCACTTGCAGCAACATATTCAGCTTCTGTCGTACTCTGAACTATCACAGATTGCTTACGACTGAACCATGTGACAGCAGATCCACCAAAAGTTGTCAAGACACCAGTCCTTGATCGGCGTGTATCCTTATCATTGGCATAATCAGAATCAGTGAAACATCTCAATTCAAGTGGCATGCCTCCACAATACATTAAGCCATGGCGTACTGTTCCATTCAAGTATTTAAAAATTCTCTTCACAGCACCCCAGTCAGATTGTTTAGGACAATCAAGAACCTCGGAAACAGTACTAAGAGCAAATGATAAGTCAGGACGGGTGGTCATTGCCAGGTATAATAGACTTCCAACAGCTTGCCTATATGGTATCTTTTTATCCAAGGGGGGTTCATCTTTATCACATTCCCATCTTTCACATGGAGTCTTCACAGGGTTTGAATCCATCATGTTGAACCTCTGCAGGATACTCTTCGTGTAGACTTCCTGATGCACAAAAATAGAACCATCACTCTGGGGTTCAACCTGCATACCAAGAAAAGTGTCCAGTGTTCCAATGGTAATTGCGAACTCTTCCTCTAGTTTTGATAAGAATTGGTCGATTTCAGGTTTATCCCCAACCAGAATCCCGTCATCAACATAGATTGCAACCATTAACTTTCGGCCATTACCACATCTTTTTATGAAGAGACAAGGGTCCGCTATGCTAGCCTCCATATTTTGAGATTTCATGAACTGAACAAAAGTTTGGTTCCAACAGCGAGGTGACTGCTTCAGACCGTAGAGGCTTCAATTCAGCTTACAGACACGACCACTCCCATCATCAAAACCAGTAGGCTGACGCATATAAACTTCCTCCTCCAGGGACCCATACAAAAATGCAGTATGTACATCAAATTGTCCCAATTTGTACTTCTCAGCTGCAGCTAAATTCAACAGAGCTCGTACTGTCTCAAAACGAGCAACAGGACTAAACGTTTGCTCAAAATCAACACCTTCTTCTTGAGCATATCCCTTTGCCACCAAGCGAGCTTTATAACGGTCAATCTCACCATTAGATTTGCGTTTAACTTTTAGCACCCATCGATTACCAACAATTTTCTTATCAGGAGGTGGATATACTAGGTCCCAAGTACCATTTTTAGCCAAGGACTCAAGCTCATTTTGCATAGCTTCCCTCCAGAATTCACACTCATCTGTGTTCAGAGCTTCTTTCACAGTCAGATCTCTTTCTGCAATGAAGACATAATTATTTGAAAGATAGGAAGGAAACCTTCTATCTCTGCTACTTCTACGAATTTGAGTTCCATTGTCCACTCCAATCGATGACCCTCCCTCAATCTCTTGATTGATGCAATTTTCTAGAACAGGAATTTGAAACCCTAAAGATGTATTCCTAGTAGAAAGTGATTCTGAGAGCCGAGGTGTCACACTGGTTTCTTCGTGAGGTTGTTCTAGTTCACCCTCAGTTAGAAGTTCAGCATTAGAAGACTTGAAGAGCTTAATCATGGGTATTTCTCTCTCAAAAATTACATCACGGGAAATTTCAATAGAATTTCTCTCAAAATTCCACAAACGATACCCATTGTGGTCTCCCGTATAGCCCACACATAAACATGGAATACTTTTCTTATCCATCTTCCGCCTCTTTTCTTTTGGCACATGAGCATAGCATTTTGTCCCAACAATTTTAAAATAATCAATTTTTGGAGGTGAGGAATTCATCCAAATTTCAACTGGAGATTTACCTTGTCCAGTGGGTCCAGTTCGGTTCAAGACAAAAACAGCAGTGCTGATTGCTTCAGCCCACAGTTTCATGGGTAAATTCTTCGAGTGGATCATTGAATGAGCTGCCTCAACAAGTGTGCGGTTCTCCCTCTCACTGGCTCCATTTTGCTGAGGCGTGTATGGAGTTGTTCGATGCATGCTTATTCCATTTTCAGCCAGAAGTTTCTGGACACCAGAGTTAACAAACTCACCACCCCCATCACAAAATAATTCCTTCACAGTGTGACCAGCATTTTTCACCTCATTGAGAAACACCGCCAAGCAGGCTCCTACCTCTAATTTGTGTTTCAGAAAGAATATCCGACGAAACTTTGAATAGTCATCCTTCAGACAGAGATAATATCGAGATCCCCCAATAGAATTCTCCTGAAATGGCCCACAAACATCAGCATTAATCCATACAGCACAATTTGTTGGTCGGTTCTGATGATCATGAAATGGATCACGATGGTGTTTTCCATAAATACAACCCTCACACCAATCTTCATCATCTGACAAATTAAGCCCAATTTTCTTAATGACGGACTTCACATGCCGTTTGTTCTGATGGCATAATCTTTCATGCCACAACTGAAGAGTTTCACCAGACGATGAAGCCGTGAGAACCTCAGCAGCTCTAAGAGGAACATGCAATTTCATATTTAAAACATACAAGCCATTTGTCGTTTTTCCACCAATCAAGTATGTTTTGTTTCCCTTGGTCAGTCTACAACCAACCTTGTTAGCGAAAAATTCGTACCCCTTGTCTAAGGAGCAACTGACAGAAAACAGATTTCAGCTCACATCCGGCACATACCATACATCCTTCAGGTGATTTATCTCCATTTTTCCATTAATTCTCACATCAACAAGTATGTCTCCTTGACCATAGGCCTTGATAACAGCATTGTTGCCAACCTGAACATATACAGGTGCCTCAAATTCAGAGAAGTCAACAAAGTAGTTTTTCAAATATGTCATGTGTTGTGTGGCCCCTGTGTCAGCCACCCAGGTATCATCACTTCCGCCAAACTTAGAATAGTTGCATATGAAAGCATGTCCCTTCCCAATATTAGATTCCTGAACATCATTTTGTAATGGGGACGATTAGGGCAATCACGAACGTATCGTCGGTATGGACTTTTTAAAGAAGACACTGTGTGATAGACGTGGGTTCTAAAACGTTGGATATGGATGGGAAGAAGCTACTTTTGAGGGAGGCTGATAGCACCTTCTATTGTGATCAAGCAAACCTAGATCATACTGATCCTCTTCCGAAACATGTAATGGCCTTGACTGAAAAATCTGCTGAAAGGGTGAACGCTATTCAGCTTGACAAGTTTCGTAAGTTGTTGCAGCGGTACTCAGATGTTTTTGCAGCTACCAATGGCGACTTAGGATGCTGTACTCTGGGAGAGCACACAATTGATGTCGATGGTCACCGTCTGATCAAACAGCCTCCCAGATGAACATGCCCTGCTAAGGAAATGATCATAACGGAAGAGCTAACAAAAATGAGAAAGCAAGGGGTGATAAGGGAGTCAAGGAGTCCATGGGCGAGTTCAGTGGTTTTAATACCAAAGAAAACCGGAGATTGGCGTTTCTGCATAGACTACAGAAGAGTCAATGACGTAACAATCAAGGACACACACCGGTTACCACATATAGGAGACACCCTGCACACATTAGAAGGAAGTCGTTGGTTCAGCATGCTAGATCTCCAAGCAGGATCCTAGCAGATTCCTCTGGCCAAAGAAGCTCAAGAAATATCAGCATTTTGTACACGGAACGGTTTGTGGGAATTTACAATTTTTGGGCTCACCAATGCACCAGCAACTTTCCAGCGAGTGATGCGTCAGCTGTTACACGACTTTATTGCACAGAATGTTGTGCAAGCTTATCTCGACGACGTACTGATCCACACCACAACCTTCGAAGACCAATTGAAGTTTATAGAAGCTATTTTTCAAGAATTGCGGGAAGCGAAACTCAAACTGAACTCTAAAAAATGTGAATTCTTCTGGGAAACAGTGGCCTATCTTGGGCATCTGGTAACCCCTGAAGGAATCAGGACAGACCCAAAGAAGGTGGACACAATTGTGAACTGGCCAGTCCCTAAGACGACCACAGAACTTTGGTCTTTTGTAGGGCTGTGTTCTTACTACTGGCAGTTTGTTCCCCACTTGGCTGAAATAATGAAGCTGCTTTACTGAGCAGAAAATCTTCCCAGGTTGGAGTGGACGCCAGCTTGTCAAGTCGCCTTTGACAGACTCGAGGAATGTCTGCTGAATGCCCCTATACTGGGTCACGTCCAATCAAGCAAGTCGTTCATACTTGACACAGATGCCAGTGATGTCTCCATTGGAGCAGTTCTTTCACAAGAGCAAGGTGGGCAAGAAGTCAGCCTGTGAAGTGGTTCACATTGCCCGGTTAACGCCATTCTGTGGAAGGAAGGAGGAGAAGTGTGAAGAACCTAGTAACAAAGGTGGTAGCGTGACAACAAGAAATGTTTCCCTTGACTACAAAATTCCCATTTGTAATTCTGACTTGCTTTGATTTGTTGAGTTATTGTTGAAGTTTGTTGTTGTTAAATATAAACCCTTTCGAACCAACCTTTTTGTAGTGCAATCTAACAATAGTAAGGGGTTTTTAAGCAACACGAATGAGGCGCATACCATACAGAAATCCCAAGCGTACCAACTGGGAGAAGTATACGGACGAAATAAACACTCGTACACCAGACAACAATCAGAACTTAACCACATATGAACAAAAAGATCAAGAAATAAAAAATATAACTTACATCTTAAGTAGTGCCTACAAAAAATCTTGTCCGATGTCACACGTACGGGGCAAACACCCTGGTGGAACCACAGACTGCGAGAACTTAGACAGAATGTAAGACGGGTACACAAGCACCTGAACAGAAACAGCTCAGAGGAGGAATGGAGGGAGTTCAAAACCTTACGAAATAACTACAAACAAGAGCTACGAAAACCTAAAAGGGAAGGGTGGAAAGCGTATAGTGAGGAAATTAATTCCATACCTGACACCACAAGAGCACTTAAGATCATAGGAGACACATGGGGATCTCGTAACGCAATCAGTACATTACGAAAACCGGACGGAACCTACACTGAGAATGAGGAAGAATGCATTCAATATCTAATGAAGACACACTTCCCCAACAGTATAATGAATACAGACACCACACAGGGCATAGGTACCACTACAGAAAAGGAAAATACATACTCGAGGACTGACGAGCAGGAGCATATGACTTTCTTCACTCGACAACGATTTGACTGGGCAATCTATTCTATGCCTCCATACAAAAAAGGGGGACTGGATGGAATATTCCCTCCCCTAATACAGAAAAGTAACAGCACATTGCAGACACAAATCTATAACATTCTACATGCAATGATAAAATTAGGATACATCCCCACAGAGCTTAGGAAAGCCTATGTCCTCTTCCTTCCCAAACCAGGGAAAGGAGAGTACACTTCGCCTAAGGATTATAGGGCTATAAGTTTATGTAGCGTCTTCATAAAGATCATAGAAAAAGTAATCGACAGACATATTAGGGATGATGTACTAACCGACTCACCACTACATAAAGAACAATATGCAGGGAAATTGACCGAAGGAGCACTCGACAACCTCATTACAACAGTGGAGAAAAAAATAATAAACAGTAAAGAATATGTGGTAGGCTGTTTTTTCGATGTACAGGGGGCATTTGACAACGTCCAATTTGCATCCATTCAGCGAATAATGCGAGCAAGAACAGTGGGGAACAACTTGACAGAATGGTGCAATCTCCTACTGAGCAGTAGAGAGGTCGAATGCACAATAGGTAAATACCACGAAAAAATTCATCATAACAAGAGGAACACCGCAGGGTGGGTGCTTATTGATGTGATACAATTCTGAGAGGGTGAAGTCGTTATCACTTCTTATCTTTTTGTTAGCGTCTTCTCTTCCCTCTTGCCATTGTTAGTTCGTGTGTTCGTTTTCCTTAATATAAAAGTGTTTCTTTTATCGAGTTCAGTCTATAATATATATTATAGCCTAATTGATCCATATCATAAGAGGTTATGGGCCCAGTGTACGCGAATTAAATTAAATTCAGTGCGCGCAACAATCGGATGAAAACGGATAAATTCGTTAATCAACTTAACCTCTCGTTCCCAACGTGTTCCCCTTGTCCTCTCCAAGTGTTTCGTATCTACAACAACAAAAATGATGCTAACACAACAAAGTCGACATCTACAAAAGCTGATGAAGCACTGGATTTATCAACACAAGATGCCAAAGCTCGAGCTATTATAATTCAAGGAGTATCTGATAAACACCTTGATATAATAAAAGACTGTTCTACTGCAAAGGACATGCTAGGTGCTCTAAAAGCTGTGTTGGTCTGTGATAGCACATTTTCTAAGCTATCTGTGTGGCGTTAGCTTTTTACTTTGAAACTTGGTAAAGGAGAAGCACTCAACGACCACTTATTACACTTCGATTCAGTGCTACGTGAGTTGCAGGAATACGGTACGACTCTCATTGAAGCTGATCGTATCTGTCTGCTTCTTTTGTCGCTCTCCTCAGACTACGATACTGTAATAACAGCTCTCGACACACAAGCCAGATTGAAGCTTGATTTTGTGAAAGCAAAGCTGCTTGATGAAGAAAACAAAATAAAAAATCGGAATCACCCAGTTACCGAGGAGCTGTCCTTGAAAGCAGTATATTCCAGCCAACACCATAATAGCAGTCAACATCCTAGGGGAAATTATGATAACAGGAGACGTCAGGGGCGAGGACGATGGGGTCGAGGAGGCAGTCGCGGTAGAGGATACAATCACAATAACAGCACCGTAAATAATAGTGATCACCAGAAATCATACCAATCAGAGGCCAAGAATGATCATCGCCCAGGTATTAATACAGCAGTTGCATTCATTGCCTTAGAAGCCTCAGAAATTAATACAAATGAAAACCTTGAATCATTCCTAATCGATTCTGGTGCTACCTCAAACCTCCTCAAGGCCGATTTGGAACCCCTAATGATAGACATCGTCCAGTTAGATCGGAAAATCATGATTCACATCGCAAATGGTGAATGCATGATCGCAGAGAAGAAAGGCACGCTTAACTGTTATTGCCAAGGAAAACCGATAACGATTGAAGGATTAATAGTTCCCAACCTACAGCATAATCTTCTATCAGCAGGCACTCTGACGTCAAAAGGGCACACCATCATTATGAATAAAGCCGAAATGCTTATATGTAGCTCTCAGCATACGCTCAGATGCAGAAACGTGAATGGTTTGTACTCCCTTGACGTCACATTTACACAAGAGCAGTGCCATGCCACCAGCATTGAAGAAAATGCCATCTGGCATAGGCGACTTGGTCATCTGAGTAACCAAGGGCTCCAGCGACTCGGACTGCCTACCCTGAAGGGGACCTGCTCATCGTGTGTCGAGGGGAAAGCCACCCGACAACCTTTTCCAAAGAAGGAAAAATGTACGTCTCAAATTGGACAATTGATTCATTCAGACATTTCATTCAGATCCTGTAACTCCAGAAACACATCTTGGACAAAAATGTTTTCAGGTGATACTCGACGACTATAGTCATTTTCTTGTTGTCAAACTCCTGAAGTCCAAAGATGAGGCAGAGAGCAATTTGATCGATTTCGTCAACATGCTGGAACGCCAGTTTGACATTAAAGTTCAAACATTCAGACTGGACAACGGTGGGGAATATAGTTCGAATCGATTCAAGAACTATGTAAGAGAAAAGGGGATAGAAATTCAGTATTCTATGCCCTACAGCCCGCAAACTTGCGGAAAATCGGAACGCATGAATAGAACTATCCAAAATATGGTGAGAACAAAGCTCATAGACTCCGGAATGCCGAAGTTTCTATGGGGAGAAGCCATAAAGAGCTCCGCGTACGAATTGAACAGGTCACCAACTACAATACTCAAGAAAGGCGAAACACCATCATTGATATGGAACGGACGCAATGACATTTCGAAGCTAAGGATTTTCGGATGTCGTGCCTGGGTTACGCGTCTACCCAAAGGGAAGAAACTTGATGCTAGAGCAACAAGAGGAGTGATGTGCGGTTACTGTGGAGGCGGCTACAGGATCTGGCTACCCGACGAGAAAAGAGTGGTGGAATCACGTGATGTAATTTTTGATGAGAACGTATTCGAGTACCTACTAAAGTCGAACGAAAATGAAAACCCGGAAAATTCCGAGTTTAATCGCTTACAAGGTATTCCAGTAAAGAATACAACATCGGCTGTAACACCGCCATCTCCTCCTAGTCCCGTAAACATGAAAACTCCATTCTCTAGTCCGACAACAACGCCATGCTTAAGTCCGATGACAAGCCCTACATCATCGCCGAGTCCTCAGAGCTCTCTAACTCCTACGCTACAAACGACCACTCGTTCAGGAAGGACAGTTAGTCAACCGAAACATCTACGAGACTATGATGTCTATCAAGCATACTGTATGCTTACTTCAAATACAGAAGTACCACGAAACTTCGAGGAAGCTTCCTAGTCATCCGAGTGGAGTCTTGCGATTCAACGAGAACTGGACTCTCACAAACGCCTGGGTACTTGGGAACCTAAGCATCCTCCTATCGGAACAATACCTATCGAAACGAGATGGGTATTTACCATAAAATCGGATGGAATGAAGAAAGCCCGTCTTGTAGCGCGAGAATTTCAAGAACCTACTGAGGAAGGGGGTGAATTCTCGTATGCGCCAGTATGTCGTATGCAAACTGTAAGAACAGTATTATCCATTGCAGTGCGAAATGATTGGCCTCTAAAACAGATTGACGTCCCCACGGCATTTCTAAATGGTTTTCTAGACCACGATGTATACAAGTTAAGTTCTCCTTAGGGACGAAGAAGTTTTTAAAAAGAAACTTTTAATTTTCCAACAAATAAAATTTAAATTACAAACGTTAGACAGGGACAGATACTGACGGCAAGACAGCTAAACGAGTACACACCGAGCTGAGCTCGAGAGGGGGTTTATGTAGGTTCGCATAGCCGACGCAGCGACTTAGTTTGCTGCGTTCGCATGGCTGGCAATGAGTCACCTTGTTTACGAACTGTTGCAGGTGGCTTCTTAGAATACTGTGTGTCATATCACTTCGTTAACCATTATTCACAATATAACTCCTCCCCCCTTAGAGGAAAAAAAAATTAAACAATATCGTAATAGCAGTAGTAATAGTTATTACGCTGTAAACAGTAATAGAAAAATATGCTATATACAACTTAGCTGGTGACAGAATTATGTTTCCTCAAGTGAATTTTGAATTTGATTACAATAAAGAGAATAAAACTTATACACATTAAGTACAGTGCGATTGTCCAAAGGCTCGGCACAGCTAGATCTGAAATTAGTGATCTTTCCGAAACGTGTGCGTTACTGGATATTACTGAGGTTAGCACAAGATCTTTTAAATTTATTTCTTCGTTTGTCTGAAGGACATTCTTAATCCGAAGATTTACCTCATTCATTGTAATTGGTTTTCCAGATATTGCTTTGTGGGCCGCAAACAAAGTTTTGTTTTTATAAAGCAGATGACCCTTTCCTGGTTTAGCCAAATACACTCCTTGTAATGTTTTAATTTCTACTCCGTCCTTTTCGACAATCGTTACAACGTCACTGTGAGGAAATATTAAAAGAAATTGGTTAATATCTGTCACAAGCTTTACAAAATTGTCGTTAATCTCGACTTTAACATATTTACAATGATCCCCTATTTTACCAGATCTTACAAAATTGGTTTCGCAGATGAAGTCTGCTTCAGTTATCAAATGTCCCGGACATAGGGTTAACTGATCTATTTTACATTTTTCTTGTAGGCTAAGCACCTCTGACGAAGATTTGAGAAGGAATTTTACTTGGGGAATTATGCTATAGTATTCGTTGCCTACCTTAGTTGGTATTGGCATTAAATGTTGAAGTTCAAAGTTAACAGGATTAACAAGGGGAATGTCGAGGAAATATATTATTTCTCTCTGACTAACGACGCATTGGACTTTGATTTGACTTTGAATGAAATTTAAGTTGTTCTCTTCAACACTCAGAAACCTGGGACCGTAAAATGAGGATAATCTTTTTAATTCCTTGTAAAGCTGTTGCGTGTTCAAGATGCTTGGGTGCAGTTTGCCTAATTTACAGAACGTCAAAGAGTTCTCCACATCTTGGACGATGTTTATTATTAGGTTCAGCATGATTTGGAAATGTTCCAGCAAATCGTTGGTTGCACGGACGTGCGAGGATTCACCCGTGTGAGACTGTTTGAGTAATCTCAGTTCCTTTTCCAATTCCCTATTGTTATGGTTAATGACTTCCATAGTTTTGTTATAATTTGCTATCATTGCTTCGTTTATTGAATACTGCGAATTTATTTGAGTTTGGAGATCTTCTTGGTTTTGCCTAAGATGGGATATAATGGTGTTATATTTCCTTTCATCCTCTGCATCTAAATTTCCTGTTACAAATTTGATCAAGGATCCTAAACCATCGATTAGTCCCCTTTTGGATCTCGTTTGATTTTTCGGAACGATGAAATTTTGTAGTTTTTGGTCTATTATTTGAAATGTAAAATTAATTGAGGTTATTAGCATATCTGATTTCTGCTTAGTAGAGGCGTCATTGCGCAATTCGTCTAAGACGTTATGGTAACCAATCCTAAATGAATCGATCCTTTCATGGAGTTCGTCCAATAAGTAGTAATGAGTTGATGTGTGATATCCTTCTATTAATTTTGCGGGTCCCATTGTAGCAGAGAGTAACCCCGGGTTAGTTGTAATGTTCCTGATGTCAATTCCGTTCACTAGTGTGAACAGTAAGAAGATAATTCTGTAACAAATGAACGTGAGTGTAGGTGTGAGGTTTGTATGTTTAGTTAATGTGTTTGTGTAAGATCTCTAAGCACATTTCTTCTCTGAAATCGCTGATTTCTGTTGGCTCGAAATTTACTGATTTTGACTTAGTGTATAATTTAGCAAATTTACATACAAACGCGCCACAGTCGTCTGAGTTGTTTTGTTGTGGAATGTTGGTGAGGTGTATTTTCTGCCAAGTTTCCTGATTATTTGAACCTAATTTGTTTCTGAATTCTTCTTTCAGGTATAGTTCTATTATGTCCATGATATCATTCCCTTCTTGATTCAGAGAATCCAAATATATTATTTTCCGCTCTGGAACGTTTACTACAATTAATCTCCAATGAGATGACTTGAATATTGGGATGAGTAACGTATCCATCTCGAAGATGTCGGTTTTTCGTGAGTAGTTCTTTACTCGTTCGTAACCACCAGCTACGAGGGATACGTATAGAAACGTGTTGAAGGCGAAGACCTTTGGATTATCTTTAGTTTCATTCATTTTTTCTGAGAGCATTGCGAAATAAAAATTTATCACGTTGTCGTTCAACCAATTTCGGTGTTTAAGTGTCAACAAATCTTCCCTCGTTAATTTTAATTTGAATCCTTCCACCAAGACTTCTGATCTATCCAAATTTTCGTTCCAGATTGTTTCTAATCCCTGTTTAGTGTATTTTAATGGTCTTCTGACGTTTGAGAAATGAATTTTCTCCTGAGTGTTGTGGTGTCTTGGTTCTATCTCGGCTGTTTTTAGTTCTTTGTTAATTGAAATTACGTTTTCTTTGACATATTTGTTTCTCGATTTGTCTTTGATTTGCTTATTTTTTACATAGATTTCTCCAGGCATTTCCGGTAGGTTTTCACGAGTCTCGTTTTTCTTGTTTATTGTTTTAATTTTTCCGGACTCATTTCGTGAGTATACCTGGTCGTAAATGAATTTTACTTTCTCCTTGTGTTGGTTGACGTAATTGTTCACAATTTTTTCTTCCGATTCAATTTTTATTATTGGATCGCTGTCTACGTGACCGTTTATAATTTCGAAAGGGGTTAATTTAGTAGTTGAGTGGATGCTGTTGTTGTAAGCAATAATTGCGTACATGATTTTGTTTTTGATGGTTTCCGATTTGAATTCGTCTCTGTTCCCTAGGATTCTTACGTGTTCGATCAAGGTGGAATGGAACCTTTCGATCAAACCATTAGACTCTGGGTGCTGAGAGCTAGTGAAGTGAACTTTAATTTTGTGTAAATTAAGTAAATCTTTCACTAGGCTCCCTTTGAATTCTGCCCCATTATCACAGACAATAGAGCGAGGAGTACCATGGTGACAGAAGAATTGAATAAGTCCTTTAACTACTTCGAGACTATTAGAGGAGTTAACATTATATGCCTGGGCGTATCTTGAAAATGCGTCAATTATTGTTAGGAACTTGGACCCTTGTATAGTGAACTTGTCGATGTGTAAAATTTCGAATGGCTTCGTAGGGGTCGGTGTTATGTTGTATTTGAGCTTTAAAGGTGTTCGTTCATACTTACAAATTTGACACAATTCGCAATTGTTTATGTAAATTTGGATCGACTTTTTAAGATTGGGCCAGAAGTAACTCCTTTTCATTTTTTCATACGTTTCCTCTATTCCCCTGTGGTTTGTTTCCCCGGTATGATACTGATTGATTAATTTGTATCTTTCCGCTTCGTCCAACACATCTGTTAGCATTGATGGGCATTTTATGAATCTGATCTGAGAATTCATAAAATTCTTAGTAACAATGCGGTTGAATGTTTCATAGATGTCTGGTTTGAAATGGACAAGGTACTTGATCTTTGGGGCTACGTATGTTTTTACGAAGTTAATAATATCCGTCTCAAGTTTTTCTTCGCTGATTTCTACTGTAATTCTCATTTTGGAATCAAAAAGTTTTTCAATTATAGGAGGATGGGGTTTATGTTTGGTGGTAATCATGACTATTTGATGTTTTCCGTGGTTCACCGGACTTTCTGAAATGGGAATGGTTAATACATCATTGCCTATGAAATTAGAGTGAACGGTATCATTAGATTTTTCCGAATCATCTGGAGAACTGAATCGGCTGTCACCTAAATATGCGATCATCGATTGGTTCTCCGAGTTCGTGTGATCCGTGTCCTCTGGGCCTAATATTTGGGTTATCTCTTGCGGGTCTGTGAGAAACTCAGATGTCTTTATTTCATCCAGCTCTTTCTCTTGATTTAATTCATTATTGTTTATTTCTATTCTGGAGAGGGCATCCGCGTTCATGTTTTTTGTTCCCTTCTTATAACAGATTTCGTAATTGAACGCAGCAAGGTTCTCTCTCCAGCGGAACAATTTAGAGCTTGGGTTTTTTATCGAGTGGATCCATTGCAATGGTTTGTGGTCCGTGTAAATTTTAAATTTCCTACCATACAGATAGGGTTTGAAATATTGAGTAGCCCAATGTATTGCTAGACATTCCTTTTCAATAGTTGAGTAGCGTTTTTCCGCGTCGTTCAAAGTACGACTAGCGTATGCTACCGGTAGGTCTCCACCCTTAACGTTCTGGCTAAGCACTGCTCCCAACGCAACGTTGCTAGCGTCTGTGGTGAGTGTGAATGGCTCATTAAAATCAGGGTATTGCAGTATTGGATCATTTGTTAGGAGTGTCTTACATGTTTCGAAAGCCTCTTTGTAATCTGTGTCCTCTATGTTGATTTTACTGTTTTTCTTTAGTCGTTGTGTTAACGGTTTAGTGATTTCGGCGAGATTTTTCAAAAAGCGACGATAATAGCCGAGCAAACCGATAAAGCTTTTAATTTCGGTTGTAGTCTTGGGAATCGGGTAGTTTTTTATCGCCTCAATCTTTTTCGGATCTGGCTTGACTCCCTCAGGGGTTACCAAATGACCTAAATAATGCACTTCTTTACAAAGAAAGTTGGTTTTATCTATTTGGACCTTTAAATTGGCATTTCTCAATCTCTCAAACACTTTCCGGAGACTAAAGTTAACGTACCTGTTAGGTGAGTCCGTCTCCTCTGGCTGGTGAGTTACTCACATCCAGACCTTAATGACAAAACACGATATCAAACACTACGCCAGATATGTAGATGATATCATCTGCGTATTAGGCCGCGATAACACCGACGACATACTAAAAGACTTAAACAATATCCACCATAACATCCAATATGACATGGACAAAGAACAAAACAAAACTCTTAATTACTTGGACCTAAAAATCACACGTTTGGACAACGAATTGCAATACGACATTTTTAGAAAACCTACCGCTACCGACACGACCATACACTTCACATCAAACCACCCACAACAACACAAACTAAGTGCATTCAGACACATGATACGGAGACTAAAAACTATCCCACTATCCGAACAAAACTACAAAAAGAACTTGATATTATAAATACTATCGCAGAAAATAACGGTTACTCTAAAAACAATAAACAAATTATTAAGACAATATGACTCCAAAACAAACGACTCAAAAACAGAAAATACACAGACTTTAACAAAACGCTGCACATTCACATACACGGGACCACAAATATACGGAATAACTAATATCCTCCGAAAGGAAGGTATACAAATTGCATTACGTACGGACAACACACTTAGAACCAAACTAACTGCAAAGACTGAAAAGACAGACCCACTCGACCAAAGTGGGGTATATAAAATAACTTGTACTTGTAAAAACGCATACATAGGACAGACAGGACGAAAAATACGGACCAGATACTCAGAACACATTAAATCTCTTAGTAGGAACAAAGACGATTCAAACTTTGCCAACCACCTCAAAACAACTGGACATGAACCCACCAAAATACAGGACTGCACCATCTTACTACACAAACAATACAAAGGACGAAAACTGAACATATTAGAAAACATGGAAATTTATAAACAAAAACTTCAATGGCCAAATCATAAATGAACAAATCAACACAAAATGCGACACCATATTCACACCACTCAAAACACTACACAAACGAAAACAACCAACTGACGGATTTACAGACCACCCTACACAAAAAGACGTAAATTCCACAATTGACAGACCATCCATCCAACACGTCCCATTTATCTCTAGGGGGTATTCACCCTGAGGTACATGACCTCCTTCCCCGTCCCTTCACCGACGCTCCATCACACCTTTCACTTTTCTCTTTGTATATAAAGACCACGACTAACCGACTGACTCCAGTACTGACTTAACGGCCAGACGATGATGTCTTTACATCGAAAGCGCTTGCCCACAGTAACTCACCAGCCAGAGGAGACGGACTCACCTAACAGGTACGTTAACTTTAGTAATTTGCCTACTGGCGGACACAACCCAATTTCTTTAATACTTTCCGGAGACTCTGAACATGTTCCTGGAGACTGGTTGAGTAAACGAGTATGTCGTCTAAGAAGACAGTGCATATTTCGTTTTGTATGCCTCGTAGGACGTTATCCATCATTCTCTGGAATGTTGGTGGGGCATTTTTGAGGCCAAAAGGCATTCGCAAGAATTCCCAGTGCCCACTCTCTGTGGAGAAAGCCGTTTTTTCAATGCTGTCCGGGTGCATCTCGATTTGGTGAAAACCGGACTTTAGGTCGATAGTGGAGAAGTATTGGCAACGACCAAATTTTTCTAACAAGGAGGAAATGTCTGGTAGAGGATACTTATCGTCTACAGTTTTGGCATTTAGTCCGCGGAAATCGATAACCAACCTAAACTTTTGTTTGCCCGAGTTGTCTGGTTTCTTTCCTACGACCCACACAGGACTATTCCAGGGCGAAAAACTGGGACGAATGATCTTTTGTTTTTCCATCTCTTCTATTTGCCTTTTACTTCCTGTCGGTAAACCTCCGGATACCTGTAATTCCTAGAGTAAACGGGTACCTCGTCCGTTGTTCGTATGAAATGTTTTACCCCGTTAGTAAATGACAAACTTTCTTCACCGGTTTGGAATATATCTTTGAATTCGTGCAGTAATTTAGTTATTGCTTCTTTTTCCATTTGGTTCATGTGACTCATTTCGATCTTACTTGGGTCGAATTTAATTTTCTCGCAATCGTAATAATTTAAGTTGGGACTATTTTGTAGTTCTTTTTCTCCGGGCATTTCTTCCAATTTAATTGGCTTTGAAAACCTTAGCGTTTGTTTCTCGATACTCGTATTAATGGCACCTATGTGTGCGTAATTGTTTTCTACCTTCACAATACTTTCCGGTATTTCGACACTATTTATTTTTAAATATTGGACTATGCCTTCTCCATTTTCTATGTTTTCTACCGGTACTTTAATCCTCGTAAACATACGGGGTTCTAATTGGAAGTTTATTCCGCCTTTTAAACATGGGGTTTTTTCAATAATTTCCTCATTAAAATTTTTCTCATTTCTTAAATCTTTCTTCTTATCTTTTCCATTATTTGTCTCTACAAGACTTTCATTATTTCGTGCCCCATAACAATTCCTTTTGTAATTTTTCTATTATTTTCCTCTATTATTTTATCGTTTCCCCCTTTATTTTTCTTTCGTCTACTAGGTCGTTATTCGGTACCATATTCCCTGGTACGTTTCGACTTTTTCATTTCTCGCAACTCACTCTCTTTTTCCTCCTCCTCTAAAAATGCAATGGCAAAGTAATGTGAGGCAAGTGAAAATTATTATTTTTTAAATCGATAGTTGCTTTTAAATATCTAAGGTGGTCCATGCCTAGCAACATATCGAATTTATCATGAAATTTAAACAGCTTGAAGGGCAGAACTAAATTGGGGATTTTGAATAGTTTCCAGCATGGTATTTCTGTGGAGTATTGCTCCTAGAGATTCCATGGGCGGTTCGGATTTCAAAAGGATCCTTCCTAATGTTCGCGGAAAACCTGGCCTTCGCCACTTCCGGATTTACGAAGGAGCCCATTGATCCGCAATCAATGAATATTTTCAGGCCTGTTGTCGGGGATATCAGATAGGGCAAGCTGTTTGAATTTTGGCTCAAGTGCATTAGACTGAACCGGGGGGTTTCCGATTTTCCTGACCCTCGTCTACGGGAGGTACGCCTAAAAAATGGTCCTGCTCTTCATTTATTTCGTTAGTTTCAACGTTATTTAGGTTCGTTTGCCATGACATTTTTGACCCACTGCTTTGAGGTCGGAAATTCGTTCTAAAGTCAGATTGTGGCTTGAACGTTGGTCTAAAATTGGATCTTTGTTGCGACGGTGCTTTACTTTGATATTCAGGTTGCGCGACATTGGGACGATTAAATTGCTGGTATGGCTGAGGATTCGGGGACTTGTTAAACGTTTGCGGACGATAATTGTTATTTGGCCGGAAACTACTGCCGTAATTCGGTTTAAACTTTTGTCTTTCTTTGCTGTACAAATTCGGACTACTATTTTTATTCAAACTTCCCACTTGGTAATCGTTAGTCATCATCGAGAGTGCCTGTCCTAAAGATTCGGGCTGACGATTCCTTAGAAAACTTCCCATAGGATCTTTCAAATGGGACAACAAGACTCTCAGCGTCAACTTTTCGTAGTGGTTCGTCAAAATTTCCGCCGTGTTAGACTCATAATTTTGTATGTAAGCTACGATGTTGTTTAATTTTTTTTGTAGCTTTTCGAAGAATTGGAATGGTGTTTCTCCCTCACTTTGTTTAATTTGAATGAGCTCTATGTTGAGCGTGTAAATGTCCTTTTTGTCGGTGTATGTTTCAAGTAGAGCGTGTTTGATGTCGCGGAATGACTCCAAGTTTTTTGATTGTATCAACTCCGCGGCTGGTCCTTGTATTTTCGAGACCATTGCGGCCACGAGCATCTCGTTCTGAAAGCCGTCCTCATCTTGTTCATTGAAGTACCTTTCGAACAGGCGTTCGCAAATGTGGAGGAACCTTTGTAGTAACTCCGGTTCTCCTTTGAACGTCGGGATCAGCTCCAGATACTCGCGTGGGATTCTGCCCCTTTCGGGTTGATTCCTAGTGTCAATCGTTGCATGGTGTGTTGCAACTGGTCGATGAGTGTTTGTTGTGTCTGTAGTTGTTGAATCAACTGTTCTTGGGATAAGTTTTGAGCCATCGTGTTCAGTGTAATCGTGTTCGTTTCTTCGATTATGGGTCCCAAGGATCGGAGTTTGTAATGAACGTATTTTTTAATTGATTTAGGAATTTTGGCGTTAATGCGTCCCTAGTTTCTCAAGTATAATATTGAAAAATGTTATTATTTTTGAATTTACTTCGTAGTGTGCAAATTATTATTTAGAGCGTGGGATTCAACAAACGTTGGCGTGAGTTTATAAGAAAGGAAGTTGACTCACAGTTTCCTCATGAAGTCGGCTTCTGTAGGAGTGCTGACTTGTGAGAAGATTAGCGACGGAGATTTCCTGACGTCGAAGGGCTTTGCTGGATGAGCAAAACTTGAGGATGCGTAGTAGTAAGTTGAGGTCGACGTCGAAGGTCGGCGATGAAATGAGTTGTCCCTTTAAATCTGGATGAAAGCGAGCTGACCAATTAGCTCGGAAATTTTTCTTCAGCCTGCGTGAACGAAAAGAGTAAACTTTAGTTATAACGATGAATGATTTTTAGTTTACCGCCTTTGTGGTCTTCAGCGGGGTGTCTCTGTCTGCTTGTCTGCCTGGTTTGTCCTCTTCTTGAGCTCGGTTCCCGAAGCGTGTCCTCTTCAGCGATGTTCCTCGTGAATTTGGACGTTTTTCGATATTCCCTCGAAATTTCGGGTCCGGAACGACTGCGCCAGTTAAGTTCTCCTTAGGGACGAAGAAGTTTTTAAAAAGAAACTTTTAATTTTCCAACAAATAAAATTTAAATTACAAACGTTAGACAGGGACAGATACTGACGGCAAGACAGCTAAACGAGTACACACCGAGCTGAGCTCGAGAGGGGGTTTATGTAGGTTCGCATAGCCGACGCAGCGACTTAGTTTGCTGCGTTCGCATGGCTGGCAATGAGTCACCTTGTTTACGAACTGTTGCAGGTGGCTTCTTAGAATACTGTGTGTCATATCACTTCGTTAACCATTATTCACAATATAACTTACATTTATACACCACTTGGAGTAGACAGCAAGTCGGAAACTCAAAAACTCGAGAGAGCATTATACGGTCTTAGAAAAGCTCCAAAGTGCTGGAATGACCGCTTTAATGAGGTGATGTTATCCCTAAACTTCAGAAGATCTGAATATGATTTCTGTTCATACGTCAAAAATTATGTAACCTCGTCTTATTTGTAGATGATGCAATAATTACTGGGAATGTGGACGAAATAAATGCCGTTGTCCTGGCATTAGAATGAGAATTTCAGGTAAAACAATTGCAAATGCGTCATCATTCATTGGAATGAAAATAGAGAGATCACTGTCACACAACCCCGCATCATCGAACGGATCCTAGAAGAATTCAATAGCCAGCCATACACGAGCAGATATCGCGTTTTTAAACGATATCTGTGGGAAAGATCTGTGAGTTAGTGGGCGTTAAAAAATGATGAAAGATGTGAAAATCGACCAGAGATATCTGTGAGAATTCAAATCTGGCAGATGGTAGTCGGGCGTCCCCATTAACCTGCAGACTTCTCGGAAGTGATGTCTGTGGTTCGATTGGATCGGGCAGAGTCCCTTAACGTTAAGATCCACGAGTGTTTTCCCCTGTTTTCACATACGTAATTCAAAACTCGTAACTGCAAACATTCGTAGGAAACTACAATTTTCGTAACTACAAAAAACGATCTTCCCACAACCTAACAAATTTGTAAATACATTATTACTTGTTGGCACCTACCCCCAGTGGCATACTTACCCAGAATTGGGGGGGGGGGGGGAATAGTATTTTCAAATTTAGTTGTAGTTTTTGACATTTTATGTCTTTACTTTACTACATAAACTCGAAAATGTAACGCGGGAGGTGTTACGCAGGATACGTAACGGAGAAGCGTCACGAAATATATTGTGTTGGGGGGTTAGGTGCATGGTAACGTCTGTTACAAAATCTAACGCTTGGTAACATCATACGTTTTAATAACCTCAGTGACTAAGTGATGATGTCAATTGCAATTGACGCGGCCATTATATCGAAACCATCAACGAGCACAATCAAACGTAGTTACCATTGCATAAAAAAAATAAAATAAATAAAAGACATAAAATGTTCCTAGTGGTTGCGTACTTGTACGAAAGCTGTACCCACCGTTTATGTAAAGGTTTCTTTCGTTTAACACTAAACTTCACTACAATTAGAAATTTACAGGAAATCAATATTAGGTAATGTAGCGTAAAATAAAAATTCGTAGTCCCGCAACTTTCATATTTCGCGGTTCTCGGCGCCACCCGTTCCAGTCTTCCGCCAGACAGCAGTAAATGCGTACTGGAAAATTACGTTTATTTCTTTTCCAGCCATTTTTCCAATGAAGAAGTGGGACAGTTAATTTTTTTGTTGTAAAATATATTCTTCAGAAGAAAGAAAAAACACTGATAGGTCCAGAATTCGACGATCAATTAGGAGACAAATTGTTGAATCCATCGTGTGCTGCTACCTGCAGGCGAGTTGGGAGAACAGGCCCGGCACCACGTTTCGGAGATTATTGTTCCTTTTTCCGCCGTCCAGCGTTGACGTATTTACCTACAGCTCATCAGCATTTCCCGTCTCTTCCAAAAATATTAGTTATTCACTAACTGCGTGGCTTCTACCAAGATACCCACTCATCACGTACCGTTTCAGGTCGGAGCGCAACAGCAAATCACCGACTGCTCCAAAACCGAAGAACCCAGAACTACGTTCCTTTTCCGTTCCATTTCATTAGTTAGTAAATTTATAATATACTCCACGGCCGTTGGAAGGAGTGAGTACCTGCTTAATTTCTGTAATCTACCGTACCTAACATATAAATCTGTGACAGAGATCTACCCTGAGTTGTTTACTTAAAGATAAAGTTAATTTTCATTTTTTTTTTTTTTTATTTGCTTAAATAAAGCGACACCTATCCTAGTCAAGTTTATTTTGTTGTTTTCCATTTTACCTATATTACATTAACCCTTGATTTACCTTGGGTTCATCCCCACAAAACTTAAATTTGTTTATGTCGTCACAGATATATATAATGGCGCCCAACGTAATGCTAATTATTGTGTAATTTTTCCTCTGTTAATAAGTTGTGATTTCTTAGTAATAATCTCGATCATTACCTACGTAGAGTTGGTCAAGCACTTAGTCAACTTGTATCAACAAGCCTTAAAGTACGTATACGTATATATCTAATAGCAATGTCTTCTAAAGATCCTGGTGTTATTAGAGCCAAACTGATTGCTGAAAGGGAAGAATTGTTTGCCACCTTACAGCACATCAAAGATACTTGTGCTAAGATAACTGCTACAAATGTTCAGGCATTTCTTCCAAAGTATGAACGTTTGAATAAAATTGAGGATAAACTAGATAGTATAGCTGACCAAATGAGGTCATTTAATGCTCAAGTGCCTGAGGAAAATTTGAAAATTGAAATTGCTAAGGTACATGTAAGTTTTATTGAAATTATCGATAATGTTAGGGCTCATTATCTTCAGTTCTCTAAACAAACTATTAGGTCAGCAAATCCCTCTCTAAGTAACGAACCTGGTAACTCTACTTCCCAATTACCCCGCATACCTATACCTCAATTCTCCGGAAACATTGAAGAATGGCTCAGTTATCATTCACTCTTCGAGTCTCTTGTACATAAAGATGATTCCCTGTCTGCAGTAAAGAAACTTCAGTATCTTAAGTCCAGCTTGAAAGGTGATGCACTCGCTCTGGTTTCAAGTTTTCCAGTTTCCAATGAAAGTTATCTCTTAGCTCTGGATACCTTAAAAGCGAGATATAACAACAAACGTCGACTCGCCAGCCATTTCATTACAAAAATTCTGGAATTTAAACCGATCCAAAACCAGTCATCAGCCGAACTTCAGAAATTCCTCAGCGTGCACCAATCCAATTTTGATTCATTAGCAGCTCTAAATTTAACCGATGCATATTCTTTTGTAAAACTTCAGATAGCTTTGAGCCATCTAGATCCGTCAACTCGTCGTTCTTTTGAAGATAAACATTCAGATGTTGAGTTTCCTTCGTATGATTCGCTGATCAAACATGTCACCGATCGCTTGCGTCGAGAGGAACTCATAGCTACGGAGTGTAAATCCAGTATATCCCAGTCCCGTTCCAAAGACCACAAGGAACTCAGGAATAAAAACTCAGAAGTCGTGGGTTTTTATAATGTTAACTCGTCTGGGGAAATTTCGCCTGCCTGGTCACGTAGTAAGGACATGGTTTCTAAGAAAAGTACAGTCTCGCCCACTCAACAGGATACTTCTACCTGCGCTGTCACTCTTGTATGTTGGAATTGTGAAGGCCCACATGTCTTTTCTTCATGTGACAAACCCAGGAAGAAATTCTGTTATCGTTGTGGATACAAAGATGTTAACGTTTTCGTGTCCTAAGTGCAATAAGGATTCAAAAAATGTAATAGGGAACCAGTCTCAGGGGTCGCGCTAATTCCCGTTACAAACGAAGACCTCGATTTACCGCCCACTCTCGCTTCCAGTACCGTACCTTCTTCCGTCTCTTTTCGTCGATTTTCTCTCCCACTCTCGCCGCCTGCCGTTCCGTCTCTCTCACGTGAAGCGACCTGTCAACCCTTGTCACTTCCTAATGTACCTTTTTCGTTTGTCTCGCCTACAGTGTCTTCCCGGAACCTGGGGTCAGATTTGTTGGTCATGGAGTTGGTTTACTATCATGAATTCATGAGCAAAACCCCAAGTATACCCGCTTTATGCGACTCAGGTTCTCGTCTCTCTTTTATTGGAAATATTGGACTACAAATGCTTAATATTGATCCAACTAGAGACCATCTCAGTGAACCAATTGAACCATTCATAGTTCAAATGGCAAATGGTAATAACGTTACAATATATAACTGTTATCGCTTCAAGTTTTCCATAGGTGATCAGTTTAAAACAGTACGTTTGTACTACTTAAGTACCTTATCTTTTCCTATCGTCATTGGTTTGGACTTTTTGGGTGAAAACAGAGTTGTAACTGATGCACATGCTAAAGAGTGGTGGTACAAGGACAATCCTGATCAAATATTCAATTTTCAGAAACAATGCTGTCCTACGATTTTGGATCCACTTGCGATTGCCTGTTGCGGGGTCAAACATCTGGAGTGCTCCGAACGTGGGGTTTTGCAAAAAGTAGTTTCTGCAGGTCTTGCATCGTTGAAAGATTCTCCTGGTCTAACATCAAAAATTACTCACAAAATTGACGTAGGTGCGGCAAGTCCGATTAAGCAACGGGCGTACAACTACTCACCCAAAGTTTTAGAAGCTATGCATAACCAACTGGATCAAATGTTAGAGACTGGTATCGTTGAACCTAGTCAATCTCCTTGGGCATCGCCTGTCGTGATGGTCCGAAAAGGCGACTCCTATCGATTTTGTGTGGACTATAGGAAGGTGAACTCATGTACTCTAAAAGACTCGTATCCAATGCCCAATATAAATACTCTTCTGGATTCATTGCGTAACGCTGCTTATCTTTCTAAGCTTGATCTTCGCCAAGCTTTTCTTCAAGTCCCTTTAGCAGATGAGGGTAGTAGAGATGTTACCTCATTTATCGTACCTGGTCGAGGGCTATTTCGATTTCGCACGATGTGTTTTGGATTGACGAACAGCCCTGCCACATTTCAACGATTGGCAGATTCTATCTTTTTAGATCTTTACCCTCAAGTGGTAGTCTTTTTGGACGACATTTTGATTTGCACTCTGGATCTCAACTCACACTGCGATCTGTTGAGGGAGGTATTTCGTAGACTCAAGGAGTCGGGCCTCCAAATCAATCCTGATAAGTGCGAGTTTGGATGCAAAGAGGTACGATATTTAGGATATCGAGTAAATGCTGAAGGTATTACCGTCGATCCTGAGAAAACTCAGGTCGTTATGGCATTTCCACCTCCTAACAATGTTACCGAACTTCGTCGATTCCTTGGGATGGCCAGCTGGTACCGCCGCTTCATTAGTGGGTTCTCGACTATCGTCTCTCCATTGACAGCTTTATTGGGAAAAAGGAAGAACTGGGTTTGGTCCGAAGAACAGAATAAGGCATTTGAGACGTTGAAAGGAGCTCTAACTTCTGCCCCCATTCTCGCTCGTCCAAATTTTGATATTCCTTTCACACTCCAAACTGATGCTAGTAACTGTGGAATTGGCGTCGCTCTGACACAAGAACAAGAGGGTTGTGAAAGAGTTATCGCTTATTGTTCTCGTACACTATCGGCCGCTGAAAGGAATTATTCAGTTACCGAAAAGGAAAGTTTAGCAGTCATATGGGGAATAGAGAAAAACCGTCAATATTTGGAAGGATCCGAGTTTGTAGTAGTCACTGATCATTCAAGTCTGAAGTGGTTGTTCAGTTTGAAGAACCCCACTGGACGTTTAGCCCGGTGGATTCTCCGCTTGCAGCCTTATTCCTTCCGTATAGAGTACCGTAAAGGCAAATTAAACTGTGTTGCGGATGCTTTGTCCCGTATTTCGAAATTAGAACATCTCGCTTCAGTCTCGTCCCCTGTAGTTTCTACTACCAACCCAACCCAAGATGAATGGTATAATCGCAAGTTATATAAAGTACGGCAATCCCCTCAACTTCACCCAGATTGGAAGGTAGAGGAGAACAATTTGTTTTACTTCCGTAAGTCCTTTTTGAAGGGCGAGCTGGATGATCCCAGCGAAGATTGGAAATTAGTGATACCAAGGGTCTTGAGGTCAGAGGTTTTGCGGGAATGCCATGATGACCCACAGTCGGGTCATTTGGGGATCGCAAAAACACACTGGCGTGTGGGTAGACAATATTATTGGCCTGGTATGTACCAGGATATCGTACATTATGTTCAGCATTGTGATGTTTGTCAGCGGGTTAAGCCCCAAAACTCAACGCCGCGTGGTATCATGTACCCTCGCTATTTTTCCACACCATGGCATACAGTATCAACCGATATCATGGGTCCATTCCCTCCTAGCTCATCCGGCAACAAGTATCTTCTCGTTTTTGAAGACGTATTCACGAAATGGGTGGAACTTGTCCCCATTAGATCAGCAACATCGTCAGTAATCCTTAATAAGTTCAAGTCCGTCATTTTAAATCGATACGGTGCTCCCGCTCAGCTGATTTCGGACAATGCAACAACTTTCGTTAGTTCAACTGTTAAATCTCTGGCTGAAACTTATGGGATAGAGCACAAGACCACCCCCTTGTATCATTGTCAGGCGAATCCCACCGAAAGGGCTAACAGAAATATTAGACAGTTGATCATAACTTATTTGGGCAAGGAGTCGCATAGCAAATGGGACAAATTTATTGGAGAGCTACAATTTGCCCTGAATAGTGCCGTTCATGGGTCTACCAAGTTCTCTCCTGCCTTCTTGAACTTTGGCAGGAGGTAACTCCAGTTCATTCTTTGTCTACCAGAGTTTCGCCAGTTCATGATTCTCCCGATCCTGCTACTGCGGGGGAATGGGCTGAAAGATTGGGGAAACTTAAAGAGCTTCATCATCTCGTCGAGCAGAACCTTTTGCAAGCCAGTGCAACCCAGAGCCGGCGCTACAACTTACGTCGTCGTCCTGAACTCTTCAAGATTGGAGACTTGGTTCTTCGGAAAACCTTCTCATTATCGTCAGCAGCTGACCGCATCTCAGCGAAACTGAACCCCAAGTATGAAGGTCCCTATACCGTAACTTCAGTTAGTCCTGGGGGCACATGCATGCTGAAGGACAGTCAAGGCAGGCAAGCTGGTTCCTGGCATCCTTCCAAGCTGAAGAACTACCTACCCGCCTCAACCGCTGGAGAGGGGTGTGTAGCGTAAAATAAAAATTCGTAGTCCCGCAACTTTCATATTTCGCGGTTCTCGGCGCCACCCGTTCCAGTCTTCCGCCAGACAGCAGTAAATGCGTACTGGAAAATTACGTTTATTTCTTTTCCAGCCATTTTTCCAATGAAGAAGTGGGACAGTTAATTTTTTTGTTGTAAAATATATTCTTCAGAAGAAAGAAAAAACACTGATAGGTCCAGAATTCGACGATCAATTAGGAGACAAATTGTTGAATCCATCGTGTGCTGCTACCTGCAGGCGAGTTGGGAGAACAGGCCCGGCACCACGTTTCGGAGATTATTGTTCCTTTTTCCGCCGTCCAGCGTTGACGTATTTACCTACAGCTCATCAGCATTTCCCGTCTCTTCCAAAAATATTAGTTATTCACTAACTGCGTGGCTTCTACCAAGATACCCACTCATCACGTACCGTTTCAGGTCGGAGCTCAAAAGCAAATCACCGACTGCTCCAAAACCGAAGAACCCAGAACTACGTTCCTTTTCCGTTCCATTTCATTAGTTAGTAAATTTATAATATACTCCACGGCCGTTGGAAGGAGTGAGTACCTGCTTAATTTCTGTAATCTACCGTACCTAACATATAAATCTGTGACAGAGATCTACCCTGAGTTGTTTACTTAAAGATAAAGTTAATTTTCATTTTTTTTTTTTTTTTATTTGCTTAAATAAAGCGACACCTATCCTAGTCAAGTTTATTTTGTTGTTTTCCATTTTACCTATATTACATTAACCCTTGATTTACCTTGGGTTCATCCCCACAAAACTTAAATTTGTTTATGTCGTCACAGTAAGTAGAGGGTATACCCAACATGGAAAAACATGGCAAGGGGAATTCTGTTTATAAAGAATCAAGCTCTGATAAAAGACTTACCCAGTAAACTCAACATCTTTCGGGTCCGAGCGGAGAGGATTGAGCGAGCGCATGAGACATTAGAGGAAGTGTTGGAGGAATTGAGCGTTATAGGCGCCGAATTTCTGGAATTTAAGACTGATACGGAAGCCTTAATTACGCGGGCAGACGAAATGTATTACGAAATTTTGGCGGCGATCGAACAGTATGTTCCAAATAAAACTCCGGCCGACAATCTTTCCGGGTCCCTGCAGCATTCGGCCGCCAATAACGCGCCTCTTTCTAATACAAATTCTGCGGCAGGGGGAGTCACGAACTAAAGAGTTTCCCTTCCAAGAATTGTGATTCCTCCATTCGGTGGACGTATTATAGATTTCCCAGGTTTTATTGCGTTGTATGACGCTCTCATTCATAAAGTCATGGACATGGAAAAATTTAGTTATTTATTGAGTTGTCTCTCAGACTCGGCTTTAAGTCTGGCGCAGACCGTTCCATTTGCCCCTGCTAATTATATGACCTGTTACGATTTACTCGTGCGAACGTATAGCCAAAAGAGGCTGCTGGCAACGCACTATTTAAATATAATTTTTTCCCTGGAACCTATAAAAAAGAGGTCTCCGCACGAATTTATGCGGGTTGTCGATAAGGTGCAAGCGACAGTGACGTGCATTGCCGACTTGGAGATTCCCAATTTGGCGGATTTTATTTTATTATTCTGGACGCTCAAATTGTTGGACGCCCACACACGACAGGGTTTTGAGGAACGGTGGCTAGATAATGAGAGCGATTTGGGTATCCCTACGCTTGGTAGTTTACTGCGTTATCTCCGGGATCAGGGAAACATTGCAGAGTTGATGAGTTGCCCGGATTCCAGCTTCCCACATACCCCTATTTCCACCAAAAAGAAAGGGGATACTACCCGGCGGGTATTAACGGTCACCCAAAAACCACCCTCTTCCCAAGTACTACTTAGGTGTCCCTTGTGCTCGCAGGAGCACCATTTTTCCAAGTGTCCAGACCTGCTGAAGGCTACTGTTGAAGAGCGTAAAAGGCTCGTTAGGCGGTATAAAAGGTGCTTCATTTGTTTAAATTCGCACATGGCAAATAATTGTCGCCATCAAAGTAGATGTCAGATGTGTGACCGTCGGTATCATACTATTCTACATACTGCGGGCAACGTAATCGAGGAAAGTTCGGCTGTCAGTAACTCTCCCGAACATTCTGCACCTGCGTCAAATACCGGAAAAGAGATTTCCACATCCCCATCTATCCAAGGTACTTCCTGTCATTCTTTGACAATGGTAGTAAAAAATGAGGTTGGATTGCTGGGAACAGCTTTGGTGCGTATTCAGGCAGCTGATGGCCGGTGGCATCGGGCACGGCTCATTTTAGGTCAGAGAGTTCGGTAAATTTCATTACCACTCATTTGGCGTCCCAGTTGAAATTGCCCCGTAGCAAATGTCCTTATAAAATCAGTGGGATAGGTAACACGGCCTCCTTTTCCTCACAGGGCCTGGTTAAAACACCAATATCTCCACATTTCAATGACAATTTTCAGATGACGGTAGAATTGGCTGTGGTATCCAAGATTACATTTGACTTACCCACTGTAAAAATCTCGACTCCTTTACCATCCCAAATTTCAAATTTGGTTCTTGCGGACCCGGAATTCGGAAAGCCGGCTCCGGTGGATCTATTATTGGGGGTTCAAAATTATTTTGACATTTTGTCTAGGGAACCTCAGTACATAAAAGGGAGACCTTCAGCCATGAATTCCAAGTTGGGTTGGATTTTGATGGGTTCAGTTCCGTTTTCGGGTGTTTCACCTCAGCCCTCCTTGTTGAGTGTCTCCGAGAGCACGGATGAGATAATAAAGTCCTTTTGGGAGAGGGAGAAAGTTTTTGACCCAATTCCATTAGCTCCCGAAGATGAATATTGTTTTCAGCATTTCGCGGAGACATACTCTCGGGACCCCTACAGTGGAGAATTTACAGTGAGACTCATTTTTCGTGGGGGTAAGCGACCCCAATTGGGTTCAACTCGTGCCTTGGCTCTCCGTCGTTTAGAGCGGCTTGAGCAGAAATTTGCACGAGATTCGCAATATCAACGATTGTATGCAGATAATTTCACGGAATATTTGAGGCAGGGACACATGTGTCTGGCGTCGAGTCCAGCTTCCTATATAATGACTCATCATGGAGTGTCAAAGGTCGGTCCCTCAGGACAAACGGTTAGGGTAGTCTTTTCTCCAGCAGAATTGGACTCCTGCGGACGGAGTCTGAATTCATTTTTGTTGCCTGGGCCTAAGCTGCAGCGAGACATAGGACAAGTGATATCCCTCTTTCGGGTCCATACAGTTGCCTTCGGTTGCGATAAAAAAAAATGTACCGGATGATAAAGATTCAGAGGATCGCATCTACCAGCGCGTTTTTTGGAGAGACTCGCCGTTTTCAACGGTGAAGGAATACGAACTCGCTACTGTAACATTTGGGATTTCGTGTAGCCCTTTTTTGGCCCAGCAGACAATACGGCAGTTAGTTGTCGAGGATGGTCATAAATGGCCCAAGGCGGCACAGGCGTTAACGGAATCCATTTTTATGGACGACTGTTTAACCGGTGCTAGAACGATTTCGGAAGCCGTTGGTCTCAGAGATGAGATAATTTCACTGTTAAAAGGAGGTTGCTTCGAATTGGGAAAATGGGTGAGTAATTCGTGTGAGTTAGTCAACGACATTACCGACCAAGCTTCCTTCCCAAAATCCAAATGTAAGTGTAAAGGTTCTTGGGCTGGGTTGGGACACTAAAAGTGATGTTTTCAAGTACAGAATTAATGTTTCCTCTGAACCCCCTACGAAGCGTACTATTCTGTCCCAGGTGGCTCGAATTTACGATTATAACGGGTATCTGGCTGGGTTGCTGGGGTAGATTGAGACGATCCTTTGCCTGTAAATCTTGAGGCTAGATGGCAGCAAATAATAAAGGAATTACCCTGCTTAGAGAAATTGGCTATCCCTCGATGGATTAGGGCAGACCATGCGTTAAGACTCAAACTTGTAGGCTTTTCCGACGCCAGTGAACTCGGGATGGCCGCTGTCATTTATCTACGTTTTAAAGTGGATAAAAACCCCGGTCTATAGTCTGCAAACATTTGTAGCTAATCGGGTCATGCAGCTAAACGAATCCTGTGCTACTCAATGGGGAAATGAGCCAGGCTATTATTAGCCTACCGGTTCATTGGTCCTCGGGGAGCGCGCGCCTCTACGCTTAGGTGGTATTTGGCCACGAGGGGAGGCGCAGCGCGGCAAATGTGCAGGCTAGGGCTAGTGGGGTGTCATCCCCCCAGTGCGGCGTCCGAAGAAGTGCAGCCGCTCGTTAAAGGCTCCATGGCCCGAGAGCAGCTGCACCTCCGCGAAAGTTGGTCGCCACAGGCCCAACCGCAGTCTCCCCTCAACTGAGGGAAGAATGCTGTGGAGGTGCCGCGCTGTGGGACCCTCGTCCCACCTCGCCTGCCACCTACTGATGAGGGCCTCCTGAGCGAGAAGGAGTTTCCGCGATGTGGAGCTCTCCCGCTCAAGTGATGGGAGGAGGGCCTGGAGAGGTCCATGGTACTCTGGCAGACAGTCTCGTCTGATGTAGGAGCGCAGTACCGCTGTATCGAGAACCAGGTCCAGGGGGGGGCACGCCAGCTAGAATCTGCAGGGCCAGGTGGGATGTGGTGCGGTACGCCGGCAGGATAGCCAGGAGTATGTCCCGCTGGACCGTGAGTGCTAGCTGCCGGTCACAGCGCGTGGGGGCCACCCCCCATGTCGCCGCAGCATACTGCACCACGGGAGTGAACACGGCCCGGTAATAATGGTACCGGGCGTGGGACGAGGCTCCCCATGTTGATCCGGATAGAGACCGTATCTGGGCAGTTAGGTCTGAGCACCTGGTCCTTAGGAAGGTCAGGTGCTCAGTTGGACGGCCACGTGGGTTGAACTTAATGCCCCAATACGTGGCAGTAGTCCTTAGGGCGACCCTCGTCCCTTCAGCCAGATCCACCCGAGGGGGGAGGGATGGGCCCGTGCGCAGTATAACGAGCTGGGTCTTGGGGTGTCGGCCTCTACAACGATAGCCACATCGTCGACATAGGCGACGGGTTTGTAGCCGCTGGTTTGTAGGAGGTGGAGGAGGGGGTCCAGCAACACCGGACACACGGGTTTTGCGGTGCATTTGGCCTTGCTGTGCCCAAATCCCTGGCACTGGAAGCACCTTGTGAGGGAGACGTGGTCTCTCACGGGAAGGACTAGCCAGCCCAACCGTAGTTTGTCCCGCTAGAGCCTTAGGCGGAGGGTTTGCAAAACCTCTAGGACCCAGGTGGTGTGGGGCAGTCCCCTCCGACCTGTGCGGTAGATTGGCAGCCAATCAGCACCCTCTTCGGTCAGGTATGGGTTGCTCTGCCGGAGGTCCCTGGCAAGGTCATCTGCCGATAGTAAAGCCATTACCCCTCTGACGAGCACACATGGGCGTCTGGCTGTCACTGCAGTGGCATGGACTGTGTCGACGTCTTTTGCGAGTGCGAGGAGGGCATCTGCATCCTGCTGCGACGCCATCTCTAGGGCTATCCCAGATCCTGTGCGGCGGGAGCGCTTTACTTTGACCGTCCCGAGGTTAGCGGCAGCTATGGTGTTGTACCATGTCGCTCCGTCGCCTTCGAGGTCCTTTGGGTGGATGACTACTGTGGCGGCCGCCTCGTCCCTTGGGATGGGGCCGCCCCTTTTCGAGAGCCACTCACGGATCTCGTTCTTAGTAGAGTCCACAGTGGGAGGGGCGCGGGATTTGCATGGGGGTGCGGTGCGATTGGCAGCCGAGGCAGTTTGCTGAGGGGTGGCTATGGTGGGATGTTGGGAGGCGTCCTGGCGGGTGCGCCGCTTGCGCTTTCCTCGCTTTCTACCGGTGGATGGGCGCCACTCCACAGAGGGTGTGAGTGCGGGTAGGCCTGCATCCTCGGTGGAGATCGGTGCTGGCCTAAGGGCAGGGATTGCCTGCGGAGGACGTACTGAAGTGACCTGGTCTTCGAGGGCACGCAGCCGATTGGTGACGGGGGTAATGGCTTCCTCCACCGTTTGTCTGAGTGCCGCCATCAACTCGAGTGAGGCAGTGGCACCAGTAGGGGAGGGGTCCACTGAGATGGCCACAGCAGCAGTCCTGTCTTGTGCAGCCAAGCACTCCACAACTCGGACCATTGCATCAATATGGTCAACGAGGGAGTCAAGGACTTGTACCGTTCTCTGTCGGTTAACGATGGTGGTGAGGATTCGTTCCCTGAGCTCATGCGCAATGGTGACGGCTTCAGCTGCAGTTCCCGGGGCTTCTAAGCCAACGGCTTCGAGAGTGGAGGAGTCATAGGAAGGTGGGGGGGGGGGTGTCTGCAGTAATTGCTCGGATGTCACCTGCACCGAAAGCGCAACTTGGGGGGCGTGGCCGCGTGCGAGTTGTGGGTGAGGTACTGTCTGTCGAACGTGGGCGTGAGGGGATTGGCTTTGAGCCCGCGGGGGCGGGGCGTGGTTGTGCAGGGTCTTCCTTTAGAGGAAGTTGTTCCTAGCACGATTGACGAAGAAGATGAAGTGCGCGATTCAAGATGCTGTCGCCATTCCTTGACCCCCTAGGTTTTGTCAGGTGTCAGGGGTTCTAGTCCCGCGGGATTCTCATTTGGCGTCACTCATATGCGGCTACTATCATTTGTATTCGGGTCATGGGGGACCTCGATTGGTCCAGTCTCTTATTTTGAGGCGATACTGGATACCGTCCATCCGGAGTCTTATTCGAAAAAGACTGTTCACGTGTGGAACTTGTTATAAGTTTCACGTTAAGCCAAGCCAACCGAAAATGTCTGAGCTTCCTCAAGCCCGGGTGGTGCCAGCAAGAGTGTTTGAGCACACAGGAGTGGATTTGGGGGGACCCATTTTGTTACGATTGGGAGGTCCACGTTCCCGGACCAGCCAGAAAGGATACTTGGCCTTGTTTGTATGTTTCAGTACCAAGGCTGTTCACCTAGAGGCTTTAACCTCTCTTTCGACAGAGGCTTTCCTGGCCTGTTTCGATCGATTTATAGCTCGCCGAGGACTGCCATCCCACATGTATTCTGATCAGGGAAGAAATTTTCGTGGGGCGGCTAGGGAGATAAATGAACTGACCTCATTTTTGAAAAATTCCTGCTCCGAAATTTGCGAGAACCTAGCCGTGAGAGAAATACGCTGGGTATTCAATCCACCCTATGCCCCAAATGTCGGGGGTTTGTGGGAGGCTGGAATCAAATCGGTTAAGAACCATTTGAAACGAGTGGTAGGGAGTCAAATTCTCCAATTGGAGGAATTCATTACGATTTTAACTCAAATCGAAAGTTACCTGAATTCTAGACTCTTGTGCGCTCTCTCAAATTCTCCCTCGGACAGTTTTGATTTTTTGACCTCCGGTCATTTTCTGACCGGTGGGCCGTTACTACTGAGGCCTGATAATGATTTACGAGATGTCCCGACAAGCCACTTATCCAGATGGCAATTGACCAAGCAGGGGTCCCAAATTTTCTGGGATCGATGGAGCGCAGAGTATTTGCACTCTCAAATACAGCGCCCTAAATGGTTTGGCATGTCCGTACCTTTGCAGGTTGGGAATCTTGTAATGTACAAGAAACCTGGTTTCTCCCCAGCAGAGTGGCCGATGGGCCGAGTCGTCGACGTTTTGCCAGGGGCAGATGGAGTGGTACGCGTTGTACATCTTCGTACTCCATCTGGAAAAATAGAAATGCGTCCCACAAGTAAAGTGGTCGCACTACCGACTCAGTGAGTCACACTTTTTGTTTTCCTTTTCCCCAACAAGTACGAGTATGTGGATTTATTTTCTCCTTTTTACCTTTTTCCTCACTATACCACTTTGTATTTAGTACTACTCCTAAATTAATTGCTTCATCAGGTGACTGAAAGAGATTTTTTATTATTTGGCGCGGGGTCTTTATTTTCGTTTGGTATTCAAAATTCCAATTTTGAGGTGGGGGGTATGTTGGAAACGTAAACTGCTTCCCGCCAATTCGCCCTGGGGCCCGCCGGCCGGCCCTTATCGTTTTCCCCTCCAGGTGTCCGCCTCACCTCTCACAGACCACCATCCTTTCCTTCTCACCTATTACTTTCCATCGAGCGGTCGATCGAGACGGAGTTATTTTGTTGGATGTGTTAATTGCGATATATATTAATCATCTTTTACCCCCCCTTTTGTGGAGCTTCCGCTAAGTATAGTTGTGACGCGACAAGGTGGTTCCCCTAGCTAAGTCCAGTGTTTCCCGGCCGGAGAAAAGCTTCTGTCACGTTCTTAAAGGTAAGTCCCTCAATTTAATATTTTTCTGTTCCTGCATTTGTTTCCTCTTCAGGTCGGCGAGGTCTCGGCGGAGGCATAGTTTGCACACAAGGGGGGAGAAACTAATTTTGATCGGATCCGGGGTGTTTGAAAATACAGTCCGCATTTTTAATTCAAGAGAAGTTAGGGTTGGCTACCCCAGTATGTTGTAAACAATTATATAAAGTATTTGTTTGAGCACAAGAAATTATTTGTGGAGTATGTAAGTACAAATGATAATATTTCGGATATTTTCACAAAAGCTCTAGGTAGGGAGAAATTCGTTTATTTCAGAGACAGAGTTCTCAACTTGTAATTTGTTCTGTTTACAAGTTAATAATTTGAAAAAAAAAAAAAAAGGAAGAAAAACAGGTTTAATGGTCGATTGGGTCTTTGTTTGGGACATATGACGTCACTTGTTAGTAATTGTTGTCATATCTGTAAAGGTTTTAATTTTAATGGGTAGTATACGTTTTGGTTTAAGTGGTTTTAATTACGAAAAGTGCACATCCGAGACCTCATGGAGAGTATGAATAATTCTAGGTTATACAGAGATCAACACAGTAAACAGTACTACCACTAAAACAACGTGAAAGGCCGTAAGAGTGAAAGAGCCCGCACACGGTTGTTTGAATTAGAATTTACTTTACTTAACAATATCTTCTTCTTCATATGCTGGTGAATCAAAGAAGATCTATCTAGATCTCTAATTAATTAACGCTAATTAATCGAAGGGGGTGTGATGTGATATAATTCTGAGAGGGTTAAGTCGTTATCACTTCTTATCTTTTTGTTATCGTATTCTCTTCCCTCTTGCCATTGTTAGTTCATGTGTTCGTTTTCCTTAATATAAAAGTGTTTCGTTTATCGAGTTCAGTCTATTATGTAGTTACATAATTTAGCAGCCGAACTGTACCACTCTTGATTCTCACGCTTGTGGCGGAGAACACACAAACTACTTGTGGCGGAGGACACACAAACTACTTGTGGTTACCTATTGCAGAAGGTTATAAGTTATTCATTTTCAAGTTATGAAACCTCGTTTAAAATAGTAATACATAACAAGATCACATTATAAATTCTGAAGAGGATATTGAAGGACTCTTATTCAATTCTATTGTTTTAGGTAAGTTGAATATTAGGTATTGTAATATCGAAGTCTTTACCTACTGCCTATTGTTTTTCTAATAAAACTATTATTTTAGCAATCGTTTAACTGCCTTCCTTCTTCGGAGTTACATATATATATTATTATTATAGGTATCGCCAGAACACGTTAGTGGCTCACTTTGTCTTCGAGAGCACGTTAGTGGCTCAAAAAGCGGCTCACTTGGTGAGCCACTAACGTGAAGATTCTACGGCACATTAGTGGCTCACCTTCGAAAAATACTAACTACCAATTGACATTGGTTCCTTTAATTTCTCAAGACTAAACGCGGCAAATCTCCGTCAAAAATAAAAGTTATATTGTCATAAAATGCTGATCACAAAATAAAAATGCACTGCGTGCATTTTTCCCCCCTTAAGCTACTTTTCTTCGCTAGGACGCCTCCTTGCATCGGGGCAGTCGGTTCCCTCCAACGATCCTGTTAACTTCTTTCACTCCATCTCCATAGTTCGTGTGTTTCTATTGTAAAGCATTTGTGGGAATTCGAATAAAACCTTTTTAAAAAACGAATCTCACGTTCAACGAATTTATCTGGCGCAGTCTTTTGGACCTCCAAAATTTTGGATTCGGGAAAAAACAAATCACCAAATTCATCGATCTAGTTATTTTCCCGAAGAACCTGTCTGAAAAATCAGAGGCCCGCAACTAAGAAGAATTACTATCAACACGACTCCAAATACCGGCAATAACACCGAACGTCTTTAACCAGAAGAAACGTTCAAAGAAGCAGGAAATTCACCACCTCCGTTGGAACGACTCGCCCGGGACCGAGAGACCCCCTTCATCTTTCCTGGAAGACAATCCTAGAGACGCAAACTCTGCGAAAAGGACCCTCTTGATGTTCGCTCAACTGGCCTTCACCTTCGCTCTGTAAGTTCTCAACAATAATTTAAAAGGATCTCTCGTCTCGTCAAACCCGCCGTCGACATTTCTTTCATTTCATACGCCCCGTTACCTGGTGAAAGAAACTCGCGCGCTTAATTCTAATTTTAACTAATTTTTGTCATTTTAAATTGATTTTCGACTGTCAAATTCTTTCGTTTCATACCCCCCGTTACCTGGCGAAAGATTTTGAACAGCAAATCTCAAGAATTTATTTTAATTTTAAAACAAAATCCCTTGGAGTTCTTTCGTTTCATACGCCCCGTTACCTGGCGAAAGACTCAAGCGATAATTACAAGAATCTATTTTACATTTCCTTGGAAGTTCTTTCGTTTCATACGCCCCGTTACCTGGCGAAAGACTCAAGCGATAATTACAAGATTCTATTTTTACTTTTCATCCCTTGCAGTTCTTTCGTTTCATACCCCCCCATTACCTGGCGAAAGACTCAAGCGATAAATACACGAGACAATTTGATTTTAAATCCCTTAGAATTCTTTCGTTTCATACGCCCCGTTACCTGGCGAAAGATCCAAGGAACACTTTTTGACTTTCTAGAGTACTTTCGTTTCATACCCCCCGTTACCTGGCGAAAAGTCTCTAGAAAAATTTGAAAAATGTTAATTAGGCTCATCGGATTCTTTCGTTTCATACCCCCCGTTAACTGGCGAAAGATCCGAGAGTGAAACTTGTATAAACTTCATTTTATTATAAAAACGTATCTTTTATTACGTATTAACTTGTTAATTAATTTACTTTCTTATTGTGTTGTATTTCTATTGTTTTGAAGTAAGTTAGGAGCCGTTAGTACCCACATTTCAAAAAGTGACTGACCAATCTTGCCAAAATTCCTAAATCACTCAAAAAATTTGTGTTACACACACTAAACAGTAAATTCATTAAAAACCCGACAACATGAACGCTGAAGAACAAATCGAGCGCGAACGTGCAGCTCTCTAAGAAATTATCGACCAAAGAGTCCAACAACAAGTGCAAACTATTTTAGCCAGTAATTCGAGATTACCTAGGATGCCGGAATTCAAAAGAAAACACTCCGACATGATCCCTACATTCAACGGAAAACCAGAAACACTACAAAGATTTATTTACATGTGCGAAACGCTGGTTGAACGTTTTGTAGATGAACAAGTCCCCGACTCTTTTCAGAATCACGAGGTAATAGGCGCGATTTTGTCTAAAATACAAGGACCAGCTGCCGACCTCATTCAGAGCTATTCTTTTGAAAATTTCGATCAAATCAAAAACGCGTTAATCGAAGGATATACTGACAGGAGAGACTTGTATATACTGTGTCACGATTTGACTGCAATGAGACAAGGAGAAAATGAAAGCCCTTTTTCGTTTCATGAAAGGATCAAAAATATTCTTAATGTAACTCTAGCGTATATAAAGAACCATGTGGAGTTAAATAAGCAAAATACCCTGATGGAGCATTATGAGAAACTAGCCCTACGAACTCTGACGTTTCACCTCAGAGAACCCCTGGGAAGTCAACTCAGAACGCGCCAACCGGGAAGTTTAGGACAAGCCCTATCATGGATGACGAACGACTACCAAACTTGGTCCAGTCGAAAAAATACAAACCCCCCGAAACCTCAAAAAACGTTTCATAACTCTACACCGAAATTCAATCGATTACAAACGAATGGAACAAACCAGTTTAGACCTCAATATACCCCCAACCAAAGTTCAAATCAGTTTAGACCCCAATATACTCCGAATCAAAACCCAAATCCTAGACCACAATATTCCCCTAACCAAAGTATGACACCTAATGTAAGACCCCCTAATCAAAATTTCAAATCATCAGCACCACCGATGAATAGATTCCCCAACAATAATAGGCCGGGACCTTCCCATCAAAATACAAATAGAAACACCCCTATGTCCTGGCAGACGACTAATCCAAACTTTAATTTCATTTCGGATAACGATCCAGAACCGCAATATAATGAAGAAAATAACGAGAACTTTATAGCCGAGACGGAAAATACTGGAGAGAACTATTTTTTAGAGGAGAATCAGGAAACCCTAAATTCGACTTGATGCGTCTCAACTACACCAAACATCCCCTTCCGTACATAATACTTTCCCCTTACAACATAAGAATCCTAGTTGACACAGGAAGCACCAGTAGTTTTATCCATCCCATATGCATCGAACAGTTTTTCAAGAGGATCTAAAACCGATTTAGATCCTTTCGAAGTAACAACGGCCCACGGCATTACGCACGGAAAATACAGCGCAAAAATCCCTTGTGGAAACCTTTTTGGAATTCGAAATCTAAATCTAAAATTTAAAGTATTCGAATTTCATAAATACTAAGGATTATTATTAGGTATGGACAATCTGAAAATGCTAGGAGCACAAATTGATTTAATCAATAACAAATTAATCACACCGAAAACCGAAATTAAAATAAAATATTTAGACCCCCAAAATTCAACAAGTTCTCCTCGAGATAAAAACCAAGCCAGCTTTCATATTCAACTGAAAATTCCTCCTAGAGCCATCTCAGAAGTAAAAGTTCCAGTCACCCTAAAAGAAGGAGAAGGAGTCATATCTTACCTTCGTGATGGACCAGTAGAGATACCCGAATGCCTAGTGAAAGTTGAAAACCACGAATGCTACTTGGGTATCCTAAATCAAAATGAGGAAGAAACCTTGTTTGAACTTAGGTCACCCCTTGAGGTAGATGAGCTAAATTGTAACTCTGAAAATTCGAACGAACTTAATTACTACGACACTGACAACTATGTCTTTGATCCTTCAAAACTCAGAACTGATCATATGAATGAGGAAGAAAGGACGGCAATTCTCAAATTAGTACACGATTATAAAGACTTGTTCCACGTAGAGGGTAACAAACTGACATCAACCCACAAAATACAACACCACATCAGAACGAAAGATGAAATCCCTGTGTACACCCGCAATTATAGGTACCCTGAAATTTATAAACAAGAAATAAATTCTCAGGTCAGGGAAATGCAAGAACAAGGAATAATAAGAGCGAGTTCCAGCCCTTGGAATAGTCCTCTGTGGGTTGTTCCCAAAAAACTGGACGCGTCTGGCAAAAAGAAGTACCGCGTAGTAATCGATTTCAGAGCCTTAAACGAAAAAACTATTGACGACAAGTACCCATTACCTAACATCGCCGACCTCTTAGACAAACTTGGAAGGTGTATGTACTTCTCATGCATAGACCTGAAAAGTGGCTTCCACCAAATAAACATGCACCCGGACAGTATGGAGAAAACTGCATTTTCAACAGAACATGGACACTGGGAATTCACCCGTATGCCATTTGGTTTATAAAATGCTCCTCCGACCTTTCAACGCCTCGTTGACAGCGTCCTCCGTGGTTTGCAAAACGAGATTTGTACCGTCTTCATTGACGATGTGGATCGTCTTTAGTACAAGTCTCGAGGAACACATATCTCGCCTGAAGCAGGTCTTCGAACGCATCAGAGAAGCCAATTTAAAAATACAAATGGACAAAACAGAATTTCTGAAGAGAGAGTGTGTCTACTTAGGACACTTAATAACTCCCGATGGAGTCAAACCAAACCCCCAAAAAATTGAAGCGATCTCTAAGTATCCGATACCCCGAACGCCAAAACAAATTAAAGGTTTCCTTGGACTTTTAGGATATTATCGTAAATTCATTAAAAACTTTGCCCAAGTTACCAAGCCCCTTACACAATGTTTGAAGAAAGGCGCCGAAATAAATCCCGATAACCCCGAATACAAAGAATGTTTTGAGAAATGCAAAGTTATTCTTACAAACGAACCCATACTTCAGTATCCCGACTTTTCTAAACCGTTCAACGTTACGACTGACGCTAGTAACGTCGCGTTGGGTGCCGTTCTCAGTCAGAATACGAACGGAGGCGACTTACCCATTGCATATGCCAGTCGCACTCTAAATGAACATGAGAAAAATTTAAGTACGATCGAGAAAGAATGCCTAGCTTGTGTGTGGGCAACACATTACTTCCGACCGTATATTTTTGGTAGAAAATTTAAATTATTTACGGATCATAAACCCTTACAATGGCTATTTTCCTTAAAAGAACCAAACTCAAAATTGTTTCGTTGGAGACTAAAACTAGAAGAGTTCGATTTCGAAATTCAATATAAAAAGGGAACGACTAACTTTAACGCAGACGCTTTATCAAGAGTTGAAATTAATAAACAAGAAAGCGAAGACTATTCCCATTTAATTGATAAAACAATCGATCCAAATACATTTGTTTCCAATAACGACGAAATAGAGGAAATCATCGGAGGATCAACCAACCCTAACGATTTGGATACAAGCATTTGCGAGCAATTGATACAAAGATACTGCGAAAGGTACGGGTCTCCCGAACCCGACGATAACCAATCTTTGATTGTTAATGCAGAAGAGGGATCTACCCTTGAACAAACAGTCCATTCCAACTATCACGGCAATGCTGTAATCGAGATCCCTATATCAGACAGTCCTGTAAACCACTGCTCTAACCAGATCATAATTAGGATCGTTAGTTCTCCCCCAGCGAAACCGATCATTTCTGAAATCTTCCAAAATAAAACAAGAATTATGGCAGAGTTTAATAAAGATACATTGGAACAGCAAGTAATAAATTTCGTCAAAGAATATGTGGTTCCAAATGTTAAATACGGGTTATTCTTTACAGAAGATGTGTATGAAGACTTTGTGAGAATCATGACAAAACATTTCAAACATTCCGAAATTAATTTCGTTAAGCATAACACTAAATTGCTAGATGTACCGTGTGAAGATGCAATCGAATCAATAATCAATGATTACCGTATTGGCAAAACTAACCACCGAGGCATAGATGAGACATACGAAAAAATAAAACGTAATTATTTTTGGCCAAACATGAAAAACTCTATTCAAAACCATATTAACAAATGTGAAATATGCCTAGCCTGCAAATATGAGAGAAACCCTATTAAAGTTAAATTAAATATTACCCCTACTTCGTCACGTCCTTTCGAAACGCTGCACATGGATAAGTTAACGTTAGAAAATGCTAAATTCTTAACAATTATCGACACTTTCAGTAGGTATGCACAAGCCTATCGACTTAACTCATCCAATAGTATAGACGTTGTTCATGCTTTGATAGACTATTTTTCACACCATGGAACCCCTCAGTTAACTGTAGTTGACAATGGCCCAGAATTCCATAGCACCCTAGTGAAAGAGCTATTAGAATTGCACAAAATCTATATCCACTTCACGTCCTCACAGCACCCGGATTCGAACGGAATTGTAGAGCGTTTTCATTCCACCCTCATTGAGCATGTCAAAATCCTCAACCAGAGAGAAGAATTCAAAAGAGACTCAATCAAAACGAAAGTTAAATATGCACTAGTAGCCTATAACAATTCCATACATTCAGTTCCCAAACTTACACCCTTCGAGATACTGTATGGCCACATAGGTACAGATACCATTTTGGATGCAGACATCAATAAACAAACGACCTCCAATTATATTAGTAACCATAAAGAACAAATAAAAATCCTCTACGACAAAGTAAAACAAAGAACTTTAAAACATAAAGAAAACGTAATAGGAAAACGAAATGAAAGCAGGGAAGACTTACCTAACATTCCAGAGCAAGTATTCGTGAAAACGGTACAAAAACAAAGCAAAACTAAACAGAAATATAATAAAGAAACTGTAAAATCAGTTGATCCGAACTTAAAAACAGCACTTATAGAACCCCGACACCACAATACCAAAAGTAAAATTCATCTGTCCAACATCAAACGACCACGAAAATTACCAGGAACCGATTCAGACATAAGAACTGACCCTGATGAACCTGTTGCAGGTCCTTCATGGCAGACGTAACTCGAACCGCTGAGATTAAGGACGTAAGCTCCAACCTTGGGTTGTTACCTATCAAATTAGGAACCGCTAAAACTATCCAATTCTATCATACAATCACCCATTTTTATGACATCAGAGAAATTATAAAACAAACTGAGAATATCAAATCTCATTTCCTTGAAGTACTAGACATTGTAAACGCCGATTCAGAAGTTCGAAAAAGAGTGATCATCCCGTCTCAACTAGTTAACCATTCCATCACCCTTATACAAGAAAAAATCGACAATTCGTTAATCTCAAAAAGAGAAAAAAGAGCAGCTCTGTTCAATGGTTTAGGATCAATCATAAAAATAATTACTGGCAACTTAGATGCAAACGATGGAGAGAAAATCAACGAAATTCTTGGAAACCTCCAGAATAAACTGGAAGGATTAGACGAACAAATAAAACACCATTATTCAGTTAGTTACACCCTTTTAGAAAATTTCAAACAACAGTGGAAAATATCAATCGTAACAACAAAATAATTGAGTCAGAAATTTCCAAATTGAAAGAAATGAGTTCCTTGGAAAGTCACGTCAGAAATGTGGAAACTACTTTATATCATCATCAAATCATGTTAAACTCAATCTTGGACGTCATGCAAGATATAGAAAATTCTATCACTTTTGGGTAAACTTCACCCAAGTATTATTAAGCCCTCTTCGTTGCATCAAGAATTGGACCTATTATCTAAATATTATAAAAACAGAATGTTACAATATAACGGAGAATACCTTTGGGAATTGCAATCCCATATCAAAGTTAAATGTTATATTAGTAAGGAAGAAATTGTTTACTTTATAGACGTCCCAATAGTTGATTCAGAAGACTATGATCTATTTCGCATGCAACCAATACCTACCGTAATTGATGAACGCTATCTCACAGTTACTCCTTCTGTTAACTATGTCTTAGGATCCAGGCATAGGGCAGAAATAAAGTTAATCAAAGACCAATGTGAACAAGGTCTAATTTATCTGTGTCAAAGTCAATCAATAATTACGGCAACCAGCAAATGTGAACAGGAAATATTGTTTGAAGAAACGAGTTCTAATTGCGATTTCATCCCTCTAGAAATATATGGTAATTATGTCGACTTCATCAACGATATTAGCCAATTCCTCTTAGTCCTTCCAGAAGAAGAACAAATTAAAATAATTTCTGAAAGTGATGCCCAAGTCCATAATTTGAAAGGTATCTATCTCCTTAAACCTGGACAGAACAGAGTTGTGTTTAGGAACCAAACTTTAGTAAGCTCATTTGCGAAAACTAATGGTCAACCATTGTTAGTAAATAATATTAAGTTAAATAAGCCTAATAAGGAGATCCCAGATGTAAAATTAAAATTACAAAATTTAATGTTTAACAATGTACCTATTCAACAGTTTAAGCCTTTTCATAATCAACTTGTAAATATTATTACTCCTAGTGTATGGACTTTAACACTTTATGTGCTATTGATCGCTTTCGTCTCGTATATTATTATTATATATTGTCAAGGAAAAAGGAAGTTAACAGTTTCACAACCTGTATAAAATTTTAATTTCCAGCAATCTACCTTCTCTTTTCTTTTCGAAAATTCTTCCATAATTTTCGATCTTAAGGAGGGAGGAGTTATATTGTCATAAAATGCTGATCACAAAATAAAAATGCACTGCGTGCATTTTTCCCCCCTTAAGCTACTTTTCTTCGCTAGGACGCCTCCTTGCATCGGGGCAGTCGGTTCCCTCCAACGATCCTGTTAACTTCTTTCACTCCATCTCCATAGTTCGTGTGTTTCTATTGTAAAGCATTTGTGGGAATTCGAATAAAACCTTTTTAAAAAACGAATCTCACGTTCAACGAATTTATCTTAAATGTAGGGAAAACTAAGATGAGTGATAACTTACTTCGATCAACTTTCACCTTCATCCTGAGAGTGGCAATCACCACACTTTCCTAACATCCTGTTAGGAGCCTAAAGTACACAAATTTGAATATCTTTTTTTTAAATCGTACCTTCAATTCCTTTACTCTGATAAACTTTCGCCTTAGTCCTCAGAGAGTGGCAATCACCACACTTTCCTAACATCCTGTTAGGAGCCTAAAGTACCGAAATTTGAATGTCCGTTTTAGATATACGTACATTCGATTTCCTGTACTTCAATAAATTTCCTCCTTCGTCCTGAGAGAGTGGCAATCACCACACTTTCCTAACATCCTGTTAGGAGCCTAAAGTACCGAAATTTGAATGTCCGTATTAGAAAATCGTACATTCAATTCCTGTACTTTAATAAATTTCCTCCTTCGTCCTCAGAGAGTGGCAATCACCACACTTTCCTAACATCCTGTTAGGAGCCTAAAGTACACAAATTTGAATACCTTTTTTTTAAATCGTACATTCAATTCCTTTACTCTGATAAACTTTAGTCTTCATCCTCACAGAGTGGCAATCACCACGCTTTCCTAACATTGTACCAGGTGCCGGAGAGAGAGAGAGAGAAAGAGAGAGTCACTAAGTAATTATTGGTATTACATGAAATCTGGTCATGGATACAAAACCTTCTCGAAATACCATGCTGGGGGCTGATTTTGATCAGTGTGAAATTTTGAAAAAAAGTCGCACGTAGATATTCTTTCCCTGTTTTCAACTTGGTCTCATGTTCATGCCTGCAACCATTCACTTCTTGGCAAATGGTTAATATCAAGTAGCCAATTTTGAAAGGTGTTAAATTCTGAATAAAAAGGGGGAAAAGTTCCACTTATGTGTTTTATCCCCGATTTCAAATTTATATTGTTTCATGTCAATGGTCGCGTCCTTCCATGACGTCTGGGCAACACAGGTAGCCAATTTTGAGCTAAGCAAATTACTGAAAATTGAAGAATGTCCAACTGGGATATTCCGCCAATGATTTCCATTTGGTTTATGGTAACATTCACGACTTCTTGGAAAATGGTCAAAATCTAGTGGGTTAGGTGGCCAATATTGAACGAGGCCAAAGTTCGAAACATGGAAAAAGTTCCACCTGGATATTCTTCTAGTGATTTCTAATTTGTTTCATATTTATGTCTGTGAACATCCATGCCGCCTGGCCAGATTAGGTTGCCAATTTTGGATGGGGCCAAATTTAGAAGAACTGAAAAATGTCCAACCAAGATATTCTTCCCCTGATGGCGAATCAGTTTGATAATCATCAATGCAGCCATCCAGGACCTCTGGACAAATAGTCAAACTTACGATTCTGTTGACAGACCTGGTGACTAGCTACCTGGCGAACATTACCCGGCTGGCTACAAACGCAGTTAGCTTCCAGGCAACTGCACCCGGAACAACAGTACCTTTGTGGGAGGAGCTGAGCAGCACCTTGTCCTGCAGCCCACTCAGGTACAGCCCTGTCCTACCAAATTGGAAGAGCCCCATGTGCACATGAAAGACGCCCAAACCCAGTACCCCTATATCCATCAGTAGCTGCTACTGAGTCTGCATCCACCCAAAGGTGTCAGAGGCTGAATGCCAGCCTGGTATGGCAAAGAAGCACATAAATAAAAAGGGGTGGATGCAGACTGCCAGGCAAAGGCACCCCCAAAGCCAAAATTAGAATGGGAGAGCCTCTTTCTGTGTTTCGAAATTTGGGCTCGTTCAAAATTGGCCACTAGATGTTGGCCATTGGCCAAGAAGTCGTGGATGGTCCCAGACATACACATGAAACAAATTGGAAATCACAGGAAGAACATCCAGGTGGAGTTTTTTCCTATTTTACAAAACTTGGCCACGCTCATGATTGGCCACCAAAAAAAAACTTCGACCTTTTGCCAAAAAGTCGTGAATGGTCCAAAACAAAAATATGAAACAAATTGGGAATCGCGGAAAGAATATCGAGGATGGACTTTTTTCAATTTTCCGTAATTTACCCAGTTTGAATTGGCCACCTAGTTCGCCCATACGTCATGGAATGTAGCTCTTATAAAATTGGCACCCTAACAATAAGTTTGAACGTTTGCCAAGAAGTCATGGGTGTTCGTTGACACGAATATGAAAGATATTTGAAGTCAGGGAGAGAAAATCTAGGTGGGAATTTTTAGGTTTTCGAAATTTTGCCTAGTTCAAATTCGGGCAACTAGCATGGTATGTCAAGTAGGTCTTATATCCATGTCTGTGACCATCCATGACGTCGGGGCCAATGAAAAAATTTTTGATAGCCTATTTTGAATGCCTACAAATTACATGTAATACCATTGAGTACTGACGAAGATTGAATTTTTAGTAACTTTGTAGAGTTACACTGAGTATCTTTATAGAGAAGAAGTTGGAGGATGACTGTGAGGAATTAAACTTACGACTTGTATTTAGGTATTTCGCGTTGTGTGCTTAATAGTACCTAATAGATAATTGTATCTCAAGAAAGTGTGGCATTTGAGAAACAATTCGTGACTCTTCTGATGACGCGTTCTTCCACTGTGACGTCGTTGCCGCCTCTCGTCTACCTCCTTTTCAGTCGACCGTAGAGGTTCGTTCGTATAATTTTGCCTCGCATCGGTTTTGTAAGATGCGCTTTGGAGTTTTTCGCTTTCGATTTACCGGCTATTCTCTTTCTAATTTTCTCTGGTCGGGAAACTGATGTTCTATTCGGTCATCAGCATCCGATATAACACAGCAGCGACCCATTCCTATTTTATCTCGTAACTGAGGTGTGATATTTCCGATTTTCTGAGTATTTTTTGGCTATTTGTGTTTCTCACATGTCATTAAATCAATACGCCAGCTAGACAACGAATTATTAAAACACCCGCTCCTATTGGAGACACATGTGGTGATTGCCTTACACTGACCACAAAGGCGGAGGCCAGGAATTAAACGTTCAATTTTTAAAACTAGATAGTTAGAGTGGTGTAATTTAGGCTCCTACTAGGTCATAACGTTACGAAAGTGTGATAAGTGCCTCTCTCTGGGGAAAAAGGTGGATGACATGTACCTCTGGGGGAAAAACCCCTTAGAGGTGAATGAAACGTCTTGAATGATCTGTTAATTGTGGAATCTATGTCTTTTTACTTTCCTTGGCTCTACAAAGTAGAAAGGAAAGTTATGTATTCGGCTGAAAAAAAAATTTCAGATCTTTACGTTTCAGACCCCCCTCAGTCCGAAAAACACTATTTGGGAAAATGGTCTGTGTGTCTGTCTGTGAACGATTTTTAGGAAAAACCACCGTATCAAATCAGCTCAAACTTGATATCTCGCTTGCAGGTCACCATGGAACGCCAAAATAAGGGTATGAACAAAATCCATCGAAAGTTAACTATAGTCATCATACTGATCAAAACACCAAATATTTTTTGCAAAAACAGCTCCAACGATTTTGATTAAAATTTTTATGTTGGTAGCTCCCAATATGGCAACTATACCATAAAATTCCCATCCGTTGGAAAAAGACGAGAGCAGCACAATAAATTATCAAAATTTTCGACGAAAAGCGTTTTTAGCGCAGTTTTTTCCTTATAAACTCCGCTGGAAGTTTTGTAGAATGTTGAAAAAAATTAGTAAGGTAATCCAATCCAATACCTATAGGGTAAGTGTTTAAAAACGCTCATGAGATACATGGGGCTCACTCCGAAAATTCCTGAATATCAACTACTGCCATCCCGCTTACTTCCAGTTCAAAAATTTTTTACCCAATGATTCTGCCAAAGTGATTAGTATCCTTCTTCAAAAAATTCGTGTTTACAGCCTCATTATTTATCATTGTACCAATTGCTCAGTAATGGTTCTGGAATGAGAACGAGCAGCACAATAAATTCCGGAACTGTAAGCGCTACCGCTTCCTGCTGCTGTAAAGCGTTGTTTGACCAAGTTCAAATTAACTGAGTGATAAATGAATTGATTAAACAGAATTAGCCATGTAAAAAGTGAATTGATGTAGAGCTAAGGAAAGTTGTGTGTTGCAACGCACCAGATATTTTGTATAGGGTGGTCTGTAAATCCGTCAGTTGGTTGTTTTCGTTTGTGTGGTGTCCCATTTTGTGTTGATTTGTTCATTTATGATCATGGTCGCATTTATGGTCATAACGTTACGAAAGTGTAATAAGTGCCCCTCTCTGAGGAAAAGGGTGGATGACGACAAGAGGCAAGGAACTAATCGCACGATTTTTGCAAACAGACATTTGAGTATTCTTGGCTCCTTGGGTGATTACCCCTCTCTGGGAACAAAGGCGGATGATGACTAAAGGAGAGGAATTGATCTTACGATTTTTATACAGACATTTCGATTTGGGTACTAATAAGATGTTAGGAAAGTGTTGTGATTGTCACTCTGTGAGGACGAAGGCGAAAGTTGATCAAAGTAAAGGAATTGAACGTACAGTTTTAAAGAAGACATTTAGATTTGGGTACTTTATGCTCCTACTAAGATGTTAGGAAAGTGTGGCGATCACCACTCTGTGAGGACGAAGGCGAAAGTTGATCCGCGTGAAGGAATTGAACGTACGATTTTTTAAAACAGGCATTTAGATGCGTGTACTTTAGGCTCCTAAGAGGATGTTAGGAAAGTGTGGTGATTGCCACTCTCTGAGGAGAAGGGTAGAAGTTGATCAAGAACTGAACGTACGTTTGTTTTGAAACTGATATTTAGATTGGTGTAGGATGTTAGGAAAAAATGTTGTGATTGCCACTCTGTGTGGACCAAGGCAAAAGTTGATCAGAGTGAAAAAATTGAACGTACAATTAAAAAAAAAAGACATTTAGATTTGGGTACTTTAGGCTCCTGATAGGATGTTAGGAAAGTGTGGTGATTGCCACTCTAGTGAGGGAAAATCAGAAATTTATTAAAGCACAGGAATTAAAAGTACGATTGTTTAAAACATACCTGTTGATTTCAGTACTTCAGGATTCTGATAGGATGTTAGGAAAGCGTGGTGATTGCCAGTCTGTGAGGACGAAGGCGAAAGTTGATCAGAGTAAAGGAATTGAACGTACGATTAAAAAAAAAGACATTTAGATTTGGGTACTTTAGGCTCCTAATAGGATGTTAGGCAAGTGTGGTGATTGCCACTCTGTGAAGATGAAGGCTAAAGTTGATCAGAGAAAAGGAATTTATTGTACGATTTTTTAAAACAGACATTTAGATGCGTGTACTTTAGGCTCCCAGTAGGATGTTAGGAAAGTGTGGTGATTGCCACTCTGTGAGGATGAAGGCGAAAGTTGATCAGAGTAAAGGAATTCGATTTTTTTAAACAGACCTGTTGATTTCAGTACTTTAGGCTCCTGATAGGATGTTTGGAAAGTGCGGTGATTGCCTCGCTAGAAAATGTACGAACAGAAGTCATATTAATAGTGGAAATTAACTCGAGAAATATTCCTTGAGTTCATTCATAAATAGTCGACTGCCGTAGCCGACGTAAAAACTCGGTGAGATAGTTAATATCTTATATCCCATTGACGAGGTGAGCCACTAACGTCGCCTGGCTATATATATATGTATAGAAGTTATATATTACAGCCTAATTGATCCATATCAAAACACTTATCCCCCGTCTTATGGTGCCTAGTCATAGATGATCTAATTAACCGAATAAATAACACGGGCCTTTACTGCCAATTTTATGCAGACGATGGTGTCATCCTAGCCAGTCACAAAACCCTAGACACGGCTTGCCATCTCGCGAGCGAGGGTATGAAACTGGTTATGGAATGGTGCCCTACACACAGCCTAGCGGTAAACCCGACAAAAACGACAGCAACAATTTTCAGTAGGAAAAGAGCTGAGACCACTGGCTACCATGTGATGATGGGAGGATGCAGTATCCCTCTCTCATCATCAGTGAAATATCTAGGAGTCATATTAGACAGACAATTAAGGTGGAAACATCAGATAGCTAGTCAACTAGAAAAAGGAAGGAAACTTTTCCTGCATATCGAAGGCCTGATAGGGAAAACATGGGGCCTAAAACCAACATTGGTGAAATGGATATACCAAACGATAGTAAGACCTAGAGTTGTGTATGGAGCACTGATATGGTGGACAGGAGTCACCAAAAACAGTGCCCTGTACAAGTTAGATAGAGTTATAACTATGTCAATTATAGGCGCATTTCACAGCACACACAATGTCATAATGGCCGTACTGACAGGGGTGTTACCAATGAAATGGGAGATCACACAAGAGGCAATTGTTAAGTAAAGTAAATTCAAATTCAAACTACCGCGCACGGGCTCTTTCACTCTTACTGCCTTTCACGTTGTTTTAGTGGTAGTACTGTTTACTGTGTTGATCTCTGTATAACCTAGAATTATTCATACTCTCCATGAGGTCTCGTATGTGCACTTTTCGTGATTAAAACCACTAAAACTAAAACGTATACTACCCATTAAAATTAAAACCTTTACAGGTTACAGGCCCAGGACGTTTCGTGAGTTATGTTTTTGTGAACACAGTGAGTAAAAACCCTTTTATAAAAGTGCGTAAAGTAAGTAACTCGCGTATTCCCTTTTTCAATCTTCGTTGAGGGTAAGCCTAACCCTTTTAAAAATGACTAAAAACAATGACGATGACTATAGTAATATCAAGAGGTTGGTAGGCGCTCAAAACTTGAATGTTTGGAAATTACAGCTCGATATAGCGCTGAAAGCTTCCAACATTTATGACTTTGTTACCAAAGTAAAAACTGAACTTAATCGCGCTAGCACAGAAGGCTATTGCAACCACCGTTGACCGTAAAAATCTTGCATACATTCTATCATGCAGTTCTGCTCGAGAAATGTATTGCAAACTAATATCAATATATGAAGGGGACAAGACGCAGTTGAAAGGTTCGTTGCTTCGTAGATATTTTACGTTTCGAATACTCAGTTCAGATGTTGCCAAAGGTGTTTCGGAGCTTGAAAATCTAGCCTCTCAACTCAAATCCACCGGACACAGTGTGTCGAATGAGGAACTGGTTGAAAGAATAATATCAGCACTTCCTGAAAGTTATAACACTTTCATATCGTCATGGGAATCGACAGCAACTGCTGACCATACACTATCTAATCTAACAGCAAGACTCATTGCGGAACAAAATCGTAAATCTACTAAAACAACGCAAGTTGAAGTTGCATTCAAAACTAATAACTGTAAGAAAAATACTTTGACCTGTTTTCGCTGTAAAAAAGAAGATCATATCGATAAAAATTGCAACCAAAAATCAACTAGCCAACAGCCTTGTAAGTATTGTAAAAAAACAAATCATTTTTCAAAAGACTGTTTTTTTTAGAAAATATCATGAAAATTCCGATAATGCCAAAGTAGCTTTTTTGGCCCATAATAATGAAAATCTGGCGGAAAAATGGGTGATTGATTCAGGCTGTTCAACTCATACGACCAACAACTCGGAACTGCTCACCAATCTTTCAAAAACTCACTCAGAAGTTGGTGTAGCCAAAGATAGCTTGAAAATGATAGCTACTCTAAAAGGTGATGTAGATTTTGGATCCGGCATACTGAAAGACGTGCTGTATTTACCAGATCTCACAACGAATCTGGTAAGTGTAAGTAAAATTACAAGTGCTGGAGGGTCAGTTGAATTTTTGGAAAATCAAGTTAAAATAAATAAAAATGACGTTTTCATTGTTGGAGAAAAAAACAATGAAGGTTGTGGCAGCTGGCCACTCTCTACAACAAAAGGCGCCTCATCCCGACAGAGGGCGCTAGCCACAAACCACTCCTGGAGGGAACAGCAGGCGGCCAACCAGAGAAGGCGACCCCCTCCAAGGACAGGTATATAAGGGCCTGCCTGCACGAAAAACATTCTAGCTCAGTGACCTCTTGCAAGAGCTATCGGTAGATGTGGCATGCATCACCGAAACTCACACCCAGCCCTCCAACAAGCTCTTCATCCCAAACTTCTCTGTGTATAGAAGTGACCGCCCGGGGTGCAGACCTGGGGGTGGTGTGGCCATCCTGGTCCGCAACTCCCTCAGACATCGAGCCATCAGCACCCCTACACCCTCTCGAGGCCTGCGGTGTTGAAATCTTTATAAACAGAGGACCACTCCGAGTTGTGTCCTGCTACTCTCCGCCTAACACCAACAATTTAGACGAAATCATTCCCCTCCTTAGCTCATCCCAACCAACTGTGCTTGCTGGCGATTTCAATGCCAAACACCAGTCCTGGGGATGCCGAGCCACCAATGCCAAAGGTTCCTCCCTGCTCCGCCTGTTGCGTCACCATAACTTCTCCATAGACGCTCCGGCCGACCACACCTTCCACTCTACAGACCCAAACAAAAACTCTGACATCCTCGATGTCTTCCTTACAAAGAACATCACGCTCGAGAAAGATCCCTGGACCTTGTCCTCCCTCGACTCCGATCACTATCCCGTCATTATGGAAATCCCAGGCCAGCCTGACACAACCCCTCTCACCTGTCGAAAAATTGACTGGCTCTCCCTGCGATTCCATCTGGAAAAATCCACTCTCAAATGTCGTACTCCCCGCTCGAGAGAGGAAGTCGACTCTGCTGTGACAAACCTTACTCAGGACATCCAGGAAAAGGTTCGGCTCTCCACAATCACCTCCCCAGCTGCCCAATCAAAGCCCCGCCTCCCACCAGACATCAAATCTCTGATCCGGAGGAAAAACCGCCTGCGCAGGTTGCTCCAACGCACCAAACTCCCATCTCTACGACCACGGCTCAATGCCCTGAAGCGTGAGATAAATGCTGCCCTCCAAACCATAAGGGATGCCAGCTTTGAAAAATATATCGCTGAGGCTGAACTAAACCCAAAGCGATGCTGGAAGATCGTCAAATCCCTAAGAAATAGACAGCCCCACCCACCGCCACTCATCCACAACAACAGTGCATACTCCGCTGAAAGTGACAAGGCAGACGTGTTTGCAAACGCTCTCAAGGACCAGTGCTCCCCCTTCTTCGCCCATGAGGACCACACCAGTTTCCACAATGAGGTCAACCACCTTGTACACAGCTTCCCACAAGGCCACCCTTCCTCTTTCAAACCAACCACCCCCAAAGAGATCAGCGACACCGTCAAAGGCCTTAACAAAAACAAGGCCCCAGGCATCGATGGCATCACAAATGGGGTTCTAAAATCGCTCCCCAGGATCCATTTGGTAGCCCTCTGCAATATCATTAACGCCTCCATGCGCCTCCAATACTTCCCTGAGGTATGGAAGGAGGCCACAATTATCTGCATCCCCAAGGCAGGTAAACCCCTCAACAAACCCTCCAGCTACAGACCCATAAGCCTTCTCTGCACACTGAGCAAAGTTGCTGAGGCCATCATTCTGACCCGCCTAAATGAATTCATCCATACCAACGAAGTCCTCCCAAACTTCCAACACGGTTTTAGAAGCCGCTACGGAACTTGCCACCAACTCCTCAGAGTGACTGAGTTCATCGCTGAAAATCGGAACAAACGCCGACACACCTCCATGCTCCTCCTTGATGCCCAGCAAGCCTTTGACAGAGTCTGGCATGAGGGGTTGATTTACAAACTCATCCTACTACACTGCCCCCCATCCCTCATTGGCCTGATTCGTTCCTTCCTATCAAACAGAACCTTCAGGGTAAGAGTTGGGAAAATGCTATCCACTGTCCACCACATCACAGCTGGCGTTCCCCAGGGCTCGAAACTCTCCCCCGCCCTCTTCAACATCTTCTGTCTCGACATTCCTATCCACAGGAAAATCGTCACAGCACAATACGCAGACGACGTAGCCCTCCTCTACACCTCCAAAACCAAGCTGCACTGTGCAACTGTCATGAACAAGTTCATTCCCCCCCTGCTCAGTTGGTACCAAAAATGGGGCCTCCGCCTCAATGAAGCCAAATCTGAAGCGGTGTTCTTCTCCCGGCGGAATATTCCTCCCCCCAACATACTAGTTGGTAACCACTCAATTCCCTGGAGCACAAAGGCAAAATACCTCGGAGTGATCTTCGACAGAAAGCTCAACTGGCATAGCCAAGTTCGTGCCGTTCGTGGCAAGGTCAACGGAGCCTTTACGGCTCTTAAACCCTTCTTTAATAACAGAAAGGTCTCTAAACAAACGAAAATCCGCGCCTTCAATGCCATCATCAGAAGCATAAGCACCTACGCCATTCCTGTCTGGGGAACTGCCACAGCCCTCAAACAACTTGAGGGCACCTACATGAAGGCCCTCAGAGGAGTCCTTGGTTCCCCCTGGTATATCAGACAGGAGCTGCCTCCGAGCTGCGAGCGAGGCTGCCTCGACTTACGCCCTCAACCTTCGCAACTCGGTGGCTCAGCATCCCAACCCCTCCATCAGCTGCCTTACACAGCACACCCCCACTGCCTCCGACATTGTTCGCAGGCCTTGCTCCCTCATCCCACGCTGACCCGTCGCTGCCTCCTAGTTTCGCAATCGCGCATGAGTCCCCTCTGCATCTGCAGGACGGCCTCCTATCCTTTCGGGTTTAGAACCTCCGGGTTGGCAACCGCGGGGGAGGGGTTTTAGTCGGTAAAAATCCGACACTACCCATTTGGGTGTCTTTTGAAGATTTCCCCTCCCCGGAAGCGTCCAAAAAAAAAAAAAAAAAAACATTCCATTCATTCCGGTTCAGACTTCGTGGATTAAACCTCGAAGAGCTCTCTAACTGCTCGGACTCGCCGGACTGCTCGACTGCCCTCTCTACGCTCGACTTTCCTAGTCGCGGTCATCGCCCCCGTCTTTCTCGCCGCCCTCGTCCCTCCCGACGCCCTCCGCTCTCCGACTACTCGCCGATCTTCGCCACTTCCTCTACAAACAGGTACGTCGTTTCGTTTCCTTACGTTAACGCTCCCCTCAGCGCTCCCGCTGTCCTTCGATCTAACAGTTCTTCCCGATTTTCGTGCTCACGAAAATCCTCCCTCGTCTGTACAGTAGAAGAAACCTGGCTTACTGCTACGCCGTAAGCCTCTGTGAACAATAACTAGAACCGAGCTCCCCCGTGTGCGATTCATCGCCATGGAGGACTCCCCACGCCCCTCCACCTCATCCGCCCCTTGTGGCCCCACCACCCAGCTCGCTGTCACCAGACAACGACAGGCACCCTCCTCCACATCTCCTCCACCTCCCTCAATGACCCCAACCCGTTCGGACCTCCAGTCGGCCCTCCAACAGGCCCTCGCATCGCAAGCGAGTATTGCAGCATCGCAAGCGAGTCTTGCAGCCCAAATGGCCTGTCTGGAGGCCAATATCGCCGAACTTACGGCAGCTCTTTCCCTCGTTCAAGACGAACCTCCACCAAATGTTGTCCCAAACGTAATGGACACAGCCCCTGCCCCCTCGGACGACGCACCTCTCCCTAACAGGAAACGTGCCCCTCCGTCCCGCTCCACCTCCCCAGTGCCCTCTGCACCAGAGGAACCTACGGCTACTACAGTCCCTACAAAGACCGAGAAACGGCCTCGCCCGAACCGCATCCTCTCACCTGCGTCTGACTCCGACTCGGACTCTGACTCTGAGGAGGAAGAAACAAACAATTCCACCACTCACCCCCCGCCAATCGTAATAAAACAGACAGAGCATTGGCCGGCTATTCATGCCTACCTCGGAGTAGAAGGCATCTCCCACCGCCGCTGCATAAACTCCAATGCAGGACTGAGGCTGTACTTAAACACGGTCGACGAGTTCCGTCTCCTCACCGCACGACTCCAAGCTGAAGAAATAGAGTTTACGACCCACCAAGTCCGCCAAGATCGCGACTTGGAAGTGGTGATCCGCCATATCCCCACTACTTATCCCCTTGAAAACCTCAAACTCGGTCTGGAGAACCGCAAATTCCCCATCAAATCCGTATACCGGATGAAGACTGGAGAAAAACTCTGGCCCCTCGTCCTCGTCCACCTGGACGCTAAATCTCCCAGCGCCAGGTCTATCTTCAACCTCACCAGCTTCGACGGCCTGGTAGTCAAAGTTGAAGCAAAGAAAAAATCCAAAGTGGTGCCCCAGTGCCTTCGCTGCCTCGGCTTCAGGCACACTGCAAAATACTGCCACGCAAAGTGGGTCTGCGCTTTCTGCACAGAATCACATCCCACCCCGACCTGCCCAATCAAGGACTCTCGCAGGATGCCTGTTTGCGCCCACTGCAAGGGTCCCCACCGTGCCACCTATAGGGGTTGCCCAAAAGCCCCTAAGAAGAAGCCCTCCCAACAGAGGAAGGCAGCCCCCGCTCCTCCTCTGCCAGCCGCCAACCAGCCCCCCCGACCAGTCCCAACACCAGCCCCACTGGTCACCCCTTCCCTCTCATATGCCAGAGCTGCTGCAAGCAACTCCAAGCGCAGCCCCCTCCCAACCCCGCCGGCCACCAACAACAGCCATCACCGCCCCACCCCAGCCCCAATCGCTGCCAGTACTCCACCCAAGCCCGCTGCAGCCACCCCATCAACTATCCCCTCCGAGGATCGTGAACGTGCCTTGCGGGACATCGCCTCCTGCCTCTCCCAGGCCGTCCTCCTCCTCCAGACCCTGTTCACCACCAGCGCCTAAGGCAACATCCATCCTAAATTGGAACGCCAATGGCATCTTGACCAAACACCGCAACAAAGTTGCCGAGCTCCACGACCTACTACAGGAGTTATCAGTCAATGTGGCCTGCATCACTGAAACCCACACACGGTCTACCGACAAGCTCTTCATCCCAAACTACTCGGTATACAGATGCGACCGCCCACGATCCCAAACTGGGGGAGGAGCTGCCATCTTGGTCCGCAACTCCCTCAGACATCAAGCCTTCAGCACCCCCACACTATCCCTGGAAGCCTGCAGAGTAGCAGTCCAGCTGAAGTCTGGCCCACTACGGATTGTCTCTTGCTACTCCCTGCCCAATACCCACAACTTGGACGAGATTGTCCCCCTGCTAGACTCACCCCACCCAACAGTGCTTGCTGGCGACTTCAATGCCAAGCATCAGTCTTGGGGTTGCCGAACCAAGAACAGGAAAGGATCCTCCCTCCTCCGCTTGCTGCGTCGACACAACTTCTCCATAGATGCGCCGGCAGACCACACCTTCCACTCAGCCGACCCGAACAAACAATCAGACATCCTTGACCTCTTCATCTCGAAGAACACCACAATCGAGAAAGAGCCTCGGACCCTACCTGCTCTCGACTCCGACCACTACCCTGTGATTCTGGAGATCCCTGGCACACCAGACGCCACTCAGATCACCCACCAGCGAATCGACTGGCTCTCCCTTCGTTACTACCTGGAGACCTCCACCTTTAAATGCCGCACTCCCCGGTCAAGGGAAGACATCGACTCCGCTGTGTCCAACCTCACTCTGGACATCCAGGACAAGGTACGGCTTGCCACAACCTCCTCTCCAGCTGCCCCAGGCCGCCAACGCCTCTCGCCGGATATCAGAGCCCTGATCCGGAAAAAGAACCACTTACGCAGGCTGCTCCAGCGGACCCGCCTCCAGTCCCTACGACCCAGGCTCAATGACGCCAAACGGGAGCTCAACGCTGCCCTTCAAGCTATCAGAGACGCCAGCTTCGAAAAATACATAGCTGAAGCTGAACTCAACCCCAAGCGCTGTTGGAAGATCGTCAAATCCCTACGGAACAGGCAACCCCACTCTCCACCTCTCAACCACAACAACACCTCACACTCCGCTGAAATCGACAAAGCAACCATCTTCGCCGAATCTCTCGAAGAACAGTGCTCCCCTTTTCCCTCGCACGACGACCACACCACCTTCCACGCCGAGGTCAACTGCCTAGTACGCAGCTTCCCTCAAGGGCACCCTGCAACCTTCAGACCAACCTCCCCGAAGGAAATCAGCGAAACCATCAAAGGCCTCACCAAAAACAAGGCTCCAGGCAGCGATGGCATTTCAAACGGAGTCCTGAAGACACTCCCCAGGATCCACACAGTGGCCATCTGCAACATCATCAATGCCTGCATGCGCCTCCAATACTTCCCTGCAGCGTGGAAAGAGGCCACAATCATCTGCATCCCCAAGGCAGGAAAGCCTCTGAGCAAAGCTACTAGCTACAGGCCCATTAGCCTTCTCTGCACCCTGAGCAAGATCGCCGAGGCCATCATTTTAACCCGCCTCATCGAGTTCATGGCCACCAACAAGGTTCTCCCAGACTTCCAACATGGCTTCAGACACCATCACGGAACCTGCCACCAGCTCCTCAGGGTGACTGAATACATAGCTGAGAGCCGGAACAAGCATCGGCACACATCCATGCTTCTACTGGACGCCCGCCAAGCCTTTGACAGGGTCTGGCATGAAGGGCTGATATACAAGCTCATCCTGCTTCGCTGTCCACCCTCTCTCATTGGTCTGATTCACTCTTTCCTCACCGACAGGACCTTCAGGGTGAGAGTTGGCAAAACTCTATCCACCACCCACCGCATCACGGCTGGCGTACCCCAAGGCTCAAAACTCTCCCCAGCCCTCTTCAACATCTTCTGCCATGACATACCAGTCCACGAGAAGATCATCACTGCACAATATGCGGACGACGTAGCTCTCCTCTACACCTCCAAAACCAAGCTGCACTGTGCCACAGTCATGAATAAGTTCCTGCCGTCCCTGCTCAGCTGGTACCACAAATGGGGACTACGCCTCAACGAATCCAAATCAGAAGCCGTCTTCTTTTCCCGCTGTAACATCCCCCCCCCCCAAACATCCAAGTGGGGAACCATCCAATCCCCTGGAAACACCAGGCCAAGTACCTCGGTGTCATCTTCGACAGGAAACTTAACTGGTACAGGCAGACCCTCGCAGTTCGCGCCAAAATCAACGGAGCCTTCATTGCTCTCCGACCATTCTTCAACAACAGAAAGGTCTCACATCCAACGAAAATCCGTGTCTTCAACGCCATCATCAGGAGCATCAGCACCTACGCTATCGCCGTCTGGGGCACGGCCTCCTCCCTTCGCCAACTCGAGGGCACCTACATGAAGTCCCTCCGAGGTGTCCTCCGCTCACCCCGCTACATCAGAAACCAGCAGCTCCTAAAGGAAACAGGCCTCCCCTCACTCAGTGCGGCCGCCTCAACCTATGCCCTCAACCTCCGCAACTCTGTGGCGGGTCACCCCAACCCGTCCATCAGCTGCCTCACACAATTTGCCCCCAACCCCTCGGACATCGTCCGTAGGCCCTGCTCCCTCATTCCACGCTAACCCCGTCCCGTTCCTCCCCGCATCGCACATGCGCATGAGTCCCCCTGCATATTTCGTCGACCCTTTTCAGGTCCACACACAATCAAGCAGCACGCTTCTTGAAAAGGGGGGCCCCGACAAAGGTATATATTTTGTGAAATCAATTTCAAAAACAACCAATTCAAAATCTTTTCTTGTACTAAACTCTGAGAATCAATATCAAATTTGGCACAGAAAGCTCGGTCATTTGAGCTTCAAAAACATTAAAAATCTTAGTAAAATGTCTTTTGGTCTTGAAAAGCTGAAACTTGAACAGTTTGCTGACGTCAATTGTGACGTGTGTGCCAGTGTCAAATCAAAACATCTTCCTTTTGAAAATCAAAGACGCAAAAAGACAAGACCTCTCGAAATTGTACATTTTTATGTATGCGGTCCCATTGAATGCACATGGGATGGTTATGAATATTTCCTCGCTGCAATGGACGATTTCACCCACTACACTGAAGTTCGTCTCCTAAAACACAAATCGGAAGTTACTGAAAACATAAAAAACGTAATAGCCAATTTTGAATCAAAATGGAATCTAAAATTACATAAAATCAGATATGACATATGACAACGCTGGTGAAAACACTTCCGATGAAATTAGGGCATGGGCGAATAATAAAGGAGTGCAACTTGATTACTCTCCTCCCTATGTTCCTCAACTTAATGGAAAAGCTGAAAGGCTGAACCGCACATTAATGGAAAAAACACGAGCTTTACTTCAAGACTCTAAAATGCCAAATGATATGTGGGGAGAAGCTCTTTACGTTTCTACTTACCTAACAAACAGAAGTCCTACAACAGCACTGGAAGACAAACCACCTCATGAGATGTGGACTGGACACAAACCCAAGCTCAAACATCTCCAGCTTTTTTGATCAGAAGCTCATGTTCTCAAGACAGGACATCTTAAGAAATTAGAAACTCGCTGCAATAAATTACTATTTATTGGGTATACAAGTATGGGATATAGATTCTGGGACACAAAAGAAAGAAAAATAATCACTTCCAGAGATGCTGAATTCACAAATAGAATTTCGAATACAAAAATCACAAATACCATATGTTACGGATTTGAATAAGGGAATCGATGTACAAATATTCGAGAGGGACCATCGATATTGTTGTAACCTGCCTTGAATATAACAGTGTTTTGCATGTCCCGCAACCTGTCTTATTTTTCTTACTAGTTTTCCCATTTTAAATTGATATTCGGTGTAGAAATCGAAAAACGAAACATGGTGTCAGGTTTCTTGTGAGTGCCGGTTGTTCGTGTTTCATCGGACGGCAGCGAAAGAGGATCCTGCGGCGTTCTCGAGTGCTGAAGGGAATCCCGGTACTGACAAGACAAGCCTTCGCCCGATATCGGCAACAATGGCCCAGAGTTAATTCCCTTGCCGGCCAAAATGGAGCTAAGCGGCGATCAGGCGGCGAATTGGTTATTTTTCAAAGCAGAATGGGGCGACTACCTAATAGCATCCGACTTGGAAAAGCAGTCGGCTGTGAAACAAGCGGCTACGTTCAAGGTACGTTTGGGTCGCGAAGCACGTCAAGTCCTCACGAATCTTAAGCTGTCAGACGAAAAAATGGCGGTTGAATCCCAGAATAGTGTACGGGGGTACTTTTGTCCGGTTCCTCGGTTCGCGATTCGGAACGTTTAGTAGCGTCACTGATACTGGTGCTAGTTACAACATTCATCCCTGGCAACTTTCTAGCGCTAGTATTCTTCAAAATATGACTTAAATCGTTCGACTAACCCTTGAACTATGGAATCATTCCGCGAATCCCACCCTTCGGCAAATTTCCGTTATAACCGAAATATCGTCCTTCAGTTGGCGAGTTGCCTCCACCGTATGCGTTCTTCCTCCTTCGTCGTTCGTTACGTATCCAATTTTTTTCGCGCCCGTCCGGCTTCTCCTGCTTTAGTGCTTTCCCCACTGCCCTCTACGCGTTTATTTTTTTGATCTTTTCGACCAGCCATGGATAGGCGAACCAATACGACTTTGATTCATCAATTAAGAGAAAAAGGCCCGAGGAGTGTTGTGGATTGGTGTATGAGTTACGGTTTTATCTCTGACAATTATGAGTGTCCTGAATGCGGTGGATGGATGAAATTATGTCGAACGATTTAAGTCATATTTTTGAAGAATACTAGCGCTAGAAAGTTGCGACAACCTCACGAAGGCTTTCTTCGAGGCGATAAAACGAACCTATTCTCCGCAAAGTTTGGATACGTAAATTGAGAGGTGAGTGAGATTTTTATTTATTTTTGTGGTCGTCAATGTGTTCTGTTGCACTACGCGAGTGATATTTATTATTGTTGTGGTCATTAATGTCTGTTGCAATAGGCGCGCACTGTTTGTCCATGTTGGCTCAGTTTTGCGCGCTTTCCGTTGTTTACAATTCTTCCTGTTTCTTTCGCGCGCTTTGTTTACATTCACTTTTACCACAAAACTTCGCTCAACTCTTACCGCTACCGTTACGTTCACCAGTATCAGTGACGCTACTAAACGTTCCAAATCGCGAACCGAGGAACCGGACAAAAGTACCCGCGTACACTATTCTGGGATTTTACCAAAATGGCTTCAGTGGACAGCATAATCAAAGAACTGGATAGTTGTTTCGAAGCAAAAGTGAACGTGATTTTTGAGAGGTTCGTGTTTGGGTCCGCTATTCAGGAGGAGGCCGAATCAGTCGACGCATATATTAGCCGTTTGCACAAACTCGTTGCAACATGCGGTTACGGAACAATGGAGAGCGAAATGATTAGAGACAGGTTGGTCATCGGCATCCACAGCGAGCAAACCAAGAAATTGCTCTTAAGCGACCCAAAACTCGATCTGGCTTCGGCTATTGACAAATGCCGGGCTAATGAACTAGCAGACTCACATGTGAGCGCCATGAAAGGCAAGATCGAGTCCGTGAATAAAGTGCACGACCAAAAGAACCGAACAAGGGCTAATACCACCAGAAAATGCCGATATTGTGGAACGTTGCACCGGCGTGATAAAAAAGTTTGCCCAGCCTACGGGAAGACGTGTTCCCTCTGTAAAAAGCTCCATCATTTTTCAACAGTTTGTAAGTCTGCAAACGAGCAAAGGAGCAGGAGGGGGAAATGGCCGCAAAATTCGAAGCGACAACACGTTCGCGCGGTGGACAGACACTCGTCCGGCTCAGGCCCCAGCGACAGGGAACAGAGCTGTGAGGAGGAAGCATTCGTCATTGAGCAGGTAGGGGCAGTCGCCTCGGGTAGAAACGGGAAGATCTGGTCGGCGAAAATACCCTTTCTGGTCGGCAGTTCCATGCGCACCAAGACGCTGGAGTGTCAGCTCGACACAGGGGCCACTGTAAACGTGTTAGAGCGGTCCGTTGGTCCGTCCTCGCAAAGCTATTTAGGGAGATACCTCCCTTATTAGAGTCCAGCACTGCCCTCCGCGTATTTGGAGGCGGTAAAATAAAACCCCTCGGGCAAGTTGTCTTGACTGCTCGTCATAAGGGTACTGCCATTCCCTTAGTGTTTCAGGTAATCAAAGGCACACCCGAGTCGGAACGACTCCCTATCTTATCTGCAAGGGCTTGCGAGGAGATGGGCTTAGTTACACTCAACTCCATCAACTGCGTGCAACCAGTCAGTTTAAACTTGGGGTCCCACAACACATCCCAAGGTATCATCGATAGCTTTCAGGACGTTTTCATGGGTGTCGGATGTTTGAGTGACACTTGCAAACTCCACGTCGATCCCACATTCAGACCGGTGAAGCAAGCACCTCGCCGCGTAGCAGTTCCATTAAGGGACGAATTGAAGGAAAAACTGGCAGAGTTAGAGAAGGATGGGATTATTGTCAAAGAAACGGGACCAACAGAGTGGATCAGCAATCTTGTTATTGCAAAGGCACCAACAAAACTGAGAGTGTGCATAGATCCCCATCACCTAAAACAGGCCCTGAAGAGAAGCGAATTTGAAACCCCATTATTCGAAAATATCACTCCGGAATTGACCAAGGCCCGATTGTCCCGATTGTGTGGATTGTGCTCGCCGAAGTCAGAGCGGCCTCTACCAGAAAATGGAGAAGATAACAAGACTGACCCCCCAAACCAACCATCCATCAAGACAAAGTCCGGAAAAGCACATCTTGGCCAAACCAAGCCAACAGGGCTTCCGAGCTCACAAGCACACACGAATCCAACCAGACCCCGTAGGGTTGTGAAAGCCCCCAAACGCTTCACGTTTTCAGACAGCCCAACAGAAGCCAAAAAGTAAATTGATAATTGAAAATTCCTTCGAACAGATCACATACTGAGTGGGAATGGACATACCAATGACGTTCCTAATAGCATGCTTAAAAGATAGTTATCAAATCTAAAAAATCAAAAAAAAAAAAAAAAAAAGAGGAATTGTTACGGATTTGAATAAGGGAATCGATGTACAAATATTCGAGAGGGACCATCGATATTGTTGTAACCTGCCTTGAATATAACAGTGTTTTGCATGTCCCGCAACCCGTCTTATTTTTCTTACTAGTTTTCCCATTTTAAATTGATATTCGGTGTAGAAATCGAAAAACGAAACACCATACTTACCTTGGACGAGGATAATCTTGAAGAATCGGATGACGCTGAATCGTTGGATATTGTCAACACATCTGCATGTGATCCAGTTGGCACTCTTGACAACTCAATAAGCAGCCTAGAAGATACATCGGTTCAATCATCTCCGTCATCATCTCCTAACCCGACACCTAAAATTACAAGCAGAGGTAGAGTAACTAAACACCAAGAAAACTCCAAGACTTTGTACTACTTACCTATGCAGAAGCTCTATCTGGACCTGAAAAGGAAAATTGGAAGAAGGCTATTGACAATGAAAAATTGTCTTTGTTGAAGAATGAAGTTTTCTCATTTGTCCCAGCAGAAAATGGGAAGAATAAGAAACTAATTTCAAGCAGATGGGTTTTCAAGAAAAAGGACTCAGAGAAATTCAAAGCACGCCTGGTTGCCAGAGGCTGTGAGCAAAGGAAAGGCTTTGACTACAGTGACACATTCAGTCCTGTTGTATCCATGGACACCCTAAGAATGATTTTAGCTTTTGCCAAAGCTACGAATAAAATTGTTGTGCAATTTGACGTTACCACAGCTTTTTATATGGAAATATTGAAAAAAAAATCTATATGCACTTACCTGAAGGCTTTGAGGAATATGGAGATAAAATTTGTCTGCTCAACAAATCGCTTTACAGACTGAAGCAGGCTCCTCTAAATTGGAATACTAGACTTGTGAACTTTCTCAAAAATGAAGGCATGATTCAGCTCACGACCGACAAATCTGTTTTTAAAAATTCAAGAGGGTCTCTAATTTTGTCTGTCTACGTAGATGATGGGATTCTTGTTGGAAATAATGTAGAGGAAATTAAAAATCTTCTAAAACGACTGAACCAGGAATTTGAAATAAAAACCGAAATAACCTCACGAAATTCGTCGGATTTGAGATTATTAAAACAGGTGACGCATTATTCCTGCATCAGCATACACACATTGTTGAAATGTTGAAAGATTTTGACATGGAAGACTGCAAATCAGTAAAAACTTCATCAACACCTGGAGTAATTATTGATGAAAACCCGCTCAACACAGACTATCCATACAGAGAAGCAGTTGGCAGTCTACTGTACGTTTCAAACAGATCTAGACCTGATATTGGAGAATCCAAATAAAAGTGACGTAACCAGCATAAAAAGAATTTTCAGATATCTTAAAGGCACTTCCAATTTGGGAATAAAATACACAGCCAACTCTGATCTCTATAAACTTCAAGCCTACTGTGACTCAGACTATGCCAACAGTCAGGATCATCGCAGCACAAGTGGATTCTTAATAACCTACTGTGGTGGACCAATAGCATGGTCATCAAAGAAACAACCAATAGTGGCAGTCAGTACTGCTGAAGCAGAGTTCATTAGTGCGAGTGAATGTGCCAAAGAAGTGTTATTTTTAAAATCGCTGTTTGAAGAAATAACTAACGAAAATTTAAATGTTGAAATGTTTATAGAGAATATAAGCACCATTCAAATGATTAAAAATGGTGGTAACACCAAACGATCAAAACATATTGATATACGTTTTAAATTTCTTAATGAAAAGATATTAGAAAATAAATTTGATTTGAAATACTGCTCTTCTGAAAGTCAACTTTCAGACATATTGACAAAATCTTTAACTCCTGTAATTTTTGAAAATCTTCGTAACGAATTTATGTGTACTGTCTGAGTTTTTTTGTTTATAAATTGTATTTGAATGTAAATTTAAAACTTGTTTTTCATACTCAAATTTGTTATAAGGGGATGTTTGATGTTCATTTATACAATTAACGTGTAAAATGTAAAATAGTGTCAAAACTGATTTGAATTTATGGGGGAGTGATAAGTAAATTCAAATTCAAACTACCGCGTGCGGGCTCTTTCACACTTGCTGCCTTTCACGTTGTTTTAGTGGTAGTACTGTTTACTGTGTTGATCTCTGTATAACCTAGAATTATTCATACTCTCCATGAGGTCTCGTATGCGCACTTTTCTTAATTAAAACCACTTAAACTAAAACGTATACTGCCCATTAAAATTAAAACCTTCACAGCAATGATAGGAGCACTAAGACTTAGAAAAAACAACGACTGGAACCATTCACACAATCACGGCAACGGATCTGTTTGCACAACCGTCATGAGCAGCATACCAGAGGCAAACATGCCAATGGATGACAGGACAACGACATCAGTTCCAGGGAAACCTCAACACTAGAATAGACTCAAGACAAGTGTGGGAGACCAGGCCATCGGTGGCGGATGACTCTGAAATCATCTGCTACACAGACGGCTCCAAACACTTAGATGGTAATGCAGGAATGGGAATATACATTCCTGCACTAGAATGGGAAGAATCACTTTCACTAGGTACTAATACCTCAGTACCAAAGTGAACTCATCGCGATAAACTTATGTATTAGCACACTTGTAACAAAGAACATTAGGAACACGAATATAGCTATCTACACTGACAACCAATCTGTGGTAAAAACATTGCGTAATCCAATAGTGAGGAGCTATCTCATAGAAGAAACAAAGCACAAGGTTGGGAAAACCCAACAACTAGGGAACACAATCACGCTAAAATGGATACCCGGGCATAAAGTGGTCCCACGGGGGTTTGGGGGTCGGCGTGGGCGACGATGATTGCACAGCATGTGGGCTTCCTCGAGATCAACCTGCACACGGCCAAAGCAGCTATGGCAGTGATGTGCAGGAGCTTTGTCTGGGGGAGCTGTGATGTGGCTCTACTGCAGGAGCCTTGGGCGGACAGCAGGGACGTAAAAGGGATACCTGCTAGTACAGGTAAGTTGGTCTACTGTGGCACAGAAGGTCGTCCTAGGGCGGCTGTTTTGGTAAGACACAACTTGCATATTCGAAAAATTCCCGAGTTCTGTCACAGGGATTTGGTGGCGGTAATGCTGGAAGCTCAAGACAGTAATGGACTCCGGGCGAGGACAGTGGTGGCGTCAGCCTACTTCCCAGGCGATGACGCTGAGGTCCCCCCGCTGATTATGCAGCAGCTGATCCATTACTGCAGAAGGGAAGACCTTCAGTTGATTGTCGGGTGCGACGCCAATGCACATAACATGGCATGGGGCAGCACAGACACAAATGAAAGAGGTGAGTCCCTCCTTGACTACTTACTGTGCAATGAAATGGTGGTGGTTAATAGGGGGAGCACGCCAACTTTTGTTACACGCAGGTGGAGGGAGGTGCTGGACATTACGGTCTCAAGTACCTTCTATGCCAGCAGAATAACAGATTGGCATGTCTCTGGGGAAACTTCAATGTCTGACCACCGGATGGTGAGGTTCAGGCTGCGGTTCCCTAATAGTGTGACGGAGACATATCGGAACCCCAAGAACACGGATTGGGTTCTGTACAGCCGCGTGTTGGCCTCCAATTGGAGAGCTACAGCTGTGAAATGCAAACTGTCGAAGGTGTAGAAAGGGCGACAGGGGAGATCTGCACAGCTATGGTAGAGGCGTATGAAGAAAGCTGCGAGTTGAAAACCCGAAGATCCAATAGGGAGGTTCCTTGGTGGAACAAGGAACTGGAAAGGCTTCGGAAAGAAACGAGGAGGCTCTTTAACAGAGCAAAAAAGAAGGGTGAGTGGGACACATATAGGGGTTCCCTCACAGCATACAATAAAGCCCTTAGACAGGCTAAAAGGAAATCCTGGAGAGACTTCTGTGGGGGTATGAAAGACTTGTCTACCATGTCCAAGGTACAGAAGATCCTCTCTAGAGAAGAGAGACCGCAAATCGGTTTTCTCCTAAAGGCAGGGGGAACATTCACAAGGGGCAGCAAGGAGACCTTGGAGGAGCTACTGACAGCTCACTTCCCAGGGTCTCAAAGCCTGCGGTGGGGAGATAGCGCCGATGGTGGTACCTGTCATGGGCAATCAAGGAACCCACTGCTAGCTGCAGCCTCCAGAGAAATGTTCACACTTAATAAGGTTAAATGGGCTATTGGTTCATTTAAACCTTACAAGGCGCCAGGTGCGGATGGGATCTTCCCAGCCATGTTGCAGCATGGTAGGGAGGCTCTGGGTCCGATACTGGTGAGGCTCTTCAGGGCGAGCTATGTCCTTGGGTACATACCCACTATGTGGAGGAAGGTGAAGGTGGTCTTTATACCAAAGCCGGGTGGCTCCTCGGCCCTGGCTAAGGGCTACCACCCCATCAGTCTCATGTCCTTCGTGTTGAAAACAATCGAGAAGATAGTGTGCCTATCAATAAAGGAGAACTATCTAACTCAGAACCCCATTCGGAGTTCCCAGCATGCCTATCAGAGGGGGAGATCCACTGAGACTGCTCTGAACGAACTGGCAACAGTGCTGGAGGATACTCTGAGATCCGTAGAGATTGCGCTGTGCTGCTTTCTGGATAGTGGGGGGGCTTTCGTATGCCTCAATCACGGCTGCGGCTGGTAGGAAGGGTGTAGATCCTTACCTAATCTCTTGGACCAACGAGATGCTGAGTAGCAGGGTGGTCTTCTCGGAGTTGGGGGGGGAGACACTCTCTGTGGTGCCCACCAGGATGCCCGCAGGGGGTGCTCTCCCTCTCCTCTGGTTCCTGGTAGCTGATACCCTTCTCGAGCTGCTGGAGGAGGAGGGCTACAAGGTAATAGGATACGCGGATGACCTGGTAATTATAGTCAGGGGTAAATTCGCGAATGTAATCAGTGAATGCATGCAGCATGCACTGAATACCCTACAGACATGGTGCAATGGGCAAGGACTGTTTGTCAATCCAGACAAAACGAGCCTGATCCCATTCACCAGAAGGCGCAGCCTTACGCTGCGGGAACTCAGGCTGGGTGGCAAGGTGGTGAAGATCCAGCATGAGATCAAGTACTTGGGAGTCTTTCTTGATGGTAAGCTCTCTTGGGCCACACACGTGAAAAAAGCCTTACAGCGGGCGTCGGTGGTGATGTGGGCAGCTCAAAGAATGGTGGGGAAGACATGGGGGCTGAGGCCTGGGATGATCTGGTGGTTGTACACTGCGGTTGTTAGGCCTGTAGTCACCTATGGAGCCCTGGTCTGGTGGAAAACAAAACAGTGCAGTTCCAGCTAAATAAACTGCAGTGTAGGGCGTGTCTAGCCATTACAGGCTGTATGACAACATGCCCTACGGCTGCACTGGAGGTCTTGCTAGATTTAGCTCCACTCCACATACATGTTAAAAGGATGGCGTTCCTCCAGGCTGCGCGTATGTTGGAGTTGGGTCTGATCATGCGGGGGAGGAGGAGTTCCTGCCACTTGATCCTTGACAAGGTGAAGGTGGGGGGCCTGAACTGCATGTGGTAGACTCAATGCCCGCGAGGTTCAACTTCGTGCTAGCCTTTCGGATACTCATTCATGAGCGATCCAGGTGGGTAGGGGAGCTCCGCTTCCGAAGCTGGGGCCCTGGTATACTACACTGATGGCTCGGTGCAGGGTGGCCTTGCAGGGGCAGGCATCTTTGGGCCGAGGATCAGAGCAGCGATCCCATTGGGGTCGCTGGTCACGGTGTTCCAGGCAGAGGTGGCTGCGGTGACAGTCTGTGTGCAGCGGCTGCTGCAGAGGGGACTGAAGCGGCAGAGAATCTACATCATGGTGGACAGTCAGGCCACTCTCAAGGCCTTAGCCTCATACTGTCTTACATCGCGGCAGGTGTGGGAGTGTCTGACTGGACTGAAGGCCCTGGCCGAGGACAACAGTGTAACACTGTGTTGGGTGCCAGGGCATCAGGGTATAGAGGGAAACGAACGGGCTGATAGGTTGGCTAAGAAGGGATCAGAGCAGATCCCTATTGGCCCGGAGCCCTTTGTTGGGACTACCAGGAGCCATCTACGTAGAGAGGTTGGCAAATGGGAGGATAGGTGCAGGGCTGCTCATTGGCAGGGGCTGCCCGGCCTTAGACAGTCAAAACTCTTTATCCGGCTCTCCAGAGAGAGGTCCAAGGAGGTGCTTGCTCTGGGGAGGAAGGATATGAGGATCATATGTGGCCTGTTCACAGGTCACTGTCCGCTGAGGTACCACCTTGCAAATATTGGCAAGTGCGAGGTACAGGTATGCAGGTTCTGCGAGGTAGGGCTAGAGACGGCAGAGCACATGCTGTGCGTATGCGATGGACTCGCGGCATCGCGCCGTTCTGTGTTTGGGAGGCCCTTTCTTCAGCCCGAAGTGGTGGCAAATGCAGAACTTGCGGATATCCTCCGCTATGTGCGGGGGTGGTGGGGGCGCATAGGTGACGTCACACCAACTGAGACCAGTGCCGTGGGGCCTGGGGGTGGTGCAGGTGGGCCATGATCCGAGTATCATGGACGCCCTTACAATAGGCCCGTTTGTGGCTGCAGTGAGGGTATTGCCTGCATCCACCGTTTCAAAGAAAAAAAAAAAAAAAAAATACCCGGGCATACGGGGTATGCGGGGAATGAGAGAGCGGACGAACTAGCCAAGGTGGGAGCCAGAGGACACTTCTGTGGACCAGAACCGTTCTCGCCTATCACAATGCAACAACTGAAAGTAAAAATAAATGAGAAAATGTGGAGAAATGTTAGTCACGAAATAAATAACAATGAAGGGTACCAACATTCCAAAATTATGGGCATAACCAGTTATAACCTATAAAGAACCAATTGGGTACTGGGCTTAAGCAAGATAAGACTACGAAGAATCACTGGAATGCTATCTGGGCACTATGCGGTGGGTAAGACCCTAAACAGGATCAATCCCAACATCAACGCTAGGTGCCCATGCGGAGAAATAGAAACAGTAGATCACTATCTTAGGGAATGCCCGTTATGGCTTGGCACTGAACTTAACATATTAGGGGAGAGAATAATAAACAGCACTAGTTTGAGAAAAACCGAGTGGAAAAAGATCCTAGAATTCGTGGAGGGGACTGGTAGATTCCGAAACCCCTTTTAAAGAAGTCAAGCCGACTCCCAATAACTCTGGGGAGATGGGAAATGGGCCTGAATGGCCACGACTTCGGTCATTGTTCCCTCGGCCTTGGCTGGTGCCCTGATATCTTCTTCTCTTCTTGTGGTATTTTGAAATGATCTAATATTTTACTTACATTTGACCATTTACGATGCTACATTTGAGTTTAAATCTCGCGGAATTTTAGGTCTTAAATGAAAAAGGTTTCTCAGGTATTATTAAACACTGATTGAATTCAGAAAGTAGATGTTGAATCCGATTGTTATTTTTAAGGAAAACGGGTTTTTTGTGCATGATTCGTAGGAAACAACCCCTCTTATGATTCACCATGACATTTCTTAGTCGCGCCTTGTAGGTTATTTGCGCAAATGTGATGGCTTCGCCAGTGTTTGGGTTTTCTCAATGCTGCTCCCAAAAGTAATGAAGGGATGTCATAGATTTAAAAGTTCACAGGCTGCATTGTGGCAAAAGGAGACACAGTCGTAAAGCTTGTGGCACTCATATATATGGCTGGTTCATAACTTCTTGTTAGTTCAGTTAACAGGCTATTAAGTTGTTATACCAATGTGTTGAATACTACTTTGGCATTTCAAGTATTATTGTTTTATCGTTCCAAAATTCTTGTATGCTAGCTTCGTAGTTACAACACTCACTTCGCTCAACTTCAACTTTTTCTATCACGTTTTACCAATGTGTTTTTCGCCGTTTTACCAGAGAAGAGCTGAGTAGTGGCAAAGGACGGATTCCACCAATCCATGCAGGTGCAGTCCTGCACAGGTATGTTTCCTTATTTGATTACTGTGTCTAAACCCTCGACAAAGGTTATATCAGTGATGGAAGTTGCGATTTTGCTAATATTCAAGAGGCTGGCCCCTGCAGTATCCACCAAACTCAGACCTGCGGAGGTATGGCAGGTATTTGGTCATTAGCCAGTCTCCTGGTAGATAGCTGTTGCTCATGTGACCACCTGAGGAATCATGTACCATTTGGGAGTTCTTAATATGGTTTCCCACCTGATAAAGCTAGTTACTTGGGTTGCAAATTTCAAAGGGACTGATCAACTGTGACCACACTTCTTAGCCATTACTGTCTTCGTGGACAAGCAGTTATAGGCTTACTTTGTAGCAGCCTCCTTAAGGATTAGCTGTAGCTTGTGCTCTCCCAACAACCAACGCTCATTGTTCTAGAATCTAGTAGTCTTATAGGTCCTGGTGATCCACAAGCACAGCTCTCTGGCATTGGGCCGATACTCTCTTTTTACAAACCGTGCAATGGTAGTGCCTTTAAGGGACTAGAGGTGATGGCTGAAGCCCCACCTCTCACCTATATTCACTCCTAAATACTTGATGCGCTTTACAAGAAGGAGCCTGTGCCTGCTAAACCATATTGAGGGTTGGCTATTAACTTTTGCTTTCAAGAGGATTAGCTGGGTTTGCCTGCATTCGAGTGTAGTAGTTCTGTCTGTCAGGTGACTTCTGATGAGCAAGTACAGGTTGTGGGGGATTCCCCCACCGTTACGCACCAAAGGTTGTCAAACACTCCCCTGATATCAATCAGAACTGCTGCTCCAGGCACAGGTCTGTTTCTTTATTTGATGACTGTACCTAAACCCTCGACGAGGGTTATATCAGTCATAGAAGTTGCGGTTTCGCTAATATGCAAGAGGCCGGCCCCTGCAGCATCCACCGAACTCAGACCTGTGGAGGTACGGCAGGTATTTGGTCGTTAGCCAGTCTCACCGTAGAGAGCTGTTGCCCGTGTGTTACCGCGTGGAGGTGACCACCTGAGGAATCCCGTACCATCTGGGAGTAGTTCATAATCTGGTTCCCTACCTGATCTTACTTTTTACTTGGGTGGCAAGTTTCAAAAGGACAGATCAACTATAACCACGTTTCTTAGCCATTACCTTCTTTGCGAACTTTGCAAAATGGTTGTAGGCTTCCTTTGTAGCAGTTAATGCTGCTAAGTTCGTTTGCCCACCCAACAACCGTCGCTCACTGTTGTAGAAACTACAGTGGAGCAGCACATGGTTTCTTGTTTCCTCCGCACTGGAGGCACAAGACGTGCATAATGGAGAGTCTTTCAGAGAAAAGGAGTGGAGCCGCGCATTGAAGTCACCATGTCCCGTGAGGAACTGGCTCGTCCAGTGGTCTGGCTCAACCCATTTTCTTGAAAGACGTTCACGGATGTTGGGGAAGAAATCATACGTATCACGTCCCTTTGACGACGATTCCCATCTCGCTTGCCATTTCTGTAGAGCCCATTCATCGATGGCGGCAAGTTTCTGTTCTGTGGTGAGATCCGCACGGAGTTCAGCCCAAAGCGGGGGAAGCTCCCGTTTCACTCTCCACTTGTCAATCATGCACTCAACAGCCAAATCAACTGGTAACTGACCAGTGATCACCTGGAGTGCTTCCGTTGATACAGTCTTGTAGGCCTTGGTGATCCACAGGAGCGGAGCTCTCTGGCATTGGGCCAATACTCTCTTTGATTGACTGTTAGTTTGCTACCCCAGACAACGGGGCAGTAGCCAATCACACCTAAATAGATGGCCTTATACATGAGGATGGTGTCGTGGTAACACACACCCCAAGTGGCCTTAGTAATGGCACGCAGTGAGGCAAACCTTGCAATGGTAGTGCCTTTAAGGGACTGGAGGTGTTGGTTGAAACCCCACCTCTCACCTATATTCACTCCTAAATACTTGACGTGCTTTTCAAGAAGGAGCCTGTGGCCGCCAAAGCGTATTGTGGGTGGATTATTCACTTTCCCCTTCAAGAGGATTAGCTGGGTTTTTTCCTCAGCCACCTGCATCTTGACGTGCTCGCACCATTGGTTGACAGTGCGGAGCACGTGGTGGGTTTTTTCTTCAATTTGGCGGACTGACTCTGCGAAGATCAGCACAGTCAAGTCATCCACATAGGCGTACGGCTCGCAGTCAGTCTCCATGAGTTTCCTGAGAAGACCTTCGAAGAAGGCATTCCAGAGTGCTGGTCCTAGGACCGAACCCTGTGGGCACCCCCTCTCAATCTTTCTCCGGACGGAGACATGCCTACTTTCGATCGTAGCAGTTCTGTCTGTCAGGTAGCTTCTGACGAGCGAGTACAGGTTGCGGGGGATTCCCCTACCTTTGAGCTCATTAAGGAGCGCTGGCCACCAAAGGTTGTCAAACGCTCGTCTGATGTCAATCAGAACTGCTACGACGTACTTAGCCGGTGCCAGCAGGGAAACACGCCGAATCTCGACAATGACATCCTGCGTGGACCTTCCTTTGGTACACCCGTATTGCCTGCCTGTGAGGTTGCAGCCAAAGACTCCTTCGAGGGACTGCAACATCAAGATTTCTAGTGTTTTGCCTAATATGGAAAGAAGGCTGAGTGGTCTCCATGATCGCGGGTCTGACTGATTGCGGTCGCCTCCCTTTTGAAGAGTGACAACACGCGCAGTCTTCCACTGAGTGGGGAACTGTCCGACCTGCAGACAGTCATTATATAAATTAAGGAGGCCGCTGGAGATCGTTCGCTCAGCCTTCCTTAGCATATTGCTTTCTATTTTATCTGGCCCAGGAGATTTGTTGGGCTTTAAGGTCGCAAGGGCCCTGCCGAGGTCGCCTGTTGTCCACAGTGGGATGTCGGGCTCGTTCGGAGGGTCCATGATCAGCTCCCTTGCTGCCCTCTGGGCTTCAGTGTCTCGAGCTACTTGGTCATCTGGGAACGCCTTCTCAAGGAGGGTTTCCAGTGAACGTTCGATGCTGCAGGCCCAGCCTGACTCATTTTGCATCGCAGCTAAGACCTGCTCTACATTTGCTTTTCCTATGGAGGACTTGTAGTGTCTGCCCCAGGGGTTCTCAGAGCTCTCCGCTTCCACAAAGTTTCGCCAGCCTTGTCGTTTGGCTCGTTTGATGGCGCGGTGGAAGGCCTTCTTCTCTTGGATGAAGGCAGTTCGGAGTGTTGCTCTGGCTTCAGGGTCACGAGTGTTTTGGTACATCCTTCTGGCTCTATTTACACTTTGCTTGAGGGGATTAAGTTCCTCAGTCCACCATGGGACTTTGATCGCCCTGTGCTTCTGTTGGCCAAGTACAGAGAGCCCAGCAGAGTGCAGTGCTGTGGTAAATGTGTCCACTTTGCTGTCCACCTCTTCAGGTGTGGATGCTTGCACTATTAGGTCGGTGTCTGCGGCACGCAGTTCACCTTCCAGTACCCTAAAGAGTTGCGGCCAGTCGCTGCTCCAGGCACACTCCATAGGTCTCGTTCATATGACTGGCATTTGTAGTTCTGTGTAACGGATTAGTAATGAGGCTATTTGGAGGTGCCTTGTTCTAGTTTTTTTTTGTAGGCTGGGTGACACCTCGCTCATCCAATATTTTTGTCTGCTCTGCTTTTTTTGAAATTTCTTGGAGGAAATATGGCTTGTAAGCGCCTTGGCCATTTCCGGAGTTTCCGTCATGATGACGGCGCCACTTCCCACTGCGGTGCGGATGTCCAGCACCCAGACGCTAAGCGCTCTGGAGGTCCTTTGCAGGGACACCCCTCATCAGTGCTTCCATTGCATGAGGGATGGAAGGGACCAGCCTCTCCTTTTTCACCCGTAGGCCTAACTAGTACCATGTTTTGTCGTGGGTTTTTAGTGGGGAGTTTGTTAAAGGGTAGAGCTTTCTTATTTTGGTGTGTTATTCATTCTGAATAATAACCCTACGTTTTCGGTCACGAAAAATTTTTTACAACCCCCCTCAAAATTTGATACTTTACGTTTCAAGACATGGGGATTCCAAATCTGCAATGTCTGTCCACCGTCCCCCGTCCGGGCCATTTTATGCCTTTAACGTGGTCTAAAAAATTCGTTCTTTCACTCAAAAATCCCATTTGGTATCTAGTTGTGCCCGCCATCTCGGCAATCCGATCGGACGAAGCCCATGGTTGTTATGGGCAAAAAATGGTTAAAAAAATTAACGAAACTCAGTATAATCACAAATAAGCCGTGTTTCGTTTCGTTTTCAAGGCCCGCTCGACTCGCAACGTTCTGCTAATTGCCATTCAATGGAAGCCCTCGTCCCACCCCTCCATCGGATCAGACGTTTACAGGCGCCTGGCGACGGGGGAATATTTTTAATTTCCGTCGTTCCATTGTAGTCAGGTCATGTTTCGTATAGTTTACTAGTTAGTATTCGATGCTGAATCGAATGGGATGGGGGAGCAGTAATACTAGGTCAAGCTGTTCATGAGAATAATAAACCATTGTGTAATAATATGCAGGGTTTTTATTTTTAGCCTTGTTTTTGGGGTGGAGGTTTTGATGGGGCATTGCCCTTAGCCTGCACATGTGTTTTTTTGGGGCCCTTACACAGCACAGGGAATATGGGTGCAGCACTCTGGATGCCTGACTGCAGGGTGAGCAGTTCTGCCTTGATGTTATAATGGCACACAGTTGATGAGCTATACTGCCCGTGTTCTATCACGCATGCCACATATCCAAGACTCCTTTGAGCCCCACCACAAGCAGCACAAGGTGGGAGGTAGGGCAGTACGCTGGCAGGAAAGCCAGGAGGTTGTCACACTGGATGGTGCTCGCTCTTTGTCTGTCTCATTGTTACGGTGCGAGCCATAAAGTCTCTACAGTGTACCGTATCACTCTATTAGCAGGAAGACTGTTCTATAATAGATTACCCCTGGGGCCACTCTCAAGCACGCAGCCAACATCATTGGGGAAGGGATAAGGGGTACGGAAGGGCGCAGGTCCACTAGCTGCATCTTAGCAGGCACGAGTTGGAGTTGCCTGTTGTGGTAGAGCTCTGTGACGGTAGCTCGCTGCAGGTGCAACATGATTTCTCCTGGGTTGTTTGCCCCCACTATGACTAATGTATACCTCGTCCACATACACTAGAGGGACTTACACCCATCACACCTGACCCTGTGGAGGCAACCTTCTCTTGAAAGGGGTTGGGTAGCAATTCTGCTGGAAGAGGTTGGGCGGCAGTGACAGGACAAGCAGGGAGTGTAAGATGGCCAGTCACCACACCCTGGCGAAAGCCCCTCGAATATTGAAGAAGGCATAGTGAAGGTACCATTCTTTTGGAAAAGTAATCCCAAACTTGGGTTTTGACAATCAGACACACAGTTTTTTCATGAGAGAATAAATAGCGACCACACTACCAATTGAAAAATTGAGAGTGATGTTTTAGCTCATGCCAGCGACACCATTATTGATTATCCAGCTCGCAACTATTTTTAAGCTCTTCAACCCATCCAGTGCGGATGGCATCATATGATGTCATGGTGGTTTTCGTCTCGTACGGGTGGCATCATACGATGCCATGCCCAACAATAAGAGCGCCCCTCGCCAACCTTTCCTACCTTTAGATTGTCCGTTTTTACCTTTCTCGCGTAGTTGCAAGTCCTTCAGTAACAATCTGCGAGTCACCCAACACATTTTGGAAGAGTAGCGCAATTTTTTCATTTCCAAATCTCAAATATTCGAAGGTAAGTCAATTTTCCTTATTTCAAGCCAGTTTTTTCGATTGTTCTTGTGTAAAAGTAATATTTCAACGTAGATATTACGTGGGATAATAATAAATTTACAGTAAAAATAATAAACCTCAAAATGAAGAGCTCAAAATTTTGATAATTGGTATATTTACCATGGAATTTCCAGTTTTCTGATTTCACATTATTTACTATCTACTTTCAGTGAAGAAGCCTGCAGTATTTTCAGTGGAAACATTTGCAGTGAAGAAGCTGGAGAAAAAAACGCGATGGATGATAAAGGTACGCTCAATAATATATGTTTTTGATAAAATTAGGAGAAAAAAATTGGTTTTTTTTCGGTGCAGTAGCAAGAGACCAGGTAAGACCACATTTTTCAAAACCTTGAGTCGTATGTTTGGCCTTCTGAGATATTTACGACACTCCACCTGTCATGTTTTTGGCCATCCACTAAAGAGGTATATACGACTCTCCACTTATTTACTTATAGATTTCTCTTCATGTGACGAAGCGCTTCTTACCCCACTGTCAAAAAAAAGGAGTCTGATGCGAAATTATGGTATTTGTCCAATATGACAGATGCTGAAGCTGCGGAGATATTAGATGTGCTCATGTCTGATGAGGAAGCAAGTATCTCTGGGTTTTCGGGAAACGAGGGTGACGAAACCCCCTCCCCCCCGTCGTAGACATATCAGGGATTACTGAATTATTTGTATATTTTAAGGATTGTTACCACTTTGCTGTGCATAACGTTTCAATTTTCCGTTGTTATTTTCAGTCAAATAATTATGACTATCATAGCAATAAATTATTACTACTGTACTTAATATTATACTCATGAAATAATTATGATTATAGCAGTACAATAACGGTTCATTTTTTTTACGTTACCACCACACCACGCAAATTCGTATTATAAATTGTAATACCGAAACATTATATTTGCATTTTTTACCTTTTTCGTCTAAATCTTAGGGGTTCTTGACAGTGATTTCTTTAGGCGTCTTGAAGGTTAGCATAACCAGTTCTGCGGGCTTGCATACTCTGCCCAACCCACTGTTGTACGAGTGGCATCAAATGATGCCATGCGCAAAAAATTGCGCAGATGACCTGATTTCTATTTTTTCATCATTAGGGACAATAATGAGAATTTTTAAAAACCGCAATGTCAAATATTATACAAGAAAATTTTCAGGATGAGGCGTAACATCGGTTTTTTTCCCCGCATCGAATGGGTTAAGAGTTAAGAGTGGTTTATGAATCAGGTGATCGATTGAGAGGAAAATCATCTATTCTAGCTATTCACTTCATGCCAAAGCTGGTCAGTATACCAAGATTAGAAATAAGTACTAGTATTCATACAGTAAATTAGTAAACTCAGAGAAGTAAACTTGCAACCCAATTGACAGAAACATAATCATAACTGGGGGTGTCATATCATATGACATCTTTTGTTCGGGAATTGAATGTGATTTCCTCTGTTTGTTTAATCGACGTTGGCTAAGTCCAATGGTTGGTGATGTATGGAGCGTTCTTCGCTTTGCACATACGTGAGCCAAGACAAGGCACTGCCTACATCCCTGCTACCTGCCAGCTCGCCTCCACATCCATTCGCTGTGTCTCCACAACTGCCTCGTCTGGGGTAGCAAACTAGCAGTCAATCAAAAGAGAGTATTGGCCCAATCTCAGAGAGCTGCGCTCCTGTGGACTATAAGACTGCATCAACACAAGCACTCCAGGTGCTCACTGGTCCATTATCAGTTGACTTGGCCATTGAGAGCATGGTTGGCAAGTGGTGAGTGAAACGGGAGCTTCCCTGGCATCAGGCATAACTCTGTGTGGATATCACCACAGAACAAAAACTTGCCCCTATCGACGAATGGGCATTAGAGAAATGGCAAGCCAGATGGGAACCCTTGTCAAAGGAACGTGACTTGTGTGAGTTCTTCGCCAACATCCGTGAATATCTTTCAAGAAAATGGGTTGAGCCACACCATTGGACGAGCCAGTTCCTCATGGAACATGCACAGCTCCACTTCTTTTCTCTCAATAACTCTTCATCATGCACGTCTTGCAACACCAGTGTAGAGGAAACAGTAAACCACGCGTTGCTCCACTGTACAACAGTGAGGGAGGGTTGTTGGGAGGGCAAACGAACTTAGGAGCATTGACTGCTACAAAGCAAGCCTATAGCGAAGAAGGAGATGGCTAAGAAACGTGGTTGCAGTTGATCTGTCCTTTTGAAACATGCCACCCAAGTAAATAGTTTGATCAGGTAGGAAACCAGATTAAGAACTCCTCCCAGTTGGTACAGGATTCCTCAGGTGCTCACCTCCGCGTGGTCGCACATGATCAATAGCTCTTTACGGGGAGACTGGCTAACGAACAAATACCTGCTGTACCTCCGCAGGTCTGAGTTCTGTGGATGCTGCAGGGGCTAGCCTCTTGCACGTTAGCGAAACTGCAACTTCCATGACTGATTCCCTTGTCGAGGTCATCAAATTAGGAAACAGACCTGCATGTGTATGTGTGTGTTTGTAGTTCGATTTGCGGGAGATCGGCTGAACCGGTTGAGCTGGTTCTTTTGGTTTATTATTCATTCTGAATAATAACCCTATGTTTTCGGTCACGAAAAATTTTTTACAACCCCCCCTCAAAATTTGATACTTTACGATACAAGACATGGGGATTCCAAATCAGCAATGTCCGTCCGTCGTCCCCTGTCCCGTGACACCGTCCTCTGTCCCCTGACACCATCCTCTGTCCCCCGTCTGCCGTCCGGGCCATTGAGGTGTCACCCAGCCTGCACAAAAAACTAGATGGGGCAAGGCACCTCCAAATAGCCTGGCAGTGGTGCGCCATCCGCAACTACCAAGCATGCCCCGACACAGTGCTACAAAAGCCAGCATTATGGGAGCACTGTGGGGTGTGTCTGATGCTCCTGATCTCAGCAAGGAGTGCACGTGTGAGGCTCCCCTCAAGTCTGCCAATTGCGTCGAACACAAATTTCAACACGTCTCACACTCTTTTTGAGAGGCACGCTGTAGCCTCAGGGCAGCAATCGCCCTCCATGAGTCACGAGTGGATTATGAATATGTTAAAAACAGTTCGAATCCTTCAGCACAACACAAATGAGAGTTCCCCAGTTATGGCTGAGTTGCTGCAAAATGCACTCAAGAACTGCTGCCGTGTTCTCACCATACAGGAACTGTACATACGATCCAAAACCCTTGGTCTGAGATCGTAGGCGCAAGCGGTGGCTGGAGCAAGAATGGGAGCCAAGGCTACAGTGGCCTACACTCATCCACCTGAACAGCCAGCACTTGGCTGCTGTGCTCATCCTTGCTGGTGGCTTTGAGCTGTTTGTAATATCACTTTACAGGCAATTCGAGGCACCAGTGGCTAACAGCCTTCAACCACTCAAGCCGGCTCTATCAGGACAACCCTGCATCTGTCTGTCTGTGCTGATGCAAACTCCAGATCACCAATGTGGGGATCCCCGACCCTGGATGGGGCAGGCATGCCGTATATAGAGTTGCATAGATGTCACAGCCATGTCTCACACCCGGCTGCTCAAATCCAGAGCCACATTCCAAACTGCCTTCATCCAAGAGAAAGGGGATAGAATCAATCAGCCTGAGGAGAGCTTCCAGGACACTGCTCCGAGCACCTCTCACTCATTCCACAAACACTGTGAATCCAACTATGCTTCCATAGGAAAAGCAAACATAAAGCAGGTCTTAGCTATGGTGCAAAATGAGTCAGGCTGGGTGTGCAGCATCGAAAGTTCTCTGGAAACCCTCCTTGAGAAAGTGTTTCATGGCAGACCAAGTTGCCCAGAGGGCAGCAAGGGAGCTGATCATGGACCCAACGAACGAGCCCGACATCCCATTGTAGACGATATGCGCCCTCAGCAGGGCCCTTGCAACCATGAAGCCCAACAAAGCTCCTGGGCCAGATAGAATAGAAAGCTATATGCTAAGGAAGGCTGAGCAGACAATCTCCTGCAGCCTGCTTAATTTATTAAATGACTGTCTGCAGGTCAGACAGTTCCCCACACAGTGGAAGTCTGAGCGTGTTGTCACTCATCAAAAGTGACTGCATTCAGTGAGGCCCCCGATCATGGAGACTGCTCAGACTTCTTTCCATACTAGGCAAAACATTGGAAATCTTGATGTTGCAGTCCGCCAATGGAGTCTATGGCTGCAACCTCACAGGCAGGCAATACGGGTGTACCAAAGGAAGGTCCACACAGGATGTTATTGTCATCAGGGGAGCGTTTAACAACCTTTGGTGGCCAGCGCACGTTAGTGAGGTTAAAGTTAGGGAAATCCCTCGCAACCTGTTTCCAATCGTCAGAAGTTACCTGATAGACAGAACTGCTACGATTGAATGTCGGCATGTCTCCGTCCAGAGTAAGATCGAGAAGGGGTGCCCACGGGGCTCGTTCCTTGGACCAGCACTCTGGAATGCCTTCTTCGATGGTCTTCTCAGGAGGCTCAAGAGACTGACTGCGAGCCAAACGCCTATGTGGATGACTTGACAGTGCTGATCTTTGCAGAGTCTATCTGCCAAGTTGAAGAAAAAACCCACCACATGCTCCACGCCATCTCTCTTGCCAACAGTTTGGGGTGCATGTCAAGATACAGGTGGCTGAGGAAAAAAACCCAGCTAATTCCCTTGAAAGAAAAGTGAATATCAACCCTCAAAACGCTTTAGCAGCCACAGGCTCTTTCTTCAAAAGCACATCAAGTATTTAGGAGTGAATATAGGTGAGAGGTGACCAACACCTCCAGTCCCTTAAAGGCACTACCATTGCAAGGTTTGCCTCACTGCGTGCAATTACGAAGGCCACTTGGGTGTGTGTAACCAAGACACTATCCTCATGTATAAGGCCATCTATCCACTACTGCTCCATTGTCTGGGGTAACAAACTACCAGTCAATCAAAAGAGAGTGAGTATTGGCCCAATCCCAGAGAGCTGCGCTCCTGTGGATCACCAAAGCCTATAAGACTGTATCGACAGAAGCACTCCAGGTGATCACTGGTCAGTTACCAGTTGACTTGGCCATTGAGCGCGTGGTTGACAAGTGGGGAGTGAAATGGGAGCTTCCCCGGCTTTGGGCAGAACTTGAGCGGATCTCACCCCAGAACATAAACTTGGCACTATTGACGAATGGGCATTATAGAAATGGCAAGCGAGATGGGAAACCTGTCTTACTCCCACATGGCTGAGTTCGGTGGATGCTGTAGGGGCCGGCCTCTTGCACATTAGCGAAACCGCAACTTCCAAGACTGATATAACCCTCGTTGAGTGTTTAGGAACAATCATCAAATAAGGAAACAGACCTGTCTAAGTGCATTCAACATCTTTTGGTTTATTATTCATGTTTTCGGTCAGCTCAATTTTTTTACGACCCCCCCGCCCCAAATTTGATACTTAACGTTTCAAGACATCGGGATTCTAATTCTGCAATGTCCGCCCGCTGTTGTGTTCCTTTATACATGGTCAAAAAAATTCGTTCTTCCGCACAATAATCACATTTGGTATCTAGTTGTGCCCGCCTGCTTGGCAATCTGATCGGACGAAGCCCATGGTTGTTATGGGCAAATAACCGTTAAACTTTTATTAAACACAGTGGGTACAGCTTTCGTACAAGTACGCAACCACTAGGAACATTTTATGTCTTTTATTTTTGTTTTTATGCAATGATAACTACGTTTGATTGTGCTCGTTGATGGTTGCGATATAATTGCAATTGACATCATCACTTGGTCACTGAGGTTATTAAAACGTGTGATGTTACCAAGTGTTAGATTTTCTAACAGATGTTACCAAGTGTACACATAACCCCAAACAAATATTTCGTGACACTTCTCTGTTAAATCTCCGACGTTACATCTCGCGTTACATTTTCGAGTTTATGTATGAAAGTAAAGACACAAAATGTTAACGTGTGATGTTACCAAGCGTTACATTTTGTAACATACGTTACCAAGCTTATCCAACACAAATATTTCGTGGCGCAAAGTAAAGACATAAAATGTCAAAAACAAAAAAAAATCGTAACCCTGGTGGGACCCGAACCCACAATCCATGGTTTAGGAGACCGATGCCTTATCCATTAGGCCACAAGGGCTGTTGCTTGCAACTCGAGTTAAAAATTTCGTGACGCTTCTCCGTTACATCTGCGGCGTTACATTTCGAGTTTATGTAGCAAAGTAAAGACATAAAATGTCAAAAAGTAAACAAAAACGCAATTTCGGCAGTTTTATCGCAACAATGTGTTTGTTATCGTTTTCAAGATATGTTTAGATCCTGGGTGGAATGGAATGAGTATTAGACGTGTACAACTGTGTGTAGTGAAATTTCAGTAATTATAGTGAGCCAAAGTCTACCAATTGAAAGAGCTCGCGGGACAATAACTACAACGAAACTAATCGTTTCATCGTTTGTACTCCCTTCTCCCGTCTCATCAAAACCACCCATTTGCCAGCTATACGCGCCAATTGCCTACGTGCGCCTAGAATATTTCGTTTTCGTCGTTCCGTTGTAGTCGTCAGGTGGTAATCTCACGCTGAATCGAATGAGCTGTTAGCTGTTCAAGAGAATAATAAACCGTTGTGTAATAATTTGTTGCGTTTTTACTTTCCTTGGATCTACAAAGTAGACAGGAAAGTTATGTAATTGGCTGAAAAAAAATTTTAAGTTCTCTTCAGATCTTTACGTTTCAGACCCTCCTGAGTCCGAAAAACACTATTTGGGAAAATGGTCTGTGTGTGAGTGTGTGTCACCCTGCAGTCGGGGGTGTGCAGAATACTGCTGACATATTCCCTGCGTGTCGTATGAGCCACAAAAAAGGGACAGCCGGGTGACCCCCCCCCAGCTGGAATGACAACCTCACCTCTACGAGGTCTGTGCAGGATTACATCCAACGAGGCTTTACTGTGTACTCTGTTGCCACACTGCTCACCCTGCAGTTGGCGTCCAGAATTCCACTGCCGTACTCCCTGCGTGTTCGTTTGAGCTGGACTTAAAGGGACACAACTTACACTTCTTCCTCATACATGACACACTGGGAACCCCCACCTACCTTGAGCTAGGATCGCAGAACACACCCCTCGCAGGAAGGGGGACAGAGTTCTCCTGCCATATTCTCTGCGTGGTCGTGAAAGCCGGCATTAAAGGGTCTTAAAGCTCACAACACTGACATATGCCACATATCCCAGAAACAAACAACACTGAAACGGCTTACATGGCAGAACACATTGACTTAAAAAACTCATAATGAGTGAAAGACAGTCCTGGAAGTAGCTCACTAATATCTACGAGCAATCCCCTATATAGGTGCGTGCGGAATGAGGAGGGAGAAAAACCAGGTTTGAGCGTTCCTGGGGCGGCTGATAGCGTGTGTCCCGCTCACCACATCACCAGTGGCCGAGAGCTGACTCTGAGCAGCACCTGAAAAATCCCTCATGCGTCTTAGTCCCGGTTGGTGGCTGTACTGGCAGCTGTGGCGCATGTGGGGGCCTCCCTTTGAAGTGAAAGGGGCTAGAATCAATATGCCTGAAGGAGATCCTCCAGGACACAGTAGACACCCTGTGGACCCTAATCTGTCTGACATGGAACAGATTTGTGCTTATGTCCAAATTATCCCTGGCCAGCTGGCACGAATGAGGATCACCGAAACAGGACCAATGCATGACCTCGTCACCAGCTGCCTTTTCGATATCAAAGCTGGCTAGCAAAGCCCCCCTCCCAACGACATCGCCCCTTGCAGGAAACTGTGGCAGCTGTCGTGAGGGAAGTTGCTGCGAAGGGCAATTGCCCAGCAGCCAGTGCTGCCAGCCCCCCAAGCTCAAGGAGCTCCAACGAGCCTGACTAGTACCCCAGGCCTCTCGTATGCAGCAGTAGCTGCTACTGAGCCTTCTTCCCTCCCTCAAGGAGCCGAGGCTGAATAGCAGTATTCCAGGGGAAAAAAGAAAAAGGCCCCAACAAAGCAGGACGTGCAGGCCGAGGGCAGCTTCTCGCCCACACATAAACATAAACAAAGGCAAAAATAAAAATAAAAACTCTCCACCCCTTAACAAACTCCCCCCTAAAAACCCACGACAGAACGTGGTAGTAGTTAGGCCTAGGTGTGAGGAAGGAGAGGCTGGCCCCTCCACCCCAGATGCAATGGAATCGCTGATGCGGGAGGTCCCTGCTACGAACCTCCAAGCACTAAGCGTCCGAGTGCTTGACATTCGAACTGCAGTGGGAGACATCATCGTGAGGGAAACTCCAGAAACGGCCAAGGCGCTTATGAACCATATTTCCACGGCTACCCACGCCTGCTATTGTGAGACATGTGGGCTGACCTACAAAAAGGGGACCTGGCCCGACAAGTTGTTGAGCACAACCCTTTGTTAGTCTTGCATGTCAGGCTCCTTTTCACCAAAAAGCAGGGCAGACAAAAGTATTAAGTGATCTAGGTATCACCCAGCCTACAAAAAATACTAGAGGGGGCCACCATGCGCAAGTACCAAGCCCCCACACAGTGCTACACATGCCAGCATTATGGCCACTTGGCAGCAGCCTATATGAGACCTGTTGTGTGCGCCTAGTGCGCCTTGCCACATCTGAGCAAGGAATGCAAGCGTGAGGCTCCCCTCAAGTGTGCCAATTGCGTCGAACGCAAATGCCAATAGATCTCGCACTCTACACTACACACATGCTGTACCATTCGTCAGCGACCGATTGCCCTCCAGGAGTCACAAATAGGTTAAAAACAATGCGAATCCTTCAGCACAACACAAATTAGAGTTCCCCAGTTATGGCTGAGTTGCTGCAAAATGCACTAAAGAAACGCTGCAGTGTTCTCACCATACATAGGATCCAAAACTCTTAGTCTGGGATTGCAGCGGCGTGTGGTGGCTGTAGCAAGAAAAGGAGCCAAGGCAGCAGTAGCCTGCATTGACCTGTCCATTGACATGCTCGCACTCATCCACCTGAACAGCCAGCACTTGGCCGCTGTGCTCATCCTAGCTGGTGGCTTTGAGCTGGTTGTAATATCATTTTACAGGCAATTTGGCGCACCAGTTGCCAACAGCCTTCAACAACTCGAGTCCTCCATAGGGAAAGCTAACGTAGGGCAGGTCTTAGCTGCGATGCAAAATGAGTCAGGCTGAGCCGTCAGTGATTGGGTATACTGATGGGGGGTCAACCTTCTACGCTGTAATAAACCTTTATTTGAGCTAACTTCCCAAATGAAAAAATGAAAAGCGGCACTGCCAAAGTAAATAAAACGACTTGCATACGTGATCGCAGAAATGAAAATGATATCTGGAAATCCAGAAACAGTTCGGATTCACAAGTAGCACAACACTCGCTGAAAAGACAAAAACTGATAAAATGAATGGAAGAATGGAACAAACTGATAAAAGATAAAAGATTCCACGTTTTAGGCTGGCTTTTTACAGTAGCTGCGTTCCTTCGAGCAACGCTCCCGTGGGCCTCACGAGCCGACAATTAGTTGGACGCTCGAACATCTTCCCCCCAATTGGCGGTTGAGTGCAAGTCTGTAGCTGGATCATGAATGCCAGTCAGGTCGAGGCTGATAATTTTGGCAGCTGGTCTCTTGTAGACCCCTCTCGAAGTCTGCAGGCTGACTACACGAACGACGCCATCATCTCCAGGATGTGTCGCGACGATTCTTCTTAGTGGCCAGTGAGTGGTTGCAGTGTTGGACTCCATGAGTAGTACCATGTCAACAACGACCAAACAGGGATTTTGCTTGTCCCACTTTTGCCTCATCTGCAGGCTGTTCAAATACTTCCTTTGCCACCGAGTCCAGAAGTATTGCACGCGCTCTCTGATGAGCTGCCAACGTTTGAGACGGTTAGGGTTAATGCTGGTCAAGTCAGGTTCAGGCAGGGAATTGGTAGGTTGTCCGATTAGAAAATGGCCTGGGGTGAGGACTTCCAAATCTTCCACACTGCTGGATATTGGCTGCAGAGGTCGTGAGTTCAGAATGCCCTCAATTTTGACAAAGGCTGTGCTTAATTCTGGGAGGGAGAAAGGTTGCTTACCGAAAGACTTGTGGAGTAGTTCTTTAACCAATCGGATAGAAACCTCCCAGCTCCCACCAAAGTGTGGAGAGTATGGTGGATTGAAAGACCATACAGTGCCCTGGTGAGAAGTTCGCTCCATGATGGCGCTCTGGCTGTCTTGTGACTCAAGTAGCACTGGTTTCTTGCAGATATCGAGCAGCCCCCTTAAAGTTGCTTCCTCCATCTGAGATGACCTTTGCGGGAATTCCTCTTCTTGCTGCAAATCGATCAAAGGCGTCCAAAAAGATTCGACGGAGAGTGCTGTGTGCTGTGGTCACCTCCAGATGAAGTGCCCTGGACGATAGACAAATGAACAGGCATAGATATGCCTTAAGTAGAGGGGCTTTGCGGTTAGGTGATTGACGGCACAGGAGTGGGCCCGCCATATCCACGCCTGTGACCAAAAAGGGTCGAATGCCAGCAAACCTCGATTTGGGTAGGTCACCCATGAAAGGGACTTGCCAGGACTTAGAGTGTCGGACACAAACTACACACTTATGCTGTAAATATCCAGTAACGGTGGTTAATGGAGGTTAAGTTGCTAGGCCTCCGTGACAATTTTGCAATACCCAATAATTCTAACGAAACGAGTAAATGACAAGTGTCATTTAGCATAGAGGACAAGTTCATTCGTCACAGCTATTCCAGCAACAGCATCTGGAACTTTCTTTAGTTCGGGTATCTCACTTAAAGCAGTTTCAACGGAATGGGGCCAGTCCTCAATTGGTTGGATACACCAGGGTGGTCCTGACCACCATAGCAGATGCGCTTCAAGTGCTGATGGCAGTATACCTCTGGATAAGACATCAGCGGGATTGTCACTCCCTCTGACATGGTGCCACGATTGGACAGGCACTGCTTCCAAGATTTTTTGAACTCGATTTGAAACAAATGTTGGCAAGCGATAAGGGGGAGTGTGAAGCCATGCTAACACGACTTTGCTGTCCGTGAAGGAAAAGATTTCTTCAATTTGATGATCACGCCGAAATTGCTCTAGTGACTTCAAAACTTTAGTAAGAAGTAGGGCTCCCTCTAGTTCCTGCCGAGGAATTGTTCGAGTTTTAAGAGGCGCCACCGTCGATTTTGCTTTAATCAGGGTCATGGAAAACTTATCGCCTTGTGATGTTCTGGCATAGGCGACAGCGCCAAACCCAGATTCAGATGCGTCCGAGAAACAAACCAATTTACAAGGAGTTTCTGAGGTGGGAAACGCTCTTCTAATAGCGATTGAGGAAGCTCGCTGACGAACTGTTCCCACCTGGCCTTCAGGTCAGCAGTGACACAGTCATCCCAACCTAGTTCACAAGCCCAGGTGCGTTGCATGGTGCATTTGGCATGAAACAGTACGGGACCAAGGTAGCCCAAGGGATCATACATCCGAGCAATATGAGATAGTATGGCCCGCTTGGAATTACCAGCAGGGGTAGAAGAGATATTGTAGAAGTAGGAGTCAGTTTTAGGATCCCAATTTATGCCGAGAATCTTAGTTGACTGGTTATTGAAGGAAATAAAGTCAATCGGTTCTTCTTCAGGGTGCTCTCGGGAATTTAGAAGCACTGGGTAATTGGAGCTTCGAAACTTGGCAAGTTCGAAACCGGCATCCTTAAGAATTTAAATTAGTTGAGTCTTCAAAACAAAAACAAGTGATTCAGAGAGTCACTCCCTGCAGTAGCATCATCAACGTATGTGCTATTTAGCAAGATAGAAGCGGCCTCAGGATATTTATTCAAATATTTCCGTGTATGCTCGTGTATGACGCGAATTGCCAAAAAAGGAGAGGAACAATGTCCGAAGGCTACTGTGTTTAGTTCATACAGTTGGATAGGTTGGTCCACGGATGAACGCCACAAGATTTGCTGGAAACATAAATCAGCTGGATGAATGCGTACTTGACGAAACATCTTAACAATGTCGCACTTAAAAACATAGGTAAAACGACGGAAATTTAATAAAATATCCGCAATGTCGGCCTGTAGTCGGGGACCCGTGAGAAGATAACTGTTTAGGCTGCCAGCACCAGTAGAAAAACTGGCATCAAAGACCACTCGCAACTTGGCTTTGCCTCCTTCCTTCTTGTAAACCCCGTGGTGAGGAATGATGTAGCGGTGTGGGGATTTGGCATGGCTCATATGCCCCAATCTCAGGTACTCCTCCATCTGAGCACAATACTTACTTCTCAGAAGAGCGTTCTTCGCAAGCTTGGCTTCTAAGCTGTAAAAACGATTGAGAGCCTTTTGATAATCAACAATTACCGGGGGGGCTTAGACTTGAATGGTAGACGAACGACGTAGCTACCGTCCTCATTCTGAGAGTGGGTTTCAATAAAATGACGCTCACACTGAACATCTTCCGGAGAGAGTTGTGGACTGTAAGATGAGACTTCTTCAACCTCCCAAAATCTTTGCATCAGATTAGGAAGGTCAGATAAGGACAAAAGCGCAACTGAGGTGTGGGGATATTGCTCATGTGAGTAACGTCCTATTACAGTAAACCCAAAAATAGTAGGCATAAGTCGTGGTCCATTTTCATAAATAGTAATGGGGGTGCCTGAAATTATGTCAGGGTAACTATCCGCCCCAATTAGAAATGAGATGGGCTTGCACTGGGTGAAATGAGGATCACTAAGATCATAACTGAGGTAGTCATTCCACATGGAATGCTTGAGGGAGACTTGGGGAAGGAAAGGGGTTATGGATGGCACAACAACAGCATCTGTTTGGAGTGGCGCTCGCTCGGTAGGTACAAGTGTTAGCGTTATTTTCCCTTTGATATGTTGAAGGGAAGAGTTATTTATCCCTGCAATGGCTCCAGAATGTGGGTGTGTTGGTTGGCCAAGTTGCTTTGCTACGGCCTCAGTCACAAAAGAGAATTGTGACCCATGGTCAATGACACCGCGATGTGATCGGGAATTGCCTCGAGCATCCTTGAGATTAGCTACAACGGTTCCCAGCAAAACCCCTGCTCCACTAGCTGAGCTGCAGCCAGAGAATGCCACTGACGACTCAATAAGGGAAGCATCGAGGTTTGATTGTGGCTGAGTACCTGCACCCTTCGTACCCCTAGGTGGCTGAGGTTCTAGGTGAAGAGCAGTGTGATGTTTAGAATGATACACTCTGCACGTGAAGGTTGATTTACAATCTTTGGTCTTATGACCTGGTCTTAAACAGTTTCGGCAGCCAACGTATCGCTTTAGCATACCCAACTGTTCAGTAGGAGTCCCAGCTTGGAACTTTGGGCAATCATTTAACTGATGGTCCAATTTGCAAATGAAGCAAGATTGCTGGCACAGAATGGTTTTTGGAGTATCCGAGTTATCAGAGAAGTGAGCCATTAAAGCATGGCGATTTGGAGGTGCATATTTGTTAGGACCTTTCATTGGCTTGGAGAAGGGTTTGGATGATTCCATTTGCTTGTATGTATCAGTCGTGCGTCGTAAAACCTGGCAACGCCCCCTTATGTAGGCTTCTAAGACTTCTGCAGTAGGAAAGGTGACATCCAGTATCGATATTTCGAAATCCTCCCTTGTTTTCGAATCAAGACCACGTAAGGTTAGTTCACATAACAAGTACTGAGTAAAATTTGGGATTCCCAAATTATTCAAGGCCGTAACACTCTCCATAATTTGTGAGAGATATGACTGAAGGGATTCTGATGTTGCCTTTCCTTGTGGTGCCCTAAAATTTAGTAGGCGTTCTAAGTAAGTGCAAGCTATCTTGTGTTTGGCATCATACACTTTGAGCAGCGCATTCCAGGCCTGTGCAAAATATTCCTCAGCAACCGGAAAATGCTTGATGACCTCATAAGCTGGGCCCTCAGTGTACGAGACTAAATAATGAAGTCGCTCAGTATTATTAAGTGAACTGTCTTCCATGATTAAAGAATGGAAGAGCTGTTTGAAGGTCGACCATTCCGAAAATTCGCCTTTGAACGACTTAATGTTTATTTTCGGTAAGATAGTCCGCGAGCTACGGGGTAGGTACTGTGTCAACTCAGTGAGGGATGAAGAGTTTAGGCAAGTAGAGGGATCTGGCGTAGATGGGTTAACCAGAGCCATAACCTGAATGTGGTATCCTAGTGCTTCAGAGTACCAGTCTTTCGTAGCTGTAAGCAGAGGAGCATCAGTGCTGTCCGGAAAAGCAGGGGTAATTTCATAGTCTTCACACCCTCATCCCAAAGTTGAGTAAATTGCTCAAATAACTTTTCTAGGACAGTGTGCATACCTCTGAATACGCTCCTTTCAGCAACATTTGAAAGGGTCAATAAATAGACCTTTGTCTCTAATACGTTTGATGTCCCTTGACAGCTCCTTAATTTTGTTGACTTTCCGAAGAAGCCCTCTAGTCGCGACTTTGGCACCATGGTCCCCCGCAGGTATTCGCCTTTCTTCCTTCGAGCCCGGCTGTCCGCTTTCGCTGGAAGCAGGTTGCTTGGGTAATTCGGGCATAACTTAGCTCGTAGGGATATGCAAATTTGTAAAACGAATGAGTAAGGTTTTCAGCAGTAGATAGGTATGGGGAGAGATGAATGAGGTCGCCTGTTCAAATCTGGCTCGGACTGACCAAAATGATTGGGTATACTGATGGGGGGTCAACCTTCTACGCTGTAATAAACCTTTATTTGAGCTAACTTCCCAAATGAAAAAATGAAAAGCGGCACTGCCAAAGTAAATAAAACGACTTGCATACGTGATCGCAGAAATGAAAATGATATCTGGAAATCCAGAAACAGTTCGAATTCACAAGTAGCACAACACTCGCGGAAAAGACAAAAACAGAATGAAAAACCCTGCAAATTATTACACAACGGTTTATTATTCGGATAAACAGCTTGACCTAGCATTAATGCTCCGAGACCCATCCCGTTCGATTCAGCATCGAAAAATATCATAATGAAACCCCAAAAAAGGTCGAAAAGAACTGAATCGTAATAGTAAAATAAACAAAAAAAACGAAAGTATCTAGAAAAAACTGAATTTTAATATGAAAACATGCACGCTAAATATTAATATCAAAATGTAACCAAAAATCTATGAAAAACCCAAAATGAGAATGAAACGAAAGAATCTAAAAATATCTGGTGCGTAGCAACACACAACTTTCCGCCACCCCCGTAATTTCGAACACCAGCTACATATGCGGGTGCTATATCTTCGTTCAACGCATTTTTACAGGAACATTTATGGGGTACAAAATGTACGTACTAGTTAACTGAGAGTACTCCGTAAGTTTGATCGAAATCGTTAGAGCCGTTTTTGAGAAAATTGGAATACCGATAAATTAATATTCGACAAATCTCCTTTCTTGAGTTAACTTGGCTTATATCTCCGTTCAGCATATGAATACAGAAATAATTATGGAGAACGAAATGTTGGTATGGGTGACTGAAAGACACTCCATTATAATTTATCACATCTGGTGAAGAAGTTACCCTGGAATTTACGGAAATGTCCGAAAAAACGTTATTTTCGACACATTTTGATTTTTATCTCTGTTCAATGGACTGTCAGAGGAACATTTATTGAGAACAATATGTAGGTATTAACTATTCGGATACATCTTGAAAGTTTGGTGATAATCGTTGGAGCCGTTTTGCCAAAAAGCGTAAAAAACCTATTTTAGCTTCATGGGCCTATATCTCCGTTCACCGTATTTTCATGGAGATATGTATAGAGACGAAAAGTTGGGTATTGATCAGTAGAAGATAATTTGAAAGTTTAATCAAAATCCTTAGAGCCGTTTTCGAGAAAAATTCAAAAAACCCTAGTTTTTGGTACATTTTCGTCCCCCCACCCCCCTTCCCATCGGCCGAAATCGTCCATAACCTTATTTTGGTGTCTAGCTCAATCGGATCAGCTGTTCTCCCGCAAATCGAACTACAGACACACACACACAGGTCTGTTTCTTTATTTGATGACTGTACCTAAACCCTCGACGAGGGTTATATCAGTCATAGAAGTTGCGGTTTCGCTAATATGCAAGAGGCCGGCCCTGCAGCATCCACCGAACTCAGACCTGTGGAGGTACGGCAGGTATTTGGTCGTTAGCCAGTCTCACCGTGAGAGCTGTTGCCCGTGTGTTACCGCGGAGGTGACCACCTGAGGAATCCCGTACCATCTGGGAGTAGTTCTTAATCTGGTTCCCTACCTGATCTTACTGTTTACTTGGGTGGCAAGTTTCAAAGGACTGATCAACTATAGCCACGTTTCTTAGCCATTACCTTCTTTGCGAACTTTGCAAAATGGTTATAGGCTTCCTTTGTAGCAGTCAAAGCTGCTAAGTTCGTTTGCCCTCCCAACAACCGTCGCTCACTGTTGTAGGAACTACAGTGGAGCAGCACATGGTTTCTTGTTTCCTCCGCACTGGAGGCACAAGACGTGCATAATGGAGAGTCTTTCAGAGAAAAGAAGTGGAGCCGCGCATTGAAGTCACCATGTCCCGTGAGGAACTGGCTCGTCCAGTGGTCTGGCTCAACCCATTTTCTTGAAAGACGTTCACGGATGTTGGGGAAGAAATCATACGTATCACGTCCCTTTGACGAGGATTCCCATCTCGCTTGCCATTTCTCTAGAGCCCATTCATCGATGGCGGCAAGTTTCTGTTCTGTGGTGAGATCCGCACGGAGTTCCGCCCAAAGCGGGGAAGCTCCCGTTTCACTCTCCACTTGTCAATCATGCACTCAACAGCCAAATCAACTGGTAACTGACCAGTGATCACCTGGAGTGCTTCCGTTGATACAGTCTTGTAGGCCTTGGTGATCCACAGGAGCGCAGCTCTCTGGGATTGGGCCAATACTCTCTTTTGATTGACTGTTAGTTTGCTACCCCAGACAACGGGGCAGTAGCCAATCACGCCTAGATATATAGCCTTATGCATGAGGATAGTGTCATGGTAACACACACCCCAAATGGCCTTTGTAATGGCACGCAGTGAGGCAAACCTTGCAATGGTAGTGCCTTTAAGGGACTGGAGGTGTTGGTTGAAGCCCCACCTCTCACCTATATTCACCCCTAAATACTTGACGTGGAGACTGCTCAGTCGTCTTTCCGTATTAGGCAAAACACTAGAAATGTTGATGTTGCAGTCCCTCGGAAGAGCCTGCTAGAGCCCGCACGAGTGGTTGAAGGCTGTTGGCAACTGATGAGCCAAATTGCCTGTAAAATGATATTACAACCTGCTCAAAGCCACCAGCTTGAATGAGCTCAGCGTCCAAGTGCTGGCTGTTCAGGTGGGTGAGTGCGAGTATGTCAATGGACGGGTCAATGCAGGCCTCTGCTGCCTTGGCTCCCGTTCTTGCTCCGTTCGTGCTGTGATCTCAGACCAAGAGTTTTGGATCCTATGTATGGTTCCCTTATGGCAAGAGCTCTGCAGCTATTCTTTAGTGCATTTTTTAGCAACTCAGCCATAACCGGGGAACTCTTAATCTGTTGTGCTGAAGGATTCGAACTGTTTTTAACCTATTCATAATCCACTCATGACTCCTGGAGGGCAATTGCTCGCTGACGAATGGTACAGCGTGCGTCTCGTGTAGAGTGTGAGATCTGTTGGCATTTGTGTTCGACGCAATTGGCACACTTAAGGGGAGCCTCACGCTTGCATTACTTGCTCAGATGTGGCAAGGCGCACACAACCATCTTTGATGCCATTTGATCTGATTTGATGCTTATGGAAGTTGATTACTGTTTTGCGGAACTCACACTTTTCGTGGTTTAGTGTGATGTATGCTAGTTTTAGTTTAGACAAAAACCTCACGAAGACAGTCATGGTCTTGCAAAGTTTTGCCCCAAATTAGAACGTCGTCCATCATATTAATACACCCTTTTAGTCCTTCTAAAATGCTTGAAAGCCTCCATTGAAAATGTTCTGGAGCTGAAGATATACCGAAACGCATTCAGCTGTAACAGTCATGGCTGATAGATAAGTGGTAAGTAGTGGTAAGTTTCTTGCTGTTCTTGGAAAGAACAATCTGCCAGAATCCTATTGTAATGTTTAGTTTGCTAAATATCGGTGCACGATTAATTTTAGTCAGTCGCATCTGTGGCTAGAACCCACTGTTCTCTAATAATAAAACTGTAAAATCTCCATAAATGCGAATAGCCTCATTCTTTTTGATGCTGCAACTATAGGAGCACACCACTGTGATTAACATTCCCATGCGTCGGGGCTTCCCTTTTGCAGCATGGGTGACTAACCGTTGTAGAGATCTAAATTCTCCTTTGTTTGACCAATTCTTGGTAAGATATTTCTCGGTAACAACTGATATCTGCCACATTATCAATCATGAAATCAATTGGCAAATTGCCGATAGTGAAATCCTGAGTGGGGAAACAATACTACTTCAGTATTTAAGGGTTCCATGTCCTAGGAACCTAACATGACGGAATTAATTTGTTGCGCTTGTTGGGGAATTTCTTAGAAACAACCAGTGTCGACATTGTCTTTACTAGACATTCAATGCCGCTAACGGAATTTTGTTGAGATCTAAAACCCTCTCACTATATAACTTTATGAATTGCTTTAGCAAGGGTTAGTTCAGAATCCATTTGGCGGTTCTTCGACAAATTTTGGTCTCGCATGCCTACTACTATTTGGCTCCATATTACCTCTTCTTGCAATTGACCGTATTAACAAGTTTTAAATAACTCATTCGAGTCAGTAATGAAATCACTGACTCTTTCTCATGTTGATCTCTTCTATTGAGTTTAGCTCTCTCTTTCTTGAAAAATAAAAAGTAAGCATTTCTATGGCCAAGCTGTTAGATTTGTCATCTGTAGTGAGATTGAATGTTTCCAAAATCGTTTCAGGTTTAGAACCCATGGTAAGAATCTAAGTACTGACTTGAGTAAATTTGGGTTCGTGGTTCAACCTCGAGGTAGCACTATACCGTTCAAATTTTCAACCGTTGGTCCGACTCTGTATCTGCAAATGAGAATGAATCCGATATTTTACCTTTATAGAGAAAGGAACCCTCGAGTAGAGGCAGTGAACGCTTCTTTTCTGCTGGAAGTCCATCGCGTTGTCTTGTTTTTAATTTTCTTCGTTTCTTTTCTGGGAGTCATGATTCAACTTGACACCATGAACTAAGATTAGAAATAAGTACTAATATCTTTGGACGATAAATTAGTATTGATGTATTTAGTGAAGTAAACTGACAATCAAATGGACTGAAACATAGTCATCAACTGGAGACGTCACATCATATGACAGTCAGTTCCTTAGTCTGGACAAAAGTCTTCCTCCTGATCAGTCTTGCACTCTTCTTCGAAACTAGCTGCTTAGTAACTATTGGAACTAGTGGAGGATGCACTTACAATGCTGTAATCTTCACGGAACCTATTCCGCGTCTTTCTCATTAATGGCAAGACTTAACCCAGAAAAAATCTCCACTATTCAACTAATTAAGCAGAAGCTTCTATAACACTCTACATGTGAATCATGTAGTGTTATGGAGTAGCGAAACGATTCAAGAATTCTGTTGGAGTAGTAGTTTTACATTTAAATGAAGCAGTTCAAGCCTTTTTCATACATATCCTGATAAAACCCACTCATTGCACACTCCTCTCCTCAGTTATTATCAGTTCATCAGGATCACTTTTCTCAGTTACGGACCACAATCAATAATTTGTTGTATTCTATTTTATTTTTTGATATTTTCTAGATCCCATGGATTCAAGTTGAGTTGAGTTGACGTGGTGATGCAGTGTTACTTCTGTTCCAAATATCGTTGTAAGTAAATCAAATTTGTCAAACTTCGAACCACAATCAGCATAAATCATAATTGATTGATGATTATTGCTGTGCACAAGCTTCAGGCACTGTTTCAACGGTGTTAGTGTTAGAATCCTCCTACCTTGCTCAGTGTTGCAACATAGCTGCCTGTGAACAGTCTCTACATGAGAGGAGATTAGCTTTCACCATTACATTAGGCAGAGGTCATCAGCAGTTGAAGGTAGTGTCTCAAATGGTACAAATGTGCTGATGTGGGGGTTTTTAATAGAGTCACAGACCTCATCCCCTTGCAGGGAAGGATTAGAGGATTTTCTCTGTAAAGCAATTTTAGGGAGACAGAAGTCTGTTGTTGAGTCATTTCAACATCTCTTCCCACCATCCTTGTGTAGTTGCTCTTGAAGAAGACACGATATTGTGGGTTTGGTGTGGGGTTTTGAAGATGGGAATCATTGGACTCAGCTTTTTACTTTCCACTACCCAAAGGGCAAGGAAAGTATTGTAATTGTGTAAAAAAAAGAAGAAAGATGGGTTTTTGTGAAAATGAAATGAGGTTCGTGACCATAGTGAATTCACAGCGTTATGGATGAATGATCGAAGAATTCTTAATTCCACGATTTGAATAGAACGACTACGCTGATTTGGTTTCAGGAATATAGAATACTTCCCAAACATCTTCAAGCAAGCCAAGATAATTTTCTTTCCAAAAGATAGTAGATGAACTTTTACCTACCCAATTCCTTCTGGCCAACCAGCCTCGTCAGGACCAAGAATGAGTGGTTCGAAAAACTCGTCCTCAGTTCCCTCTGTGACTTAATCCAACCCACACTCCATGAGCAGCAGTACGAAGGAATACCGAGACAGTGCAGAGCATGCCATCTGTCGCCCCTACCAAATAGCTCACACCAGCTCTCATAGGATAGTTCTGGCAGCATTTTTTTAATGTAAAGGGTGCTTTTAACATAGTCTGGTGGCCCGCAGTACTGTGCTCTCTGTGCAGACTTCCACACCCTCCAAGCATATACCAACTCTTGTCGAGCCTCTTCGACTACAGACTCGCATCGACGGGAAGTGGCAACTAACATGCACAACAACTACAGGTCACAGTGGGCTTCCTCCAGGGAGCAGTGTTGTCAGCAATCCTATGGGCAGTTCTCATCGACTACCTAGTACACCTCCTTCAGGCCAGTGGCTGCAAGCCTATGGTTTATGTAGATGACATCGTGGTGGTATTGGGAGAGACAATCCAGAGGTGGCAAGACTCAACGTTCTGAGGGCAACCCAACTAATCAATGACCGATGTTCTCACAACATGCTCCAGCACTCTGCTACAAAAACGCAACTGGTAGTGCTCTATTCCACAGAGACCATGACCAGGAGTGACTCCAATATATCTTATGAGCGGTTTTACTGCACATACTATAGGTGTCGAATAGGGCTACCTACTACAGTAGTATTTCTTAATCTGGTTTCCCACCTGATCTAACTATTTACTCGGGTAGCAAGTTTCAAAAGAACTGATCAACTGTAAACATCAACTTCTTCACGAACTTAGTGAAACAGTTGAAGGCTTGCTGTGTTGCAGTCAATGCTGCTACGGCCGTGTGCCCTCCCAAAAGCCGTCACACACTGTTATAGAAACTGCAGTGGAGCAGCATGTGGCTCCTTGTTTCCTCCGCACTGGAGGCGCAAAACATGCATGACGGAGAGTCTTTAAGAGAAAAGAAGTGGAGCCGTGCATTGAAGTCACCATGTCCTGTGGGGAACTAGCCCAACCAGTGGTCTGACTCAACCTATTTTCTTGGAAGACGTTCACAGATGTTGGGGAAGAACTCATACATGTCACGTCCCTTTGACGAGGATTCCCATCTTGCTTGTTATTTCTCTAACTCCCATTCTTCTATGGCAGCAAGTTTCTGTTCTGTGGTGAGATCAGCCCAGAGTGAGGGAAGCTCCCATTGCACTCTTTGCTTGTCAACCATGCACTCAATGATCAAGTCAATCGGTAACTTACTAGTGATCACTTGGAGTGCTTCTGTTGATACGTTCTTATAGGCCTTGGTGATCCACAAGCACAGCTCTCAGGGCTTGGGCCAATACTCTCTTTTGATTGGCTGTTAGTTCGCTGTCCCAAGTGGCCTTAGTAATTGCATGCAGTGAGGCAAACCTTGCAGTCTGGGGTTGCAGGCGCGAGTGGTGGCTGGAGCAAGAATGGGAGCCAAGGCAGCAGTGGCCTGCATTGACCCGTCCATTGACATGCTCCCACTCACCCACCAGAACAGTCAGCACTTGGCCGCTGTGCTCATCCGGACTGGTTCTTTGAGCCCGTTGTTTTATCATTTTACAGGCAATTAGGCGCGCCACTTGCCAACAGCGTTCGACCACTTGAGCAGGCTCTAGCAGGCCAATCAGGACGAACCTGCATAGTCTGTGCTGATGCAAAGCTAGATCACCATTGTGGAGATCCCCGACCCTTGATGGAGCGGGCGAGTCGTATATAGAGTTGCTCACCAGGTACAACTTGATTGTTGCCAACAACATGACTGAGATGACCTATGATGGGCTGGGAGGAAGGTCATGCATAGACGTCACTGCCGTGTTTCACATGCTGCTACTCAAATTGCAGGGTTGGCGAGGTACAACGCAGAGCGATCACATGGTTATTGATTTTGCTATCGCAGATGACAACATCCTCTGCAAAGTGAATTGCGACTCCGCACAAAAAATGCTGGCTGGCCACAATTCTGTAGGGTACTGGAAGGTGAACTGGGTGCTGCACACACTGACCTAATAGTGCAAGCTGCCACACCCGAAGAGGTGGACAGCAAAGTGCACATATTTACCAGAGCACTGCACTCTGCTGGGCTCTCTGTACTTGGGCAACAGAAGCACAGGGCGATCAAAGTCCCATGGTGTACTGAGGAACTTAATCCCCTCAAGCAAAGTGTAAATAGAGCCAGAAGGATGTACCAACACACCTCATGACCCTGATGCCAGAGCAGCACTCCGAACTGCCTTCATCCAAGAGAAGAAGGCCTTCCACCGTGCCATCAAGCAAGCCAAATGACAAGGCTGGCGAAATTTTGTGGAAGTGGAGAGCCAGATAATCCGTGGGGCAGACATTACAAGTCCTCCATAGGAAAAGTAAATGGAGAACAGGCTTAGCTGCGATGCAAAATGAGTCAGGCTGGGCCTGCAGCATCGAAAGTTCACTGCAAACCCTCCTTGAAAAGGCGTTCCCTGATGGCGAAGTAGCTCGAGATCCTGAAGCCCAGAGGGCAGCAAGGGAGCTGATCATGGACCATCCGAACAAGCCCGACATCCCTGTTGTGGACAGGTCTGTTTCCTTATTTGATGACTGTACCTAAACCCTCGACGAGGGTTATATCAGTCACAGAAGTTGCGGTTTCGCTAATATGCAAGAGGCCGGTTCTGCAGCATCCACCGAACTCAGACCTGTGGAGGTACGGCAGGTATTTGGTCGTTAGCCAGTCTCACCGTAGAGAGCTGTTGCCCGTGTGTTACCGCGCGGAGGTGACCACCTGAGGAATCCCGTACCATCTGGGAGTAGTTCTTAATCTGGTTCCCTACCTGATCTTACTGTTTACTTGGGTGGCAAGTTTCAAAAGGACTGATCAACTATAGCCACGTTTCTTAGCCATTACCTTCTTTGCGAACTTTGCAAAATGGTTATAGGCTTCCTTTGTAGCAGTCAAAGCTGCTAAGTTCGTTTGCCCTCCCAACAACCGTCGCTCACTGTTGTAGGAACTACAGTGGAGCAGCACATGGTTTCTTGTTTCCTCCGCACTGGAGGCACAAGACGTGCATAATGGAGAGTCTTTCAGAGAAAAGAAGTGGAGCCGCGCATTGAAGTCACCATGTCCCGTGAGGAACTGGCTCGTCCAGTGGTCTGGCTCAACCCATTTTCTTGAAAGACGTTCACGGATGTTGGGGAAGAAATCATACGTATCACGTCCCTTTGACGAGGATTCCCATCTCGCTTGCCATTTCTCTAGAGCCCATTCATCGATGGCGGCAAGTTTCTGTTCTGTGGTGAGATCCGCACGGAGTTCCGCCCAAAGCGGGGGAAGCTCCCGTTTCACTCTCCACTTGTCAATCATGCACTCAACAGCCAAATCAACTGGTAACTGACCAGTGATCACCTGGAGTGCTTCCGTTGATACAGTCTTGTAGGCCTTGGTGATCCACAGGAGCGCAGCTCTCTGGGATTGGGCCAATACTCTCTTTTGATTGACTGTTAGTTTGCTACCCCAGACAACGGGGCAGTAGCCAATCACGCCTAGATATATAGCCTTATGCATGAGGATAGTGTCATGGTAACACACACCCCAAATGGCCTTTGTAATGGCACGCAGTGAGGCAAACCTTGCAATGGTAGTGCCTTTAAGGGACTGGAGGTGTTGGTTGAAGCCCCACCTCTCACCTATATTCACCCCTAAATACTTGACGTGCTTTTCAAGAAGGAGCCTGTGGCCGCCAAAGCGTATTGTGGGTGGATTATTTACTTTCCCTTTCAAGAGGATTAGCTGGGTTTTTTCTTCGGCCACCTGCATCTTGACATGCTCGCACCATTGGGTGACGGTGTGGAGCACGTGGTGGGTTTTTTCTTCAATTTGGCGGACTGACTCTGCAAAGATCAGCACAGTCAAGTCATCTACATAGGCGTATGGCTCGAAGTCAGTCTCCATGAGTCTCCCGAGAAGACCTTCGAAGAAGGCATTCCAGAGTGCTGGTCCTAGGAGCGAGCACTGTGGGCACCCCTTCTCAATCTTTCTCCGGACGGAGACATGCATGCTTTCAATCGTAGCGGTTCTGTCTGTCAGGTAACTTCTGACGAGCGAGTACAGGTTGTGGGGGATTCCCCTACCTTTGAGCTCATTAAGGAGCGCTGGCCACCAAAGGTTGTCAAACGCTCCTCTGATGTCAATCAGAACTGCTACGACGTACTTAGCCGGTGCCAGCAGGGAAACACGCCGAATCTTGGCAATGACATCCTGCGTGGACCCTCCTTTGGTACACCCGTATTGCCTGCCTGTGAGATTGCGGCCAAAGACTCCTTCGAGGGACTGCAACATCACGATTTCTAGTGTTTTGCCTAATATGGAAAGAAGGCTGAGTGGTCTCCATGATCGCGGGTCTGACTGATTGTGGTCGCCTCCCTTTTGAAGAGTGACAACGCGTGCAGACTTCCACTGAGTGGGGAACTGTCCGACCTGCAGAGAGTCATTAAATAAATTAAGGAGGCCGCTGGAGATTGTCCGCTCAGCCTTCCTTAGCATATTGCTTTCTATTTTATGTGGCCCAAGAGATTTGTTGGGCTTTAAGGTCTCAAGGGCCCTGCCGAGGTCGCCTGTTGTCCACAATGGGATGTCGGGCTCGTTCGGAGGGTCCATGATCAGCTCCCTTGCTGCCCTCTGGGCTTCAGTGTCGCGAACTGCTTGGTCATCTGGAAACGCCTTCTCAAGGAGGGTTTCCAGTGAACTTTCAATGCTGCAGGCCCAGCCTGACTCATTTTGCATCGCAGCTAAGACCTGCTCTACATTTGCTTTTCCTATGGAGGACTTGTAGTGTCTGCCCCAGGGGTTCTCAGACCTCTCCGCTTCCACAAAATTTCGCCAGCCTTGCCGTTTGGCTCGTTTGATGGCGCGGTGGAAGGCCTTCTTCTCTTGGATGAAGGCAGTTCGGAGTGTTGCTCTGGCGTCAGGGTCACGAGTGTTTTGGTACATCCTTCTGGCTCTATTCGCACTTTGCTTGAGGGGATTAAGTTCCTCAGTCCACCATGGGACTTTGATCGCGCTGGGCTTCTGTTGCCCAAGTACAGAGTGCAGTGCTGTGGTACATATGTCCACTTTGCTGTCCACCTCTTCAGGTGTGGATGCTTGCACTATTAGGTCGGTGTCTGCAGCACGCAGTTCACCTTCCAGTGCCCTACAGAATTGTGGCCAGCCTGCATTTTTTGTGCGGAGTCGCAATTCACTTTGCAGAGGATGTTGTCATCCGTGATGGCAAAGTCAATAACCATGTGATCGCTCTAGGTTGCACCTGGTACGACTCGCCAACCCTGCAATTTGAGTAGCAGGGAGTGAGACACGGCTGTGACGTCTATACACGACCTTCCTCTCGGACCATCATAGGTCGCCTCAGTCATGGTTGGCAACAACCAAGTTGTACCTGGTGAGCAGCTCTATATACGCCTCGCCCGCCCCATCAATGGTTGGGGATCCCCACAATGATGATCTGGCGTATACATCAGCACAGACTATTCAGGGTCGTCCTGATAGGCCTGCTAGAGCCCGCTCGAGTGGTTGAAGGCTGTTCGCAGCTGGTGCGCCAAATTGCCTGTAAAATGATATTAGAACCAGCTCAAAGCCACCGGCTCGGATGAGCACAGGTGGGTGAGTGCGAGCATGTGAATGGACGGGTCAATGCAGGCCACTGCTGCCTTGGCTCCCGTTCTTGCTCCAGCCACCACTCGTGCCTGCGATCCCAGACCAACAGTTTTGGATCCTATGTATGGTTCCTGTATGGCGAGAACACTGCAGCGTTTCTTGAGTGCATTTTGCAGCAACTCAGCCATAACTGGGCAACTCTTATTGGTGTTGTGCTGAAGGATTCGAACTGTTTTTGACCTATTCATAGTCCACTCGTGACTCCTGGAGGGCTATCGCTCGCTGACGAATGGTACAGCGTGCATCTCGTGTAGAGTGTGCGACCTGTTGGATTTCGCGTTCGACGCAATTGGCACACTTGAGGGGAGCATCACGCTTGCATTCCTTACTCAGATGTGGCAAGGCGTACCAGGCGCACAGAACAGGTCTTGTACGTCCACTGCCAGGTGGCCATAGCGCTGGCATTTGTAGCACTGAGTGGGGGCTTGGTACTTTCGGATGTAGCACCGCTGCCAGGCTATTTGGAGGTGCCTTGCCCCCTCTAGTTTTTGTATAGGCTAGGTGATACCTCGATCACCCAATCCTTTTGTCTGCCACGCTTTTTGGTGAAGAGGGGCATGACGTCCTACGGCTGCAAGCCTAATGCAGGGTTGTGTTCAACAACTTGTTGGGCCAAGTCCTCTTTTTGTAGGTCAGTTCGCACGTCGCACAATGCAGGCGTGGGAAGCGACCCAGAGGGGCTGACGCTTGGAGCTTCAACTCCTTCTTCGTGGAAATGTGGCTCGTAAGCGCCTTGGCCATTTCTGGCGTTTCTGTCACAATGATGGCGCCACCTCCTACTGCGGTGCGGATGTCTAGCACTCGGACGCTTAGATCGTGGAGGTTTGTAGCAGGGATACCCCGCATCAGCGCTTCCATTGCATCAGGGTTGGAGGGACCAGCCTCTCCTTCCTCACATGTACGCCTAACCACTACCACGTTTTGTCGTGGGTTTTTAGGGGGGAGTTTGGCAAGCGGTGGAGGATTATTATTTTTGCGTTTATTTTTGTTTTTGCCCTTGTTTTTGGACGGGGGTGTAGGCAGGGGCGCTGCCCTCGGCCTGCAGGTCCTGCTTAGTTGGGGCCTTTTTCTTCTTCCCCCTGTGCTTCCTGGCCCTGGCAGACTGCCATTCAGCCTCAGCTCCATGAGGGAGGGAGGAGGGCGCAGTAGCGGCTACTGCCGCATATGAGGGGCCTGGGGTACTACCCTGGCTCGTTGAAGCTCCTTGAGTTTGGGGGGCTGGTGGCACTGGCTGCTGGGCAATTGCCCTACGCAGCTCTTCTGTCACAACAGCCGCCACAGTTTCCCGCAGGGGTGGAGTGGCAGGGGGCGATGTCGTTGGGGGGGGGGGCACTAGCTTTGATAGCCAGCTTCGATATTTCGAAGAGGCAGCTAGTGACGAGGTCCCGCATAGGCCCTGTCGCGTTGACCCTCATCTGTGCCAGCTGGCCGTGGATGATTTGGACATACGCACAAATCTGCTCCATGTCCGACAGATTAGGGTCCACGGGGTGTCTAGTGCTTGTAGTAGCCAGTTTGCCCGGGCTACTAGGGGGAGAAGGGGGAGATGAACGCGGTTTGCCCGGTTCTTTCCGCCCTTGTTTGTTTGGACGACGAGTAGGTTGCTCATCGTCTGAAGAGGGAGAGGTCGAGCTTGGCAAAGAGGCGCAGGTGGCGTTTTTATTACCTGCTATTGTTTTATTTGACTTTGTCATGTTATTTTTACTAATGTGTGGGGGGGGGGGGGAGGTTGAAGAAGCAGACTGGTGTAGTGTATCCTTGTGAGTTCATTTGTTGTGTGTTAGTGTTATGAGCGAGAGGTGCTCGAGGCAGTGTCCTGGAAGCTCCCCCTCAGGCATATTGATTCTAGCCCCTTTCGCTGGTCCGTTGAGGGTCAAAGGGAGGCCCCCACATGCGTGGCAGCTGCCAGTCTGGCCACCCACCGGGTTTAAGACGCATGAGGGATTTTTCAGCTGCTGCTCAGAGTCAGCCCTCGGCCACTGGTGATGTGGTGAGCGGGACACACGCTACCAGCTGCCCCAGGAACGCTCAAACCTGGTTTTTCCCCCTCCTCATTCCGAAGGCCGCACCTATATAGGGGATCGCTCAAAAGTGTTAGTGAGCTACTTCCAGGACTGTCTTTCGCTCATTATGAGTGTGTTGGGTGCACGAGAGGGGGAGCAAAGGATCGAAATAAAACGGCAACTCGTGAGCGTGAGGAGGACTGTAATGAACGTGCGTGCGGAATTGAGTTGAATTAAATTGAACTGAGATAGAGTACAAACGGGCGACACAAGGGTACTCGGAACGCGTGAAAACTGGCGTGGGCAACCGATAGAGAGGGAGTGAGAATATACCGGGGCAATGGTTGGAAACGGACTGAATTTGGAAGGGCTCTGTCGTCGACAAGAAAATGAAATCGGGTCAAAGAAACAAAGGAAGGGGGAAACCTGGCGAAGGGGGCTGTTGGAACCAAACTGACCGGAGCTGAGGGGCAGGTACCAAAATAGTTGGCGACAATGGCACGGGGAAGTTTGAGGTCAAATACCTCCAACCACCTCGACGCTTTTGCGTCGAACATACTCCCCCGCGCTGTGGCAGCAGGATAACCCTTGAAGTGGGATTACAGTGGTGTGTGGTAATGAACGTGGGTGAGGAGGCTAGCGCTCATGAGGGTAGAGCTGGAGGACGTGGCAAGGCTGGGCTACCTTATGAGCCAGAGCACAGGGAGATGAGTGATGAGTGTGAGACAATGATGTGGTGGTGAGTTGAGCAAGACAACAGAGACCGTATGAGGTCCAAAAATGAGGATGAATGAGTGATCACATGAGGAAGCATAGGAGGTGGTGCAAATAGGGGAATGCACGCTTGGGTAGTGCGGATAGGTGAAGGCACCCTTGGGTAGTGCGGGTAAGGGAAGGCACTCTTGGGTAGTGCGGATAAGGGAAGGCACACTTGGGTAGTGCAATAGGGCAAGCACTCTTGGGTAGTGCAATAGGGCAAGCACTGTAGGGTAGTGCGGATAGGGGAAGGCACTGTAGGGTAGTGCAGATAGGGGGAAGGCACTGTAGGGTAGTGCGGATAGGGGAAGGCACTGTAGGGTAGTGCAATAGGGGAAGGCACTCTAGGGTAGTGCAGATAGGGAAAGGCACCCTTGGGTAGTGCGGATAGGTGAAGGCACTCTTGGGTGGTGCGGATAAGGGTGGTGCGAATAAGGGAAGGCACACTTGGGTAGTGCAATAGGGCAAGCACTCTTGGGTGGTGCGGATAAGGGAAGGCACTCTTGGGTAGTGCAGATAGGGAAAGGCACCCTTGGCTACTGCGGATAGGGGAAGGCAGTCTCGGGTGGGGCAATAGGGCAAGCACGCTTGGGCAGTGAGTAGGAGAAAGCGTATGGAAGTGGGGCATGTGTGGTTAAGAATGGGTATGAGTTAGGGCATGAGATTAAGGGGCTGACTTGGGTGAATGCTCAATGATACGTGGGATGATTACAATGGGGTGAATGCTCAATGATACGTGGGATGATTACAATGGGGTGAATGCTCAATGATACGTGGGATGATTACAATGGGGTGACTAAGGGGGTAGGAAATGCTGCTAGGATAGAGGGCAAAGAAGGCTTGTGCAATGAGGAAGACGGGAGGGTGAGGCAAGATGACAGGGTGCAAGAGAAACAAAATGTGAGGGTATAAGGCATTGTGAGGTTTGTGCTACTAAGGATGCGAGCTGAGTGAAATTGTACCGGAGAGAAACGACTAGGAAGAAGAAACGGAAAAAGAGTGTTGGCAAACTACAGTTAGGGTTTGGAGAAATGGAATGTAAAGAAATAAATGGCGTTGGGACATAGGGAACTAGTGATCAGGGCGACGCGTAGTTATGGGAGTATAAAAACAGGTAGGAAGATTAGACGAAAGGAGGTTTAAGAAAACTATGTGAATGTAGTAAGGTGGTCAAAGGGGCCTTGGTGATGGCACTTGAAGCTTGGGATGATCAGGCGTGGAACGTAGAAAAGGGAAGCTACTGGTGTAGCGTTGAAGATACCCAATGGGTAGGGTGTGATGATGGGCTGCAGGAGTTAGGGTTATATAAAAAATAGGATGTGACAGAGATGAAGTGGGTTGGGGTATAGGGTAGTGGAGAGTAGGGCTCAGTTAAATGGTGAAAGGAGGGAAACAGGTAGGGGTGGGGAAGAACTAAATTAAACAAATTGGGGTGCAACGAAGGGTTTGAGTTTAGGACAATGGGCATAGAGGTCTGGGTCAGAACCCCTAAATTTTGGTATGTGGGCACGAGATTGTGAGAGCAAATGAGGGACTCGAAACCCCGCTATAACGCTTCTGTTCTGTGTGGAGGTGTGAATGCACATGTAGGAAAATGGCTGTGGGTTGTGTGATTCGAAGGAGTATATGAGAGAAGCTGAGGCGTGACATATATAAACGCCATTGGTGGATAGGGTGCTAGTAATGAAGGCTGAATAGTGTTGCAGGAGCAGAGAAACAGGTAGGAGGAAGAGACCAAGGGGGGTGGAGACAAAATGTTTGATTGCAGAACATTGGGCTTGGTGACAACGCTTGGGATGCGGGTTGTAGGCACAAGGAGCTGAAAGGAAGGGTTTGTAATGAGGGCCTTGTAGAAACGGTTTGAGCTTGGGCCGTGTGGAGCTTTCAATGTGGATTAGTGACTGGGGAGAAAATGATTGCGGGTTGAATACATAAAGGCGGGATCCAAGAGGAGCTGAGGGCCGCCTCTGAAGAGGAGGAGCTGAAGGCTCGCGCCTATATTCTACTAAGGGAAGCCAGTTCACGCTATTCCGAGACTTACCTTGTGTTACAGTGTTCGGCGGCGATTTGAAGTTGGAAGAAGAAGACGTTGACGGTTGACCGGCGGCGATGCGGCCATTTCGAGTGTTGTGGGGCTTCACTTGGATCGAGGCGGTTGAAATTTCGTAAAGACGGGGCCGTTGCGAGCAACAAATTGGGGCTTGAGTGGCGGGGCGATTCTGTGATGAGCCCAGCGAAGAGATCGTCAGGGGAGCGGTGAGCGAGGGCGGCGGTGGTGGTTTACTGCAGGGGGGTGAAGTTAGAGCGGGCGTCACAACGGATGGTGGTGGCGAGAGGCTGGTTGTGAGTTTTGAGGGACTAACTATAAGCTCGGCGTCATCTTTAGTGGATGTAGGCGAGAAAGTCCGAGAGTCTGAGGCCTTTGGAGGGTCAAATAGCAGTGGCGAAGAATGAGCGCGGGTGGAAGAGACGAGTGGAGATGATGGTGGTTCGCACATCGAGGGAGGTATGGTTGACGAATGATCAGGAGTCAACTTGACGGACAAGGCCCAATGCATGAGGCATAACTCCTGAAATTTACGCTGTTGGCCCTCTTCACCTAAGGTACCGATAATCTCCGCCTCCCGTATTTCATAGAGGACCTCATCAAGAAAATCTTGCAGGACTCTTCTAACGGTGGGGAAGGAGACGGACCTAGCATCGTATTCCTTCAAAGAAGAACTAATGAATTCCATTTTGTTGGCGGCCTGCCAATAGAGTCTGTTGAAGTCCGAGAAATCCGCTTGTGGATCAGAAGGAGGCGACAGGGGCTCAGTTCTTTCCTGCGGAGGCAAAGTTGACACAGTCGAAGGAGGAGAAGAGGCACGAGTTGGAGCGGGCTGTTCATGTTGTCGAAACTCCATGGTAGTCTCGACAGTCTCCTCTATCGGTGACTGTGTAGAAGCAATATTGGTTTCTGATGGTTTTCGTTGGTTGAGGCGAGTAGTGGGCGTCGTGGCGTTAACCTTCGGTCCTGTATGCGCGAAGATTAACGATAATCCGGCCCGGAGGACCAAATGTTGGGTGCACGAGAGGGGGAGCAAAGGATCGAAATAAAACGGCAACTCGTGAGCGTGAGGAGGACTGTAATGAACGTGCGTGCGGAATTGAGTTGAATTAAATTGAACTGAGATAGAGTACAAACGGGCGACACAAGGGTACTCGGAACGCGTGAAAACTGGCGTGGGCAACCGATAGAGAGGGAGTGAGAATATACCGGGGCAATGGTTGGAAACGGACTGAATTTGGAAGGGCTCTGTCGTCGACAAGAAAATGAAATCGGGTCAAAGAAACAAAGGAAGGGGGAAACCTGGCGAAGGGGGCTGTTGGAACCAAACTGACCGGAGCTGAGGGGCAGGTACCAAAATAGTTGGAGACAATGGCACGGGGAAGTTTGAGGTCAAATACCTCCAACCACCTCGACGCTTTTGCGTCGAACAGAGTGTTTTAAGTCAATGTGTTCTGCCACGCATGCCATTGCAGTGTATTTTGTATCTGGAATATGTTGTGTATATCAGTGTCGTGAGCTTTAAGCCCTTTTAAGGCCGGATTTAACGGCCACGCAGAGGATACGACAGGAGAATTCTGTCCTCCTTCCTGCGGGGGGTGTGTTCTGCGATCCCAGCTCAAGGTAGGGGGTTCCCAGTGTGTCATGTATGTGAACGAAGTGTAAGTTGTGTCCCTTTTAGTCCGGCTTATACGAACATGCAGGGAGTACAGCAGTGGAATTCTGGACCCCCAACTGCAGGGTGAGCACAGTGTGGCGACAGAGTACACTGTGCGCCCAGCCACAGTTAAGCCTCGGATGTAATCCTGCGGGGACCTCATAGAGGTGAGGTTGTCTTTCAAGCTGGGCCCACCCGGCTGTCCCGTTTAGTCGGCTCATACGACACGCAGGGAATACTTCAGCGGTATTCTGGACCCCCGACTGCAGGGTGAGGGCCTGTTGTGGACAACAGGCGTCCTCGGTATGGCCTTTGCGGCCTTTAAGCCCAACAAATCTCCTGGGCCAGGATAAATAGAAAGCAATATGCTAAGGAAGGCTGAGCTGGCAATCTCCAGCGGCCTCCTTAATTTATGTAATGAATGTCTGTAGATCGGACAGTTCCCCACTCAGTGGAAGTCTGGTCGTCTTGTCCCACTTCAAGAGGAAGGCGACCGCAATCAGTCAGACCCGTGATCATGGAGACCACTCAGCATTCTTTCCGTATCAGGCAAAACATTAGAAATGTTGATGTTGCAGTCCTTCGAAGGAGTCTTTGGCCACAACCTCACAGGTATGGGTGTACCAAAGGAAGACATACACCCTCATGTATAAGGCCATATATCTAGGCATGATTTGCTACTGCTCCATTGTCTGGGGTAGCAAACTAACAGTCAATCAAAAGAGAGTATTGGCCCAATCCCAGAAAGCTGCGCTCCTGTGGATCACCAAGGTCTATAAGACTGTATCAACAGAAGCACTCCAGGTGATCACTGGTCAGTTACAAGTTGAGTTGGCTGTTGAGTGCATGGTTGACAAGTGGAGAGTGAAACGGGAGCTTCCCCCGCTTTGGGCTGAACTCCGTGAGGATCTCACCACAGAACAGAAACTTGCCGCCATCGACGAATGGGCGTTAGAGAATGGCAAGTGAGATGGGAATCCTTGTCAAAGGGACGTGACATGTATGAGTTCTTCCCCAACATCTGTGAACGTCTTCCAAGAAAACGGGTTGACCCAGACCACTGGACGGGCCAGTTCCTCCAGCTCCTGAGTTCAGTGGATGCTCCAGAGGCTGACCTCTTGTACATTAGCGAAACTGCAACTTCCATGACTGATATAACCCTCTTCGAGGGTTTAGGAACATTCCTGAAATAAGGAAACACACCTGAGGCAAACCTTGCGATGGTAATGCCTTTAAGGAACTGGAGATGTTGGCTGAAGCCCCATCCCTCACCAATGTTTTACTCCGATGTGGCTGAAACTAAGGGGTTGGAGGATTATTACCCATAATAGAGAATTAAGAATGGTGCAAAGGAGATAAGTGTGAGAGAAGATAGAAAATAGAACTCTGGTGACTAGAAAAATACCTGGTGTATTGTGGAGTTACAGACAGTGTATTGTAGTTCTTCGGGGGGCAGAAATGGAGAGACCTCTGGTTTTGGGGGAAGGCTTGGCTGATTTAGTGATATGAGTGGCTTATCCAGAAATAAGAATGCAGAAAGGTTGTTATAATGTTCGCTACCTACAGAGGTGCATAGAAGTTAAGCGATGTTAGTTGCATTGGTTAAACCTTTCATAGTGAAAGGTAATAATTTTCACAACGTTCCAGATAACTAGTGAATTTTCCTTCGGTGGCATCAAAAGTTTCAAAAGGTGAAATATTTGACAGACTCGTTTGCAAAGGTGTGTGTGGAGCACCACTTACAGAAGTACCTACATTGAGGAAACATTTGGACTTGAGCTTGGAAGTGGGTTGAAATTTCGCGGATGAGCTGTTGTTGTTGCTCTGTGAAAGTGGCTAGAAAGTCGGCGAATTGTGTTGCTTCCCTTGTAGGTACCTTTAAACGGCGATTATGTGAAAATCGAAAAATGAGTAGTCTTACCCTAGTGTCGAAGAGTTTTGAAGCAAACTCTTGAAAAGGGCACACCTACGTACTTTAATTGAACGGCGGACACTCGATTTTTACTCTCATCCCCAATTAAAATGCCTCTAATTAACTACAATCTATTTAATAATGCACACAATTGATTGAGAAAAGAACTCAGAAGTAGAATGTATAACTTCTTTAGAAACATTGGTCATATTAGGAATTATAATAGAGTGATATCATGGACAGCTGATTCTATCGAAAATGTGAAGCCACCACAATCCATGATCAGCTCCCTTGCCGCCCTCTGGTCTTCAGTATCACGAGCTACTTGGTCATTATGGAACGCCTCCTCAATGAGGTTTTCCAGAGAACTGCACCGTCTTACTCCGTAAACAATACAAAGGGCGAAAACTGAATGTTTTGAGCAGGGTAGACTTGAATGAATCTTGAAGATGGGAACTTGTAATTTGAAAAGTTGGGATATCGTAAGTTTGAGGACTTGGATGAACGAAGAAGAGGTGACTAGAACAGGATATGATATGAGTATGTATACACAAACAAGGGGGGCTCTAAAGGCGTGAAACTGATTATGCGAAGAAGGAAGGGGAAATCCGAATTAGATGTTGAGGAGAGGTGAAACAAGTGTCTGTTGTGATTAGGGGATGACTGTATCGCTTGAGCTGTTAGATGACTGTGTTGGGAGAACTGGAGACGATCGAATTCACGAGAATTCGTAGGTGAATGAGTTTGGGAGGAGCTGTCTGTTGTGTAGAGGAATCTAAAATTGAGGGATGGAAAAGTTCAGGACAGGAGAAATTTGTTGTCACTTGTGTTTCGACCAGGATAGACTTGAATGAATCTTGAAGATGGGTTTTGGTTTAGCGGGAACTTATAATTTGAAGAGTTGGTTGGAGATTTAGATGTACAAGAAGAGGTGACTTACACTGGATATAAGTTGAGTGTATAAGCGTGAACAAGTAGGGCTGTGAAGGCGAGAAGCTGGTTGTACAGGGAAGGAAGGAGAAATCCGAATTAGAAGTCAATGAGTGGTGAAACAAGTGCTCATTGGAAGAATTGGAGACGACTGAATCGCGAAAGGTGTTAAGGTTGACTGTGTTGGGAGAACAACAAACTCCGTGAAACTTCATAGGAGAATGAGTCCAGGAGAAGCTCTGTGGTGGAGAGGAAGTGAATAGGAGGGGAGGAAATGATATTTCGGAATCCCAGACGAAGCGGGAATTCCGTTGCCGTTGGAATACCCGTGGAGGTGGATTTCCATAGGTAACAACAAGTGGCCGAGGACGAAGGTTTTTGAGGAAACAATGACTTTGCCAAGGGCCAGTAAGTCCGGTTAGGACAGGTGTGGGAATTCTGAGATAAAAAAACCAATAATGATTCGTTGTTTTGCGCCAAACATACTCCCCCGTCTGTGGCAGCAGGTGTTACAATGGTGGGTGGTAAGGTGGCTAGTGCACATGAGGACTGAGCCAGAGGACATGGCAGAGCTGGACTACGGGATGAGCCAGAGCACAGGGTGATGAGGTTAGGTGTGAGACAATGATGAGGTGGTGAGTTGAGCAGGACAACAGACAGCTTGAGCTTAGCTGCAAAGATGAGGATGAATGAGTGAGCACACGAGGAAACACAGGAGGTGGTGCAAGGATAATGAAAGGGCAATGAGACAGCACTAGCATGAAGTAAGCAGGGTAGGGGCAAATGTGAGTGTTGTAATGTTGCTTCTCTTAGATACTGCTGAAGTGTTGCGGGTGTATAACCCATTCCCGACTATTGCTAGTTTCCTTTTGATAAGATCCATATATGTCGGATAACACACCTAGATGAAAATATATACGCTTGCATTTAAACAAAAGCTCTGCTTCTTGACTCTATCATTTTTCGTACAATGGTATAAAACAGTGAGTATTTTATCAAAAGCTGAGGCTAAAGGGTAAGCAAATGCACAGTAGGGGAATAAAGGAGAGATATGTACACAGGCGTGGTGCAAACAGGCAAGCACACTGGGGTGGTGTAAGTAGGAGAAGGTATACTGGAGTGGTGCAACAGGAGCAGGAATACTGAGGAGGTGAAATTGCGTCGAACTACTTAGAAACTGAGGAGGTGGAATTTCCATGGGAACTGTGAAATTAAAAATATCTGGTGCGTTGCAACACACAACTTTCCTTAGCTCTACGTCAATTCACTTTCTGCATGGCTTTTTCTATTCAATCAATTCATTTATCACTCAGTTCATTTGGACTTGGTCAATAATACTTCACAGCAGCAGGGAGCGGTAGCACTCACAGTTCCGAAATTTATTGTGCTGCTCGTACTCGTTCGGGAATGAGTACGAGCATCCCTAAAATTTCCGGAACTGTAAGCACTACCGCTTCTTGCTGCCGTAAAGCGTGGTTTGACCAAGTTCAAATTAACTGAGTTGTTAATGAATTGAGTAAGTAGAAAAAAAGGCATGTACCCGAGTGAATTGACGTAGAGCTAAGGAAAGTTGTGTGTTGCAACACAACATATATTTTTACTTTCTGCTACCCTAAAGGGAAAGGAAAGTATAGTAATCGTGCCAAAAAAAAAAAAATTTGGGTTTTCTTCAGATCTTTACGTTTTGAGGCCTACTGAGTCTAAAAAACCTAATTTTGGCGCGTGGTATGTGTGTGTGTGTGATTGTCTGTAGTTCAATTTGCGGGAGAACGGCTGATCCGATTGAGCTGGTTCTTTTTTTGCTTTGTTCGTTATTTTTTGTAGACACCAAAATAAGGTTATGGGCGATTTCGGACTGACTCTGCAAAGATCAGCACAGCCAAGTCGTCCATATAGGCGTACGGCTTGCAGTCAGTCTGCATGAGCCTCCTGAGAAGACTTTCGAAGAGAGCTGGTCCAAGGACCGAGCCCTGTGGGCACCCCTTCTCAATCTTTCTCTGAACGTAGACATGCCTTCATTCGATCGTAGCAGTTCTGTCTGTCTGATAACTTCTGACGAGCGAGTACAGGTTGCAGGGGATTCCCCTACCTTTAAGCTCATTAAGGAGCGCAGGCCACCAAAGGTTGTCAAACGCTCCCCTGATGTCAATCAGAACTGCTACGACGTACTTAGCTGGCGCCAGCAGGGAAACGTGACAGCGATTGCGCTGAGGTTTTTTCCTATTTTGTTTTACTATTTATTTTGTCGGTGATGTATGATCAATAGTGACTCATCAAGCTCTTCACTTCAGAAAAGGTCCCGTAATTAACCCGTGGCGGATTGTAGGCGATTGTGTCTCTTCCAACGTCCCCTGCCCCCGGGGGAAGGGCGGCTCTTACAGTAATTGGCATTTCTACTTTACGATTGCTCGATGTGATACCAACCTTGATCACAATATCTCAACTTCCAGCATTTTTATTCTTCTGACCAGAAAGGGGGTGGATCATACGAATTCTGCCTCTTTTTAGAACTGTCTCCAGTTAACTGGCCTTGCCAAGTCGTTATTTTATTTTTCGATATCATCCTAATCGTCGCAAAACTACTGAAAACTTCAGTATCCACCGCTGATCTATCTTCCAGCCATTTTCAACCGGGACTCCTTTTTCTCCTCTGACTGCTTTGCGATCGATCATGTGTGCAACAAATATTACATACGAAAACGGTCAGACGATTTATTTCCATTTTCTATTGTCTTATGTAGAAGTTAATTTTACTTCATATTTTCTCATCTAGCAATTAATTTTTTTCTGTAAGTATTTAGGCTATTATTTTAGTATAAATCATTTACCAGACTGGGTTAATTGGTGCATTTTTCGTACCCACCCTGACTCAGTCTAACACCCCTTCTCAATCTTTCTCTGATCGGAGACATGCCTGTGTACCAATTCGATTGTAGCAGTTCTGTCTGTTAGATAACAGACACACGTTATCAGCGGCCCCAGGAACGCTCAAACCTGGTTTTTCCACCTCCTCATTCAGAAGGCCCACATATATAGGGGATCGCTCGTAGGTGTTAGTGAGCTACTTCCAGGTCTGTCTTTCGCTCATTATGAGTGTTTTAAGTCAATGTGTTCTGCCATGTAAGCCGTTTCAGTGTTGTTTGTTCCTGGAATACGTTGCGTATGTCAGTGTCGTGAGCTTTAAGGCCAGCTTTCACGGCCACGCAGAGAATATGGCAGGAGAATTCTGTCCCTCTTCCTGCGGGGGGGTGTGTTCTGCGATCCCAGCTGAAGGTGGGGTGCGTCATGTATGTGGAAGAAGTGTAAGTTGTGTCCATTTTAGTCGTCTCATACGACATGCAGGGAATACTCAGCGGTATTCTGGACCCCCGACTGCAGGGTTCACACACACACACACGCACAGACCATTTTCCCAAATAGTGTTTTTCGGACTCATGGGCGTCTGAAACGTAAAGATCTGAAGAGAACTCAAAATGTTTTTTTCATTAGATTCTATATCTTTCCTTTCTACTTTGTAGAGCCAAGGAAAGTAAAAATTGCTGCATTAGTCCGATCCCATGCCAATAGGTTGAGCGTTTAAAATTCTGGAATTTCAACTACCGTTGGTTCGATTTAAAACGTTTTAATCCAATAACTTTGCAAATGTAATTACTACCTCTTCAAAAAACTGTGCTTACAGCCTCCCTGTGTACCAATTGCTCAATAATGGCTCGGAAATGAGTACGAGAAGCACAATAAAGTCCGGAACGTTTAGCGTTACCACGTACTATTGTTGTGAAGTAATGTTTGACCAAATTCAAATGAATTGAGTAAGTAGAAAAAGCCATGTACAAAATGAATTGACGTAGAGCTAAAGTAAGTTGTGTGTTGCAACGCACCAGATATTTGATCTTGGAGCAGCGCTTGTTGGGGGAGAATCAATGTTTTTGGGGAGAAAAAGATTACTGATTCCCTGGTTTTTTCTTCGGACACGTTTTCCTGTTTCTTCTGATCTCTTCCGTAAGAAATACCGGTTCCATTAGAATTGGAGGACTCTCGTTTTGTTCGAACGAAGAAAGAAGACTCCAAGTTTTCAAGTCTGTGGCTTTATATATTTATTTTAGGTAGGTTAGGTAGAAGACATTATTTTTGTAAATTTTAGGTATTTTCTACCGGAGGAAAAGTCGTAAGATCCATCAAAAGTTGGTGCGGGCCAGCGACCACTGGTTATTGGTTCGTTTGACCCAAACATGGTACCATGAGAATTCACAGCCCGTGGCCTTGTGCCGGTGCATTATGGGTTAAGGCCCTGACTGGTTGCTGCCTCTGCAGGGCAAGGTAGGTAGAACAGAGCGATTCAACTCCTACCCAGGGGAATGATGCATGAGACCGCCCCATTGAGTACATGGACACGCCCCCACCACATGATTTAATGACTCAAACAGGTTACCACAGGTATGACAGTGAGCATTCACAAAGTTACGATTCCGGCCATCACCTCATTGCTATAGGCAGTGATGCCACGTGAACGACGTAAAAGTGCGTAACTCTTCCCATGACTGCCCTCTGAAGCCCACTCCACCCTCACAGAAGAGCAGCCACAAACTCTAAACGCTTTGGGCTTAGGAGCATATGGAGTCGCCATCCACCACCGCAACTGATCCTGGATGAATCAAAGACCAGCCACAGCACGTGCGACATCCCAGCCTGATGCAATGCATGCAGGTGCTTACAGCGCAAGAACAGAATAGTGGTAGAGGGAGAAGGAATTCCAAGTCCCCCAGATCGAACTGGAGCGTAATGTCAGCTTGGAGCAGGTACATCTGAAGGAGGTGCAGCTTCTGCTGTGGAGCCTTGTCAGCTTTCTGAAGATAATCCCCAAGATCCACAGGACTTCCGGCTTAGGAGGTTGTTCCAAGAAACTCAATCCCAAGATACTGTGACATCTCGAGGATGCGCCTAGCCAGGATACAGTATTCACGCAGTAACCTCGATAGAATGGCATCAATGAAACTCAGCCGCTTTTCTCTGGATTCACCCCCAACCCACACATGCCTAGCCGCCTCACAAACTTGTCAAGGTCGATCTGTAAGCCTCACTTGGTACCTGCGAGAAGGATGACATCATCCGCAAAGGCTAATGCACCCACCCGCATACCTAGGACGAGACCAAACCCTACTTCATGAGGCAGTATCGATCCCAAGATTGAAGAGTATGGGAGACAGAGGAGGACGCTGTGTACAGGAGGAGAATTGCTCTGCCACATGTTTATTGACACAGCATACCCGCTCCCTCGCAGCATCTGTGATGAGACGCATCTCCTCAGAAGCAGGGTTGCTGTGATGCATAGTGACAATACTTCAGTTGATTACCTTACTATTTAATGACCTACCCATATAGCTAAGTGTGCATCCAACCTGTTTCATTATCATAATTTTTCTAAATAGATGTCTGCCTTTGATGATAACCATTCAGCCGCGGCAAATGTAGATCTTCGAGCCTTGGAGGATATGCTTTTCCCAGAATCAAATGAAGACTTGATCCATACTGACAATGTGGCGACACTACCTCACAACATGCTTCCAGGTTAGTTGTTCTTACTTATTTTGTTCTGTTTTCCTTCATCTAAACTAAAGTTTTTTCTAAGGGTGTTTTTAGACCCTTATTTCGCACAAAGGAGTGAGTATTAAGTATTTTATTTTGTACCGAAGGTCCACAAGAGGGCAATCCTCAAAACAAGTCGGAGAAGAAGTTTCTGGCTGTGGGGTTTCTATAACCACCATTGATTCCCCTTTCCCCTGTAAGAATGTTACTGTGGATTGAATGTGGCAAGTTTCATTACTGTGCGATATCAGGGTATAGGTGAAATGAAAATTTCAGATGTCTGAGAATTCACGTGGACTGTATTTACAAAGGGGTGATAACTCTTTCCAACAAAACGTTGTGGCACTGATGTACCTGGACGCCCTCAGTATGTACAGTTCGAGATACGATGGATGTTCGTAAGTAGTGAAACCAGTCGCCAATTCTGCCGTCTGAACGCAAATTCCAATACTCCCATACTTGAAATAGCCCTAAACTCGAAACCTGGCAGTAAACAGCGAACTGTAGGTCGTCCAAGTTGAGTGGCACCATCTTCACAGCTGCCCTCATGTAACTGCTACTGTAAGTGCTGTCTTTACTGCTACCACTCACACAACAGCGTCAGTGCCGGGGTGGACTTCTTGGATTCTTCCCAAGGCCCACATGGTCAGGGGCGCCTGTTTGTCTGTCAGCAGCACCAATCCGCCATTCTTCAGGTTACGTTCCACTTCTTACGCTGTTGAAGAGTGTTAAGGTATTCCTTAGACCACCGATGCCAAAAACTGTATCTGTTCTCGAATCAACTGTACTGGTGTCGTTTGGAGATGCTTTTGGAGAGCTGCTGACTAAGGCAAAAATTACGGCAATCGCGCCGGAGATTCGATCCACAACCCTCGACTTACGTCGAGAATTATGAATCGTCTGTCTTTACCACTAGACCACTATCAACCGCTTGCCTTTAACAGGAGTCAGTCAGCACACAACTGCCAGCGGGTCAGGCGTTTTATAGGGATGTCTCCAAGGCTTGGCTAGTATGTTCATTGGCTGGCTGATGAGAAAATGCCCATGGTGTTAATGGGTCCATGTCGTTGGTGTAGTATCATACAATGATTATAATTACATATCTGGTTTCCTGGCAACGAACTGATAAAAATATGGAGAAAATAAAGAGGTCATTCTGATGTTTACCTTTAAAGCGAATATTTATTCAGATTCCACATATTTAAATAAGTATAACCAGTATACAACATTTTGGCGCAGTGCATCAGGTACCGAATTACCGTTCAACACAATCAGGTGCTGGTGGTTCAACTGGCCGGGTTGTGAAGGATTTTCGAAGGTGTTAGTGCTTCGAGGTAAGTTCGTCAATTTTTAAAATATGGAGGTTGCTACAAAACCAGGACCATTCGATCCGCATATGGATGAAAATGCAGCGAGTCACTGGTCAAGGTAAATTTTCTTAGTAGCCGCTGATATTACCAGTGATGTACGGAAACGCGCACTAATGTTGAATTGCAGGCCTTTATTTTGAGGAGGCAAAGGAGAAGTTGACCAGCCACTTTACTCCAAGAAAGAATGTTTTATACGAAATTTATAAATTATGGAAAGCCAAACAAGAATCATCGGAGTCCATTATGGAGTTTTATATTCGCTTGAGGAAAATGGCTGCTACTTGTGATTTTGCGGAAAGGACGGATTTTAAAATTAAAGTCCAAATTTTGCTCGGCACCATTTCCGAAAATTTGAGGAAAGAAATATTTAAAAAAGAAAATATGTCCCTTCAAAATGTTTTGGATTTTGGTAAGACTGAAGAGATCGTGAAAACTCAGATTTCCTCGTTTCTGGGTCTGGTTCTGATTTGATGCAAAATGTTGCTCGTTGTTGTTTCAATTGTGGGGGTTCTTGGCCGCACAAAAGAGGGCAGCATTGTCCGCCAATGAGTAAACTTTGCAAGGCCTGCGGCAAATATAATCATTTGCTGTACACAAAAAACTGTTCAGCAAGGGAAACTGTTCCTCAGAAAGGGAAACAGGGAAAGGTTAAAACCCGAAAAAATCTTACTGTAAATCAGGCTGTAGACGAAAGTTCCGAGTCATCTGTCACTGATTCTGATGCCAAATTGTTCCTGAATTTGCTGAACGTGGTCAAAAATAGAGGCATCCCAACAAAGAGCCTGAAAGTTTGCGGTGTTTCAATCGACTTTATTATAGACACTGGGTGTTCAGTGAACATAATTAATCGAGCAAGTTACGAATCTTTGATTAATCCGCCTCCTTTGAAACGTACTCGCTGTTCTCTCAAAGCTTATCAAGGCCGGGCTGTGAAGTTGCTTGGTGAATTTAAATGCGATTTTGTTGTCGAAACTTACACTGTGAGAGCTAAAGTGGTCGTTGTGGAGGGAAGGGACTCGCTAATAGGCGGTGCTACTGCCAGAGATCTGGGAATTGTATCACTGGCCCTAAGAATAGCTGACAGAAAGGACTTGATCAAGAAAAAATTCCCCAAAATTTTTTTTGGGATTGGCAAATTGAAAACTTTTTTCCGTTAAATTGCACGTGGATCTTGATGTGGCACCATCCGTTATAATGTACCGTCGCACTCCTTTCCACATGAGGGAGAAACTAGAGGAGGAGATTGAAAAACTGATGAAACTTGATATAATTGAGAAGACGGAAGGACCAACATCCTGGGTGTCACCAGTAGTCGTTGTACCTAAAAAGGATGGTAGCGTGAGAGTTTGTGTGGACATGAGGAAACCGAACAAAGCTATACAAAGAGAACGCCATCCCACTTCTACGTTTTCAGAAGTTGCAGCACTAATTAATGGGTCTAAGGTATTCTGAAAATTGGATTTGAATAAGGGCTTCCATCAACTCGAACTAGATCCCGACTCATGCTCGATCACCACATTTGCAACTCACCTGGGTTTGTACAGGTACAAAAGACTCAGTTTTGGCATTAACTCAGCGCCTGAAATTTTTAATGCTGTAATACAGAAAACTATTGCAGTCATTCCAGGGTGTGTAAATGTAAGTGATGATGTATTCATTTTTACTGAGTCTGAAGATAAACACGATCGTATACTGCAAGCTGTTTTAGAAAGGTTGCAAGACGCTGGTCTTACGTTAAATGAGGAAAAGTGCTTGTTCAATCAGGATACCGTACCCTACTTAGGGTTTGTACTTTCACGAGAAGGAATTTCCGTGGACTGTAACAAGAAAAAGGCCATCCTTAAATTGAAACCCCCGATTGATGTTCACGGGATTAGAAGTTTCTTGGGCATAGTAAATTTTCTTACTAGATTTATACCAAATCTAGCTGATTTGACCAAACCCCTCCGGAACTTGGAAAAGAAGGATGTTGAATGGAAATGGGAAAAAAGGAACAAGCTTGTTTTGAGACAATAAAAAGAGAAGTTAGCTATGCCATTTCTATTGAGTACTTAGACAAACAGAAAGCTCTACATTTGTACACAGACGCTGGACCCGAGGGCCTTGGTGCACTCTTAGCACAACCAGGTAATAAGAAACCTGCAATAATAGCATGTGCCAGCGTTACTTTGTCGGATGTATAAAAAAGATATAGTCAAATTGAGAGAGAAATGTTGAGAGTGTCCTGGGCAACTCAATATTCTCACGACTACTTAGCAGGGGCAAAGTTTGTTATTCATACCGATCATAAGCCTCTTGTGTAACTGCTAACCAAACCGGACCTCAAAACTTCGGCCTGTTTAGAAAGACTCATTTTCAAGATTGGTTATGACTTCACAGTCTCCCACATTTCTGGAAAAGACAACCCTTCCGACTATATGTCTCGTCATCCCATCAAGAACAAGGCCGCTTCTCGTAAAGACATCGCGAAAGAAACCTTCGGTGACCTCACTTTGAAGAAAGTAATTGATGCTGTCTGCACTGGAAACTGGTCGGATCCAATTATGGCTCAATATCGACCAATCAAGGCTCAATATCGACCAATCAAGGACGAGATAGCGGTGACAACATAGTGGTGCGAGGATCTCGTCTGGTAATTCCTCCAAATTTGCAACAACGAGTCGTTCGACTCGCTTACCAAGGGATTACCAAGTCGAAGGAGTTGTTGAGAAGCAAAGTTTGGCCAAGCAAAGATGAATTAAGATCTCGTCTCTAAATGCATCCTGTGTGGTGCCAACAATCACGTTAAGAAAAGAGACCCAATTCGGTTGCAACCGGTTCCATTGGGCCCTTGGGAGTCCCTTTCTGTGGACTTTTCAGGCCCTTGGCCGAATGGGCGTTATGTGTGTGTAATCGTGAACGATTCCAGCAAATTCCCAATCACTGAACCTCTGAGTTCACTGAAAACAGACGACGTGACCAAACTTTTATTCAAAACTTTCTCATTGTTCGGATTACCGGGCACTATCAAGACTGACAATGGGCCTCCCATCAACGGGGTTGAATTCGAAAGATTTTGCAGAAATCTTGGAGTAAAACATCACCGAGTTACGAGTCGTTGGCCTGAAGCTAATGGCAGGGTCGAACACTTCATGTTCAATTTAAACAAAACCATTCGTTCGGCTGAAATTGAAGGTCGTAATTGGGAAGAAGCTTTGCCGGAATATTTGTTGCAGTTTCGTGATACACCACATAGCTCGACTCGCATATCTCCTGCCAAATTTCTTCTGAGGAATAACGTCTGGTCCTATCTACCTGGTATTGCGGAGAACATTTTTGACGATGGGATCAATGAAAGATTAATTGCAAACGAAGAGAGTAATCGTCAGAAAATGAAGGAATACGCCGACCAGAGAAGACACGTCAGCGATCATAGTCTCAAATAGGGGGACAAGGTGCTGGTCAGACATCAAAAACACAACAAGCTCTCAACACCGTACGACCCTATCATGTATCAAGTGAAAGATGTCAATGGAACAAAGATGACTGCAAGTCGGGATGGATCCGAGGTTACCCGAAACTCATCGTTCTTCCTAAAAATTCCGCCGGAAGAATCTGGGCCAGGAAACAACCAAGAAGAGCAGTCCAGAAAGCTGAATGAAGGGTTGAGCAGACCGGAGCTTTTGTGCAAGAAGACAACTAGAAGTGGAAGAGTTGTGAAAACACTGACCAAACTCAAAGACTATATTTTATATAAATAATGAGGTCAGGGGGGAAAGATGTAGTATCCTACAATGATTATAATTACATATCTGGTTTCCTGGCAACGAGCTGATAAAGATGGGGAGAAAATAAAGAGGTCATTCTGGTGTTTACCTTTAAAGCGAATACTTTTCAGATTTCACATATTTAAATAAGTATAGTATAACCAGTATACAACAGTTGGGGCTGCTGGATATTGCTTGAATTGCCTGGGAATTGAGAATACCCTCGATCTTTGTGAAGGCCGTCATAAATTCCAGTAGTGAGAACCTTCACCATCCAGATAGCCATCTCCCGTCCTTCGCTGATGGGGGTTTGAAATTCTACTTTACGTTAGCCATGTACTCGAGTGGATTGACGTAGAGCTAAGGAAAATGATACCTAGTTCATGTAGTCCGTTAAATCCTAAATTAATTACGTAGAGTCAGCGATTCTATAAATATTTTCTTGTTTTCAGGTCGTGACAACCATCTGCAGTACAGACAGGACTGTTCAGATTCTGAAGATTCAGGATTGGAAGAGTCACTCCGCGCTGGCAGAAATGAAACTCCTCCTCCAGTTTTGCCACAGCAAGTTAATAGGAACCCTGGTCCTCCCGGTGCGCCTGTCTTTAATTGGCAAGCCAGCAAATCAACTTTGAAAGACAGGTTAATCTGCAGTTTCTTCTTTTCAGCTCTCCTCCTTGAAATGAAAGGGACAAATTAATTATAGATTCTTACCCTTCTTGGTTCAATATCTTCATACTTGATTGAATAATTTTTGTTTGCAGTCGTTCATCGATCTGAAACAACACTTTTAATCCTTTTGTAAAAGGGTGGTCAAGACCAAAATTACCACCACTCAACTGGAACACAGTGTTTTGTCTGGTGTTGCATAAATGGCTCTCTTACTTTCTACTTTGATGCAAATGCTTTAAAAATGCTCCCGTCAGCGTTTTAGAAAACACATTACGCGATTGACGCCACTTTTTTTTATCAGGAAAGCCGTTTAGGACATGGCCACATGGCTGTGGGTGAAAGAAAGGAATCTGCAGAAAAAGTAGATTTAATTTTGGATAAGAAGGAGCTGGATATGTTGGACAACATCAGCCAAGCGTCCATAAACCTTCAATGACACTTTGAGAAGCGGGAAACGGAAATTCGTTATACAAGCAGTAAGGCGTGTTTCTTCATTTTACAGTGCCCGATGATGATCCTCACAATCTCCTTTAGGTCCTTCCTCTCCATCCTCAGAAGGCTCTGTCTTATCTCATGGGTTTGCTCTGAAATAAAGCGTTTGGAGTACTGTACTGACAGACTCTTATTAAAGGCACCCTCGCGATCGTGGTCTATTGGTTAAAGACGATGGTTCATAAACCTGATGAATGTCGGTTTATTGGCTCCTCGCGATTGCCGTAATTTTTGCCTGAGTCAGAGGCCTCTTCTTACCTCAGAACCATTGACGCCCAACGAGGGGCCGAACTTCTTCATTCCAAGAAAGAGAAGGCTCAGAGAGAAAAATTTTAAAATATCCGGTGCATTGCAACACAAAACTTTCCTTAGCTCTACGTCAATTAACTTTCTACATGGCTTTTTCTACTTACTCAATTCATTTATCACTCAGTTCATTTGAACTTGGTCAAACAACACTTCACACAGCCGGAACCAGTAGCGCTTACAGTTCTGAAATTTATTGTGCTGAACGTACTCTTCCAGGACCATTATTGAGCAATTGGTGCACAGAGAATTAATGAGGCTGTAAACAATAATTTTTTGAAGGAGGATAGTAATTACTTTTGCAGAGTTATTGTGTAAACAATTTAAGAACTGGTAGTAAGCGAAACAGCGGTAGTTGAAATTCAGGAATTTCTGGAGGGAGCCCCATGTACCGTATGGGCGTTTTTAAACACTCACCCTATAGGTATTGAATTGGTCTACAACATCAATTTAAAAAAAAATTGTATTAACATTTCAGCGAAGTTTATGCAGAAAAAACCGCGCTAAAAACACTTTTCGTCGAAAATGTTGGTAATTTATTGTGCTGCTCTCGTCATTTTTCCGCGAATGAGAATTTTATGGTATAGTGGCCATATAGGGAGCTATCAATATAAAAACTTTAATCAAAATCGTTTGAGCCGTTTTTGAGAAAAAAAATTTGGTGTTTTGATCACTATGATAACTATAGTTAACTTTCAGGGGATTTTGTTCATACCCTTATTTTGGCGTCCCATAGCCTGCGGGCGAGATGTCAAGTTTGGGCTGATTTGATACGGCCGTTTTCTCTAAAAATCGTTCTGCTCTCCTCATTTTCCCTCGAATGGGAATTTTATGGTATAATTGGCTTATTGAGAGCTATTAATAATGATTAATGCTGGGTGGAATGAACCAGGCAAACCGCCTCCATCTCTCCCTTCCCCCCTTAGTAGCCCGGGCAACCTGGCTATTACAAGTACTAGACACCCTGTGGACCCTAACCTGTCAGACATGGAGCAGATTTGTGCGTATGTCCAAATTATCCATGGCCAGCTAACATGGATGAGGGTCAACGCGACGGGACAAATGCGAGACCTCGTCACTAGCTGCTTCTTCGAAATATCAAAGCGAGTGCCCCTCCCCCCCTCAATGACATCGCCCCTTGCTACTACCCCCCTACAGGAAACTGGGGCGGCTGTCGAGAGGGAAGAGCTGCATAGAGCAATTGCCCAGCAGCCAATGCCGCCAGCCCCCTAGGCTCAAGGAGAACCAACGAGACAGATAAGTACCCCAGGCCCCTCGTATGCAGCAGTAGCTGCTACTGAGCCCTCTTCCCTCCCTCACGGAGCCGAGGCTGAATGGCATTCTGCCAGGGCCAGGAAGCGCAGGAGAAAAAAGAAAAAGGCCCCAACTAAACAGGCTGAGGGCAGCCTACATCTCCACCCAAAAACAAGGGAAAAAATAAAAATAACAAAAATAAGAAGCCTACACCACTTACCAAACTCCCCCCTAAAAACGCACGACAAAATGTGGTAGTGGTTAGGCCTACGTGTGAGGAAGGAGAGGCTGGTCCCTCCACCCCTGATGCAATGGAAGCGCTGATGCGGGGTGTCCCTGCTATGGACCTCCAAGAACTAAGTGTCCGAGTGCTTGACATCCACACTGTAGTGGGAGGTGGCGCCGTAATCGTGACGGAAACACCAGAAATGGCCAAGGCGCTTACGAGCCATATTTCCACGAAGAAGGAGTTGAAGCTACAAGCGTCAGACCCCCTGGGTCGCTTCCCACGCCTGCTATTGTACGACCGCGGATCGAACCACAAAAAGGGGACTTGGCCCAACAAGTTGTTGAGCACAACCCTGCGTTAGGCTTGCACGAAAAAGCGTGGCAGACAAAAGGATTGGGTGATCGAGGTATCACCCAGCCTACACAAAAAACTAGAGGGGGCAAGGCATCTCCAAATAGCCTGGCAGCGGTGCACCATCCGAAAGTACCTAGCCCCCACACAGTGCTACAAATGCCAGCGCTACGGCCACCTGGCAGTAGCCTGTACGAGACCTGTTGTGTGCGCCTGGTGCGACTCTCCACATCAGATCAAAGAATGCAAGCGTGAGGCTCTCCTCAAGTGTGCTAATTGCGTCAAACGCAAATGCCAACAAATCTCACACTCCACTCGAGACGCACGCTGTACCATTCGTCAACGAGCAATTGCCCTCCAGGAGTCATGAGTGGATTATGAATAGGTTAAAAACAGTTCGAATCCTTCAGCACAACACAAATAAGAGTTCCCTGGTTATGGCTGAGTTGCTGCAAAATGCGCTAAAGAAATGCTGCAGTGTTCTCGCCATACAGGAACCATACATAGGATCCAAAACTCATGGTCTGGGATCGCAGGCACGAGTGGTGGCTGGAGCAAGAACGGGAGCCAATGCAGCAGTGGCCTGCATTGACCTGTCCATTGACATGCTCGCACTCACTCACCTGAACAGCCAGCACTTGGCCGCTGTGCTCATTCGAGCTGGTGGCTTTGAGCTGGTTATAATATAATTTTACATGCAATTTGCCGCACTAGTTGCCAACAGCCTTCAACCACTCGAGCGGGCTCTAGCAGGCCTATCAGGAGGACCCTGCATAGTCTGTGCTGATGTATACGCCAGATCATCATTGTGGGGATCCCCAACCCTTGATGGGGCGGGCGAGGTGCATATAGAGTTGCACACCAGGTACAACTTGGTTGTTGCCAACGACCCCATGACTGAGGCAACCTATGATGGGCCGGGAGGGAGGTCGTACATAGACGTCACAGCTGTGTCTCACACCCTGCTACTCAAATTGCAGGGTTGGAGAGTCATACCAGGTGCAATGCAGAGCGATCACATGGTTATTGACTTTGCCATCACAGATGACTTTATCCTCTGCAAAGACACACGTGAAAAACGATTCCGTCCAAAAAATGCTGACTGGCCGCAATTCTGTTGGGTACTGGAAGGTGAACTGTGTTCCGCAGACACCAACCTAATAGAGCTAGCATCCACACCTGGAGAGGTGGACAGCAAAATAGACATATTTACCACAGCACTGCACTCTGTTGATGTTGGGGAAGAACTCATACGTATCATGTCCCTTTGATGAGGATTCCCATTTCGCTTGCCATTTCTCTTGCGCCCCTTCGTCGATGGTTGCATGTTTTTGTTCTGTGGTGAGATCGGCACAGATTTCAGCTCAAAGTGGGGGAAGCTCCCGTTTCACTCTCCACTTGTCAACCGTGTACCCAACAGCCAAATCAACTGGTAACTGCCCAGTGATCACCTGGAGTGCTTGTGTTGATACAGTCTTGTAGGCCTTGGTGATCCACAGGAGCGCAGCTCTCTGGGATTGGGCCAATACTCTCTTTTGATTGACTGTTAGTTTGCTACCCCAGACAACGGGGCAGTAGCCAATCACGCCTAGATATATAGCCTTATACATGAGGATAGTGTCATGGTAATACACACCCCAAGTGGCCTTTGTAATGGCACGCAGTGAGGCAAACCTTGCAATGGTAGTGCCTTTAAGGGACTGGAGGTGTTGGTTGAAGCTCTCACCTATATTCATCCCTAAATACTTGACGTGCTTTTCAAGAAGGAGCCTGTGGCCGCCAAAGCGAATTGTGGGTGGATTATTCACTTTCCCCTTCAAGAGGATTAGCTGGGTTTTTTCCTCAGCCACCTGCATCTTCACATGCACGAACCATTAGGTGACGGTGCGGAGCACTTGGTGGGTGTTTTCTTTGAGATCAGCACAGTCAAGTCACCCACATAGGCGTATGGCTCACGGTCAGTCTCCATGAGCCTCCAGAGAAGACCTTCGAAGAAGGCATTTCAGAGTGCTGGTCCAGGGACTGAGCCCTGTGGGCATCCCTTCTCAATCTTTCTCTGAACGGAGACATGCCTGCATTCGATCGTAGCAGTTCACAGACACACACACAGACCGTTTTCCCAAATAGTGTTTTTCAGACTCAGGGGGGTTTGAACATAGAGATCTGAAGAAAACTCAATTTTTTGTTTCAGCCGATTACATGACTTTCCTTTCTACTTTGTAGAGCCAAGGAAAGTAAAAATGGGCGATGCGCCTACTACAATGTTAACGAAATGAGTTCTTTGTAGCCCCCTCTTTTCTCGAATCAAAGATCGGATTTTCCGGGGATTCGCTCAACTCTCATAAATTCCTTAATAGAGTCCACTCCAGGAGCAGTGGCTGACGGCGAGGGGGGAATGTACTGACTGACTCCTATTAGAGGCACCGGGCAATCGTGGTTTAGATGTTAAAGATGATGGTACATAAACCTGATGAATGTCGGTTTATTGGATGGGTGCTCCTCGGGTTGGCCATTGTTATAGGATGGATCGTTCGGGCGTCACTCAATAATAAGGCCTCCCTTCCAATATCACCAAAAATCGTATATTCAGTTCCGTTCCAGTTAATAGCCCACAGGCACAGATAGTAAAGAGGACCGAAGTGGTGCCGTGCCGCCAGAGCCCGGAAGAGGAATAGAATGAGTGCCTCGTTGCTCGCTGCGAACCCGATTTTCCTAACCTTCCGATCGCGGCAATGTGGTCCCCCCTCTCCCTGTTCATCAGCAGCTATCCTCCTCTTCAGATTTAATCGGAGCTGCTTCAAGTGGCTCTGCCCGATAAAAAGAAGCTCCGGTGTTCCGAGTCACAGCTCAATCTGATCGTGCCCGTAACACCGTCATGTTTGCCTGAGTTAGCAGCTGTTGAACCATCTCCAAACCACCCCCTCGTAACAGTACCTTACTCCTACAGCATTCCAGACAGTCTAGTGCATTCTTCTGGCATATTCTCCCATGGTCCTCTTGACCAGTGACTGAGAAATCTTACAATGGGGAGGTGGCCCAATGGGTACAGTAGACGAAGTGCGTCTGGCTAGATGGTCTGCCCTCTCATTTCCAATGATCCCCTTATGCCCAGGAATCCAATACTCACACCAGTTTTGACGTTGTGCAGTAGTTCATCAGCGCCTTACAAGACGCTTGACTATCAGTCGGTATGTTGATAGTTCTATTGCCTTTCTCAAGCATTATGATTGTCCTCGCAGTGATAGCATAGATCTCGACTTGAAAGATCATTGGAGTGGGGCTCAGGGCTACTTATGTACACTGTAGAGCCTGTGCCCTCCGGAGTTTTCGACCCATCTGTGTTGATACCATTAGGACGCCGAAACTGACAACTTTCGCTGTTCCATAGGCTTTCTACTGGTCGTACATTGTATTTCCTATTAAACTCATACATGGGCACCATCATGGCTGTGACCATGCTGAGCTCTGTAAAGGTCTCCAAGTTCCTGAATTAGTCGCTTGTTGCACCTTAGCTATACTGGGCCTAGTGAGTCTGTACACCACATACATCGCCTCTGCCTTGACAAAAATACTCAGGGGAAGAAGGTCGTACACTCTCTCCATGGTACTGGTAGGTGTGGTTTTCATCACTGTGGCTGTTAGTAAGCACCCCATCCTTTTTACTTTGGCCAGGCTGCTACCGTTCTAACCAATGGCAACTCTATGCCACCGTACAATCGACCCATGTGAGATGATTGGTCTCATAATAGCCTCGTGGAACCAGCAAGCCATGTTGGGCTTTAAGCCCAATGCCCTCCCATACACTGGGCCGTTGTCTCCTTTTTGGCTGTGTATCTGGTGTGCCCTTTCCAGGTTAGTTTCTGGTCCAAAATCACACTTGGCGTGCTCACTGAGCTGAATTGCTTTGCCCATAACTTCTTGCGGTTTCAGTTCCAACAGTTGTCTTTGTCTTGTAAATGGCACTATGACAGTTTTAGCTGGGTTGATGGACAGCCCTATCTCCCCGCACCACCAGCACACCAACCGTAACGCTGCCCCATTAGGTTAGAGAACACACTTTGCACTCTGCTCCGAATGAGCACATCGTCAGCATATCCTTGAGCGTAGAACCCCACTGCATTGAGTCTCCCCAGAAGGGAGTCTATCACTAGGTTCCAAAGGAGCGGAGATAGAACCCCTTCCCTGAGGCCCCCCCAAACTCAAGCATCCGTCTCTACCTGTCAACGCATATTGGTATAAACCCCTTCCCTGAGGCCCCCCCAAACTCAAGCATCCGTCTCTACCTGTCAACGCATATTGGTATAAAAGCCTTGGCATCTTCATAAGAGTCCCTGCCGGGGTTTGGTATGAAAGTCACCCAAACTTAAGCATGTCACACTACCCCTAAATAGCCTCATCAGGCTGGGGCTAGGATTCGCTCTATTCCCTTCTGTAGTAGGATAGGGTAAATTCCATCTGGTCCAGGTGACTTGAATGGTTTAAACGAAATAACTGCCCTGTGTACTGCTAGTTGGGTAACAATTGCCCTGGCAAGCTCCCAGTCCAGTTGGGGCTGTTTGCCTCGCTTGAATTCCTGCATCCACCAGTGACCCAGGGTCAGTTCTGCAGCCAGGAAAATGAGTGTTCAGCAGAGCAGTTAGAGTATGGTGACAGTCTATCGCATCACCATCTGGCCCCCTAATGGAGCCAACTGCCCGATGTATATTCCCTTTCAAGAGCACTTTGCTAAGCCTCGCTCCCATTCAGGTATCGTGAATTGCTTGGCAAACCTTCTGCACGCCTCTCGTCTCACCTTTCGTAATTCATTGTTATGCTTAGTTAGGGATCTTTTGTACAGTTCAGGCTCTTAATGCTCCCAGTTGTCTATTCCTGTCCGCCCTTGTGGTTTGCCTGCAGCTGTTTTCAAAAGAAGTCTTCATTGCTCTACCTCACACGGACATGTGCCAGTGTCAGGGCGTCCCTAAGGCTGGCCCCATACTTCTGACAGCCCGTGTTCCTGTACCTGGTGGCTTCTGCCCTTTCCAAATATTTAGGTTGAACCTGATGTACCTGTGATTAGGTCCTGAAAATTCTGAGGAGACATACCAGTTGGGAACATTTATCCCTGCAGAAAGTTTCAACACCAGGAATAGGTCAAATACTTCCTCCCTGAGCAATTACAAAAGTTGGGATGTTTCCCTGATTTAGTATATCCACATTGTTAGTCTTGACATATTCAAAGAGACACTTACCTCTACGTTTAATGTCCACAGCCACAACCACTTGGATTTTTTTTAAAAGGTGGATGCTGGCATACTCTCACTGCAGCCACAAACAGGCCAATTGCAAGGGCGTCCATGAGCGCCCCTACCACCCCCACACAAAGTGAAGGACATCTGCAATTTCTGCCACCTCTTCCGGCTGAAGAAAGGGCCTCCCAAACATACAATGGCGCAATACGGGCGAGTCCATCGCATATGCACAACACATAATATGCCATCTCTAGCCCCACCTCGCAGAACCTGCATACCTGTACCTCACACTTGTCAGTATTAGCAAGGTGGTACCTCAGCGAACAGTGACCTATAAACAGTGTTCGCGCCAAAGGACGCGACGATCAGGAGGCGTTTTGTTAATTTTTTGTTGTGTTTGAGGTCTTCCCAATTAAGCTCGGTTGTCTCAAACATTTTTGGTAGCAGAACGTGGTTTCGCTATTCTTTCTTTTCTTTCCCTTTTTGCGATATGTCAAAGTCGTCTACTGTGCTTGTACTACATACATAGTTTGTTAATTTTCTAACGGTTACGGCTGTGTGAGTTCTCTGAATAGTGGGATCGGAGTTCATTGTAGAAGCATCGTCAGTAAGTCTATTCCTGCAACAGACTTCGCTTCATCATCAATCTACTTTTGTAACCGACTGCATTCAAGAATGACTTCTCCCGGCACATTTCCTCAGCGAGCAGCTGCTATTCGGCGTAGGATGTATGAAGCTCTTGACGACGTTTCCTACATCTATAACTATGGAAAATCTCAGGTAGCTGATATACAGACGGCCAGTGAGTCAGTAAAGGCTAATCTACAGGGAATGTCCAGGGCTCTGGATGCTCATTATAATAAGTTCAATGCTAGTTGGACTGAGCTTGGACAACTACATGATCTGGAGGATACTCAAAAAAAGGCAGAACTGAAAAAATTCTATTTCACAGTTAGCGGTTTAATGGAATTGATCAAGGTCAATAACGCTTCACAGACCAGACCTTTAGACCCCAACATCACAGTATCGTCAGAAGTACGGGGAGGTAGAAGTCTACCAAAGATCAATCTACCATGCTTCGATGGACAGCTACTGAATTGGTTGAAGTTTCGGGACACCTTCATATCTCTGGTTCATAATGATAAACACATGAGTGTAACGGAGAAATACCACTACTTACGTACATCTCTTCGAGGTCCAGCCCTTAGTGTGATAAGGCCTTAAGTTAGACGAGGCTAACTATTCAGTTGCCTGGAAGTCAATCATGGAGAGTTTCTACAACAAGAGGTTGTTAGCTTCAGCTTATTTGGACCAAATCCTGAATTTCAAGCCACTTCAAGGAAAAGTGACACCAGAGGCGCTGAACCATTTCCTCTCTAATGTCACAGATCATGTAGCAGCCTTCAAGATGTTGAACATTCAACATGAAGCACAGTTTATACTGTTTCATCTTACCATCCGTTGCTTAGATCCTGTCTCACACGAGCTGTTTGAAATATCCAACAGTAAACCCGACTCCTTCCCAACTTTCGACCAGTTGAGCCAGTTCGTGCGTGAGCGATCACTAGCTCTACAACTTGCTAGCAACAAGAACCCCATGGGTTCGAATACTTCTCTGGTAAAAGACTCTGCACATAGTTCATTAAAGGCAACCAAACCCCCAAAGCCGAAGTCACCTAGAGCAGCCTTGATGACCAGTAAGGCTGCTGTTGGAAAGAGTGAGTATTCGAGAAAATGGAGTTCAGGTAATCCATCGTCCTGCATAATCTGTAGAGATGAATTTCACCACCTACTTAGCTGACCAATATTTCATCAAGCGTCCCCTAATGAAAAGGGTGTGATGTTAAAGGAATGGAAAGGGTGTTTGAATTGATTGTCATACATGCACAAGACGGCAGATTGCTCTTCCAAGTGGCATTGCCACTTCTGCACAGAACGACATCATTCGTCTCTACATACCACGCCACCATCCACGAGTCACGTTGTGGCTTCTACAGAGGGGAAAACTTCCCCAAGTCTCTCTACGGTAGTTCCACGTCCAGAATGTGATGAAAACGTTATATTCATGGAGATATGTATGGAGAAGAAAAGTTAGGTATTGATTAGGAGAAGATAATTTGAGAGTTTAATGAAAATCGTTACAGCCGTTTTCGAGAAAAATGCGAAAAATCCGAGTTTTTGGTACATTTTCGTCCGCCACCCCCCCTTCCAATCGACCAAAATCGTCCATAACCTTATTTTGGTGTCTACAAAAAATAACAAACAAAACAAAAAAAGAACCAGCTCAATCGGATCAGCCGTTCTCCCACAAATCAAACTACACACACACACACACACATACATACACACACAGGTCTGTTTTCTTATTTGATGACTGTACCTAAACCCTCGACGAGGGTTACATCAGTCATAGAAGTTGCGGTTTCGCTAATATGCAAGAGGCCGGCCCCTGCAGCATCCACCGAACACAGACCTGTGGAGGTACGGCAGGTATTTTGTCTTAGCCAGTCTCCCGTAGAGAGCTGATGCCCGTGTGTTACCGCGCGGAGGTGACCACCTGAGGAATCCCGTACCATCTGGGAGGAGTTCTTAATCTGGTTCCCTACCTGATCTTACTGTTTACTTGGGTGGCAAGTTTCAAAAGGACAGATCAACTATGACCACGTTTCTTAGCTATCACCTTCTTCGCGAACTTTGCAAAATGGTTATAGGCTTGCTTTGTAGCAGTCAATGATGCTAAGTTCGTTTGCCCTCCCAACAACTGTCGCTCACTGTTGTAGAAACTACAGTGGAGCAGCACATGGTTTCTTGTTTCCTCCGCACTGGAGGCACAAGACGTGCATAATGCAGAGTCTTTCAGAGAAAAGAAGTGGAGCCACACATTGAAGTCACCATGTCCCGTGAGGAACTGGCACGTCCAGTGGTGTGGCTCAACCCATTTTCTAGAAAGACGTTCACGGATGTTGGGGAAGAACTCATATGTATCACGTCCCTTTGACGAGGATTCCCATCTCGCTTGCCATTTCTCTAGAGCCCATTCATCGATGGCAGCTAGTTTCTGTTCTGTGGTGAGATCCGCACGGAGCCAAATCAACTGGTAACTGACCAGTGATCACCTGGAGTGCTTCTGTTGATACAGTCTTGTAGGCCTTGGTGATCCACAGGAGCGCGGCTCTCTGGGATTGGGCCAATACTCTCTTTTGATTGACTGTTAGTTTGCTACCCCAGACAACGGGGCAGTAGCCAATCACACCTAGATAGATGGCCTTATACATGAGGATAGTGTCGTGGTAACACACACCCCAAGTGCCCTTAGCAATGGCACGCAGTGAGGCAAACCTTGCAATGGTAGTGCCTTTAAGGGACTGGAGGTGTTGGTTGAAACCCCACCTCTCACCTATATTCACTCCTAAATACTTGACGTGCTTTTCAAGAAGGAGCCTGTGGCGGCCAAAGCGTATTGTGGGTGGATTATTCACTTTCCCCTTCAAGAGGATTAGCTGGGTTTTTTCCTCAGCCACCTGCATCTTCACATGCTCGCACCATTGGTTGACAGTGCGGAGCACGTGGTGGGTTTTTTCTTCAATTTGGCGGACTGACTGCAAAGATCAGCACAGTCAAGTCATCCACATAGGCGTACGGCTCGCAGTCAGTCTCCTTGAGTTTCCTGAGAAGACCTTCGAAGAAGGCATTCCAGAGTGCTGGTCCAAGGACCGACTGAGACATGCATGCTTTCGATCGTAGCAGTTCTGTCCGTCAGGTAACTTCTGACGAGCAAGTACAGGTTGCGGGGGATTCCCCTACCTTTGAGCTCATTAAGGAGCGCTGGCCACCAAAGGTTGTCAAACACTCCTCTGATGTCAATCAGAACTGCTACGACGTACTTAGCCGGTGCCAGCAAGGAAACACGCCGAATCTCGACAATGACATCCTGCGTGGATGTTCCTTTGGTACACCCGTATTGCCTGCCTGTGAGGTTGCGGCCAAAGACTCCTTCGAGGGACTGCAACATCAAGATTTCTAGTGTTTTGCCTAATATGGAAAGAAGGCTGAGTGGTCTCCATGATCGCGGGTCTGACTGATTGCAGTCGCCTCCCTTTTGAAGAGTGACAATGCGCGCAGTCTTCCACTGAGTGGGGAACTGTCCGACCTGCAGACAGTCATTAAATAAATTAAGGAGGCCGCTGGAGATGGTCCGCTCAGCCTTCCTTAGCATATTGCTTTCTATTTTATCTGGCCCAGGAGATTTGTTGAGCTTTAAGGTCGCAAGGGCCCTGCTGAGGTCGCCTGTTGTCCACAGTGGGATGTCGGGCTCGTTCGGAGGGTCCATGATCAGCTCCCTTGCTGCCCTCTGGGCTTCAGTGTCTCGAGCTACTTGGTCATCTGGGAACGCCTTGTCAAGGAGGGTTTCAAGTGAACTTTCGATGCCGCAGGCCCAGCCTGACTCATTTTGCATCGCAGCGAAGACCTGCTCTACGTTTGCTTTACCTATGGAGGACTTGTTATGTCTGCCCGAGGGGTTCTCAGAGCTCTCCGCTTCCACACAATTTCGCCAGCCTTGCCGTTTGGCTCGTTTGATGGCGCGGTGGAAGGCCTTCTTCTCTTGGATGAAGGCAGTTCGGAGTGTTGCTCTGGCATCAGGGTCACGAGTGTTTTGGTACATCCTTCTGGCTCTATTTACACTATGCTTGAGGGGATTAAGTTCCTCACTCCACCATAGGACTTTGATCGCCCTGTGCTTCTGTTGGCCTAGTACAGAGAGCCCAGCAGAGTGCAGTGCTGTGGTAAATATGTCCACTTTGCTGTCCACCTCTTCAGGTGTGGATGCTTGCGCTATTAGGTCAGTGTTTGCGGCACGCAGTTCACCTTCCAGTACCCTACAGAATTGTGGCCAGTCAGCATTTTTTGTGCGGAATCGCTTTTCACGCGTGTCTTTGCAGAGGATGTTGTCATCCGTGATGGCAAAGTCAATAACCATTTGATCGCTCTGTGTTGCACCTGGTACGACTCGCCAACCCTGCAATTTGAGTAGCAGGGTGTGGGACACGGCTGTGACATCTATACACGACCTTCCTCCCGGACCATCATAGGTTGCCTCAGTCATGGGGTCGTTGGCAACAACCAAGTTGTACCTGGTGAGCAGCTCTATATACGCCTCGCCCGCCCCATCAAGGGTTGGGGATCCCCACGATGGTGATCTGGCATTTGCATCAGCACAAACTATGCAGGGTCGTCCTGATAGGCCTGCTAGAGCCCGCTCGAGTGGTTGAAGGCTGTTGGCAACTGGTGCGCCAAACTGTCTGTAAAATGATATTACAACCAGCTCAAAGCCACTGGCTCGGATGAGCACAGCGGCCAAGTGCTGGCTGTTCAGGTGAGTGAGTGCGAGCATGTCAATGGACGGGTCAATGCAGGCCACTGCTGCCTTGACTCTCGTTCTTGCTCCAGCCACCACTCGTGCCTGCGATCCCAGACCAAGAGTTTTGGATCCTATGTATGGTTCCTGTATGGCCAGAACACTGCAGCGTTTCTTGAGTGCATTTTGCAGCAACTCAGCCATAACTGGGGAACTCTTATTTGTGTTGTGCTGAAGAATTCGAACTGTTTTTGACCTATTCATAATCCACTTGTGACTCTTGGAGGGCAATCGCTCGCTGACGAATGGTACAGCGTGCATCTCGTGTAGAGTGTGCGACCTGTTGGATTTTGCGTTTGACGCAATTGGCACACTTGAGGGGTGCATCACGCTTGAAATTCCTTACTCAGATGTGGCAAGGCTCACCAGGCGCACACGACAGGTCTTGTACAGGCAACTGCCAGGTGGCCATAGCGCTGGCATTTGTAGCACTGAGTGGGGGCTTGGTACTTTCGGATGGCGCACCGCTGCCAGGCTATTTGGAGTTGCCTTGCCCCCTCTAGTTTTTTGTATAGGCTAGGTGATACCTCAATCACCTAATCCTTTTGTCTGCCACGCTTTTAGGGTGAAGAGAGGCCTGACGTCCTACGGCTGCAAGCCTAACGCAGGGTTGTGTTCAAAAACTTGTTGGGCCAACTCCTCTTTTTGTAGGTCAGTCCGCACGTCGCACAATAGCAGGCGTGGGAAGCGACCCAGAGGGGCTGACGTTTGGAGCTTCAACTCCTTCTTCGTGGAAATGTGGCTCCTAAGCGCCTTGGCCATTTCTGGCGTTTCCGTCACAATGACGGAGCCACCTCCTACTGCGGTGCGGATGTCTCGGACGCTTAGAGCTTGGAGGTTTGTAGCAGGGACACTCCGCATAAGCGCTTCCATTGCATCAGGGTTGGAGGGACCAGCCTCTCCTTCCTCACATGTACGCCTAACCACTACCACGTTTTGTCGTGGGTTTTTAGGGGGGGGGGGTTGGTAGGCAGTGGAGGCTTTTCATTTTTGTTTTTATTTTTATTTTTGCCCTTGTTTTTGGGCGGAGGCGTAGGAGGGGCGCTGCCCATGGCCTGCACGTCCTGCTTAGTTGGGCCTTTTTTCTGCTTCCCCCTGCGCTTCCTGGCCCTGGCAGACTGCCATTCAGCCTCAGCTCCATGAGGGAGGGAGGAAGGCGCAGTAGCGGCTACTGCCGCATATGAGGGGCCCGGGGTACTACCCTGGCTTGTTAAAGCTCCTTGAGTTTGGGGGGCTGGTGGCACTGGCTGCTGGTCAATTGCCCTACGCAGCTCTTCCCTCACGACAGCCGCCACAGTTTCCCGCAGTGGGGGAGTGGCAGGGGGCGATGTCGTTGGGGAGCATTAGCTCTGATAGCCAGCTTCGAAATTTCGAAGAGGCAGCTAGTGACGAGGTTCCGCATAGGTCCTGTCGCGTTGGCCCTAATATTGCCAGCTGGACGTGGATGATTTCGACATACGTGCAAATTTGCTCCATGTCCGACAGGTTAGGGTCCACGGGGTGTCTAGTGCTTGTAGTACCGGGTTGCCCGGGCTACTAGGGGGAGAATGGGAGATGAACGCGGTTTGCCCGGTTCTTTCCGCCCTTGTTTGTTTGGACGACGAGTAGGTTGCTCATCGTCTGAAGAGGGAGAGGTCGAGCTTGGCGAAGAGGCGCAGGTGGCGTTTTTATTACCTGCTATTGTTTTATTTGACTTTGTCATGTTATTTTTACTAATGTGGTGGGGGGGGGGGAGGTTGAAGAAGCAGACTGGTGTAGTGTATCCTTGTGAGTTCATTTGTTGTGTGTGTTAGTGGTATGAGCGAGAGGTGCTCGAGGCAGTGTCCTGGAAGCTCCCCCTCAGGCATATTGATTCTAGCCCCTTTCGCTGGTCCGTTGAGGGTCAAAGGGAGGCCCCCACATGCGCTGCAGCTGCCAGTCCGGCCACCCACCGGGACTAAGACGCATGAGGGATTTTTCAGTTGCTGCTCAGAGTTAGCCCTCGGCCACTGGTGATGTGGTGAGCGGGACACACGCTATCAGCCGCCCCAGGAACGCTCAAACCTGGTTTTTCCCCCTCCTCATTCCGAAGGCCGCACCTATATAGGGCTCAAAGGTGTTAGTGAGCTACTTCCAGGACTGTCTTTCGCTCATTATGAGTGTTTTAAGTCAATGTGTTCTGCTACGCATGCCATTGCAGTGTATTTTGTATCTGGAATATGTTGTGTATGTCAGTGTCGTGAGCTTTAAGCCCTTTTAAGGCCGGATTTAACGGCCACGCAGAGGATACGGCAGGAGAATTCTGTCCTCCTTCCTGCGGGGGGTGTGTTCTGCGATCCCAGCTCAAGGTAGGGGGTTCCCAGTGTGTCATGTATGTGAACGAAGTGTAAGTTATGTCCGTTTTAGTCCGGCTTATACGAACATGCAGGGAGTACGGCAGCGGAGTTCTGGACCCCCCAACTGGAGGGTGAGCACAGTGTCGCCGAAATTAGGTTTTTTAGACTCAGTAGGGTCTGAAACGTAAAGATCGGAAGAAAACCCAAATTTTTTTTTGGGCCGATTACTATACTTTCCTTCCCTTCGGGTAGCGGAAAGTAAAAATAAGCATTTGTCTGGTCGGAACTGCAACCCTGCATTCACCAGTCGCTGGAACACCTTTTCTAATATACTCAACACTAGCGAAATCAGGACCGAAGACAATTATGTCGTCAAGGTATACCAATGCTAGCTCCGAAGGTAGAACTGCTTCCATCAGGCGCTGAAAAGTAGCTGAAGCATTGCAGAGTCCGAAGGGCAAAACCTTGAATTGCCATAGCCTTCTTTGGTAGAGTGTGAAGGCCGTTTTTTCTTTATCGTCTTCTTGCAGAGCCACCTGCCAGTATCCACTCATGAGATCCAATGTACAGAACCAACTCGCTCCACTCAAGGTGTCCAAAAACGTTTGTATGCTTGGAAGAGTGTAGGAATCTTTCTTTGTAACGGCATTGAGTCGCCTATAGTCCACGCAGAAGCGCATGGTTCCATCCTGCTTGGGGATCAAAAGTATTGGAGAAGCCCAGGGGCTCTTGGAGGGTTCGATAATACCTTGGTCTATCATGTCCTTAAGCAATCTGTCTACCTCTTCCTGTCTCTTAAATGGAATTGGTCGAGGGGCTTGTTTTATTGGATGGGTTATACCAGTATCAATTGCGTGTTTAATTATATTGGTGCGTCCCAAAGGTTGCCCATTGTAAGCAAAGACGTGGCGGTACTTGTACAGGATCGCCATAATGATCCACTCAATTTCGTGTTCCTTGATCGTGGCTTTGCAGCACTCTCTGCATGCATTGTTCTCTATTCAGAAGAGGAATTGTGATGTTCTGTATTTGTACCACAAGAACACTGCGTTGAATGTCTAAGTAGGCTTGTAAGCGAGTAAGGAGATCTGGTCCCAAAATCCCCTCGTCTCGTATGTCAGCCACCAAAAACCTGTGCGTTATAAGCTGTGTCTCTATCGATAGTGGCACGTGACACTCCCCCCTAACTCTTAATTTTTCTTCCCCTGCAGTCAGTAGTGTATTCCAAGGAGCTGGCGATACTTCGAGGTTAAATTTCGTGGCGACATCTGGGTGGATTATTGACATTGTTGCCCCCATGTCCAACAGAAGTGCCCACCATTGTCCCTTGACATTCATCTCAACAAAAAGCGAATGTGTTCCAGCCTGTTTGGTTCGAATTATTGGACCACAGTGGTCTGTGGTCAGGTCAGGGTCCATTGTCATAGCCTTCTTTAGTTTTTCCGAATGCCGAGGATTTGGACATCTGGCTTTGATTTGATTTGTGCCGTTACACTTCCAGCAGCGAACGCTTGTTGTAGTTTTGCTGACAGTAGGTCTCTGTTGATCTAATACTTCCATAAGTTGGGCATCTTGGAGAGTTTTATGGAGATACATTGTCAGTGCAAGAGCAAGATTTCTGTCCCTAATGGCTTTCAGAAATGTCTTCACGGCATGTCGATCCCTATACTCCTTAGACTCGTCAGGAAAAGCCCCCCTCACCAAATATTCAATATCTGTCGATAGTTTGATGAAGTTTTCACCAACCTCTTGGTGCCTGGCCAAAAGTAACTATTGCAATCTTGGTGCCTGGCCAAAAGTAACTCTTGCAATCTTGGTGCATGGTTGTGTAATCCAAATCTAGTGGCTAGTGTGTTTTTTAAGCAACGATAGTTGACACATTCAGATGGAGTGAGATCAGCTAATATTGACAACACTGGGCCTCTTAACACACTAGCCAACTTAATCCTAGCCTGACTTCATTCCATTTATTTGCCTGTGCTGTTACTTGAGCGTTTATTTCAAACTCTTCCCAAGGTAATGTACCATCGTACAGCATCAAACTTACCTTGTACGCAACGACTGCAGTATCGTGTACCAGATCAGTGCGATGTTTCTTGGTCGATTGGTAGTGCAAGTGGTCTTGTACATTGCGTAACAGAGACTAAAGCAGTGAGTTGCTCGCGAATCATCTCAAGGGTAGACTCCAGTTCAGTTATTCGTTGCTCCAATTGTTGGCTGTTGAAGGAAGAAGGGCGATTCAGGTCCTCTGCGGAGCTCTGTGCATTGAGTGTTGATGGACACACTGACGCGTCAACTGTCAATGGACGATTCCTTGTACTCATGGTTCGTACTGATGGTATTGTAGATCTGCGTGGCATAGTTCTTGTGTGATAAGACAGTAGATGATCCCGGGCGGGCCCCCAAAATGTAAGAATAACGGTTAACTTAACAACAATTTAAGATGTATTATCTTGATAACAATCCTCAACTCAATTTTACAACTAAACTTGACAACAACAATCCCTAACAACGACGCCGAATGATCATCTGTGATCTATGGAGTCACCACAATAATTTGAAAGTTCAATCAGAATGGTTATTGTCGTTTTCGATAAAAATACAAAAAACCCCTGCAAATTATTACACAACGGTTTATTATTCGGATAATCAGCTTGACCTAGCATCAATGCTCCGAGACCCATCCTGTTCGATTCAGCATCGAAAAATATCATTATTAAATTAAACCCAAATAAAGGTCAAGCTGATTATCCGAATAATAAACCGTTGTGTAATAATTTGCAGGGTTTTTATTCAGACGGGAGGTACGATGTAGCTCCCGCGTTGTACTGTGTTTCGTTAATTTTTTTAACCGTTTTTTGCCCATTACAACCACGGGCTTCGTCCGATCGGATTGCCGAGATGGCGGGCACAACTAGATACCAAATCGGATTTTTAGGCGAAAGAACGAATTTTTTAGACCACGTTAAACGCACAAAATGGCCCGGACGGGGGACGCAAATTTGGAATCTCCATGCCTTGAAACGTAAAGTATCAAATTTTGAGGGGGGGTTGTAAAAAATTTTTCGTGATCGAAAACATAGGGTTATTATTCAGAATGAATAATAAACCAAAACCAACCGCTCTCGAGGCGGCTCGCTTCTCTCGAGGTGGCTCGCTTCCCTCCCAACGACGACGCCGCCTCTCCCCTTTCGCCGTTCGCTTCGAGCGCCCCCGTTCCAATTTCCCCGACGTTTTGGTTTTAATACAATTCAATTTTTTTAGATTCTTTCGTTTCATTCTCATTTTGGTTTTTTTCATAGATTTTTGGTTAAATTTTGATATTAGTATTTAGCTTGCGTGTTTTCATATTAAAATTCAGTTTTTGGTTTATTATTCATTCTGAATAATAACCCTATGTTTTCGGTCACGAAAAATTTTTTACAACCCCCCCTCAAAATTTGATACTTTACGTTTCAAGACATGGAGATTCCAAATTTGCAATGTCCGTCCGCCGTCCCCCGTCCGCCGTCCGGGCCGTTTTGTGCCTTTAACGTGGTCTAAAAAATTCGTTCTTTCGCCCAAAAATCCGACTTGGTATCTAGTTGTGCCCGCCATCTCGGCAATCCGATCGGACGAAGCCCGTGGTTGTAATGGGCAAAAAACGGTTAAAAAAATTAATGAAACGCAGTACAACGCGGAGCTACAAGCGTTTCGTCGTTTGAATTCCCTCCGCCCGCCCGTCTCTTTAAAAAACCAACCGCTCTCGAGGCGGCTCTCGCCTCCCTCCCAACGACCCTTTGGCCTCCCAACGACGACGCCGCTTCGCCGAGCGCCCCCGTTCAATTTCCCGACGTTTTGGTTTTAATACGATTCAATTTTTTAGATTCTTTCGTTTCATTCTCATTTTGGTTTTTTTCATCAATTTTGGTTAAATTTTGATATTAGTATTTAGCGTGCATGTTTTCATATTAAAATTCAGTTTTTTCTAGATACTTTCGTTTTTTTTGTTTATTTTAATATTACGATTCAGTTCTTTTCGACCTTTTTTGGGTTTCATTATGATATTTTTCGATGCTGAATCGAACAGGATGGATCTCGGAGCATTAATGCTAGGTCAAGCTGATTATCCGAATAATAAACCGTTGTGTAATAATTTGCAGGGTTTTTCTAGATACTTGCGTTTTTTTGTTTATTTTAATATTACGATTCAGTTCTTTTCGACCTTTTTTTGGGTTTCATTATGATATTTTTCGATGCATTAATGCTAGGTCAAGCTGATTATCCGAATAATAAACCGTTGTGTAATAATTTGTAGGGTTTTAATGTGACGGGCGGGGCGGGGGGAGTTCAAACCATGAAACGCTGTAGCTCCCGCGTTGTACTGTTTCGTTAATTTTTTTAACCGTTTTTTGCCCATTACAACCACGGGCTTCGTCCGATCGGATTGCCGAGATGGCGGGCACAACTAGATACCAAATCGGATTTTTGGGCGAAAGAACGAATTTTTTAGACCACGTTAAAGGCACAAAATGGCCCGGACGGCGGACGGGGGACGCAAATCTGGAATCTCCATGTCTTGAAACGTAAAGTATCAAATTTTGAGGGGGGGTTGTAAAAAATTGTTCGTGACCGAAAACATGGGGTTATTATTCAGAATGAATAATAAACCAAAACCTTGTTATTGGTACATTTTGGTCCTCCACCCCTTTCCCCATCGGTGGTAATCGCTCATAACCATATTTTCATCATACCACCTCACTACTTGCTAATATTGAAGCCGTCCAGCAGCAGCTGCATCTAGCATACCAACGACCGTTTCTACTCAGACGATACGCTAGTCGCCCAGCTGATAAATAATTAACCTGGATTCCAGTGGAAAATAGTAATTACTTAATAAATTAACGATTTATTACAAATGAGAAAATCAGTATCACATCGTGGTGGAAAAATATGAAGAAGGCTAACATGGCAAACAATGCAATTGATTACGTTGTTGTTGTGTTTCTTAGTTCTGTCCGTCTCACACCCTCTCAATGTAAACCAATTTTCAATTTATAACATTGACCAGCCGAGTGATACAATACTGAGGAAATAACCAAGCAACAGCAATCATGAAACAAATACGACTTTTTTTTCTTTTTTTTCACAAAAGGGTATTGTAAAATGTTACCCGCAATTTTCGCTCGCTAAAGTGCATCAAAATCCTTTATAATGAAAATTCTTAAAATGCATTAAATAATTATCACTTGCAAAAAACAAAACAAACGCAAAATAGGCAATTAATGAAAATGCTCATAACATTCAATCACAAAATAGAGATATATCAAAATTTAGTAATTGTACAATATTTTTATGGCAAGAACCAAAAATAAGTTCAATTTCTCAACATTACATTTCTGAACAAAACAAATTTCTCTTTGCCCAAAGCATTAGTGCAAATATCAGCACAATTTCGATCAGAAGGAACAAATTCCAACAAAATCTCTTTCTTTAGGTACAAATCTTTTACAAAATGATATTTTATTTTTATGTGTTTACTCCTTTTGGAATTTTCACAGGACTTTATGTAATAAATAGCTCCTAAATTGTCAATTTCCAAGGTAGGAGGAGTTTTTTCTCCATATTCACTTAAAATCCCTTTCAAATTGATAATTTCTTGACACGCAACTCCAGCTGCCACATATTCTGCTTCCATCGACGATTGTGCCACACAGCTCTGCTTTCTTGAGTGCCAAGCAATCAAATTTTTTCTATGAAAGATAGTGAGGCAACTGACACTGGTATCTGGCTATTCAAGCTATTCGGTCTGATCAGCCAATTTTATTTTATTTTCTTTCAACAACAGAAGACACTTTAATTTATTCATTTTTTGTACATAGTACTCCACCTACAAATTCCGTCTTGTTATTTTTCTAATCCTCGGGACTAAGAAACGACCCTCGAGCGTTGCAAGATTACAATATTTCCGCTATTCGAAAAACGCAAAGGTGCTCTAGGACACTATTGTACAGGGATAAAGTCACATACGAGGTTTGCCCCAAAAGTGTCCAACCTACCTCGATTTCTCGGCACTTGATTTATTCTTTGCCATCGTGGGGTTGGCATTCTTCAAAGTATTTCCCCATTTGATTGAAAAAGGCGCTCGTATTGGTGTTTCCACTTATTTGAGCACTCTTGAAAATCAGACTTCGGAACCGCCTTTAGTATGTTCGTCACATTAGTTTCAACAGTCTCTTTATCATCGAATTGGTGGTCTCTAAGCAGAATTTTCCATCGAGGAAACAGCCAAAAGTCGCAGGGAGCTATATGGACTGTATGCTGCAGGCTGGTGGAGCTGTGCAACTCTGTATTTCAATAAACACTGCTGCAGCAGTTCGATGTTTGCGAATGGAGTTTCGTACTTCAGTATTGTACTCAGCGAACTATCGTCCTAACCAAGCGGCTGAGCAATCAAAACTTTTGTGTTGAGCAAGTGCATAAATACAGTCATTCAATTCGTGTGTCTATTTCTCTCTAATTTTCTTGCAACACTATCATTTGCAAGTCTTTCCAAATCCTTATTAGTTTATACAAAAAAAGACCTATTATATATTTTCTCGTATGTAAGTTTTAAGTTTAGCGGTTATAAAATGAAATATCTGGTGCGTAGCGACTTTCCTCAACCTCATTTCTGATGCCACTCATTAGTTACGAGTACTCAGTAAGTTTGATCGAAATCGTTAAGCCGTTTCTGAGAAAATAGGAAAACTGATAAATTAATGTTCGACAAATATCATTTTCTGGCTATTCAATAGATAGATACAGCTATTGTTGCGCAGAACAAAATGTATGTATAGGTTGTTAGAAGACACTGATCAAATCCATTGAAGCAGTAACTCTGGAAACTGCCCCACCCCACTTCACAGTGAAAATCGCCCATAACCTTATTTCCGTATCTACAAAAAAAAAAAAAGGCTCAATCGGTTCTGCTGTTCTCCCACATTTTGAATTATAGACACACGGTCTACGCTTGAAAATTCAGGTTTGCACTCAGTAGGCCTCATCTGGGGTCTGAAGATAACCCAACTTTTTTTGACACAATCACGATACTCTCTTTAACCTTAGGATTGTGGTTAGATTAGGGCAGAGTTGAACTTGTTATACTGAGTTTCCGTTTGGTGTTAAATTCGGTCGTCAATTCGAAATCGCCACGTTAGCATCTCACTTAATATACTGTCTTCTTTCCCGTTCAAGAATTCAGTAGCTCTCTCTTGTCGACGCCCCATCGCCTTGCGCAGCTCCTCCAGCAGTTTTCATCTGATCGCGATTTTCTGCTATCTCGTTGAACGATGTGCCAATTGAACCGTATAGACCCTTTTGGTGAAAATCACCAGGAAATGGCCTGCGTTTTAAAGATATCTACAAATGAGAACGCCATCTCAATTTATGGTAGTTTGCTTATACTCGCGTTTTTTTAACCTTCTAACTGCCAAGCTGTTTTGGCCATGACTTCCCCAGGTGCCAAACGGAAATATCAAGTGTAGGCTTTCCTTATGTGAAAATTTGGGATCTTTACATTCTATGAATGAATATAACACATTATGTATATCATTATGTACTGAGACCGCCGGCGAACTTCATGGCACTTAAAGGCAACAGAGTACTCGGTGTGCCATGAGGTCGCCGGCGTGTCACGTTTTTGTAACACAGAAAGCACGATAGGTTTTCAAAGCCAGCTTTGAAATATGAATAAATTGTGAATTCAATATAAAGAAAGGATATGTATATATTCTAATGTAAAAGAGTGAGTCCTCAAAATGAATAGGTGAACAAAAATTGATCAAAACTGATTTTTTATTGATACTGAAATACGAATCAATTGAATGAGAGACAAACATGAAGTGAATGAAAAACAGTATTCAAAATACGACATGCAAACGGATGAAGTGGAAATCGAAAAAGGGAATTTATGTTATTATTCTTCTGTTGGTTTTGTGAAGTACTGAGAAACATGTATAGCACATATATTCATCACATATGTCGCAGTATGTGGTAACTTTCTTAGTCTGCGTTTGTGCCGCTGTCCTCCCTCTAACTTTTGCGATCTTCTGGTAGCATGATGTGCACCTCTTTCTGATTTTTCGTTTTCTGCTATCATGTGTGTGGTAACTTTGCCGAGGAAATTTCTAAAACGGACATGAAGTTGAGGGATTATGTGGGTCAGACTTTTGCCCCAATGGGAAAGGTGGTTTTGCCATGCGAATGCAATGGTAAATTTCAAAATTTGTCGTTCCTAGTAGTACCTAGAGGCGGCCCACCACTTTTGGGCCGTATAAATATGAGACTTTTAGAAATTTCCTCACTAAAAATGCTGCCAAATGCTGTGCCCACAAATCATGTTCGGGATGACTCATTGAACATTCCAAATGGAATTAAATCTATCTGCGACAAATTTCCAGAAGTTTTTAAAGATGGCCTTGGCAGTTTCAAAAATTATGAAGTTTCACTACCTTTAAAAAAGGATGCAAAACCTAAATTTTTCCGGCACAGAGCACTTCCTTATGCTCTTAAGGACAAAGTGGCTGCTGAACTTGACAGACTGATTGGCATAGGGGTATTAGTCCATAACCCAAATAGTCCATGGGGTACTCCAATAGTACCTGTATTGAAATCTGATGGGTCTGTTAGAATTTGCGGCGATTTCAAAATTACGGTAAATCCTGCACTTGAAGTAATGCGCTATCCATTACCAAAGATAGAAAATCTTCTTGCAGCTATAGATGGGGCTTGTCTGTATACAAAATTGGATTTACGTGAGGCCTTTCAGCAACTGCGTCTGGATAGACCCTCACAGGACGTAATGACGTTATCCACGCACAAAGGGCAGTATGCATTCACACGTCTGAGTTATGGAGTGACCGTTGCCCCAATGATTTTTCAATCAGTGCTCGAGCAATTACTATGTGGGATCGACCACGTTTTTATTTTTCAAGATGACCTATTGATTGCTGCCAAGGACTTAGAGACTCATAACAGCATTTTAGAACAAGTCCTTTCAAAATTGGATGCAGCTGGTCTCCGTCTCAGAACTTCAAAATGTTGTTTCTTGCAGACGTCTGTTGAGTATTTGGGACGCCATATCGATAAGGGTGGATTCAAACCTAAACCTGAAAATGTCAGGGCGGTAAAAAATGCCAAACAGCCAAGTGATGCCAACGAATTAAAGTCTTTCCTCGGCATGGTGACATTCTATTTGAAATATGTACCAAAAGCTGCTGATATTTTAGCCCCCCTACATAAGCTTACCAGGAAGGATGTGAAGTGGATTTGGACTGACAAATGTGAAAGAGCATTCAACCTAGTAAAGCAAAAACTTACGAGCCCGCCAGTTTTGACACATTTCATACCTGAGCTGCCAATACACTTGAGGGTGGATGCTTCTCACCGAGCGATCAGTGCCATACTATCACACAGTTTCCTAAACAGCACCGAGAAGCCTATTTCTTTTGCATCTCGTGTGCTTGCTGCCCCTGAGAGGAAATATCCTAGATTGAGCGAGAGCGTCTTGCTCTGAAATATGGTGTACTGAAATTCCATGAATATATACATACGGAAATTCAAAGGTAGTGATATGGACAGATCATAAGCCTCTCTCGGTCATCTTCAGTAAAAAGAAAGGCATACCCATGTACTCAGCGAACAGACTCCAAAGATGGGCACACATTTTGTCGCCATATATGTACAACCTAAAGTTTGTGTCATCTGAGGAAAATGCTGCTGACTACCTTTCAAGGTATGCAGATAATACTGGAAGTTTGGAGGTAATTGATCCAGTTCAAGCTGTATCATATATTCATTTCATTCAAGAAAATTCACCAATAGTACCAAACTGGAACACAATGAAAACTGCAACAGCCAAGGATGCTGCACTTTCCACAGTCTACCGTCGCATTCTCCATGTTGGATGGCTGGCTGAGGAAGTCGAAGATAGCCTAAAGCCCTATTTTCACCGACGTCACGAGCTCACAATAGACCAGGGTTGCATATTGTGGGGCCATAGGCTGGTCATACCTCCGTTTTCTCGTACAGAACTCTTGAAACTGCTCCATGAGTGTCATTTTGGCTCCTCGAAAATGAAAGCCCTGGCTCGAAACTATTTTTGGTGGCCAAGTCTGGACTCAGACATTGAGAAGATGGCAGCAAACTGTGAGAAATGTCAGCAGTACAGACCAAATCCACCAAAAACACCCCAGAAATGGTCAATTCCAAGTAAGCCATGGACTCGTCTACACTTGGACTTTTTCGGACCAATCAACAACAGCCAGTACATGATCGTATGTGATGCTAGTAGTAAGTGGATTGAATGTTTCCCAGCTAAAACTCCATCTTCTGCTGTGGTGATAGAACATCTTACTTCACTATTTTCTCGTTTTGGGTTGCCCAAAACGATTGCAACAGACAATGCCACATGTTTCAAAAGTGAAGAGTTCCAGGAGTTTTTGAAAAGATTTAAAATTTTGCACATCACTGGAGCTCCTTATCATCCAGAGACAAATGGTCTGGCAGAAAATGGAGTAAAAACTATAAAACATTTTCTAAAAAAAGAAAACCTGATGGACAAGGACCCTAAAGAGGTCATAAAAAACTTGGATAGGTTCCTGTTTTTGTACAGAAATACTCCACACTCAACCACTAACGAAACCCCGGCCAAAGTTATGTTTGGACGACCTCTCAGGACCCATTTAAGCCTTCTTTTTCCATCACCGCAAGAGCGCAAGTCCACCAACATAAAAACCCCAAGATTGGCAAACCTAAAGCCTGGAGATCCAGTTTTGGCCAGAGATTTCAGGCCACGCCATCCACCGTGGTCACGAGGACAGGTCACCCAACAGGCTTTTGGAAAACTGACGGTCAGCTTGAACGAAGGTGGAGCTGAAGTTGAGCGCCATAGAGACCAACTGCTGATGGCCAGCCGAACGAAGCCAGCAGCAGAAAATCCACCAGGATCACCACCCTTCAAGGGTTTCAATGACGAGGACATTTCGCAGAGCCCTGGAGAACAAGGGACTGACTCCGTTGCCACAATTAGCAGCCGCCCACAGCGTTCCAGAAACCCTCCGAAGCGTTTCAGTCCCTAGAGGGGAAGAGTGTGGTAACTTTGCCGAGACAGATGTGATGGAAAGAACGACACAGAAGTTTTACATATTCCTTTATAATGTTTTGGAACCTTCTTAAAAGATAACAATAAAGAGATATGTTGTGATTACGTTATCCAAAGGACCACATTGTCTTTCTTCAAAGTTTTCTTATATTTTATCCATTTCCGCATATTTTCCGCTCAAATTAGCGTAAAATACTGCAATGTGCAATAGATTCGACCAGGACGTGTCTTGCTGTTGAGGAAGCCGTAGATGGTGATGAAATGGGACTCACATGAAGCTGCATCAACCTCATAACAAGTTCTTCCCTGAACTCAGTCAACCCTATCCTTCTTCCCGTATAGTACTTGAAAATTATCCACGAATTAACCACCGCTGTGTTTAGCATAAGTTCAAAGGCAACTTTATGGTACCACTTTATTGTTCGACGCAGAGGAGTGTGATAGCTCGCTAGTTGGTCTGAAAGGTCGATCCCGTCTTTCCCTTTATTGTAGTCAATTATAGCCTTTGGCTTGACTTGGATCACACCTGTTTTTTTCGTGGATTTTGTTGCTACCTCTTGAGTATCTAGATTGTGTTTAGTGGTGATAAAGTACACTTCTTTTTTTGACATCCACTTGCCTACTACCACTCCCTTCCTATTTTCCCGACCAAAAATGTGCCCACGTTGTAGCCTCTTCAGCTTCAAGTCTTTGGGAAGTCCCTTACGGTCTTTTCGAAGAGTACCCAACAAGTGAGTTTGCCGTTCTAATAGCTGTTCAGCCAGAGAAACACTTGTATAGAAATTATCGGCAACAATTGTTCGCCCGCTATTTAGGTAGGGCTCAGTCAAATTCAGAACCACTTGCGTACCAAGCCCTTTGGAAATGAAACTCGATTTCCCACTATAAATAGATAGTCGGAAGGTGTACCCTGAGGGATCACATGTTTTGAAAAGTTTCACACCGTATCTGTGTCGTTTTTGAGGGATATACATCTTGAAAAGTAACTGCCCTTTGAATGGAATCAAACTCCCATCCACCGCAATAATTCGTCCAGGTGTACAATTGTTTTGGAATTGACTGCATTATTTCAGCGATCCTTCTAATTTTATGAAGCCTGTCATTTCCCGCGTCTTCATTGTTGGAAAAATGAATGAATTTCAGTATATTTTGAAACCTGTTACGAGACATGCAATTTCTAACTGGATTATTCTTATACAGCGCTTTTTTACTCCAGTAGTCTGACAGTTTAGGGTAAACGGCCAAACCCATGTACATTACGATCCCAAAAAACGTCAATATTTCTTCCCTCGATGTAGGTTTCCAATCATAAACTCGCGAATTCTTCTTATGTGGTTTACCAGCAAACTGCACAGCGTAACAATCTGTTTCGGCAACAATGATATCTAGCAACTCCGTTGTAAGGAGTGTACTGTAAACATCAATTGGCTGAAGGTTTTCAGGATTTTCTGGATACAACGGGTGATAAAAAAAGGACGCGTTTTCTTCGTACTCAGGTATATTCTGTGAGTGAGTACCATCGACTTCAAGCCATTCTTCAACTGAAATGTCGCCATGTGCTTCCGCCTCTTCTGGGCCTATGATTTCACCTATTACATCAGTCTCATTTTCATAGGCGTTATTACCCTCTTCACTTTCGCTAGAGCTGCAAGAATCTGAGTATTCCCATTCAGACGAATCAGACTCTAAAAACGAGCTAAGTGCGTCATCAGAATCAGCATCCTGTATCTTTGCATCTCCTCATTCACTTCTTTTTCACTTAAAACCTGTCTCGTATTTTTACTCACCATAGATCGTGGTTTTCGCGTCCGTCCACTAATTGTACTGGGTTGAAAATTTTCTTTATTCATCATAAATGAAACAAGGATAAAAAAGGAGGGTGGAAGCAAGAGAGAATGGCACACGGAATGAAACTCGGAACACACGTTGTTTTCCAGTAAAGAACAAAAAATACTAAGCTGATTTACTCAGCTGTATATATTTAGGAATTCAATAGCTCTTTAGTGGGTTGTCGGAGGAAATTTCATATAAAAAGTGAATCCTTAGATGTACAGATGAAAAATTGTGAGGTAGCCGACGGCCCTCATGGCACTTAAAAGTTAATGAAGGGGCAGTCTACAGCATAGTTGTTGGCTCGAGTTGTTCGTCTAGTTGTAAAAAAACGTGTATGGGGTATGGGGATTAGATGACAAGACAATACAATGACATTTGCTTCCTGCCTGCTATTTTCTGTGAACGCCTTTGACTATTAATTGATGCTTAATAAACTTCCTGATGTCAGCGGTAACGATCATATTTTTTCAGGTTTTCGTACCTTTTCAACAATGAAATACTGAGTGACGTTCATTTTCTTGTTGGACGAGAGCCAGTTCGCCAGAGAATACCTGCCCACAAACTGATACTTACTGCAGGCTCAGCAGTTTTTGATGCTATGTTTAATGGAACTCTCGCCACTAGTGCCCCTGAAATAGAAGTGCCTGATGTGGAACCTGCAGCATTTTTAGCTTTACTCAAGTGAGCATAAATGATCTTTTACTAATCACACAGATGGAATTGTAGAATGGAGTTACTTCGCATTGTGTGGATGAGAGATGAATGTTTTGTACTGGGTGTATTATTTATTTTTGAATATTCGTATTTTTACTAGACAGGAGGTTCTCTTCTTGCACCATGGTCCACTGGAAGGGTTGGTCTCGGAGATGCTGTGCGTGGTCATCGATTGATCGTAGGATCACACTGGCCAAAGAATGGTTACTGGTTACTTGGCCAGTGGCAGGCGAGGTAGGACTCAGGACCACCACCCTCCCACTGCACGAGCTCATGCCCTCTGTACAGGAGGGACTCGGTCACGGAGCTGCTGTTGGGGCACGGGGCATTCAACGAGTTCTTCTCTAGACATCGCGCGTTTGGTGAGTGCCCCTGTGGTGTGGGGGTGGCTGAAGATGCTGCCCATGTCCTCTTCAACTGCAGTCTGTACGTGGATGCGAGGGCCCGTGCCAGATTCCTCAATGTAGCTTGGCGAGAGGATTCCTATCTGGTTAGACCGTAGCCGCTGGTTCGCCTGTTTGGCGCAAGCATGGGCGTATCGGAGGAAAAACCTAGAGGCAAGGGAGCCACTAGGCCTGGGGTTCCTGGGGAACGGGAGATCCAGATGGAAACCAAGGTCTGAGCTACTGCCTCAGCCGTGATATTCTGGATTGGTACTGCCAACGAGAGAAGCGGTCGATGATTGTGAGGAGGTACCAAAACCCTTGTGCAACTGTTAAGGGGCCAACGATATCGACATTAATATGTACGAATCGGGCTTTAGCTCGTTGATATCACCTTATTGCACTAGCAGTGTGTTGCCCAGTCTTGACTGTTTGACAATGGATGCAGGTTTTGGCCCATAGTGCCACGTCTCTCTTTAGCGATGGCCACCATTAACGAGTCTGCACCAGTTTCACCCAGATTTGAACTAGCTGTTGCAGTTCGCCGTAGGTGGCCTGTGCTTCTGCAATGAGCTGGAGGGAAAGAGTAGGAGTGGAAGCAATGGCTGAAATGCGTGAGCAGGTGTCGGCTGGAAAGCTTGATACTCCAGGCACATATGGAATTTCTGTCATGAGCTGTCCAATTGTGCTGACTGACTCCTATCAAAGGCAAGCGGTTCATCGTGGTCTTGCGGTAAGACGGTCGATTCATAATTCTCGACGTTAATTGAGGATTGTGGATCGAATCCCCGGCGCGATTGCCGTAATTTTTGCCTTAGTCAGCAGCTCTTCAAAAAGCATCTCCAAATTTCCTTCCCCCCGTAACAAATGGCGCCCAACTAGTGGTCGAATTTCTTCTTTCCAAGAAAAAGAAGAGGCCCCGAGAGAAAAAATTAAAAAAATTAAGAGAGAAAAATAATGAGACGAGTTCTCGGGTCCGGGATTCGCTGACGCTGTGAAAGTTCCAGCGCGAAGGTGGAATGGGCGACGCGCCTACTACAATGCGAGGGAACGAAGACTTTCCTTGTAGCCTTTCTCGAATCAAAGATCGGATTTTCCGGGGATTCGCTCAACTCTCGTAAAATTCTTTCCCTAAAAAAAAGAGTTCGCTCCAGGAGTAGCGGTTAATAGACGAGGGGGGAGATGTGCTGACTGACTCCTATCAAAGGCAAGCGGTTCATCGTGGTCTTGCGGTAAGACGGTCGATTCATAATTCTCGACGTTAATTGAGGATTGTGGATCGAATCCCCGGCGCGATTGCCGTAATTTTTGCCTTAGTCAGCAGCTCTTCAAAAAGCATCTCCAAATTTCCTTCCCCCCGTAACACAATAAAGTCCAAATGACGGAGTTGTTTTGGGGAAGTTGTCTTTGCCTGGACGTTCAGCAAATGCATATGACACTGATTTGTGGTCTGTGAGGATGGCGGCAAACTGATGACCTTCCAGCATGTATCAGAAATATTTCACTCCTTGGTAGGATGCCAGCAATTCTCTTGTCATAAGTGCTGTAAGCCACATTGTGCTGTGTTGAACTTCTTTGAGAAAAACCCGTGAGGCTCTGCGGAGTTTTCTCGTAGTTGGTGAAATGATGCTCCTACTGCAAAGTCCGACGCATCGACCATCGGGCCATCGGGAGATAGCAGTCAGGGTGGGCTAAAAGAGTGCCATTGGCCCATGCAATCTTCAGTTCGTCAAATGCTTGCTCAGACTGGGCTGTCCACTCTACTGGGTGTTGATCGGGTTTTTGGCAGCCATGGCACTATTCAAACAAAGTGCTGGAGCATGAGGAATGGAACGTCTACAGAAGTTTGCACGGCCTAGGAAACATCGTAGCTCATCTATGGTTGTAGGTCAGGGGTAGTTGGTGAGCTCAGCAATTTTGTCTGGCAGTGGTTCGATACCTTTGGCATTCAACAGAAAACCAAGGAATCAGACCTCAGATGCTCCAAAAACGTACTTTGCTATGTTAATGCAGTTCCCATGGGAACTCAACTGCTGCATATGTGCTGTGTGTTCCTCTACTGACGAAGATGCAATTACAATGTCATCCAGATAGGCGAATGTTAAATTGGGAAGGATGGAGTGAATGTAGCACTGGAAGGACTGTGCTACGTTCTTCAACCCGAATGGCATGGAGACAAACTCAAACAGCCCAAAGGGTGTAATGACAGTAGTTTTAGGTATATTCTTATCAGCGACCTTCACGTGGTGGTAAGCCCATACCAAGTCAACTTTGGAAGCGGCAGACTGTTGGTTTGTCCCCACTGGGGGTGATTGACCATGCCAAAAATTGTGTGAATCACTCCTGGCTGTCGCTGAGTAGGATATTGTAAGAGCGACTACCAAGGCAGTCAACTAAGATATTGGAAACACAGTCTTCAGGAAGTCTTGACTTCCAGGAAGGACTTTACTTCCAACGAGCCCAGGCATTTCTCGGAGCAATTGAGATGGTTTTCTGTCCCCAAGATCCAATTCGGTGAGAAGTTTGTTTACTTTTCGACCTTTAGATATCTCGAATTCAATTTCGAGCCGAGTCATTAAGTAAGTGTATGGAGTGGGGTGGTGGTGTGGGATTTGGCCTTGGCGAGCAAGGCTTCAAGAGAAAATCAGAGATGAGTTTCGCCACGTCTCTGTCCAACGAGGCCAATACATAGTTGTATTTAGTCAATTCTGTGGTCACCGGAGACTATGCAAATTGGGCGTCTACTTGAATTCGCTAGATTTTGACGTTCCCGTGAATTAACGGAGGAATTTTGATCGAAACGCGCGCAATTTGTCGTTCGTCATTAGCGACATCGCCTCCGGGATGAATTTTCGGTGTAGCCACGTGCGGGAATATGCGGAGGCGAGCACGGAACAAAACTTGCGACGGGATCACAGTCACTCCTAAATGTATTTTTTAATCGGGATCACCACTTTATAGGTAATGACAAAGACGAATGCTGAAATATTTGGCATGTAAATTATATTTTAAGTATTAAACGGACAGAGTAAAACGGATCGAATTGGGTAAAAAGTGCAAACACAAAAATTTTCGGCAGAAGAGACAAGATGAATTAAACAAGACACGTCACTTCTAACTTCCAACAGCTGTATCAGCTGGTGTGATTGTGACGTTAGAAAGGGGGTTAGAATGATGTAGGGCTTGACAAAGAAAAAAGGAAATGAAAAGATATATGTGGTGGACCTTGCGCACCCTCAGGCTTACAGCGGGACAAAAATTTTGTGCACAATGTTAATAATGTCGGAGCGGAATGTCCCTCAGATGTCCTCCACTTCTTCTCAGACTTCAAATTCACACAACTCGACAAGAAGAGTAACTTAATTGCAGTTTTTTGTCGGATGTGGCGACTGCTTGATGTTGTTCCTCCTTCTGATGAAGCTTGGCAGGCTCGGAAATCGTCAGACCCAAATCTCGTTTTCTAAGCTATCAGGTTTAATAATTACATTCAACAAATTAATACAGAAATAATTGCTGAGAATAAAATGTTGGTATAGATTGCCAGAAGATCACGTCTGGTGAAGCAGTTACCTCAGAGTTTACGGAAATGTTGAAAAAAAAAACCTTATTTTCGACACATTTTCATGTTTATCTTTATTCAATGAGCTGTCAGAGGAACATTTATTGAGAACAATATATAGGTATTAACTATTCGAAAACATTCTGTGAGTTTGGTGAGGGTTGTGAAGCCGTTTTGCTAAAATCCGTAAAAGTTGGATTTTCTTCAGATCTATACGTTTTGAGGCGTACAATGTCCGAAAAACCTTATCCATACTTTTATCCTTCTTTACTTGCCTGTCCCAATCCTATCCCTAGAGGCGGCGTAGGGTAGTTTGGGCGCCCTCCACATTTACTTAATTTTATTTATTTAGTTTTCCCTTTTTGAGTGCCACTGTCCCATTTACGGCGAAAAAAGGTGTGGCAGAATCAATTGAGCTGGTTCTTTTTGAAAAACGCGAAAACAAGGTTATGAGATATTTCCACCAATGAGAAAGGGGATTGGTTCTAACGATTTTGATTAAACTTTCTACTCGATTTTGATTAAACTTTCTACTTTCTACTTACCTTTTCTTCTCGATTTTGATTAAACTTTCTACTTTCTACTTACCTATCTTTTCTTCTCTATAAATATCTTCTTGAAAAGATGGTGAACGAAGATAGGCCTATTCAGAACCCTGCAAATTATTACACAACGGTTTATTATTCGGATAATTAGCTTGACCTAGCATTAATGCTCCGAGACCCATCCTGTTCGATTCAGCATCGAAAAATATCATAATGAAACCCAAAAAAAGGTTGAAAAGAAATGAATCGTAATATTAAAATAAACAAAAAAACGAAAGTATCTAGAAAAAACTGAATTTTAATATGAAAACATGCACGCTAAATACTAATATCAAAATTGAAAAACTAATTTCAAAACCAAACTTTAAAGGTAGAACTATTTTTTCCGAATACTTAGCGGCTGTACTCATGAAAAAAGTAAATATCACATTTAAACAACCAATTTTCATTGGTATGAGTATTCTAGACATTTCCAAAACTTGTATGTATGATTTTTATTACAACGTGGTTAAAAAAAAAATATAAAAGTGATGTAAATTTATTATACGGAGATACAGATAGTTTAATAATGGAAATAAAAACGGATGATTTTTATAATGATATGAAAAATATGTTGGATCATTTCGATACTTCCGACTATCCAAAAAATAATGTTTACAATATTCCACAAGTTAATAAAAAAGTGTTGGGGAAATTTAAAGATGAGTTAGAAGGTAAGATTATGGATGAGTTTATTGGACTTCGCCCAAAGTGCTACGCTTTTAAAATATTCGAAACTAATGATGTAAAGAAAAAATCTAAAGGAGTAAAGAAAAATGTCGTTAATAAAGGTTTAAGTATAGAGGATTATAAAAGATGCTTATTCTTTAAAGAACCAAACTATCAGAAACAGATATTATTCCAATCGAAAAAACACGATGTGTCCACAGTACAACAGAATAAGAAAGCTCTTTCCGCTCATGATGATAAAAGATTTATAATGGAAAATGGCATAGATACTTTGGCTTGGGGCCACTATAAAATAAACATAAGTAGAGACAATTTTAAAACTCACCTTGAAGAAATAATAAAAGAAAACAATAAAAAAGACTAATGTGTTATCATTCACATAAAGTATAGAACATTCGATTTATATAAAAGTAAACTCCCTGTTTTTTAGATTTTCCCTATCTGAATTGAATTCTTAACGGTGGACCCCATTTCGGGACCCACCTCTAATGGCTTGGACTAGATTCACAAATTCAGAAGAAATCTGGCGTCTCGTTATTTTTAATTTGAGACGTTTCGGGGTCTCGTTATTTTAATTTAAGGCGTTCATTATATTTTTTTCTAGTGAAAACATCAGAGAGAGCTAAATTTCGAAAATATCGAACACTAAATTGTTAAAAAATTGCAATTTTACTTACCATTAACAAGTTTTTGGAGTTTCACTAGAGTTTCTGATGAAAAAATATTTTTTTAAAAAAGTTACTAAACCGAAAAAGTCACTGGTTCTGATGTTTTGTGGTAAAAAAGTTTTAACTGGGATTTAAGTCGCTAAATGAAAAAGTCACTGGTTCTGATGTTTTGTGATGAAAAAGATGTTCTGATGTTTTGTGGTAAAAATGTTTATCAGGGATTTAAGTCGGTGGTCTAGGATTGGTATATATATACTAGTAACACCAGAATGTGTCGAAAATAACGTGTTTTTTCTTTTCATAATTTGCTTGTACATGCTTCTCTGGATTTGATCAATTTTATGGAATGCCTTCTAGCAACCTATACCTACATTTGGTTCTCAACAATTAGGACAGTATAAATGTTCCTGTAGAAATGCGTTGAACGAAGTTATTGTTCTGAAACAATTACAATACTTGTCTTCCCTTTTAGGCCACGGAAAGCAAAAAAACCCTGCAAATTATTACACAATGGTTTATTATTCTCATGCTTGACCTAGTATTACAGCTCCCCCATCCCATTCGATTCAGCATCGAATACTAGTAAACCATAAGAAAACATGACCTGACTACAATGAAACGGCGGAAACCCCGGCGCCCGTAAACGTCTGATCCGATGGAGGGGTGGGAAGAGGGCTTTCAGCGAACCCTCGCTCGGCAATTGGCAGGATGTTGCGTGTCCAAAGGGCGCTGCAGGTCGAGCAGGCCTTGAAAACGATACGAAACACAGCTTATTTGCGATTATACTGCGTTTCGTTAATTTTTTTAACCATTTTTTGCCCATAACAACCATGGGCTTCGTCCGATCGGATTACCGAGATGGCGGGCACAACTACATACCAAATGGTATTTTTGTGCGAAAGAACGAATTTTTAGACCACGTTAAAGGCACAAAACGGCCCGGACAGAGGAAGAGGGACGGCGGACGGACATTGCAGATTTGGAATCCCCATGTCTTGAAACGTAAAGTATCAAATTTTGAGGGGGGTTGTAAAAAATTTTTCGTGACCGAAAACATAGGGTTATTATTCAGAATGAATAATAAACCAAAATCATGTTGAAAGTCTCATGAATCGCCTTTGCACTGAGTAAGAGTTGTGACATGAGTATGAGCAACTCGATAATACCGAAACTTAAGCTTCCTTAAGCTAACTTGAAGTTCCTTCTTTCTATGCAGCTTATGAAGTTACATTTTACCAAGTTCAAATGAACTGAGAGAAAAATAGATTAGATTTGTTGTAGAATTGAACTTAATTAATACATATCACTGGAATATCCACAGAAGAGTTTGTAGGATGGTGAGTGGACAAGCGTCATACTAATAAGTACTCCGTGTTGAACCACAGACAGTTGGCTTAACTAACGACATCAACTTCCACAAAATGCAAGTGGAATCAGATATAACGATGATTAGACCCATGATGCTCGACCTCCACAGTCTATTATTGCTGTAGAAACTTTACAACCAGCCATCCCAACCCTTGTCACTCTCCTCTTAACTACCCATGGTTCCTAAAGCTAGACATCAATGTCATGACAGTCCTTCTTTCCCGTTGGAGTTCCTCAATGTGGTGAGGAACAGGAATTTTTGGTTCTCACAAGTCACACCGACCATTATCCTCGTGCCATATTCCTGGGGATCATGGTTGCCCTTCTGTGATCGAAACACGTGCCTCTATAGACAGGATAGGACGCAGTAAAACTGGTTGCCTTTCTGAGGGGTAACATCTCATGATGTGTGTATCAAGTTACACCTCTGAAACAGTTCATAGTGTAGGAAGAGCATCGTAATTGATGCCAGTACCTACGACGTTATAACTTATCTTGGCGTAAGGGTGGTGCATGTAGAACTAAGCACAGAATAGTGGGGACATCCAACCAAACCTTTGGGATATCGTTTTTGCACACGCAATGTTGAAACACGATGAGCTGTGTGAATCTCGTTCAGCACTCACGGCTCGCATAAATATATAGACAATAGGAGGGAGTAACAAACCAAATGGAAATGAAGTAAAATAAATATAATAATGAGAAATAATATAACTAAAACAGAGGGTTATAAACTGAAAAGGACGCTCTGGTTGTAAAATAAAAATAAATCTTAAGGCTTAGACAAAGTAAAATATACAGAATGGGTACCCAAACCTGGCCAATACACAATTTGACGTGCACGTTCCGAAAATAAGTCCGTCTCCGGGATACTACAAAAACAAGTCGAAAATTCTCTGTGGTCGATAGGAGTAGCCACAGACTAGGTGATATGTCTCGTTACTTTTCTCAGAATCGTTGATGGGGAAGAAAATGGTTACACGCTGCCTAATATCGACCAGGCAACAACAATAATACGAGGCAACTGATCTCCACGACTTGTTTTGTCAGATGGTCGATTCTGATCCGCCCCTACAAGGTGTATAAAACAAGGAGATCGCATAGAGATCGAGAGAGAGAGAGATGTTCCACTCGTTTCATTGACGCCAATTACTAAGCAAGGCTTGAGGAGGGTGAAGCTAACCACATTCATATGGAGTCAGAACAACATGTTTTATACCCTGAAACATTCAACCATTAGTTCGAGCTCCCTCAATCTTACTAATCCCCTATTGGTCTTGTCAGTTGTAATTGAGCATTTCCTAGGTGACCCTTTAGATAAATACTGTGCTGATAAGATAACTAATGTCTCTGTACAACCCCTCTTACCAAGCTGTTCTTGTTTTTTCAGGTTCCTTTACACAGATGAAGTTCACATTGGACCGGAAACTGTAATGACAACTTTATACACTGCCAAAAAATACGCGGTACCAGCTCTAGAGAGCCATTGCGTTGATTTTTTAAAGGTACTTTATTTCTTTCTGTTTTTATGTATGCGCGATTTTGTTACTACGCCAATCATAAGTAAATGGACAGTTTTCATGCACAGAACAACTTATGTACGTATGTGTATAAACCTACCCAAAAAAACAAGTTATTATCCATTCATTCATCATTCCGGCTGTGTTTGTATTTCTGTTCCCTCCATAATTTGCCCGAACTTTGGCATTGAATTGGTTTCAGGGTTGCAATAGGTTTTTGGGGACTGTCATGTGAACTAGAAGCGGATTATTTCTGTTGACAGTTAATGATGTTTTTGGCTTCAGCAGGAATATTAAACCAAATAATTTGTACTTTCTGCAGATTATTTTGATTTTTATAACACTATTTCTAACGGAAAGATTAAAATGATGAGATGGTGTGCCATTAGCCAAGTTGCCACTTCTCTATGAGCCCAGTAGTTAATTTTTAGAAGTAGCATAAGATAATATCTGGTGCGTAACAACACACAACTCCCCACAACCCCTTTAAATTCGACGACATGCTGTGTAGATGGCGCTGTGACGGCATACAGGCATGGAGGCAAGGCATTTCTACGGAAACACGGAGAACAATACATAGGTATTAATTTTTAAAATACATTCTGTGAGTTTGGAGAAAATCGTTGTAGCCATTTGGCCAAGAAGTGAAAACCCTATCTTTGCTTCATAGGCCTATATCTCCATTCACCGAATTTTCATGTATATATTTATGGGGAATAAAAGTAGGGGACTAACAAGTAGAAGATATTTTGAAACAGAATGATTGGGACCTATTCTTCCCAATTAGATTTAGACGAAAAAGGTCTAAAAAATGCAAATATAATGTTTCGGTATTACAATTTATAATACGAATTTGCGTGGTGTCGTGGTAACGTAAAAAAAAATGACCCATTATTGTACTGCTATAATCATAATTATTTCATGAGTATAATATTGATACAATGAAGGACCGTACAATGATGATACAATTAAGTGCAGTAGTAATAATTTATTGCTATGATAGTCATAATTATTTGACTGAAAATAACAATGGAAAATTGAAACGTTATGTATAGCAAAGTGGTAACAATCCTTAAAATATACAAATAATTCAGTAATCCCTGATATGTCTACGACGGGGGGGAGGGGGTTTCGTCACCCTCGTTTCCCGAAAACCCAGAGATGATTGCTTCCTCATCAGACATGAGCACATCTAATATCTCCGCAGCTTCAGCATCTGTCATATTCGACAAATACCATAATTTCGCGTCAGACTCCTTATAGGCTTCGTCACATGAAGAGAAATCTATAAGTAAATAAGTGGAGAGTCGTATATACCTCTTTAGTGGATGGCCAAAAACATGACAGCTGGAGAGTCGTAAATATCTCAGAAGGCCATACATATGACTCACGGTTTTGAAAAATGTGGTCTTACCTGGTCTCTTGCTGCTACCGCCAATGTTGACCCAATATGTTGAAGGCTGGCTGTGTAAGAGTGAAAATAAAATGAATCCATTTATTGAAATAATTGATGTACTGTCTTGTACGACTATGTACTCCAAAAACACAAACATTCTGAAAAATGGTCTGTGCGTAGTATGTACATAAGAAGTCACAACCGCGGATGTAAAATGGCCGGTAATAAAATCTTCTTTCAGGAATATGTTTCAATATGTCAATAGATGCAACAGTAATGTACTTTGCAATGAGGATATGAAAATTTCGAATGAATCATTTATTCAGATTCTAGAAAACGCCCACTTTTTCTGACCTGAAATCAGATGCCCTCCATCCGATCCACATGCCTACTATAATTTATAAGAACCGAAAAAAAAACAATTTTTTTCTCGTAATTTTATCAAAAACATATATTATTGAGCGTACCTTTATCATCCATCGCGTTTTTTTCTCCAGCTCCTTCACTGCAAATGTTTCCACTGAAAATACTGCAGGCTTCTTCACTGAAAGTAGGTAGTAAATAATATGAAATCAGAAAACTGGAAATTCCATGGTAAATATACCAATTATCAAAATTTTGAGCTCTTCCTTTTGAGGTTTATTATTTTTACTGTAAATTTATTATTATCCCACGCAATCTACGTTGAAATATTAGTTTTACACAAGAACAATCGAAAACATAGGCGGGTGCTGTATCTTTGTTCAACGCATTTCTACAGGAACATTTATGTAGAACAAAATGTAGGGACTAGTTAGCTGAGAGAGTACTCCGTTAGTTTGATCGAAATCGTTAGAGCCGTTTTTGAGAAAATTGGAATACCGATAAATTAATATTCGACAAATCTCCTTTTCTGAGTTTACTCGGCTTATATCTCCGTTCAACATATATATACAAAAATAATTATGCAGAACGAAATGTTGGTATGGGTGACTAAAAGACACTCCATTAGGATTTATCACATCTGGTGAGAAAGTTACCCTGGAATTTACGGAAATGTTCAAAAAAACGTTATTTTCGACACATTTTGATTTTTATCTCTGTTCAATGGACCGTCACAGGAACATTTATTGAAAAGAATATGTAGGTATTAACTATTGGAAAACATCCTGTGAGTTTGGTGAAAATCGCTGAAGCCGTTTTGCCAGAAAGCGTAAAAAACCTATTTTCGCTTCAGGGGCCCATATCTCCGTTCACCGTATTTTCATGGAGATATGTATGGAGAAGAAAAGTTAGGTATTGATTAGGAGAAGATAATTTGAAAGTTTAATCAAAATCGTTAGAGCCGTTTTCGAGAAAAATGCGAAAAACCCTAGTTTTTGGTACATTTTCGTCCCCCCCCCCCCCGCCCCAGAGTCTTTCAGAGAAAAGAAGTGGAGCCACACATTGAAGTCACCATGTCCCGTGAGGAACTGGCACGTCCAGTGGTGTGGCTCAACCCATTTTCTAGAAAGACGTTCACGGATGTTGGGGAAGAACTCATATGTATCACGTCCCTTTGACGAGGATTCCCATCTCGCTTGCCATTTCTCTAGAGCCCATTCATCGATGGCAGCTAGTTTCTGTTCTGTGGTGAGATCCGCACGGAGCCAAATCAACTGGTAACTGACCAGTGATCACCTGGAGTGCTTCTGTTGATACAGTCTTGTAGGCCTTGGTGATCCACAGGAGCGCGGCTCTCTGGGATTGGGCCAATACTCTCTTTTGATTGACTGTTAGTTTGCTACCCCAGACAACGGGGCAGTAGCCAATCACACCTAGATAGATGGCCTTATACATGAGGATAGTGTCGTGGTAACACACACCCCAAGTGGCCTTAGTAATGGCACGCAGTGAGGCAAACCTTGCAATGCTAGTGCCTTTGAGGGACTGGAGGTGTTGGTTGAAACCCCACCTCTCACCTATATTCACTCCTAAATACTTGACGTGCTTTTCAAGAAGGAGCCTGTGGCCGCCAAAGCGTATTGTGGGTGGATTATTCACTTTCCCCTTCAAGAGGATTAGCTGGGTTTTTTCCTCAGCCACCTGCATCTTCACATGCTCGCACCATTGGTTGACAGTGCGGAGCACGTGGTGGGTTTTTTCTTCAATTTGGCGGACTGACTCTGCAAAGATCAGCACAGTCAGGTCATCCACATAGGCGTACGGCTCGCAGTCAGTCTCCATGAGTTTCCTGAGAAGACCTTCGAAGAAGGCATTCCAGAGTGCTGGTCCTAGGACCGAGCCCTGTGGGCACCCCTTCTCAATCTTTCTCCGGACGGAGACATGCCTGCTTTCGATCGTAGCAGTTCTGTCTGTCAGGTAACTTCTGACGAGCGAGTACAGGTTGCGGGGGATTCCCCTACCTTTGAGCTCATTATGGAGCGCTGGCCACCAAAGGTTGTCAAACGCTCCTCTGATGTTAATCAGAACTGCTACGACGTACTTAGCCGGTGCCAGCAGGGAAACACGCCGAATCTCGACAACGACATCCTGCGTGGACCTTCCTTTGGTACACCCGTATTGCCTGCCTGTGAGGTTGCGGCCAAAGACTCCTTCGAGGGACTGCAACATCAAGATTTCTAGTGTTTTGCCTAATATGGAAAGAAGGCTGAGTGGTCTCCATGATCGCGGGTCTGACTGATTGCAGTCGCCTCCCTTTTGAAGAGTGACAATGCGCGCAGTCTTCCACTGAGTGGGGAACTGTCCGACCTGCAGACAGTCATTAAATAAATTAAGGAGGCCGCTGGAGATGGTCCGCTCAGCCTTCCTTAGCATATTGCTTTCTATTTTATCTGGCCCAGGAGATTTGTTGAGCTTTAAGGTCGCAAGGGCCCTGCTGAGGTCGCCTGTTGTCCACAGTGGGATGTCGGGCTCGTTCGGAGGGTCCATGATCAGCTCCCTTGCTGCCCTCTGGGCTTCAGTGTCTCGAGCTACTTGGTCATCTGGGAACGCCTTCTCAAGGAGGGTTTCCAGTGAACTTTCGATGCCGCAGGCCCAGCCTGACTCATTTTGCATCGCAGCGAAGACCTGCTCTACGTTTGCTTTACCTATGGAGGACTTGTTATGTCTGCCCGAGGGGTTCTCAGAGCTCTCCGCTTCCACACAATTTCGCCAGCCTTGCCGTTTGGCTCGTTTGATGGCGCGGTGGAAGGCCTTCTTCTCTTGGATGAAGGCAGTTCGGAGTGTTGCTCTGGCATCAGGGTCACGAGTGTTTTGGTACATCCTTCTGGCTCTATTTACACTATGCTTGAGGGGATTAAGTTCCTCACTCCACCATAGGACTTTGATCGCCCTGTGCTTCTGTTGGCCTAGTACAGAGAGCCCAGCAGAGTGCAGTGCTGTGGTAAATATGTCCACTTTGCTGTCCACCTCTTCAGGTGTGGATGCTAGCGCTATTAGGTCAGTGTTTGCGGCACGCAGTTCACCTTCCAGTACCCTACAGAATTGTGGCCAGTCAGCATTTTTTGTGCGGAATCGCTTTTCACGCGTGTCTTTGCAGAGGATGTTGTCATCCGTGATGGCAAAGTCAATAACCATTTGATCGCTCTGTGTTGCACCTGGTACGACTCGCCAACCCTGCAATTTGAGTAGCAGGGTGTGGGACACGGCTGTGACATCTATACACGACCTTCCTCCTGGACCATCATAGGTTGCCTCAGTCATGGGGTCGTTGGCAACAACCAAGTTGTACCTGGTGAGCAGCTCTATATACGCCTCGCCCGCCCCATCAAGGGTTGGGGATCCCCACGATGGTGATCTGGCATTTGCATCAGCACAAACTATGCAGGGTCGTCCTGATAGGCCTGCTAGAGCCGGCTCGAGTGGTTGAAGGCTGTTGGCAACTGGTGCGCCAAACTGTCTGTAAAATGATATTACAACCAGCTCAAAGCCACCAGCTCGGATGAGCACAGCGGCCAAGTGCTGGCTGTTCAGGTGAGTGAGTGCGAGCATGTCAATGGACCGGTCGATGCAGGCTACTGCTCCCTTGGCTTCCGTTCTCGCTCCAGCCACCACTTGTGCTTGCGATCCCAGACCAAGAGTTTTGGATCCTATGTATGGTTCCTGTATGGCGAGAACACTGCAGCGTTTCTTGAGTGCATTTTGCAGCAACTCAGCCATAACTGGGCAACTCTTATTGGTGTTGTGCTGAAGGATTCGAACTGTTTTTGACCTATTCATAATCCACTCATGACTCCTGGAGGGCAATCGCTCGCTGACGAATGGTACAGCGTGCGTCTCGTGTAGAGTGTGCGACCTGTTGGATTTGGCGTTCGACGCAATTGGCACACTTGAGGGGAGCATCGCGCTTGCATTCCTTACTCAGATTTGTAGCGCGCTGGCATTTGTAGCACTGAGTGGGGGCTTGGTACTTTTGTATGGCCCACCGCTGCCAGGCTATTTGGAGGTGCCTTGCCCCCTCTAGTTTTTGTATAGGCTGGGTGATACCTCAATCACCCAATCCTTCTGTCTGCCACGCTTTTTGGTGAAGAGAGGCCTGACGTCCTGCGGCTGCAAGCCTAACGCAGGGTTGTGTTCAACAACTTGTTGGGCCAAGTCCTCTTTTTGTAGGTCAGTCCGCACGTCGCACAATAGCAGGCGTGGGAAACGACCCAGGGGGGCTGACGCTTGGGGCTTCAGCTCCTTTTTTGTGGAAATGTGGCTCGTGAGCGCCTTGGCCATTTCTGGCGTTTTCGTCACAATGACGGCGCCACCTCGTACTGCGGTGCAGATGTCTAGCACTCGGACGCTTAGAGCTTGGAGGTCTGTAGCAGGGGCACCTCGCATCAGTGCTTCCATTGTATCAGGGTTGGAGGGACCAGCCTCTCCTTCCTCACATGTCCGCCTAACCACTACCACGTTTTGTCGTGGGTTTTTAGGGGGGGGTTTGGCAAGCGGTGGAGGCTTTTTATTTTGGTTTTTATTTTTATTTTTGCCCTTGTTTTTGGGCGGAGACGTAGGCGGGGCGCTGCCCACGGCCTGCACGTCCTGCTTAGTTGGGGCCTTTTTATTCTTCCCCCTGCGCTTCCTGGCCCTGGCAGACTGCCATTCAGCCTCAGCTCCATGAGGGAGGGAGGAGGGCGCAGTAGCGGCTACTGCCGCATATGAGGGGCCTGGGGTACTACCCTGGCTCGTTGAAGCTGCTTGAGTTTGGAGAGCTGGTGGCACTGGCTGCTGGGCAATTGCCCTACGCAGCTCTTCCCTCATGGCAGCCGCCACAGTTTCCCGCAGCGCGGGAGTGGCAGGGGGCGATGTTGTTGGGGGGGCATTAGCTTTGATTGCCAGCTTCGAAATTTCGAAGAGGCAGCTAGTGACGAGGTCCCGCATAGGTCCTGTCGCGTTGACCCTCATCCGTGCCAGTTGGCCGTGGATGATTTGGACATATGCACAAATCTGCTCCATGTCCGACAGATTAGGGTCAACGGGGTGTCGCGTGCTTGTATTAGCCGGGTTGCCCGGGCTACTAGGGGGAGAAGGGGGAGATGAACGCGGTTTGCCCGGTTCTTTCCGCCCTTGTTTGTTTGGATGATGAGTAGGTTGCTCATCATCCGAAGAGGGAGGGGTCGAGCTTGGTGAGCCCGAGGAAGAGGCGCAGGTGGCGTTTTTATTACCTGCTGAAGAGTTAGTTGACTTTGTCATGTTTTTTACTAATTGGGGGGAGGGGGGGAGAAAAAAGAAGCAGACTGGTGTAGTGTATCCTTGTGAGTTCATTTGGTGTGTGTGTTTGTGGTATGAGCAAGAGGTGCTCGAGGCAGTGTCCTGGAAGCTCCCCCTCAGGCATATTGATTCTAGCCCCTTTCGCTGGTCCGTTGAGGGTCAAAGGGAGGCCCCCACATGCGCCGCAGCTGCCAGTCCGGCCACCCACCGGGACTATGACGCATGAGGGATTTTTCGGCTGCTGCTCAGAGTCAGCCCTCGGCCACTGGTGATGTGGTGAGCGGGACACACACTATCAGCCGCCCCAGGAACGCTCAAACCTGGTTTTTCCCCCTCCTCATTCCGAAGGCCGCACCTATATAGGGATCGCTCAAAGGGGATAGCTCAGTGAGCTACTTCCAGGACTGTCTTTCGCTCATTATGAGTGTTTTAAGTCAATGTGTTCTGCCACGCAAGCCGTTACAGTGTATTTTGAATCTGGAATATGTTGTGTATGTCAGTGTCGTAAGCTTTAAGCCCCTTTAAGGCCGGATTTAACGACCACGCAGAGGATACGGCAGGAGAATTCTGTCCTCCTTCCTGCGGGGGGTGTGTTCTGCGATCCCAGCTAAAGGTAGGGGGTTCCCAGTGTGTCATGTATGTGAATGAAGTGTAAGTTGTGTCCCTTTTAGTCCGGCTTATACAAACACGCAGGGAGTACGGCAGTGGAATTCTGGACCCCCAACTGCTGGGTGAGCACAGTGTGGCGACAGAGTACACTGTGACGCCCAGCCACAGTTAAGCCTCGTTGGACGTAATCCTGCGGGGACCTCATAGAGGTGAGGTTGTCTTTCAAGCTGGGCCCACCCGATTGTCCCTTTTAGTCGGCTCATACGACACGCAGGGAATACGTCAGCGGTATTCTGGACCCCCGACTGCAGGGTGACATACACACACACTCGGACCACGCGCCGAAATTAGGTTTTTTAGACTCAGTAGGGTCTGAAACGTAAAGATCTGAAGAAAACCCAAATTTTTTTTTTGGGCCGATTACTATACTTTCCTTCCCTTCGGGTAGCGGAAAGTAAAAACTGGCTTGAAATAAGGACAATTGACTTACCTTCGAATATTTGAGATTTGGAAACGAAAAAATTGCGCTAGACTCTTCCGAAATGTGTTAGGAGACTCGCAGATTGTTACTGAAGGACTTGCAACTACGTGAGAAAGGTAAGAACGGACAACCTAACGGTCGGAAAGGTTGGCGAGGGGCGCTCATATTGTTGGGCATGGCATCGTGTGATGCCACCCGTACGAGACGAAAACCACCATGACATCATATGATGCCATCCGCACTGGATGGGTTAAGAAGTAGGTTATGATCTTCCATGATGTCATCCCCCTCACAGGTACCAAGTAGTGCTTTTAGATCACCTTAGACAAGTTTCTAAGGCAGCTTGGCGTGTGTGGATTAGGGGTGAATCCTGAGTTGTGCAGCTTGGTCTCCTTGAGGCTGTTCTATAGGCATAATAATATTCTCAATTAACTAGTATCTGTATTTGACGCAAAGCGCTTAATTAGACCTGGTTTAAGACCTCAGAATTTCCGTACCAGCCCTGACGGGACTTACCAATGGCAAGGTTCTCCACAGACCTCTGTGCCTACAGAAATTCTACCTCCATGGTTATTTCCAACAGTGGATTTCCCTGAAGTGGTTTTCCCATATTTTCCCTCTCCTCCTTTTTCAGATTCCTCCCCACAACAGACACCTCCTGCCAAAATCATTCTACTACTAAGTCTCGCTGAAGTCAGTCCTCTCCCACTTCCCAACACACTCTTCTTCTAACACCTTTAGCGATACGGTCGTCTCCGATTCTCCCAACGGACACTTGTTCCACCTCTCATTGACTTCTAATTCGGATTTCTCCTTCCTTCCCAGGACAGCCAGTTTCACGCCTTCAGAGCCCTACTTGTTCGTGCTTATGCACTCAACTCATATTCTGTGTAAGTCACCTCTTCTTTGCTCATCCAAGTCTTCAAATCTCGTGATATAACAACTTATCAATTACAAGTAACTACAACAACAAATAAAACCCGTCTCCGAGATTCATTCAAATCTATCCTGGTCCAAATAACCTACATATTGTTATCAATATATGTGTCAGTAGAAATGCGTTGAAGGAAGATACTTACATGATACTTACATAGTAGATACTTACAGGAAGATACTTAAATGTAGAAGGGCGAATTTATGGGGGTTAGGGAAAGTGGTGTGTTGCTACACACAAAGTATTTATGTGAGTGACCATGTCTGTCAACTAATAAGTTGCTTGTGCTACTAATACTGATAAAATATCGCTATTATTGTTTGAAGGAGAGATTGCTCCACTTCTGTTTAACTTTTCCAGAGCAATCTGCGTGCTGACAACGCTTTCATGCTACTTACACAAGCTCGTTTATTCGATGAACCTCAACTTGCCTCACTTTGCCTCGACAAAATTGATAAGGACACTTTAGAAGCGATTTCGGCAGATGGATTCACTGATGTGGATTTAGAAACTTTGTCGGTTGTTCTTTCACGTGATACTCTGCACATCCGGGAGTCGAAGCTATACAATGCTCTCATAAGGTTACTGGTTTTAGTGGATTACTGCTTTTGAAGTAAAAATCACAGATATAGAGGGGATATACAGCTAAGTAAACGAACTAGTGAAGTAAACCCTGAAGTTTCACTTTCTGTTTAGTGATTATCTAACTTAGTCTCAGTTCACTTCCCACTAACTTTCGTTCTTGGGTGGCATGTTTGGAAAATGCTCACTCTACATTCAACAATTGGGCTACATTCTGTGTAAACTCACGTTTCTGCTTACTTTTGGTTTACAGCTATCCACATTCCTTTCACAAATGGTTAAATGTCCATTCCCATCCGGTTCACTTTCCTCAAATGAACGTTTAGGGTTTAGCTGTTCAGGCGTCAACTCTGATCTAATTCCGGCGTAATTAGGAACTCAAATTATCTGCATAGTAATTCAACCATGATATAAATCCTGTAGCTGTTTTCTTGATCAAGAAGCGACGCTGAATAAATTGAAGACGAGATACTACTGGATTATTGGACTATTATGTTCGCAGCGTTTGTAGCGATTATCTTCTCTTCAGTTTTGTAAATAGCGTTAAATATCCGTTTCATGTTCAAGTACATATTTTACTTAAACTATTAAGGAAACGGCTAGCACCCTGGTGCCAAAATCCAGGAACTGCACTGTCGTGGGAGAAATCTGTGGAAGGATACCAACCTTTTCCTTTTGAAGATCTACAATGACGGGAATCTCTGAAAAACATCATTCTCTGATGGTAATTCTCGTGAAATTTTCAAGCAAGATCGTAAAATAGCTTTATGATGCGAACATATTTGTCGTTCTACCACGGAATTCACTCGAGCTTCAAACTCAATGTTTGGTGGCCATAAAGCCAAGCAGTGATGGAGTTAGAAACACATTACAACTGATAGACTAGAAGGCTTTGTACGAAGAAATAATGTTATGTAGGCAGTTACTGATGATTGCTTTTATGCGTTTTCTTGTATATTGGTGTATTTAGAGCAAACTGCTGCTATTATTACGCTCGTAGGCAGTTCATTTGGTTTGCAAGAGCTCAAACTCTACTGCAATTCACTTTCAGTTTACTTATGAATCGTACTACTTTCAGTCCACTAACACTTTTTCATTGATTCTCATTACAGTGCATTGACTGTCTGTTTCCTTGCAGTTACTCAGTACATGTATGATACAACTTTGAATTTATTTCGTAAAATGTTTCCTCACTCAATACCTCTTTCAACTTTAGAAGAGTTCTGTCAGTTAATTGATAGTATTACTTGTTGAATAATTATTTGTATTGTTATTAATTAGGTTGCCATTACTCCCCCACCCCAGATCAAGCCCCTGGGAATTAATAGTAAGTAAGTTGTTATGATAACAAGTTGGCAGTCAGTTCTATTACAGTCCTCATTTTTTGAATAGCCTGAATTAAATACTGTGTAGTTCTGTTCAACACCGCCCAATGGATTGTTTAGCAGCCCTAATGTTGTTGGAGTCTAATTTATTTCACGTCAAACTTTGTTCCTGGAGATTTAATTGTACAAAATTATATTTAGTGATAAATTTAAAATGAAACAACAGAACCCTACATCAGGAACGTCAATACGATAGTCATAATGATTTCTCGCTTTATCAAACCATATTATTAAACGTAATATTTATGGTTATTGAGGACGACCAAAGCAAGGTTGGCTGGATGACTCCAATGAGTGTCTGTGTGTAACTCTCTTTCATATGTTGCCCCCTGCTTTAGTATAATGGGAGCACAAATGTTGACGCTGCTCACCTGAACACAGCTTGTGTAGTTTCGGAAAATGTAAACCACCTCATGCTGCATTGGGCTCTCACAAACTTTTGGGTCGCCAGGCTTACATAAATTTCTATCATTGTCATTTGCTTTGAAACCTCTGTAGTTTCACACAGATGACCTATAGTTGACATTGAACTTGAGTGAAATAGGTGCATTTAAAATTTGTCCACAGGTGGTGTGAAGCCAAATGTCATAGGAAACAACTGCCATCTACTCCAGAGAACATGCGCGCAGTATTGGATCAAGCCCTTCATCTTATTCGCTTTCCTTTGATGGGACTGGAGGAGTTCGCTCAAGGACCTGCCCAATCTGGTTTATTAACTGATCGAGAAGTCGTATCGCTTTTCCTATACTTCACAGTCAATCCTAAACCATCGTTAAAGTTCAAGTGAGTTTTTCTTAACCCTCTACATTTACTTGATTTGATGTGGAACGAACAGCTGCTTTCATTGGGCGTACGTGGTATGGCGGGGAAACGCTGGGGTTTCAACAATTAACTTCATTTACTCATTGCGAGTGCATTATATCCAAGTGTCAGATAAATCGATCAGTTCTTAGAACATTCAAAGATACTAGATGTTCTCTTTTGAGCCACAGATAGCCCTCTTTTGAGCAAATAGCCCTCTCTATAACATTGTCACACTGTTGAACTGTAAATGGACTGTATTGCAAAATTGAGATGACGGAAATTGGAGATGGAAAAAATAATCAACAGAACCAGTTGGCAGCGTACCTGTGGCCGGCTGGCTACAACGAAGGCGCGAAGTCGCGGCAATTGCTCGAAAGAATCACACAACTTGACGGGGGTTTTTATAGCGGGTATACGCATTCGACGACGGGTTGGCGCGGAAGAGGCCGAGAAGAAGAACAAAACAATTAAATCAACTTGTCACCGCTAGGTGACGAAACGGAGACAGTGCTGCCAACCTAATTCCATCTCCAATAATGAATTAACGCAGTTAACCATTCTGCCTCCCGTTGAAACAGCACGCTTCAACGCCACAATACTACAAATTTAAAAAATTAATACAAAGCTTCTAACAGGTTGAATTGGTCTATAAATGGTCTTTATTGTTTATATATATACATATATGTACATGAAGGCGAAACGTCTTCGAACTTCTATAAATGGGCTACTTTTAAGGAACGGAAAAGGAATATGCTAAACTTCACTCCAAGGGGGCAATCATGGAGACTTTGCATAAAGGGAATGGATGCCCACGGAAAGGAAAATAATTGACGATAAGTAATCTAACAAACATAATGGAATAAAAAACGAAAGAGAAAATAAAGCCCTGCAGGAAACCTTCAAATGTCTTTTATGATTTAACGACAATCATTGAACGGTAGCGGACACAGTTTTCTTACTGTCCTTGAATAAGTACCTCGAGAATTGCTCACCTCAACTACTCTAACTACCCCGTCTGTCCCAGGGAAAATTTTGGACACTCTCGCTAAACGCCAATGACATGGATCTAAATTAGGTTCCTTCATCAGCACCAAGTCACCCAGCTTGAGGTTAGGCGCAGTTTTGGTCCACTTCGTTCGAACTTGTAACGTATTCAAATAATCTTTATGCCATGTATCCCAAAACGATTTTACCAATTTTTGAAGCAGTTTCCATCGTACAACGAGGTCATCTGGCGCCAGTGGTTCCAATATAAATTCCGGATTTTGGAGAAGGAAGTGCCCTGGGGTGAGCGCGTGAGTGTCGGTTGGGTCTGAACTAACGGGTGTTATGGGTCTGGAATTTACCACTGCTTCAACTTGAACCAGTAAGGTATTAAATTCCTCGTAACTTAAGATTTGATCACCAATTACTCTTCTCAAGTGTTTCTTGACTGATTTTATGCCACTTTCCATTAATCCATTGAGATGGGGGCTTCGAGCTGCACTTAGTTTCCACTCAATTCCTTTGTGGGCCAACTCTAAGACAACTTGCTCATTACATCGCTTGGACGTCACGAACTCAAACCATGCCGATATCTTCCGCTTTGCGCCAACAAAGTTGGTGCCGCAATCGCTGTATATTTCACGCACCGCTCCTCTTCGAGCTATGAAACGTCGCAACGCGCCAGAAATGAATCTGTTGTCAAGTCGGTAACCAGCTCCAAATGTATCGCCTTGGTCACGCAGCAAACGAAAAGACAAAGGTAGCCTTTATATACTTTTGGCTTTCGGGTTCGAGCTAATATAAGGGAGTAGGGTCCACCATAGTCCACGCCAGTTTTGTAAAACGGGCTGACTTGTTCAACACGGGTACTTGGAAGTTCTCCCATAAGTGGCTTGGCTTCCTTCGGTTTCACTTTAAAACATATAAGGCATTTTGCTAATTGATTTGCTATCACCTCCCGAGCATTAACAATCCAGAATTCAGCCCTAATCACGCTGTGAAGCTGTAAGGCTCCTGCATGGAGATAAACGGTGTGGTAATGTCCTATGATGAGTCGGGTCACGTGATGAGACTTCGGCAAGAGTATGGGATGTTTTGATCCTGATGGAAGTGTCGAGTGCGACAACCTACCTCCAACTCGTATTATCCCCTCAGAGTCGATGAACGGACGCAATTTTCTCATTGATGATGGCAGTGCATTATCGTTCCTTTCTATACACTTTAATTCGTGACAAAACACTTCCGATTGAACGAGAAATGCTAACCGAATTTTTGCTTCACGTAGTTCCTTAGCCGAGGGTCTACAAATGACAAAGCCACTACTGTTCCTGTTTCTAAGATAGGAGAAATATTTCATCCAATAGGCTAAAGTTCTCAAGAGCTTTGTGTAAGAAGAAAATTTGTGCATCCAATCATTTGAGTGAGTTACACCGATGGGCAAACTTATGATACGATTCTCCATGTCAACGCAATCGATTGTGGGTGGCATCGAGAGATCGTTTGGCCACTGCGAGGGATTACACTTCAACCATTCGGGACCAAACTTCCATAACTGACTATCTAAGAACTCTCTGGGTAACGCTCCTCTTGACGCCAAGTCCGCTGGATTACTCCCTGACGGCACATATCGAAAATGTGCGGGCGATACTTTCTGCTGAATATGACTGACACGATTGGCTATGAATGTTTTCCACCTATGAGGAGACGACTTGATCCAATGCAAGGCAACTGACGAGTCACACCATGCAGTGACTAATGATAGCTGACAGTGGTTATGTAGTTGTGCCATCGCATATGCCAAAAGGTCGGCCATAAGAACAGCACCACACAATTCTAACCGAGGCATAGTAATTTTTTTCAATGGGGCCAATTTAGACTTTGATATCAACAAGGAAGTCATTATTTCCCCGTCTGGATTAGTAAGACGGAGGTAAACTACCCCAGCATAGCCCTTTTCGGAGCTGTCAGAGAATCCATGTAACTGAACCTCAGTTGCTGTGTCCAGCTGTACACATCGATGAATAGCGAAGGTAGATAACAGGCTAAGCTCCGTTTGGTATTGTACCCATTTTGCAACCACATCGTCCGGCGGTTTATCGTCCCATCCTAGACCAAGTTGCCATAGGTGTTGGATAATCCACTTCCCATAAAACGTTACGGGTGCCAAAAATCCTAGTGGATCGTAAAGGCGAGCGATTTGCGATAGGATGTTCCTTTTGGTGGCCGCCACGTTTCCAACAGGACGGACCTTGAATGAAAATACGTCAACAACGGGATTCCAAGCCAAGCCTAAAATGGCAGTACCCGGATCGCTGTTTTCTAAATCGTGAAACCGAAAAATATTGGGATTCATTGCACAATCATTTTCAGGAACCTGTACAAGTATTTCCGGTCGATTGCTCAGCCATTTTCGCAGAGTGAAACGCCCTCGACTGAGAAGCTCGGTCAGCTCCATTTGCAACCTTAGCGCGGCGTCTAAATTTTTAACCGATACGCAAATGTCGTCGACAAACGTATTTTCCTGAATAGCTTTGGACGCTTCTGGAAAATTCGCGCCTTCGTCTGCCACTAATTGCTTCAAGGTTCGCAGAGCCAGAAAGGGAGCAGCCGCGTTACCGTATGTAACTGTGGTCAAGGTATACTCTTGAACATCGTCATTTGGATTAAACCTCCAAAATATACGCTGAAAGTCGTAGTCACTCTCCGCAAGCCCAATGTTACGATACATTTGACGTATGTCTGCCACCAAACAAACATCGTGAAAACGGAAACGAAAAAGTATTGCACAAATATCTTGTTGCAACTTAGGGCCGATGTGCACAGCTTGGTTCAATGATATTCCATTAGTGGTTTTCATTGAACAATCGAATACCACTCGAAAATGAGACAAATCCTCCAAACCTTTGTGTATGCAATGATGAGGCACGTAGTAGTGGAACTGGGGCCTGGGCGGTGAGGAAGCAACTACCATGTGGCCTTGATCGCTGTAATCTTTCATGAATTGACAATATCTTTCGTGGAGATCGGCGGTTTTAAGTAGTCTAGCTTCAAGGGAATAAAATCGTCTTTTGGCTAGTGCATAGCTCTCACCCAATCCCGGCATAGCGTCCCGAAAAGGCAATCGTACGATGTAGCGACCGTCGGACCTGGCCACACTGTGCTCGAAATGCCTTTCGCACTCTACTTCCTCCTTACTTAGATGACGTTCGTATGGAGGCTCTTCGTACTCCCAAAATCGACGTATAGACCGGTCGACATCGTCCTCGAATGTGGCACAAAGAACAGTCGTCTCGGGTCTACTCTCAACATTGACTTTGCCTAGCAAACAATAACCAAATACGGTGTGCATGACATCAGGTGTCCCTTCTGGGCCAACAATAGGTGAGCCAACAACGATTCTAGCGTACCATTCTGACCCGAGAAGTATGTCAACCGATTTGTTAACAAAGTATTCAGGGTCAGCTAACTTTAGCCCTTCAATATGTGGCCAACTTCGAGTCGGTGTGTTCAATTTTGGACACTGAACAATTTTCTCCACCACCATAGCATGGATGTCGAATTTCACGTCGCAGGAAGGCTGTTTTGGCTGTATCGAAAATTGTACTAGCCCTTTCGAAACTCCAGCCTGCGATTGACCTAGTCCAAAAATTGGTGTGCGGTGACACTGGAAATCCAATTCTAGCCGGCGGGCACAAGCCTCCGTGATGAATGTCCCTTGGCTAGCAGTGTCAATAAGAATATTAACGGGCTGAGGAATACCGTGTTTACCCACTGCAGAAGCCTGTATGGTGGCCAACAATACCACATGGGCGCCTGCCGATGTCGAGGTCTGCAACGAATTTACCTGACTCGAGTTTGGACGGTTGGAAATTGAATCAGGAGGTCTATCCTCATCTAAACTCTCCGATCTCATCTTCACCTTATCTCTCACGCCGTGCTTCTGAAAGCAGAGGAAACTGGAATGTTTGCCGTTACACGTGTCGCATACCCTACTCGTTTTACACTGTGCTAAGTAGTGCTCTTTCGAAAAGCAAGCCAAACATAAACCCTTTCCTTTTACAAAGTTGAGGCGAACTAGAACTGGCATCTGTAGAAATTTTTTACACACCGATAAATTATGGTATTTCCCACATGGACAACAAACTTTGTCTTCGCTCTCGGTGCTGGTTACTAGACTCGTGGTGTTCGTAAACGATTTATTTGATTTCTTGTTTTGCGAGTTCTGACCAAGATTTTGAGATTTTTCAGCAGCTGAAACATGAGCAGTCGATTCCATGATCCTGACTTCGTTGCTTAGAAAATCAATAAAATTTTTGATAGTGGGCACAACTAATTCCAATGCGCACTCTTCCCATCGTTCTCGCAGAACGGGCGACAACTTACGCCGGAATAAAAACAACAAGGGGTGGCTCCATAACTCAACTTGATGCCCTAACGCAGCAAGCCCTCCCGTATACTGATTTAACGAGGCACTAAAAGAACGTAGGCGTTTTGCCTCCCGAGGAATAGTGGGTAAATCAAACAACGCCTCTAAGTAGGCACTCACTAGTCTATTTGGGTCATTATACCTATTTACCAATAGTTCCCAAGCGACCTTATAATTTGCCCCGTGATACGCAAAGACGCTAATACAGACTGCGCTTCCCCCACAAGACACCCCTTCAAATGCATGAACTTGTGAATATCAGAAATATTTTCTTGGATGTGAACCGAATTGTAGAACATGTCATGAAATGTTGGCCACTCTAACAAGTTTCCTCCAAATTTGATCAATTGTAACTTGGGAAGAGAAACCTGCGCATAGGTATCCCCAGGGCCTGGCTGGCGCAATGACAAGCGCGGGACAGACGGCGTCAAATTTGATGAAGTACCGGCAACGGGTTCATCGGATATAATTGACATAACAATAGCCTTAATATTATAAAATTGTTTTTCGAATGCCTCAAACTTGGGTTTTAGGTTTCCAGAAACTGGTGGAGTTTGTTTACAATAAAGCGAGTTCAGTTTGACACACACTTCGTCAAATTCGGTAAACAAATCATCTAAATTAACGGTCATCGCTTTCAACAAATTCAGTTTCTTGTTGTCAGTAGTATGACGTTCAGCATCTTCCGCTACCTTGTGTATCCTATCAATTTTGGATACGATAGTTTCCAGCCGAAATTCCAAGTCGTCAATAATCGGCATTGTGAGTGAAAAAACACACGAAAAGTGGACGGAGACAGTTCGATTAAGTTTACGCGTCTCGAGTCGGGGTCGATTTTTTCACCCGCAACCGTGAACAAGCGAAATCAAAACAAACTCATCGATGAGACTACGGATTGCTGCTTGTTCTCGCTTGCGCCTGTTCTCTACGATCGAACGATTTCAACTACTGCACATGGAACCGACAGACTAATTCGTGGCTGAAAATTATATCTCTTAATTATATGCTGATTACTATAGACCAATTCAAACCATTTAATTTAATCCTGACTGATTGAAGTATTTACGATTCGGCTCCGGCAAGGACCAAATCCGATGTTGAACTGTAAATGGACTGTATTGCAAAATTGAGATGACGGAAATTGGAGATGGAAAAAATAATCAACAGAACCAGTTGGCAGCGTACCTGTGGCCGGCTGGCTACAACGAAGGCGCGAAGTCGCGGCAATTGCTCGAAAGAATCACACAACTTGACGGGGGTTTTTATAGCGGGTATACGCATTCGACGACGGGTTGGCGCGGAAGAGGCCGAGAAGAAGAACAAAACAATTAAATCAACTTGTCACCGCTAGGTGACGAAACGGAGACAGTGCTGCCAACCTAATTCCATCTCCAATAATGAATTAACGCAGTTAACCACACACTGTTATTGTATGTTGAAGCTTACGCACATTGTTGTGCCTTGTAGGACTGAACTGACCATCAGGCAGTGAAAGCCACTGCATAGGCCAAGCAGTGTACAACATTCATGGTGCAGAAGGTAGTATGGATTGAGAACCATTGCCTCAGGGCACTCCCCTAGGAATAAGTAGACTTGCCTGTGAATGTGAATTATATATTTTGCTTCTCAGAGAAACCAAATAGTAGCACCCTAGCCACAATTAAAAAGCTGGCAGTTGGTATAAGTAGGGATGTCTTCAGTGGAGCCATCAATGTGTAAGTTAGCACACAAACATCCCAAGATGGACCCATCTCGTAGGGTATATTTATAGTGAGCACATGGTGCTCAAACCATTTTCATCAAGCCAACTGAGAAGGGGTCCAATCTAACATGCTGGTAACTCCAAAATTGTAAGCAATAGGTTTAGCTCCTCTGTGATATCATCTATCCTTGTGTGGTATTCCAAACCACAAGCATAAGCAGACTCTGTGGAGAGACTGGCGAGAGGGCATCTCAAATAATCGTTTTCGTGTCCAATACTCATATGGCGTAGATATAACCTCTTAGGGTTTAAAAGCAAGATTTAAATCAACATTTTCGAAGAATTTTACATGAGAATCTAAGGAAGTCAACATTGGTGTAGTTCTCGAGTCTTGAAAACATCATGAATAAACAAATCAAAGGTAATCCCAGATTGACGAGGTAATGGACAACCCATTGACCCCTATTACCTTTTCACGTGTTCTTTAGTTGACAACACAACATACTTACTCAGGAAATGTTGTCGTAGCTTTACACTCAACACTTAATGTTCGATATACTAATCGATTATCGGCACCATCGATGTATCCTCGGTAGAATGTAATAAAGGGTCAGTTATCAGTCACGCTGCAAGTATGGATGTCGTCGTTAATTTATTATATTCCTTCGTAATTTTGGGAACTATTCATGGTGTCAGGCGTGTTGCTCGTGAGGAATAGGCCTTGTCACAACAGAAGATTTACTCAGATTCAGTAATTTAGTTCTCGTTATCGCGCGTTCGTAGAACGCTGGACCCGCCATTGCAAACGCATATACCGTTGCCAGCCGAAATGAGTTGAAGGGAGATCAGGCGGCTAACTGGGCCTTTTTAAGGAAGAATGGCAAGATTACATGGTAGTGTCGGTTTTTTTTTTTTTTTTTTTTAACGGTGGATGCAGGCAATACCCTCACTGCAGCCACAAACGGGCCTATTGTAAGGGCGTCCATGATACTCGGATCATGGCCCACCTGCACCACCCCCAGGCCCCACGGCACTGGTCTCACTTGGTGTGACGTCACCTATACGCCCCCACCACCCCCGCACAAAGCGGAGGATATCCGCAAGTTCTGCATTTGCCACCTCTTCGGGCTGAAGAAAGGGCCTCCCAAACACAGAACGGCGCGATGCCGCGAGTCCATCGCATACGCACAGCACGTGCTCTGCCGTCTCTAGCCCTACCTCGCAGAACCTGCATACCTGTACCTCGCATTTGCCAATATTTGCAAGGTGGTACCTCAGCGGACAGTGACCTGTGAACAGGCCACATATGATCCTCATATCCTTCCTCCCCAGTGCAAGCACCTCCTTGGACCTCCCTCTGGAGAGCCGGATGAAGAGTTTTGACTGTCTAAGGCCGGGCAGCCCCTGCCAATGAGCAGCCCTGCACCGGTCCTCCCATTCGCCAACCTCTCTACGTAGGTGGCTCCTGGTAGTCCCAACAAAGGGCTCAGGGCCAATAGGTATCTGCTCTGATCCCTTCTTAGCCAACCTATCAGCCCGTTCGTTTCCCTCTATACCCTGATGCCCTGGCACCCAACACAGTGTTACACTGTTGTCCTCGGCCAGGGCCTTCAGTCCAGTCAGACACTCCCACACCTGCCGCGATGTATGACAGTATGAGGCTAAGGCCTTGAGAGTGGCCTGACTGTCCACCATGATGTAGATTCTCTGCCGCTTCAGTCTCCTCTGCAGCAGCCGCTGCACACAGACTGTCACCGCAGCCACCTCTGCCTGGAACACCGTGGCCAGCGACCCCAATGGGATCGCTGCTCTGATCCTCGGCCCAAAGATGCCTGCCCCTGCAAGGCCACCCGCACCGAGCCATCAGTGTAGTATACCAGGGCCCCAGCTTCAAAGCGGAGCTCCCTACCCACCTGGATCGCTCATGAATGAGTATCCGAAAGGGTAGCGCGAAGTTGAACCTCGCGGGCATAGAGTCTACCACATGCAGTTCAGGCCCCCCCACCTTCACCTTGTCAAGGATCAAGTGGCAGGAACTCCTCCTCCCCCGCATGATCAGACCCAACTCCAACATACGCGCAGCCTGGAGGAACGCCATCCTTTTAACATGTATGTGGAGTGGAGCTAAATCTAGCATGACCTCCAGTGCAGCCGTAGGGCATGTTGTCATACAGCCTGTAATGGCTAGACACGCCCTACGCAGCAGTTTATTTAGCTGCAACTGCACTGTTTTGTTTTCCACCCTAGTCCACCAGACCAGGGCTCCATAGGTGACTACAGGCCTAACAACCGCAGTGTACAACCACCGGATCATCCCAGGCCTCAGCCCCCATGTCTTCCCCACCATTCTTTGAGCTGCCCACATCGCCACCGACGCTCGCTGTAAGGCTTTTTTCACGTGTGTGGCCCAAGAGAGCTTACCATCAAGAAAGACTCCCAAGTACTTGATCTCATGCTGGATCTTCACCACCTTGCCACCCAGTCTGAGTTCCCGCAGCGTAAGGCTGCGCCTTCTGGTGAATGGGATCAGGCTCATTTTGTCTGGATTGACAAACAGTCCTTGCCCATTGCACCATCTCTGTAGGGTATTCAGTGCATGCTGCATGCATTCACTGATTACACTCGCGAACTTACCCCTGACTATAATTACCAGGTCATCCGCGTATCCTATTACCTTGTAGCCCTCCTCCTCCAGCAGCTCGATAAGGGTATCAGCTACCAGTAACCAGAGGAGAGGGGAGAGCACCCCCCCCCCCTGTGGGCATCCCCTGGTGGGCACCACCGAGTGTCCCCCCCCCCCCCAACTCCGAGAAGACCACCCTACTACTCAGCATCTCGTTGGTCCAAGAGATTAGGTAAGGATCTACTCCCTTCCTACCAGCCGCAGCCGTAATTGAGGCATACGACGTATTGTCGAAAGCCCCCCCAATATCCAGAAAGCAGCACAGCGCAATCTCTCCAGATCTCAGAGTATCCTCCAGCACTGTTGCCAGTTCGTTCAGAGCAGTCTCTGTGGATCTCCCCCTCTGATAGGCATGCTGGGAACTCCGAATGGGGTTCTGAGTAAGATAGTACTCCTTTATTGATAGGCACACTATCTTCTCGATTGTTTTCAACACGAAGGACATGAGACTGATGGGGCGGTAGCCCTTAGCCAGGGCCGAGGAGCCACCTGGCTTTGGTATAAAGACCACCTTCACCTTCCTCCACATAGTGGGTATGTACCCAAGGACATAGCTCGCCCTGAAAAGCCTCACCAGTATCGGACCCAGAGCCTCCCTACCATGCTGCAACATGGCTGGGAAGATCCCATCCGCACCTGGCGCCTTGTAAGGTTTAAATGAACCAATAGCCCATTTAACCTTATTAAGTGTGAACATTTCTCTGGAGGCTACAGCTAGCAGTGGGTTCCTTGATTGCCCATGACAGGTACCCCCATCAGTGCTCAGCTGATGGTGGTGGCTATCTCCCCACTGCAGGCTTTGAGACCCTGGGAAGTGAGCTGTCAGTAGCTCCTCCAAGGTCTCCTTGCTGCCCCTTGTGTATGTTCCCCCTGCCTTTAGGAGAAAACCGATTTGCGGTCTCTCTTCTCTAGAGAGGATCTTCTGTACCTTGGACATGGTAGACAAGTCTTTCATGCCCCCACAGAAGTCTCTCCAGGATTTCCTTTTAGCCTGTCTAAGGGCTTTATTGTACGCTGTGAAGGAACCTGTATATGCGTCCCACTCACCCTTCTTTTTTGCTCTGTTAAAGAGCCTCCTCGTTTCTTTCCGAAGCCTTTCCAGTTCCTTGTTCCACCAAGGAACCTCCCTGTTGGATCTTCGGGTTTTCAACTCGCAGCTTTCTTCATATGCCTCTACCATAGCTGCGCAGATCTCCCCTGTCGCCCTTTCTACACCTTCGACAGTTTGCATTTCACAGCTGTAGCTCTCCAAACTGGAGGCCAACACACTGCTGTACAGAACCCAATCCGTGTTCTTGGGGTTCCGATATGTCTCCGTCACACTATTAGGGAACCGCAGCCTAAACCTCACCATCCGGTGGTCAGACATTGAAGTTTCCCCCAGAGACATGCCAATCTGTTATTCTACTGGCATAGAAGGTACTTGAGACCGTAATGTCCAGCACCTCCCTCCGCCTGCGTGTAACAAAAGTTGGCGTGCTCCCCCTATTAACCACCACCATGTCATTGCACAGTAAGTAGTCAAGAAGGGACTCACCTCTTTCATTTGTGTCTGTGCTGCCCCATGCCATGTTATGTGCATTGGCGTCGCACCCGACAATCAACTGAAGGTCTTCCCTTCTGCAGTAATGGATCAGCTGCTGCATCATCAGCGGGGGGACCTCAGCGTCATCGCCTGGGAAGTAGGCTGACGCCACCACTGTCCTCGCCCGGAGTCCATTACTGTCTTGAGCTTCCGGCATTACCGCCACCAAATCCCTGTGGCAGAACTCGGAAATTTTTAGAATATGCAAGTTGTGTCTTACCAAAACAGCCGCCCTAGGACGACCTTCTGTGCCACAGTAGACCAACTTACCTGTACTAGCAGGTATCCCTTTTACGTCCCTGCTGTCCGGCCAAGGCTCCTGCAGTAGCGCCACATCACAGCTCCCCCAGACAAAGCTCCTGCACATCACTGCCGTAGCTGCTTTGGCCGTGTGCAGGTTGATCTGGAGGAAGCCCACATGCTGCGCAATCATCGTCGCCCACGCCGACCCCCAAACCCCCGTGGGACCTTACGTCCCTGCGGAGCGCCCGGGGGGCGAGCAGGCGCGACTAGCCTGCAGCCTCTCTGCAGTTTGGGCCGGAAGGACCTTGTCGTCCTTCCTGCCCTCCCTGCCAAATCTGGACCCGCCAGCCCCCCCACCCCCCCCACCCGCAGCAACTGCCGAAGCCGTCACCACAGGAGGGGGAGGAGGGGCCACCAGGACCCCAGCACCGCTGTTTCCAGGAGCCGCCACTATTCCCGCCGAGGTACCCAGGACCAAGCAGCGGGACCCTAGGTCACCACTGCCCGCAGCCCCCTGGCCAGCAGCCCCACCCCCCGACACCCCCGCAGCGGCAGCGCTCCACCATCTCCAGGGGCATCCAAGGAAGGGACACTCGAGGTAGGTACCTCTCCAGAGCCCTGCTTCCTTACACTGATGCTGCCTTGCCTCAGCTTTATGGAGACTGCTGGCTCAGCCTCCAAAGCCTGGGCAGATTGCGCATCTATCAGCAGGCCCAGAAGCACCGCTGATTCCTTGTGGACCCGAGAGAGCACTGTCCAGAACCGTGTGCAGAGTCTCCTATTTTGCTTCGCCAGAAAGCCCAGGATCGTATCCGGCTCATCCTCACACCCCGGCAGGTACGCCACGGCTCTTCTTGGTCTCGGAAGGTCCTTACCCTCACAGACCTTCAGCCTGGCACCCTCCCAGGGCTGTGCGGTGGCAAAATGCTCTCTCAGCCATGCTGCCGTGCCCTCATCCTTACAGGTCACCGCGTACCACCCCCTTCTCTTCATTGTACCGGTGAACCCTGGCTCCGGCCCCTCATCTTCGTCGAGAGCAAACACGGCCTCCACCATGCTCCTCTCCACGGCCTCCATCTGCTCCGCTGTGAGGAGCTCCGCCGGGTAGTCCTCATGGAACACCCCCAGCTTCACCCCTGACACAGCTGAGCTATATGAGACTGGTGGTCGCCTGCCAGGACCGCCCTTAGGCGCTCCCTGCTGCCTGGAGCCACCAGCCCCACCGAGGTGGGCTGCAGACGTGGTACCGACGTCCCCACGCTGCCCTTCACCACCTCTCACTCCCAAAGAGCGCCTCGCCTTCTTTCTCTCCTCGGGAGTGTCTCCAGTGGAAGGCCGCTCTCTTTTTTAGCCACCTTCCACCTCTTTTGTCAGCCCTCCTCTCATGGCAAGAGCCCTGGCATCAGCCACGCTCTTACCCTCTGACAGGAGGGCTTTAAACCGGCGCCTCTGTGCGCCAGTAAACTTAACGTGGCGCCCTCGCTTGTGCCCAGAATGCGTGCCCGATGGCCCCGCATCCGACCCTTCAGTCAGCGGCTCCAAGCCCGTGTCCTGGTTCTCAGGAGCCCCCGAGAACCCCCCCACCTGGGGAGGGCCCAGCACCAGCACCCCCCTATTGGGAGGCGCCCCGGCACCAGGCCCCACACCGGCAGCTGAGACCCCCAGAAGCCCCCCGCCCGCAGAATGTGACCTTACGTCTCCATCCGCTGCAGATGAACCTCCTTCTGCAGCTGGGAGGTCACAGTACAAATCCATGACCTCCTCCTCCATCACTGAGGAGGGACTCAATGGCAGTCTCTCTTCCTCAGCTAGGGTAAGCTCCTGAATGTTCAAATTTATTTGATTTTCTTCATTCATGTTCCCACGAGTAGCTAGGGTAATACACAGTCGATCACGGCAGAGCCCCGCATGCCGTGATAAGGCTACTTACTGCAAGGAGGTCGCCTGGTATCCTTGAGGCTCCGTGTTTGACACAATGTCCCGTGTGCCATCCACCCTTCGCCACGGGTCGCTTTACAGCTTGGGTTGGGGGCGCAAAAAAAAGAAAAGAAAAGAAAGGAGGAAAAAGAAAAAAAAAGTGGATGCGGGGAGCACGAGCAGGCGCCACCACTCCCCCCCCCCCCACCTCTCAAGGAAAGCTATCTACCTCCCAGAACGGGTGGGGGGGGGCAACCCAACATTGCTCCAATCTGTCGGCCCCACTCCAAAGGATATGGGCACTAACAGGCTAGACCTCGTGAAGGTTTGGAGATGTTTTTAAGCCTGGCTATGCTAAGTGCCATCCCCAAAGGTCTGGCATAAGTCATCGAGAAAATTCGGTGGCTCGCAAAATACCAGCTTACTTCTAGCCCAGCGTCGGGTTTAGTGAATCAGGAAAATAGTAAACGAGTCGCAACTTTGAAGGTGGCACTTGGTCGAGAATCACGTCAAATACTAACAAACCTAAAGTTACTAAAGTTAACGTACCTGTTAGGTGAGTCCGTCTCCTCTGGCTTGTGAGTTACTGTGGGCAAGCGCTTTCGATGTAAAAACTGTTAAGTCAGTACTGACTTAACGGCCAGACGATGATGTCTTTACATCGAAAGCGCTTGCCCACAGTAACTCACAAGCCAGAGGAGACGGACTCACCTAACAGGTATTTTAACTTTAGTAATTTGCCTACTGGCGGATATAACCCAATTCCTTTAAAACCTAAAGTTAGAGGAGGTCAAAACAAAGAGGGCAAGCGATATTATAAAGCAACTAGACCCAAGTTGAACGTGATATACGAGAGGTTTGTGTTTGGGACCGCCGTACACAAAGAAAATGAGGCTGTTGATAGTCACATAAGTCGCCTGCGGAAATTGGCATCCACCTGTCAACATATACGCTTGAAAATGAAATGATAAGAGATCGACTAGTCATTGGGATATAAATCGAAACCACAAAAAAATCGTTGCTTGGAAATGCATCCCTACCCCTTTCCACGGCAATTGATATTTGCAGAGCAGATGAGGTGGCAGAGAGTCAGATGGCGAACATGAAGACACGTTCAGAAAGCGTTGTGAATAAGATTTCTGCCAAACATCCTAGGTACGCCCCCCAGTAGGGTGAGCGAAAATGGAAAAGTGCAAATTCTGTGGTACGCAACACAAATTTGTATGAGACAACTGTCCAGCTAATAGAGATAAATGCACACGTTTTCACAAATATAATCATTCAGCAGATGTCTGTAAATCCTTTGGGGAACGTGGGAAGTGTACAAAGAATACTTGGTACGACCACAAACGATCATCACAACGTGTTAGAATGTTTAGGGAAGCCAGATGTGACCCTGATGAGGAAGATTCGGAGTTTATAGGGAGTGGTGATGAAGCATTTTATATGCACCTTGTGAATTGAACACAGCTAAGACTGGGGAAAAGGTCCGCTGCAAATGGATAGCAGATATCGAGTTCTTCAGTAAAGGAGTTTATTGCACTGTGCCTCGTCAGTTGGACAGTGGAGCAACAATAGAAGTGATGGAATATGGCAGGCTCACAGCACTCATGGGGGAAAATCCAAAGCTAGAAGCGTCTGATATCACAATCAAGTCCTTCTGTGGTAACTGGGTGAATCCCCTTATTAAACTGTCATTTTGATAAAGAAACAGGTTCTCAAGGTCTGTTCACATGTCGCACAACAGCAGGTGTGAGAAGTGACTGAAGGGGGGACTGACGCTTTCAGCTTCAACGACTGTTTAGTGGAGGAAGGGCTATTGAGCGCTTTGTCCATTGTTCGCACATAACAAAAGAAAATAGTGATTTTGATATTTTTTTAATGCAGTAACTTTTCTCATTTAGTGTAGTGTGATGGTGCAAACGATATTTTTCGTTTTCTGTAGAAGGATCTGCAAAGTTGTTCCTTTTGTATAATTCTGCCAGCCCGTTCTTTATCATATAGATAAATAAATAGATAGAAAAACTCAACCTCGTTTTCATGGGATGTTTAGAGCAAGCCAAATCAGTATGAGTTTTTGCCCGCACCTGCCCAAACCGGACTCCCTGGCCCTAACAGCAAAGTCATTGTTTCCCTGATCACCTTCTGTCCTCAACCCCCTTTGGTACCTGCGGAAATTCCTCCTCGTCAATTATTTCCAAGTGACAACGGATTTTCCCTAACCTGGCTTTCCCATCTTCTTTTCACACTCCTTATTTCAGATTCCTCTCCACAACAGGCTGCGCCTCCCAAACTCATTCATCTAACAACTGTCGCGATACAGTCGTCTCCTCACTTTTTTCACCTCTCACATCTAATTCAGATTTCTCCTTTCTTCCTTGTACAACCAGTTTCACGCCTTCAGAGCCCCCCTTGTCCGTGCTTATATTCTCAAATCATATCCTGTTCTAGCCACCTCTTCCTTGTACATCTAACTCTTCAAATTTCGTGATATCCCAACTCTTCAAATTAGAAGTTCGTACTAAACTAAAACCCGTCCCCGAGATCCATTCAAGTCTACCCTGGTCAAAACACTGAAAACAATACTTCACTTTTGGTTTGGGTTGCAGTAAAGCTGAGCTGAGTTGTGAAACAAACAGATGCTCTTGACGATTATTTTGCAGGGAAATAAACTTGTGAAGGTTTTTTGCAATTGCGTATGGTGCTAAGACGAAATGGCTGGTAATTTAGCAGTTCGCTCCAATAATTCAGAGTCAAGTGTGATACATGTTTCGTGTGCAGTACGTATCTGTGTTTCCAAAAGAATGTAGAAGTTTTCATAGATGCGAAAATGAAGTTTGTCAGTAATTTGGATGGAACGCGCCATTGACCGATGAGTACATGTTCAGCATTAGCCATTCATGGACACGAACTTGAAACCATATGTTAAGGAGCCCCTCTCTAGATAGTCGTTAACGTCCTTCTAATGAGGACAATTTCGACAGAAACGCTGAAAAGTGATGCGTGCCCGCAAATAAATCAGCAATCACAATTAAAACTCACCCGGCGCTCTCTTGTCTGCTGCCCACTGTAATAAGCAATTCAATGAGGAATTAAAACCATTGTCGGACCCTCACGACCCTATATGTGGACATCACCTGAAAAGAAAGTACTTAATTAGCGGGGAATGACTAACCGCAGATTTTCCATTGTTCCCGGTCTCGAGAGAATCTCATCAGTTTGCGTTCCCATCCTTATGAGCCGGTGCTTCGTCGAATCAAAATCGATCCTGGGTTGTCGACCTTCACTTGTTTTATAAATGAGCTGCCATTTGTGCTCGGGAAATGGACTGTCATCACATGCTTTGCTAGTATGCGATTTCAGAACCGTAATGCACACAAAGACTCTCTGTTTCTTGGACTGTAACTAGCATCAATGGTACCATGAAGGACGAGACTTAATAACTATTTGTACACTGAATAACAGATCATTATTAATTCAGTAGTTTCTCCTTGATGCCACTATACAAATATACTTTTGGCTGAGTTCTCTCTTTCATTCTCTGGCTTTACGGACGACACAGGAAATGAAATACAACATACTTCCGGCTGTGACGACCTGTCTCATTGCCAAATGACACACCCCAATGATATGCAATTATAAAGATAAAACATGAGCTTGACGATCGTTTGATGGGATCATTTAGTAGTAGTAATTTAGTAGTTCATTGGACAGTGACTCGCTGTCTTGAGGGTTGGTTAACACACCTGGAAGCGGAAGTCTTAGTTTCTACGTTGTAGGAGGGGAAGTGAGCCTGAGGGCTGAAGCTTGTCTGTTCTGTTTCCACCTCCATCCAACACGTAGTTAGTAAGATTGGGTGCAATGGAGGTGGAAGTCCCATCTTGAAATTCCTGTGATTAGACATCAATAAGGAGGAGCCTCCCCCCCCCTCTCTCTTTGTCCAGCCAGTTTCGTTTGATCGGTAGGATGTGCGAATTCAGGCGAGTGGAGAAACTCCACCAAGCGCTTGTCTACAATACCACCTGTTTTGACCAGGAGAAACTTGAATGAACACGGTTTACCGTAGCACAACACGTGTAATTGAAGAATTGAAGTCACGCCAAGGTTCAAACACTTGAATGTACAGAGAAGAAGTGAAGTAACATAACGTAAAATACAGTCGTTCTGAGTGCGGCGACAGGGGGGGGGGGCACCACTTAGGAAGGGGTATAAATTCGTCGGATTAGTTGGTTTCGTATGGAGGATGGTTGTGACCAGTGGAGGGGTGACTGGATGGGGACAGTAAGTATCTGAGAAATGAAAGCTCGTTAGTTGGGGGCTCTATTATGTTTTGCGGTATTTTAATCTGAAGCCTATTGTTGTGAAGTGACAAGTAGGAACAGTAATCCCAGAGGTGGGGAATTTTGAGCCGCTTGGGAAACTAATTGGGGAACTCCAAGCGTTTAGAGCCGGACAACTCGCAGGTACAAGGATTATCGGATTCAAAAAGGGAAATGTTGAGATGTCGGGAAAAACTGAGGTCAATGTATTTTGAGACTTGCTCAAAACAAGAACATAACACAAGAGCTCACAAAGGCACAATATTTTTCAGTAATGGACACTAAGGATGGGTTCTGGAATGTGAAATTGAGTAAAGAAAGTTCGAAGCTTACTACATTTTGGACCCCTTTGGTAGGTTTCGAGAGAGAGGCTGAGATTGCCATTCGGCCTAAAATTATCTGGAGTTGAGTACCTACGGAGATTACACGAAATATTTGATGGCATTCGAAACATCATTGTAGTACAGGACGACATATTGATTTGGCGTGTAGGGGACTCCAAGGGGAAGCTTCTCGTACACATGATGAAGCCCTGGAAAGACTTAGGCGAGCGCAAGAGAGGTGAATCTTAAATTCAACGAACAAAAAATTAAACTAAAACAACGAGAAGCTATGGGGCATGTAATTTTCGAACAAAGGTATCAAAGTGGACTCGGACAGCACAAAAGCCATCAAGGATATGAGATACCCAGAAAATGTTGAAGAAGTGAAACGCTTCTTAGGATTGGTGACATACCTGTCTAAATTCATACCAAATCTGTCGGATGTCTCAGAACCATTAAGGAGGCTGCTTCACAAGGGCCAACAGTGGAAATGGGGAGAAAATGAAAAACAGGCCGTGGACCGTATAAAGAAATTGCTTGTCTCAGCACCTACTCTCTCGTATTACTACCCAGCAAAGAGTGTCACTGTCCAAGCTGATGCATCGGGCCATGGCCTGGGTTGTGTATTGCTCCAGGATGACCACCCATCGCTTTAGCATCACGGAGCCTTAGCAATAGTGAAAAGAACTGGGCGAATATAGAGTGAGAGGGCTTGGCACTACTTTTTGCCTATGAGAGATTCTCCCATTACATCGTTGGAGGAAAGGGCGTGACCATGCAAACAGATCACAAACCCTTAGAAGATATCTTCAAAAAGTCACTTCTAAATGCTCCTGTCCGCATACAGCGAATAATGCTGCGCCTGCAATGATATAATGTGAACGTGATGTATATTAAAAGAAAGAAAATGCTGATAGCAGATATACTGTCAAGGCTACAGATTCCACATCAAAATCATCTTCCTACACTAGACGAGAGACCAAATGGATGGCATCTTCACAGAACTGAAGGCAATCAAAATGGTCTAAAATGCGAACATTGTCCAACAAAGCATACAGCGGATGAAACTAGAAACAACAATAGATGAAACACTTTGCATATTGGGCGCAACAATCAAAGGTGGATGGCCTGAGGGGAAGGGCAAATTACCATTTTCCTTACATCCATACTGAGTGTAAGACGCGCTCGTGAAACCCTTTATTGGCCTTTTATGGCTAGCAAACTAAAAGAACGCATCCAAGTGTGTTGTGTATGCCAAGAACTGGCAGATGATCAGACACATGTTCCAATGAAGAGTCACAGAGTTCCCTATCTTCCATGGGAGAGAGTCTCTATTGATACCTTTGATTATAAGGACAGACAATTTATTATCATGGTAGACTCCTACTCAGAGTATTTCAAAGTTAAGGAAGTCAAACATGTCACAGCTCACTCCATCACTAACTTTTGCAAAGAAAATTTTGCCCGACATGGCATACCCCAGGTCATGATATCGGACAATGCACCTCAATTCATAGAGATATGGACAGTAGCGCGGTGCAATGACTCATGTCCAGGAGAGCACGAACAACCTTGCCAATTGCCAAGAATCTCCTAATCCCCGAAGTAGTACCAGGAGTGCATGACTCCTTGATAATCAAAAGGCAAAAAAACCAAGAGATTTCAGGATCGACACGCAAGAAGCCTACTTGGACTAGGGATTGGTGAGGAAGTGCTTAAGCCTACAGGAAATCAGAACATATGGGCAGCAGGACAGATAAATATCAAATTTAATGAATCATCATATGAAGTAGACATTAATAGCAGAAAGTACAGAAGGAATCGAACCTGGATTAAACCTTAAACCTCTGCATCGCTTTCAAGAGAACGAACAAATAGTCCAATTGTACCAATCCAATTGTAAAAAAATCTCAGGCAGAAATGGTACAACAAAATAGTACGCCTCCAAGCCAAGCTGACAGTGGGAAACCAAGAATGACACCACCACGGAAGACGAGAGAAACATCCCAAACGTCAACAAGTACACCAGCTCCATGGTGGTACTTAGCGGAGCAAAATACAAAAAGATGCTTTGAATAGGGGAAACTTGCGGGGAACCAATAACACCAGAAAGGCGGATTCCGCCATCGTCACTAAGTGAAAGACAAATAAAAGGACCTGTAAAAATACTCACCATAAAATTTAAAAAAAAAAAAAAAAAAAAGTATTAACATTGCATGTAATTGTTGTTGTGTTATTGTGTATATGTTGCAGCCGAGTCAGGATGATTTGGGTGGTCTCCTTCACTTATCTCGCCATCCTCAAATTCCCGATGCATTGCAAAGACGCAATTGAACAAAACTAGTTGTAATAACAACAGTGAAGAATTAGATTTTAAAGTGAACTTGGTAAACGGAAAAGTAGCACGTCAAGATGGCGAAGCTGCCCATCCAGACTCTTACCGTACACTGCCCTGGCATTGGAGAGGGTGTGCCCTTCCCCCTCTGTCCGACAGGGTGCGACACAAGATCATACTGATAATCTTGACATAGGTAGGGAGGTGAACTGCAACACGACCATCCTGACGAAATCATCGTCCTCGATGGCAGCAACTAGAACAACCCAACAGAAATGGGTGCGGTCAGTTCTCACCAAAAACCACTAAGGGCTGTACCAAGTGAATGCACAAAGGCAAAGAGCAAATCAAGCTCAAACTCTGGGGAGGGATGTGGAGACAACCACAAACCATAAAACTGACCAAATTCAATGTGACCAAACATGAGTTCCATAGGAGAACATGTGGTAACGCGATGAGGCCATGATACGGCTAACGCACTATTGATGGCTAACTGCACATCACTGACTACCTGCTGCCAAGATTTTCCTTCCTCGGACTCTGCAACTGTCAACATGTCTTTCAAAACCCTCATTTGCCTCTCTACTTGCCCATTGGCCCGACTTGTCCATGTTGCAATAAAATGCAACTGAATCTGGGACTGCTCACAGAACTCCTTGAAGTTTCTGTTGGCAAAAGATCTACCTTGATCTACTACCAATAAAGATGGAGGACCAAACAAATTGATGGGATTAGCCACAGCTCGAATAGCACTCGCAGAGTAGTTTTTTTGTGTGCATAAGAAGAGTGAACTTCGTAAATGCATCCACAAAAACGACCAAGTATTACCTTGGCATCGTTCTTTCCACTCAGTTTGCCTGATATATCTAGGTGGATAGTATGCCAGGGGACACTGGTCGTAGTTATTGGATGCACCTCTATGTACTTGCTTTGCTCAGGCATCAGATTTATTGACTTTACACCTAGGCTCTGCTCTACTCGAACAACTGAACCTACGGCTCATTTTTGTTTTCCTTTCCTACCGTGGGGCCTAGTCTTAGGGGTGTCATTGGGAGCTAACAAGTGCAAATCATTCGTAGTTTTCAAAACAGAATTTTGAAGTACAGTATTTGGGTCTGGTGGACCTGAATCGTCATTCTCGATAGCATGTAGACTAAGATAGTCCACATGCATCATACCTCCCGTAAAAGCTCCACCACCTTTGGACACGAGGGATTAAATTCTTCTTCTGCTGAGTGGCTTTCAGTGAAGCACAATCTATGACCACCTTGAATGGATAACCCTGGATGAAATTGTTAAAATGTTGAATGGACTTAAGAACTGCAAGTGTTATAGCTCATAAGCAGGATAATCAGCTTCTGCAGGGGTAGTGCGTCGATTAAAATAGGAACAACATGGGGCTTGCGATTAACAATATTGTTGATCTAGGATTGGACGAGCGATACGCCCAAGTAAACTTCTCAACGTGTGTTGTGTGGACTGTATTTTTACAAAGCAAAACCTATGATATTATGTGGGCCCACCGAAGGTATAACTTTAGGCAATACAAAAATAAATGAAATCACTTCTTTTAAAATTAAACAAGGCAACGTAATCGGAAAATAAAATGAATGTTTGTGGTGTGTCGTGACGTCGCGGACGAAAAGACGAGCGAGATGGTGACTTGCGGACGTGACGTGAATAGCTTATATATTAAGCACAATACCTTTATCCGCTGGTACCAGGCAATGTGCCAAAGGTATTTTACCCGTCTTCAAAAGCGTGGCCTCCTGGAGGTAGAATCACGCGAGGACGAGCGAGGTGGACAAGGTAACAGAACGGTACAAGTTGTAGAAGGCGAATGACGAGAAAAAATGAAGAACGATGAGATTCGGTAATGGGTGACGTAATGATGGCCCTACAAACCCGTGTCATGATGGATCGGGCTTGGGTGTGATTCATGCAGCACTTGCTCGACTGCCGGAAGTGACCTTTGCCGAAAACGTGAAAGACTCAACAAAGGAGTTGAAATCAACTTTGGTGAACATACCGCCCACCAAAATTTGTTTGGAAATTTTAATTCCTTGCACACTAGTGTGAAGATGGCTGCGTTATTGGGGCGAGAGAGACAACCTTGGTGATTGGGCGTCGGAATGTCCCGTGTAGAGTGTCAACGTCAATAACTCGTACCAGCCCATCCATACCAGGATATACTTTGGAAACTCTGCCCAACGGCCATTGGGTAGGCGGAGTTTTCAGATCAGTCAATACCACTATTGTTCCTTCTGTGAGGTTTGTACCAGTACGATTCCATTTACCCCGTTGTTGCAATTGAAGTAAATATTCTTTCATCCAGCGCTGCCAAAAATGCTGAGTTAACCTCTGGATGAGTCTCCAGCGTTGGAGGCGGTTAAGAGGAATGTCCTGCAGAGAGGGTTCTGGTCGAGCAATTAAAGGGCGCCCTATCAGGAAGTGTCCGGTGTCAGACATTCAAGGCTGTCGGGTCATCCTGCATTGGACTAAGAGGACGAGAATTCAGGATGGCTTCTATGCGTGTCATCAATGTGCTCAGTTCCTCGTACGTTAGCGGGGCGCTGGGGATAATTTTTTTCAGAATTGTCTTCACACTCTTCACGCCGGCTTCCCACAGACCACCAAAATGTGGTGCTTGAGCAGGATTGAAGGACCAGTCGATTCCTTGAGATGACAAGTGCTGATGGACTGTGACAGAAACGTCATCACGTTTCATCCAACAGTAGAGCTCCCTTAGCTGGCGGCTGGCTCCGACAAAATTCGTACCACAATCAGAGTACATGCAGTTGGGGCTGCCACGACGTGCAATAAATCGATCTAGCGTGGCAAGGAACGCATCGGTGGTACAATCGGAAACTAGTTCGAGGTGGAGAGCTTTAGTGGCCATACACACAAATAAGCATAGGTATGCTTTGCTCACTGACGTTTTCCTGTATTTGGAGAAGCGTATAGAGAATGGACCAGCATAATCCACTCCCACATGGCGAAAAACTCCCCCTTCAGTGACTCTTGAAGAAGGTAAATTTCCCATCAACGTGGTGCTGGTCTTCATAGTGGTTTTGAAGCAAACCAAACATTTGCGCAGTCGCTGACGAATTACTGTTCGAGCCGATGATACCCAGTAACGTTCTTGCAGCATTGCGTGAAGAGCAGATGGTCCTATATGTAGATAATTCCGGTGATAGTAGTCGACAAGCAGTTTTACAAAATGACACTTTCCCGGGAGCACAATTGGGTGTTTTGTCTTAAAGGGTAATGAGGATTCTTGTAAGCGACCGCCCACCCTAATAACTCCAAGTTCATCTATGAAACAGTTCAATCTTTGAAATGGGGGTGGAAAGTGACCCTGGTTTCTTTTACATTCCTTGGTTATTAGATTTTCCTGAACAATTTTAATGAGGGTGAGGTTAGCCATGTGGTATTCACCAACGAGAATTAAACCTGGTTTGACTGGACGATTATAAGGGGCCTGCCAAAGTAAAAAAGTGTGTGATTTCTTAGAGAAATATGAGCTAAACATTGCCCTCACAAATCTCAAAACATACACAAATACACGAACCAGAGTGCCATAACTAGAAAAGCGTTCCATCCACCTTATTAGTGAAGGGCTTTCATGAATGTTGAGCACCACTGGTTCACCTGATTTCATTTCTGGAAGATCTCCACAAGATACCAGCTGAATCGGCTTGACAGGCCATGTAGACATTGGGCATGTTAACCATGGTGGACCATTAAAAAACTGAGGATGGGTTATAAATTCAGAAGGAAGGCATCCCCTTGAAGCCAGGTCAGCAGCATTCTCTAATGATGGAACATGATGCCAATGATTAATTTCCATTTTGTCTGTGATAGCCACCACACGATGTGAGACGAATGTTTTGAGTAGATGAGGGGCTGTTTTAAGCCAACCCAGCACTAACTGCGAATCTGAGAACCAGAAGTATTGCTGCACCCCTACCTCTTTTATCCAGCCTTGCAAGGACTGGTAAAGTTGGCACAATAATTGAGCGGCTAATAACTCTAAACGAGGGATTGTGATGGTTCGTATGGGAGCCAATTTAGTTTTTGCCTTGAGCAAATAAACATAAACATGATCGTCATATTCCACCCGGATGTAAATGGCCGCACTGTACCCATACGTGGACGCATCACAAAATCCTATCAGTTTCATGTTGAGGGCATTATTAAAGGATATAAAACGGGGTATTTCTAATGAATTTAACGCAGGTAAATCTTTAATAAAACGGTCCCACTTCTGTTTTGTCGAAGGGGGTACCTGAACGTCCCAGTCAGTTCCAAGTTGCCAGCACGACTGGAGAATAATCTTAGCATACATAACGACTGGTGATATGTAACCCAAAGGATCGTAAATTTTCGCAATGGCTGACAGAATTCCTCTTTTCGTGTAAATAAGTAACGGAGGTGATATTTTGTAACGAAAGACGTCTTGGGTGGGCTCCCATTGAAGACCCAAAATTTTGACGAGTCCATTACTGTCACCATCAAAGTCCAAGGGTTTCGTGCAGGTTTCGGGGACGGTATTCAGAATTTCTTGTGAATTGCTTGACCACTTACTAAGAGTAAAGCAACCCTTACCTAGCATTTCCACAAGTTCGGATTGTAGAGCGAGTGCATCGGTTAAACTCGAACTACCAGTTACGATGTCATCCACAAAAACATCATTGGTTAATGCATCCGAGGCAAGAGGGAATTTGGACCCTTCGTCCAACACTAGCTGTTGAATGGTACGAAGAGCAAGGTAGGGAGAGCATGAAAGACCATAGGTGACGGTGTTGAGCTCATACTCAGTTAGTTGTGATTCGGGCCTTGACGCCAAAATATATGCTGATATTTGCAATCAGCTGGATTCACTAAAATCTGCCTATACATTTTAACCACATCTGCTGTGAACACAACCGAATGAAGCCGAAACCTTAACACCAGATCAGCAATATCTTTCTGCAATTTGGGACCAGTATGCAGGTTTTCGTTGAGAGATCCATTTACAGTTTGACAGGAGCCATCAAACACGACTCGTAGTTTCTTAATTGACCCTTCAGCCTTCCAAATTCCGTGATGTGGGATAACGTATTCCCCCACTGTAGGAGAAGCTTTCATGTGGCCCATTTCATAATATTCTCTCATAAATTCGTCGTACGATTTTCTAAAATCTGGGTTTTTTGACAATTTTGTTTCTAAATTCAGGAATCGTCTGAGAGCAATATGATGAGAGGCTTTCAAATCTGGTAGCGGGAAACGCTTAAAGGGTAATTTGACTACATATCTGCCTGACTTTTCTCTAACTGTAGTAGCCTTGTAATGCTCCTCACACCATTTATCTTCGTCAGAGACTATTGGAACAGTGGCGACTTCTTCGACTGACCAGAATTTTGAAATAAGATCAGATATGTCCGACGATTGTTTAGTAAAGAGACATGACTTTCTTACTGCTGGGCGTTGATATTTCCCCGCCACAATGTGCCCAAAGACTGTTGGAAGCAACTTAGGCATGTCACTGCACACCGTCACATGTGGGCCTACGATGATTTCAAAGAACAAGTCTGCCCCAAGCAAAAATTCTATTGGACCAGGCTTGTGAAAGGAGGGGTCTGCCAGAACAAAATTTTTAAGGGAGTTAACGAAATGCCGAGGTAGAGAGCTGTGAGGAAGGTAACTAGTGATACTAGGCACCACCACAGCTTCAGTTTCAAAAGAGGTTTCGTTAGCCAGTAGCGTGCAATCAAGTACTCCCTTGACATTCCCCAATTGCGATTCCCCAAGGCCAGTGATGGTTTTATGATAACCTCGCGAGTCCAGACCTAGCCGAACTTTACATTCATTAGTTATGAATGAAAACTGGCTGCCTCCATCTACTACGGCTCTCACTGACTGTGGAACGCCCCTAACGTCAATAATGTTGACGATTGCTGTGCCAAGCAAAACCCCAACAGATTCCATAGTCCCCCCTAACAGAGCGACTGCATCTGAATCGGAAGGAGAACTAGTGGAGGTGGAAGGCGTACTTATGTTGTCACCGTGGGAGGGTTCGGAAGCACCGTCAGAATCGGATGGCAAGTGTAGCCAGGTGTGATGTTTCTTTGAACATGTTCGACACAGTGATGAAGATTTACAATTTTGAGTAAAATGTGCATCCGACAAGCAATTTTTGCAACCACGCCAATTCCGCAATGAATCAAATCGTTGGCGAGGTGTTAAATTGCGAAATGTCTCACAATGGAACAGGTAATGGGACGTACGACATATTGGGCAAGGTAGCGGAACGCTGGTGTGACCCTTCTGGTTCACAGAATGGGTTGGAGAGGCCCTTTTAGAGCCTTTACCCACAAAAAATGCAGACCTTGGTGTATGTGGTTTGGGAGCATGAGATTGTGGTGAATGTTTCAAAGGTTCAAGCGTGGGGTTGGAGAGCTCTAAACTACGACACTCTTGGTTGACGAACTCAACAAGTTGTGTGAAAGTGGGAAATTCTTCGTTTACATACCGCCTTTCGAAGTCTTGTCGGGTTTGCAAATCTAGAGCTCGAATGGCAAGAGATAAAAATATGAACTCTTCAGAATGTTCCACACCAAGAAGCCTATACGCAGCAAAATTATCTGTCATGGTTGATGCAAAGCTTTTGAGAAGAGCAAGCGACGGTTTAGAAGGCAAAGGTTTAAAGTTTATTATGTTATTTAAATAATGCGTGGCCAATAATCTTTTATTATTGTAATTATTTAAGATGGTCTCCCAGGCTCTTTTGTACTCCGTTTCTTGTACAGGTATGCCTTTAATTAGTGAAAGAGCAGCATCTTTCAAAGATGAGATTAAATAATGAAATTTTTCAATCACTGGAATATCGGGATCATTATGCACGATCGAGATGAATGTGTCTCGGAACATAGGCCAAAGCGCAAAATCGCCATTAAATTGAATTAATTTAATCGTGGGTAGGCGAGCGCGGGAGGACATATTTTGAGAAAGCCTCATAGCCGATTCAGCACTGGCAACCGGAGATACCACAGTAGAAGGTGGGCATAATGTTTCGTAAATAGCCTGACATTCGTAATAATCATTATCATTGTGGGTCATGAGTTTTTGTTCCCTTTCACCCGGGAAACTATCAATTTTATTAGCGTCGGAATATAGATCTATTAGTTCTTCCCAAAGTTTATTAAACTTATCGTAGTGACACTTACACTCCTTAAACATCCCTTTAAAAAGGAATAGTTTGGTGGAGTCCTTTTGGGCGTTTCTACCTTGCTCGGCAATCACTTTAATTTTCAAATAAGTTTGGTACAGTTTTTTATACAAAGTAACACTCTTAGATTTAAATTCCTCGTCCGAAATGACCGACATGGCTATAACCCACTGAACAACCTATTACAAGGTAACTTATTTGAAGGGATGAACGCACAACAAAAACAAAATGAAATACGATGCAGTTCCGTTTGTGACTAATCACTGTTGCTCAAACACGAATGTACGCAATTTAGAGCAAGATTAAATCAATTACTGAAACAAACTCAGTATACACTCGATCGTGATCTCAAAACCACGTGGTTTTAAATTATTTTCACGACGCCGATTGCTAGCGATCACGCACAACGACAAACACCACACGGCGATTAGAATTATAAATCTTACGTAATTAAATCCGGTTCGGAGAACCAAAATGTTGATCTAGGATTGGACGAGCGATACGCCCAAGTAAACTTCTCAACGTGTGTTGTGTGGACTGTATTTTTACAAAGCAAAACCTATGATATTATGTGGGCCCACCGAAGGTATAACTTTAGGCAATACAAAAATAAATGAAATCACTTCTTTTAAAATTAAACAAGGCAACGTAATCGGAAAATAAAATGAATGTTTGTGGTGTGTCGTGACGTCGCGGACGAAAAGACGAGCGAGATGGTGACTTGCGGACGTGACGTGAATAGCTTATATATTAAGCACAATACCTTTATCCGCTGGTACCAGGCAATGTGCCAAAGGTATTTTACCCGTCTTCAAAAGCGTGGCCTCCTGGAGGTAGAATCACGCGAGGACGAGCGAGGTGGACAAGGTAACAGAACGGTACAAGTTGTAGAAGGCGAATGACGAGAAAAAATGAAGAACGATGAGATTCGGTAATGGGTGACGTAATGATGGCCCTACAAACCCGTGTCATGATGGATCGGGCTTGGGTGTGATTCATGCAGCACTTGCTCGACTGCCGGAAGTGACCTTTGCCGAAAACGTGAAAGACTCAACAAAGGAGTTGAAATCAACTTTGGTGAACAAATATTCATTAAAATTCCAGCATAACCAGATCGACATGCATCAGTGTGTAACTCGATTGGGAAAGTTGGATCCAATATCATGAGTACTAGGTCATTAGTTAGCAAGGAGATGATCTGTTGCCTAATGTGTTCATGCTCAGGTAACCAAACAATGAGATTTGAATCATAGGACTTGGCATCAGCAATAAGTTTGAATAAGGGTGTGGCAATGTTAGAAAAATCCTTGATAAATTGCTGGAAGTACGACGCTAGTCCTAAAAATTGTCGTAAGGAATGAACGGTAGATGGAGAAGGTAGCTTTGTGAGAGCCTCTACCTTTCTGGCATTAGGGCGGATTTCGCCATCCTGCACCTCGTAGCCTAAATAAGTAACATGCTGAACGATGAAAGAATACTTTGCTAGATTCAACAAAAAACTGGCATTCCGGAGAACGAGTAAAACGGTCTCTCCAAAACCTAGTCTACATTTTCTGCAGTGATTAATATGTCATTCATAAACACAATGACATAGTTATAAGTGAGGTCTCCAAGTGCTTCAACAACAGCCCGCTGGAACACGCTGGTGGCATTGCGTAGCCCAAAAGGCATAGCAAGATATTCCCAAGTTCCACAGAACGATATGAAAGCTGTTTTCTCCACAGAATCAGGATGAACTGGGATCTGGTGAAAACCTGAAGCCATATCAAGACTTGTGAAGAACTTTGCTCCACGAAGCCGTGCTATCTGGTCTTGGATCAAGGGGAGGGGAAACTGCTGAGTGACGGTGTTCGCATTCAAAGCACGATAATCAATGCACAAGCGATAACCACCTGTTTTCTTGGGTACCAATAGAATTGAGCTTGCAAAAGTTTTTATGAACAATCTACCGCTGAGTTGGACCTAATCTGTAAGGGCGCTGGCTAACAATTTTGTTCAGATCCTTAAGACGTATTGTGAACTCACCAGTTTTGACACACATTTTGGGGATACCCTCTATAAAGAACTGCTCAAACTTTCGCAAAATCGAAGTCAGCTTAGATTTATGAGACTCAGGGCTTTCAGTCCTAATGAGGTCGTAACGATTATATGATGTCAACCTTAAAATTAGACTGCTGCCCACTACTAACTGGAAATGGATCGGTTTCACAGATAGCTGTAAATAACGAGAAATCATCACTGGAGGAAGTGCCAAATGGTTCCCGAAAACCCGTATCGCAGACGTTAACTTTGTCTCCAACTGAACAATTCTGAAGAGCAACAGTCGAATTAGGAGAAACCAGCGTTACAGTACATGAAACATTTTGCTGGTTAGGTGTACTCTCTCGGGTAATCATGTAAAAATTCTGTGAAATTATTTCACGACTAACAACGATTGGGACAGTCAAAAATTTATCTGGCACGAGATGAAACAAAATTTTCCATGTAAACCCTTCAATAATTACAGAACATTGTACTTGAGTCGTACATGACACTGTGGATTCACCCAATCCATGCAACGTTTCTGAGTTTCCAAATCGTGCGCCCTCAAATTTAGAATCTAGACTTTGTCCCAAGAGAAAGCCCTCTGAACCACTGTCAAATTGGTAACAAAAACGCTCACCTTTATGTTCGAGCTGGCCCATGGGATTGACTTGGCAAAAGCCGACTCACTTATCCAGTGAATGGGTGGCTGCCGGCTCGCCTTTCTTCTCTGAGGTCTTCAATGGACATCTGGAGGAGAAATGCCCTGGGCGCTCGCATTTGTAGGAGGAGACATTTGGCCTGGAAGATCCAGTCATTGATCTCGATGATGGCCACTTGGAAGAGTGTGACGACTGTCTTTCGAAGATTGACGTGTCCCGGTGAAAGTTGTTTGCTTTCTGCTTAGAGTTGAAGTTCGCACCCGACCCAGAGGGAGGAGAAAACTTTGCCCTCTTGGATCCACTGTCAGCATCTCCATGTGATGTGTTTGGTCTTTTATGTGCAGAAATGGCACTCAACTCCTTCACCATTTTTCCCCTCGAGGTCACCTCTTGAGTGAACACAAGGTGTTTAATCTGGGGGTGCATCTTCGCCATGTGTGCCAAACATAGATTTAAGGCAATCTCGTTTGGACTCATATCTTGCATTTTTGAGGTAAGGGTGGAAACGATTTGGTTCGCGTACGAAACAAAAATTATACCTTCCTTGGGTTGACTTTCGAGGACGTGAAAAATAACGGAAGCAGGGGTTTCATCCCTGTCATATTGCGCCAAGAAAACTTCTTTAAACTCATCTCAGGTCAAATCAGGACGTAGAATTTGAGGTAACCACTGGGTGGCAGCACCCTTCAGAGCTCTTCCCAACGATAACAGTAGTTTGCCACCTTTCTGCGGACTTTCGTTCATGAAACGTCGACGGCAGAACACCAAGCGTGAGCGTTTATTAAGGACACGCTTTATTAAGGACGTAAGAATACGTCGAACTCGTGGGGGGAGCTTGTGGGGGGGTCAGAGTTCTGCCTCTTGATCCTCTCGTTTTGTTCGGTTCTCATCGTATACGCAAAAAATTGTTGCATGGTTTTCATTTGCTCCCGAGCAAAATCCCTCCACGAATCATCTTCTTGAGAGCGAGAACGAAATCGACGAAAACCATCATCATCATCATACCTGTCGCAATCACTACTTGATGACGGACAATGACGCCTGGGACGTCGGGGAGATCCCACTTCTGATGTTGCAGCCGAGTCAGGATGATTCAAGTGGTCTCCTGCACTTATCTCGCCATCCTCGAATTCCTGGTGAACGACAAAGACACAATTGAAGAAACTAGTTTTAATGACAACTGAAGAATTAGATTTTAAAGTGAACTTGGTAAACGGAAAAGTAGCACGTCAAGATAGCGAAGCTTCCCGTCCGGACTCTCGCCATAAACTGCCCTGGCATTGGAGAGGGTGTGCCCTTCCGCCTTCGTCCGAAAGGGGGGGGGGCAAGAAGATCACTCAGATAATCTTGACGTAGGTAGGAAGGTGAACTGCTACATAGATTATGAAGAATCTTGTATTATTATTATTGTCGTTATTATATTATAATGTATTACTAATTAAAGGAAATTATAAGTAACTAATTAATTGGAGTATAATATTACAAGGTAATACATGTTAGTTCACAAATTAATCAATAATACAAATATATTAATATATTCAAGCTGTTAAGAAGTATTTGGCTCACTTAGTTGCTACTTATTCGGATGCTAAATAAGCAGGTACATGTATAGTAAAAAGGTGTTCAAAATTCAAATATATATTTTCTCAATTTAAGTAAAATTAAGAAAGGAAGACGTTCGATATACTAACCACTATCAGAGTACCCCTTATCCATTGTCGAACATAATGGCAACTAAAAAAGGGCATACTAGGTACTAGTCGGCGAATATACGGGAAAAAGAAGAACGGCTATGGCCACATTCAAGGCTTTCGGAAAATCACTCGCTAAGCCCAAATCATCTTCAACGATCAGCGGACCACTCACAATCCATGGGCACCTTTGCCGGAACAGTATGGCAAGCACACACGCAGTTAGAAACTGCCCCTCTAATTTAAATGCTTCCATTGCAACTGCCGTCATCACACCTTCCTCCACCTTAATAACGACATCAATCCCAACTCCAATAGATCTCAGCACTCCTCAACCACATGTTCTGATCCAGAACAAAATCCATCACTATACAGCATCCACCAAACCCAGAATGGTGGGGAATGGTGGGTTGTTGGCTTTAAGCCAATTTCCAGTTGAAGCACTGTTGGCTGTGTGTCTCCACGAGAGATATAACCCTGGGGAATCCTGCACCCTTGGGGAGGAGTTTTTAATCTGGTTTCCCACCTGATCTAACTATTTACTTGGGTGGCCATTTTCAAACGGAGAGATCAACTGTGACTATATTTTTCGTCATAACCTTCTTCCCAAACTGGGCAAACTGTCATAAGCCTGCTTTGTGGTAGTCAATGATGGTAGGTTTAGCTGCTCTTCCAACAACTGTCGCACACTGCTGTAGGAACTATAGTGGAGTAGCATATGGCCCCTAAGCTCTGGAGGTGCAAGACGTGCAGGATGGAGAGCCTTTGAGAGAAAAGCATGGCATTCAAGTTGCCATGTCCCATAAGGAACTGGCTTAGTTTTTACTATCCAATGTCACCCAAGTAAATAGTTAGATCAGGTGGGAAACCAGTTCAAGAACTCCTCCTAGATGGCATGGACTCCCCAGGGTCATACCTCCACATGGTTGCACATGGTTGGTAGCTCTCTGCTGGGAAACTGGATAAATGTCAACCGGTTGGATGTGAGAATCATATTTGTAGTGGTGAAAATATTAGCTCGTTAAGACGGTATTTGTTACAATATTACCAACGGTTTTGATGAGTACATACATCTTTTCTTCTGAAAAGTACCTTTTCGCCTGCTTTTAATTGGCAAAGACGTTGAGAACATCTGTCACAATAAAATTGGTGTTACTTTATTTTTGTATAATTAGTCGTTTTTGGGTAGTGGGCGAAAATGCTCTGGGGTCTTGACTCCACTTTTAGCTCGGCCATTGCTGCACGCATAATTAGTGCTACTAGTTTTATGTTGAAATTTCCTATACTCTGTGAAATCTTTGAAAAAATACGAGGGGGACACTGCGACTGCTAAAACTTGTTTTTAGAGAACTTAACGTATTATTACTTTTATTGGTTCTACGAAGTGAAAAGAAAAATTACGTAATTAGCAGGAAAAAAAATTTTTTTTTGAGTTCTCTACAGATCTTCGCGTTTTAGACCCTACTGAGTCCGAAAAACACTATTTAGAAAAATGGTCTGTGTGTGTATATATATATTTGTCAGCGAACCAGAATGCCAACCTTATCTCCAAGATGGTCCTTGTTAGATTCCACCTGGTGAGGCTTAACTGTGGCCGGGCGTCACAGTGTACTGTTGACACTCTGCAGTTGGAGGTCCAGAATTCATTGACCAAAAACACTCATAAGAATCGAAGAGTAATTGAAGAGTTAGGAAATCACAACAAGATACAGAGGAGAAGTGAAGTCAGTGACACATAACATAAATTACAGTAGTTCTAGATAGATAGATAGTAGTATGTGTAGGTAGTAGATTGGTCAGTGAACTGAGGAAGATTTTCAAAAGACGTGTTTTATAATTGGTAGGTTTCACGTGGAGGATGGTTGTGACCAGTGGAAGGGTCAGGAAGTAACTGGGAAATCAGGACTTATGAAGACTCGTTAGTTGGGGGCTCTATTATGATTTGCGGTATTAGAATTTGAAGTCTATTGTTGTGAACTGACTAGTAGGAATGGTACTCCCAGAGGCGCCTGGGAAAACTAATTGGGGAACTCTAAGTGCTTAGACCTGGACGACTCTCAGATATAAGGGGTAGAAGGTCTCGCTTGTTGGATTCAAAAGGGGAACGGTGAGGTGCTTGAAAAACCAGAAAGTTGGCTAAGGTCAATGTATTTTGAGACTTACTCAAAAAACATTACAGATTACAATATTCTAGGGTACTGGAAGGTGAACTGCGTGCTGTAGTCACCAACCTAATAGTGCAAGCTGACTCATACAAAAAGGTGGGGAGCAAAGTGGAAATACTTAGCACTACACTCTGCTGGGATCTCTGTACCTGGGCAGCAGAAACAACCTCCATGACAGTACATTGATCTTCGAGATTTCAAGAACAGTCATTTGACGAGGAAACAGACTAGCAGCCCCCCCCCCCCATGGCTGGATTAGGGATAGAATTCTCCTGCTGTTACCTCTGTGCAGCCGTACACGTTATTTAATGCAAACAACACTGGCATAACCAAAGAATTCTGCTCTAACCTTTGTGGAAGAAGACGTTGACTGAAACAGAAGACAGTACTTACTCAACACTTACGAGCGATCCACTACACTACATCAATCTGCTTCTCTTCTCCCCCCCCCCCCTACAAAAACCAATCAACGACATGACAAAGTGGAATGAAACTAATGCAGATAATAAAAACGCCACCTGCGTCTCATTCTCAGGTTTGCCAAGCCTGACCTCCTCCCCCCTTAAGACGAGCATGGTACACATCGTCAAAAAAAACAAACAAGGCAGAAGGGAGCACAACACCCCTTCCCCTTCCCACTAGGAGCCTGGGCAATATTGCCACTCCAGGCTTACAGAACCCACATGCGGTGGACTCATATCTCTCCGAAATGGATCAAATTTGCAGGTACGTTCAGCTGATTCACTACCAGTATCTGTGATCCAAGCCACAACCCCTTTGAAGGAAACAGTGGCTGCAGTGTCAGGGGGAGCTACGCTAGGCAATTGCCCAGCAGCCAACAGGTACCATCACTGGCCCCCCAGCTGGACAGGACCTCAAGTGCAAAGTAAAGTCCCTCGAACCCCCCAGCGTTCTCATATGTGGCAGTGGCTTATTAAATGGCAACCTGCCAGGGCTAGAAAAAAGAAAAACAGGAACTCTAGCTGCGCTCCTGTGTATCACCAAAGACTACAAGATAGTATCGACAGAAGCACTCCAAGTGATCACTGGTCTGTTACCAGTTGACTTGGCTGTTTAGTGCATGGTGAACAAGTGGAAACAGGAGCTTTCTCCACTCTGGGCTGAACTCTGTGAAGATATTCCTACTGAATGAAAACTTGCTGCTATAAATGAGTGGGCATTAGACAAATGGCAAGCGAGATGGGATTCTAGTCAAAGAGACCTGGTCTCAAAGAGATCGTACTCGAGTTTTTTTCCCAATGTCTGTGAAAGTCTGAGGAGAAAGTGGGTTAAGTAAGACCAGTGGACGAGATAGTTTCTTCTGGAACATGGCGACTTCAGTGTGCGGCTTCTCTTCTTTTCTCTCAAAGACTCCATTCTGCAAATCATGAAAACTCCAGTGCAACAGAAACATGAAACCACAAGCTGCTCCACTGTAGTTCTTACAACAGTGACTTTAAAACCCTAAGTATATTTTACATTAGATGGGAAACCAGATTCTCCCAGATGATAGGGATTCCTTAGGGGTCACACTGAGAGAAAATGTCTGAATCAAATCATCTCAGACTTGATATCTAGCCCACATGTCACCATGGGGCGCCAAAGTAAGGGTATGCACAAAATCCGCCTGAAACTAACTATAGTGATCAAATCCCCAAAAATTTGTTCCCCCATGACCCATGAGGTCTCCCCCCCCCTTTTACTATAGACTACGTTTTCACTCTTGGAGAGTTAACTGCCAGAACGAATTCAATAAGCTGAACCTCTCCTTCTCCCTGCCTGATCCATATGTGTCTGTAACATAGGCTTTCTCGCAGCAGATCCACCGCCTGTTTTCTGACACCCGTGGTTCGACGATGCTCTTCTCTCCCAATCCGTTCACGTCGCCTGCATCTTTTCCCTCTACTTGTATTTGGAAAAATAATCTATGACAACTATGTGAGATTTTTTAATTAGATTCGAAAAAACCTGCGTCACTTTCTGTCACAGTTAGTTAGAATATCATGGGCATCAATTGTTTGAAAAAAAAAAAGGTTGGCAGATAAAACCAGGGCAGCTGCAATGACAGTGTTTAACATGGGTTGTGGAGCGAGAAACTGCTATGGAGATGCCTCAACTTGGTTCACAAGCAGGTGTTATCTGCCATATTGGGAGCTGGTGTAGGGAAGCCCGGGCACCATCCCAATTTCTTCATGCTTTTATTCAGTGGCAATTTCATAGCTTGAACTTAGTAAAAAAATTAATTTAAATCCCCCTACAATTTATTACACTTTGGTTTATTTTTTTCTTGCACTGCTTGACGCAGTCTCACACCTGTGACACCTATCCCATTAGATTGGGCATCGAAAACATGATGAGACTGCAATGAATTAGCATGAGTTGATGAGTCGAACAGGTGGTTGAAGTGATACGGGAGGCACTGAGTGAGGGGACATGAGTGCATCCCCAGGAGAAAAGATAACTTTTGCTACATCGTCCTGTTTGTTCCGTCATCTACTGTAATTCACCACACTATATTTGCTGTGAGTAGTATTCTTGGCTTAGTATAAAAAAATACCTACGAAACGATACCAAACATAAGTAAATACTTTGAACCTGACAAAATTCCGTTTTCAGCCAGTTTTTTAGACCTTTTTTGCCCATAAAAAGCATCAGTTTCGTCCGATCTAGAAACCACATGGAATGTTTGTGGTGAAAAACCGATTTGTTAAACCACATAAGCAAAATATACCTTGGTTGGTGGATGGACATTGCGGATTTGGAATCCTCATGTATTCAAATGTAAAGCGTATAAAGGATATAGCCTATGCTTTCGTTGGATCTTCTTCCTTGGCACTGTGGTCGTGCCACAGAAAGTGTGAGGAAGCTGTCATCCGTGAGCCTTTGAGCTTCATTATTCATTCTGATTCTTCACAGGCCCTGCAACGTATTAATCGAGCCTTTCCTGTTTCAGCCAAAGAATTTAAGTTCAGTGTTTTTCTCCCTTGCTTGAATATTGTTGGATAAAGGTGAGTAAATCCCTGTTTATTACCCCCTTGCTTCAATTTGTCTTTCATAACGATCCGAGCAAAATTAGGTTGCTTTGATTAAGTATTGAAAGGAGTTCGATTCATTTATTTCATTTCCGTTTACTCGATCAAATTCAAAGTGGGTCTTATTGCGTTATTAGTTTCAGTTTCTATTCGAAAAAATTAATATTTGTATTTGATATCTGAGGAGAGTTTAGTGAGGTCTTCTCTGATTAAGTATATTGGGCTCAAACACAGTAGTAGTACAAAACCACTAGACACATCACAAGTGTCAAATTGTTATGGGTGGGTTGGGGTGGGGGCTCACAAGCAGGGGAGCTGGAATTGAATTGTGAGAAAGAAATGAATGTGTTGAACTTGAGTGAGGGCTCTATTAAACTTTGACAGAAGAGGTAGGATATGAGTTTGAGTATTTAGGAGCGAACAAGGGGGCTCTGAATATGTGAACTGGTTGTATGGGAAAGAAGATGTGAAAGAAGTGGGAGACGAATGTGAATTGGGAAGCTGTGTGTGTTAGGGAGGAAGTAAATTAAGTGGTGGGGGGGGGGTATTTTGGAAACTCCGGAGAGGGGGAAACCAGTTGTCAGCTTAAGAAATAACTGAAGAGGCAGGCAGGACTTTCCCGCAGCTACAGACCAAGAGCATCATGTCAGAAATAGATAGACTCGATGTTTGAGGAAGGCCCAAAACATGATCTACCCATTAGTGGCAAGTGCGGAAGTTCTGAGCTCAAGATTCCAACTGATTCGGCCTGCTCCAGTTGGGTTGTAAAAACATTTCCCTGGCCAAAAGCATTTTGTGTTTCTTCACTGAACGTGTATTGTTCACTATGAATAATAAACCAAAATCATCTTGACACTAATTAAATAGCTATGCTATGGAGATCAAATAAGGAGAAGCAGTAATCGAATAATTCCGAAAACTTAACCCCTACTAGTATTTATATAAAGCGTTTAATTACGTTCCACAATGGCCACGTAAACCAAAACCATCTCTTTGCCTCTTGTTTCAGTGACAATAATAACTGAATGCACAAGGGGCTGATACTTTCTTTTGACAATGAAGTACATGCAGTATGTACTTGAAAATGTCACCATGAGAAATAAATGCGTTACAAGATTACACTTATGCTGTTGAGTTTATACAGCGAATGGAGAGTTGAGAATTATAGAAATTACGAATGATTATGGAGTTCAGAGAAACAAAAGTCGTAAGGAGCTAATAGAAAGGTTTTGACGTATCCTCGCACACCATCATTTCTCCCAAAAGTTAATGATTAGGGTAGATCAGGAGGTGAGTGTATTACGTAGTGATTTACACCAGTTAGCTGGACCTCCAGGTGATTGATGCATTACTGGTCAATATGTTTTCGTTTTTTTAAAGGTTCAATATTTTTGCTACGCAATATATTGTTCTCAATAAATATCTTGAACTAGGATCTAAGGAAAAGAAACAAAATATGTATTTTTACCAATTTATATGAAACTATTAGGGTGTTTTAATCAATTAATACCTTCACATTTTCTACTCAAATTGTCCTACCAAATGGAATTTTTGTGCGAAAGAACAATTTTTTAGACCACTTGAAAGACAGCAGTGGAGATCAGGAATTCCCATGCCTTGAAACATTAAGTGTCTAATTTTGAAGGGGGGTTATAAAAAACATTTCTGACTGAAAACATCGGTGTATTATTCAGAATGAATAGTAAACCAAAAAGAGAATATTATCTGCTTGTACTACAAACAGTTTGGTTGGTTGCATTAGTTGAGTAATCTTTAATGTGAACTCGTTACTTTTCAAGTCTATTGGCTGGACATGTTTTTCTGCTAACTCGTTAGTCAATCTTAGTAGGTTACCCAGTGTTGTCTGACTACAAACAGTTCAGTTTATTATTTCGTAGTCACATAACATAGTATTATCATTACGTTACATACGAGTAGCATTATTTGTAGTGCATTAATGTTAATTGTTCACGTTACTTGCTGATTGGTTGGTTGTAGTAGTTAGATAGCATATTAAATCCGCCACACTTTTGGTTATGCATTGGCAAAATACGCTGGTTTTGTTTTTGTTGGGTGGAGGGGGGGGGCTAGCAGTGATATTAATGCTGAACCTTCTTTGCCTGGTAGCCTCCAACCATTAGACCCATTTAAGAAATGACACGATTGGCGGGATTTGTAACTAGCTTCGTCAAAAAGTTCTAGGAAATAAAGAAACGCGAGACACTGAGATCTCCACTCTCCCCAGCAAGATCGTCTTCATTTTGCAGCAAAGGCATGATCAGCCAGGTACTGTCAATGTTGAGAAACTAAACTAACCCAGTCACCCTGTCCCTTACTATTACCAGGTATAAGTTGAAACCTCATAACAAGGCGGTAATTTTGTAGACATTCAGACTTTTCCATTTCAATATTGCTTAAGGGATATTTTACGTGTCTTTCAATGTATTTTATTATATCAGGGACACACCTCGTTGCTCACTCACTGGAAAAGAACAGTCTGTTAGCAGATTTCAACAGATAGAAAGCAGATGGGGGTACAGTGGCACTAGCGACCGAATAAGGTAAATCCTCGCTTACAATTGTTTTCACCTTGCTGTCCACCTACTTGAAATTTCAATCAAAAGGATATTGTAATTGAGGAAAGGAAATTCGTTATGCTAATATGTAGAATACGCTTTGTTATTTTCAATTGCACTGTTCTTCACTATAGGTTTATGGTAGATCGAAGAATTTACGTCGTTGGATTTGGATTATACGGATCTATTCATGGCGCGTGTGAATATGATGTCACTATTGAAATCGTCACTCCCATGTCTGGGACTGTTTGTGGTTCCAATTCGATCCGAGTAACATATGATGGCTCAGCATCTACTTACAAAACTATGTTTAAAGAGCCCATTGAAATCAGGCCTCTCACTCATTACATGGCATCTGCACTTATTAAGGTAAATTATTAGAAATTGACGTGATATCTCTCTTTATGTTCAAGTGTACCGTACTGCTTCAAAGTATACTGTGCGTCCTAACTGTTTTCACTTTCTACTACTGACAGCAGCGAAGGTGTCGGAAGCATTGTTTAAATTTTGGGAGATTTTCATCATTTTTGTGATTTGATTCTAAAGATTCCATTTACTTTTGGTGGTTCAGACCTTTATAAAAATCTTGGGTCCAGCTGTGTGTCTAAAATCCACCGTATGGTTGGCTATTGCAGGTACTGTGAGGTAGGGCTAGAGACGGCAGAGCATGTGCTGTGTGTATGCGACGGACTCGTGGCATCGCGCCGTTGTGTGTTTGGGAGGCCCTTTCTTCAGCCAGAAGAGGTGGCGAATGCAGAACTTGCGGATATCCTCCATGTTTTGCGGGGGTGGTGTAGGGGGGCCATGATCTGAGGATCATGGACGCCCTTACAATAGGCCCGTTTGTGGCTGCAGTCAGGGTGCATCCACCGTTTCAAGGGGAAAAAAAAGGTTGGCTATTAGAATGCCCCTCCTGAATGGCATTGGAAGTTGGGTCCCCTTCTCCTTATCTAATTATTTACTTCATAGTATCAAGAGTCAATGGTGAACTCAACTATGATTTTGTGTTTGCTTTTTAGCCATTACCTTCTTAGCAAACTGGGTGAAGCAGTTTAAAACGTGCCCAGTAGCAGTCAGAGTTGAAAAGTTTGACTGTCCATCCAACAACCATTGCTCACTGATGAGGGAAGGACAATGGAGCAGCATGAAGTTTCTTCTTTCCACCACTCTGGAGGTGCAAGACGTGAAAGCTGGAGAGAGAGGAAAGAATGAAACTGCACGTTGGAATCGCCATGTTCTGTAAGGAACTGGCGCTTCTAATGGTCTTATAGGCATGATACTATTAAGATAATATGCTGTTAAGATGTTCTTGGAGGTGTGGGAAAAACTGGTATGTGTCACTTCCCTTTGGCGATGATTCCTATCTCGCTTAGAATTTCTCCAATGCCAGTTCACTTAGCTCTGCTAGTTTCAATTCAGTAAAGAGGTCATCACAGAGTTTGTCTCATAATGTTGGAAACTATCTTTTCACTCCCCACTTTTCTTCTGTGCACTCATCGGGCAGCTGGCCACTGATCACTTGAATTGTTTCAGTGGAGATTGTCTTATAGGCCTTAATGATATACAGGAGTGCAGCTCTCTGGTATTTGGCTAACAGTTTCTTCTTATTGACCATAAGTTTGCTCCTTTATTCAACAAGCTAGTAGCCTACAACTCCTAAGTAAATGGCAATGTCCAAGAGGGTATATCTCAGTAGCACACACCCTATGTGGTCTTGCTAATTGCTCCTCATGAGGCAAACCTTGTGAAGGTGATACCTTTAAGGGACAGGTTGAAATTCCACCCTTCACTTATAATTAATTGCGCTTGAGTGGTTTGGGGCTGTCGACCATTAGTGCGCCGAATTGTCTTAGAATGATGTAACAACCAGCTCAAAGCTGCAGGTTCAAATGAGCATAGCATCTAAGTGCTGGTTTTTCAGGTGTGCCAATGCGAGCAGGTCTAAAGACCAGTCAATGCAAGTAATTGATGCCTTTGCTCGTGTTCTCACTCCAGCCACCACACATGCATGCTATCGCAGATCGAGGGTTTTGGAGTGTTGTATGGCGAGAATGCGCGTCTTTTTGCCTACCTCGTTGGTCACTTCCCACTATCAAAGTATTGCGACCTTGTCAAAAAAATTGGTTCTCTACTTTTTGAGGTCTACTGAATCAAAAAAATTGATTTCTGTGTATGGTCTGTGTAAGTGTGTCATGGGGAAAGACCTAGCTACACCATATATGCTGGGAGATTTCCCGATTCAGTAGACCGGTCAAGGACAATCTCGTTTACTTGTTGGTCCTCGCTGATTCTAACTAATGAAGCTTAACTGTAGCGGGACAACAAATGATAGATTCGTAACACTCAACGGGAGTCCAGGAATTGCCGTATTCCCTGCACATCTGTAAGAGGCAGCCTTGTAGGGACATAATTTACACTTCCCTCCACACAGAGAACGTACGGTGTAACCCTCTTGTTTGAAACTAGGTCTAAAAAACACCCCCAACAAGTAAGGGGGTGTTTGAGACAACCGAGCTTAATTGGGAAGACCTTAAACAACCAAAAATTAGTAAAGAAAAACTGTAAGTCCCAAAAATGAAATGACTGTAAATTCAATTAAAAAATTTAATTTGTGGCGTAGTTGGCGCATAAATAGTAGTGAATTAACCGTAAAATAAAATAGTCTTCTGGTTGAACCGAAAATCAAAGAAATGAACTATAAAAAATATATTGTTCCAAGGTGAGTTCGAACCCAAGGGTAAAAATGTAGCGTTGATCGGTGTGTAGCTGACGGATAGGTCGCTGGCAGCGGAAGGTGAGACCTCGTACTGCTTGTGTAGGTTCTGGAGGTCTCAGTAGAATCCGTGAAAACTTGCCGCGAGTCGTCCTTCGCACAAACCGAAATCCGCTATCTCCGACTTCGGAATAAAATCGTTCTATCCCGACTTATTTGCCTTCGTGGCGGGTGAGCTGATGTAGACAACTGTAGATACCGTAATGAGATGCTGCTGACTCACTACAGTACGACTAGGCAAATATATTCGCGCGCACGAAAATCAACGGGTACGTTTCGGCAGCGCTCGAAGGGCAAGACTGGTAGCGCGCTGGAGGGAGCCGAGCTGCTTGTCTTATCTGCCTCAGGTACAACTTTCGAGCCAATCTCGCTTGGACTAGACCACAACAAAAAATTAACAAAACGCCGCCTGATCGTCGCGCGAACAGGGGGCAGAATTCTCCTGCTGTATCCTCTGCTTGGCCACCAAAGCCGGTCTACAGGAGGTTTGAAGTATGTGACACTAACATGATCAACATACTCCGGACACTGATTGTGGGTTGCAGGACATGTTGACACAAATACACTCATAATGAGCAGAAGCAAGTTGTAGCGATCCCCTATATAGGTGTGGCCTTGGAAAATAGGAGGGGGAAACCCAGGTTTGAGCGCTCGTATTTCCCACTTTTGACACTACCAATGCCTGAAGGCTGACTCTTAGCAGGAGCTGAATCAGCAAAAGGGGATAAGGGGGAGCTCGTGGGACACCACTTCGAACAGTTTCAGCTAATACCACTAACACACACAAAAATTAAACACAAGTAAACTATATCAGTTCACTTTTCTTCTCCACTTCTACCAATAAAGTAAAAATTGTTACCAAGTCACAGGTAACACATGCAGGTAATGCAAACGCCACCTGCACCCAATGGTTCACCAGCCTGACCTCTCCTGATGAGAAGTCTGTTTCCTTATTACATGACTGTCCCTAAACACTCGATGAGGGTTATATCAGTCATGGAAGTTGGCGTTTCGCTTATATTCAAGAGGCTGGTCCCTGCAGCATCCATTGAAATCAGACCTGCGGAGGTAAGGCAGGTATTTGGTCGTTCGCCAGTCTCCTGGTAGAGAGGTGTTGCCTGTGTCTGACCACCTGAGGAATCCCTTCTCTTGAGGAGTTCTTAATCTGGAAGAACTGATACGGAGCGTCCCTGCTAAGGACCTCCAAGCGCTAAGCGTCTGGGTGCTTGACATCCGTACCACAGTAGGGGGTTATGCCGTCATCAACGACAGAATCTCTGGAAATGGCCAAGGAGCTTATGAGCAACATTTCAACTAAGAAAAAGTTGAAGCTACACGCATCAGCCCCCCCCACCCCCTAACCCTTGGTCGCTTCCCACGCCTGCTATTGTGCAACTGACCTACAAAAAGAGGACTTGCCCCAACAGGTTGTTGAGCATAACTCTGCGTTAGGCTTGCAGCCGCAGGAAGTCAGGCCACTGTTCACTAAAAAGCAGGGCATACAGAAGGACTGGGTGACTGAGGTGTCGCCCAGCCTATGTAAAAAACTAGAGGGGGGAAGGCACCTCCAAATAGCCTGGCAGTGGTGCACCATCCGCAACTACCAAGCCCCCACTCAGTGCTACACATGCCTGCGTTATGGCCACCTCGCAGTGGCCCACATGAGACCAGTGGTGTGGGCCATGCCACATCTTAACAAGGAGTGTAAGCATGAGGCTCCCCTCAAGTGTGCCAATTGCACCAACAGGTCTCGCACACTACATGAGACGAACGCTGTACCATTTGTCAGCGAGCAAATGCCCTCCAGGACAATTATTTAATGACTGTCTGCGGGTCGGACAGTTCCCCCCTCAGTGGAATGGGAGGTGCCTGCAATCAGTCAGACCCATGATCACGGAGACGTTCAGCCTTCTTTCCATATTAGAACAGCTACGATCGAATGCAGGCATGTATGTTCTTTCAGACAATGATTGAAAAGGGGTGCCACTTTACTAAGGCCACTTGGGGTCTGTGTTACCTTGACACTATCGTCATGTACAAGGCCATCTATGTAGGCGTGATTGGCTACCACCCTGCTGTCTGGCACACTAGCACAAGCAGCAACAATAGCTCAAAAAAGAGTATTGGCCCAATCCCAGAGAGCTGCACTCCTGTGGAACAGCAAGGCCTATTAGACTGTATCAACAGAAGCACTCCAGGTGATCACTGGTCAGTTACCGGTTGACTTGGCTGTTGAGTGCACATTTGACAAGTGTAGAGTGAAACAGGAGCTTCCTCCCCTTTGGACAGAACTAAGTGCGGATCTCACCACAGAACGAAAACTTGGTGCCATCGGCGAATGGGCAATAGAGAAATAGCAAGCAAGATGGAAATCCTCGTCAAAGGGGCATGATACGTATAAGCTCTCTGCCAAGATCCATGTGTTTTGACCAGGATAGTCTTAAATGAATCACGGTTCACTGTAGGACAAAACTTGTAATTGAAGAGTGGAAGTCACAACAAGGCAGATCAGAACACGTGAATGTACAGAGCAGAAGTGAAGTCAGTGATCCATAACATAAATTGCAGTAGTTCTTAGTGCGTGGACAGGGGTGGGAACCACCACTTTGGAAGGGGTATAAATTCGTCAGATTGGTTAGTGAACTAAGGAAGGTTTGCAAAAGAGGGGTCAAGAGAAGTGTTTTAATTGGTAGGTTTCATATGGAGGATGGTTGTGACCAGTGGAGGGGCCAGTAAGTATCTGAGAAATCTGGACATATGAAGGCTCGTTAGTTGGGGGCTCTATTATGATTTGTGGTATTGAAATCTGAGGCCTATTGTTGTGAACTGACAAGTAGGAACGGTAATCCCAGAGATGAGGAACTTTGAGCCACCTGGAAAACTAATTGGGAAACTCCAAGCGCTTAGAGCCGGACGACTCTCAGGTTCAAGGGTTAGGTCTCGCTTGTCGAATTCAAAAGGGAAAAGGTGAGGTGCTGGAAAAAACTGGAAAGTTGCCTGAGGTCAATGTATTTGGAGACTTGCTCAAAACACCGGGAACGTATTGAGAGAAGGTGGGAGGTAGAGTCAGACACTGCGCCACTTCTTTTCTCTCAAAGACTCTCCATCACGCACGTCATACGCCTCCAGTGTGGAGGAAACAAGAAGCCACGTGCTGCTCCACTGTAGCTTCTACAACAGTGAGTGAACCTCTCGGAACCAGTGGAACTGGAACACTCATCAAATAGGAAACAGACCTGTCTTGTAAGGATGCCCTTCTAAGAATGACCGATTCAAAAATAGGAGGCCTCCTCCCTAGAAACCAAACTGTTGTAGAAGTAAGGCTGATGTGCAAAAATGTACCAAATCTATGGTTTTTTTTTCATTTTTCTCGACAGTGGCTCTAACGATTTTCATTGAACTTATGTATTATCTTCTCCTAGTAACTTTCAGAACATTTCTTCTGTATAAATATCTTTCTGAAAATACGGTGAACGGAGATATAGGCCTAAAGAGCAAAAACTGAGTTTTAAATAGGTCTCAACAAATGTTCCACTGAAAGTCCATTGAACAGAAATAAAAATCACAATGTGTCAAAAATAATGTTTTTGTGAACATTTTTGTAATTTCGCGAGTAATTGGATCGTTGGATTTGATCATCTTACAGAATGTCTTCTAGTATCCTATACTCTTCTCCGTAATTAGTTCTGTTTTTGTTTTTTTTTTCAGTTGAACGGAGATATAAGCCATAATCGCTCGGAAAACTTGCTTTGTCGAATACTAATTTATCGGTTTTCTAATTTTCTCAAACACTGCTCTAACGATTTCGATCAAACTCAGGGAGTAATCTGAACTAGCTAGTACCTACATTTTATTCTTCGTGAATGTTTCCTCAAGAATGAAGATGCAGCTCCTGTATAAACACAATAGCTTGTCACCTAATGGGCAGGAGTTATAGAAAGTCCCATCTATTTTTTCACCAGTTCCAATCCCAAATTGTTTGACAACGCTGCCAGCATCATTTTGTGAAACAAAAGAAACGGTTAAAATATCAATATCTTAAGAATATTCTTGTGTTGAGGAAAATAATGATTTTGTTTAAATTTTCCCATTAGCTAGAAATAACTCTCTTCATACTATTCTAGCATTCTATAGGTATTTACTACTAGTTTATGTTTATACCCAAAATTGTGGGCGCTGCCACTATGTCACGGTCGCAGGAATTCTATGGAAATACCCCACAACTTGAAAATTTAATGAAGTAACGATCAACATCTGTACTTTAAACGCTTGACTTGGCATTTTAGATGCGTGAACGCTAGAGAAAATGCTGCTTGATTTCAGTGCCAGATCAATTAGAACAATTTATTGGATTTCCAGGGCCCAGATTCTCACTATGGGACCAGAGGTCAACGAAAAGTCTCTGTCGCATCTTCTGGAGGCAAAATTGTGTTTCAATTTACGTATGCTGCCGGGAACAACAATGGAACGTCAGTAGAAGATGGGCAGATTCCTGAAATTCTGTTTTACACTTGAATTAAGTACAAGTTCTGTAAGCAATAAAGCTTAAGATAGGCGCCAAATTATTGTTTGTAGAGATGTTAATGAACTGTAAGAAGTCGGTTGTTGTTCAAACTATGATGACCCCTGAGTATTATTGACTAAGACAATTTAGACCATGTTATCAATTGCCTGTAGCTATTCCGTCTTGAAAATTATGGATGGCTTTTTTACGAAACCCTTTTGTTCATATGTGTGTCTTTTGTAGATGGACGAGATAAGTTCATGTTGATTCACATGAGCCTTAGTATGTAAACGGTTATTGTTTATATTAAAGGTTTCCATCTTTGATGTTATTATTTATTTTAGAATATGAAATGGTGGTATGTTAGTTTAATAGTCGTTTGTTCGAAAATCGTCCTTACATATGTTCTTTCTATCATGTTTTCATCAAAATGTTTTCTTCATTCATAATGGTCTCGTTTCCATCTATTGATTCGAAGCATAAATATGGGCTGTTGCGAAGAGTTGCATTATAACAATTTAACTATGACACCAGTAATGTTTCAGCTGAAATAAGTTGTACAGCTCGTAATAAGCTGCTGTACAAGTATCTACTTATTACCAGTTACAGACAGAACAAAACAAACGTTATTAATTAGAATTTAGGTTAAAAGTATGACTTTTTTGCACATGAACCTAATAAATCCGATAAATTCAGGGTTGTCATTCTTATTGAAAAATTATAATGTTGCCCTCTTTCTATGAAAAGAATAAAGTAGCGTCAGAGCAAGCAGTCCCTTCTCGCGGTAGGATAATTTACAGATGGCCATACTGTTACAGGTTCATGTAGGATTCATCAGGCACACATGTGGAATGACTGTCACGACTTCCCCCCTCTCCCCACAAAAGAGGAGGCAGGAAAGACATCTCCTATGATGCCAACTGCAAAGAGGACGGATGACAAAACAACTCCTGAGAGCAGGACAATGGAAATAGGAGAAACTACATCCTCAAGTGGAGTGAGTGATATAGAGAATGAGCTTACTGGACTGCTCAAAGAGGGAACCAAGATAGAGGAAGTGGTCACCGACGAGTCGCTTGAGACAGTCATGGAGGAGTCACCCCAGAAAGAGGTAAGTGAGTCACCGCAACAGGAGGCAAGTGAGGCCCCAAACCCGCCTAGCTAAGCCGAACAACGATGAAGCCGTAGGAACAGGAGAAACAATTAGGGGGGGGGGGGAATGAAAATAGCACAAATAAATCTGAATCACGCGCATTCCGCAAATGCGGATCTACTAGCCATCTGTGAAACAGACCAAGTGGGTATATTTTTAATTACTGAACCGCTGATATACAAAAATAAGATCATAGGTTTAAATACAACAAACTACACGCTTGTACATATTAACAAAGTAAACTGCCGAGCTTGCATTCTGATTCACAGATCACTCAACTCTCAACTGATCTCCGAATGCAGCGATCGAGTCACAACAGCCGTTAGAATTACTGTGCAAGAGACGAGAAGAACAGAGAAACTTATTATAGCATCTCACTACGCAGATGCAAGATTTCGACCAGAACTTACATCAAACAAATTCACAGCGCTCGCTGTCGGACATGGCCAAGAAAGAAGGAGCAGCACTACTGATTGCAGCGGACACCAATGCACATACCCCCATGTGGGGAGGTAATCGAGAAGATCACAGAGGTAGAATTCTTATCAACTCCCATCATGTCAAATAACCTAAATATAGAAAACAAAGGTGACATTCCTACGTATTCAGCGAAAGGAGGTCAATCACACATAGATGTAACCTTAACTAACACAAAAATGCATGGAAAGATCTCAAATTGGATGGTGCACATAGGCACAATACTATCTGATCATAGACTCATCACATATGAAGTAAACTGTGTAACATGAATGAGGCGCATACCATACAGAAATCCCAAACGTACCAACTGGGAGAAGCATATGGACGAAATAAACACACGCACACTAGACAACAATCAGAATTTGACCACATATGGACAAATAGATCAAGAAATAAAAAATATAACTAATATCTTAAGTAGTTCCTACAAAACATCTTGTCCGATGTCATACGTACGGGGCAAACACAAACCCTGGTGGAACCATAGACTGCGTGAACTAAGACAGAATGTAAGACGGGTACACAAGCACCTGAATAGAAACAGCTCAGAGGAAGCATGGAGGGAGTTCAAAAACTTACGAAATAACTACAAACAAGAACAACGTAAACATAAAAGGGAAGGGTGGAAAGCGTATAGTGAGGAAATTAACTCCATACCTGACACCACAAGAGCACTTAAGATCTTAGGAGACATGTGGGGATCTCGTAACGCAATCAGCACATTACGAAAACCGGACGGAACCTACACTGAGAATGAAGAAGAATGTATTCAATATCTAATGAAGACACACTTCCCCAACAGTACAATGAATACAGACACCACTCAGGGTATAGGTACCACTACAGAAAAGGAAAATACGTACTCGAGGACTGACGAGCAGGAACATATGACCTTCTTCACACGACAACGATTTGACTGGGCAATCTATTCTATGCCACCATACAAAAACGCTGAAAATTATTACACAACGGTTTATTATTCGGATAATCAGCTTGACCTAGCATTAATGCTCCGAGACCCATCCTGTTCGATTCAGCATCGAAAAATATCATAATGAAACCCAAAAAAAGGCCGAAAAGAACTGAATCGTAATATTAAAATAAACAAAAAAAACACGAAAGTATCTAGAAAAAACTGAATTTTAATATGAAAACATGCACGCTAAATACTAATATCAAAATTTAACCAAAAATCTATGAAAAAAACATAATGAGAATGAAACGAAAGAATCTAAAAAAATTGAATCGTATTAAAACGAAAACGTCGCGGAAATTGGAAGAGTAAGGCGAATGGGGAGAGAGCGGTCGTTGGGAGGGAAGCGGCGGGAGGCGCACTCGCTCGCCTCGAGAGCGGTTGGTTTTTAATGAGACGGGCGGGCGGAGGGAATTCAAACGACGAAACGCTTGTAGCTCCGCGTTGTACTGCGTTTCGTTAATTTTTTAACCGTTTTTTGCCCATTACAACCACGGGCTTCGTCCGATCGGATTGCCGAGATGGCGGGCACAACTAGATACCAAATCGGATTTTTGGGCGAAAGAACGAATTTTTTAGACCACGTTAAAGGCACAAAACGGCCCGGACGGCGGACGAGGGACGGGGGACGGCGGACGGACATTGCAAATTTGGAATCTCCATGTCTTGAAACGTAAAGTATCAAATTTTGAGGGGGGGTTGTAAAAAATTTTTCGTGACCGAAAACATAGGGTTATTATTCAGAATGAATAATAAACCAAAAGGGGGACCAGATGGAATATTCCCTGCCCTAATACAGAAAAGTAACAGCACATTGCAGACACAAATCTATAACATTCTACATGCAATGATAAAACTAGGATACATCCCCGCAGAGCTTAGGAAAGCCTATGTCCTCTTCCTTCCCAAACCAGGGAAAGGAGAGTACACTTCGCCTAAGGATTATAGGGCTATAAGTTTATGAACCGTTTTTATAAAGATCATAGAAAAAGTAATCGACAGACATATTAGGGATGAAACCACTACTACTAACTGACTCACCACTACATAAAGAACAATATGCATATTGCATAGGGAAATCGACCGAGGGAGCACTCCACAACCTCATCACAAGAGTAGAGAAAAAAATAATAAACAGTAAAGAATATGTGGTAGGTTGTTTTTTCGATGTACATTTGACAACGTCCAATTTGCATCAATTCAGCGAACAATGCAAGCAAGAAAAGTAGGGAACAACTTGACAGCATGGTGCACTCTCCTACTGAGCAGTAGAGAGGTCGAATGCACAATAGGTAATACCACGAAAAAATTTATCATAACGAGAGGAACACCGCAGGGGGGTGCCTATCCCCCCTCTTCTGGTGCCTAGTCATAGATGAGCTAATTAACCAAATAAATAACACGGGCCTTTACTGCCAATTTTATGCTGACGATGGTGTCATCCTAGCCAGTCACAAAACCGTAGACACGGCTTGCCATTTGGCGAGCGAGGGGATGAAACTGCATGTGTAAGGTGGGTGCGGCGAAATAGTGGAAATCCATCTTATAAAAGACGAGTTGAGACGAAGTAGTCTATTTCCACGGGATTTTCACACGGACTAGCGGTAAATCCGACAAAAACGACAGCAACAATTTTCAGTAGGAAAAGAACTGAGACCTCTGGCTACTATGTGATGATGGAAGGATGCAATATTCCTCTCTCATCATCAGTGAAATATCTAGGAGTCATACTAGACAGACTACTAAGGTGGAAACATCAGATAGCTAGTCAACTAGAAAAAGGAAGGAAACTTCTCCTGCATATCAAAGGCCTGATAGGGAAAACATGGGACCTAAAACCAACATTTGTGAAATGGATATACCAAACGATAGTAAGGCCTAGAGTTGTGTATGAAGTACTGATATGGTGGACAGGAGTCACCAAAAACAGTGCCCTGTACAAGTTAGACAGAGTCATAACTATGTCAATTACAGGGGTATTTCACAGCACCCAATGTCATAATGGCCGTACTGACAGGGGTGCTACCAATGAAATGGGAGGTCACACAAGAGGCAATGAGAGGGGCACTAAGACTTAGAAAAAACAACGACTGGAACCATTCACACAATCACGGCCACAGATCTGTTTGCACAACCGTCATAAGCAGCATACCAGAGGCAAACATGCCAATGGATGACAGGACAACAACATATCAGTTCCAGGGAAACCTCAACACAAGAATAGACTCGAGACAAGTGTGGGAGACCAGGCCGTCGGTGGTGGATGAATCTGAAATCATCTGCTACACAAACGGCTCCAAACACTTAAATGGTAACGCAGGAATGGGAATATACATTCCTGCACTAGAATGGGAAGAATCACTTTCACTAGGTACCAATGTGAACTCATCGCGATAAACTTATGTATTAGCACACTTGTAACAAAGAACATTAGGAACACGAATATAGCTATCTACACTGACAACCAATCTGTGGTAAAAACATTGGGTAATCCAATAGTCAGGAGCTATCTCATAGAAGAAACAAAGCACAAGGTTGGGAAACTCCGACAATTAGGGAATACAATTACGCTAAAATGGATACCCGGGCATAGGGGGTATGTGGGGAACGAGAGAGCGGACGAACTAGCCAAGGTGGGAGCCAGAGGACACTTCTGTGGACCAGAACCGTTCTCGCCTATCACAATGCAACAACTGAAAGTAAAAATAAATGAGAAAATGTGGAGAAATGTATGTGATGAAATAAACAACAATGAAGGGTACCAACATTCCAAAATTATGGGTATAACTAGTTATAACCTACAAAGAACCAATTGGGTACTAGGCTTAAGCAAGATAAGGCTACGAAGAATCACTGGAATGCTATCTGGGCACTATGCGGTGGGTAAGACCCTAAATAGGATAAATCCGAACATCAACGCTAGGTGCCCATGCGGAGAAATAGAAACAGTAGATCACTATCTTAGGGAATGCCCGTTATGGCTTGGCACTGAACTTAACATATTAGGGGAGAGAATAATAAACAGCACTAGTTTGAGAAAAACCGAGTGGAAAAAGATCCTAGGATTCGTGGAGGGGACTGGTAGATTCCGTAACCCCTTTTGGGGAAATAACACTAAGCTATTTTTTAACGAACGATTTTAATCAAAAGGGGAGAGACAGGATACGCCCGGGTCGACGCGGTAACAACAAGTGGCGAAAAACGGATTTCTTATCACTGCTCACTTTCACTTCTGCTGGTCGCCGCACGAGCGCCAGCGGAGCAAAGGAATTTTGAGCTTTGGGTAATCCGCCCCCCTGAAAACACTCCCCGGTCAGCACTCGAAGTTCCTGAGGTTCCCGGGAAAGCCCACTCTCCGCCCAGAGGAGGTGGTACCTCCCACCGGTCGAAGTATACCTGCAGGAGCCGAAGAAGTCGGCGTCTTGGCAAGCTGTCGTGGGGCAGAAGCTGGGACTGGAGCCGAAGCAGGAACAATGGGAATGACTTGCGAGTTCCCTGTTGGCATGGCTGGCTGTGTGGTACCGTCCTTTGGCGTGATGAATGCAGGCTTCAGGCGATCGACCGAGATGGTGGTCCTCCTTCCAGCAATGAGAATGGTGAATGTCTTCTCACCACCTTGCACAACCTCATATGGGCCTTCGTATGGCGGTTGAAGTGACTTCCTGACGGCGTCAGTCCGTACAAACACATGGAATGCTGTGGGCAAGAGGGTTGGCACAAAAACCCGTGGATGCGCCGCATATGCTCCCTCAGTTGCACCACAAACTCCTGTGCGTCCATCAATGGTCCCGGCGTGGCGTCCACAAAGTCTGCAGGAAGGCGGAGCGGCTGACCATACAGCATCTCAGCAGGCGAAAATCCAAGATCCTCCTTAAGTGCCGAGCGGAGACCAAGCAGAATGAGCGGAAGAGTCACCGTCCATTTATCCGTTGTTTGGCACATGATGGCTGCCTTTAACGTACGATGCCATCGTTCTATCAGGCCATTGGCTTGGGGATGATACGGCGTCGTGCGGATGCGTTGAAAACCTAACAGGTTTGCCAACTCATTGAACAGGCGTGACTCAAATTGGCGTCCCTGATCTGAAGATAGCTTTACTGGAACACCGAAGCAAGAAATCAATCCATTCAGGAACGTATGAGCAACAGTCTCTGCTGTCATGTCCGGCATAGGGTACGCCTCGGGCCAGCGGGAAAATCGGTCGATGCATGTTAATACATATTGGTATCCTTGTGACAGCTTCAGTGGGCCGACGATATCTATTTGGCAATGCTCAAAACGATGACTAGGAACTGGTATTGATGATACTGGACTGTGCGTGTGTCGCCCAACCTTAGCACGTTGACAGTGAATGCATGATTTTGCCCAGGTTGTGCAGTCGCGCTTGACGTTTGGCCACACAAAACGCTGAGTGACCATACGAACGGTGGCACGCACGCTTGGGTGGATCTGGTTGTGGATGGCGTCAAATACTTCTTTCCTCATAGGTGCAGGAATGTAAGGTCGAATGGTGTTGGTCGAAATATCACAGTAAAGTTCGGCAGTTCCGCCCACAGGTATCGTCCTGATGATCTTGAGGCTTGAATCAGTCTTGACAGCTGGTAACTCTTCGTCGGCGTCTTGAAGTCTTGACATGCGAGAAAAATCGATGTTTGATGGAAGAGTGATGGTTTCCACTCGTGACATTGCATCAGCAACAACATTTCTTTCACCCTTGATGTGGATTATCCTCGTTGTGAATTGGCTGATGTATGATAGCCATCTCATCTGCATCGGGGAACCATCAGATATTTTGTCCATGGCCTTGCAAATCGGTTCATGGTCCGTGTAGACAACAAATTCACGGGCTTCCAACAGGTGTCGGAAGTGGCGGATTGACTCATAAATTGCCAGCAGTTCCTGATCGTAAGTACTGTAGGAGAGCTGAGTCTTCTTGAATTTTCGAGAGAAAAACCCCAGCGGTTCCTTTTTACCATCAACGAGCTGGTGGACCACAGGTCCCATCGCCAGACCAGAAGCATCTGTGCATAGTGAGAGTGGCGTGTCCAGCGATGGGTGCGCAAGGCCCGTGGCTTGGGAGAGTGCTGTCTTCAATGCAGTGAAGTCAGCTTGCAACTTCGGAGTCCAGTCGAGCGGAGCTTTATCTTTCTTCGGACGACCAGCGACGGCTTGTTGGAGTGAGATCTGAAGTTCAGCCACTCGTGGTATGAAGCGAAAGTAAAAATTTACCATCCCTAAGAATCTCCTCAAGTCTGATGATGTTTTTGGTACGGGGAATTCAAGAAGCGGTGGACTCGTTCGGGGTTGGGCTGGAGTCCGCTTGCTGATACTTCATGGCCTAAGAAAATCAGGCGCTCAACTCCTAGCACACATTTTTCTGGGTTGACTTTGAGGCTGTATTGTTGCTAACGATCAAACAATAGTTTTAGGTGTTCTTGGTGCTGCTCAGTAGACGCTGATGCAACCAGCACATCGTCCAAGAATGCGTAGACAAAAGAGAGTCACCTCATGGTTAAACCTCTGAAATGTGGCCGAACTCGCCCTGAGTCCGTACGGCATAAATGGGTGTTCAAAAAGTCTAAACGGTGTAATCACTGCAGTCTTGGGTATGTCTGACTCCTGGACAGGAATCTGCTGGAATGCTCTACGGAGGTCCACAGCGCTGTATATTTTGGTCCCATGTAAAATGTGATTACAGTCATGAAGATGCGGAACTGGATATCGGTCTGGTGTTGTCACACTGTTCAATCTTCTAAAGTCTCCACAGATTCTCCAGTTTCCATCCTTCTTGCGAACCATGTGGATTGGGCTGGCGTAATTGCTTCTTGAGGGCCTGACGAGACCAAGCTGCTGAAGTGCTTCAAATTCTTTCTTGGCGGCCTGCAGCTTTTCTGGCGATAAGCGTCGTGCTAAAGCAGTAACGAGCGGGCCTTTTGTTCAATGAAGTGCTCAGTGTTGTGTATTACCGTCATGACAGGCGTATCGGACTTGGGTATGATCGAAGTATGTCCCAAAATGGCGAATTTTTATTTGTTGATGTGAGTCCCAACGAAGGAATGTCGGCTATCACTGCTATTACCGGGTGATTACGTCTATCAATCAATTTTCTACATTTGAAGTCGAGAAGCAGTCTGTGGTGAAGCAAGAGATCAGCGCCGATAATTGGGTGTGTGACGTCAGCGACTGTGAATCGCCACTTGATTTTCTTTGGTAGATTTAAGCTGAGAACAATATTTATGTAGCCGTTTGCAGCATGTAAAATTCGTAGACTGGGATTTAATTTTTCAGTGTGAGTGGGAGGCACCACTGATATTTCCGATCCAGAGTCGATGAGGAATTTTAAATTTGCGGTCCTACAATCAATAAAAAGACGACTAGTCATGCGGCTCGATTCATGTCTCGCCTCCATGTTCGGCCATATTAGTTTCCCAGCTTACCGGCGCCTGACATGGCACACGGGGGCGGCAGGTGTTGGCATTTTCCTTAAAGACGCGGTGGTACCAGCACACAGGTTGAGAACCATTTTGGAGGTTGTTGCGGTTCCGTGAAGACGAGCGATTTTGTGCGTTTGCGCGGCCTCGGCTGGAAGAACGATTGCTTGAACGTGAATGGTCGGTGTGACAGTCGATGGCGAATAACGGATAACGATGTCGCTAACTGCCGTCAACGTTTCCCAGTCCAAGTTCCCGACGATAATATCAAATTTGGTTTGATCTTTGCTCACCTGAGCGGTTCGAAAGTTTGCTTCGACCTGAATAAACCACAGCGTGGGATTTTGCTTCCTTTACCTTCGCAATTTCTTCGCCCGAATTTCTGTCATTTCCCTCCGTTTTTGCCGTCACGATCGATTTTGAGCTCCCGCAGCCGTCTACCGGTTTATCGCCGATGCCTGGAAACATGTTACGAAAAATTTTGAGAGGAAAAGCGTTCAGAGATAACGTTCACGAGAGAGGGTCACCAATTTAGTGGAAGTTGGGGAAATAACACTTCGCTATTTTTTAACGAACGATTTTAATCAACATTTTAATCAAAAGGGGAGAGACAGGATACGCCCGGGTCGACGCGGTAACAACAAGTGGCGAAAAACGGATTTCTTATCACTGCTCACTTTCACTTCTGCTGGTCGCCGCACGAGCGCCAGCGGAGCAAAGGAATTTTGCGCTTTGGGTAATCCGCCACAAAGTCAAGCCGACTCCCAATAACTCTGGGGAGATGGGAAATGGGCCTGAACGGCCACGACTTCGGTCATTGTTCCTGATGTATACTCAGTGGTGGGGTTCAATGGACGTAGGGCGCATGCGCACTAGAGCAGGCCCCCTCCTCTTCTACCCTTTGGTGTGTTGTACAGAATGTTCTCACTCGCTAATAAACTGTCTACTTACTCAGTTCTGTGAGTGCTATTTGTGCTATTTCTCCCAGGTACATTAGTTCCCTTGGCCTTGGCTGGTGCCCTGATATCTTCTTCTTCTAGTCTTGGTGATGGACTCCCCGAGAAAGTGAGGTACCAGCAAGATTACCTAGAGGTTGGTTCGTGTTTACTCTGTAGCTGTCGCAATCGTCCTCAGGAAATGGGGGATGAAAGTGGGCAAAATTTTGCAAGTACATTACGCTGGAATCGAGAGGAAAGCAGATGCAGAAAATGGGTATATCGTCGTAAAATTTTCAAAATAACTGTTCGAGTCATATCTTAGGAATAACAGTTGAAACAGAAGAAAATAGAATTACGATGGATCAACTGAAGAGATATTACAGAACATACAGTGTAATCGGATCCAAGATTTTAAAGACTATTTTGTTGCTGCACATCACAACTCGTCTTACATCTTACTTGTACCCAAAGCGAAAGAAAGGAATAGTTTTCCCAAGCAAACACAGAGTGAGTGTTTACGCCGAATGTTTCGACGTTCGAGTTAGGTGGATAGGAGGAGGACTGCCACCCCCTACTTGCGCTCCTCACTCCCTTCCTTCGACTGGTTCACCTGAGATTACCAAGCTGCTCGTCGAGATAACCAACCGATTGAGACGAGCTCAACATTAAAGAAATATTAAACCTGCCAATTTCTGTCTCCTCTCTTTCGTCTTACCAACCAACACTATAACCAGGCACAGCTGCATCTCAAGAGACCTAATCAGTGAGAACACAACATAAAAGAGATGGATTAGTTGACATGCACGCGAACAGTAAACAACTCTCTCTCTATGTACTCTGGTACTGCGCAAATCCGATTCTGTGACTCCTAGCTTACTTTTCGCTTATTAAGTAAGTGTTATCGAATGGTAACTTAGCGCTAGGGTTCTGTATAACTCTAATCTTACTGGTTGGACGATGGGTTCTGGAACTATCGTTGATTGGTATGGAAATAAAATCAGCTTGGTTGGAATTAACTTCTTTAGACTCTGACGCCCATTCCCCCGCTTCTATTTCTTCTTACTACTCCCAAAATCAGGTAGCGATAGGGAATGACATGGAAGCAAGGGGTCTCTGGTATTCTCTCCCAGGGACCACAAATAACATTCCCCCACCGCATTTGAGGGAGGCAGAACCCCTGAATCACATCAGCTCACCCTCCAAGAGAACAGAACGTACATAAGGGCCTGCCTGCAAGAACATTCATTCATTCCTTCTTCTGACTTCAAGGAGCCAACATCAGCAGTACCAGAGACTACACTTGAAAACTGCACCAGCGGAGACGACGAGACCCTCACCTCGAGGAGCCACTGTGCGACTGAGCCTTCAACTCAATTGAGTCCCTCATCTCGCGTCTGCAAGAGACGGAGCGCCGACTCAACTGAGTCCCTCGCCGTGAGGATATACTGCTCAACCGAGCCCTCAATCTTCGACGCCCGAGGAACTCGTCCCTCGCCTCACACTGCCAACTGGCTGAGACAGGACCAACAAAACTTTCGTCGTCCCTTTTTAAGGCCACACACCCTTGAAAAGGGGACTCCGACAACTGGTGACCCCGACGTGATTTGAAGAACCGAGCAAACATGACGGACAACCAATCGAATCCATCGCTGCCTGGAATCCCTGCAACGGTTACCACGAGCCAACAGGCTCCCAATGCAGCACCTATCTTCGCCACCACGGATTCCGCAATTTTGGAAAGCAAACCTGACTCTTTGGTTCTACCAAATCGAGGCCATCTTCGCCACATAGCGCGTCAACTCGAGCGCACAAAAAATTCAACTGGTCGTCGCAAACCTCGAGCTGTCACAGTTACAGCAAGTAGAAGACATCCTGAGGAACCCTGGGCAGACACCTTACGAAGCCTTGATGACCCGTCTCTTACAAAGCTTCGAGGAGTCGGAAACCACCAAGATCCGACGGCTGTTTGAGCAGACGATGCTCGGAGGCGAACGACCATTACATCTCCTGCGGAGCATGAGACAGCAGGCTGGAGCCCTAATGTCCGACGATCTCCTTCGAAATCTATGGCTTCAGCCTCTCCCCAAACGGATGCTCTGGATCTTGGCCACAATGAACACCGCCGATCTCGGCAAACTGACCACCACCGCCAACAAAATCGCCGAGGTTGAGCCTACGGGAGTCTACGTGGTAGAGGATCCTTCGCCACACAACTCGCAAATCGCCGAATTGACGAGACAGGTTGCCGAACTGGCCAGCAAGTTCGACCAACTGAGTCACCGGACCCACCCACCCACCAACTCCCCAGCCAGACGCCGCTACCGCACTCCATGGAAAAGACGGAACAACGATGACCTATGCTACTACCATGAGCGCGTTGGCAACGAGGCTAGGAAGTGCAAACCTCCTTGTCTACATTCAAAAAACTAGTTTCGCCGGCAGCCGCACGGGCCGAGACTGCCGAAGCACCACTAGATTCGATCTCCGCCCGCCACTTCATCACTGACGCGCAAAACCGCATGACCTTCCTCATTAACACCGGTGCCGCCGTCTCAATCGTGCCTCCTCCGAAAAACAGACACCCGGGACTCACACCACAGGACGACCACGCTCTCTACGCTGCAAATGGGACACAGATCTCGACCTACGGAACACGGACGATCGCACTCGACCTCGGCCTCCGACGGAAATTCGAATGGAACTTCATCATCGCAGACGTAAAAAAGTCTATTATTGGAGCCGATTTTTTAAGCCATCATGGCCTAGTAGTCGACATCTGAGGCAAATGCTTAACCGACAAAGTGACGAATTCGTCTGCACGAGGGAACACCAGACTGGCTAGCATTGAGACACTCTCAACCATCCCCATCGACACGAAATATTCCGACATATTACGTAGTCGCTTTGAAGACGTGACTCGACCCGCCTTCGCCACCGGAGCCGTTAAGCACGACGTCCAGCACTTTATCGAGACCACAGGCTGACCAGTCACCGTGAAAGCTCGCCGACTTCCTCCTGCCAAATACGCGGCCGCCAAACCAATTCAAAGGGTATCTGCCGGCCGTCAAAAAGCCAATGGTCAAGCCCTCTACACGTCGTCGAAAAACCCGACGGATCAATACGCCCCTGCGGAGACTACCGGTTTCTCAACTCCAGGACGACAACTACAGCGTCCCAAACATCAGCGACATGAACATCGCTCTCCACAGGGAGACAATATTCACTACACTCGATCTCGAACGAGCCTACTTTCAAATTCTGATCGCAGAAGACGACATTCCGAAGACAGCGATCATAACTCCTTTCGGGCTCTTCGAATTCACGAGGATGTGTTTCGGGCTCCGCAATGCTGCTCAGACGTTCCAGCGGTTCATAGACTCGATCTTCAGAGATCTGCCGTTCGTCTTCACGTACATCGACGACATCCTCATCGCCTCCGCTTCCGAAGAGGAACATCAAGGGCACCTGCGAGAAGTCTTCAGCCGACTCCACTCGCATGGATTGACTCTAAAAATCAAAAAATGCGTTTTTGGTCATACTTCGGTCACATTTCTTGGCTACGACGTCAACGCCGACGGGATAGCTCCGGTCAAGTCCAAAGTCGACACCCTGACTGACTATGCAAAACCCAAGATGATCAAAGAACTCCGGCGATCGCTAGCAATGGCTAACTTCTACCGACGCTGCCTTCCTCACGCCGCCGAAATCCAGCGTCCATTAAACGCCTACCTAAAGGTAGCACCAAGGACGACAAGCGACCTGTTGAATGGACACAAGAATCGTCGGAAGCTTTCGAGAAGACCAAGCAACCCTTACGGGACGCCATCCGCCTCGGACACCCAGCGCCTAATAGTGAGATCTCCCTCGACTGTGATGCTTCTGTTACGGGCACAATCAGATTGAGCTCGGAACACCGGAGCTTCTATTTATCAGGCAGAGCCACTTGAAGCAGCTCCGATTAAATCTGAAGAGGAAGATAGCTGCTGATGAACAGGGAGAGGGGGGACCGCATTGCTGCAATCGGAAGGTTAGGAAAATCGGGTCCGCGGCGCGCAATGAGGCACTCGGCCTATTCCTCTTCCGGGCTCCGGCGGCACCACTTCGGTCCTCTTTACTATCTGTGCCTGTGGGCTATTAACTGGAACAGAACTGAATATACGATTCTTGGAGGTATTGGAAGGAAGGACTTATTATTGAGTGACGCCCGAACGATCCATTCTATAACACTTCAAACGTTGGGATTAGCGCAGTCCTGCAACAAAAGGAAAAGAATGGATAGGTGCCCCTAGGATTTTTTTCCAAAGCACTATCGCCGGCACAACAAAAATACGCCACCTTCGATAGAGAACTTCTGGCAATTTACCTGGCAGTGCGACACTTCCAACCTCTCCTAGTAGGACGGATCTTTACTATTCGAACGGATCATCGCCCTCTCACATTCACCTTCACGAAGCCATCAGCAGGCTGCTCGCTGATCTGCACAAGATACATGACGTTCATCTCGCAATTCACTAGACATAAGGCACATTAGTGGTATCGACAACCCAGTGGCTGACGCTCTTTCTCGACTGGATGAGGTAGACCAACCTGACAACTGGGAAGCACTAGCCACCGCACAAGCCAGTGAAGAGCAGAAGGGAACTCTCCCGAACAAAGGATCCTTCAAACTCGAACGGATGGTAATTCCTGGATCATTGACTTCGATCCTATGCGAGACTACGACCTCTAACCCTCGGCCATACCTTCCTACCTCCTTCCTGCCGCCTTTGACCGTATTCATGCGCCTAGCCATCTGGGGATCCGAAGCACCCGCAAAATGCTTGCCCGCCGCTACTTTTGGCCAGGAAAGAATACCGACGCTGGAAAATGGGCTAGATCCTGCACTGCCTGCCAAAAAACCAAGGTCTCTTGACACATCGGCTCACCCCTCGGCACATTCCCGATTTCGGCCCGCTTCGAACATGTACACCTGGACCTGGTGGGGCCTCTACCGTCATCTGATCACAAGGCCTACTGTCTCACTATGATCAACCGGTTCACTCGTTGGCCTGAAGCAGTACCTCTGCCAGACATCAACGCTGAAACAGTCGCTCCAGCTTTCGTCGATACTTGGATTGCAAGGTACGGCACGCCTCTGCGAATTACTACGGATCAGGGTCGTCAGTTCGAGTCAAACCTCTTCAGACAACTATCAGAGCTACTTGGCATCCAACGCTTTCGGACAATGCCATACCACCTGTGGTGATCGTTACCAGTTTATTATTATTATTATTACCATATGTTACGAACGTTTACAACCAGCCTCAAATTTCGAAAATCATTTCATGTCAAATTCTTGGTGAATAAAGTCTTAGTCTAGAAAGGTTTATTTCATATCAATTTATTCACCAAGAAGAAGATGGAAAGACTATTCAAGCCACCACGTTTTGAACTAGAGCCAAACGCTCCAACTGCTGATCAAGACTGGAAACATTGGAGAACAACGTTCGAAAACTTCCTCGCCGTAGTCCCTGACGTAACTGACAATGGTAAGCTACATCTTCTTTATGCTCACTTAGCCCCGAACGTATTCCGTTTCATAAACTCCTGCGCTACATATGCCGATGCTATTGCTGCTCTGCAAACATTATACGTCAAGCCAATCAATGAAATCTTCGCTAGACATTTATTAGCTTCTAGAGTTCAGCAACCAGGAGAATCTTTGGATCAGTATCTAGAGACTCTCAAAACACTGGGCAAGGATTTGAGGATGTAAATGCCGAGAACCATATGAATGGTTTCATTAGGGATGCGTTCATTCGTGGTATGACATCGCCTAATGTCCGTCAGAGGCTACTCGAGAATTTAACCCTCACCTTAGACCAAGCTCATACTCAAGCTCGGTCTTTAGAAATGGCTCAACTGCAATCGCAGGCGTACTACCAGCCTCAGGCCCCGTGCGCTAGTGTTGCTGCTGACAGTAGCGATCCTCAACTCTCTGCAGCATTCAAGTCAGTTAAAAAATGTTACTTCTGTGGTAGTGACTATCATCCTCGGCCGGAGTGCCCTGCTAGAGATAATATTTGTAAAAATTGCAATAAAAGAGGTCATTTTCAAAGGGTATGCTTGTCTCGTAAAAATTCTAATCAAAGTAACCTAAAGGGTCAAGGTGCTGCAACCTTCTCTTGCGTCGTAACAGCTGCTTCACCTAATTGTCTATCAAGGGCAATAACCCCAGTAAAACTAAATGGTCAAAAAATGTCTTGCCTCATTGACACTGGAAGCTCACTGAGCTTCATCAATCACTCCATAGCAGAACGCTGCAATCTTGTTCAACAGCCATACTCAGGGATGGCATCTATGGCATCAAGTGCACTAACTGCAGGTATTCACAGTTATTGCTCAGTAAATCTTGAATTACTAGGCCATACCTATAAAGGCTAACAGCTATTGGTACTCAAAGATTTATGTGCTGATGTTCTCATTGGTCATGATTTGCTCGAAAATCACTCAGCTGTTGAGATTTCTTTTGGTGGAGAAAGATCTCCTCTTCAGGTGTGTGGACTCGGACGCGCCGCAGTATCCCCAGTTTCCTTATTTTCCAGCCTTGCTCCAGGGATCAAACCTATAGCTACTCGTTCCCGCCGACATTCTTCTGAGGATTTGGAATTCATCCGGACTGATGTTGAAAAACTCCTCGCTGAAGATATTATAGAGAAGAGCAACTCTCCATGGCGAGCTCAAGTGTTCGTAGTCAAAGGTCACAAGCGAAGAATGGTAATTGATTACTCTCAAACCATTAACCGTTTCACTCACTTGCACGCATATCCGCTCCCTCGCGTCGAATCCATTGTAGAAAACGTTTCTAGGTACACCATCTTTAGCACAATCGACCTCAGAAGTGCGTATCATCAGATTCCTATTTTGAAATCAGAGAGACCTTACCTGCTTTCGAGGCATGTGGGAAGCTGTATCAGTTCCGTAGAATCCCATTCGGTGTCACCAATGGGGTCCCATGCTTTCAAAAGACCATTGAGGCTGAGAAGTTGGAGGGTACGTTCCCTTACCTTGACGATGTAACTGTGTGTGGGAAAGATCAGCAGGAACACGACCACAACCTGAAGCGGTTCATGGATGCAGTGAAAAAGTACAATCTCTCGCTCAATGAAGAAAAATGCACATTTTCTGTCACATCAATCAAGCTATTAGGCTACCTAATTTCAAATGGTACTGTACGCCCAGATCCAGACTGTCGAAAACAATAAATTATGGGACTGATTGATACTATAAAAAACCTATCCGACTAAAAGAAACACTGAACTTTATTTAAACAACGATTGAAAACAAGAAAAACAAGGGGCGACTTATTAAAAACATTAATAAAAGGATGCGTATGAGAGTCAAAAAGGTACACGCCTGAGATAACCAACACAACCCAGGAGACGCACGCAACAACTTAATAAAATGGCGGGCAGTTGGCGCATGCGCGTAGTAGTCCGAAAGCGCGATAAGATTAGGGAACCGCCAAATTCAAATTAATGTTCACGACACAGACCGTCTGAAACCTTTGTTGACCCTACCAGTACCAGATTCTGCCCAAGCACTTCAACGAGCAGTTGGAATCTTTGCTCATCACTCTCGATGGATCTCTCACTATTCACAGAAAATCCAACCTCTGATCCAGTCTAGATGCTTTCCTTTACCAAAAGAGGTAGCTGAAGCATTTGAAAATCTGAAGCAGGATGTTGCGAATTCAGTTGTTGCAGCCATTGACAACAACATTCCTTTTCAGGTGGAAACCGATGCCTCAGAGTTTGCTATTGCAGCCACTCTCACTCAGGCAGCCCAGCCGGTGGCATTCTATTCTCGAACCCTGTCAGACAGTGAACAGAAGCACTCATCTGTAGAAAAAGAGGCATATGCCATCATCGAGTCGGTTAGACACTGGAGACACTACCTGCTTGGGAGGCATTTTCGTAATCTAACTGATCAGAAATCCGTATCCTTCATGTTCGACCTGCATCACACCAGCAAAATCAAAAATGAAAAAATAATGAGGTGGCGACTTGAACTCGGATGTTATTCTTTCGACGTAATCTATCGTCCTGGCAAGGACAATGCAGCTGCAGACACTCTATCACGAGCCAAGCCTCCAACTCAAGATCTGCAATTCATTGGGAACGTTACTTCGGTACCAGATCTGCTGACTCTTCATAGCAATTTATGTCATCCTGGTATTACATGTATGACCAACTGGGTCAGAAGTAAAAATCTACCATTTTCAATTGACGAAATCCGAAGAACGATCACTGCATGTGCCACTTGTGCTAAGTTGAAGCCACGGTTTTATCACAACACAGGAACTCTAATCAAGGCGACAGCACCATTTGAACGCATAAACATGGACTTCAAGGGGCCATTGCCTACATCCACAAATGGAAAGAGGTACTTATTAACTATTGTCGACGAGTATTCCCGTTTCCCATTCGCTTACCCCTGCACTGATTTGACTTCTACGACAATTATCAGACACTTAAAAGACTTATTCTCAACCTTTGGCTTACCCTCCTTTGTCCATTCTGACAGAGGAACCAGCTTTTTGTCAGCAGAGCTGAAGGAGTTTCTAAATTCAAGTGGCATTGCAACTAGCCGTATTACTCCGTACAACCCACAAGGGAATGGTCAAATAGAAAGGTACAACGGCATTATATGGAAAACCATCGAATTGACCCTTCACTCAAACAACCTGAAAACGTCTTACTGGGAACTCGTTTTAGGAGACGCACTCCATGCCATCCGTTCGCTCCTTTGCACCTCAACCAATGCCACTCCGCATGAACGTATGTTCCTCCATCATCGCCGCTCGTCAAAGGGCTGTTCCTTACCTGGTTGGCTCTGTTCTCCAGGAAAAGTTTTACTTAAGCGCCACGTAAGACACAGCAAGTACGAGCCACTCGTTGATGAAGTAGATCTAATCGAGGCCAACCCTGACTATGCGTTCGTGCGACTGCCAAACGGACAAGAGGCTACCGTCTCCCTTCGACATCTGGCTCCAATAGGGGACACGCAACTGATTACCAATCAGTCGCAAGAGGTGGAGGATCGTCAAGACGACATGCAAACGATAAATGAGCCGAACATTCAAACTCCAACTTCACCAGCTCCTACACATTCTCCGTCATCTCCAGCTCTTTCTTCACCACCAACTACCCAAGATTTCAGGACACCATCAACTTCATTACCACCGGAGTCAAACAATGGAAATGAACTTCGACGGTCCTTAAGAGCACGAGCTCCACCAGGTTACCTGAAGGACTACGTGACAAAATGAGGGTGGGGAGAATGTGGTGATCGTTACCAGTTTATTATTATTATTACCATATGTTACGAACGTTTACAACCAGCCGCAAATTTCGAAAATCATTTCATGTCAAATTCTTGATGAATAAAGCCTTAGTCTAGAAAGGTTTATTTCATATCACCACCCTCAAGCAAACTGACGAATCGAGAGATTCCATAGGACCCTGAAGGCTGCCCCAACAGCAAGAGACGCCCACGGAGACTGGACAAAGTAAGATGACGAGAACCACAGCCCAGCGCTAATGACCTTCGGAGCTACCCTACGTCTCCCAGGTGACCTACTCGTACCGTCAGAGCCAACTAAACGAGAAGATTTCGTCCAACAACTCCAGGACTTCATGTCTTCACTTCGACCGACTTCTCCGAAGAACACTACACCGAAAATCTTCCTACAAAGAGACCTCAAGACATGCAGCCACGTTTTTCTTTGAGAAGTCCCTGACGCCTCCCTACGAAGGCCCCTACCAAGTCATACAGCGTACAGAAAAGACCTTCAAGCTACAGCTTGGCGACCGGGAAACCACAGTCTCCATCGACCATGTGAAGCCAGCGTATGGCGACGCTTCAGACAAGGAAACACCCGGAACTAAGGTCGACACCCCAACTACAACACCAGAGGACAGCCAGACGACTCCAGCAGCTACCACAACAACACGATCAGGACGCCCCATCAAGAAGAAAGTTCGCTTCGACCTATAACTCCCACCAAGGCGCCTTTTGGGGGGAGCTATGTGGCGGCTGGCCACCCTCTACCTACAAAAGGCGCCTCACAGCAAAGTCATCCCCCATTCACACACACATCATCGACTCGCCGGACTGCTCGACTGCCCTCTCTATGCTCGACTCTCCTGCTACGCCGATCATCGCTCCGATTCTCTCGCTGCCCTCGTCCCTCCCGACGCCCTCCGCTTCTCCTTTCGCCCTCAGCGCTCCCGCTGCCCCTCGACCCAACCGATCTGCCCCCTCTCGACTCCCTCCCCAATTTTCGACCCCACGAAAATCCTCCCTCGTCCGAACAGTAAAAGAAACCTGGCTTGCTGCTAAGCCACAAGCCTTTACTGAGAACAGTAAAAGAAACCGAGCTCCCCCGTGTGCGACTCGTCGCCATGGAGGACTCCCCCTGCCAACCTTGCCCCTCCACCTCATCCGCCCCCTGCCGCCTCACGCAGCTCGCTGTCCCCAGTCAACGCCGAGCCCCCACTCCTACCTCACTGCCGTCATCTCTATTGAACCAAACACACCCTGAACTCCAGCTGGCCCTACAACAAGCCCTATCGTCGCAAGCGAGCCTTGCAGTCCAAATGACCCGCCAGGTGGCTGACATCGCCGCGATTCGCGCTGCGCTCGCCCAACAACAACGACAACCACTCCCCTCTTCCGTCATGAACACAGCTCCCGCCCCATCGAACGACGCACCTCTTCCTACCAGGAAGCGTGCCCCACCATCCCGCTCCACCTCCACAGCACCCTCTACGCCCGAGGAACCAGTGGCCACCGCCCCATCCTAACAAAACCGAGAAACGGTCTCGGCCTAATCGCATTCTCTCCCCTGTGTCTGACTCTGACTCTGAGGAGGAGACAGACAACGCCACCGCTCACCCCCCGCCAATCATTATTAAACAGGCAGAGCACTGGCCAGCTATACATGCCTACCTCGGAGCGGAAGGCATCACCCACCGTCGATGCATTAATTCTAATCGAGGATTGATGCTGTACCTCAACACCGTCGACGAGTTCCGCCTCCTCACTACACGACTCGATGCTGAATCCATCGCGTACACTACCCACCAAGTCCGCCAAGATCGAGACTTGGAAGTGGTCATCTGCCACATTCCCACCACCTACCCTCTCGAAAACCTCAAACGCAGTCTAGAGAACCGCAAATATCCCATAAAATCCGTTTACCAGATGAAAACTGCGAACTATTGCCACGCTAAGTGGGTCTGCGCTTTCTGTGCAGGTCCTCATGCCACCTCAACCTGCCCAATCAAGGACTCTCGCAGGATGCCTGTCTACACCCACTGGATGGGTCCCCATCGTGCCACCTATAGGGGCTGCCCAAAAGCCCCTAAGAAACCCTCCCAAAAGAGGAAGGAAGTCCCTGCTCCTCCTCTGCCAGCCACCGACCAGTCCCAACACCAGCTCCACTGGTCACCCCTGCCTTCAGCACCCCAAAACTATCTCTGGCCCACTGCGGATTGTTTCCTGCTACTCCCCTCCCAATACCAACAACTTGGACGAAATTGTCCCCCTGCTCGACTCACCCCACCCAACAGTGCTAGCAGGCGACTTCAATGCCAAGCATCAGTCTTGGGGCTGCCGAACCAAGAACAGGAAAGGATCCTCCCTCCTCTGCTTGCTGCGTCGACACAACTTCTCCGTTGATGCGCCAGCAGAACACACCTTCCACTCAGCCAACCCGAACAAAAAATCGGACATCCTCGACCTCTTCATCTCTAAGAACACCAAGATCGAGAAAGAGCCTCGGACCCTACCTGCCCTCGACTCCAACCACTTTCCTGTGATTCTGGAGATCCCCGGCATACCAGACTCCACTCAGACCACCCACCTCCAGTCCCTACGGCCCAGGCTCAATGCCGCCAAACGGGAGCTCAACGCTCCCCTCCAAGCTACCAAAGATGCCAGCTTCGAAAAATACATAGCTGAAGCTGAACTCAACCCCAAGTGCTGTTGGAAGATCGTCAAATCCTTATGGAACAAGCAACCTCACTCTCCGCCTCTCAGCCACAACACCTCACACTCCGCTGAAATTGACAAGGCAACCAACCATCTTCGCCGAATCTCTCGAAGAACAGTGCTTCCCCTTCCCCTCGCACGATGACCACACCACCTTCCACACCAAGGTCAACTGCCTAGTACGCAGCTTCCCTCAAGGGCACCCTGCCACCTTCAGACCAACATCCCCGAAGGAAATCAGCAAAACCATCAAAGGCCTCACCAAAAACAAGGCCCCAGGCAGCGATGGCATCTCAAACGGAGTCCTGAAGACACTCCCCAGGATCCACACAGTGGCCATCTGCAACATCATCAATGCGTCCATGCGCCTCCAATACTTCCCTGCAGCGTGGAAAGAGGCCACAATCATCTGCATCCCCAAGGCAGGAAAGCCTCTCAACAAAGCCACTAGCTACAGGCCCATCAGCCTTCTCTACACCATAAGCAAGGTCAGCGAGGCCATCATTCTAACCCGCCTCATCGAGTTCATCTCCACCAACAAGGTACTCCCTGACTTCCAACATGGCTTCAGACACCGTCACGGAACCTGCCACCAACTCCTCAGGGTGACCGAATACATAGCCGAGAGCCGTAACAAGCACCGGCACACATCCATGCATCTGCTGAACGCTCGCCAAGCCTTTGAGGTCTGGCAAGAGGGCCTGTCACGCTAGGGCTAAGTGGAAGCGTATATCCCGCGTGACGACAGGAAGTTTTGGAGAAAGAAAAAACTAGGCAATAATAAATCAAAATTATATTAACCAAAAGGGAAAAAGAAAGAGAATCCTCGGACAAAATCAAGTGGCGGAAAGAAATTAAAACAGGTGACTTACGGAACCGATTTGCAAAGGCGGAAACGGAAGGTTTCGGACGTCGGCGGTATTGATGGAGACAATGCCAAAAACCCCAGCCGCTCGCGCGTAGCTCCTTTGAGAGAGGGGGCTTGCCCCTTCTCAATGCCTGTGGCCCCCCCACGCCTGTGGGAGGACGTTTACGGGCGCCGGGGGAATATTTAGTCTCCGTAGTTCCATTGTAGTCAGGTTATGTTTCGAATGGTTCACTAGTATTTTTCGATGCTGAATCGAATGGGATGGGTCTCGGAGCAGTAATACTAGGTCAAGCTGTTCATGAGAATAATAAACCATTGTGCAATAATTGGCAGTGTTTCTTTATTTTGTTTCCTCACTGCTATTCTGCATTCTGGAGTGGTCTTTTGACGCTTCACAGCAATTGAAGACATTAGGAGGTTCCTATCTTTCACTGCTAACTTAGTGGTTTTTCTTCTGTCTTCAATGGTGAGGAGGTTGTCTGTCCTCTCCAGTTCCCTCTTCCCTTTGTAGGTCTGTATTTTTTGTTTCCTACTCAATGTCCTTTATGTACTACTCCTTCAGTGTCCTCACTTGCTCATCAACTTCCATCATTGGTACTTCAGCCTCTCTAGCTGACCTTTCGAATGATAGAATTTTGCTACCCAGGTGCGACTCTAACTTTTTGAGCCTCCTGGTGACACTCGTTCTGCTCCTTTTTTTCACGACAGTGAAGGCTTCCTTCTCGTTTGGGGAATGGCCCGCTGAGTCATTCTCCTCCCTGTGGTGCCCACTCGGTCTCGCGAATTCTGGCAGTCTGTCGTTATCCTCTCTGGAGAGAAGATTGACGATGGGGCCGTGCGGGCTTAGCTGTTTCCACCGCAGTGGTCGTTTTATTTTTGCTCGTTTTTTCGGTTGTGCACAGAGGAGCCACATGCCCTGAAGAGCTCGGTGCGGGATAAGTAACCCTCACGACCTCGCCTCTTCGTACCGCCCCAGGACAGGCTGGAAGCGGATGCCCCGTGCTTGCCCACGGGCCGTCTGTTGACTCGTGCTACATGTTTCTTTCCACTAGAATTTAAACGAAAAAGATAGATGAAGAGTTGGAAAGTATAAAAGATCCAGCCACCACGTGCGTTATACTGTACTTAACTTTGGTTGTTGTTTGGGTGCGATCTGTCCGGAAGAAATAGATTGGTGCGGTAAAACAAGTATAAGTTGACACTTAACTGAAGAGAAATAAAAGAAAAAAAGAAAAGTGAAGTTAGCAAATAACAAGAGAGAAAAAAAGAAAAAGAAAATTTAAAAAATATAAAAATCACGTGTCGGACTTAGGTTAGACGGGAGAGATAAGGACCTCTCCGAGTCAGAACTCAAGCGCGACTCGCTTGAGGGTACCGGAAGATTCCGACACTCGTTCTGAGTAATGGACTCCCACAAACCCTGTGGAGATGGGAAATAGGCCTCTATTGCCCACGACTTCAGTCGTCGGTTCCTCGGCTTTGTCTGATTCCCTGTTATCATCTCTTCTGGAGAAGAGTTTGATTTCTGTGGTTTTTGTTTTAAGAGCAAGCCGATTTGATTGTTTCTTAAGTTCTTCTGTTCAAATTGCTTCCATGAAAATTGCCCACCTTAACATTCATTTGAAGCATGCAATAATATTTAACAAGCTTGCAACAAACAATGGCTTTAGCTTCAAATGTGCCAGACCCTTCCTTGAAAAAAAAAAAAACCGTCATAATTCGCAACGTTCTGAGCTCCTCAGCAGAAGACCATTGGTAAGTGTGGTAGAGGTTGGTGAAATGAGATCCACAGGCCCCAGTATTGAAAAATTTGTATTCGTTTTGTTCCAGGCCAGTACTGCCAGATCATGAAACAGAAATTTTGAAGGAGGAGTTGGTGAGGTAAGTTGGCCCGATCTGATCATACGAAAATTATCAAATTAATTACGGAGACTACAATCGCAGTAACTCTGTTTTCGACTAGACATTTTGTCCCCTCCCCCTCCATGTTGACGCTTATAAGGCACAGAGATTCAAAATCTGTGATGTTCGATTGCACCATATTTTGCCTTTAACGTGGAAAAAATCCGTTCTTTCGCTCGAAAATTCCGTTGGGATCTAGTTGCGTCCGCCTACTCGACAATCCATTTGGACGAAACCAGTGGTTGTTAAGGGTTAAATATCAGGGCAATGAGAGGCATCAGACAAATGTCCTTAGCTCTATGTAATTCACTGGTTTTCATAGCTTTTGTTACGAATTCAATGTATTTTTCACTTGGTACATTTGAACTAGAGACAACACCGGCGAACGCGGAAAGCTATTGGTACGCCGATAATTAATGGGTCTGTAAACAATGATGAATGACCGTTAATCGCAGAAAATAACGGTTACTCCAAAAAAACAATAAACAAATTATTAAGACAATATGACTCCAAAACAAACGACTCAAAAACACAAAATACACAGACTTTCACAAGACGCTGCACATTCACGTACACAGGACCACAAATATACGGAATAACTAATATCCTCCGAAAGGAAGGTATAAAAATTGCATTACGTACGGACAACACACTTAGAACCAAACTAACTGCAAAGACTGAAAAGACAGACCCACTCGACCAAAGTGGGGTGTATAAAATAACTTGTACTTGTAAAAACGCATAGATAGGGCAGACAGGACGAAAAATACGGACCAGATATTCAGAACACATTAAATCTCTTAGTAGGAACAAAGAAGATTCAAACTTTGCCAACCACCTCAAAACAACTGGACATGAACCCACCAAAATACAGGACTGCACCATCTTACTACACAAACAATACAAAGGACGAAAACTGAACATATTAGAAAACATGGAAATTTATAAACAAAAAAACTTCAATGGACAGATCATAAATGAACAAATCAACACAAAATGCGACACCATATTTACACCACTCAAAACACTACACAAACGAAAACAACCAACTGACGGATTTACAGACCACCCTACACAAAAAAGACGTAAATTCCACAATTGACAGACCATCCAACACGTTCCATTTATCTCTAGGGGGTTTTCCCCTGAGGTACATGACCTCCTCTCCGCGCCCCTTCCCCGACGCTCCATCACCCCTTTCACCTTTCTCTTTGTATATAAAGACCACGACCAACTGACTGACTCCAGTACTAACTTAACGGCCAGACGATGATGTCTTTACATCGAAAGCGCTTGCCTACAGTAACTCACAAGCCAGAGGAGACGGACTCACCTAACAGGTACGTTAACTTTATTTATTAAAAACGTATGATGTTACCAAGCGTTAGATTTTGTAACAGACGTTACCATGCACTTAACCCAACGCAAATTTAGTGACGCTTCTCCGTTACGTATCCCGCGTTACATTTTCGAGTTTATGTAGCAAAGTAAAGACATAAAATGTCAAAAATTCGTTCGTGGGTCATCTTAAGGTATTCCACGGTTAAAGCATCGCAAGTGAATCAGAATCCCAGCACAATAAGCAGGTAGGTGCAAAAGCCAGGCAAAAAGGTGTACATGAAAAAATAAGCAAATGGACGACAGCAGTAACGGTTCAAAAAGCAGAATTACAATGTCCACTAAGAAAAAATAAGGAGGAAGTTAAGCAATCCTAGCGGTGTATGGTTTTAACTGGCTGATTTGCTGAGTTTTTATGTCAGTGGGCTCTGCAACATTTTGCAATTGGTAGGTGACGGGGACAAAACCTTTATGACAGTATAAGGGGTAGTGTATTTATAAGACAATTTTGAATTGATATCGTCAGTTGCGGAGCTCAGGGTGTAGGATCGAATAAGGGCATGATCCCCGACATGTAGGGTCTGGGGGGTATAACGGGCATTGAAGTATGCTGTGCGAGTGTCGCGAGCCTTTAACAGATTGCCGTAAGCCTGACGCCACACTGGAAGGTGTTGATCAGGGGGGATAGCAGGAAGGGAGGGGAGGTCCCACTGGAGGGTGAGGGGGGTTTGAATTTCCCGACCAAGGAATAGACGGGCAGGGGTGAATTTGGTGTATGTGTGCTTTACCGAGTTGAACCCAAGTTGGATGTACTGTAGGTGGGTATCCCATTGCGAATTGTCGTCGGCATGGAATGCAGTGATAGTTGCTTTTAAATTTTTTATTTGACGTTTAACTAAGAAGGGATTGGGGTAATATCGCCGAAGGTATTGGGATGTCATTCCATGCTGCAGCTGAAATTCGGAGAAAACCTTACTGCGAAACGCGGACGCGTTGTCCGATACAATCGTCCGGAAGTAACCATACTTTGAAAATGCGTGGGTATGTAGAGCCTCAATGATTACCTGGGAGGTTAATTTTTTAAGCGGAATGAGGAGAGTGAAGGAGGAAAAGGAGTCAACAGCGATGAGGATGAATTTATGTTGTTTTTTGGTACGGGGGAGTGGGCCAACAATGTCAATGAAAAGTTTTTCAGTCGGATAGAAGGAGGGTTGGGAGCTGAGGTTTCCGTAGGTCTTGGTGTCATACTTAGATCGGACACATACTAAACAGTCTGCGGCCAGTCCACGCACCACAGTGTCCAGGCGGGGGTAGTAAAAATGCTGCTTAATCTTGGAGGCTGTTTTGTGGACGCGTTGATGGCAGCCAAGGGGGGAGTCATGGTAATACTGGAACTCGAGGGGGATCATAGCATAAGGCAGGACCAGTTTGGGGGTTGAACGAGGGGGGAGAAATACAAAAGGTCCTGCTCGAGGGAGTAATTGGGGACAGGAACACGGGGCTGCAATTTTGAAATAATAGGACGAAGGAAGGGGTCTTGTTGTTGGTGGATCTGCAAGTTGGTGAATAAGCGAGGGAAATTTTGGAGAAGAGACAGACGCGCACACCCAAATTGTTGCACAGCGCATTCCTTACCTACTGTGCGCAGGTCAGGGCCCTGGGGCTGTGCAACAGACGGAGTGTCGTCATGCTCCAATCTGCTGAGATAATCAGTGACAGAGTGACGGGACCCCTTGATGTGGTCGATCTGGTAGTTGAAATCCATCAGTCGTGTAACCCATCAAGCTACACGGACAGATGCGTTTTGAAGGGATATGAGGGTGGCGAAGGCTTTGGAGTCTGTGTGGAGGTGGAAATGAGTGTGGGCGAGGTAAATGCGGAATTTATTAACCCTGTAAAGGATGGCAGCGAGTAGGTGGAGTATTTGTGTTCCGAGGGAGCCAATTAGCAGCCAGCGTAGTGCACAGCATGCATACGACCGTGGTCATCTTGCTGTGCTAGCAGGGCACCCAAGGCAGTGTTACTGGCATCTGTGAATAGGTGGAAGGGACAGTTGAAATCAGGGAGAGCGAGGACAGGAGGGGACGTGATCCTAGAACGGAGGAGTTCAAAGGCAGCCTGGCATTCAGGACTCCATACAAAGGGGGTGTTTTTACGGCGGAGGGCGTTTAAGGGAACCGCGATTTCGGCAAAATCAGGAATAAAGGAGGAGAAACAATTTACTGACCCTAGAAATTGGGCTATTTGCTTGGTATTACGGGGGACAGGGATGACGAGCAGGGACTGAATGTGGTCGTCACTAATTTTTACGCCGTCGGGGGTGATAGTATGTCCTAGAAATTCAAGGGACGTGACAGCGACTTTGGTTTTCACAGGGTTAATGGTCAAGTTAGCTTTACGAAGGCGGGACATACCAGAATGGACGAGAGCTTAATGTTTGGGCTGCCTCTGAAGAGTAGGAGCTGAAGGCTCCCTCCTATATTCTACAATGGGGAACCAGTTCATGCTATCAGCGGTGATCTCAATTTGGAAGGAGCAACGTAGGCGGTTGGGAATGCGAACATTTAGAGTGTTGTGGAGCTTCACATGGCTAGAGGCAGCTTGAAAGTTCACGAGGATGGGGCTGTTGTGAGTAGTTAATTGGTGCGTGGGTGGCGAGGCAATTCAGTGATGTCCCTGACGATGAGATTGTCAGGGGAGCAGTGAGCGACGGCAGGGGTAGTGAGTAAATGCAGGCTGGCGATGATACAGCGAGTGTCACAAGGGCTGGTGGTGGCGAAAGGCAGGTTGTGAGTCTTTGAGTTGTAAAAGGGGCGTTTAGGTGGCGAGTTCTCGCGGTGTGGTGACAACGAATATGTAATGTGATGACGACGGATTGACTTGAAACTCGGCGTCTTCATTGGTGGATGTAGACGAGAAACTCACAGAGTCAGAAGCCTTTGGAGGATCAAGTAGCAGCGGCGAAGAATGAGCGTGCGTTGAACAAGTGAGTGGAGGCGATGGTGGTTCGCAAATCTAGAGGGTTAGTCTTTTCAAAGAAGAGTGTGGAGGGACCATGGCCTTCTGTCTTCAGTCAGCAACTGCAACTTAGCTGACACATGCTTTAAAAGGTCCCTAGCCATTTTGTACCACCGTTCACACTCATACTCCTTGAATGAGACACGAACGATGTAGGCGCTGGACTTTCAGCTGAGTCTTGCCTAGTGGTGGCAACTATCTTCAGATAACTTCAAACCTGTTTACGCAAAGTTAATGTGTAAATCCGGCCCGGAGGACCAAATGTTGGGTGCACGAGAGGGTGAGAGTTTAAAATCGAAAATAAAAGAACTTGGTGAGTGTGAGGAGGGCTGTACTATATGCAATGAAGTGAGTAGCGTTTGTGTACCAAAGGGCGACACAGAAGGACACCTCAGAAATATGCGTGAACTGGCAGGAAACTATCGGAAGGAGAGAGCGAACTGTATGGGTGGAGAATAGATATAGGAAAGTGTCTGAGTGGGCACAGAGAGACAAGTTGAATTTCGCGAGAGTTCGTAGCTGAATGAATTTTGGAAGGAGCTGTATCTTGTGGAGAGGAATCTGAAATTGAGGAGAGGGAAAATAAAGAAGGGGAAACCCCACTTCAGGGGAATCCCGTGCCGTTAGAAATAATCGCAACCGTGGCGGTGGAATTGACAATGACTGGGGAAGTTTGAGGTCAAAAGACTTGGACTGATTAATCTTGCATCGAACAATTACATGCCCGTTTCGTTACATTCAAGCTAGTATTAGGACTTATTAGTTACATCTACATAGTGTATGAGGCATCCAAAACGTTCAGAAATTTTAAATTAGGCATGAACCCTAATCCCCCTGACCTTTTTGAAAGGACTAACAAACATATATGAGGAGTGGGGCATCCTATTGTAGACAAAGACCACATGATTCAAGACACCAGAACAAATAAGGGGTTTTAGTCGAGTGCAAGTTCACCCCAATCTTGTTTCAGTTCCTGGTTCACTCTTTCAGCGTATCCGTTCTGTTGAGGCATATGGGGTTAGTTGAATCCCATGCAATATCTTCATCGCACATCACCCTCTTTATGTCGGCAGTCTGGTATTCTAATCCAGTCAGACCTGATTCTAAAGACATTTTTCCGAGTAAAGGTGATTGATTCAATTTCCAGAAGACATTTCCTGAGCGCCAAATGAACTCCCTTCTGTTTTTCAATGTGTGTGCAAATAGATTACGTGAGTAGTCACAGACAAAAATTACAATATAGGCATCCCCTGATCTTAAGGTACGCGGACTAATAGGACCCATTACATCAGAATGGACTTGGTTTATCAGCCCGACGTCTAATTTGGGTATGTGGTGTTCAAATTGTGTTTGCCTGGTGACGATCATCACAGTTTAAAATCTCTTTAGTGATCTCAGCCAAACCTTCTGGGAGGAGCACCAGTAGTGAGAAGATCACAACGGACTAGGACGGCCCCTCAATAACTAAATCTCTAACTTACTGTCTGATCTATGTATTATATCACCTCCTGCCCTATAGGCCAAGTTTATATTTAATTTTCTACATAAAAAAAATTTTTTTATTTATCTTCTTAAAATTTGCAATACTCCACCACAGGGGAAAGATGTTATGTTGGCCTTTCTGGCAAGGTAGAAAAAAAAACTGTGTTACAAAGGAAAGTAAAAGTATTTCTTTCGTGCTACATACATTACCTCGTTTAATTCAACCCTTAAATTATACATAAAACTGGAGCAGTTGGTAAAATTATCTATTATTATTATTTAATCGATCCAATAACTGAAGTTGAGTTTAGTGCTAGGCTAGCTACAAATCAAGTGCCGGTTCCCCTCGTTTGAAGTGGTAAAGCAGTTTTGTTTACGAAGTTATTCGATTAATCCAGTAGTTATTGCAGTGGCAATATATTATGCAAGGCCAAGAACAAGCTGGTATGCAGGCGTTAATGGCGGCAATCACTGCCCAAAACGATACGATCGGGAGATAACTTGCTCAACTATGTGCCCAAAAAACGTACGGTAGCGAGTACTTCTGGTGGATACGGTATATCGGGAAGCCACTTTGACAAGTTTGACGAAAGATCAGAGACGTTTGATGATTATTTGGATCGATTGAAATCATTTTTCAAAGCTCACAAAGTGCAAGAGACAGACAAAAGTACATTTCTCTCAATGTTGTCTGCGAAGCATCACTCCTTATTGAAAACGCTGATTTTTCCAAAGACGTTCGAGGAGATGACATATGCTGAATTAACTTCAAAACGGAAAGATCACTTGAATCCAACACCGTTGATCATTCCTAGTCCACGCCTTCATCAATCGCAAACAAAAAGAGGATGAGTCAGTGGCACAATATGTATCAGAGTTGAGAAGATTGTCAGTATAACAACATGTTAGATACCATGCTCTGTGACGTGTTCGTCAGTGGCCTACATTCAAAGGCCATGTTATATAGGTTGTTTGAGGAGGATGACATTGATCTGATAAAAACATTGAAGATCGCTCTTGCAATAGAACGTGCAACCGAAGGGGCATCCGACATTTTACAGCCAATCAGGTCAATGACGTCAGGAGTGAATACACTACAAACGCAGAATCAGGCCCGTCGTAAGAAGTTAATCAAAAATCGAGTGTCAGATGATCAAATAATTTGTTATAAATGTTCCAAGAAACGCCCAAGGCCCCTGATTGCCTGGAAACTGATTTGCACTGCACATTCTGTCAAGCTGAAGGGCATGTACAACAGTTGTGTTTAAAACAAAGAAAGCGGAAGGGAAATGCTGTTAAGTCTGGTACTGGTAGCCTAAACGAAAGTTAGGAACCATCAGACGGGTTTCCCTGCGGTGACGATACATTATATTTCTGTGAAGCTCCATTTGCTTCGACGTACAAACTGACTGACAGTGATTGTTTACATGTTGATGTTTGGCCCCCTCTCATGGTAACTGTCAAAATCAATGGTACAGATATCGATCTTGAGATTGATAGTGGGAGCAAACATATGATACTGAATGAAACCCTACTAAAAAAAATTAGCTCCTCGAGCAAAAATTAATAAGACCAATCAAGTCTTGAGTACGTATGGGGGTACCTACATCCAACCCCTTGGCACAGTGAACTTGTAAGTGACATACAATGGTCTTACCCGAGGAGCCTCTGCTATCAGTGTATGTGGAAACTATCCTTTACTATTTGGCCACAAATGGATGGATATCATTAACGTTTCCTTCAACAATTTGAATCAAGTCAAGTCATGTGAGAATAATGGCGCAGCCCTTCAAAAATTAGTGAACAAATATAAATTGGTATTTGAGAAGGTGGGGGAAGTAAAAAACTTTGAATGTGATATCCAATTGAAACAGGACGCGACACCAGTTTTCAGAAAAGCCAGACCAGTGCTGCTAGCCATCCGTGGTAGGGTTGAGAACGAAATAAATCGCTTAGTAAATGAAGGAATTTGACACCTGTTGAAACATCAGATTGGGCCACTCCTGTATTTCCAATAGTCAAACCTACAGGTGATATCAGACTCTGTGGGGACTATTCATGCACGGTTAATAGGCATGCATTGGTCACTCAACACCCATTCCCATGTTTTGAGGAGGCTTTCTCCAAACCGAGTGGGGGCCAGCGATTTTCCCGATTGGATGTGTGGTCAGCATTCCTCCACGTCCCTGTAACAGCACGAACAGCTAAGTTACTCACGATCAACACTCATTGCGGTCTATTTCGGCCCCAAAGATTAATGTATGGGGTTAGCCCAGCTCCAGCTGTTTGGCAGCGGTACGTGGACTCCTTATTGAAGAATGTAAACTGTTGCTTCGTTCATGATGACGTCATCATTACAGGCAGAGATGATGGAGAACACCTGAAAATTCTTGAAGAGTCTTGAGATTGGTGTCGGGGTCCCCTTTTCAAGGGCGTGTGTGGCCTTAAAAAGGGCTGACGAAATATTATTGTTGTGTGTGTAGGTCCTGTCTGCTGGTTGAGAGAGTGTGAGGCGAAGAACGGGTTTCTCGGGCGTCGTTGCGTAGGTCAAAGGGCTCGGTTGAGCAGTAGCTCCTCACGGTGAGGGACTCGGTTGAGTCGTCGCTCCTTCTCCTGCAGACGCGAGATGAGGGACTCGGTTGAGTCAGAAGGTTCGGTCGAGCAGCGGGCGAGGGACGAGTTCCTCAGGCGTCGAAGCGTAGTTTGAAGGGCTCGGTTGAGCAGTAGCTCCTTCTTCAGACGCGAGAGGGCGGACTCGTCGTCCCTGCTGGCGCCGCTGATGGTGGTCGGTTGTTGTTGGAAGAAGTGATCGGTGTAAGAATGAAAGGAAGAATGAATGTTGTTTGTCCGTGCAGGCAGGCCCTTATATACGTACTCTTGGAGGGAGTCGTCCTCTCTGGTTGGCCGCCTGCTATCCCCTCCAGGAGTGGTTTGTGCCCTCTATCGGGATGACTTTCCTGTGAGGCGCCTTTTGTAGGTAATGGTGGCGAGCCGCGACAATGGGTTTTACGCATATGCCAGGAAAATGAATTGCATGTGAATTCAAGAAATGCCAGTTCTTCCTGAAAGAAGTAACGTTTTTGGGGTACAGAGTTGATGCAATGGGGGTTCACAAAACTCAGGATAAAGTTCAAGCAATTCTTAGAGTGAAGGAGCCTAAGATGGTAACTCAGGTAAAATCATTCCTTGGCCTTGTGACATTCTATGCCCGTATTGTTCCAAATCTGGCCACTCTCGCTCAACCACTGTACAGGTTAACCCAAAATAGTACAAAATTCATATGGGACAAGCAATGTTGTGAAAGTTTCAAGCAGATAAAGCATGAGTTAGCATCAGATCGAGTTCTTCAACATTACAACCCCAATATGCCAATAGCAATCGCCACTGATGCTTCAAATTGGGGAATTGGTGCGATATTGTCACATAACTGTTTGATACGTCATCTAAATCACTTAATGGATGTATATTATTAAAATAAACGCACTTCTTTTAATGAAGTTATTTTTATTAGTTAATTTGATAAAGCCGGGGGGGGGGGGGGACTACTGATTGCACGGGGCAGATTGATCTCCCTTAATCTATAAGAGCTATCTAGCGGCGTCTTAAATGACTAGCGTTAACATAACGTGGTGACGACCCAACATCTTTCCTCTCTAAGATGGAACTTTCACATGGACCATACTTGAAATCGTGTTTCTATGAAAACTATATCGCTATGGATTGGTCGGACTGATTAAATTGAATTACAAGAACAAGAAGGCAATGTTTCCAGAAAGGCAACAACTGATACATGAATATACGATTAGTTATTTTATAGCAACTATAACATTAAACAACAATAGGCATTGAACAACGTGTGTAACTAGAATTAACGCATATAATAATTTTAATTTTTCGGAAAAAATGATAAACTTATATCCTAAATCAATCTAGTAAATAACAGTAAGTAACAAGATTACTTTGGTAATTTGTGATTATGTTTCTTTTTTTTTGGTGACTTCATAAGTGATGCAATGTGAATAGGTTAGTAATATTAGTATAACAGGTAATATTACTATCACAATAATAATTCTACATGTAAACATTTATCTCTATGTGAATACTTAATTATTGCTTAATATATTTTCAACTTCAGTTTCTACATTCTTCTTCCTTTCTTTTCTTAATTATTATCATATCTACTGGGTTTCCTTAGATTACTTCGATCTCGTAAATCATACCTCTCTCTTCCTTCCTTTTCTTGTACATTTTCGTTTTCTTTCTTCATATCAATACTCCTAGGTTCTTTTATCAACAGATCATGTCTATTCCGACGGTATAGTTTGTTGTCTTCACTATTAACATAAAATGATCGCGGAGTATCCGCTTTTTCTGCTATTTTCCCTTTTCTCCAACCGTTCTTCTATCTGAAGTAAACCCTATCATTTTGTTCAACCTTCTTTAACCTTTTAGCCGTTTCATCATGCTGGCTCTTTTGTGATTGTTGCGATTTCTCAATGTGATCTCGCAAGATCACATAGTTAGGCACCTTAGGCTCCAGAATTTTTTCATTAACCGTGCACTTCTCCCTAAGAATTCTATTGAAAAGTAGTTGACTTGGCGAGAAACCTGTAGAATTTACTTCTGTGTTATGGTAGTGAAAAAGTAGTGTATAAGGATCTTGGTTAGTCATCTCTTGTTTTTTTTTAGAATATTCTTGCAAATTTTAACTGCTGATTCAGCTAGTGCATGCCCTTTTGGATGGTTGGGACTACTTGTAGTGAGTTTAATCCCTCTATTTGATAGATATCCCACAAACTCACGACTGTTGAAGGGGCTATTATCAGAAATGATCTCTTTTGGATAGCCATGAGTTGCGAACATGACGTTACAAGCTTTAGATAGAAATGTCCTTGATTGCTTTCGTTTTTAACATTGACAAGTCGTTCCATTTTGAGAAATAATCTATTGTTACCAGAAAATTTTTTATTTTTATATTCAAGTATATCCATTGCGATTTTAGTCCAAGGGAGGTCGGGTATTACAGTAGGAAGCATTGGCTCTGCAGCGTTTTTAGGTAGGTTTTCTGTGCAAATTGTACAGTTATTTATGAAATTTTCAATGTCTTTTGACATTCCAGGCCAATGAAACTTCCGTCTAGCATTTAGTCGTGTCTTACCTATGCCTAAATGTCCCTCATGAAGCAAACCTAGGACTTTTTTTCTCAATTTGGTGGGCACTACGACTCTATCACCCAATAGTAGAATATTTTCTTGTGATGAAAGCTCATCCCGAACTTGGTAATACTCTTTCAATTTTGAGTCGGGTTTGTTTGGCCATTTTAATTTTACGAATTTTAATACATGACTTGAAATAGGATCATTTAAGGTTTCTTTAGCAAAGTTATTTCTTTGATCATCAGACATTATTTGGCTAATTACAGAGTGTATAACATGAGCTAGTTATTCATCATTGACAGGATCTGGGCCAACAGTAGCCCGAGATAGTGTGTCGGCAATGATCATTTTATTGCCAGGGAGGTAAGTTAGATCATAATCATATTTAGTTAGTTTTAATATCATTCGTTGCAGCCTACTGGGTATTTTATCAATTTTTTTTACAATGCTTATTAACAGTTTGTGGTCTGTTTGAACAATTATCTTCTTACCATATGTAAAATAATGGAAATGCTCGACTGCATAGCTTATGCCAAGCATCTCCTCAATCATTGCATAACGTTGTTCAGTTTTTGTTAGTGCTCTAGAAGCAAATGCTAATGTTTTGTCATTTTGCATCAAAGCACATCCTAAACCATCCTTGCTGGCATCACTCTGTAAAATGAGTGGCTTATTCTCGTCGTAGTGAGAGAGTATTGGGCTTATCGACAGAATTGACTTGATTTTATTTATTGCGTCCGAATGTTCTTTTGACCATAACCAGCTTACATTTTTTACTTGCCGCTACCCGAAGGGAAGGAAAGTATAGTAATCGAGTAAAAAAAGGGTTTTCTTCAGATCTTTACGTTTTGAGGCCTACTGAGTCTGAAAAACCTAATTTCGGAGTGTGGTCCGTGTGTGTGTGTAGTTAGATTTGCGGGAGAACGGCTGATCCAATTGAGCTGGTTCTTTTTTTGTTTTGTTCGTTATTTTTTGTAGACACCAAAATAAGGTTATGGACGATTTCGGCCGCTTGGAAGGGGGAGTGGGGAACGAAAATGTACCAAAAACTCGGATTTTTCGCATTTTTCTCGAAAACGTCTCTAACGATTTTGATTAAACTTTCAAATTATCTTCTCCTAATCAATACCTAACTTTTCTTCTGTATACATATCTCCATGAAAATACGGTGAACCGAGATATAGACCCTGAAGCAAAAATGGGTTTTTTACGCTTTTTGGCAAAACGGCTTCAGCGATTTTCACCAAACTCACAGGATGTTTTCAAATAGTTAATACCTACATATTGTTCTCAATAAATGTTCCTGTGACGGTCCATAGAACAGAGATAAAAATCAAAATGTGTCGAAAATAACGTTTTTTCGAACATTTCCGTAAATTCCAGGGTAACTTCTTCGCCAGATGTGATAAATTCTAATGGAGTGTCTTACATTCACCCATACCAACATTTCGTTCTCTATAATTATTTCTGTATATATATATATATATATATGTTGAACGGAGATATAAGCCAAGTTAACTCAGAAGAGGAGATTTGTTGAATATTAATTTATCGGAATTCCAATTTTCTCAGAAACGGCTCTAATGATTTCGATCAAACTTACGGAGTACTCTCAGCGAACTAGTCCCTACATTTTGTTCTATGTAAATGTGTCTGTAGAAATGCGTTGAATGAAGATATAGCACCCGCGTATGTAGCTGATCTTAGAACTTACAGGGGTGGCGGAAAGTTGTGTGTTGCTACGCACCAGATGTTTTTAGTTAGGTTGCGAAGAGGAGAAGTTAGATTTGACAAATTAGGTATGAATTTGCCTAAATATTTTATGATTCCCAAAAAACGCAATAATGCTTTCTTATTGTGTGGTTCTGGCATCTCCGAAATTGCTCTTATCCTTTCAGGACCTGTTTGTACACCTTTACGTGTTATTATGTGCCCTAAAACCTTAATACGCCCTTGTTTGAAAATGAACTTTTCTGGGTTGAATGTTACTCCACTATGTATTGCTGTTTCTAATACTTTGGTTAATATTTCATCATGTTCACGACTTGTAGCGGATATTATCAGATCATCGATATAGATACTTACTCCATCTATATGACCAAATAATTCATTATTTTTCTGTTGAAAGACTTCAGCTGTTGTTTTGACCCCAAAAGGTAATCTTTTAAAACAATATCGTTGTAAAGGCGTTCCGAAACTAATGATTTTTTACTAATTTCAATCTGATAAAAGCTTTCCTGTAGATCTAAAGAGCTATAAAATCGTTTACCATTTAATGAACCAAGTATCTCTAACTAGTTGTTCATTAAGGAATTTAGGATGTAAGCACAATCGCAATGAACCATTTGGTTTTTCCACGATTACGAGTGGGTTTAGCCATTCACATGGTCCATTGATTGGTTCAATTACTCCTTCTTCTTCTAAGTTATCTAATTTTTTACGTAGACGTTCTTTTAAATTTCTAGCTACTCTTCGTGGTGCATGAGCAACTGGTCTCGCATCCTCAATCAACTTAAACTCATATGGTTTACCTGGGAATTTACCCAACCCTTCAAATGCTTTCTTATATAAATTCATGATATCATTTTTAAATTTAAATTGATTATTTATAGTATCCGTTTTTTTAATTATTTGAAGTGATTCACATTCCCATAGACCTAGTATTGGTTTACCAGGTGTATCTATTATTAAGTACGTGATTGTTGATATTTGTTTACCTATGACCGTTTCCAAATCAATTTCTCCTTCTACAATTAGTTTATTGTCGTTATGAGTAGATAATTTGACATTTGATTTTCTTAGTTTATTTTCGTTAAATTCCAAAGATTTTAGGACTCGAAGCGGCAAAATATTAACTTGGCTTCCTGTGTCAATCTTAAATTTTATTTTAATACCTTTAATTTAGTATTTTACGCTAATTTGAGCGGAAAATATGCGGAAATGGATAATATACAAGAAACTTTAAAGAAAGACAATGTGGTCCTTTGGATAACGAAATCACAATATATCCCTTTATTGTTATCTTTTAAGAAGGTTCTAAAACATTATAAAGGAATATGTAAAACTTCTGTGTGGTTGTTTCAATCATATCTGTCTCGGCAAAGTTACCACACTCTTCCCCTCTAGGGACTGAAACGCTTCGGAGGGTTTCTGGAACGCTGTGGGCGGCTGCTAATTGTGGCAACGGTGTCAGTCCCTTGTTCACCCTGCAGTCGGGGGTCCAGAATTCCGCTGACGTATTCCCTGCGTGTCGTATGAGCCGACTAAAAGGGAAAGCCGGGTGGGCCCAGCTTGAAAAACAACCTCACCTCTACGAGGTCCCCGCAGGATTACATCCAACGAGGCTTAACTGTGGCTGGGCGTCACAGTGTACTCTGTCGCCACACTGTGCTCACCCTGCAGTTGGGGGTCCAGAATTCCACTGCCGTACTCCCTGCGTGTTCGTATAAGCCGGACTAAAAGGGACACAACTTACACTTCATTCACATACATGACACACTGGGAACCCCTACCTTTAGCTGGGATCGCAGAAAACACCCCCCGCAGGAAGGGGTACAGAATTCTCCTGCCGTATCCTCTGCGTGGCCGTTAAATCCGGCCTTAAAGGGGCTTAAAGCTCACGACACTGACATACACAACATATTCCAGATACAAAATACACTGCAATGGCTTGCGTAGCAGAACACATTAACATAAAACACTCATAATGAGCGAAAGACAGTCCTGGAAGTAGCTCACGAACACCTTTGAGCGATCCCCTATATAGGTGCGGCCTTCGAATGAGGAGGGGAAAAACCAGGTTTGAGCGTTCCTGGGGCGGCTGATAGCGTGTGTCCCGCTCACCACATCACCAGTGGCCGAGGGCTGACTCTGAGCAGCAGCCGAAAAATCCCTCATGCGTCTTAGTCCCGGTGGGTGGCCGGACTGGCAGCTGCGGCGCATGTGGGGCCTCCTTTGACCCCCAACGGACCAGCGAAAGGGGCTAGAATCAATATGCCTGAGGGGAGCTTCCAGGACACTGCCTCGAGCACCTCTCGCTCATACCACTAACACACACAACAAATGAACTCACAAGGATACACTACACCAGTCTGCTTCTTTAATCCCCATATTAGTAAAAATAAAATGACAAAGTCAACTAAATCTTCAGCAGGTAATAAAAACGCCACCTGCGCCTCTTCCTCGGGCTCGCCAAGCTCGACCCCTCCCTCTTCGGACGATGAGCAATCTACTCGTCGTCCAAACAAACAAGGGCGGAAAGAACCGGGCAAACCGCGTTCATCTCCCCCTTCTCCCCCTAGTAGCCCGGGCAACCCGGCTACTACAAGCACACGACACAGCGTGGACCCTAAACTGTCGGACATGGAGCAAATTTGCGCATACGTCCAAATCATCCACGGCCAGCTGGCACGGATGAGGGCCAACGCGACAGGACCTATGCGGGACCTCGTAACTAGTTGCCTCTTCGAAATTTCGAAGCTGGCTATAAAAGCTAATGCCCCCCCAACGACATCGCCCCCTGCCACTCCCCCCCTGCGGGAAACTGTGGCGGCTGTCGTGAGGGAGGAGCTGCGTGGGGCAACTGCCCACCAGCGAGTGCCAACAGCCCCCCAAGCTCAAGGAGCTGCAGCGAGCCAGGGTAGTACCCCAGGCCCCTCATATGCGGCAGTAGCCGCTACTGCGCCTTCCTCCCCCCCTCATGGAGCTGAGGCTGAATGGGAGTCTGCCAGGGCCACGGAGCACAGCGGGAAGCAGAAAAAGGCCCCAACTAAGCAGGCCGAGGGCAGCGCCCGCCTACGCCTCCGCCCAATAACAAGGGCAAAAATAAAAATAAAAGCAAAAATAAAAAGCCTCCACCGCTTGCCAAACTCCCCCCTAAAAACCCACGACAAAACGTGGTAGTGGTTAGGCGGACATGTGAGGAAGGAGAGGCTGGTCCCTCCAACCCTGACGCAATGGAAGCGCTTATGCGCGGGTGTCCCTGCTCACGGACCTCCAAGCTCTAAGTGTCCGAGTGCTGAACATCCGCACCGCAGTAGGAGGTGGCGCCGTCATTGTGACGGAAACGCCAGAAATGGCCAAGGCGCTCACGAGCCACATTTCCACAAAAAGGAGTTGAAGCTCAGCGTCAGCCCCCTGGGTCGTTTCCCACGCCTGCTATTGTGCGACGTGCGGACTGACCTTCAAAGAGGACTTGGCCCAACAAGTTGTTGAGCACAACCCTGCGTTAGGCTTGCAGCCGCAGGACGTCAGGCCTCTCTTCACCAAAAAGCGTGGCAGACAGAAGGATTGGGTGATTGAGGTATCACCCAGCCTATACAAAAAACTAGAGGGCAAGGCACCTCCAAATAGCCTGGCAGCGGTGCGCCATACGAAAGTACCAAGCCCCCACTCAGTGCTACAAATGCCAGCGCTATGGCCACCTGGCAGTGGCCTGTACAAGACCTGTTGTGTGCGCCTGGTGCGCCTTGCCACATCTGAGTAAGGAATGCAAGCGTGATGCTCCCTCAAGTGTGCCAATTGCGTCGAACGCAAAATCCAACAGGTTGCACACTCTACACGAGACGCACGCTGTACCATTCGTCAGCGAGCCGATTGCCCTCCAGGAGTCACGAGTGGATTATGAATAGGTCAAAAGCAGTTCGAATCCTTCAGCACAACACCAATAAGAGTTGCCCAGTTATGGCTGAGTTGCTGCAAAATGCACTCAAGAAACGCTGCAGTGTTCTCGCCATACAGGAACCATACATAGGATCCAAAACTCTTGGTCTGGGATCGCAGGCACGAGTGGTGGCTGGAGCAAGAACGGAGCCAAGGCAGCAGTGGCCTGCATCGACCCGTCCATTGACATGCTCGCACTCACTCACCTGAACAGCCAGCACTTGGCGCTGTGCTCATCCGAGCCGGTGGCTTTGAGCTGGTTGTAATATCATTTACAGGCAATTTGGCGCACCAGTTGCCAACAGCCTTGAACCACTCGGCGGGCTCTAGCAGGCCTATCAGGACGACCCTGCATAGTCTGTGCCGATGCAAATGCCAGATCACCATTGTGGGGATCCCCAACCCTGGATGGGGCGGGCGAGGCGTATATAGAGCTGCTCACCAGGTACAACTTGATTGTTGTCAACGACCCCATGACTGAGGCGACCTATGATGGTCCGGGAGGAAGGTCGTGTATAGATGTCACAGCCGTGTCTCACACCCTGCTACTCAAATTGCAGGGTTGGCGAGTCGTACCAGGTGCAACGCAGAGCGACCACATGGTTATTGACTTTGCCATTACGGATGACAACATCCTCTGCAAAGACACGCGTGAAAAGCGATTCCGCACAAAAAATGCTGATTGGCCACAATTCTGTAGGGTACTGGAAGGTGAACTGCGTGCCGCGGACACCGACCTAATAGCGCAAGCATACACACCTGAAGAGGTGGACAGCAAAGTGGACATATTTACCACAGCACTGCACTCTGCTGGGCTCTCTGTACTTGGCCAACAGAAGCACAGGGCGATCAAAGTCCCATGGTGGACTGAGGAACTAAATCCCCTCAAGCAAAGTGCAAATAGAGCTAGAAGGATGTACCAAAACACTCGTGACCCTGATGCCAGAGCAACACTCCGAACTGCCTTCATCCAAGAGAAGAAGGCCTTCCACCGCGCCATCAAACGAGCCAAACGGCAAGGCTGGCGAAATTTCGTGGAAGCGGAGAGCTCTGAGAACCCCTGGGGGAGACACTACAAGTCCTCCATAGGAAAAGCTAACGTAGAGCAGGTCTTAGCCGCGATGCAAAATGAGTCAGGCTGGGCCTGCAGCATCGAAAGCTCACTGGAAACCCTCCTTGAGAAGGCGTTCCCAGATGACCAAGTAGCTCGAGACACTGAAGCCCAGAGGGCAGCAAGGAGCTGATCATGGACCCTCCGAACGAGCCCGACATCCCATTGTGGACAACAGGCGACCTCGGCAGGGCCCTTGCGACCTTAAAGCCCAACAAATCTCCTGGGCCAGATAAAATAGAAAGCAATATGCTAAGGAAGGCTGAGCGGACAATCTCCAGCGGCCTCCTTAATTTATTTAATGACTGTCTGCAGGTCGGACAGTTCCCCACTCAGTGGAAGACTGCGCGCGTTTCACTCTTCAAAAGGGAGGCGACCGCAATCAGTCAGACCCGCGATCATGGAGACCACTCAGCCTTCTTTCCATATTAGGCAAAACACTAGAAATCTTGATGTTGCAGTCCCTCGAAGGAGTCTTTGGCCGCAACCTCACAGGCAGGCAATACGGGTGTACCAAAGGAAGGTCCACGCAGGATGTCATTGTCGAGATCCGGCGTGTTTCCCTGCTGGCACCGGCTAAGTACGTCGTAGCAGTTCTGATTGACATCAGAGGGCGTTTGACAACCTTTGGTGGCCAGCGCTCCTTAATGAACTCAAAGGTAGGGAATCCCCGCAACCTGTACTCGCTCGTCAGAAGTTACCTGACAGACAGAACTGCTACGATCGAAAGTAGGCATGTCTCCGTCCGGAGAAAGATTGAGAAGGGGTGCCCACAGGGCTCGGTCCTAGGACCAGCACTCTGGACTGCCTTCTTCGAAGGTCTTCTCAGGAAACTCATGGAGACTGACTGCGAGCCGTACGCCTATGTGGATGACTTGACTGTGCTGATCTTTGCAGAGTCAGTCCGCCAAATTGAAGAAAAAACCCACCACGTGCTCCGCACTGTCAACCAATGGTGCGAGCACGTCAAGATGCAGGTGGCTGAGGAAAAACCCAGCTAATCCTCTTGAAGGGGAAAGTGAATAATCCACCCACAATACGCTTTGGCGGCCACAGGCTCCTTCTTGAAAAGCACGTCAAGTATTTAGGAGTGAATATAGGTGAGAGGTGGGGTTTCAACCAACACCTCCAGTCCCTTAAAGGCACTACCATTGCAAGGTTTGCCTCACTGCGTGCCATTACTAAGGCCACTTGGGGTGTGTGTTACCACGACACCATCCTCATGTATAAGGCCATCTATTTAGGTGTGATTGGCTACTGCCCTGTTGTCTGGGGTAGCAAACTAACAGTCAATCAAAAGAGAGTATTGGCCCAATCCCAGAGAGCCGCGCTCCTGTGGATCACCAAGGCCTACAAGACTGTATCAACGGAAGCACTCCAGGTGATCACTGGTCAGTTACCAGTTGATTTGGCTGTTGAGTGCATGATTGACAAGTGGAGAGTGAAACGGAGCTTCCCCGCTTTGGGCTGAACTCCGTGCGGATCTCACCACAGAACAGAAACTTGCCGCCATCGATGAATGGGCTCTAGAGAAATGGCAAGCGAGATGGGAATCCTCGTCAAAGGGACGTGATACGTATGAGTTCTTCCCCAACATCCGTGAACGTCTTTCTAGAAAATGGGTTGAGCCAGACCACTGGACGAGCCAGTTCCTCACGGGACATGGTGACTTCAATGCGCGGCTCCACTTCTTTTCTCTGAAAGACTCTCCATTATGCACGTCTTGTGCCTCCAGTGCGGAGGAAACAAGAAACCATGTGCTGCTCCACTGTAGTTTCTACAACAGTGAGCGACGGTTGTTGAGAGGGCAAACGAACTTAGCAGCTTTGACTGCTACAAAGGAAGCCTATAACCATTTTGCAAAGTTCGCAAAGAAGGTAATGGCTAAGAAACGTGGTTATAGTTGATCAGTCCTTTTGAAACTTGCCACCCAAGTAAACAGTAAGATCAGGTAGGGAACCAGATTAAGAACTACTCCCAGATGGTACGGGATTCCTCAGGTGGTCACCTCCGCGCGGTAACACACGGGCAACAGCTCTCTACGGTGAGACTGGCTAACGACCACATACCTGCCGTACCTCCACAGGTCTGAGTTCGGTGGATGCTGCAGGGGCCGGCCTCTTGCATATTAGCGAAACCGCAACTTCTATGACTGATATAACCCTCGTCGAGGGTTTAGGTACAGTCATGAAATAAAGAAACAGATCTGTCAGTCCCTTGTTCTCCAGGGCTCTGCGAAATGTCCTCGTCATTGAAACCCTTGGAGGGTGGTGATCCTAGTGGATTTTCTGCTGCTGGCTTCGTTCGGCTGGCCATCAGCAGTTGGTCTCGATGGCGCTCAACTTCAGCTCCACCTTCATTCAAGCTGACCGTCAGTTTTCCAAAAGCCTGTTGGGTGACCTGTCCTCGTGACCACGGTGGATGGCGTGGCCTGAAATCTCTGGCCAGAACTGGATCTCCAGGCTTTAGGTTTGCCAATCTTGGGTTTTTTATGTTGGTGGACTTGCGCTCTTGCGATTATGGAAAAAGAAGGCTTAAATGGGTCCTGAGAGGTCGTCCAAACATAACTTTGGCCGGGGTTTCGTTAGTGGTTGAGTTTGGAGTATTTCTGTACAAAACCAGGAACCTATCCAAGTTTTTTATGACCTCTTTAGGGTTCTTGTCCATCAGGTTTTCTTTTTTTTAGAAAATGCTTTATAGTTTTTACTTTATTTTCTGCCAGACCATTTGTCTCTGGATGATAAGGAGTCCCAGTGATGTGCAAAATTTTAAATCTTTTCAAAAACTCCTGGAACTCTTCACTTTTGAAACATGTGGCATTGTCTGTTGCAATCGTTTTTGGCAACCCAAAACGAGAAAATAGTGAAGTAAGATGTTCTACCACCACAGCAGAAGATGGAGTTTTAGCTGGGAAACATTCAATCCACTTACTACTAGCATCACATACGATCATGTACTGGATGTTGTTGATTGGTCCGAAAAAGTCCAAGTGTGGACGAGTCCATGGCTTACTTGGAATTGACCATTTCTGGGGTGTTTTTGGTGGATTTGGTCTGTACTGCTGACGTTTCTCACAGTTTGCTGCAATCTTATCAATGTCTGAGTCCAGACCTGGCCACCAAAAATAGTTTCGAGCCAGGGCTTTCATTTTCGAGGAGCCAAAATGACACTCATGGAGCAGTTTCAAGAGTTCTGTATGAGAAGACGAAGGTATGACAAGCCTATGGCCCCACAATATGCAACCCTGGTCTATTGTGAGCTCGTGACGTCGGTGAAAATAGGGCTTTAAGCTATCTTCGACTTCCTCAGCCAGCCATCCATCATGGAGAATGCGACGGTAGACCGTGGAAAGTGCAGAATCCTTGGCTGTTGCAGTTTTCATGGTGTTCCAGTTTGGTACTATTGGTGAATTTTCTTGAATGAAATGAATATGTGATACAGCTTGAACTGGATCAATTACCGCCGAACTTCCAGTATTATCTGCATACCTTGAAAGGTAGTCAGCAGCATTTTCCTCAGATGACACAAACTTTAGGTTGTACATATATGGTGACAAGATGTGTGCCCATCTTTGGAGTCGGTTCGCTGAATACATGGGTATGCCTTTCTTTTTACTGAAGATGACCGAGAGAGGCTTATGATCTGTCCATATCACTACCTTTGAATTTCCGTATGTATATATTCATGGAATTTCAGTACACCATATTTCAGAGCAAGACGCTCTCGCTCAATCTAGGATATTTCCTCTCAGGGGCAGCAAGCACACGAGATGCAAAAGAAATAGGCTTCTCGGTGCTGTTTGGGAAACTGTGTGATAGTATGGCACTGATCGCTCGGTGAGAAGCATCCACCCTCAAGTGTATTGGCAGCTCAGGTATGAAATGTGTCAAAACTGGCGGGCTCGTAAGTTTTTGCTTTACTAGGTTGAATGCTCTTTCACATTTGTCAGTCCAAATCCACTTCACATCCTTCCTGGTAAGCTTATGTAGGGGGGCTAAAATATCAGCAGCTTTTGGTACATATTTCAAATAGAATGTCACCATGCCGAGGAAAGACTTTAATTCGTTGGCATCACTTGGCTGTTTGGCATTTTTTACCGCCCTGACATTTTCAGGTTTAGGTTTGAATCCACCCTTATCGATATGGCGTCCCAAATACTCAACAGACGTCTGCAAGAAACAACATTTTGAAGTTCTGAGACGGAGACCAGCTGCATCCAATTTTGAAAGGACTTGTTCTAAAATGCTGTTATGAGTCTCTAAGTCCTTGGCAGCAATCAATAGGTCATCTTGAAAAATAAAAACGTGGTCGATCCCACAGAGTAATTGCTCGAGCACTGATTGAAAAATCATTGGAGCAACGATCACTTCATAACTCAGACGTGTGAATGCATACTGCCCTTTGTGCGTGGATAACGTCATTACGTCCTGTGAGGGTCTATCCAGACGCAGTTGCTGAAAGGCCTCATGTAAATCCAATTTTGTATATAGACAAGCTCCATCTATAGCTGCAAGAAGATTTTCTATCTTTGGTAATGGATAGTGCATTACTTCAAGTGCAGGATTTACCGTAATTTTGAAATCGCCGCAAATTCTAACACACCCATCAGATTTCAATACAGGTACTATTGGAGTATCCCATGGACTATTTGGGTTATGAACTAATACCCCTATGTCAATCAGTCTGTCAAGTTCAGCAGCCACTTTGTCCTTAAGAGCATAAGGAAGTGCTCTGTGCCGGAAAAATTTAGGTTTTGCATCCTTTTTTAAAGGTAGTGAAACTTCATAATTTTTGAAACTGCCAAGGCCATCTTTAAAAACTTCTGGAAATTTGTCGCAGATAGATTTAATTTCATTTGGAATGTTCAATGAGTCATCCCGAACATGATGGCACAGCATTTGGCAGCATTTTTTGAGGAAATTTCTAAAAGTCTCATATTTATACGGCCCAACAGTGGTGGGCCGCCTCTAGGTACTACTAGGAACGACAAATTTTGAAATTTACCATTGCATTCGCATGGCAAAACCACCTTTCCCATTGGGGCAAAAGTCTGACCCACATAATCCCTCAACTTCATGTCCGTTTTAGAAATGTCAAAATCTGCGAAATTTTCCTTGTGAAATTCGGTTGAAATGAAAGAATGAGCAGATCCAGAGTCAGCCTAAAATATATATTTCCTATTATTGATACTCAAATTTATGGAAACAATCTGGTCTTCCTCCTCTACTTTAGACGAGCTGTAAGTAATATTATAACAGCCATGTTCGTTGAAGTGTGAATTGAGGGACGCGGAAACGGTAAAATCTTCATCCGAAACATCGTCATTTTGGATGAATTTGGTATGGGAGGTGTTTAGGCGGGACCCTTTCTTGGGACATTTAGGTTTTAGGTGATCTTTTTCGTTGCACCGGTGATATGAATAATCCTTGTACAAACAATCCTTAGGTTTGTGGTTTTTGCGGCTACAAATGGAGCAAGGATCTAATTCTGCACGCAGACTTGATTTTTGTGCGAATTATTCGCGTCACCTCTTTTGAAAGATTTATTTCCCTTCGAATAGTGCCTTGGTTCTGACTTGATCTTGATGTCTGAGGCCTGTGAGGCGGACTCTTCCTTAGACAGCGCTAAACTAATGACAGATGAAAAGGTGACAGTAGTTTTGGAAGCATCCTCCTCGAAAATTCGATTTTGAATTTTGTTTGAGGAAAGCCCTACCGCAAAAACATCACGGAGCACTATATCCAACTCCCCTCCAAAACCGCAATCGACAGCCAGGGTCCTCAACCTTGTTGACCATTCAGTGATTGACTCATCTGCTTTCTGTCGAGCCGAGTAGAACTCCTTCCGGGTAGCAAAAAAGCCGAAATGGGAGTAAAATGCTTATCCAGCACCTCGATAAGTTCGTCATAAGTCTTATCGTCGGGATTAGCAGGCAGGCATAAACTCGTCAACAGTTTAGTACTACCGTCGGACAATGAAGCCAATAAATACGACTTTTTCGTATCAGCGGCGGTGGTCAGATATACCTTAAAAATATTGGTCAACCTGGATCGGAAAGAACGCCAATCATGCGTAGCCTGGTCGAACATACCGGGTGGTGGAAGTTGCGGTGAGAGTTGCACGGTGAAACGCTGCTGTTGGGGTGCTTCCGTCATTGTTAATAACTTCACTGACAAGTTCACGACAACACGCTTAATCACGGTGACTTGTGGGTTCGCTCACTAAATCGTCGCCATCTGCAGTATTTTACGCTAATTTGAGCGGAAAATATGCGGAAATGGATAATATACAAGAAACTTTAAAGAAAGACAATGTGGTCCTTTGGATAACGAAATCACTATATATCCCTTTATTGTTATCTTTTAAGACGGTTCTAAAACATTATAAAGGAATATGTAAAACTTCTGTGTGGTTGTTTCAATCATATTTGTCTCGGCAAAGTTACCACACTTGCCAAATATGGACCATACCTTGTCGTTTGACGGATTAGTGCTATTGAGTTTGACAACCTGAATGGTATCTAGATAAACTGATTCATCATCACTACTTTCTTGTGCTTCCAAAGATCTAGTGAACTTGTTTTTCTTTTTTGTTCGATTTTTTAGGAAACATCCTTCTTGAAAGTGATTGAAACCATCACAAAGTGTACATTTTTTGCTATATGTTTTATAGCTCTATGTTTCGTTCCACACTTCTTACAATTATACTCATTATTGTAATTATCATTATTAGGTACGTTATTCTTACGGGTTCTATTTTTATGCAAATCAATGTTACGATCTTTTGTACCTTTCCCAATAGCATCCAGCTCTTTGTACTGGGATTCTCCAGCGATGTCCTTGAGCTCCGACTTTCTCGCTTCATGGTGTTTGCAAATTTTGGTAGCTTCTTCCAGGTTCAGTTCTTCTCCCCTATCTAGTAGGCGGTTGAGTAGAGTTTCTTCGTTAATTTGCGATGTTAAGCGGTCGCGGATCATGTTGTCTCGTTCTTTGAAATCGCAATATGCTGCGGCTGTTTTTAATTGAGTGATGTACTCCTGTAATGGTTGCCCTTGCTCTAACATTAAACGATTAAACAAAAAACGCTCATGGAGTACATTTCGCTTCGGAGTAAAGTAGGCTGTGAATGCTTCAATTACTTCCTTAAATGTTGAGAATACCTGAGGTTTCTCTGTGTCCGCAACAGCTGACTCTCTATCAGTTTTAAGGGTGTTGTATAGCTCGATTCCTTTCATGCCTAACTGGTCGAGTAGAGTAGCAATTTTAATTTCATCTTTTTCAGCTTTTTTTTTCGCTGCAATGAGGTAATATCCAAACGCTTGGTACCACTCGAACCATTGCTTTTTAAGATCAGAGGCTTCAAAATCGAATTGTGAGGGTGGTCGTGCATCGGTCATCATTAATACGACTTCTTACTTCTCGTGGGTGGTAATGGCGACAGGTGTTGCTTGTGATCACGGCTTCCTGGTTCCGCGAAAGTCTCGTTTTTTAATAAGAATTACCGTTTACGGAAAACACGATTCAACTCAAATTTCTACGCTCAATAAATGTACGCCACATCATGGGGGCACCTTTCCACCCAGCCACTAATGGGCAAGTGGAACGCTACGTTGGGACAATGAAGCAACTTTTACGTTCAGTCGCCGAATCACCTGGATCACTGCAGGACAAACTCTACTTATTCCTAATAAATTACCGCCGAGCCCCACATTCAACCACTGGCCAGTCCCCTGCTGCACTGTTCCTCAAATGGGAAATACATACCAATCTGGATGTACTCAAACTGTCTTTGGTAAAACCACTGCAAGAGCCAACACAGGTTGCAATTGACTACTGACCCGGGGAGAAAGTGGCAGCTCAACTACAATAACCCAAATCGTAAATGGGAGATAGGGACTGTCATAAGTCGGGATGGGGCACTCACCTACAGTGTGCTCATTAAAGGTATTGTAAAGAGTTGGCAAAGTTCCCTTGGCAAAGTAGGCCAAGAGGTTTCAGTGGATGGTCCAAGGCCTCTGTCAATTGTGCTTAACGATCCACAGGTCCACAGTTCATCAGAACTTCCACAGACCGCCATAGCTGGGCCCACACCCGATATCCCAAAGAGTCCTGAGGGTACAGGGCAGTGTTCTCTAGCGCCTAGATGCACAGATGGCATCGAGCACCAAACCCCTTCATTGTCTAGACTCTCGAATCAAGAAATCAAGGGTCAGACTGAGTTGCCACTTACACAAGCCAGCCCAACCACAGTTTCGACTCAGCCAAACCTTCTAGGAGGAGCACCAGTAGTGAGAAGATCACAACGGACTAGGATGGCCCCTCAACGACTAAATCTCTAACTTACTGTCAGATCTATGTACTATATCACCTCCTGCCCTATAGGCCAAGCTTATATTTAATTTTCTACATTAAAAAAAATTTTATTTATCTTCTTAAAATTTTCAATACTCCGCCACAGGGGAAAGATGTTATGTTGGCCCTTCTGGCAAGGTAGGTTAGGCGCAAGCAGGTTACAAAAAACGTGATACAAAGGAAAATAATAAAAGTATTTCTTTCGTGCTACATACATTACCTCCTTCAATTCAACCCTTAAATTATACATAAAACTATCCATTTTGAATTTAGTTCAATAAATTGTAATAAAGCCGTCCTCGATAATTATGCTTTATTGAACTAAACTCTGACATACAATGGAATGATTAAAATAAAATTGATAACTAACGATGTAGCGTCCATAGCGACTAACAACACCTGGGAAACGGACTTATAATGTTTACGAGTTTATCAAAGAAGGATAGTAATTACTTTTGCAGAGTTATTGGGTAAACACTTTCAGAACTGGTAGTAAGCAAAAAGGCGGTAGTTGGCGGCTGAGTTTGATTCAGGAATTTCTGGACTGAGCCCCACGTATGTTATGAGCGTTTTTGAACACCCGCCCTACAGGTATTGTATTGGATTACAACACCAATGTTTTTTAACATTCTAGTAACACTCCAGCAAAGTTTATGAGGAAAAAACCGCGTAAAAACGATTTTCATCGAAAATTTTGATAATTTATTGTACTGCTCTCGTCATTTTCCCACGAATGGGAATTTTATGCTATAATTGCCTTATTGAGATATTTCAACATAAAAAATTTAATCAAAATCGTTACAGCCGTTTTTGAGAAAAAAATATTTGGTGTTTTGATCACTATGATAACTATAGTTAACTTTCGGTGGATTTTGTTCATACCCTTATTTTGGCGTCCCATGGTAACCTGCGGGCTAGATATCAAGTTTGGGCTGATTTGATACGGTCGTTTTCTCTAAAAATTGTTCACAGACACACAGAGACCATTTTCCCAAATAGCGTTTTTCGGACTGAGGAGGGTCTGAAACGTAAAGATCTGAAGAAAAATTTTTTTCCAGCCAATTACATAACTTTCCTTCCTACTTTGTAGAGCCAAGGAAAGTAAAAAAAAGTATTCAAAATTTTATTTGATACAAATTTTTTCTCAATTATTGTAAATAGCAAGAGGATAATTTTCACATTTCTCACTGTGCCGCTTCTGCTGGAATCAAAACTTAAGCCTAGGAGTTTGGCCTAAGAACGTGTTAAGAGCACGACTGGATGCCATCGTCCCACAAGGTCAACAGAATGGACTTGGCAGGAACGATTCTCAAATTGATTTTAAAAATAAGGCCGATTATTAATTCTTGGTAGGGCACTCCTCTACAGTGACTATATTTTTGTTCGCCGTTTTTCCTGCGCCTAACCATTAATAAATGGTTGAGTCAACGGATTTTCAGGCCTTTAAACCTCTGAGGACCTAGGCCTGATGCAAATGTCCTCTGTTCAGACACGATCCATTTGATTCTGGTGTAAAATAAATCCAATCATCCACGTCGGCACTCAGCATTGGGTAAGTACACTCAAAAGCATAAGGGTCGTGGATGGCCATTCTCCACAATTCAAAACCCTGTACAGAGTCACTGATAGATTATCTAACAACAAACAGGACAGAAAAATAATCTGATGATGATACGTACGAATCGAGTCTAACTAAGGGAATCAGAAATACTGAATTTCAACAGTCGGCGAAAAACCTCAGTGGTTTGTCGAGTAATTTCCTAGCAGGGAGGGTAAAAGACGGCAAGCGTTTCGAGGAGAGCCGCATAACAAGAATCGGCAAAATCAGACGACTATGAACTGTAATTGGGCTTTTACCGAAATACGGATTTTATATCAAGCAAAAGCTCGTTTAAGAACGCACGTAACCAGGATCCTTACGGTATCGTGCCAGATAAAATGTTCAAACGAAGCTGAGTCAAAATACTGTAAATATTCAAAGTATACTTACCAGTTTGAAGTCCTTTTAGTGATGATAAAAGGTTTAATGTCAATTAAACACTACGATATAAAAATATCACTCTATACTCGTAATAAGAAAACTCAAAAAGAGAATAGCAATGGGAAACGAGGCGAAGCCGAGACACCATCAAGAATTGATGTACTTGAACATCTGGTAATCACCTACTTGAGTGCGTCACACATTCCACATTTAAGTCAAGTTGTTCACATGCACACACAGATCATTTTTCCAAATAGTGATTTTCGTGCCAGCAGGGACGCGGTGGCCAAGCGCATTGGGGCATGAGGCCTTCCGAGCTAGGCAGGGATAGAACCAGCGGACTCTGGTTCGATCCCTGGCCAAGCACCCCCCTCCCCCAAACCCAGGGGGGTGAGGCAATGGGTACTGGCGGCTGCTGGGACACTAAGCGGACAGCCCCCTCTACAGGCCCTTTTGGGGAGTTAGGACATGGGCCCAATGTGTGCCACAGCGAGATGCCACTGGTCCTGCAGCTCTGGCGGAGTCGTATGGCCCACAGCTGCCTCCCTGCTATGTGTGTGTGTGTGTGGTATCTTTGTTAGGTATTTTTCTATGATGAGTCGGTAGGACGAGACTCAAGAGAAATGACTACATCCAGTTCGAAAACAGTAGAATAAAATTAGATATAGTGAGACAAATTCTGCTACTTAAAGGAACTTTCGGTACTATATAGCGAAGTTATCCTCTCCCCAGCATGTGATCATTTCCCGCTCCGAAGTCAACAACCCCTCAATTTGACCATCACATCATGCTGTTTTCCTAGAATACGTAATTTTGAGCAGCCAGGTCATGTTTCAAATTGTTTATTAGTATTTTTTGGAGCTGAATGGAATGGGATGGGTCTCTGACGTGTGAGACACATCAAGCTGGATAACCATTATGATAAACCGTTACGTAATAATTTGCAGCGTTTTTTGTTTCGTTAAATGGGTTTACACAATTTTCTCGACAGTGACTTACTTTGTGTGTTGTGGTTATGCTTTCTTCCATGTAGTCCTGATGGAATACATAAAAGTTATATGGATGATCCTCTACCAGTTTTTGTGATGGTTAAAAAAAAGGTTACATTTTAATTCCATTTCTATCTATTTGCATTCATGATAATATAGTACCTATTTCTATTTGAAACTAATAAAAATCACTTAAATCTTCCATTAAACAGTCTGTGAACGTTTTTCAGGAATTTTTCCATGCTTAAAGCGACCAAAGTGTTCCATGCCAAGTGGTCAATGACAACTCAAGAGGAACAGTTGATGTCATCGAAGAGGTTGGAGTGCACTGAAGTGGTGTCTAAGTCCCGAGCTGTGATCCGGCATTTGAGGTGATTTGTATTATGGTCATTTCCTTCTGTCTAACCTTCTGATTAAAAATTGATCGAACTTTTGCTGTAAGCATCATCATTACAATTTTATCTACTTTAAATTGCTTCTAGGTCGTTTATTTTCTTGGGAATGAATGCCTTATCACGAGCTATTGAAGGTGGAACAGTCGCCAGTTGCCTGGTAGCTAGTGATGTAACACCTTCCACTTTGGTGAAACCTGTTATTCAACTTGCCATAAGTGCCCAAACGCCGGTCTTCGTAATTAAAGGACTGAAAAGGTTTTGTTTGGATTCAATGGGATTTCCTTGCATTGCCATAGGATTCGCTGTAAGTTATGTGAACAGATTTTTTTTCTTGGGGCCGTTTTTCTCGAAATGCTGTTGAGTTAACATTCAAATTATTTTCTGCTTGTTAGTACCCAACATTTCTTCTCCATAAATATCTCCATTAAAATTCGTTGAACCGGGTTTACGCCAAGGCTATGGCCACAGTCACATGGTCAATACGCCTTAGGCTACATGATCAATAAATACACTGGCCACGGCCCCCTGCTTTGTATCAACTGCACTAGGCCCAAGCATTTGGTGGGCCACTGCGGACACTTGTTTCAGTGACTCTAAGGGCCTAAGTCCACTGTTTCACTCCTGAGTCAGATCGCCACCTGTGCGGTTAACTCTGAGCGCCCTGTTAACTCCATACTGCCCCAGGAGGAAGGGGAGCCCACTATGGACCATAAGCCATCACAACCTTATGTCTGCCCTCAGTTTGGGAAACCTTAACGTGGGTAAAATGTACCTGCCGCACTGCTTTCTGCAACCACTAGCCCCTACCATTCCCTACCACCTCCTGTTTCTTCAGGAACCTTACAGAGCACGTACAGGCCGGGAAACAGCATATACAATGATTAATAATGCTTATAGAATAATTAGGAGCAACCATAGAGAAACTCTATAATTCCAACAACTGCCGTTTAACTAACTGCTATTTTAAAAAATCCACTATGTATTAATTGCTCAATAATAGTAGTGGCATGAGTAGTAGGAGCTCCACAATAAACTCTAAAACTTAGAGCGTTGAATGTGATATGGGCTTATTAGTTAAATCCGTGAAAAAAGGGAATGCACATAGGACCAAGAAAAGTTGTGTGATGTATCGCATCAGCTTAAGGATCCCCTAGTTTACACGCCTTGTACTTGCACACTGGAGAGAACAAGAAATCACGTTTTGCTCCAATGTAGTTTCTTTTATTAACTAACAATTATTGTGTGAACCACCAATCCCTGACTGTTTCCAAGCAAGCCTTGGAACCGTTTTTCCCAGTTTGCGAAGAAGGTTATGGACAAAGAAATGTGACCATAGTTGATCTGTCCCTTTGTTGCGAAAATATACAGGTAGACTGGATCGGAGACCAGAGGTTAGGCATAAAACCTAAGGTAAGGATTCTTTAGGTACCAGTATCTGCTCACACAGGGTGTGTATAAAAATTATCATAACTGGTCTTTCCCTGACGTGACTATATGTCACCGCGCGGTCGGACTGAGGGAGTTCAGTAGGGGAGTCAAAACGTGCCATAATCAGTCGCCTGCGAGGCTTTATTCAAACATGATCGAGTTTTTTGTGGACCTCTGTCGAGGGACTCTGTGCAAGCCCAAAATGCGGTGACCAATCGAACAAAGATACACGATTAAATGTTGTGTTGGACTAGGGAAATTGGGGAGATTACACTGGAATCTATCAAATGAGAGGGCACACTATTATCACTAAAAATTAGGAGATGCGCAAGATCTGCGCCAAACTCGTCCCAAGGGTCTTGACAAACGAACAAAAGCAGAGGCGAGTGTTTGCTTGCGCAAGGCTTTCTGCAACCTCCCTACAGTCCCGTCCCGACTTGGCCCCTGCAGATATTTTTTTGTAATTTACGAATATATTTTCCTGAGACTAGTCCCAATACTTTTTATATTCATCCTGTACCATTTCCATTGTATTGTACTGTGAACAAAGTTACTGAATCGACAAAAACCTGCCACACATCCTGGTTTGGGTGCAGTAGATCTGATGAGTATCTCAAAAACCCCCCTCCCCCAATAGTAAAACGCACCTGACTAACTTATAGACAAGAATGATATAACCAACTTCATGGATCGTAAGATTCCTATCGGTAGTTATCATACATCATTCTAAGATGAAGACTTGTATGTTGAATGAGAGGTGCAGTTAGGGTTTAGGGACTTATGTTTTCGCCGTTTTGGTTTATTATTCATTCTATGTTTTCGGCCAGGAAAATTTTTTACACCCCCCCCCCTCTCAAAATTTTATACTGTACGTTTCAAGGCATCAGCAATGTCCATTCGTGTTCGTCCTGCATCCAGGCCATTTTATTCCTTTGACGTGGTCTAAAAAATCCGTTCTTTTGCACAATAATCTCATCTGGTATCTAGTTGCTTCCGCCTGCTTGGCAATCTAATCGGAAGAAGCCCATGGTTGTTATGTGCAAAAAATGGTTATGAAAATTGACAAAAACGCAATTTTGGCAGTTTCATCGCAAATAGGCTGTGTCGTTTGGTATCGTTTTCCAGGTATTTTTAGATGGCAGGTCGAATGGAACAATTCTCAGTAGTTTACGGCTGCATTTAAATCGAAAATAGTGAAATCACAGTACTTATAGTGAGCTAAATTCTACTAATTGAAAGAACTCACAGGCCAATAGAGCGAAAGTAATCGTTTCTTTATTGGTACTTCTTTCCATCTTATTAAAACCACCCACCAGAACGACTTGTCACGTCGAGCCAATTGCCTGCTGGCGCCTGGAACATTTAGTCCTCGTCGTTCCATTGTTGCCAGCCGTAATGTTGTCACGTGTTAGTCCAATAATTTCGTAATAACATAATGCTACATGCTAAGTAAATAGAAGTAACGGAAAAATAAGTGCGCTGTGCCCACTTGATGAGCAGGCAACTACAACTATTTGGTTACTTAGCAAAGAAGATAGACTTTAGTTAAAAGTAGGGAAAGTTGTAAAATGCATAGCACTGGAAGTTTTATGTAATAATTCGATTTTCATGATGTCATGTCGTAAAAGGTTGTTCTGAATCTGTTATTTTTTGATTTTACATTCCAGAAGTTCGTAGCATGTAATGGAGAAGTGAACCCATTCGAGGAAGCTTGCAGTTTGGTAGTTCAGTTCTACAATAACCAAAGGAGCCAGTCTCATGAAGCTGTAGTTCACATAGAAGAGAACTCCACCAAACTTAAATCGCAACTGCCAGTGCACACACCCTCTACCAATGTTTGTGCAACTATGCCAAACGATAGCAGCGATTTCTTATCAGCTCCATATAGCTACCACTTGATTAGAGGATCGAAATACGAGAGATCCTACACTCCAGACGCTTACTCTCAACACAAACAGACCCATGAGACGTCCACATTGGACGTGACTGGTTTACAGACAAAGCCAACTGAAAAATTGAGCGCGAAATTAAATCTTCCGAGTGTCCTCAGAATCAAAGGAAATCCTTTCAAACTGAAACGAAAGAAAAAGAAATGGTGATTCTTGGAAGTTTACGCTTTTAAATAAATTGTTTGGGTTACATATTTTCGATTTTGTTCAATCAAGTTCGTAGCAACAAATTTGTTTTGTTTCCGTTGAATTATTTAGTACTGTCTGTTTATATGAAAACGTTTTTGATTTAGAAATTTCGCGTTGTGAAACTTCAAGTCACATTCGTAGTCCGTAGTCGACTAGACTGTTCTACGAAAATTCTTCAATGCCTCTAGACAAGCCAGCTTGAGGGCCATGTTACACAACGAAACTCGCCTAGACAGCTCAGTTCTTTTGGAAGGCTGCTCAGGGAACTACTGAAGCGTGTAAAAGGTGTTCATGACCAGGGTACAGTTGCTGTGTCAGATAGTGCTGAGGAAAGTGTTATAGCAACTTTCAAAAGAATGGGTTGTGTGACCTGGGTGGTGATTCACCTCAGGTTGCACCATCTGAGGAAGACAGCAACATGTGCGAATGTGGAGGCGAGCTTATTTTCTGAGCTGATCAACATGCGAATGGCGAGTGTAACATCGAAACCAAGTCTGCAGACAACAGGAAATGAGACTTCAAATTTATCAAGGATCTGCAAATCAAATCTCTCCCCAAGATACATATTCCTTCATTTGATAGTGAGCTCTTGCAATGGACAAAATTTAGAGACATGCATCTCTCCCTTGTTCATGAGGGTTCAATGCTGTCGTCCATGGACAAGTTACTGATTGTAACATCACTGATTGTTAGAGCATTAAGTGTAATTAGGATCCACGAGGTTGTCGCTGCGTTCCGAAATATGGGCAGGAATAGTAGAAGAGATGCCTGGTGTGTGGTGATGCCAGCATCCAGCTAGGGCTTGTACATGCACCGACACCTTGCTCCTGAGGACAAGGCAAGGTGTTTTGAAGACCTCCCTTGGGGCACAATGCCACACCCAGGTACTTGGCCGAGGTCGTCAGCGTGAGGTTGGTGCCAGGAGCCACTTGTACTGTGCTGAATGGGAGTGCTACTGCCGTTTACATATCAGTCGCTAGATGGATCGAGTTACATGTGAGAACTTCGAGGTTTGTCATCTGGCATGGGCATTATCTTGTGCTACCGTCTCAATTTTGGAAAGAACGAGGTTTACCAAGCCTCCACAACCTCAACATTGGTTGGAACTTGTCACTAACTAACATTAAAAAAATCATTCTACACCCAATCCACCTATCCCTCTCCACCATGTAAGATGACAAGGGCAATCACCACCTCCTTAGCTGAGGACGATTTCATGTGCCTTGTGTTGATGACTACCTAGAGATGATCAAGGGGTGGCCTAGTGGCACGAATTACTTATCATCAACTAATACAATCTATAAATGCAATTCCTCCTTGCACTTGTGGTTTTTGCTCCGAGAAAGGTTTGCCTGTGTGCAATTGTTTGCAGAAGTTGATTGAATGGTTAACCTGGCTTTCTGCTTAGACCATGGAAGAATCCTTCTACCTAACTTGTCAAGCTCATGGTTTACCCTGGAAGCGATCTGTCGTTCATCACTACAAGATTCGCCAATTGCTTGGGGCTTCATTTGCAGACATTTGAAAAGCAGTTCTTGACGATTGGGGAGACATTGAAGGAGCCGAAGGCCCTTGACAGGAAGACAGGATAGTAAGCTGCAACTTCAGATAGGTGCAGTGGTAGTCTCTTCCATTACAGCCAACTTACCGTTGGGAGCATACTTGTTCCGTTCGATCTGGCTAGGCTGCCCAATAACTATTGAAAGTTCTAAGGCATGCCTCTATTCTTGGCTCTTTGGCCATGTGCTGCTAGGAAAAGTGATAGACTTCTCTGATTTACCCTACCCCTTCGCAAAGCTGTTCAACCTCCTTCAAACGAAAAATTTCTGAGAGACTGAGAGAATTCCTCCCTCACAAGTAGATATGAAGCCTGCAGACTTGGAATGTGAGGCATTTTTCCAGTGTACTCATTATTGTCTTGCTGATGGAAAATATGGTGTGAAGCTTCCATTCAACTCTGATTGACCAGATCTCACTGCTTTGATAGCTATGGCAATAAAGCAGGTTTTGAGCCTGGAAAGGAAGTTCAACGAGATCCCTGTTTTCAAGGAACAGTGCTGCAAATTCTTGAAAGCACACAACGAACTCGGTCATATGATACTACCTAGTACTTGGTGCCTCATTATGGAATCATAAAGCATGAAAGAGGTTAGTTAAAAATGAGAGTGGATTGCATGCTAACATACAACATGTTATCTTAGACTTTCACCGCCACTGTTCCACTGCACCATGTTTACTGCTGACATTGTGAAGACCCATCTTCTACCTGAATTTATTTTCTTTACTGACTAGTTCACAGTACATGGCTGGCTACACATTCCTACCTACAACTTCAAAAATTTTTATCTAACTGCGTTGAGCAGATTTTGGACTTCAGCTTTATCTACCAATGGAGACACATCGCCTAATCTGATTACAATTTGAGTGATATAGCCACTAGAGGCCTTCATGTTAATCATTTACTGCATACTAGTATTTGGTGGAATGGACCACCTTGGTTGCTAGAACACGAACAGAATTGGCTAAAATCAGGAATAAATGTTAATCGTGTCCTGTCTGAAATGAAGGTTTGTATCCCTCCAGTCCTAATTACCACTCCAAAAGAACGACAGTGTTAACATTGGCGGACCATTTCAAATGAAAGGATCATCGGGGCCAAAATCACTGTATCCAAAGTGTATTTTTTCCTGTTTATATGCGTGGCTATTGTTGGGTGCTGAACGATGAACAAGAATATGGAAGTTTTCTGTTAATCGGGTTATTATAAGTTCTCGGGTATGAAATCGAAGTGTTTAAAATAAAAAAGTTAATAGTGTTTTTCAAGCATATAATCACTTTATTCTTTCAACCCCTTTTAAGAATTAACAACTGGTGGCGACGAGGATAAATTCTTCAAATCCGCCAACAACAGTCTCAAAGCCGCCTCCGTCTTTTATCACGCGACGGCTGATCATTCCGTTTTTCAAAACACAGTTTTATTGAAATAAACGATGTCCCCGTTGCTAAGAGAAAACCTTTGCTAGTCACTTGCTTATCTCAATCGACATACAAACCATTAGCAAGCTTATGTGTACCCACAGCACCTGATGATCCATCCCTATCATTTAATAGCAGTATTAGACGGTCATTTCTAGCCAGTAAGCTCATATTTCGTTTTACGAGACGAGTTTTACACAGGCCACCATCGTTCAGATGAAACTATTCAACAATGGGCACCACGTATACGGAATTTGGCAGAGCAGTGTGGTTTTGGAAGTAGACTTTCAATTGTAATTCGCGACATATTCGCAATCGGCTTTGGTGCAGGACCGTTGAGGGATAGGCTCTTTGAGGACGATGCAACGAACTCGACTTTCACATTATCGTCGTTATCGCAAATAGCCTTGATCAAGGACTTTACCGCTTAAGCACCGCCATATTGAACATCCACCTCCCAAAACAGACCTCATCCCTCCACCCCAACCAATCGTACTTCTTTCAAGGTCGTAAACCCTTTGGAAACGGAATTTCCGAAATTCTCAGCCCAACAGGCAAGCGACTCCCAAAACCAGCTGTTTTCTGCGGTCGCAACAATTATTGTACAAACGACTTTCATTCATTAAATTCAAGACCTATACGTGTCGCACCTACTCATGAGTCTGACACCTAGCACCATTGTGCCCTGACAAGAAGAAACGCAAGATCAAGTCGAAATCCCGATACTTGACCGGAACACAAATTCGGACTCTGAAGATGTCGACCTCGCTGGTTCGTTCTTCTTTTCAACCGACGAGCAGGAAAACATCGAAAATCAGCGTCAGTTGACTCCCGCCGCGAAAGTAACCTCGCTAATTGGTAACAAACAATTCTCATTCGAATCAGATAACCGGTGTTCATATAACACTTTGTCATTTGACTTTTATTCTAAACATTTTAACGACAAGGTTTTGAAACCATACAATTTAATCTTGTATGATTATGTAAACTATTCATTCAAGCCTAGAGGCAAAATTACTCTAGAAACATGTTATAATTCTCAAAAATGTGAACTAGAATTTTATGTAATCAACAATGGTGGTCTCCCTCTTATAGGTAGAAATACCATAAAATTGCTTGATCTCATTCATTATAATATTGTACATCCGAATAGCTTTCACATGAACGCCAACGCGGAAAGTACAGTAGTTGAATTCGATGTGCCAGAGAGCGTAAATCGAGTTCTCAAGAACTTTTAACACGTTTTTAGTTCCTAACCGGGAACACTCAATAGGTACCAGGTTACTTTAAAGCCGAAAGTAAATGACCAACCAAAATTTTTCGAACCTCGCTCTATTCCCTTCGCTCTCAGAAGTAAAGTGAAAAAAGAAATTGAACGATTGGTGTCACTTGGCATTTTGACACCTGTTTACTACAGTGACTGGGCTACTCCCATCGTCCCCTTGTTGAAACCAGATAATTCGATTAGAATTTGTGGAGGTTATAAAGTCACCCTCAACCCTTCTCTTCAAGGAACCGAATATGTGGATTGGAACACATTTCCTCAGAGTTTTCAGAATGTGAATTTTTCACTAAATGGACTTGACAAATGCATACCAACAACATTGGATCATCAATCCAGTCTTCTATCTACCTTTTTTCATTCACTGGGGTCTCTCCCGCTGTACAAAATTACCGTACAGCATAAATTGTGCAAGTGGAGAGTTCGAGCTGGTAATGGAATTGTTATTTTCGAAGATGGATGGAGTTCTATGATTCTAGGACGATGTGTGCATAACATGTGAACATAATGCTAGACTTGATAAAGTTCTGAAAATTTTGAGTGAGAGTGGATTGAAAGTAAAACCTAAAACGTGCACATTTTTGGAAAAACCCGTCGAATATTTGCGGCACGTTATAGATAAAAATGGTCTTCATACCTTGCCCAACCATATCACAGCAATAAAAACCCTGAAAATTATTACACAACGGTTTATTATTATCATGAACAGCTTGACCTAGTATTACGCTCAGAGACCCATTCCATTCGATTCAGCATCGAAAAAAACTAGTAAACCTGAAACGTGACCTGATTACAATGGATCTACGGAAACTAAATATTCCCCTGGCGCCAGGCACCCGTAAACGTCTGTAGGGATTTATGATCCGATGTAGGGGTGTGCGGAGGAAGTGCCAGCCTCATCGGCTTGACACAACGTTGCGAGGCGAGCGGGTGGGTGGTTTTTGATGAGACGGTAGGGAGGGAGGGAGCACTAATGACGAAACGTTCGTTGACTTCCGCTGTAGTTCCCACGAGTTCGTTCAATTAGTTGACTAATAATTACTGTTATTTCCCTATACACAGTTGTACACGTCTGATATTCATTCCATTCGACCTAGGATATAAAAATACCTTGAAAATGATATGAAACACGGCTTATTTGCGATTATACTGCGTTTCGTTAAGTTTTTAAACCATTTTGTGTCCATAACAACCATGGGCTTCGTCCGATCGGATTGCCGAGATGGCGGGCACAAATCAAACATATCAAATGGGGTTTTTGTGCGAAATAACGGATTTTTATACCACGTTACAGCACAAAAAGGCCCGGACGGACATTGCAAAGTTGGAATCCCCATGTCTAAAACGTAAAGTATCAAATTTTGAGGGGGGGTTGTAAAAAATCTTTCGTAACCGAAAACATAGGGTTATTATTTAGAATGAATAATAAACGAAAAACTGGCCAATTCAGAAAACATCGGAAGAATTAAAATCTTTTATTGGGTTGATTACTTTTTACATGAAATTTATGCGAAATGCTAGCCAAATTCTGCGTCCACTTCACACTTTGGCTGATCCCACTTGGTATTGGTCAAAATTGTGAGATAAAGCGTTTCATAAAATTAAGTAAATTCTCATTTCACAACCTGTGTTGCATTACAATCCATCGCTTCCTCTAAGACTAACTGTTGATGCGTCTTCAAAAGCGTTAGGTTCAGTCTTTTTTGTATAGGGTGGTTTGTAAATCTGTCAGTTGGTTGTTATCGTTTGTGTAGTGTTTTGAGTGGTGTGAATATGTTGTCACATTTTGTGTTGATTTTTTCATTTATGATCTGGCCATTGACGTTTTTTGTTTATAAATTTCCATGTTTTCTAATATGTTCAGTTTTCGTCCTTTGTATTGTTTATGTAGTAAGATGGTGGAGTCCTGTATTTTGGTAAGTTCATGTCCAGTTGTCTTGAGGTGGTTGGCAAAGTTCGAATCGTCTTTATTCCTACTAAGAGATTTAATGTGTTCTGAATATCTGGTCCGTATTTTTCGTCCTGTCGAAATGTATGTGTGCGTTTTTACAAGTACAGGTTATTTTACATACCCCAACAATTTCTTTATTGTTTTTTAGGAGTAACCGTTATTTTCTGCGATAGTATTGATAGTATCATCTCTTGTGCACAGATCTTTATGGCTAGAGTTTCTGCTTGATATATTGTGGCATACTCTCCTAGTGGCATGGCGAGGCTGAAGTTGGGCCCTACAATGCCCCGACCAGCTCTGCTACCCATGACCGAACTGTCAGTGTACCATAACAGTACACCCTCCTCAGTTCAGAACAGCCCCTTCTCCCACTGTTCCTGTGAGTGAACACATACACTGAATGACAACTGAACTGGCAAGGACTGCCTATTCTAATTTGAATTCGTTTCCTGGTGGCGTGTGCTACCCCTGGTGGAGACATTAATAGCCTGCAAAAGCCTTGCCACTCCCAGGTATGGGGTCCTCTGGGTGTATATGTGGAAAGGTGAGATATATAGAGGACTTCTAATGCAGCAGTGGGGCAAGTGTTCATGGCTCGTGTGACAGTAAGGCAAGCCTGTCTCTACAGTTTCTAGAGCTTCCTCTGAACTACCTGACATTCCATCGCCTTCCACCACACAGTGAAGGTATATGCGCTACGAGGTCTTATTATCACCTTGTGGAGCCACTCTTTCATTTTTGGAGTGACGCCCCATGATCTGCTGCACAGCTTTCAGCATGCAAACAGAGCTCTGGTTGCCTTGTGTAGCACATATCTCACATGTGAGCTACTTATCTAGTATCACTCTGTTATGTTGCTTATAATAATAATTATTATTCTGGTGAGCAATTTAGAATAATTATTGAAACGTTCGAACATTGTACTTTACTGGCAACTGAGAATAAAAACATATGTTGCGCTCAGCTTGAACGGCTGATCACTTCTTGCGACGTGGAGGTTTAATGCAAAACCAGACGTTCATTCACTGGCTGTGTTCTACTGGATTAATATGTACATATCACACTCCTTGGTATTTTATCTCTGTCATCAACTGGAATCTCGCTCCTTGCATAGTGGGTGGTCTCCAGGCTCCTTCGTTTGGTAAAGAAGACCATGGTGGTTGCCACAATTCAGTGACATTTTAACTCCTTCAAAATTACAGCTGATTCGATCGTAAGTTCAAAATTTCCTTTTTTGCCATTCTAAAATTTCGATTCATGTTTTATTGTGTTGCGAATGTTGAACTTTTAAAACCTATTAAAACTAGACGATTTAATAAATTATCATCTTATTTCATTGTTCCACACATTTTTACATCCCTAGTCGGTTATTTCGTTCATTTCCAACATTAGTCTTGGGTGAATTGATGTAAAGTCCTTCCTTGTCACACCACCTTTGAACTTTATTCACAGCTCCTTGCATCAGTTCCGATACTGTGTAGGCAAAGTTGCCTCTGACTACCACTGCAAGTTCATTTGCATATGCAACCACTTCGTAGCCTTCGAGCAGCAGTAAATCCAGCTGCTCATCCTCCACTAGTAGCTACAGGAGTACTCCCCCTTGAATGGACCACCTGATGGGTGGGACCGATGCTGTCCCATCCTAGGCAAGCCGTGATTTCCCTACTCCCAAGCATCAATATAGTCCATTTTATGGCTTTCGGTTCTATACCCTTATGCGTAGCTCTTGCCTCCATGGAGCTGAAAAAAGTGTCGTCAAAGGCACCTCTCACATCCATGAAGCAGCACAATCCCACCACCTCCTGGGATTGAAGGGCCTTGTCGAGCACTAAGATCAGCTCTATAAGATCAGTCAATGTGTCCTTCAGATAGGCATGCTGCGCCTTTGGGAGGGATTGGGTAAGCACTTCTTTGAAGACCAGATCTTTTCCATGGCCCTTCACAAAATAGAGAAGAAGCTTACGGGTCTCCGTGATTCTGCAGTTGAGGAGTCGCTGCCTGTATTGAGCAAAAACACAAGCCTCGTCCTTTTCCACAAGTAGGGAACATAGGCCACCATGAAGCTAGCTCTAAAAGTTCTGACCAGGAGAAGAAGTAGGGCTCCCAAGCTCTGCTGAAGCAAGGCTGGGAAGATCCCATCCATCACAGGGGACTTGTAGGGTTTGAAGGAGTTTATTGTCCATCTGACCGTTCCAGTCGTATAGATGCGATTCACTGTTCTCTTGGGCCTGTTGAACAGCCTCGTCGCCAAAGACCTGAGCTTTCCCAACTCCTTGCTCCACCAGTGGGCCTCACCGTTGGTCTTGTGAGTACAGGATGGGCAGTTGTCTTCATAACAGCGAGTAATCGCCCCTTGTACGATACCTGCTATGATGTCTAGCTATTCCACTGATTTCCCTGCCAACACCTTCCAGCTCTGAATAAAGTTGAGTCTGATAAAATGGGTGGCCAGAAAAGCATACTTTTTACATTCGTACAACCTTCTATGTCTTAAATTATTGTGTTTGGTCTGTGATTTAGTCTATGATGATCCATGTAAATTCGCTCATCAAGAGAGCTGCTCTGTAAAGAATTCCTTGGGTGTAACTTTCGTTACTACAAAACATGTCAATAACAACTCAATAGAATGGCTGCACAAATGTAACTGTTGACATAATTAAGAAAACCTCTAAATACTAGCCTAATGGGCTAATGAGCGTGCAGAACCACAGGACAGTCTCTGAGAGAAATCTTATCAAGCCTTGAATTTGACGATAAGCACTCGAAATCCTGTTTAATGGCTGTTCACTGAATCAACTCGTCTCCGGTTTTGGAGTTAGAACAAATTTAAATAAACCAGTAACTTTGGTGCAGCGAGTAGAAATGCATTTTCTTCCTGAACCACTAACTACATGCTACAACGATTTTGGCCCTTTTGACTTTGTAGAAGGCGACACGACGATAACTCGAATCGAGATATATAGCGGGAATACGAATTCGTCCATAAGAGCAAGGACTTTGACTTCTTGGTTTTTAGTTAATGAAAATGTTGAAATTTCTGATTTGATTCGCCGTTTGACTTGTCGCTGCTCGTCTAGATTAAGAGCTTCCACTCTGAAAAATCAAAATCATAGCAGATCGAACTATCAAAACATGAAGAAAGACAAACATAAATAATTTGATGATGACATGATGAGAAAAATTGAAAACAATGTAGGTTCGTTGGGTGCTCGAAATTTACTGGACAGTGTTAGTGGTATTGCAACGCCACAGAAGCAGTATGCATACTGCTGACGTTTACCAGCTCAAGTTGTTTGTTTTGTTTTTTTAGCAGAACTTACTCCTTTACTATAAGCCATAGCAATAGAACACTGTAGGTCACGTAGCCTCCAAACCTCACCTATTTGGATAGTTGATGAGCATGTGAGGGAATTGAGTATTAGGCAGAAATCCATCTTTTCCATATCACTTTCCCCCATTTCAACTTCCATTCTGAAGCGTCATCGGGTTCCTTTCTAGCCAAACAAATAATGCGAATAAACTGATGACAAATGAGAGGCTATAAGTAGTTGTGTCACAACCGCTCGATCCTCTTTCACCTCAGTCTCAAGTCACATTTGTAGCGTTTTAAACTGTGTGAATGAGGGTTTAAAAAGTCCCTCTGACTTACACCGAAAATAACTTACACATATACCCCAATGAAAACAGTTACTCAAAGAAACAACAATAGTTTGAGCTCAGGATTTCTTGTGGTGTTACCAATTACTTTATAGCTATCATTAAACTGCTGTTGGGAATGTGGGTTATCGGACTACCAACGCGAGATTTGAGAGAATGCTTGCGTCATTAAAGCAAAATTTACAAAGAATGGTACTGCACTAACATCGATTTTCGTCGGCCTGCAGTTACATTTTTTGATAATTTGAAGGGTTGCGTTTCATCACACGCAAGAGACACTCGCTGGCACTGCTGATGGTGGCTGCTTGTAGTCGGAAGAAGGAATGAAGTTAGTTCTTGCAGGCAGGTCGTTATGTACGTTCTCTTGGAGGGGGTAGTCCCCTCTCATTGGCCACATGCTATCCCCTCCAGAGTAGTCTGTGGCTCACAGCTAGTGCCCTCTGCCGGGATGACTTCACCGTGAGGCGCCTTTTGCCAGCAAAGGGTGGCCAGCCGCCACAACGTGCATTCAGCAATTCTCTCGACTCTAACAACTAAAACAAATATGTTTTTCATTCTGTTTACAACAACATTCTATGTTTATGGTTCTGGGATTTATTGTGCTGCTCCTATTTATGCCATGACCATTATTGAGCAATCAGTTCTCAGGTGATTTAGGGGACTGTCTAAATGATTTTTTTGAGAATTGGCTGTGGTTGAAACTACGGAACTTCTGTAGTAGTTCCTAAAAACTTAATGAACGTTATAAAACGCTCTTCGTATAGATGCTTAATTAGGCTACCACGTTAATTTTTCTGAAGATCCTATGAACATTTGAGCTGAGTTTATAAGAAAACAACTGCGCTAAAATCGATTTTCGTCAAAATAATCTATTGTACTGCACTCGTCATTTTCCCCCAAATGGAAATTTTATGGCATTTCCGAGTCATTTGAAGCTGATCATACAAAAAATGTAATAATACCAGTTGCAGCCGTTTTTGTGCAAAAGCAACAGGTATTTCCTTAGCTCTACAGAAATTCACTGGTTTTCGTGGCTTTTTCAACTATCTATACTTATTTTTCACTCAGTTCATTTGAACTTACAATTTTGCAATTTATATTGCTTCTAGTGCGTATGCCATGCCTATTATTAAGAAATTCGTGTACAGAAAATTACTGGGGCTGTATACCTCATTTTTTGGAGGACAATAATCACTTTTCAGAAGTTATCGAGTAAAAACTTTCAGAAATCGGTGGTAAGTGAAACCGCAGTGATTCAAATTTAGGAATTTTTGAAGTAGCCCCTATATCTTATGATCGTTATTAAAAACTCATACAAGTATTTGGTTGAACTACTACCTGAATGTTTCGGAAGATTCTAATTACATTTGAGCGATGTTTACACAGAAAAACCTGATGAGAATTTTATGGTAGCCATTTGAAGCTGTCTATGCAAGAAATTTTATGAAAATCATTATGGTCGTTCTTGAGAAATAAAATATTTAGTGCTTTGATCACTATGATAACTATAGTTAGCTTTTAGCGAATTTTGCTCATACCCTTATTTTGGCGTCCCATGGTGACATGTGAGCTAGGTATCAAGTTTGACATACTCACACACAGATCACAGCATCTCACGAGCCAGAGAACACGGACCCACCAAACAGGTACATTAACTTTAATATTTTACCTACTGGCGGAATTAACCCAATCACGTTAAGATCTGAAGAGAACTCACACATTTTTTTAAAAAGACGATTATCAAACTTCCCTTTTAACGACGTACAGCAAAGGAAAGTTGATTTTGCTCATTCCCATATTTTGGTCTCATGGTAAATTGCTGGCTGGATATCAAGTTTGAGCTGATTTACTTCAGTGGTTTTCGGTCAATCACGCTCTCTGAATCCTGTACCATGTGGGAGGATTTTAATCTGGTTTCCCACCTGATCTAACTATTAACTTGGGTGACAAGTTTCTAAGCGGTAGATCAACTGTGACCACGTTTCTATGCAAGACCTTCTTCACACACCAGGGGAAAGTGTTTTTTTTTTTTTTTTTTGAAACGGTGGATGCAGGCAATACCCTCACTGCAGCCACAAACGGGCCTATTGTAAGGGCGTCTATGGTACTCGGATCATGGCCCACCTGCACCACCTCCAGGCCCCACGGCACTGGTCTCACTTGATGTGACGTCAGCTATGCGCCCCCACCACCCCCACATATAGTGGAGGAAATCCGCAAGTTCTGCATTTGCCACCTCTTCGGGTTGAAGAAAGGGCCTCCCAAACACAGAACGAGTCCATCACATACGCACAGCACATGCTCTGCCGTCTCTAGCCCTACCTCGCAGAACCTGCATACATGTACCTCGCACTTGCCAATATTTGCAAGGTGGTACCTCAGCGGACAGTGACCGGTGAACAGGCCACATATGATCCTCATATCCTTTCCTCCCCAGTGCAAGCACCTCCTTGGACCTCTCTCTGGAGAGCCGGATGAAGAGTTTAGACTGTCTAAGGCCGGGCAGCCCCTGCCAATGAGCAGCCCTGCACCGGTCCTCCCATTTGCCAACCTCTCCACATAGGTGGCTCCTGGTAGTCCCAACAAAGGGCTCTGGGCCAATAGGGATCTGCTCTGATCCCTTCTTAGCCAACCTATCAGCCCGTTCGTTTCCCTCTATACCCTGATGCCCTGGCACCCAACACAGTGTTACACTGTTGTCCTCTGCCAGGGCCTTCAGTCCAGTCAGACACTCCCACACCTGCTGCGATGTGAGACAGTATGAGGCTAAGGCCTTGAGAGTGGCCTGACTGTCCACCATGATGTAGATTCTCTGCCGCTTCAGTCCCCTCTGCAGCAGCCGTTGCACACACGCTGTCACCGCAGCCACCTCTACCTGGAACACTGTGGCCAGCGACCCCAATGGGATCGCTGCTCTGATCCTCGGCCCAAAGATGCCTGCCCCTGCAAGGCCACCCTGCACCGAGCCATCAGCGTAGTATACCAGGGCCCCAGCTTCAAAAGCCGGAGCTCCCCCTTCCCACCTGGATCACTCATGAATGAATATCCGAAAGGGTAGTACGAAGTTAAATCTCACGGACATTGAGTCTGCCACATGCAGTTCGCCCCCCCCCCCTCACATGTCAAGGATCAAGGGGCAGGAACTCCTCCTCCCCCAAAAAATGTTACAAGATTGCTTAGTAGTAGTCAATGCTGGGAGGTTTGGTTGCTGTTCTAACAAATATCGCTCATTTCTGCAGAAACTACCGTAGAGCCCCACATGGTTTCTTGTTAGCTCTGCACTGGAGGCGCAATGCGAGCATATTGGAAAGGCTTTAAATTAAAAGAAGCACAGCGCATAGAAGTAGTCATATCTGTGTGCTTCTGTCGATACTATCTCATAGGCCTTGTTAACCCACAGACGCAAAGGTCTCTGGGATTGGGCCAACATTCTTTTGTGATTGACTGAGAGTTTGCTATCCCATCAGGATAGCGTCATGGCAACACACTACAGTGGCCTTAGTAATTGCATGCAGTGACCTTGAAATGGTAGTGCCTTTAAGGGACTGGAGGTGTTGGTTGAAACCCTGCCTCTCACCTAAATACTTGACATGCTTTTCAAGAAGGAGGTTGTAACTGCCAAAGCGTATGGTCTGTTGGCAATTTAGTTTACCATTAGAGAGGATTAACTGGGCTTTTCTTCAGTCACCTACAACTCGAGATGCTTGTACAATTGGGCAGCAGTTCAGAGCACGTGGCGGGTTTTTGCATCGATCTGGAGATTGACTATGCACAAATCATACAGTCAGCTCATCCACATAGGCTTATGGATCACAGCCAGTCTCCATGAGCTCCTGAGAAGACCTTCGAAGCAGGCATTCTGGAGTGCTGATTTGAGGACTGAGCCCTGTGGGTACCCCTTTCAATCATTCCACAGACTGAGACATGACAGCATTCGATTGTAGCAATTCTATTTGTGGGGTACCTTCAAACCAGCATTGAAAGGGCACTTTGCAGCCTCTCACCCATATCTGAAGAACTCTTCTTTTGAACGTGCTGAAGAATTCGAACCTACATGTAGTGACCAGACTACCCGGGCTACTAGTGGAGAAGGGGCATTGCCTGCTACCCTCTGCCTTGACTTTTTCGGACGATGGGCAGTGTCGGGGCCTCCCTTTTCAAGAAGTTGCGCTGCTTGGTTGAGTGTGTGGTCCTGAAAAGGGCCGACGAATTATTGTTGTTGTGTGTGTGTGTTGGTTGTGTCTGTCGGTTGAGAGTGCGTGAGGTGAAGAGCGGATTTCTCGGGCGTCGTTAGGTCGAAGGGCTCGGTTGAGCAGTAGCTCCTCTCGGTGAGGGATCCGGTTGGATCGTCGCTCCTTCTGTCGTAGACGCGAGATGAGGTTGAGTCGGGTTCTGTTTATCGGTTGAGAGTGTGTGAGGTGAAGAACGGATTTCTCGGGCGTCGTTAGGTCGAAGGGCTCGGTTGAGCGGTAGCTCCTCTCGGTGAGGGATCCGGTTGGATCGTCGCTCCTTCAGTCGGAGACGCGAGATGAGGGATTCGGTTGAGTCAGTTTGTTCGGTCGAGCAGCGGGCGAGGGACGAGTTCCTCAGGCGTGGAAGCGTCGTTTGAAGGGCTCGGTTGAGCGTAGCTCCTCTCGGTGAGGGATCCGGTTGGATCGTCGCTCCTTCTTCTTCTGACGCGAGGGGGACTCTGTTGTCCCCGCCGGAGCCGCTGAAGGTGGTCGGTCGTTGTCAGAGAGTGTGGACTGTGTAAGAGCGGAAGATGGAATGAAAAGAATGAAGGTTTTTCGTTTAGGGAGGCCCTTATATACCTGCTCCTGGAGGGAGTCGCCTTCTCTGGTTGGCCGCCTGCTGTTCCCTCCAGGGGGGTGGTTTTCGGCTAGCGCCCTCTGTCGGAATGAGGCGGCTTTTGTTGTGGAGAGTGGCGGCTGGCCGCCACAGGCAGCATGCTCGTCATCCGAAGATAAAGTGATGGGGGAGGAGGGGGGCTTTGCTAGGATGTGGTGCAGGTGGCATTGTTATTACCTGCATTTGTTTCTTTTGACTAAGTATGTTGTCAATTGATTGAAGGGGAGTAGAGAAGTGGACTGATAAAGTGTACCCTTGTGGGTTTAATTGTTATGTGTGTTAGTAGTATGAGCAAAAGCTGCTCGAAGCAGTGCCCAGTGCATGTGGTTTCTTGTTTCCTTCACACAGGAGGCTCAAGACGTGCAGGATGGAGAGTCTTCGAGAGGATAGAAGTGGGTCCTTGCTGGGGACACCCTGCATCAATGCTTCCATAGCATTTGTTAGTGAGCCACTAGTCTCTCCCTGTTCTCACATGCGTCTTTCGACTACCATGTTTTGATGGGGGTTTTTGGCGGGGAGTTTTAGGGGAAGACGTCTTTTATTTGTATTCGGCCTGTGTATGGTGGTGACATTATCAGGTCACTGCCCTAAGCCTGGCTGTCCCACATTTTATGACTTTTATTGTTTTTACTTTTCCTTCATCCCCTCGCAGGGGCAGGTTGCCATGTGGCCTCGGGCCCTTGATCGGGGGAGGAGGGCTCAGTAGCAGCTGTAGCCACGTACGAAGGGCTTGCGGTAATGCAGTAGGCTCAGTTGCACTTTTGGGGATTTACCACTCGGAATTTATGCAGTTGGGGGGGGGGGGGGGGATGGTGGCAGTGGCAGCGTCAATCGCCCTGTGAAGCTTTTCCTTCAGAACTGCTACTATGGTTCCCTGGAACGGGGCTGTGGTGTAGGTCGCATTTGGATGAGGTCACGCTTCGGACCCGTGGCATTGACCCCCATACGTGCCAGCTAAACGTGGATCAGTGGGATGTAACCACCAATTTATTTCCATTTTGCTCGAACCCAGTCCCCCCCCCCTCCCTCTTCACTCCCAGGACACACGTATATAGATACGAAGACTGCTTAAAGGTACTCTCAAATATTCTTTCTTCGAATGTATTTGAGTACATCTATGACTGTGATTCGTTTGAGGTCGCTATCGCTACCCCAGCTTCACTATACATAAAATAGAAAAACGTAATTTTTGTGAGACATCAGCTAGCTACTCAGAAACAACTCCCTTCAGAAAAAATTAGCCAGTACCTTGTAGCTCTTAAGCCGCTTGCCAAAGATTGTGAATTCCAAGCTGTGTCAGCGACACACAATAAAGATGATCACATTCTGGATGCTTTTATTGGCGGTCTTTTATCACCAAAAATTCGCCAAAGGCTTTTGGAGAATAAGACACTCCAACTCAACGAAGCTGAAAAACAAGCTCGGATGGAAGAATGAAGCTCCTTCTACCCTCACTGTGGATCAATGAACTCCACCCAACCTGTAAAGAAAAAGTGCTATGTTTGCGGGGTCGTTCTACATGCCTGGGCTGTGTGTTTGGCGCGTGGCTCTACTTGTCCTTTGTGCCAGAAGCTTGGACATTACTCAAAAGTTTGTCTGTCAAAAAAACTTAAGTCAAGGAACAGTGGCTGTTGTTGACTCTGACCTGCCTAGTTCATTTGTCGCCAGTATTGTAGGAGCTTCATCGCCAGATTCATTCTCCAAAGCTAGAGTTTGTGCTACTGTCAATGGACAAATCGTACAATGTCTGATTGATACCTGCAGTTCGGACATTGGCCCCTGGGACGCAATGAGCAACTTTTGCCGGGTCCGGATGGCACCAATAGAGTCCTACGAATTCGAACACCTACCGGTAGCGTTGTCCGGCCTGCAAATAAGGTGGCCATTCTGCCCCGAGAGTAGTTAAATATCGTTTTCGTTCGTTGTGTTGGGTAGGTTTATTCGTGTTAATTTATTGCTCTTGTTTTTTCGTATCTGGCAGTTATCTGAAGTATCTAAACCTACACAACAGGGAGAGACTAGTGGCTCACTAACAAATGCTATGGAAGCATTGATGCAGGGTGTCCCCAGCAAGGACCCACTTCTATCCTCTCGAAGACTCTCCATCCTGCACGTCTTGAGCCTCCTGTGTGAAGGAAACAAGAAACCACATGCATGTTCCTACAATGGTGAGTGTAAGGAACTTGTGTTCGTTACTAAATCTTTGAAGAAGAGGTTGTTTGGAAGAAACCAGACAGCACCTAACTTTTCAGTTAGCCCATGTACTGATATTAGGTAAGTGAGAAGGAGGGTGTAAAAAGTCTAAGCGTACCTCGACTACGATTTCTTTCAAGGGTGAGATGAGGTAAAAGGCAATAGATGTTGACGGTAGGTTTACCCTCGCCAGACTGACTCTGAGAGGGCTTGAAGGGCCGTTTATATAAGGGTCCCTCTCGCCTGTGAATGGTCGCCCTTCCTACCTCCGACTGGTGAGGGCGTTGGTGGCGTCTATTTCTTCGTCCTCTCGTCAGTCCGAGGCTTGGGGATGCTGGATCGAAGGGCTCGACAAAAATTTATGGCTTTCGATGTTATGGGTGTCGTGGAGAAGGTGCAATGTCGATGAGGGGTGGCTGGAACCATTCGATTTGTGCAGACATCTGCGGAGGTTCATGGAGTTGAATGAGACACAGAACCTGGCGCCTTAACTCGTGGCAGTCAGAAGTCGCCAAGCAGCGTCGCTGCAGTAGTGGTTGCTGAGGTGAATTCTCATCAAACTCTGTGACTGGTGAGTTGATGTAGGCTTGCAGGACCAAAAGTTCTTCCCGAATGTCGATGGGGGATATGGGCATCGGAGATACCGTGGCAGCAATCAGCCAACTTACCTCGCGCTTTTCAAGGTGGATAACACAGACGTTGGCAGGGATATCCATGGTGGAGGGTTCGTTAACAAAGCACTTGATAACTTGGTGTTGACTAACAAGAGTGAAAGGTGAAAGTTTGTGCACCCCGGTTTTATAGGCTACCCATGTGAAGCGGACGCATTTCATTGGTCCAAGTACCTGGGAAGGGGTACGAAGGGTGGAATGAAGGGTTCCCTGAGGGTCATTACTTCCCTTCTTGCTAATGGGGGTTCTTCCCTTTTTGCAGCTAGAAGCAGGAACGGTTTGTTGTTGATCATCTGTGATGGTATAGGCTGGTTTGCATCAGTCAGCTGCGACTATTTTATTTTCCCCGTTAATTCGCAGAATTACCAGTTTACCCAAATTTAAGGTTACTGGGTTACGGCGTAAGTGGCTGATAGTGACGGCTATTTGGTTGGGTGTAGCACGTACATGTGTGACGCTGTGTTGAAATTTGGAGGTATAAATACCTTTGCAGATCTCCTCATGTAATTTCGGAGGCGTGCTGCTGGTGAAGAGAGAAGCACTCTGCATGGTGAGAAGACATCAGCGGGTAGGCGAATGTTGTGCTGGAACAGGTGCTGGGGCAGAGAGAGATCATCCTCTTGATTTGGCATTGAGTATAGACCCAGCAAGACCATGAGTAGGTGATGGACCCCATTAGAGAGTGATGGGTACGCTGCCAGTGCTGTTTGAGTCTTCGGTGCCAACGCTCAATCTTCCCATTAAATTGAGGCTGTTGTGTGAATGTGGTGTATCCCCAGATGCTTCATTAGCTCTTGGAAGACAGCAGATTCAAATTGTCGACCCTGATCCGAAGTGATCGTTTCAGGGACACCATAGCGAGCAATCCAGTGGTGAAGGATGGCTGACGCAACTGAATCTGCAGTAATTGATGAGGTACGAATGCATTCTATACATGAGGATGTGCGGGCAGTCATTGTATTGACAGCGCCAGAATGGAGCTGTTATTATCAATCATTATCACGAGCTTCACCCGAACGCGCGTTGTGTTGTTTTCCGGGCATTCCTGTTTTTTTTAAAGTCCTTCCCGAGAACTCTACAGTAAAGTTCCCATTGCATTCGCACACACAGACTCTGTTGTCTCTCTCTTTCTCTAGTTTCCTGAATCGTGATCGCCTCGTTGAACCATCTCTTCAGCTGTCAACTGACGAAGACGGAAAGAAGTTGCCCTCTATTTATTTTATTTCGGCTGTAGAATTTGATTCTTTTGGAAAATTTGTTTTCTTTTATATATTTTGTTTGTTCTCTATATATTTGAGACCCTTATTGGAGTAATAATTCATTTTAATTAAATCATTGGTTTTATTTACATTTCAATAATTGGTTTTTATTTCCTTTCGTTTTCATAAAGTTCAAGATTACTATAATTTTATTCACTATTCCTGATCTGTCATTGGACTTAGTAGTGGGTTCATCCCCTAGCTAAGAAAAAGGTTGTTGTATATCGACCTTCTGCACTAATAATATCATATGAACATATGATCTGTATCAATATGTTATAGAATTTGTAGTTTAGTATTATACGAGTCGAGCACCACATAAGACGTCTTCGTTTTCTTCGTTTCCTAGCTCCGCTTAAATCAAGTCATAACAGTTGGCGACGAGAAAAAAACTTAATTTGTCTTTTTCTTTCATTAGTTCCGCGAGTTTTTCAAGTGTTTTTTTTCTTCTTTCGTCGGTTTTTGTATTTTCAAGAGACATTTTCAGCACCGATGCCACTCAATTCAGAGAATTCATGGGAGTTCTCACGTCGCTCATGCATGCACAAGCTCCAGCAAACAATGAGCCAAAACCATAGGTAGATAATCTTATACACGCCGGTCTTTTTGAAAGTCAGAGGGAGAAGGTTTCGTTTTGAGAATTATTGTACGATGAAAAACCTTGTCGACCAAGCTATAAAAGCTCAATTGTTGTTTGCTTCTGTGGATAGCACACATTAAAGTCCCTCGCGTCATATCTTGGCCCTGAAAATGCAATCACTATGCTTGAATATAACGCTATATAAGCTTGTTTCTCATTTCAAGACGAGAGTAATCGTGTCCCAACACTATTGTTTGAACAAAGCACAGAAAGAAAACCAGACAATATAAGAATTCGTTGCAGCATTAAAACATGGCCTAGCTGACTGTGAATTCAGAGTGAAATTTACTGCTGCATGTTGTAGAGCTGTTGATGGAAGACAAACCAATCAACAACCAACCAATACCAATAAATGATATTTTCCTGAGAGCTCAATTCATTAGAGCGTTATGTGCATTAGAGCACGAATCAAGAATGCAGAATTGTCAAAACCGTCAAATATAATATATATATATATTATATTCGCACAGGGAATAAAGGACTAGTGCACAAGGTATGCAAGAAAAAACCATCAAGTAGTGGATTGCCGTTTGAGGTATGATGAAGTTCACTGCACGTCATGTAATCGTAAAGGTCATGTTTCCCGTGTTTGCATAAATACATTTGTGGCAACCCACCATCACATGTACATAATAATATAATTGAAATACAAGAGCTAGCCCTCACCAGACGGAGGTAGGAAGGGATGGCGACCCTTCACAGGCGAGAGGGGGGGGGGACCCTTATACAAACGGCCCTTCAAGCCCTCTCAGGGGCAGTCATGCGAGGGTAAACCTCAAGTCAACATCTATTGCCTTTTACTCTTCTCACCCTTGAAGGAAATTGTAGTTGAGGTACGTTTAGACTTTTTACACTCACCTAATATCAGTACGTGGGCTAGCTGAAAAGCTAGGGGCCGTCTGATATTTTACCTTATACTCTTAGTACGTGGGCTAGCCAACGCCGCTAGGGGTCGTCAAAGAGTTTCCTGCCTCAGAAACTAGTACGTGGGCTAACTGAAAAGTTAGGTGCCATCTAGCTTCTTCCAAACAACCTCTTCTTCAAAGATTTAGTAACGAACAAAAGCTTCTTACAACTTTGTTTCAGAATTTGAAGTCCAGTAGAAGTGATTCAACGAACACTATCACTCATGTTGACACTGAACTATGCTATTTCGCTTCTAAATACCGTTATTGTTGATCTGTTCGAGGCTGTTCCAGATTCCGACAAGTATATCCTTAGTACTCATAAATGGCCAACCCCAGCTCATGGAGGTAGACTCAGGAGCGAGATATGCAATTTTGGGTGGACAATATTTCAATAAACTCAATTTAGGATTATCAGTTCAAGATACATACATCGTTTTCAAATCTTACTTGGAGAATGTGATTCGACCAAGAGGCAAAGTGATCGTAACAGTGAGCTACAATGGCAAAGAAACTCTTGGTGGTCTCTTTATTGTTCCAAGTGGCCATACTGCTCTACTTGGCCGCCAGAGGGTTCGAGACGTCTTAATCAAACTAAAAGAAATTGAGTCCATCACTCATCACACACCATGCTCATCAGTCAACACGATGGTTACGCCTGATGATATTATCACTGAGTTTCCTGACGTCTTCTCGGAGAAGGTTGGCTGTGTTCCAAATCACGAACTGAAGCTACAACTACAACAAGGAGCTAAACCGAGTTTTACCACGGAGCGAAAGATTCCCTACGCCTTACGTGAAGAAGGAGCTGGATTCTCTGGAGGCATCAGGCATAATTTCGCCTGTCACCACAAGCGATTGGGGGTCACCCCTAGTACCTACAATCTAGTCTGATGGAGGCGTTCGTCTGAGCGTCGACTGTAAGTCTAGGGTCAATGAAAGGCTCATTTCAGCCAATTTTTCTATTCGCTGAATCAAAGATGTACAGCATAGTCTCCGTAGTTCCAAGTATTTCTGCAAAATCGATTTACTCAAAGCCTACATGCACATCTAAGTATGTCCAGAGAGCTCCTTGATCAAGACCATAGCTACACACTGGGGAATGTGCAGGATGAACCACCTTAGTTTTGGTATCAAGACTGCTCCACCAGAGTTAACCAAAATTATGTCTCAAATTCTTCACGGGTTGCCTAAGTCCGAGGCGTATTTTGATGACATCATTTGCCATGGAGTAACAAAAGAAGTGTACACAAGAAACTAATGGGCATGCTTAAAACGTCTTCAATACCATGATCTACACTACACGTTAATCGCCGCAAGTGTTTCTTTTTCGAGCAGAAGATTGAGTACCTTGGGCACATCATCGAGTATAACCAGATTATAAAATCTTCAGCAAAAATCAAGGCGGTCAATGAGATGCAACGCCCAAAAGACACAGATGGCGTTCAACGGTTCCTGGGCCTCCTAATGTACTACTCCAGATTCATCCCATGTTTCACATCTCTGCCATACCCACTTCGCTGTTTACTATGGAATAATCAGAAATTTTCATGCGCATTTTTTTTTTTGTGAAGCCGCCTTCCTTGAATTAAAAGCTGAACTCTGTAGTGATCAGGTTCTGGTTTCTTTTGATCCAGATTGTCCTCCAGTGATTGTCACTAGTGATGCAAGTATGCTGACTGACTCCTATTAGAGGCAACCGGTTGATCGTGGTCTAGTGGTCGAGACAGACGATTCATAATTCTCGACGTAAGTCGAGGGTTGTGGATCGAATCTCCAGCGCGATTGCCGTAATTTTTGCCTGAGTCAGCAGCTCTTCAAAGCATCTCCAAATTACTTCGTAACATTGGCGCCCAACTAGTGGTCGAATTTCTTCTTTCCAAGAAAAAGAAGAGGCCCGGAGAGAAAATAAAAAATTAAGAGAGAAAATAATGAGACGAGTTCTCGGGTCCGGGATTCGCTGACGCTGTGAAAGTTCCAGCGCGAAGGTAAAATGGGCGACGCGCCCACTACAATGCGAAAGAAAGAAGACTTTCCTTGTAGCCCTCTCGTTTCTCGAATCAAAGATAGGATTTTCCGGGGATTCGCTCAACTCTCGTAAATTCTTTCCTTAAAAGAGTCCGCGCCAGGAGCAGCGGTTAACAGACGAGGGGGGAGATGTGCTGACTGACTCCTATTAGAGGCAACCGGTTGATCGTGGTCTAGTGGTCGAGACACACGATTCATAATTCTCGACGTAAGTCGAGGGTTGTGGATCGAATCTCCGGCGCGATTGCCGTAATTTTTGCCTGAGTCAGCAGCTCTTCAGAAGCATCTCCAAACTTCCTCAGTACAATGGCGCCCCACGTTGGGCGCCAATTGTTACGAAGGGACTGACGGAGTTTGGAGATGCTGCTGACTGACTCCTATTAAAGGCAACCGGTTGATCGTGGTCTAGTGGTCAAGACAGGCGATTCATAATCCTCGACGTAAGTTGTGGATCGAATCTCCGGCGCGATTGACGTAATTTTTGCCTGAGTCAGCAGCTCTTCAAAAGCATCTCCAAACTCCGTCAGCCCCTTCGTAACAATTGGGGCCCCACGTTGGGCGCCATTGTACTGAGGAAGTTTGGAGATGCTTCTGAAAAGCTGCTGACTAAGGCAAAAATTACGGCAATCGCGCCGGAGATTCGATCCACAACCCTCGACTTACGTCGAGAATTATGAATCGTCTGTCTCGACCACTAGACCACGATCAATCGGTTGCCTCTAATAGGAGTCAGTCAGCACACAAGTACTGATGGTACTAACGGCAACCGTCCTTAGACATTCAATGAACAATGTTGAACGAAACGCTCGCTGACCTCTTCAAAAGCCAACTACAGCCAGTTGGACAAAGAGGCTGTCGCGATTGTGTTTGCAGTTAATCATTTTTATGATTATATTTTTGGACGCAATTTCACGCGTGTTACCGACTTTTTCAATATGACAACTGCCACGTATGACCAGTGCACTATGCGTCTTTCCTATCAAGTTTCGACTACACAGTGAAATTCAAAACTGGAGAAGGATTGCCTGTCGCAAGCTCCTGTGATTCAGCACTTCTTCTACAGACGGGATAATAGGTGATGAAGTTCACCAAATTTTTGCTGAGCAGATACTACAAATGTCTAGCAACACTATTGAGACCATTTGGGGAGAAACTGGCAAGGATGCGTTCACTTAGATGTCACTCTTTCAAACGTTAAGAAATTTCAGTATTTGAAGATCAGCTTGAAAGATGCATTAGCCGTTATATCTAGCTTTCCATTAGATACAACTTACCAAGTAAGTTACTTACAAGTTACCCGCTGGCTATGGACGGCCTCAAAATGAGTTATCAAAACTAACTCTCATGGCCAGCCACTACCTGAACAAAATATTTGACTTCTGACCAATGCGATAGCCGTCCCATGACAAATTTCAATCATTCCTCAGCACTCACGAAAATAATTGGAATTCGTTAACCTCCTTACGGCTGGGGGAGTTATTTGATTTCATCAAGTTGTATGTGGCCTTGAATCAGTTACATCTGAGGACACATGGAGCCAGTTAAGAAAGAAACTCCTCACATAATAAACTGACTTACGATAGCCTTATCAGCTACATGACTGAACTTAGCCACAAAGAAGAACTAATGAGTGCAGAAGGTAAAGGTAATCCTTCAAAGGGGTTTCGCTCAGGTGAGCATCGGGCAGGATCTTCCAGTAAGAACTCAAAGGCCCTTTACACCCTTACAATAGGCTCTTTTGTGGCCGCGTTGTGGGTATCGCCTGCATCCACTGTTTCAAAAAAAAAAAAAAAAAAGAGCTCAAAAGAACTCCAGTTTACTTTGAGTGCTGAAAAGGTACCGGAATTTTCTAAATCCAACAAGGAAACTTACAAAAGGCACTAAGTTGAGCTGACCACATCTTCTAGTAAAACTCTTGCAGCCAAGGGCTCTGAATGCTGGACTTGTGGAGGTTCTCACGTTTTCTTTCAATGCTTAGAGCCAGGACAAAGGTTTTGCTATCACTGGGGTCACCCGGGAGTGGTGATTTCATTGTGTCCAGTGTGTAGCCCGTTAAACGGGAAGGGGAGTCAGTATTAGGGGCCTCCTACTGACTAATGATCCTGCTATAGCTATCAAGCCTACAGATATCTACTGCACTGTTGAATCTCAAAGTTCCGTCTCTCCAATACCTAAAATTGTCCCTACTACTTCTACGATTCTACCTGCTCCTGATTTATCTAATGTATCAACACCTAGTGCATCTTCATTCAACAGTTCTCCTTCCGTATCAACTGCAGTACCAGTGCCACTCCTTATGGCCTCTGAGCTCTTCAACTCGCCTTCCAGCTGTCTCATGTTCTGCCATCTCATCTTCTGCATCACCATTGGACTTCATGTCTGGAAATCAACTGAGTACCTTACCTTCTTCCTCAGCATCATTAACCTCTATTCCCCATAATTTGGCTACCCAGCCAGTCACTTTGCTCGTTGGCTCTTTTTCTCTTCACGATTGAAAAGAAATACAAACGTCGAAAACGAAAAAAGAAAAATAAATATACAATTTTAAATTTGAAGTGTAGGAAGATTTTTAATTGAAGGATTGTTCGTTCAGAAAATAATAATCAATTGAAATTGAAGCGATCTATTTCATTAACATCAAATGTATACGGACGTCCGGATAATAATATATTAGTACAAATGTTGATATAAAACAAATCAATTAAAATTAGGAGATGTAAAATAAAGATGTCCGAATGTCCCAGAGAAAGATGAAAGTAAATTAGAACGAAGTACCGGATTGATGAAAGTGTCTGAAGTCTTCTCTCCGACGACTCAGCATATTCCGGGTTGAAGAGATTAAGACTTGGGATAGTGAAATATCCTAAAACTTCAAACGCAAAGGAAAGAAGCGGGCGAACAAACGAGTCGGTGTCGATGCAGCGAACGAATGGGGCGGCGAGCGGGTCGGTAGCGGGGATGTTGGCGATGCCTCGTCGGGGCTCACGTACGAACAAAGCGAAGAACGCTCCAGCCAACTCTGACCATTGGACTTATTCAGCGTCGTGTAAACAAACGGGAGAAAATTATGTACAATTCCCAAACAACGATAATGATATGACTAGCCCATGATCCTCTTCATTTGAGGTGTCAAATGAGTATTCTCCTCTAACAGAAGGGCTGATGGCCTTTCCATTCATTTCAAGAACTGTAATTCACCTTTAGAACTAGCAGAACGTGATAACATCTGAGTCACTGTGCCTGCTCTTTATGACCCTGGCTCCAGCCACTTATATGTAGCAGTTGGCCTCCCTACCTACGTCAAGATTATGAGTGTGATCTTCTAGCGTCGCACCCTGTCGGACGGAAAGGGAAGGGTACACCCTCTCCAACGCCAGGGCAGTTTACGGCAAGAGTCCGGACGGGGAGCTTCGCCATCTTGACGTGCTACTTTTCCGTTTACTAAATCTAATTCTTCAGTTGTCATTAAAACTAGTTTCTTCAATTGTGTCTTTGTCATGCATCGGGAATTCGAGGACGGCGAGATAAGTAAAGGAGATCACCCCATCCTGACTCGGCTGCAACATCAGAAGTGGGATCTCCCCAACTCGGCCGTAACATCAGAAGTGGGATCTTCCCGACGTCCCAGGCGTCATCAAGTAGTGATCGCGACAGGTATGATGATGACGATGGTTTTCGTCGATTTTGTTCTCGTTCTCAAGAAGATGATTCGTTCGGATTTTGCTCGAGAGCAAATGAAAACCATTCAACAATTTTTGGTGCAAACGAAACGAGAGGACCGAGAGGCGGAACTCCGACCCCCCGCAAGCTCCAGTCTCGCTACCTGAGTTCGACCCTGACGTGTCCCCAATAAACGCTAGCGCTTGGTGCTCTACCGTCGACGTTTTCATGAACGAAAGCCCGCAGAAAGGTGGCAAACTGCTAATATCGTTGGGAAGAGCTCTGAAGGGTGCTGCCGCCCAGTGGCTACCTCGAATTCTACGTCATCATCGAGATCAACGACTGGATCCCCCAGGCCGGATGTCTCCTGCTACAACTGCAAGCGCCCAGGGCAGTTCTCCTCCAGATGTCCGTTGAAGACCTCATTGAAGAAAGGCGAGCCAGCAGCAACTCGTTCACAGGATAAGCGAGTCGCCTTTTGCCAAGTCAATCCCATGGGCCAGCTCTATCATAAGGGTGAGCGTTTATGTTACCAATTTGACAGTGGTTCTTTTGAGACTAAATCTAGATTCTAAATTTGAGGGCATGCGATTTGGAAACTCAGTAACGTTACATGGATTAGGTGAATCCACAGTGTCATGTACGAGTCAACTACATTGTTCTGTCATTATCGATGGGTTTCCATTGAAAACTCTTGCCTAATGATAGATACGAGATAGTATCTATTGACAGGCGCCGTACCAACAAGTATGCACACGATCGAGTACGACGTGTGCCTGATTCAACAGGTGGCCCATCACTGATTGTCAGTGAAGACGAGGCAGACAGTAGTGAATAATTATTAAAATCTAAAGTTCCTGTATTCACGTTTCTCTTCATACGTGTTACGTGCTGCTTTTATGCAGGCTGCTTATATTTCTTGTTTGAGTTGACTTTTTATGCACCTAGTGTTGAGCTGTCAAGAATGATCACACAGTAAATGTTTTAATCTTAACCTCACAAAGTCAGACAGTGTTAGGATGCATGGATGCAGTTATGATGGGGAGTCTCGAACAGGATGTTTCGCGTAGGCATGGTGTCAGTCTCGAGTGTTCGCTCAGTATGGGGTTAACTCGAGCAGTTGCTCAGGATGGGTTTTCTTCGAGCAGGATGTGCACTCAGTGGGGCTGGTCACCTGCCTCAGTAAGTGATGCTTTTGTTCATTGGGAGACAGCATATCCTCATCCATGGCATCCAGTGCTGCCTACGTCTGTTGTGAGCGTGTTTTGTACAGTCATGTATGACGATGGGTCGTTTTTCCCAGTGATCTGACAGGCCAGCAGGAGTGTGCGCATTCAGTCAATTTGATCAGAGTTTTCTGGGTTGTGGTTTTAACTGTTAAAATTGCGATAGCAGGCAGTGCTGAGTTGCAGAGGATAGTGGTGAGGTGTCTCAAATGAGTTGATTCACGTAGGTGTTGTCTCGAGTGTACGCTCAGTATGAGGTTTACTTCGAGTGGTATGCTCAGTATGGAGTCTACCTCGGGCAGTATGTGCTCTCAGTGAGACATAGTTCCTAGCCTGCAGGTGGTGTTCTCGTTCAGTGGGTGACAGAGTTGCCTCATCTGGTGTATCCTTTGCAACTTGTCTGTTCTCAGATTTCGCTCAAGTATTTGATTTTCTGCATTCAGGGTAGCATTGCCCTGTGGTCAACTAGTGTGTGTGGTTGTTGTGTGGCACAGTTGTTGTCACGGTTTGGTCAGTGGGACCATATTACTGCTTGTTCTGGATGGAATGTTTCAACATCCCTCCCCAAAGTTTGAGCTTGATTTGCTCTTTGCCTTTGTGCATTCACTTGGTAGGGACCTTAGTGGTTTTTGGTGAGAACTGACCACACCCGTTTCTGTTGAGTTGTTCTAGTTGCTGCCGTCGAGGACGACGTTCCTCAGGATGGCCGTGTAGCAGTTGGCCTCCCTACCTACGTCAAGATTATCAGTGTGATCTTCTAGCGTCGCACCCTGTCGGACGGAAAGGGAAGGGTACACCCTCTCCAACGCCAGGGCAGTTTACGGCAAGAGTCCGGACGGGGAGCTTCGCCATCTTGACGTGCTACTTTTCCGTTTACTAAATCTAATTCTTCAGTTGTCATTAAAACTAGTTTCTTCAATTGTGTCTTTGTCATGCATCGGGAATTCGAGGACGGCGAGATAAGTAAAGGAGATCACCCCATCCTGACTCGGCTGCAACATATATATAGGCGATAAGGGACTTGGAATGCTGGGTATTGCTGCCTCTCTGCAGCAACAAACTTTGAACCCCTTTAATGTCATGATGGCGAATGGATCCCATAGTACCATAATCAGCACCATTCTTAACTTCGCCCTGGGGAATCAACAAATTTAGTTCCCGTTTTATTATTTAAATACTCTCTCGTTGCCGATTGAGGCAGGATTAAATTTCCTCAGGACCTTTCGAATTTTGGCAGATGATCTAAGCTTCAAATGGTGGTTTGCAGATTGCTCTAATAATAAATGTGATTTTTGAGCTACCTTGACGAACTCTCTTATTTTACCAAGCAGTAAAATAGTAACAGCAAAAATACATCTTGATCGTCTTGTTGCGCTTTGATGTTTAGTGAGTTAATGTTGATGTGCAATCAGACAGAGTAGAATCGGCGATCTGAGCTATTGCCATTGTTTTAATTTTATAAAAACTTCGAAAACTGAATGAAATTTTGATTTTTTTAAATTAAAACGATTAGATAACTTTCCTTTCTACTTTGTAGAGCCAAGGAAAGTAAAAATGCCAGATATAAAAAATAATAATAACAATAAAAATGCATCACGCGCTTTTGGCGGAAACACGAATTGTTTCTAATTTGAACTGGGCCCAGCCTCAATTGTTTTGGGTTTGTGAGGCTCCGTTGTATTGAGATTTCGTTCTCGTATCATTGCTACAGATTTGCATGATGGGATATACATGTATGTATATCATTTATATACTTTATACACTCTGCACCTCATAGGTCTGTTGACGCAGCATTTAAACATTATAAAGGCTCGCTCCGAACACTTGGCTTTTCAGTTTGTCGGAGTCCCCTTTTTAAGGGCGTGTGTGGCCTTAAAAAGGGCCGACGAAAGTCTTGTTGGTACTGTCTCTGCCGGTTGGCAAAGCGTGAGGCGAGGGACTCAGTTGAGTCGGCGCTCCTTCTCCTGCAGACGCGAGGCGAGGGACTCGGTTGAGTCGGAGCGTAGGTCGAAGGGCTCGGTCGAGTGGTAGATCCTCACGGCGAGGGACTCCGTTGAGTCAGCGCTCCTTCTCCTGCTGAGTCGGCTGAGAACTCGGTTGAGTCGAAGGCTCAGTCGAGCAGTGGCTCCTCAAGGCGAGGGACTCGTCGTCTCCGCTGGCGCAGTCTTCAAGTGTAGTCTCTGGTCAGTTGATGTTGGCTCCTTGAAGTCGGAAGAAGGAATGCATGAATGTCCTTGCAGGCAGGCCCTTATGTACGTTCTCTTGGGGGGTGTAGCCCTCTCTCATTGGCTACCTGCTATCCCCTCCAAGAGTCGTCTGTGGCTCCCGGCTAGCGCCCTCTGTCGGGGTGACTTAGAGGCGCCTTTTGTTGGTAGTTGAGTGGCCAGCCGCCACATAGCTCCCCTCAAAAGGTGCCTTGGTGGAAGTTATAGGTCGAAGCGAACTGTTTTCTTGATGGGGCGTCCTGATCGTGTTGTCGTGGTTGGTGCTGGGGTCGTCTGGCTGTCCTCTGGTGTTGTAGTTGGGATGTCGACCGTCGTTCCTGGTGTGTCCTTGTCTGAAGCGTCGCCGTACGCTGGCTTCACACGGTCGATGGAGACTGTGGTTTCCCAGTCGCGGAGCTGTAGCTTGAAGGTCTTGTCTGTACGCTGTATGACCTGGTAGGGAATGCGTGGGGAGGCGTTAGGGACTTCTTCATCCCTTCGACTCAGAGAAAAACGTGGCTGCATGTCTTGAGGTCTCTTGGTAGGAAGATTTTCGGTGTGGTGTTCTTCGGAGAAGTCGGTCGAAGTGAAGACATGAAGTCCTGGAGTTGTTGGACGAAATCCTCTCGTTTAGTTGGCTCTGACGGTACGAGTAGGTCACCTGGGAGACCTAGCGTAGCTCCGAAGGTGATTAGCGCCGGGCTGTGGTTCTCGTCATCTATTGCTGAGCGTAGCCCCAGCAAAACGAGTGGAAGGTGCTTTGTCCAGTCTCTATGGGCGTCTCTTGCTGTTAGGGCAACCTTCAGGGTCCTATGGAATTTCTCGATTTGTCCGTGTGCTTGAGGGTGGTATGGCGTCGTCCGAAAGCGTTGGATGCCAAGTAGCTCTGAAAGTTGTCTGAAGAGGCTTGACTCGAACTGACGACCCTGATTCGTTGTAATTCGCAGAGGGGTGCCGTATCTTGCAATCCAAGTATCGACGAAAGCTCGAGCGACTGTTGCAGCGTGGATGTCTGGCAGAGGTACTGCTTCAGGCCAACGAGTGAACCGGTCGATCATAGTGAGACAGTAGGCCTTGTGCTCAGATGACGGTAGAGGTCCCACTAGGTCCAGGTGTACATGTTCGAAGCGGACCGAAATCGGGAATGTGCCGAGGGGTGAGACAGTGTGTCTACAAGTCTTGGCTTTTTGGCAGGCAGTGCAGCATCTAGCCCATTTTCCAGCGTCGGTATTCATTCCTGGCCAAAAGTAGCGGCGGGCAAGCATTCTGCGGGTGCTTCGGATCCCCGGATGGCTAGGGGCGTGAATACGGTCGAAGGCCGCTTGTCGGAAGGAGGTATGGGCGAGGGTTGGAGGTCGTAGTCTCGCATAGGATCGAAGTCAATGATCCAGGAATTACCATCCGTTCGAGTTTGAAGGATCCTTTGTTCGGGAGAGTTCCATTCTCCTCTTCGCTGGCTTGTTCAGTGGCTAGTGCTTCCCAGTTGTCAGGTTGGTCTACCTCATCCAGTCGAGAAAGAGCATCAGCCACCGGGTTGTCGATACCACTAATGTGCCTTATGTCTGTAGTGAATTGCGAGATGAACGTCATGTATCTTGTGCGGAACGGCGAGCAGTCAGCTGATGGCTTCGTGAAGGCGAATGTGAGGGGGCGATGATCCGTTCGAATTGTAAAGATCCGTCCTTCTAGGAGAGGTTGGAAGTGTCGCACTGCCAGGTAAATTGCCAGAAGTTCTCTATCGAAGGTGGCGTATTTTTGTTGTGCCGGCGATAGTGCTTTGGAAAAAAATCCTAGGGGCACCCATCCATTCTTTTCCTTTCGTTGCAGGACTGCGCCAATCCCAACGTTTGAAGCATCGCAGTCGAGGGAGATCTCACTATTAGGCGCTGGGTGTCCGAGGCGGATGGCATCCCGTAAGGCCTGCTTGCTTGGTCTTCTCGAAAGCTTCCGACGATTCTTGTGTCCATTCAACAGGTCGCTTGTTGTTCTTTGTGCTACCTTTTAGGTAGGCGTTTAGTGGACGCTGGATTTCGGCGGCGTGAGGAAGGCAGCGTCTGTAGAAGTTAGCCATCGCTAGGAATCGCCGGAGTTCTTTGATCATCTTGGGTTTGCATAGTCAGTCAGGGTGTCGACTTTGGACTTGACCGGAGCTACCCCGTCGGCGTTGACGTCGTAGCCAAGAAATGTGACCGAAGTATGTCCAAAAACGCATTTTTTTATTTTTAGAGTCAATCCATGCGATTGGAGTCGGCTGAAGACTTCTCGCAGGTGCTCTTGATGTTCCTCTTCCGAAGCGGAGGCGATGAGGATGTCGTCGATGTACGTGAAGACGAACGGCAGGTCACTGAAGATCGAGTCTATGAACCGCTGGAACGTCTGAGCGGCGTTGCGGAGCCCGAAACACATCCTCGTGAATTCGAAGAGCCCGAAAGGAGTTATGATCGCTGTCTTCGGAATGTCGTCTTCTGCGATCGGAATTTGAAAGTAGGCTCGTTCGAGATCGAGTGTAGTGAATATTGTCTTCCCGTGGAGAGCGATGTTCATGTCGCCGATGTTCGGGACGCCGTAGTTGTCTGGCGTCGTCCTTGAGTTGAGAAACCTGTAGTCTCCGCAGGGGCGTATCGATCCGTTGGGTTTTTCGACGATGTGTAGAGGGCTTGACCATTGGCTTTTTGACGGCCGGCAGATACCCTCTGTCATCATTTGCTGAAATTCCAGTTTGGCGGCCGGGTATTTGGCAGGAGGAAGTCGGCGAGCTTTTGCAGTGACTGGTCAGCCTGTGGTCTCGATAAAGTGCTGGACGTCGTGCTTCACAGCTCCGGTGGCGAAGGCGGGTCGAGTCACGTCTTCAAAGCGGCGTAATATATCGGAGTACTTCGTGTCGCTCGGGATGGTTGAGAGTGTCTCAATGCTAGCCAGTCCAGTGTTCCCTCGTGCAGACAAATTCGTCTCTTTGTCGGTTATGCATTTGCCTCGGATGTCGACTACTAGGTCATGGTGGCTTAAAAAATCGGCTCCAATAATAGGCTTTTTTACGTCTGCGAGGATGAAGTTCCATTGGAATTTCCGTCGGAGGCTGAGGTCGAGTGCGATCGTCCGTGTTCCGTAGGTCGAGATCTGTGTCCCATTTGCAGCGTAGAGAGCGTGGTCGTTCTGTGGTGTGAATCTCGGGTGTCTGTTTTTCGGGGGAGGCATGACTGAGACGGCGGCACCAGTGTCAATGAGGAAGGTCATGCAGTTGTGCGCGTCTGTGATGAAGTGGCGGGCGGAGATCAAATCTAGTGGCGCTTTGGCAGTCTCGGCCCATGCGGCTGCCGGCGAAGCTAGATAAGGAGGTATGCACTTCCTAGCATTGTCGCCAAAGCGCTCGTGGTAGTAGAAGAGGTCGTTGTTGTTCCGTCCCCTTGATGGAATGCGGTAGCGGTGTCTGGCTGGGGAGTTGGAGGGTGGGCGGGTCCGAGGTCGGTGACTCAGTTGGCCGAACTTGTTGGCCAGTTCGGCAACCTGTCTCGCTAACTCGGCAACCTGTCTCGCAAACTCGGCAATTTGCGAGTTGTGTGGCGAAGGGTCCTCTACCGCGTAGACTCCTGTAGGCTCAACCTCGGCGATTTTGTCGGCGGTGGTGGCCAGTTTGTCGAGATCGGCGGTGTTCATTGTGGCCAGGATCTCCCGCATCCGTTTGGGGAGAGCCCGGAGCCACAGATTTCGAAGGAGATCGTCGGACATTAGGGCTCCAGCCTGTGATGGCCGTTCGCCTCCGAGCGTCGTCTGCTCGAACAGCCGCCGGATCTTGGTAGTTTCCGACTCCTCGAAGCTTTGCAAGAGACGGGTCTTCAAGGCTTCGTAAGGCGTCTGCCCGGGGTTCCTCAGGATGTCTTCTACTTGCTGTAACTGTGACAGCTCGAGGTTTGCGACGACCAGTTGGAATTTTTGTGTCTGTCGGGGTGACTTAGAGGCTCCTTTTGTTGGTAGTTGAGTGGCCAGCCGCCACACAGTTGGCGGGTTGCTTCGCGTGTTGCAGCTGTTTCGTAGTTTCCCCAACAAATCGTACTTTCCTCCAAGTATTAATTTTGAAATCATTGAAAGTGTTGTGAATTGAAGAATAAATCATTTTTAAAAACTAACTTTTTGGGTCCGAGGAAATATCTTATATGCGTATCATATGTATGTAGGTTATATACTCTGTACCTCACAAGTATGCTGATGCAGCATCTGAACATTATGAAGGCAAGTTCCGAATATTAGGCTCTTCAATTGTCGGTTTGCCTTCATGTGTTGCAGGTGTTCGTAATTCTCCGACAAATAGTACATTTTTCCAAGTGTTCATTTTGAAATTATTAAATGTGTTGTGAATTAAAGGTTAAACTCTTTTTAAAACCCAACTTTTCGGGTCCAAAGGAATATCTTGTAATTATCAGTATCATATGCATAGTTCCATATGAGCCATTGTTCAGCAGAGCATTTACATATTCATAGAACACGAAAGATTAATCATTTAATCGACTCTAATAAAAAATACTCACTGGACCATGATATGATGTGCTTGAGGGGTATGCATGCTGGAGCACAAAGAGCAATGCCTTTGTACATAAACTCCTTGCTCAGTGACCGACCATATCAAATCAATCCCAAAATCAAACCCATTCCACCTCCAGGAACGGGTGTCCCATTCTTTCACAATTCTCCCACAACGAACTGCATGCTCCATAAACACTTCATGACTCAGGTGATTTGGCCTGAAATGTTTAATTCAATAGAAGCATCGATGATGTCAAAAGGGTGAGCCGGGGAGACAATTATAAAACAAAACTTATTCAACAACTGGCTTACACAGTTAGCGCGACATGCAGATAAAATTTGTTTGGTTAACTCACCCCTTGTCCGAATCAAACGAGACTTGCAGAAGGCTACACCAATTGTTTCGATAGCCTTCCATTATCCACGATTTTGGGAGAATATTATCGTCAACAATTACAGAGTAGTCTTGATAGTGCAGCAGTAAATGATTCACTCTCAACTCCCGAAAGACTTCTAAATACTCCTTGCCAGTTTCTGTTGACAAAAAACTTGTTTCCCCATCTGCAAAAAATCGTGAAATCAATTCATCTTAAATAATTACAACACAAAGAATTTTGTCATTTCTTGAACAGCAAAATAATTATGCCAATGCATGTCAAGTCTAATTGAATTTCTAAATACAGTACATGTTAATGTTACACTGTCTCAAACAGGGTAATTTATTGAATGTATTGAAAGGAAATTAAAAGACAATAATAAATATTAGTATAAAGCAACTGAATACTTCCATCATTAGGGTAATAACACTGGATTTTTTATATTTTTTTAGGAAACGATAGAGTTATATGGGCGGGATTTATAGGAAACAATCCATTGCATCTGACTTCTAACTTAATATCATTCCAGAATAGAGAATGTTTGGATCGTTGTGGGATTGTTGTGGTTTGGCTGTGCCGCGTGGTTTTGAAAAAAATATATATTCCGTATTCCTTTTGGACACCAGTTGTGTTGGATTATTAAAACGTTCTTCCTGCTTTGGGTGTAGTGGTTTTCTTCAGAGTACTCGGGCACCATTCAAACGTACTGTGGTACATTAGGAATAAGCTACTTCACAGAACCTTGTTAATTCCCCAAGTTAATGACTTTCGAAGTACTAGCACAAAAAACTCCCCTTTAATACGCAAATCCAAGGTGTTCTCCTTTTGGCGTTAGAGAAATAAACGTGGAGGCTGGCCAAACCATGTGGGTACGCAATTGTGATGGATCTCCTTGACATTACGTACTGCTAGATCCTCGAAATACGCTTGTGCAGCATGGCCGATAATGCCAACTATCCCATGGCCAGGATTTCATTATTGTAGCACGTTGGTGAGGTGGTGGAGCTTCATAACTAATGCTACTTAAGGATCAAGACCCGAGCAACTGGCCACAGCAGCAGCACTTTATATTCGTTTATCGCATCTTCTTATTGCAGGTATTGTGGGATGGTCACTGAGGACACTTTACAGCTCTCCCCCCCCCCTGCACAACCAACGCAGAAAGTAGTGGAGAAGCTCCAGCCATCCACAGTCCTAAGCAAGATGCTGGAGAGGAAAGGGAGTTTGGTACCTTGAACGCATTTATTAGGACTGTGCTCGGAGGAGTAGGATAACTAGTAGCACCTGCCTCCCTAGGAGACAAGTAGAAAACACTGATAAGTTAGGAATTTTGGCTGTGCCCCGCAGTTATGCCGTAGAGGCGCTATCAGAGTGGTGTCACGAGTGACCAAGGGCACACAACCAATTTTTACTTTCCGCTACCCGAAGGGACCCAAAAAATTGGGTTTTCTTCAGATCTTCACGTTTTGAGGCCTACTGAGTCTAAAAAACCTAATTTCGGCGCATGGTCCGTGTGTGTTCACCCTGCAGTCGGGGGTCAAGAATAGCGCTGACGTATTCCCTGCGTGTCGTATGAGCCGACTAAAAGGGACAGCCGGGTGGGCCCAGCCGGAATGACAACCTCACCTCTATGAGGTCCCCGCAGGGCTTAACTGTGGCTGGGCGTCACAGTGTACTCTGTCACCACACTGTGCTCACCCTGCAGTTGGGTCACTGCCGTACTCCCTGCGTGTTCGTATAAGCCACACTAAAAGGGACACAACTTACACTTCTTCCACATACATGACACACTGGGAACCCCCTACCTTGAGCTGGGATCGCAGAACACACCCCCCGCAGAAAGGGGGACAGAATTCTCCTGCCGTATCCTCTGTGTGGCCGTTAAATCTGGCCTTAAAGGGGCTTAAAGCTCACGACACTGACATACAAAACATATTCCAGATACAAAATACACTGCAACAGCTTGCGTGGCAGAACACAAAGACAGTCCTGGAAGTGGCTCACTAACACCTATGAGCGATCCACTTTATAGGTGCGGCCTTCGGAATGAGAAGGGGGAAAAACCAAGTTTGAGTTGCAGTTTGATGCAGTATTGGCCCAATCGCAGGGAGCTGCGCTCCTGTGGATCACCAAGGCCTACAAGACTGCATCAACAGAAGCACTCCAGGTGATCACTGTTCAGTTACCAGTTGATTTGGCCGTTGAGTGCACGGTTGACAAGTGGAGAGTGAAACAGGAGCTTCCCCCGCTTTGGGCTGAACTCCGTGCATCCATCGATGAATGGGCTCTAGAGAAATGGCAAGGGAGATGGGAATCCTCGTCAAAGGGACGTGATACAAATGAGTTCTTCCCCAACATCTATGAACGTCTTTCAAGAAAATGGGTTGAGCCAGACCACTGGACGAGCCAGTTCCTCACGGGACATGGTGACTTCAATGCGCGGCTCCACTTCTTTTCACTGAAAGACTCTCCATTATGCACGTCTTGCGCCTCCAGTGCGGAGGAAACAAGAAACCATGTAGTTTCTACAACAGTGAACGACGGTTGTTGGGAGGGCAAACGAACTTAGCAGCATTGACTGCTACAAAGCAAGCGTATAACCATTTTGCAAGTTTCGCGAAGAAGGCGATGGCTAAGAAACGTGGTCATAGTTGATCTGTCCTTTTGACACATGCCAGTCAAGTACACAGTTAGATCAGGTGGGAAACCAGATTATGAACTCCTCCCAGATGGTACCGGATTCCTCAGGTGGTCACCTCCGCACGGTCACACACGGGCAACAGCTCTCTACCGGGAGACTGGCTAACGACCAAATATCTGCCATACCTCCACAGGCCTGAGCTCGATGGATGCTGCAGGGGCCGGCCTCTTGCATATTAGCGAAACCGCAACTTCTATGACTGATATAACCCTCGTCGAGGGTTTAGGTACAGTCATCAAATAAGGAAACCGACCTGTGTGTGTATGTATGTCGACACTGGGAACCCCCTACCTTGAGCTGGGATCACAGAACACTCCCCCCCGCAGGAAGGGGGACAGAATTCTCCTGCCGTATCCTCTACGTGGCCGTAAAAGCTGGCCTCAAAGGGTCTTAAAGCCTACGACACTGACATACACAACATGTTCCAGATAGAAAATACACTGCAACGGCTTGCGTGGCATTACACATTGACAATGGCACGGATGAGGGTCAACGCGATGGGACCAATGCTGGACCTCGTTACCAGCTGCCTCTTCGAAATAACGAAGCTGGCTATTGAAGCTAGTGCCCCTTCAACGACATCGCCCCCTGCCACTACCCCCCTGTGGGAAACTGTGGCGTCTGTCGTGAGGGAAGAGCTGCGTGGGGCAATTGCCCAGCAGCTAGTGCCACCAGCCCCGCAAGCTCAAGGAGCTCCAACGAGCCAGATAAGTACCCCAAGCCCCTCGTACGCAGCAGTAGCTCCTACTGAGCCCTCCTCCCTCCTCATGGAGCCGAGTCTGAATGGCAGCCTGTCAAGGCCAGGAAGCGCAGGGGAAAAAAGAAAAAGGCCCCAACAAAGCAGGACATGCAGGCCGATGGCAGCGCCCCACCTGAACGCCTCCGCCCAAAAAACTCCCCCAGCCCACATAAAAAACTAGAGGGGACAAGGCACCTCCAAATAGCCGGGCAGCGGTGCGCCATCCGAAAGTACCAAGCCCGCACACAGTGCTAAAATACCAGCGCTATGGCCACTTGGCAGTGGCCTGTACAACACCTGTTGTGTGAGCCTGGTGCGCCTTGCCACATCTGAGCAAGGAATGCAATGCTCCCCTCAAGTGTGCCAATTGCGTCGAACGCAAATGCCAACAGGTCTCGCACTCTACACGAGACTGACACTGTACCATTCGTCAGGAGGGGGGTGGGGGACGAAAATGTACCAAAAACTAGGGTTTTTCGCATTTTTCTCGAAAACGGCTCTAACGATTTTGATTAAACTTTCAAATCATCTTTTACTAATCAATACCTAACTTTTCTTCTCCATACATATCTCCATGAAAATACGGTGAACGGAGATATAGGCCTATGAAGCAAAAATAGGGTTTTTACACTTTTTGGCAAAACGGCTACACGATTATCACCAAACTTTCTGATGCTTTTGAATAGTTAATACCTTCATATTGTTCTCAATAAATGTTCCTCAACAGTCTATTGAACAGAGATAAAAATCAAAGTGAGTCGAAAATAACGTTTTTTCGAACATTTCCGTAAATTTCAGGGTAACTTATTCACCAGACGTGATAAATCCTAATGGAGTGTCCTTCAGTCACCCATACCAACATTTCGTTCTCCACAATTATTTCTATATGTTGAACGGAGATATAAACCAAGTTAACACAGAAAAGGAGATTTGTCGAATATTAATTTATCGGTATTTCAATTTTCTTAAAAACGGCTCTAACGATTTCGATCAAACTTACGGAGTACTCTCAGCTAACTAGTCCCTACATTTTGTTATCCATAAATGTTCCTGTAAAAATGCGTTGAACGAAGATATAGCGCCCGTATGTGTAGCTGGTGTTCGAAATTATGGGGGAGGCGGAAAGTTGTGTGTTGCTACGCACCAGTTATTTCCTTGTGTAAAATAAAGACTTTATTAAAGGAAATTTTAAAAAGAAAATAAAAGGGGTAATAAAATATGACAATAAACAGGAAAAACGATTCTACTCTTGATGTATACAATTAAGGCGCTCACCCAGCTCTCTAGCAATCGGTCAACACTATGGCACTAAAACGGAGACTGAGCTCTCTGGCTCAAGGGCCACTTCATTGACAAGGCAGCCTGGGTGCCCAAGTCCGGAGGTTGTGACTCTGTCACACCATCCTCCCCTCAAGTAAGCACTCGTTGCTGCTGGCCAGGTTGGTTTGGCACACTGGAACTCTGCGTAGAATACATGGCGGTGCTGGGTTAGTGCGTGGCTGATCATAGATAGAGTCGTTGCTAGGTCATTAAAGTTGTGTGCCAGTGTGTATTCGTCTGTCAATACTGAATGAAATTCATGTTTCAAAGTCCTAACCAAGGCTGGGACGTAAATGGCGTCTTCCTTGAGAACAGAAATCGGCAGGAGATAGGACTGCCATTTATACCCCGACTTAGAGAATTGGATTGAATAAGTTGCGTTAGTAGGATTGATACTCTCCATTCTGGTTTCATCCTAATGTCCTAATCCTAAATAGCAGGCCCTCTACTTTCTGATACTAACCAATAATAATTGCATTAGGATCAGTCATTTGCACAGACTTGATAATGTTGAACAAGTTAAACAACAAAATTTATTATACACACACAGCCGTATCCTTGAGAACAACTAGTACAAGTTGTGACAGGGAATATAATGACCACAATCGTAAGCGCCTGTAGGCAATTAGCACGACGTTTCGAGTCGAGCGGGTGGGAGGTTTTAATGAAACGGGAGGGAGTACAAACGACGAAACGATTACTTTCGCTGTAGTTCCCGCAAGTTCTTTCAATTAGTAGACTTTTGCTCACTATAATTACTGTAAATTCACCATATACGCAGTTGTACACGTCTGATACTCATTCCATTCGACCCAGGATCCTAAAATACCTTGAATACGATACAAAACACCGAGTATTTACGATAAAAACTGCTAAAATTGCGTTTCTGTTAATTTTTTAAATCAATAACAACCATGGGTTTCGTCCGATCGGATTGCCAAGATGGCGGGCACAACTAGATACCAAATGGGGTTTTTGTACGAAAGAGCGGATTTTTTAGACAACGTTAAAGGTACAAAGCGGCCCATACGGTGGACGGACATTGCAGATTTAGAACCCCAATGTCTTGAAACGTCAAGTATCAAATTTTGAGGGGGGGGGGGGGTTGTGATGAATGAGAAGAAAGGTAAATGGTGGGAATGGGAAAGAGGTGGTGTTGGGCTTACCTCCTAATTGGTTTGAGTACTTGTAATCCTTAGGATCATACTCATCGTCTTTTGGTTTAAATATTCTCAAACACATCCATTTCCGCAGTAGGTAATAAAGGGTCATCTCAGTTTGTATAATACACAAATCTGGCCGTCTTAGTATCGTCAGCATCAAATCAATACTGGAAAAAAATGAGTAAGCAATAACGAAGACGAAAAATGAGCACTCACTAATGTCAAACTATGGATGTAAAAAGGATACTCTAATAACAGACTCACTCAATCCCTTGCAGTCTCACAGCATTTTTGGCAAAGTAATCAGTGAGATTGATTGTGAACCAAGAAATAATCGTTTCCTTCACGTTTTGCGCTCCGTACTGAAGAGCAGCTTCGTAATATTTTACTACAGTCTGTAAAAATCGAAAAAGTGAAGGAAAAGCTGTTAGTTCACAACCCCAATGTGAATCAAGGCCAAACTTGTTGGCACAGCGAAAAGGGGTTAATAAGCGTAACCACTAACTTTCTCTGTCGTACATATGTTTTCACTGCTTATTGGGCCCACGAGAGGGGGAGTTGCAGGCGAAATAAAAAGGAATTCGCTGAGCATGAGGAGGACTGTATTAAACGTGCAATGAATTGAGTAGAGTTTGTGTACAAAAGGGCGACTCGTAATCTGCATGAACTGGCGGGAAACTATATCAGAAGGAGAGAGCAAGCTGTAACTGGGCTGAGAATTAATAGAAGAATATGTGGCTCAGTGAGCACTGGGAAACGAGAGACTTTAGTGAGAGTTCGTAGATGAATGAGTTTGGGAGTAGCAGTCAGTTGTGGAGAGGAATCTGAAAAAGGAGGAGAGGGAAAAGATGGGAAAACAACTTCAGGAAAAACCGCCGTTGGAAATAAGCGCTGAGGCGGAATTACCGCAGGTACAAAGGTCTTTGGGGAAACAATGACTTTGCCATTAAGGGTCAGGGAGTCCCATTAGGGCAGGCGCTGGAACTCCGAGGTCAAAAAACTGATACTGTTTTGGCGTTTTGCTGACACTGCTCTTGTATTACTCTCAAATGAAATTGTAAAATGCTGGTGCAAGTGATTGATCGTACACGGTATGGGCTAAATTATAGAATCAGAAAATCTGACTGGGAAGAACTTTCCTTGGATATCTTGAAGAGCTGGAATAGTAGGATCCAGAAGGGGTGAGAATGCTCGTGGAGAATGGGGAGAAGCACACAAGGGATACAGGGATCGTCAGTGTCACTCACGTCGAAGAAAGTGAATAATCAATGTGCACGAGTAACTTAAGAGGACTGTATTTAAAAAACATAGTGCACATCGACACGAAACGGAGCGGACAGACGACAACCCTGAAAGAAAAGGTGAATGAAGATGCAAAATAGGAATACCCCTCGTAAGACGCCCTCGTGGCTTCTTCCCAGGGCCCTGGGTGTCTGGCAGCAGCTTCCCTCGCAGTTTTAGAAAATCGCGAGCTGGGCGTGTGTACCGACTCAGCCAATTAATGATGGGACAAGCCCAAATGGAAATGATATCAGGAAAATTTAAAAAGAAATAAAATATAATAAAAGGAAAATATGGTCGGAGGTGCACACGCATTAGGCGAAGGTGGGAACGCAAGTGAAGGAGGATGAACCGAAAAGGATAGAAGGGCGTGTGTTGCGGGTTGCCCAACTCTGCTCCCCCCATGTCGAGGAAGCGCCTAAACAATAATTTAAAAAAAGGATTTTAGAAACTGAAGGATCTTGTCGTCACACGGAGCATTCGGATCGGAGTGGCGTTGGAGCGGCGTGGCGCGTTGGGTTGAAGCCGTTATCTCGTTCGTCAGCTGGGAGAGTGCCGCTCTCCGCATGGCCGTCCTTCTACCGCATTCGCGTTGTCTTCGTTTCAACCCTGCCGCACCAAACTTGAAAAACAATCTTACAGTTAAACAAACGGCTTTATGTCGGGATACATCCCTGGTTATGCTCTTCAATAGACGTAATTATTACTACTACCTGATGTTGACGGCCACGGAACAAACTACTTTTATTCTTTCTCAAATTTTCATTCGCTTCGAGTTCTTCCGTGAATAAACCCTTTGTAAAAAGTTTGCATAATTTATTCATTTATTCATTGACAGTGATAACACACTGGAATCGGTCTGAAACTACAATTGACATAATTGAAAGCTAGAGGTTTTCGTTGCTCTCGAGAGTGTAGAAACCCAAACTCTGAATGCCACATGACCAGGCTGGCGAAATTTTGTGGAAGCCGAGGGTCTGAGAACCCGTGGGGCAGGCATTACAAGTCCTCTATAGGGAAAGCAAACGTAGAGGAGAGCTGCGATGCGAAATGAGTCAGGCTGGGCCTGTAGCATCGAAAGTTTGCTGGAAACCCTTCTTGAGAAGGCCAGTTACGCCAGACTTGTTCCCTGACGACCAAGTGGCTTGAGATACTGAAGCCCATAGGGTGGCAAGGGAGCTGATCATAGACCCTCCAAACAAGCCCAACGTCCCATTGTGGACAACAGGCGCCCTTGGCAGGGCCCTTGCGGCCTTAAAGCCCAATAAATCCGCCAGTCCAGATAAAATAGAAAGCAATATGCTAAGGAAGGCTGTGCAGACAATCTTCAGCGGCTTCCTCAATTTATTTGATGACTATCTGCAGGTTGGACAGCTCCCCAATCAGTAGAAGTCTGCGTCCCTTTTCCGAAGGGAGGGGACCGTAATCAGTTAAACTCGCGATCATGAAGACTGCTCACTCAGCCTTCTTTCTATATTAGAAAAAAGTCAAACCTCACAGGCAGGCAATAATGGTGTACCAAAGTAATACACAGGATATCATTGTTGAAATCTGCTGTTTCCCTGGCGGCGCCAGTTAAGTTCTTCGTACCAGTTGTGATTGACATTATGGGAGCATTTGATAACCTTTGGTGGCCAGCGCTTTTCAAGGAACTTGAAGGTAGGGGAATCCCCCAGAACCTGTACTTGCTCGTCCAGAAGTCCTGACAAACAGAACTGCTACAATCGAATGCAGGCTGGAGAAAGATTGAGAAGGGCTCACTCATCAGAGTAGCACTTTGGAATGCTTTCTTAGGTCGTCTCAGGGGGCTCATGGAGACTGACTGCGACCCCTACGCCTATGTGGATGACCTGACTGTTCTGATCCTTTTTAAAATCGTATTTACAGTATCATCAATCCTCTGTCTACCATTGCTCAATAACAGTCAGGGCAGGAGTAGCGCCATAAATTTGGGAACTACCTAATGGGCGTCTTAGGCTATGGCAAATTAACAGCCCATTGGTTCATTGTATGCGTTGAGAATGCTTATGCTACTAGGCTCCCTTTGTAGTACACACAGTCACTAGTTGCAGTAGGTATGTATAGGCAACACATTTGCCCCTTCGCCAATCTGCAACCCTGGGCCATCAGGCATTCAAATCTCAAGATGGCTGCATTTTTTCGCCCATGTCTGAGCGAAGAAGGACGCTTGACTTGCTCGGTTAGGGATACACACTCTTACTTGCGCTTCTGCATAAAAAAGGCAATCAACATGACGTGAGACGCGTGTTATAGTTCCCTTGTATCACATGGGCAGTCGTTGAAGACCCTTCTTCTGAAAAACATCAGGTAGGCATTGACAGCCCCATGGCTTGACAGTAATTTGCGATCCAGACAGTTTTGGATGGTGGGGATCAGAGCTTGAAGGCGGTGGACAATGGTTCCTGCATTATACTTGGCTTGCCGCTGATCCATGATCCACTGATTCCCCAGTCTCAGTCTGCCATCTGTGCTCTTCTCCCAAAGAAATGTTGGGATCAGAACCCATGGCTGTATGAGTCCAGGGTGCCTCTTCTGATGCTGGCTTGACCACCTCTAGGTCGAGGAGAAGGCTCAGGACACCCAAAGCGCTAGGAGTAAGGTCATTCTGTATGTGGGGAAAACTGCTAGTAAGGTTAGCGGTTGTAGTGTTCTCACCCGCTGACTTCAGCGTAAAGTGCAATGGGTACAAATACTGTGGTACAGTATCGAGAGCATATGCGTGAGGCGGCATGTAGCCCCAACCAGGGATCTCGAGTGTGCCACGAGTGATGAGCACTTATCACGCAGAAAAGCCAGGTGCTGAGTTGGTAAGCCACTGGGAGGGAACTGAATGCTGAGGTATCAGGCCATGGGGGTGAGGTTAACCAAAGAGCCTGGAGAAGCCTCATTGGATCGAAATTGGAGACCTCAAGATGACTATCTACGTCTTGGCTGCGGCTAGTTCTAGATCGGTTCACAGGTCCCACTGTTCAATCAGCTTGATGGCCTGGTAAACCAAGAGTCTCACCGATCCTGGAGTATCAGCCCCCACCACCACCGCAGTATCATCCACATACGCTATAGGTCCAAAACCCCTGGGAATGTAGGAGCTGGAGGAGGGGGTTAAAAGCCCTTGGGGGCCGCCAGTTGTTACCCCGAGCTGAGTATGCTCACAATCTGTTATAAACGAATCGTAAACTAAAGACCAAAAGGTTGGCTTTTATTCATTAGAAAACATAGCTGACTAACGGATAAATAAATATTCGACAAATCTCCTTTTCTGAGTTAACTTGGCTTATATCTCCGTTCAACATATATATACAGAAATAATTGTGGAGAACGAAATGTTGGTATGGGGGACTAAAAGTCACTTCATTAACATTTATCACATCTGACGAAGAAGTTACCCTGGAATTTACGGAAATGTTCGAAAAAACGTTATTTTCGACACATTTTGATGTTTATCTCTGTTCAATGGACTGTCAGAGGAACATTTAGAGAATAATATGTATATATTAACTATTTGAAAACATCCTGTCAGTTTGGTGATAATTGTTGAAGCCGTTGTCAACAAGTGTAAAAAACTTATTTTTGGTTCATAGGCCTATATCTCCATTCACCGTATTTTCATGGAGCTATGTATGGAGAAGAAAAGTTAGGTATTGATTAGTAGAAGATAATTTGAAAGTTTAATCAAAATCGTTACCGCCGTTTTCGAGAAAAATGCGAAAAACCCTAGTTTTTGGTACATTTTTGTCCCCCACCCCACTCCCCTTCTGCCGAAATCGTCCATAACCTTATTTTGGTGTCTACAAAAAATAACGAACAAAACCAAAAAAAGAACCAGCCAATTCAGAACAGCCGTTCTCCCGCAAATCGAACTACAGACACACACACACACATACACACAGGTCTGTTTCCTTATTTGATTACTGTACCTAAACCCTCGACGAGGGTTATATCAGTCATAGAAGTTGCGGTTTCGCTAATATGCAAGAGGCCGGCCCCTGCAGCATCCACCGAACTCAGACCTGTGGAGGTACGGCAGGAATTTGGTCTTAGCCAGTCTTCCGTGGTGAGATCCGCACGGAGTTCAGCCCAAAGCGGGGGGAGCTCCTGTTTCAGTCTTCACTTGTCAACCATGCGCGGTTCTCTGGGATTGGGCCAATATTCTCTTTTGATTAACTGTTAGTTTGCTACCCCAGACAACGGGGCAGTAGCCAATCACAACTAGATAGATGGCCTTATACATGAGGATAGTGTTGTGGTAACACACACCCCAAGTGGCCTTAGTAATGGCACGCAGTGAGGAGACCCTTGCAATGGTAGTGCCTTTAAGGGACTGGAGGTGTTGGTTGAAACCCCGCCTCTCCCCTATATTCATTCCTAAATACTTGACGTGCTTTTCAAGAAGGACCCTGTGGCCGCCAAAGGGTATTGTGGGTGGATTATTCACTTTCCCCTTCAAGTGGATTAGCTGGGTTTTTTCCTCAGCCACCTGCATCTTGACATGCTCGCACCATTGGTTGACAGTGCGGAGCACGTGGTGGGTTTTTCTTCAATTTGGCGGACTGACTCTGCACAGTCGAGTCGTCCACATTGGCGTACGGCTCGCAGTCAGTCTCCATGAGTTTCCTGAGAAGACCTTCGAAGAAGGCATTCCAGAGTGCTGGTCCAAGGGCCGAGCCCTGTGGGCCCCCCTTCCCAATCTTTCTCCGGACGGAGACATGCCTACTTTCGATCGTAGCAGTTCTGTCTGTCAGGTAACTTCTTACGAGCGAGTACAGGTTGCAGGGGATTCCCCTACCTTTGAGCTCATTAAGGAGTGCTGGCCACCAAAGGTTGTCAAACGCTCCTCTGATGTCAATCAGAACTGCTACGACGTACTTAGCCGGTGCCAGCAGGGAAACACGCCGAATCTCGACAATGACATCCTGCGTGGACCTTCCTTTGGTACACCCGTATTGCCTGCCTGTGAGGTTGCGGCCAAAGACTCCTTCGAGGGACTGCAACATCAAGATTTCTAGTGTTTTGCCTAATATGGAAAGAAGGCTGAGTGGTCTCCATGATCGCCGGTCTTCCTGATTGCGGTCGCCTCCCTTTTGAAGAGTGACAACACACGCAGACTTCCACTGAGTGGGGAACTGTCCAACCTGCAGACAGTCATTAAATAAATTATGGAGGCTGCTGGAGATTGTCCGCTCAGCCTTCCTTAGCATCTTTCTTTCTATTTTATCTGGCGCAGGAGATTTGATGGGCTTTAAGGTCACAAGGGCCCTGCCGAGGTCGCCTGCTGTCCACAATGGGATGTCGGGCTCGTTCGGAGGGTCCATGATCAGCTCCCTTGCTGCCCTCTGGGCTTCAGTGTCTCGAGCTACTTGGTCATCTGGGAAAGCCTTCTCAAGGAGGGTTTCCAGTGAGCTTTCGATGCTGCAGGCCCAGCCTGACTCATTTTGCATCACGGCTAAGACCTGCTCTACGTTAGCTTTTCCTATGGAGGACTTGTAGTGTCTGCCCCAGGGGTTCTCAGAGCTCTCCGCTTCCACAAAGTTTCGCCAGCCTTGCCGTTTGGCTCGTTTGATGGCGCGGTGGAAGGCCTTCTTCTCTTGGATGAAGGCAGTTCGGAGTGTTGCTCTGGCATCAGGGTCACGAGTGTTTTGGTACATCCTTCTAGCTCTATTTGCACTTTGCTTGAGGGGATTTAGTTCCTCAGTCCACCATGGGACTTTGATCGCCCTGTGCTTCTGTTGGCCAAGTACAGAGAGCCCAGCAGAGTGCAGTGCTGTGGTAAATATGTCCACTTTGCTGTCCACCTCTTCAGGTGTGTATGCTTGCGCTATTAGGTCGGTGTCCGCGCACGCAGTTCACCTTCCAGTACCCTACAGAATTGTGGCCAATCAGCATTTTTTGTGCGGAATCGCTTTTCACGCGTGTCTTTGCAGAGGATGTTGTCATCCGTAATGGCAAAGTCAATAACCATGTGATCGCTCTGCGTTGCACCTGGTACGACTCGCCAACCCTGCAATTTGAGTAGCAGGGTGTGAGACACGGCTGTGACATCTATACACGACCTTCCTCCCGGACCATCATAGGTCGCCTCAGTCATGGGGTCGTTGACAACAATCAAGTTGTACCTGGTGAGCAGCTCTATATACGCCTCGCCCGCCCCATCCAGGGTTGGGGATCCCCACAATGGTGATCTGGCATTTGCATCGGCACAGACTATGCAGGGTCGTCCTGATAGGCCTGCTAGAGCTCGCTCGAGTGGTTCAAGGCTGTTGGCAAATGGTGCGCCAAATTGCCTGTAAAATGATATTACAACCAGCTCAAAGCCACCGGCTCGGATGAGCACAGCGGCCAAGTGCTGGCTGTTCAGGTGAGTGAGTGCGAGCATGTCAATGGACGGGTCGATGCAGGCCACTGCTGCCTTGGCTCCCGTTCTTGCTCCAGCCACCACTCGTGCCTGCGATCCCAGACCAAGAGTTTTGGATCCTATGTATGGTTCCTGTATGGCGAGAACACTGCAGCGTTTCTTGAGTGCATTTTGCAGCAACTCAGCCATAATTGGGCAACTCTTATTGGTGTTGTGCTGAAGGATTCGAACTGTTTTTGACCTATTCATAATCCACTCGTGACTCCTGGAGGGCAATCGCTCGCTGACGAATGGTACAGCGTGCGTCTCGTGTAGAGTGTGCAACCTGTTGGATTTTGCGTTCGACGCAATTGGCACACTTGAGGGAGCATCACGCTTGCATTCCTTACTCAGATGTGGCAAGGCGCACCAGGCGCACACAACCGGTCTTGTACAGGCCACTGCCAGGTGGCCATAGCGCTGGCATTTGTAGCACTGAGTGGGGGCTTGGTACCTTCGTATGGCGCACCGCTGCCAGGCTATTTGGAGGTGCCTTGCCCCCTCTAGTTTTTTGTACAGGCTGGGTGATACCTCAATCACCCAATCCTTTTGTCTGCCACGCTTTTTGGTGAAGAGAGGCCTGACATCCTGCGGCTGCAAGCCTAACGCAGGGTTGTGTTCAAGAACTTGTTGCGCCAAGTCCTCTTTTTGAAGGTCAGTCCTCACGTCGCACAATAGCATGCGTGGGAAGCGACCTAGGGGGGCTGACGCTTGGAGCTTCAACTCCTTTTTCGCGGAAATGTGGCTCGTGAGCGCCTTGGCCATTTCTGGCGTTTCCGTCACAATGACGGCGCCACCTCCTACAGCGGTGCGGATGTCTAGCACTCGGACGCTTAGGGCTTGGAGGTCCGTAGCAGGGACACCCCGCATCAGTGCTTCCATTGTATCAGGGTTGGAGGGACCAGCCTCTCCTTCCTTACATGTATGTCTAACCACTACCACGTTTTGTCGTGGGTTTTTAGGGGGGAGTTTGGTAGGCGGTGGAGGCTTCTTCTTTTGGTTTTTATTTTTACCTTTGTTTCTGGGCGGAGGCGTAGGCGGGGCCCTCGGCCTGCACGTCCTGCTTAGTTGGGGCCTTTTTATTCTTCCCTCTGCGCTTCCTGGCCTTGGCAGGCTGCCATTCCGCCTCAGCTCCATGAGGGGGGGGGGAAGGCGCAGTAGCGGCTACTGCCGCATATGAGGGGCCTGGGGTACTACCCTGGCTCGTTGTTGCTCCTTGAGTTTGGGGGGCTGGTGGCACTGGCTGCTGGGCAATTGCCCTTCGCAGCTCTTCCCTCACGACAGCCGCCACAGTTTCCCGCAGGGGGGTAGTTGCGATGTCGTTGGGGGCATTAGCTTTATAGCCTGCTTCGAAATTTCGAAGAGGCACCTAGTGACGAGGTCCCGCATAGGTCCTGTCGCGTTGGCCCTCATCCGTGCCAGCTGGCCGTGGATGATTTGGACGTATGCACAAATTTGCTCCATGTCCGACAGTTTAGGGTCCACGCTGTGTCGTGTGCTTGTAGTAGCCGGGTTGCCCGGCTACTAGGGGAGAAGGGGAGATGAACGCGGTTTGCCCGGTTCTTTCCGCCCTTGTTTGTTTGGACGACGAGTAGGTTGCTCATCGTCCGAGGAGGAGGGGTCGAGCGTGGGGAGCCCGAGGAAGAGGCGCAGGTGGCGTTTTTATTCCCTGCAATTTTGGGTTTTGACTTTGTCATGTTATTTTTACTAATTTGTGAGGGGAGAAAAAAGAAGCAGACTGGTGTAGTGTATCCTTGTGAGTTCATTTGTTGTGTGTGTTAGTGGTATGAGCGAGAGGTGCTCGAGGCAGTGTCCTGGAAGCTCCCCCTCAGGCATATTGATTCTAGCCCCTTTCGCTGGTCCGTTGAGGGTCAAACGGAGGCCCCCACATGCGCCGCAGCTGCCAGTCCGGCCACCCACCGGGACTAAGACGCATGAGGGATTTTTCGGCTGCTGCTCAGAGTCAGCCCTCGGCCACTGGTGATGTGGTGAGCGGGACACACGCTATCAGCCGCCCCAGGAACGCTCAAACCTGGTTTTTCCCCTCCTCATTCCGAAGGCCGCACCTATATAGGGGATCGCTCAAAGATGTTAGTGAGCTACTTCCAGGACTGTCTTTCGCTCATTATGAGTGTTTTATGTTAATGTGTTCTGCCACGCAAGCCGTTGCAGTGTATTTAGTATCTGGAATATGTTGTGTATGTCAGTGTCGTGAGCTTTAAGCCCCTTTAAGGCCGGATTTAACGACCACGCAGAGGATACGGCAGGAGAATTCTGTCCCCCTTCCTGCGGGGGGTGTGTTCTGCGATCCCAGCTAAAGGTAGGGGGTTCCCAGTGTGTCATGTATGTGAATGAAGTGTAAGTTGTGTCCCTTTTAGTCCGGCTTATACGAACACGCAGGGAGGACGGCAGTGGAATTCTGGACCCCCAACTGCAGGGTGAGCACAGTGTGGCGACAGAGTACACTGTGACGCCCAGCCACAGTTAAGCCTCGTTGGATGTAATCCTGCGGGGACCTCGTAGAGGTGAGGTTGTCTTTCAAGCTGGGCCCACCCGGCCGTCCCTTTTAGTCGGCTCATACGACACGCAGGGAATACGTCAGCGGTATTCTGGACCCCCGACTGCTCCGTACTGTCACCCAATGGTGCGAGCATGTCAAGATGCAGGTGGCTGAGGAAAAAACCCAGCTAATCCTCGTGAAAGGAAAAGTGAATAATCCACCCTTGATACGCTTTGGTGGCCTCAAGCTCCTTCTTGAAAAGCACGTCAAGTATTTAGGAGTGAATATACGTGAGAGGTGGGGTTTCAACCAAAATCTCCAGTCCTTTAAAGGCACTACCATTGCAAGGTTTGCCTCACCGCGTGCCATTACTGAGGCCACTTGGGGTGTGTGTCACCATGACACTATCCTCTTGTATAAGGCCATCCATCTAGGCGTGATTGGCTACTGCCCCGTTGTGTGGGGTAGCAAACTAACAGACAAACAAAAGAGAGTAATGGCCCAATCCCAGAGAGCTGCGCTCCTGATGATCATGAAGGCCTACAAGACTGTATCAAAAGAAGCACTCCAGGTGATCACTGGCCAGTTACCAGTTGATTTGGCCATTGAGCGCATGGTTGACAGGTGGAGAGTGAAACGGGAGCTTCCCTCACTTTGGGCAGAACTCCGTGCGGATCTCACCACAGAACAGAAACTTGCCGGCATCGATGAAAGCTCGACCCCTCCCTCTTCGGACGATGAGCAAACTACTCGTCGTCCAAACAAACAAGGGCGGAAAGAACCGGGCAAACCGCGTTCATCTCCCCCTAGTAGCCCGGGCAACCTGGCTACTACAAGCACTCGGCATTCCGTTGACCCTAATCTGTCGGACATGGAGCAAATTTGCGCATATGTCCAAATCATCCACGGCCAGCTGGCACGGATGAGGGTCAACGCGACAGGACCTATGCGGGACCTCGTCACTAGTTGCCTCTTCGAAATTTCGAAGCTGGCTATAAAAGCTAATGCCCCCCCAACGACATCGCCCCCTGGCACTCCCCCCCTGCGGGAAACTGTGGCGGCTGTCGTGAGGGAAGAGCTGCGTAGGGCAATTGCCCAGCAGCCAGTGCCACCAGCCCCCCAAACTCAAGGAGCTTTAACGAGCCAGGGTAACACCCCAGGCCCCTCATATGCGGCAGTAGCCGCTACTGCGCCTTCCTCCCCCCCTCATGGAGCTGAGGCGGAATGGCAGTCTGCCAGGGCCAGGAAGCGCAGGGGGAAGAATAAAAAGGCCCCAACTAAACAGGACGTGCAGGCCGAGGGCAGCGCCCCGCCTACGCCTCCGTCCAAAAACAAGGGCAAAAGTAAAAATAAAAATAAAAATAAAAAGCCTCCACACCCTATCAAACTCCCCCCTAAAAACCCACGACAAAACGTGGTAGTGGTCAGGCGCACATGTGAAGAAGGAGAGGCTGGTCCCTCCAACCCTGATACAATGGAAGCACTGATGCGGGGTGTCCCTGCTACGGACCTCCAAGCTCTAAGCGTCTGAGTGCTAGACATCCGCACCGCAGTAGGAGGTGGCGCCGTCATTGTGACGGAAACGCCAGAAATGGCCAAGGCGCTCACGAGCCACATTTCCACGAAAAAGGAGTTGAAGCTCCAAGCGTCAGCCCCCCTGGGTCGTTTCCCAAGCCTGCTGCTGTGCGACGTGCGGACCGACCTTCAAAAAGAGGACTTGGCCCAACAAGTTGTTGAACACAACCCTGCGTTAGGCTTGCAGCCGCAGGACGTCAGGCCTCTCTTCACCAAAAAGCGTGGCAGACAAAAGGATTGGGTGATTGAGGTATCACCCAGCCTATACAAAAAACTAGAGGGGGCAAGGCACCTCCAAATAGCCTGGCAGCGGTGCGCCATACGAAAGTACCAAGCCCCCACTCAGTGCTACAAATGCCAGCGTTATGGCCACCTGGCAGTGGCCTGTACAAGACCTGTTGTCTGCGCCTGGTGCGCCTTGCCACATCTGAGTAAGGAATGCAAGCGTGATGCTCCCCTCAAGTGTGCCAATTGCGTCGAACGCAAAATCCAACAGGTCGCACACTCTACACGAGACGCACGCTGTACCATTCGTCAGCGAGCGATTGCCCTCCAGGAGTCACGAGTGGACTATGAATAGGTCAAAAACAGTTCGAATCCTTCAGCACAACACCAATAAGAGTTGCCCAGTTATGGCTGAGTTGCTGCAAAATGCACTCAAGAAACGCTGCAGTGTTCTCGCCATACAGGAACCATACATTGGATCCAAAACCCTTGGTCTGGGATCGCAGGCACGAGTGGTGGCTGGAGCAAGAACGGGAGCCAAGGCAGCAGTGGCCTGCATCGACCCGTCCATTGACATGCTCGCACTCACTCACCTGAACAGCCAGCACTTGGCCGCTGTGCTCATCCGAGCCGGTGGCTTTGAGCTGGTTGTAATATCATTTTACAGGCAATTTGGCGCACCAGTTGCCAACAGCCTTGAACCACTCGAGCGGGCTCTAGCAGGCCTATCAGGACGACCCTGCATAGTCTGTGCCGATGCAAATGCCAGATCACCATTGTGGGGATCCCCAACCCTGGATGGGGTGGGCGAGGCGTATATAGAGCTGCTCACTAGGTACAACTTGATTGTTGCCAACGACCCCATGACTGAGGCGACCTATGATGGTCCGGGAGGAAGGTCGTGTATAGACGTCACAGCCGTGTCTCACACCCTGCTACTCAAATTGCAGGGTTGGCGAGTCGTACCAGGTGCAACGCAGAGCGATCACTTGGTTATTGACTTTGCCATCACGGATGACAACATCCTCTGCAAAGACACGCGTGAAAAACGATTCCGCACGAAAAATGCTGACTGGCCACAATTCTGTAGGGTACTGGAAGGTGAACTGCGTGCCGCGGACACCGACCTAATAGCGCAAGCATACACACCTGAAGAGGTGGACAGCAAAGTGGACATATTTACCACAGCACTGCACTCTGCTGGGCTCTCTGTACTTGGCCAACAGAAGCACAGGGCGATCAAAGTCCCATGGTGGACTGAGGAACTAAATCCCCTCAAGCAAAGTGCAAATAGAGCCAGAAGGATGTACCAAAACGCTCGTGACCCTGATGCCAGAGCAACACTCCGAACTGCCTTCATCCAAGAGAAGAAGGCCTTCCACCGCGCCATCAAACGAGCCAAACGGCAAGGCTGGCGAAATTTTGTGGAAGCGGAGAGCTCTGAGAACCCCTGGGGCAGACACTACAAGTCCCCCATAGGAAAAGCAAATGTAGAGCAGGTCTTAGCTGCGATGCGAAATGAGTCAGGCTGGGCCTGCAGTATCGAACGTTCACTGGAAACCCTCCTTGAGAAGGCGTTCCCAGATGACCAAGTAGCTCGAGACACTGAAGCCCAGAGGGCAGCAAGGGAGCTGACCATGGACCCTCCGAACGAGCCCGACATCCCATTGTGGACAACAGGCGACCTCGGCAGGGCTCTTGCGACCTTAAAGCCCAACAAATCTCCTGGGCCAGATAAAATAGAAAGCAATATGCTAAGGAAGGCTGAGCGGACAATCTCAAGCGGTCTCCTTAATTTATTTAATGACTGTCTGCAGGTCGGACAGTTCCCCACTCAGTGGAAGTCTGCGCGCGTTGTCACTCTTCAAAGGAGGCGACCGCAATCAGTCGGACCCGCGATCATGGAGACCACTCAGCCTTCTTTCCATATTAGGCAAAACACTAGAAATCTTGATGTTGCAGTCCCTCGAAGGAGTCTTTGGCCGCAACCTCACAGGCAGGCAATACGGGTGTACCAAAGGAAGGTCCACGCAGGATGTCATTGTCGAGATCCGGCGTGTTTCCCTGCTGGCACCGGCTAAGTACGTCGTAGCAGTTCTGATTGACATCAGAGGAGCGTTTGACAACCTTTGGTGGCCAGCGCTCCTTAATGAGCTCAAAGGTAGGGGAGTCCCCCGCAACCTGTACTCGCTCGACAGAAGTTACCTGACAGACAGAACTGCTACGATCGAAAGTAGGCATGTCTCCGTCCGGAGAAAGATTGAGAAGGGGTGCCCACAGGGCTCGGTCCTAGGACCAGCACTCTGGAATGCCTTCTTCGAAGGTCTTCTCAGGAAACTCAAGGAGACTGACTGCAAGCCGTACGCCTATGTGGATGACTTGACTGTGCTGATCTTTGCAGAGTCAGTCCGCCAAATTGAAGAAAAAACCCACCACATGCTTCGCACTGTCAACCAATGGTGCGAGCACGTCAAGATGCAGGTGGCTGAGGAAAAAACCCAGCTAATCCTCTTGAAGGGGAAAGTGAATAATCCACCCACAATACGCTTTGGCGGCCACAGGCTCCTTCTTGAAAAGCACGTCAAGTATTTAGGAGTGAATATAAGTGAGAGGTGGGGTTTCAACCAACACCTCCAGTCCCTTAAAGGCACTACCATTGCAAGGTTTGCCTCACTGCGTGCCATTACTAAGGCCTCTTGGGGTGTGTGTTACCATGACACCATCCTCATGTATAAGGCCATCTATTTAGGTGTGATTGGCTACTGCCCCGTTGTCTGGGGTAGCAAACTAACAGTCAATCAAAAGAGAGTATTGGGCCAATCCCAGAGAGCCGCGCTCCTGTGGATCACCAAGGCCTACAAGACTGTATCAACGGAAGCACTCCAGGTGATCACTGGTCAGTTACCAGTTGATTTGGCTGTTGAGTGCATGATTGACAATTGGAGAGTGAAACGGGAGCTTCCCCCGCTTTGGGCTGAACTCCGTGCGGATCTCACCACAGAACAGAAACTTGCCGCCATCGATGAATGGGCTCTAGAGAAATGGCAAGCGAGATGGGAATCCTCGTCAAAGGGACGTGATACGTATGAGTTCTTCCCCAACATCCGTGAACGTCTTTCTAGAAAATGGGTTGAGCCAGACCACTGGACGAGCCAGTTCCTCACGGGACATGGTGACTCCAATGCGCGGCTCCACTCCTTTTCTCTGAAAGACTCTCCATTATGCACATCTAGTGCCTCCAGTGCTGAGGAAACAAGAAACCATGTGCCGTCCACTGTAGTTTCTACAACAGTGAGCGACGGTTGTTGGGTGGGCAAACGAACTTAGCAGCATTAACTGCAACAAAGGAAGCCTACAACCATTTTGCAAAGTTCGCAAAGAAGGTAATGGCTAAGAAACGTGGTTATAGTTGATCTGTCCTTTTGAAACTTGCCACCCAAGTAAAAAGTAAGATCAGGTAGGGAACCAGATTATGAACTACTCCCAGATGGTACCTGCCGTACCTCCACAGGTCTGAGTTCGGTGGATGCTGCAGGGGCCGGCCTCTTGCGTATTAGCGGAACCGCAACTTCTATGACTGATATAACCCTCGTCGAGGGTTAAGGTACAGTCATCAAATAAAGAAACAGATCTGTGACTTCAATGCGTGGCTTCCCTTCTTTTCTCCATTATGCACGTCTTGTGCCTCCAGTGTGGAGGAAATACGAAACCATGTGCTGCTCCTTTGTAGTGTCTGCAACAGTGAGCGACGGTTGTTGGGGGGGCGAACGAACTTAGCAGTATTTACTGCTACAAAGCAAGCTTATAACCGTTTTTCAGAGTTCGCGAAGAAGGTGATGGCTAAGAAATGTGGTCATAGTTGATCTGTTCTTTTGAAACTTGCCACTCAAGTACATAGATCCGGTGGGAAACCAGATTATGAACTCCTCCCCGACGGTACGGGATTCCTCAGGTGGTCACCTCCGCGCAGTAAAACATGGGCAACAGCTCTCTACCGGGAGACTGGCTAATGACCAAATACCTGCCATACCTTCGCAGGTCTGAGTTCGGTGGATGCTGCAGAGGCCAGCCTTACATATATATGTAAGTTACGAGAAGATATTTGCGTAGTGTGTAACTTTTAACCCGACGATTCTCGGGATTAAAAGACTAGCTCAGCAGTATCCACCTCCCTACGAGGTGTCCTTAGACTTACAGCACTTGAGAAACTTCACTTTTGTGTTAGCCGTCTCCAACGTTTATTACCTTTTGTAAACCACGTTCTTCCGTAATAAATTTTCAAAGTTTTTTTAAAAACTCAGTTTCCTTCACGGAAAACATAATTGGCGCAGTCAGTAGGACAAGTTGCCGTTGAAGGCATATCAGCGGATCGTCTCTACGATTTACAACTTGCCCACGGATCTACTGGTTTCACTCGGACTTCACCTTTTTTCGCAAACCATCGGGAAAAAGGAGGACGGCTACGCACTAGTCACAAAGAAAAAATTTAAAATTTCACACACTGCCAACGAGGACACCAGCATCGTCTCACCTCGTAGCAAATTTTGCTATCCAGATTTCTGAGGACACCGGCTCCGACCCACCTCGCAAATCGAACTTCTCCGAATTGTCTTAGGCCACCGGCTCTGACCCACCTAAAGACGAATTCAACAATCAACCAGGAGGACAGGCTCTGACCCACCTCGTGAAGAATTTGAAACGATACGAAGAAGACGACAATGATCGCCGCCTTCTTATCAGCTATAATAACAACCTCATTATGCGCCGAAATCAAAGACCTGACTAGAAACGGCGGAATAATTCCGATCAACTTGGGACTTGCGAAACTGGAGGACTCAGAACACATACTTACGCACTACTATGACTTAAAAGGGATTTATGACGAAACTTACCAACTAAACCTTTCCTATACTGCCTACCTACGAAGCATCAAAACCGATACAGGGATACTGAACGAAATTGATGAGTATTGCCGTATATTCAATCACACCTACGAAATTCTCGATCAAAAAATATCACACCTCCGAACTCACAACGAAAACAGCCGAATTAAAAGGGGATTAATTAACGGTTTGGGCTCCTTAGTAAAAGCCATCACCGGCAATTTGGACAACGACGATAAAAATAAATACGATGATATTCTGGCGAATATACAGTCCGAACAAAAAGAAATGCAATCCACGGTAAACTCCCAATATTCTCTCTCGGTCAAATTAATGAAATCCTATAATAAAACCCTCAAAACGTTAGACTTCAACAATAAACAAATTAAAGCCAAATTGTACCACCTAAACAGCGTCCTTAATTCAGGTTCTTCTAGCATACGACACAGAGACATTATGGCCCATTTCCAGGCGACGTTAAATCTGATTTTAAACATTGTCCAGGGGAAATCGAGACATCTGTCACGTTTTGTAAACTCGGGACGTTACACCCGAGCATAATCAACACGAAGGAACTGGATAACGAAATAAAAAGCATACGTTCAAGGCACGCACTATCAGAACTTAACCCCGTCGAATACGAAGCGCTCATAAAAGTCAACTGTAAAATTACAAACGACAAAATAATTTATTTTCTCAATATTCCACTCTACAAAGAAACCAAATTCAACCTCTTTTATTTATTCTCCATTCCTTGGCAGACAAACAACTGTTACGGGGGGGATTTATATTGAAGCGATATCGCACTAAGAGAGTCGGGAAGTTAGTACGATATCAAGCTGAATGCAATTGGAACAGAGTTTTATTCTCAATTACATTCGGAGTTTTACCACCACAGACAGGGGAACTGAGTGGGAGCGAACGCGTGCGCGGGCAACACGGCGACGAGGGAACCGGCTCGGATTCAACTGACTCCTGCGAAGTCTCGAGCGAATCGGGGCATTTGAGGTGCCCAGTCAGCATAAATGCCCCAGACGAGCCTCGGCTGAAACGAAGGGTTTGGTTCGTCCCGTAACACCACTCCGCCCTTGATGAAGTGCCTGTCCTCAGGTACTTATGAACACTGCAGTTCAGGGCGTTGCTGTCCACCCAACAAAGGGGAACCTAATCTTGAGCATAGCGAGAGAGAGATGATTTTGATTAAAGTTCCAAAAGGTGTCCCTGTTTGTGGTGGGAGTATTGAACAAATGGAAATAAACAGTCACCTCACAATGTCTCTGACGTAAACATCTTGGGATGTGTGGATCGGGTGTGTGAGTCGAATATGTGGATCGTACGTCTTCGTCCCACGCAGCTGCGACATCCGTGGTTCAGAGAATCGGTCCGTCTCTTGGCAAAGACGACTCTCTGGGTGAGGGAGTCGTAGTTTCCCTCCTCCTCAGAGGACACCTGCCCTCAGGTGTTCCAGAAGGGGTAGCGCAGAGCGCAGATGCTGGGTCTACCGTGCAGTGGTTGGTTGCACTTTTGGGAACAAGTGCGGTGTCCTGGCTCATGGTGTGTAGTAGGGTGTGATGCCTGTGTTTACAGCATTCACACGTGTACGTGGAGTGGCAGCTCTTCAGCGTGTGTGAGGCTGCCAGACAATTTGTACACAGATTGTGTTCTTCCACGTAGATTCTTCGAGCCTCCTGGCTGGAGTTGAGGAAACGTGGGCACTTCTTTACCCCATGATGCTTGCCGCAGATAGGGCAGGGATGTGGCTCTGGCGATGTGGGCTCGTGTTGACCAGTCCATTTTGGAGGCTCGTGGTTTCCCCGGACTCGTTGTTTGCGAGGTCGTTTGGGGACAGACACGCAGGAAGATGTCGCTGTTGATGCATCCGTAGGTTCATCCTTCTTCGCTGCTAGATAAGCATTGACCTTATCTATGTATATGTGTCCGAGATGCTGGTAGACCAGAAGCTCCTTCACATCTGTGCCGCCTTCCTCCATGCAGCCGTCGTCGATTGAAGACAAAGCTGTGTTCAACTGTTCGTCAAGAACGGACAACGTTCGAACATAATGACGGGCGAGAGAGTAGGTCACAGCAGAAGGGCAAAAAAATTGAAGGTGGGGGATCAAAAATTCCCATCGCGTTAGAAGAACCTTCAAGTTTTTGCGGGGGGCCGGCATCTCAAACTAATGCAGGGGAAGTTCGACTACTAGTTGGGCGCCAATGTTACGGGGGGGATTTATATTGAAGCGATATCGCACTAAGAGAGTCGGGAAGTTAGTACGATATCAAGCTGAATGCAATTGGAACAGAGTTTTATTCTCAATTACATTCGGAGTTTTACCACCACAGACAGGGGAACTGAGTGGGAGCGAACGCGTGCGCGGGCAACACGGCGACGAGGGAACCGGCTCGGATTCAACTGACTCCTGCGAAGTCTCGAGCGAATCGGGGCATTTGAGGTGCCCAGTCAGCATAAATGCCCCAGACGAGCCTCCGCTGAATCGAAGGGTTTGGTTCGTCCCGTAACACAACCAATATGTAACTGTTCTTCCCAAATACAGGGTTGTCCTTTCTAACACCGAGGATAATACCATGTTAATCTTGAAAGGCGAGTGCCAAAGGAATAATATATTTTATTGCAGTAACAATCTAATATCCCGCGAAAAACTACTGTGTGAGACCGGAATAATGATCAATAGTTCAACACAACACTGTAAATTTGCTCAACTAGAAATATCAGAAAATTATTTTACTCTTCTACCCGAAACTAATCACCTTTTATTAGTATTCCCTAATGAGGACAACATTGAAATAAGAAGTAGCAGCCAAACGGAAATAATAACACTAAAAGGTATCCACCTAATTAAGCCCGCTAATGATCGAGTTTATTATCATGACAAATTACTCTTAGAGCAGAAAAACTCGAAAGGAAGCCCGAAGCTTCTTAGTCTCCCTCAGCTAAAGTTAAATTCGCTAAATATTTCGGAAAACAAAATTAAGTTAAAGGAAATTGACTTGGAGCAGTTGGATGTTCTCGACATATCCAAACCTACTATAACTCACATCCACAATCAAACGGTTGGAACAACATGGATTGTAATTATGTTCATTATATTTGGTATATTGGTTTCGTATACTATGCTAACTGTATTTCTCAACAAACGTAACATTGTAACGCCTCATAACAATTGTGAAACAAATTAATTTCAATAATTTGTTTAATCTAAGAGGGGAGGAGTTACGAGAAGATATTTGCGTAGTGTGTAACTTTTAACCCGACGATTCTCGGGATTAAAAGACTAGCTCAGCAGTATCCACCTCCCTACGAGGTGTCCTTAGACTTACAGCACTTGAGAAACTTCACTTTTGTGTTAGCCGTCTCCAACGTTTGTACCTTTTGTAAACCACGTTCTTCCGTAATAAATTTTCAAAGTTTTTTAAAAACTCAGTTTCCCTCACGGAAAACATAATTTATATATATAAGTTAACACCTAATGAACAATGGGCGCCTTTGTCTCAATCGAACGTCGCGATCGTCGCATCCGACTCAGAGGACATTAACCTGCTGACTTCGCTGATCTCGCCTGCCTCAGCAGCTTCGTCGCAGAAACGAACAGTGCATCCTTTGTTAAGAAAACTTATAAAAGCCCCCTGAAACAATGGGGAGCAGCTTCATTCTGATCCCGTCCCCTTTAACGTAACGCTGCCCGTGTTGAACTTGTATTTTGTACTAAAGTAATAAAAGTCATTTTTAAAAACTTAAAAATCAACCCCCTACTTATAATTGGCGCAGTCGGTAGGACATCTTCCCCGAAGTATTGCACTTACGTTACGTCTCAACGTTTTAGGAAGACCCTACACCCCCTCTGAAGAGCTCGAACGATTCTCAACACGGCAGAACGGGATCACAGGAAAGACGCCCGCTCGAGTCTCAAACGTGGCAGTCAACCACGACCTTACGCAGTTCCTAGACGATATGCTCACTCTCCTACTGTAAGTACAGAACCAACAGTTAACCCGCTTCTCGATTCAGTATCGCCTATTTTGCCTGAGCAACCTTTGACGTCTGACTCTCAGACTAACGACAATACTTCTAACTCTGAAATAAATTCGCAACCTTCAGCAATGACAGCTCCGATAATAATGTCATCCGAACAACTGGCCTATCTGATCGATCAATTAAAACCTCAACGTACAAACCACGAAACTAAAATCGACAGATGTCATTTCGACGCAATCCCCGAATACCGAGGAGAACCCGAATTATTAGCCAGATTTTTAGAACAAAGCGAATATTTAATCGAATCATTTTTCGACCAAGCTAACCCGGAAAATCCGAAGAATAAAGTATTACTCAATAATATATTGTCTAAAATCAAGGGAGAAGCCGCGAAGGAAATTTGCACCGAACCAATCGAAGATTGGAGTGAACTAAAAAACGCTGCAAATTATTACACAACGGTTTATTATTCGGATAATCAGCTTGACCTAGCATTAATGCTCCGAGACCCATCCTGTTCGATTCAGCATCGAAAAATATCATAATGAAACCCAAAAAAAGGCCGAAAAGAACTGAATCGTAATATTAAAATAAACAAAAAAAACACGAAAGTATCTAGAAAAAACTGAATTTTAATATGAAAACATGCACGCTAAATACTAATATCAAAATTTAACCAAAAATCTATGAAAAAAACATAATGAGAATGAAACGAAAGAATCTAAAAATTGAATCGTATTAAAACGAAAACGTCGGGAAATTGGAAGAGTAAGGCGAATGGGGAGAGACCGGTCGTTGGGAGGAAGCGGCGGGAGGCCGCACTCGCTCGCCTCGAGAGCGGTTGGTTTTTAATGAGACGGGCGGGCGGAGGGAATTCAAACGACGAAACGCTTGTAGCTCCCGCGTTGTACTGCGTTTCGTTAATTTTTAACCGTTTTTGCCCATTACAACCACGGGCTTCGTCCGATCGGATTGCCGAGATGGCGGGCACAACTAGATACCAAATCGGATTTTTGGGCGAAAGAACGAATTTTTTAGACCACGTTAAAGGCACAAAACGGCCCGGACGGCGGACGGCGGACGGGGGACGGGGGACGGGGGACGGGGGACGGCGGACGGACATTGCAAATTTGGAATCTCCATGTCTTGAAACGTAAAGTATCAAATTTTGAGGGGGGGTTGTAAAAAATTTTTCGTGACCGAAAACATAGGGTTATTATTCAGAATGAATAATAAACCAAAACCTGTTATTAGCAACGTTTGGAGATCAGCGCGATGTGGAAACTCTAATTTTAGAGTTAGGGAAATTTAAGCAATATTCATCCGAGACGGTTCTTCAATTTTACCAGAGAGTAAAAACGCTAACGAACGTTCTATTATCCAAAATGAAAAACGATACGAGATTTACGTACGAAACACTAAAATTAATTGATAGCGTGGCATTAAGAAGCCTCTTGTACGGAATGCAAGAAGACGTAGGTCTACTCCTTATGACAAAAGCTCCTAAAGACCTAAAAGAAGCTCTAAAAATGCTGAATAACGAATATCAGTTACCAGCAAATAGGAGAATGTTCCAAAAACAGGGACAAAGGCCGACAAGAACAGGGACAAGGTCCACCAAACCACAAAGTATACCAAACCGTGAAGAAGCCACCATTCGCTAGAAACCAAACGTTCGGAGAAAAACCTCATTTCTCGAAGAACCAAACCTCTGGAGAGAAACAATTCCCCAGACCGCAACAAACAACTCCCAACACAAATTGGGGAAGAAATAATGGACAACATTTCCAATCTCGCCCTAATAATTATTACCCCCCAAAGAATAACGCTCCAACACAAAGAACATCTGCTCCATTTATTCCGCATCATCTGCGAACGCGCGACCAAATGAGCTATCAAACTACTATGAATCATGAATTAAGGGAAATGCAGCCGCAACCTAACGAAGAGACTAATCATTTTTAGACGGAGGCCAAGAAAACCCTCCCGGATCAACTTAATGCATCTCGAAAAATCCCAAGAACTTCCTTATATCACCACACATAAAAACTTGAAAATTTTGGTCGATACAGGAAGTTCCAACAGTTTCATTAATTCCAACTTAGCAAACGGACTGTATGCAGACTCTTTGAAAAACGAAAAATTCATAGTACGAACCTCGCACGGCGAAACGGTCGGAAACCAATGTTTGATAATTAAAAGCTCGGAATTATTTCCTCGCACGAATAAACTGTGCAAATTCCATGTGTTCGATTTCCACGAACATTTTGATATGCTAATCGGGTTAGATAATTTAAAACAATTAAATGCTACCGTCGAACTAGTAAAGAATAACTTGGTAATAAACGGCGTGACAGTTCCCATTCAGTATTATCAAATCCCTCAAATCGAAGAGGAAAGAGAATTTGAAATAGAACCCCGTTCGGGTAAACAAATTCAACTACACCTCACAGACCTCAAACAAGGAACAGTTGCCATCAAATATGCAAAGCTCGGGAACATTGAGATCCCTGAGTGCCTTGTCGATGTACACGACAACAAAGCATATTGCATCGCAATTAACCAAGGGTTAGAGAGGAGGAAAATAACAGTAAAAAGTTTAAAAAAGGAACATTACGATGTAATACCCGAAAAGTATTTCAAGAAAAGTAAGAAAAAGGGATACTTAGGAACCGCAGAAACAAGAAAACCCAACAATATGAAACTAGGCGAAATAATGAAAAACGTACGGCTAAACCACTTAAACCAAGAGGAAAAAACAGCAATAGAAAAACTAATCCACGAATTCTCCGATATCTTCTACGACGAGAACGAAAGCTTAAGTTCCACGAACGCTACTCAACATGCCATCCGCACGAAAACCGAAATACCAGTGTATACTAAATCCTATCGTTACCCAGAAATTTATAAAACGGAAGTCAAAACCAAGTCCAAAAATTGTTAGACGATGATATTATTCAACCATCTTCCAGCCCTTACAATTCACCCTTGTGGTTGGTTCCGAAGAAACTAGACGCCTCGGGCAAGCGAAAATTTAGATTGGTAATTGACTACCGAAAATTAAACGAACAGACAATAGACGACAAATATGATCTTCCGAACATAGAAGACATATTGTCAAAGCTGGGAAATTGCAACTATTTTACAACTCTCGATTTAGTATCTGGATTTCATCAAGTGGAAATGGAAGAATCAAGCATCCCCAAAACAGCTTTCAGTACGGAAAATGGTAAATGGGAATTTAAACGAATGCCGTTCGGTTTAAAGAACGCTCCTGCAACATTTCAAAGGCTAATGGATAATTGCCTAAGAGGGCTACAAAACGAGATTTGCTCCGTCTATATGGACGATATAATTATTTTCAGTACCAGCCTCCAAGAACACATAGTCAGGCTTAAAAAGATTTTCGAAAGACTAAGATCCGCGAAATTAAAAATCCAACTTGATAAGACGGAATTCTTACGAAAAGAAATCGCTTATTTAGGACACGTAGTGACCCCCGAAGGATTGAAGCCCAATCCCGATAAAGTAAAAGCGATAAATGACTATCCTGTGCCGACTACTGTGAAAGAGCTACGGAAATATCTCGGTTTTGTCAGCTTTTATCGTCGATATTGCAAAGACCTCGCGAAAGTAATCAAGCCGATGACGAAAGGATTAAAAAAGGGAGAAAGAATCGACCCTCCGATAAGGCCTACATTCAAAGTTTCAATGACAGCAAAGCGCTGTTGACGAACGACCCTCTTTTAAAATACCCCGACTTTACGAAGCAGTTTATCGTAACAGTCGACGCCTCCGCCTTTGCACTGGGCGCAGTCTTAAGTCAGAAATTCGATAACGCTGTACTTCCCATAGCTTACGCCAGCAGAACTCTCAACGACACCGAACAAAAACTGTCGACTATCGAGAGAGAACTTCTCGCATGCGTATGGGCGACAAAACACTTTCGACCTTATATTTACGGACGGAAATTCATCCTCGAGACAGATCATCAACCGTTAATTTGGTTAAATTCATTAAAAGACGTCAACAGTAAACTTTTTCGATGGAAATTGAAGTTAGAAGAATTCGACTTTGACATCAGATATAAGAAAGGAACCAAAAATCTTAACGCAGATTTTCTATCGCGAATTGAACATCACGCAAGCGAATTAAATCGCGTAAAAGACGATGATTCTCTGTCTATGATAGCTCAACAAGACGAATCCGAAGACTGCAAAGAAACCATACATTCCATGATCGAAGGCAACACAGTTACACAAATTCCAATCAGAGAAACCGCCGTAAACCATTGTAAAAACCAAATCATTGTAGACATAGGGAAACAATTAGTCACTGATGTCAATATTGAGAAACTATTTGAAGATAAGTGCAGAATAACGGTTAAGTTTCCAGAAACGAATTTTAAAGAAGAAGTGGTCAATTTCGTTATGACTTACGTAGAACCAAAGAGATCCTATGGGATCTATTTCGAAAAAGATTTATACGAACAATTTGCCAATATTCTAATGGACAAATTCAAATTCTCTGAAATTAAAATGATCCGACACAAACAGAAATTGCTCGATGTAATGAATCCTGAAGAGCAAAATGAAATAATATCACACCAACACTGCAAAGAAAGGTTTCACAGAGGAATAGATGAAACCTATAACCACATAAAAAGACAATATTACTGGCCACATCAAAAAGAAACAATAACACATTTCATCAACACATGTGAGCTTTGTTTAAAATGTAAATATGACAGACATCCACTCAACTTAAAACTCAACATTACGGAAACACCGACAAAACCATTAGAGATCTTACACATAGACACTCTCACACTGGGAAAAACAAAATACCTAACGATAATAGATAAATTTTCGAAGTATGCTCAAGCGTACTCTCTCAAAAATTCAACAAACATAGAAATATCTAAAAAACTGTTGAAATTTATATCACACCACGGGAATCCAAACAAAATTGTCATGGATAACGGAAACGAGTTTAATTCCTCGCTCATCCGCGAATTCCTAAAAGTGCAAGGTATAGCATTCCATTATACTAGTACTCAAAACCCAAATTCGAATTCCCCTATCGAACGTTTCCATTCAACGTTAATTGAAATCGTACGACTCATGTCAGAAAGTGTCGAGTACAGATCGTCCAGCATAAAAGAAAAAGTAAAATATGCCATCATCTTTTATAATGCCAGTATTCATACCTCCCCTTCCTCACGAAGTCATGAATGGTCATTTAGAATCTAACAACCCGATACCGACGGAGATAGAATCCGGTATTGCTAACCTTTACGTAGAAGAACACAAAAATAAAGTTCAAAAATTATACCGAATCATAGCAGAAAAACAAGAAGAACGAAAAACAAAAATAATTGACCATAGGAACAAAAATAAGGAAGAAATGCCTGATCTACCTTCCGAAATATTTGTGAAAACTAAACAAATACAGTGCAAAACAAAAAGAAAATATAATAAAGAGACCGTCGAGAATGTCGACGTCCCGCGGAAAACAGCAGAAATACTCCCAAGACATTTTAACACTAAAACAAAAATACACGCCTCTAATATTAAACGACCACGAAAACTCCCTTCCGAAGACTCTGAAGAAAAAGAAACACTAATAAAGGACACACCCGCCAAATTCGGAATTAACCTTACACCCGCAGATTTCGAAACCCTCAAAGACAAAGAATGGATCAATGATAACATAATAAACTATTATATGGAACTTATTAACGAACGAAGTGAAAAGAACCCCAACCTTCCGCGAGTATACGCGTTTAACACCTTCTTGTACGTCTCATACCAGTGCGGTTACGAACGAGTGAAGAATTATACCCGAAAAACCGATATCTTCGACAAAGATATTGTCCTAATTCCAATACACGAAAACAACCACTGGCGCCTAATCGCCATAAAAATAAAAGATAAAATTATAAGCTATTATGATTCGCTAGGTTACGAAGGAATCGCAATCCTTAATAAAATTCTTAAATATCTCACAGACGAATTATACCACAAAAAGAAGCTACAATTAAACTCTCAAGAATGGCGACTAGACCAAGTTCAATTACCTAAACAAACAAACGGGTATGATTGTGGAGTCTTTGTATGCAAATACGCAGATTACCTCGCGCAAAACAAATTCCCCGCAATAACTCAAAAGGATATACCCCACTTTAGAATTTCGATTGAAGATGAAATTAAATCCCAAACTCTCTGCGACTAACACACGTAGCAACACACAGCACATTGTCATTCAAAATTTAATCCAAAGATATAACGACACATTAAACACCTTGAATTACAATAACCGTCAAATACAGAAACAATTAAACGCCAAATTCACGCGAAATAAAATATCGCGCATCTCAGAGGTAGCTTCGCAACTCCTCATCAACATGAACATGCTACTCGCCCAAATCAGAGGAATAGAAACCTCACTAGCGTTTTGCAAATTAGGAGTATTACACCCCAGTATAATACCGACGAAGGATTTCTCCAATGAAATCTCTAGAGTTTTTGAAATAAGTCCGAAGAACGCAAAACTAATCAAATTCAACCACACTTTGGAATACGAAGTCAATTCGAAACTTTTATGTGCCTTGAAAAACGACCACATATTGTATCTGATAAAAATACCAATGTACGAAGATCTGGGACTATCCCTATTCTCTGTTAATCCAGTACCAGTATTGTATAACGATAATTATGTAACCCTAGATGTAAGACGGAAACTATTATTGCTTGATAATACTAACAGAATAACCTTTTCGCTTATGAAGGAGTGCTATAAAACCCCTTATAATGAATATTTTTGTACTAACGATAACTTAAGCACGGAACCAGCAGATTGCGAACAAAACATTTTTAAATTCAATTCAATTGCAAATTGCACTCTAATCAGATTAAACATCCCCAATACTATTTATACGTTCGTTCCTAATACGGACTTAATTCTCATTACCGCTCCTACGACAACTACTGTTATGACCATTGAGTCAGGAACTCAACGCATTAGAAAACTTAATGGAACGTGGCTTATTCAAACGAAAGGTCAAACAATTTACGTCAATAATCACGTCATTCAAAGCTCTTCTAGCACTAACGCGATGCCAAGAATCCCCCAAGTCCGTATGGACCTGTCCAACTTCGAATTAACCCAACAACAATTTTTACTACGCGATTTCGACACCCTTTCGGAACTCGATGCTGATTGGCCCCTTTTAACGTCGTCCGACTTCCAGCCAGACCAAAACTTATTCTATAGTCTGAGTCCAATTTATTGTATATTAGTGGCCGCGATGTTAACTATTTTTATCTTCGAGATCCGACGGCGAAAAAGGTTCATCTCGTCAAATCCCACGGATTCTAATTCTCCTTTCCCGTTACAGATCGATATGACGTCACTGCAAACACCGTCTTCTGTGTGTCAACCTTCGACAGGTTCACCCCCATAAGCCGAATCTCGGGTGGGAGGAGTTAACACCTAATGAACAATGGGCGCCTTTGTCTCAATCGAACGTCGCGATCGTCGCATCCGACTCAGAGGACATTAACCTGCTGACTTCGCTGATCTCGCCTGCCTCAGCAGCTTCGTCGCAGAAACGAACAGTGCATCCTTTGTTAAGAAAACTTATAAAAGCCCCCTGAAACAATGGGGAGCAGCTTCATTCTGATCCCGTCCCCTTTAACGTAACGCTGCCCGTGTTGAACTTGTATTTTGTACTAAAGTAATAAAAGTCATTTTTAAAAACTTAAAAATCAACCCCCTACTTATAATTTATATACATATATCTTGCATATTAGCAAAACCGCAACTTCCATGACTGATATAACCCTCGTCGACAGCCCAGCCACAGTTAAGCCGGAACACAGGGCGGAAAAAACCAGGCAAGCCCTTGTTTGTTTGGACGACGAGTAGGTTGCTCATCGTCCGAAAAGCGAAGGGTCGAGCTTGGCGAGCCCGTGGAAGAGGCGCAGGTGGCGTTTTTGTTACCTGCTGAAGTTTTAACTAGTCGCACTGTCACCCCCGCCTGTTGTTGGCTTGCACTCAGTTCCCTGTTTGTGGTAAAACTTCCCCGAGTGTGATTGTGAATAAAACTCTCTATTTCAATCGCATACGGTTGGTATTGCACTTACTCCCACCCTCACCTAGTGCGATATCGCTACGTTACTATAACATTGGTGCCCAACAAGCGGTCCAACTTTCACTGTTGCTTCCCTTCATTAGTTCGCAATGCTGGCCTCTGAAATGTATTCAAGATCGGAAGGCAAAACCCGTCTGATGGTGAGGTGGGCGACCTTCTGATAATTCGATACCCCCATACTCAGAAATTCACACTGAGAATGGCAGTTCAGCAAACAACTTGTGAACCTCCTATCTCGTTGCACGCCTCAACCACATGTCCTGCAACTTACGGACGTGCAGAATGTTTCAAGAGCAAGCCCCAAATGTCTCAGTTCAGAAACCTTCCTCTAAATCTTCTCACGTGTCTATCCCCGAACGATCTCTCAAACAACAAGTTTGGGGAAACCACACGGTTTCGAAAATGTCTATTGATGACAGTATTCCACCGCCAGATCCACATCCTGAACCCTGGATGTCGCACCTGTGTGGAATGACGATGTAGGATCAACAGAAGATGTGTACGCCAGAGACATTGTGAAGTGTGTGCTTATTTGCATTTGTTCCAATACTTGTACCACAAACACGGGCATCCTTTTGGAACTTGAAACCAAATTCTCTCTCTCTCTCTCTCTGCTCAAGATTAGGTTCCCCTCTGTTGGGTGAACAACACTCTGATTACAGTACATGGCAAGAAACTGCAGTGTCCATGAGTACATGAGGACAGGCAATTCATCAAGGGCGGAGTGATGGACTGGGATGAACCGAACTCTTTCATTCAGCTGCAGCTCGTCTGGGGCATGTGTAACCTCAAATGCCTCGATTTGTTCAAAACCAGGCAGTTCTCTTATCGAGGCATCACCCTGTCACCAGCGTTTGCTCCCAGTTCCCCGATTGAGGTAGTAAAACTACACCGAGTGTGATTGCGAATAAAACTCTCTGTTCCAATTGCGTTCGGTTCATATCGTACTCACTCCCCTCCTCGCTTAGTGCGATATCAGCAATTACACCTGTAACAATACACAGGAGCTGCTCCAATAGGCTTCAATCACCTCGTTCACTTACAACTGTTTCTCACAGTTTTCACCTGATAATTCTGGGACAGTGGATATTATCATTTTCAAATGTATCGTGAATATAAACAGTCTAACTTTTCGTGGCATGAGTATTAGCACCACAATAAATTCCAGGACTGTAAGTGCTAGCACTTTCTATCAATAATACAAACTTATGTTTTCGTAAGTTCAAATGAACTGATTGTTTCAAGTTTCAAGACATTTTCGTGATTGTAACCTGTAATGGTTTTCGCGGCAGACTGCGCGAGGTGGCAACACTGACCGCCACCCGTGCAGGCCGCCGCTGTTTATATTAGCGCCGAGGAGGCAGTTCGAGATCAGAACGGCTAGCGTTGCGTCAGCGAATGGTTTTCCTGTTAAAAGGTCAGTATTTAATTTCCCCTTTTCGATTGTGTGAAGTAAGGTAAGCGATCAGAGCTTTGTGTTTCATTTTCCCCATTGTCCCTTTATTGTCATTTAATACAATCCGAGCATAGGTTATTTATTTCATTCTAAAAGGAGTTCGTTTCATTTCATTCATTTCGAGTTTGCCGATTAAATTCAAGTGGGTCTTAATTGCTTTATAATTTCATTTCCCATTACCTTCTTGAGAGTTATTATTTTATTTATTTGATCGAGTGAGTATTATTGAGCGTATTTGATTTATTCTTTTCTTTTGGGCCCAGACACGACCTTCACGAGTGTTCTGTACGCGGGAATTGTGAGACAATTCCACAAGTACGTCACAAATTGGTAGCAGAGCCTTTCCGATTCACCCCTCTCGAAAATACGTCGCGGTTGCCACGCGTATTTTCCGCATTTTCGCCCAAAATCGAGCACGTGTTCACGTTTACGTTCCTGTTGCGTCCTGTCGTGTTCAGTGCGACCCCCCGTCCCTCCCTGTTCTTGTCGATCATTGCAGCATCGACCACCTTGTTCACTCCTGTTCATCCTTGCTCGAATTGTTCAACATTGCCCCATCATGAGTCGACCATCGTCTCCTGGACCCCAAAAATCCCTTGACGAAACCCCCTTTTGTGACAAATGCAAATTCGCGCTTCCCCCAACACAACACTCCTCCCCAATTGGATGTGCCGAATGTTTCTCCCTTTTGTGCGTCTCGTGCGCCGACGTTCAATTTTCGGCGTGGCAAAAACGCAGTCACGAAGCACGCCAAAAATATAAATGCCACTTTTGCCGTACTCCGGCGCCGTCCCTTCCTCTCCCATTCGTTGACTGTAAGCCAACGGACGTCCCCAGCAGTCGGGCGAGTCCTCAGGATCTGCCACGATATTTAGAGGAACCACTCTCTACGATTCCCATATTTTATACCGACAATCCCATGAGTGTCCTCAAATTTTTGTTGAGACTACTCACGATATTCGAATGTGCCCCCGAATATTTTACACAATTTGTACGACGCTTAGCACTGCTCCCCAAATTTTCATATTTGCGTACTATCATCACCTCCCTCCCCCCCGCGTTCACCTTCGAGGAATTTTTGTCGCATATGCTGACAGACCTCCTCCCTGTTCATTCCCGACACGAGCTCGTTGTACCCATCTTACACCGACTTCAGGGCCCTCAGGAGAGTTTCCGCCACTTTGTGGATGACCTCCTGGCGGTGCAGCGCATCCTACAGGTATACTCTGAAACGGATTTGATTGATCTTATCCTCTCCCATGTTAACGATTCCACTCGTCGTCATTTTGTTTTCCAATTACGCCCATCCAACAAACAAGCTCTGTATGGGTGGTAAAGGCGGTTGAGGACGCGATGCACTCTTCGCGCCCCCATTCTACTGCCACCCCGCCGCGCTTCACACCGGGGTCAGTCCCACTCACAGCATCAAAATGCACCCCCTCCCCTAATGTCTGTTAAAACCTTTCGTCCCCCGCAACTACACTCGTCCCAGCCCGCACGTAGTACCCCCTCACCCCAGGCGTCTAAACAGCAATCTTTAAACTGGGTTCGTCCACATTCAAGGAGGTGAAATGTGGACCACCCCCGTATCCGGCGATAAACCCTCCCACCTATGCACGCCTCACTAATTTCCACTCGCCCCTCACCCTCCCCTTCCAGGTCAACAACGTCGAGGCTATTGCGCTTCCGGACTCGGGCGCTTCGTTATCTGCGGTGAATTTAGGTTTTTTCAATAACCACTTGATGCCTGCTGCTCGCATGCGTAGGGTTGACCCGTTACATATCATTATTGGAGATGGTCGTTCTTTGGTGGTGAGATTCGTTGTAGACCTTACTATTAAGATTGCACATTCGTCTTGGAAATTTACCTTTTACTTAATTCGTAATTTGCCTCATGATGTAATAATTGGTACCGATTTTATGCGCCATACTGGCATGACACTACACTTTGCAACAATGGCTGCATTTTTCCAACATGCCCCGGATACACATATTCCACTCACCCCTCCTACCACACCCTCTACACCCCCTAGTGCACCTTCTCCAAAATCAACTCCTCACATTACAGCTTGTCAACAAACTGCTCCCCTCCTCGATTCACTCCTTCGTGACTTCCCAGACGTTCTCACGACTAACTTGGGTTGTACTGACAAAATCCATTACGAGGTACGCCTACGGGAAGGCGAAACACTCCCCAACCGTTCTGTAACATACCACCTCGCGCCCACCATGCAGCAGGTTATGCGTGACGAGGTGACCAAACTAATTCGGGAGGACGTAATAGTCCCTGCATTTTCCTCTTTCACATCTCCTTCTTTCCTTGTCCCAAAAAAGCCTTCGGGCGATTCCGCAGAACGCTCCTTCCGCCTTGTCGTTGATTTTCGTGAACTCAATAAGCGTATTGAAAATATCCACTATCCCCTCCCTACTGTAGACTCCCTCTTTGCCCATCTCCATGGTGCCAAGTTTTTTACAATAATCGATTTTAACTCTGCTTATAACCAAATCCAAGCCACCCCTGATAGCCAACGTCTTCTCACCTTCAGGACTCCCTTTGGTACATACGCCTCCAAGCGTATTCCCTTTGGGTTGTCCCCAGGTGGACAAATTCTTGCGGCACTCATGGAATCATTATTCTCCGATTTACATGGCAACTTTGTCGTCTGGTACTTAGACGATTTATTGATCTATTCCAAAACTTATAACCAACATTGTGCTCATGTTCGTTCTGTTATGTCCCGCCTTCGTAAAGCTACCTTGACCATTAACCCTGCGAAAACTTAAGTCGCTGTCACGTCCCTTGAATTTCTAGGTCATACTATCACCCCCGACGGCGTCAAAATTAGCGACGACCGTATTCAGTCCCTGCTCGCCATTCCTGCCCCCCGTAATACAAAACAAATAGCCCAATTTCTTGGGTCAGTAAATTTTTTCTCCTCCTTTATTCCCGAATTTGCCGAAATCGCAGTTCCCTTAAACGCCCTCCGCCGTAAAAACACCCCCTTTGTCTGGAGTCCCGAATGCCAGGCCGCCTTTGAACTCCTCCGTTCTAGAATCACGTCCCCTCCTATCCTCGCTCTCCCTGATTTCAACCGTCCCTTCCACCTATTCACAGATGCCAGTAACACTGCCTTGGGTGCCCTACTGACACAGCAAGACGACCACGGTCGTATGCGCGCTGTGCACTACGGTGGCCGCAAACTGTCTCCCTCGGAACACAAATACTCCACCTACGAACTTGAGTTCACTGCCATCCTAGATGGGGTTAATAAATTCCGCACCTACCTCGCCCACAATCATTTCCACCTCCACACTGACTCCAAAGCCCTCGTCACCCTCACATCCCTTCAAAACGCATCAGCCCGTGTAGCTCGATGGGTTACACGACTGATGGAGTTCAACTACCAGATCCACCACATCAAGGCGTCACGCAACTCTGTCGCTGATTATCTCAGCAGATCGGAGCATGACGACATTCCGTCTGTTGCACAGCCCCAGGACCCTGACCTGCGCACAGTAGGGAAGGAATGCGCTGCGCAACAATCTGGGTGTGCGCATCTATCCCTACTCCAAAATTTCCCACGCCTCTTCACCAACCTACAGACCCATCAACAACAAGACCCCATCCTTCGTCCTATTATCTCAAAATTGAAATCAGGTGTTCCTGTCCCCAACTACTCCCTCGAGCAGGACCTTTTGCATTTCTCTCCCCCTCGTTCCACCCCCAAACCAGTCCTGCCTGATGCCATGATCCCCCTCGTGTTCCAATATTATCATGACTCCCCCCTTGGTTGCCATCAAGGCGTCCACAAAACGGCCTCCAAGATTAAGCAGCATTTCTATTACCCCCGCCTGGACACTGTGGTGCGTGGACTGGTCGCAGACTGTTTAGTGTGTGCCCGGTCCAAGTATGACACCAAGACCTACGGCAACCTCAGCTCCAACCCTCCTCCTATCCCACTGAGAAGCTATTCATTGACATTGTTGGCCCACTCCCTCGCACCAAAAGACAGCACAATTTCATCCTCATCGCTGTTGACTCCTTTTCCTCCTTCACTCTCCTCATTCTGCTTAAAAAATTGGCCTCTCAGGTAATCATTGAGGCCCTACATACCCACACGTTTTCAAAGTATGGTTACTTCCGGACGATTGTATCGGACAACGCGTCCGTGTTTCGCAGTAAGGTTTTCTCCGAATTTCTGCTGCAGCATGGAATGACATCCCAATACCTTCGGCGATATTACCCCAATCCCTCTTTAGCTGAACGCCAAATAAAGAATTTAAAAGCAACTATCACCGCATTCCATGCCGACGACAACTCACAGTGGGACACACACCTAGAGTACATCCAACTCGGGTTCAACTCAGTAAAGCACGCATCCACCAAATTCACCCCTTCCTGCTATCCCCCCGCCAACACCTTCCCGTGTGGCGTCAGGCGTACGGCAACCTGTTAAAGGCACGCGACACTCGCACAGCATACTATAATGCCCGTCATACCCCCCGGACCCTACAGGTTGGAGATCATGCTCTAATTCGATCATACACCCTGAGCTCCGCAATTGACGAAGTCAATTCCAAATTGTCCTACAAATACACTACCCCTTACACTGTCACAAAAGTTTTGTCCCCCGTCACCTACCAATTGCAAAATGTTGCCGACCCCACTGACATTAAAACCCAACACATCAGCCAATTGAAACCATGTACAGCTAGGATTGCTTGACTTCCTCCACACCTTTTTTTTATTGCACATTGTAATTCTGCTTTTGAACCGTTACTGCTGTCGTCCATTTGCTTTTTTTTCATGTACATCAATTTTGCCTGGCTTTTGCACCTACCTGCTTATTGTGCTGGGATTCTAATTCGCTTGCGATGCTCTAACCGTGGAATACCTTAAGATGACCCACGAACAGGTTTTTTCTCCTGGGAGTCACTATCGTCGCCGGTGACTCAGTAACGTTTCCTCATCAAATTCTCACCCTGAGCTATGTCGTATGATAGTGCCTCGCAGTTTTTCCTGTTCATGTTCACTAATTCATAACTTCAATACCATCTTACCGAACATTGCTTTAGAACTCCGTAATCATATTGTATCCTTCTGTTAATTTTTTCTTTTCGCCTTGCGTACTGCTCGTTTGAATCCCCCGCAATAGTTCACTCTCCACCCTTGTACGCCTCATATATTGTCTCCCTTGCTTACACACTGCTCCTACCAGGTACTCCCATCATATCTAGCTATTCATTTACCTTGCACTAACCCCACCACTAGGCCCACCGCTGTCTCATCCCCCGCCTACGTGGTACTATGATTTGCCATTTATTACTTTCTTTAATTTACCTTGGGGGTCTGTAGCTCCTCCCCCGGCTTCCTCCCCTTGGGTGTCCCCCTCCCCCTAGTGCTCGGTAACTTCTTTTGTTTTCTTTTTTTCTTTCCCCTGGGTTCCGTTCCTTTTTTCTCTTGTTTGATTTTTTCATTTTCATTTTATCGATTTCCCCATCACTGGTGGGCGGTGGGTGGTTTATTTCCCTTCCCTTAACCTCGGTGTAGGTACAGGGGATGAATTCTCCCATAAACTGTGGTACTACTAGCACGCACCTCCACCGCTGTGACAAAGGCGGGGTGACTCCCGAAGCACCAAGGTCCCGGAGTCTCGCTCCCCCTAGGGTGATAGCGTCCAGTGGGCGTCCTATCACCATAGCATCCACGGCCTCTCCGGAGTGTACCCATCCCCTGCCTACCTGAGACCACCGCCAACAGCCTCCCCGCTCCCGCTATTATTTATTTCTTTCTTTCTGCATTTTATTCATTTTATCGTTTTCTTATTTTGCTAGTCTCCCCTGTGCACTGCGGACTGAACTACCGAGAAGGGTTTGACAAAATTTTTTGTCTGGAGGGGGGGTGTGTTGTTTCAAGGCGGACTGCGCGAGGTGGCTACACTGACTGCCACCCGTGCAGGCCGCCACTGTTTATATTAGCGCCGAGGAGGCAGTTCGAGATCAGAACGGCTAGCGTTGCGTCAGCGAATGGTTTTCCTGTTAAAAGGTCAGTATTTAATTTCCCCTTTTCGATTGTGTGAAGTAAGGTAAGCGATCAGAGCTTTGTGTTTCATTTTCCCCATTGTCCCTTTATTGTCATTTAATACAATCCGAGCATAGGTTATTTATTTCATTCTAAAAGGAGTTCGTTTCATTTCATTCATTTCGAGTTTGCCGATTAAATTCAAGTGGGTCTTAATTGCTTTATAATTTCATTTCCCATTACCTTCTTGAGAGTTATTATTTTATTTATTTGATCGAGTGAGTATTATTGAGCGTATTTGATTTATTCTTTTCTTTTGGGCCCAGACACGACCTTCACGAGTGTTCTGTACGCGGGAATTGTGAGACAATTCCACAAGTACGCATAAACCAAATCCAAAAAAAAAAGTTTACAAACTTACCAGGGGGGAAATAGTCTCCAGCATGATCTCACAGCACTGTTCAATTAACCCTTCCAACTGGAACATAGTAGAGGCTGCAAGGACTCCAACAACAACACGAGGTTCAACCGTGATTTCATCCAAATAGAATGAGCCAAACACGGCATTCAACACTGAAAATTGGGATCTCAGTTCAACCTAACTGATAACGAACAACTTTATTGACATAATCCGACGACAATAATGGTCCTTAACTGGAGGGGTCCCTAACCCCTTCACTCGCTAAAACAGGTTTCACAATCTTTATGCTTGCTAGCGCCAATAAAACGTGAACCATAAGAAATTTGGTGGCTTTCCTTATCATATCCTCATATCTGTTTTCCAGTAGCATGCTCTGTCGATTATTCTCTTTTATTATTATCTCTATTATTATTTTGGATAATTTATAAATGTTTTTGAATAATAAACAAAGATGCTGTCTACACGTGCGCAGTTATCGCATCTATTATATTAAGGTTATTTTCATCTCACCTGGCACCCTAGGTAGACACAAAAGCGTTCCAACCGCTTCATGATGTATGAAATTAAATTGTGCTGCGAATAGAAGTATTAAGTTTGTCGAAAACAAATTGTTAGTGTATTAAATAACAGTTATTAAACATAATCATTCTCTTTTCCTTCGAGCTTGAGCATAGAAGTTGTGACCTCACAGTTTCGGTTTTTATTTTTTATAGCTCAGCTCTCTAATTTTCTCGAACATACTTCAATTTTTCCTGTTCAACCTAGGCATTCCCCTGGAGTAATTAAGGTTAATGCAGCCACTCAAGTTTACGCAACACTTGTTTACATAATGGGAAGTTGAACAGACGCCGTAACATCATTAGCCCACTGCTTTCTCAATGTGGCTACAAATCATGGCTTATCTAGCCACATCCCACAGTAGTTATCTCGGTTAGCATGTTGAGAACAAAATAGATTAGCCCTGATTTACTTATCTAACCTTATCCTAATATATCACAATTAGTGCTGTGTTGGTGAAAATGGCCGTGAGAGTAGAATGAGTTTCATTGAGTAGCAAACCTCCAAGTACATACATAATCACACTTGACTGTTGACTAAAAACCAGCCCACCAGCCTATTGTTTTGGCTATGCATGCTTTTCGTTTTTGACTCAAGCGTTTCCACTTCTAGTCATCCCATACCTCAACATGTTGATGCAGATGATACAACTTGCAATACGTTGAGAAGATCTAGATAATACATCTACTTTTTACTTAGCCCTACATTGTAGAAACGAAAGTCATGTAATAGGCTGGAAAAAATTGAGTTTTGTTCAGACCTTCATGTTTTAAGGGCTTGTCTGTTTCCTAAAAACACCATTCAGGTCTGTCCATTTGTGTGTGTGTGTGTGTGTGTGTGTGTGTGTGTGTGTGTGTGTGTGTGTGTGTGTGTGTGTGTGTGTGTGTGTGTGTGTGTGTGTGTGTGTGTGTGAGAGAGAGAAGCTACCTGACAGACAGAACTGCTACGATCGAAAGTAGGCATGTCTCCGTCCGGAGAAAGATTGAGAAGGGGTGCCCACAGGGCTCGGTCCTAGGACCAGCACTCTGGAATGCCTTCTTCGAAGGTCTTCTCAGGAAACTCATGGAGACTGACTGCGAGCCGTACGCCTATGTGGATGACTTGACTGTGCTGATCTTTGCAGAGTCAGTCCGCCAAATTGAAGAAAAACCCACCACGTGCTCCGCACTGTCAACCAATGGTGCGAGCATGTCAAGATGCAGGTGGCTGAGGAAAACCCCAGCTAATCCTCTTGAAGGGGAAAGTGAATAATCCACCCAGAATACGCTTTAGCGGCCACAGGCTTCTTCTTGAAATGCACGTCAAGTATTTAGGAGTGAATATAGGTGAGAGGTGGGGTTTCAACCAACACCTCCAGTCCCTTAAAGGCACTACCATTGCAAGGTTTGCCTCACTGCGTGCCATTACTAAGGCCACTTGGGGTGTGTGTTACCACGACACTATCCTCATGTATAAGGCCATATATCTAGGTGTGATTGGCTACTGCCCCGTTGTCTGGGGTAGCAAACTAACAGTCAATCAAAAGAGAGTATTGGCTCAATCCCAGAGAGCTGCGCTCCTGTGGATCACCAAGGCCTACAAGATCTGTATCAACGGAAGCACTCCAGGTGATCACTGGTCAGTTACCAGTTGATTTGGCTGTTGAGTGCATGATTGACAAGTGGAGAGTGAAACGGAGCTTCCCCGCTTTGGGCTGAACTCCGTGCGGATCTCACCACAGAACAGAAACTTGCCGCCATCGATGAATGGGCTCTAGAGAAATGGCAAGCGAGATGGGAATCCTCGTCAAAGGGACGTGATACGTATGAGTTCTTCCCCAACATCCGCGAACGTCTTTCTAGAAAATGGGTTGAGCCAGACCACTGGACGAGCCAGTTCCTCACGGGACATGGTGACTTCAATGCGCGGCTTCACTTTCTTTTCCCTGAACGACTCTCCATTATGCACGTCTTGTGCCTCCAGTGCGGAGGAAACAAGAAACCATGTGCTGCTCCACTGTAGTTTCTACAACAGTGAGCGACGGTTGTTGGGTGGGCAAACGAACTTAGCAGCATTAACTGCTACAAAGGAAGCCTACAACCATTTTGCAAAGTTCGCAAAGAAGGTGATGGCTAAGAAAAGTGGTTATAGTTGATCTGTCCTTTTGAAACTTGCCACCCAAGTAAAAGTAAGATCAGGTAGGGAACCAGATAAAGAACTACTCCCAGATGGTACGGGATTCCTCAGGTGGTCACCTCCGCGCGGTAACACACGGGCAACAGCTCTCTACGGTGAGACTGGCTAACGACCACATACCTGCCGTACCTCCACAGGTCTGAGTTCGGTGGATGCTGCAGGGGCCGGCCTCTTGCATATTAGCGAAACCGCAACTTCTATGACTGATATAACCCTCGTCGAGGGTTTAGGTACAGTCATGAAATAAAGAAACAGATCTGTGTGTGTGTGTGTGTGTGTGTGTAGCACCCTGCAGTCGGGGGTCCAGAATTCCGCTGACGTATTCCCTGCGTGTCGTATGAGCCGACTAAAAGGGACAGCCGGGTGGGCCCAGCTTGAAAGACAACCTCACCTCTATGAGGTCCCCGCAGGATTACATCCAACGAGGCTTAACTGTGGCTGGGCGTCACAGTGTACTCTGTCGCCACACTGTGCTCACCCTGCAGTAAGGTCCAGAATTCCACTGCCGTACATTCCCTGCGTGTTCGTATAAGCCGGACTAAAAGGGACACAACTTACACTTCATTCACATACATGACACACTGGGAACCCCTACCTTTAGCTGGGATCGCAGAACACACCCCCGCAGGAAGGGGTACAGAATTCTCCTGCCGTATCCTCTGCGTGGTCGTTAAACCGGCCTTAAAGGGGCTTAAAGCTCACGACACTGACATACACAACATATTCCAGATACTAAATACACTGCAACGGCTTATGTGGCAGAACACACTACTTGAAACACTCATAATGAGCGAAAGACAGTCCTGGAAGTAGCTCACTAACACCTTGAGCGATCCCCTCATATAGGTGCGGCCTTCGGAATGAGGAGGGGAAAACCAGGTTTGAGCGTTCCTGGGGCGGCTGATAGCGCGGTGTCCCGCTCACCACATCACTACTAGTGGCCGAGGGCTGACTCTGAGCAGCAGCCGAAAAATCCTCATGCGTCTTAGTCCCGGTGGGTGGCCGGACTGGCAGCTGCGGCGCATGTGGGGCCTCCCTTTGACCCTCAACGGACCAGCCAAAGGGGCTAGAATCAATATGCCTGAGGGGGAGCTTCCAGGACACTGCCTCGAGCACCTCTCGCTCATACCACGAACACACACAACAAATGAACTCACAAGGATACACTACACCAGTCCCCTTCTCTAATAACCTCCCCAAATAAGTAAAAACATGACAAAGTCAACTAAAAACTTCAGCAGGTAATAAAACGCCACCTGCGCTTCCTCGGCTCGCCAAGCTCGACCTCTCCCTTCGGACGATGAGCAACCTACTGTCGTCCAAACAAACAAGGGCGGAAAGAACCGGGCAAACCGCTCATCTCCCCTTCTCCCCTAGTAGCCCGGCAACCCGCTACTACAAGCACACGACACAGCGTGGACCCTAAACCGTCGGACATGGAGCAAATTTGCGATACGCCCAAATCATCCACGGCCAGCTGGCACGGATGAGGGCCAACGCCGACAGGACCTATGCGGACTCAGAATTCAGTTGCCTCTTCGAAATTTCGAAGCTGGCTATAAAAGCTAATGCCCCCAACGACATCGCCCCCTGCCACTCCCTCTGGGCGGGAAACTGTGGCGGCTGTCGTGAGGGGAAGAGCTGCGTAGGGCAATTGCCCAGCAGCCAGTGCCACCAGCCCCCAAACTCGAGGAGCAATAACGAGCCAGGTAGTACCCCAGGCCTCATATGCGGTGCGCAGTAGCCGCTACTGCGCCTTCCTCCCCTCATGGAGCTGAGGCGGAATGGCAGATCGCCAGGCCAGGAAGCGCAGAGGGAAGCAGAAACAGGCCCCAACTACAGGGAAGTGTGCAGGCCGAGGGCAGCGCCCTGCCTATGCCTCCGCCCAAAAACAAGGGCAAAATAAAAATAAAAACCAAAATAAAAAGCCTCCACCGCTTGCCAAACTCCCCTAAAAACCCACGACAAAACGTGGTAGTGGTTAGGCGGACATGTGAGGAAGGAGAGGCTGGTCCTCCAACCCTGACGCAATGGAAGCGCTTATGCGGGTGTCCCTGCCACGGACCCTCCAAGCTCTGAGTGTCCGAAAGTGCTAGACATCCGCACCGCAGGAGGTGGCGCCGTCATTGTGACGGAAACGCCAGAAATGGCCAAGGCGCTCACGAGCCACATTTCCACAAAAAGGAGTTGAAGCTCCAAGCGTCAGCTCTCTGGGTCGTTTCCCACGCCTGCTGCCAGTGCGACGTGCGGACCGACCTTCAAAAAGAGGACTTGGCCCAACAAGTTGCTGAGCACAACCCTGCGTTAGCTTGCAGCCGCAGGATGTCAGGCCTCTTCACCAAAAGCGTGGCAGACAGAAGGATTGGGTGATTGAGGTATCACCCAGCCTGTACAAACCAGAGGGGGCAAGGCACCTCCAAATAGCCTGGCAGCGGTGCGCCATACGAAAGTACCAAGCCCCCACTCAGTGCTACAAATGCCAGCGCTATGGCCACCTGGCAGTGGCCTGTACAAGACCTGTTGTGTGCGCCTGGTGCGCCTTGCCACATCTGAGTAAGTAATGCAAGCGTGATGCTCCCCTCAAGTGTGCCAATTGCGTCGAACGCAAAATCCAACAGGTCGCACACTCTACACGAGACGCACGCTGTACCATTCGTCAGCGAGCGATTGCCCTCCAGGAGTCACGAGTGGATTATGAATAGGTCAAAAACAGTTCGAATCCTTCAGCACAACACCAATAAGAGTTGCCCAGTTATGGCTGAGTTGCTGCAAAATGCACTCAAGAAACGCTGCAGTGTCCTCGCCATACAGGAACCGTACATAGGATCCAAAACTCTTGGTCTCGGATCGCAGGCACGAGTGGTGGCTGGAGCAAGAACGGGAGCCAAGGCAGCAGTAGCCTGCATCGACCCATTGACATGCTCGCACTCACTCACCTGAACAGCCAGCACTTGGCCGCTGTGCTCATCCGAGCCGGTGGCTTTGAGCTGGTTGTAATATCATTTTACAGGCAATTTGGCGCACCAGTTGCCAACAGCCTTGAACCACTCGAGCGGGCTCTAGCAGGCCTATCAGGACGACCCCGCGTAGTCTGTGCTGATGCAAACGCCAGATCACCATTGTGGGGATCCCCAACCCTGGATGGGGCGGGCGAGGCGTATATAGAGCTGCTCACCAGGTACAACTTGGTTGTTGCCAACGACCCCATGACTGAGGCGACCTATGATGGCCCGGGAGGAAGGTCGTGTATAGACGTCACAGCCGTGTCCCACACCCTGCTACTCAAATTGAAGGGTTGGCGAGTCGTACCAGGTGCAACGCAGAGCGATCACATGGTTATTGACTTTGCCATTACGGATGATAACATCCTCTGCAAAGACACGCGTGAAAAGCGATTCCGCACAAAAATGCTGACTGGCCGCAATTCTTTAGGGTACTGGAAGGTGAACTGCGTGCCGCAGACACCGACCTAATAGTGCAAGCATCCACACCTGAAGAGGTGGACAGCAAAGTGGACACATTTACTACAGCACTGCACTCTGCTGGGCTCTCTGTACTTGGCCAACAGAAGCACAGGGCGATCAAAGTCCCATGGTGGACTGAGGAACTTAATCCCCTCAAGCAAAGTGCAAATAGAGCCAGAAGGATGTACCAAAACACTCGTGACCCTGATGCCAGAGCAACACTCCGAACTGCCTTCATCCAAGAGAAGAAGGCCTTCCACCGCCCCATCAAACGAGCCAAACGGCAAGGCTGGCGAAATTTTGTGGAAGCGGAGAGCTCTGAGAACCCCTGGGGCAGACACTACAAGTCCTCCATAGGAAAAGCAAATGTAGAGCAGGTCTTAGCTGCGATGCAAAATGAGTCAGGCTGGGCCTGCAGTATCGAACGTTCACTGGAAACCCTCCTTGAGAAGGCGTTCCCAGATGACCAACTAGCTCGAGACACTGAAGCCCAGAGGGCAGCAAGGGAGCTGATCATGGACCCTCCGAACGAGCCCGACATCCCATTGTGGACAACAGGCGACCTCGGCAGGGCTCTTGCGACCTTAAAGCCCAACAAATCTCCTGGGCCAGATAAAATAGAAAGCAATATGCTAAGGAAGGCTGAGCGGACAATCTCCAGCGGTCTCCTTAATTTATTTAATGACTGTCTGCAGGTCGGACAGTTCCCCACTCAGTGGAAGTCTGCGCGCGTTGTCACTCTTCAAAAGGGAGGCGACCGCAATCAGTCGGACCCGCGATCATGGAGACCACTCAGCCTTCTTTCCATATTAGGCAAAACACTAGAAATCTTGATGTTGCAGTCCCTCGAAGGAGTCTTTGGCCGCAACCTCACAGGCAGGCAATACGGGTGTACCAAAGGAAGGTCCACGCAGGATGTCATTGTCGAGATTCGGCGTGTTTCCCTGCTGGCACCGGCTAAGTACGTCGTAGCAGTTCTGCTTGACATCAGAGGAGCGTTTGACAACCTTTGGTGGCCAGCGCTCCTTAATGAACTCAAAGGTAGGGGAATCCCCCGCAACCTGTACTCGCTCGTCAGAAGTTACCTGACAGACAGAACTGCTACGATCGAAAGTAGGCATGTCTCCGTCCGGAGAAAGATTGAGAAGGGTGCCCACAGGGCTCGGTCCTAGGACCAGCACTCTGGAATGCCTTCTTCGAAGGTCTTCTCAGGAAACTCATGGAGACTGACTGCGAGCCGTACGCCTATGTGGATGACTTGACTGTGCTGATCTTTGCAGAGTCAGTCCGCCAAATTGAAGAAAACACCCACCACGTGCTCCGCACTGTCAACCAATGGTGCGAGCACGTCAAGATGCAGGTGGCTGAGGAAAAAACCCAGCTAATCCTCTTGAAGGGGAAAGTGAATAATCCACCCACAATACGCTTTGGCGGCCACAGGCTCCTTCTTGAAAAGCACGTCAAGTATTTAGGAGTGAATATAGGTGAGAGGTGGGGTTTCAACCAACACCTCCAGTCCCTTAAAGGCACTACCATTGCAAGGTTTGCCTCACTGCGTGCCATTACTAAGGCCACTTGGGGTGTGTGTTACCACGACACCATCCTCATGTATAAGGCCATCTATTTAGGTGTGATTGGCTACTGCCCCGTTGTCTGGGGTAGCAAACTAACAGTCAATCAAAAGAGAGTATTGGCTCAATCCCAGAGAGCTGCGCTCCTGTGGATCACCAAGGCCTACAAGACTGTATCAACGGAAGCACTCCAGGTGATCACTGGTCAGTTACCAGTTGATTTGGCTGTTGAGTGCATGATTGACAAGTGGAGAGTGAAACGGAGCTTCCCCGCTTTGGGCTGAACTCCGTGCGGATCTCACCACAGAACAGAAACTTGCCGCCATCGATGAATGGGCTCTAGAGAAATGGCAAGCGAGATGGGAATCCTCGTCAAAGGGACGTGATACGTATGAGTTCTTCCCCAACATCCGCGAACGTCTTTCTAGAAAATGGGTTGAGCCAGACCACTGGACGAGCCAGTTCCTCACGGGACATGGTGACTTCAATGCGCGGCTTCACTTCTTTTCCCTGAACGACTCTCCATTATGCACGTCTTGTGCCTCCAGTGCGGAGGAAACAAGAAACCATGTGCTGCTCCACTGTAGTTTCTACAACAGTGAGCGACGGTTGTTGGGTGGGCAAACGAACTTAGCAGCATTAACTGCTACAAAGGAAGCCTACAACCATTTTGCAAAGTTCGCAAAGAAGGTGATGGCTAAGAAAAGTGGTTATAGTTGATCTGTCCTTTGAAACTTGCCACCCAAGTAAAAGTAAGATCAGGTAGGGAACCAGATAAAGAACTACTCCCAGATGGTACGGGATTCCTCAGGTGGTCACCTCCGCGCGGTAACACACGGGCAACAGCTCTCTACGGTGAGACTGGCTAACGACCACATACCTGCCGTACCTCCACAGGTCTGAGTTCGGTGGATGCTGCAGGGGCCGGCCTCTTGCATATTAGCGAAACCGCAACTTCTATGACTGATATAACCCTCGTCGAGGGTTTAGGTACAGTCATGAAATAAAGAAACAGATCTGTGTGTGTGTGTGTGTGTGTGTGTAGCACCCTGCAGTCGGGGGTCCAGAATTCCGCTGACGTATTCCCTGCGTGTCGTATGAGCCGACTAAAAGGGACAGCCGGGTGGGCCCAGCTTGAAAGACAACCTCACCTCTATGAGGTCCCCGCAGGATTACATCCAACGAGGCTTAACTGTGGCTGGGCGTCACAGTGTACTCTGTCGCCACACTGTGCTCACCCTGCAGTAGGGGGTCCAGAATTCCACTGCCGTACTCCCTGCGTGTTCGTATAAGCCGGACTAAAAGGGACACAACTTACACTTCATTCACATACATGACACACTGGGAACCCCCTACCTTTAGCTGGGATCGCAGAACACACCCCCCGCAGGAAGGGGTACAGAATTCTCCTGCCGTATCCTCTGCGTGGTCGTTAAATCCGGCCTTAAAGGGGCTTAAAGCTCACGACACTGACATACACAACATATTCCAGATACTAAATACACTGCAACGGCTTGCGTGGCAGAACACACTCACTTGAAACACTCATAATGAGCGAAAGACAGTCCTGGAAGTAGCTCACAAACACCTTTGAGCGATCCCCTATATAGGTGCGGCCTTCGGAATGAGGAGGGGAAAACCAGGTTTGAGCGTGCCTGGGGCGGCTGATAGCGTGTGTCCCGCTCACCACATCACTAGTGGCCGAGGGCTGACTCTGAGCAGCAGCCGAAAAATCCCTCATGCGTCTTAGTCCCGGTGGGTGGCCGGACTGGCAGCTGCGGCGCATGTGGGGCCTCCCTTTGACCCTCAACGGACCAGCGAAAGGGGCTAGAATCAATATGCCTGAGGGGAGCTTCCAGGACACTGCCTCGAGCACCTCTCGCTCATACCACGAACACACACAACAAATGAACTCACAAGGATACACTACACCAGTCCGCTTCTTTAATCACCCCCCCAAATAAGTAAAAACATGACAAAGTCAACTAAAACTTCAGCAGGTAATAAAAACGCCACCTGCGCCTCTTCCTCGGGCTCGCCAAGCTCGACCCCTCCCTCTTCGGACGATGAGCAACCTACTCGTCGTCCAAACAAACAAGGGCGGAAAGAACCGGGCAAACCGCGTTCATCTCCCCTTTCTCCCCCTAGTAGCCCGGGCAACCCGGCTACTACAAGCACACGACACAGCGTGGACCCTAAACTGTCGGACATGGAGCAAATTTGCGCATACGTCCAAATCATCCACGGCCAGCTGGCACGGATGAGGGCCAACGCGACAGGACCTATGCGGGACCTCGTAACTAGTTGCCTCTTCGAAATTTCGAAGCTGGCTATAAAAGCTAATGCCCCCCCAACGACATCGCCCCCTGCCACTCCCTGCGGGAAACTGTGGCGGCTGTCGTGAGGGAAGAGCTGCGTAGGGCAATTGCCCAGCAGCCAGTGCCACCAGCCCCCCAAACTCGAGGAGCAACAACGAGCCAGGGTAGTACCCCAGGCCCCTCATATGCGGCAGTAGCCGCTACTGCGCCTTCCTCCCCTCATGGAGCTGAGGCGGAATGGCAGCCTGCCAGGGCCAGGAAGCGCAGAGGGAAGCAGAAACAGGCCCCAACTAAGCAGGAAGTGCAGGCCGAGGGCAGCAAAAACAAGGGCAAAAATAAAAATAAAAACCAAAATAAAAAGCCTCCACCGCTTGCCAAACTCCCCTAAAAACCCACGACAAAACGTGGTAGTGGTTAGGCGGACATGTGAGGAAGGAGAGGCTGGTCCCTCCAACCCTGACGCAATGGAAGCGCTTATGCGCGGGTGTCCCTGCTACGGACCTCCAAGCTCTGAGTGTCCGAGTGCTGAACATCCGCACCGCAGTAGGAGGTGGCGCCGTCATTGTGACGGAAACGCCAGAAATGGCCAAGGCGCTCACGAGCCACATTTCCACAAAAAGGAGTTGAAGCTCCAAGCGTCAGCCCCCTGGGTCGTTTCCCACGCCTGCTGCTGTGCGACGTGCGGACCGACCTTCAAAGAGGACTTGGCCCAACAAGTTGTTGAGCACAACCCTGCGTTAGGCTTGCAGCCGCAGGATGTCAGGCCTCTCTTCACCAAAAAGCGTGGCAGACAGAAGGATTGGGTGATTGAGGTATCACCCAGCCTGTACAAAAAACTAGAGGGCAAGGCACCTCCAAATAGCCTGGCAGCGGTGCGCCATACGAAAGTACCAAGCCCCCACTCAGTGCTACAAATGCCAGCGCTATGGCTACCTGGCAGTGGCCTGTACAAGACCTGTTGTGTGCGCCTGGTGCGCCTTGCCACATCTGAGTAAGTAATGCAAGCGTGATGCTCCTCAAGTGTGCCAATTGCGTCGAACGCAAAATCCAACAGGTCGCACACTCTACACGAGACGCACGCTGTACCATTCGTCAGCGAGCGATTGCCCTCCAGGAGTCACGAGTGGATTATGAATAGGTCAAAAACAGTTCGAATCCTTCAGCACAACACCAATAAGAGTTGCCCAGTTATGGCTGAGTTGCTGCAAAATGCACTCAAGAAACGCTGCAGTGTCCTCGCCATACAGGAACCGTACATAGGATCCAAAACTCTTGGTCTCGGATCGCAGGCACGAGTGGTGGCTGGAGCAAGAACGGGAGCCAAGGCAGCAGTAGCCTGCATCGAACCGTCCATTGACATGCTCGCACTCACTCACCTGAACAGCCAGCACTTGGCCGCTGTGCTCATCCGAGCCGGTGGCTTTGAGCTGGTTGTAATATCATTTTACAGGCAATTTGGCGCACCAGTTGCCAACAGCCTTGAACCACTCGAGCGGGCTCTAGCAGGCCTATCAGGACGACCCTGCGTAGTCTGTGCTGATGCAAACGCCAGATCACCATTGTGGGGATCCCCAACCCTGGATGGGGCGGGCGAGGCGTATATAGAGCTGCTCACCAGGTACAACTTGGTTGTTGCCAACGACCCCATGACTGAGGCGACCTATGATGGCCCGGGAGGAAGGTCGTGTATAGACGTCACAGCCGTGTCCCACACCCTGCTACTCAAATTGAAGGGTTGGCGAGTCGTACCAGGTGCAACGCAGAGCGATCACATGGTTATTGACTTTGCCATTACGGATGATAACATCCTCTGCAAAGACACGCGTGAAAAGCGATTCCGCACAAAAAATGCTGACTGGCCGCAATTCTTTAGGGTACTGGAAGGTGAACTGCGTGCCGCAGACACCGACCTAATAGTGCAAGCATCCACACCTGAAGAGGTGGACAGCAAAGTGGACACATTTACTACAGCACTGCACTCTGCTGGGCTCTCTGTACTTGGCCAACAGAAGCACAGGGCGATCAAAGTCCCATGGTGGACTGAGGAACTTAATCCCCTCAAGCAAAGTGCAAATAGAGCCAGAAGGATGTACCAAAACACTCGTGACCCTGATGCCAGAGCAACACTCCGAACTGCCTTCATCCAAGAGAAGAAGGCCTTCCACCGCGCCATCAAACGAGCCAAACGGCAAGGCTGGCGAAATTTTGTGGAAGCGGAGAGCTCTGAGAACCCCTGGGGCAGACACTACAAGTCCTCCATAGGAAAAGCAAATGTAGAGCAGGTCTTAGCTGCGATGCAAAATGAGTCAGGCTGGGCCTGCAGTATCGAACGTTCACTGGAAACCCTCCTTGAGAAGGCGTTCCCAGATGACCAACTAGCTCGAGACACTGAAGCCCAGAGGGCAGCAAGGAGCTGATCATGGACCCTCCGAACGAGCCCGACATCCCATTGTGGACAACAGGCGACCTCGGCAGGGCTCTTGCGACCTTAAAGCCCAACAAATCTCCTGGGCCAGATAAAATAGAAAGCAATATGCTAAGGAAGGCTGAGCGGACAATCTCCAGCGGTCTCCTTAATTTATTTAATGACTGTCTGCAGGTCGGACAGTTCCCCACTCAGTGGAAGTCTGCGCGCGTTGTCACTCTTCAAAAGGGAGGCGACCGCAATCAGTCGGACCCGCGATCATGGAGACCACTCAGCCTTCTTTCCATATTAGGCAAAACACTAGAAATCTTGATGTTGCAGTCCCTCGAAGGAGTCTTTGGCCGCAACCTCACAGGCAGGCAATACGGGTGTACCAAAGGAAGGTCCACGCAGGATGTCATTGTCGAGATTCGGCGTGTTTCCCTGCTGGCACCGGCTAAGTACGTCGTAGCAGTTCTGCTTGACATCAGAGGAGCGTTTGACAACCTTTGGTGGCCAGCGCTCCTTAATGAACTCAAAGGTAGGGAATCCCCGCAACCTGTACTCGCTCGTCAGAAGTTACCTGACAGACAGAACTGCTACGATCGAAAGTAGGCATGTCTCCGTCCGGAGAAAGATTGAGAAGGGGTGCCCACAGGGCTCGGTCCTAGGACCAGCACTCTGGAATGCCTTCTTCGAAGGTCTTCTCAGGAAACTCATGGAGACTGACTGCGAGCCGTACGCCTATGTGGATGACTTGACTGTGCTGATCTTTGCAGAGTCAGTCCGCCAAATTGAAGAAAACACCCACCACGTGCTCCGCACTGTCAACCAATGGTGCGAGCACGTCAAGATGCAGGTGGCTGAGGAGAAAACCCAGCTAATCCTCTTGAAGGGGAAAGTGAATAATCCACCCACAATACGCTTTGGCGGCCACAGGCTCCTTCTTGAAAAGCACGTCAAGTATTTAGGAGTGAATATAGGTGAGAGGTGGGGTTTCAACCAACACCTCCAGTCCCTTAAAGGCACTACCATTGCAAGGTTTGCCTCACTGCGTGCCATTACTAAGGCCACTTGGGGTGTGTGTTACCACGACACCATCCTCATGTATAAGGCCATCTATTTAGGTGTGATTGGCTACTGCCCTGTTGTCTGGGGTAGCAAACTAACAGTCAATCAAAAGAGAGTATTGGGCCAATCCCAGAGAGCCGCGCTCCTGTGGATCACCAAGGCCTACAAGACTGTATCAACGGAAGCACTCCAGGTGATCACTGGTCAGTTACCAGTTGATTTGGCTGTTGAGTGCATGATTGACAAGTGGAGAGTGAAACGGAGCTTCCCGCTCTGGGCTGAACTCCGTGCGGATCTCACCACAGAACAGAAACTTGCCGCCATCGATGAATGGGCTCTAGAGAAATGGCAAGCGAGATGGGAATCCTCGTCAAAGGGACGTGATACGTATGAGTTCTTCCCCAACATCCGTGAACGTCTTTCTAGAAAATGGGTTGAGCCAGACCACTGGACGAGCCAGTTCCTCACGGGACATGGTGACTTCAATGCGCGGCTCCACTTCTTTTCTCTGAAAGACTCTCCATTATGCACGTCTTGTGCCTCCAGTGCGGAGGAAACAAGAAACCATGTGCTGCTCCACTGTAGTTTCTACAACAGTGAGCGACGGTTGTTGAGAGGGCAAACGAACTTAGCAGCTTTGACTGCTACAAAGGAAGCCTATAACCATTTTGCAAAGTTCGCAAAGAAGGTAATGGCTAAGAAACGTGGTTATAGTTGATCAGTCCTTTTGAAACTTGCCACCCAAGTAAACAGTAAGATCAGGTAGGGAACCAGATTAAGAACTACTCCCAGATGGTACGGGATTCCTCAGGTGGTCACCTCCACGCGGTAACACACGGGCAACAGCTCTCTACGGTGAGACTGGCTAACGACCACATACCTGCCGTACCTCCACAGGTCTGAGTTCGGTGGATGCTGCAGGGGCCGGCCTCTTGCATATTAGCGAAACCGCAACTTCTATGACTGATATAACCCTCGTCGAGGGTTTAGGTACAGTCATGAAATAAAGAAACAGATCTGTGTGTGTGTGTGTGGGTGTGTTCATCCATAGGAAAAGGGGCTTTTAGCACACAATCAATAGAGCCAAAATACAAGGCTGGCAAAGTTTTGTGGAAGCATTACAAGTTCTGTTTCGGAAAGTGAACATAGACAAGGTTCTGGTACCAGTAATTTTTACTCAGGCTGGTCCTGCAACATAGAAGATTCTTATGAAATCCTCCTTTTGAAGGCGTTCCCCAGTGACACAATAGCTCCAGATACAGAAACTCAGAAAGTGGCAAGGGAGCTGATCACAAACCCTCCAAATGAGGCAGACATTTCATTGGGGTCACAGGTGCCCTTGCAACTTTAAATCCTCCTGGAGTCTTCTTAATTTAGTTAATAATTGTCTGAAGGTTGGACATTTCTCCATTCACTGGAAATGTGTAGGCGTTGTCACTCTTTGAAGGGGAGGTGACTGCAATGTGTCAGACCCACGAATAATGGAGACCACTCAGCCTTCTTTCCATAATAGGCAAAACATTAGAAATCTTGATGTTGCAGTCTCGAGAAGGAGTCCTTTGCCTCAACATGAAGACAGTCTGTGTGCAAAGTAAAGTTCTGTCAGGGCGTCATAGTAGACATTCACAATGTGTCTCATCAGGCAGAGGCCAAGTATGTTGTAGCAGTAATCATTGCTATCAATGAAGAGTTTGACATCATCAATGAGCTCAAAGGTAAGGGAATTCCATGACATTTACTGGCTCACCAGAAATCACATGACAAACAGAATTGCTATGATTGAATGCAGACATGTCCCAGTCCAGAGGATGATTGAGTCGGGGTATCCACAAGGGAGTCTCATCTGCAAGCTATGTGAATGACGACTGTTACAATCCACACAGTCAGTCCGCCAAATCGAGCCACAAAAACATACATGCTCCAAATTGTCACCCAGTGTTTGCAGGTGACAGAAGGGAAATCCCAATTCATCATCTCAAAAGGAAATCTAAATAGCCAACAGTCGATACATGTTGCCAACCACTGGCATCTTCATGAGAAGCGAGTCAAGTTCTTAGCCATTATTATAGGTGACAGGTTGCATTTCAGGCAACCCCTCCAGTTCCTTGAAAGCACCACCCTCCCAAAGTTTGCTCAATGAGGGCAATTAGTAAGGCCACATGGGGTGTGTGCCACCAGAACAACATCGTCATGTGCGAGCATCAACAGCAACATCAGCATGATTGGCTACTGCCCTGTAGTCTAGGGAAGCAAACATACAGTCAAGTGGGAGCGAAGAAATAAGTACTGAATGTAATTGTAACACTGAATTTTCTTTGCAATTGCAGCTTGGAGATATCCTATCACTAACAATGAACTGTTTGAGAATGTATGGGACAAACCACACTTTTCAAAGTAGCAAAGGCTCATCCTGGGAATTTGTGCTCACTAGGCACCTCAAACGTCTCGATTTACTCGAAACTTTGGTGTCAGCATTCTGAACAGAGCTGTTTTCTCGTCGAAGTGTCGTCCTCTCTCAGGTGCTCACTTTCACTCTCACCTTGTCCCCTGTTTGTGGTGGTAAATTTTCTAGCTGTCTGTAATAGTGAATAAACCTCCGTTCTCTAATTACATTCAGTAGTTATCATTATCGTTAATCCTCTCCCACACTTCGTGCAATAACGTAACATTAGGGCCCAATGTGGGGGGTGGAGTGATGTACCAGGACAAACCAAACTTCGACTTACTGAAGGCTTGTCCTGAGCCTTAGTTCTGACCAGTCACCTCAAATTTCTCGATTTACTTGTATCTTCAGTGTCTGCAGCCTGAAAAGGGCTGTTGTCCAGTTGAGTTGTTGTCTGTTGCTCGCACTCACATTTGCTCCTCGTTCGTACTAAGTTTGGGACAGGAGTATGAACGATGAATTCGTTTGGATCTAAAGTGTAAATCTTTAGCACACTTTTTCATTCCCCTAGAGAAAAATGATGCTTTCGATATTTCCGGTATACAGGGAGGTACTCACCATCTACTGTCACATTAGGATCCTCACTTTCAATGGAAACGTACGATTTATTGGTTTCATTCCACGAACCAGAAAACATGCTGTTAAAATATTGACTCTGAAAAGACAAGAAGCATATCAGTTGTGTATCAATTGTTACCATGATCCATGATAACAAGGGTAGGTTCTAATCATCAAAAAAAAATTAATATCAACTACTTCCATATTTGACAGGGCGAAGGGGTAAACTTGTATTATGATCAGACCTAACAGAACTCAATGGCCTGACTTGCACTGGACCAATTGGCGTGCAAGCTCGTTTCTCTGATTGTGTTTCTTATCCTATGTTCTGGCAACATGGAGTCATTGATTTTCTGCATGGGGCCCATCTAATTGCCAAGATATACATCAAGAGCACTATCACCTTTGAAACAGATTATACAAGACTGCTGCCCTTAGTTTTTGGACACAAACATGGGTTGGTAATTTTGCCATTTCTGATGCTTCTTCTGTCTTATTCTCCTTAATTGAAGTCCCTGACCTAAGTGACGAACCAAAACGCCTTTGAGAACTAGAACGGTGTTAAGCAGCCTTGTGAACTCCAAGGATAAACATTGTGATGAGTTCTATGGGCCACTCATTGCTGTACAGAAGATGGCCACTACATAAAATTTGGTATACCACATCCCTATAACTCGAGAGGAGGCATCAGACACCATGGTTCACATTTTATCTGATGCTAGTGTCAATACTTTTCCAGGTACTAAGTAGTTTGGTGTTGACCCGGCCAAACATGCACAAGAATTTTCGCAGTTCCCCGTGAAGTTTACCAAAAATTGGTTAGTTCCCATGACTGATGCAGTGTTTTGAACTCTGGGTTGATGCGGCAGACCACCCGCCGTATGAGGCAATCTATTATTGTTCCACTGTTGATGTATCTAGCGCAGTAGCACATCTATCACTTCTCACGGCGGCTATGTGGAATTCCAACCACCGCACCCCCCTACCCTTGCTCCAACCACTGTCTGAAGCTCTCATAATTGCTCAATGCATCGAGGCTGCTTTACAAAGGGATCGTACTTATTGAGAAACAAGCTTACAAGGTGCAGAAGCTCTGAATAGAAGTCAGAATATATTGTAGCCTAATGTTGAGACTGTCCCACACAGCGTACCAACAAACAACCGAGAGCAACCTTCCATGGAAACGACCAGTGGCCAAACTAACTGGGCAAATTTTGGCTGTTTTGTAACTTGGAATGGGTCTGAATATTTAAATGATAGTTTGGTTGCTACGTGTTTCACTTTGCTAGAGAGTATGTGTGAAATCTGCTGGCCCCTTACGAGATTCTCATACACTATCTTCCAAAGGTCAGTGGCCTGGGTGCGGTTTTGGCTAGTGCAAGCTGCCTCATCTCAATACAAGTGCAAAGGTGTAAGGATCCGCGTCCCAAGAACACTTTTGCTGGAGTAAAACCTGTGTTGGAGACTGTCCATGCAAACAGCCCCATAACCCCAAGTTACTGAAGATCCTGTTTTGTAAGAGACATTGGTACAATTCCTTGCAAATTGTTAGTGGACACAGTATCAACCGCAACACTCGTGTCTCCACGTATTTTGGAAAAGGCCAAAATTCAAATATGTTCTGATGCTGAAGGCGTGCTGCAGACTGCTACTGGAGAGATTTCACCACCTGTGGGTCAGGCTACAGTGGATTGGAATGTTGGGGATGGCATAATGCGGAGCCATACAGCTGTAGTGGCGCCAATAGGAGAAGACTGCATTGTGGGCCTAGATTTCCTTCAAAACCATGGGTGTATAATTACTTTGGCAGAGCGAAGGTTAAGGATTAAAGATGTTATTCCGTTTAGTGGTGATGATTCCTTCACGTTAGACACTTTGCAGAATGGTGAACAGTTGGAGGAGATGATGATATGTCCCTTGGTTTCCAGAAACCTTGGGGAGATGTACGAAATTTGGAACAGCAGCGTGATGTACTCTGTAAGAAGAGTCTTTGGAAAGCTGAAGGGTAGTCTTACGCTGAGTCCACTGGAACTAGTTTGACTGTTGCTAAATGAGTTTTCAGACGCATTTTCCACACAGAAAACTTATATGGGTCAAATGAAGGATACAGAGCATAGTATCAAAGCCCTCGCCAATTCGCCCATACACCAAGTTCCACAACGTATCCCATCTCATAGGCTTCAAGAGGTAGATGAAATGATAGCAGAAATGGAGTGAGGAGGTATAATCAAGCCTTCAAACAATTCGAGGACCAGTCCCATCATACTGGTTGTCAAGAAAGACAGTTCGACTCGTTTGTGCATAGACCACCAATGACTGGATAATATGACACATAAGGACTCATATCCTTTCCCTCAAATTTTTTTGGGGGATCTAGCTGGCAGCAAATGGCCTGATGGCTTGAATTTCTTTGTATGTTCATTCTATTGATGGAGTATAAACGTGGAACAGCTCATGTGAATGATGAAGGCCTATCCCGACAGCCTTGTCTAGTAGAGGATTGTAAGTACTGTGCTTGTCAAGAGACACAAGAAGTTGTGGACTTACACTGTGTAATATTTGAAGAAGTACTGCAGTGGCAGGAATAACAGCTCCAGGATTAAACATGTGCCCTGTTTGGGAATGGAAGGCTGAAGGAAATGTACAGTTTGGTCCCAAGTCTCTCCATACAGCGGTAATACAAAAGCTCTGTGTGTGACTGTACAAATTCGTCGGTACTTGTTGAAGGTGTACTGTACCGAGTTTTGGAGGGTCGCTGTGGTTCTGACAAGAAAGCAGATCATTGTTCCTCGGAAGCTCAAGGAAATGATAGTTCAATGCATTCCCCAGTTGGGTCATTTTGGCTACAAGTGAACTATCACTGAGGTGCACCATAGGTTCTATTGGGTGGAACTGAATAGGTGTGGCGCCGTCATTGTGACGGAAACTTCGGAAATGGCCAAGGCGCTTATGAGCCACATTTCCACCAAGAAGGAGTTAAAGCTTCAAGCATCAGCCCCGTGCCTGCTATTGTGCGACGTACGGACCGACCTACCAAAAGAGGACCTGGCACAACAAGTTGTTGAGCACAACCCTGTGTTAGGGTTACAGCCGCAAGACGTCAGGCCCCTTTTCACCAAAAAGCGTGGCAGGCAAAAGGATTGGGTGATTGAGATATCACCCAGTGTTGTGTGTAATGTTCCACTTAGGGGAATAATCTTTTACATTAATTCTCACATAAATATTCCGGAGAGGTTTATTTTCAGAGTAACATGAACATCCATCTTCTATTCTTCGTAAGGAGCAAGAGGGTACAGCAGAAAAAAGGAGGGAAGCTCGCAGGCTTACCAACCTCTGCAATAGTCAGTAATCTTCGGATATTACATTGTGTTTTGCCCCAAATGTAATCAAACCAAGGCGTGAGGTGGAGTCATATTGGCGGAACATGAGAAAATAAACGCAACCGGGAAATACGGAAAACTCAAAATATATTGTTTGCAAATAAAATTAATAGGGTAGACCGGGAGAGAGAATCTGATATTGGGGAAATAAAAATAAACTAAATAACACTTCTTTTCACTTAATCAAACTACTTCGAAGGAGTCTTTGGCTGCAACCTCACAGGCACGCAATACGGGTGTACGAAAGGCAGGACCACACTGGATGTCATTGTCGAAATTCGGCGTTTCCCTGCTGGCACTGGCTAAGTATGTCGTAACAGTTCTGACTGACATCAGAGGAGCGTTTGACAACCTTTGGTGGCCAGCGCTCCTTAATGAGCTTAAAGGTAGGGGAATCCCCCGCAACCTGTACTCGCTCGTCAGAAGGTACCTGATAGACAGAACTGCTACGATCGAAAGCAGGCATGTCTCCGTTCAGAGAATGATTGAGAAGGGGTGCCCACAGGGCTCAGTCCTTGGACCAGCACTCTGGAATGCCTTCTTCGAAGGTCTTCTCAGTAGGCTCACGAAGACTGACCACGAGCCATACGCCTATGTGGATGACTTGACTGTACTGATCTTTTCAGATTCAGACGGCCAAATCGAAGAAAAAACCCACCACATGCTCCGTACCGTCACCCAATGGTACGAGCATGTCAAGATCCAGGTGGCTGAGGAAAAAAACCAGCTAATCCTTTGAAAGTTAAAGTGAATAGCCAACCGTCAATACGATTTGGCCGCCACCGGCTCCTTCTTGAAGAGCATGTCAAGTATTTAGGAGTGAATATAGGTGAGAGGTGGGGTTTCAACCAACATCTCCAGTCCCTTAGAGGCACTACCGTTGCAAGGTTTGCCTCACTGTGTGCAATTACTATAGCCACTTGGGGTGTGTGTTACCATGACACTATTCTCATGTATAAGGCCAACCATCTAGGCTTGATTGGCTACTGCCCCATTGTCTTGCGTAGCAAATTACCAGTCAATCAAAAGAGAGTATTGGCCCAATCCCAGAGAGCTGCGTTCCAGTGGATCACTAAGGCCTACAAGACTGTATCAACCGAAGCACTCCAGGTGATCACTAGACAGTTACCAGGTGATTTGGACGTTGAGTGCATGGTTGACAAGTGGAGAGTGCAACAGGAGCTTCCCCAGCTTTGGGCTGAACTCTGTGCAGATCTCACCACAGAAGGAAAACTTGCTGCTGTTGATGGATGGGCCTTAGAGAAATGGCAAGCTAGATGGTAATCCTCGTCAAAGGGACGTCACATCACGCGTATGAGTTCTTCCCCAACATATGTGAACATCTTTCAAGAAAATGGGTTGAGTATGACCACTGGACGAGCCAGTTCCTCATGGGACATGTTGACTTCGACTCGTGGCTCCACTTCTTTTCTCTCAAAGACTCACCATCATGCATGTCTTGCGCCTCCATTATGGATGAAACATCAAACCACATGCTGCTCCACCGTCCAGTGAGTGACGGTTGCTGGCAGGGAAAACGAAATTAGCAGCATTGACTGCTACAAAGCAAGCCTATAACCATTTTGCAAAGTTCGTGAAGAAGATGATGGCTACGAAACGTGGTCACAGTTGATCTGCACTTTTGAAATTTGCCACCTAAGTAAGTAGTTAGATCAGGTGGAAAACCAAAATAAGAACTCCTCCCAGATGGTACGGGATTCTTCAGGTGGTCAGGTCTGTTTCCTTATTTGATGACTGTACCTAAACCCTCGACGAGGGTTATATCAGTAATAGAAGTTGCAGTTTCGCTAATAAGCAAGAGGCCGGCCCCTGCAGCATCCACCGAACTCAGACCTGTGGAGGTACGGCAGGTATTTGGTCATTAGCCAGTCTCCGGGTAAAGAGCTGTTGCCCGTGTGACCGCGCGGAGGTAGGCACCTGAGGAATCCCGTACCATCTGGGAGGAGTTCTTAATCTGGTTTCCTACCTGATCCAACTATTTACTTGGGTGGCAAGTTTCAAAAGAACAAATCAACTATGACCACATTTCTTAGCCATCACCTTCTTCGTGAACTTTGAAAAATGGTGATAGGCTTGCTTTGTAGCAGTCAATGCTGCTAAGATCGTTTGCCCTCCCAACAACTGTCGCTCACTGTTGTAGAAACTACAGTGGAGCAGCACATGGTTTCTTGTTTCCTCCGCACTGGAGGCACAAGACGTGCATAATGGAGAGTCTTTCAGAGAAAAGAAGTGGAGCCGCGCATTGAAGTCACCATGTCCTGTGAGGAACTGGCTCGTCCAGTGGTCTGGCTCAACCCATTTTCTTGAAAGACGTTCACGGATGTTGGGGAAGAACTCATACGTATCACGCCCTTTTGACGAGGATTCCCATCTCGCTTGCCATTTCTCTAGAGCCCATTCATCGATGGTGGCAAGTTTCTGTTCTGTGGTGAGATCCGCAGGGAGTTCAGCCCAAAGCGGGGGAAGGTCCCGTTTCACTCTCCACTTGTCAACCATGCACTCAACATCCAAATCAACTGGTAACTGACCAGTGATCACCTGGAGTGCTTCTGTTGATACAGTCTTGTATGCCTTGGTGATCCACAGGAGCGCAGCTCTCTGGGATTGGGCCAATACTCTCGTTTGATTGACTGTTAGTTTGCTACCCCAGACAATGGGGCTGTAGCCAATCACACCTAGATAGATGGCCTTATACATAAGGATAGTGTCGTGGTAACACACACCCCAAGTGGCCTTAGTAATGGCATGCAGTGCGGCAAACCGTGCAATGGTAGTGCCTTTAAGGGTCTGGAGGTGTTGGTTGAAACCCCACCTCTCACCTATATTCACGCCTAAATACTTGACGTGCTTTTCAAGAAGGAGCCTGTGGCCGCCAAAGCGTATTGTGGGTGGATTATTCACATTCCCCTTCAAGAGGATTAGCTGGGTTTTTTCCTCAGCCACCTGAATCTTGACATGCTTGCACCGACTCTGCAAAGATCAGCACAGTCAAGTCATCCACATAGGCGTACGGCACGCAGTCAGTCTCCATGAGTCTCCTGAGAAGACCTTCGAAGAAGGCATTCCAGAGTGCTGGTCCAAGGACTGAGCCCTGTGGGCACCCCTTCTCAATCATTCTCTGAACGGAGACATGCCTGCTTTCGATCGTAGCAGTTCTGTCTGTCGGGTAACTTCTGACGAGCGAGTACAGGTTGAGGGGGATTCCCCTACCTTTTAGCTCATTAAGGAGCGCTGGCCACCAAAGGTTGTCAAATGCACCTCTGATGTCAATCAGAACTGCTACGACGTACTTAGCCAGTGCCAGCAGGGAAACACGCCGAATCTCGACAATGACATCCTGCGTGGACCTTCCTTTGGTACACCCGTATTGCCTGCCTGTGAGGTTGCGGCCAAAGACTCCTTCGAGGGACTGCAACATCAAGATTTCTAGTGTTTTGCCTAATATGGAAAGAAGGCTGAGTGGTCTCCATGATCGTGGGTCTGACTGACTGCGGTCGCCTCCCTTTTGAAGAGTGACAACACGCGCAGACTTCCACTGAGTGGGGAACTGTCTGACCCGCAGACAGTCATTAAATAAATTATGGAGGCCGCTGGAGATTGTCTGCTCAGCCTTCCTTAGCATATTGCTTTCTATTTTATCTGGCCCAGGAGATTTGTTGGGCTTTAAGGTCGCAAGGGCCCTGCCGAGGTCGCCTGTTGTCCACAATGGGATGTTGGGCTCATTCGGAGGGTCGCTGCCGCTGCGGGGGTGTCGGGGGGTGGGGCTGCTGGCCAGGGGGCTGCAGGAAGCGGTGACCTAGGGTCCCGCTGCGCGGTCCTGCCTGGGGGCCCCGCCTCGGGCCCCTCGGCGGGAATGGTGGGTGCTCCTGGAAACAGCGGTGCTGGGGTCCTGGTGGCCCCTCCTCCCCCTCCTGTGGCGACGGCTTCGGCAGTGGCTGCGGGTGGGGTGGGGGGGCTGGCAGGTCCAGATTTGGCAGGGAGGGTCCTTCCAGCCCAAACTGCAGAGAGGCTGCAGGCAAGTCGCGCCTGCTCGCCCCCCCGGGCGCTCCGCAGGGAGGTAAGGTCCCACAGGGGTTTGGGGGTCGGCGTGGGCGACGATGATTGCGCAGCATGTGGGCTTCCTCCAGATCAACCTGCACACGGCCAAAGCAGCTACAGCAGTGATGTTCAGGAGCTTTGTCTGGGGGAGCTGTGATGTGGCTCTACTGCAGGAGCCTTGGGCGGACAGCAGGGACGTAAAAGGGATACTTGCTAGTACAGGTAAGTTGGTCTACTGTGGCACAGAAGGTCGTCCTAGGGCGGCTGTTTTGGTAAGACACAACTTGCATATTTTAAAATTCCCGAGTTCTGTCACAGGGATTTGGTGGTGGTAATGCTGGAAGCTCAAGACAGTAATGGACTCCGGGCGAGGACTGTGGTGGCATCAGCCTACTTCCCAGGCGATGACGCTGAGGTCCCCCCGCTGATGATGCAGCAGCTGATCCATTACTGCAGAAGGGAAGACCTTCAGTTGATTGTCGGGTGCGACGCCAATGCACATAACATGGCATGGGGCAGCAAAGACACAAATGAAAGAGGTGAGTCCCTTCTTGACTACTTACTGTGCAATGAAATGGTGGTGGTTAATAGGGGGAGCACGCCAACTTTTGTTACACGCAGGCGGAGGGAGGTGCTGGACATCACGGTCTCAAGTACCTTCTATGCCAGCAGAATAACAGATTGGCATGTCTCTGGGGAAACTTCAATGTCTGACCACCGGATGGTGAGGTTCAGGCTGCGGTTCCCTAATAGTGTGACGGAGACATATCGGAACCCCAAGAACACGGATTGGGTTCTGTACAGCAGTGTGTTGGCCTCCAGTTTGGAGAGCTACAGCTGTGAAATGCAAACTGTCGAAGGTGTAGAAAGGGCGACAGGGGAGATCTGCGCAGCTATGGTAGAGGCGTATGAAGAAAGCTGCGAGTTGAAAACCCGAAGATCCAATAGGGAGATTCCTTGGTGGAACCAGGAACTGGAAAGGCTTCGGAAAGAAACGAGGAGGCTCTTTAACAGAGCAAAAAAGAAGGGTGAGTGGGACGCATATAGAGGTTCCCCCACAGTGTACAATAAAGCCCTTAGACAGGCAAAAAGGAAATCCTGGAGAGACTTCTGTGGGGGCATGAAAGACTTGTCTACCATGTCCAAGGTACAGAAGATCCTCTCTAGAGAAGAGAGGCCGCAAATCGGTTTTCTCCTAAAGGCAGGGAGAACATACACAAGGGGCAGCAAGGAAACCTTGGAGGAGCTACTGGCAGCTCACTTCCCAGGGTCTCAAAGCATGCAGTGGGGAGATAGCCACCACTGTCATGGGCAATCAAGGAACCCACTGCTAGCTGCAGCCTCCAGAGAAATGTTCACACTTAATAAGGTTAAATGGGCTATTGGTTAATTTAAACCTTACAAGGCGCCAGGTGCGGGTGGGATCTTCCCAGCCATGTTGCAGCATGGTAGGGAGGCTCTGGGTCCGATACTGGTGAGGCTTTTCAGGGCGAGCTATGTCCTTGGGTACATACCCACTATGTGGTGGAAGGTGAAGGTGGTCTTTATACCAAAGCCGGGTGGCTCCTCGGCCCTGGCTAAGGGCTACCGCCCCATCAGTCTCATGTCCTTCGTGTTGAAAACAATGAAGAAGATAGTGTGCCTATCAATAAAGGAGTACTATCTTACTCAGAACCCCATTCGGAGTTCCTAGCATGCCTATCAGAGGGGGATATCCACTGAGACTGCTCTGAAGGAACTGGCAACAGTGCTGGAGGATACTCTGAGATCCGGAGAGATTGCGCTGTGCTGCTTTGTGGATATTGGGGGGGCTGTCGACAATACGTCGTATGCCTCAATTACGGCTGCGGCTGGTAGGAAGGGAGTAGATCCTTACCTGATCTCTTGGACCAACGAGATGCTGAGTAGCAGGGTGGTCTTCTCAAAGTTGGGGGGGGGGGGAGATGCCCACAGGGGGGGGGGGGGCTCTCCCCTCTCCTCTGGTTACTGGTAGCTGATACCCTTCTCGAGCTGCTGAGGGAGGAGGGCTACAAGGTAATAGGATACGCGGATGACCTGGTAATTATAGTCAGGGGTAAATTCGCGAGTGTAATCAGTGAATGCATGCAGCATGCACTGAATACCCTACAGACATGGTGCAATGGGCAAGGACTGTTTGTCAATCCAGACAAAACGAGCCTGATCCCATTCACCAGAAGGCGCAGCCTTACGCTGCGGGAACTCAGGCTGGGTGGCAAGGTGGTGAAGATCCAGCATGAGATCAAGTACTTGGGAGTCTTTCTTGATGGAAAGCTCTCTTGGGCCACACACGTGAAAAAAGCCTTACAGCGGGCGTCAGTGGTGATGTGGGCAGCTCAAAGAATGGTGGGGAAGACATGGGGGCTGAGGCCTGGGATGATCCGGTGGTTGTACACTGCGGTTGTTAGGCCTGTAGTCACCTATGGAGCCCTGGTCTGGTGGACTAGGGTGGAAAACAAAACAGTGCAGATGCAGCTAAATAAACTGCAGCGTAGGGCGTGTCTAGCCATTACAGGCTGTATGACAACATGCCCTACGGCTGCACTGGAGGTCTTGCTAGATTTAGCTCCACTCCACATACATGTTAAAAGGATGGCGTTCCTCCAGGCTGCGCATATGTTGTAGTTGGGTCTGATCATGCGGGGGAGGAGGAGTTCCTGCCACTTGATCCTTAACAAGGCGAAGGTGGGGGGGCCTGAACTGCATGTGGTAGACTCAATGCCCGCGAGGTTTTATCTTCGTGCTACCCTTTCGGATACTCATTCATGAGCGATCCAGGTGGGTAGGGGGAGCTCCCACTTTCGAAGCTGGGGCCCTGGTATACTACATTGATGGCTCGGTGCAGGGTGGCCTTGCAGGGGCAGGCATCTTTGGGCCGAGGATCAGAGCAGCGATCCCATTGGGGTCGCTGGCCACGGTGTTCCAGGCAGAGGAGGCTGCGGTGACAGTCTGTGTGCAGCGGCTGCTGCAGAGAAGACTGAAGCGGCAGAGAATCTACATCATGGTGGACAGCCAGGCCACTCTCAAGGCCTTAGCCTCATACTGTCTTACATCACGGCAGGTGTGGGAGTGTCTGACTGAACTGAAGGCCCTGGCAGAGGACAACAATGTAACACTGTGTTGGGTGCCAGGGCATCAGGGTATAGAGGGAAACGAACGGGCTCATAGGTTGGCTAAGAGGGATCAGAGCAGATCCCTATTGGCCCTGAGCCCTTTGTTGGGACCACCAGGAGCCACCTACGTAGACAGGTTGGCAAATGGGAGGACAGGTGCAGGGCTGCTCATTGGCAGGGGCTGCCCGGCCTTAGACAGTCAAAACTCTTCATCCGGCTCTCCAGAGAGAGGTCCAAGGAGGTGCTTGCACTGGGAAGGAAGGATATGAGGATCATATGTGGCCTGTTCACAGGTCACTGTCCGCTGAGGTACCACCTTGCAAATATTGGCAAGTGCGAGGTACAGGTATGCAGGTTCTGCGTTTGGGAGGCCCTTTCTTCAGCCCGAAGAGGTGGCAAATGCAGAACTTGCGGATATCCTCCGCTTTGTGCGGGGGTGGTGGGGGCGCATAGGTGACGTCACACCAAGTGAGACCAGTGCTGTGGGGCCTGGGGGTGGTGCAGGTGGGCCATGATCCGAGTATAATGGACGCCCTTACAATAGGCCCGTTTGTGGCTGCAGTGAAGGTATTGCCTGCATCCACCGTTAAAAAAAAAAAATTTAAAAAAAAAAAAAAACAGGCGAGGGAAGCGACCCAGAGGGGCTGATCCTTGTTGCTTCAACTCCTTCTTCGTGGCAATGTGGCTCGTAAGCGCCTTGGCCATTTCTGGAGTTTCCCGTCACAATGACGGAGCCACCTTCTACTACGGTGCGGATGTCTTGCACTCGGACGCTTAGAGCATGGAGGTCCGTAGCAGGGTTCGCGCTTCCATTTCATCAGGATTGGAGGGACCAGCCTCTCCTTCCTCACATGTTCGCCTAACCACTGCCACGTTTTGTCGTGGGTTTTTAGGGGGGAGTTGGGCAAGCGGTGGAGGCTTTTTATTTTGGTTTTTATTTTTATTTTTGCCCTTGTTTTTGGGCGGAGGCATAGGCGGGGCGCTGCCCTCGGCCTGCACTTCCTGCTTAGTTGGGGCCTGTTTCTGCTTCCCTCTGCGCTTCCTGGCCCTGGCAGGCTGCCATTCCGCCTCAGCTCCATGAGGGGGGGAGGAGGGCGCAGTAGCGGCTACTGCCGCATATGAGGGGCCTGGGGTACTACCCTGGCTTGTGTAAGCTCCTTGAGTTTGGGGGGCTGGTGGCACTGGCTGCTGGGCAATTGCCCTACGCAGCTCTTCCCTCACGACAGCCGCCACAGTTTCCCGCAGGGGGGGAGGGGCAGGGGGCGATGTCGTTGGGGGGGCATTAGCTTTTATAGCCAGCTTCGAAATTTCGAAGAGGCAACTAGTTACGAGGTCCCGCATAGGTCCTGTCGCGTTGGCCCTCATCCGTGCCAGCTGGCCGTGGATGATTTGGACATACGCACAAATCTTCTCCATGTCCGACAGGTTAGGGTCCACGGGGTGTCTAACACTTGTAGTAGCCAGGTTGCCCGGGCTACTAGGGGGAGAAGGGGGAGATGAACGTGGTTTGCCTGGTTGTTTCCGCCCTTGTTTGTTTGGACGACGAGTAGGTTGCTCATCGTCCGAAGAGGGAGGGGTCGAGCTTGGCGAGCCCGAGGAAGAGGCGCAGGTGGCGTTTTTATTACCTGCTGAAGATTTAGTTGACTTTGTCATGTTTTTTTTTACTAATTGGGGGGGGGGGGATTAAAGAAGCAGACTGATGTAGTGTATCCTTGTGAGTTCATTTGTTGTGTGTGTTAGTGGTATGAGCGAGAGGTGCTCGAGGCTGTGTCCTGGAAGCTCCCCCTCAGGCATATTGATTCTAGCCCCTTTTGCTGGTCCGTTAAGGGTCAAAGGGAGGCCCCCACATGCGCCGCAGCTGCCAGTCCGGCCACCCACCGGGACTAAGACGCATGAGGGATTTTTCAGCTGCTGCTCAGAGTCAGCCCTTGGCCACTGGTGATGTGGTGAGCGGGACACACGCTATCAACCGCCCCAGGAACGCTCAAACCTGGTTTTTCCCCCTCCTCATTCCGAAGGCCGCACCTATATAGGGGATCGCTCAAAGGTGTTAGTGAGCTACTTCCAGGACTGTCTTTCGCTCATTATGAGTGTTTCAAGTGTATGTGTTCTGCCACGCAAGCCGTTACAGTGTATTTAGTATCTGGAATATTTTGTGTATGTCAGTGTCGTGAGCTTTAAGCCCCTTTAAGGCCGGATTTAACGACCACGCAGAGGATACGGCAGGAGAATTCTGTCCCCCTTCCTGCGGGGGGTGTGTTCTGCGATCCCAGCTAAAGGTAGGGGGTTCCCAGTGTGTCATGTATGTGAACGAAGTGTAAGTTGTGTCCCTTTCAGTCTGGCTTTTACGAACACGCAGGGAGTACGGCATTAGAATTCTGGACCCTCAACTGCAGGGTGAGCACAGTGTGGCGACAGAGTACACTGTTGTAGTGAGCTAGTTACCAGCGACACTACTGTTATTATTATAAACAGCTGATTGCTTGTCATCTGCGTTGTAGATTAAAAATATAGATTCATTCGGTGTTCTAACGAATTGACGTGTTCATGTCATTTTATATTAATTTACATTAATATGCACAAGATACTACATATTTTGGCGCAGTCAGCGTAATACGGACAGCTCTCAATCGGAGGTCGGTGGTCCAACTGACCGGGTTGTGAGTATTAACTATCATTATTTTACTTATGATCCAGTAGGTAGCTGTCGCTTTTGTCTAGCGAATCACTGCAATGGAAGCTTCTACTAAACCTCGAAAATTTGATCCGTTTTTGGACAATAATGCAATAATCTTGGGTTAATGAGTTGGAAATTTACTTACTCTTGGAAAGTGTTACGAATGACGTTCGAAAACGAGCCATTCTTCTGAATTGTGCAGGAAGTGAGGTGATTGAAATATATCAAAATTTGCCAGAGGTTGGGGCATCATATGAGGATGCGAAAAAAGGTCATTTTTTGCCAGAGGTCAATATTCTGTTCGAAATTTTCAACTTTCGTAGCGCGAAACAAGAATCTGGCGAGAAGTTGATGGATTATCATGTGCGACTACGTAAACTAGCGTCGTCGTGTGATTTTGTCGATAAAGATTTTAAGATAAAAGTACAAATTCTCATGGGGACGAATTCCGATAGGTTGAGAAAAGAAATGTTAAAAAATCCTAACAAAACTTTAAAAGAAATTCTAACTATGGGACAGTCTAATGAGTTGGTAAAATCTCAAATGTCTTCTTTCAACAACACGGTTTTAGAAAACGTGAATAAATTGACATCTAACCAAAAACGAACCTGCTATGCTTGTGGTGGTGATTTTCCCCACGTGAATGCTCAGTGCCCTGCTAAAGGAAAAAACTGCAAGGAATGTGGGGGGAGGAATCACTTGCCCAAAACCAAATGGTGTGGAACTTCCACGTTGGGAGGAAAACAAAAATATTCAAAAACTCGGAAAGGAAAAGTCTACGAAGCTAAAGATTCCGATGAAAGTAGCAGTGAGGATTCCTCTAATGAGTGTGATAAGTCACTGAATGTTGTAAATATAGCAAAACCCCGAGAAATTCCCACAACAATTGTGAATGTAAATGGACAGCAAGTACGTTTCATTATAGATACGGGAAGTTCGGTTAATTTGATTGATAAATCCATTTATGACAGTTTTGAAAGTCCGCCCAAACTCAAACCTACTAGCAGAAAGCTATTAGCTTATCAGGCTAGTCCTATTTACCTCCTGGGAAAATTCAAGTGCACTATGAAACACAAAAATAGAGAAGTTATCACCAGCATTGTGGTAGTAGAGATGGGAGACGCACTTCTGTCTTGTGAAACGGCAAAAGAGTTGGGTATCGTGTCATTTGCGTTAAATGTGCAATCTGAACTAACGGACCCAGTAAAACGAAACTTGATTCAACAGTATCCTAACTTGTTCAAGGGTGTTGGAAAATTAAAGAACGAACAAGTTAAACTACACATTGACGCAAGTGTTACTCCTATAGCGGTTGGGTTTCGCAGAACACCAGCGCATTTAAAAAAAAAAGTTGAAAACGAACTAAACAAACTACTTGAAGATGATATTATTGAAAAAGTAAACGGACCAACCACTTGGGTTTCACCTATGGTGTTAATTCCTAAAAAAGATGGAAGTCTCCGAATATGTGTGGACATGAGAGCTCCGAACAAAGCCATAAAAAGAGAGCGGTTTCCTGTTTCTACAATTGATGATGTTGTCTCACTTGTCAATGGGTCTACAGTGTATTCAAAACTAGACTTGAAGCATTGTTTAGAAAAATTAAGAAGAAGGTAAAAAACGCCATAAACAACAAATTCTTTGACATTAATAAAACTGCCCATTTGTACGTTGATGCTGGACCTGAAGGTTTAGGGGCAATTCTGGCTCAGCCTGGAGATAGAAACCCTAAAATCGTGGCCTGTGCAAGCATCAGCTTGACTAGTGTTCAAAAGCGATATGCACAAATAGAAAGAGAAATGTTAGCCATCGCTTGGAGTGTCCAACACTGGAACGATCTGCTAATAGGGTCTAAATTTGTGATTCATACCGACCACAAACCCCTGGTATCACTTCTGAACAAAACTCACGGAGAATTTTCTCCTCGTTTGGACAGGATCATGTTCAAATTGCTAGGGTACGATTTTTCTATTGAACACATTCCGGGAAAAGAAAATCCATCTGATTATATGTCTAGACATCCCTTACAAAACAAATTCAAAAGTGATGATTCTCACATTAATTTCGCTACTGAGATCAATCTTCCGTCAACTATATCTCGTGAAACTCTTTCCCGCATTTCCAAAGAAGATGAAGAGCTTAATAAACTCACCCAAGCTATTCAGAACAACCAGTGGGAGGATCCACTGGTACAGAGATTTAAGATCCTTAAGGACGAGTTGGCAGTTACAATGGATAACATTGTTCTTCGTGGTTCGAGAATAGTCATTCCCAAAAAACTACAGGCCAAAGTGATTGCATTGGCACATCGGGGACATCAAGGCATGACGAAAAGCAAGGAGTTAGTTACTAAGGACCAAAGTATGGTTTCCTAACATGAATAAGCATCTATACGCAGCTATATCAACATGTATACCATGCCTTGCCAACAGCTCTAAGACAAGTCGAGATCCTATCAAGCCTACTCCAACACCATCCAGCCCATGGGAGTCGCTTTCATTGGACTTCGCTGGACCTTTTCCAAACGGGAGGTATGTTGCGGTGTTGATCGATGATTACAGCCGATATCCAATTGCTGAGGGTATTTCATCTTTGACTTCTAACATCGTGACCCGCTGGTTGTTCAGGCATTTTGCACTTTTCGGAATTCCTACTTCACTCAGGACTGGTGGAGGACCTCCTTTTAACAGCCATCAATTTTCATCGTTTTGTGAAAAGCTCGGAATAAGACGCAATAAAGTTACGAGTATGGCCAAAGGCGAATGGAAGAGTAGAACACTTCATGTCAAACATGAACAAAACCATCCGATCGGCAATAATAGAAAGTAAGAATTGGGAAGATGCATTGATGGAGTATTTGATCCAGTATAGAGACACTCCACACTGTTCCACTCAAATCCAACCTTCTAAAGTACTGTTAAGGTCTAATTTTCGTTCATTTTTACCTCAAATGGCATCCAATTTCTTCTGTGATGATGTAGATGAACAACTCTTGGAAAATAATGAAAGGTCCAAAGAAAAAATGAAGAACTATGCAGATGCTAGGAGACATACTAAGATTCACGAACTTAAGCCAGGAGATCAGGTACTAGTGAAACAGCAGAAGGTCGACAAATGACAACCTCAGGTTGTTGATGTCCAAGGAACTCGGATAACTGCTCAGTCGGATAGTCATCTAATCACAAGAAACTCTTCACATTTCAAGAGGATACCCGAACGAGAAGAGGAGTTGGTGGAAATGGAAACAGAAGGAGCACCCGTCAGTTCTCCTGGTAACTTCATACCGAATGTTGAAGAGAAATCCCAAGAACAAGCATCAGGGACTCCAGGAGAACAAGTATGTTCTAGAAGCGGTATAGTGATTAAACTCCCTTCAAAATTTAACGATTTAATCATGTGTTAGAATATTTCGGCCTAGGGAGGAATGTAGTGAGCTAGTTACCAGCGACACTACTGTTATTATTATAAACAGCTGATTGCTTGTCATCTGGGTTGTAGATTAAAAATATAGATTCATTCGGTGTTCTAACGAATTGACGCGTAGTCATTTTATATTAATTTACATTAATATGCTCAAGATACTACAACTGTGACGCCCAGCCACAGTTAAGCCTCGTTGGATGTAATCCTGCGGGGACCTCATAGAGGTGAGGTTGTCATTCCGGCTGGGCCCACCTGGCTGTCCCTTTTAGTCGGCTCATACGGCACGCAGGGAATACGTCAGCGGTATTCTGGACCCCCGACTGCAGGGTGAATTCTTCAGGTGGTCACCCTTGCACGGTCACACACAGGCAATAGCTCTCTACCGGGAGACTGGCTAGTGACCAAATACCTGCCATACCTCTGCAGGTCTGAGTTAGATGGATGCTGCAGGGTTCGGCCTCTTGCATATTAGCGAAACCACAACTTCCATGACTGATATAACCCTCGTCTAGCGTTTAGTAATAGTAATCAAAGAAGGAAACAGACCTGTCTTCTTCTTCTATCACCTATAGCCACATTTTTCTCCGTACTTATTTTTGTATATATACGTCGAACGGAGATATAAGCCAAGTTAACTCGGACAAAGAGATTTGTATCATTCTAATTTATCAGTTATCCAATTTTCTCAAAAAGAGCTGAAACGATATCAATCAAACTTACGAAGGACTCTCAACTAACTAGTCCCTACATTTTGTTCTCGATAAACTTTCCTGTAGAAATGCGTTGAACGAAGATATAGCGCCCGCATATGTAGCTGGTGTTTGAACTTACGGGGGTGGTGGAAAGTTGGGTGTTGCCACGCACCAGATGTTCAGTTTCGTTCCAAAAAAAGATGGGTTTTCTTCAGATCTTTACGTTTTGATGCCTACCTGACAACCTTAACTCGTTTTGATGAGTCTAAAAACCTAATTTCGGCGCGTGTGTGTGTGTGTGTGTGTCTGGCTTCCGGCTGAGGAAGTTGCCCCCAGAAACTCGATCCCAAGATACCGCCACATCTCGTGGACGCCTCTAGTCAGGACATGGGATTCGCCAATGACAGAACCCGCATCCAAGACCTTCACGCTGTAACCTGAATAGGACAGCATAAAAAACCTGAGTCACACTTCCCCGGATTCACCCCCAATCCACACATGCCTAGCACACTCACAAACTGGTCAAAGGCGATCTGGAAGCCCTGCTTGGTACCTGGGTGACATCAATCGCAAAAGCCAATGAGCCCACCCATACACCTGGGGCAAGATCAAACCCTACTTATTGAGGCAGCTTACCCAGCGCAGTATCAATCACAAGATTGAAAAGCATAGAAGATAGAGGGTCCCCCTGCCAAACGCCACTCCCTACTGCCACGTCCCCAGACATCTCCACTCCAAGCTGCAAGGGCGTCACCCTCTGCAGTACCGGGAGCTCACATGATCGGTGAGGTGATCAGGAGCTCCCACACCACAGATGCAATTGGCCAAGGCCTGGTGGCTTACTGTGTCAAAAGCCTTAGGAATGTCCAGGGCAACCATATGCAATTGCTTCTTTTTCTTCCGGGGAAGGGACAGCACTGTCTGAAGAACCGTTAGATTCTGGGCAGTACCATCCACTGGCTGGAATGCCCTTTGACACCAGCCACCTGGAGACGAGATGCCAGCACGTTTTGGAAGTGCTGAAAGACCACAGACGATTCTGAAATCGGTCTGTAGCCCCCCGGCCCATCACCACTTTTCTTGAGGATAAAGACAGTTCGGGTAAGCGACAATCCAGCAGAAGGTGTTCCCATGAAGAGAAGTAAGTTGAGAACCAACAGCTTAACAGCCTTCAGGGTCTTGTTCCATCTACGGGGTGAAATACCATCAGGCCCAGCTGAAGTGGAGTTACTGACATGGCACTTATGTGCTTCGTCCTTGAGGACTGAAGAACACATGACGCTGGCTAAGGACTCCCTAGAGGGAGCAGGAGACGACACACACTCTTGGAATATGGCTACAAACTCCTGAATTATAGGCTGAACTTTACCATGCCCTGCACCCTCCTACCTGGATACCTCTTCCTCAACTTCTGGACTCGCTGGTACTCCATCCACCTCATCCTTTTCACTGCCCTACAACCACTTGCTGGGGGCAGATTTAAGAAGTCTCGGTTCTACGCCCCCACACCGACCGGGTTCTCAACTCTTGGGTAAATGCAGAGCAGATAATCTGTAACCTCATGCACAGAAGCACCAAGACCAGAAACAGCCCTCCTAGCCAGACTCTGCAGGTGAGGATTCTAATAACCTTTCACTCTACTCACCTGCTCAGCTAGCCCCAGAATCTCCTTCCTCTAAAGGGACAAGGGGTCTGCTGCTGGCCAGGTATCTCAGGGCTGAGACTCACGTATGCAACGGGAGAGCCTGGCGGAGCCTGGTCTCTATTCGCGGAGGTTTGACCCTCCTCACTCAGCTGCCTATACTTGGGCTTCTGGCGCAGGGCTTTAATAGCTGCTGCAGTACGAGAGGGGAATTGCTCTGCCGGATGTTTATTCACATAGCGTATCCTCTCCCTCACAGCCTGCCCCTCAGATGCATCTCCTCAGAATCATACCTGTATATTGTCCTATTGTACGGGTTGGTGTTTGGGAGGTTGATAAGCCTAGATAGAAAGGTGCGCTCTGCTCTTCGTGTTTGGCTAGGCCTTCCACATAGCGTCCTATGTGCGTACATTCATGCTCTGGTTCGATCTGGGGGCTCTGTGTTCCATCTCTCTCTACCACTGTTCCATTTGCGAGCATCTGGCTAGGATGTTGGATGCGCTGTGGCTGGTCTTGGATTCGTCCAGAACCAGCTGCGGTAGTGTGATATGGTGACTCCATCTGCCCCCAAGGCCAGTAAGCCTTCACAGTTTGCGGCTGCTCTGCATGGTTCAATTGTCTGACGGGAAAATCTCCTGACACTCCCCTACTCTTCTGTGTGGGTGGAATGAGTTGCAGAGGGCAGTCATGGGAGGGATTACCGGCACTTTCACAATGTTTGTGTGGCGTCACTGCCTACAGCGATGAGGTGTACAAGATTGGATTAAGAACTCCCCCAAGATGGTACGGGATTCCTCAGGTGATCACCTCCATACAGTCTCTACCGGGAGACTGGCTAACGACCAAACATCTGCCATACCTCTGCAGGTCTGAGTTTGGTGGATGCTGCAGGGGCCAGCCTCTTGCACATTAGCGAAACCACAACTTCCATGACTGATAAACTTCGTCAAAGGTTTAGGAACAATCATCTAATAAGGAAACAGACCTGTCGCCTTTGTCAGTGTTGTGTGCTTTAAGCCTCCTTTAGGCATGCCATTACGGCCATGCAGAGGGTATGGCAGGAGAATTGTGTCCCCCTTCCTGTGGGGGGTGTGTTCTGCAATCCCAGGTCAAGGTTGGGGGTTCACAGTGTATCGTGTATATGGAGGGAGTGTTAATAGTGATCTGTAAGTCCAGCTCTTATGGATACACAGAACACACACACAGCCCATTTTCCCAAATAGCGTTTTTCTGACTCAGTAGGGCCTGAAATATAAAGATCTAAAAAGAACTCAATTTTTTTTTTCAGTCGATTTCATAGCTTTCCTTCCTACTTCTTATAGTCAAAGAAAGTAAAACATCACTTGACTCAAAATAAACATGAGTGACGACAAAGATTAGCACAAATCAAATACATATGATTTGAAATGTTATGTTAATAAAATGTATGGGCCACAACTACCCTCCCTCTGGTATATGAGGTGATCCTGGAATCACACAGAAAGTCATCCACACTTTGTAGTCTTTGGGCATCCTTTCCAAGGTTGGCTGCTATGTGATTGAGCCATCTACAGAAGTTTTGTAGTACCCTGCGCTCTTGACCAAGAGGTGTACGAGGTATACCCTGTACGAGGTATACCCTGCAGTCGGGGGTCCAGAATTCCGCTGACGTATTCCCTGCGTGTCGTATGAGCCGACTAAAAGGGACAGCCGGGTGGGCCCAGCTTGAAAGACAACCTCACCTCTATGAGGTCCCCGCAGGATTACATCCAACGAGGCTTAACTGTGGCTGGGCGTCACAGTGTACTCTGTCGCCACACTGTGCTCACCCTGCAGTAGGGGGTCCAGAATTCCACTGCCGTACTCCCTGCGTGTTCGTATAAGCCGGACTAAAAGGGACACAACTTACACTTCATTCACATACATGACACACTGGGAACCCCCTACCTTTAGCTGGGATCGCAGAACACACCCCCCGAAGGAAGGGGGACAGAATTCTCCTGCCGTATCCTCTGCGTGGCCGTTAAATCCGGCCTTAAAGGGGCTTAAAGCTCACGACACTGACATACACAACATATTCCAGATACAAAATACACTGCAACGGCTTGCGTGGCAGAACACATTGACTTAAAACACTCATAATGAGCGAAAGACAGTCCTGGAAGTAGCTCACTAACACCTTTGAGCGATCCCCTATATAGGTGCGGCCTTCGGAATGAGGAGGGGGAAAACCCAGGTTTGAGCGTTCCTGGGGCGGCTGATAGCGTGTGTCCCGCTCACCACATCACTAGTGGCCGAGGGCTGACTCTGAGCAGCAGCCGAAAAATCCCTCATGCGTCTTAGTCCCGGTGGGTGGCCGGACTGGCAGCTGCGGCGCATGTGGGGCCTCCGTTTGACCCTCAACGGACCAGCGAAAGGGGCTAGAATCAATATGCCTGAGGGGGAGCTTCCAGGACACTGCCTCGAGCACCTCTCACTCATACCACTAACACACACAACAAATGAACTCACAAGGATACACTACACCAGTCTGCTTCTTTTTACTCCCCCCCCCCAATTAGTAAAAAAAACATGACAAAGTCAACTAAATCTTCAGCAGGTAATAAAAACGCCACCTGCGCCTCTTCCTCGGGCTCGCCAAGCTCCCCTCCCTCTTCGGACCATGAGCAACCTACTCGTCGTCCAAACAAACAAGGGCGGAAAGAACCGGGCAAACCGCGTTCATCTCCCCTTCTCCCCTAGTAGCCCGGGCAACCCGGCTACTACAAGCACACGACACAGCGTGGACCCTAAACTGTCGGACATGGAGCAAATTTGCGCATACGTCCAAATCATCCACGGCCAGCTGGCACGGATGAGGGCCAACGCGACAGGACCTATGCGGGACCTCGTAACTAGTTGCCTCTTCGAAATTTCGAAGCTGGCTATAAAGCCAATGCCCCCAACGACATCGCCCCTGCCACTCCCCCTGCGGGAAACTGTGGCGGCTGTCGTGAGGGAAGAGCTGCGTAGGGCAATTGCCCAGCAGCCAGTGCCACCAGCCCCCCAAACTCGAGGAGCAACAACGAGCCAGGGTAGTACCCCAGGCCCCTCATATGCGGCAGTAGCCGCTACTGCGCCATCCTCCCCCCATCATGGAGCTGAGGCGGAATGGCAGCCTGCCAGGGCCAGGAAGCGCAGAGGGAAGCAGAAACAGGCCCCAACTAAGCAGGAAGTGCAGGCCGAGGGCAGCGCCCCGCCTACGCCTCCGCCCAAAAACAAGGGCCAAAATAAAAATAAAAACCAAAATAACAAGCCTCCACCGCTTGCCAAACTCCCCCCTAAAAACCCACGACAAAACGTGGTAGTGGTTAGGCGGACATGTGAGGAAGGAGAGGCTGGTCCCTCCAACCCTGACGCAATGGAAGCGCTTATGCGGGGTGTCCCTGCTACGGACCTCCAAGCTCTAAGTGTCCGAGTGCTGGACATCCGCACCGCAGTAGGAGGTGGCGCCGTCATTGTGACGGAAACGCCAGAAATGGCCAAGGCGCTCACGAGCCACATTTCCACAAAAAAGGAGTTGAAGCTCCAAGCGTCAGCCCCCCTGCGTCGTTTCCCACGCCTGCTGCTGTGCGACGTGCGGACTGACCTTCAAAAAGAGGACTTGGCCCAACAAGTTGTGGAGCACAACCCTGCGTTAGGCTTGCAGCCGCAGGATGTCAGGCCTCTTTTCACCAAAAAGCGTGGCAGACAGAAAGATTGGGTGATTGAGGTATCACCCAGCCTGTACAAAAAACTAGAAGGGGCAAGGCACCTCCAAATAGCCTGGCAGCGGTGCGCCATACGAAAGTACCAAGCCCCCACTCAGTGCTACAAATGCCAGCGCTATGGCCACCTGGCAGTGGCCTGTACAAGACCTGTTGTGTGCGCCTGGTGCGCCTTGCCACATCTGAGTAAGGAATGCAAGCGTGATGCTCCCCTCAAGTGTGCCAATTGCGTCGAACGCAAAATCCAACAGGTCGCACACTCAACACGAGACGCACGCTGTACCATTCGTCAGCGAGCGATTGCCCTCCAGGAGTCACGAGTGGACTATGAATAGGTCAAAAACAGTTCGAATCCTTCAGCACAACACCAATAAGAGTTGCCCAGTTATGGCTGAGTTGCTGCAAAATGCACTCAAGAAACGCTGCAGTGTTCTCGCCATACAGGAACCATACATAGGATCCAAAACCCTTGGTCTGGGATCGCAGGCACGAGTGGTGGCTGGAGCAAGAACGGGAGCCAAGGCAGCAGTGGCCTGCATCGACCCGTCCATTGACATGCTCGCACTCACTCACCTGAACAGCCAGCACTTGGTTGCTGTGCTCATCCGAGCCGGTGGCTTTGAGCTGGTTGTAATATCATTTTACAGGCAATTTGGCGCACCAGTTGCCAACAGCCTTGAACCACTCGAGCGGGCTCTAGCAGGCCTATCAGGACGACCCTGCATAGTCTGTGCCGATGCAAATGCCAGATCACCATTGTGGGGATCCCCAACCCTGGATGGGGCGGGCGAGGCGTATATAGAGCTGCTCACTAGGTACAACTTGATTGTTGCCAACGACCCCATGACTGAGGCGACCTATGATGGTCCGGGAGGAAGGTCGTGTATAGACGTCACAGCCGTGTCTCACACCCTGCTACTCAAATTGCAGGGTTGGCGAGTCGTACCAGGTGCAACGCAGAGCGATCACTTGGTTATTGACTTTGCCATCACGGATGACAACATCCTCTGCAAAGACACGCGTGAAAAGCGATTCCGCACGAAAAATGCTGACTGGCCACAATTCTGTAGGGTACTGGAAGGTGAACTGCGTGCCGCGGACACCGACCTAATAGCGCAAGCATACACACCTGAAGAGGTGGACAGCAAAGTGGACGTATTTACCACAGCACTGCACTCTGCTGGGCTCTCTGTACTTGGCCAACAGAAGCACAGGGCGATCAAAGTCCCATGGTGGACTGAGGAACTAAATCCCCTCAAGCAAAGGGCAAATAGAGCCAGAAGGATGTACCAAAACACTCGTGACCCTGATGCCAGAGCAACACTCCGAACTGCCTTCATCCAAGAGAAGAAGGCCTTCCACCGCGCCATCAAACGAGCCAAACGGCAAGGCTGGCGAAATTTTGTGGAAGCGGAGAGCTCTGAGAACCCCTGGGGCAGACACTACAAGTCCTCCATAGGAAAAGCAAATGCAGAGCAGGTCTTAGCTGCGATGCAAAATGAGTCAGGCTGGGCCTGCAGTATCGAACGTTCACTGGAAACCCTCCTTGAGAAGGCGTTCCCAAATGACCAAGTAGCTCGAGACACTGAAGCCCAGAGGGCAGCAAGGGAGCTGACCATGGACCCTCCGAACGAGCCCGACATCCCATTGTGGACAACAGGCGACCTCGGCAGGGCTCTTGCGACCTTAAAGCCCAACAAATCTCCTGGGCCAGATAAAATAGAAAGCAATATGCTAAGGAAGGCTGAGCGGACAATCTCAAGCGGTCTCCTTAATTTATTTAATGACTGTCTGCAGGTCGGACAGTTCCCCACTCAGTGGAAGTCTGCGCGCGTTTTCACTCTTCAAAAGGGAGGCGACCGCAATCAGTCGGACCCGCGATCATGGAGACCACTCAGCCTTCTTTCCATATTAGGCAAAACACTAGAAATCTTGATGTTGCAGTCCCTCGAAGGAGTCTTTGGCCGCAACCTCACAGGCAGGCAATACGGGTGTACCAAAGGAAGGTCCACGCAGGATGTCATTGTCGAGATCCGGCGTGTTTCCCTGCTGGCACCGGCTAAGTACGTCGTAGCAGTTCTGATTGACATCAGAGGAGCGTTTGACAACCTTTGGTGGCCAGCGCTCCTTAATGAGCTCAAAGGTAGGGGAACCCCCCGCAACCTGTACTCGCTCGTCAGAAGTTACCTGACAGACAGAACTGCTACGATCGAAAGTAGGCATGTCTCCGTCTGGAGAAAGATTGAGAAGGGGTGCCCACAGGGCTCGGTCCTAGGACCAGCACTCTGGAATGCCTTCTTCGAAGGTCTTCTCAGGAAACTCATGGAGACTGACTGCGAGCCGTACGCCTATGTGGATGACTTGACTGTGCTGATCTTTGCAGAGTCAGTCCGCCAAATTGAAGAAAAACCCACCACGTGCTCCGCACTGTCAACCAATGGTGCGAGCATGTCAAGATGCAGGTGGCTGAGGAAAAACCCAGCTAATCCTCTTGAAGGGGAAAGTGAATAATCCACCCACAATACGCTTTGGCGGCCACAGGCTCCTTCTTGAAAAGCACGTCAAGTATTTAGGAGTGAATATAGGTGAGAGGTGGGGTTTCAACCAACACCTCCAGTCCCTTAAAGGCACTACCATTGCAAGGTTTGCCTCACTGCGTGCCATTACTAAGGCCACTTGGGGTGTGTGTTACCATGACACCATCCTCATGTATAAGGCCATCTATTTAGGTGTGATTGGCTACTGCCCCGTCGTCTGGGGTAGCAAACTAACAGTCAATCAAAAGAGAGTATTGGCCCAATCCCAGAGAGCTGCGCTCCTGTGGATCACCAAGGCCTACAAGACTGTATCAACGGAAGCACTCCAGGTGATCACTGGTCAGTTACCAGTTGATTTGGCTGTTGAGTGCATGATTGACAAGTGGAGAGTGAAACGGGAGCTTCCCCGCTTTGGGCTGAACTCCGTGCAGATCTCACCACAGAACAGAAACTTGCCGCCATCGATGAATGGGCTCTAGAGAAATGGCAAGCGAGATGGGAATCCTCGTCAAAGGGACGTGATACGTATGAGTTCTTTCCCAACATCCGTGAACGTCTTTCTAGAAAATGGGTTGAGCCAGACCACTGGACGAGCCAGTTCCTCACGGGACATGGTGACTTCAATGCGCGGCTCCACTTCTTTTCTCTGAAAGACTCTCCATTATGCACGTCTTGTGCCGCCAGTGCGGAGGAAACAAGAAACCATGTGCTGCTCCACTGTAGTTTCTACAACAGTGAGCGACGGTTGTTGGGAGGGCAAACGAACTTAGCAGCTTTGACTGCTACAAAGGAAGCCTATAACCATTTTGCAAAGTTCGCAAAGAAGGTGATGGCTAAGAAACGTGGTTATAGTTGATCTGGCTTTTTGAAACTTGCCACCCAAGTAAACAGTAAGATCAGGTAGGGAACCAGATTAAGAACTACTCCCAGATGGTACGGGATTCCTCAGGTGGTCACCTCCGCGCGGTAACACACGGGCAACAGCTCTCTACGGTGAGACTGGCTAACGACCAAATACCTGCCGTACCTCCACAGGTCTGAGTTCGGTGGATGCTGCAGGGGCCGGCCTCTTGCATATTAGCGAAACCGCAACTTCTATGACTGATATAACCCTCGTCGAGGGTTTAGGTACAGTCATCAAATAAAGAAACAGACCTGTGTACGAGGTATTCTTTGAAGTTCAAAATCAATTGATGGAGGAACTCCAGAGTGAACTCAGTAGGCCTTGTAACGTAAAAATCCGAAGAAAACTCAAACAAATCTAAGCTGATTACATAGCTTTCCTTTCTACTACCTAGAAACAAGGAAAGTAAAAATGCAGGTTTAGACTACTTATCTCAACTGGCAGTTCTTTGCCATAACTGGAGATAATGCACTTCTTGTCGACCCTTTAGAGAACTTGATATATGCAATCATAAGGCGTTTGCAGAAATTTCCTGACGCTGTCATTCCTCACAAGTAAGGAAGGTAAGCAAGTTGAAAACTGTAGGTCGAGTGTCATGGTGGGTGCTCTGCAGTTGTAGAACTCCCATGATGTGTCTCAAATCATCAACAAAAAGCTTTTCTTTGAAGCTAGTGGGAATGAATGGGCGAATGTTGCAATGGACTGATTCAGTGATTTCAGGCATGCTGATTTGCTTCCAAGACATAGTGAAGCCAGAATCAGCAGATGTCTAATAATTTTGTTCATTGGACAGCTTATTATAGTCTAGTGCGTAAATTGATTATAATGTGGACTAACAATTCCCACCAGCTTTGTCTTTACCGGAAATTTGTTTAATATTACAAATTGACTAATAAAACCTAATTGCTTGGCATGTCGAGGTAATGCTTTATCCAAATCCTGATAGAAAGCAAATATCAATGGCTTATGGTCGGTAAAAAACACGAAAGTTCGGCCTCCAATATAACGTATTATTTTAATAAACTGTAGAGGCCACCGTTGCTCCATATCTCGACTCTGTCGATTGCCTCAGGCTACACTCCCAAATGACTGTAAGCATCCTACTCTTCTGCCCCATGAAGCCCATTTTATGAATGGAAGTAGTCAAACATTTACACAGCACTAATAGAAGTATCAAGTTACCTGTTTATCTAGAAACACTAACTATCTGATTTTGTAAATATCTGACATGTTGATATTGGACCCCAATGAAATGATATTAAAGACATGCATGAGACACATATCGATCAATACACAGTATCAACTTCAGAGTAATTGGAATACAGGTTATAAACACACTAGGACAATATTAATTCCCGTAGGTCAGTAATCACTTGCTCAGACTGTGCAGAGAGGTATGCAGGGTCATGTTGAGAGTGAATATGACTGGCGAGGACACAAGTTCAGCACAAATGTTGACCTACTGTACAGTATCCATACCCTAAAACATTGATTTCTAGCATTCGTTAGATAATGCCATGGAATGTTTTGGGCACTCAATTATGTTATTGAAGGCAATAGCTTCACTATCAACGAAAACTTAATGAAATAAGTCGTTCTCATTCACATTTCTGAAAATCGTCTAAAAGATAACAAACCTGGCCAAGATATACTTTGTGAAGCTTCCACTCCTTGTCAAGAACTTTTACAGTTATATCACTGTCCTTGCCACTCACGTATAGGGTCTGATAGATGTACTTGGCAGTGCACGTCAACTTCCTTCTGAAAGCAATGTATATATCACCTTAAGGGTATTGGGAAATCGATACTTATCAATAGGCAGCAATCGTAAATTAATACTCAGTGTCTATTTTTGATGCTGTTTATTACACAGGCAGCATCATTCATAAAGTTACTGTGTCACGTCTTAACTAATACTCTGTCTCAGTAATTCTTAGCACTATAGCACTCAGCTTCATTAATTAATTAAAACGTGTACCAGATAACTGTGCACTCAACTAAACGTGGTTATGCCAATGCTACTGGATACTTTTGCAGGGTTGTGGATAGAGGAACCAACAACATACTACTTCAGTGAGTATATTATGGTAACCATACCAGCCAGCAGCATGGTCTCTAAATAAACAGTCGTGAACAAGGGCACCCAATCAAATGTGGACAAACGCCTCGCACATTCTGTGCACTGTGGGTCCCCAGTTTCATTCTAGCCTTCTTCAGGTAATGAGAGACTGCCTCAGGGCTCATGTGACCGTAATGAACACAAAAGCAAAACAAAATATCTAGGTATTAAAGAAATTGGGTTATATCCGCCAGTAGGCAAATTACTAAAGTTAACGTACCTGTTAGGTGAGTCCGTCTCCTCTGGCTTGTGAGTTACTGTGGGCAAGCGCTTTCGATGTAACCTAACACCTAACAGGTACGTTAACTTTAGCAAAATATCTAGCCCGACGCATCACATAACTTTCCTTGGTTCTGCATACAATTACCAGCTTTTTTGCTAGTATTTCAATCTATTTTTCACTCAGATCATTCGAACCTAGTAAAACATAACTTCAAGTCATAGGTAGAAAGTGTTAGTGTATAAAGTTCCAGAATTTATTGTGGAGCTCCTACTCATTCCCCATTCCATTATTCCCCATTACTGATAATTATTGAGTAATTAGTACTCAGAGAATTAATGAGACTTTCACACCTATATCAGAGATCACTTGTAGGTGTTAGCGAGCTACCCCCGTTACTTCCTTCCGCCCATTATGCGTGTATTTTAGTCAATGTGTTCTGCAACGCACAATCGATGTAGTGTTTTGTCTGGTATATATTGACCAGAATATATATATATATATATATTCGTTTTTTAAAAAAGTTTTATTCGAATTCCCACAAATGCTTTACAGTAGAAACCCACGAACTATGGAGGTGGAGTGAAAGAAGTTAACAGGATCATTGGAGGGAAACGACTGCCACGATGCAAGGAGGCATCCTAGCGAGGAAAGGTAGCTAAAGGGGGTGAGGATTCTCATAACCTTAAAATCGAAAATTATGGAAGAATTTTCGAAAAGAAAAGAGAAGGTAGATTGCTGGGCACTAAAATTTTATACAGGTTGTGAGACTGTTAACTTCCTTTTTCCTTGACAATAGATAATAATAATATATGTGATGAAAGCGATCAATAGTACATAAAGCGTTAAAGTCCATACACTAGGAGTAATAACATTTACAAGTTGATTATGTTAAACATCAAATTTCGTAATTTTAATTTTACATCTGGGATCTACTTATTAGGTTTATTTTGGAAGATTTTAGAAACGATCGGTTTCGCTGGGGGAGAACTAATCCTAAGGGATCCTAATTATGATCTAGTTAGAACAGTGGTTTACAGGACTGTCTGATATGGGGATCTCGATTACAGCATTGCCATGATAGTTGGAATTGACTGTCTGTTCGAGGGTAGATCCCTCTTCTGCATTAACAATCAAAGATTGGCTATCGTCAGGTTCGGGAGACTCGTACCTTTCACAGTATCTTTGTATTAATTGCTCACAAATACTTGTATCCAAGTCGTCTGGGTTGGTCAATCCTCCGATGATTTCATCTATTTCGTCGTTATTGGAAACAAATGTATTTGGATCAATTGTTTTATCAATTAAATGGGAATAGTCTTCGCTTTCTTGGTTATTAATTTCAACTCTTGATAACACGGCTGCGTTTAAGTTAGTTGTTCCCTTTTTATATTGGAGTAATGCGTTGTCCACGTGGAACAAGTCTTTATAATCTTGTACCAATTTGAGAATTGCCGTCTTTTCTTCATCATTCATGTGATCAGTTCCGAGTTTTGTAGGATCAAAGTCGTAGTTGTCAGTGTCGTAGTAATTAAGTTCGTTCGAATTTTCAGAGTTACAATTTAGCTCTTCTACCTCAAGGGGTGACCTAAGTTCATACAAGGTTTCCTTCTCATCTTGATTTAGGATACCTAAGTAGCATTCATGGTTTTCAACTTTCACTAGGCATTCAGGTATCTCTATTCGTCCATCACGAAGGTAAGACATGACTCCTTCTCCTTCTTTTAGGGTGACTAGAACTTTTACTTTTGAAATGGCTCTAGGGGGAAGTTTCAGTTGAATATGAAAGCTGGCTTGGTTTTTATCTCGAGGAGAATTCGTTAAATTTTGGGGGTCTCAATATTTTATTTTAATTTCAGTTTTTGGTGTGATTAATTTGTTATTGATTAAATCAATTTGTGCTCCTAGCATTTTCAGATTATCCATACTTAATAATAATCCTTAGTATTTATGAAACTCGAATACTTCAAATTTTAGATTTAGATTTCGAATTCCAAAAAGGTTTCCACAAGTGATTTTTGCACTGTATTTTCCGTGCGTAATCCCGTGGGCCGTTGTTACTTCGAAAGGGTCTAAATCGGTTTTACTCTTGAAAAACTGTTCGATGCATTTGGGATGGATAAAACTACTGGTGCTTCCCGTGTCAACTAAGATTCTGATGTTGTAAGGGGAAAGTGTTATGTATGGAAGGGGATGTTTGGTGGAGTTGAGATGCATCAAGTCGAATTTTGGGTTTCTGGATTCTCCTCTAAAAAATAGTTTTGCGGTTCTGGATCGTTATCCGAAATGAAATTGGAGTTTGGATTAGTCGTCTGCCAGGAAATAGGGGTGTTTCTATTCGTATTTTGATGGGAAGGTCCCGGCCTATTATTGTTGGGGAACCTATTCATCGGTGGTACGGATGATTTGAAATTTTGATTAGGGGGTCTTACGTTAGGTGTCATAGTTGGGTTAGGGGAGTATTGTGGTCTAGGATTTGGATTTTGATTCGGAGTATATTGGGGTCTAAACTGATTTGAACTTTGATTGGGAGTACATTGAGGTATAAACTGGTTTGTTCCTTTGGTTTGTAATCGATTGAATTTCGGTGTTGAGATATGAAACGTTCTTTGAGGTTTCAGGGGGTTTGTTTTTTTTCGACTGGACCAAGTTTGGTAGTCGTTCATCATCCATGATAGGGCTTGTCCTAAACTTCCCGGTTGTCGCGTTCTGAGTTGACTTCCCAGGGGTTCTCTGAGGTGAAACGTCAGAGTTCGTAGGGCTATTTACTCATAATGCTCCATCAGGGTATTTTGCTTATTTAATTCCACATGGTTCATTATACACGCTAGAGTTACATTTAGAATATTTTTAATTCTTTCATGAAACGAAAAAGCGTTCATGTTGTCGGGTTTTTTTAGTTAATTTAGTATTTAGTGTGAGTTTTTTTAGTGATTTAGGAATTTTGGCAAGGTTGTTTAGTCACTCTTTGAAATGTGGGTACTAACGGCTCCGAACATACTTCAAAACAATAGAAATACAACACAATAAGAAAGTAAATTAATTAACAAGTTAATAAGTAATAAAAGATACGTTTTTACCATAAAATGAAATTTACACAAGTTTCAGGATCCCCAGTTTCTTGGATCTTTCGCCAGTTAACGGGGGGGGGGGGATGAAACGAATGAATCCGATGAGTCTAATTAAAATTTTTACTAATATTTCTAGTGACTTTTCGCCAGGTAACGGGGGGTATGAAACTAAAGTACTCTAGAAACTCAAAAAGTGTTCCTTGGATCTTTCGCCAGGTAACGGGGCGTATGAAACGAAAGAATCCACAGGAATTTAAAAATCAAAATTAATTCTTCAAAATAAATTTATCTCTTGAATTTTTCGCCAGGTAACAGGGGTATGAAACGAAAGAATTTGACAGTCGAAAATCAATTTAAATTGACAAAAATTAGTTAAAATTAGAATTAAGCGCGCGAGTTTCTTTCACCACATAATGGGGCGTATGAAATGAAAGAAATGTCGACGGCGGTTTTGACGAGACGAGAGATCCTTTTAAATGATTGTTGATAACTTACAGTGCGAAAGTGAAGGCCAGTTGAGCGAACATCAAGAGGGTCGTTTTCGCAGAGTTTGCGTCTCTAGGATTGTCTTCTAGGAAAGACGAAGAGGGTCTCTCGTTCCAACGGAGGTGGTGAATTTCCTGCTTCTTTGAATGTTTCTTCTGGTTGAAGACGTTCGGTGTTATTGCCGATATTTAGAGTAGTGTTGACAGTAATTCTTCTGAACTGCGGGCCTCTGATTTTCCGGACAGGTTCTTCGGGAAAATAACTAGATCGATGAATTTGGTGATTTGTTTCTTCCCGAATCCAAAATTTATGACAATATAACATATATATACCCACCTCAGTCGTACTGAAACCTCTCTTGGTCAATGGTACGTCATAACACCTCACCTATTCTGTCGCTTTTTGACCAGACAAGAGGGAAACTTCCCGAAAAATTTCAACTAACTAATTTGAGTGCTGTTTTCACCCATTTAAAACATTACGATTTACGTCTGGGTTTTGTGTATGTTGGACGTAGGCGTTGAGGAACTGCTTGCTAATTTTGAATTGCAGCAGAAGGGGGAGGGAAATTCGTAAACCTGCTTACATTCGAAGGATATATATTCCACCCAGTAATACGATTCTTTGGCAGGCCAAATATAGCGGGGTCCTTGACCTATGGAATATCTACGCTCGCATCTAACGGTACTCTCAACCCTTTTGTTACCTATGGAAAGCCCAGGTCCTCAGTTATTTCCAACGACAACGGATTTCCCCTTTCGTATTTTCCTGAATGCCCTTCCCTCCCTCGATTTATCTCCTCCTCCAACACACATTGCTCTTCCCAGATACACTTGTCTCCCAGTGGTCACACAGACACATTCCTCTATCTACTCTTAGCCCATACAACTCACTCTCTCCTTCTGATACAGTTTCCCGTGTTATTTCACACATATTCCAGTCGTCCACTTGTGTCGCCCTTTTATACACAAACTCTACTCAATTCATTGCACACATTCCCCTTCACACTCACTAGTTTCTTCTTCTTCGATCGCATTCAGGACCGAAAGTTAACGCCACGATGACCACTAAATGCCTAGGAGGGCTCCTATTAGAGGGACCCATTGCGAACTTCTATCAGCAAGGAAGCCAGGCCCACCCAGGAAACTAGGAAGCCAGGTAACCATACTGTGAGGTTTAGCCATTAGAAGTGAATGTCAGCTCAGAGCCTGGGAACATGGATCTCTGAGCTCTCTGTAAAATTCGGACAATCCAACCGACACTGTGGAAAAGGCGAGAAAAGGAAGACGCTCTAGCCTACAACTCCTCAGAAGAGTCCCCAGCCAGGAGAGCAATAACAAATGTTGGGTGCATGAGAGGGGGAGTTGAAGATCGAAATAAAAAGGTACTCAATGAGCGTGCTCAGGATTGTATTATATGTGCAATGAATTGATTAGAGTTTGTGTACAAAAGGGTGACATAAGTGGATGACTCAGATTACACATGAACTGGCGGGGGAAACTGTATCGGAAGGAGAGAGCAAGCTGTATGGGCCGAAAGTATATAGAGGACTGTGTCTGCATAAGCTCTAGGAGACAAGTATATCTAGGAAGAGCGGTGTGTGTTAGAGAAGGAGGTAAATTGAGGGAGGGAAGGGCATTCTGGAAAATAAAAAGTGGAAATCTGTTGCTGTTGGAAATAACCAAGGACCTGGGCTTTCCATAGGTAGCAAAAGGGTTGAGAGTACCGTTAGGACCAAACACAGATATTCCAGAGGTCAAGGACCCTGCTACATTCGGCCTACTGAACAACAATATACATATCGGAAGCCAGCTTTTACAGCCACGCAGAGAGCACAGCAAGAGGATTCCGTCTCCCAACCTGCCTGTTTGGCAGTTCCAACATCAAAGAAGGGGGTTTCAGGTTGTGTATGTGAAAATAAGTTTATATTATCCCCCTACAATTCTACCCCTTATGTCATGCCTGACAGAGAAATTCTGGACCCCTAGCTGCAGAGTGAGCAGTGTGGCAAATATTTGCAGTTACCACTTCACTGCTTCATTAGTTAACACTTCTAGCAGCGACCATGTGCAGGTGAGGTTGTCTTGACCAGTAGTGGCTGAGTTGTGTGATCCTTCAGCCCGAGCATCTGACAACAGACACACACCAGTTTCCCAAATTGTGTCAGAAGCTTTATAACGCTGAACTTGAAAAGTCTGGTGACAACTCAAATGTTTTTCAGGCAATTACGTACCTGCCAAAGAAAGTAAAAACTAAGAACCCTGAAAGCCTGTAGCCAAATCAACATATAACAGATAGCGCCTATTGCTGAAAGAGATTGTTTGACAGTAGCAGTATCCCGATGGCCTACCACTGAAAATTCACAGTAAAACCCATCATTACCGAACCCATACAGAAACATCGCCGCCTGCATTTGACTCACGACTCACCGAGGCCTTAACTCATTCACCCATTAGTTGAAAGTTGCTTATATGCAATGTCCACACTACTTTCCGTACGGTACTTTCCAAATTCACAACTCTTGTTACCTCTCATCCTTGACCATTAAGTTGCAGAGTCAATCAAAATGCATTCAAATTCGGAGGAGGAATCTTACGGAGCGTCTTTTATCAACCTATACCCCATTTCGTAATCCGTGATTATTTCTGTATCTATCTGTTGAATTGAGATATAAGCCATGATAGCTCGGAACTATGGACTGCTACTCCAGAAATTCCGGAATTTCAACCGCAGTCATTTCACTTAATACTACTTTATAAAACTTCAGTTGACAGCTGAAAATGACATGAATCGCATTTACTGCCATTCAGTAAACTATTAAACAGTATCGGCTATCTTCAAGATGTGGGGTTGATTTTAGCCCTTGCCTCCTGGGCTATAACTGTAAAACGTTGAACATCTGCCCAATGCGAAAGAAGACTACAAACAGCAGAAGGTTAATGTTTCACCTTTTAGGAGACGAGAGGAAAGAATTCAGAGTTGACTCTTCATCATCTGCAACTTCTTTTTTTCGTTTTCTACCGTAAGTTTCAGATATCTTAGTGGTGAGCGATTCTGGGCAGTACTCCACCACTGTACTCCAGATCGTACCCATAATAGTGAAAATTAATGTATTAACCGAAACGAATGGAAAGTGGAAAAGCTGAGAACCGTGTTCATCTTTGAAGTATTAACGAAAACATTAGTAAGCACACAAGTTAAGGGCGAACAAAACAACTGAACGTTCCCCTTGTTTACATTGTTTTACCACGTTAGTCAGCTGTCAACATCCTAGCTCGCTGTTCTACGCCGAAGAAGGTAACTTTCCTTCTGCTATGTCTTCCGTATAGTCATCGACGCTATTGGACGAAGTTAGTACGACAACTTAATATATCCTGGGTAAAATCGACGTCTAAGACGTAAGCCGCGACGTCTAAGACGTAAGCCGCGACGTCTGAGACCGTGAGAAAAGAGACGGTATTTCACGGGTAGCAGTACTGGTGACGGTTGAGGGAACTTTTGTCGTGAATGTAACCAAGTAGCGCGAAAGTAGCTTTAATGAATACGAACGATAGCTCGCGAAATGATATAGGCATAAATATAAAGGTGATCCAAAGGACAAAAATAATTTAAAATGTCACCCCGACCCTTAGGAATGGAACTTTTGGCGTTATGGCAATTCTTTTGACACCACCATTCAAATCCATCGTGTGAACCAGCTTTGGAACTGACATTACCTTCGTTGGAGCAAGCTGGATTATGCAGATAGCAGAAATACTTTTCATCCTTCTTTCTTTTTCTTTAATAGTTAATAGAATTATAGTTGTGGGAAAACCCCCACTGCAGCCACAACTGGGCATATTGTGTGGGCGAGCATGACCCCCTCATGTCCTTCCAGTTCCACCCCCAGCTTCTGTGGAGCTGGTGTTCTCTGATTCGGTGTCCAAAATACGTCCCCACCATTCTCGCACAAAACGCAAGACAGCCTTGAGGCCCATCCCTGCAACCTCCTCTAGCCACAGCTGATGAACCCCAAGCACAAGGAAGCGCCCTGCAGCCAGCCACTCAAACGTACACAGTACATGCTCTGTTGTCCATACTCCACCTCCAACTCGAAGAATCTGCAATTCTGTACCTCTGATTTACCAATCTAGGCCAGGTGGTATCATAGTGGACAGTGACCTGTAAACAGGCCACATACCATCCATATACTATCTTTCTCCAGGTCTAGGATCTCTCTCATTTGCTCCCTGGAGAGTCTGATAAACAGCCTTGACTGCTGTTGGCCAGGAACATCCCTCCAATAGGTAGCCCTGCACTTCTACTCCCACTTACCAATTAAAAACAGAATAAACAATAAATTGTCAATATTTCCACAGAAATAATGAGCACAATTGTTAAATCGATTTTGACGGTTAGGTCATCATCAGTAACAAACATGAACTGAAGGTACCTCATAGACAAGACATCTTATTGTAATGTCCTTTGAAAGAATTCACAAACAACTATTAACGAGGGGAATTTAATAGGAGAACAAACCAAACACAAGAACGAATAGCTGAACTAATAATAGGTGTGGGGGGAGGCCTACAAGAGCAGTGTTGCCACTGGTACACCACATTACTCCCCCCATTTGGAAATATATAGGATTTTCAAATTTATATACTAAAAAACTCCAATCCAAACTAACCAGCTAACCCAACTGTGTGTAAGCAATAACTTTATTGAGTAACTTATCTTTTTTAGATTCTCGTAGGATATCGTGAAAATTTAATGGTAAATCAGAATTATTATCAAAAACATAATTTATAGTTAAATCAAAATCTTCATTCTCTGGAACTGTATCGGGCAAAGGCGCTCTTGACAACCAATCTGCTGAGTTATGCTTGGAAGCCACATACTCCATTTCATATGAATAATTAGATAGGAACAACGCCCATCTCTGTAACCTATTCGCTGCACAAATTGGTAGCCCTTTTTTAGGCCCAAAAATGGTTAATAGCGGCTTATGATCTGAAATAAGCGTCCATTTTTGCCCAAATAGATAAATATGAAATTTCCTCACACAATGTACTATTGCTAAGGCTTCCCTATGTATAGAAGAGTAAGCCTCCTCTGTGCTGGACAAAGTCCTACTAGTAAAAGCGATTGGCCTATCTATTTGATCCTGTATCTGAGATAGAACTCCTGCCACTCCTCGATTAGAAGCATCGACCGTCAACCTTAGAGGAATATTTGGGTCATAATGGGCTAAAGACCGACAACTCTGCACTAATTGCTTGATACTCACGAATGCTTCATCGCATTTTTGGCTCCAGTTCCAGGGAACCTCTTTTTTAAGCGATTGATATAGGGGGGACAAAACCTCAGCTACTTTTGGCAAAAACTTAGAAACATCGGTCACAAAACCTAAGAACGCTTGAAGTTCTTTCACGTTACCTGGCTTTGGTGCCTCCACCACTGCACGAACCGTTGTGTGCAACCCCTTAGAATCGATTCTAAACCCAAGGTAAATCAAAGATTCTTTACCTATCTCGCACTTGTTTTCTGAGAGTGTGAGCCCTGCACCCTGTAGACGTGACAAAACCTCCTCGATACGCGAAACTAATTCACCCTTATCTTTTCCACCAATTAAAATATCATCAAGCAAGACCCCCACGCCCTCTATTCCTTCCAGCAAGGTGTCCAAAACTTTTTGGAATTTCGCGGGTGCACACGCTACCCCAAATGGTAAACGCGTATACCTAAACAATCCCTTATGTGTACTGATAGTAACCAATTTTTTGCTCTCCTCGTCTAATTCCATTTGTTGATAGGCCTGAGAAAGGTCTAACTTTGCGAATACTTTGCAGCCCTGAACCTTTTGAAATAAGTTTTCGATTTTAGGAAGAGGATGCTGATCTATTATCAGCCCAGGGTTAATACTTATTTTATAGTCCCCACAAATTCTAATCTGGTCTCCCCCCTTCTTCAAAATTGGTACTATCGGTGTACCATACGGGAAATATTCGACTGGCTCTAGAATCCCTTGTCCAACCAACCTATCTAACTCCTTTTCTACTCCTTCCCTCAAGGCGAAAGGTATGGGCCTAGCACGAAAAAATTTGGGGTTAAAACCTGGTTTCATTTCCAAATGAGCCTTTCCCTTATTGAATAAACCCAATTCAGATGAGAACACTTTCTTGAATTTCTGTTTCAAGTAAGTAAACTGTTGGTTTTGATCTAATGGCACAAGTTGCCTTATCCTTATTGTAAAGGGATTCAGGAGGCTGTGCTCCCATCGCCTCCATGTTCCGTTCATTGTGATGTTCGCTTCTCGTCTCATTCTTTTTCCCCAGTACTGTATTCGCTTATTCAAACGATGTGATGTGCATAATACACTCGTATTCTTCCCATTGAACTCTTTCTGTCGTCAACTTACTCTTCCCGCAATCCAACAGGTTATGGGCCCAGGTCGCGATGTAAGTTTGATGTCAGGAAAGTGAAGTGCTCAATTCTAACCAACCTCCATTCTCGCGATCATTTTTCCGACGTGTTACACTTTCTTTAAAGTCGCGCTGTCTCCTACGTCTATCAAAAATAATGACCTCGGAATTCAGCAACGGATCGTGTTCACCAGTCGCGCAGTTCGAGATGTCACCGAAGTGTTAACCTCTTTCCACGTGTCCCGCCTGTTGAACTTTCTATCAAAGTCGTGCGAATCCTACTAAAAATTATGGATAGCAGTGGATCGTATCTACAGGTAGCCGAAAGGCTTCGAGGAAGTGAGAACTATAGAACATGGTGTTTTCAGATGACCAATATCCTGAAACACGAAGCTCTGTGGGTGTGCGTTAAAGGCTATCCTGAAGATGATAGAACGCCAGCCGACCAGAAGGCTCGAAAGGAGGAAAAGACGTCGAAAATAAATTTATCGCTCGACAAAAGCGTCTACGCTCACGTAGAATCAGCTCTCACAGCCAAGGATGCTTGGGAAGGTCTGAAAGCTGCCTTTGACAGTAAAGGTTTGTACACCTCGTTATCCCTACTTAGGCAACTTTGCGCGTTGAGGCTAGACAACCGTTTCAAATCGACTGAGGATTATGTGAACGAAGCCCTTAGTATCTCGACTAAGCTCAAAGAAGTCGACGAGCCAGTCAACGATAAGTTCCTAGCCGCTGTCGTCCTCCAAGGTCTCCCAGATTCGTATATGCCAATGATCATGGCCTTAGAAAATTCTGGCCAACAAATCTCGTTTGATCTAGTAAAAACCACGCTTCTGCAAGACAGTACCTGGAAAAATTCCAATGGTAACAGTTACAACTCTGGCGATTCGTCATCACATGCTCTCTATACGTCGTTCAATCGTCATGGTGACTGTAAGAAGAAACCGTATTGCTCATTTTGTATGAAGTCGGGCTCCCACTGGACAAATCAGTGGCGTCATTCTTCCGGCGATCAAAACCGTCATTCTTCCGGCGATCAAAACCGTTATTCTTCCAGCGATCAAAACCGTCGTTCCTCTGGCGATCAAAACTGTCGTTCCTCTGCCAATCGTAACCGTCCTTCCTCTCATCACAAGAAAAAGACCGACTCCTCGTCACAATACAAATCAAAAGGTAAGCTAAAAAATAATGCCCTTTTCGCAGCCTATGGCACTGCAAATGCGTCGTTGGATGAAAACCCCGACAACAGTTGGTGGATAGACTCGGGCAGCTGTTTTCACATGTCTGGGCGAAAGGACATGCTTACAGATCTAGTCAAAACTCAGTCAAATAGCCAAATTCTCGTGGCTAATGGTCAAAAGTTAAATATTGAAGCCTGTGGCTCATCCCACATTGTTCTAAATAATGGTGAGCGGGCAATAACAGACGTCAGGTACGTTCCAAACCTTCGAGCAAATTTACTCTCAGTCAGCAATTTGGCAAAGAAAGGCTACCGTGTCGTTTTCGCTGCTGATGGTTGTGAAATTTACGATGAGGATGATTTTGAGGTTGAAGGAGAGCTCATAGCCACCGGAAAAGTTGAAAACGGGCTATACAAGTTGAATGCTAGCGTTTTGATGTGTGCTAACGCTGCTGAGCTCCCAGCAATCAACAGTCACACACTATGGCACAAACGCCTAGGCCATTTAAATCACTATAGTATGTCTCTTTTTAAAAAATGGTGTCGCCATAGGAGTACATTTTTCTGAGGAAAATAAACCAGAATTGTGTGTGAGCTGTGTCAAAGGAAAACAGTCCAGGAAACCTTTCCCTGTAAACAAAAATAAAGAGCTAGCTAAAAACCCTCTCGATTTGGTTCATTCTGATCTCGTTGGTCCAGTAGATGCGTCTTTCAGCAACAGGAAGTACCTACTCACATTTATCGACGATTTTTCAAGGAAAATATTCGTCTACTTCCTCAAATCAAAAGATGAAGTCGCCCACTACTTCGAAATTTTTCGAGCGCTCGTTGAGACTGAAACGGAGCGAAAAATGAAAATTTGGAGAACCGATAATGGTCTGGAATTCTGCAACCAGAAGATTCAATTGATCTGCGAAAAACATGGTATAAAACACGAACGATCAGCTCCGTATTCACCGAGCCAAAATGGCCTTGTGGAAAGAATAGGACGTTCTATCATAGAAAGGACTCGTTCTATGATGGAAGATGCTCAGCTAAACGACAAACGTTATTGGGCACAAACTGCGGAAACTGCAGTCTACCTTCTAAATCGTTCCCCTGTCAAGAGATTGAAAAATGCAACTCCCGAAGAAAAATGGGCGGGAAAACGCGTAAATCTCAGCCATCTCAGAGTTTTTGGTTGTCCAGCCTATTCTCACGTACGGAAAGAAAAACGTCGTAAGCTCGACTTGAAAAGCAAAGAATACATATTCGTCGGGTATAGTGAAACTACCAAAGGCTATAAATTGATGGATCCGAAAACGCATGAGGTGTGTATTGCTCGGTATGTCATCTTCAATGAAGAAGCTATTCTCTCTCCGAACAAAAAGGGCGTCGAACGGGTTTGCTCATCAACCAATAAATCTCAAGAATCCGTCACCCTTCATCGTCAAGAAGAGACGCCAACATGCGAACTTTCAAGCCAGGACCTCTCAGAAGACAAAGAAGGAGATCCTGAAAGCGAACTCTCTGAAACTCTTCGTCCCATCTCCGAAAACTCAGAGGTCAGCCAATACGAAGAAGCAGAGGATACTCCGGGCATACCCACTATAGACCTGAATACAGACTCCGACCAGGTAACTCCTGTTATTAGTACCCCAAAACGTACTCGTATTCCAAATAGAAAATTTGATGATTATGTCTTAGACATTGATAAAGCCTTCGCAGTGTTTAATTATGAGTCCGAGCCTAGCACTGTGGCAGAAGCCCTTGCTAGCCCCGATAGTTTCAAGTGGCAAAAAGCCATGGAAGAAGAATTGAAGTCTCTAGAATTAAATAAAACTTGGACTCTAGTCGGGAAGCCGGAAAATGAAAATATAGTCAGCAATAAATGGGTATTCAAAATTAAGCGTGATAAAGACGGAAATATTGCTAGATATAAGGCACGGTTAGTCGCCAAAGGCTTCACCCAAAAATATGGTCATGACTACACTGAAACTTTCTCACCAGTCATTCGTTACAGTAATTTAAGGTTACTTTTTGCTCTTTCAGTGGAATTAAATTTAGAAACGTCTCATCAAGATGTGGAGACTGCTTTTTTGTATGCTGATTGTGATGAAACGATTTATATGCGTCAGCCAGAAGGCTTTGAAGTTCCAGGCATGGAAAGTAAAGTATGTCTTCTAAAGAAATCAATTTATGGTTTAAAACAAAGCTCGAGGCTGTGGTACAAGAAGGCTGATGAAGTTCTAAAAACGCTGCAAATTATTACACAACGGTTTATTATTCGGATAATCAGCTTGACCTAGCATTAATGCTCCGAGACCCATCCTGTTCGATTCAGCATCGAAAAATATCATAATGAAACCCAAAAAAAGGCCGAAAAGAACTGAATCGTAATATTAAAATAAACAAAAAAAACACGAAAGTATCTAGAAAAAACTGAATTTTAATATGAAAACATGCACGCTAAATACTAATATCAAAATTTAACCAAAAATCTATGAAAAAAACATAATGAGAATGAAACGAAAGAATCTAAAAATATCTGGTGCGTAGCAACACACTACTTTCCGCCACCCCTTTAAGTTCGAACACCACCTACATAGGCGGGCGCTATATCTTCGTTCAACGCATTTTTACAGGAACATTTATGGAGAACAAAATGTAGGGACTAGTTAGCTGAGAGTACTCCGAAAGTTTGATCGAAATCGTTAGAGCCGTTTTTGAGAAAATCGGAATACCGATAAAGTAATATTCGACAAATCTCCTTTTCTGAGTTAACTCAGCTTATATCTCCGTTCAACATATATATACAGAAATAATTATAGGAAACGAAATGTGGGTATGGGTAACTAAAAGACACTCCATTAGGATTTATCACATCTCGTGAAAAAGTTACCCTGGAATTTACGGAAATGTTCGAAAAAACGTTATTTTCGACACATTTTGATTTTTATCTCTGCTCAATGGACTTTCAGAGGAACATTTATTGAGAACAATATGTAGGTATTAACTATTCGAAAATATCCTGAGAGTTTAATGATAATCGTTGAAGTCATTTTGCCAAAAAGCTTAAAAAACCTATTTTTGCTTCATAGGTCATTATCTCCGTTCACCGTATTTTCATGGAGATATGTATAGAGAAGAAAAGTTAGGTATTGATTAGGAGAAGATAATTTGAAAGTTTAATCAAAATCGTTAGAGCCGTTTTCGAGAAAAATGCGAAAAACCCTAGTTTTTGGTACATTTTTGTACCCTACCCCCCTTCCCATCGGCCGAAATCGTCCATAACCTTATTTTGGTGTCTATAAAAAATAACGAACAAAACAAAAAAGAACCAGCTCAATCGGATCAGCCGCAAATCGAACTACAGACACACACACACATACACACACACATACACACGGACCACGCGACGAAATTAGGTTTTTTAGACTCAGTAGGGTCTGAAACGTAAAGATCTGAAGAAAACTCAAATTTTTTTTTTGGGCCGATTACTATACTTTCCTTCCCTTCGGGTAGCGGAAAGTAAAATATCTGGTGCGTAGCAACACACTACTTTCCGCCACCCCTTTAAGCTCGAACACCAGCTACATAGGCGGGCGCTATATCTTCGTTCAACGCATTTTTACAGGAACATTTATGGAGAACATAATGCAGGGACTAGTTAGCTGAGAGTACTCCGAAAGTTTGATCGAAATCGTTAGAGCCGTTTTTCAGAAAATTGGAATACCGATAAATTAATATTCGACAAATCTCCTTTTCTGAGTTAACTTGGCTTATATCTCTGTTCAACATATATATACAGAAATAATTATAGAGAACGAAATGTTGGTATGGGTGACTAGAAGATACTTCATTAGGATATATCACATCTGGTGAAAAAGTTACCCTGGAATTTACGGAAATGTTAGAAAAACGTTATTTTCGACACATTTTGCTTTTATCTCTGTTCAATGGACCGTCACAGGAACATTTATTGAGAAGAATATGTAGGTATCAACTATTTGAAAACATCCTGTGAGTTTGGTGAAAATCGCTGAAGCCGTTTTGCCAAAAAGCGTAAAAACATATTTTTGCTTCAAGGGCCCATATCTCCGTTCACCGTATTTTCATGGAGATATGTATAGAGAAGAAAAGTTAGGTATTGATTAGGAGAAGATAATTTGAAAGTTTGATCAAAATCGTTAGAGCCGTTTTCGAGAAAAATGCGAAAAACCCTAGTTTTTGGTACATTTTGGTCCCCCACCCCTTCCCACTGGCCGAAATCGTCCATAACCTTATTTTGGTGTCTACAAAAATAACGAACAAAACAAAAAAGAACCAGCTCAATCGGATCAGCCGTTCTCCCGCAAATCGAACTACAGACACACACACACACAGACATACACACAGACATACACACAGACATACACGCAGACATACACACAGACATACACGGACCTCTCTCCGAAATTAGGTTTTTTAGACTCAGAAGGGTCTGAAACGTAAAGATCTGAAGAAAACCCAACTTTTTTTTTTGGGCCGATTACTATACTTTCCTTCCCTTCGGGTAGCGGAAAGTAAAAATTGAATCGTATTAAAACGAAAACGTCGGGAAATTGGAAGAGTAAGGCGAATGGGAGAGACCGGTCGTTGGGAGGAAGCGGCGGGAGGCCGCACTCGCTCGCCTCGAGAGCGGTTGGTTTTAATGAGACGGGCGGGCGGAGGGAATTCAAACGACGAAACGCTTGTAGCTCCCGCGTTGTACTGCGTTTCGTTAATTTTTTAACCGTTTTTGGCCCATTACAACCACGGGCTTCGTCCGATCGGATTGCCGAGATGGCGGGCACAACTAGATACCAAATCGGATTTTTGGGCGAAAGAACGAATTTTTTAGACCACGTTAAAGGCACAAAACGGCCCGGACGGGGGACGGCGGACGGACATTGCAAATTTGGAATCTCCATGTCTTGAAACGTAAAGTATCAAATTTTGAGGGGGGGTTGTAAAAAATTTTTCGTGACCGAAAACATAGGGTTATTATTCAGAATGAATAATAAACCAAAAAAGTGCAGAATTTAAACAGTCTGAAATTGAACCTGGTATCTATTTTAAAATTTCTAAGCATTCAATCGTGATTATAGGACTGTGGATTGATGATTTTTTCATATTCTATAATGATAAGGAAGAAGCTGATAAATTGAAAGGTATACTACGGCAAAACTTTAAAACCAATGACCTAGGACCTATCACTCATTGCTTGGGTATGAAAATACAACGTGACAAGCAAAATAACACTTTGAAGATAAGTCAGGAACAATATGTTGATAAAATTCTTAACAAATTCGGTATGTCAAATGCCAAGCAAGTTCGTAGCCCTTTGCAACCAAATAATAAATGTTCACTTGAGGGAGAGAATTACGATGTTCCTTATCAACAATTAATTGGCTCACTCTTGTATTTATCTGTGTGCAGTCGCCCAGATCTTAGCTTTGCTGTGACCAGTCTGAGTCAATTTAACATGAATCACACTAAAGAGCATTGGCTCGCTTGCAAACGTATTTTGAGATACCTAATAGGCACTAAATCGCATGGTTTAGTTTATGAAAAATCAGGTAAACCTCTAACTTGTTTTGTTGATGCCGATAGGGCTAACGACCCTACTGACAGTAAGTCATTTTATGGTTACGTATTCAAATTAGCAAACTCTGCAATATCTTGGGAATGCCAAAAGCAAAAATGCATAGCTCAGTCTTCAACTGAAGCAGAATACATAGGAATAAATGAAGCAGCAAAGGAATCAGTTTATTTTCAGAATTTAATGTTAGAACTCTTCTCGAATGCCGACTTGCCTAACTCAGTTTGCAATGTGAAATCGATTCCTATTTTTAATGACAATCAAGGCGCACTTGAGCTATCTAAAGATCGTGTTTTCCGCAAACGCACCAAACATATCCAAGTAAGATACCATTATATTCGAGATTTAGTTGCAGATAAAAAAGTTGAACTTATTTATCTCGAAACTGAAAAAATGATAGCCGATATTTTTACAAAAGGTTTAGGTCCCTCTAAGCACAAACTTTGTTGCGAGGGCATGAATTTGAAAAATTGATTTTGATTATTGGCCATATGTATTTAGTTCAAACTTTCGTTCTCTATGTTAAACAACGCTAAATTCAATGTTTACTTCTGTAACAGCTGTTTCACTGATATGATAAGTCTCAGTACTGCCAACTTTAGTTTGTTGTTTGCGTGGCAATGCTTGTTCCATTAAGGGAGAGTGTTGGTTTTGATCTAATGGCACAAGTTGCCTTATCCTTATTGTAAAGGGATTCAGGAGGCTGTGCTCCCATCGCCTCCATGTTCCGTTCATTGTGATGTTCGCTTCTCGTCTCATTCTTTTTCCCCAGTTCTGTATTCGCTTATTCAAACGATGTGATGTGCATAATACACTCGTATTCTTCCCATTGAACTCTTACTGTTGTCAACTTACTCTTCCCGCAATCCAACATAAACAAATCAGAATCACCATTATAATAACAAGGATCCTTTACTGAACTTTGAAGTGATAACTGAAAACCTAATTTATTGAACCATTCCCGCCCAAGTAAAGGCGGACCCTTAGTATCAACCACGTAAATTGGCAATCTACCAAAATCTTTATCATTGAAAACTACCTGTAAACTAACAACTCCTAAAGGTTTACTTTTCACATTAAAATACGACAAAAATGTCTTATCAGAAGGTTCCAACTCGCCATAAGCAAAATGTTTCTGGTAAAGCGTAAATGGTATAATTGTTGAGCCACAACCCGTGTCAATTTCAAATTCGCAACCTATACCATTAATTTTAACATTTGCAGTGAATGGTTTCACTGGCCAATTTTCCGAAATACGAAACAATGATTCTTCTACGAAATCGTTCTCTGCTACATAATTACTGCGATGTACAATTTTTTTCTTACCATTATTAACCTTTTTAGTATCACAACCTTCTTTATCCGAAAATTCCTTAGAATAACTCATATTTTTAGTACATACCCTTTTCAAGTGATTTCCTTTACAAACATCACATATCACCTCCTTATACCAACAATCGTTTGGATGGCGGCCCCCGCAGATTTGATATTTCGACGTCTTCTTAACGCCTTCCATGGTCCTCGTGGGGTAGCTGAAATTTCGGTTAACAGGCTCCGCCTTCACGTTCACAGCCGATCATACCCCCATGGCATACTGATTCGCCGCTGCCTCCTTTCCAGACGCTATCTTCATGGCCTTATCCAACTTCAGCGTTAGCTGTCCTCCTCGAAAAGTCTATCTTTGACTGGGCCCTTGGACAGTCCCAAAACGAATCTGTCCAGCAACTGTTCGTCCAAATCTTTGAACTGACACGGTCCACCGAGAAAACGAAGACGAGCTAACCAGTCGTTCAGTGATTCTCCATGTTCCCTTACTGCATTTGCAAACTTGAATCTCGCGGAAAAAACTGATTCGTGAGGTAGGAAATGAGAATCGAAAAACTCCATCAACTCTTTGTGAGTTTTATCCTCAGGCTCTAGTGGAACGCACAGATTAGCAATAAGCCGATACCCTTCTTCGTCGAGAGAATTCAGGAACAAGGCTCGCTTGGTGTTGTCCTCGGTAATGTTGTTTGCCAAGAAGAAGTTGTTCATTCGAGGTTTAGCTATTTTCCATTCATTCTTCGATGGTGAAAATGTATGTAGCGTCCCTACAAATCCCGCGTGCTGAACAGGTGCGGACAAAGCAACAGGTGGAGCAGTCATGGCGTCGTCGGTTGCGAGAAGCAAACAAAAATTCGCGTGAGCAACCAAGTTTTTAGCAAATCTTTAACACAATCCGATCGACACTTCACCGGCGCAATAATCCACCTTTATCACCAAACCTATCCTCGTCGCCAAATGTAATGTCCTTTGAAAGAATTCACAAACAACTATTAACGAGAGGAATTTGATAGGAGAACAAACCAAACACAAGAACGAATAGCTGAACTAATAATAGGTGTGGGGGGAGGCCTACAAGAGCAGTGTTGCCACTGGTACACCACACTTATATAGTTAGGTGAACGGAGATATTGAATCCTATTGGCTCAGAGAAGTGAAAGGGGGTGGAGCAGGGGAAACTGGGACAGTAACATCGGAAAAACCGATGTCAATTAACTCAGACAATGGTGGAGGGAAAACCCAAGCTAGTGTAAAATATCTGGTGCGTTGCAACACACAACTTTCCTTAGCTCTACAACAATTCACTTTGCACATGGCTAATTCTATTTAATCGATTCATTTATCACTCAGTTAATTTGAACTTGGTCAAGCAAGCTTTACGGCAGCAGGAAGCAGTAGCCCTTACAGTTCCGGAATTTATTGTGCTGCTCGTTCTCATTCCAGAACCATTATTGAGCGATTGGTACACAGATAATCAATGAGGCTGTAAACACAAATTTTTTGAAGAAGGATACTAATTACTTTTGCAGAGTTATAGGGTAAAAACTTTTAGAACTGGTATTAAGCGAAACGGCGGTAGTTGAAACTCAGGAATTTCTGGAGTGAGCCCCATGTATCTCGTGAGCGTTTTTAAACACTCACCCTATAGATATTGGATTGGACTACAATACCAATTTTTTAAAAACATTCTACTAACACTCCAGCGGAGTTTGTAAGAAAAATATCTGGTGCGTAGCAACACACAACTTTCCGCCACCCCCGTAATTTCGAACACCAACTACATTTGCGGCCGCTATATCTTCGTTTAACGCATTTTTACAGGAACATTTACGGAGAACAAAGTGTAGGGACTAGTTAGCTGAGAGTACTCCGAAAGTTTGATCAAAATCGTTAGAGCCGTTTTTGAGAAATTTGGAATACCGATAAATTAATATTCGACAAATCTCCTTTTCTGAGTTAACTTGGCTTATATTTCCGTTCCACATATATATACAGAAATAATTATACAGAACGAAATGTGGCTATGGGTGACTAAAAGAGACTTTATTAAGATTTATCACATCTGGTGAAAAAGTTACCCTGGAATTTACGGAAATGTTAGAAAAAACGTTATTTTCGACACATTTTGATTTTTATCTCTGTTCAATGGACCGTCACAGGAACATTTATTGAATAGAATATGTATGCATTAACTATTTGAAAACATCCTGTGAGTTTGGTGAAAATCGCTGAAGCCGTTTTGCCAAAAAGCGTAAAAAACCTATTTTTGCTACAGGGGCCCATATCTCCGTTCACCGCATTTTCATGGAGATACACGGTGTGACGTCACCTATGCGTCCCCACCACCCCCGCACAAAGCGGAGGATATCTGCAAGTTCTGCATTTGCCACCTCTTCGGGCTGTAGATAGGGCCTCCCAAACACAGAACGGCGCGATGCCGCGAGTGCATCGCATATGCACAGCACATGCTCTGCCGTCTCTAGCCCTACCTCGCAGAACCTGCATACCTGTACCTCACACTTGCCAATATTTGCAAGGTGGTACCTTAGGCGGACAGTGACCTGTGAACAGGCCACATATGATCCTCATATCCTTCCTTCCCAGTGCAAGCTCCTCCTTGGACCTCTCTCTGGAGAGCCGGATGAAGAGTTTTGACTGTCTAAGGCCGGGCAGCCCCTGCCAATGAGCAGCCCTGCACCGGTCCTCCCATTTGCCAACCTCTCCACATAGGTGGCTCCTGGTTGTCCCAACAAAGGGCTCAGGGCCAATAGGGATCTGCTCTGATCCCTTCTTAGCCAACCTATGAGCCCGTTCGTTTCCCTCTATACCCTGATGCCCTGGCACCCAACACAGTGTTACACTGTTGTCCTCTGCCAGGGCCTTCAGTCCTGTCAGACACTCCCACACCTGCCGTGATGTAAGACAGTATGAGGCTAAGGCCTTGAGAGTGGCCTGACTGTCCACCAATACGTAGATTCTCTGCCGCTTCAGTCTTCTCTGCAGCAGCCGCTGCACACAGACTGTCACTGCAGCTACCTCTGCCTGGAACACTGTGGCCAGCGACCCCAATGGGATCGCAGCCCTGACTCTCGGCCCAAAGATGCCTGCTCCTGCAAGGCCACCCTGCACCGAGCCATCAGTGTAGTATACCAGCGCCCCAGCCTCGAAAGTGGGAGCTCCCCCTTCCCACCTGGATCGCTCATGAATGAGTATCCGAAAGGGTAGCACGAAGATAAAACCTCGCGGGCATTGAGTCTACCACATGCAGTTCGGGCCCCCTCACCTTCACCTTGTCAAGGATCAAGGTTCGAATTACTACATTACACAAATGCTCATAAATTAGATATTTTGATGTTAAGTGAAGTCAAACTCCCTTCCTGGACGTCATGGTCGCTACCAGGATACACTTCTTATGCCGCCCACGATCCAGATGACAATGGTTGTGCAGGGGCTTTACTCCTTGTACGCTCAACCTTAAGTCAATCTGAACTGCTACCGATAAGAGAGAAATATGTTCAAATGGTGCGATGTATACTTCACATGGAGGGCGAGAATGTTAGGATAGAAGGCGGGGTCGCAAACTCACTATGGGTACATTATGGTCCATAGCACACGAACTAGGTTCAACCTTCCTAATAGGAGGAGATTTCAATGCTAAGCACTCAGCATGGAATGATCGAAGGGCGAATTCATACGGAACTCTAATTGATGCTTAAGAACAAGGAACCCAGCTGAAAAACAGCTGAGCAATGCGGCAGAGGAATGTTATCAAAGCTGCTGAGAGAGCAGCTGAGGAATGTTTTCAAAGCAGAGGTCAACAACTTCCGAGAAGAACAGTTGAGACATAAACTTACTTCACTTGACGCAAAGGACTGCTCTCTGTACAGGGCAACCAGGATCTTGACGAAGAAAGGGCAAAATATACCTCCATTAAAAAACGGATCAAGATGGCTGTCACTCCCCGAAGAAAAGGCCAACCATTTCGCCGACTCACTGCAACTCAGGTTTCAAACCCATCCAGGTCCTAATATCTCTGAGATGGAAGAAAATTATTCTAGTTTCCCTTCTCCTCCTGTTTTCTTCTCTCCCAAACAAGTTAAGAAAGTAATCAGAGCTTCTCCTACAAGAAAAGCCCCTGGCATAGACCTAATAGTGCAGCCTCTTCTTTTACGTGGGCCCCGCAGACTGTTTGCACATCTGGCTCATGTCTACACAGCCTCAATACGGTTAGGATACTTTCCAAAAGCTTGGAGACATGCGGCTATTTGCATGGTACCGAAACCCAACAAACCTCCTCATTTATCAACTTCTTACTGGCCTATCAGTCTCCTCTCACTTCTATCAAAAACCTTCGAGCGTCTACTTCTCCCATATCTCCAACAATACACAGCTCATCTTGTACCCAACCAACAATTTGGCTTCCGTCAGGACCACTCTTGCCCCCTCCAGCTTCAAAGATATACAAGCTACATAAAAAACGTATATCACCAGCGAAAGGTGTGCCACTCTGCCTACTTTGATGTAGAACCGGCATTTGACAGAACTTGGCATGATGGTCTTCTGTTCAAACTCCGTCAGCACCTACCGAACAACCTGTTTTCTGTGGTCAAACACTACTTACAGGACAGGACGTTCGTGGTCTCAATCCAGAATCATCACTCAACAACAAGGCTAATCCAAGCTGGAGTGGCACAAGGAAGTGTTTGGGCGCCATATTTATACTCCATATACACGAGCGACATGCCTCTGGAGGTCCCCGATGGGTTCTCCGGATTGTATGCGGACGATTTAGTTTACGCTACGTCGAACGAGGTATCTGAAATCGCGACCAAGAACCTCCAACAGATGCTTAACGTACTGGGACAATGGTGCACGAAATGGAGGATAAAAATAAACAATGAAAAATCTAGCATCGTTACACACACTTACAAAAGAAATTATACAAATCCGGAACTCCACTATCTTGGACAGCCTATACCTACCAGAGCCTCTCATAAATATCTCGGAGTTATACTGGATAAAAGATTAACGTTCCATGACCATATCAGCGAAATTATAAAGTGAGTAAAAAACAGAATTGCACAGCTGAGGTCCTTTCTTGGAAATACTTTTTCATGATAGAAATAAAGTTGATTGAATAAATTGAAATGTTTCGAGTTGAGGCTTTATTCAACCAACTTTAGCAAAAAGAAATTTATTTCGTGAATTTGAAACCAATACTGAATTGGTTGCTTAGAAAGCATTAACATCTCAGAGCTCTAATCATGGCCTCCTGCAGTGACGTGGGAGTTTGCAGCTAACAAGCTCTTACTGCCTTACCGATCTTTTAATGCTGTACTCTGCACTTCTCAGCCGTTGAGGAACGAGCCAGAAGTTCAATATCAGTCGCAAACTGAGAGACCCATTCTTGAGAGCGCTGTTTTGGCCTTTGCCATTGGAGAGATAAGTTCTAATAGATGAATTTGCACTGATTCCAAGATTGCGCATGACTTCCAGAAACACAGGGTTACTGGTAAGGCCCAAACCACCTTCAGCTATTCCAGGGGTTGGAATGTTTGTTGACGTCGAGGTTTGCTCTTCTACAGCAGGCCCGAGTCTAGTTGAAACTACCCTCTCAATTGAGATTGGTTCTCGATAGGGAGGCATTCCTTGTGGTTCAATCCTGGAGCTGCCCCCAAAGTATAGGTGATTGTTTGAATCAATGACAATGTTCTCTACTTCATAACAAGTCACTACAAACAACACCTGTGATAACCGGGGAAACCAAAATAAATAACAACGGGGTAAATCATCATCCCACAATATGTTAGCAATATGATGCACTATGAAGACGTTCTAACAACATATTGCACCTCGAGCAACATGATATTTAGAGATCAACCATTATGTAAATATGTGATAAGCCACATTCGGACCTAGAGTTTGTTCCTGGTATTGGATACTCAAGCCTCTCTTGTTAGGTTAATTGAGAAGTCATCTATGTCTGACACCTCAAGATGAAAGCTCTGCTCATTACGTAACTTAGATGAGGCCAGGGAAGGTGCTTCACTGTAGCAGTGAATTCTTCGGAGAATTCTGTGTCTCTCACTTGAGTAAGAGATCAGCGCTTGTGAGCATGTTAAATGAGGAAACTCTGAGGTTCTTGTTGGGGGCATTTTATAGAGTTGCGAGGAATTGTAGACGTGAACTAAACGCCAATCTTTATTGTTAGCTTATTCCTTGATCCACATTCCTCCTCCAACACATAGTGGGATACTCCCTTATTTCTTGGGTAAATTAATGTTTAACAGCTTACTCGAAAATTTCTTCTGACAGGTCGTTAACGTCCCAGACGTATTTATGTTGTCTTATCGATGACTTGCTTTTACGCTTTAATATTTACTACAAGTTACTTAATGGTTATTGTATGTTGCGTTATTGGTTCTGTTAAGTAAAGCTAGTACTCCAGTCTTATGTCGGTGACATTAACTGTATTATCACTTAGTCTTCAACATGAAGAAGTCAGGTGATTGTTTCCACTTCTGCTCAAGCCATTCTGGATTGATGATGATCCACGGAAATTTGCCAAATTGAGGGGTGGGAAGAGGATATTTTGGAAAAACCCTGTTGTCAGCTTGGGAAATAACTGAAGCGAGCTCGAGCTCAATATTCCAACTAATAGCAATGCAGAATAGCCCTTGAAGGAAGCGTATCTAGGTGGCAGGTGGTAGTTCAGCTGGGCTACGAGGAGAGCTATCTCAGAGAATTCTTTTTGTGTTTCGGTGAAGCAGCCAAAAATATTGGTTGTGTAATCTGGCCTGGAGGACCAAATGTTGGATGCATGGTAGAGAGGACCTTAAATTGGATTTTGAGAAAGAGATGAACGTGGTGAGCTTGAGGGAGGACTGTACGACACTTTGACTAAAGAGCTAGAATATGATATGAGTTTGAATGCGAGCATTTAAGGGCGAACAAAGGGGCTCAGAATATGTGAGCAGGTTACATAGGGAAGAAGAGAGGAGTATGAATTAGTAATCTTGCAAGCTGTGAAACGAGTATCTATCGTGACAACTGAGAGATCAATGTGTGTTCGGGAAGAGGATATTTTGGAAAGTCCAGAAAGGGGGAAACCCTGTTGTAAGCTTCAGAAATAACTGAAGAGGCCAGGCTTTCCCACAGTTGCAAAGGGCTTCAGGTCTGAAATAGTTGGACTGAATGCACCTGGGAAAGGCCCGAGCTCAATATTCCAACTAATTCAGCCTGCCCCGAACACTTCTGTAGAAAGCCCATCCCTTCAGTGGCCCTTATCTAGTGCTCAAAGACAAAAATTCATATTCCGAGGGAACCAGAACTCAGAATTGCTGTGATTGTTGCCTGAGTGACTCTCCAGAAGTTGGAATCCCCTCATGACAACAGTCTACTGTCAGATGATTTTTTTTGACAGAAAATACATTTAATACTAGAAGCCATAGGCTTGACTAGGGCTGGTGCATACTGTTGACACATCAACTTCCTGAAACATAAGTTTTTTTGTGAGGTTCCAGATTATCCATTACTTCCAACAACGTTTAATTAAACATTTCAATACTTTTTCTTTTTACAGTGTAATTTTAACAAAAATGGCGAAGGCAGCTTTTCATTACCCTTCGGTAACTTATTTCAATTTTAACAAGAACAAAAAATATCACATTTTATACAATGGAACAATAACAAATCATGTGTTTAATTATTTTTAAATTTTAATGTTTGTTTTTCCAGGCAATATCAGACACTTCGTAGCTAAATGAAGACAAACTAATTTCAGCACTTCGAAGCATCCTGCATACAAAACTATAGAATCCGTTAGCCACGAAACTTTGAGTTTTTCGTCGTTCAAACAAAGTCGTGTGTTCTAGTCTTTTGGAGTTAGCCAGGATCTGCAATTATTGACCTAACTAAAGTTCTAGTTCCGACTCTGAACATACTGCCGAGAGGAGGTCATTTGCTTTCATCGCGCAATAGTGGGCTGTTTAGGTAACAGCAATAGTAGCGTTTCAGGCTTGAAAGCCTTCAATATGAATAATTAGTCAGATAAAATCGTTGAGGTATCACTGTACTTGTTTGTGTTTTTACATTGATTCTAGTTGCGGCTTCTAAATTTTTACGAATGTTTTTGGCAGGCTATTCCTATACTTTCATTCTTCAAACGTTCACTTAACGCGTTGCCAACGAGTTTTGGTTCCTGAATAATGGATTTTTATGGGGAAACGCAATGTTGAACCTCACACTTTAACAATAACAATGTCACAGCGAGTTTACTAGCTAGAAAGCCAGCCAACCTGTATGTCTAGTTGCTGAACAGTTAACTTTGCACACAGATTGTTCACAATTCGCTTGTTAGCTACAGTCTATACCGATTCAGAGCGAGTTGACTAGCAGCAGTGAGCAAATTAATCTGATTTTAGCGAGTAAACATGCAGCCAGTGATCAGTAGAGACAAGACTGATGATGTACAAACAACACTTTGTACAACTTACAGTGTTGTGATTTATAGAGAGTTAATATCGAGAGTAGTAGGAATCAACCACATCAACTGGTGAGAGGGAATTAAACCTCGAAACAGTGCCTCTGAGAATATGTTTCATTATTGACTGAACCCCAAGAAACGTATCCGTTTATTATTCAACAGTCTAGCAGACACAATAATAATTAATTAATTAATAATTAAAATAGGGGAAAACATAATAGGAGGACATACCATACAGCTTTTTAGCCTATGCTTGATCTGTCAAATGCAAGATTCAAATACCAGTCTCGGCAAGGCTACACTGTGCAATGATACAATGGTACTGCATCAGCCTTTCCCAAAAATGTACAGTTAATAGCTTCACCAGCAAGGTCAGAGAGACGAAGAGAGAGATTTATGGTTAGAAGTCATAGCATATTTCATGAGTACAGCTCATAGAGAAGGACAAGTAAACAGAGTTCTTTGAATGCGACGAATTGACTGACAATTAATTCAAACGTACAGGCTATCAAGTTAATTTTAGAAAACAAACATGCAGTTGAGTAGATTGACAACTAACAGCATGGACGAAGAAACAATAAACCAGTGGGAAGGCGCTTGGAAGTAATTCGTGACGAATTTGTCACATTAGTGAGTGCAGAGGAGGCCACATCACTAGTGAGTGACTGAGTTAAGTTGTACAAAATCAATGGGCAAGAAGGTAGTCTGTAGTGATGACCTCCACATTTATTTATTATTTATTGGCAGATTATAATGCAACCTTTCTACACAGCCTAAAGGACTGCAAAGTATAACTAAGATTGGTAGCTCAATGGGTGGTAACCCGCAAGTTATGCTGCTTAAGTGATACCAGGGAGGAGTCACCCATAGCGGTAAAAAACGAGTAAACAGTTGAAACTGTGAGTCATTATTTGACCTCATGTATTTATACTGAAATATTGCGAAGATAATGAGCTCAAATGAATTGGTCAACCGAGCGTGCTGTACATCTGGAAAAACACACTGGAGCACTTATTCAAGTTACTTTCAATTGTTGGAAAATCAGCAAGTTCGGAAATTGCCCCCCCCCTCTTCTTCTTCTTCCTATTGTAACGAGTTCACTAGACATTAGGTAATAGAGTACTGAATAATCAAGAATCTCTGGACTGGTGAAACTGGAAATTTGAACAAAATCGATCGTATTAATGAGTCAATTCCAGGACATTCCTCGTTCTCGCACAACGAAGCTAATGAAGGATAAATAACGTTTTTTCAACGATTGACGCAGTAGTTGCTGTGAAGAGAATTGACAAAGAAAAGATCTCAGCAGAGCAGGAACTTGTGTGCACTGCAATGGGCTGCTGGAGGCAGATGAGGTTTTAGGAATGGACCTCATGGCTAACTTGAGTTTCTTGGGAGAATGGTGGGGGATATATTGGAGAGGTCGCATCAGGAACACCATCTCCATGGGACCTGAGTGTGAAACCGAGATTACGTGAGGCTGCTCATGGGCGCCACACAATAGGCCCATCTGAGGCCACACTAGAGTAGGGGTTCACTCGGTGACACCAGTATGAGGGGAAAAAAGTAATTGTTTCGAAGAAGATTGACAAAAAAAGGTCAATCAGGGAAGTCAGGAATCCCCTCAAAGCATTAAAGTCCGACTCCCCTCTTTTTGCTTTTCTGCTACTTGGTGGGGGAGGACCTGGCTGGAAACAATTTACTGTCTCCTTGTTTTGAGTGTCGGGCCATCAGGGGAAAATGAGAAATGATGGGGGCTGGTAGTCCTATTGATAGGCAATCAACAGACCAGCAGAATTACTAGAGGTGGGGGGGGGGGCATGAGACTATAAATGAGAACCTTAGGAGCTAGAGTTTGATAGAGTGGGAGGAGATGAAAGGGTTGCTCATCACACTGAGAGGGAAAACTAACCCACCACCACAGATGAGTTTTTATATAGAGACAGTAGGCCACTGAAACGCCATAAAAGAGATTTTCTGAATCAAATTAATAAAAATAAGAAACGACGAGCTGGCTTTTCTATTTATTCAACAGAATCAAAATACTTCTATATTTCGAAACTTGTTCAGAGTTGTTAAAAGCCTCTTCTTGGACTATTCCAAAGTGAAATAGCCTTGACTTTTTAGCTCTTTTACGATCTAGTTACTCCAGGCTACCCAAACCACAAATACCCCACAATGAAGCAGTTTCAGACCTAACATATGGGTCACTATTCAAAGTAGAGACGACTAACACACTTAATCCAGACACTTAGCCTCTTGCATAATTGCCTTTTGTAGAACTGTTGATTGTTGTTTGAAAAGCGAAAGTAAAATACTCAAGTAATAATTAACTCAACATGTGCGGCGATTATGCAGGTAACATTGAGAAACACCATAATATAGCTATGCTCCTTTGAAGTTTTATATTTCAACGAAACGGAGCCTGAACATTACTACTTAGTTATGAAAGCTCAATGTGGTAATCACATTGCGTAAGTATGTAACAAAAAATTTGTGGTGAGGTTTTTCCATTGAGAGCATCCAACCTCTGAATAATCGACTTAATGGAAATTGCGTAGGTAAAACTGTATTAAATCCTCAACAGCACAGATAGTACATAATATTAGGTTACAAAACTTGATCTTATTATAGCCACGAGATACAATAAAGTAACGGTCGTTCCTTCAGTCGAATCCCAGCAAAATATCAAATTTTGAACTTCAGACAATAAGTAAACTGTTTGAAATGTTCATTTGAAAATATGACTTCCCTTATCATGCTGATTAACTCGGTACTACCTTCGCAAATTGGTAAGGGAATCCTATATAATCACAACCAAATCTGCATTAATTCTTCATTTTTAATGCCATACGTGAACATTTTTTGTGACCCTGCTTCGTACAATTAGCGCCAAAACTTCCAGCCCCAAATAGTAACAAGGAACAGAATGAAAATTGGTATAAACACCAAGATGGGCTGTATGGAAATTAACAGCTGAGTTAATAATGGAAGTAAGAATCAGTAACTTCATAAAAGTAAATTTCATAGTTGAGCTTAATTTTTTAAAACGCAGCAAATCGTGTTTTACAGGCACCAATGCACAGTTAGTTGGTTCATCAGCTTGATTTTGTTTTCCTCCCTTGCAATAAACTCAACAGGATTGGGTTTTGAAGGGAAGGAGGGTCGAGGGAAGTTGGATCCCTCGCCTCAACCTGACTTCTTATACCTGTCAGGAGGTGTGGGTGGTGCCTCACTTCTTCCCGCTCCGTTTCAGATTTTCATTGTCAATCGCCTCTCCTCAAATACTCCACCATCTGAATTCTATTGAAATAAAGCTGGTTAAGAACTAACCAGATAGGACTAACACTGGGTAAGGGGCACAGGAGATGCCTCAAACTTTTCTGAGGGTGTGTAGGAGCCATACTTTGAATCCATTCAAGTTTTTATTGATGTCTGACCCACCCTAAGAGTATGTAATCAGTTTCAGTTCGAATGCAATCAGGTGGCTAGTAAGTCTGAATAGCAGTAATACTGTTAAAAAGAAGGACTTCTGAGCTGAGCCATAGAATTCATTTCTTAAGCATCCCTCGACCACTGCCTGGCATTGAAGGGAGGAGTTGTCAGGGTCAAGTAAAACTGCAAACCAACTTGTAGTTCCCTGTCAAGGAGAACAAGCAGCAGAATGCTAGACAGTGAGTGAATCTTCGCTAACAATGATGAAAGAACCTGCAATAACAGGATTTGAAACTTATGAAGTACAGAAAATTGGCGCAAAAAGTGTATGAAGATAGCAGCACTACTGATAGTTCTTTGAGAAGGCACTTAGCGAAGCTACAGGCCTTACATTCGGCTTCTTCCCTCTCCCCACTGACCAAATTACGAAAGGAGCACACTAATGCACTACTGTACTAGCAAAACACAAGTCAAATTACTCAGTTCGTGTCTAGCACTCAAAAGGCATCTGCTACCATACAGTTCTACCTCCTTAATGCTTGATTTATTCCTTTCTGCCTTCGCCAAACTTATTTTTGGATACTCCAAGACATTATATTTTCGTTGCAATTCACATCCCTAATATCACATCACCTGGATACCCATGAATGATGAAATATATCTGTAAGTACTAGATGAATTTATTAGTCACAAGCAGTGTGACAATGCAAAACAATGTACCCATACACTATAAATATATTTTTTTGGGGGAATGAAAGGAAAACATAACGCAAAAAGCCTGTAATATATCCAAATCACAAACCTTCTAAAGACGGCAACCATAACAAAAATGACTACACAAGTGGCGGTTTGGCTTATTTGATCAGTTTAAATACTACAAATGAATTGAAGAAGACACCGTTTTCCAAAAATATTTGCTTTTCGAACGCGCCCATTCTACATCTAGTGAATGCTTGTTATTTTTCACTCTTCTTATCGAATCGAAAGCCTTATAAACAACAATTTAGTAGAATCTACTCGAAATTATGTGATACTATACACTACGAGCGTGGACTGGGTTTAAAGGGTGGTTTTAATTTCAATTTTACATTATTTCAGGTAAGTTAAATAACAAAATGTTAGTTATGAGTTTCTCGGAGATAACTGTTTCATACATTTGTGAGCAACTAGAATGGAATGGTTTCTCTGTGACTTAATATAAATATTGATAAGTTCATCAATAATGAGAAGTTGTTTGAAGGAATTACTGATCTAATGTTCTTTCTACGCCTTCTTCTTCAGGTTGGCCACGGTTTTTTTTTAATCATCTGTAATGCAATGCTACACGCTCCTATCCGTAAGGAATAGACACCTACTCTAAGACTAGGACTACGCAGCTGCAGAAATGAGGGAATGATAGAAATGAAACCATTCCCTAAAGGACGGCCACAGATTTAACGTCATTTACGTATGAGTGGAACGAGCGGTCATTTTGCTAGTAACCCTTATTGAATTGAAAATTATTCCTTTTGACATGATAGTCAATAGCTTCAGTGCTATTGATTAGATACGTTTTTCGAGTACTTTTCATTGTACTAATTTTTTATAGAGAGATTGAGATTCTGGATGAGTATTTGGGGAGACGTTGGTGCAATTGATTGGGGTTTTCCCTGCCACACAACTTGTATATTACCATTCTTATTATGTTATGATCAATGATGATGTCTTTGGCAATCAATTCAAGTGTCTCAAACCTATTTTTAATAAAGGGTTTTGGTGGGCATGTCATACGATTTACTTTGTGGATCTTTAAATTGAATGAAAGAACTTTGTCGTATCTAAGACAAGAGTCATCCTAGCTGATAGACTCACATTGCCATTGTTAGAAAAGACAGTGCGTATCCATTGGATGCAAGAGACACTGAACTCACCTTATCAGCTCAAAGATGTGAAAGTGAGTAAGTTGCGATCAAATTTAAATGTTGACAGCGCTGTACTATATTGATTATTAAGTGTTCAGCCTAAAAAACGTTTAGAAATCAGTTATTTGACTCATAACCTATTGAGTAAGTCTCTAACTGAATTTCCCAATGGATTTTTTCTTTTCAAATTTAGAACCTTAATAACCAGCGCTGTCAGTAATATCAAGCCACCGTATGTATAGAAAATATTTTGATGAAAGGCATCTGGGAGGACTCTTTGTAGACAATTGATGAAAAAAACAGCAGAAACTAACAGTCGTTATTCACTTATTCCTTCTCTCTTTCGATGTTTCTTTCTCATCCATCCAAAGACCATGAAAGCAGAGTATCTGGTGCTTAGGATTATCCCGAGAATGGACAACAAGAGAAATCAACTTAATTTTGGTATTCATCCAACTAGAACTTCAATATGAAAAAATGAGAGGAAATCTTAAGATCATCGTAGTGATTTTCAGATGATTGTCAAGTCCTCTGACCAGCTTCGATTCTTGCATGATGTATTAATTACAACGAATTCAAAACATTCTCTTGTTCACCTTCTATCCTCTTACTCACATTACCTTATAGTTAGGTTTAAATGATTGAGCGGAACAACATGAATATTGCTAGTAAGATATTTTCCACAACCGATAGATAAGTTTGACAGTTCCACGAAAAATTACCGAGAAAATGCGAAATAATGGGAGTGCATACAATTTTGACAGCACAAAGAAAAATATCGTTTCCTGGAGAAGCTTTATAATTGTTTAAGATATGTAATTCAACACTTTGACACAAATATTTTATTTTTCCCATTATTGAAAGAACGGGCGGCATGAAAGAATATGTGTTTGGGTAGAAATAATTAAAATATTGTCTTCATTATTGAGATTGTTGGAAATACGTTCTCGTTTCTAGTAATAATGTTAAGGTTTTAGGGGAAACGCTCGTAGCAAATCTAGCAAGCTTCTATCCCCATCCCGCTTATTATCCAGCATTTTCAAGAGAAAACAGAGATGCTAAAGGTTTTTTTAACAAGCTTCCAACACTAACAACTAACTGGGGAACGTACTTTTGTGTTTCGAACAATACTAAATTATGAAACCCATAAATCATTGGAAAATACAGCTGTTCTGGGACACAGCCAATGAAACAGATGTTTTATGAGTGAAATTATCAGAAGCCAGTCTATTTGTTAACTAACTGTATGAGTAAAACTAAGAAAAGTTGCTCGTTGACTTAACGAAAGTAGGACTGTTATAAATGAGCAACAAGGAGTGGACTGATGGCTGCAAGGAGGAGGGCAGTGGCCGAAGTCATGCGTTGCGAATTGTTGCAGAGGTTTCCTTTACATGAGCAATAAGTCGAATAAACGTTGAAAGTCCCTGATCTGTAGAGGCACTTGCCATTGACGTTGCTATCTTCTATGTAGCCACAGCCGCGGACAACACGGACTTTGCCATAAACTGTAACCAAAACAAAGGGGGACTGAAATATTTAGTGGTCCTTCTGTTCTACCAACAATCAAAATAACCAAGGAGTTACCAGATAGGTGAGGGGGGGGGGTTGTTGATATGGTAAAAATTGTTCAGAAGTATACGTTGTTGGAAAGATGAATTGGAATAACTATTGGAGAGTTGAGTAAACAGCCACGGTATACTGTCAACATGTTAGTACATTGTTGCTACATTGGCCAAACATATAGCAACACCCTAATTCTGTATAAATAAGGTTTGAACAAAATTTACACTATTGAAAAACCCCCCAGATCTCTTCTTAGCCACAATTTCATTTCAGTTAAGGGTTGTTGAAAAGAAAACTCGCTGGAAAGGTGGAAGAAAACCGTAAGGATTTGAGAAAACATTTTTGAGACATTGAGTGAAGATCATTGGAAATTGATTGGAAAATTGAGGAAATTTCCATGTTTTAATTTTTTTAAGTAACACATGGCAGAGCGTAAACTATTTTGGGAGTCCAAACTCTCCAAAAATTATGAGCTGGAGTATTAAAACATTTTGATATTTTAGGTGTGAAAAACGTCTTAAGGAACTAGGGTATAACTCGTTAGACAGAGAGTAAACACACTTGGGAATTTAATGCTAAAAATTGTCGGTAAATTTGCTAAAGAAATACCTCAGTTTTAATGATTAAACTCTGCTGACGACAGCACAAAGTGAGAGCTTCCTGACCTCTTCTGAGGCGAAATATCAGTCAGTCGTAGTAGGGTTGTCGATAATAAATGCTGCGACATTAAATACAAATCGTTCGAGTAAAACTATTTTGCCTAACTATCTAGGGACTACCAACTTTTCGGTATTCTAGGAAAATCCCAATTTTTACAAATAAACCACTCGTACTCAACTGATATTTTGGCATTCAAATCGTCAATCAGTCACCAGTTTTTCTCGATTAAAAAAAAAACGATTTTTTGGGGGTGCTACCAAAAGTGTGGGAACTCAAAGATGATTTTTTAAAACTCACCTTTCTGAATGTTTTTACGGCAAATTCCAGCTTTTTTTCCTTGTAAGTGTTCTAGGGCCTCTATGAGGCTGCAGTTGACGGTCCCTAAGGAGTAGGGGTCGAATGGGTCTCCACAGCGAGGATCATATTCAGAATTACACTGATAACATATTAGCCCCTTGTCTTCTTCTGTGCTGCTATGGCCACTTACTGAGCTGCAACCTACAACAAACATTATATCTTTGCAAAACTTTGGAAGGAATTCGTAATTCACAGCTTTATCATACGATACAACATATCATGGGAACCCAGCATTTTATTAATTGAACTGTCATCATAGGTTCAAGCTGCCAACATGTTTTTGTTCCATAGTGCGTCCTCCAAGCGATACAAAAGATGTTAGTATGCTGTTGGTCAGCGTGTTAATTAACAAGAAATGTTAAAGGTTCTTCCCCGCCTGCACACCACGGAGAAATGAGTGATAACTGAAGAGAAATTTTTGATTTTCACACAACCCTTCAAGTGCTTTGGAAAATTAAGTAAAAGTTGTTGAGAAATGGTAGATTCATCATTCAAAGCAGCTCGCAATATGAGTAGATTGTTTTGAACGTCTGGCAAACTGATAATGTGTTGCATTTGTCACTAGGTTTCTCTGAATAGGTCATGTGTGGACAGTACGAAAATACGTAGTTTCGTTATTTTATGAGGTTTTAAATACAAAAAACAATTTATCGGTAGCCGCAAGAGCTTTTGGCTTGTCCTCCTCCCCTTAGCTTTCAACTACATAAGCTATGATAAGTTGGCTGCTAATTCCGTTAACATTTTCGTAAATTTCTGTGAAGACAAAGAACTGGTTCGTAGAATTTCGGAAGGAGGGCTGCCGGAAATTGCCAACTAGGGCAGCTATCGATTCCAGGGAAGTAAAAGAGGGTACCTGATCGTGCCATCCAGCAAAACGAACGTCCTGCTCGCCCCGGCGACCCGTTCAAACAGTTTGGGGGCTTATACATCAATGCGGAAAGAGTGGAGGACCTGGAAGTCAAGCATTTCTTAAAATAGAAGATTAGGTACTTCTATTCTTGTTACACTTCGAGACTACATCGTTGCCTTGCTGTTTCAAACTAAAATATGACTGTATGTTCAACTATGTTCCTCAGACACATCTTTCTTTAAATAACGTTAAGGCAAAGCAGACTAGTATATAGATTTTAATAGAATCAAAATTACTCTTTTCTACGCTAACCTCGTGGTACAAACTTGAAATAGAGTATTCTTGAAAATGTGGAGTAATGTGAGCCTTTCCCCAACTTCTTTCTTTTATACGGGACAGGCTCAAATTGGCCGAAGAGGAGCTGTAATGAGCTCATATAATTGATCATGGCAGAAATGCACCTTCTCTGTATTTCTCACGTAGCATTCCTCCACAAACACAACTCGAAATTTGAGCCGTAAGATATCATGGGAAAAGAATAAGCCTGAGTCAGTTTTTTGCTTCTCTTGAAGAAACACTGTTATTTGTTCTCTGTGAGATTTTTACGTACCTTGTAATGCTCACTGTTCGCTCATATTTGGCACACTTCTTCCCCAGGATCGTGTCTCTCCAGGGCTCGAATCTCACCCTGGCCTACAGTGAGTATACTCAAGTTTTATGTGTTAGTATCACTGAGATAAACTTCTACAAGATGCCCAAGCTCTCTCTCCCCCTCCCTGTACTGTAGTTCGCGTAAATCTTCTCGATCTTTAACTCTCTAAAACCTTAGCCAAAACTGCGACAAGACTGACGTTAAAACAATGCAAGGGAAGCTTTCGCCCAAATGTGAGGACCTGGTGATGCGTCTTTAAGAGTCTTCTCGTTCCGCGAAGGTGAAATTTGATCTCCAACAAGGCTTCTTGTGGCTAACCATGCTGCAAATCCGGATGTGTTACACCTACACACATAATCCTGCTGCAGAAATGGTTTATAAAGAATTTGAGGTTCGAACCGTTAGCTATGACCCCTTCCCAATCGTTCTCCGGATGGAGACATGCCAGCATTCGGTTGTAGCACTTCTGTCTTGTCAGGTATGTTCTGACGAGTAATTACAGGTGCGGGGGATTCCTCTATTCTCATTGAGCAGCCACCAAAGGTTGTCAAACGCTCCCTTGATCTCAATCAGACCTGCTACAATGTACTTAGCTGGCGCCGCCAGGGAAACATTGCGAATTTCGACAATGACATCCTGCGTGGATCTTCCTTTAGGGCCGTTTTCACCAAAACTAGGGCTAGATAAGTAAATCAAGGCTAGCAATTTTCGTGCCCACCACGCTAGCCGAGATCACTGTGGGATGCGGTTAGCATAGACATGATTACGCTGTGATTAAGCCATATCGAGAAGGCAGTGAACTAATGAGATTACAGTAAAGTAAGGAAATGGGGCATCTGTTTGACATCCCGTCCCGTAAACAAATGTCATGTAAACGTAAAGCGTATCCGTGTATCCCGTAGATGCCCAAGGCTCAACAATCCGGATTGACCAAATTATTATCAGACACCAAAGTGGCCGCATTAACCTCTGCTGAAGCTGAAACTGGTGAGGAGCATAAAGTGAAAATACGCGTACTACAACTGCAAGAGCTGCGGGAAAAAGCCAAATTAGTCCGGGAGAATGCTTTGTTCGTGTACGAAAAATCGGAAGCGGTACAAGAAAATGAGAACTGAGCAAGAAATAATAAAAACCGAAATTATGAGGTTACAACTTTTACAAGCAAGGAACTTTAAGGAGGAGAATTGTCGTGCTTAATAAAAGTTGTTTAATACACTAATGTGTGTGTAAAGCGTGGTATTGTTTAATATTTCCTACTTATCTGCTACTAAATCCACCCAGGTAAACCATTTGCGTTTGGGTGTTCTAACACGGCAATATGACGTCTGGTTTTTTCATAAACTGCTCAGCACAATTTTACGCAAACAACAACTTGTTTTCGACGATCGTAATACTTTTGTTCGCAACAGAATTTAAATTCATACTTCTAGAAGTCGTTGGACCCCGCTCATGGCCATCTGAGGCGCCGGGTGAGATGACGATAACCCAACATATTAGATTATCATCGTAGTCGAATAGCAACTGCTTAGGTGCTGTTAATCGACTCTAAACGGGATCAACGCAGTTGGTGAAAATGACCCTTAATACACCAGTATTACCTGCCGGTGAGGTTTCAGTCACAGACTCCTTCGAGGGACTGCAACGTTAACATTTCTAATGTTTTGCCTAATTTGGAATTCAGGCTGAGCAGTTTCCATGATCGCAGGTCTGACTGATAGTGGTCGTCCCCCGTGTGAAGAGTTGAAGAGCCACGACACACGCAGACTTCCACCTGCAGACAGTCATTAAATAGATTGAGGAGACCGCTGGAGATAGTCCACTCAGGCTTCCTAAGTATATTGATTATATTAAATCTGGCTCATAAGATTTGTCGAGCTTTTATGTCGCAAAGGCCCTGCCAAAGTAGCCTGTTCTCCATGTCGAGTTCGTTCGAAGGGCCCATGCTCAGCTTCCTTGCCGCCCTCTGGGCTTCAGTATCTCGAACTTCTTGGTCGTCAGGAAACGCCTTCTGATAGATGGTTTCCAGCAAATCTTCGATGCTACAGACCCAGCCTGAATCATTTTGCATTGCAGCTAATACCTGCTCTAGTTTGCACTCAAAGCAGTTGGCACATCTGAGGTTGACCTCACACGTACAATCCTTACTGAGGCATGGCGCACCAGATGCACAACACAGGTCTCGTGCAAACTACTGCTAGGTGGCATTTGTAGCACTGCGTGGGGGGCTTGGTACATGTGGATAGTGCACCGCTACCAGGCAATTCGGAGGTGCCTTGCCCCCTCTAGCTTTTCATGCAGGCTGGGCGACACTTCAATCCCCCTGTCCTTCTGTCTACCCCGTTTTTTGTTTGTTTTTTTTTTCCGTGAAAAGCGGCCTAAACTCCTGCTGCTTCAAGCTTAACGCACGGTTGTGCTCAACAACCTGTTGGGCTAGGTCCTCGTGTGGTAGATCAGTCCACACGCTGCATAACAGCAAGTGTGGGAAGCGATCTAGGAGGGCTGATGCTTAGGGCTTCAACTTCCTCCTAGTGGAAATGTGGCTCGAAAGCGCCTTGGCCATTTCTGGGATTTCCGCCACAATGACGGAGCCACCCTCTACTGCGTTGCATATGTCAAACGCCTGGGCGCTTAGCGCTTGGAGGTCCTAAAGTTGGAGGTTGTAAAAATTTTGCTGACCGAAAACATAGCGTTATTATTCAGAATGAATAATACACCAAAAAGAGATCAGAACATTGTGAGACAATGGGGAATTCAAAAAAGAATAAGAAATAATAATGAGAAAACAAAAGAAGAAGAAGAAATACGAAACGTGTAAATAAGCACGGTATTTCAGTTCTTTCTTTTTTTTGTTCTTCGAAAACAACCTACTATTTTCGAAAGTTGTGCTTGGTACAATTTTTCAGATGTTATTTATTTATATTTTAGTGAACGGAGATTTTGTAAACACATACACACAAAATATATAAATCCTACAGTTAGATTTTGTGAAATGTAATTAATTGAATTAAAAAAAACTTTAGGTTTTAGAACTGTGCTCAAATGTGATGCTGACAAAATAATGTGGTCGGCTCTAAGTTGCTGCCTAATCAAGCAAGAGGAAATCCAACCGCCTACCTTCCTGGCCAGCTCGCTTGATTAGGACTGTGTTCCCTCTCAAACACACCGTTGACGAAATGAATAATAACGAGGCGACAACTACTCAAACGCTTCTCTTCCTTCAATTGTCAGATAATCGTAATAATTCGGGACAATAGTCTTAACAAACTGGGAACCCTTAGGAATATTTCTCAACAATCACTACTACAAATTAAAACCTTTACTCTTCTACCCCCTCAAGGCCATGGTAACCATTTTCTACAAGCCTGCCTTGCTTTGAATCTTACCGTTCACTCTAACGTGGTTTGTTGGAAAACATGGCCCATTTCGATAGAAATCCACGCAGTGTATAGGAAATGGTGCGAAATTATGCCATACAATAACGAGAGATTGCCCAATAGCTTAACGCACAAATTACTTAGTCCTTATCCGTTTTCTGTGTTGGCATTCCAAAAATACCCAGATAATCCTCACCACAGCATAAAACGTTAAACTAGCAAATTTTCAGAATGACTAGAGTAATCATAGCGTGGCTTTTCTGCTTTGGAATTCAAACATCTATGAAGCGTATTGTGATGTTATACCATCTTCGTTCACCAAAATAAGGTTATGGGAAAATCGATCTGAAATTTACTATAGTTACTATAAGGTTCAAAACATCAAATGTTTTTTCCAAAAACGAATTCAAAGATTTTGACAGAATTACATGCGTGCTCAGTGCCAAACAACTAAACGGAAACATACAATGTTCATTCGTGAAAATATGAAAGGAGCAGCAGAATAAAGTTTAAAAAGTTTTGACAAAAATCGATTTTAGGAAAACTAGTTATTACGAACCCAGCTCATGTAAGGCAAGCGTTCTCACGAAAATCAAGTTTTACCCTCGGTATCTGACGTAAATTTATCATCTTTGTACACATCTTCGGCAGCCTCGAATGATAGGAAGGAATGCTACTTCTGCAGTAGGGTAGAACACCCTCGTAGTTTGTGTCCTGCTAAGGAAAACACGTGTTCGCACAGTGATAAGGTAGGACACTATCCATCAGTATGACGTTCAAAGAAACAGGTAACATCCACCATTGAAGAGAATACTACTGCCATTGTTTGTGCTGCTCCCAAGTGCCTTTTGAAATCATCAGGAATGCTACTTCTGCAGTAGGGTTGAACACCCTCGTAGTTTGTGTCCTGCTAAGGAAAACACGTGTTCGCACAGTGATAAGGTAGGACACTATCCATCAGTATGACGTTCAAAGAAACAGGTAACATCCAGCTATGGTCAAAGTTCCAGAAGCAGAGTTATTTACAAATCTACTGAACTCCATCAAGCCCATAGCTATAAAATTGCGTCGTTTTTCCAAAGAAAACAGGTATTTCATTGAAGAAGAAATGGTACTAGCCAAACGGTATTATAGAAGGAAGCACTTCTTGGAGGGCCCAACTAGTCATTGTCTCTGGAGGTAATCAGAAGATGCTTATGCATAGATTATTCTGAGACGATAAATAGGTATACCTTATTAGACGCTTTTCCTATTCCAAGAGTCGAGGCCGGACAAAACCTGGTCGATGAATCTCTGAAAGATATGTCGCTGAAAGACCAAAAGAAATTAATGGAAACTTGAACGTGCCAAAGGGCGTTATAATGGCTGTCTTTTCATCTTTTCAATGCCAGTTGGGTGCACCGCAATTTGCGTGTATTCTTTTACCAGATTTATCGTGGAGAATATTTTTGAGCCTCGCAGTCAAGAGCTGAAATCGTGGATATGGCGACCTGGGTGTTTGTCTGGAATAGTCTGAGCCAGTGCGCGATAATCGCAACAAAGCTTTTGGGATTTTCAGGTGCCATGTGTAAGGGAGATGACCAGGGTCCATTTGAGCGTTACGCTATGCCTTGCGCTTACATACTGGCAAATTCCTTACAGATATGCGAAGATAGTCTGAAGGGAGGCGACGAAAATGGCTCATGACTGGAAGCCCTGGAGTGGTTCTGATGTGATGAAGTGTGTCATGCTTGATCACATGGCTCTCATGCTATCTGCGAAATGTACTCCTCAGGAGTCACGAGTAGACTATGAATAGGCTAAAAACTGTTCGAATCCTCCAGAACAACACATAATAGTTCCCCAGTTATGGCTGAGTTGCTGCAAAGTGCATTCAAAAAACGCTGCAGCGTTTTCGCCATACACTGAGGGATTGCAGGAGCGAGTGGTGGCTGGAACAAGGATGGGAGCCAAGGCAGCAGTGACCTGCATTGATCCTTCCATAGACTCGTTCGCACTCACCCACTTGAACAGCCAGCAATTGGCCGCTGTGCTCACCCCCTCACCTGCAGCTGCCTTCGACCATTTCATTTACTGCAAAGGAATACCTTCGAACATACACTTGGACTGGGGCACAAACTTCGTAGCATGAGCTCCATACATGAAGGAAGTTTGGCATTGGCATTAACATGCTGACACACAAAACCTCATCGCCGATTACGTCGGAAATTCATAGGCATTTCAACCCTCCACACAGTCTACATTTTGGCAGTTTCTAGGAAGTACAGGTCAAATCAGTGAAGAGACGTTCTCAAAAGACTGTTGGTGATAGTACCCTGACACCAGCTCAATCGCCTTGATAGATGGTGGTAGCTCGTCAGGCGAATGAGTCAATACTTTTGGAGCAGGTGGAGAAATAAGTATCTGTCCACCCTCCAGACAAGAACGAAATAGAACAAGGAGACTCCGAAATTGAAGATCGGTGACTTAGTTATATGGAAGAGACCACCTTCCCATGCCCTACTGGCTTACAGCCCAAGTTGTAGCCACTCGTACAGTCAAATACGGGTCGCCACTGTTCGAACCCCTATTTTCATGTGCAGGCGCCCTGTGGCAAAGCATATTCCCCTACTTCTTATACCTTGCACCTATGTGCTGACTGACTCCTATCAAAGGCAAGCGGTTCATCGTGGTCTTGCGGTTAGACGGTCGATCCACAATCCGAGAATTATGAATCGACCGTCTAACCGCAAGACCACGATGAACCGCTTGCCTTTGATAGGAGTCAGTCAGCACATCTCCCCCCTCGTCTATTAACCGCTACTCCTGGAGCGCGGACTCTTTTTAAGGAAAGAATTTACGAGAGTTGAGCGAATCCCCGGAAAATCCGATCTTTGATTCGAGAAAGGCTACAAGGAAAGTCTTCGTTCCCTCGCATTGTAGTAGGCGCGTCGCCCATTCCACCTTCGCGCTGGAACTTTCACAGCGTCAGCGAATCCCGGACCCGAGAACTCGTCTCATTATTTTTCTCTCTTAATTTTTTTAATTTTTCTCTCGGGGCCTCTTCTTTTTCTTGGAAAGAAGAAATTCGACCACTAGATACGCCGAATCCTCCGTGAATTGCAATGTTCAAATTGGCGGGCCGTATGTTTGAGAAACATTTCAGGACCCTTTTGATGTCGAGGTCTCCCCCAATGACGTCGTTGCCGCCTCTAGGTTACCTCCTTTTTTGTCGACAGCCGCGATCGAAGGTTTGCGTTTTCCTGTCGCCGTTTAGGATACTGCGTTTTGGTTTGGAGTTTTTCGCTTTCGATTTAGTGGTTGTTCTTTTTCTAATTTTCCCTGGTCTTGTAATTCGCAGTATTAATAGACAGCATCCAATACAACACAACAGCCAGCTGCAGGAACTCAGGCTGGGTGGTAAGGCGGTGAAGATTCAGCATGAGATCAAGTACCTGGGAGTTTTCCTTGATGGGAAGCTCACTTGGGCCGCACACGTGAAAAAAGCCTTACATCGGGAGTCGGTGGTAATGTGGGCAGCTCACAGAATGGTGAGGAAGACATGGGGGCTGAGGCCTGGGATGATCCGGTGGCCGTACACTGCGGTTGTTAGGCCTATAGTCACCTATGGAACCCTGGTCTGGTGGACTAGGGTGGAAAACAAAACAGTGCAGTTGCAGCTAAATAAACTGCAGTGTAGGGAGTGTCTGGCCATTACAGGCTGTATGACTACATGCCCTATGGCTGCACTGGAGGTCTTGCTAGATTTAGCTCCACTCCACATACATGTTAAAAGGATGGTGTTCCTCCAGGCTGTGCGTATGTTGGAGTTGGGTCTGATCATGCGGGGGAGGAGGAGTTCCTGTCACTTGATCCTTGACAAGGTGAAGGTGGGGGGGCCCGAACTGCATGTGGTAGACTCAACGCCCGCGAGGTCTAACTTCATGCTACCCTTTCGGATGCTCATTCATGAGCGATCCAGGTGGGAAGGGGGAGTTCCCGCTTTTGAGGTTAGGCCCCTGGTATACTAAGCTGATGGCTCGGTGCAGGGTGGCCTTGCAGGGGCAGGCATCTTTGGGCCAAGAATCAGAGCGGCAATCCCATTGGGGTCGCTGGCCACGGTGTTCCAGGCAGAGGTGGCTGCAATGACAGTCTGTGTGCAGCGGCTGCTGCAGAGGGGACTGAAGCGGCAGAGAATCTACATAATGGTGGACAGTCAGGCCATTCTCAAGGCCTTAGCCTCATACTGTCTTACATCGCGGCAGATGTGGGAGTGTCTGACTGGACTGAAGGCCCTTGTAGAGGACAACAGTGTAACACTGTGTTGGGTGCCAGGGCATCAGGGTATAGAGGGAAATGAACGGGCTGATAGGTTGGCTAAGAAGGGATCAGCGCAGATCCCTATTGGGCCTGAGCCCTTTGTTGGGACTACCAGGAGCCACCTACGTAGAGAGGTTGGCAAATGGGAGGACCGGTGCAGGGCTGCTCATTGGCAGGGGCTGCCCAGCCTTAGACAGTCAAAACTCTTCATCTGGCTCTCCAGAGAGAGGTCCAAGGAGGTACTTGCACTGGGGAGGAAGGATATGAGGATCATATGTGGCCTGTTCACAGGTCACTGTCCGCTGAGGTACCACCTTGCAAATATTGGCAAGTGCGAGGTACAGGTATGCAGGTTCTGCGAGGTAGGACTAGAGAGTGCAGAGCATGTGCTGTGCGTATGCGATGGACTCGCGGCATCTGTGTTTGGGATTCTTCAGCCCGAAGAGGTGGCAAACGCATAACTTGCGAATATCCTCCGCTTTGTGCAGGGGTGGTGGGGACGCATAGGTGACGTCACACCATGTGAGACCAGTGCCGTGGGGCCTGGAGTTGGTGCAGTGGGGCCATGATCTGAGGATCATGGACGCCCTTACAATAGGCCCGTTTGTGGCTGCAGTGAGGGTATCGCCTGCATCCACCGTTGTATTAAAAAAAAAAAAAGTAGCAACCAACCTTACCGTACAGTGCTACCTCTAGCATTGTAGTCACATGCGGAGTTTTCCTGGCACCTGGAGGCTGCCAGGCTATATGCAAATCGGAAGATGAGGAAAAGTTTGACGATTCTTGCCCAGAAGTGTTGTTGCCTCTAAGGACAGAGGATACATTCTCATCCAGAAGGAAGGTGATTCTGAGTCACCTAACAAAGTGCATGGCAAGAAAGGTAGACAGGGGCTGACACTGGCCGAAGGGTCTCAACTCTATTCCAGTCTGTGAAGAGCAAATTAGAAATGAGGTAGATTAGTCTTGGATATGCCGTGTGTCAGCTTATACTGGGGCATGGGGATTGCAGGACGATGCTACACCAAATTGGTATCTGTGATGAGAAGACGCGTAGCTCTGGAACTTCCCCAGAATCAGCGGAACACTTACTCCATGTTTTTCCTACGTGGACAAGTCACCGCGCATCTGAGGGAAGTGGTGTTCAGGGATGAGCTGCTAACAGACCTATCCTGTTACGTGGTGGCAACTGGTTTCCCGGCACTGGACGACATTGCTAGGAGTGTCCTAGCATCGTCATAACAATACCTGAATGGGGACAGTAGCCTGTTCAGTATTGTACGAGCCTTCAAACCTTCTTCAGGCTACTTGCACGTACATAAGGTACAGGGAAGAAGGGGCTTGTTGGTTCTGCAAGAGAAGTGGTAGGAGAGTTTGCACCCTGAGAGGCTCTCCCCTAAGGCATTGCGAACTCAGAAGAAGGCCGCTTGTGAACTTAGGGAAACCTAAGGAACGCTTTGCAACTGGTAGCATGTGCTGCTAGAATACGTGCTGATCCTCCGGTGAAGGGGGCCCTCAGTCCGATTGAGAAAGGGCTCATGTTAGTCTGGTTGGGGAAGCCGAAGGTGGGCTACTGAATGAAGCCGCTGGGCCAGGTAGTGCTCCTCCTTGTCTACGACTTGAGGACGGGTTTGGAATCCTCGGATCGAGAGATCGCCAGTAGAATTTCTCACATGTTCAAAACATATATCCTTATTGTGTACAAGAATGCGTTTCGTAAGCCTGATTTTAATGTATATTTTCAATTTACCGGTGCGAGAAAAAAAAATCACCCCCCCCCCCCTCGACTCATGGCGCAGTCAGCACCCGTGGTGAATATGGTAATGAGCTACTACAGAAATTCCGAAATTTCAACCCCAACGTGTCACTACCCTTTTTCTCAGCTTTTACCAGATAATTCTGAGCCGGTGAACGCGAACCTTTTCAAACAAATCTCGTTGACGGTCTCACCCAGAATTTGATTGCTCAATAATGTTTGGGACCCAAGTAGGAGCAGAACCACATTCTGGAAATTCCAGGACCATATAAACTTCCTGTCGTGTAGAACGTTGTAATAAACAGAATGAAAAACAAATTTGATTAGCTGCTAGCGGGAAAAGAATCGCCACGTGAGGCCAAGGAAAGTTGTGTGATGCGTTGCGAAGCATTTTTTCATTTCATTTTTTTCATGAGACAGCGGCACTCAACGCACGTATAGTATCAAATGTTGAGGGGGGGGATTGTAAACAAATTTTCCTGACCGAAAGCATAGGGTTATTGTTCAGAATGAATAATAAACTAAAACTCCTTCAGGCAACTAGTGAACCAAACGTTAAACGTTGTTCCTGTGATGTATTACACGTGAACGAAGAAAACAAAGTGCAACCTACATCTTTTCTCGTAACAAGATTCTATTCGCCTTTCAGGTCGATACGTCCTTTTACGCCGCCCACAATCGCTTCCTCTTTCGGTTGAGCGGGTACGTACCGGGGAGGTTATGACCCTGAAACGAATGATGAGCCGGGGGGGGGGGGGCAAATCGACCCGGTTTGAATTGGGTTGTAGATGGTGGGACTCATTCTCGAAAGTGACAACGAGAAACACAGTTCTGTGGCTAATGCGAACGCTTCGGCCCTCATGCTACGAATTGGATAAGTTATAGGCACTCTAAATAACACACCTATGTTTTCGGTCAGGAAATTTTTTTGGTCCCCCCCGGCCTGAAAATTTGATACCTTACGTTTCAAGACATCGGAATTTCAAATCTGCATAGTCCGTTCGCAGTCCGGCCGTTTTGTACCTTTAACGTGGTCTAAAAAATCTGTTATTTCGCACAAAAATCCCAGTTGGTATCTAATTGTGCCGGCCTGCACGGTAATCCGATCGGACGAAGCCCATGGTTGTTATGAGAAACATGGTTTAAAAAATTAACGAAACGCAGTATAATCGCAAATACCCAGTGTTTAATGACTTTTCGTTTGTACTCCCTCCCTCGCGTCTCAACAAAACCACCCGCCAGTTTGACTCGCCATGTCGTGCATTTGCCTAAAGGCGCCTACAGGCACTTGGAATATTTAGTTTAAACAGATTTATCTGTGAACGCGATTGAGAGAAAATGACTGAACCAAATCAGCTCAAACTTGAAATCTAGCTCGTATGTCGCAATACCATAAACCATAAATTCCCATTCGTGGGGAAATGGCTAGAGCAACATAATAAATTACCAAACATTTCGGTGAAAATCGATTTTAGCGTATATTTTCCTTATATACACCACTCAAACGTTACTAACTACTAACTAACTATCTTTATTAACATTCAAGATAAATTCGTTGAACGTGAGATTCGTTTTTTAAAAAAGTTTTATTCGAATTCCCACAAATGCTTTACATTAGAAACACACGAACTATGGAGATGGAGTGAAAGAAGTTAACAGGATCGTTGGAGGGAACCGACTGCCCCGATGCAAGGAGGTGTCCTAGCGAAGAAAAGTAGCTTAAGGGGGGAAAAATGCACGCAGTGCATTTTTATTTTGTGATCGGCATTTTATGACAATATAACTCCTCCCTCCTTAAGATCGAAAATTATGGAAGAATTTTCGAAAAGAAAAAAGAAGGTAGATTGCTGGAAAATAAAATTTTATACAGGTTGTGAAACTGTTAACTTCCTTTTTCCTTGACAATATATAATAATAATATACGAGACGAAAGCGATCAATAGCACATAAAGTGTTAAAGTCCAAACACTAGGAGTAATAATATTAACAAGTTGATTATGAAAAGGCTTAAACTGTTGAATAGGTACATTGTTAAACATTAAATTTTGTAATTTTAATTTTACATCTGGGATCTCCTTATTAGGCTTATTTAACTTAATATTATTTACTAACAATGGTTGACCATTAGTTTTTGCAAATGAGCTTACTAAAGTTTGGTTCCTAAACACAACTCTGTTCTGTCCAGGTTTAAGGAGATAGATACCTTTCAAATTATGGACTTGGGCATCACTTTCAGAAATTATTTTAATTTGTTCTTCTTCTGGAAGGACTAAGAGGAATTGGCTAATATCGTTGATGAAGTCGACATAATTACCATCTATTTCTAGAGGGATGAAATCGCAATTAGAACTCGTTTCTTCAAACAATATTTCCTGTTCACATTTGCTGGTTGCCGTAATTATTGATTGACTTTGACACAGATAAATTAGACCTTGTTCACATTGGTCTTTGATTAACTTTATTTCTGCCCTATGCCTGGATCCTAAGACATAGTTAACAGAAGGAGTAACTGTAAGATAGCGTTCATCAATTACGGTAGGTATTGGTTGCATGCGAAATAGATCATAGTCTTCTGAATCAACTATTGGGACGTCTATAAAGTAAACAATTTGTTCCTTATTAATATAACATTTAACTTTGATATGGGATTGCAATTCCCAAAGGTATTCTCCGTTATATTGTAACATTCTGTTTTTATAATATTTAGATAATAGGTCCAATTCTTGGTGCAACGAAGAGGGCTTAATAATACTTGGGTGAAGTTTACCCAAACGGCAAAAATGATAGAATTTTCTATATCTTGCATGACGTCCAAGATTGAGTTTAACATGATTTGATGATGATACAAAGTAGTTTCCACATTCCTGACGTGACTTTCCAAGGAACTCATTTCTTTCAATTTGGAAATTTCTGACTCAATTATTTTGTTGTTACGATTGATGTTTTCCACTGTGGTGTTGAAATTTTCTAGAAGGGCGTAACTAACTGAATAATGGTGTTTTATTTGTTCGTCTAATCCTTCCAGTTTATTTTGGAGGTTTCCAAGAATTTCGTTGATTTTCTCTCCATCGTTTGCATCTAAGTTGCCAGTAATAATTTTTATGATTGATCCTAAACCATTGAACAGTGCTGCTCTTTTTTCTCTTTTTGAGATTAACGAGTTGTCGATTTTTTCTTGTATAAGGGTGATGGAATGGTTAACTAGTTGAGACGGGATGAACACTCTTTTTCGAACTTCTGAATCGGTGTTTACAATGTCTAGTACTTCAAGGAAATGAGATTTGATATTCTCGGTTTGTTTTATAATTTCTCTGATGTCATAAAAATGGGTGATTGTATGATAGAATTGGATAGTTTTAGCGGTTCCTAATTTGATAGGTAACAACCCAAGGTTGGAGCTTACGTCCTTAATCTCAGCGGTTCGAGTTACGTCTGCCATGAAGGACCTGCAACAGGTTCATCAGGGTCAGTTCTTATGTCTGAATGGGTTCCTGGTAGTTTTCGTGGTCGTTTGATGTTGGACAGATGAATTTTACTTTTGGTATTGTGGTGTCGGGGTTCTATAAGTGCTGTTTTCAAGTTCGGATCAACTGATTTTACAGTTTCTTTATTATATTTCTGTTTAGTTTTGCTTTGTTTTTGTACCGTTTTCACGAATACTTGCTCTGGAATGTTAGGTAAGTCTTCCCTGTTTTCATTTCGTTTTCCTATAACGTTTTCTTTATGTTTTAAAGTTCTTTCTTTTACTTTGTCGTAGAGGATTTTTATTTTTTCTTTATGGTTACTAATATAATTGGAGGTCATTTGTTTATTGATGTCTGCATCCAAAATGGTATCTGTACCTATGTGGCCATACAGTATCTCGAAGGGTGTAAGCTTGGGAACTGAATGTATGGAATTGTTATAGGCTACTAGTGCATATTTAACTTTCGTTTTGATTGAGTCTCTTTTGAATTCTTCTCTCTGGTTGAGGATTCTGACATGCTCAATGAGGGTGGAATGAAAACGCTCTACAATTCCGTTCGAATCCGGGTGTTGTGAGGACGTGAAGTGGATATCTATTTTGTGCAATTCTAATAGCTCTTTCACTAGGGTGCTATGGAATTCTGGGCCATTGTCAACTACAATTAACTGAGGGGTTCCATGGTGTGAAAAATAGTCTATCAAAGCATGAACAACATCTATACTATTGGATGAGTTAAGTCGATAGGCTTGTGCATACCTACTGAAAGTGTCGATAATTGTTAAGAATTTAGCATTTTCTAACGTTAACTTATCCATGTGCAGCGTTTCGAAAGGACGTGACGAAGTAGGGGTAATATTTAATTTAACTTTAATAGGGTTTCTCTCATATTTGCAGGCTAGGCATATTTCACATTTGTTAATATGGTTTTGAATAGAGTTTTTCATGTTTGGCCAAAAATAATTACGTTTTATTTTTTCGTATGTCTCATCTATGCCTCGGTGGTTAGTTTTGCCAATATGGTAATCATTGATTATTGATTCTATTGCATCTTCACACGGTACATCTAGCAATTTAGTGTTATGTTTAACGAAATTAATTTCCGAATGTTTGAAATGTTTTGTCATGATTCTCACAAAGTCTTCATAAACATCTTCCGTAAAGAATAACCCGTATTTAACATTTGGAACCACATATTCTTTGACGAAATTTATTACTTGCTGTTCCAATGTATCTTTATTAAACTCTGCCATAATTCTTGTTTTATTTTGGAAGATTTTAGAAATGATCGGTTTCGTTGGGGGAGAACTAACGATCCTAATTATGATCTGGTTAGAGCAGTGGTTTACAGGACTGTCTGATATAGGGATCTCGATTACAGCATTGCCGTGATAGTTGGAATGGACTGTTTGTTCAAGGGTAGATCCCTCTTCTGCATTAACAATCAAAGATTGGTTATCGTCAGGTTCGGGAGACCCGTACCTTTCGCAGTATCTTTGTATCAATTGCTCGCAAATGCTTGTATCCAAATCGTCAGGGTTGGTTGATCCTCCGATGATTTCCTCTATTTCGTCGTTGTTGGAAACAAATGTATTTGGATCGATTGTTTTATCAATTAAATGGGAATAGTCTTCGCTTTCTTGGTTATTAATTTCAACTCTTGATAAAGCGTCTGCGTTTAAGTTAGTCGTTCCCTTTTTATATTGAATTTCGAAATCGAACTCTTCCAGTTTTAGTCTCCAACGAAACAATTTTGAGTTTGGTTCTTTTAAGGAAAACAGCCATTGTAAAGGTTTATGGTCTGTGAATAATTTAAATTTTCTACCAAAAATATACGGTCGGAAGTAATGTGCTGCCCACACACAAGCTAGGCATTCTTTCTCGATCGTACTTAAATTTTTCTCATGTTCATTTAGAGTGCGACTGGCATATGCAATGGGTAAGTCGCCTCCGTTCGTATTCTGACTGAGAACGGCACCCAACGCGACGTTACTAGCGTCAGTCGTTACATTGAACGGTTTAGAAAAGTCGGGATACTGAAGTATGGGTTCGTTTGTAAGAATAACTTTGCATTTCTCAAAACATTCTTTGTATTCGGGGTTATCGGGATTTATTTCGGCGCCTTTCTTCAAACATTGTGTAAGGGGCTTGGTAACTTGGGCAAAGTTTTTAATGAATTTACGATAATATCCTAAAAGTCCAAGGAAACCTTTAATTTGTTTTGGCGTTCGGGGTATCGGATACTTAGAGATCGCTTCAATTTTTTGGGGGTTTGGTTTGACTCCATCGGGAGTTATTAAGTGTCCTAAGTAGACACACTCTCTCTCTTCAGAAATTCTGTTTTGTCCATTTGTATTTTTAAATTGGCTTCTCTGATGCGTTCGAAGACCTGCTTTAGGCGAGATATGTGTTCCTCGAGACTTGTACTAAAGACAATCACATCGTCAATGAAGACGGTACAAATCTCGCAAATCTCGTTTTGCAAACCACGGAGGACGCTGTCAACGAGGCGTTGAAAGGTCGGAGGAGCATTTTTTAAACCAAATGGCATACGGGTGAATTCCCAGTGTCCATGTTCCGTTGAAAATGCAGTTTTCTCCATACTGTCCGGGTGCATGTTTATTTGGTGGAAGCCACTTTTCAGGTCTATGCATGAGAAGTACATACACCTTCCAAGTTTGTCTAAAAGGTCGGTGATGTTAGGTAAAGGGTACTTGTCGTCAATAGTTTTTGCGCTTAAGGCTCTGAAATCGATTACTACGCGGTACTTCTTTTTGCCAGACGCGTCCAGTTTTTTGGGAACAACCCACAGAGGACTATTCCAAGGGCTGGAACTCGCTCTTATTATTCCTTGTTCTTGCATTTCCCTGACCTGAGAATTTATTTCTTGTTTATAAATTTCAGGGTACCTATAATTGCGGGTGTACACAGGGATTTCATCTTTCGTTCTGATGTGGTGTTGTATTTTGTGGGTTGATGTCAGTTTGTTACCTTCTACGTGGAACAAGTCTTTATAATCGTGTACCAATTTGAGAATTGCCGTCCTTTCTTCCTCATTCATGTGATCAATTCTGAGTTTTGAAGGATCAAAGACATAGTTGTCAGTGTCGTAGTAATTAAGTTCGTTCGAATTTTCAGAGTTACAATTTAGCTCATCTACCTCAAGGGGTGACCTAAGTTCAAACAAGGTTTCCTCCTCATTTTGGTTTAGGATACCTAAGTAGCATTCGTGGTTTTCAACTTTCACTAGGCATTCGGGTATCTCTATTGGTCCATCACGAAGGTAAGATATGACTCCTTCTCCTTCTTTTAGGGTGACTGGAACTTTTACTTTTGAGATGGCTCTAGGAGGAATTTTCAGTTGAATATGAAAGCTGGCTTGGTTTTTATCTCGAGGGGAACTTGTTAAATTTTGGGGGTCTAAATATTTTATTTTAATTTCGGTTTTCGGTGTGATTAATTTGTTATTGATTAAATCAATTTGTGCTCCTAGCATTTTCAGATTGTCCATACCTAATAATAATCCGAAGTATTTATGAAATTCGAATACTTTAAATTTTAGATTTAGATTTCGAATTCCATAAGGTTTCCACAAGGGATTTTTGCGCTGTATTTTCCGTGCGTAATCCCGTGGGCCGTTGTTACTTCGAAAGGATCTAAATCGGTTTTACTCTTGAAAAACTGTTCGATACATTTGGGATGGATAAAACTACTGGTGCTTCCTGTGTCAACTAAGATTCTGATGTTGTAAGGGAAAGTACGATGTACGGAAGGGGATGTTTGGTGGAGTTGAGATGCATCAAGTCGAATTTAGGGTTTCCTGATTCTCCTCTAAAAAATAGTTCTCTCCAGTATTTTCCGTCTCGGCTATAAAGTTCTCGTTATTTTCTTCATTATATTGTGGTTCTGGATCGTTATCCGAAATGAAATTAAAGTTTGGATTAGTCGTCTGCCAGGACATTGGGGTGTTTCTATTTGTATTTTGATGGGAAGGTCCCGGCCTATTATTGTTGGGGAATCTATTCATCGGTGGTGCTGATGATTTGAAATTTTGATTAGGGGGTCTTACATTAGGTGTCATACTTTGGTTAGGGGAATATTGTGGTCTAGGATTTGGGTTTTGATTCGGAGTATATCGGGGTCTAAATTGATTTGAACTTTGATTGGGAGTATATTGAGGTCTAAACTGGTTTGTTCCATTCGTTTGTAGTCGATTGAATTTCGGTGTTGAGTTATGAAATGTTCTTTGAGGTTTCGGGGGGTTCGTTTTTTTTCGACTGGTCCAAGTTTGGTAGTCGTTCGTCATCCATGATAGGGCTTGTCCTAAACTTCCCGGTTGGCGCGTTCTGAGTTGACTTCCCAGGGGTTCTCTGAGGTGAAACGTCAGAGTTCGTAGGGCTAGTTTCTCATAATGCTCCATCAGTGTATTTTGCTTATTTAACTCCACATGGTTCTTTATGTACGCTAGAGTTACATTTAGAATATTTTTGATTCTTTCATGAAACGAAAAAGGGCTTTCATTTTCTCCCTGTCTCATGGCAGTTAAATCGTGACACAGTGTATACAAGTCTCTCCTGTCAGTATATCCTTCGATCAACGCGTTTTTGATTTGATCGAAATTTTCAAAAGAATAGCTCTGAATGAGGTCGGCAGCTGGTCCTTGTATTTTAGACAAAATCGCGCCTATTACCTCGTGATTCTGAAAAGAGTCGGGGACTTGTTCATCTACAAAACGTTCAACCAGCGTTTCGCACATGTAAATAAATCTTTGTAGTGTTTCTGGTTTTCCATTGAATGTAGGGATCATGTCGGAGTGTTTTCTTTTGAATTCCGGCATCCTAGGTAATCTCGAATTACTGGCTAAAATAGTTTGCACTTGCTGTTGGACTCTTTGGTCGATAATTTCTTGGAGAGCTGCACGTTCGCGCTCGATTTGTTCTTCAGCGTTCATGTTGTCGGGTTTTTAATTAATTTACTGTTTAGTGTGTGTAACACAAATTTTTTGAGTGATTTAGGAATTTTGGCAAGATTGGTCAGTCACTCTTTGAAATGTGGGTACTAACGGCTCCTAACTTACTTTAAAACAAATACAAATACAACACAATAAGAAAGTAAATTAATTAACAAGTTGATAGTAATAAAAGATACGTTTTTATAATAAAATGAAGTTTATACAAGTTTCACTCTCGGATCTTTCGCCAGTTAACGGGGGGTATGAAACGAAAGGATCCGATGAGCCTAATTAAATTTTTACAAATTTTTCTAGAGACTTTTCGCCAGGTAACGGGGGGTATGAAACGAAAGGATCCGATGAGCCTAATTAAATTTTTACAAATTTTTCTAGAGACTTTTCGCCAGGTAACGGGGGGTATGAAACGAAAGTACTCTAGAAAGTCAAAAGGTGTTCCTTGGATCTTTGGCCAGGTACGGGGGAGGTATGAAACGAAAGAATCCTAAGGAATTTAAAAATCAAAATTAATTCTTCAAAATAAACTTATCTCTTGAATCTTTCGCCAGGTAACGGGGGGTATGAAACGAAAGAATTCTAAGGGATTTAAAATCAAATTGTCTCTTGTATTTATCGCTTGAGTCTTTCGCCAGGTAACGGGGGGTATGAAACGAAAGAATTCTAAGGGATTTAAAATCAAATTGTCTCTTGTATTTATCGCTTGAGTCTTTCGCCAGGTAACGGGGGGTATGAAACGAAAGAACTGCAAGGGATGAAAAGTAAAAATAGAATCTTGTAATTACCGCTGAAGTCTTTCGCCAGGTAACGGGGCGTATGAAACGAAAGAACTCCAAGGATTTTGATTTAAAATTAAAATAAATTCTTGAGATTTGCTGTTCAAAATCTTTCGCCAGGTACGGGGGAGGTATGAAACGAAAGAATTTGACAGTCGAAAATCAATTTAAAACAAAAATAGTTAAAATTAGAAATAAGCGCGCGAGTTTCTTCCACCAGGGCGTATGAAATGAAAGAAATGTCGACGGCAGTTTTGACGAGACGAGAGATCCTTTTAAATGATTGTTGAGAACTTACAGAGCGAAGGTGAAGGCCAGTTGAGCGAACATCAAGAGGGTCCTTTTCGCAGAGTTTGCGTCTCTAGGATTGTCTTCCAGGAAAGATGAAGGGGGTCTCTCGGTCCCGGGCGAGTCGTTCCAACGGAGGTGGTGAATTTCCTGCTTCTTTGAACGTTTCTTCTGGTTAAAGACGTTCGGTGTTATTGCCGATATTTGGAGTCGTGTTGATAGTAATTCTTCTTAATTGCGGGCCTCTGATTTTTCAGACAGGTTCTTCGGGAAAATAACTAGATCGATGAATTTGGTGATTTGTTTTTTCCCGAATCCAAAATTTTGGAGGTCCAAAAGACTGCGCCAGATAAATTCGTTGAACGTGAGATTCCTTTTTTAAAAAAGTTTTATTCGAATTCCCACAAATGCTTTACATTAGAAACACACAAACTATGGAGATGGAGTGAAAGAAGTTAACAGGATCGTTGGAGGGAACCGACTGCCCCGATGCAAGGAGGTGTCCTAGCGAAGAAAAGTAGCTTAAGGGGGGAAAAATGCACGCAGTGCATTTTTATTTTGTGATCGGCATTTTATGACAATATAACTTTCATAAAATATACAGGGGCTACTCCACACTTTCTGGAACGTTTTTACCCGATAACTCTGTAAAAGTGATCATTCTTTCCCAAAGAAAAAACGGTTTTACGGTTTAAGTACCCATACGATGAGCGTTTAATAACAAAGGGGGTAATCCAGAAATTCCGGACATTTCGATAGCTCTGTTTCACTTATACGATATAGTATCAATTTTCGATCTCGCTTCTTGTAAAGAAGAAAGAAGCGACTCCCAAGTAGTTTTCACTAGCACATGCTTTCCTTTCGCTCTAATTGCGAATTTGCCTTACCTTTTATTTGCGTCGCTATGGAATCAGAGAGGACTGTCTTAAAAAAGAAACTGAACATTACTACCGTAAAAAATGAAATCCTCAGGATCTTAAACTTGGCAACGAAAGCCGTGTCAAGGGGATGTACTTGCCTTGAAAAACGATTTTCAACGAATGAAAAATCGTATAGGATGTTACAGGTTTTTAGGAACAGTCATTAAATAAGGAAACAGACCTGATGTTACAAGTTCTTGCTGATTTTAAATGATTAGATGTAGATGAAGGAAGGAGTAACGAGGCAAAGCGTAAGTCACATTATAAAATAAAAAAAAATGCAATAGAATTAAAAACTCTGCACATTATTACACAACGGTTTATTATTCTCATGAACAGCTTGATTTAGTATTACGGCTCCGAGACTCAGCCCATTCGATTTAGCATCGAAAAATACTAGCAAACCATACGAAACATGGCCTGACTACAATGGAACTACACGAAAACTAAATATTCCCCCTTAGCAACAAAACTTGCCACTACAGCCGTATATCCGACGACCTGCCATGTTCGGCAGGCTGAATTAGCTGGGTCTTTTACCTCCCAAATCCCCGCACTTGCCCTAACAGGGTTTACTAGGCCTAACAGAAAGAAGGTCATCGTTTCCTCGAGCACTGACCCCCTTTATTTACCTCTGAAAAATCCACTTCTTCAGTTATTTCTGATTGACAACGGATTTTCTGGCTTTCCTGGGATAGTTTTCCTTTTCCAGCTGTCCCCCTCCTTTATTTTTCTCTTCTCACCAGACAGCTCCTTCCAATTCAGTCATCCATCAGCACTCACAAACGACAGTCGTCTTCCCAGTTCTTCCAACTTACTTGAGTCTCAAGTCTCGCCCTACTCACAACTCAACTCAACTCAACTGAGTCACTTGCTCTCTCATTTCTCACCATGTTTATTTATTTCTCAGTTTCAAGCTCCTCCATTTGTGCGCCCAACATTTGGTCCTCTAGGCTGAATCACAAGTTAATTTTCAGGCGTTTAGGACCAGAAATTAACGCCAAAATGACTCCTTCCAGGATAGCTCTCAAGTTACAATGTTATAGTCAACACACTGATACAATCCGTGCTCATGATTTGCTGGGGGAACTCATTGGAAGGTCCAATCTACAGCACCTCAGTCCAGAGCTCTTTAGTCTGATCGAGCATATAGCAATCGCTTCCCAGAGGACAAAGAAACGAAATACTTCCAGTCATTCTCTGCTGCCATTCAGGAACCAATAGCCATCGCTGCTGCCGCCCACTCCCGGTACAATGTCTTACCCTTCATCAGATAAGAAAGCTCAGAGCTTCTTGTTACAGCACCAATGGGAGGACCCTTGCCAATGGGTTCCCAGCCCTCTTCATGCCCATCCTGCGTCATAAGGCGAAATCTAGTACAACCTCATAGCCCCTTGCTGTCCATCACCAGGCTTTTCAGGGAGGCGTACGGGGTCGCTCCAGACCAGGATGTCAGCCGCCTTCCCCCTCTTCTTCCTTATGCCCTTCCTTCATCTCTACCACGTCGAAAGGACTGTATACAGGTATGCTTCAGAGGAGATGCGTCTCATCGCAGTTACTGAGGCACAGGCTGCATGGGAGGGGGTACGCCATGTAGACAAACATTTAGTTTGACAAACATTAAAGCCCCACGCCGGAAGCCCAAGTATAGGCTGCTTGTGCAGGGTCAGACCTCTAGGCGACCAGGCTCCACCAGGTACTCTGATTCAGACGTTGGTCAGCAGCCCCCAGGAAGCTGGCCAGACCTAGCAGCCTTGTCCCTTTTGAGGAGTGAGATGCTTAGGCTTGCTGAGTAGGCGAGTAGAGTGGACGAGGTTGCAGATTATCTGCGCTGAATTTTACAAAGAGTTGAGGGAAGGGGGCACAGAACTGATAAATAATCCTAAAGTAGAAATAAACACAAATTACAGATTACTCCTAAAGTAGCCCCACATCCACCAACAATTCCAACAGAAACTTCCTTCTCCTCAAATAGTTAAGAACAAAATGAACGAGTCTGAAAACCATATCCTTATCAAAGCCACAAAGGAAGCATTGGCTAACATATTCGTCACTCAGATGCAATGACCCAAAAACACGCATACATTCAATTTCGAACTGGGGGTATCTAGCCCGAATATAGTTCAATGTTTCCCTCTCTCCAGCGTTGCACAAGATACAAGTCTTACATGCGTCTGGAGATTTTCCAGACCTCCCGGTTAAGGAATACCCACAGGAATCCGTCTTTACGGAGCCTTAATTGGGCGATCAACCTCTTAAACTCTAAGGGGATATTCTAGCTAAGGTGACTCTCTGAACAGTGGTATCCATCAATGGAACAAATGTATGTGCTGCTGCATGACGAACAGATTATTCGCTTGTAGTCCTCATATGCTGTCATTGTCGCATACGTATTAAGGATTGACTGCTTTTGTTGTGCGACTGCATTTGCATCCTGTGCTTCCCATAATGCGGTGTAACCTACTTTTACCAAGAGTCCTTTCAGCTGGGAGACCCAATTATACTTTTGGTTTCCTCCCCCACTATCTGATGTGGAAAGGAGTCGATTGTAGATGGCACCTGCTACAAAGTATCTGTTTGGCTTCATTCTAAGCAGGTTCTCCCACCAATTCAGAGCCCTTTCGAAAACTAGAGCACCCAATTTACACCTTCCTGCTTCGGCTCGGACCATGTAGTGCGGCGTGGAGATTGGCAAGGTTAGGAGGTTTTTGAATACCCTAGCCTGGACTAGATCCACTTCGGCCAAATATCTTAGTCCCCAGAGGACACCATAGCGTCAACCAGCCTGCATTTTGTTGCTTGCATTGTTGCTCTTGCACCTGTTGCCAGAACTTTTCGAACTGAACCCCATGCTCTCATTCTTTTTGATTTAAAGCTCATAAAATACGCCAGAAGATGAAAACGGAACCCCAATATATGTGTATTCTTTTTTGAACTCAATGCGTTTATCCGTAAGTATGATACTGTCGTTGATGCTCTTCCCTCCACCCTTCTTGAAACATACTACCTTTGTTTTTTCAGGGTTGATAGCAAGCTCTAAGGATCTTGAGTATTCATCAAAGGCTCTCATTTTACGTTCAACATCTTTTTTACCATGGCCAAAAACGACAATGTCATCAGCAATCATGAGAACCAATATGTTACAATCTTCATTAATTCTGATTCCTTGCAGCCCAAGTCCTCTCATATACATTTCAAGTTCTTGTATGAAGAGAGGAAAAAGCAACAGGCTGAGCGAGTCTCCCTGCAAAACTCCCGCTCCAACACAAGAATGTATTACGGTAGTCCACAAAGCCACAGTACAATTTACCTCCTGTTTTTTGTAACCTGACTCCAATTAACGAGTAAAGAGTAAAAATATTATCCCTGCATCCTCTTCCCCACCTGAAACCAGTTTGACATTCCGGAATCACTTCATTTTCGTCTGCCCAGTCCATCAATCAGACACTTAACACTGCGTAAAGCTTTTGACAATTGTGTTCACCAATGCAATTGGCCTGTGCTTATACCGTCCCTCATGTCCGCTGTTTTTGGGATCATCTGTAGTAAAACCTTTCCCCAATCCTTTCCTGTCCATAAGAAAGGATATGGTTGAAAATAGTCACCACCTTGACCACACCCTCTTCAGGTAAGTTACTCCGTACTTCATTTGGAATCTGATCCCATCCTTCATTTTCTTGAGGCCCGCGAAAACCCTTTGTACTTCAGCGATCGTGAGAGGTTCATTTAAGCGTGGGTACATGACTTCTGTGCTAATACTCGTGGAAGTACGTGATCCTTGTGTTATAAAAGCCTCGGCCATTGCATTAATGGAACTTCGGAACGCCTCTGGTTTCCATTCTTTAGCCTCCTCACTGCCAACCAAAACTCTCGCGCATCTAAAACATTGGATAAATCCTCCTTTAGTTTTAGCATAAATTGATTCTTTTGGAATTTTGCTTCGGCGATGTATCGCCTTTTTTGCAGAAAGATACTCGCTCAATACCCCAATACAATTCCTCCACCTTTTATAGGATGATTTCACCATATTCTTCAGATCCCTACACTCCTTATTGAACCACTTACATTTAGGAAGATTTTGGCGATTCTGCCTCATAACCTTGCAAATTCCTAACTCCTCTAATATGAATTCAATCCCCTCTTTAAGCGTTGCATAATCCTGATATTTATCCCCCGAGATTTCGAACCCATTCGAAAACATTATAGTCCATGAGCAAATTTGGCAAAACAATGATTTTCTCAGCCCAAGTTTCTAGGAAACAAATAATATTAAAACCAAGAAGAAAACTAAGTTGATCTGGGGTTAAACTAAAAATATTTTTCACTCCACCCATATTCCAGCTCAATATTCTACATTCAGTGTCACCTACTTTCTGCTATAAATTTATGTTCTGATCTTCCAAAGTTGGTTCGCGGTTTCCCCCCAGAGAATCCTTAGCCAGCGCTATGTGTTCCCAGGTCCAAAGTTTTTTCCAGGAAGTTCAGGATACCAGTACGGGAGCGAGGGTCAGCAAAGTGCTCTCAAAAGGGAATATGTATCAGGTAGTGGGCTCCATTAGAGGGTCGGATGGAAACACCTTAGATTTTCACCACTGCTCTGTTGAACAATCCTCTTGTTCCTGGCTCCAGAACTAACCCCGTGTCTCTGGCGGAGGCGGGTATCCTGTTGTGGAGATCAGACGCTCGACTGGAAGCCTGCCAGGATAATAATTACCACAGTATGCTGGGCCGTTAATTCATTTAAATCTGGATGGGATCTACCCTACAGAAGGGAATAGAGCGAGTACTACCAGGCCTGGTAAGGCTACTAAGGGGAAGGGTGGCACAAGTATACTTACCTTAGGGTTGGAGGGAAGTTCGGGTGACTTTCATACCAAAAGCTGGCAGGGATTCATTCAAAGATGCTAAAGCATATAGGCCAATGTGACACATCTTTCCTACTCAAGACCACGGGGAAGATCCTTGACAGGTACTTAAGAGACGAATGCTTGAGATTGGCGGATGTCAACAATACAACAAAAGAGTCGATAGGGGACAAGGAGATTGCTTGAGAGGGCCTGTGGTAGTACCTCTATACACAGCATTGAAATGGCATTAGCCTAATTTAATGTCAATAGGAATGCAATAGGGTGAATTGTTGCTGTGCTGAACAGCACAGAGATTCAGACTTCGCAAGGAAACTGTCAGCATAGGGCGAGAACTGTGAGGGGATACCCTCAGGGAGGGATACTATCTCAGTTCCTTTGAAACCTGGTGATGGACTCCCTTCTTGAGAGACTGCATTTAGGTGAGGTTTCCGACCCAAGAATATGCTGATGATGTGGCTGTGCTCATTTGGGGCAAGGTGCAAAGTGCACTATCTCACCTAATGGAGCCAGCTCAACAGGTGCTATGCTCGTGGTGCAGGGAGATAGGACTGTCCATCAACTGAGTGAAAGCAGTCATAATGCCATTTACAGACGTGGGTCACCTGCTCCTAGATAACTGGCCAAACCAAGCAGCCTCAGACCCCTTGTCCCTTTTGAGGAGTGAGATTCTGAGGTTTGCTGAGAACCCTCATCTAGAGGGTTTCTGGTCTTGCTGTTTCTGTGGACGGGGTTGTAGATTATCTGCACTGTATTTTCCCCAAGAGTTGATGAAGTGAAGTGTGGGGGACACAGGATCGATATCGAGTCTCCCCCTACAAGTGGTCGTAGGGCATCTCAAAAGATGAGACGGGTGGAGAACCAGCAGATCCAGAATTTGAGGAGTGGGTATCCAGGTAGAGTTGTGGCAGAGGTGCTAAAGGATGCAGTGCATGAGAAAGTTCAGCCTACTCGTTTGTCCCTTTCAGCCACATCCCTGAAGAGTTGTGGCATGCTCTGCTCCCTGTGGGGAACCCTTGTGGAATATAGATATGCTGCCATCCTTTTGCAGAGAGGTAACCCGTGAAGAAGAAGTTAGAGCCGAGATGGCTGATTCGTGTTTGTCTGTCGCGTAGTTACGAGTCATGTGGTAGTCGCATATAATTGAAAAAAAACTAAGCGTTGTAAAATTCGTATGTTGAATCCGTTGAATTGTCGTTCAAATTGCCATAATAAATAAGTTTTCAGCTGAAGGTAAAGGCGCGCGTCAACTTATTTCGGTCACCACAATTCCCACACCCTTACTTCCAAAAAGTGCTGGTATCGTGTCTCCAGGTGGACGTCCAGAAAGCATACTGCCGAGAATCTCTAGATTCTGCAGACTGTGCTGCCCCTGGCCCAGAAGAAAAAGAAGCAATTACATGCTCCCCTGGTGTTTGCTAATGCTTCTGTCACAGTAAGCCACCGTGGTGAAGTGCCTCTGTTGTGTGAAGGCTCCTGATCAACAAAATGATTGTGTAAGCTCTCCGTACTGTGTGAAGTGTGACAGGTTGGATGGGAGATGTCTGGTGATGAGGCAATAGGGCGTGTCATTTGGCAGGGGGACCCTCTGTCTCCTATACTCTGATTGATACTGCGCTGGGTAAGCTGCCTCAAGAAGTAGGATTTGATCTAGCCACAGGTGTGTTCATTAGTCTTTGCGGATCGCCCTTGACAAGTTTGTAAAATATCTAGGCATGTGTGGACTTGAGGTGAATCCTTAGAATTGCGGCTCGGTTTCTTTAGTTAGAACCAAACTAACTGCAAAGACTGAAAACAAACCCACCCGACCAAAGTGGGGTATACAAAAACTTGTACGAGTAAAAACACGTAGATAGGGCAAACAGGACGAAACATACGGACCAGATATTAAAAACACAATAAATCTCTTAGTAAGAAAAAGTACGTTTAAGTAAGTAGAAAAAAAGATGTTTCATTTTGCCAACCCCCTCAAAAACACTGGACACGAACCTACCCGAATACAGGACATCATCTTACTGCATAAACAATACACAGAACGAAAACTGAACATATTAGAAAACATGGAACAAACACAAAAAACTTGCATGGACAGATCATGAACGAACAAACCAACACAAACTGCGACACCATATTTGCACCACTCAAAACACTACACAAACAGAAACAACCAACTGTGGGATTTACACACCACCATCTACGAAAACCCCTGCAAATTATTACACCGTGGTTCATTGTTCTCATGAACAGCTTGACAAGTATGACTGCTCCGAGACTCATCCCATTCGATTCAGCATCGAAAAATGCCCGTAAACCGTATGAAACATGATCTGACTACAACGGAACGGCGAAAACCAAATATTCCAGTCGCCCGTAAGCGCCTGTAGGCAATTGGCACGACGTTGTGAAACGAGCGTGCGGAGGGTTTTGATGAGACGGGAGGGAGGGAATACAAACGATGAAACGATTACTTTCGCTGTAGTTGTCCCACGAGTTCTTTCAATTAGTAGACTTTGGCTCACTATAATTACTGTAATTTCACTATACGCAGTTGTATACGTCTGATACTCATTCCATTCGACCCAGAATCTAAAATTTTTTTGACATTTTATGTCTTTACTTTGCTACATAAACTCGAAAATGTAACGCGGGATATGTAACGGAGAAGCGTCACGAAATATCGAATGGTTGAAGTGTAACCTTGGTAACGTCTGTTACAAAATATAACGCTTGGTAACATCACACGTTTTAATAACCTCAGTGACCAAGTGATGATGTCAATGGCAATTGTGGCCATTATATCGAAACCATCAACGAGCACAATCAAACGTAGTTATCATTGCATAAAAACAAAAATAAAATACATAAAATGTTCCTAGTGGTTGCGTACTTGTATGAAAGCTGTACCCACCGTTTGTGTTTAGTAGGATTTTAACAGATTTTTTAAAGAAAGACATAAAATGTCCCTCGTTGTTGCGTACTTGTACGAAAGCTGTACCCTCCTACTCCGTGTACGTGTTTTGGGCTGGTTCCCTCCCTGAGGCTTGGTCACCACTGGTCTACTAGTGCAGGAGTAGGGATCGTGAAGACGTGATGATGTCACAGGAGGCTACATAAGTCAGGGGGCTGACAGATAGTCTTGAAGTACCATTGATGGAGGACCGTGTGTTGTTTGTGGTGAGTAAGGTCAGCGGAGTTAGAGGATGGAAGGTAACAAAACTCTTTTTTTTTGTTTTTGTTTGAATAAATGAATTGGGAAAAAAATAAATTTGTAGTATTTACAGTCAGCCAAAAGTGTCCCTATGGCATTCGTGATTAGAATTTTGTTTGAAAAACCTTCAACAACCTTATAACAGTTAAGGTTTTTATCCTTCTTTTCTTCAAAATGTAAACAGCCTTGATACATCATATGTGATCTTTCTTTTATACATACAATTCATTTGATTGTCATTGGTAGCTTACTTATAATGGCCTTTGTTACTTACTGGCTAATTTCCGAACAATTTGGTACATCTTTGTTGCAACCTGACAGGTATTACCCAATTGTACTAATCCTGTAGACAATTTCCCACTAATTAAGCACACACACATAGTACACACACGTAACACTTATATGCAAGAACTAAGCCATGACTAAGCAAGCAACAAATGAAGGAAGAATGGGAAAGCGAGGAGAAAGGTTGAGTGTTGGGTATACCAGAATTGTATATACAACCCTCCCCCCCCCCTTTAATAATTCCAGCTCCTGTTGGTTCCTACCCCATTTGCAAATTAGAAGGAAGTGCTGAAATGGCTGTATGGGAGAAAGTGTTTATTTGACATAAGAAATGCATGTGATTAAAATATTAGAGATTAGATTGTAATCAATACCTTTCATCAAAGCCTTAAAAAGAAAATCTATATGATAATTGTCAAAATAGTTTATACATTTACCATCGTTGCTAAACTATTTTAGTGACGAGTCAAGAAGAAGCACACTAACAGCATAATTGCTGCCACAAGGAGGGATGAACTAGAGAGACCCATGGTGAGATTCTTCCACCAGGCATTCTCTCTATGTCGCTCTATGACGTTTTTCCTCCTCTCTTCTTCTTACTTGTTGCAGAGCAGCTTGCAAACTGACACCCACCTGAGATTCAGACAAAGAAGCTAGGATGTCACGGAGGTCTTCGCTCTCTTGAGCTTGGAGCACTACTCTTTCATTATCAGTCGTCATACGACTACCATTTTGTAATAGTGCTGAGAGCACCGGATAATGGTTCATACCCGTCGATTTAATCAAATGGGTTTCCCCAGTGAGTCGTCCAAACAACTTTGTTCCATTGCTGAACACATCACACTGACCAGTCGTTGGGAGTAGTCCAGTTCCTACTAAACGTAATTTCTCCCTACGTGCAGACCCCTTGTCTGGACAGTGGACTGTAACTGTCAAAGGAGGATGTACAGAATAAGCCCACTGTGTGCCAATGCGGTAGAACGTTGGAAGGTCCGGTGGAGGAACAACTAATCTGACACATTTGTCATGAGTGCCCTGGAAAAGATGCAACACACATGTAGGTTCAAAGTTGTCAACAAATTCAATGTGCCCCACTGCCATGTGTTTGTGCATGACAATTTCTGAGGAGGTAGAGTTGCAAACTGCGGCAACCATTTTATCTGATGTCCCAATAGTGTTTGCCATAAGCAAGTGGGTGTTATCATCAGGGGTGAAAGCCACGAGACCGTGAGGTAATTTCCAACTTCTTTTCTCATAGAGCAGTCCAATTTGACTCTTAAAAGGATAACAGCTGTAGTGTCAGGAGGGATTCTCACTTCCTGACTAGTAATTGCATACGCACCGACGTGTTTACCCTTGGAGCGCTGGCATGGCACTGTTTTTGGAACCACTGAATTTGCTTCATTCTTCAAAACGAAATTGGGCAAGGTGCGCCAAGCAACAACTTTTTGCTGCACGTCCAAAACTGCTCCACATTCACTCAGGACATCACAACCTATAAGCAGCAATGTGCCATGGCTAAGACCATCACATACTGCAGCCTTAACACTGAAAGGTTGTTCTCCATCAAGGTGAACTGAGACAGTTGTTTCACCTAGTGGTGTAATTGGCTGGGATCCTAGACCTAATATTAAGAGATTTGAAGGTCGAAGAGGATCAACACTAAGTTTCGAATCAACCAGTGTGATTTGGGAGCCAGTGTCTATAATTATGGAACTCTTATGAGGGGAGTTTGGTCTGCTGGGGGGTTTGTGCTTCTGATTCGTGACCGTGGACAACACATTAGTAGTAGGAACACTAGTGTGGGTGAGCATTTCTTCGCTCATTTTGCAGTATGAAGCTCGTGCTACTGCTTCCCCTAGTGTTTCTAATTGTCCTAAAATTCATGTCGGCCTTTGAAGCTGTGCTGGAAGTCCTTTTAAAAAGAAACTAACTGCTTGCCGCTCTACATCATCAGGAGAAAGTTTGGGACATGCCTTTCGAACCATATCCCTCACCCTAGCACCAAAACCTTCGACGGCCTCGTTCTTTCCTATGGAAATGGCCATAAGTTGTTGAAAGTAAAACCCTGCAAATTATTGCACAACGGTTTATTATTCGGATAATCAGCTTGACCTAGCATTAATGCTCCGAGACCCATCCTGTTCGATTCAGCATTGAAAAATATCATAATTAAACCCAAAAAAAGGTCGAAAAGAACTGAATCGTAATATTAAAATAAACAAAAAAAAACGAAAGTATCTAGAAAAAACTGAATTGTAATATGAAAACATGCATGCTAAATACTAATATCAAAATTTAACCAAAAATCTATGAAAAAAAACAAAATGAGAATGAAACGAAAGAATCTAAAAAAATTGAATCATATTAAAACCAAAACGTTGGGGAAATTGGAACGGGGGCGCTCGAAGCGAACCCGGGGGGAGTTGAGTGTTGGGAGGGAAGCGAGCGGGAGGCGCGCTGCTCGCTCGCCTCGAGTTTTTTAATGAGACGGGAGGGAGTTCAAACGACGAAACGCTGTAGCTCCCGCGTTGTACTGTGTTTCGTTAATTTTTTTAACCGTTTTTTGCCCATTACAACCACGGGCTTCGTCCGATCGGATTGCCGAGATGGCGGGCACAACTAGATACCAAATCGGATTTTCGGGCTAAAGAACGAATTTTTTAGACCACATTAAAGGCACAAAACGGCCCGGACGGCGGACAGGGGACGGCAGACGGACATTGCAAATTTGGAATCTCCATGTCTTGAAACGTAAAGTATCAAATTTTGAGGGGGGGTTGTAAAAAATTTTTCGTGACCGAAAACAAAGGGTTATTATTCAGAATGAATAATAAACCAAAATCAGGCGTTTTAACTCCAACAAAACACTTTCTTAGTTCGAACTCCAATAGCTCTAAAGAACTGGTCTGATGCTCCTCAAGTTCTTTGAGCAGCGACCTAGCTGACCCACGTAACTGAGCTTTTGCCAACTGTAACCATGAGCTAGCAGGCAGTAGGTGTATTCTTGTTTCCTCCCTTATTTGCTCAAACAAATCCTCCAGACGCTCTCCTTGCTTCCCACCATATGTTGGGAGGAATGCTCTGAGCTGAATGAGCACTTGGCTCTGCTGGGGGTTATTGCAAATGGTGTGTTGTTGCTCTGTTCCTGCTGGCCAAGTTTGGTTCGAGAATAGAAAGGTTGGATGATTATTTGTAGAGTACGAGGTCGTGTAGGTTGGCATGCAACCTTGGGTCACATACATGTGCCCAGTTGTAGAGGCGTGAAAGGGTTGCCCAGTGCACTGGGGTGCACTATATGATGATACAGGACAGAAGCACGAAGTTGAAATGGGCTCACATGCCCTTTCTCCCATCGACATGACAGTTGGAAGGCTCACTATTGGTTGAGCCAACACAGGTTGATACTGTACAGGAGATGACAACCTGCTAAGACCAAAAGTTACTCTTCGATCCCTCCCTTCCAGAGGAGTGCTTTCACCTCTCAACATTGCTTCACAGATTTCAGGATTCTGGACTGCAGTTACTTCCTGTTCCTCGACCTCATTCATCCTTTCGACTATCCGGTGTAGATCCTGCCTAGCCTGCATCACATTTGCTGCATGGCCCTCTGTACAGTTTTCTATGGCCTCCAAACGATCTTCAAGACGAGCGACACTGTCAGAAATCTGCGTACTCAAGCATCTGCGTACTTTCTCAGTTCCCTATGAAACGAGTCGACAGTAAGTTGCATGTGCCTCATTTGTTCCTTGATGCTATCCACTATGGAAATGAAAGCATCCGACATTGTCGGGCTGGAACAAACAGATGGTAATAGAGATGCTTGCTATACTGGACTATGAGGAGAGACACCAGGTCTTGTGCAGAAGGCGAGGGAACCCGTGGTTCAGAATGAACCATAATGTTGGGCTCCTGCCACCCCAACTCACTGTGATCGGGCGCACTGTGCCTGTTGACTTCCGTACGCAGGTCTGGATCAGAAACTGTGGCAACCAGCGTCCTACTGACTGCGCCAATTGTAGTGGTGGTTTGGTGATGAATAGGTAAACTTGGCAGAACTTCGTTTATTCTCCTATGTCTTGATCACGAATGCCTCACAAACCGGAAAATTTTCCCATGGGCTTTCCTTCCCCTCCCCAACTCATGACCTCCTTTTTTATTCCGTTCAACAACCTCGATCATTTTCCGTCCGCGTATCAGCCTTTCATCCTTCCCTGATATGATTGTAGCCTTCTGCTGTTGTTGATCAGCACAGCGGAAAGTGAAATGGTGTTTCTTTCAGTTTATAATAACGTTCTACATAGAAACTGGTGGCGCTTAGAATTCCAGAACTAATTGAGGTGTTCTGACTCATGCTACGACCATTAATTTCATCGGCCCACTTCAGTAGTTTTTCTTGTGTTACGAATTCCTTTAGATATGTAACTTCATCAAACAGCTCACTATCTTTTTTGTTAATTTTTTAACCGTGAGTAGGTGGGCACAACTAGATACCAAATGAGATTTTTATACAAAAGAAAGGATTTTTTTAGACCACATTATTGGCACAAAATGGCGGGCATTGCAGATTTAGAATCCCGATGTCTTGAAACGTAAAGTATCAAATTGTGAGGAGGGGTTATAAAAAATTTTCCTGACCGAAAACCTTACACTCCTTTCCTTTCACTTCCAACGGATTTTTCAGGAGGTGTATGAGCAGGCTCCTTACCCGTCGACCCCCCCCCGCCCTCCCGACATTCTCTTCTTCCATAAATGCTACGACCAACTAACAGATTTTAGTACTGACTTATCGGCCAGAAGATGAAGTCATTACATCGAAAGCACTCGCCCATAGTGTCTCACCAGCCAGAGAAGACCGACTCACCAAAATAGTTCGATAGTCCATTGAACAGAGTTAAAAATCAAGTCGAAAATTATGATTTTTGAACATTTTCGTAATTTCCAGAGTAATTGCGTGACTGGATTTGATAAATCTTACAGTGTCTTCTTACAACCTAAGAACCTTCTAAACCCACATTTTCTACTCTGTAATTATTTCTGTATCTATCTGCCGAACGGAGATGCCATCCGAAAAGCGAGATTAATTTACCGCTTTTCTAATTTTCTCAAAAACGGCTCCGACGATTTCAGTCAAACTTACGGAGTACTCTCAACTAACTGGTACTTACATTTTGTTCACCATAAATGTTCCCGTCGAAATGCGTTGAACGAAGATACAGCACCCGTATATACGGCAGGTCGTCGAATTTACATGCTACTCACCAGACATTTATGACAAGGAATCGGTAGCAGGAAGGCTACGGTATTAGTAAATTAGCTTTTAACTCCACGACCTTTAAAGCGTGGTCCGCCAGATTTAATCTCTCTAAATCCGCTGTCATAGCCGTATATCTACTTAGCAAACAACGTAAATAAATAAGTTAGAGACTTCTGAGGGTAGAGAACAATGAACAAGTGGGCAAATCATCTTGATTCAATTGCGTAATGGATGAAGTCGCCTAAGACGCAATCATTATCCTATCAACATCAATTATAGAATTAAACTGTTTGCACTGAGCCGACATTGACCAACTGGTTGTACCAACGTCGTAACGAATAAATAATTCAATTAAGACGGCAGAAAGATGGGAAGCGAGAGGTACGAAAAAAACCGGTAACGTTTGTTAGAGGGTAGAGGTAAAAGCCTAACTGTGAAAACACAAGGAATAACAAAATTTTTGTTTGGGAGATGAAAAAATGTATTTTCCTCCCAAGTATGTGTTAGCAGATAGTTTAGGAACACTTGGAGTTTTAAAGCCTCCAGATGCAATTTTATTCATATGCAAACTTTAAACGATTTTTTGCAATGATGGGGTTATTCCCCTGTACCCTGCAAATGGTAGTAAGTGAAACAGCGATGGTTGAAACTCCGGAATTTGTGTAGTAGCCCCTGTATATTGAGTCTTATCGTATAGGTACTTGGTTGGAGTACCAGCTGAATGTTTTGAAGAACCTAGTAGCATTTGAGCGACGTTTATAAGGTTTACAGTTCCGGAATTTATTGTGCTCCTCGTTCTCATTCCCGGGCCTTTTTTTTTCTTGAAGAAATATAGGGTAAACACTTTTAGAAATGTTAGCAAAACGGCGGTAGTTCTAATTCCGGAATTTCTGGCGTGGCCCCCATATATCTTATCAGCGTTTTAAACGCTCATCCTATACGTATTGGATTGGATTACCACACCAATTTAGATGAAGATTCCAGTAACATTTCAGTGGAGTTTATGAGGTAAAAACCGCGCTAAAATCGGAAATGTTGGTTGTTTATTGCGCTCCTTCTCAGTTTCCCTCGAATGGTAATTTTATGGTATAGTTACCTTATCTAGAGCTCTCCATTTAATAAATTGAATCAAAATCGTTAGAACCGTTTTCGAGAAAAAAATATTTGGTTTTTTTATCACTATGATAACTATAGTTAGTTAAGATTTGGCCTATGCCCTGATTTTGGCGTGACATGGTGACCTGATTTGGTTCAGCCGTTTTCTCTAAAAATCGCTCACAGACACACATAGGTATGTTCCGAACCCTCGAAGAGGGTTATATCAGTCATGGAAGTTGCGGTTTCGCTAATATGCAAAAGGCTGGCGCAAACACGCGCACCGATTCCCCAAACAGTGTTTTTCGGACTCAGTAGGGTCTGAAACGTAAAGATCTAAAGAGCATTCAAAAATGTTTTTTCAGCCGATTACATAACTTTCCTTCTACTTCGTAGAGCCAAGGAAAGCAAAAAACCCTGCAAATTATTACACTGCTGTTTATTATTCTCATGAACAGCTTGACCTAGTATGACTGCTCCGAGACCCATTCAATTCGATTCAGCATCGAAAAATATCACTAAACCATACGAAACATGACTTGACTACAACAGAACGAGAAAAATCAAATATTTCCTGTAGGCAATTGGCACGACGTTGCGAGACGAGCGGGCGGGTGGTTTTAAGAGACGGGCGAGAGGGAGTACAAACGATGATTCGATTACTTTCGCTGTAGTTTATGTCCCGAAAGTTCTTTCAATTAGTAGATTTTGGCCCACTGTAATTACTGTAATTTCGCAATACGTAGTTGTACACGTCTGATACTCATTTCATTCGACCTAAGATCTAAAAATACCTTGAAAACGATCCTGACCACGGCGTATTGGCGATAAAATTGCCAAAATTGCTTAACAACCAATTTCTGCTCATAACAACCATGCGTTTCGTCCTATCGGATTGTCGAGTAGGCGGGCACAACTAGATACCAAATGGAATTTTCGTGCGAAAGAACTAATTTTTTAGATCATGCTAAAGGCACAAGACATTGCAGATTTAGAATCCGATGTCTTGAAACGTAAAGTATCCAATTTTGAGAGGGTGTAAAAAGATTTCCTGGCCGAAAACATAGGGTTATTATTCAGAATGAATAATAAACCAAAAGACAGCAATAGTTGATCTCTTCCTCTTAATTTTGTCCCCGAGTAAATTGTTAGATCATGAGGAAACCAGATTAAGAACTCCTCCCAGGCTCATATCTCCACATCGTTTAACATGGGCAAGAGCTTTCTACCAGGAGACTGGTTACAACCAGTGTGCACTGATCCTGGACGTCCAGGTAGTATCTGACGGGGAGTATTTTACACTCACTTGGCTAGCCAAGTTGCTCAAATATGACTAGACGAATCTTCGTTTGGTGGTGCCAGTGAGCTTATCTATTTTATTCTATCCAGTTGGTGCTTGGTGAAGACTGGCTAAACTACGTACCAAATACCTCAATTGGTTTGGGTTCAGAGGAGCGTAGCTGCAACCTACAATATTCATGAATTTGTAGTAAAAATTTGTAAAAAGAAGGGGAAGCTTAAAATGAAATTGTCACTTGGCTCAGGAAATTAAATAATAAATCATGAACGTCATTGTTGCATTCAGCAAGTAGTGTGTCGAGGTTAAACGGTCGAGGGATCTTGTTGGGGATGGCGTCCATCAATTGGTTTCTTGCAGCATCATGTACTTCGCATTCTAGTATTACGTGTTGCGGGGATTCTTCTGTTGATGAGCAGTTTCGGCAGAGTAGTGTGTGTGATAGGTCAAGACGATGTAGGAACTGATTTGTGTTGCAGTATCCACAACAGAGCCGAGAAACAGTTTTACAGAAGCATTTCGGTTTCGCTACATAGATGCTATAGAACCAGGTGGTCTTTTTGATTTTGGGAAGCAGTATTTTGTAATTTAGGCCAGCTGGGTATCCGTAAAATTCTTTTTGCCACTGCAAGATTAGGGTTTGGTGGGATCTTCTTTTGAGGTCGGTGAATGGGTAGAGTTGTGATGGAGGGGGCTCTGGAAGTTGGGACGCACATTTCGCTTCTGAATCCGCAACGCCATTGCCTCGTATGTATATGAATATATGTTTTACCCAACATATTCCAACCCTTTTCCCCCGGCTCCTGGCGATCAGTATTCCGTTGGCTATGTCTGATTCTATTTTCGTCATGTGGGAGGTGTGATAACTTTTGATACCACACTCTTTGGAGCCAGTTATTACTAAAACGCCTGAATGCTGTTGGTTTTCGGTGCAGTGTGCATATAGCAGTGCTTCCAAGATGGCATAGCGTTCGGCTGTGTAGATGGAGCTTCGACTCCACAAACTGAAATCGCGAATTACCTCATTTGTGGAGTCGTAGAAGGCGCAAGATTTATCGTTTTGAAGCGATCCATCGGTGTAAATGAGGATATTATTTGGCAACTTGGTTCGAAAATATTCCTGTATGGAAGGTTGGATTCCTTGTGGTGTTGTATAGGTAGAGACTGGGAGAGTGAGTGGATTTTCAAGGAAGGCGTAGGGGATGGAGTAGACGTACGGTATGGTAGAACTTGATAACCAGCGGAACTCATGTATTCCGTGAAACTTTCGCAAAGCAAGGGCGAGGGCTTTTTAGCCCAATATCGCTGGGTAAGATTGTATATTGCTAATGTTTGTATTTCTCCCAGTAGTTCTCTATTTTTACTATGGGTTTTCAGCAAAAGTCGGTCGGAAAGCATCTTACGTCTCAGGTGTAAGGGTGGTTCCCCAGCCTCGGCCAGAAGGGCATTGATTGGGGTTGAAAGCAAGACTCCCAGACAGATTCGTAACGCTCTGTTCTGTATTTTGTGAACTTTTGAGAGGGTAGTCTTGGCTGCAGAACCATATAGGATTGATCGATAATCGATAGCCGCTCTCTAGAAAACTAAGACAATTTGTGGGGTCGGCGCCCCAGTTGTTGCTTGTAAAGGCTCTCAGAAAGTTAATGTAGGGTTCTGTTTTTCAGGTCAATTCTTCAACATGGGTATTACAGTTTAGTTTCCTGACTCCTAGGAACTTGACACGTCGAACACTCTCAAAAGTTATACCGCCTAAGGTTATAGAACCTCCTATGGGGAGCCGTTGTTTCCGGGTGAATGGATACAATGTTTTGTCATGTTGTTGCAAAAGTCTTTGAATGCATTCCTTTTAGCTTGGGAAAGGGTTCTTCTCGCTATCGTGGAGAGCCGTTGTACCACTTCGAATGTGTGATAGCAGGGATTCTGCATGTACTCTAGGAAAGCTCTCCTTCTATTTTTAATCAAGGTGGCGCATTATTCGGGGTTCCACCAGTATTTGTTGGACTTTCTTATTTTAGGTTTACAGAATGGAACTGCGTGATTACAGGCACCCCACAGTAGCTCTATGAATGCGTCATACGTAATAAGAGGTCGCTTATTTCGCTCGCATGTACATTTAGGAATTCGCGGAATTTTATAAAGTTGGCCTTCCTAAAATTCCACTTTTTGTGAGGAGCCTGACTGGTTATTTCCTCCTCCTCGTCAAGGGTGATTAGGGCGGGGAAATGATTGGAGCCCATAGTGCCAAAAATCATATTGCAGTCGAGTCTGCTAGCCCAATTTGCGCTGATGAACGATAGATTTACAGCCGAAATATGTCGATGTTTACTTGCTGGCATTAGCGTAGGCGTACCATCGTTTAAGAAAAAAAAACACCACAATCGGATGCAGCTTCAAATAGATCAACACCAAGGCGATCAGTAAATGAACTTCCCGCTGCGATATGGTGGCATTTGACGTCCCCAGTAAAAAGACATGGCATGTTTACTGATGTGAACAACATATCCCATTGCGCTTTGGGAATTGCATTTCCTGGGACATTATAAACTGAAACAATAGCATATTTTATATTGTTGGTTAAATGCAACTCAGCTCCGATTAGGAAAAAGCCGTTCGGTAGCACTGGGAGGTTTAAAGGTTCATATCTCCGTTACATATCCGTTTTATGAGTAAAGCTGCCCCCGCTCTTCCATCATTTCTGTCGTGACGCATTAGATCGTATCGTAAACCGTTACTGTCTACTGGGATGAAACCAAGTTTCTGAAATGGCTACCGCAGTTACCGAGGTCGCTGATAGAAAGTGTTCGAGACTGCATCTATTTGACACTAGAGACCGAGCGTTCTATTGAAGAACTTTACTTTATCGTTATTTATTTGGTTTGAGTTATTGTTGTTATTCATGTTGGTTGTTGATATATAAGTGTAAGTCTTCTATACGTTGGCTGTTAAGTGTGGTTATCATCTTCTGCAAAAGAGTGGAAACTGATGAGAGTAGAGTGTTTTGAGTATGCGCAGGAGAAACGAGTATTTGAGTATGTTTACGAAGCAGTAATTCTATATTGCGGACTGTGTCGTTCGTTCATCATCTCGTCAGCGCATTCCACCTCCATCTCATGTTGATTGGTAGCGATCCTGGTAAGCTGCGAGGCAGGGGGATGAATGTTTCTTAGCTGATTCGTGGGTTGTTGATGCATGTGTTTCTTATTGTATGCCTGACTCTGTGTGTACCAATCTTCCAGATCCCCTTCTGGTGATTTATTGGACTTGGAGTTCTCGGCCGGCCGTTTGTAGGGTTGTGTTCGAATGATGCGTTGCTGTTGTTTCTTGTGGGTTACCATCGGTAATTCTGGATTGTCTTCTCGCTCCGTATTTGGTCTCAGGGAAGGTAAGAGCTTGGAAGCGGTTCCTTACCACCTTGTCTTTCAATAGCCGATCCCGAGTATTCTGCCTTGTGGTCTCTAGCTTTACAGTTGATGCAATAGATATTTAATTTTTCAGGGGGGGAGGGGGGAAGCATGTAGAAGATTCGTGTTTTTCGCCTCAGTGGAGGCGGCGAGACCGACATTGGAACTTGAAATGTCCGATCCTATAACAAAGCGAAATATAGCATAATCTCACTGGAGGGACATACGAATCTATTCAGCAGCGCATGCCATAAATTGATACGTAATCTGGTACTGACTGACGATCTAATGTCAGAAAGCACGTAGGTATCTTCGTTCGCGATAGTGAGCCATCTGGGTTTGAGACCGTTTTTTGAGCATCGATTTATTCTGATGACAGGAATGGGTGATACTATTTCGTCCAATATTTCCTCATCTAATTGGGAGCAGTCTATGTTACGTACGACACCAGTGTAGTATATTAATAAATCTGGTATGTACGCTACCATACTTTTCTCTTTAAAACCTGGAAAATTTACCAGCGAGTTAGTCGCAGCTGCGATTGCGAGGGGGGGGGGGGACGAACCAATCCTGACTTCCACGCAGTGTCCCCCGGAAAACGCTCACTTACGACTGAGTTGGCTAACAGGGATTGGAACACCCAAGCCAAGGTGTAGGGAGCTCGTGCCAAGGCTGAATGGTACAGGGTGTTTAAACATGTGTATCGCTAACGACCCACTTGGGGCACCAGGCGACACCCCATTGTATTGTAGCCTTCCACAGGCATAGGGGGCTCCGCCTGTGGTGACCTTTTAGCTCCCCCGTACTTGTGGGACCAAAAATGGATACTAATTTTAATAATAAAAAACATATAAATATTGAGGACTCCTCAACAGCGGAGAAATCCGACGATATCCAGTCAGTCATTGACTCAATGGCTGCACTGGAAAAGGAAGAGGGCTCTAGCGGGGGGGGGGTTGAGGTGGAATCTACACCCAAACCTAAACCCCTGCCAGGCTCATCAGTTGAGAGACTTCCGGACGAGGCTTGGGGTGCCATGTCACACCAGCAGAGACGGAAGTTTCTCAAAAGGAGGAAGCGGAAGAGTTCCACCCCTGCTCCTGTTAGGAGAGAAGGGGGTAGAACTCCTGCACCTGTCACCGGGGAAGCGAGTTCAAAGCGTCCCCGGGACCAGAAGGGAACTCCCTCCCCTCGCAACGAGGAAAAAAAAGGGAGGGTAGGACCCCTTTACAGTCGGGCGGTGAGCACTATTAAGGTGGCGGTGGTCTACGAAGACTACCCCACCAGTCTCCTGACACAGGACACGGCCAACAAGATTATGCTCCACCTTATGGTGGAACTTCGTGGCCTCAACCCGGAGGAGCTAGCGGTCCACTTCAGTAGGCACTCCCTGCAGAATGGTGGGCTGGTCGTGAGCTGCGTAGACGAGCTGTCAAAAGATTGGCTCATACAAAGCATCGCGCGATGCCCCCCGTGGGAGAGTGGTCGGCTGAGGACTTTCGACCCTAGCCATCTGGAGGGCTTTAAGAGGATTGCTGCGTTCATCCCTAACCCAGTGAACGACATCCAAGACTGTTTGGTGATGATTGGTGCTCGGAACACCGGCCTCAAGGTTGAGCGCTGGAAAGTTCTGGGCAGCAAACAAGGGGAAAGGGGGCTATATTTAGTGGCCTCCATCCCCGAGTCACAATACTTGCTGGTGGAGAGGGCGGGGTTCTGTCTCTACCATGGCTTTAACAGCGTGGAGGTCAGAACCCTCAGCAAGGAGGCCAACCTGGATGCCGGGATGGATGTTGAGGAGCCGCCGGACAATGCTGCGGGGACGGTGGGGGGCGTCTCTGCCCTGGGTGGGTCGGGGGTCTCGGTGCCTGGTGGTGCTGCGGCTGGTAGGATGGCCGCATTGGCCCACCGGTCAGCGGCCGCAGGTTCTGGGGCCCCTGGTGTGCCTGGGGGGTCGCGGCGGTCCCCCTGCTTGCCCCAAACGAAGAGAACGGCAGATGCAGGCAGGGACACCCCGAAGGAAGAGGACCTGAGGCATGCTTAGGCTGCTTCAGGTCAATCTGCACCACTGCAGGGGTGCATCATGGGCGCTGCAGCAATATATGGTGAGTCAAAATATTGACATTGCATTAATTCAAGAACCTTGGATAGTTAAGAGCAGGGTGGCGGGTCTTGGGGTGCCGGGTTATAAGGTATTGTACCATAACAGCAGGCGCCCCAGGGCTTGCATACTCATTAAGGCTAGTATTAAGTTCCTTCCGCTGTGGTCGCTGTTTTCCGGGGACTCTGCAGCGGTTTGGTTAACTCATGAACATAGGGATGTAGTGGTAGCCTCGGTCTATCTCCCCTATGAAGACGACGTCCCAACCACAGGATTGGGGAAGATAGTTGATACAGTCCAGGACAATGATATCCAAGGGATTGTGGCAGTGGACTCCAATGCGCATCACACCATTTGGGGAAGTAAGGACATTAACCGCAGAGGTTACTCTCGTTACTAATAATGTGGATATACTGAATCAGGGTAATAAACCCACGTTCGTTATTGCTAACAGGGAGGAGGTTATCGACCTAACCCTAGCTCTAAAACTCTCTGGGGGGATCAATGTTTCCAACTGGCATGTCTCCTCAGAATTCTCGGGATCTGATCACAGGTATATTAGATTCAATCTAGAAATGGCAAGGACAGAAGCCATTAGGTTCAGGAACCCGAGAAACACGGACTGGCAGAAGTATGGGGACAGCCTCAGGGATGCCATGAGAAGTTGCCCTGACAATGCCACACGTCCGCTGGAGATCGAGTTACTGAATACAGCACTGACACAGGCAATTAGGTCTTCATTTGAAAACAGCTGCAGGCAAACCACAAAGGTGGACAGCAATAGATGTGTACCCTGGTGGAGCAATCAACTGGGAGCACTAAGAACCAGAACCAGAAGACTCTTTAACAGAGCCAAAAGAACAGGAGAGTGGGAACCATACAAGCGATCCCTAACTGAGTATAACAACGAATTACGAAAGGCAAAACGAGAGGCGTGGAGAAGGTTTTGCCAGGAAATTCACGATACCCGAACGGGAGCAAGGCTCAGCAAGGTGCTCTCGGAAGGGAACATGCATCAGGCGGTAGGCTCTATTAGGGTGCCGGATGGTGACACCTTGGACTGTCACCATACACTAACCGCTCTGCTGAACACACACTTTCCTGGTTGTAGAACTGACCCTGGGTTATTGGCAGACTCGGGGATTGCTATGAGGCGGACAGGAACGCTGGACTGGGAACTCGCCAGGGCAATTATAACCCGAGACGCCGTACGCTGGGTAGTAAACTCGTTTAAACCATTCAAGTCGCCTGGACCGGATGGTATTTACCCGATTCTCTTACAGAAAGGGATAGAGCGCATCCTACCCAGCCTCTTAAGGCTATTTAGGGGCAGCGTAGCGCATGGTTACGTACCTCAGGGCTGGAGGAAGGTTCGAGTAACCTTTATACCGAAACCTGGCAGGGACTCATACGAGGAAGCCAAGTCCTTCCGACCAATATGCCTCACATCTTTCCTGTTCAAGACCGTGGAGAAAATCCTTGACAAGTACTTGAGAGACGGATGTTTGAGACTGACCCCCCTGGCAGATGGCCAACATGCCTACTGCGCAGGGAGATCATGTGACTCTGTGCTGCATGCACTAGTTAGGAGACTAGAAGAGTCAATGGGTAATAGGGAGATTGCCTTAGGGGCCTTTCTGGACATAGAAGGGGCCTTTGACAATACCTCCATATGTAGCATTGAAAGGGCGTTGATGAAATTTAATGTACACAGCAATGCAATAAAGTGGATCATCGCTGTATTGGAAACCAGAGAGATCCAGACTACGCTAGGAAACTGTACAATCAGGGCGAGGACTGTGAGGGTATGCCCTCAGGGAGGGGTCCTATCTCCGCTCCTCTGGAACCTAGTGATTGACTCCCTACTGGGGAGACTAAACGCGGCGGGGTTTTACGCCCAAGGATACGCTGATGATGTGGTTGTGCTCATTCGGGGCAGGGTGCAAAGCGTGCTGTCAGGCCTGATGGGGGCGGCCTTGCGGGTGGTGTGCCTATGGTGTGGGGAGATGGGGTTATCCATCAACCCAGCCAAGACGGTCATCGTGCCGTTCACAAGGCTTAGGCAACTGTCAGGACTGAGGCCGCAGTTAGTGATGGGCAAAGAAATTCAGCTTAGCGAGCAAGTCAAATATCTGGGTGTGATTCTGGATCGGAAATTAGTCTGGAACAACCACATCAGATACGTGACCAAGAAGGCGACAACGGCCCTGTGGACGTGTCAGAGAATGTGCGGGAGGACATGGGGTGTAAAGCCCAGAATGGCCTGCTGGTTTTACGAAGCCATAGTGAGACCAATAATCTCATATGGGTCAATTGTGTGGTGGCATAGAGCTGCCATTGGAGTGAATGGCAGCAGTCTAGCCAAAGTACAAAGGCTGGGTTGCCTACTCATAGCGGGGGTGATGAAGACTACACCCACTGTCACCATGGAGAAACTGTTCGATCTTCTTCCTCTGGACATTTATGTCAAGGCAGAGGCGATGAAGGTGGCTTACAGATTCACTAAGCTCGGAATAGCTAAGGTGCCTCAGGCGACTAATGGACACCTGGCTATATTTAGGGACTTGGAGACCTTCGAGGAGCTCAGCATGATCACAGACGCAATTGTGCCCATGTATGAGCTCAAGAGGAAATATAATGTTAAGCCATTGGGAGGTCCATGGAACAGCGATAGCCGCCAGTTTCGGCCTCCCAGTGGCGTCAACATCTACACAGATGGATCAAAGACCCCCAGAGGGAACAGGATCCGGGGTGTGGATAAGTGGCTCTGGACGGAGTGGGACTTATATTGCCCTAGGCTCCACTCCATCAGTTTTTCAAACAGAGATTTATGCTATTATTGCTGGGGCAATCCAAATGCATGAGAAAGGCTATAGCAATAGAACTATCAATATATTGACCGATAGTCAAGCGTCGTGTAAAGCGCTACTGAACTACTGCACGACGTCAAAACTTGTGCAAGAGTGCAGGATGTGGCTTAACTCCCTAGCAAGCGCGAATAGAGTTAATGTGTATTGGATTCCAGGACACAAGGGGATCATTGGAAATGAGAGGGCGGACCATCTGGCCAGACGTGGTTCGTCCACAGTACCTATTGGGCCACGGCCCCATTGTGGGATTTCTCTGTCACTGGTCAAAAGGACTGTGAGAGAACACGCCAGAAGACTGCATCAGACAATCTGGAACGCTGCAGAAGTAAGACACTCCAAACGATTTGTCTCAGAGCAAACAAGTGAGACGAGAGACACCCTTCTGAGGATGGAGAGGAAGGACTTAAGGCAGGTTGTTGGGATCATAACAGGACACTGCAGAATGAACAAACACATGTATGTTATGGGTATAGCCGAAACCCCTCTATGCAGGTGGTGTGGCACAGATGAAGAAACTCCCTACCATGTTCTGGCCCAGTGCCGGAGACTTGAGAGGGAGCGATTTTTGGTATTTGGCACCACTTCTCCCAGGATGGATACCAACGAGGACTCCTTCAGGAACTACCTGGTTTTCCACAGGAAGCTAGGCATAGACCTGTAAGACACTAGGACTGGCACAATAGGTCATATGGCCGCAGTGCACACCCCATTACTGGGAATACAGTCAGAAGATTATATATACCACCACTAGAAGCGATATTCGTGATTGAGTGCTTAATCATATTATTTTTGAAGAGCCACCTGCGAAAAACCATAGGGTGGGTTTTCCCAATTTGACCTTCTTTTCATTCAACGAAGATGCATCAAGATTGCAAGATGGACCATTATCAGTTGTCCTGAAACGATTCTTCATAGAACGTTGTGATATTCTGTATTGGTGGGTTGTTTATAGTTGAAATCAGTCTTATCGTGGGAGGGGGGGGGTCGCTGATGTTTTGTTGGACCTCCTTCCCCCACTGTTTGTTTCCATGTACTCAGAAAGGTTGATCTAGTGCTTGCACTTTGCACTGAGTATAATGACAAACTAATGGAAGTTAGTCGGCCAAAAAAGAAGAAGAAAAAAGGAAGGAGATTAAGATAGCTTATCTGAGAAGAAGGTACAGGCTACAAGTCAGAAGCGATGAGAAAACAGACTTATATAGTCGTACTTCTGTCTTTGGTTGGCGTAGTTCACCGCACAACGATTGGTATTAGCAGATCTGACAACATACTCACCTCCATTTGACGGGGTTTCCAATTTCTTGCTTCCCGTATCTCACTTCTCACCCCTACTTTTTGCGGCCTCGTGGTTTCCAATCTGCCCTTGACGTCCAAAGTTAAACATTCAATCTCATTTCTCATACGTACTCATACCAGTTCAACTATCCAGCGCCCCTGTGTGGGGTGATTTCAGTACCCTAGTTACTTTTATCGTGCATCTCAAGAGAATGTTTAACTAACTGGTGTATTTCCTAGCAATACAGTCCATACATCAACTAATTTTTCGCTTAACATCAAGTCCATCTCTAAGTTCCTTTCTTGCACTCAACAGCCTGCATAGCATTTTGATTAGAGCAATTGGAAGAAGAGAAATTGCCATTGTTAATGGTGCACACGTTTCCAAATTTGTTACAAGAATGAAGTGATCCGTTTTCAAACATTTTGAGCAAGCTAGCTCAAGAAGTCCGCTGCTGCTGCTGCAAATGTTGACATTTGCAATAACTTGCATTACTCCACATTCTATTACACATGAGACTCGGATTGCAACACCAAACACTAAATTGTATACGTTCTGTTTGACCCAGATAATGTTTTATCAATTTAATTTAGCGAACTGTTAATCTTGAAAATATTATTTTCATCAACTCTACAGATTTTCATGAAATTTGAAGTTTAGTGAATTGAAATTCGGTCAGGGGCCGCCGGATTTTCCTAATGTGAAAGAAAATGTTTTCCCGTAAAATGGGAAGAGAAATCGATATTGTGGAGGGGAAAAGGTGACGTAACCGAAAGGCCCAGGACAGCCGGCTACACGAAGGGCCGGAGCCTCAAAGAGGATTCGATCTTTTCCAGTGTTACGGGTCGGCCCGGCACTACCTTTCCGTCGCCGAGAATCGTCCTCTCAGACAAAAGCATTTATACGGTGCTTTCATTACCTCAAGGAGGGGATACAAATTAGCTGACGGCTGCTAATCGATCCTCCGCAAAATGTTGTCAACCCCTTCCATAGCTTCTCCGTCTAGATCTCTCGAAACGGCAGCTCGTCCTCACTGTACTAAGCTGCACAACCTCCTGTACCTCCCTTCCGCTCCTACTTACAGAAACCGCATATCCCAATTCATATATACGAAGTTGACAAAGCTTACTCACCTAAAAAGACGACGAACATCGTCAGCGCCAGCGCGTAACTCGGGCCGACACCGACCATCATCCTCATTTGTGGGGTTGCGCGGTGATCGCTCGTCAACCCCTAAAACCCGCGTGATTGACAGTCGGAATGGAAACAACCTTTGGGTGGGTAGAAGGGGGAGGATCCGGACGAGTCAGATGAAGCCTCTCGAAGAACTCACCGTGTAACTCATGAGAGCACCTCCGTGGCCACCAGCGAACTATCTGCAGAACTGCCCCCCACTACGCTCAAAACCGCCCACTTCCGCCCCATCGGCTGCCCCTCCGTGCGTTACCTCTTCCTTCCTCACCATCCATCATGGATACTACAAACTTCTTGTACTATTAATCCTATCGAGTAGATAATGCTCAACGAAGCCCACGTTTGCACCCTGCGGGCATAACATCCGCATTGGTGAACTATCCTCCAATAATTCATCTCGTGACGACACCCGGTTGAGGTAAAAGTTGATCTCTCAGTACTTCCTTTCAACTCATGTCATCAAGCTGCTGGCGAGTGTGGTAGCCCACCGACCTCTTTTCTCATTCCACCACTTCTTTCAGTTTTATTTACCTTGGCTCTACGAAATATGAACGAGAGTTAAGTAACCGGCTGGAAAAAAGAAGTGAATAATCCACCCACAATACGCTTTGGCAGCCACAGGCTCCTTCTTGAAAAGCACGTCAAGTATTTAGGTGTGAATATAGGTGAGAGGTGGGGTTTCAACCAACACCTCCAGTCCCTTAAAGGCACTAATATTGCAAGGTTTGCCTCACTGCGTGCCATTACTAAGGCCACTTGGGGGGTGTGTTACCATGAGCCCGACCACTAGACGAGCCAGTTCCTCATGGGGCATGGTGACTTCAATGCGCGGCTCCACTTCTTTTCTCTGAAAGACTCTACACTATGCACGTCTTGTGCCTTCAGTGCGGAGGAAACAAGAAACCATGTGCTGCTCGACTGTAGTTTCTACAACATTGAGCGACGGTTGTTGGGAGGACAAATGAACTTAGCAGCATTGACTGCTACGAAGCAAGCCTTTAACCATTTTGCAAAGTTCGCGAAGAAGGTGATGGCTAAGAAACGTGGTCATAGTTGATCTGTCCTTTTGAAAATTGCCACCGAAGTAAATGGTTAGATCAGGTAGGAAACCAGATTAAGAACTCCTGTCAGATGGTACGGGATTCCTCAGGTGGTCACCTCTGCCCGGTCACACACGGGCAACAGCTCTCTACCGGGAGACCGGCTAACGACCAAATACCTCGTCGAGGGCTTAGGTACAGTCATCAAATAAGAGAACAGACCTGCGAGACCTGTTGGCATTTGCGTTTGATGCAATTGGCACACTTGAGGGGAGCCTAACGCTTGCATTCCTTGCTCAGATGTGGCAAGGTGCACCAGGCGCACAGAACAGGTCTCGTACAGGCCACTGCCAGGTGGCCATAATGTTGGAATTTGTAGCACTGTGTGGGGGCTTGGTACTTGCAGATGGCGTACCACTGCCAGGCTATTTGGAGGTGCCTTGCCCCCTCTAGTTTTGGTTTATTATTCTTATAAACCAGTCTGAATAATAACCCTATGTTTGCGGTCACGAAAAATTTTTTACAACCCCCCCCCCCCTCAAAATTTGATACATTACGTTTCAAGACATGGAGATTCCAAATTTGCAATGTCCGTCCGCCGTCCGGGCCGTTTTGTACCTTTAACGTGGTCTAAAACATTCGTTCTTTCGCCCAAAAATCCGATTTGGTATCTAGTTGTGCCCGCCATCTCGGCAATCCGTCGGACGAAACCCGTGGTTGTAATGGGCAAAAAACGGTTAAAAAAATTAACGAAACGCAGTACAACGAGGAGCTACAAGCGTTTCGTCGTTTGAATTCCCTCCGCCCCGCCCGTCTCTTTAAAAAACCAACCGCTCTCGAGGCGGCTCTCGCCTCCCTCCCAACGACCCCTTTGGCCTCCCAACGACGACGCGCTTCGCTTCGAGCGCCCCCCCCCCCCCGTTCCAATTTCCCCGACGTTTTGGTTTTAATACGATTCAATTTTTTTAGATTCTTTCGTTTCATTCTCATTTTGGTTTTTTTCATCAATTTTGGTTAAATTTTGATGTTAGTATTTAGCGTAGTATTTATTTTTTTTACAACCCCCCCTCAAAATTTGATACTTTACGTTTCAAGACATGGAGATTCCAAATTTGCAATGTCCGTCCGCCGTCCGCCGTCCCCCGTCCCCCGTCCGGGCCGTTTTGTGCCTTTAACGTGGTCTAAAAAATTCGTTCTTTCGCCCAAAAATCCGACTTGGTATCTAGTTGTGCCCGCCATCTCGGCAATCCGTCGGACGAAACCCGTGGTTGTAATGGGCAAAAAACGGTTAAAAAAATTAACGAAACGCAGTACAACGCGGGAGCTACAGCGTTTCGTCGTTTGAAGTCACTCCCTCCCGCCCGTCTCATTAAAAAAGCAAAACCGTGCTCGAGGCTCACTTCCCTCCCAGACGCCGCCACTCGACTCGCCTTTCGCTTCCAGCGCCCCGTTCAATTCCCCGACGTTTTGGTTTTAATCCGATTCAATTTTTTTAGATTCTTTCGTTTCATTCTCATTTTGGTTTTTTCATAGATTTTTGGTTAAATTTTGATATTAGTATTTAGCGTGCATGTTTTCATATTAAAATTCAGTTTTTTCTAGATACTTTCGTTTTTTTTTTGTTTATTTTAATATTACGATTCAGTTCTTTTCGACCTTTTTTTGGGTTTCATTATGATATTTATCGATGCTGAATCGAACAGGATGGGTCTCGGAGCATTAATGCTAGGTCAAGCTGATTATCCGAATAATAAACCGTTGTGTAATAATTTGCAGGGTTTTTTGTGTAGGCTGGGTGACACCTCAATCACCCAATCCTTTTGTATGCCACGCTTTTTCGTGCAAGCCTAATGCAGGGTTGTGCTCAACAACTTGTTGGGCCAGGTCCTCTTTTTGTAGGTCGGTCCGCACGTCGCACAATAGCAGGCGTGGGAAGCCACCCAGGGGGGCTGTAGCTTCAACTACTTCTTTGTGGAAATGCGGCTCGTAAGCGCCTTGGCCATTTCTGGAGTTTCCGTCCCGATGACGGCGCCACCTCCCATTGCAGCGCGGATGTCAGGCACTCGCACGCTTAGTGCTTGGAGGTCCGTAGCAGGGACACCCCATCACTGCATCAGGGGTGGAGGGACCAGCCTCTCCTTCATCACACGTACGCCAAACCACTACCAGGTTTTGTCGTGGGTTTTTAGGGGGGAGTTTGGTAAGCGGTGGAGGCTTCTTATTTTTGTTATTTTTACTTTTACCCTTTTTTTTGGGCGGATACATAGGCGGTGCGCTGTCCTCGGCCTGCATGTCCTGCTTAGTTGGGGTCTTTTTCTTTTTTTCCCCTTCGCTTCCTGGCCCTGGCAGACTGCCATTCAGCCTCAGCTCCATGAGGGAGGGAAGAGGGCTCAGTAGCAGCTACTGCTGCATATGAGGGGCCTGGGGTACTACCCTGGCTAGTTGGAGCTCCTTGAGCTTGGGGGGTTGGCAGCACTGGCTGCTAGGCAATAGCCCTACACAGCTCTTCCCTCACAACAGCCGCCACAGTTCCCCGTAGGGGGGAGTAGCAGGGGGCGATGTCGTTGGGGGGCCTCTCGCTTTGATAGCCAGCTTCGATATTTCGAAGAGGCAGCTAGTGACGAGGTCCCGCATTAGTCCCGTTGCATTGACCCTCATTCGTGCTGGCTGGCCATGGATAATTTGGACATACGCACAAATCTTCTCCATGTCCGACAGGTTGGGGTCCACAGGGTGTCTAGTACTTGTAGCAGCCAGGTTGCCCAGGCTAGTAGGGTGGGAAGGGGGTGATGAAGTCGGTTTGCCTGGTTCTTTCAGCTCTTTTTTATTTGGACGACGAGTAGTTTGCTCATCGTCCCAAGAGGGAGGGGTCGAGCTTGGCGAGCCCGAGGAATAGGCGCAGGTGGCGTTTTTATTACCTGCTGTTGTTTTAGTTGACTTTGTCATATTGGTTTAACTAGTTTGGGGGGGGGGGGATTAAAGAAACAGACTGATGTAATGTATCTTTGTGAGTTCATTTGTTGTTGTTGAAGAACCACGTTATTTTCGTCCAACTATGTTTTTCATGACGCTATGTTGGTAGTATTGACCTTTTTTCCAGTCTCGTTTTTGTTGATAAAGCTAAAAACCGTGTTCTTTTTCTCTATTCGAATAATTTTATAATTAAACCTGTATTTGTTCGGAAGTTGTGGTGTAGTGTTATAATATCGATTCCTAACACTAAAAACTTCAATAGGTTATGGGTACCAGTTCGTTTAACTGTGCTTTATAGTGTTGTGATACGGAATCGCGAGTTGCCGTCATAGCTAGGTTACATCTGCGATCTTTTTGATAAAGTCTTTTCTGTTTACGTGTGTTTACGAATATCTTTTGCTTTCGAGTTCGTCCAGCTCTAAAAATGGAATACGTAAAAGGTATTAAACCACTGAAAGGGGCAGAAGACTGGCAGACATGGAAAGATCGAGTTTTGGATGTTCTAGAGTTGTTTGACGCAGTCGGAATCGTCGAGGGAACGAGAAATCAACCTATTCTTTCAACACCACCGAATGATGATGAGAAAAAGGAACTTACTGCTTACAATAAATCTTCGACTCAGGCGAAAATCGTCATTTCTCAATGCGTGAGTGATGAACTACACCAACGTATAGCAGGTAGATTATCAGCTAAGGAAGCATGGGATGTTTTAGTTCAGCAGTTTGATAATAAGGCTGAAGACCAGTTGTTTCGACAATGTCTCGATTTTTTTAGCATGGAATGGGATGATACTGAAGATGCCCCATCAATGTTGTCACGAGTCAAAAATCAACATCGCGAATTCGCTGCTGGTCTAAAAACACGAAATATTAACACAGTTGAAGCATTCCTCGAGTTGTTATTTGTCTCAAAAGTTATGCACATTTTACCTAAGCGTTTTGAGTCATTTAAATCTAGTTACCTTCTGTTGAAAGCGAACCAAGACAAGTCCATTGAAGATATCTCATCTGCATTGATTCTTCATGAACGTAATATTGCACCAGCATCAAAAACTGGTGATGTTCTAAGTGCAACTAACTATGGTAGTCAGCAGAAGAAGAAACCTAATTCATCAACCTGTAAGTATTGTTTGACTAAAGGTCACTGGATTCGACAGTGTGCTAAATGGAAAGCTGACGGTAAGCCCCCTTATCCAGCACGTGCTGCTGGTGACACTAGTGTCAAACCGACTGATAGCAGTAAACCAAAAGGGTCGCAAGCTCATATGACTGATTCAAGTGTTGCACTTGTTTCTTTAAGTAGTGACGTTAATATGATGACTACCAATGACCAATGGTGGATTGATAATGGGGCAACTCGGCATATTACGTCAAATTTGAGCTGGTTCCGTGACTACAATCCCTTTCCTGTTGAATTAAATGCTACTGTCAAAGCGGCGGGGAAGGAAGTCATGAAAGCTCTTGGCAGTGGAACAATAGAAGTGGCAGATTATGATAGAGGAAAATTGAGTACTTTCACCCTCAATGATGTATGGTACGTCCCTGATATATCACGAAATCTCATTTCTATACTTGCTGCACATGATCGGAACCATAACAGCAAATTTGAATCAACTGACACAGATTGTTGTTTCAGTGTCAATGGACAAAAAGTATTCAGAGGTACTCGGAACACAGGAGGATCTCTGTATTGTGCTTCATTTCATACAGTTCAGCCAGCAGATATATGTGCCAGTCTAGCTGAAGATAACCAAACACTTCAACTGTACCATCAGCGCTGGGGTCATATGGACAAGCGATATGTTCGATCGAAGCTTGAATCTGATTTGGGTATAAAAGTTCCTGTTGACAAAGGAATCTGTGAACCTTGTCAGTTTGGGAAAGCACAACGGCTACCATTTGGAACGAGAGTTCAAGCTTCAGCCCCTGGTGAGTTGTTGTCTGGTGATGTGTGTGGTCCATTTGACCGATCATTCAGTGGTCGACGTTCCTTGATTGTTATTAAGGACCATTATTCCAGGTACCGCTATTGTTTTGTTGCTAAAGAAAAATCAGCAGTAAAGGACGCACTACGTGAGGTTCTAGCCAAAGCTCGCACTCTTAATCACAGTGTTAAGGAGTTCCTCAGTGACAATGGTGGGGAATTTGATAATGGTGATGTGCGTCAGATTCTCAAAGAGTATGGGGTTGTCCAGCGACTGACTGCACCTTATACACCAGAACAGAATGGGGCAGTTGAACGGGAAAATAGAACAATAGTGGAAATGGCACGCACCTTCAAGTATGCAAACACCAATGTTAAATTTCCTGCAGCAATTTGGGCGGAACTTGTTACTACTGCCGGTAATATTCTGAACCGTGTGGGAAAGTCTCCAATTGCTGACAAGACGCCATTTGAACTCTGGTTTGGGCAGAAACCACGGATCAAACACCTACGAGTAGTGAGTTCAAAGTGCTATGTCCATCTTCCAGCACAGAAGAGACGGAAAATGGATCCAAAAGCAATAGTTGGCTACCTTGTTGGATACGATGGTGATGAGAGATATCGGATCTACATACCTGAAAAGAGAGATATTGTTGTTTCTCACGATGTTATATTTCACGAAAAAGTTGGAAAATGTGATAATGAGAAAATTTGGCCTGTGTACCAAGATGAATATGGGGAAGCAGAGGAGGATCAGATGGACCAAACAAAATCTGAAGAAGAGAAACCTGTTGAGGGTACTTATGAGCCCAATCCTGACATGGATTTTTCAGATGTGGAATCCAGTGAAGACTCAGACTCATTTTCTGTGCCTTTAAAAACTCCTATTGAGCCAGCCAAGCCGCCATTTCGGGAAAGAAAACCCCCTGTCAGGCTAAAAGACTACGTCACATCCAATGTAGCTGATGTGTTTCTGACTGAAAACGAGCCATTAGACTTTGATGAAGCTGTCAAATGTGCAGATAGTAGTGAGTGGAAATCAGCCATGGACACAGAAATTAAATCAATGCATAAGAACGATGTATGGGAACTGACTGAACTTCCTCCAGGAAAGAAGCCTATCAGCAATAAGTGGGTCTATAAATTGAAGCGAAATCCTGATGGATCCATTGACAAGCATCGAGCAAGATTGGTAATTAAGGGTTGCGCTCAACGACCGGGTATTGATTATGCTGACACCTTCAGTCCAGTTGCTCGTTTGGAAGTTGTTCGTTCATTACTGTCCATTGCAGCAGTTGAGAAGATGGCGCTGTGCCAGTTTGATGTCTCAACGGCTTTTCTGTTTGGTGATGTTTTGGAGCAGATCTTCATGAAGCAGCCTAAGGGGTATGAAGATGGGACCAATCGAGTTTGTCGCCTGAAACGAAGCTTGTATGGTCTCAAGCAGGCTCCACGCTGCTGGAACAAGCGATTTGATGATTTTATGATTGGTTTGGGATTCCATCAAAGCCAGGAGGACCCTTGTGTATATATTCGGCACACTCCAGCTGGTAAAATCATAATTGTTCTGTATGTCGATGATGGGTTGGTCGCAGCCAATAGCCAATCAGAAATGAAGGAATTTATCAGACAATTACAATCACAATTCGATATTGTCGTAAAAGAGGCGTCTTACTTTCTAGGGCTGGAGATCACTCAACAGAATGGTGACATTATGGTCAGCCAATCCACTTACATCAAGAAAATTATTTCACGCTTTAACATGGAAGGATGTAATCCTGTCCTTACCCCGATGGAAAAACTAAGCATTAATGTTCCAGGGAAAGCTCCAGATTTTCCCTATCGTTCAGCAGTTGGAGCCCTCCTCTATGTGGCCCGTGGAACGCGTTACGATATTGCGTTTAGCGTAAGCGTCCTCTCTCGACATTTAGAAAATCCTACAGAAGACGATGTTGCACGAGCCAAACGAGTAATTCGATACCTGTCTGGAACTATCAACCTGAGGTTGGTATACCAGTGTGAACCAGAAACTTGCCTACTGGAGTGCTACAGTGATGCTGACTTTGCTGGTTGCCCAAACACTATGCGCTCAACTAGTGGTGTAATTGTGAAATTTGCCGGAGCAGCTATCACTTGGCTGAGTCGCCGTCAAGAATTGGTTGCTGATTCGACTTGTGAAGCTGAAATAGTGGCAGCAAATCTCGGTTCGAAAGAAACTATCTGGATATCTCGGCTGTTTAAGGATCTTCTTGGCTTATCCGAAGTTCCTATTCTAAGCATTGACAATGAATCAGCAAGAAAACTCTCTGAGAATCCTGAGTTTCACTTTCGAACTAAGCACATTCAGAGGAAGTACTTGTTCATCCGGGACCGGATCAAGCAGGGTATGCTGACTGTGGTCCACATTGGAACTGAATATCAGTTAGCTGATATCTTGACAAAGCCTATACCCCGTTTACGACTTCAAGCTCTACGAGAGAATTTGGGACTGTGTTAAAGGACTTCTAATAAGGGAAAGTGTTGAAGAACCACGTTATTTTCGTCCAACTATGTTTTTCATGACGCTATGTTGGTAGCATTGACCTTTTTTCCAGTCTCGTTTTTGTTGTTTAAGCTAAAAACCGTGTTCTTTTTCTCTATTCAAATAATTTTATAATTAAACCTGTATTTGTTCGGAAGTTGTGGTGTAGTGTTATAATATCGATTCCTAACACTAAAAACTTCAATAGTTGTGTATGTTAGTGGTATGAGCGAGAGGTGCTCGAAGCAGTGTCCTGGAAGCTCCCCCTCAGGCATATTGATTCTAGCCCTTTTCGCTGGTCCGTTGAGGGTCAAAGGGAGGCCCCCACATGCGCCGCAGCTGCCAGTCTGGCCACCCACCGGGACTAAGACGCATGAGGGATTTTTCAGCTGCTGCTCAGAGTCAGCCCTCGGCCACTGGTGATGTGGACGGGACACACGCTATCAGTCGCCCCAGGAACGCTCAAACCTGGTTTACATACACACGGAGCACGCGCCAAAATCAAGTTTTTTAGACTCAGTAGGCCTCAAAACGTAAAGACCTGAAGAAAACCCAAATTTTTTTTTTTTTTACCCGATTACTATACTTTCCTTCCCTTCGGGTAGCGGAAAGTAAAAATTGGCCCGTCACGGCCACTGTTCCCTTGGCTTTGGCTGACGCTGTGAACTCTTCTTCTCTTCTGGATCTTTCTTGTTTTTGATCTTAAACACTGAGCCTGATCCAACGATGCCTGGAACGTGAGTCCAACATCAAGTATCAAGTGGATGGTCGTTGATTGATGAATGAGCGGGCGATCGGATCCTTGTGATGAACGTTTCACGCGGAACAGGGTTTCGCATTCTTACTCTGGTGCGTTGTAACCACCTGGAAACTACGTAAAGAGGTGAAAATGAATAAGAAGATGGTTGTTTTTAATGGCGCTGATAAGGACATGTAAGTTAAACAACACTACGACTTGGTCACATTGTCTGTTTCCGTGTACTATTTTTCTGTTTAGTCTTGTGTCGTATTGAGCCTTACCGCCTCGTTTTAATTCACTGGCCATTAAATTTTTTATTTGGCCTTTACAAAAGTGCACTTACCTGCAACCCTAGATTCGTAGCTTGTAATCAACATGCGTCTGTTGACCCACAACATGCTGACTTCGAAGTGTATGAAAGGTGTAATGCAGGGCTACCCGCTTGCCATTCAGGTGATTTATTTGTGTTATCTACCAGAGATGTGGTTTTCGCAAATTGTTAATACCAAACATCCAAGGCAACAAGAGTGTAAATGAGTTTCAATGCAAATTGATAAAATTATCACAAAGTTAAATAAGGAGCTCCTTCTAAAATACTTGGACTTAACCGTAGTTTTCACGGATTACGCTTTAGAAATTGTGTCGCTTATAAGTCCTTCTATGATTAAATTTAATTTCTGACCGTTTCGACGTGACGTGAGGAGCACGCGCGTGTGCGCTTATGACGATTTACCGAACGAAGCCAAAACTTGGTCAGAAGCCGTAAGACAAAAAGCGGTATGCAATTTAGAAGAATGATGTTGACGGAGATCCAGTTGAGCCGTGGATTTGAGATGGTGATGACCCGTACACGATCCTCACAAAAATCCTAACAGGGGATGCTGATGGCCTGCAGTTTGGGGTTTCACAATTAAAATCGGAGATGTGGTCTGGAGAGATGCTGATGGCTGCGCGGAGAACAATATTATCTATAATCCGAGTCATTAGGTGCCCTATACTTGAAGTGTGGTCGGAGAGACGGCGAGTTTCAGCAGGATCAAAGTTGTGGTGGACTGGATATCGGTACCTTATCGAGCACGAAGCACACAACAACGTCGACCAAGGCTTATTACATAAACAAGACAGATTTGACTAGATAAACTGAACGAAACGCTTCGGCGTTGACAATTTGTATTCAAATCGGTGTAATGATTTTCTGTATTACTGCATGTTGTGACCTGAATTTGTAACACTAGGTCATAATTGTTTTTTATGCATTGACTATTAATACTCTGTGAGCTTGTAGACCACAGAATCTACCTCGTAAGATAACTATTTTTTATCATCAAAACGTTATTATTCCGCAAAAAATTTTCAGTATTGATTCAGCCGTTGTCCCATCTATTGCGTTTGTATTAGCTATTCAACTAGTGACTACATCGCTTAAAACCTCATTTGTACCAGCCATACCAACTTGTTGGTGTAATCCCGGAATCACTTTTATGCATACACATACTTCGGCTGAAGGCACTGTTCATTTCATTCAGAACAGGCATAAACATCAGCAACTATTATATGTATGTGAAAGCGTTCTGGGCTCGTGAGAATGAGCCAGTACAGCTGGTGGATGTTGCGCCCAACTATTGGGTTCTTCATGCAAATGTTAAGAAAGCGAGATGAAGAAAAATACTGCAAGGCGTCAGCCAAAGCTGAGGGAACAATTACCTAGGGTTAGCTGCAGCAGGCCTGTTTCCAATTATCCCAGGATTGTAAGGAAGGGATCCAGCTGTGGCTCCTAGAATGGTTCCCAGAATCTATTGTTTTTCTAACCGCATAATCACCAGTTAGCATGCCTATCAGTCGCTTTAATTGAGTTGTTTACATGGGTAGTCATGCGGTAGTGTAAGCTGTTTTTAAGTTTTTCTGTGTAAGTTCCGTCTTGTATCAACAAGCTTAAGTGAGTGTTGTTGTGTCTTGTCGAGCTTCCTGATTTTTAGTGCTCTCGGTGTTTCAGTTATAGTGAGTAGGCAGGTTGGCTCAGTCAGAATGACAATCTCACCTCCAAGTGGTCCCCGCTGGATTTTCATCAAGGAGGCCCTGTGGCTGAGCGTCACAGTGTAGCTGTCGCATCACTGTACTCACCCTGCAGTTGGAGGTTCTGAATTCCATTGCCGTACTTCCTGAGTGTCTGTAGGAGATGAACAAAAAGGAACGCAATTTACACTTCACATACACAACATGCTATGTGTTATGTTACGTATAATACCCTCAATTAAGATACTAGTTGATATGGAATCACAACAAGAACTGAACTTTTATTCCATCATGTAAACAAACAAAAAATATCTGGTGCGTTACAACACACAACTTTCCTTAGCTCTACGTCAATTCACTTTCTACGTGGCTTTTTCAACTTAATCGGACCGTTATTGAGCAATTAGTACACAGAGAATTTATGAGGCTGTAAACACGATTTTTTGAAGAAGGATGGTAATTACTTTTGCAGAGTTATTGGGTAAAAACTTTTATCACTGGTACTAAGTGAAACGGCAGTAGTTGAAATCCAGGAATTTCTGGAGTCACCTCCATATATCTTATTATCATTCCTTAACTCTCACCCTATAGGTATTGGATCGGACTACTACACCAATTTGTTTCAACATTCTAGTAACATTTCAGTGGAGTTTATGAGAAAGAAATCACGCTAAAATCGATTTTTCGTCGAAAATTTTGATAATTTAGTGTGCTGCTCTGGTCATTTTTCCACGAATGGGAATTTTATGGTATAATTGCCTTATTAAGAGCTATCAATATAAAAAATTTAATCAAAATCGTTTGAGCCGTTTTGGATTAAAAAAATTTGGTGTTTTGATCACTGTGATAGCTATAGTTAACTTTCGGTGGATTGTGTTCATACCCTTATTTTAGCGTCCCATGGTAACCTGCGGGCTAGATATCAAGTTTGAGCTGATTTGGTTCTGTCTTTTTTTTCCATATCCTTTAATGCAATTTCACCCTTTAAAGGTCTTACCTTTGCATGGTTAGGCTGAGCAGACAATCTCCAGTGGAGTTCTTTCTCATAAACTCCACTGAAATGTTACTAGAATGTTGAAACAAATTGGTGTAGTAGTCCGATCCAATACCTATAGGGTGAGAGTTAAGGAATGATAATAAGATATATGGAGGTGACTCCAGAAATTCCTGGATTTCAACTACTGCCGTTTCACTTAGTACCAGTGATAAAAGTTTTTACCCAATAACTCTGCAAAAGTAATTACCATCCTTCTTCAAAAAATCGTGTTTACAGCCTCATAAATTCTCTGTGTACTAATTGCTCAATAACGGTCCGATTAAGTTGAAAAAGCCACGTAGAAAGTGAATTGACGTAGAGCTAAGGAAAGTTGTGTGTTGTAACGCACCAGATATTTTTTGTTTGTTTACATGATGGAATAAAAGTTCAGTTCTTGTTGTGATTCCATATCAACTAGTATCTTAATTGAGGGTATTATACGTAACATAACACATAGCATGTTGTGTATGTGAAGTGTAAATTGCGTTCCTTTTTGTTCATCTCCTACAGACACTCAGGAAGTACGGCAATGGAATTCAGAACCTCCAACTGCAGGGTGAGTACAGTGATGCGACAGCTACACTGTGACGCTCAGCCACAGGGCCTCCTTGATGAAAATCCAGCGGGGACCACTTGGAGGTGAGATTGTCATTCTGACTGAGCCAACCTGCCTACTCACTATAACTGAAACACCGAGAGCACTAAAAATCAGGAAGCTCGACAAGACACAACAACACTCACTTAAGCTTGTTGATACAAGACGGAACTTCAACAGAAAAACTTGAAAACAGCTTACACTACCGCATGACTACCCATGTAAACAACTCAATTAAAGCGACTGATAGGCATGCTAACTGGTGATTATGCGGTTAGAAAAACAATAGATTCTGGGAACCATTCTAGGAGCCACAGCTGGATCCCTTCCTTACAATCCTGGGATAATTGGAAACAGGCCTGCTGCAGCTAACCCTAGGTAATTGTTCCCTCAGCTTTGGCTGACGCCTTGCAGTATTTTTCTTCATCTCGCTTTCTTAACATTTGCATGAAGAACCCAATAGTTGAAGAAGAGATATATAGAGAATAGATATAGAACCCCAGCCTTCTTTCCATATTAGGCAAAACACTAGAAATCTTGATGTTGCAGTCCCTCGAAGGAGTCTTTGGCCACAACCTCACAGGTAGGCAATACGGGTGTACCAAAAGAAGGTCCACCCAGGATGTCATTGTCGAAATTCGGCGTGTTTCCCTGCTGGCACCGGCTAAGTACGTCGTAGCAGTTCTGATTGACGTCAGAGGTGCGTTTGACAACCTTTGGTGGCCAGCGCTTCTTCATGAGCTGAAAGGTAGGGGAATCCCCCGCAACCTGTACTCGCTCGTCAGAAGTTACCTGACAAACAGAACTGCTACGGTCGAAAGCAGGCATGTCTCTGTCCGGGGAAAGATTGAGAAGGGGTGCCCCCAGGGCTCGGTCTTTAGACCAGCACTCTGGAATGCCTTCTTCGAAGGTCTTCTCAGGAAACTCATGGAGACTGACTGCGAGCCGTACGCCTATGTGGATGACTTGACTGTGCTGATCTTTGCAGAGTCAGTCCGCCAAATTGAAGAAAAAACCCACCACGTGCTCCGCACTGTCAACCAATGGTGCGAGCATGTCAAGATGCAGGTGGCTGAGGAAAAAACCCAGCTAATCCTTTCGAAAGGAAAAGTGAATAATCCACCGTCAATACGCTTTGGCGGCCGCAGGCTCCTTCTTGAAAGGCACGTCAAGTGAAGACATGGTGACTTCAATGCGCGGCTCCACTTCTTTTCTCTGAAAGACTCTCCATTATGCACGTCTTGTGCCTCCAGTGCGGAGGAAACAAGACCCCATGTGATGCTCCACTGTAGTTTCCACAAGAGTGGGCGACGGTTGTTGGGAGGACAAATGAACTTAGCAGCAGTGACTGCTACAAAGCAAGCTGTACGAAACTGCACAGCTGAGAGCTGAGGCAGCCGCTGGTGAGTGTATAATTAATTGGCAGAATCCGCTAGAGCGCTGGTAGTGTGTTAGTGGACTGTATTGGATTAATGTGTCCAATTTCGGCAACAATGATATCGTATGCAAATTCGGAATGCAGCACTCACCTTTCAACTTCGAACGTGGAGATTCCCTGGCCAGGGAGGGTGTGAAGAGCAGGTTTGGCTGCTACGTATTTGGAGAGAGCAGCAACACGATTTGTGCCGAAATTGGTACACGAAATTAAGTAGCCGAATGGCAAATAAATGAAATTAAACTTTTCTTCGGAAAATAAGAAAATGGGAATGGTAGAAGGTTAATAAAAAATAAAACAATAGGAGAGCACTGAGGAGCGACTTAACGAAACAGCGAACGGAAGGAGGCGGTAGTGCATTACTGACTCGCCCCGAGTCACAGAGCCGGTAGGTCGGCGATTTGCCCTCTGCCTGAGGTCGCTCCCGGGCGTGTAAACAAATAAGCGGCCTACTTGGCTGATACACCGCCCACCCAAAATTTGGAAATTTTGAATTTTCAGGAGAACGAAATTAAACGAAAGATGGTTACAGAGCCCTGCAGTTGAACACCTTGAAAGTAATACGAGAAAAAAAAAAAAACAGAAAATAAATCGAGCTTCAGATGACACGGTCCTGTACACTATTTACAATTTAACATTCAGTATTAGTCTTCGGAGGGTAAGGAGAATAGCTTGGCAATAGGGCGCTTGAAGGTGCCTTGCGCTGTCTTCACAAGGGCAGTGTGGGCCACCCCATCGAGTCCAACGTGTAAGTCCTGAACCCTTCCCAACGGCCATTCCATGGGGCGAGAATTGCTCCGTAACATGATGACCACGTCTCCATGCTTTAGCGCAGCTCTTGGATGCGTCCATTTCTGACGTGCCATGAGGGTGTGAAGGTAGTTTGCAGACCACTGCTTCCAAAAGTGCTGTGCAGCAAGTTGAACTGCTTGCCAACGAGACAAATGGTTAGAATGTTCCGTGGTGAGGTCGTATTCCAGCGTACTAACAAGCGGACCCCCAACGAGAAAATGGCCTGGGGTGAGGAATACGGAATCTGGTGCATCGCTTACTGGGCACAAGGGCCTGCTGTTAAGGATGGCTTCGATTCTCGCCAGAACTGTTGCCATTTCCTCGTAGGTCAACAAACGGTCGCTCAGCCTGCGAAGATGACGTTTGGCAGATTTAACTGCCGCTTCGTGAAGACCCCCTGTCATTGGGGCTTCTGGAGTGTTGAAATGGTACGAGATTTGCTTATTTGTTAAATGGTCTGTGATAACGTCTGAGTTTTTGGAGAGGAATTCCAGGATCATTTTTCCTTCGTTATTTGCACCAACTATGTTTGTGCCATTGTCACAATACAAATCTTTGCAGAGGCCCCTCCGAGCGACGAAACAAGAGAGAGCAGCAATGAAACATTCGGTTGACAGGCTACCAACCAACTCAATGTGCACTGCCTTCGTTGACATGCAGACGAATATGCAAATATATGCCTTGACTTGGGGAGCTTGCTTCCTCAGACTCTGTTTTATTAAAATCGGTCCGGCGAAATCCACGGCGGCACGGTTGAATGGGCGACATGGTAAGAGGCGAGAAGGGGGAAGGTCTGACATGAGGGGATGGTCTTCTTTTATTCTATGCCGATAGCATGGTAAACACGCAAAAATTCTCTGGCGAAGAAGCGATCGAAGTGACAATATCCAGAATCTTTGGCAAATGGCGGCTTGACACGCTTGAGGGCCTGCATGAAGAAGAGTGAGATGAAAATAATCACAAATCAGTTTGGACAACTGGGCCTGTTTCGGTAGTAGAACCGGATGTTTGGCATTGTACGGAAGAAGAGAATGTGACAAGCGGCCACCTACACGGAGTATGCCATTCTGAAGAAAGGGTCTCAGCCGGGCTATATGGCGTGGCAAACGTGCGTCGCTTGGTACTAGTCTCAATTCAGGCGAGAAATAGTACGACTGCGTAATTCTAACACATGCTAGAACACTGTCTTCGAGTTCGTGAGATCGAAGGGGCCCATTCTGTCGTTGTCTTATTGACCCACGCTGACGCGACTTGTGAATGAAACGCAATAGCCACGCTACGACTCGTTTCAATCGTGTAAGGGATGACAATTTATTTATAAATTTGATGAGAGTTGGTTCACTTTCAGGGATGGTCGCAACCATCATCGTTTGTTCTGAATTTATCAACTCAGGCAAATCCTTTGTCGAGGGAATTTGGTCGACCGGCCATGTACATGGTGAAGAGTACAGAAACTTTGGCCCAGCCCACCATGAATCCGCATTCACAAATTCTGTTGGATTCAATCCGCGTAACGCCAAATCTGCTACGTTTACAGAGGTCCCAACGTGATGCCACATGTCTGCTTTGGTGAACTCTAAAATTGAGACGACCCTATTGGCCACATACGTCTTGAGACGATGAGGAGGTGTGTTCAGCCATCCTATGACAACCGATGAATCGGTGAACAGAAACGCGCCCTCTATGCGAACATGTTTCTCTAGGAACTTCATGGAGTCAATCAGTTTTGCCAGGAGTGCTGCCCCATTGAGTTCGAGTCTGGGTATCGTGACAGTTTTGAGGGGCGCTACACGAGTTTTGGATAGCAGCAGCCGCACTTCTACCCGGCCATCTTCCCAAGCACAGCGTAAATAAAGACAGGCTGCATAACCTTGAGAGGATGCATCGCTAAACCCTATGAGATGGAGATGAGAAGAACGAGGCATCACTAGAAGTCTCGGGAACTTGACATGTTGAAGCTCGGGAAGTTGATTGTTGAACGCCGCCCACTGTGACAAGATATCTGCGGGTAGAGGGTCGTCCCAGTCGAGGGATCGTTCCCAGATTTCTCGCAGGTACAGTTTTGCTTTCAACACGACCGGAGCTAACCAACCTAATGGGTCGAAAATTGAAAATATGTGGGATAACACTTCGCGTTTGGTCCAGCTTGCCACAGTGGGCTGCACGGAGTACGTGAAGACATCAGAGGTGGGTTCCCACTTCAATCCAAGAATGCTGAGAGTTACAGCATCAGAGAGGTTTAGGGATAACAATGGGGATCTGTGTTCACAAGGGATGTCTTCGAGCACTGTGGCGGAGTTTGAAGCATATTTCCTCAACTCAAACCCCCCACGTTTTAAGAGCTCCGTCAACTCTCGTCTGAGCCGAATCGCCTCATCTACGGTCTCGATGGATGTACAATTATCATCTACATAACAACTCTCTAGAATGGCTCTACACGCTCGGGGAAATATGTGTTCATTGTCCTGGACTAATTAAACCAGCGCTCGTTGTGCTAGAAACGGGGCGCTACTAGTGCCGTATGTAACAGTGGCTAGCTCATATGATTTCAAAACTTCCCGTTCGTTTGGCCTCCAATTGTGTTGGAATTTTGTGTCGTTCTCGTGAACCCAAATTTGGCGGTACATCATTTTAATGTCAGCCGCTAAAGCAATTGGATGCAACCGGAACAGAGTGAGGACCTTGCATATACTCTTCTGGAGCAGTGGCCCCACCATTAAGTGATCGTTTAAACTTACTCCAGTGGAGTATTTGCAGGAAGCGTCAAAAACTACTCGGATAGGTGAAGTGAGAGAGTCGCGCACAATGCCGAAGTGAGGAATAAACATTGCTTTCTCTGATGACGAGGGTTTCATGTGCCCTAATTGAAGATACTCTCTCATGAATGCGTGATAGGCTGCTTTCATTTTTTCATTTCCTTGTAAACGAGATTCTAGCTTGAGCCATCGACGACGAGCGGTCAGCGCTGAGCTTTTAAATAGTTGTTCGTCGGGTTTGAAACAAAAAGGCAGGCGGACTATGAATGATCCATCAGGTCGACGTGAGTGCGTAGTGACGAAGTGTTCCTCTGCGTGTGTGTGTTCTGGATCAGGATGAGGAGGAGAGGGTATTTCTTCCATTTCCCAAAAGCGCTGCAAGGAATCATCGAGGCTGTCATTGCCGATCAGAAGCGAAACGTCTCGAGAGAAGGGGTTGGAAGATTGTGGAACTTCTCCTATGATGATGTAACCAAACGCAGTGCTTAAAGCTGATGGGTCTCCTTGTATAACGGCTGAGCCTTGAGTGAAGATCTTAGGAAACAATTCAGCACCGAGTAGAAAATCAATTTTTCCTCGCTCGTGGAACTTAAAGTCGGCTAGTTGGAGATGAGCGAAACGATTCAAGATATCTGAGTAAAGAGAGGTCGTAGGTAGATCATGACAAACTTTCCGAACTACAACTGCGTGTACTTCGAATTTTAGGGATGGGTCTATGAGAGAGGAGATACAACATTGAACAACATTGTCAGACGATCCGACCTCTCCTGTGCATGCACCAGAAATTGTAGTTTTCTTACGAGCCATAGGAAGCCCCAAGCGCTGCACACACTCGGAGGAAATAAGACATAATTGGCTAGCACAATCCACCACGATGCGAAGTGGTTCGACCTTGCCAGATCTGTTGAGGATCAGAGCCTGCGCCGTTCCTAGTAGAACACTTCGAACGGGTGGTTCAGTTTGGGTGCCAGTGAGCAAGGCTTGATTCGAAGCGATTGGGGAGATGACTGCATTAGGTGCCGACGGCGAAGGAGAATTTGCCCTCCGTGCGCTTGCCCACAGTAACTCACAAGCCAGAGGAGACGGACTCACCTAACAGGTACGTTAACTTTAGAAGGAGAATTTGTTGAAGAAACATGAGGGGTGTCTGGCGGGGCTACGGTTGGAGCTGAAGATATTTGAGGAAATCCAGATTTCGATTCGTTGTGCAGCAAGCTGTGGTGTGAAGGACTGGTGCAATGAATGCATCTTCCTTTCGACTTGCACAGAGGTCGAGGATGTGACCCTAGGCATTTGAAACAGCGCCTTAACAGTTTCATCGTTTCAAATTTTTCGGTCACCGTAAGAGCTTTAAAGGCGGAGCACGCATAGAGAGTGTGAGAATTATCATCGCAAAACGGGCAGACAGACGCAGGAGGGTCTGACCTTGAACTTGACGGGTCTGAAACTGGAGCGACAATTAGAGATTGAGACTGTCTATTGTTGCGATTACCGAATGTGTTGTTTTTGTGTTGATAACCGCTCTTATTATCGGCAAGTTTGGACAGGTTCCCGGAAGAAGGCCGATGAGTCGATTCTTGGATTCTGCACTGCGTTTGAACGAATGAGATCAATTGTTGTGAAGAAGGTACCTCGTCTCGATTCGACAAGGATCTCTCTAACAAAATACGGAGATGCTCGGGTAGCGCTCGGAGCGTGAGTTGAAATAAAATGAAATTGCCATGATTTGGTAGGTCTAGATTTCTAAAGGCGGAGACAGTGGTGTTAAAAACCTCTAAATAAAGTAGCAGATCTTCCTGAGAACCCGACTTTATACTTTGGAAGTCCAGCATCCGCCCGACGTAAAATGCGGCGAGCGTTCGAGGGTCAGCATAACGTTCCTTGATCAGATTATAAGCAATTTGGTAGTTGTCGTCAGTAATGTTTAAATGCTGAATTAAATCTAGAGGAGGTCCTTTTAAGTACGACCTAAGATATGATAGTTTGCCGGCCCCACTAAAATGTCCCTTGTGTACTAGAGTATTGAACATGGAATAGAAATTATGGAATGAATCTAAATTTCCGGACCACACAGGAACCTCTAACGGAGGCTGCAGCTGGTGGCGGAGCGAGCACTGGGGGAGCAGGAGTCATTCTCGCATGCAAATCTTGTTCTACAGTACGAATGTTAAAATATAGGTCATCAAATGACTTTTGGGTTTGGTCAGTTGGTATGCGCTTTATCTCGACAACGTACAGGTTGAATTTAATGATATTCTCTTGAATTAAGTCAAATTTTTCTTTAAGCCGAGACAACTCCCCGCAGCGGGCTAAAAAATTGGATATGCTTCCTGGAGATACGCTTTTGGAGGAGTCGAAAACCGCTTGTAGTTGAGCGAACGTATTCTCTCGGCTTTTAGTGAAGAAGCTTAACTGCATCTCATAATCGTCCTCGAGGTCTCCTACTGACTTAGGCATAATGCAAGGTATGTGCTCAGGACCGTACAAGATGAAGCTAACTGACCAATTGAGTAGCGATACCTTTGTTCAACTGTTAGTGCTCTGAATAACCAGTGATAACAAATGACGGATCCGGCCCGGAGGACCACTAAATTGTACGAAACTGCACAGCTGAGAGCTGAGGCAGCCGCTGGTGAGTGTATAATTAATTGGCAGAATCCACTAGAGCGCTGGTAGTGTGTTAGTGGACTGTATTGGATTAATGTGTCCAATTTCGGCAACAATGATATCGTATGCAAATTCGGAATGCAGCACTCACCTTTCAACTTCGAACGTGGAGATTCCCTGGCCAGGGAGGGTGTGAAGAGCAGGTTTGGCTGCGACGTATTTGGAGAGAGCAGCAACACGATTTGTGCCGAAATTGGTACACGAAATTAAGTAGCCGAATAGCAAATAAATGAAATTAAACTTTTCTTCGGAAAATAAGAAAATGGGAATGGTAGAAGGTTAATAAAAAATAAAACAATAGGAGAGCACTGAGGAGCGACTTAACGAAACAGCGAACGGAAGGAGGCGGTAGTGCATTACTGACTCGCCCCGAGTCGCAGAGCCGGTAGGCCGGCGATTTGCCCTCCGCCTGAGGTCGCTCCCGGGCGTGTAAACAAATAAGCGGCCTACTTGGCCGATACACAAGCCTTTAACCATTTTGCAAAGTTCGTGAAGAAGGTGATGGCTAAGAAACGTGGTCATAGTTGATCTGTCCTTTTGAAAATTGCCACCCAAGTAAATGGTTAGATCAGGTAGGAAACCAGATTATGAACTCCTCCCCGACGGTACGGGATTCCTCAGGTGGTCACCTCCGCGTGGTGACACACGGGCAACAGTTCTCTACCAGGAGACTGGCTAACTACCAAATACCTGCCGTACCTCCGCAGGTCTGAGTTCAGTGGATGCTGCAGAGGGCGGCCTCTTGCATATTAGCGAAACTGCAACTTCCATGACTGATATAACCCTCGTCGAGGGTTTAGGTACAGTCATCAAATAAGGAAACAGATCTGATCTAACCACAGAACGGAAACTCACTGCTATTGATGAATTGTTGTTAGAGAAATGACAAGCATGAAGGGAAGGGAGTCAAAGCCATGTGACACAACATCCGTGAACGTCTTTCAAGAAAATGGGTTGAGCCAGTGCTTGATGGGACATGGTGACTTAAGTGCCCTCTTCCACTTCTTTTCTCTCAAAGACCCTCCATCATGCACGTCTTGTGCCTCCAGTGCGGAAGAAACAAGAACCACTGCTCCACTGTAGTTTCTGCAACAGTGAGCGACGGTTGTTGAGAGGACAGACGAACATAGCAGCATTGGCTGGTACAAAGCAACCCTATAACCATTTTGCAAAGTTCTTGAAGAAAGTGATGGCTAAGAAACGTGGTCATAGTTGATCTGTCCTTTTGAAACTTGCTACTCAAGTACACAGTTAGATCAGGTGTGAAACCAGATTATGAACTCCTCCCAGATGGTACGAGATTCCTCAGGTGGTCACCTCCGGGCAGTGACGCACGGGAAACAGCTCTCTACTGGGAGTCTGGCTAACAATCAAATACCTGCCGTACCTGCTCTTGCACATTAGCTTTCTTTTGAAATGTGACAACATTGACGAATCCATCCTAAATTATAATTCTACTTTGTTAGAGAACAGCTACACCCCATCAGAGCTATTGCTGTGCCAGTCGCTTTAGAAAACTTGGTACCGAAAAAGCCAAAAAATGAGTTTTTCAGGAATAAGGAAAGACAGATATGCCTAAAGTCAAAAAGAAATGTTGATCGTCGACGTGGAAGTCACATGGAGCTATTCCAGCTTCAACCGGGACAAACTGTATAAATAACTTAGATGAGAATGAAAGGAGAAGTAGTAAGCAGACTAGACCAACCGTGGTCTTACTTCATTAAGGCAGAAATAGGAGAAGAAATAAGAAGAAATCGTTTCAATTTAATACCTTTGGACGCAGGATTTAATTAAGAAAAAGAATTTGCAGTATCAATGGTCTTTAAACAGTCACTTAAAAATATCTGGTGCGTTGAAACTCACAACTTTCCTTAGCTCTTCGTCAATTCACTTGTGTACGTGGCTTTTTGTATTTGCTCAATTCATTTAAACTTGGTCAAACATAACTTTACGGGAGCTAAAGCGGTAGCTCTTACAGTTCCGGAATTTATTGTGCTGCTCGTACTCATTCCCAGACCATTATTGAACAATTGATACACTGAGAATTAATGACACTGTTAACACAATTTTTTTGAGGACAATAGTAATTCGACAAATCTACTTTTCCGAGTTAACTTGGCTTTTATCTCCGTTCAACATATAAATACAGAAATAATTACAGAGAACGAAATGTGGCTATGGGTGACTAAAAGAATGTCTGATTAAATCTGGTGAAGCAGTTACCCTGGATTTTACGGAAATGTTCGAAAAAACGTTATTTTCAACACATTTTCATTTTTATCTATGCTCAATGGACTTTCAGAGGAACATTTATTGAGAACAATATGTAGGTATTAATTATTCGAAAGCATCCTGAGAATTTGGTGAAAATCGTTGAAGCCCTTTTGCCAAAAAGCGTAAAAAACCTATTTTTGCTTCATCTCCGTTCACCGTATTTTCATGGAGATATGTATGGAGAAGGAAAGTTAGGTATTCATTAGTAGAAGATAATTTGAAACTTCAATCAAAATCGTTAGGGCTGTTTTTTATTTATAAAATTTGGTGTTTTGATCACTATGATAACTATAATTAATTTTCAGTGGATTTGGTTCATACCCTTATTTTGGCCTCCCATGGTAACCTGCGGGCTAGATGTCAAGTTTGAGCTGATTTGGTGTGTTCAGGGTTCTCAGGGCTACTTCCACAAAATTGCGCCAGCCTTGCCACAAGGCTCGTTCGATGGCACAGTGATAGCCCTTTTTCTCCTGGATGAAGGCAATGCACATTGTGGCTAGCATCAGGGTCATTAGTCTCTTGGTACTTGGTCTAACTGGCAGCTTGCACTATTAGTTCGGTGTCTGCAGCATTCAGTTCACCTTCTAGTACCTAGAGAATTGTGGCCAGTCAGCAATTTTTGTGTGGAAGTGCTTTTGAAGTGTGTTTCTGCACGGAATGTTGACATCTGCTAAGACAAAGTCAATAACCATGTGATCGCTCTGGTACGGCTCACCAACCCAGCAATTTGAGTAGCAGGGTGTGAGACATGGCTGTGAGGTCTATGCAAGACCTTCCTTCCAGCCCATCATAGGTCGCCTCAGTAATGGGGTCAAAGGCAACAACCAAGTTGTACTTGTTGAGCAACTCTATATGTGCATCACCTGCCTCATCAAGGGTCGGGGATCCTGACTACGATGATCAGCATTTGCATTGGCACAGACTATGCAGTGTCGTCCTGATAGTCGTGCTAGATCACAGGTGTGCCGAATTGCTTGTAAAATGATATTACAACGAGCTTGGATGAGCACATAACTGGGGCTCTTATTTGTGTTGTGCTGAAGGATTCCAACTGTTTTACCCTATTCATAATCCACTGGTGACTCCCGAATGGCAATTGCTCACTGACGAATTGTACAGCATGTGTGCCTCATGTTGAGTGTGAGACCTGTTTCAATTTGAGTTATACGCGTTTGCACACCTCAAGTCCCTTACCAGCTACTACTAGGTGGCCTTAACACTGGTAGTTGTAGCTGCCAGGCTATTTAGAGTGGCTTTGCCCCCTCTAGTTCTTTGTGTAGGTTGGGTGACACCTCAATCACCCAGTCCTTCTGCCTGTCTCGCTTTTATGTGAACAAGGGCGTGACATCCTGCAGTGGCAAGCCTAATGCAGGGTTGTGATCAACCACCTCTTTTTGTAGGCCAGTCTGTGGGTCACACAATAGCAGGCGTGTGAAGAGACCTAGGGGGGCTCATGTGTGTATTTTCAACTCTTTCTTGTAGAAATGTGGCTCGTACGCGGCCATGATGGCGCGACCCTCTACTGCCATGCAGATGTCAAGCACCCAGACACTTAGTGCTTGAGTTCCTTAGCAGGGATGCTCCACATCTGTGCTTCCATTGTGGTTTGCTGTGTGGGTTGGAGGGACCAGCATCTCCTTCCTTACACATGGGCGTCACTTCTACCACATTTTGTCATGGTTCTTTGGGGGGGGGGGGAGTTTGTTAAGGGGAGGATATAGGGGATCGCTTGTAGGTGTTATTGAGCTACTTCCTGGACCATCTTCTGCCAATTATGAGGGTTTAGTCGTGTTCTACCACGTAAGCTGATGCAGTGTTATTTGTCTCTAAAATACGTTGCGTGTGTCAGTGTCGTATGTTTTAAGCCCCTTTAAGACTGGCTTTCACATCCACTCATAGGATACTGCAGGAGAATTCTGCACCCCTTCCTGTGGGGATTCTGTTCAGCAATCCTAGCTCAAGGTAGGAGGTTCACAGTGTGTTGTGTGTGTAGAAGTGTAAATTGTGTCCCTTTAAGTCCGGCAGTGGAATTCTGGATCCCAAACTGCAGGGTGAGCACAGAGTGGTGACAGAGTACACTGTGTCACCCACAGTTAAGCCTCACTGGATGTAATACTGTGGGGGCCCCGTGGAGGCGAGGTTGTCATTCCAGCTGGGCCAACCAGGCTGTCCCTTTTAGTCTGGCTCTTACAGACTCGCAGGGATGTGGCAGCGGCATTCTGGACCCCTGACCCTGGGGTGATTCGAACTACAGACACACACACATGGACCACACCCCAAAATTATGTGTCCGATCTCAGTAGGCCTCAAAACGTAAAGATCTGAAGAAAACCCAACTTTTTTTACTGATATTTTTCAATGCTGAATCGAAAGGGATGGGTCTCAGAGCAGTAATACTAAGTCAAGCTGTTCTTGAGAATAATAAACCGTTCCCATTAATAATTTGCAGGGTTTAAATATTGTCTCCAGTGTTCACATCGCAATTGGTGAGTAAGTCTGAGGCCTGCTGAAACCTATAATTGATCCGTCTTTTGCCAATTCATCCACTCTCTCATTTCCCATATTTCTTCACTGTCAGAATTGCAGTATGTTGTTCAGCTAATTAGCTCCTTTAGCTTCTCCTAAGGTTTTTGTAATTGAGTGATTTCCCTTGTGTAGTTGTAGTGCTACATTGGCGCCCTGAAGTTCTTTATTAGTCCGAAAATGAACAAATTAACGTCCAGAAGTGCAAGCTGGAATAGTGATGTACGTATGCCTAAATTCAAGTGGTCAAATTGTCTGCTAACAATACTTACCCACTTTTCCTGTGTAACGATATTAGTGTTAATAGATGTTTCGCACTTACTTACTGTTGTCCCATTATCATAGGCAGGGTTTTGCTTCCTCTATTCCATGCATTTAGAATCCCTTCTCTAGGTATTGTTGTACATGATAACATCTTCACTTATTACTGTAGGTTGGTTGTTTGTTGCAGGCTAGGGAAGTTAAAGTGACGAAATCTGACTTCAACATGGATTTTGTGTCCCGAATGATCCCTAAATTGGATTATAAAACTTTATGGGCAGCAGCTGATGCGGTAAAACTTCTAAATATTTTCATCTTGGATGTCGTTTTGTGTGCCTTGTAAAGTTGATGGGGCCTTGAGAGCAACTTGAGACTAGGTTTCCATGTTGGTGAAAGGAGTGGCCATGCAACAACTGAGGAGAAGATGTATACATTTTTTCTTTTTTTAATTCAGAGAAAACTTCTGTATTGATACTTTGTAGCAGACGTAGAGATTGTTTTCCATTATGGTTTATTTTGCAAAACGGTTTATTATTCTCTTGCTCACCATGATTGTGACCTATCATATTTTACCAAACATAGAACAATATTAAGAATATTACGTGGCTATATCAACAATCAGGGAAACTACTATTCATATGCAAACTTCAACATTGTTGCGCACTTCTGTAACCTATCCCATTCAATTCAACGTCGACATTTATTAGTAAACGATACAAAACATGACCTGACTACAATGGAATAATGAAAACTGGCATTTTGCAGGCGACTGTGGGCAATTGGCAGGACATGACAAGCTGAACTGAAGGGTCGTTGGAGTGAGCTGGGAGGTGGTGCAGGACAGAGTGCTGGCTGGGAATAAACGATAACTTTTGCTGTATTGTTCCTGTTCAAGTCAGAAATTGTACCCCACACTTCCCTTCCAACGACCTTTCTCTCCTTTCTGTTTACCTATTATTTATTCCCTGTTGAGTTGGAGTCGGACACAGAGATGGCAAGGGTAGTGAATGACCTTGGGAGAGCCTCTGCTGCCTTCTCACCTGAGACCTCTTGCCGCCTTTTTACTCTAATCACTATCTCTTTATCACGATTATTATTATCCACTATCACCAACCACCTGTTCCTTTTCTACCACGAAATTACCACTTTTTTCACGTTTTCCGCGCGTTTTTTTCATGTATTTGAGCACTGTACACTAACATCATTTTCTTGCAATGCAGTGCGTAGACTGGGTTTGTGTCGGAATCATCGCATCGCTCCTGACTAGGAGCAACTGACCAAGGGCGCCAACTCAGGTACCACCATCTGTACTCATACCGCACTCCAATTCAACACCACCCCCCTTTTTCCCCTTCCCTTCCTCCTTGAAAAACCAAACAAAATTGTGGTCAACACTGACCTGGATTTGTATCAGTACCTGGGGAAATTATAATACAATCCACTTCGATAAACAACTTCCTTACATCGTTATCAACAAGTCTAGTCCTCTTTTGTTATCATCAACTTGTTATTGTTTTTTGCAAATTCAATTATTTACATCAACTATTTACTTATTTATTAATCTTTAAATTATTCGAAACTATGGCAACGCCAGTTTATGAGAATCAAAGCGTCTTTTCAAGGCTGCAGGTGATGATATCAAGGCCATTCGAAATATAGGCAAGGCTGCTTTGACTAATGTAGCTGATCGTATGATCTTTCGAGGCATGGTCACTAGTATCGAACTGCTTTTCAAAGAGCTCGGTGAGCTTTATGACAAGGCCATTGAAAGCAGCGAAACCACTGAAGCTGTGCCATCGTTTGTTACCCTGGAACATTCTGCCTTTTTCAGGTAAGTCAAAATGGCATACTATGAAGCGTTGGGGTTCCATCAGAAAATGGTGACATCATCAGAGCCTACTCTGGTTTCTGCTGATGGATCATCCTTAAATGTATCATCATGGGCCATTCTTCCACGTATCTCAATCAAGCCGTTCCACAGTGAACTAACTGATTGGTCTGGGTTTAAATACCTTTTCACTTCCCTCATCATTGAGGAGCATCATCAGAGCCTACTCTGGTTTCTGCTGATGGATCATCCTTAAATGTATCCATGGCTCCTTTATCATCATGGGCCATTCTTCCACGTATCTCAATCAAGCCGTTCCACAGTGAACTAACTGATTGGTCTGGGTTTAAATACCTTTTCACTTCCCTCATCATTGAGGAGCATCATCAGAGCCTACTCTGGTTTCTGCTGATGGATCATCCTTAAATGTATCCATGGCTCCTTTATCATCATGGGCCATTCTTCCACGTATCTCAATCAAGCCGTTCCACAGTGAACTAACTGATTGGTCTGGGTTTAAATACCTTTTCACTTCCCTCATCATTGAGGAGCCTGCACTTAATAATGCATAGCGCTTTCATTACGTAGTTACCTTGGTGGTCCTGCATTGGACTCAATCAAGCACATCAAAGAAGTGTCTGAGAACTTTACTCAGGGTCTCCGACAATGAGCGCAAACTAGCTGTTACCTATATCAACGCTCGTCTGAATTTCAAGCCAGCACCAGGCAAACCAACTGCTGACTCACTCCAACAATATATTTCACGTGTAATGGAGAGCATCACCTCCCTTAAAAATCTCAACATCCCTGATTTCTCCTCCCTTAAAAATCTCAACATCCCTGATTTCTCCGATTACTTATTGTGTGAGTTGGCTTTACAATCTCTCGATCCAAAAACTATAGGGGACTTATCTATAGCGGATACCAAATACCCGAAGGTCTCCACACTTCAGGACTTCGTTCAACGAAGATGCCATGTTCTTCGCCCTAGACAGGACACACTTGTTGTTGGTGATGCACACAAACCGGCCCAACAACAACACTCAAAGCCTGTTAAGTCGCCCAATTACTACACTAGCAATAAATTGCGAGTTGCATGTACAGCTCATGATAGTGTTAGCCACTGCTCTCAAAAACCCCAACAGTCTGCGCCATCGACCAACACTAAATGCTGTTATATTTGCAACAAGGCGCATGCTATATCTCATTGCCCCCAGTTCCAGTCATCTTCTCCTCAACAGTGTTTGGGTCTCCTACGACAGTTACCTGGATGTAGGAATTGTTTACATTCATCCTAGAGATCGGGCAGTTAACCCTATTAACTCGCCTAATCCACCTACCTTATCTTCGACTGTTGAAACCCATGACTGCTCTCCTTTCTCTGGGCCCAACACTGCGCCTGAACACTGTGGGGTATTACTTGGTACAGTGGTTGCCCATCTTATTGATCATGCAGGAAGATGCACAAGTTCGAGGGTTACTTGACCAAGACCAGTACTCATTCATCACAGTGTAGGCTGCTCGACAGTTAGGCCAAAGTTCTAGACCTTTCGAGACAAGGATCTCTGGGGTCAATAACTCCGCTCTAATCAGCATTGTTGGTCAAGTGGACCTCATATTTCACAACCTATCAACGTCATCCACTCTATCGACAGATGCTGTAGTGGTTGGTACCTGTCATTACTCCGCCTCTTCCGCATGAACATCTTGAGTCAGATATGTGGTGTGATTATACAACTTACCATCTGAGTGTTCCGGAATTCTCAAATCCTGGCCCCATTTCGTTTTTGATCGGAGCAGACTTGTATCCAGATGACATCATTGGTGCTCCAACCATAGTCCATGATCAGGGCCTAAGGCTGATAAACACAGTATTTGGGTTTACTGTTCTGGGTCGATTTGTATGTAACGATGCTAGTCAACAGGGTCATGCCCTCCTGACTCATGCTGAGATTGACTCCCTTGTGGAGCGATTTTGGGAAATGGAAGAGCCTACCATCACACCTCAGAAACTATCATCAGAAGAGCAGCAGTGTGAAGAACATTTAGCCGAATCCCATTGGCATGTGACAGCACTGGTCGTTACATACTACACTACCCCTTCAAGTCATCTCCACCCTGCTTTCAGCTCAATACTCAGAAAATATTTGGGCAGTTCCGTTCACTGGAGTCCAGAACTGAGCGTAACCCTGAACTTCGTGAGAAATATCAGGCCTTCATGAATGAGTATTTGGAGTTGGGTCATATGTCTGTTGCCAAACAACCTTCTGCATATCTCCTTCTCCATCCCCCTCCATCAACTTGCATTTATGGTTGATTCAACGTCACAGAGAAGCGTAACCAACTCCTCATACGTAACAGTAGCCCGACCCAGGTTGCGCCTTAATAATTGTTTCACCATGGCTACCAATCTCTCCCAAAAACCACCCCACCATGGAGCTGCAGGAGGAATGAAATTCCATTTTATGGGTCTTGTATTGACGTCAATTACAATTGAATCCCAGTCGATTCCCTCAAGGCATTATTTGCTCCAACAAATTGTGTACCATTATCGGTATAAATTATGGAAGGACGTCCTCGACGTGCAATGAAGGCGCCATAGAGCCTCAAAAAACCCTACTGTTGACAAAGAAGTAGTTGCTTCTAAATGAACGGCACGATACACAGCACAGGTGAAAAGAACCAACCAAACTTTCCCTCCTCCCTTCAAATGCAATGGACCAGCGTAATCGATTCCTGTTACCTCAAAAACTGCTGATTGTTGAACTCGGTCTTTGGGTAAAGGTGCAACGTGTGTCTCAACAGGCTTTGAAATATATCTTTTGCATGATTTGCAACTCCAAATGACCCGTTTAACAACCCTACGTATATTGGTTATCCAAAAACGTTCTCGTAATATGGTCATCAATGTTCGTTGCCCAGCGTGATTGAGAGCAAGATGCTGTTCTCGAATGTATGTCTGAACCAAACTACTTCCCCCAGGAAGGAATATCGTTTTCTTAAAATCTTCAGAATCGTCGGTATAAGTCAGTCGTGTTTTCAGTCTGAGTATTCTTTCTTCGTCTTGAAAAATGTCCAATTCCTTCGTCAGTTTTGTTTCTCCGTGAAAATAAGCTTGTTGGATCGCTCGAAAAATACGCTTCTCCGCTTGTGATAATTCTAGGCTTGTAAAGGGCATGGTTTTTTCTCCCTTTTTATGTGTTCTCCACCTTAACATCCTAGCAACTGTGGTAATAATTCTGGTAAATTTAGACATCTTGGGTAAGCCGTAGTCTATGTCCTGATCCACTTTCATCAATACATTGGCTTTGCCCTGTAGAAGTTCCTTAGCTATCTCTGCTTGTTCCCTATCTCCTGATTCTAGACTTATTTTTGGCCAATCTTCTTCGTTCTGTAACCAATCAGGAACTTCCCACCACTTCGATTGAATCAAAGCTTTTGCACTGCAACCTCTCGATGGTAAATCAGCTGGTTTACAGTTCCAGGCACATGGTACCATTGATCTGGCGTGGTATATGTATTGATTTCTCTGCATCGATTCCTCACGAAAACAGACCAATCCCCGCTTTCTTTAATCCAATGCAGCACAACTTTGGAGTCACTCCAGAAGAAGGTTGGGAAATTCCCCAAATACGATTCAACGTTGCGCCACAATCTAACACCAATCAGTGCTGCCATTAGCTCCAACCTGGGAATCGACAGACATTCCTTTTTTGGTGCAAGTCTAGTCTTAGGTTGAAGGAAGCGAATCTGAACCACACCTTGTGCCACCTCTCTAATGAAAATGCAAGTTGCATAGGCAAATTGGCTAGCATCACAAAAAACATGTATGCTGACCTGAGACGTTTGCCACTTCTTGCATGATAGTCTGCATTGGATCCTACACGATGGTATTAATTCTGCTCCTCGAATCCAGGAAGCTACCCTATTCCTTAAAGTTGGTGACAAATTGTCATCCCAGCCGTCTTTCGTTGACCAAGCTTCTTGCAACATCATTTTAGGTAATAAAGTGTAGGGACAAATCAGACCTAAAGGATCAAAATAAGAGTGCACCATAGACAAAAGTGTTCTACGGGTGACATCTTCCACAATCATAGTGGGATTATGGTTGACAAATAACTCATCCGACACTTGATCCCAATGGACTCCCAAAATCGAAATCGGCGTCTCAGGTGTTACAGGTTCGATTAACTCAGGCCCACTAGCCCGTTGTCTCAATTCAAATTTACCAAGCTTCATTAACAAATCAGCTTGCACTATCAATTTCGATAATTCTTCTTTATCATCAACACTTGTAACCAAATTGTCCATATAGAATGATCCTCGAAGTTTTTGAGCTATTTCCTTAAAAAGCTCAGGAGCATTTGACAGGTGATAGTCAATGGTAGTATTAAGAAGAAAAGGACTAGACGTGATTCCGAAAACTACTCTTTTATGTCTGTACTCAACAATCTTTTTCCTTTCCTCAGTCTCCCACCATAGAAATTTAAGGAATTTTCTGTGTTCCGGTATAATACTAATTTGTAAAAATGCTTTGGCAATATCAGCTGTCACCCCAATAGCGCCTTTCCTAAACTGATAAAACAACTTCAAAATATCTTCAGTCAAATTTGGTTCTTTTTCTAATTGTGAATTTAATGAAACACCATTATGGTCTCTTGTTGATGTATCGACAACGGGTCGAATTTTCGTTGTTAGACTGGACTCTTTAAAAACCGGTCGATGCGGCAGATAGAATCCCTCATGCTTGTTCTCTTGGGGAGGAACTCTTTCTATTATATCTAAGCCAACCCATTCAAAAAATATTTTGTGATATTCCGAGAGTTTACTAGAATGCATTAAATTCCTGGTTGTAGCCATAAGCCTCTTTTCTGCTGTTAGTCTATTACATACCAAATTAGATGTTTCACTTTTCCATGGGAGTGCTATTTCGTATCTACCGTCCTCATTTTTGTGAATTTTGAGTAGGTCGGTAGCCGTCTGCCTTCGAATATTGTCCTTGTCTAGATCATCAATTTCAGTTATCCCGAGCGCCTCCAAGAGCCAAAGATCCTGCAACTCGTACGTTAAGTTAGACATTGCAACAATTGGAGCATGTTTTTTATTCCTGAAAGTTGGGCCCATCAACGTCCAACCCAAAATTGTTTCGATGGCTATCAAGTTGCTGTCCAGATTCATCGTCAATCCTGTCAACAACTGACCCATAACATCGGCACCGATTAAAATTTTAATTGCAGGAGGATGTGGTCCTACGTCTGACAAGATGATATTTGCTCGGTTCAGACGCTGTAACACATCTTTATTGTCCAATCTGGGCACGTAATTGCATATTTTGTCTACATCTAAGATTGAACATTGGAATTTAGGAGTCGAGTTGAGGCCTTGTAAAGTAATTTCATATTTTTTATGCGTTTTCACGCTCGTCTCTGATCCACCAAATAAACTGTGGCTCAAATTTTCTTCACCTGCACTTACTAATTGCAAGTCTGTTACTAATGATTTTGTGACATAACTTCTTTGGAAACCTGAATCAAGCAAAACTCTGACCACTTTTTCTCCGTATTGTAACAATACGAGCTCTGATTCGTGCGACAACATTGTCGTAGCCCTCTCTCCTACATGCTCTTCTCTCGGCTGTTCGACCACACAGTTTGATGCTGAGCTGGCCTTTGAGTCTGACTTTACACTTTTTACAAGCTTGGAGCATATAATTGTGTAATGCTGACCTGAACAAATCAAGCATTTAACAGTTGCCTTACAATTTGATGCAATGTGAGTACCTGGTTTAAGACAAACATAGCACGCACCCTTTTTCTTAAGCCATGCTCTCCTCTCATATAGTGACCAATAGCGTGCTTTAAAGCATTCTGGTGATCCGTGGGATGTCATATCGCACCACACACAACCTAAATTGTTTGTTGTCACGGGCTTTTCTCTCCTTTTAGAGTCCGAACATTCTACATTATTTCTAATTCCAATTTTACAGTTTTTTGTTGGCGCAGAGCCAGTGAGCAAACTAGAAGCGGTGTATGTTCAGTACACCGGAATGTTCACCTCACAGAAGAATCATTTGGCCGTTATCGCGCGCGCAACAATGAAGAGTCCAAGGACGTGTCGACCCCCTCACCAATATCGGTGTAGGATCGCGTCGCGCCTAAGTCCGATCGCTTCGTCACCAAGTTAGTTCGCGACGCATTGTCGACAAGAAAGGAACAGCTTTCGGCACCTCCTTTCTACGACTTCCACACGAGTTAGTTAGGGTACATTCCCACTATCATTTCGCGAATTCGTTTCGATTTCGATCTCTGCAGCTCTCCGACTTCCATTGGCCGCAACGCGCGCCACCGCAGAACTGGTCAGGTCTATTTAATTTAAGTTAATTTTAATTTCACTTTTTCGCAAGAGACGATTTATTTTACCCAATTTTCGATGTTTATTTCTTTTAATTACAATAATCCAATTGGAAGTATTCGTTGATTTTCGTAACCACTATGAGAGAACATTTTGGTAGCAGAGTGTGGTTACGATCAATTGCTATTACAATTTATATTACCCTGCTAGGCTCTGAAATAGTTGGCCAGTTGTCTACAATTTTTTCGATAAGTAAAATTGAGATCCACACAAACGCTTTCACTGTTAATGTTCTAATTCATTTGCAATTATTACGAGCTTTGCCTATTCTATTTTGTTGTTCATTCGGTGATATCTAGTCTGTAAACGTTCAGGCACCAATTTGATTTGATAGTTGATTCGGCTTTAGCGATTACCAAGTAGTTCATTCAACTAAGACACTCTGTCATCTCGTTTCCATTGCCCCGACTGTTTTCGTGCCGAGAATGGAGAAACGGATTAGATCTTACCACCACAAAATTAAGGATTACGGTAGAACTATTCAGACTATACATGACCAGGGGCTCAGGGCAGTGGCTGCTGATGCTGACCCATCCGTCGTCTCTGTGTTCAAAGGTATGACTCACCATTTGTTGAACACATTTCAAAAATTCAATGAGTTGTGGCAGGATTTCGACGATTTGCAGGATGAGGAAAGTCTACTTGAAATCGTTCCGAATAAGGCAGATAGGGGACCTCTGTGACTCTATCGATCGACTCTACTATAAGGCTAATGAATGTCTAGAATCGATTAAGGCTAGAGAGAAGAGCCAATCCACCGTAGGAATGGTCTCTGACTCGTCCGTCCGGGCTAACGACTTCAGAAACGCCAGAAGCCTGCCACAGATTCAGCTCCCGTGTTTTGAGGGACAGCTCTTGCATTGGCCAAAATTTAGGGATACATTTGCCTCACTCATTCATAACGACCCGCTCCTTCCACAAATGGATAATTTCATTATATCCGAACGTCATTAAAGGGTCCTGCATTGAGTGTCATAAGTCATTTGCCCCTCAATGAGGAGAACTATCCATTAGCGTGGAAGGCATTGCACGATACGTATGATAATAAACGTCTCTTAGCCTCTGCATATTTGGATCAATTGCTCGCCTTCAAACCTCTACAAGGTAAAGCCAATGTAGACTCGTTGAATTCGTTTCTAGCAAACATTGCTGATAATGTTTCTGCATTTCGACTTCTCAACGTCAATAATGAGGCCGAGTTTATTCTCTTTCACCTTACCATAAGGTGCCTCGACCCTACGACCCGGGAACTGTTCGAAACTAGTAGTCGAATCGAGACGTTTCCTACTTACGCGAGCTTGGTAACGTTCGTACGAGAACGTTGTACAGCCCTGCAGTTAGCTAGTAGTGTAAACCCCATGGATGCTCCCAGCATGCAGAGCAAGCACAAGTTAGGGAGGGATCGACCTCCGAAGCCAAGAACTCCCTCACAAACATTAGTGAGCCAGAGTAAAGCTAGGGGTTTCAAGAATGGGGGTACCCGAAATCCACCTATGGAATCGACACCTAGACACTCTCCATGTTGGATTTGCAAGCATGAAAATCACCACCTGCTAAATTGTAAACGGTTCAATAACGCCTTACCTACTGAGCGAATCAAGATGTTGAAGGGATGGCTAGGGTGCAACAACTGTCTCTGTCATAACCACACTGTTGAACGGTGTACTTCCAAGTGGCATTGCAGATTTTGTCCAGAGAAACATCATTCGTTGCTACATGTGGACACTTCTGAAGCCAACGTTTCAGCAACTCCAGCATCCACTGCACTAAGTTGTTCTTCTCGTGGAAGTTGTCCTGGGAACCGCCTTAGCAGAAATTAAAGATTCCAGGGGGATCTATCAAACCCTGAGATTAGTGATAGATTCCGCCAGCCAAAACTCCTTCATCACCAGCAAATGCTTGAATAGGATTGGATTGACGTTTACTAAAATGCGGAGGCAGGTAAATGGAATTGGCCAAACTCCTTTCAAAGGTGCAAAAGGTAGCATGCATTGCACTCTCAAACCCAGAGGCATGCATTCCCCTCTTCTGGAAACTGAGGCAATTGTTGTGAGTAATATCACCTCGTTTCTTCCCAGCACAGCATTGCCGATGAATGTAGCTTCTCAATACGAAGGCACATTAGCAGATCCCAAGTTCTGGGAGCCAGGACCGATTGATTTCTTTTTAGGTGCTGACCTGTTCATGGAGGTGATACAGGGAACCTCCACCGAATGGGGAAACGGGCCAGGCCACTTATGGCCTACCGGCTCGTTGGTGCTAAGGGGGGGGGTAAAGGTTTTTCATGACCAGCCCTGGTCTGATGGGATTGCCTCTCGTTCAAGTCGCGGCTCTAGAAGGTGAGCTCGGGTTAGAGTGCGGTGGCCTTATGTTAGGGGGGGTTGTTGGGGAGGGATATCGGGAGACCAGCTTTCAAGCTGTTTTCGCCTTGCCGCCCACGCTTGAGCAAATATGGCGAACCTGCGCCTAGCCGCTCTGCTGGACAGGAGCGTCGCTGCACTCTCAGCAGGGGGAATCAGCGCCCTCGCTCGCACATCATTATAGAGCGGGCAGGCAAAAATGACGTGTGCTGCGTCTTCGCTGACGTCTCCACACGGGCAGAGGTCAAAGGTGCGCCGTTGGAAGAAGTGAAGGCGTCGGTTGAAAGCTCCGTGCCCTGAGAGGAGTTGGACCGCTGGGAAGGTCGGATGCCATCCGTTCATTCCCAGGCGGTCCCGGACTGAGGGAATGATAGAATGGAGATGCCTCGCAGTTGGGTCCGCATCCCAGCGCGCTTGCCACCGATCGAGGGCTGCCTCATCTGCTAGGTTGAGGCAGCGCTCAGTGGAGGCCTCAAGCAGGAGAGCGGGCACCTGTGACTCAAAGGCTCCCCGGTAGTTGTTCAGGGCTCCTCGCCGGATGGCAGTCCGCAGAGTGGCGAGATCCAGGGCCAGGTCGAGGGAGAGTCCCGCAAGCACCTGCAGTGCCATGTGGGATGTCGTTCGGTACGCAGGCATAGTCACCAGGAGAAGATCCCTTTGTATCGTACGCGCCCTCTGCCGATCGCGTTCCGAAGGGAAGATCCACCATGTAGATGCAGCGTACAGTATGATGGGGAGAAAGACTGCATGGTAGTAGCGGTAGCGAGCATGCAGGGACGTTCCCCATGTTGGTCCACAGAGTGACCTGACCTGAGCTGTTAGGACGGAGCACTTGGCCCTGAGTAGGGCAAGGTGTTGGGTGGGGCTGCCTCTGGGGGAATAGACGATGCCCAGGTACTTGGCTGTTGTTGCGGGGGTGACGGTCATTCCAGGTGCAAGCTCTAGTTGATGGGGGGGCATATGGAGATTTGAGCGGAGAACGACAAGCTGTGTTTTCTGGGAGGCCAGCTGCAGGCGTTTGCGAGTGCACCAAGCAGTCACGAGTCGCGTGACTCGTCGTAGGTGGAGCTTGGCCAGTGCCAAGTGGTCCGCTTCCACCATGACCATGAGGTCATCGACGAATGCTATGGGAACGTAGCCTCTGGTTTGCAGCAAGTGAAGGAGGGGATCCAGAAGCGCTGCCCATAGAATGGTGGAGAGCACGGCTCCCTGTGGGCAGCCAGCTGTAACGGTGAGTCGAGCCCGCTGTGCTCCGGATCCGGTGGAGGCAGATCGATTTTGGAAGAAGCTCACTATGACCTGATATGTTGGGTGGGAGCGCCAGGTCTCGCAAGGAGCGGAGGAGGGCTGGCCACCATACCGTGTCGAAGGCGCCCTTGACGTCAAAGAATAATGCCATTACGACTGGGTGTGGGCTGGATTCAGTCTTTTCACGGAGACAGCGAATCGCGTCTTCAGTGCTGCGCCCCGGAACGCCTCCAAATTGGTGAGGATGCAGGGAGGGATGGATGATGGGTGTGAGCGAGGCGAGGATCAGTCTTTCGAACCACTTGCCCTCAGTGGGCAGAAGACTGATAGGCCTAAGGGTAGCGGGCGCCCGAGAGCCCGGTTGCAGCTTCTTAGGGAAGAAGACGACTGAGGCGCTTTTAAACAGTCGTGGGAAGTAGCCGATGGTGAGGCAGGCATTGAACAAGGCTGTGAAGCGTAGGGTGATGGAGTCTGGCGCATGTTGATATGCAGTGGCGTAAGTGGCAGTTGGCCCTGGTGCTTTGTGGGGAGCCAGGGTGCGTAGAGCTTCTCGGACTTGGTCGTGAGTCCAAAGGGGGTGGGGGCGCCATCGTAGGGGAGGGATGCGGCCATTCGGTCTTCCCGGTCTTGTTGGTCGTCGAGAGCTTGGTTATCCTGCGGGAAAGCTGTGGTGAGGAGGGACATGTTCGCGTCCTGTATGGAGGCGGTAGCTGAGAGCCCTGGAGGGAGAGATGCAGGTGGGAATTTTCCAACTGCTTTCATTATTTTGTAGGGGGAAGTCCAGGGATTGTGGGAGAGCTCACTAGTCACAAAACGGCGCCAGGAGGCTCGCTTAGCCCGTCTGATTGCACGTTTGAGCTCGCGCCTGGCATCACGATAACGTGCGAGCCGCAGCTCTCGGGTGCCAGGGGTGGCGCGTGCTGCAGCCCTGCGTAGGCGGCGTACCTCAGCACAGGAGAATTGGACTTGTTCGTTCCACCAGGGGGCGCTTGCCCTAGAGGGAGCGGACTGAGTGGGCACTGCCCTGGCGGTGCACGTTTTGATCAACGACGACAGGGCCGTGAGTTCCCTGTCAATCGCTTCCTCTGTGGAGAGGGCTGTGCTGGTGGGCGGGGGCGCTAAGGTTTCAACGAGGCGTGTGAAGGCTTCCCAATTTGCTGCGGCGAAGAGAGGTCGGCGTCGGCTCTTGCTGGCAGGAGTGCGAATGCGACCAGGTCTCTTGTGGACCCATTCGAGCATCATGTGATCCGCGCCATCCACGTGTCTTTGCTTCCAATTGGTGGCTGACATGGCTGGTGAGGTGGTGAACGCTGCATCGACATAGGAAGATCCTTGAGTGCCAATGAAGGTGGGCTCATTCGGTGTGCCCAGTGGTATGAGGCCGCACGCCGCGAGGACTGTCGCAGCTTCCAAGCCCCGCACATTGGCGTGGGGGGCGCCCCAAAGCGGATGGTGGGCGTTGAGGTCGCCCGCCACCACCACTGCAGCAGGCGCCAGACCTGCTAAGGTCTCCTGCAGGTGAGTGAGGATCGGGCTTACATCTGTGAGGTGGGGTGGGAGGTAGAGTGAGAGAGCGTAGAACGTTTGGGTCCACTCGACTCGCACTGCGGTGAGGTGTGTAGTAGATATGTGAGGGAGAAAGTGGGCTGGAATGGAGTTGTGTAGGGCTATGGCCATGAGTTGGGGGCGGTTGGTGAAGTTCGGTGGGGGATATAAGTTGTAAGGGGATGGGAAGGTGATATGTCCTGTGAGGGCCCCTAGGGGCTCCTGTAGGAATAGTAGGTGGAAGGGGGTGGTAATGGCCTCATGATGTAGAAGGGAGTGTGGGGCGTAACGTTTACCCAAGTTGATGGAACCAAGCCTCAGTGCCGTGCTAGAGCTCCATTGATCCATGGTCGTGGATTAAGATCCCTTCCTCCTGGGGTGGTGCGGTGGATGCGGGTATATGTTGGGGCGGTGAGACGGGGGTGTGTGTGACGCCATAGTCGACACGCCGCACAGAGGCCCGGAGTGCTGCCAGGTAGCTCGGACAGGTGTCTGCTGTCGCTGGATGGTCTGCCTGTCGCTGTGACCTGGCGCAGTTGGCGCAACATGATGTGGTGCGGTCTGGGCAATTTTTAGTGGCATGGTTTAATGCACACTGTCCGCACGTGGGCTTGGCAGTGCACTTCGCTCTACTGTGTCCAAATCCCTGGCACTGGTGGCACCGTGTGAGGGAGATATGGTCTTTCACGGGGAGAACCAGCCAGCCCAGTCGAAGCTTTTCTTTGAGAAGCGTTAGACGGAGGGTCTGAGAAACTTCAAACACCCAGGAGGTGTGGGCGAGTCCCCTGCGGCCTGTTCGGTAGATCGGCTGGAGATTGTCATTGCTGTCCGCCAGGAAGGGGTTGCTCTGGCGAAGATCTCGTACGAGGTCATCGGCTGAAAGCGTGGAGGGAACGCCTCGTAGAAGCATACGTGGTCGCTTGGATTGGACAGCAGAGGCTTGAACTCCATTCACTTCATTGGCGAGAGTGAGGAGTTTGTTGGCATCTTCTAGGGACGCGACCTCGAGGGCCACACCCGACCCTGTGTTGCGCGAGCGTTTTACGTGGATGGAGGCCGAGTCTGTAGCTGCTATGGCGTTATACCACGTGGCTGCATCAGTGTGGGGATCTGTAGGGCGAACTATGACCGTAGTTGTAGTACTCTCTCGAGGAAGAGGACCACCCCGCTTTGATAGAATCTCTCGAATCTCGTCCTTCGTTGAGCTGACAGTGGGGGTTGGCCGGGACGCGTGCGAGAGGGAAGGGCGATCGGGTGCGGACGCGGTTGGCTGTTGTGCAGGGGCACGACGTCGTCGCCGCGGTCCCGCTGGTCGCCACTCGTTCGATGGCGCTGATGTAGGGAGTCCGGTGTCGGGAGAGTGATCCATGGGAGAGTTGGCTGGGGTGTTTGGTTCGGCCAGGGGCGCAGGGAGCATTCGCTCTTCCAGTGCTCGCAGGCGGTCAGCGATCGGTGCTATGGCTCCTTCGACAGCGGTTTTGAGGGCGGTCAGAATCAGGAGAGAATCAGGAGTGGTGTCGTTGGTGGACGGGGGAGACACGGGAGTGTGATCCTGAAGGGGGGTGGATGAGGAGGTGCTGTCTGCAAGATGTTGAGCGAGGCAGACTATTGCCTCGATATGGTCCGTCAGCGAGCTGAGGACTTGCACGGTTCTCTGTCGGTTCACGAGGGCGGCCATGACGCGGTCTCTCAGCTCGTGGATTAAAGTGAGCGTGTCTGCGGCATTGGGTGGTGGGTCAAGACCTATAGCACCGAGTGCGGAGGGGTCATGGTCCGGTGGGGGGGTTTCTACTGCAATTGAGCGGATGTCAGACTTTTCATAGGCACGGCCTGAGGTTCGCGACTTAGGGCGGGGTGTGGACGAGCCTGGGTTTGAGGATCGGGGAGTTGATGACAGCGTAGTGGAGGAGGATGAAGAGGTGCGGGAAGATGCGCGTTTTGCCCTGGGAGAGGGGGTGGGTTTGGGAGAACCCGAAGGAAGAAAAAGTGGTGGTGATGCTGATTTGCGTTGATTTGGAGTGGACATCATAGAAGGAATTATAGTAGGATAATGAAAAAAAAAAAAAAAAAAAAAAAACCTCCACCACATTCATTCCTTCGTATCCTCGTCTTCTGTCATCAATTTTTGGTCACGTAGTAATAGGGAGGTTAGGTGACCCTTCCCACGATACGACCACACTGTTTACCATAAATGGTTTAGCAGATCTAAACTCCCAATTGAAAGGATTTTGGGAATTGGAAGAAGTAGCTCCAGCTAAATTCGATAAAATCCTGACGTGGTCAAGTGTGTGGATCACTTTCTTCAAACACGATATGTTGTACGTCTACCGTTCACTACAGAACCTCCATCATTAGGGGACTCCTCGTACATTTCTAAGAGAAGGTTCCTCAACCTTGAAAGGAACCTTAATCGAAACCCTGCGTTGAAGAAAAAATATTATGAATTCATGCATGAATACCACAACCTTGGTCATATGGGACCAGCGCAGGTTGTTTCAAAATTCATCATTCCCCACCATATCGTATCCAAAGTTGAAAATACCAATGCAAAAATACCAGTGGTGTTTGATGGTAGCGTGAAGGTGGCCGGAGGTTCACGACGCTTTACTGGTAGGAGATAAACTCCAAAACGATATACGGAGTGTTCTCAATTTCCGTCGTCACAAAATAGTATTTACTACTGACATAGTAAAAATGTATCGGAACATTGAGTTGGATGAACGGGATCGGCAGTTCCAGCATATTTTCTGGCGGTATGATGATGCTTCTGACATTCAGACGTATGAGTTAAATACCGTAATGTATGGTTCCTAGCCTTGAGAGTGCTGAGGCAACTCATACATGATCATGGCGTTAGCTACCCCCAAGCTTCTGAAGTCCTCAGAAATGCTTTATACGTGGACGACATATTGACTTGACTGGTGCTGAAAGTGTTCAAGAAGCAGTTAAAATTCAAAGAGATTTGATTCAGCTGTTGCAGCATGGTAAATTCTCTTTAAGCAAGTGGGCAAGCAATTCCAAAGATCTCTTAGACACTATTAACGCTACGTGCACCAATGAACCTGTTACAATCTCTTCTGATGAACCGACTACTGTGAAAATTCTTGGACTTCAATGGGATCCTATTAGAGATGTATTTATGTTTTCCATAAATGTTCCCACTGCGGCTCACACCAACAGGGGAGTATTGTCTGTGGTGGCACGCCTCAATGACCCTTTAGGGTTCTTGGCTCCCACTGTTCTTCTCATGAAAAGCTGCATACAGGAGCTATGGAAATTAAAGCTAGATTGGGACGATCCTATCCCAAACAGGTTGAAGGATCTTGGACGGCTGTAACCGAGCAGCTACCTCAGCTTGATCAGGTCCAAATTCCACGTTTTGTTGGCACTGCTAAGCAGTATCCCTGCAGGATAGTCGGGTTTTCTGACGCCTCGAGTAAAGGTTATGCAGTATACCTTCTGGTTCACACAGAGTCCAACCGATACATGCCCCATTTGCTTACCGCAAAATCGAAATTGGCACCCACAAAAATCCTAACCGTGCCTAGACTGGAGTTGTCTACAGCCTTTTTATTGGCTCAACTTTACAAGTCTCTCTCCATATTTATTTTAACACTCCCACAACTTTAGGGTCCTCTGCTTTTTCATTCTGACTCCACCATCGTGTTCGAGTAGCTGCCATTCATGACTTGGTTCCATCCGCAATATGGCATCATTTCACCTCTGAAGACAATCCTGCCGATGCTGCCTCTCGAGGGGTTCCTCCCTCCGAGTTGATTCGCTACACTCTTTGGTGGTCAGGACCCAGGTGGCTTAGCCTACCAGTGATGTGTTGGCCGCCAAGTTCTACATTCATCCCATCTGATCTACCAGAAATGAAAAGCCAGCAGCCCTGCTTAACCACTTACGACAGAACATTTTGGTAGCAGAACGTGGAGCAAGTCATACAACGAAAGCCTCTCTTACGAATAAGTCGCCTCAATGATGGGACCCAGAATTTGCGCAGTTGATAACCCTTTCGTAACATGGATGCTTCGGTTTTCTTCGTATGAGTTTGTTGTCAGAGTGGCAGCGTGGATCAAGCGGTGGATGTACAATACTAAGCATGCCCCTTGTTGCTGTTGCACTATGCGTACAGGACCCTTGAAGAGAATTGATGTTAATGTTGGGTTGACCTTATGTGTCCGAGCTGTACAAGGACAGCATCTGTTTAGGGGAACATCCTTTCGTTCAGTGGCTAAAACCTTTGCCAATCTGCATCCATTCATGGAATGTGAAGGTGTGGTTAGAGTGGGTGGACGACTTGAACATGCCGATTTAGATGAATATGCCAATATTCATATTAGAATCTAATATATATGCTAATATTAGATGAATTTTGCTCCCATATGATGCTGACTTCACTACTCTTCTTGTGGACCACTACCATCGAGCGTTTCTTCATCCAGGTCCCACAGTACTACAGGCTATCATCCAGCGAAAATTCTGGGTCCCATCCTTGAGGCAACTTATTCATAAGAGAGGCTTTCGTTGTATGACTTGCTATAAGTCAAAGGGAAGGGTTTTAACCCCCTTCATGGGCAATCTCCCCGGTTACCGTGTGAACATAGGCAGAGCATTTCTGCGAGTTGGAGTCGATTTTGCAGGGCCATTCTCATTGAAGGAGCCCTCCAGAAGGAATGCAACTAGTGGGAAAGCCTATCTATGCCTATTCATATGTATGGCGACGAAGGCACTTCACCTGGAGGTGGTCACTAAACTCAGCAGTGATGCTTTCATAGCTACGCTCGAAAGGTTCATCTCATGCAGAGGATTGCCAACTGATATTTATTCGGACTGTGGAAGCAATTTTCTTGGTGCATCCCGATGAAAGAGCTGTATAGTTGGATGAGCACAGACGACTTCCGTATCAAGCTGGAAGCATTCACTAAGTCCCAAAGAATCGACTGGCACTTCAACCCCCCTCGGTCACCTCACATGGGAGGTATATGGGAGGCAGGTATTAAGTCAGTAAAGGGCTAGCTCCATCGCATGGCAGGGGCAACACCACTGACTTTGGAAGAGCTCGGTACCTTATTATGCAAAATAGAGGCTATCCTCAACTCCCGACCATTGTGCCCTTTGTCTACAAGCCCTGATGAGACGGACTACTTAAGCCCTGGCCATTTCTTGGTGGGCGGTCCGCTTGTTGCTTTACCTGAGCCCTCCTTTACAGAAGCACGCCATAATCTTGTGAACCGATGGCAACTTGTATCCAAGATGGTGCAATGCTTTTGGACACGATGGAAACGAGAGTACCTCGCCACCCTCCAAAAAAGACCAAAGTGGGTACAACACAGAGACAACATTGCGGTTGGCGATCTGGTCTTGCTAAAGGACGAGTCTTTGCCTCTACACTGGCCACGTGCAAGAGTTACGCAGGTCTATCCAGGATCGGATGGTGTTGTGCGAGTAGCTGAAGTCAAGACAGCCTCTGGATCAACCTAAAACCGACCAGCAGTGCGACTCGTTCCTCTAGCACCCTTAGGGCCGGTTTATCAATTCTTTAGTTAAAACGTTGATTAGGTAGCGATCTGTTAACGATAATCATGGAGTGAAAAAATTCTCGAGCTCGGATCGTGTCTATCAATCGGCAATTGACTAATAGTTAGCTAGCGAGAGTTTTAACGCAGGGAAAAAGGGCTGCCACTATGCTCAAACGAGAATCCCTCGAACGAAGAGGCGACTTGGCGAGTTTTCCTCCAAAACAATGAGTTGGAGAGTTGGTACCATTGGGCCACCTTCATTTGCCGTCTGTCGATTTCATTACTTGACATTGTCACTCGAATACCCAAAATATCAGTTGCAGAATTGTTAAATAATATATTTGTGATCTTACTTGATACTTTTCTCTTTTTTTCCAATTCTTTTCTTATCTTTCCTTACTTGTCATTCTTTTCTTACTCCTCTACTTCTCGTGTAGCTCATTTTTCGTATTGTGATTATTTTTGTTAAGTGTTTGTCGTGAATTTTTCCGTCGATTTTATAACTTTCCGTCGTGAGTGGGGCAAGCATAAGTAAAAAAATGTTCCTTCAGAAAACGTCATGTGTATTATTCAAAATTAATCATACACCAAGCAACTTTAAAAAATTTGAAAAACGATACATGATGCTTCTCAACACCAAATGTGCGGCGTGTTTCACTCAAATTGACATTTTCACGTGTGTACAGTCGATAACACCAGTGGTAAAACGCTCTTCGGGCTTTTGAGATTTTTTCTTCTCCGAATATCGCCTTTAAGAAAGTAGGGGCAAATGAACAGTGGTCTGGGAAACTAGTTTCCCAATGAGGGAGCCAGGAGTTTTACTAACGCCACAAAAGTCGCCTACAGCTATTAGCATCGAACCTGCAAAGAGAAAACAAAAATGGTTATTTACGTGCTCTACTACCACATAATTCTAAAATGTATACGAATAATCGCATTGAATTGTAATGCCCATTTTCTTTATACAGCCTCATTAAAGTAGGATGAGAGCTACGTGATTGGCAAAAAAGACGATTTGATTGAGTTTTCTTCAGATATTTACGTTTCAAACTTTTTCAAAGCCCCCATTTCAGAACATGGTGTGCGCGATTGTGGACACGATTGAGAGAGAATGACTGAACCCAGTCAACTCACGCTTGATATTCACGATCCCACACCCACATTAGACGGGTACACAAAATTATAGTTTTCATTGTGGTCAAAACGCATAATTTTCACCGCCATCGTTCACGTCAAATTCGTGTTGGGAATCCAATAAGGTATGAAATAGAATTTCAATCATAATCAGCAACAACCAAATTACGGCATTCAAACAGCTAATTCCAAAAGAATCAAAACAACTTCCCACAACATAATCGTCTTGGCATAGTCTCGTCAAACGTGACTCATTATTGGTTACTCAAACAATGACATAACGTAATTAGGTATAACTATAGATTCCTCGACGTTCTTCTTTATCAGTTTATACGTACACATTGTGAACACCATTGCTTTATTAGTGCATTGCGCTGAACGTAAGAGGGGACTAGAGAACTCGTGATTAGTCGAACCCAGACAATTGAACTAATAGAATTGAAACGTAAACATTCGATGAAAGCTCTTAATTACTTTTCGAACTTGACGTAAGTTATATCATGCACATAAGTAACGTGGTAGGTCGATAAAATATTAGGTGTGTACTTACCGAGACCGTAGAACCTGAGCGTTAAGAGGAGTTTCGTCATAGGTGTAATTGAGTTTGCTTTTCGATTCTATTCGCGTTCGAATTAGCGAAAGTACAAACACCGTTGTTTCTTTCGACAACCGGAACCTAGAATGAAAATCTACGTCGTCGAGTGTGTCAAAATATTCGATTCTCGGACGGACCTGGTACGGCCTTCTCTCCCACTCAAGAAACGCGTATACCTCTTCGTCGGAGAAATCAGAGTCAGACAGATCGTAGTCGAACTCCATTGTTAATAAAATTATTTAAAATTTATGTGACGAAAACCCAATAGAAAAGAATATCGCGAAAGCGCAAACGATAACAGAACGAGGCTAGCGAAACACAACCGAAAATGGCTGCCGATAACGGTTCGTTATCCGATAACTAACGAACGAAGAGACGAGTTAAAACATAACTAACAGGTAGCGCTAACGCGGTGTCAAAGTGAGTTGATGGACGCGTCTTCGGGAGTTAACGAACGATTTCGCTTAGTCAACCTTTAGTCAAGCTAGCAAATGACATTGATAAACCGGCCCTTAGTCACTGGCCATCTTGAGGACAACAAGTAAATTTGCCAGTGGAAATTTGGTGGGCGGTAATGTTCAGTACACCGGAATGTTCACCTCAGAAGAATCATTTGGCCGTTATCGCGCACGCAACAATGAAGAGTCCAAGGACGTGTCGACCTCCTCACCAATATCGGCAAATATCGGCCCTGATGAGACGTAGGATCGCGTCGCGCCTGAATCCGATCGCTTCGTCACCAAGTTAGTTCGCGACGCATTTTCGATCAGAAAGGAACAGCTTTCGGCCACCTCCTTTCTATGACTTCCACACGAGTTAGTTAGGGTACATTCCCACTATCATTTCGCGAATTCGTTTCGATTTCGATCTCCGCAGCTCTACGACTTCCATCGGCCGCAACTTGCGCCACCGCAGAACTGGTCAGGCCTATTTAATTTAAGTTAATTTTAATTTCACTTTTTCGCAAGAGACGATTTATTTTACCCAATTTTCGATGTTTATTTCTTTTAATTACAATAATCCAATTGGAAGTATTCGTTGATTTTCGTAACCACTTTGAGAGAACAGTGTATGGCACATTCCAAGAGCATGAATGTCCGAAAGAAGTTTTTGCTAACTGTATTCGTTGCTCAGCTTCTACTTCGGAACGCAAAAATTTTAGAAGAGCTTCCAGCTCTTCCCCTTCACGATTTATATGATCTTCCTCGATCCTCAATTGCATCCGCCATCGCTCCCATGCTCTAAGAACATCTTCGGGAAGTGTTGATTCCACGAGTGGTTTCAGCATAGCGGCAAATTTATTATCAAATGAATTCCAACGCCCTCAACTGAGTTTCTAAATTATCGAAAAGCTCGCACAATTCGAAGCTCTGTCCACTCTGATTACGTAAAACCAAAGACAAGAGTTCACGCATGTACGTCTCAATCAACAGCCCATCTCGTGCAAACCGAGATTTTAAATGCTGAATTACATTTGGATAACTTTCATCGGTAGGAACATAACTATTTACCAAATTGGCAGCTGGTGAACCTGATTCCATCGCATCACGTAAATATGCAAATTTATCTGTATTACACAAGCGTTTATCTTCGTCTATTTTCGAAAACAGACCAGAAAACTAACCTATTTTTAATGTCCCCATCAAATTTTTTCAGCTCGATTTTCGGAAGTAGTAAATTGCGCTTTTTCTCCTCACTATTTTCTACATCGCTTACTTGATTTAGTAATGAGCTCTGCAAAAAAATTCAAATCGTTCCCTTAGATACAGAACATTACTGTGAGCTTCTTCAGTTTCTCGAAGTCCATTTCATCCGAACTCATCTGCGCTGACCCATCCGTTATCTTGCTCGTAATTTCGTCGTCCACTTCCATCATTCTTTCTGATTTCCCCATCAGAACCTCGAAGTGAGATTGAGCAGCGAACACGTCATCTGCTTTTATTGCGTCCTCAATGTTCATCGAAGATTGCTGCACCAATTCTCGGAGAATTTCGCCTTCTTCTTAATCCTTCCATTTCCACCAACTCACCTCCGGTACCTCGTCACACCTTCTGTACTTCTGTCCCACCAGGGGTACCAAAAATGTCGGGAATACCTTAAATAAGGCGAGCCGTGGCCTAAATTAATAGAAATTAATTAAACACAAATATTCGTCCTCGAACTCTGGTGAACAACTGAATTTAATTTTGCGTGCCATATGGGAATTAATAAATCAAGATTTTATAATCAACTGGAGGAGACAATATTTTCGACAGTGTTATTCCTGAACTGAAGCCCACGATGTCATCTCTTGGTACTGTACAATCCACTACACCTTTCATATCATACACAGAGCGATATTCCTCATTCCTGAAGTTGGTGAGGGTGACCACATATTTACGGTGTTTCCTATTTAACAGTAGAATCCCATCGCAAAGAAAAACTTGCTGTTATGAAGGACCACTTTCAACGTTCGAAATTCTGAACGCTAAGCACTGTTGCATCAGTATTCTCCAACATAACTACTAACCCTCAGGCTTTTGTATCAAGCAACCCAGATAATCTACCTCTTCCACTCAAGCGCCTTGCTGTCTTCGTCGATCACGAAGAAATCCTCAGAGTTGGTGGACGATTATCTAATGCACCTGTGCCCACCTCTAAAAAGCATCCAATATTGCTTCCAAGTCGCTCCCATTTTACGACATTTATCATTGAGTACTATCATTGCCGTAGTCATCACATTGGGTCCAACGCTCAGATCGCCAGTATCCGTCAGGAGTATTGGATACCTTCTGCCAGGAATCTGGTCAAACTTATTAAACGCCAATGTGTAACCTGTACTCGCTTTTCTGGTCGTACATTATCTCCAATAATGGGTAACCTGCCACACAGTCGCTTTCATGCTGTGCGTCCGTTTTTGCACACAGGTGTACATTTTGGAGGACCTTTTCTCTGCAAAACATCGAATTTACGGAGGGCGCCGATCGTCAAGACTTATATGTGCTTGTATATATGCCTATCATCTCATGCTGTGCACATAGAATTGGCACTTGGACTCTCCATTGAGAACTTCCTGGACACATTTGACAAGTTTGTAGCTCATCGAGGAATCCCAGCTGCCATGTATTCGGATAATGGCACCAATTTTGTTGGGGCATCAAGCTACCTAAAGGACGTATATGAGTGGTTTAACAAGCAACAAACACATGACTCGTTGATCAATCACACCTCCCACCTTTTAATCATCTGGAAATTCAATCCTCCCCATACAGGGGGAGTCTGGGAAGCAGGTATCAAGTCTGCCAAAGCCCTTATCCACAAATCTTTTGGTAATCCTTTGGTAATGCTCCTATACCACGTGGGAACTAGCAACCATGCTAGCTAAGGTTGAAGACATTTTAAACGCGCGACCACTACTGCCAGTTTCAGACAGCCCTGACGACATGGAAGCTCTGTCACCAGGACATTTCATCATTGGTGAGCCACTGAACTCACTCCCTGAAGTTGACTTGTCTGAAGTACACAAATCACGCTTAAATGCCTGGGAGCATATCAGGGAAAGAGTGCAGTTCTTTTGGAGACGGTGGCAAGAAGAGTATATTAGCAATCTCCAAGCCAAGTCCAAATGGGTGAACAATCTGCCAAACCTCAAGGTCGGAGAACTGGTCCTACTCAGTGAGTTGCACACCCCACCAGCCAAATGGTCAATGGCCCGCATTTTGGAGGTTCATCCAGGAGCTGATGATATAGTGAGTGAGAGTCTTAAACGTTCCTCCATCAAATTGGTACCTCTTTGGGTGTGAACCTGGAGTACATTTTGGGGTAGCACGTTCGAGTCAGAAAATTTACCCCACACTTCCCTTCCTACGACCTTTCTCTTCTTTCTGTTTACCTATTATTTATTCCCTGTTGAGTTGGAGTCAGACACAGAGATGGCAAGGATAGCGACCTTGGGAAAGCCTCTGCTGCCTTCTCACCTGAGACCTCTTACCGCCTTTTTACTTTCCACTACCCGGAGGGAAGGAAAGTATAGTAATCGGCCACAAAAAAAAAATTTGGGTTTTCTTCAGATCTTTACGTTAAAGACCCTACAGAGTCTAAAAAACCTAATTTCGGCGCGTGGTCCGTGTGTATGTGTGTGTGTGTGTCTGTAGTTAGGGAGGCGACCGCAATCAGTCGGACCCGCGATCATGGAGACCACTCAGCCTTCTTTCCATATTAGGCAAAACACTAGAAATCTTGATGTTGCAGTCCCTCGAAGGAGTCTTTGGCCGCAACCTCACAGGCAGGCAATACGGGTGTACCAAAGGAAGGTCCACGCAGGATGTCATTGTCGAGATCCGGCGTGTTTCCCTGCTGGCACCGGCTAAGTACGTCGTAGCAGTTCTGATTGACATCAGAGGAGCGTTTGACAACCTTTGGTGGCCAGCGCTCCTTAATGAGCTCAAAGGTAGGGAATCCCCGCAACCTGTACTCGCTCGTCAGAAGTTACCTGACAGACAGAACTGCTACGATCGAAAGTAGGCATGTCTCCGTCCGGAGAAAGATTGAGAAGGGGTGCCCACAGGGCTCGGTCCTAGGACCAGCACTCTGGAATGCCTTCTTCGAAGGTCTTCTCAGGAAACTCATGGAGACTGACTGCGAGCCGTACGCCTATGTGGATGACTTGACTGTGCTGATCTTTGCAGAGTCAGTCCGCCAAATTGAAGAAAAACCCACCACGTGCTCCGCACTGTCAACCAATGGTGCGAGCACGTCAAGATGCAGGTGGCTGAGGAAAAAACCCAGCTAATCCTCTTGAAGGGGAAAGTGAATAATCCACCCACAATACGCTTTGGCGGCCACAGGCTCCTTCTTGAAAAGCACGTCAAGTATTTAGGAGTGAATATAGGTGAGAGGTGGGGTTTCAACCAACACCTCCAGTCCCTTAAAGGCACTACCATTGCAAGGTTTGCCTCACTGCGTGCCATTACTAAGGCCACTTGGGGTGTGTGTTACCACGACACCATCCTCATGTATAAGGCCATCTATTTAGGTGTGATTGGCTACTGCCCCGTTGTCTGGGGTAGCAAACTAACAGTCAATCAAAAGAGAGTATTGGCCCAATCCCAGAGAGCCGCGCTCCTGTGGATCACCAAGGCCTACAAGATCTGTATCAACGGAAGCACTCCAGGTGATCACTGGTCAGTTACCAGTTGATTTGGCTGTTGAGTGCATGATTGACAAGTGGAGAGTGAAACGGGAGCTTCCCCCGCTTTGGGCTGAACTCCATGCGGATCTCACCACAGAACAGAAACTTGCCGCCATCGATGAATGGGCTCTACAGAAATGGCAAGCGAGATGGGAATCCTCGTCAAAGGGACGTGATACGTATGAGTTCTTCCCCAACATCCGTGAACGTCTTTCTAGAAAATGGGTTGAGCCAGACCACTGGACGAGCCAGTTCCTCACGGGACATGGTGACTTCAATGCGCGGCTCCACTCCTTTTCTCTGAAAGACTCTCCATTATGCACATCTTGTGCCTCCAGTGCGGAGGAAACAAGAAACCATGTGCTGCTCCACTGTAGTTTCTACAACAGTGAGCGACGGTTGTTGGGAGGACAAATGAACTTAGCAGCATTGACTGCTACGAAGCAAGCCTTTAACCATTTTGCAAAGTTCGCGAAGAAGGTGATGGCTAAGAAACGTGGTCATAGTTGATCTGTCCTTTTGAAAATTGCCACCGAAGTAAAAAGTAAGATCAGGTAGGGAACCAGATTATGAACTACTCCCAGATGGTACGGGATTCCTCAGGTGGTCACCTCCGCGCGGTAACACACGGGCAACAGCTCTCTACGGTGAGACTGGCTAACGACCAAATACCTGCCGTACCTCCACAGGTCTGAGTTCGGTGGATGCTGCAGGGGCCGGCCTCTTGCATATTAGCGAAACCGCAACTTCTATGACTGATATAACCCTCGTCGAGGGTTTAGGTACAGTCATCAAATAAAGAAACGGACCTGTGTGTCTGTAGTTCGATTTGCGGGAGAACGGCTGATCCGATTGAGCTGGTTCTTTTTTTGTTTTGTTCGTTATTTTTTGTAGACACCAAAATAAGGTTATGGACGAATTCGGCCGATGGGAAGGGGGGTGGGGGACGAAAATGTACCAAAAACTAGGGTTTTTCGCATTTTTCTCGAAAACGGCTCTAACGATTGTGATCAAACTTTCAAATTATCTTCTCCTAATCAATACTTAACTTTTCTTCTCTATACATATCTCCATGAAAATACGGTGAACGGAGATATGGGCCCATGAAGCAAAAATAGGTTTTTTACGCTTTTTGGCAAAACGGCTTCAGCGATTTTCACCAAACTCACAGGATGTTTTCAAATAGTTAATACCTACATATTCTATTCAATAAATGTTCCTGTGACGGTCCATTGAACAGAGATAAAAATCAAAATGTGTCGAAAATAATGTTTTTTCTAACATTTCCGTAAATTCCAGGGTAACTTTTTCACCAGATGTGATAAATCTTAATGGAGTGTCTTTAAGTCACCCATAGCCACATTTCGTTCTCTATAATTATTTCTGTATGTATATGTGGAACGGAGACATAAGCCAAGTTAACTCAGTACGTTACAAGTGAAATTACAATAATGATGGTGAGCCAAAGTTTACTAATTGAAAGAACTCGCGGGACAATAACTACAGCCAAAGTGATCGTTCCATCGTTTGTACCCCTTCCCTCCTGTTACATCAAAACCCTTGCCTGCTCAACCCACAACGTCGTCATTTTTCGTAGTTCCGTAGTATTGGGTGCGGCATAATGGTCGAACTTTTTGAAAAAACCCTGCAAATTATTACACAACGGTTTATTATTCGGATAATCAGCTTGACCTAGCATTAATGCTCCGAGATCCATCCTGTTCGATTCAGCATCGAAAAATATCATAATGAAACCCAAAAAAGGTCGAAAAGAACTGAATCGTAATATTAAAATAAACAAAATGTTCGCGCCAATATGCGAACCTGGTTAAAACAAACCCGAAAAATAAAGTGGACGTACGAGGTCAAAGAAAACCCTTGGGAGAAAATTGAAAAAAAAGGTGATGTAAAATAAATGCCAAAATAAAACTGCTTCTAATTTATCAAATAAAAATCCAATCGAAATTAAAACCTAAAGGAGCTCCGTTACAAGAAAAAAAAGTAATTTCACTTAAAATGAGAAATGATGACCAACGAAACGGCGTAAAATAAAAGTCAATTGCACGATGCTGTGAAGAAATAAAAGGAACGATCCGACCTGGTGTGAAGTTCTAATGACGAGGGACGATACGCGTCTGACTCGAAAGCTTCGCCCGGGCACCGACCAAACGAAAATAAAAATGTTCTCTGAACGAAAGTCAAAATAAAAGAAATAATGACTATGAGGGTGAGCTCAACCCTAAATAGAGTGCACGATTTATAGGAAATTCGGCAAAGTTGAGAGACGACACAACAATATGCGGCTCTTGGCGGCGAACGCAACGCGACTGTTTGAAGCCCCTGGATCCGGCAAGTGACTCACTCTGGCTACGATGATGCCTGTGACTTGTCGTCGCAAGGGACAGGTCTTTCTCTCTTTTTTTTCTTTCTTTTCTTTCTTCGTTTCTTATTCAGCTTCTCTCGTTTTTTTCCTTTTTTCTCTTGTTGCGCCGACATACCGCCCACCTAAATTTGACAGAAATTTATAAAGAGTAGGCAGGTTCTTTGAGGGGCAGCAGGGGAATGAGCTTGGAGACAGGACGAACAAACTGGGAATTGGTAGTTTTGATGGTCACAACTCGGGTGATGTGGTCTGCCCCTGGGTGCGTGGCCAACACTCTTGCCGTGGGCCATGACTGGACTGGTGCATTACCTTTAAGAAGAACGAGGTCTCCAACTTCTAAATCTGGAGTTCTTCTGAACCACTTGGACCGTCCTTGCAGAGTGTGGAGATATTCCAAACGCCATCTTTGCCAAAATTGGTCAGTCATTTTCTGTACCAACTGCCACCTAGATAAACGGTTGTCTGGAAGGTCTTGAAGCGATGGTTCTGGTGCCCCTAGAAGTGGTCTTCCAATTAGGAAATGTCCTGGTGAAAGGAAATCCGTCTCTTCTGGGCTGCTTGACAAAGGACATAAAGGCCTTGAATTCAAAATTGCTTCGGTTTTAGCAAATAATGTACTAATCTCCTCAAATGTCAGTGGAGAGTCTCCGGAGATTTTTCGGATAATTGCCTTGCTGGATTTGACTCCTGCTTCCCATAAGCCGCCAAAATTTGGGCTATAAGGTGGGTTGAAGGACCAACGGAAACAATTCTTTGAGCAGAACTCGGTGATAGCATGTTGTGTGTTGTTTTGCGAATACCACTTGAACAGCTCTTTCAAATGGTTGGAAGCTCCGACAAAGTTCAAGCCACAGTCTGACCAAATTTCCGAGGGAAATCCTCTACGTGACGTGAAACGTGTCAAGGTAGCTAGAAAAGCCTCAGTGGACAAACTAGTGACGGCTTCTAGATGTACTGCTTTGCTTGACATACAAACAAAAATACATAGATAAGCCTTCGTCAAGGGTGCTTTGCGCCTTCGGGATTCTCGCATCATGAAAGGTCCCGCGAAGTCTACCCCTACCTTGGTGAAAGCCCGCCCACCCTGAAGTCTGCAGGGGGGGAAGATTTCCCATTATTGGGTGCAAACATTTTGCACGAGACTTGTAACAGACCATACAGAAGAACGTTCGTCGCCGCACTAATCTCCGAAGTGATGGAACCCAATACTTTGTTTGAACGAGTGCCTGTAAGGTATTAGGTCCAGGATGGTGGTAGATTTTGTGGAAATGGTCCACCATGAGTACAGTAAAGTGGCAATCTGGGGGTATCAAAATTGGGTATTTATGGTCGAATGATAAGTCTGTATGTCTCAACCGACCTCCTACCCTTAAGACACCTTGGGAATCCATGAATGGCTGCAGCCTAACATATTTCTCTATTGTGGCTGAGTAATTCAATGGGTCACCCTGGAAAAAATAATGGCATTGAATATTCTTAATGCACACGATGCGGGCGTCTTCGATCTCAGACAGCGTGAATGCTCCTTCCAATCTGTTCGATTTGTCCTCTCTCCTATTTCGGATACAACGTTTGATCCAAGCAATGGATCGAAGTAACTTCAAGTAAGATGAAAACCTAGTCATCCATTTGATTAAGTCTGCTTGTCCAACCACCGTAAATAAGGACACTGACGCAGCGGCTAACTCAGGAATATCGGAGGGTAGGTTGAAATTTGCCGAAGGCCATGATTCCTCTGGAAGACTCAGCCATAGAGGACCTTGCCACCATAAATTAAAATGTTCAAGCTCGTTGGGAAGCAGACCCCGAGAACCACAATCCGCTGGATTTTCTTTAGAATCAACATGATTCCAGGAGGATGGAGTAGTCTTAGAAATGATTTTTGATACCCTATTGCCTACGAATGTCTTGAGCTTATATGAAGGGGTGTTAATCCACGCCAGCACAATTGAAGAGTCGGAGAAAAATCGGGGGGTTAGAGCTTCGTAAGGTAGTTTGTGCTGAAATTGGGACGTTCCTCTGAAAAGTTGGGCCAATAACAATGCTCCGCATAGTTCTAGTCGAGGAACTGAAATTTGTTTTACCGGGGCAAGTTTCGTCTTTGCAATTAATAAATACGAGGTAGTACAGGTAGGCCCTATCATTTGAATATATAGTGCAGCACAATACGCTTTACACGATGCGTCACAAAATCCAATTATTCGATAATGAGTGGTTTGAAGTGAGCCCAAGTATCGCGGAATTTTGCATAGTGAGATCATCGACAATTCTTCAACAACGCTATTCCAATTGCTAGCTATAGTGGTTGGAATCGGATCATCCCATCCCAGCTTTTCCTTACATAAATCCTGAAGTATAATCTTCATTTTTATAACAACAGGACTAATGAATCCCAACGGGTCGTAGATTTTGGCGATTTCAGAAAGGATTCTTCTCTTCGTATGGATTATGTTTGGAACAGAAATGGAATACGAAAATATGTCCGACTTGGGATTCCATTGTAGACCTAAAATTTTCAAAGTGGAGTCGTCACTTTCTTGCAATGGTATCTCGGCTTCCACGGATTTTTCATTTAATGGTATGTTGTCCAGGAACTCCTGGGAATTACTGGCCCATTTGCTCAATTTGAAGCCTCCTCTGTCCAGAAGGCCTATCACTTGCTTTTGCAACTCGAGGGCTTGGGATATTGAGGGCACCCGAAACTAAATCATCTATGTAGCAGTCATCCATCATCACTTTAGCTGCCTCCGGATGATTGTGTCCTTCGTCGGCACAAAGCTGTCTTATGACGCTGAGAGCGAGGAATGGCGAACATGCAAGACCATAAGTTAGCGTGTTTAGTTCGTACACTAACAACGGACTTGATGAGCTGTTGCGCCACAGTATGTGTTGATAGGCGCGATCTGAGGGCCTAGAGCTATGGATCGGTACATCTTGACGATATCGGTTAAAAACACGATGGGGTGAATACGGAAATTCATGAGTATATTTCGTATATCGTTTTGTAGTTTTGGACCTACGTGCAAATAATCGTTTAACGATCCAATACTGGTACGAAAAGATGCATCGAAAACCACACGTAATTTGTTTTTTCCTCGGTCTACCTTCGAAACACAATGGTGGGGAATTATGAACTTAGCTTTCGTGGTAGCTAATGACATATGACCTAGACTCAAATATTCATCCATAAAATTGCAATACTGCTCTTTCAATGTGGGATCGAACGATAACTTGTGCTCTAGATTAATAAATCGTTTAGTGACGATTGAGTGACAGTTAGGAAATGTTACAATGTCATTGTTCAAGAAGGAAGTTTCACCACGTATCTACCTTCATCTAATCGGTAATGTGAGGCACGAAAATGCTCTTCACACTCACTTTCCTTTCGAGATTTGCTCGATTCTTGTTCAGGTGCTTCTTCGAGCTCCCAAAATCTCGTTAAGTTGTCGCCTAGATCGTCAGAATTGATTTGACTAGCGAGAAGTGAAACGCCAGTTGATAGATTGCACGACGTGGGCTCTGAATATTTACCTATCACGATGTAGCCAAATATTGACTGAAATAATTTTGGTAAGTCTTCGTCCACTACAACCTGATGCCCAGACCAAATATCAGCGAAAACATCACCTCCTAAAAGAACATCTATAGATGATGGTTCCCAAAATTGGGGTCTGCCAATGGATATGCGGAATAGCGTTGCTGGATGCTATATGGAACCTGGAATGTGGGCAACGATGTTGTGATCTGCTTCACAACCAAGGCCCTGATGGACAATTCATGAGAATGATCATTCTTCGGTCGGAGGGTAAACGGAAGTTCACCTCGTACTCCATCAAACACACTGTGTCCAATCCCACTGAGCCTTTTTGTTGATGGTGAAACTGGATGTCCTAACCGTTTGACACACTTTTGAGTGATAAACGAATAATGGCTTCCTGAGTCGATTACACCTCGTACGAGTTGAAATTGTCCACGGGCATCCATTATTTCGGCTACTTCGGTACCTAAAAGTACGTTTACGTCACTGATTGACGTGGAGTTCAAAACTGCTCCTGATATTGTAGCCTGGGAGCCATCAAGAGATGACGGAGCAGGCACTTCATTAGTAGGACTAGCAGGAGATCTACTCGTCTGCATAGTAAGATGTAACATCGAGTGATGTCGGTGCTTGCAAAATTTACAAGACCATTTTGACGTACAGTTATGTGTATTGTGCGCTGGTGACAAACAATTTTTACACCCTTTCCATTTTGAGGCTTTGTAATCTCTGATCAGGTGTAATAGAATTAAATTTGACACAATTTAATAGTGGGTGTGAATGTTGTTGACAAATAACACATAATTCCGCCGCTCTTGATTGATTGGTAATGTGGTTGGTCTCTGAACCGGCAATAAGCGCAGGTTTGGTAGAGAATCGATTTTGGTGGTCTCGATTTCTCGAAACTCCTACCTTTATGGATGACGACTGCTGCTCGTTTCCGAGGCTATTATTACCCGCTAAATGTAAGGCCATACTCCGCTCTCTTACAAATTTAGTAAGATCGCCGATGGTTGGAAAATCGACATTTTTGTGCGCAACTTCGAAGAGTTCGCGAGTTTGGGGGTCTAAAGAGCGGATAGCGAGGTGAAAAAGTATAAAATCGCTTTCTGTTGGAATAGAAATACGTTTGAACGCGGCTACATTGTCTGAAACTTGGGCCAGAAACGACCTGTATGAGTCGTGCGTTGGTTTTCCATGTTGAGGACGGAACGCTAGAATATTATTCAAATATGACGTGGCCAGAATACGACGGTTGTCATACGTATCTGATAAAGACTGCCACGCGATCTCAAAATTCCCTTCCACCAACGGCAAGTTACTGATGATTGGAAGTGCTGACCCGCTCAGTGACGAAACTAAGTAGTGAAATTTTTCCATGGTTGACAATGAGGGATCCTGACGAACCAATGATGAAAAGGTGTCGCGGAATTTGGGCCATTCAGTGATTCGAGTGCCATCAAATTTGGGTAGATTTATTTTAGGCAAATTCCGAGAAGAACGAGATTCGTTTGCGGAACAATTACCTAAAGTTTGATTAGAATCGCGAATGGTGAAAAAGGTGTCGTGGTGCTTATAGCATTCGTAATAATATTTACGAACAGTAGCCCTTTGGGTCGAGTCTTTATCGGTCGGGAATTTATCCCCTTGATTACGTTCCTCGTAAAGGGCAATTAAAGAATCCCAATTGTCTTCGTATTTGGTGAAATATTTTTCGACGGAATGAAACATAGATTTGAATTTGGATCGAAGAGACTCGTCGGAAACCGCAGCTCGAGCGACGTCCGTAATATTTTGAATTTCTACCGCTGCGCCTAATAAAAGTCTACGGAACATTTTCGATTTCTTGTCTAATTCTGACATATCAGAGGTCCCTGCAGCATTGTCTGAATCACTTTTCGACATTGTGGAACTAATAGCAAAATAGTCGCGCGGAGTTAATAAACAATGGTACAATGTTCGATTCAGAAGATAAACCAATCCACAATATTAACCTCAACTCTACAAAGAGATGGTCGTAACAAACTGAACTGTACAAGCAAGATCTTGCACTTGAACAACAACTTTCAATTCAGCGATTGGATTTTGAGCAATTAGCAGAGTTATTTTGAAAGGCTATCAAGAATGTAACACAAACTTTAAAGTAATAGATATAAGTAATTAAGCTTGAAGCTCAAATTGAATAACAGCCACCGTACAATATCTCCCAATAATGCAATGTAACCACGTTCTGCTACCATAAAACTTGTTCGCGCCAATATGCGAACCTGGTTAAAACAAACCCGAAAAATAAAGTGGACGTACGAGGTCAAAGAAAACCCTTGGGAGAAAATTGAAAAAAGGTGATGTAAAATAAATGCCAAAATAAAACTGCTTCTAATTTATCAAATAAAAATCCAATCGAAATTAAAACCTAAAGGAGCTCCGTTACAAGAAAAAAAAAGTAATTTCACTTAAAATGAGAAATGATGACCAACGAAACGGCGTAAAATAAAAGTCAATTGCACGATGCTGTGAAGAAATAAAAGGAACGATCCGACCTGGTGTGAAGTTCTAATGACGAGGGACGATACGCGTCTGACTCGAAAGCTTCGCCCGGGCACCGACCAAACGAAAATAAAAATGTTCTCTGAACGAAAGTCAAAATAAAAGAAATAATGACTATGAGGGTGAGCTCAACCCTAAATAGAGTGCACGATTTATAGGAAATTCGGCAAAGTTGAGAGACGACACAACAATATGCGGCTCTTGGCGGCGAACGCAACGCGACTGTTTGAAGCCCCTGGATCCGGCAAGTGACTCACTCTGGCTACGATGATGCCTGTGACTTGTCGTCGCAAGGGACAGGTCTTTCTCTCTTTTTTTTCTTTCTTCGTTTCTTATTCAGCTTCTCTCGTTTTTTTCCTTTTTTCTTTTGTTGCGCCGACACAAAAAAAAACGAAAGTATCTAGAAAAAACTGAATTTTAATATGAAAACATGCACGCTAAATACTAATATCAAAATTTAACCAAAATTGATGAAAAAAACCAAAATGAGAATGAAACGAAAGAATCTAAAAAAATTGAATCGTATTAAAACCAAAACGTCGGGGAAATTGGAACGGGGGCGCTCGAAGCGAAGCGCGTCGTCGTTGGGAGGCCAAAGGGGTCGTTGGGAGGGAGGCGAGAGCCGCCTCGAGAGCGGTTGGTTTTTTAAAGAGACGGGCGGGGCGGAGGGAATTCAAACGACGAAACGCTTGTAGCTCCGCGTTGTACTGCGTTTCGTTAATTTTTTTAACCGTTTTTTGCCCATTACAACCACGGGCTTCGTCCGATCGGATTGCCGAGATGGCGGGCACAACTAGATACCCAGTCGGATTTTTGGGCGAAAGAACGAATTTTTTAGACCACGTTAAAGGCACAAAACGGCCCGGACGGCGGACGGACATTGCAAATTTGGAATCTCCATGTCTTGAAACGTAAAGTATCAAATTTTGAGGGGGGGGTTGTAAAAAATTTTTCGTGACCGAAAACATAGGGTTATTATTCAGAATGAATAATAAACCAAAATCATAACTTAGGTAATTTTTACTCAAAAAAAATTTTATTGACATTTAGATTCACAATTTAAAAGCATTTTAGAAATTCATGCGTGGAAAATCACATCAGTCAAATGGCGTCCCTCGTTCGCGATACACTGCTGGAGTCTTTCTTGGAAATTTCCGAAAACTCTTTCCAACGTTGCTCTCTCAACTGCGACGATATCCACGCGAATAGCATCCTTCAATTCCTCCAATGTTCGGGGCTTGTGCTGGTAAACACGTGCTTTGAGGTGTCCCACAGAAAGAAGTCACATGTGGACAAATCTGGGGACTGAGGAGGCAAATAAACGTCACCGAACCTGGTAATAAGGCGGCCAGGGAAAAGAGGACGAATAACGCTCATTGTTGCCGTAGCTGTGTGAGCGGTTGCCCCATCCTGTTGGAACCACATACGCCGGATTGCAATACGTTTTTGTCTCAATTTAGGTGTAAAGAAGCCGGTTATCATCTCGACATAGCGTTCTGAGTTGACGGTAACAGTAATGCCATTGTCGTTTTCAAAGAAGTAAGGGCCAATGATGCAAGTTTGGGATATGGCGCACCAAACAGTAACTTTTGGGCAATGGAGCGGTTATTCGTGTAATTATCGGGGATTTTCATCAGCCCAATAACGACAATTTTGCTGATTCACCATGCCATTGAGGTGGAAGTGAGCCTCATCGCTCATGAACAAAATGAGATCCTCATTTTGTCCAATAAGTGCTTCCATCTCACGGGCGAAGGTCGTTCGTTTTGCTTAATTCCCTGGGTGTAATTGTTGCACAATGGACAACTTATAAGGGTGAAACCTCAACTCTAGATGCAAAATACGCCAAGTTCATCAGCATGCAGGCGAGCTGATCGACTCGGGCTGCGAATTAGTGCTTGTCGTACACTTTCAATGTTCTCTGGTGTTCGAATCTACCTTGAAGCCCCTGGTGGTCTGTTCCTCATCAATGAAACTCGTGTGCGAAGTCCTTCAACCCAATGAAGAATGGTGTTTCTAGAGGGAACAGCCCGATTTCGTTGGATATTAAAATTACGCCGAAACTCACGCTGGACTGCCGTGATGGACTCGTTATTACGAGCGAAACTGTCGTAAGTACGTAAGTACTGTCCACAGGTCCATGATTTCAACTGGTAAAAAAATGCTAAGACCTCCCGATTACAATGGTCCCTTCCCCACGTTGGTTGACCCATTAGGAGGGAAGTACTGGCCATTTCAATAAGTCCGACCTTTATGCTGCACCCTGTAGTTAGGTCATGTTTTGCAGGGTTTACTGGTATTTTCGATGATGAATCGAATGGGATGGGTCTCTGAGGTGTGAGACTAGGTCAAGCTATTCAAGGGAATAATAAACCGTTGTGTAATAATTTTCAGCGTTTGCCTCATCAAATAATACCTAGGGAATGATACCAAACAGAACATAAGTGCAATAAAACTACTAAAACTTCATTTTTGGGTAATTTTTTAAACCATTTTTCCCCCATAACAACCATGTGTTTTGCTCAAACGAGTTGCCAAATAGACAGGCACAACCACACACCACATGGAACTTGTTAGACTTCATTAAAGGCAATATATGGACATAGCAGATTTGGAATCCACATGCCTTGAAACGTTAAGTGCCCAATGTCGAGGGGGAGTTGTTCCTGATTGAAAACATAGGTGTACTATTCACAATGAATACTGTTGGGTGCACAAGAGGGGGAGCTTGAGGATGGAAAACTGAAACTCGGCGAGCGTGAGGAGGACTGTAATATACGTGCGTGCGGAATTGAGTTGAATTAAAATTGAGCTGAGATGGAGTACAAATGGGCGACACAAGGGCAGTACTCGGAACGCGTGAAGTGGCGCGGGCTACCGTATGAGAGAGTGAGAAGTTACTGGGGCGATAGTTGGAAGCAGAATGATTTTGAAAGAGCTCTGTCGTCGATAGGAAAATGAAATTGGGAGAAAGAAATAAAGAAAGGGGAAAACTTGGGAAAGGGGGCTGTTAGAACGAACCGACCGCAGCTGAGGGATTCCCGCAGGTGAGGGGCAGGTATCGAAATAGTTGGGGACAATTAGGCGGTCAGATACAATGACGCGGGGAAGTCCGAGGTCAAAGACTCTAACCACTTCGATGCTTTGCGTCGAACAAATACTAAACCATTAATATTTAAATTTTATTTAAATTATTAAAAATTAAAATTATTTTATAAAAACAAGAAAAAACTGCTATCACAAACAAAGGCTGAGCGCTTCATTTTAATTCAAGGTGTGTCATACTGTCAACAATTCACATGTGTTTCAGCCTGGATTAAAAAACGGATAATTTAGAGTATACGCGTACTTAAAAACTCCCAAATTAGACATTTTTGAACTCCAATTTAAAATCAGTTTTCCCATCATCGACTACCCCTACTTTCTCTTGGAATATGCATAATCTAACACTTCCAAGAGGCTTCCTGAGTATGTCGGCGAGTTGGTTCATAGAGTCTGCCGAACATACTATTGCGTCACAACCATACCTTTGAGGTAGCCTAAGAGTTCAAACATTTCTTGATACTCGATCGAAACCTTAATTATTTTGATCATACCAATTTTCATATTCCCCCTCTTCTCAGTACCTGATCGCATTTCATGGCCCACATGATTTTTGTCTTCTTTAATTCCTGAAAAATGACGAAAATCAACAACAGATTCTTCTGATGCATCTTGATCATTTTGTCCGAATTTAACACCACTTTCAATGGTTGTTCATCAAACATTACGTCCTTAGAACCTATCAGCGGAGACCAAATTCTATATCCATCATCTTGATCATAACCTATTAAAATACATTTTACGGCTTTTTTACTTATTTTTCCTTTCAATTGCTTTGGAACGTGAGCGTATATATAATATATAATCTTCTGACTGTATTCCCAGTAATGGGGTGTGCACCGCGGCCACATGACCTATTGTGCCAGTCCTAGTGTCTTACAGGTCTATGCCTAGCTTCCTGTGGAAAACCAGGTAGTTCCTGAAGGAGTCCTCATTGGTATCCATCCTGGGAGAAGTGGTGCCAAAGACCAAAAATCGCTCCCTCTCAAGTCTCCGGCACTGGGCCAGAACATGGTAGGGAGTTTCTTCATCCGTGCCACACCACCTGCATAGAGGGGTTTCGGCTATACCCATAACATACATGTGTTTGTTCATTCTGCAGTGTCCTGTTATGATCCCAACAACCTGCCTTAAGTCCTTCCTCTCCATCCTCAGAAGGGTGTCTCTCGTCTCACTTGAGCGTAAAATGTACTTCCTATAATTCTTCGATTTTTTATATCTATCTTTTCCCCGCCCACAAGTCATAATGTGACATTCCCTCAACACCGGAAACATCAGTTCTGTTGATAATATACCAAGCGGTATTTATCATTTCTGCCCAAAAATCCTGTGAAACATTGTTGCATCCGAAAACAGTAAATTTTAAGCTACACATTACCCTGGCACAAACGATGCAAAATAAATCTTATATTATGATAAGAAAACCCGTAACCTTTCTCCACTGGCATCTGGTGATACGATTTATTTCAAACTGATCTCCAAAGGGCATTGGTTACTGGCGGCAGTAGTAAAAAAAGTCGGCTACAGACGATATCTGATAAAGAAATGAACGAGGGGCGGAATATAGAAGAAATCGTAAATTCCTGTTGCCGCACAAAAAATCGTTTTTGAAGATCCCCCTGAAAATGTGGCAGTTTGTAAATGGCCATTTGCAAATAACAGCCCGGAAAAAAGTAAGAATTTAGACGAAACGGGGAACATTCTCTCTGAAAAACAGTCCCCATTAGCTAGTAAAATTCCACCCAATAGTACTAGTGAAGCAGGCAGTGGTGATCAAATAGGAAATGAAAGGCCTCGAAGAGAGAGGAAACCAGTTAGACGATTTATGTTTCATAACTAACCATATTAAGCTGGATACAGACATATATACATCAGTGAAACGGAATGTTCAGTTTAGTTCGGTTACAGATTTACGACATGGAAAGTTCAGTTATTTAAGCTAATTTAAAAAAAAGTCCCTAGTCGATCTTAAGTATAACGACAAGGCTGGCGGAATTTTGTAGAAGGCAAAAGCTCTGAGAACCATACAAAGCATTACAAGTCCTCCATACAAATATGACCATGGACCCTCCGAATAGGCCGACATCCCATTGAGGAAAATAGGTGACCTCGGCTGGGCCCTTCCAACCTTGAAGCAACTAATCTCCTGGGCCAGATAGAACAGAAAGCCGATATGCTCTTCATTCATTTAATGACCCTCTGCGGGAAAGAAAGCTTTTGACAACCTTTGTTGGTTAGTGCTTGTCAATGATCTTAAAGGTAGGGCAATCCCATGCAGCTTGTACTTGCTCATCAGAAGTTACCAGGCAGACAGAACTGCTACGATCCAATGCAGGCAATTCTCTGTCCAGAGAAAAATTGAGAAGGGGTGCCCCCACAGCTCACAGGGCTCAGTCCTTGGACCAGCACTCTAAAATGCCTTCTTCGAAGATCTTCTCAAGAGTCTCATGGATACTGACTGTTAGCTGTATGCCTATGTGAAGGAGGCCATAGGCCCTTGCTGATCCATGCCGAGGCGAAAACCCTTCAAATGCTCTGAATCGTCACCCTATGGTGTGAGTATGTTAAGATGGAGGTGGCTGAGGAAAAAACCCAGCTAATCCTGTTGAAAAGACAGAAGTCCAACCCTCAATACAGTTTGGTGGCCACAGGCTCGTTCTTCAAAAGCATGTGAAGTACTTAGGAGTGAATATAGGTGAGAGATGGGGGCTTCCCTTAATTCCTACCATTGCAAGGTTTGCCTCACTGCGTTGAATTAGTAAGGCTACTTTGGATGCATGTTACTGTGACACTATCCTTATGTACAAGGCCATCTATCTAGCTGTGATTGGCTACTGCCCCGTTTTTTGGTGTAGCAAACTCACAGCCAATCAAGATAGAGCTCTGTTCCAATCCCAGAGGGCTGCGCTAATGTGGATCACCAAGGCCTATAAGACAGTATTGACAGAAGCACTCCAGGTGATCACTATTGAGCTACCGGTTGATTTGGCCATTGAGTGCATGGTTGACAAGTGAAGAATGAAACGTGAGCTTCCCCCTCTATGGGCTGAATTCAGTGCCTACAACAGAACGAAAACTTTCCTCCATCGATGAATGGATGTTGAAGAAATAGCTCACGAGATGGCAATCCTCGTCAATGGGACGTGACACACTTACCATTTTGCCAAGTTCGCTTTTGAAACTTAGCACCCAAGTAAATAGTTAGATCAGGTGGGAAACCAGATTGAGAACTCCCAGATGGTGATTCCCCAGGGTGTCAGACCACTGTGCAGCATAATATGGGCAACAGCTCTCTACTAGGAGCCAGGCAAATGAGCAAATACCTGCCATACTTCCGCAGGTCTGAGTTGGGTGGATGGTGGGCAAGGGGTCGACCTAATGCATGAGAGCAAAACTGTAGCTTACGTGACTGATATAACCCTTGTTGAGGGTATAGGAACAGTCATTTGATAAGGAAACAAACCTGAGTAAGTCAAAGGAGAAAGAATGTATAGTTAACATTTTATTCTCTGCACAAACAACCATCCCCATAACTGAACTCTCAAATCCGATTGTGTCGTCCTTCATCAAAATAATGTTCTTGTAACCTTCCATCTTATTTCTTTTCATTGGCTGTCCTTCATACTCTTCAATCACTGTTAGTGGCTAAAGTTACTGTTTATATGCCAGTATATCTGAAACATTAGCTAAGAACAGGTCTGTTTCATTATCAAAATAACTGTTCCTCATTACTCCCTCATAAGAAACTGATATCAGTCGAAAGTCATGGAGGTTGTAGTTTCACTATCGTGCTACGGTTGTAATTTGTTTAGCTAGTCAAGCAGTGGAGAACTGATGCCCGTGTGTCATCGTGCAGATGTATGGCTCAACAGAATCTGTACCATCTGGGAGGAGTTCTTGATGTGGTTTCCCACCTGAACGTACTATCTACGTGGTTGGCAAGTTTCAGAGGGAAAGATCAAATGTAGTCTCAATTTTTGTGATAACTTTATAAAACTGGGCCAAACGAGTATAACCTTACAAACTAAATCACTCGCGATGAAGTTGTGGAAACCCATTTCAACAATGAAGCAGAGAAAGAACGATTGTCTATTTCCACTAAATTTGAAATTTATAAATTTAAAATCTATTTGGAGGGTTAACTCATCGTCAAAAGCAACATTTTTGTTTAGTGGCCAAGCCAATGGGTAAATGCCAGTGATCACTTGGAGTGCTTCAGCTCTCTGGGATTGGGCTAGTACTCTCCTTTGGTTGACTGTGAGTTTGCTAAATGCCACTAAGCATATGGCTTCGTACATGAGGGTTGTGTGGTTGTGGTAACATGTAACCCAAGCGGGATTGCTAATTGCTTACAAAGAGGCAAACCGAAGAGTAGTTCCTTTCAGAGACTAGAGGTGTTGTCTGACAGGCCACATCTCCCCTACAATGACGAATAAGTACTTGACTTTCCTCTCAAGAAGGAGCCTGTGATCGCCAACACATATTGACGGTTCGCTATTTAATTTTTCCTTCAGGAAAAAGAGCTAGGGGTTTTCCTCGGCCACCTGCAGTTTGACATACTTGCACCATTGGGTGACGGTTCAGAACATTTGAAGGGTTTTTGCCTGGATTGGGTCGATCGCCTGTACAAATCAGCACAGTCCACAAAGGCGTATGACTTGCAGTCAGTCTCCATGAGACTCCTTAGAAGGCGTTCCAGAGTGCTGACCTGACGACCAAACCCTGTGGGTACCCCTTCTTTTCCATTCTCCTGACTGAGCCAGTGCCACTAAGGAAGCATTCCTTATTAATCCATTCTATTCCAGGGAATTTCCTTGTTAAATTACTGTTCCTAAACCCTCGGCGAGGGTTATATCAGTCATGGAAGTTGCAGTTTCGCTAATATGCAAGAGACCAACCCCTGAGCATCCACTGAACTCAGACCTGCAGAGGTGCGGCAGGTATTTGGTCGTTTGCCAGTCTCCCGGCAGAGAGACCATGCCTCAGTTAGTGATCTTGATACCCTATTCTACACTACACCATACTTTGATCGTGTTATAGTTGGTGGGCACAGTTGATGTAAGCAGGTATTTCAGGTGTGCTATTTATTCTGTGGTTATAATTTTCACCTCCACCATCTGGAAAGAAATGCTGCGAAATTTTAATGTTCGCCAAAATCTGAAGTTGGCTTTACTTGAGACTCTACATTAGATCTGTGACATTGGGAGAGTCACAGGCGAACAGTTGTGTAGTTGACATTTTATTCTCTAGACAAACAACCAACCAGCACCATAATTGAACTCCCAACATCTGGTTTCATTGTCCTTCGATGGCCATCTTTCATATTCAATTGTCGTTAGTGATGCATTTCTGTTTCTTCATCGACACGGTTATCGAAGCATTTTGATTTGACCACTTGTAGGCTAGTCTTGGAAAGGCCTCTTTTCTTAAGTTGCGTCTAAATATTTCTACCATATGGTTAGGGGAATGTTGTGATTCGAACGTTATTACGAGTTTATTATGCTTTTGTCTTTCTCGAAAGATTACTGTGATTTCGTTAATACAGTAAGTGTTCTGTTTTCCAGTACGTATTGAGTGAGTACAGCTTGTCTCCGAATTAATCCTCTTTATAAAACGGAATGGAAAACAGATTGGATTTGTTAATAAAGTGTCCAAATTCACTGAGTTCACATTGGGCTTGTGGGGAGCTGTGTGATGTGACACTTCAGTTTTTCCAATTTGGAAATCCAATTCAACTAACGTGAATCCCACTAAAATCATGTTGTCAGTCCAATAGACCCCACATGATGAAAATTCAGTAAAACTCACTCAAAAAATGCCCGAATGTACATTAACACCTTGGTAAACTTGTTTTATAATGTTATCCCTTAACTCCAAATTCATGAGCACGGGCGTTTCCCCATCAAAAAATCATATTAACAGTACAACACACTTCAGGAGCAACCCAATTCAATATTCTTGTATGTGTTATATGATCGTTCTTAGGGCCTCACACAATATTACGCAATAATCCTTCTTTCTTAATCAGGTATATTTGGGTCCACGTATACAGGTCCATTCCACCAGATGTATCGCCCACAGATAGAGAGATAGAAGAGGAGCGAAGTGAAGTCACAGGCGTCTGGAAGTGGAATAGGCCGATTGTCTCATTGCGTGCTGTGGACCCGATTTTCCTAAACTCCCGATCGCGGCAATGTGGTCTCCCCTCTCCCTGTCCTTCGGCCGTTTTGGTGTATTATTCATTCTGAATAATAACCCTATGTTTTCGGACACGAAAAACTTTTTACAACCCCCCCCCCCCTCAAAATTTGATACTTTACGTTTCAAGACTTGGAGATTCCAAATTTGCAATGTCTGTCCACCGTCCCCCGTCCGCGCTGTTTTGTGCCTTTAACGTGGTCTAAAAAATGTGTTCTTTCGCACAAAAATCCGATTTGGTATCTAGTTGTGCCCGCCATCTCGGCAATCCGATCGGACGAAGCCCGTGGTTGTAGTGGGCAAAAAATGGTTAAAAAAATTAAGGAAACGCGGGAACTACAGCGGAAGTCAACGTTACGTCGTTTGAAGTCCCTCCCTCCCTCGACGGGGTAAAATCATCAGGCGTTTTGTTTCCATAGTTCCATTGTAACCAGGACATGTTTCGTATGGTTTACTAGTATTCGATGCTGAATCGAATGGGATGGGGCACTAATACTAGGTCAAGCTGTTCATGAGAATAATAAACCATTGTGTAATAATTTGCAGGGTTTTTTTTTTCTTCTTCAGATTCAATCGGCGCTGATTAAGGAACGGCTCTGCCTGATAGAAGCAGCTACCCGTTCCAGGTCACGGCTTAATCCGATCGTGTCCGGAACATCACTCCTCCTTGTGGGAAGATCCCCTCATGATCGCGTGGCAATGGGGGTGGCTAGACGTTTTCCCAAGGGTGGTCCTCATCATCTCTTCTTGAGCGGGTGGCTATTAGGCTCTTCTGGCAGTGGTGCAGGCAGGTCGAAGGTACGCTTGTGGTTGCTGGGCACGGAGCAATCATTTTCTTGGTGAGTGGAGCGTGGTGGAGCATGAGGCGCTGGGCTTGAGCGATGGCATTTGGCGTAGGGTTGGGTTAGGTGGCAGTAATCCAGCACCAGTAGGGAAGTCCCAGAGTGATGGGCCTAGGTGGTCGAGCGAAGGTTGGCGTCTGTGGAGAAATGTAGGGCATGGAGCGCTGTGCCTAGTTGGTGGTTTGTTTGCAGAAAGTTGGCATCCATGGGGAGCGTAGGCCACGGCGCTTTCTGCTGGGGAGGAGTAGGAGGAGGTGCGGGGAGGTCGTTGTTTGTATCGAACAGAGGCGTAGCGGCAGGCACGGGTGAGTGGGAATGGACAGTAGTGGAACGGACGCGCCCCAAGGTACCCCCCTACTAATTTGTACAAATGTGATGTTCTACAGTAGTGGGTCAGTGACGACTACAGTAAATACAGAGAGAAAGTGACAGAAGGGTAGTACTAACAAGATTTCACGAAATAGGTAGAGTATAAGGATGACTAAACTTGAACCTAAGAACAAGAGGGAAGTGGAAAACACAGTTAGACGTCCCTACTGAAGGCGATGGCTCGAAACCAGTTTCAATGACATGCAAACAATAAATTCGTTACCTGGCCGGTTCCACAAGTACTCATGTTGCCTCTGTACTCTAATTTCTTTATGGGACTACCTCTTAGCTTCAAACCCTAAGCTAAATGGCTTTCCTGGAGCCAATTGTCCACAGTTATCTCCCTGTAAAGACACTTAGTATTAGACATCAACCCAAAAATGTACAAAGCATTTATGACAATTAGAACCCCTTATGTTTCACATGCAGCATGCAGTTACTAAAAACACATAACTACTGCCTCCCCCCTCCCCCCTCCAATGAAACTTTCGCCCTTGAAAGTTCGATTGTCCTGTAGGAGAAGGAAGAGGGTGTTGTAGTCGTTGTACAGCTGGATGTGTAGATATCTGAAACAGAACGTGTACACATCCAAATAAACATTTCGAGCGCAGGGCCGTACAATGAGACATAACTATGGTACATAAAACGTAGAAAAGTTTACAGTTTAAAAAAACGTATGCATGAGGTACCCATCCCTGATTTGCTGCGGTTTAGCGATGAGCAGTACAGCACGGGAGAAACTTCATTTGTCTGTAGGACCAGTTTCCTAGAAGACACAGGAATGAAGAAAGGTGTACATATGAGTTAGTGCTTACCTGTTGGGCGATGGCGAGGTATACGCATTTCATATAACCATCACACTGTTACCTGTCCTGGTGCAGCAAGTATAAAATTTATATTGTAAATTGTGCTGTCTGTAACATAAAGTTAGTGACCAAGAAACAAAGGATAGGTAGAAGGATAAGTGTGGGAAGGCGAAAAATCCGTTTTTAAAAATTGTTATAATTTTATTGACACCTTTTGACTGGGTACACGGATAAATCGGAGGAGAGCGAGAAGCGCACAACAGACATTCGACGAAGACTGAATTTTGTCGTCGCGCCCCACATACCGTGGGACGCGACCAGGAGGGGATTTTAGCAAGTCCACAATTTAAAAAGGGACACCTCCACAATTTACGTTACCTAACTCCTCCATCCTTAACAAAAGAAAACTTACGGGATTAATTAGTCTCGAAAGTTTTCTTGTACAATTTCAATTTGATAATGAGAATAATATAAGGTGTTAATGGTTACATGAGATAATACAAGGATAAGTAAGAAAATTACATTCACATTACATTAAACATTTCTCTGAGGATTCCTTTTGATCTGGTGACATTTAACGATATTGTATCCAATACAAGTTGCAATTAGGATATATAGGATAACTGTCCAAATACTGGGGACTAAAATTTCGAGGTAGAGTGAACTGATAGTCGGTACAACCGGTGATTCTTTAATGTCGAGAAGCGCAACGTTTTTCAGCGAAATCTTTGACACTGGTAATTGCCGTGGCATTAACTGTAGATGAGGTGCTTTTATTAGCAGGGGTTTGCCCATTGTTTCTATTTTGGGGTTGATTAAGGTAATGTTACGGTAAGTCAAGGTGTTATTACCGGGGCTCAATAAATAAATGCCGTGCAGGGTTTGCGCAAAATTTCCAGAATCGGTGCTAACTTCAATTTTGTCTTTATGGGGGGAAATAATGAGGTACTGGTTTACCGCTTCGATTAATTGCACTTGGTTTGTTTCGATTTCTAATTCTGTGTAACTGCAATGATCGGTTGAGTTGTTCACAATAGTGTCTCTCTCACAAGTGCTTTCTGATACTAGGGTGTAGTATTCCTTGTCTACAGAAGGTGACTGAAGTTTCTATGTCTTGAGCTATTTCAAAAATCAACTGAAGGACTTCATGTTGGTGTCTTAAGTTTGTTTCTACGTTGCGTACGTGGGTTTCAAACGACGAGGCTTCAGCTATTATGGAAAATTCGTTAGAGATATCTAGGTTGTTGGATTTGATTGTCTCGAGCGTTTTATTAAATTGTTCTACGATGGCCTGATTGACTGTATATTGGTGCTGTATCTGCTGTTTGAGGTTTTCCTGGTCAGTTTGTAAGTGAGATAGTATTCTGTCGTATTTTTCGGCGTCGGTCGCATGTAAATTGCCGGTCACGAATTTTACGATCGACCCTAGGCCATTGATCAAACCTCTTTTTCCTCTTTTTATTATTAAAGAGTCGTGAAGTTTTTCTTCCAGTATAGTGATGGAATGATTCACAAGGCTTGTTAGTAGGTGGGTACGGTCTACTGCTGTATGATCTGTTTTAATTAGATCAATCACGGAGTTAAGGTTATCTTTTGCCATTGTTATTTGTTCTAGTAGTTCAGTAAGTTTATAGTAATGTGTGATAGTGTGATAAGTTTGTAAGATTTTAGCGTCTCCAAGTCTTATTGGGAGGAGTCCGGGGTTGTCCGTTAAGTCATGGAGTTCGAAGGTCCAGGTTGTGGTGAGGAATGAGAAGGATCTGGAATAGAAGAAGATTTCTTCACCGTTCCTATTTTTGTTTTTCGGGGACGTTTGACGTTGGAAAGGTGAATTTTTCCACGTGTATTATGGTGGCGAGGGATGATTTTTGCCGTTTTTCGTCCTTTGTCTATGGTGGTTATTGTTTCTTTGTTATATTTGTTTTTGGTTTTTCGTTGGAACTGCTTATTTTTGACGTAAACTTCGGAGGGGATGTCGGGTAATTCTTCTCGTCCTTCGTTTCTTTTGTTGATGTGTTTCTCCTTGTATTGTACGTTTCGGTTGTTGATTTCAGTATATATTGCGTTCATTTTGCCTTTATGGTGCTCTACGTAATCGTTCAACAATCGTTGTTCCAAATTTATGTCAAGAAGTGTATCGTTGTTTATGTGGCCATAGACAATCTCAAACGGAGTGAGTTTGGTTAGAGTGTACTGATGAGTTATACGCTATTAGAGCGTAGTCAATTTTGGTTTTAACCGAATCACAGGAAAATTCTTCGCGATTGTTCAGTATTCTCAGGTGCTCGACTAGAGTCGAATGAAATCGTTCAACAGGGCCATTTGCGTCGGGGTGTTGAGAACTAATGAAATGGACATCGATTTTGTGAAGGGCCAACATCTCTTTTACTAATGAAGAGTCAAATTCGGCCGCATTGTCCATGTTGATGGTTTTTGGCGTCCCGTGGTGGGCAAAGAACTTTACGAGGTTCTTGACGACTTCTAGGCTGTTACCAGACGTTAGCAAATAAGCTTGAGCATACTTTGAGAATACATCAATTACAGTGAGAAATTTACCTCCGTCCAACGTTATTTTATCTATGTGTAATATTTCAAACGGTTTGGAAGGGGTTGGGGTTAAATTGTATTTGGGTTTGAGAGGGTGCCTATCGTATTTGCGCACCAAGCAAATTTCGCATTCGTTGATCACATTTTGAATAGTTTGTTTTAGGTTGGGCCAAAAATAATGTCGTTTAATTTTTTCGTAAGTTTCGTTTATTCCTCTGTGGTTGCACTTTCCGATATGATAGTCGTTAATTATTTGCTGGGCTTTATTTTCGTCTTCAACGTCTTCCAATAATTTCGAAAATTTAACAAATTTAATTTCTGATTCTTTGAATTTGGAGAGCATTATGTTAGAGAATTCCGAGTAGATGTCGTTTTTGAAGTAAAGGCCATATTTAGTCTTTGGTTGAACGTATTCTTTGACGAAATTTATAATTTCGCGCTCCATGTTTTCTCTCGTGAGTTCAAGGTGCACTCTTCTTTTCGTTTCGAATTTCTTTTCTATTTTTACCGGTTTGGGGTTGGCGCTAACAAGACTTATTATTATTTGATTCATACTGTGGTTTATTGCCCCTTCATTGACTTGTGTTACCTTCAACGTTCGAGTGTACCGTGACGTTTGACAACGAATCATCGTTCTCGGTGGCTGGTCCAACGTTAACTCGCATTGACTCTCCTTCTTGTTGATTCACAGGGGATGGCGTGAATAGTTGCTCGTACGCATCTCGTAACATTTCGTCGACAATTTCATCAGGATTTTCATTGGCTAGTGGAACAATGTCGTTTGTGTTTAGCTCAACTCTCGATAGAGCGTCGGCTACGTGATGAGTTTAACCACTGAAGCGGTTTATGGTCCGTGTAAAGCGTGAATTTCCGGCCGTATAAATAGGGTCGAAATGTTTTCGTGGCATACAGGATAGCTAGTAATTCCTTCTCGATAGTTCAGAGCCGTTTCTCTGATTCATTCAGAGTCCTGCTCGCGTATGCTATCGGGAGGTCTTTTCCATTTTTTATCTGACTCAGGACTGCGCCTAGTGCGACGTCTGAAGCGTCCGTTGTCAAGTTGAAGGGTTGCGAGAAATCTGGATATTGCAAAATTGGATCGTTTGTCAACAGATTTTTACAAGTTTCGAAGCATTCGAGATATTGGGGCTTTTTTCAGACATTGAGTGAAAGGCTTAGTGAGTTTTGCAAAGTCCTGAACGAATTTTCGGTAGTATCCCAGGAGTCCCAAAAACGCTTTAATTTCTTTGGTTGTTCTAGGAAGGGGGAAATTTTTTATTGCTTTGATCTTTTCCGGGTTCGGTTTCACTCCATCGGCACTGATGACATGGCCTAAATAACCAACTTCTCGACGGAGAAATTCGGTTTTGTATAACTGAATCTTGAGGTCAGCTTCACGCAATCGCTCGAATACCTTTTTCAAGCTTACAAGATGTTCTTGCAGACTAGCGCTATAGACTAACACATCGTCGAGGTAGACAAGACAGATTTCATTATTAAGACCGCGTAATACGTTGTTCATCAGTCTCTGGAAGGTTGCCGGGCTGTTTTTCAGTCCCATAGCCATTCGTGTGAATTCATAATGGCCAGAGTCTACTGAAAACGCAGTTTTCGGAATGCTAGCTTCGTCCATTTCGATTTGGTGGAAGCCAGAAGCTAGGTCAATGGTGGTGAAATATTGACATCTTCCGAGGCGATCAAGCAAGTCCGTTATGTTCGGGAGGGGAAATTTTCCGATATAGTTTTCTCATTCAGTTGCCGGAAATCGATCACTATTCGGTATTTCTGCTTTCCTGAAGCATCTGCCTTTTTGGGAACGACCCAAAGGGGGGCATTATACGCAGAAAAGCTAGGCCTTAATATTCCCGTTCCTAACATGGAGTCTATTTGGTTCTTGATTTCCTTCTTAAAAACTTCGGGATATCTGTAAGGTTTGGCGTATACTGGAATTTCGTCTGTCGTCCTGATATGATGTTTGATTTGGTTTGTGAAAGTTAGGGGTTGGTCATCATCTTGGAATAAATCTGAAAAATCGGTAATAAGTTTCACAATTGCTCGTCGTTCTTCACTATTCAAGTGATTCAGACGTACTTGTGTGAAGTCTATTTTCGACTTAGTTAGGGGAGTTTTAGTGCTTCTCGTTTCCAGATGGTTCAAGTTGGTAAGTTTTTCTCACTGGAGAGGTTCAACGTTTACAGGCTTTCCTTGTTTCACAGACACTTGTTTTTCGGATGAATTTATTACATGCACGTGGGCCTAAGAATTTTCTATTTTGACAATGCTTTGTGGAATTTCGAGGCAGGGGGTTTTGTGGTATTCAAGAATTCCTTCTCCGTTTTTTACATTTCCTATTTGAATTTTGATTTGTTTAATCGTACGGGGCTCTATCATCCAGGATTCAGGGTTTTTTAACTCTGAGTACAGGAGTGGGATAGAGACCGATCGTGTTTGAAGAACGTTATTCTTGAGGTCTATCGTCGCATCGATTTTCTTCTAGTTATCCATTCCCAATAAAAGATCAAATTTATCGTGGAAGTAAAATACGTGAAATGGCAGGGTCAAATTCTTTATTTTGAAGAATTCTCCGCATTTAACGTTTGTGCAAGAATCTATTTTAGAGGTTCCGTGAGCGGTGTTTGCCAAGAAAGGGGGAATTTTGAATTTATTCGAGAAGTGTTTTTCTGATATGCGGGGATTAACGTAACTTTTCGAACTTCCTGTATCAATCAAAATTTTGAAATTTCGGTTGGATATATATATAATCTTCTGACTGTACTCCCCGTGATGGGGTGTGCACCGCGGCCATATGACCTATTGTGCCAGTCCTAGTGTCTTACAGGTCTATGCCTAGCTTTCTATGGAAAGCCAGGTAGTTCCTGAAGGAGTCCTCGTTGGTATCCATCCTGGGAGAAGTGGTGCCAAAGACCAAAAATCGCTCCCTCTCAAGTCTCCGGCACTGGGCCAGAACATGGTAGGGAGTTTCTTCATCCGTGCCACACCACCTGCATAGAGGGGTTTCGGCTATACCCATAACATACATGTGTTTGTTCATTCTGCAGTGTCCTGTTATGATACCAACAACCTGCCTTAAGTCCTTCCTCTCCATCCTCAGGAGGGTGTCTCTTGTCTCACCTGTTTGCTCTGAGACAAATCGTTTGGAGTGTCTTACTCCTGCCTTGGATAAGATATACGGGAGTTCGTTGATCCTATTCGCGAGGTTCATTAAATGGACTCGCTCTGGAGGCTCTTGTCCTCTAAAAAAGGGACTTCTCCAGTCGGTTGATTCGGTGAGTGTTCGGGGAGTTGTTCTTGAGAGTTTATCATTAAATTGGCAAATTCATGTTCAAAATTTAAATTAGTTTCCGCGCTATTTTGATGGTCATGATAGTAAGCATATGGGTCTTCATAATACTCGTACTGATATGGCTCTGTCTCGCAGATATTGGAGAGATTCACATGTGAATTTTTAATGTTACCGGACGTAGGGGCGGCGTACGTTTTCGTTTGGCCTGACGGGTTACGATTCGTCTGATTCATTGATCTCGGGAGTTGATTATGAAAGGCTGGTCGAGGGGCAAACGTTTGCGGGGGCCTGTATGGCTGGTGTGAAAAAGGGGCTCGAGGAGGATAGCTAGGTTGTTGCGGGAGATAATTTTGCTGTGGCGGTAGCGTTTGGTTTCTTGAAACCGGAGCAGGCTGCCGATAAAAAGAATTAGTTCTCAGAGGCAACGGTCGCTGCTGCTGAGACGGGAAGTTTGGCTTATCTCTTGTCTCGTTAATAAGCATGTTAACTGCTTCGTCCAAGGTGCTGGGACCTCTAGCTCGCAGAGAGTCACCATTTCTCAATCCACGTAAAAATGCTCGTAACGCGAGTTTTTGGACAAATCGTATAAGCGTCTGGGCTTCTTCTGATGGCATGTGATTTTGCACATAAGCAATTTGCGAATTCAGAATTCCAACTAAACGATCGTGAAATTCAAAACAGTCCTCATTGGGTTTGTGAGAGAGCTCGCAAAGGTCGAGAGTAAGTGTATAAATATCGGATCGATCTAGATAAGCATTTAACAGCACTTGTCGGAGCTGCGGATACGATTCTACGTTGTTAGAAAATACTTTATTTATGGCGTCTCCGTTAATTTTCGAGAGAATTGTGGAGAAAAGATATCGGTTTTGGAAACAGTCCTCATCATTGGGGTTATGAAATTTAGAATATAGGCTATCGCAATTTTTGATAAACGAATTCAACAGCAATATCTCGCCTTTGAAGTCGGGTATCATTCTCAAGTATTCGGGTCTTAATTCCGGCCAGTTTAAAGATTCGGGGGCAGATTGTCGTTCGAAAATAGGGGGGAGAACATTCGGGGCATTTTCAGTGTCTCGTGAAATGTGGCTAACGGGTGTTTGAGGTAGGGGGATGTCAGAGACCGAATGATGAGCCATAGCGTCCGAAAAATCAATTCTGAAAAGATTTTTGACAGAAAGATTCGGGCGTGGCCTTGGTTCTTTTAGTTTCGGAATTTCGCGGCTTTTCTAAAAAATCAGGGATCCTCAGACAACGTCGAAATTACGAGTAGTCAAATTGATGAAAATAGCAGTGGAACATACACAAATAGAATAAAGTAATAGTGGAATTCTTAAAACTATTACAATTAAAAAAATCTTCAATATTAAGAATAATCAATTAAAATGTTTCTTTGCGTTACTTAACGTTTTTGCTTTACTTTTCTTCAGTAATAATCAATTTAAAATTTCTTTACGTTACTCTAATTTTTTCTTTACTTTTCTTTTGAATTGAACTTAACTTAAGGACCTAAAGGATTGTCCTGTGGAAATCACGAAGAGCGTTGTCGTACTTACAGAAGAACGGCAGACATCTCTCCGGAGCCTCGTTCTGTCGTCTCGCTTCGGATCGGCTGGGCCACAATATTCCCTTGTGTTGCCAAATCTTCGGCGGTAGCTCCTCGGGGTACGATTTTCCTTCGTGTGAGGGCTGGCTTGGTTCTGCGACGCGACGGAGTTACGATATTCCCTCGTAATGCGCGATGATCTTCAGAACAAACGTGCTGATGTTGTTCGCTCTTGATTCTTCCCAGTTGAGAGTTCGGTCGAAACTTTTGCGATATTCGTTCGCAAATTTCGTGTTTCGTGTGTCCGATCCGACTGCGCCAGTTAAGTGTGGGAAGGCGAAAAATCCGTTTTTAAAAATTGTTATAATTTTATTGACACCTTTTGACTGGGTACACGGATAAATCGGAGGAGAGCGAGAAGCGCACAACAGACATTCGACGAAGACTGAGTTTTGTCGTCGCGTCTCACGGTACGTGGGGCGCGACCAGGAGGGGATTTTAGCAAGTCCACAATTTAAAAAGGGACACCTCCACAATTTACGTTACCTAACTTTGATGCATCGGCCAGGTTACCTGGCCTATTGCTTAGCGTGTGTAGCGCCCTGTTGCGCTTATTTTTTTTTTTAAATGTATAACTCATTTGAGTTCTCTACGGAACAGTTACCTCTCTTTTTAACAACACAATTCGTCACCAACCTTCCCATTTTCCAATGTCACAACCATTTCCATGACTTTTTTTTTCACCCAGCTTGGCCACTCGGAGGACTTACCACAGACATTGGTTGACAATTATGAATGTAACGAAGATTTTCTCAAGCAAGTTCACCACGTACTACTTGAAGTAAGTTATCACAAAAAGGCTGATAATGTAAGTTATCAAAGTATATAAGTAAGTTATAAAGTATGTTTGCGCCATTCTAGCAATGTTTGGCTAGGTGGATACATGGCTGTAATGCGTCAGTTAATTCCCTCCAATGTTGTTTGGAGAGGCTCGATGGAGTGTGTGCTTGTCCATTGGGGGCCATTAATTTCGTGGGTGTTATAACCTGACAAGGGGCCCTTACCCTTTCTACTCTCCCGTTTTTGTATTCGCACAGTATGAATTTATAGCTTCAGCTCTGTTTAGTTATTATTTGTTTTTGTTTCCTTAGTAATTTCTCGTTTCCAATTAGGTAGTAGCCATTCTATCCGTCATTCCCTTAGTCTCCTATTATGAAAGATTGTGTGTACATAAAATGGTGTGGGAAAGTTTTGAATATCCCTTAAAAACTACTTCCATCAATTTTCCGCTAACATTCTTGGCCATGATTTTCCTTTTTATCTATTTTTTCTTGACATTGCTGGCAGCTCACTACCGTATAATTGGGCTTTGTGCTCGTGTGTATTTAAGTAAAAGGAATTGGCTTCCCCCACCCGTTCTGTTGGGAATTCGCCACATCCTCGTTGTATCCCCTGTCCCCCCACGAATCACGTTTAACGGCCCTGTTTCCAAGATTACTCTGATTCCTGATTATTGCCAGTGAGAAAATGTCCGCTCTCTGTATTTTCGTTGTTAACTCAACACAATTCGCCTAGTCCTCTTTTAAAGAATTGTGATTCATAATTTCTCAATCTTGCTTGTACTAAGGAAGAAGTATAGTAAGGAATCCCACACACAATCCCTGAAAACGACAGCTTCTTCAGACAAACAGTTTCAACGGTGAAACGGTTTTTTCTAGCAGTTTATGAGTTAAGGGCAAGTGTTAATTTTGTTTGTTTTTGAAGTTATAAAGGAAGTAAGAGTAAACAAGCTTGTACCTCTAGCAACAGTAAACGAGCTAACCACTACAAGGCGTGAGGGGGGGGGGGTCGGCTGCGTCTTCACTCTTGGTTTGTTAACGGCTGGAACGACTCCAATGAACTGAACCTCATTCCATAACTTGTCACTGCAGGATCCAATCAAGCCCGTAACAACGCTTGTGCACCATCAGCTATCGGCATGATGGGATATAGTAGTGTGTAGGAAGGGGGACTCCATTAGTGATGATGTGCTGACATGGTGGTGACAGCGAATACTGAGGTTACAATGCTGAGCTTGAAGGTTTTCATGCATTCGTTCATTTAGTTTACAATTCCCACAAAAATGGGGGCACGTCCAGGATTGTGAGCAGTTTGTGGTCAAAACAGCAGAGAGGGAGTTCATTTACATCGTGTTTGACAACGACAAAGAGTTATGGTGTCGGCAGTTGTCTCCAGATTTTGTGCTAGGTTATCTCTTGACGTTCTTGCACAGTTTTCTCACGGCGTTTGAGGATAATTTTTCACAATGGGTTAACTCAAGGACGATTAGTGTTTGATAAAAAATACGTCTTCATGTTTACTTAGAGTTAAACCATGAATCCAAGCGCATTGAAGGTTAGCCAAGAGGAGTTGAAAAGAATATCGCTAAAGACTACAGGTAAGAAGAGTGATTTAATAAAACTTCCGATCGGAAGTAGCAATAGATATGAAAAATTTGAAAGATGAAGACAGGGACGACAAGATCGATGAAGATGAGGAGGCGGTAGATTCAGAAGAAGAAGATGAATCAGACTGCGGGGAAGAGGGCTTTTCACGAGTGAAAAGGGACTCAAAGTAGGGAAGCGTTCCGCAATTGAGCAGTGGCGGAGTATCTTAAAAGGCGTTGAGGGAATGATACGACCTTTCAGTGGACAAAATAATAGTTTGATTCAGAAGTGGATCAACCAATATGAAGATGTCACATTATTACTAGGGATGAATGAACTTCAGAAATTTGTTTTCGCTAAGAGATTGCTTACTGGGTTGGCTCAAGTCTACACCTACATCTAAGCCTACACCCAACATTTCACATGAGGGAAAACTTCAAAAGCTGGGTTGATTGACTTTGTTTAGGACTGTTTCTACGACTTTCCAAGCGTGTTAGAAGATGAGAAGAATTAACCCTAGAATATTTCATCAGAATGAGAGAGATAGCAAATGAAGGTAAAGAGATAGATAGAGCGAAGTGAAGTCGAAAGCGTACGGAAGAGGAATAGACTCATCGTCTCGTTGCACGCCGCGTACCCGATTTTCCTAACCTCCCGATCGCGGCAATGAGGATCCCCCTCTCCCTGTCCTTTGACCGTTTTCTTCTTTCGATTTAATCGGGTCCGATCTGCTACAAGGAACGGCTCTGCCCAGTAAGTGCAGCTTCCCATTGCAGGTCACTGCTTAATCCAATCGTGCCCATAATGTGCCCAATGTGATAGACGGAATACCATATTCAACCGCTAATACAGCTATTCCTTATGGAGCAAGCTCACTGACTGAATTTAAGAACAAGCTGAAGTTGTATGAGAAGATGATGACAGTTTCTCACCACATACCACAGAACAGCAGACATCCCAGAGTACCAGCTGAAAAGAAGCCCACAGCTAAAGAGTTAATTAAACCAGTGGGAGGCAAAACCCATTGTTTTAATTGCGGGGATAATCATTTAAATAATGATTATCCAAAGATTTAGGACCAAAGTGTTTGCAGTGCAACCTTTTTGGCCGTAAGAGTATGAACTGTCCATCAAAAGATGCTAGAACTGTGTAGTTTCTCAGCAGTATAATCCCAGCAATGGCAATGGGCTGAAATTTGATGCTTTGATCGACACTGGGAGTTGTCCCAACCTAATGAGGAAATCTTCCTATGAGATCATTGGACGGCCAAAGTACCTTTGAGACCTTCTTATGGGCGAATGATTCTCGTGTGGCTCCCTTAGGATGGTTCAAGACTGAAATTGAGTTGGATGGAGACGTTTTTGAAGCCAAAATGCACGTAGTGCCGAACCACTCAATAAGGATGCCAATAATTATTCGAGATGACCTCCTCCAGGATGCAGTTTTGACTTCACGTTCCAACCGGATCAGCATCGAGAAACCTAAGCTGCATATTTTTACGATCGTAGGTGTTTCCGAGAGAGATGTTTCCAATTATTCCCCAAAGAAGACAAAATCCACTGATGTCAAATTGATGATAACACTTAAAGACGATACACCAACTTGGCATCATCCAAGAAGTTTGTCCCCTAAGGAAACTGAGATGGTGCAACAACAGATCAAAGATTGGGAAAAGGAAGGCATCATCGAGCCAAGCATGTCTGAATTCTCCAGTCAAGTGGTAGTTGTTAAGAAGAAAGATAGCAGTGCTAGAGTGTGCATAGATTACTGAAAGATCAACAAGGTAGTGCTGAAAGATCCAAGGAGCCAACGTTTTCTCTACTCTTTACCTGAAAAACGGATTTTTCCATGTAGATGTCGCACCTGAAAGCCACAGGTACACATCATCTGTGACACAGGCAGGACAATGTTGAATTTTGTATTCTCACAATTTAGATTCGGACTGCCCATCTGGTCATTATTATTAGCCCTTGTTTTAAAGGCGCTCAGCAACTCAGCTATCATACGCTCTCTCATTCCGCCCGTTCGTTGTAGTAACGTTTGCTGTTCATAACTATTTCTCTGTTCCGTGTTTCGTTGATATTATTGACGATAAATTTAAAAGGTTATGGACCCAGATCGCTCAAAATGTGTAATTTCTGTTCTTACACAAGCAACAATTAACTTCAAGATTGGAATCTCGTGAGAATCCTATTTTTTTAATGACAACAAAACAAGCAACCTAGCTACGATGTGGAGTTGGTTGAGTTCACACTATCCCCTCCTTCTTTTTTCGGACGAACATTAGCGAGAGCCAACCTGTTCGCATGCAGACGTGTTTTCCTTACTCCTAAGCGAACGTCAAATAGTACATCGTTGTGCCGTTTTTCAATGACCCGTCCACGATGGTTGAAGTTTCGGGCACAGCCCTCGTTTTCTTTTTGGCTCATAGACCCAAACCCAGTCTCCTCGTTCAAAGCAGGGCACTCGAGCTCGTCTATCAAACGACTCCTTCTGGCATTGCATGTTTGATTTTGCCTCATGAAGTGCGAACCTTCTCATGGTTTTTAGATTGGTTCTCAAATCTGAAGCGTACGTCATGTCAACTGGTATTCGTTTTGAAGGAAGTCGAACCAATACCTCAGGAAGTCTTAAATCCCGCCCAAAAATCAACTGGGTTGGGGAAAATGCTGATGTTTTATGAGGAGTGGCTCTGTAGGCCATGAGAAATAACGAAATTTGCATATCCAAATCGTCCTGGTGTTTATTGACGTGCGCATATGCAGGGTGAGTGAGCGGTTCAACCTCTCAACCAATCCTGCTGACTGTGGATGTAATGCAGTAGTACTAGTACAGTGGAATCCGAGCATGGCATTTCGTTCAAGAGCTTGGACTCAACATTCCTACTCTGATCCGTGTGTATCTCCAGGGGACACTGATCCGACAAAACACGTGATCAACTAGAGACCTGACCACTGTCTCAGCTTCTTGGTTTGGTACTGCTATTGCTTCCGACCACTTGGTGAAATAGTGGTTACCTTGTTTTGTCATTGGAAAAGGTCCAAGGATATCAACACCCATTCTGTCAAATGGTGCTGCAACAACCATTTGTTTTAGCGGAGCAGATTTTGTTTCTCCTGGGCCCTTTAACCGTTGACAATCTGTGTTTGTCTTGCACCATGACCGAATATCTTGGGTCATTTCTGTCCATAAATAATTCTAGCGAATTGTGGCCAAGGTTTCCCAAAACCCAAAATGTCCACCAGTGCCTCAGTGCCCCTGTCGTGGCTAAGTTTTAAACTGGGCTCAACCTTATCTGGGGGCACTACCAATTGTAACCAACTTTTACCTCTGCCTACCAACCAGCGATGAAACAATTGCCCATTTGCAACTTCCAAAGATTCCCAATGGTTTACTAGCAGCCGCATTCTTGAGTCCTCTTCAATTAGCTTTTCAGCACTGGGACGTGTGTTACTATTTTGCCACTAATCAATTGCTGAATACCCGCATCTTCCTTCTGTAAATCGTTCTGCAAAGGAATGATATGGATGACATGTTGGCATTTCTCCTCTTGACGCTGGCAGTAGTCATAAGTATGTCCCCAAGGCCTTCGTGAAAGCCCATCCGCATTTTTGTGTGGCTTCCCCGATCTGTGGATAATGTTGTAGTCATAAGCTTGAAGTGCCTCAATCCACCGTGCCAGTTGTCCTTCGGGTTTCTTGAAAGAAGTCAACCACTTGAGCGCTGAGTGGCCTGTCCGCATAAGAAAATGATTTCCATAGACATACTGATGGAAATGGTTTATTGTGTTAACTACAGCCAACAACTCTTGGCGGGTCGTACAATAATTTCCTTCTTGCCAAGAAAGTGTTCAATGTTCCATCCATGTTGTTCCATCGTGTTCTTGTGGTAGTACTGCGCCAATTGTGTGAGCACTCGTATCACAATCTATGAGAAATGGTCTACTCAAATCAGAAAAACTAGAATGGGGTTCTGATGTCATTGCTAACTTCAAAGACTCAAAACTTTGAGCACAATCATCATCCCAGCCAAATGGAGTGTGAGTTTCAGTAAGCTGGGTAAGGGGTTTTGCAATTTCTGCGAACCCGACAAATCGACCGTAGTAGGAGCAAAATGCTAGAAAACTGTGCAGTCCTTTTTTGTTCCTAGGCACAGGCCAATGTTTTTTTGGGGTCGGTGTGCACACCTTTAGAGGAAATGATATGTCCCAAGTAGTTGATCTCACGCTTAAAAAGTGAAAATGTTTTAATATTAATTTGTAACTTGGCGTGTTATAAGCATTTAAATACTTGCTCAACTTTTGCCTAAAACTCTATGAAAGTCAGGTCCATAGACAAGTCATCTAGGTAGGTTAATGCTACTAGGGTGGTATCAATTTCTCCATTAGACGTTGGAAAGTGGCTGGAGCATTGCACAGTCCAAATGGCATGACTTTGAACTGCCAGAGTCCCCTTTGGTAAAGAGAAAATGCTGTTTTCTCTCGGTCTTCTGGACGCAGAGGAATTTACCAGTAGCCGCTCTTAAGATCTAACACACAAAACCACAAGGGGTGCATCAACAGTGCATCCAACAGTTCCTGGATACACGGAAGAGCGTACAAGTCCTTTTTGGTCGCTTTGTTCCATAAACGGTAATCGATACAGAATCTTGTGGGTCCATCTTTTTTGGAACCAAAACAACAGGAGACGCCCAGGGACTCTGAGATTCCTCTACGACGCCTTGGTTTATCATGTCCTGCAGTAAGTCATTCACAACTGTTTGCTGAGAGTAGGGAGGGGATTCGGCGAGGAGGCTGATGTGTTTGGCCAAAAAGCTTTCCATCTGAAGGCATTGCTGACTTGTATTTCCTTAAAACAGTAGTCAATGCTCCCCATTCTCGTGAATTTGGCGTGAGGTCAGTTGATTGGAGAACAGGGAGAAGACAACTTTCTTTTTACGAGAGGGGGAGCTTGAGGATCGGAATAATGAAATTCGGTGAGCGTGAGGAGGACTTTATTACACGTGCGGAATTGAGTTGGGTTGGATTTGAACTGAGATCTTGAACAATAGGGCGCCACAAGGTGAGTACTCGGAATGCGTGAACTGGCGCAGGAAACCTTATGGGAGAGCTAGAAGTCACTAGGCCATTAGTTGGAAGCGGAATGAATTGGGAAGTGCTCAGTTGTGGAGAGGAATCAGAAGAGGGTGGAGAGGGGAAAGGAAATTCCGACGTCAAAAACCTGGACACATTTGACGCTTTGCGTCGAACAAACACAGAGAGACCAGATTCTCGAGGAGTCTCAGGTTGCCCCTATTCCGACTTGGGCATTCATTCTTTCTTCTTGGGACATTTTGTCCGAAAATGTTCCAATGACCCACACTCCCAACACCCTTCGTTATCGCTCCCAGAAGAACTCGAGCCTTGGCATTCTATGAGTTGAACTGATGTGATGGCTTCTTCAAGGGAGTTAGGACGAGTAACTGGTAATACTGTTTTGAGCAAGTCTCAAAATACATTGACCTCAGTTTTTCCCAACATCTCAACATTTCCGTTTTTGGATCCGATAATCCTTATAACTGCGAGTCGTCCGGCTCTTACCGCTTGGAGTTCCCCAATTGGTTTCCCAAGCGCCTCGAAATTCCCCACCTCTGGGATTACCGTTCCTACTCGTCACTTCGCAACAATAGGCTTCAGATTCCAATACCACAAAACACAATAGAGCCCCCGACTAACGAGCTTTCATTTCTCAAATACTTACTGTCCCCATCCAGTCACCCCTCCACTGGTCACAACCATCCTCCATACGAAACCAACCAATCAGAAGAATTTATACCCCTTCCAAAGCGACAGTTTCCCCCCCCCCCTGTCACCGCACTCAGAACGATTTCATTTCATGTTATGTTAAGTCACTTCTCCTCTGTACCTTCAAGTGTTCGAACCTTGTTGTAACTTCAACTCTCCAATTACACGTTTTGTGCTTCTTTAAACCGTGTTCGTTTAAGTCTATCCTGGTCTATACAAATACTCTTTTCAACGTTTCATCTCTCAGACCATTCATGAATACCTGTAAGGCCATTTCTTCCTTGCATCTTTGAGGCCAATCAGTGACGGCAAATCGAACAAGGCATTCTATTTCAGTAGCAAACTCTACCACATTTTCGCCAGGATTTTGTTTTCGACTATTTAGTTCAGACTTCCAATGTACGGATAAAAACTTTTGCCCAAACTGATCAGCCAAAGCATTAACTAGATCAGTGTAATTGGTTTGACGAGAGAGCGGCAATGCAGCCAAAACCACCTGTAGTGCTGCATGTCTCAAAGAAACGGCTAGTTTTTCATCAGTTTGTTGTACCGTCCAGCCATTAGCAGCAGCAACAATCATCAGATGACCAAGATAGTCCTCCCAAAACGTAGTCCCATCATAGGTCATTAAAGGTGCATCTTGTCAAGAACTAGGTACATGCATTTGTTGGGCCACACTAATACCAGCAGATGTAGAATTATTAATTCGAGTGTTCGCTAACTCTAACTCTCTGATTCGGCTCTCATACACAATTTGTTGTTGCTCTCGTAGCCTAGTGAGTTCAAGATGCAAGGTCTCCAACTGGTCCACTTACTGTTGCTTGTAACTGCAAAGGTGGCACGAGTGGGGAATCGCTCTCTAAATTATTATTCATACTAGTCAAATCAGATCGCACCGAACTGTCGTATACTTGATCAGGCCGCTCGACGTCAAGTAGTCACAGTCCGTCGTGTTGGAGGCATGTTTTCTTTTCTATCCCGGACGGGCCCCCAATGTAATAGATTAAATAACAACGTAAAGCAACAATTAACTTCACAATTGGAATCCAGTAAGAATCTTATTTTTTAATGACAACAAAGCAACAACAACAAAACAAGCAACCTAGCTACGATGTGGAGTTGGTTGACTCCACAGTATCATCGCGTTGATACCAAAACGTCGCGGTTTTCTTGATTCGGTTCGCATTATTCCCTATATCTTATCAGTGCACGAATGCATTTATTTCATCAGTTTCTCTAGCGATCATGGAATTCGTCAAGGGAATCACATCGTTGAGAGGAGCAGAGGAGTGGCCTAAATGGAAAGACAGAGTTATGAATGTCATGGAGTACTTCAACGCGGTCAATATAATTGAAGGTAAATGTCCCAAACCTGAACTTTCGGAAACACCATCGAAGGCTGAGTAAAAAAAACTACATGCTTGGGGGAAAAAACCTCGGCACAATCTAAAATGGTTCTGTCTCAGTGTGTAAGTGATGAACTCCATCAACGAATTTCAGGTCGTCTTTCTGCTAGGGAGGCATGGGACATATTAACAAAGGAACTCGACAATAAAGCTGAAGACCAACACTTTCGTCAATGCCTTGATTTGTTTAACATTGAATGGTCTGATGGCGGAGAAGCTCTGTCAGTTTTAGCTCGTATCAAAAATCAGCATCGCGATTTTTCCGCTGGTTTGAAAACTCGTAGAGTAGGGAGCGTCGATAGCCTTCTAGAACTCCTTTTCGTATCGAAAGTCCTTCATATCATCCCGAAACGTCTAGAAACATTCAAATCGAGCTATCGATGAACAACTTTTGAAGGCTAATGCCGATGAAACGATTGATGATATCTCATCTGCTCTCATTCTCCATGAGAGAAACGTCGCCCTTGTATCTATATCAAACACAGCAGGTGAAGTTTTAGAGTTACTCAGTGGCAACAATGGCCCCTGTTGGTTCTCCGAACAAACAAGCCTAAGCCATTTTCAAACCGTCCTAAGTCCGATAAATCTACACAATGGACAAACAAACCAGCTGATGTTTATGCAAGTATTGTTCTCAAAAACGACACTTTCTCAAACAGTGCATATGCTGGAAAGCCGATGGCCAACTACGGCACCGCTGGTGGAACTGGTACCAATAAAAGTAACATTTTACACAGGTACATATGGTGCAGTGAGTCGTCGGGTTCCTCAAATTCGTGGAGTATATTCCGAACCTCTTCGTTGTCAAATTCCTCACCATTATCGCTGAGAAGTAATCTCACTTGATGACCATCTGCTTTTGCTTTCGCCAATACTTCTCGAATGGCTTCCTTCATGGTCGATTTTTCCTGCGCGACAAAACAAAAGCGGCAACAAATCTCCAGAGACCCATGTTGCGGCTATTTCACTCACTAGCCTCACATCTTGACAACGAAGGAGTCCTGTGTGTTGGTGGTCGCCTATCCCAATTTACTCTTCCTGAACATGCCAAGCATCCTATTATTTTACCCAATAAAGCCAATTTCGCTCTGATGATGGTAGATAACTACCACAAAGTATTCTTACATCCAGGAGTAACCCAATTAGAAGCATTAATACTACAGCGTTATTGGTTGCCATCCCTTAGAAGAGTGGTGCGCAAATGCGGTTTCTTTTGTATGGTGTGTTATAGATTCAAAGGAAGGGTCATCCAAAAATTTATGGGCGATTTACCTCGTTACTGCTTGGAAGAGGGTCATGCTTTTGTTCTGGTTGGAGTGGATTTCGCAAGGCCATTTGTAATGCAGGAATCACTTAGAAGGAAGACACAACTTTCCAAATTGTACCTATGCCTGTTCGTTTGTATGGTGACGAAGGCTGTTCACCTGGAACCTGTGATCCGCTTCACCACTGAAGCTTTCATTGCGACCTTTGTCCGATTTAAATCTCGTCAAGGCTTACTCAGACAATGGGTCTAATTTCGTGGGGGCAGCTCGACCCCTATATACATGGCTCAAGGACACTTTCACTACGAAGGCAATTACATACTTTTTCCACTAGTAAAGGTATACGTTGGCATCTCACACGTCCATACACACCTCAGCACTGTGGGCACATAGGGCTGAGGGCTGCCTCTGAAAAGGAAGAGCTGAAGGCTCGCTCCTATATTCTACTTTGGGAAGCCAGTTCGCACTATTCCGAGACGTACCTTGTGTTATATTGATCAGCAGTGATCTCCAATTGGAATGAGCAAACATAGGTGGTTGATCAGCGGCGATAAGAACGCGACGTTGTGAGGGTTCACATGAATAGAGGCAGTTGAAAGTTCGCCGAGACGGGACCGTTGCAAGTAGTTAATTGGCGCTTGGGTGGTGAGGCGATTCAGTGATGTCCCCGGCGAAGAATTTGGCGGTGAGCGGAGAGCAACAGCGGTGGTAGTGAGTTACTGCGGGGTGGTGAGGATACAGTGGGTGTTACAAGGGCTGGTGGCGGCAAGAGGCTGGTTGTGAGTTTCGAGTTGGTGAAGGAGCATTTAGGTGACGAGAGCCCTCGCGGTGTGGTGACAACGGATGTGTGAAACTCAGCGTCTTCATTGGTGGATGTAGATGAGAAACTTGCAGAGTCAGAGGCCTTTAGGAGATCAGGTTGCACGCATGGTGCGTTGATTAGGCGAGAGGAGGGTTCGCACATCGAGAGGGTTATACTTGGCAAAAACATGGATGGTAGCAGAGATGTTGAGGTAGGTGGTTCTTCCATGCTCATCCACAAGTAGAGCTGCTTTTTCCTCAATGCGGCGATTTGGGTGGTAGAGTCAGGGGGTTGGTCAGACAGAGGAAGGAGCGCTGCTTCGTTAGTCTTTTCGAAGGCAACGTCTAAGTTTATTTGAAGAATTCGAAGGGACCGTGGCCTTCAGTCAGCGACGTCAACATGGCTGACATATGCGTTAAAAGATCCCAAACCATTGTATACAACCGTTCAAACTCGCTGTACTCACTTGAATGAGCCGGGAACGATGTAGACGCCGAACATTCGGCTGACTCTTGGCTGCTGGTTGCGACCTTCTTCAGATAGCTTCGGACCTGCTTGCGCGGAGTTAATGAGTAAATCCGGCCCAGAGGACCGAATGGTGGGTGTACTAGAGGGTGAGAGTTGTAGATCGAAAATAAAAGAACTGGGTGAGCGTGAGGAGGACTGTATTAAATGCAATGAAGTGACTAGCCTCAAAAAAAGGCGACACAGAAGGACGACTCGGAAATGTGTGTGAACTGGCGGGAGTGAGCTGTAACCGGGCACAGGGAGACGAGTGACTTCTGCAATAGTTCGTAGCTGAATGTGTATTTTGGAAGGAGGAGTCTAAAATTGAGGAGTGGGAAAAAGATTGGAATGTCCATACAAAGGGGAAGCTCGTCGTCAATTGGAATTAACTCAACAGGTGGAATTTCTACAGGTAACAAAAGGGCTGAGGACGAAGGTGTTTGCAAAAATAATGACTTTGCCGTAGAGTGTCTCATTAGAGCAGGTACAGAAATTGCGAAGTCAAAAACCCTGCAAATTATTACACAACGGTTTATTATTCGGATAATCAGCTTGACCTAGCATTAATGCTCCGAGACCCATCCTGTTCGATTCAGCATCGAAAAATATCAAAATGAAACCCAAAAAAAGGTCGAAAAGAACTGAATCGTAATATTAAAATAAACAAAAAAAACGCAAGTATCTAGACAAAACTGAATTTTAATATGAAAACACGCACGCTAAATACTAATATCAAAATTTAACCAAAATTGATGAAAAAAACCAAAATGAGAATGAAACGAAAGAATCTAAAAAAATTGAATCGTATTAAAACCAAAACGTCGGGGAAATTGGAACGGGGGGGCGCTCGAAGCGAAGCGCGTCGTTGTTGGGAGGCCAAAGGGGTCGTTGGGAGGGAGGCGAGAGCCGCTTCGAGAGCGGTTGGTTTTTTAAAGAGACGGGCGGGGCGGAGGGAATTCAAACGACGAAACGCTTGTAGCTCCGCGTTGTACTGCGTTTCGTTAATTTTTTTAACCGTTTTTTGCCCATTACAACCACGGGTTTCGTCCGACGGATTGCCGAGATGGCGGGCACAACTAGATACCAAGTCGGATTTTTGGGCGAAAGAACGAATTTTTTAGACCACGTTAAAGGCACAAAACGGCCCGGACGGCGGACGGCGGACGGACATTGCAAATTTGGAATCTCCATGTCTTGAAACGTAAAGTATCAAATTTTGAGGGGGGGTTGTAAAAAATTTTTCGTGACCGAAAACATAGGGTTATTATTCAGAATGAATAATAAACCAAAAACCAGGACTGATTCGGCACTTTGCATCGAACAAGTTTGTATGGGACGATTTCATGGTTCCATTTACAGTGCTGGGCAAACTTAGAATTCTACTGACTAAATATATTTCATATAGTCTTATACGTATTAGTAAAACACTGTACTTTCTCACTCTCTCTCCCTCTCTCTCTCTCTCTTGTTTACAGATTGAAGTGCTGGAGGGCGACCTAGTTTGTCCAGAAACTGGGAGGAAGTTCCCAATAACCTCCGGAATACCTAATATGCTTTTAAACGAGGATGAAGTGAAATACTAGTGTAAAGTCACTTAACAATTTTCACTCATTACTTATAGTTCGACGTTTCCTTGACAAAAGTTGCACGTTTACTTTTTTTATTTGCTTTCAGGTAGAAAATGTGCTGACCAGTTATGCAGCATTCGATCGTCATTTTACACTTTCATTCAAAATTCGATAAAGACTGTTTTTATGTTGCTTTTGTTCTCTACAACATAACATGTACAATATACAACAATGCATTTAAATGGTATTGTTTGCATCCCACAACACTAAATAGACATTTGTTTGGAACACCTGGGACAGGCTTCCACTGGAAGTGACAATGCTTTACTAAGGTGAAGCACTGCAAGCCACATAATAGTCACAGCTGTTTCAAATTTCAAAGTCGACGAACTTGGATTTCTGCATTTCCGTTATTACTTCCAGCGCCTGAAAGTTACTCATAAAACAGGAACCCTAATTTCAGAAAAACCTCACTAATGGGATCCCTGACCTCATGGAGCTCTAGGCACTGATGTCAGCCTTGTTCATCTTCTTTCCTTGCCACCACTATAAATGACATTGGACGTTGATGCACCTTTAAGGATGCCACAGGAAAAAAGTGCCGTCGTCTGCTAAAAGTATTTTGGCTTATTATTCATTTATTTCGGTTCACAAAAATGTTTTTACTGGAATATTTCGTTTTCGTCGATCTGTAGTAGTTAGGTCATGTTTTGAATGTTTCACTGGTATTTTTCGATGCTGAATCGAATGGGATGGGTCTCAGAGGTGTGAGACTAGGTCAAGCTGTTCAAGAGAATCCATTGTGTAGTAATTTGCACGGTGTTTCAAATGGAGTGGCAAAATCAACAGAAAGGGTCACAGTATACTGATATACTTCTGAGGAAATTTGCCTCAGTGTGGTAGCTTTCTATCTTTAGCAGTGATTACCAGACAGATCACTCACTCTTATAATGGACTTTCCACATTGTGAGGAAAGCACATAGTACCTCCAGAAGTGTTCTCAAGCTATCAACGAGGGGAAAACACGGGAAAAATTAACATCATTGAGTGTTAAGCTTGATGCTGTCACCTGAACTTGTAAGAGGCAATTTAATAATTCTCCAGTTAAAAGTTGGCAGCCATCTGTCTATGATATTTAAAACTCCAGTTTTGCAAAAGCAACATATGTGATCGCTTCGTCACCAAGGATACGCGTCATCACATTTAATTTTCTCTCTGTTTGTTCTCTCGCTTCGTCCATTTCATCAATTTGCCATAGAAGAGACTACTTCGCCAAAAGAAGGCTTCTTCATTTCGATTTGTTTTCAGGTATTCTATCAAACTTCTCAGCTAATGAACTTTATTTATATTACTATCATAAAATTAATTAATAAAACGTTTTCAGAACCTTCTTTGGTTTGCACGCTTATAGATACTCAGTGAGCGGAAATAACAGGATGCCGATCAACTCATCAAACGCCGATGGCCAACACCTAGCTCTAGCCAGCCGTCAAAGTGAATTGATGAATGGGTCATTGGGATTTCTATCTTCTTATTCTACCTTCATTTGGGCCTTCACGTGACATTGATGAACCAGCCCTTACACAAAGTGCTCTTCTGTTATCTAATTCGTGAATAGTCAGTTTTTAGAAAGTGATATACATCACTAAAGAATTTTGCGTTTTTTTTCTCGAAAAGTATTTATTTATTCATTGGTCTCTACTGCTCCCTTAAATTTGATGTTCCAGAAGTTACTTCTTCACACTATCCTCGGTCTTCTCTCTCGAATAGTTGACCAGGACAATACATAATTTCTTGTGTGGAGTTTCTACTCTTACAATGACGTTTGATAATGTTGTAATCAACCGCTTGGTAAGGTCCCTTCAACCATGACTGCAGCTTTAGGCAAACTCCCACTTTTGCTTGGACCATGAATAGCAAACGTCACTTGGTTTGTATCTAAGTTCATTACCTTGTACTTGAAGGGTTATTTATTAGGATGAAATATCTGCGTATTTAGTGAGAACTTTATTATAAACCGAGTTAATTATTATAAGTCACGATATAGTATGCTTCAATGGAAAAGATAACAGGGAATCGGGAACAACGAACGAGGTACCGCCTCAACAGTCTGACCAACATATACATCACAATGGCAATTACAATCATGGATCCTATGGATCTTCAATACACCCCCTTAATTGGCATTGTGTAAATAAATCAATAGTAATTTTACAAATCATTAGTCAAGCACAATACCAATTTAATTAATGTTAAAGGAACAGCCCTATCAAGTTTAACAGAATCTTCAAAAAAATTATTAACTCATAAAACAAGAACGAAATTCTTCAAATTTAGGGCGATTTAAAGGTTTAGTGAATATGTCAGCAATTTGGTGATTTGTATCGCAATAGTTTAAGATAATTTCGCCATTCTTTACTCTTTCCTTCATAAAATGAAACCTAACATCAATGTGCTTGCTCCAACGATTGATCACACCATTGTTAATTAAATCCGTCGCGCTTTGATTGTCCACATTTATTTACTCCACTCTGGTACTCCGCTATCCACTCTGTTACTGATGTAGTCACAATTGGTTGTTGCCTTGATGCCCAAGATACAGGTCCTTCATTGTAGAAAACAATGAATCCACTGGTACTCCTTCTATTGGTTGGATCATTAGCAAGGTCTGAATCACAAAAAGCAGTTAGTTTTTCTTCTTTAGTAGAGTGCAATGTGCCAGCTAAACGGTTCAAACGAGGCTACTTCAGAGGTGAATGAGACTCATTCTAATTCAAGCCGAGTCAAAATACTGTAAATATTTCAAAGTACACTTACCAGTTCGAAGTTCTTTTAGTGATAGTAAAAGGTTTAAAGTCAATTAAACACAACGAGAAATAAAGAAATATCACTGTATACTCGTTGTAAGACAAATCAGTTTTCGATACGACGCAAAACCTATACGGAAGCGGTGTGAGAATAGCAATGGGGGACGAGGCGAAGCCGAGACACCATCGAGAACTGAACCACCTGAACATCTGGTAATCACCTACTAGAGTGCGTCACACATTCCACATGTGAGTCAAGTAATACATCCGGAATATACCACGCACCACAGTAATCAACAAACATTCAGGGTCAATTATTCGAACGAACAAATAGTACTCCAATTCAAAAGAGCCAGCAGGCTCAAAGTACTAATCACTCGGATCGACTTTTGATTGAACCGGCATCCCCTATGGTTGTCCAAATTCGGACTATGCCTCACTTTGAGGACCTTATTCCTCAAATACATGCATACGTAATTCCCAGTTCCTTGCTCGTGTTCACATATTTCAGAGTCCTTTTTAGTGAAATTAGGTCAGAGTTAGAAGGATTTTCAACACGTCTACCACTAACGCCAATTGCAAATGCAAGGTCAGGACGAGAGAGCGTCTTAGTGGAGAGGTATAAAAGACTCCCAACTGCCTCTCTCACACCTTTTGCAATGAGTTGGGCAGATTTTTCATTTCATTAGATCCAGTTAACCGTTTATGCCTTTAACGTGGTCTAAAAAATTCGTTCTTTCGCCCAAAAATCCGATTTGGTATCTAGTTGTGCCCGCCATCTCGGCAATCCGATCGGACGAAGCCCGTGGTTGTAATGGGCAAAAAACGGTTTAAAAAATTAACGAAACGCAGTGCAACGCGGGAGCTACAGCGTCCCTCCCTCCCTCCCGTCTGAATAAAAAACAACCGGTGGCGGGGCGCCCTCGCTAAACTCGCCTTTCGCTTCAAGCGCCCCCATTCCAATTTCCCCGACGTTTTGGTTTTAACACGATTCAATTTTTTTAGATTCTTTCGTTTCATTCTCATTTTGGTTTTTTTCATAGATTTATGGTTAAATTTTGATATTAGTATTTAGCGTGCATGTTTTCATATTAAAATTCAGTTTTTTCTAGATACTTTCGTTTTTTGTTTTTTTTTATTTTTATTTTAATATCACGATTCAGTTCTTTTCGACCTTTTTTTGGGTTTCATTATGATATTTTTCGATGCTGAATCGAACAGGATGGGTCCCGGAGCATTAATGCTAGGTCAAGCTGATTATCCGAATAATAAACCGTTGTGTAATAATTTGCAGGGTTTTCTCTCTGCATCCTCTTCCTGATTTGTCTTTCTCCTTCTTGAGTTGTTTTCCTTCTGTTTCAGGTTCTTCGGAAGATTCATTACTATTGTCTTCTGAGTACTCTTTGCTGTCACATATGTCAAAATAGTCTCGAGGATTTTCATTGTCATTATACTTGCTTTGTATGTCACTGTTTTCTCCATTGTTTTCAGAATCAGTATCTTCTGGAAATAAATTGTCATAACTCACATTTGTCTTCTGTTGTGACAAAGTGGTGAATGGTTATCCAACCAGATTTTGCACACAAAATGTTTAATAGGAAAATGTTGGAAATGAATTAATCGTTGAGCTCATAAACATAAATAGAAAATAAAGTTACTGCTCGTGAAAAGGCTGAAGCACAGAAGGAAAAATAATCTGGTACTTGGCACAAGTTTTCTTCAAGCGATGTTTAATGTTCGTGATTCTAATTTGTCCAATAGTCCTTCGGCGGTATATTAGTCCAGGTATGATGCTGGTAGACGTTTACTGAGTATGTCGTCCAGGTATGACGCTGGTAGACGTTGAGTACAGGACTTGCGGGATACTGCGACCCGAAGAGAGTGATAACTGTGCGTGAATGATGAAATGTTCACTGCAAAGTGAGGAAATGGCAATGAATAACTAAAATAAGCAGTTATAACGTGCACGTGGCGGTACGCAGGTAGGTAGAATTGGGAATGGTAGGAAAAAATGGCGAATGGAGCTGGTGATGGCTGGTGTCTTGATGTCACTCACATCAAAAAGAAATAAAATATAACACTTCTGAATGGATACCATAAGTGGTGTAGCTGCCTGAACATCTTCTTTATTTCTTCAAGTGCAATCTTCTGGTCTTGAGGAACAAATTTTACATTACGAGATGTAATGACTCTGTTTTCTTCGAGAATATATATACGATATGATTTGCTGTCTTTCTCATATCCGACGAAAATTCCTTGTGTTGCTTTCGGATCCCATTTTCTCCTTTTCTGGTCTGGGACGTGTGCAAATGCCTTTGTAACAACTATCTGAAGATCTTGTATTTTTGGTGTTTTCCCAAACCACAACTGGTATGGTGTCTTTCCTTGAACTGAGCTATTTCCAGTCAAGTTCAGTACATGAACTGCTGTATTAGTCGCCTCAGCCCAAAATTTCTTGTCAAGTCCTGAAGATATCAGCATGGTTCTCGCAGACTCAACAACTGTTCTCATTTCTCTTTCTATTTTCCCATTTGGTTCAGGCGTGTAAGGTTATGAAAGCTGGTGCCGAATACCACGCTGTTCCAGGTAGTTTTCCAGTTCAGCATTAAAGATTTCGGTTCCTTGGTCTGATCGAATGCATTTAACATTCTTTCCAGTTTGTTGTTCAGCAAAGACCAAGAATCTTTTCATGACGTCTTTGACTTCTGATTTTTCAGTTATGAAGTAACAAAATCTGTAATGGGAGTAATCATCTTTTATCAACAGGAAGTATTTAGCACCCCCTATACTGTCAACCTCCATTTTTCCACGGAGATCTACATGAGAGAAGTTCGCAAGGCTCAGTAGTCTTCGATTTACTCGATTCAAATGGTAATTTGTGCATTTTCCCCAAATTACAAGCATCACAGTTGAAATTTTCAACTTCGGGAACTTCAGTGTTATAATTTGATAAGATTGACTTTATGTTTCTGATATTCTGATGAACAAGTTTTTGGTGCCAATTCTCTAGAGTACAGTCAAAAGCAGTAGCACAAACAGGTTCGGACGCCTTCCGTATTGATTTATTATTCATTCTGAATAATAACCCTATGTTTTCGGTCACGAAAAATTTTTTACAACTCCCCCTCAAAATTTGATACTTTACGTTTCAAGATATGGAGATTCCAAATTTGCAATGTCCGTCCGCCGTCCGGGCCGTTTTGTGCCTTTAACGTGGTCTAAAAAATTCGTTCTTTCGCCCAACAATCCGATTTGGTATCTAGTTGTGCCCGCCATCTCGGCAATCCGATCGGACGAAGCCCGTGGTTGTTATGGGCAAGAAACGGTTAAAAAAATTAACGAAACGCAGTACAACGCGGGAGCTACAGCGTTTCGTCGTTTGAACTTCCTCCCTCCCGCCCGTCTCATTAAAAAAAAACCCTGCAAATTATTACACAACGGTTTATTATTCGGATAATCAGCTTGACCTAGCATTAATGCTCCGAGACCCATCCTGTTCGATTCAGCATCGAAAAATATCATAATGAAAACCAAAAAAAGGTCGAAAAGAACTGAATCGTAATATTAAAATAAAGAAAAAAAAAACGAAAGTATCTAGAAAAAACTGAATTTTAATATGAAAACATGCACGCCAAATACTAATATCAAAATTTAACCAAAAATCTATGAAAAAAAACAAAATGAGAATGAAACGAAAGAATCTAAAAAAATTGAATCGTATTAAAACCAAAACCTCGGGGAAATTGGAACGGGGGCGCTCGAAGCGAAAGAGGAGTCGAGTGTTGGGAGGCACGCAGCTCGCTCGCCTCGAGTTTTTTAATGAGACGGGCGGGAGGGAGGAAGTTCAAACGACGAAATGCTGTAGCTCCCACGTTGTTCTGCGTTTCGTTAATTTTTTTAACCGTTTCTTGCCCATAACAACCACGGGCTTCGTCCGATCGGATTGCCGAGATGGCGGGCACAACTAGATACCAAATCGGATTGTTGGGCGAAAGAACGAATTTTTTAGACCACGTACAAACCAGGCACAAAACGGCCCGGACTGCGGACGGACATTGCAAATTTGGAATCTCCATATCTTGAAACGTAAAGTATCAAATTTTGAGGGGGAGTTGTAAAAAATTTTTCGTGGCCGAAAACATAGGATTATTATTCAGAATGAATAATAAACCAAAACAACCGCGCTCGCTTCCCTCCCAACGACTCCGCCTCCCGCTCACCACTCAACTCGCCTTTCGCTTCGAGCGCCCCCGTTCCAATTTCCCCGACGTTTTGGTTTTAATACGATTCAATTTTTTTAGATTCTTTCGTTTCATTCTCATTTTGGTTTTTTTCATAGATTTTTGGTTAAATTTTGATATTAGTATTTGGCGTGCATGTTTTCATATTAAAATTCAGTGTTTTCTAGATACTTTCGTTTTTTTTTCTTTATTTTAATATTACGATTCAGTTCTTTTCGACCTTTTTTTGGTTTTCATTATGATATTTTTCGATGCTGAATCGAACAGGATGGGTCTCGGAGCATTAATGCTAGGTCAAGCTGTTTATCCGAATAATAAACCGTTGTGTAATAATTTGCAGGGTTTTTTGATTTTGATTATAATTTCAATGAGTTGAATTATTTTTATTAGCCGGATTTTTAAAACATCTGTAGCTGGGATGAGATGTAAATTGCAAAAACAACATGGTTGTGCTTCATGAGAGTAAAGAGCCACAGCATTCTCTCTATCCTGGCTCCTAGCCTTCATCCTTTGCTCTTCTATAATCAACCACGAAGTGAGTTCATTGATTGTTTGCTTGGTTGATTCAACTGACTCCCAAGATGATACGAAATGCCCCAGACTGGACAGTAGAGACATCAGTATCTTGGTAATAACCTGCTTGTCTGAAATGATTTCTCCCGGCAGCTTGAGCTTGGTAACAGTGTCAAGCAAACCCGAAGTATAGGTAGCTACACCTTGGTTTTGGTATTTATAGTTAAAGAAAGCAGTATGTAAGAGATGGACGCTAGTTGCAGACTGTTGTTCGTAAACCGCAAGTAGCCTAGACCACATTTCCTTAGCAGTAGTACAGGTTAAGATATGAACCATTGGTTCTTCTTCCAACCAAGACACTAGAAAGTTGTTGGCCGATTTTACCTTGTAGATAAGGGGCAAACCCCTTTGTTTCAGCTACAATCATTATCTGAAACTTGAACATATTCCAGTTGGAATCTCCTTTCAGCCTAACGACCGTGACCGCTTCCATTTTTTTCGTCTTGTGACCGTAATATTCGACGGAACTACCGATTTAATGACAAAATGTGTCTTCACCCATAACGAGAATGCGTTATCACAACTGAAAGAAACGTGTTACCTCACAAACAGTTACTCGCTAAAGTTACTGGACCCATAACCACTTGAAGGATTATTTTTATGGATGAAACATTTGCATATTTAGTGAGAACTTTATTATAAACCGAGTTAATTATTATAAATCATGTTATAGTATGTCTCAATGGAACACATAACAGGGAATCAGGAACAATGAACGAGGTACTGCGAAAACAGTCTGACCAACATATACATCACAATGGCAATTTATATCACGGATCCTATGGATCTTCAATACTTGTTGGTCGTATCTCTGCTTCTGCCATGTTAACTAATCTGTCCCTAGCCGAGTTGGACAGATGGACACTTTCCAGTGTTACATTTGTAGGCAGTAAGGGTCATAGGGTATCTATAAGCAGCCTGTTTGCAGGAGATCCTACCAAACATGGCTTCAACAGTGCTATTGTTTAAGCTGCACACTATACACTGGGCACACAACTTGCAATAATGTTTCTGTTCATTCCTTGCCAATGATAATGTGTCCAAACTTGGAGCAATGTCTGCCTTCGTCCAAAATGCTGCTTCGAGGTATAATTTGAGTACTTCTTGCTGTCTAGACTCTGGACACCAAAATTTGTTCGGGTAACTTGTGCACCTGTATCATCTTCCCCACTTCCTGAATATCATGCCCTCTCGACTATACAGTACGTGAAACTGTGCCCATGGGAATTTTCCAAAACGTTACAAGTTTTGAAGGTGGGCAATTCTATCCTGACAAGACTGAGGCTTGCCTGCTGCGTGGCCTCTTTTCGTAGACAGTATTTGCTTGTTACTCCCACGTGGTCATCTAGGTACGCTGTGAGCGTTTAGATGTGTTTTTCCCTGGGCAATGTGTAGCTCTTAAGTGGTAGTTTGATTTCAGGGGTTTTTAGAAACTGAAAATGTTTTGTCGTCGCATGGAGCTTCTATCAGAATGACGGGCGTGGCACATTGGGCTGAGGGTGTTACCTCATTCGTCGGTAGTCTTCTTGTGGTCTTCGTTTCAACCCTTAGTCTGCCTAAATTTACCTTAACATTTTCTGAAAGCAAAAGGACGATTTTTGTAGCTGGTCGCGTGTAGGAATTCTTGACTGTGACTACTCTTACTACTTACTCTGGGTGTACTGCAGTGATTCGGACAAGTGGCCAATGGAGAACACGAGAATTAGTGGTCTCAAGCAGAATTAGGTCACCCATATGTACATTTTCCGTAGATTTGTTCCATTTGGGTCGAGGCTGCAATGAAGACAAACAAATACTCAAGGCACCATCGGGTCCAACAACTTTCTGTCACACTTTTTATGAGCTGCCAGCAGCCAGGGGTGTTTAGCTTTTCATCCATCAGGGTTGGTTCTGGAGCGCTGAGTAGAGGCGGTCCAACGAGAAAATAGCCTGGTTAAAGAAATTAGCATTCAATGGGGACATTGGATAATTGGCACAAAGGCCTGAAAATAAGGACTGCTTACACATTACTTCAAGTGAATGTTGACAGATTATAGTCTTGATTCCCACAGCCCACTAAAATGACTACACAAGGGAAGGTACACTTAATACTCCGGACGTTGCAGTAGTCTATTACATCGAAGTGGGTTAGATTGATTTTAAACCACAGTCACATATCCTCCAAGTGTTTTGGGGTGGCAAGGAAGGTAAAGGCACAGTCAGTGTTGATATCAGAAGGGCTACCCCATCTAGAGATGAAGCAATCGAGTGCTGGTTGCTACGATGGTAATAATCAATGACAAGGTTAGTGAAGTGACACCGGTAATCCAAATGGGGTGCCATATTACCGGTAATATGGGGTGCTTCTGTTCCTCCAGCAGGGGTGCATGAGTAAGCCTCCGAACCAATCCTGACTTCCACACAGTGTCCCCCGGAAAACGCTCACTTACGACTGAGTAGGCTAACAGGGATTGGAACACCCAAGCCAAGGTGTAGGGAGCTTGTGCCAAGGCTGAATGGTACAGGGTGTTTAAACATGTGTATCGCTAACGACCCACTTGGGGCACCAGGCGACACCCCATTGTATTGTAGCCTTCCACAGACATAGGGGGCTCTGCCTGTGGTGACCTTTTAGCTCCCCCGTACTCGTGGGACCAAAAATGGATACCAATTTTAATAATAAAAAACCTATAAATATTGAGGACTCCTCAACAGCGGAGAAATCCGATGACATCCAGTCAGTCATTGACTCAATGGCTGCACTGGAAAAGGAAGAGGGCTCTAGCGGGGGGGTTGAGGTGGAATCTACACCCAAACCTAAACCCCTGCCAGGCTCATCAGTTGAGAGACTTCCGGACGAGGCTTGGGGTGCCATGTCACACCAGCAGAGACGGAAGTTTCTCAAAAGGAGGAAGCGGAAGAGTTCCACCCCTGCTCCTGTTAGGAGAGAAGGGGGTAGAACTCCTGCACCTGTTAGGAGAGAAGGGGGTGGAACTCCTGCACCTGTCACCGGGGAAGCGAGTTCAAAGCGTCCCCAGGACCAGAAGGGGACTCCCTCCCCTCGCAACGAGGGAAAAAAAAGGAGGGTAGGACCCCTCTACAGTCGAGCAGTGAGCACTATTAAGGTGGCGGTGGTCTACGAAGACTATCCCACCAGTCTCCTGACACAGGACACTGCTAACAAGATTATGCTCCACCTTATGGTGGAACTTCGTGGCCTCAACCCAGAGGAGCTAGCGGTCCACTTCAGTGGGCACTCCCTGCAGAATGGTGGGCTGGTCGTGAGCTGCGTAGACGAGCTGTCGAAATATTGGCTCATACAAAGCATCGCGCGATGCCCCCCGTGGGAGAGTGGTCGGCTGAGGACTTTCGACCCTAGCCATCTGGAGGGCTTTAAAAGGATTGGGGCGTTCATCCCTAACCCGGTGAACGGCATCCAAGACTGTTTGGTGATGATTGGTGCTCAGAACACCGGCCTCAAGGTTGAGCGCTGGAAAGTTCTGGGCAGCAAACAAGGGGAAAGGGGGCTATATTTAGTGGCCTCCATCCCCGAGTCACAATACTTGCTGGTGGAGAGGGCGGGGTTCTGTCTGTACCATGGCTTTAACAGCGTGGAGGTCAGAACCCTCAGCAAGGAGGCCAACCTGGACGCCGGGATGGATGTTGAGGAGCCGCCGGACAATGCTGCGGGGACGGTGGGGGGCGTCTCTGCCCTGGGTGGGTCGGGGGTCTCGGTGCCTGGTGGTGCTGCGGCTGGTAGGATGGCCGCATTGGCCCACCGGTCAGCGGCCGCAGGTTCTGGGGCCCCTGGTGTGCCTGGGGGGTCGCGGCGGTCCCCCTGCTTGCCCCAAACGAAGAGAACGGCAGATGCAGGCGGGGACACCCCGAAGGAAGAGGACCTGAGGCATGCTTAGGCTGCTTCAGGTCAATCTGCACCACTGCAGGGGTGCATCATGGGCGCTGCAGCAATATATGGTGAGTCAAAATATTGACATTGCATTAATTCAAGAACCTTGGATAGTTAAGAGCAGGGTGGCAGGTCTTGGGGTGCCGGGTTATAAGGTATTGTACCATAACAGCAGGCGCCCCAGGGCTTGCATACTCATTAAGGCTAGTATTAAGTTCCTTCCGCTGTGGTCGCTGTTTTCCGGGGACTCTGCAGCGGTTTGGTTAACTCATGAACATAGGGATGTAGTGGTAGCCTCGGTCTATCTCCCCTATGAAGACGACGTCACAACCACAGGATTGGGGAAGATAGTTGATACAGTCCAGGACAATGATATCCAAGGGATTGTGGCAGTGGACTCCAATGCGCATCACACCATTTGGGGAAGTAAGGACATTAACCGCAGAGGTTACTCTCGTTACTAATAATGTGGATATACTGAATCAGGGTAATAAACCCACGTTCGTTATTGCTAACAGGGAGGAGGTTATCGACCTAACCCTAGCTCTAAAACTCTCTGGGGGGATCAATGTTTCCAACTGGCATGTCTCCTCAGAATTCTCGGGATCTGATCACAGGTATATTAGATTCAATCTAGAAATGGCAAGGACAGAAGCCATTAGGTTCAGGAACCCGAGAAACACGGACTGGCAGAAGTATGGGGACAGCCTCAGGGATGCCCTGAGAAGTTGCCCTGACAATGCCACACGTCCGCTGGAGATCGAGTTACTGAATACAGCACTGACACAGGCAATTAGGTCTTCATTTGAAAACAACTGCAGGCAAACCACAAAGGCGGACAGCAATAGATGCGTACCCTGGTGGAGCAATCAACTGGGAGCACTAAGAACCAGAACCAGAAGACTTTTTAACAGAGCCAAAAGAACAGGAGACCATACAAGCGATCCCTAACTGAGTATAACAACGAATTACGAAAGGCAAAACGAGAGGCGTGGAGAAGGTTTTGCCAGGAAATTCACGATACCCGAACGGGAGCAAGGCTAAGCAAGGTGCTCTCGAAAGGGAACATGCATCAGGCGGTAGGCTCTATTAGGGGGCCGGATGGTGACACCTTGGACTGTCACCATATACTAACCGCTCTGCTGAACACACACTTTCCTGGTTGTAGAACTGACCCTGGGTTATTGGCAGACTCGGGGATTGCTATGAGGCGGACAGGAACGCCGGCTTGGGAACTCGCCAGGGCAATTATAACCCGAGACGCCGTACGCTGGGCAGTAAACTCGTTTAAACCATTCAAGTCGCCTGGACCGGATGGTATTTACCCGATTCTCTTACAGAAAGGGATAGAGCGCATCCTACCCAGCCTCTTAAGGCTATTTAGGGGCAGCGTAGCGCATGGTTACGTACCTCAGGGCTGGAGGAAGGTTCGAGTAACCTTTATACCGAAACCTGGCAGGGACTCATACGAGGAAGCCAAGTCCTTCCGACCAATATGCCTCACATCTTTCCTGCTCAAGACTGTGGAGAAAATCCTTGACAAGTACTTGAGAGACGGATGTTTGAGACTGACCCCCCTGGCAGATGGCCAACATGCCTACCGCGCAGGGAGATCATGTGACTCTGCGCTGCATGCACTAGTTAGGAGACTAGAAGAGTCGATGGGTAATAGGGAGATTGCCTTAGGGGCCTTTCTGGACATAGAAGGGGCCTTTGACAATACCTCCATACGTAGCAAGCTGATGAAATTCAATGTACACAGCAATGCAATAAAGTGGATCATCGCTGTATTGGGAACCAGAGAGATCCAGATTACGCTAGGAAACTGTACAATCAGGGCGAGGACTGTGAGGGTATGCCCTCAGGGAGGGGTCCTATCTCCGCTCCTCTGGAACCTAGTGATTGACTCTCTACTGGGGAGACTAAATGCGGCGGGGTTTTACGCCCAAGGATACGCTGATGATGTGGTTGTGCTCATTCGGGGCAGGGTGCAAAGCGTGTTGTCAGACCTGATGGGGGCGGCCTTGCGGATGGTGTGCCTATGGTGTGGGGAGATAAGGTTATCCATCAACCCAGCCAAGACGGTCATCGTGCCATTCACAAGGCTTAGGCAACTGTCAGGACTGAGGCCGCAGTTAGTGATGGGCAAAGAAATTCAGCTCAAAGAGGAAGTCAAATATCTGGGTGTGATTCTGGATCGGAAATTAGTCTGGAACGAGCACATCAGATACGTGACCAAGAAGGCGACAACGGCTCTGTGGACGTGTCAGAGAATGTGCGGGAAGACATGGGGTGTAAAGCCCAGAATGGCCTGCTGGTTTTACGAAGCCATAGTGAGACCAATAATCTCATATGGGTAAATCGTGTGGTGGCATAGAGCTGCCATTGGAGTGAATGGCAGCAGTCTAGCCAAAGTACAAAGGCTGAGTTGCCTACTCATAGCGGGGGTGATGAAGACTACACCCACTGTCACCATGGAGAAACTGTTCGATCTTCTTCCTCTGGACATTTATGTCAAGGCAGAGGCGATGAAGGTGGCTTACAGACTCACTAAGCTCGGAATAGCTAAGGTGCCTCAGGCGACTAATGGACACCTGGCTATATTTAGGGACCTGGAGACCTTCGAGGAGCTCAGCATGATCACAGACGCAATTGTGCCCATGTATGAGCTCGAGAGGAAATATAATGTTAAGCCATTGGGAGGTCCATGGAACAGCGATAGCCGCCAGTTTCGGCCTCCCAGTGGCGTCAACATCTACACAGATGGATCAAAGACCCCAGAGGGGACAGGATCCGGGGTGTGGATAAGTGGCTCTGGACGGAGTGGGACTTATATTGCCCTAGGCTCCACTCCATCAGTTTTTCAAGCAGAGATTTATGCTATTATTGCTGGGGCAATCCAAATGCATGAGAAAGGCTATAGCAATAGAACTATCAATATATTGACCGATAGTCAAGCGTCGTGTAAACTGCTACTGAACTACTGCACGGCGTCAAAACTGGTGCAAGAGTGCAGGATGCGGCTTAAGTCCCTAGCAAGTGCGAATAGAGTTAATGTGTATTGGATTCCAGGACACAAGGGGATCATTGGAAATGAGAGGGCGGACCATCTGGCCAGACGTGGTTCGTCCACAGTACCTATTGGGCCACCGCCCCATTGCGGGATTTCTCTGTCACTGGTCAAAAGGACTGTGAGAGAACACGCCAGAAGACTGCATCAGACAATCTGGAACGCTGCAGGAGTAAGATACTCCAAACGATTTGTCTCAGAGCAAACAAGTGAGACGAGAGACACCCTTCTGAGGATGGAGAGGAAGGACTTAAGGCAGGTTGTTGGGATCATAACAGGACACTGTAGAATGAACAAACACATGTATGTTATGGGTATAGCCGAAACCCCTCTATGCAGGTGGTGTGGCACAGATGAAGAAACTCCCTACCATGTTCTGGCCCAGTGCCGGAGACTTGAGAGGGAGCGATTTTTGGTCTTTGGCACCACTTCTCCCAGGATGGATACCAATGAGGACTCCTTCAGGAACTACCTGGTTTTCCACAGGAAGCTAGGCATAGACCTGTAAGACACTAGGACTGGCACAATAGGTCATGTGGCCGCGGTGCACACGCCATTACTAGGAATACAGTCAGAAGATTATATAAGCCTCCCACCAACAGAATGATTCCTTCATAGCTAATATAAATACCAAGACGTCTGAGCTCCAAGGGTAGTTGGTTAAAGGTTTGAGAAGTAAAGGCTTCTTAAAGTAAATGTCTCGCAAAATTCTTATGGATCGGTATTTGGCCTGCTTGAACTCGACTGGGGAAACAGGGCCAGAACTGCGTTGTCCTTTCTTGTGTGAGTTGTTGAAGAATCGATCAACATATGCCATTACCCATATCAGCCTGGTGAATGACGAGTGTCAAACTGTGAACACTATGAAATCCGGGCTCGTGGTAAGTAAAGATAGAGGAAAATCAGAGCACTGCAGCTCAGGGACATCGAGAGTCAATGGCTCATCTGATATAGGCCATTAAGAGCAGGGCTTACTAGCCCAAGGCAGTCTACTCCACCATAGTGAGTGTTGGTGTAAAGTGGCAGGAGCAATTCCATACGAGATGACATCAGCTGGGTTTTTACTCCCTTGAATGTGGTGCCACCCCTCAGTGTGATTGCCAATATCTGCTGAACTCTGTTGGCCACAAATATCTGCAATCGTTGAGGTGAGATTCTCAACCATGCGAGAACGATCATTGAGTCTGTGAAACAGTTAACGTGGGTGATGTTGAGACTGAGTACCAGGTGGTCAAGAGACCATATAGCCAAGCGGATCGAATAATCTTGCAATAGTTGACAAGATTGTCGGGGCCCCCTTTTCAAGGGTGGGGCCTTAAAAAGGGCCGACGAAAGTCTTGTTGGTACTGTCTCTGCCGATTGGCTAAGTGTGAGGCGACGGACGAGTTCCTCGGGCGTCGAAGTGTTGGTCGAAGGGCTCGGCTGAGCAGTGGTTCCTCACGGCGAGGGACTCGGTTGAGTCGGCGCTCCTTCTCCTGCAGACGCGAGGTGAGGGACTCGGTTGAGTCGGAGCGTAGGTCGAAGGGCTCAGTCGAGCGGTAGATCCTCTTGGTGAGGGACGAGTTCCTCAGGCGTCGTAGCGTAGGTCGAGGGACTTGGTTGAGTTGGCGCTCCTTCTCCTGCTGAGTCGGCTGAGGGACTCGGTTGAGTCGAAGGCTCAGTCGAGCAGTGGCTCCTCGAGGTGAGGGACTCGGTTGAGTCGAAGGCTCAGTCGAGCAGTGGCTCCTCCAGGTGAGGGACTCGTCGTCTCTGCTGGTGCAGTCTTCAAGTGTAGTCTCTGGTAAGTTGATGTTGGCTCCTTGAAGTCGGAAGAAGGAATGCATGAATGTCCTTTTTTTTCCGGATGCTTCCAGGGGGGGGGGGGTCTTCTAAAGACACCCAAATGGGTAGCGCCGGATTTTTACCGACTAAAACCCCTCCCCCGCGGTTGCCAACACGGAGGTTCTAAACCAGAAGGATGGGAGGCCAGCCTGCAGATGCAGGGGGACTCATGCGCATTTGCGATGCGGGGAGGGTGGGACGGGGTTAGCGTGGTATGAGGGAACAGGGCCTACGGACGATGTCTGAGGCGTTGGGGGCATATTGTGTGAGGCAGCTGATGGATGGGTTGGGGTAACCCGCCACTGAGTTGTGGAGGTTGAGAGCGTAGGTAGCGGCGGCTTCGCTTAGCGAGGGGAGGCCTGTTTCCTTCAGGAGCTGCCAGTTTCTGATGTAGCGGGGTGAGCGGAGGACACCTCGGAGGGACTTCATGTAGGTGCCCTCGAGTTGACGAAGGGAGGAGGCCGTGCCCCAGACGGGGATAGCGTAGGTGCTGATGCTCCTGATGATGGCATTGAAGACACGGATTTTCGTTGGATGTGAGACCTTTCTGTTGTTGAAGAACGGCCAGAGAGCAATGAAGCTCCGTTGATTTTGGCACAAACTGCGAGGGTCTGCCTGTACCAGTTGAGTTTCCTGTCGAAGATGACACCGAGGTACTTGGCCTGGTGTTTCCAAGGGATTGGATGGTTCCCCACTTGGATGTTTGGGGGGGGGGAGGTGTTACGGCGGGAAAAGAAGACGGCTTCTGATTTGGACTCGTTGAGGCGTAGTCCCCATTTGTGGTACCAGCTGAGCAAGGACAGCAGGAACTTATTCATGACTGTGGCGCAGTGCAGCTTGGTTTTGGAGGTGTAGAGGAGAGCTACGTCGTCCGCATATTGTGCAGTGATGATCTTCTCGTGGATGGGTATGTCATGGCAGAAGATGTTGAAGAGGGCTGGGGAGAGTTTTGAGCCTTGGGGTACACCAGCCGTGATGGGGTGGGTGGTGGATAGAGTTTTGCCAACTCTCACCCTGAAGGTCCTGTCGGTGAGGAAGGAGCGAATCAGACCAATGAGAGAGGGTGGACAGCGGAGCAGGATGAGCTTGTACAGGGTGAGCAATAACAAATGGTGGAGTTTCGAAGGGGTGCTGCATGCATGCCTTGTAGTGGGGTTAACGACCTGGGAGGGGTCTCATTGTGCCCGGGCAGTGGTCCCGTTTTCAGTCGTTACAATGGTTTGGAGCGGAAAGCAACGAGGTTTCGTCATTCGCACGTTTTTTGAAAGTGGCCGTTCGTTCATCGCCACCCAGCGGGCCTTCCGACTGCGTTACAACATCCCACGTTGTGATCCCGTCCCTCACCGCAATGTTATCGCACGTTGGGTTCAAGCATTGGAAGAAACTGGTTCCACAGTAAGCCGTAGAGGTGCGGGAAGACCAAGAAACGCAAGAACACCTGAAAATTTGGCTCGAGTGAGAGCAGCAGTGGAACAGTCGCCTCGGCGCTCTGCTCGGAGGCACGCAGTAGCACTGAACATCTCTAACACCTCACTAAGGAGGATTTTGCACATGGACTTGTCATCATCCGTACAAGATTATGATTGTTCAGGAATTGTCACCTCCTGACTACCAAAACCGCTTGAATCGATGCCAAGAGATGATAAACCGCATCCCACCAACGTCCACTTTTTTCAGTTCGGACGAAGCCCACTTCCATCTCTCTGGAGCGGTTAATAAACAAAATTTCCGCTATTGGTGTGACCGCAACCCAAGACAAATTCACGAGAGACCTCTCCACTCCCCGAAAGCCACTGTCTGGTGCGCCATTTCAAAATTTGGGGTGATTGGGCCTTATTTTTTCGAGGAGGATGGAAGGACTGTTACCGTCAATGCTCAGCGTTATCTTTTCATGCTGGAAAGATTTTTTGAACCCGAATTGAACCAGTTAGCTGAAGAAGAGGATCTGGGGGATATTTGGTTTCAGCAAGATGGGGCTACGGCCCACACAGCGCAAATCTCAATGGTGAAACTGCGGCAGATGTTCCCCGCACGCCTCGTCTCTCTCAGGGGTGACTTGGGGTGGCCGGCAAGATCGCCAGATTTGAGTGCGTGTGATTTTTTCCTGTGGGGCTACTTGAAGGAAAAGGTGTTCAAACATCGACCTCACACTCTGGAAGACCTCAAGATTCGAATCAGGGAAGAAATCGCCGAGATTCCCATCGAAATGTGCCAGAGGGCGGCTGAAAATTTCAGGAATCGCCTACATCAGTGCGTCGCTGCTGAGGGCTACTGATGTAATTTTCAGGACTTAATATACCGAAATGGGGTGATGTATGGCGTTCAATAAAACAAACCGTAATCTTCTAAGTTGCACCGTTTTTTTAAAATCGCCCTTTGAAACTGCACCATTTGTTATGGCTCACCCTGTATAATAAAACCCTTTCCTGGTTTCGGTTATGCCAATGGCACTGCCGCATGCAATGGATTTTTTGGGCATGTCCTCGTATTTCCTAGCCGACCACCCTTGTCAGGTGATAGGGTCCACCTTTGGTTGCTCAGCAGCCCAGAGTTCACGAAGCTTAGTACAAAGTTTTCGTTGGCAGGATCCTTCAGTTTACTGATCATCTCCTTTTTGATGAGGTTTCTGACTTGGTTAGTTTCCTCTTCAGACCACTTCTGTTTGGGTGTTTGCTCGTAAATAATTATTAATATATACTCGAATATATGGAGAAGGGATACCGATATAAAAGACCGTGTTCGTAGCAAGGGATAGAATGAATCTTTATTCTCCGATAAACTCATGGTGCCTCCCATGGTGCATTTTTCCTTTCGTTTTACAGTTTTTGTAATTTTCACAGTTTTGTCACTCGCGCCAGAATCATCACTAGAAAACGAGAATTTGCGAGTTGTTTTATATTTTCTACCAAACCGAGAAGCAGCATTTTCTTTAAAGTCTGGGTTTGATGATGATGGGTTTGGGTCTGAGGATGTTGACAACGTGACGCTCTTTCGAAATTCAGGATTTTGATGTTGGATCGATTTCCTACTGGTTGAAATTGCGGACTTGGCTTTCGGAGATGGATCCAGTTTAATAGGTGACGTTCCAACTGAGATGGCTGTTTCAGATTGATGAGCTGTGTTGGGTTTCATTGTGTTGTGAGGAGGCGATGGCGGGATGACAACAGATTTTCGCGACTGACAGGTATCTGAAGTTGATGGTCTTAACCAAGTACGATTACGGCGATAAACTCGGCCATCTGTCATGACATCGTAAGAATTTCCGTGGCTTTGCTCAACAATTCCTCTGTCCCATGATTTTCCGGTTTGTGATTTGAGAAAAACTTCTTGTCCCACATCCAGATGTAAATTTCGTGATGTCGTATCGTGATGAAATTTCGCGAGTTTTCGTTTGGAAATTATCATATTTTGAACATCGGGCACAATTTCAGGGATAAGGAGTTTGTTGGAAGCGGGTATGAGCGTCCTGGTTCTCCTTGACATCAATCGCTGAACGGGGCTGGAGTCCATTTCCACAGTTGGTGTATTCCTCCATTCCAGAAGTGCTGCGTAGAAATTGGTCCCATCGCGATGACATTTTCGAAGCATATTTGTTGCAATTTTCACCGTAGCTTCCGCTTTTCCATTTCCTCAAGGGTGGAGCGGAGCTGATGTACAATGCAAAAACTCCCACTCTCGGGCACATTTTTGGAATTCACTCCCAATTAGTTGAGGTGCATTGTCGGTTATGAGAACTTGAGGCGTCCCATGCCGTGAAAAATTTTGTTTACAAAAATTGATGATGGTGGAACTTTTTTGTATCGGGAGTTTGTTCAACTTCAAAGAAATCCGAGTACGAGTCCACCATGAGTACAAATGATGTTTGTTGAACTCGAAAGCATCAAGTGAAACTCGTTCCCACGGCAGTGAGGGTGTCAATATTATCAACGCTTACCAAAAGGTGGTGGGGTCTCAACAAACTTTTCGTCTCTTCTTATAGAAAAAAACTGACTTATTCCAACCTATTGGAGTGATCTTCAACGGTTCCACAATAGTGTTAAATTAAAAGAGTCAATAAAAATGAACACAAAACTACACGAGTTTACTGTAACGATGACGAACATGAACAACAACAACAGCCCCTCTTAGCGGGAAACGAATTGGAAACAGTGTTGCCTTCAACTAAACTCTAAATTCTTGACAACACTCCCACCTGAGGAGTAGACACACGACTCAAACTTAAATTGACAACTTTACAAAGAAAACACAATGACTAATCAGACTAGAAGGCAACACAGCAAAGTTTAAACAAACATCACAATCCTCAAACATGAACCAAAAACTATGACAAACTGCCTAAATCACATTTTCTTCTCTCTCTCAAAAGTTTTGATCAAAATTTGAAGTTACTGGCAATTTAAACAAAATCAGTCTCTATATTTCACAGGCAAGGTCACTTTCCGTCCACATCGCGTTTCACAAATTTTCATTATAAATTTTCCTTGACGAGCAGTAGTCTTCTCACAGTGGGGAGACGTTTCAGCACATTGTTGCGAAGGGCCATTTTCTATATTCTTTACTGATTGTCTAGGTGGATTGACAGCATCTTCGTTAACCTGTTCATTTTTGTCTAAAGTGCTAGAGATTTCGGCGTATGGCAGTTGATCATTGTCGTTATGCGAAGAGCTGATCTCAAGAGGAAAAACATGTTGAATAGCTCTGGTTAACTGCCCTGTGGTTGTTCGCAACTTTACAGCTCGACATTTTCCATCTTTGCCGCAAATGAGCTCCTCTACTACTGCAAGAGGCCAGTCACTCCTCTTCTTTAGCTCCGAGCTAATTAGGACCATTTCACCAACTTTAGGACTTCTTTTTTCTTTGAATCCCGTAGGTGACATGTTCAACTGTCCCAAATATTCAACCCGGAATCGACGACGAAGTTCTTCTTTCAGCAAGACACGTCGTTGTAACTTCTTAATCAGGATTGAGAATCAGCAGCGTCCAAATCAGGAACTCCGTTGCACGGTATTTCTTGTAGGAACATCTGTGGTGTTATAGGTGTAGGATCATTGGGATCTTCCGACAAATATGTTAGTGGTCGCTGATTGATGTAGGTTGCACACTCATAAATGATGGTAGAAAGTTCTTCATAAGAAAGGGAGGCTCTACCGAGTAACTTTCTCAATATTGTCTTCATAGACCCAATCAACCTTTCCCAGAATCCACCCCACCACGCGGCTCTCGGTGGGTTGAATCTCCATTCTATATGGTCTACAGCACCCTGGTTGACCACTTGCTTCCAATCCATCTCTTGAAGAAGACCACTGGTGCCACGAAAATTTAACCCATTATCAGAATACATAATGGAAGGTCTTCCCTAATGGCGATAAATTTCCGAAACGCCATCATGAAGCTCTCAGTAGACTGTGACGCAACCAATTCTAGATGAACGGCTCGATAAATTGCACAAGTGAATAGTGCTATCCAAACTTTGCTTCCATCATTAAGATACAGAGGGCCTGCTAAATCAACGCCACATACTTCAAACACGCTAGCATCTCTTACTCGGCTTTCTGGAAGAGGTGGAGACTCAACTTCAAAATTGGAAACACGATGACGTTGACAAATGGAGCAATGAACCAAAATCTTCTTAATGGACTGACAACCACGTATAAGCCAGAAACGTTCTCTTAATATACTCAACAGGTGTTGTCCCATAACATGTCCATTTTTCTTGTGAATTTCTAGTACCATTTTCTTCACCATTTCATGGCTCCCCGATAAAATTATGGGTGAACGAAAATCTTCACTATCTTTACGAGCCCATATTTTTGTACGAAGACGAATGAGACCATCAGAATCCTTTGTTGGTTTTAGCTTCTTCAAATTATGGTCCTTTAAACCCTTAAACGATTCCTCTTGCACTAGTTTGAACATACATCTTTCGGCACGGTCAATTTCATGTCTGTTTAACTCTCCTTCAACTGTTGTATTGGTGGAATATTTGTTCAGTAGGTATCTGAATAACCAGGCAATTACACGTACATTTCTGGTGAACGTGGAAAATTTACTTACATCTGCAGTACTGATAGCAGCTGTTACATTCACAGATGCCAAAATAGGAGACTTTCTCCGTTCCCCCATCACTTCATGTTCATCCGGTGTTTCATCAGCGTGTGTCCATTCCCTGGGAGGCCCTCTCAGCCAATCAGGTCCCTCCCACCATTTCGATTCTAGAAGTTCCTGTGGACAGCAACCTCTACTAGCTAGATCCGCTGGATTCATTGTTCCAGGTACATGGTACCAGTCTTCCGGTTGCGTCAGCAATCTAATTTCTTTTACTCGGTTAAAAACAAATACGCCCCAAGGTTCATTTCGACGAATCCAACTCAATACTGTCGTAGAGTCACTCCAAAAGAAACATTTCACCGGTCCTAAATCACTCACAATACTATAAGCAAGTCTCGCTCCAATTGTAGCAGCCAATAACTCCAGTCGGGGAATTGTGATCTGGTATTAAAGAAATTGGGTAACTCACAAGCCAGAGGAGACGGACTCACCTAACAGGTACGTTAACTTTAATTGTGATCTGCTTGATGGGGGACACACGGGATTTTGCCATTACCAGCGTAATGAACACTTGACCTTCACTTTCGGCACGCAGAAAGCATACTGCAGCATAGGCATGCTGACTGGCGTCGCAAAACGTGTGTAGAGTTATGTCTTCAGGTTTTAACGATGCTCGAATCCATCTTTCAACTTCAATTTCGCCGAGACATTTAACCTCCGCATTCCACTGCAAAAACTTCTTCTTAATGTTCCCTGGTAAGGTTTCATCCCAGGTGCCTCCATTTTTCCAGCTCTCTTGTATTAGGAGCTTAGGTACCAAAGTTGTAGGGCAACATACCCCTAGAGGATCAAAAATCCTCTGTGTAGCTGATAGTACCCTACGCCTAGTTACTTCCCCTCCACAAATATCATGATTGGGAATATTAATTTTTAAAGTGTCTTTTTTCCGATCCCAAAAAACACCTAAAACGGACGTGAGTGTGCTGATGATGAGAGTCTTGTCACTCCACTCCCACCCTCGAAGATCAAAGCAGGCTTCGAGAAAAAGTGTTGAGGATGTCTTCATAAAATTATCCTTTTCTTCAAGAGAACCTACTGAAGTAACACAGGTGTCCACATAAAGACTTTTCTTCAACTGATTGATAAATTCCAAAGAACAACCTTGATTACTGCAAATAACTCTATTGGCACATTTTGCTAAGTGGTGTTCAATAACTGCTCCGAGTAGGTAGGGGCTACTGGTTATCCCAAATACTACTCTTTTGTGACGATAAATTTTTAAATTACAATCCTTATTTATCCAAAGAAACCGGAGGAAATCAATGTCGCTTTCATTCACTGATATCTGCAGAAATGCTCGCTTAATGTCAGCGACGACACCAATCTCCTTCAACCTAAACCGTAGCAGGACAGAAGGTATTTTCTCGATCAGGTTGTCACCTTTTTCTAGGCATTGATTAAGGTTTGGTTTTCCATTTTCGTGTGCTGAAGCATAAAAAACTGGGCGAATGCGTGTGGTACTTCCTTCTTTCACAACAGGTCGATGGGGTAAATAATGGCCTTTGTCCCAATTTTCGAAGGGAACTTCTTCAATTATTCCATCTTCTAACCATTCCTTGAAAACCTGATCATACGCCTCGAACAAACCTTCAGACCTCAATTTAGAAACTGTTGACTGTAGACGACGGGTTGCTAAGTGAAAACCACGGGGCAGTGGGGGGTGACCCTCTAGCCATGGAAGACAAACCTCGTAGCGCCCATCCTTCTGAATCTTCACAGTATTCAGGAAGTATTCTCTAGCAGTTGTTGTAGCTTCTTCTTTTGTGCTGATATCAGCTGGGTCTTTAATGCCGATTATGTCCAATTTCCAAAGGTCAGAAGGGGAAACCTCGTAGGTACATAAGGTATTTACATTGAGCATCATGTTACTTTTCTCCCCTCTGATCCTTCCCATAATAGTCCAACCCAAACAAGTTTCCATTGCTACTAGACCGCATCTAAGTATTTCTTTACGACCTGTGAATAATTTTCCAGCAACATCTGACCCAACCAGAATATCAATTGCACCTTCGGTGGTGTCTGAAATTCGTATACCCTTCTGGTGCATTTCATTAATCCAAGACCCTTTAGAGAGCACCGGTACCGAATTACAAATATTTTTCGAGTCTAATGCCTCAAGACTACAACTAGGCCCACCAAAGAAGCTTTGTAGACGAATCTTATACCTTAGATGCATTACTTTATCAGTGTAACTCCCACCAAAGAGCGCATGAACAATCGTCTCTCTTCCAACAGGTCCTCCACTCAAATCCGCTGCTAGTTGTTGGGTAATGTAGCTCCGTTGAGACCCTGTATCAATTAATAGTCTTGCAGTTTTAAGTCCCCTTTTAGTGTGAACATTCACCCGCAAAGTTTGCATGAGTACAGGAGATTGTTGTGTACTCAAGCTGTTGAGAGTCTCCTCAACTTCTGTTGGCTCTACATTTTTGGGTAAGAGGTACTACCTTTTATCGAAGTATGACACATAGCAGTGGAGTGGCCTTTGTTGCACACCAAACAGCGTACTTTGATCTTGCAGCACCGAGAACCGTGAAAAACTTTGAGGCACCGGAAACACAATTTCTTTCTTTTCAACACTTCAATTTTTTCTTCATTACTCATCTCGCGGGCCTTGAAACAAAATTCGCTGGGATGAATGTGTTCACAAAATACACAAAGTCCCGGTTTGTTAGAGTTGAGTAAATCGGTGGCAGTGGCTATTTTGGGAGTTTGAAAGGGTTTTTTTCTACTACTTTTGTTCTCATCCGTAGACCTGTCGTGGAAAAAACTACCCCTCGCCTGTTCCACCCTCTCATTGCTAGCCACTTCTTTACGTAAAAATTTACGAAATTCCTCCATCTGAATGCTAGCGTCAAGTGTGGCCGTACTCGAATCTTCCCCAGAGCGGCATCGTTCCCATTGTAGGAGAATTGACTCAGGCAGAGTAGACTCTACAAGTGGTAATAATAGACAAGCAAAACGTTCTGCTGTGACTCCCAAACTTTCAAGACCCATTAACCTCGCTTCCAAGGTGTCAAAAAGTTGTCTTAAATTGGTACAATTTCCCCCACCTTTAGCTTGGCCAATCACCAATCCCAATAACTCTCTCACGTAAAGGTCAATAATCAGTTCGTCTCGACCAAAACGCTGCTTTAATTGGGAGATCGCCTTTTCGTAATTAGCTTCAGATGGTGGAAATGTGTCAAGTAATTGACGAGCAGGAGTCCCTTCTTTTGCCATTCTTATCAACAATTGAAATTTGTCTTCAAGGTCCAAGTCGGCGCACTCGTGTACCTTTTAAACGATGCCCAGAAGGCTATCCACGTGCTTGGCTTGATATCGAATTTCAAGACATCTAGTTTACGGAATTTGTAGGTCACCTTACTGATTTTACTATTACTACCCTCCGACATAACCGAATGGTCTCTATCGTGATTTTTACAACTATCAATTACCGAATTCCGCTTCACAGTCAAGGTAATCCAAACGTCTTTGTAATCTTCTATGTCCGAACATTCCTTCTCAAACTCGGACTCATCGAATCTATCTTCGTTCAGAAGTAACTCTTTTACTTGTTCGTCTATGGTGAATAAACGTTCGGCCTTATCCGATAATTTTGCAAATTCAACGTTCAAACTATCGCAATCATCCGGTACACTTTGTAAGGCCGATTCCACCTTTTTCGAAACTAACGTGAAATGCCTTCTCAATTGCGTTCTCGACGCCCTTAATCTCACTAATGCCGCATCAGAATTACTCATTATGTAGTTTTTCTCTTCAGTACTTAAATCAAACGAATCGTTTCCCCACAAGGGATGCCAGATGTCAATAATATCAACGCTTACCAAAAGGTGGTGGGGTCTCAACAAACTTTTCGTCTCTTCTTATAGAAAAAAACTGACTTATTCCAACCTATTGGAGTGATCTTCAACGGTTCCACAATAGTGTTTAATTAAAAGAGTCAATAAAAATGAACACAAAACTACACGAGTTTACTGTAACGATGACGAACATGAACAACAACAACAGCCCCTCTTAGCGGGAAACGAATTGGAAACAGTGTTGCCTTCAACTAAACTCTAAATTCTTGACAACACTCCCACCTGAGGAGTAGACACACGACTCAAACTTAAATTGACAACTTTACAAAGAAAACACAATGACTAATCAGACTAGAAGGCAACACAGCAAAGTTTAAACAAACATCACAATCCTCAAACATGAACCAAAAACTATGACAAACTGCCTAAATCACATTTTCTTCTCTCTCTCAAAAGTTTTGATCAAAATTTGAAGTTACTGGCAATTTAAACAAAATCAGTCTCTATATTTCACAGGCAAGGTCACTTTCCGTCCACATCGCGTTTCACAAATTTTCATTATAAATTTTCCTTGACGAGCAGTAGTCTTCTCACAGTGGGGAGACGTTTCAGCACATTGTTGCGAAGGGCCATTTTCTATATTCTTTACTGATTGTCTAGGTGGATTGACAGCATCTTCGTTAACCTGTTCATTTTTGTCTAAAGTGCTAGAGATTTCGGCGTATGGCAGTTGATCATTGTCGTTATGCGAAGAGCTGATCTCAAGAGGAAAAACATGTTGAATAGCTCTGGTTAACTGCCCTGTGGTTGTTCGCAACTTTACAGCTCGACATTTTCCATCTTTGCCGCAAATGAGCTCCTCTACTACTGCAAGAGGCCAGTCACTCCTCTTCTTTAGCTCCGAGCTAATTAGGACCATTTCACCAACTTTAGGACTTCTTTTTTCTTTGAATCCCGTAGGTGACATGTTCAACTGTCCCAAATATTCAACCCGGAATCGACGACGAAGTTCTTCTTTCAGCAAGACACGTCGTTGTAACTTCTTAATCAGGGATTGAGAATCAGCAGCGTCCAAATCAGGAACTCCGTTGCACGGTATTTCTTGTAGGAACATCTGTGGTGTTATAGGTGTAGGATCATTGGGATCTTCCGACAAATATGTTAGTGGTCGCTGATTGATGTAGGTTGCACACTCATAAATGATGGTAGAAAGTTCTTCATAAGAAAGGGAGGCTCTACCGAGTAACTTTCTCAATATTGTCTTCATAGACCCAATCAACCTTTCCCAGAATCCACCCCACCACGCGGCTCTCGGTGGGTTGAATCTCCATTCTATATGGTCTACAGCACCCTGGTTGACCACTTGCTTCCAATCCATCTCTTGAAGAAGACCACTGGTGCCACGAAAATTTAACCCATTATCAGAATACATAATGGAAGGTCTTCCCCTAATGGCGATAAATTTCCGAAACGCCATCATGAAGCTCTCAGTAGACTGTGACGCAACCAATTCTAGATGAACGGCTCGATAAATTGCACAAGTGAATAGTGCTATCCAAACTTTGCTTCCATCATTAAGATACAGAGGGCCTGCTAAATCAACGCCACATACTTCAAACACGCTAGCATCTCTTACTCGGCTTTCTGGAAGAGGTGGAGACTCAACTTCAAAATTGGAAACACGATGACGTTGACAAATGGAGCAATGAACCAAAATCTTCTTAATGGACTGACAACCACGTATAAGCCAGAAACGTTCTCTTAATATACTCAACAGGTGTTGTCCCATAACATGTCCATTTTTCTTGTGAATTTCTAGTACCATTTTCTTCACCATTTCATGGCTCCCCGATAAAATTATGGGTGAACGAAAATCTTCACTATCTTTACGAGCCCATATTTTTGTACGAAGACGAATGAGACCATCAGAATCCTTTGTTGGTTTTAGCTTCTTCAAATTATGGTCCTTTAAACCCTTAAACGATTCCTCTTGCACTAGTTTGAACATACATCTTTCGGCACGGTCAATTTCATGTCTGTTTAACTCTCCTTCAACTGTTGTATTGGTGGAATATTTGTTCAGTAGGTATCTGAATAACCAGGCAATTACACGTACATTTCTGGTGAACGTGGAAAATTTACTTACATCTGCAGTACTGATAGCAGCTGTTACATTCACAGATGCCAAAATAGGAGACTTTCTCCGTTCCCCATCACTTCATGTTCATCCGGTGTTTCATCAGCGTGTGTCCATTCCCTGGGAGGCCCTCTCAGCCAATCAGGTCCCTCCCACCATTTCGATTCTAGAAGTTCCTGTGGACAGCAACCTCTACTAGCTAGATCCGCTGGATTCATTGTTCCAGGTACATGGTACCAGTCTTCCGGTTGCGTCAGCAATCTAATTTCTTTACTCGGTTAAAAACAAATACGCCCCAAGGTTCATTTCGACGAATCCAACTCAATACTGTCGTAGAGTCACTCCAAAAGAAACATTTCACCGGTCCTAAATCACTCACAATACTATAAGCAAGTCTCGCTCCAATTGTAGCAGCCAATAACTCCAGTCGGGGAATTGTGATCTGGTATTAAAGAAATTGGGTAACTCACAAGCCAGAGGAGACGGACTCACCTAACAGGTACGTTAACTTTAATTGTGATCTGCTTGATGGGGGACACACGGGATTTTGCCATTACCAGCGTAATGAACACTTGACCTTCACTTTCGGCACGCAGAAAGCATACTGCAGCATAGGCATGCTGACTGGCGTCGCAAAACGTGTGTAGAGTTATGTCTTCAGGTTTTAACGATGCTCGAATCCATCTTTCAACTTCAATTTCGCCGAGACATTTAACCTCCGCATTCCACTGCAAAAACTTCTTCTTAATGTTCCCTGGTAAGGTTTCATCCCAGGTGCCTCCATTTTTCCAGCTCTCTTGTATTAGGAGCTTAGGTACCAAAGTTGTAGGGCAACATACCCCTAGAGGATCAAAAATCCTCTGTGTAGCTGATAGTACCCTACGCCTAGTTACTTCCCCTCCACAAATATCATGATTGGGAATATTAATTTTTAAAGTGTCTTTTTTCCGATCCCAAAAAACACCTAAAACGGACGTGAGTGTGCTGATGATGAGAGTCTTGTCACTCCACTCCCACCCTCGAAGATCAAAGCAGGCTTCGAGAAAAAGTGTTGAGGATGTCTTCATAAAATTATCCTTTTCTTCAAGAGAACCTACTGAAGTAACACAGGTGTCCACATAAAGACTTTTCTTCAACTGATTGATAAATTCCAAAGAACAACCTTGATTACTGCAAATAACTCTATTGGCACATTTTGCTAAGTGGTGTTCAATAACTGCTCCGAGTAGGTAGGGGCTACTGGTTATCCCAAATACTACTCTTTTGTGACGATAAATTTTTAAATTACAATCCTTATTTATCCAAAGAAACCGGAGGAAATCAATGTCGCTTTCATTCACTGATATCTGCAGAAATGCTCGCTTAATGTCAGCGACGACACCAATCTCCTTCAACCTAAACCGTAGCAGGACAGAAGGTATTTTCTCGATCAGGTTGTCACCTTTTTCTAGGCATTGATTAAGGTTTGGTTTTCCATTTTCGTGTGCTGAAGCATAAAAACTGGGCGAATGCGTGTGGTACTTCCTTCTTTCACAACAGGTCGATGGGGTAAATAATGGCCTTTGTCCCAATTTTCGAAGGAACTTCTTCAATTATTCCATCTTCTAACCATTCCTTGAAAACCTGATCATACGCCTCGAACAAACCTTCAGACCTCAATTTAGAAACTGTTGACTGTAGACGACGGGTTGCTAAGTGAAAACCACGGGCAGTGGGGGGTGACCCTCTAGCCATGGAAGACAAACCTCGTAGCGCCCATCCTTCTGAATCTTCACAGTATTCAGGAAGTATTCTCTAGCAGTTGTTGTAGCTTCTTCTTTTGTGCTGATATCAGCTGGGTCTTTAATGCCGATTATGTCCAATTTCCAAAGGTCAGAAGGGGAAACCTCGTAGGTACATAAGGTATTTACATTGAGCATCATGTTACTTTTCTCCCTCTGATCCTTCCCATAATAGTCCAACCCAAACAAGTTTCCATTGCTACTAGACCGCATCTAAGTATTTCTTTACGACCTGTGAATAATTTTCCAGCAACATCTGACCCAACCAGAATATCAATTGGACCTTCGGTGGTGTCTGAAATTCGTATACCCTTCTGGTGCATTTCATTAATCCAAGACCCTTTAGAGAGCACCGGTACCGAATTACAAATATTTTTCGAGTCTAATGCCTCAAGACTACAACTAGGCCCACCAAAGAAGCTTTGTAGACGAATCTTATACCTTAGATGCATTACTTTATCAGTGTAACTCCCACCAAAGAGCGCATGAACAATCGTCTCTCTTCCAACAGGTCCTCCACTCAAATCCGCTGCTAGTTGTTGGGTAATGTAGCTCCGTTGAGACCCTGTATCAATTAATAGTCTTGCAGTTTTAAGTCCCCTTTTAGTGTGAACATTCACCCGCAAAGTTTGCATGAGTACAGGAGATTGTTGTGTACTCAAGCTGTTGAGAGTCTCCTCAACTTCTGTTGGCTCTACATTTTTGGGTAAGAGGTACTACCTTTTATCGAAGTATGACACATAGCAGTGGAGTGGCCTTTGTTGCACACCAAACAGCGTACTTTGATCTTGCAGCACCGAGAACCGTGAAAAACTTTGAGGCACCGGAAACACAATTTCTTTCTTTTCAACACTTCAATTTTTTCTTCATTACTCATCTCGCGGGCCTTGAAACAAAATTCGCTGGGATGAATGTGTTCACAAAATACACAAAGTCCCGGTTTGTTAGAGTTGAGTAAATCGGTGGCAGTGGCTATTTTGGGAGTTTGAAAGGGTTTTTTTCTACTACTTTTGTTCTCATCCGTAGACCTGTCGTGGAAAAACTACCCTCGCCTGTTCCACCCTCTCATTGCTAGCCACTTCTTTACGTAAAAATTTACGAAATTCCTCCATCTGAATGCTAGCGTCAAGTGTGGCCGTACTCGAATCTTCCCCAGAGCGGCATCGTTCCCATTGTAGGAGAATTGACTCAGGCAGAGTAGACTCTACAAGTGGTAATAATAGACAAGCAAAACGTTCTGCTGTGACTCCCAAACTTTCAAGACCCATTAACCTCGCTTCCAAGGTGTCAAAAAGTTGTCTTAAATTGGTACAATTTCCCCCACCTTTAGCTTGGCCAATCACCAATCCCAATAACTCTCTCACGTAAAGGTCAATAATCAGTTCGTCTCGACCAAAACGCTGCTTTAATTGGGAGATCGCCTTTTCGTAATTAGCTTCAGATGGTGGAAATGTGTCAAGTAATTGACGAGCAGGAGTCCCTTCTTTTGCCATTCTTATCAACAATTGAAATTTGTCTTCAAGGTCCAAGTCGGCGCACTCGTGTACCTTTTTAAACGATGCCCAGAAGGCTATCCACGTGCTTGGCTTGATATCGAATTTCAAGACATCTAGTTTAGGGAATTTGTAGGTCACCTTACTGATTTTACTATTACTACCCTCCGACATAACCGAATGGTCTCTATCGTGATTTTTACAACTATCAATTACCGAATTCCGCTTCACAGTCAAGGTAATCCAAACGTCTTTGTAATCTTCTATGTCCGAACATTCCTTCTCAAACTCGGACTCATCGAATCTATCTTCGTTCAGAAGTAACTCTTTTACTTGTTCGTCTATGGTGAATAAACGTTCGGCCTTATCCGATAATTTTGCAAATTCAACGTTCAAACTATCGCAATCATCCGGTACACTTTGTAAGGCCGATTCCACCTTTTTCGAAACTAACGTGAAATGCCTTCTCAATTGCGTTCTCGACGCCCTTAATCTCACTAATGCCGCATCAGAATTACTCATTATGTAGTTTTTCTCTTCAGTACTTAAATCAAACGAATCGTTTCCCCACAAGGGATGCCAGATGTCAATAATATCAACGCTTACCAAAAGGTGGTGGGGTCTCAACAAACTTTTCGTCTCTTCTTATAGAAAAAAACTGACTTATTCCAACCTATTGGAGTGATCTTCAACGGTTCCACAATAGTGTTTAATTAAAAGAGTCAATAAAAATGAACACAAAACTACACGAGTTTACTGTAACGATGACGAACATGAACAACAACAACAGCCCCTCTTAGCGGGAAACGAATTGGAAACAGTGTTGCCTTCAACTAAACTCTAAATTCTTGACAGAGGGAATTCTGTGTGTCTGCATAGGCATTTTTGGTAGGTTGGTAGCTAACTCCTGACATGTTTCGCAGTTTTTTAGGGTGTCTTTTATTTGTGAGCTCATGAAAGGCCAAAAAAGTGTGGCCCTCGCGCGGCGAAGTGATGCGTTTTGCCCTAGGTGGCAAAGATGGATTTTCCGCATAAATTCTGCTCGTAGGGCTTGAGGTACTACTATCTGATCTCCCTTATATACTACACCGTCTTGAAGGCTCAGCTCATCTCGAAAATCCCAATAAACTTGCAAACACGAAGGTAAATGCTCTTTATGAGCCCAGCCATCTTTTATCACTGACGCGAGTAGGGGCAGAACATCATCTCTGGCAGTTTCTCTCTTTACCTTTTCCAGGCTTTCTTGTAAGATATTGATGTTGTCTGAAATCTTTATCGATTCCAGTTCTTCGTATATTGGGTCGATGCTGTAGACTTCATCCAGATGCGGATTTTCCGTGTCTTTCAGTTGAAGTCTTGACAATGCGTCGGCTACATGCATTCTTGATCCCTTGATGAATCTGACATCTAAGTTGAAACGTTGCAGACGCAGCATCATCCTCTGGAGTCTTGTTGGTGCTTCAATCAGCGGCTTCTTAAATATTGTTTCGAGAGGGCGATGGTCAGTCTGTGCAATGATTTTCCTGCAGCCCACAATGAATCCAGAGAACCTCGTACAGGCGAACACGATGCTGAGACACTCCTTCTCAATCTCCGCAAAAGGTTGTTCACATTCAGTAAGGCTTCTTGACGCATATGCGACAGGGCGATCATTTTGCAAAATGACAGCTCCGAGACCTTTTTGGGCTGCGTCTGATTGTAAAGTGAAAAGTGGAGTGTGGTTTCCTCTTATTTGGGTCAAAGTATGCCAGAATTGGGGCTTTCACAATACTTTCCTTTACGGCATCCACAGCTGATATCTGAGTCTCTCCCCATTCCCAGTCCTGACCTTTCTTAGTAAGCGTTCTTAGTGGTTCACAGATCGCGGAAAGATGTTGTACAAATTTGGACGTGTATGTCGCTAAACCGATGAAACTTTTAACTTCGGTGACGTGGGACGGATATTTCATCTTCACGATAGCTTCAACTTTTGCCGGATCTGGGCGAAGTCCTTCTTTCCCCAATAAATGTCCCATATACTTGACCTCTCTTTGTTTCAGCTTTATTTTCTCCTTATTAAATTTCAAATTCGCTTGTTTGGCTCGTGCAAGCAGCTTTTCAAGTGCAACGTCGTGATTTTGCGATGCTTCATCGTCGCTAGCACGGTAGGTAGAAGAGAGCGGTAGGGGTCATTAGCTCGGCGCTCGGGAAAAACCCAGCTCCAGTGACGTAACTGGTGAAGACCCTTTCCAATTCACCATGCCTACACTGGTCATTACTCAGTCTTATCGTTCTCTCGCGTATGTGAACATCGTTATTGTTGCTTTTGCTAGGGTACTTACTGCTCGGATATGGTGTGTTGTGCAATTGCTGGTTGTCACAATTACAATGTACCTAAAAAAAAGTCTGAATTTCATTTTCACCGTTTTCCGAAGGACAAAATAGTGCGGTCAATGTGGGTGAATGTTTGCAAGCGGGCTGACGCATTTTTGGCGGATCATTCGCGCGTCTGTTCTGTTCATTTTGATACCACGGACTACATTCGAGACTTGAGAAATGAACTGCTCAATACCACCCATAAATTTGAGCTAAAACCGGATGCGGTTCCGCATTTGTTCCTGCCGAAAAATTGTTCTTTGGGCGACTCTAATACACCTTCTTCTCTGGCTCGGAAGGTAAGAGTAAACAAAAGGAATTCGCGCAAGGAATTTAACGATCTTTTGAAATCACCATTAAAAGAAACTAATGAAAATGTGACAGATGAGATTACGCTATGAGCTAGACGGAAATGTGGCTACGATTTCCATTGAAATGAATGACAACGAACAGCCACCAGAGTTAGTGTTCGTTTTTAGTGAAAATATGAGGCTGAAAAAAGAAAATGAAATTTTAAAGCAACGTCTTGAAGAGCTAACGGAAGAACTAGCTAAATTTCGAGATATGGCAACGGTTTGTGATGGCCAATTTTCCTCGAATCAAAAGCAAGCACTGTTGAAAGGAAGATGTAAGAGTTGGTCGACGGAGGACATCGCGAAGGCTATTACCCTGCGCTCCCTGTCATATAAAGCTTTTCACTATTCGAAAAATGTACTAAATTACCCACTTCCAAGTGAAACCACTATGAAAAGGCGGATTCGTCAGTTTTCAGTGATTCCTGGCTTCATTCAGCTCAGTTTGAATATTTTGAAAGCCCAGGCACAAGTGTTGTCTCAGTTCGAGAAAGACGTAGTCATCAGCTTTGATGAGATGAAAATTGATGGCGATTTGTGTTTTGATCCAACCGAAGAAATCATTAGAGGCCCTCACAGGTATGTGCAGATACTGCTCATAAGAAGTATAGTGGGTAAATGGATGCAGCCTGTGTACTTCAATTTCGATACTGCAATTACCAAGGAATTACTCATTGAATCAATTATTCGTCAGTGATATGGGTCCATCAAATCAGAAACTGTTTAATGATCTTCAAATGTCGTTTGAATCGCCGTGTATAAGAAATACGGAGCACGAGGAAAGGAATGCATAGGCATTTTGCGATGTTCCACATATGCTGAAGCTTCTGAGAAATCATCTATTGGACACCGGATATGAACTTGAAAATGGGAAGCTGGTAACAAGGGAAGCGTTCGTTAAAGGCACTAATGCTCTGTCACCAAGCAGAAGAAATTATTAACAGCAGTAATTGCACAGTCGAGACCAGCGGAAGTTTGAGTGCTGATATTCTTTCGCCCATCTATGAAGAATCAGTAGCCCCTTTGGAAAACAACGAACATTTTCCACCTGCTGACGCCATAATTGGGGACGAAAGCAACAGCAAGGAAAACGAAGATGAGTTTATCACTACAATCGACGAAATTTTAAACCAGCTTGATCTAAATGAAGAAGAAACGAATGAGAAGTTGGAGCTTCTGGAAACCATGGCGGGATATATTGCCTACAGAGTTCGAAAAAAGTTCCCAGGAAAAGCTCCGTTGTACGGCCGGTATACTAGAGAGTCAGCATCAAGTGATAATAAATGGCTCCACACTTTGTCTCGTGGTTCTCTGATGGAGCCTACCGAAGGGTGTATGGATATGATAACAAAAATGGAAAATGAGTTCATCAGGTTTCATGGAAAATATATTAATCGCGAACCTTATGTTTTCAAAACACTCACACAACAAATAAAAAACAAATATCCACAGTTTGAAGATTTTGTCATTTCATGTTATGTTAGAACTCGGACCTTCATCAGAATGAAGAGACTTAATAAGAGTGCGTCAGAACTGAAGCAGCAGAAGCCAGGAAAACGTAAAAACTCAAATGAACGAAAAATCGCGAAAAAATTTCGTAAAATAGTTCAATAGTGTAAAATATGTACCTAATTGTACAACTGAAAACAATTTTGACTGAATGTTCACACAACATGTGTAAGGATATATAAATATATGTGTATACTTTATTTCATGATATTATTTAAATAAACTTAACATAAGCATGGGAATTTTGACATGTTTTTAATTATTTCAACCCTGTTTACACTCGTCAGTTTGGCTCTTTTGCTTTTAATTTTTTATTATAGGTATTCCTTCCTCCTTAGTCAAGATTGGAGAGGGAATAAACAATTAGCAGAACAAGTTCTAAATGAGGATATAGGTTGAACCACTTGGCGCTTTCTCGAAAAACGTTCAGTTGAATGCAAGAGAAACGGAACGCCTGGTCTGGACTATTCACCAGTGACGTCACACGGCGTCGACCGCTTCCTAACGACCCCTACCGCTCTCTTCTACCTACCGTGGTCGCTAGCACCTCTTCCGATAACAAGAATATCATCTTGGATAATCACAATATCCTCAATATCAGCGAAAATCTCTTGTAAACGACATTGATATACGTTACTCGATACCACGAGTCCAAAAGGTAGGCGAAGGAATCTGAAACGTCCGAACGGAGTCCAAAAAGTGGTGAGTTTGGAGCTGGACTCGGTGAGCTTTACGTTCCAAAAACCATCCTTAGTGTCGACAACGGAAAAAATCTTACGCCATTTAGTTCTGGCAGAATACTTTCTATGGTAGGAATTTCATATTCTGTTCGTCTGAGAGCTTGATTCAGATGCATTGGATCCAGACAGATGCGGAGCTTTTTCGGTGTTTTGACTAGAACGATGTTGCTAATCCATTCAGTTGGACCGGTTTCTTTTGGTATAATACCCTTGCGAACCATATCATTCAATTTTGCTTGTAGTTCTGTACGAAGAGGTACCGAAATTCTGCGAGGTTTTTGTTTTACGGGCGGATATTTCGGATAAACGGTAAGCTTACATTCTCCTTCGAGACAACCGATTCCAGAAAAAATGTCTTTGTATTTCATCTGTATTGCCTCAGCTCGAACTGGCCTTATTTCCTCGAGTTGTTTGATTTCGCTGAGCTTGACAAGTCCTAATCGTTCACAACTGTCAGCTGAAATCAGGGGTAACTCCTGTTTAGAAGAACCTAGCTTGCCCACAACTTGAAATTTTAGCTGGCATTTAGCGTGTTTGCTTGCAACTAGTAGACAGATTTCACCTACTGGTTTTATCAAACTGCCTCCAAAAACACGTATAGTCGTAGTGCTTGGTTTAATTTCAATCGAATTAGCAAAAATTCTCTTCAGTGTTCTCAATTCTACCACATTTATGGTGGCCCCACTGTCGAGCTGACACTCTACTGATTTGATTTGCTTATCCGCGTAGAAATCCAGTGATATTATCCACACACGCTTAGGCTTTGAATCTACCAAATTATTAACGGTTTCAATCACGAACGCTTGATTATATGACGATTCGTCGCTGTCGTCGCTTTCTTCTTCTACTTCCATTTGTTTTACATGAGATCGTTGCTTCCTATATTTTTGCTTGTCTCTGCTATTCGGCTTATCTGCAGAATTACATACTTTTTCTGCGTGATTATAGCGATTACAAATTTCGCATTTGTGGCCATATGCGGGGCAAACTCGCTTATCATGCTTATGAAAAGTACCACAATATTTACATGGAGTTGATTCTTTGTTTTTATAGCTATCGTTTGATGAATTTTTTGGACGGTGCTTACGGGACAACCTATTAACTTGTTCAGGACCATTCGTACCTGTAATAAGCTTCATTTGGGAACTAGCCAACTCGTTGACACGACAAGTGTTGATCGCGGAGTCCAGGGTGAGCTTAGAATCACAGATCAACTGCTTCTTGGTTTCCTCGTCCCGAATCCCAAGCACAAGCCTGTCACGAATCATTTCATCCTCCAAAGTTTGATAATTACATGATGAAGCCAACTTACATAAACGACCGACATATTGATCGATTGATTCCGCAGCACTTTGCACTGTGGAACCGAAAACATATCGCTCATAGATCACGTTCACGGCAGGCAAACAATGATCATCAAGCGCCTTTATAATTTCATCTACTTTAGCCGACTTTTCAGCAGAAAGCTTAAGATTTTTTAAAATCTGATTCGTTTCGCGACCAAGTAAGCACTTCAGAGTTGCCACTCGTATGTTTTCGTCTTTGCTATCGAGACCAGAAGCGATTAGGTAGTTGGACCAGTCGTCCTTAAAAAAGTTCCAATTTTCCACCGTATTGCCTTCCAAAGACATTCGTGACGGCAACGGGATATTCACCGACATTTTCAGCGGATGTTTAGTGAAAATTTGATACACAAACCGTTGAAATTGAGAGGCTTAACTTGCCGACTCGGAAAGGTAAACAACAAACACGTTGCACCTACTCGGGCCGTGCCGCTAAACACGAACTTTTCATACGAAACTTAACGGCGGACGAATCAATCGGACTTCAAAGGAAGCAAACGACACCTGACACCATGTTTGGGTGCTTGCTCGTAAATAATTATAAATATATACTCGAATATATGGAGAAGGGATACCGATATAAAAGACCGTGTTCGTAGCAAGGGATAGAATGAATAATCTTTATTCTCCGATAACCTCATGGTGCCTCTCTAACGCTAAGCAGGTTAATTTACCAAACAACTTCTCTCAATCGTTTTTCCTGATCACCAGTATAGTCTGATGATGTTTTCTACCGTTTATCACGTATGGTAGACATTATTAGGTTTCCCGCCTGTACTGCCATTTTTGTGGCCTTTCTTTTTTCGTCTTTGGTGGCTGCTTCCACAATCTGATCTGAGCCCCTCTTTCTTCTACTAGTGTCGCCGGATTGTAACAAAACCTACCTCTTTTTTTCCTCCAGATCTTTTATGAATTTTTCTTTGAGAAGCCTAACCTGATTTTTGAGGTTAGTCTTCATCTCTCAGATTGATTGGCCTCCTGCTCCATCCTGGTTATGGTGGAGCCTAGGTACCTCTAGTTTTTTTAGCCTTCTGTTGGCGCTCATATTTTTAAAGCTTTCACTATTGTGTAGCCCTCCTTGTTTTCTGAGGCGCTCTCTCGAACTCATTGGGACTGTTTCTGATCCACGTGTTTGTGGGTCCTTTGTGTCATCTATCTTTTCTGGAGAAAAGATCGATGGCAGTGCTGATTTTGGCTTTTCAACCTCTGATGTTAGTGTGGTGGGGGGGGGGATGAATGCACCCCTCCCGTCTTTTGTTTTATTAGAGCCTTTTGTCCAGAGGGGCCCGGGGAGGGACTACTAGCCCCCACTCCCAAACCACCCCAGTTAGGGCAGGAGCGACAGCCACAGCGCCGGGGTTTTATCCCCCACCCTGCGGCGGCTTGTTGGTTGTTTCCTGAGGTTTGTGTATCGTGAGGCTGATTGAGAGAATAAAATGAAATCAGTAAAAGGCGAAAGTAAATAGGTGTTTTTTCAGCCGCACGTGTTCTCTAAGGTTAGGTACTTATCTGTTAGTTCTTCTATAAGCACTCTCGTTCAGTGGTATAACACTATAATTCACTTCACTTGATATGTGAAATTATAAAAGAAAAGATGAAATAAAAGAATTAGATGATTGCTATCACTGGTTTTTGGAGATCAGTAAGAGACAGTAACCTCTTCAATTCCCATCAATTCACTCCTGCTAATAATCTGATAACGTAAATGTTTGGAACATGGTTGGCTTGTAGTGGTTAAAAAAAGAAGGAAATGAATGGAATTGGTTGGTGGGTGTTACTACACAGATACAAGACTTCAACCAGAACTTACATCAGACAAATTCACAGCGCTGTTGGACATGGCCAAGAAAGAAAGAGCAGCACTACTGATTGCAGCAGACACGAATGCACACACAGATCTGTTTCTTTATTTCATGACTGTACCTAAACCCTCGACGAGGGTTATATCAGTCATAGAAGTTGCGGTTTCGCTAATATGCAAGAGGCCGGCCCCTGCAGCATCCACCGAACTCAGACCTGTGGAGGTACGGCAGGTATGTGGTCGTTAGCCAGTCTCACCGTAGAGAGCTGTTGCCCGTGTGTTACCGCGCGGAGGTGACCACCTGAGGAATCCCGTACCATCTGGGAGTAGTTCTTAATCTGGTTCCCTACCTGATCTTACTGTTTACTTGGGTGGCAAGTTTCAAAAGGACTGATCAACTATAACCACGTTTCTTAGCCATTACCTTCTTTGCGAACTTTGCAAAATGGTTATAGGCTTCCTTTGTAGCAGTCAAAGCTGCTAAGTTCGTTTGCCCTCTCAACAACCGTCGCTCACTGTTGTAGAAACTACAGTGGAGCAGCACATGGTTTCTTGTTTCCTCCGCACTGGAGGCACAAGACGTGCATAATGGAGAGTCTTTCAGAGAAAGAAGTGGAGCCGCGCATTGAAGTCACCATGTCCCGTGAGGAACTGGCTCGTCCAGTGGTCTGGCTCAACCCATTTTCTAGAAAGACGTTCACGGATGTTGGGGAAGAACTCATACGTATCACGTCCCTTTGACGAGGATTCCCATCTCGCTTGCCATTTCTCTAGAGCCCATTCATCGATGGCGGCAAGTTTCTGTTCTGTGGTGAGATCCGCACGGAGTTCAGCCCAAAGCGGGGAAGCTCCGTTTCACTCTCCACTTGTCAATCATGCACCCAACAGCCAAATCAACTGGTAACTGACCAGTGATCACCTGGAGTGCTTCCGTTGATACAGTCTTGTAGGCCTTGGTGATCCACAGGAGCGCGGCTCTCTGGGATTGGGCCAATACTCTCTTTTGATTGACTGTTAGTTTGCTACCCCAGACAACAGGGCAGTAGCCAATCACACCTAAATAGATGGCCTTATACATGAGGATGGTGTCGTGGTAACACACACCCCAAGTGGCCTTAGTAATGGCACGCAGTGAGGCAAACCTTGCAATGGTAGTGCCTTTAAGGGACTGGAGGTGTTGGTTGAAACCCCACCTCTCACCTATATTCACTCCTAAATACTTGACGTGCTTTTCAAGAAGGAGCCTGTGGCCGCCAAAGCGTATTGTGGGTGGATTATTAACTTTCCCCTTCAAGAGGATTAGCTGGGTTTTTTCCTCAGCCACCTGCATCTTGACGTGCTCGCACCATTGGTTGACAGTGCGGAGCACGTGGTGGGTTTTTTCTTCAATTTGGCGGACTGACTCTGCAAAGATCAGCACAGTCAAGTCATCCACATAGGCGTACGGCTCGCAGTCAGTCTCCATGAGTTTCCTGAGAAGACCTTCGAAGAAGGCATTCCAGCGTGCTGGTCCTAGGACCGAGCCCTGTGGGCACCCCTTCTCAATCTTTCTCCGGACGGAGACATGCCTACTTTCGATCGTAGCAGTTCTGTCTGTCAGGTAACTTCTGACGAGCGAGTACAGGTTGCGGGGGATTCCCCTACCTTTGAGTTCATTAAGGAGCGCTGGCCACCAAAGGTTGTCAAACGCTCCTCTGATGTCAATCAGAACTGCTACGACGTACTTAGCCGGTGCCAGCAGGGAAACACGCCGAATCTCGACAATGACATCCTGCGTGGACCTTCCTTTGGTACACCCGTATTGCCTGCCTGTGAGGTTGCGGCCAAAGACTCCTTCGAGGGACTGCAACATCAAGATTTCTAGTGTTTTGCCTAATATGGAAAGAAGGCTGAGTGGTCTCCATGATCGCGGGTCCGACTGATTGCGGTCGCCTCCCTTTTGAAGAGTGACAACGCGCGCAGACTTCCACTGAGTGGGGAACTGTCCGACCTGCAGACAGTCATTAAATAAATTAAGGAGACCGCTGGAGATTGTCCGCTCAGCCTTCCTTAGCATATTGCTTTCTATTTTATCTGGCCCAGGAGATTTGTTGGGCTTTAAGGTCGCAAGAGCCCTGCCGAGGTCGCCTGTTGTCCACAATGGGATGTCGGGCTCGTTCGGAGGGTCCATGATCAGCTCCCTTGCTGCCCTCTGGGCTTCAGTGTCTCGAGCTAGTTGGTCATCTGGGAACGCCTTCTCAAGGAGGGTTTCCAGTGAACGTTCGATACTGCAGGCCCAGCCTGACTCATTTTGCATCGCAGCTAAGACCTGCTCTACATTTGCTTTTCCTATGGAGGACTTGTAGTGTCTGCCCCAGGGGTTCTCAGAGCTCTCCGCTTCCACAAAATTTCGCCAGCCTTGCCGTTTGGCTCGTTTGATGGCGCGGTGGAAGGCCTTCTTCTCTTGGATGAAGGCAGTTCGGAGTGTTGCTCTGGCATCAGGGTCACGAGTGTTTTGGTACATCCTTCTGGCTCTATTTGCACTTTGCTTGAGGGGATTAAGTTCCTCAGTCCACCATGGGACTTTGATCGCCCTGTGCTTCTGTTGGCCAAGTACAGAGAGCCCAGCAGAGTGCAGTGCTGTGGTAAATGTGTCCACTTTGCTGTCCACCTCTTCAGGTGTGGATGCTTGCACTATTAGGTCGGTGTCTGCGGCACGCAGTTCACCTTCCAGTACCCTAAAGAATTGCGGCCAGTCAGCATTTTTGTGCGGAATCGCTTTTCACGCGTGTCTTTGCAGAGGATGTTATCATCCGTAATGGCAAAGTCAATAACCATGTGATCGCTCTGCGTTGCACCTGGTACGACTCGCCAACCCTTCAATTTGAGTAGCAGGGTGTGGGACACGGCTGTGACGTCTATACACGACCTTCCTCCCGGGCCATCATAGGTCGCCTCAGTCATGGGGTCGTTGGCAACAACCAAGTTGTACCTGGTGAGCAGCTCTATATACGCCTCGCCCGCCCCATCCAGGGTTGGGGATCCCCACAATGGTGATCTGGCGTTTGCATCAGCACAGACTACGCAGGGTCGTCCTGATAGGCCTGCTAGAGCCCGCTCGAGTGGTTCAAGGCTGTTGGCAACTGGTGCGCCAAATTGCCTGTAAATGATATTACAACCAGCTCAAAGCCACCGGCTCGGATGAGCACAGCGGCCAAGTGCTGGCTGTTCAGGTGAGTGAGTGCGAGCATGTCAATGGACGGGTCGATGCAGGCTACTGCTGCCTTGGCTCCCGTTCTTGCTCCAGCCACCACTCGTGCCTGCGATCCGAGACCAAGAGTTTTGGATCCTATGTACGGTTCCTGTATGGCGAGGACACTGCAGCGTTTCTTGAGTGCATTTTGCAGCAACTCAGCCATAACTGGGCAACTCTTATTTGTGTTGTGCTGAAGGATTCGAACTGTTTTTGACCTATTCATAATCCACTCGTGACTCCTGGAGGGCAATCGCTCGCTGACGAATGGTACAGCGTGCGTCTCGTGTAGAGTGTGCGACCTGTTGGATTTTGCGTTCGACGCAATTGGCACACTTGAGGGGAGCATCACGCTTGCATTCCTTACTCAGATGTGGCAAGGCGCACCAGGCGCACACAACAGGTCTTGTACAGGCCACTGCCAGGTGGCCATAGCGCTGGCATTTGTAGCACTGAGTGGGGGCTTGGTACTTTCGTATGGCGCACCGCTGCCAGGCTATTTGGAGGTGCGTTGCCCCCTCTAGTTTTTTGTACAGGCTGGGTGATACCTCAATCACCCAATCCTTCTGTCTGCCACGCTTTTTGGTGAAGAGAGGCCTGACATCCTGCGGCTGCAAGCCTAACGCAGGGTTGTGCTCAACAACTTGTTGGGCCAAGTCCTCTTTTGAAGGTCGGTCCGCACGTCGCACAGCAGCAGGCGTGGGAAACGACCCAGGGGCTGACGCTTGAGCTTCAACTCCTTTTTGTGGAAATGTGGCTCGTGAGCGCCTTGGCCATTTCTGGCGTTTCCGTCACAATGACGGCGCCACCTCCTACTGCGGTGCGGATGTCTAGCACTCGGACACTCAGAGCTTGGAGGTCCGTAGCAGGGACACCCCGCATAAGCGCTTCCATTGCGTCAGGGTTGGAGGGACCAGCCTCTCCTTCCTCACATGTCCGCCTAACCACTACCACGTTTTGTCGTGGGTTTGTAGGGGGGAGTTTGGCAAGCGGTGGAGGCTTTTTATTTTGGTTTTTATTTTTTTTATTTTTGCCCTTGTTTTTGGGCGGAGGCATAGGCGGGGCGCTGCCCTCGGCCTGCACTTCCTGCTTAGTTGGGGCCTTTTTCTGCTTCCCCCTGTGCTTCCTGGCCCTGGCAGACTGCCATTCAGCCTCAGCTCCATGAGGGGGGGAGGAAGGCGCAGTAGCGGCTACTGCCGCATATGAGGGGCCTGGGGTACTACCCTGGCTCGTTGAATCTCCTTGAGGTTGGGGGGCTGGTGGCACTGGCTGCTGGGCAATTGCCCTACGCAGCTCTTCCCTCACGACAGCCGCCACAGTTTCCCGCAGGGGGGGAGTGGCAGGGGGCGATGTCGTTGGGGGCATTAGCTTTATAGCCAGCTTCGAAATTTCGAAGAGGCAACTAGTTACGAGGTCCCGCATAGGTCCTGTCGCGTTGGCCCTCATCCGTGCCAGCTGGCCGTGGATGATTTGGACGTATGCGCAAATTTGCTCCATGTCCGACAGTTTAGGGTCCACGCTGTGTCGTGTGCTTGTAGTAGCCGGGTTGCCCGGGCTACTAGGGGAGAAGGGGAGATGAACGCGGTTTGCCCGGTTCTTTCCGCCCTTGTTTGTTTGGACGACGAGTAGGTTGCTCATCGTCCGAAGAGGGAGGGGTCGAGCTTGGCGAGCCCGAGGAAGAGGCGCAGGTGGCGTTTTTATTACCTGCTGAAGTTTTAGTTGACTTTGTCATGTTTTTACTTATTTGGGGGTGATTAAAGAAGCGGACTGGTGTAGTGTATCCTTGTGAGTTCATTTGTTGTGTGTGTTCGTGGTATGAGCGAGAGGTGCTCGAGGCAGTGTCCTGGAAGCTCCCCTCAGGCATATTGATTCTAGCCCCTTTCGCTGGTCCGTTGAGGGTCAAAGGGAGGCCCCCACATGCGCCGCAGCTGCCAGTCCGGCCACCCACCGGGACTAAGACGCATGAGGGATTTTTCGGCTGCTGCTCAGAGTCAGCCCTCGGCCACTAGTGATGTGGTGAGCGGGACACACGCTATCAGCCGCCCCAGGAACGCTCAAACCTGGTTTTTCCCCCTCCTCATTCCGAAGGCCGCACCTATATAGGGGATCGCTCAAAGGTGTTAGTGAGCTACTTCCAGGACTGTCTTTCGCTCATTATGAGTGTTTCAAGTGAGTGTGTTCTGCCACGCAAGCCGTTGCAGTGTATTTAGTATCTGGAATATGTTGTGTAACAACCAAATCTTGACTACATATGGACAAGTAGATCAAGAATTACAAAACATAACTAATATCCTAAGTAAATCCTATGAAAGCAATAGGGTTATGTCCGCCAGAAGGCAAATTATTAAAGTTTACGTATCTGTTAGGTGAGTCCGTCTCCTCTGGCTGGTGTGTTGCTGGTGGCAAGCGCTTTCGATGTAAAGACATCATCGTCTGGCCGTTAAGTCAGTACTGGAGTCAGTCAGTTGGTCGTGGTCTTTATATATGAAAGGCAGGTAAAACGGGATGATGGAGGGTCGGGGAGAGGAGGTCATGTACCTCAGGGGAAAACCCCTAAGGTGAATGGAACGTCTTGAATGATCTGTCAATTGTGGAATTTCCGTCTTTTTCTGTAGGGTGGTCTGTAAATCCGTCAGTTGGTTGTTTTCGTTTGTGTAATGTTTTGAGTGGTGTGAATATAGTGTCGCATTTTGTGTTGATTTGTTCATTTATGATCTGTCCATTGAAGTTTTTTTGTTTGTAAATTTCCATGTTTTCTAATATGTTCAGTTTTCGTCCTTTGTATTGTTTGTGTAGTAAGGTGGTACTGTCCTGTATTTTGGTAGGTTCATGTCCAGTTGTTTTGAGATGGTTAGCAAAGTTTGAATCGTCTTTGTTCTTATTAAGTGATTTAATGTGTTCTGAGTATCTGGTCCGTATTTTTCGTCCTGTCTGTCCTATGTATGCGTTTGTACAAGTACAAGTTATTTTATATACCCTTAATCTAGTGGTGAGTTTAATATCGTGTTTTGTCATTAAGGTCTGGATGTGAGTTTCTTCGTAAACTTTCTAGTCATAAACTTCACATCTGCACCAGCATATAAACTCTCAAAATACTTGACCACAATGTTAAAAAGCACCATTACATTACCAAACAGATATACGATACGTAACACAGAAGAACTCACCACTAGATTAAAAGACGTAACTATAACTCCAAACACTAGATTGGTATCATTTGATATAAAAAACTTATATCCCTCCATACCAATAAAAGAAACCATTGATATACTACAAACCAAACTAAGACAAATAGACACGACCACCACTAAAAACGTTACCAACCTCACCAAACTGACACTCGGACAAAACTACTTCCAATTCAACAACAGCATATACAAGCCAAAAGATGGATTAGGTATGGGAAACCCTACTTCGTCCATATTAACTGAAATATTTCTACAACATTACGAAGAAACTCACATCCAGACCTTAATGACAAAACACGATATTAAACACTATGCCAGATATGTAGATGATATCATCTGCGTATTAGGCCGCGATAACACTGACGACATACTAAAGGACTTAAACAATATCCACCATAACATCCAATATGATATGGACAAAGAACAAAATAACACCCTTAATTACTTGGACCTGAAAATCACACGGTTGGACAACGAACTACAATACGACATTTTCAGAAAACCCACTGCCACCGACACGACCATACACTTTACATCAAACCACCCACAACAACATAAACTAAGTGCATTTAGACACATGATACGGAGACTAAAAACTATCCCACTACCCGCACAAAATTACAAAAAAGAATTTGATACTATCAATACCATCGCTGAAAATAACGGTTACTCCAAAAAAACAATAAACAAATTATTAAGACAATACGAATCCAAAACACACGACTCAAAAACACAGAATACACAGACCTTAACAAGACGCTGCACATTCACGTACACAGGACCAAAAACATACGGAATAACTAACATCCTCCGAAAGGAAGGTATACAAATCGCATTGTGGTCAAGTATTTTGAGAGTTTATATGCTGGTGCAGATGTGAAGTTTATGACTAGAAAGTTTACGAAGAAACTCACATCCAGACCTTAATGACAAAACTGAAAAGACAGACCCACTCGACCAAAGTGGGGTATATAAAATAACTTGTACTTGTACAAACGCATACATAGGACAGACAGGACGAAAAATACGGACCAGATACTCAGAACACATTAAATCACTTAATAAGAACAAAGACGATTCAAACTTTGCTAACCATCTCAAAACAACTGGACATGAACCTACCAAAATACAGGACAGTACCACCTTACTACACAAACAATACAAAGGACGAAAACTGAACATATTAGAAAACATGGAAATTTACAAACAAAAAAACTTCAATGGACAGATCATAAATGAACAAATCAACACAAAATGCGACACTATATTCACACCACTCAAAACATTACACAAACGAAAACAACCAACTGACGGATTTACAGACCACCCTACAGAAAAAAGACGGAAATTCCACAATTGACAGATCATTCAAGACGTTCCATTCACCTTAGGGGTTTTCCCCTGAGGTACATGACCTCCTCTCCCCGACCCTCCATCATCCCGTTTTACCTGCCTTTCATATATAAAGACCACGACCAACTGACTGACTCCAGTACTGACTTAACGGCCAGACGATGATGTCTTTACATCGAAAGCGCTTGCCACCAGCAACACACCAGCCAGAGGAGACGGACTCACCTAACAGATACGTAAACTTTAATAAATCCTATGAAACATCTTGTCCGATGTCATACGTACGGGGTAAACATAAACCCTGGTGGAACCACAGACAGCGTGAACCTCCCGGAGGAGGAATGGGGAGAATTCAAAACCCTCCGAAACAACTACAAACAAGAACTAAGTAAATGTAATAGGGAAGGCTGGAAAACGTACAGTGAGGAAATCAATCCCATACCTGACACCATAAGAGCACTTAAGATCATAGGAGACACATGGGGATTTTGCAACGCAATAAGGACATTACGAAAACCTGACGGTACCTACACTGAGAACGAGGAAGAATGCATTCAATACTTAATGAACACACACTTTCCTAATAGCAAAATGAATACAGACACCATGCAGGGTATAGGTACCACCATGGTAAGGGAAAACACAAACTCAATGGCTGATGAGCTGGAGCACATGACTGTTTTCACTCGACAACGAAACGACTAAGCAATTTATTCTATGCCTCCATACAGGAAAGGGGGACTGGATGGAATATTTCCTGCCTTAATACAGAAAAGTAACAGCACTCTGCAGATACGAATCTATAACATTCTATATGCTATGGTAAAACTAGGATACATTCCCACAGGGCTTCGAAAAGGCTATGTTAACTTCCTTCCCAAGCCAGGGAGTACATTTCACCCAAAAACTACAGGGCTATAAATCTATGTAGTGTCTTCATAAAAATCATTAAAAAAATAATTGACAGGCACATTGGGGATGATTTGCTAATCAAATCACCACAACATAAAGAACAATATGCATATTGCACGGAGAAATCGACTGAAGGAGCATTCCATAACCTCATAGCAAGAGTGGAGAAGGAAATAACAAACAATAAAGAATATGTGGTAGGCTGTTTCTTTGATGTATAGGCATTTGACGACGTCCAATTTGCATCCATTCAATGGGCAATGCGAACTAGAACAGTGGAGAACAATTTGATAGAATGGTGTAACCTCCTACTGAGCAGTAGGGAGGTCGGATGTACAATATGAAACACCATGAAAAAATTTACTATAACTAGAGGAACACCACAGGGTAGGTGTTTATCTCTCCTCTTCTGGTGTCTTGTCATAGCCCTAATTAACCGAATAAATAATACAGGCCTATACTGCCAATTATATGCAGACGATGGAGTCTTCCTAGCCAGTCACAAAAACCTAGATACGGCTTGCAATCTAGCAAGTGAGGGGATGAAACTGGTAATGGAATGGTGCCCTGCACACGGCCTAGCGGTAAATCTGACAAAAACGCCAGCGACAATTTTCAGCAGGAAAAGAACCGAGACCAATGGTTACCATGTAATGATGGGGGGATGCGGTATCCCCCTTTCATCATCAGTGAAATACCTTGGAGTCATATTAGACAGACATTTAGGTGGAAATATCAAAAAGCTAGTCAACTAGAGAAAGAGAGGAAACTTCTCCTGCAGATCAATGGTCTGTGAGGGAAAACATGGGGCTTAAAACCAACATACGTGAAATGGATATATCAAACGATATTGAGACCTAGAGTTGTGTATGGAGCACCCTGTACAAGCTAGATAGAGTTATAACTATTTCAATCATAGGGGCATTTCACAGTACACCCAATGTCATAGTGGCCGTACTGACAGGTGTGTTACCAATGAAATGGGAAATCACGCAAGAGGCTATGAGAGGCTCAGAAAAAATAGTGACTGGGGCCACATACACAATCACAGCCACGGAACCATCTGCACGAGCATTTTAAGTAGTATACCAGAGGCAAGCATGCCAATGGATGACAGGACAACGACATATCAGTTCCAGGGAAACCTCAATATTAGAATGGACTCAAGGCAACTATAGGATACGAGGCCATCGGTAGTAGATGAATCTGCAGTCATCTGCTACACAGACAGCTCCAAACATTCAACTGGTGATGCAGGAATGGGAGTATATACTCCTGCACTAGAATGGGAGGAATCACTTCCATTTGGTACAAACACCTTAGTGTATCAAAGTGAACTCGTCACAATAAACTCATGTGTTGAAACACGATGAATGGTGTGAACCTCAGTTGGTTACAATCAGCACTCACGGCTCACAAAAATATATAGACAATGGGGGAGTAACAAAAGGAAATCAAGTAAAGGAAATATAATGATGAAAAAATAATAGAACTAAAACAAAGGGTTACAAAACTGAAAAGAACGCTCTAGTTGTGAAATAAAAATCAATCTTAGACAAGGAAATAGACAAAATGGGTACCCAAACCTGGCCACTATACAATCGGACGTGCACGTTTCGAAAATAATTCCGACTCCGGGAACATCACAAAAAAAACCAAATCGAAAAGTCTCCGTAGTCGAGAGGAGTAGCTGTGGTGATATGTCGATTGTTTCGCCCAAAATCGTTGATGGGTCAGAAAAACTGGTTGTAAACGCTGCCTAATATCGACCAGGCAACAACGATAATAAAGAGGCAACTGATCTCCACGACTTGTTTCGTCAGATCAGCCGTGATATGAAGATCGCATGGAGATCAAGAGAGAGAGAGAGATTGAAGTCTTGTGTTCCCTTGAAGCCAATTACTAAACATGCCGCCGACCAAATTTGGGATCCAAATTTCTTGAGGGTTCATGGATAGGGCTGCTCCAATAGTGGCAGAAGTGGAACGCATCGATTGGCTGGACGTTTGTATGTAGATTTGTTGGAGGTCTGAATGGTAACAACTCTAACTACCCCATCGAGGCCAGGATGAGTGGCTATTACTTGGGCTAATGGCCATTGTTGTGGGGAGGATTCATCCTTTAAAAGCACCAAGTCACCATCTTGTAGGTTGGGTACCTTGCGGTGCCATTTGACCCGGGACTGCAGCGTTGCCAAGTATTCCATTCGCCACCTGCGCCAGAAGTGTTGGGTCATTCTCTGCACAAGCTGCCATCTACTGAGAAGGTGCTCTTTCTTGTCCTGGAGAGGTGGTTCAGGGATTCCTTGTAGGGCGCCGCCGACCAAGAAGTGACCTGGGGTCAAGGGTTCCATTTCATCCGGTCTTGTTGAAAGAGGACATAATGGGCGCGAGTTTAAACAAGCTTCAATCTCGGCTAGACATGTTGAGAACTCCTCAAACGTAAGGGGAGTGGGCCCCGCTATTAAAGAAAGCCGTCTCTTCACTGACTTCACACCAGCCTCCCATAAACCTCCCATATGAGGTGTTTGTGGTGGGTTGAAATGCCACTTAATTTCCAAGTTTAATATATGTTCACACGATGAGAGGGCATGGGATGTTTCCTTCCACCAATGATGCAGTTCACGAAGGTGCCTAGCTGCCCCCACGAAATTTGTCCCACAGTCACTGTAGATGTGTTTGGGCCAACCTCTTCTTGAGATGAATCTCTGGAAGGAAGCCATAAATACAGGTGTAGAAAGACTCGTGACGGCTTCCAAATGGGCTGCTTTTGTCACCATACAAATAAATAGGCATAGGTATCCTTTGAATTGAGGTGCCTTCCTTCTCAGGGATTCGCGTAGAGTAAATGGGCCTGCAAAGTCAATGCCTACATGAGTGAAGGCCCTGCACCCAAGGGCTAAACGGCAACTAGGCAGATTACCCATCTGGGGATTAATCGCCTTCGCTTTCGATTTGTAACATTGAAGGCACAAAAATCCTCTTTTACGGATCAGTCTTCTTAAGGTGGGTATCCAATATCGACATTGCAGTAGTGCTTGTAGTTGGTTAGGTCCTGGGTGAAGGAAGATTCTGTGATAATGATCAACCAGGAGGGCTGAAAAATGGCTGTTAGCTGGAAGGAGGATAGGATGCTTGTGACCTGTAGGTATATCTGCTAGCTCAAGTCGGCCTCCCACTCTCAGCACCCTGGCAGCATCAATAAAAGGAGAAAGATGAGGGAAGAGATTGGCTAGTATCTGGTCAGTTGGTAGTTGTCCTTTGAAGAAGTAGAAAAATTGCACTATTTTAATGCACGTTAGGGTTGCATCCCTAACCTTCTCCAGAGTTGGGTGATTGTATGAATGATATGTTTTGGTAGTCCTGACATTTTTAATTTTTTGTAGCCACCTTCGAACCCATGCCATTGACCTAATCAATTTTGGGTAGGACGAAAAGCGAGCCATCCAACTCACTATGGGATGCGATGTTGAACCAGCAGTCAATGATGTAGGTCCTTTCATCTCAAGCAGCGGTTCAGTATGAGTTATCCGTTGGTTGGGCCACATATCCAGGGGTGCAGATAACCATACTGGTCCTTGCCACCATAGTTGATGGTCTAACAGTTGGCTAGGCAACAGTCCACGAGAACCTAGATCGGCAGGATTTTCGTCAGAGGGTACATGTCTCCATGATGTGCTGGGTACGAGATCAGTAATTTCTGCTACTCTGTTAGATACGAAGGTTTTCAGCATGTAAGCAGGGGTCTCCAACCATGAAAGAACTATTGTGGAGTCGCAGAAGAACAGTGGCTCATCTTCTTGACCAGAAAGAAGCTTGATAAAGCTTTGGGATGACTGGTAGACTCGTGCCAATAGAAGTGCTCCGCACAGTTCTAGTCGTGGAACTGATATTACCTTCGTTGGTGCAAGCTTGGACTTTGCAGATAGCAAAAATACCTTTACATCCGTCTCAGTCTGAACTCTAATAAACAGGGCAGCACAATACCCTTTGGTAGAAGCATCAGAGAATCCCACTAATCTGAAGGTATACCTTCCTGTTGTCTGGACAAAGCGGGGAATCCGTAATTTACCAATGAGAGGTAGTTCACTGATTGAGCTCCTCCATGCTTCTCCTAGATGAGGTGGAATGGGATCGTCCCATCCTAAGCCACACTTCCATAGCTCTTGTATGAAGGACTTCAATAATAGCGTTACAGGAGTAAGCAAACCAAGTGGATCAAACAATCGGGCTACTGTTGATAACACACCTCGCTTTGTGCAACGGACTAATGGAGGTTTTACTCGATAAAACAGGGAGTCGTCCTCTGGATCCCAATGCAGACCAAGAATTTTTACAGAGATGTCTTCTTTTGCTGACAAGGATATGGGAGAGTTGTCACAATCTCGTGCAACCGCATGCAGAACCTTCTTACAGTTGGATGCCCATTTGCTCAGTTGGAAACCTCCACTTCTAATGATGCCAACTACCTGTTGCTGCAACTCACATGCTTCTTCGACTGTATCTGCTCCAGTGACCTAGTCATCGACATACAAGTCATGTGTGAGAGCTCGCAGAGCCAAAGGGAATTTGTGACCCTCGTCCAGCCCTAGCTGTTTTAATACTCGAAGAGCGAGAAAGGGAGAACAACTCAGACTGTATGTTACTGTCTTCAAGGCATAAGTGTGAATCGCATGTGTGGGAGAAAATCTCCAGTATATATGCTGGTATGGCCAATCTGATTCGTCTAGTAATATCATGCGGTACATCTTGACAATGTCTGTGATGAAGGCATATCGATGAGTGCGAAACCTCAGAAGTATATCGCGGATGTCTTTTTGTAATTTCGGTCCAGTCATTAGCTGCTGATTAAGAGATGATGCTGCAGGGTTGTTGCCTTTAGCACTTCCGTCAAAAACAACACGAAACTTAACTTCACTAGGTTCTTGTCGGAATACACAGTGATGGGGGATTATAAATTGCGATTTGGACTTAGTGACTGCCATATGGTTCATGTCTAAGTATTCCTGCATGAATTCGAGATATTTTGACCTGATGACTGGGTTATGTTCTAGTCTGCGCTCAAGGTGCTGAAAACCATGAAGAGCGAGAGACGCAGAGTCTCCGAACATGGGGGAACCATGTTTAAATGGGAGTCGAACAACATATCGCCCATCTCCAGTGCGGTGATGAGTGGTTTCGAAATGTCTCTCACACATCTCCTCCTCTGGGCTGAGGCTCCTACCTCGGGGGGTGGGCTCCTCTATCTCCCAGAATCGAGTCAGCTCATCATGAATGTTTTCAGGCTCTGTCAGGGAGAACAGCATGATAGCCGAGTCAACACTGGGTGGACTCTCGTATCGACCAATAACAATATGTCCAATAACAGAGGAGATGAGTTTGGGATATCCCTGCTCAAATGAGAGTGAATGGCCAGTGAAGATTTCGCCAAAGACATCAGCCCCCAAGAGAACATCTATTGGACGAGGTTGCCAAAAATCAGGGTCAGCCAGCTCGTAGTTTGCGTAACGACATCTGATGCTCATTGGTAATGGGAATGTGGGCAAATAGGAAGTGATATTCGTTACAACAATGGCGTCTGTTCTTAACTCAGGCTCGATACATTGGGTGGGGCGAATCTTCAACGTAGTTTTTCCCTGAGCCCCTTCGAAAATCGTCTGACCAATTCCAGAGATTTTCTATGGAAAGGGGGTTGAGGGCAGTCCAAGCTTCTCATTGCACCTTTTTGTGATGAAAGAGTACTGGCTACCAGAATCAATCACCATTCGAATAGGATGATACGACCCTCGTCTATCTTCCACTTCAGCGATCACAGTGCCCAACAAAACGTTAGTCTCGTGAGACACTGAGTTTAGAGAAGTTCCCATAGCTGCAGGAACACTGCTTGAAGAGGAGCACAGGGCTTGGACTCCCGTGGGTTCACCGTGGTCAGTGAAATGATGAAGAGTAGAGTGGTGTCTCTGGGTGCAAAATTGGCAATGCCATTTGGATTTGCATTGGTCTATCGAGTGATAGTATGAGAGGCAATTCATGCATCCCCGCCAGCCCTTCAACAGGTCATGGCGCTCCTGTGGGGACGCATTGTGAAACTTAGGACAACTTAGAAGGTGATGATTTGATTTATCGTTACATAAAACGCAAGGCGCAACCCTGTCCTTCTTGGGTAACGTGGAGGGAGTTCCGGCTAGCAAAGTTGCTCCGGGCCTGTATGTATCCTTTCTTGTGTTTCTTTTAAATGAATTTAGCGCGTTGCCAGAAGTTGGCGTACTTGGGGCAGTATCCGTTCCTGCGGCCAATTGCAGTGCAAGACATCGTTCATTCACGAACTTATCGAGGGATTCGAAAGAAGGGAATTCGTCAAGCTTTTGCGAGAGCTCGAACTGCTCCCGAGTGACATGATCTAACGCTCTTGACGCTAGATGGAACAGTATGAACTCGGCTTCGTTTTCAATATTTAAGAGCCTGAATGCAGCGATAGAATCGGAAATTTTGGAGCGGAATAGTTTTAATTCGTCAACTGTCGCTTTACTTTGAATGGGCTTAAAAGAGAGAATTTGGTTGAGGTAAGTAGAAGCGAGAATTCTTTTATTGTTATAGGAATCAGTAACTGCCTTCCAAGCTAACTCGTAGTTTTTATCATCCTCGATGGAGAAACGAATAAGTATGCTAGCGGCTGGGCCTTTGAGACTGGATTTGAGATATTGAAATTTCAAACTTCGAGAAAGAGCATTGTCATTGTGTACTAGGGAGAGATATATGTCCCTAAACTTCGGCCATTGTGTGATTTCTCCGTAAAATTGAGGGACTTGAATTGTGGGTAGATTTTTATGTACGAGAGACTCACCAAGTGTTGCATTACCAAAGGATTGCCGGTACAATGTTGACGATTGAAGGGTTTCCAAGGTAGTATTGGCTTCGTAATAGTACCGCTGTGTCGCAACACGTCTTTGGGATTCACTATCGTTTGGAAATTCGGTATCTTTACCTTCTCGATCATACATGTCAACTAGCTGATCCCAAATCTCCTCCGATTTGGAATAATATTTTTCCATTGCCCTGAACATACCCTTAAACTTGTCGCGTTGTGTATGGTCACTAATAGCAAGTCTGCCCTGTTCGTTAATTGACCTTACTTCAGCCTGAGCGGCTTCTAGTCGGCGTTTCAATGATGCTACCTGCCTAGCAAAAGATACCACCATCTGAGGGTTAGGGTTGGACATTGTGACAATATGGCAACACTAGAAGGCCAAACTCGAGCTCACACTAGAAACAAACAAGCGCGTGAAAAGCTAATTTTGGTTTTAAAATGTATATAATCTGTGATAAAAGTAAAGGAATAGAAAATAATGACTCACCCAAAGTTATTAAACTCAAACGGATAAATGAAAAATAACCACGTTCTGCTACCAAAATGTTGAAACACGATGAATGGTGTGAACCTCAGTTGGTTACAATCAGCACTCACGGCTCACAAAAATATATAGACAATGGGGGAGTAACAAAAGGAAATCAAGTAAAGGAAATATAATGATGAAAAAATAATAGAACTAAAACAAAGGGTTACAAAACTGAAAAGAACGCTCTAGTTGTGAAATAAAAATCAATCTTAGACAAGGAAATAGACAAAATGGGTACCCAAACCTGGCCACTATACAATCGGACGTGCACGTTTCGAAAATAATTCCGACTCCGGGAAAATCACAAAAAAACCAAATCGAAAAGTCTCCGTAGTCGAGAGGAGTAGCTGTGGTGATATGTCGACTGTTTCGCCCAAAATCGTTGATGGGTCAGAAAAACTGGTTGTAAACGCTGCCTAATATCGACCAGGCAACAACGATAATAAAGAGACAACTGATCTCCACGACTTGTTTCGTCAGATCAGCCGTGATATGAAGATCGCATGGAGATCAAGAGAGAGAGAGAGATTGAAGTCTTGTGTTCCCTTGAAGCCAATTACTAAACAAGCACTGTATTAGCACGCTTGTAACAAGGAACATTAGGAATACTAGCATAGCCATCTATACTGACAACCAATCTGTCCTAAAACACTGGACAACCCAATAGTTGGGAGCTTTCTCATCGAAGAAACAAAATACAAAGTTGGGAAACTCCATCAACTAGGGAATACAGTTACTTTACAATGGATACCCGGGTGTAGAGGATATATAGGGAATAAGAAAGTGGATGATCTAGCCAAGGCAGGAGCCATGGGACACATCGGCCTATCACAATGCAACAACTGAAAACGAAAATATATGAGAAAATGTGTAACCACGTCAGGGACGAAATAAACAATCATGAAGGGTACCAACGTGCCAAAATTATGGGCATAACTAGTTATAACATGCAACGAACCAATTAGGTACTGGGTTAAAGCAATGTACGACTACGAAGAATCACTGGGATGTTATCTAGGCAGTATGCGGTGGGTAATATTCATAACAGGACCAATCCCAACATCAATGCTTGGTGCCCGTGCGGTGAAATAAAAACGGTAGATCACTTTCTTAGGTCATGCCCGTTATGGTGGATGTTGTCGGGGTCCCCTTTTCAAGGGCGCGTGTGGCCTTAAAAAGGGCCGACGAAAGTCTCGATGGTACTGCCTCTGCCGGTTGGCAAAGTGTGAGGCGAGGGACTCGGTTGAGTCGGTGCTCCTTCTGCAGACGCGGGTCGAGGGACTCGGTTGAGTCGAAGGCACAGTCGAGCGTAGGCCGAAGAGCTCGGTTGAACGGCAGAGCCTCAGGGCGAGGGACGAGTTCCTCGGGCGTCGGCCGAAGAGGTCGGTCGGGCGGCAGATCCTCAAGGCGAGGGACGAGTTCCTCAGGCGTCGGTCGAGCGGTAATTCCGCGGGGCGAGGGACGAGTTCCTCGGGCGTAGGTCGAAGAGCTCGGTCGAGCGGCAGGTCCTCAAGGCGAGGGACGAGTTCCTCGGGCGTCGGAGCGTAGGTCGAAGGGCTCGGTTGAGCGGTAGCTCCTCGCGGCGAGTGACTCGGTTGAGCCGGTGCTCCTTCTCCTGCTGTGTCGGCTGAGGGACTCGGATGAGTCGAAGGCCCAGTCGAGCAGTGGCTCCTCGAGATGAGGGACTCGTCGTCTCCGCTGGCGCAGTCTTCAAGTGTAGTCTCTGGTCAGTTGATGTTGGCTCCTTGAAGTCGGAAGAAGGACTGATAAATGTCCTTTTTTTTTTTTTTTTTTCGGACGCTTCCGGGGAGGGGAAATCTTCAAAAGACACCCAAGTGGGTAGTGTCGGATTTTTACCGACTAAAACCCCTCCCCCGCGGTTGCCAACCCGGAGGTTCTAAACCAGAAGGATGGGAGGCCAGCCTGCGGATGCAGGGGGACTCATGCGCATGTGCGATGCGGGGAGGAACGGGACGGGGTTAGCGTGGAATGAGGGAGCAGGGCCTACGGATGATGTCCGAGGGTTGGGGGCATATTGTGTGAGGCAGCTGATGGACGGGTTGGGGTGACCCGCCACCGAGTTCTGCGGAGGTTGAGGGCGTAAGTCGAGGCAGCCTCGCTGAGGAGGAGGCCGGCTTCCTTTCGGAGCTGTCGATTTCTGATATACCAGGGGGAACCAAGGACCCCTCTGAGGGCCTTCATGTAGGTGCCCTCAAGTTGTTTGAGGGCTGTGGCAGTTCCCCAGACAGGAATGGCGTAGGTGCTTATGCTTCTGATGATGGCATTGAAGGCGCGGATTTTCGTTTGTTTCGAGACCTTTCTGTTATTAAAGAAGGGTTTAAGAGCCGTAAAGGCTCCGTTGACCTTGCCACGAACGGCACGAACTTGGCTATGCCAGTTGAGCTTTCTGTCGAAGATCACTCCGAGGTATTTTGCCTTTGTGCTCCAGGGAATTGAGTGGTTACCAACTAGTATGTTGGGGGGAGGAATATTCCGCCGGGAGAAGAACACCGCTTCAGATTTGGCTTCATTGAGGCGGAGGCCCCATTTTTGGTACCAACTGAGCAGGGGGGGAATGAACTTGTTCATGACAGTTGCACAGTGCAGCTTGGTTTTGGAGGTGTAGAGGAGGGCTACGTCGTCTGCGTATTGTGCTGTGACGATTTTCCTGTGGATAGGAATGTCATGACAGAAGATGTTGAAGAGGGCGGGGGAGAGTTTCGAGCCCTGGGGAACGCCAGCTGTGATGTGGTGGACAGTGGATAGCATTTTTCCAACTCTTACCCTGAAGGTTCTGTTTGATAGGAAGGAACGAATCAGGCCAATGAGGGATGGGGGGCAGTGTAGTAGGATGAGTTTGTAAATCAACCCCTCATGCCAGACTCTGTCAAAGGCTTGCTGGGCATCAAGGAGGAGCATGGAGGTGTGTCGGCGTTTGTTCCGGTTTTCAGCGATGAACTCAGTCACTCTGAGGAGTTGGTGGCAAGTTCCGTGGCGGCTTCTAAAACCGTGTTGGAAGTTTGGGAGGACTTCGTTGGTATGGATGAATTCATTTAGGCGGGTCAGAATGATGGCCTCAGCAACTTTGCTCAGTGTGCAGAGAAGGCTTATGGGTCTGTAGCTGGAGGGTTTGTTGAGGGGTTTACCTGCCTTGGGGATGCAGATAATTGTGGCCTCCTTCCATACCTCAGGGAAGTATTGGAGGCGCATGGAGGCGTTAATGATATTGCAGAGGGCTACCAAATGGATCCTGGTGAGCGATTTTAGAACCCCATTTGTGATGCCATCGATGCCTGGGGCCTTGTTTTTGTTAAGGCCTTTGATGGTGTCGCTGATCTCTTTGGGGGTGGTTGGTTTGAAAGAGGAAGGGTGGCCTTGTGGGAAGCTGTGTACAAGGTGGTTGACCTCGTTGTGGAAACTGGTGTGGTCCTCATGGGCGGGAAGGGGAGCACTGGTCCTTGAGAGCGTTTGCAAACACGTCTGCCTTGTCACTTTCAGCGGAGTATGCACTGTTGTTGTGGATAAGTGGCGGTGGGTGGGGCTGTCTATTTCTTAGGGATTTGACGATCTTCCAGCATCGCTTTGGGTTTAGTTCAGCCTCAGCGATATATTTTTCAAAGCTGGCATCCCTTATGGTTTGGAGGGCAGCATTTATCTCACGCTTCAGGGCATTGAGCCGTGGTCGTAGGGATGGGAGTTTGGTGCGTTGGAGCAACCTGCGCAGGCGGTTTTTCCTCCGGATCAGAGATTTGATGTCTGGTGGGAGGCGGGGCTTTGATTGGGCAGCTGGGGAGGTGATTGTGGAGAGCCGAACCTTTTCCTGGATGTCCTGAGTAAGGTTTGTCACAGCAGAGTCGACTTCCTCTCTCGAGCGGGGAGTACGACATTTGAGAGTGGATTTTTCCAGATGGAATCGCAGGGAGAGCCAGTCAATTTTTCGACAGGTGAGAGGGGTTGTGTCAGGCTGGCCTGGGATTTCCATAATGACGGGATAGTGATCGAGTCGAGGGAGGACAGGGTCCAGGGTCTTTCTCGAGCGTGATGTTCTTTGTAAGGAAGACATCGAGGATGTCGGAGTTTTTGTTTGGGTCTGTAGGGTGGAAGGTGTGGTCAGCCGGGCGTCTACGGAGAAGTTATGGTGACGCAACAGGCGGAGCAGGGAGGAACCTTTGGCATTGGTGGCTCGGCATCCCCAGGACTGGTGTTTGGCATTGAAATCGCCAGCAAGCACAGTTGGTTGGGATGAGCTAAGGAGGGGAATGATTTCGTCTAAATTGTTGGTGTTAGGCGGAGAGTAGCAGGACACAACTCGGAGTGGTCCTCTGTTTATAAAGACTTCAACACCGCAGGCCTCGAGAGAGGGTGTAGGGGTGCTGATGGCTCGATGTCTGAGGGAGTTGCGGACCAGGATGGCCACACCACCCCCAGGTCTGGACCCTGGGCGGTCACTTCTATACACAGAGAAGTTTGGGATGAAGAGCTTGTTGGAGGGCTGGGTGTGAGTTTCGGTGATGCATGCCACATCTACCGATAGCTCTTGCAAGAGGTCACTGAGCTCGGCGACCTTGTTGCGCTGGTTTGCTAGGATTCCGTTTGCATTCCAGTTGAGAACAATTGTCCTCCTATGGGCTGGCGGAGAGCATGCCCTGGAGGAGGAGGACAGCCTGGGAGAGGCAGTTTGCGATGTCTCGCAGGGATCGGTCCCGGTCCTCAGGGGAGATAGTTGGCGGGGTGGGTGGGACAGTGTTGCCTGGGGTATTGGCAGTGCTTGGGGGGGCTGGGGGGGAGGGTCTGCGGTTGTTTGTGGCAGGCGGGTTTTGAGGGGAACTGTGCCGGGGGTTTGTCGCTGCTGCCCTGGCATATGATAGGGCGGGGGAGACCAGTGTGGCTGGTGTTGGTGCTGGTCGGGGGGGCTGTGTGGCATCAGGTTGTGGGAGGGGTGTGGGTCCTGGCTTTCTACCAGCGGAAGGCCTTTTTGGGGCTTTGGGAGAGCCCCTGTATATGGCCCTGTGGGGACCTTTGCAGTGTGCACACGTAGGGTCGATGTGTGTCTGGTCCTTTATTGGGCATGTGGAAGTGGCATGGGGGCCGGCACAGAAGGCACAGACCCACTTTGCTCGGCAATAGTTTGCCGTGTGCCTGTAATTTAGGCAGCGAAGGCATTGGGGGATGGTCTTAGGTCGGTGTTTATTTTCGACCTTGACCGTCAAGCCATCAAAGGTGGTGAGATGAAAAATGGAGCGGGCGCTTGGAGATTTGGCATCCAAGCGGACGAGGACGAGTGGCCAGATTTTGTCGCCAGTTTTCATTCGGTATACCGATTTGACTGGGAGCTTCCGGTTTTCCAACCCTTCTTGGAGGGTTTTCAGGGGGTAGCCTACTGGGATGTGTCTGATTACCACTTCCAGGTCACGGTCTTGGCGGACCTGGTGGGTAGTGTATTCTATTTTTTCCGCTTCGAGCCTTTTGGTCAGGCGGCGGAAATCCTCAACCGAGTTGAGGTAGAGCCTTAGGCCTGCCTGCGTGTTAATGCAGCGGCGGTGAGTTATGCCTTCCGCGCCGAGGTAGGCATGTATCTTGGGCCAACGTTCTGCCTGTTTGAGGATGATTGGCGGTGGATGGGGGGCCTTAGTGTCTTCCTCCTCCTCAGAGTCGGACTCCGAGGCAGGGGAGTCGGACTCCGAGGCAGGGGACAGGATCCTGTTTGGACGTGGTCTTTTGTCCGTCGTTGCAGGCACTGTTTCGTTTAGAACCGAGAGTGTGGGGAGCTCAGGAGAGGTGGTCCTGGATGGTGGGGCACGTTTCCTGTTAGGGAGAGGTGCGTCGTCCGAGGGGGCAGGGGCTGTGTCCATTATGTTTGGGACAACAGTTGGTGGAGGCTCGTCTTGAACGAGGGAAAGAGCTGCCGTAAGTTCGGCGATATTGGCCTCCAGGCAGGCCATTTGGGCTGCAAGACTCACTTGCGATGCTGCAATACTCGCTTGCGATGCGAGGGCCTGTTGGAGGGCCGACTGGAGGTCCGAGCGGGTTGGGGTCATTGAGGGAGGTGGAGGAGATGTGGGGGAGGGTGCCTGTCGTTGTCTGGGGACAGCGAGCTGGGTGGTGGGGCCACAAGGGGCGGATGAGGTGGAGGGGCGTGGGGAGTCCTCCATGGCGACGAATCGCACACGGGGGAGCTCGGTTCTAGTTATTGTTCTACTACTGTTCAAACGAGGGAGGATTTTCGTGAGCACGAAAATCGGGCAGAACTGTTAGATCGAAGGACAGCGGGAGCGCTGAGGGCGATGTTAACGGGAGGAAACGAAACGACGTACCTGATTGTAGAAGAAGTGGCGGAGATCGGCGAGAGGAGAAACGGCGGGCGTCGGGAGGGACGAGGGCGGCGAGAAAGTCGAGCGTAGCTGGAAAGTCGAGCGTAGAGAGGCAGTCGAGCAGTCCGGCGAGTCCGAGCAGGTAGAGAGCTCTTCGAGGTTTAAGCCACGAAGGTCTGTACCAGAATAAATGTCCTTGCAGGCAGGCCCTTTTATACCTGTTCTTGGAGGGAGTCGCCTTCGCTGATTGGCCGCCTGCTATTCCCTCCAGGAGTGGTTCGTGGCTAGCGCCCTCTGTTGGGATGAGGCGGCTTTTGTTGTGGAGAGTGGCAACCGCCACATAGCTCCCCCAAAAGGCGCCTTGGTGGACGTTATAGGTCGAAACGAACTGTTTTCTTGATGGGGCGTCCTGATCGTGTTGTCGTGGTTGGTGCTGGGGTCGTCTGGTTGTCCTCGGATGTTGTAGTGGGGGTGTCGACCGTCGTTCCGGGTGTGTCCTTGTCTGAAGCGTCGCCGTACGCTGGCTTCACACGGTCGATGGAGACTGTGGTTTCCCGGTCGCCGAGCTGTAGCGTGAAGGTCTTGTCTGTACGCTGTATGACCTGGAAGGGGCCTGCGTAGGGAGGCGTTAGGGACTTCTTCATCCCTTCGACTCGGAGAAAAACGTGGCTGCATGTCTTGAGGTCTCTTGGTAGGAAGATTTTCGGTGTGGTGTTCTTTGGAGAAGTCGGTCGAAGTGAAGACATGAAGTCCTGGAGTTGTTGGACGAAATCCTCTCGTTTAGTTGGCTCTGATGGTACGAGTAGGTCACCTGGGAGACGCAGCGTAGCTCCGAAGGTCATTAGTGCCGGGCTGTGGTTCTCGTCGTCTATTGCTGAGCGTAGCCCCAGCAAAACGAGTGGAAGGTGCTTTGTCCAGTCTCCATGGGCGTCTCTTGCTGTTAGGGCAGCCTTCAGGGTCCTATGGAACCTCTCGATTCGTCCGTTTGCTTGAGGATGGTATGGCGTCGTCCGAAAGCGTTGGATGCCAAGTAGCTCTGAAAGTTGTCTGAAGAGGTTTGACTCGAACTGACGACCCTGATCCATTGTAATTCGCAGAGGCGTGCCGTATCTTGCAATCCACGTATCGACGAAAGCTCGAGCGACTGTTTCAGCGTGGATATCTGGCAGAGGTACTGCTTCAGGCCAACGAGTGAACCGGTCGATCATAGTGAGACAGTAGGCCTTGTGATCAGATGACGGCAGAGGTCCCACTAGGTCCAGGTGTACATGTTCGAAGCGGGCCGAAATCGGGAACGTGCCGAGGGGTGAGACAGTGTGTCGAGAAACCTTGGCTTTTTGGCAGGCAGTGCAGGATCTAGCCCATTTTCCAGCGTCGGTATTCATTCCTGGCCAAAAGTAGCGGCGGGCAAGCATTCTGCGGGTGCTTCGGATCCCTGGATGGCTAGGCGCGTGAATACGGTCAAAGGCAGCTTGTCGGAAGGAGGAAGGAAGGTATGGGCGAGGGTTGGAGGTCGTAGTCTCGCATAGGATCGAAGTCAATGATCCAGGAATTACTATCCGTTCGAGTTGGAAGGATCCTTTGTTCGGGAGAGTTCCGTTCTCCTCTTCGCTGGCTTGCGCGGTGGCTAGTGCTTCCCAGTTGTCAGGTTGGTCTACCTCATCCAGTCGAGAAAGAGCGTCAGCCACTGGGTTGTCGGTACCACTAATGTGCCTTATGTCTGTCGTGAATTGCGAGATGAACGTCATGTATCTTGTGCGGATTGGCGAGCAGTCAGCTGATGGCTTCGTGAAGGCGAATGTGAGAGGGCGATGATCCGTTCGAATCGTAAAGATCCGTCCTTCTAGGAGAGGTTGGAAGTGTCGCACTGCCAGGTAAATTGCCAGAAGTTCTCTATCAAAGGTGGCGTATTTTTGTTGTGCCGGCGATAGTGCTTTGGAAAAAAATCCTAGGGGCACCCATCCATTGTTTTCCTTTTGTTGCAGGACTGCGCCAATCCCAACGTTTGAAGCATCGCAGTCGAGGGAGATCTCACTATTAGGCGCTGGGTGTCCGAGGCGTATGGCATCCCGTAAGGCTTGCTTGGTCTTCTCGAAAGCTTCCGACGATTCTTGTGTCCAGTTAACAGGTCGCTTGTCGTTCTTTGTGCTCCCTTTTAGGTAGGCGTTCAGTGGACGCTGGATTTCGGCAGCGTGAGGAAGGCAGCGTCGGTAGAAGTTAGCCATCGCTAGGAATCGCCGGAGTTCTTTAATCATCTTGGGTTTTGGATAGTCAGTCAGGGTGTCGATTTTGGACTTGACCGGAGCTATCCCGTCGGCGTTGACGTCGTAGCCAAGAAATGTGACCGAAGTTTGTCCAAAAACGCATTTTTTGATTTTTAGAGTTAATCCATGCGATTGGAGTCGGCTGAAGACTTCTCGTAGGTGCTCTTGGTGTTCCTCTTCGGAAGCGGAGGCGATGAGAATGTCGTCGATGTACGTGAAGACGAACGGTAGATCTCTGAAGATCGAGTCGATGAATCGCTGGAACGTCTGAGCGGCGTTGCGGAGCCCGAAACACATCCTCGTGAATTCAAAGAGCCCGAAAGGAGTTATTATCGCTGTCTTCGGAATATCGTCTTCTGCGATCGGAATTTGAAAGTAGGCTCGTTCGAGATCGAGAGTAGTGAATATTGTCTTCCCGTGGAGAGCGATGTTCATGTCGCCGATGTTCGGGACGCCGTAGTTGTCTGGCGTCGTCCTGGAGTTGAGAAACCTGTAGTCTCCGCAGGGGCGTATCGATCCGTCGGGTTTTTCGACGACGTGTAGAGGGCTGGACCATTGGCTTTTTGACGGCCGGCAGATACCATCTGTCATCATTCGCTGAAATTCCAGTTTGGCGGCCGCGTATTTGGCAGGAGGAAGTCGGCGAGCTTTTGCAGTGACTGGTCGGCCTGTGGTCTCGATAAAGTGCTGGACGTCGTGCTTAACGGCTCCGGTGGCGAAGGCGGGTCGGGTCACGTCTTCAAAGCGACGTAATATAGCGGAGTATTTCGTGTCGATCGGGATGGTTGAGAGTGTCTCAATGCTAGCCAGTCCGGTGTTCCCTCGTGCAGACAAATTCGTTTCTTTGTCGGTTATGCATTTGCCTCGGATGTCGACTACTAGGCCATGGTGGCTTAAAAAATCGGCTCCAATAATAGGCTTTTTTACGTCGGCGAGTATGAAGTTCCATTGGAATTTCCGTCGGAGGCCGAGGTCGAGTGCAACCGTCCGTGTTCCGTAGGTCGAGATCTGTGTCCCATTTGCAGCGTAGAGAGCGTGGTCGTCCTGTGGTGTGAGTCTCGGGTGTCTGTTTTTCGGAGGAGGCATGACTGAGACGGCGGCACCGGTGTCGATGAGGAAGGTCATGCGGTTTTGCGCGTCCGTGATGAAGAGGCGGGCGGAGATCGAATCTAGTGGCGCTTCGGCAGTCTCGGCCCGTGCGGCTGCCGGCGAGGCTAGTTTTTTGAACGTAGACAAGGAGGTCTGCACTTCCTAGCCCTGTCGCCAAAGCGCTCGTGGCGACAAAAGACACCCAAATGGGTAGTGTCGGATTTTTACCGACTAAAACCCCTCCCCCGCGGTTGCCAACCCGGAGGTTCTAAACCAGAAGGATGGGAGGCCAGCCTGCGGATGCAGGGGGACTCATGCGCATGTGCGATGCGGGGAGGAACGGGACGGGGTTAGCGTGGAATGAGGGAGCAGGGCCTACGGATGATGTCCGAGGGGTTGGGGGCATATTGTGTGAGGCAGCTGATGGACGGGTTGGGGTGACCCGCCACCGAGTTGCGGAGGTTGAGGGCATAGGTTGAGGCGGCCGCACTGAGCGAGGGGAGGCCTGTTTCCTTCAGGAGCTGCTGGTTTCTGATGTAGCGGGGTGAGCGGAGGACACCTCGGAGAGACTTCATGTAGGTGCCCTCGAGTTTGCGAAGGGAGGAGGCCGTGCCCCAGACGGGGATAGCGTAGGTGCTGATGCTCCTGATGATGGCGTTGAAGATACGGATTTTCGTTGGATGTGAGACCTTTCTGTTGTTGAAGAATGGCCGGAGAGCAATGAAGGCTCCGTTGATTTTGGCGCGAACTGCGAGGGTCTGCCTGTACCAGTTGAGTTTCCTGTCGAAGATGACACCGAGGTACTTGGCCTGGTGTTTCCGCGGGAGTGGAAGGTTCCCCACTTGGATGTTTGGGGGGGGGGGGATGTTACGGCGGGAAAAGAAGACGGCTTCTGATTTGGATTCGTTGAGGCGTAGTCCCCATTTGTGGTACCAGCTGAGCAGGGACGGCAGGTACTTATTCATGACTGTGGCACAGTGCAGCTTGGTTTTGGAGGTGAAGAGGAGAGCTACGTCGTCCGCATATTGAGCAGTGACGATCTTCTCGTGGACTGGTATGTCATGGCAGAAGATGTTGAAGAGGGCTGGGGAGAGTTTTGAGCCTTGGGGTACGCCAGCCGTGATGCGGTGGGTGGTGGATAGAGTTTTGCCAACTCTCACCCTGAAGGTCCTGTCGGTGAGGAAGGAGTGAATCAGACCAATGAGAGAGGGTGGACAGCGAAGCAGGATGAGCTTGTATATCAGCCCTTCGTGCCAGACCCTGTCAAAGGCTTGGCGGGCGTCCAGTAGAAGCATGGATGTGTGCCGATGCTTGTTCCGGCTCTCAGCTATGTATTCAGTCACCCTGAGGAGCTGGTGGCAGGTTCCGTGATGGTGTCTGAAGCCATGTTGGAAGTCTGGGAGAACCTTGTTGGTGGCCATGAACTCGATGAGGCAGGTTAAAATGATGGCCTCGGCTATCTTGCTCAGGGTGCAGAGAAGGCTAATGGGCCTGTAGCTAGTAGCTTTGTTCAGAGGCTTTCCAGCCTTGGGGATACAGATGATTGTGGCCTCTTTCCACGCTGCAGGGAAGTATTGGAGGCGCATGCAGGCATTGATGATGTTGCAGATGGCCACTGTGTGGATCCTGGGGAGTGTCTTCAGGACTCCGTTTGAGATGCCATCGCTGCCTGGAGCCTTGTGTTTGGTGAGGCCTTTGATGGTTTCGCTGATTTCCTTCGGGGAGGTTGGACTGAAGGTTGCAGGGTGCCCTTGAGGGAAGCTGCGTACTAGGGAGTTGACCTCGGCGTGGAAGGTGGTGTGGTCGTCGTGCGAGGGAAAAGGGGAGCACTGTTCTTCGAGAGATTCGGCGAAGATGGTTGCTTTGTCGATTTCAGCGGAGTGTGAGGTGTTGTTGTGGTAGAGAGGTGGAGAGTGGGGTTGCCTGTTCCGTAGGGATTTGACGATCTTCCAACAGCGCTTGGGGTTGAGTTCAGCTTCAGCTATGTATTTTCCAAAGCTGGCGTCTCTGGTAGCTTGAAGGGCAGCGTTGAGCTCCCTTTTGGCGGCATTGAGCCTGGGTCGTAGGGACTGATAAATGTCCTTGCAGGCAGGCCCTTTTATACCTGTTCTTGGAGGGAGTCGCCTTCGCTGATTGGCCGCCTACTATTCCCTCCAGGAGTGGTTCGTGGCTAGCGCCCTCTGTTGGGATGAGGCGGCTTTTGTTGTGGAGAGTGGCAACCGCCACAGATGTGAAGGCGCCATGATGCGAATTTCAACTTCGTATTGCGTACGTTGGCTATAAAAAAACAGGCCGAGATAGACAAGATCGATCTTCTTGAAGGAGCGAAATATTGGGCAGCTTGTTAACACCAAATGCAAATAATCTAGATGCTCATGAACTCGGGGAAATTATTTCCTGTTGACGGAAATGAGTAGCAAGGCAACAGAAGAGATTGGCTTTCAGAGGAATATATTTAACAGCAATTAGCTAATGGTGTGGCGTTACAAGAAGAACATTTTTCTAAAGTCCACGATTTTCTCCAACACTCCCCCTCAATGCTAGAAAGATACTACACCTAGCAACAATTAGACACAGACAAGACATAAATTAATCAAAAACTCAACACGAAATTCATCTTCTTAATGTCTCCACTTACGAAACGTGAGCAATCTCAACAATGAAATTAACGCAGGTTTCCTCATCAAATGAATTTAATTGCACTGAACGTACTGTGAGCAAACTTAATAATGAACAACATTCAGGGTTTCACAAACCCTGCTTGGGAGCTTTCAAACCTCGGAGGTAACCTTCGTCAGCATATCTGCTACCTGTAAATCAGTTGGGACGTACATCATCTCCACCTCACCATTTTGGACCATGTCACGTACAAAATGGTGGATAACATCAATATGTTAGCGCTTTGTCTCAAGAGACTCAGCCATTTTATTTGATTGCTGAGTGATGGTCTTCGTGTAGGAGAATCTTCCCAATCGGTACCTGTAGCGAGTAATTCAAAAGCTGCTTCAGGAAGACACACTCAGAAAGACAGTGAGACATCACGACATATTCTGCCTCACTCGAACTCCGAGATACGACAATTGGCTTTTTGACTTCCAAGCAATGACGTTTTTGTTTAATTTAATGACATAGCCACTAACACTCTTCCTGTCCGGTGGTTCCATTCCATCAGCATCAGAATAGACGCGTATTTGGAAAAATGAACTGTTGTGTTTCTTGTAGATCAGGGCATGTGAGCTGGTGTGCATCAAGTTGCGGATGACATGCTGAAGATACATGAAATGTTCCTCCCTAACTACTAACTTGCAAACATGACCAGGAGGAACTTCTAAACCATTGGGTGGCCCCTGGAGAAGAAAAGACGTTTTGATGACATACTGAATCCATTTCAGATCTTTCTCGATAGCAACTGCAAGGAGCAGTCTTGAAGAGCTCATCCGAGCAATCGGAGCATACGGCATACCTGACACTCAGTTTGCTTGTATCTTACGTAAAGCCTCGCTTGCTTCCCGATAACGGCCGGGATTGTAATGTTCTGAATGCTCGCTGTCGTACCTGTGGTAACCTGTTTGAGTCGCTGAATAATGTAGTGCATGTGTGTCCGTGTACTCATGGGGGCTGTGTCAAGCGTCATGATGCGGTCTACAAGCAAGTTGATGCAGTATTGTCATCTGAGGGCTGAGAAGTAGAGAGAAAGGCAGTACCGAGTTGTCTCTGGAGAAGGACAGAGGCCTGACATCTTCGGTATTGGCCCCAACCAGCCTGCATTGATCCTGGATGTCCTGCAGGCTTGCAGTCAGTCTCCATGTGACATCGTGAGAAGACCTTCGAAGAAGGCGTTCCAGAATGCTGGTCCAAGTTGCGTCCAATGCTGGTGCCTAATATGGAAAGAAGGCTGAGCGGTCTCCATGATCGCGGGTCTGACTGATTGCGGCCGCCTCCTTTTTGAAGAGTGAAAACACCTGCAGACTTCCACTGAGTGGGGAACTGTCCGACCTGCAGACAGTCATTAAATAAATTAAGGAGGCCGCTGGAGATTGTCCGCTCGGCCTTCCTTAGCATATTGCTTTCTATTCTATCTGGCCCAGGACTTTTGTTGGGCCTGTCGTCCATGATGGGATGTCGGGCTCGTTCAGAGAGTCCAAGATCAGCTCCCTTCCTGCCTTTCGGCTTCAGTATCTCGGGCAACTTAGTCATTAGGGAATGCCTTCTCAAGGAGGGTTCCCAGTAAACTTTTGATGTTTCAGGCCCAGCCTGACCCATTTTGCATTACAGCTAAGACCTGCTCACGAGTGTGTTGGTACGTCCATCTGGCTGTATTTACACTTTGCTTGAGGGGATTAAGTTCATTCATCCATCATGGGATTTTGATCGCTCTGTGCTTCTGTTGCCCAAGTACAGGGGGCCCAGCAGAGTACAGTGCTGTGCTAAATATGTCCACTTTGTGGTTCACCTCATTGGGTGTGGCAACTTGCACTGTTAGGTCGGTGTCTGCAGCACACAGTTCACCTTCCACTACCCTACAGATTTGTAGCCAGTCAGCACTTTTTGTGTGGAATCGCTTTTCAGGCGTGTCTTTGCAGAGGATGTTAACATCTGCCATGGCAAAGTCAACAACCATGTGATTACTCTGCAAAGCACCAGGTACAGATCCGCAACCTTGTAATTTGAGTAGCAGGGTGTGGGACACAGCTGTGATGTCTATGCACAACCCTCCTCCTGGCCCATCATAGGTCGCCTCAGTCATGGGGTCGTTGGCAACAACCAAGTTGTACTTGGTGAGCAACTCTATATATGCCCCATCCGGGGTCAGGGATCCCTACAATGGTGATTAGGTCTTTGTATCAGTAGAGACTTAGCAGTGTCGTCCTGATAGTCCTGTTAGAGCCCGCTCGAGTGGTTGAAGGCTGTTGGCAACTGGTGCGCCAAATTGCCTGTAAAATGACATTACAACCAGCTCAAAGCGGATGAGCAACAGAGGCCAAGTGCTGGCTGTTCAGGAGGGTGAGTGCGAACATGTCGATGGACGGGTCAATGGAGGCCACTGCTGCCTTGACTCCTGCTCTTGCTCCAGCCACCACTCGAGCCTGTGATCTCAGACCAAGAGTTTTGGATCCTATGTATGGTTCCTGTATGGCGAGAACTTTGCAGCGTTTGTTGAGGGCACTTTGCAACAACTCAGCCATAACCGGGGAACTCTTATTTGTGTTGTGCTGAAGGATTCTAACTGTTTTTAACCTATTCATATTCCACTCGTGATTCGTGGAGGGCAATTGCTCGCTGATGAATGGTACAGCGTGCTTCTTTTGTAGAGTGTGAGACCTGTTGTAATTTGCGTTCAACGCAATTGGCACACAAGGGGAGCCTCATGCTTGCACTCTTTGCTCAGATGTGGCATGAAGATCTGGCGCACACCACAGGTCTTGTGCAGGCTTCTGCCAGGTGGCCATAACGCTGGCATTTGTAGCACTGTGTGAGGGCTTCATACTTGCTAGTATGTTGCTCATCACTCGAAGAGGGAGGGGTCGAGCTTGGCTGTGAATGAGGCGCAGGTGGCGTTTTTATTACCTACTGTTGTTTTAAGATATAGTAAGGGGGAGGGAGAGATTAAAGAAGCAGACTAATGTAGTGTACTCTTGTGAGTTCATTTGTTACGTGTGTTGGTGGTATGCGCAAGAGGTGTGTGAAGCAGCACCCTGGGAGCTCCCCCTCAGGCATATTGATCCTCGCCCCTTTCACTGGTCCGGTGATCTCAAAGGGAGGCCCCCACATGCGCTGCAGCTGCCAGTCCACCCACCCGCTAGGACTCATAAGGTTTTTTTCGGCTGCTGCTCGAAGTCAGCCCTCAGCCACTGGTGATGTGGTGAGTGGGACAAACGCTATCAGCCTCCCCAGGAACGATCAAACCTGGTTTTCCCCCTCCTCATTCCTAAGTCTGCACCTATTTAGGGGATTGCTCGTAGGTGTTAGTGAGCTACTTCCAGGAACGTGTTTCGCTCATTACGAGTGTTTTAAGTCAATGTGTTCTGCCACGTAAGCCGTTGCAGTGTTGGTTGTATCTGAAATATGTTGCGTATGTCAGTGTCAAGAGCTGGTCAAGCCACTTTAAGGCCGGCTTTTACGGCTACACAGAGGATACGGCAGGAGAATTCTGTCCCCCCCCCTTCCTGCGGGGGGTGTGTTCAGCGATCCCAGCTCAAGGTAGGGGGTTCCCAGTGTGCCATGTATGTGGAGGAAGTGTAAGTTGTGTCCGTTCAAGTCTGGCTCATATGAACACGCAGGGAGTACAGCAGTGGAATCCTGGACCCCTAACTGCAGGGTGAGCACAGTGTGGTGACAAGTACACTGTGATGCCCAGCCACAGTTAAGCCTCGTTGGATGTAATCCTGCGGGGACCTCCTACTGAAGTTATCACCTATTCAAGAAGCTATGTTGAGCAACCACACTTCTTATCTAACTTTCAACTGTTACCATTGCAGTTATACAATTACGATAAGGAGGTCCAAAATCAAAGCTATTGAACCAGCTTTCCATACAGCGCACCAATGCGTGCCAGTTGGGTGGTTAGAAGACCTACTCGTCGTCTAAACAGACATGGGCGGAAAGAACCAGGCAAAGCGCCTTCACTTTTAATATAGTTAGCACCCACGAAGACTATAAACAAGTGCTGTCTCAATTTTGTAATAGCCAAGAACTAACTAATGCAGTATTTTGCAATTTTGAACAATTCATCTGCCAACTTTACAGCCGTAGACAATTTCAGAACATTGATGAACTGCACCTACACTTGTTCATAGATGCTTACATACGAACTTGTAAGACAGACCCTCTCAGGCCCCTAAAGGGAGTTGACAGCGCTAATTTACCCCCATGCAGAAAAGTACTGTGACTTAGAGCACAGTTAGGCACATTGATGTAGTGTGATATACTTTTGCTGAATCTTACCAATATAGATGCTTGAAAAATATGGCTCGGCTCGTACACTAGAAAATTGTAGCTTTCAAGATTTAAGAAACACACTTTAATTTGAGCGGTCTCTGTATTCGAGTTCCAAAAAAAATTGTGATTAGATTAACTGTGCCATAATTTGCTGTGAAGGATTTCCCAAGGATCTATTCATCGTGTACATTTTCGGTTCAAGCGTAGGTACCCACTGACATTTTTAACTGATCCTTATCCAACAATTATTCGGTATCAAGGTTTGATACCAATGTCGTATTACGGCAGCTTTAATGGTTAGTGTCGCTCCCGCCACAGATATCAATAGGGACCTGAAGTTATTTGACATTTTGAGTCGTCTACAGTTTTATTATGTAGCTAACACTGATCATTATTGAGCTAAATCGGCGATAAAAGTACTCATGTGCGTAAGATGAACCTATCGATGAACATTTTGAGAAACTACTAAATGCATATTATTTTGTGATCTGTACTGTAACATTGAAGATATACCTAGATATCTTGCAACGCTTATGATCGCTACATGTTTTCAGATTCATGGTGCTTCTAACAATAGTTTACACTTTAGCTATTATTAAAGAGGATTAAACAAATTCTACATGAATGTTCAAGTACTATTTTCCAGTACTTCCCATCAACTACCGGATGGCAGAGTAGGGTTTTTCGTCTCTAGTTGTTTCATTGACCAAACTTTGGTGTGTCCAACAATGTTCCATTTTTGTACCAAAAAAGTACCCTTTCTCAACCATCATCTACCACTACTTTCCACCGAGTGGCAGACGTGGATGTTCTATACCCACATGGTTTGCAGGAACTAGACAATTTTCAGCTCTCCAGAAGTACTTGCAATTTTCACGAATTTTGGAAATTTAAAATGGCCGCTACTGCTGAACCCCTGACTCTGAGCTGGCGGCAGACGTGCAGTTATGAGTTCAGCAGACTTGACGACTTTTTTGGAGCTGGCTCCAGCCTACATACACGCAGACAAAGACAGTCACTTCCCTGCATGCATTACTAACTCAAAAACTACTTTTCTTATTCTTACCTTCATCCTCAGTACGTCAGATCCATCTTGACAAAACGTTTTCTGAGTATGTCAGATTTCTCTCGGCAATAAAGGGCAAGTAAAACTAAAATTGGTAATACTAGTCAAAACAGGAAATATACAACGCACAGACCGTTACCGTTTTGTTCCATATTATTTTGAACCAATACTGTTGGTACTAAAATCCGTTCAACAAATGTTAAGTTATTTTCCTTAACCCTACAAATTAAATAGCCATCCATCAATTCCTATTTGTCAGCTACAGGCTCCGTCGGCCATCTAACATTATTCCGATGGGTTGGTAGACTTTCTGTCCTAATTCAACTGTGTTAAGATCATGACATTCCATTTGCAACACTGAAGAACAGAGATTATACATTACGGTAAAATAATTAATGCATCACAAAAATTGAAGAATTTTGAGACGACAGCTACCTACATGGTGTAGCCTTTCAGATTGCCACATTACCAAACCCACTTGAACTTATTCACTGAGTCATGGAAAGTAAAAATATGACAAAAAAGACTCCTAACTCGACGTGTTCCTCCACCGTAGTTTCTACAACAGTGAGCGACGGTTGTTGGGAGGGCAGATGAACTTAGCAGTATTGCTACAAAGGAAGCGTATACCTATTTTGCAGAGTTCGCGAAGAAGGTGATGACTAAGAATTGCCTCCCATGTTTATAGTTAGATCAGGTGGGAAACCACATTAAGAACTCTTCCCAGATGGTATGGGATTCTTCAGGTAGTCACGGGCAACAGCTCTCTACCGGGAGACTGGCTTATGACCAAATACCTGCCGTACCTCTGCAGATCTGAGTTCGGTGGATGCTGCAGGGGCCGCCTCTTGTATTACCGAAACTGCAACTTCCAGGACTGATATACCCCTCGTTGAGGGTTTAGGAACAGTCATCAAATGAGGAAACAGACCTGCCGGGGCAGAGACGAATGCAGCTGATGAGGGATGTGCCTTCGTGTTGACAGTTTTAGGTGATTTGAAGACAACTTGCCAGTGACTCGTCTTCTGGCACCTTTCAAAAGTATCATTTAGAGCAGGACACTGCCGACAATTTGCATGCCGTTGCCGACCACTAAAATTGCATTTTTGATTTTTGAAAGTAGAATTGTAGGGCCTGGCTGCTCCCACATTCGTAGAATTTTCTGATGAATCCTCAATATCTTGAGGGAAAGAGGCATAAAGAGTTAGTTCGGAAGTGTATGGCTAACTGGTTCATGACAGATTCCACAGAACGACCTTTTTCAACACTTTCGTCGAGAGTTAGCATGTTTAACTCTAACAGTCTCATCCGAATTTGGTGAGAACTGAGACCATGAATAAACGAGTCACGAACATATGTCTTCCGATATGATAAGAATATAAATGATATGACATATAAACAGTCACATATTCTTCTTCTCTACATTGACGTCTGCTAACTGACATGTTTTGCTCAATTGTTCCAGAGCTTGGTGGTATTGGTCGACTGATTCATCAGGAGACTGCTTATGAGCGGCGAGTTTGTATCATGCACATATTTCATTTATTGGTTTAACATACATAGCTTTTTGTACTTCAATACCAGTTTCATATGTGGTCTTATCAGCAATCAAGATATCGGGTACACATAATGTGAAATGAAGTCAGTTAGGAACCATAACTTACTTTGTTCGTTCGCCTCTTCAAATGATGCAATAAAGTTCTGAAATGTCTTCAACCAGTAGCTCCAATCCTGGGTAGGAGTAGGTGAGTGTGGATCATCGTCGAACTTTTCCAGATTCAAAAATGTATCCATTGAGAATAATAAATTGTAGTAAAACCTTTGCTAATTACACTTTATTATTGACGATAAACGTAGAACTGAAAAATCAAGGTGTTACAGAAATGTTCAGAGCGCAAACATATGTTGCTAATAAGATAAGAACAGACAAACGTTGTTATAATAACAGGATGAATCAACACAAACCATGAGGGAAGTCAGCAAAAGACGGGTGGAGCAATCGACAGAGAGCACAAAGAGACTCTTTACCGGAGCCAAAAGAACAGGAGAGTGGGAACTGTACAAGAGATCCCTGAATTCAGAATTACTGAAGCCTAAGCAGGAGGCGTGGGGAACCTTTCGCCAAGAAATTCAGGATACCCGTACTCGAGCGAGAGTCAGCAATGTGCTCTCGAAAGGGAATATGCATCAGGTAGTAGGCTTCATTAGGGGCCCGGATGGAGACACTTTAGATTGTCACTGAACTCTGCCTACCCTGGTGAACACCCATTTTTCTGGCTGTAGATCTGACCCTGTGTTACTGGCAGATGAAGGAACCCTGGTGAGGCGAACAGGTTAGGGCAATTGGTACATGAGATGCAGAACACTTAGCAGTTAATTCCTTTAAACCATTCAAGTTGCCTGGTCTGGATGGAATATATCCTGTCCTACTACAGAAGGGAATGGAAGGAGTCCTACCCCGCCTGGTAAAGCTATTTAGGGGTAGTGTCGAGTATGGATACATACCCAAGGGTTGGAGAGGAGTTTGGGTTGGCTACTTTCATATCATAACCTGGCAAGGATTCGTACGAAGATGCCAAGGCTTTCAGACCTATATGCCTGACATCTTTCCTGCTCTAGACCATGGAGAAAATCCTTGATAGGTACTTGAGAGATGAATGCTTAAGATTGACACCTCTGGCAGATATGCATGCCTATCACTCAGAGAGATCACGTGATTCTGCATTGCATGCACTAGTGGAAACTGGAAGGAGCACATCAGATATACGACCAAGACAGGGACATTGGCCCTGATACGCACATTGCCACGTGTTAGGTAAAAATCAGAAGGATTTGTGTCCACCATGAGATGTGAAACCTCAAGTTGATAACGGGTGTTGTTGTTGCACCTCTTTGCCTCGTTCTTGTTCAGTTACCTTCAGCCCCGTTTTTGTACTGTAAATTTTCCTTTTGTATATGATTTCGTTTATTATTACAATTTAACTTCTATGGTTATGTACATTTTCTTTATCACCACGGATTCTAACACCATGGGCCCCGCTTCAATGGTTTTTTAAGAAGAGATCTATGCTATCATTGCCAGGGCAATCATAATACACGAGAAAAGCTATGGCAATAAAACTATCAACATAATCACTGATAGTCAAGTGCCGTGTGATGCACAAAGTTAAAGCTCATGCAGGATTCGGCTCAACTTCACAGCAAACGCGGGTAGAGTTAACGAGTATTGGATTTCTGGGCAGGGGATCATTGGAAATGAGAGGGTGGGCCATCTAGCCAGACATGGTTTGTCTACTGTACCTACTGGGCCACCACTCTATTGTGGGACTTCTCGGTCATTAGTCAAGAGGACTGTGGGAGAAAATACCAGAAGAATGCATTGGATAGTCTGAAATGCTGCAGGAGTGAGGCACTCAAACGCTTCATCTCAGAGCAAACACATGAGACAGAGGCTTCTGCAGATTGGGAGGAAGGACCTAGGGCAGATTGTGAGGATCATCAACAGGCACTGCAAAACGAACAGACTATGTTATGGGCATAGTCAACACCCCTCGGTGTAGTTGGTGTGGCACAGATGACAGACAGTGCTGGAGACTTGAAAGGAAGCGACTTCTGGTCTTTGGTACTACTTCTCCTAGGGTGGACATCAAAGACTATTTGGTTGGGCTATTGAGAGCCTTATCCTGATGAACAGGGGCTAGTTCTAATATGCCGCTATAAAGGGGTTAATGAACAGTCAACACAAAAAAATACGGCTTGTATGAGGGGAAACGAAATATAATCGAACAGAAACGAAAAAACTTAACACTTCAATCTTCTGATAGAATATATAACTTAATAAATAAAATGTTGCTTTGGAGAGGGTTGCTTGGTTAGCTGCACTTCTTCCACCGACGGATAACTCACAACAGGTAGATGCCGATGAAGTTGATGTTGAAGAAAACGGAAATAGCTGATGTTGATGACTAATTTTGGTAGCTGGTATAGTTGGTGGTGGTAAAAGAGGAATAAAACGGTAGGTATAACGAGGTATAACAAAACACGGCGATGGTAGATACGATGATGATGATAATAATAAAAGAAGGTTTCTCCTCTGGATGGTTTCGTCAGTGGCGGGCGAGTCTACGGAATCGAGGACACTACGCACTACTACATCCCGTCACGAATTGTTCCATAATAATAATAAGAGAAAAAAACGGATAAACAAAACATTTGGTTGTATTTGTGAATTAAAATAAAATGCCTCCTTCTTTCCTAAATTGCCATTTTTATGTGTGGTCCCGTCCGAAATGTGAACAGCCACACCATACTCCCCCCCATTTCGGATCACGGGATACACACACAAGAGCATTGTGGAATGGCACGCACACATAGACCCACCACACATAGTCAATGATCATGAGTGACTGGCAATGGAATGACATTAACTATTGAGCGCTTGTAAGTGCCACGAGAGGTTTTGATAGTAACCACTCTTACTACACTGTCGGATCCTGGATGTGTCGCTATGATTCTAGCTAGTGGCCAGTATGTGGGTGATGTCTTGGCGTCCTTCAACAAAACAATGTTTCCAACGCGAAGATTCGGTGATTTCTTCAGCCATTTGGTGCGGACTTGCAATGATGTGAGGTACTCTGTTTTCCATCTTGACCAAAAATGTTGCACTCGCTCGCGCAGTAACTGCCAACGGTTTAGCCGGTTTGAGGGGATGTCTGAAAAATCAGGTTCTGGCAAGCAGTTAATGGGTTGCCCAATCAAAAATGCCCAGGAGTTAGAGCTTCTGGATCATCTGGACTGTCTGACAATGGCTGGAGTGGTCGTGAATTCAAAATTCCTTCCACTTTGACAAACATTGTAGACAGTTCTGGTTGGGTAAAGGGTTGGTTTCCGAACACCTTATAGAAAAGGTGCTTTGCACATTTAATTAATGATTCCCATGAGCCTCCCATGTGTGGAGAATTGGCAGGATTGAAACTCCACAAGACGTTTTGATAGGCAGTGTGGTTGATGATAGCGTCTTGATTTGAGAGTTGACTGAACCAATCATACACTTCCTTTAAATAATTGGCTGTCCCTACAAAGTTAGTCCCACAATCTGAGTACATATGGGCTGGCAGGCCTCGTCTAGATGTAAACCTGTCAAAGGCGTCCAAAAGGACTCAACTGACAAGGTAGTTGATAACTCTAAATGCACTGCTCGTGATGCTAGGCAACAAAATAAGCACAGATAAGCTTTTGTCGTCCCAGAGTTCCGCCTTGTTGATGTTCGGCATAGGAAAGGCCCTGCAAAATCAACTCCACAATTTATGAATGGACGGACTGCTGTGAAGCGAGATGTTGGTAGGTTGCCCATAAATGGAGTAAGAGTAGTACCAGAATATCGTATACATGTGACACATTTGGCCTTGTGCAACCGAATCAAGTTTCTGGCCCGGAATCCAATATTTTTGACGCAAAAATGCCAGCAGGGCAGTTGGTCCAGGGTGATTATTAATTTGGTGCACATGATCAACAATTATATTAGTTAAATGGGACTTGGCAGGCAAAAGGATTGGAAACTTAGCTTCAGGTGATAAAGGAGAATTAGCCAAGCGACCCCCAACTCTAATTAATCCTGCTGCATCGATAAAAATGGATAAACATTTAAGTTCTGGAGGTATTTTGTCTGGGCTCTCATCAAATACTATAGAGTAATAATGGCGTTGAACCAATTTAACACAGTGATACTCTGCTTCGATGAATTCTGATGAGGAGACTGGGTTACGATGTAGTTGAGATTTCTTACATTTTGGTACGCGGGAGTTGTGATAAAATCGCCTAATGTAAGCTATGGTTCGTATAAGTTTAGTGAAAGAGGAAAACCGCTGAATCCACTTCAAGAACTCTTCTTCATGTTTGTTCACAGTGACAAGTACCATTGATTTTCTGGCTTAAGTTCAGGTAGATCAACCACTTCAATATGCTGTGTGATGGGCCAATCAGGGATCGGTTGACAACACCATTTAGGCCCATGCCACCATATATTGTTCCTTAGTAAAGCTGAAGGGAGACACCCTCGAGAGCCAATGTCAGCTGGGTTATCTACACCTTTAATATGGTGCCACCATGATGATTGAGTTATGTCCATCACTTGAGTGACTCTGTTGCTAACGAATGTCATCAGTTGATATGGTGGGGTTTTCAACCAGGCTAACACGACGGTCGAGTCTGAGAAACAGAAGATGTTGGAAATCAGATAGTGGCGCAGAAAAGGTTTAAGAGACTTGATCATGTTAGCTAGTAGCACTGCAGCACACAACTCTAATCTTGGTATTGTCAGCGTCTTAAGAGGGCAAGTCGAGTTTTTGCCTTCAGTAAGGCCATAGTGGGTTGGTCATCAAAGATGCCCGGAGATAAATAACAGCACAATAGCCTCGCTCAGATGCATCACAAAAGCATACCAAATCGTAAGTTGGAGAATTGATAGGGAGTGCTCGAGGAATCAATATTTGGGCTATTGATGCAAAGTCGTCAATAAACTGAGCCCACAGGGCCTTCACGTGATCTGGTACAACATCATCCCATTCAACCTTTGATTTCCATGATTCCTGCAAAATATGTTTTGCAACAAAACTATTGGTGCCAGATATCCAAGTGGATCAAACAGGCGGGCAATACAGGAGAGGATCATGCGTTTGGTGTACACCTGTGGTGGTTTGAGTACTTCATAGCTAAAAGCATCAAGGGTTGGGTTCCAAATCATACCTAGAATTTTAGTTGAGGAACCCTCTTCATTACAAAGTAGCATGGGCTGGTCAGATGTTATTTCGTTAACAAGTAATGGCGGGTAATTTGATTTCCATTTACTCAATGCAAAACCTCCTTTGGCGAGCAATTGAACAAGTTCCAATTTGATGTCTGCAATTTCCTCAATTGAATTGGCACCAAATATGCAGTCATCCACATACGTGCAGTCCCGTAAGATAGCAGCAGCTGCAGGGAATGCATGTCCTTCATCTAAGGCTAGCTGTTGAAGTACTCGTTGAGCCTGAAATGGTGAGCTTCGCAGGCCATAGGTGATAGTGTTTAATTCAAAGAACGTTAACGCCGCGCTTGGGTTAAACCTCCATACAATTTGTTGATACGTTCTATCACGAGGCTCAACCAAAATTTGCCGATACATTTTTACTAAATCACATGAGATGACATATTTGGAACGCCGAAAATTTAAAACAATGCTACTAATATCTGCTTGTAATTTAGGACCAGTATATAGATGGTCATTTAAGGAACCTGAGACTGTTCGAAAACTGGCATCAAACACAACTCGAATTTTTCGATTACCTTCCGAATCCACTTTGTAGACTGGGTGGTGTGGGATAACATAGGAAGGAGCTGTGGCAGCCATGCTCATGTGTCCTAAATCCAAATATTCCTGCATGAATTGAGAATAATCTAGCTGAAGTTGATGGTCCTTCATAAACTTTGATTCCAGGGCATAAAATCGACTGATAGCTTTGTTGATATTAGGTACTATAGGAGAAGATGAGGGTTTGATGGGTAGTGATACGATATATCTCCCTGAATCATCTCGCCTGTGCTGTTTAATGAAGTGGTCTTCACATTCCTTCTCCTCAGGGGACATAGAAGGTATTTCTATTGTTTCCTCTATTGCCCAAAAAGCGTTCAATGAGGCGTGCTGTGTCTGATATTGATAGTAACGATACAGCTCCAGGTGATGCTGAGTCATGGGCGAACCTACCCATGACAGTATATCCAAAAACCGTTTTTACTAGCCTTGGACCATGTTCATAAATAACAATTGGAGACCCAGTAACCACGTCGGTGTACAAATCTGCTCCGATTAGAAACGATATTGGAAGTGGCTTGGTGAAATCTGGGTCACTTAAGTGGTATGATGAATAATCTTGCCACATGGTAGACTGCAATGGTTCCTGAGGTAAAGGAGGAGTAATGGTAGGTGTAACTATGGCTTCAGTTTCCAGAAGATTTATGGACGAATTACATACAAATGATATGGAAACTTTGCCAGATAGATTTTTTAAATGGATGGAGTTGATACCAGAAATGACACCAGAAAATGGTTTAGTGAATTTACCAAGTTTTTTCGCACAGTCCTGAGTGATGAAAGACCATTGCGAGCCATTATCAAGCACTCCTCGAAAGATGTGTGGATGACCCTTAGTGTCAAGGAGTTGAGCAGTCACAGTACCGAGCAATACACTCTGCGGATATCCTGACGTATTAGACCCAACAAATGATGAAGAAGTGCCAGCCATTGGCGATTCCAAGACAGGTCGGTCTTGAGAGACAGGCGAGTTTGTGGGTTTAACATCACAAGTTGGCAAATGTAAAAGAGTATGATGTCGACCTTTACAGTCACGACATGTAAAAGTAGATTTGCAAAATTGGGTTTTATGGTTGACGTTAAGGCAGTTCCTGCACCCAGGGAATCTTTTTAATAAATCAAGGCGCTGTGATGGAGTGCCCTGCTTGAAGGTAGTACACTGAATTATTGTGTGCGGTTTTTTACACACATAGCACGAAAAGGCAGGTTGTTTATCGGACACAGATGATGCATGGGCTACTTCAGTTGTTAGCATTGCCTGACTAGTGGACTTAGGGGAAAAGTTGTTAGGAGCAAACCTATTAGACTTAAGATGTTGTGGTGTGGATGAAGGGAATTTAGACGAAGATTTGGTAAACTCTTCAGTCATTCTGAGGGCGTGACATCGGTCTTGAATAAAATCCCTCAGAGTGGTAAACCTTGGAAACAGAGTTGAAGAGATGGAGAATTCAAACGCTTGCCTAGTGTGAGGGTCTAACCCACGCAAGGCAAGTTCACATAGAAGATATTCTTCAAAGTTGGGTATTTTCAGATTCTGAAGCGAAGCAACAGTTTCGGTCACATTCGATAGATAACGTTGCAATGAATCTGCATCAGCCTTGGTATGGTGTGGTTTAAAGTTGAGTAGCCTGTCCAGATAATTACAAGCTAGTTTCCGTTGATTGTCATACACCTTACATAATGCCTCCCAAGCTTGATTATAATTAACGTCTAAAACTGGAATATGTTTAATAGTGTCTAATGCAGGGCCTTCCAGAAATGACACGAGATAATGAAAGCGCTCTGCGTTTGTAAGGTGGGGATCCTGACTGATTAGAGCATCATACATCTGTTAAAGGTCGGCCAACAAGAAATGTCGCCCTTGAAAGTTTTGATGTTAATTTTGGGAAGGATTGCTCGTGGTTTACTGCCCTGAATACAAGACATGTTTGGAGAAGAGGCATTAAAGGTTGTATCGAAGCTCCAGCAGACTTGGCAAACACGTTCTCACCAAATCCTAGTGCTTCATAATAATGGAGAGTAGTTTGATTTAGGTATGAAGTGTCTGTCGTTGAGGGAAATGTTAAGGAATGTTCCTCAGCATAGTCAACGGCAGCATCCCATGCTGCTTCTAATTGTTCTCTCCGCTTACCAATAACTGTAAGCATGCCTTTAAAAACAGTCCTCTCTGTCTCTGATGTCACAGCAGCCAACCCTTTATTACGGATAGTTTGTATTTCATCCCCTAAAGCCTTTATCCTTCTTCTGAGTTTCACGAAACCTCTAACAGTGACATTTTCTCCTTCATCTCGAGTAGCGTCCGATGGATTGGGCATTGTGCTGCTTAAAACGACAGAGTTGTGATTGTTTAACGCTCAAAGTTAAGATGTCAGACCCCACACATGAACAAAGCCCAAGTGAGTGAACGTCCCACGTTACGAGCCAAAACCACAGGATTATATACACGTTACAGAAACTGTTAAATTGGTTTACAATTTTGCCGTTCACCGTTCAATCTTCACAACAAACAACGACGGTTTTGACGATTGTGAAATTACAAATTGTGCTGGGTAATGAACAACAAGGTGGCCAAATCGAGGCGCGGAGGACCAATGGTTGGGCTATTGAGAGCCTTATCCTGATGAACAGGGGCTAGTTCTAATATGCCGCTATAAAGGGGTTAATGAACAGTCAACACAAAAAAATACGGCTTGTATGAGGGGAAACGAAATATAATCGAACAGAAACGAAAAAACTTAACACTTCAATCTTCTGATAGAATATATAACTTAATAAATAAAATGTTGCTTTGGAGAGGGTTGCTTGGTTAGCTGCACTTCTTCCACCGACGGATAACTCACAACAGGTAGATGCCGATGAAGTTGAAGAAAACGGAAATAGCTGATGTTGATGACTAATTTTGGTAGCTGGTATAGTTGGTGGTGGTAAAAGAGGAATAAAACGGTAGGTATAACGAGGTATAACAAAACACGGCGATGGTAGATACGATGATGATGATAATAATAAAAGAAGGTTTCTCCTCTGGATGGTTTCGTCAGTGGCGGGCGAGTCTACGGAATCGAGGACACTACGCACTACTACATCCCGTCACGAATTGTTCCATAATAATAATAAGAGAAAAAAAACGGATAAACAAAACATTTGGTTGTATTTGTGAATTAAAATAAAATGCCTCCTTCTTTCCTAAATTGCCATTTTTATGTGTGGTCCCGTCCGAAATGTGAACAGCCACACCACTATTCTTGTAGGAAATACCTGGCATTCCTTAGGAAGAATAATCTCTATGACCTGTGAGACATTAGGACTGGCACAATAGGTCATTAGGCCCCACCTGCGGGACAGTCAGAAAGCTATATACACGGAGTACACAGAGAAGTATATGTACCTACATTTTGTTCTCTATGAATGCTTCCATAGGGATGGGTTGAACGAAGATATAGCACCTATATGTGTAGCAGGTTGTCGAATTAACAGAGTTGTGGAAAGTTGTGTGTACCAGCTTTGGGGCAGTACGAGAACTACTACTAAGGTTGGTCAACATTAACTTTTTTCATTTCAAGATAGTTTTCAAAACGTTGCTTGTAAGTTTTGAAGGATTCCTTGATCGGATCAAACGAAGTAGTAGATTTTCCCATTCTTTTAATATTGTCGAGTATCTGCTAGGGAGCGCATATTGTTGAGTCATAAAAGCGAATTTATTGGGGTCCATGTTGAATTCAATGGAATACGTTCCAAGTAACTATGATAGTTGAAATAAATTAATTAGAAGCTCACTTTCACTTCAAAATGAAGTCAACAGGATAGGTTTTCGATCAATGAACTCAGATGACTTAAAAGCGCTAAAAGTTTCGAGAATTTGAATATGTTTTATTTCATCGCCCAAAGTTGTAGTGATCATCAATAACGAATCGTATTATAAATTATTTGATACACTTTGTACCGCCTGACTTCCCCCAGTGATCGTAGTCCAGTGGTCACAGACGAAGTGACCAAGATTTATATTACGAGGAAATTCAGGGAATCGGATTGGAGCTCGCGAAAGCTGTAATTTTGGCCTGAGTCAGTGGCTCTCCAAACCCCTCGTAAATACGGTTCATCTCTTGAACAGGGATGCCTCAATGAATAAGGCGACCAAACATATGACGTAACAACAACTGACGAAAGAATAATAACTAATAGTGTTGCTATGTTTCCCTGTAATGGCAAGGGAATTTCCATTGCAGTCCACAAAATATAATCCTATTAATTAGGGTATTCCTTTGCAGCTTCTGTTCTCTCAACTTTCCTGTTAATTGCTATTACATAATTAAGGATTAAAGAATGAACGCAAAAAAGCCTCATCAATGATTGATGGTGTTGAACATTTATTGATTTTTTCATTTTAGTCCAGTTGAGGAAATGATGTTTATCTTCTTTGTGTACAAGACATTACGTTGCCATGCGTAAGCTCATTCATTTTCAGCCAGATGTGTTTTAACGTGGTCCGACTGCAACCCATTTTTGACTGTGGTCTGTAAATTATATAAAAAGGCTGCAATTTCACTTATAAAATTCACGAATAAGGCAAATATATATATATATATATAGGTATCGCCAGAACACGTTAGTGGCTCACTCTGTCTTCGAGAGCACGTTAGTGGCTCAAAAAGCGGCTCACTTGGTGAGCCACTAACGTGAAGATTCTACAGCACGTTAGTGGCTCACCTTCGAAAAATACTAACTACTCAATTGATATTGGTTCCTTTAATTTCTCAAGACTAAACGCGGCAAATCTCCGTCGAAAATAAATGGAGGGAAAACTAAGATGCGTGATAACTTACTTCGATCAACTTTCACCTCATCCTGAGAGTGGCAATCACCACACTTTCCTAACATCTTATTAGGAGCCTAAAGTACACAAATTTAAATATCTTTTTTTTTAAATCGTACATTCAATTCCTTTACTCTGATCAACGTTCGCCTTCGTCCTCACTGAGTGGCAATCACCACACTTTCCTAACATCTTAGTAGGAGCCTAAAGTACACAAATTTGAATATATATATTTTTAAATCGTACGTTCAATTCCTTTACTCTGATAAACTTTCGCCTTCGTCCTCACTGAGTGGCAATCACCACACTTTCCTAACATCCTATTAGGAGCCTAAAGTAGACAAATTTGAATATCTTTTTTTTAAATCGTACATTCAATTCCTTTACTCTGATCAACTTTCGCCTTCGTCCTCACTGAGTGGCAATCACCACACTTTCCTAACATCCTATTAGGAGCCTAAAGTAGACAAATTTGAATATCTTTTTTTTAAATCGTACATTCAATTCCTTTACTCTGATCAACTTTCGCCTTCGTCCTCACTGAGTGGCAATCACCACACTTTCCTAACATCCTATTAGGAGCCTAAAGTAGACAAATTTGAATATCTTTTTTTTAAATCGTACATTCAATTCCTTTACTCTGATAAACTTTCGCCTTCGTCCTCACTGAGTGGCAATCGCCACACTTTCCTAACATCTTATTAGGAGCCTAAAGTACACAAATTTGAATATCTTTTTTTTTTAATCGTACATTCAATTCCTTTACTCTGATAAACTTTCGCCTTCGTCCTCACTGAGTGGCAATCACCACACTTTCCTAACATCCTGTTAGGAGCCTAAAGTACCGAAATTTGAATGTCCGTTTTCGAAAATCGTACATTCAATTCCTGTACTTTAATAAATTTCCTCCTTCGTCCTCAGAGAGTGGCAATCACCACAGTTTCCTAACATCCTGTTACGAGCCTAAAGTACCGAAATTGGAATGTCCGTGTTAGATAATCGTACATTCAATTCCTGTACTTTAATAAATTTCTTCCTTCGTCCTCAGAGAGTGGCAATCACCACACTTTCCTAACATCCTGTTAGGAGCCTGATGTACTGAAATCAACAGGTCTGTTTTAAAAAATCGTTCGATAAATTACTCTCCTCTGGCGATCATCCGCCTTAGCCCTCGCAGAGTGACAATCACCGCACTTTCCTAACATCCTATCAGGAGCCTGATGTACTGAAATCAACAGGTCGGTTTTGAAAAATCGTTCGTAAATTACTCTCCTCTGGTCATAATCCGCCTCAGAGAGGGTATATGCCCACTCCCAAGATGATATTATGTGATAGGTGCTATTTAGTACTTAACCCCAAATATCTAGTACAAGACGTCGGTTTAATCCCTGACAGCCGTCCTCATCGTTAGTCTCTATACAGAGGGAGAAAGAGAGGGAGAGAGAGTGAGTTGGAAAGTGTGTGAGGGGGGGGGGGAGTAAGGGAGAGAGAGAGAGAGAGAGAGAGAGAGAGAGAGAGAGAGAGAGAGAGAGAGAGAGAGAGAGAGCCATTAAGTAATTATTGGTATCACATGAAATCTGGTCATGGATACAAAACCTTCTCGAAATACCATACTGGGGGCCGATTTTGATCAGTGCGAAATTTTGAAAAACTGGAGAAAGTCACGCGTAGATATTCTTTCCCTGTTTTCAACTTGGTCTCATATTCATGCCTGCAACCATTCACTTCTTGGCAAATGGTTAATATCAAGTAGCCAACTTTGAAAGGTGTTAAATTCTGAATAAAAAGGGGGAAAAGTTCCCACTTATATGTTTTATCCCCGATTTCAAATTTATATTGTTTCATGTCAATGGTCGCGTCGTTTCATGGTAACATTCACGACTTCTTGGCAAATGGTCAAATCTAGTGGGTTAGGTGGCCAATATTGAACGAGGCCAAAGTTCGAAACATGGAAAAAGTTCCACCTGAATATTCTTCTAGTGATTTCTAATTTGTTTCATATTTATGTCTGTGAACATACCATCCATGCCGCCTGGCCAAATTAGGTTGCCAATTTTGGATGGGGCCAAATTTAGAAGAACTGAAAAATTTCCAACGAAGATATTCTTCCCCTGATGGCAAATCAGTTCGATAATCATCACTGCAGCCATCCAGGACCTCTCGACAAATAGTCAAACTTACGATTCTGTTGCGAGACCTGGTGACCAGCTACCTGGCGAACATTACCCGGCTGGCTACAAACGCAGGTAGCTGCCAGGCAACTGCACCCGGGGCAACAGTACCTTTGTTGGAGGAGCTGAGCAGCACCTTGTCCAGCAGCCCAGACAGGTACAGCCCTGTCCTACCAAATTGGAAGAGCCCCATGTGCACATGAAAGACCCCCAACCCCAGCACCCCTATATCCATCAGTAGCTGCTACCGAGTCTCCATCCACCCAAAGGTGTCAGAGGCTGAATGCCAGCCTGGTAGGGCAAAGAAGCACATAAATAAAAAGGGGTAGCAAAAGCAAGACTGCCAGACAAAGGCACCCGCAAAGCCGAAATTAGAATGGGAGAGCCTCTTTCTTTGTTTCTTCGAAATTTGGGCTCGTTCAAAATTGGCCACTAGATTTTGGCCATTGGCCAAGAAGCCTGGATGGTCCCAGACATACACATGAAACAAATTGGAAATCACAGGAAGAACATCCAGGTGGAGTTTTTTCTATCTGGGGTTATTTTACAAAACTTGGCCACGCTCATGATTGGCCACCAAAAAAACTTTGAATCGCGGAAAGAATATCGAGGATGGACTCTTTTCAATTTTCCGTAATTTACCCAGTTTGAATTGGCCACCATACGTCATGGGAGGTAGCGGTGATTGATATAACACATATTTGAGATCAGTCGAAGGATATCTGGTAGGGACGTTTTTCAGTTTTTCAGAATTTGGCTCTTTGAAAATTGGCACTTTCACAATAAGTTTGAACGTTTGCCAAGAAGTCATGGGTGTTCTCGGACACGAATATGAAAGATATTTGAAGTCAGGGAGAGAAAATCTAGGTGGGAATTTTTCAGGTTTTCGAAATTTTGCCTAGTTCAAATTCGGGCAAATAGCATGGTATGTCAAGTAGGTCTTATATCTATGTCTGTGACCATCCACGACGTCAGTGCCAATGAAAAAAAATTTGATAGCCTATTTTGAATGCCTACAAATTACATCCCTCAAATTACATGTAATACCATTGAGTACTGACGAAGATTGAATTTTTAGTAACTTTGTAGAGTTACACTGCGTATCTTTATAGAGAAGAAGTTGGAGGATGACCGTGAGGAATTAAACTTACGACTTCTATTTAGGTATTTCGCGTTGTGTGCGTAATAGTACCTAATAGATAATTGTATCTCAAGAAATTGTGGTATTTGAGAAACATTTCGTGACTCTTCTGATGACGCGTTCTTCCACTGTGACGTCGTTGCCGCCTCTCGTCTACCTCCTTTTCAGTCGACGGTAGAGGTTCGTTCGTATAATTTTGCCTCTCATCGGTTTTTTAAGATGCGCTTAGGAGTTTTTCGCTTTAGATTTAGCAGCTATTCTCTTTTTAATTTTCTCTGGTCGGGAAACTGATGTTCCATTCGGTCATCAGCATCCGATATAACACAGCAGCAACCAATTCCTATTTTATCTTTTAACTGAGGTGATATTTCCGATTTTTTGATTATTTGTGTTTCTCACATGTAATTTAAACGATACGCCAGCTAGCCAACGAAATATTAAAACACCCGCTCCTACTGGAGACACATGTGGTGATTGCCTCTCACAGACGAAAAAGGCGGAGGCCAGGAATTAAACTTTCAATTTTTAAAACAAGATAGTTAGAGTGGTGTAATTTAGACTCCTACTAGGCCATAACGTTACGAAAGTATTGTAAGTGCCCCTTTCTGGGGAAAAAGGTGGATGTCGACAAGAGGCAAGGAACTAATCGTACGATTTTTCCAAACATACATTTGAGTACTCTTGGCTCCTGTTAGGTGAGTCCGTCTCCTCTGGCTGGTGAGTTACTGTGGCAAGCGCTTTCGATGTAAAGACATCATCGTCTGGCCGTTAAGTCAGTGCTGGAGTCAATCAGTTGGTCGTGGTCTTCATATACGAAGAAAAGGTAAACAGGATGGTGATGGAGCATCGGTGAATGGCAGGGGAAGGAAGTCATGTACCTCATGGGGGAAAACCCCCTTGAGGTGAATGAAAAGTCTTGAATGATCTGTTAATTGTGGAATCTATGTCTTTTTACTTTCCTTGGCTCTACAAAGTAGAAAGGAAAGTTATGTAATCGGCTGAAAAAAAATTTTGAGTTCTCTTCAGATCTTTACGTTTCAGACCCCCCTGAGTCCGAAAAACACTGTTTGGGAAAATGGTCTGTGTGTCTGTGAACGATTTTTAGAGAAAACCACGGTACCAAATCAGCTCAAACTTGATATCTCGCTTGCAGGTCACCATGAAATGCAAATTTAGGATATGGGCAAAATCCACCGAAAGTTAACTATAGTTATCATAGTGATCAAAATACCAAATTTTTTCCTCAAAAACGGCTCTAACGATTTTGATTAAAATTTTTTATATTGATAGCTCTCAATGAGGCAATGATACCATGATATTCCGATTCGGGGGAAAATGACGAGAGCAGCACAATAGATTATCAAAATTTTCGACCAAAAGCGTTTTGTATTGTAATCCAATCCAATACCTATAGGGTGAGTGTTTAAAAACGCTCATGAGATACACAGGGCTCACTCCGAAAATTCAACTACCGCCATCCCGCTTACTACCAGTTCAAAAATGTTTTTACCCAATGACTCTGCCAAAGTGATCAGAATCCTTCTTCAAAAAATTCGTGTTTACAGCCTCATTATTTATCAGTGTACCAATTGCTCAGTAATTGTTCTGGAATGCGTACGAGCAGCACAATAAATTCCGGAACTGTAAGCGCTACCGCTTTCTGCTGCTGTAAAGCGTTGTTTGACAAAGTTCAAATTAACTGAGTGATAAATGAATTGATTAAACAGAATTAGCTATGTAAAAAGTGAATTGATGTAGAGCTAAGGAAAGTTGTGTGTTTCAACGCACCAGATATTTTGTATAGGGTGGTCTGGAAATCCGTCAGTTGGTTGTTTTCGTTTGTGTAGTGTTTTGAGTGGTGTGAATATGGTGGCGCATTTTGTGTTGATTTGTTCCTTTATGATCATGGTCGCATTTATGGCCATAACGTTACGAAAGTGTAATAAGTGTCCCTCTCTGAGGAAAACGGTGGATGACGACAAGAGGTAAGGAACTAATCGCACGATTTTTACAAACAGACATTTGAGTACTCTTGGCCCCTTGGGTGATTACCCCTCTCTGGGAAGAAAGGCGGATGATGACTTAAGGAGAGGAATTGACCATACGATTTTTATACAGACATTTCGATTTGGGTACTAATAAGATGTTAGGAAAGTGTTGTGATTGTCACTCTGTGAGGACGAAGGCGAAAGTTGATCAAAGTAAAGGAATTGAACGTACAGTTTTAAAGAAGACATTTAGATTTGGGTACTTTAGGCTCCGACTAAGATGTTAGGAAAGTGTGGCGATTGCAACTCTGTGAGGACGAAGGCAAAGTTTATCAGCGTGAAGGAATTGAACGTACGATTTTTTAAAACAGACATTTAAATTCGTGTACTCTGGGCTCCTAACAGAATGTTAGGAAAGTGTGGTGATTGCCACTCTCTGAGGACGAAGGAGGATATTTATTAAAGTACAGGAATTGAATGTACGATTTTCTAAAACGGACATTCAAATTTTGGTACTTTAGGCTCCTGATACGATGTTAGGAAAGTGTGGTGATTGCCACTCTAGTGAGGGAAAAGGCAGAAATTTATTAAAGTAAAGGAATTAAAAATACGATTTTTTAAAACAGACCTGTTGAGTTTGGTAGTTTAGGCTCCTAATAGGATGTTAGGAAAGTGTGGTGATGGAGAGCACAATGAATGAAAAGTACTCTGAGGCGGAGTGGTTAACGAGAAGATTGTACAGCACATTAACCACTCTTCGCTAGGAAAATGCGAACTATTCAATTGACATCAGTTCCTTTAGTTTTTCCTTGCTAAAAACCCCAAATCTCCGTTGTAGCCATTGATTACGTTCCGATATTTTCTATCGAGGCAATACCAGTAAACCATACAAAACACGACCTGACTACAAAGGAACGACAAGAACTAAATACTCCAGTCGCCCGCCGTAAGCGCCTGTAGCCAATTGGCACAGGATTATTAATCAGAATGAATAATAAACCAAAACGGATGTGACACTGGAATTACGAGAGTAAAGAGTTACCTGTCGCCGGTTTTGTATACTGCGTTTTGGATTGTAGTTTCCGCTTTCGATTTACCGGCTATTCTTTCCTAACTTTCTCTGGTCTGGAAATTTATATTGTATTCGTTCATCAGCATCAGATATAACACAATAGCCATCCTACACATTTAGATTTGTGTACTTTAGGCTCCTAATAAATTATTTCAGGTTAGGGAAGTGTGGTGATTGCCCCCCTCTGAGGACAGAGCCATAGGTTGACAAGAGTAGAGGACTTTAAACAACGATTTTTCAAAGTGGACATTCAGATTTGTGTACTTTAAGCTTCTAATAAATTATTGTATGTTAGGAAAGTGTGGCGATTGCCTCGCTAGAAAATATCGGGGCATAAGCTCAAGGAGCTCTACTGGGCTGAGTTTGATGAGTACCCCGGGGCTCTCATATATATCGGTAGCCGCTACTGAACCCTCCTCCCTCCCTCATGGAGCCAAGACCAAATGGACGCCTGCCAGGGCCAGGAAGTGCAGGGGGGGAAAGGAAAAGAAAGACCCTAAAGAAGCAGGATGCGCAGGCCGAGGGCAGCATCCTGCCCACGCCTCTGCCCAAAAACCAGTGCAAATATAAAACATTAAAAGACTTCTCCCCTTAACAAACTCCCCCCCCCCCAACCATGACAAAACGTGGCATAAGTAAGGCCAACGTGTGAGAAAGGAGGCCCTCCACCCTTGAAGCAATGTAAGCGCTGATGCGGGGTGTACCTGCTAAGGACCTCCAAGCACTACGCGTCTGAGTGCTTCTGCTTCATAAGCGTCATCGTAATGGAAACTCCAGAAATTGCCAGGGCTCTTATGAGCCACATTTCCACCAAGAAGGAGTTGAAGCTACAAGGATCAGCCCTCCTAGGTCGCTTCCCATGCATGCTATTGTCAAGCAACTCCAACAGGTTGTTGAGCACAACCCTGCGGTAGGCCTGTTTACACGAAAAAGCGGGGCAGGCAGGAGCATTGGGTGATCGAGGTGTCACCCAGCCAATAATAAAAACTCGAGGATGCAAGGCAGCCTTGCTTTCTGCAACTGCCAAGCCCCCACACAGTGAAACAAATGCCAGCATGAAAACTGTGGTGTGCGCCAGATCTTCATGCCACATCTGAGCAAAGAGTGCAAGCATGAGGCTCCCCTTGTGTGCCAATTGCGTTAAACGCAAATTACAACAGGTCTCACACTCTACAAAAGAAGCACGCTGTACCATTCATCAGCGAGCAATTGCCCTCCACGAATCACGAGTGGAATATGAATAGGTTAAAAACAGTTAGAATCCTTCAGCACAACACAAATAAGAGTTCCCCGGTTATGGCTGAGTTGCTGCAAAGTGCCCTCAACAAACGCTGCAAAGTTCTCGCCATACAGGAACCATACATAGGATCCAAAACTCTTGGTCTGAGATCACAGGCTCGAGTGGTGGCTGGAGCAAGAGCAGGAGTCAAGGTAGCAGTGGCCTCCATTGACCCGTCCATCGACATGTTCGCACTCACCCACCTGAACAGCCAGCACTTGGCCTCTGTTGCTCATCCGCTTTGAGCTGGTTGTAATGTCATTTTACAGGCAATTTGGCGCACCAGTTGCCAACAGCCTTCAACCACTCGAGCGGGCTCTAACAGGACTATCAGGACGACACTGCTAAGTCTCTACTGATACAAACGCCTAATCACCATTGTAGGGATCCCTGACCCCGGATGGGGCATATATAGAGTTGCTCACCAAGTACAACTTGGTTGTTGCCAACGACCCCATGACTGAGGCGACCTATGATGGGCCAGGAGGAGGGTTGTGCATAGACATCACAGCTGTGTCCCACACCCTGCTACTCAAATTACAAGGTTGCCGAGCTGTACCGGGTGCAACGCTGAGTAATCACATGGTTATTGACTTTGCCATTGAAGAGGATGTTGACATCTGCACAAGACACGCGTGAAACGCAATTTTGCACAAAAAATGCTGACTGGCCACAATTCTGTAGGGTACTGGAAGGTGAGCTGCGAGCAGCAGAAAGTGACCTAATAGTGCAAGCTGCCACGCCTGAAGATGTATACAGCAAAGTGGACATATTTACCACAGCACTGCACTTCTGTACTTGTAACAGAAGCACAGGGCAATATAAGTCCCATGGTGGACCGACGAAATTAATTCCCTCAAGCAGAGTGTAAACAGAGCAAGAAGGATGTACCAACACAGTTCTGAGAACCCATGGGGCACACTTACAAGTCCTCCATAGGAAGAGCAAACGTAGAGCAGGTCTTAGCTGTGATGAATGAGTCAGGCTGTGTCTGCAGCATCGAAAGTTCAGTGGAAACCCACCTTGAGAAGGGATTCCCTGACGACCAAGTAGCTCGAGATACTGAAGCCCAGAGGGCACCAAGGGAGCTGATCATGGACCCTCCGAACTAGCTTGATGTTCCATTGTGGACAAGTGGCGACCTCGGCATAAAGCCCAACCAATATCCTGGGCAAGATAAGGAAGGCTGAGCGGACAATCTCCAGCGGCCTCCTTAATTTATTTAATGACTGTCTGCAGGTCAGACAGTTCCCCATTCAGTGGAAGTCTGCACGTGTTGTCACACTTTGAAAGGGAGGGGACCGCAATCAGTCACACCCGCGATCATGGAGACCCAGCCTTCTTTCCATATTAGGCAAAACACTAGAAATCTTGATGTTGCAGGCACAACTAGATACCAAATGGACTTTTTGTGTGAAAGAACGGATTTTTTAGAGCACATTAAAGGCACTAAACGGCCCAGACGGCGGACGGACATTGCAGTTTTGTAATCCCCTATGTCTTGAAGCGTAAAGTATCAAATTTTGACGGGGGGGGGGGTTGTAAACAAATTTCCCGTTCGAAAACATAGGGTTATTATTCAGAATGAATGATAAACCAAAAACACCTGGCAACAGCTGTCTTATAATAAAGATCGGGGCTTTAAGGCACAACTCCCCATCTTTTCTCGAAAAGACTGCATGCCTTGGGCCACCAGTAGGGAGTTAACAGGAAACTGTGTGCTCCTCCACAATAGTTTCTACAACTTTGAGCGATGGTTGTGGGAAGACTGGAAAAACCCCCAGCAGTGACTGCCATTATGCAAAGCTTATAACAGTTTCAGCCAGTTTAAGAAGAAGGTTATAACAAAAAATATGGTCACAGTAAATAGTTGGATCAGGTGGGAAACCAGATTGAGATATTCTCCAAGATTGTATGGACTGTCGTACTTCCGTGATGTTACACATGGGCAACAGCTCTCTACTGAGGTACAGGATAAATGATGAACTCCATGAAGCTGCAACATCCATGAATTTCGATTGTTGTCTTTTTTTGAGAATACTTAACCCAAGTACTGTCTACATTCTTAGTGGAAAAGCAGGTCTGCTTCCTTATCAAAATACTGTTCCTTAACACGCACAAGACATACTGTTTCCACAAAAAAGAGGACAGTACAGTGTGGCAAGACAGATGAGATAAGTATCTAGTAACAGGTCTGTTTCCTTATTTGATGAATGTTCCTAAACCCTCAACTAGGGTTATATCAGTCATGAAGTTGCGGTTTCGCTAATCTACAAGAGGTCAGCCCCTGCAGCATCCACTGAACTCAGACCTGCGGAGGTACGGCAGGTATTTGGTTGTTAGCCAGTCTCCCAGTAGAGAGCTGTTGCCCATGTGTGACTGGGCAGAGGTGACCACCTGAGGAATTACGTACTGTCTGGGAGGAGTTCTTAATCTGGTTTCCCACCTGATCTACCTATTTACTTGGGTGGCAAGTTTTCAAAGGGACTGATCAACTGTGACCATGTTTCTTAGCCATGACCTTTTTCGCAAACTCTGAAAAATGGTTATAGGCTTGCTTTGTCAGTCAATGCTGCTACGAACCGTCGCTCACTATTGTAGAATCTACAGTGGAGCAGAACACGGTTTCTTGTTTCCTCCACACTGCAGGCGCATGACATGCAGAATGGAGAGTATTTGAGAGAAAAGAAGTGGAGCCGCGCATTGAAGTCTCCATGTCACACGAGGAAGTGGCTGGTCCAGTGGTCTGGCTCAACCCATTTTCTTGAAAGACGCTCACGGAGGTTGTTTAAGAAGTCATACATGTCACAACCCTTTGTCATCCTGCAGTCGGGGGTCCAGAATACCGCTGACGTATTCCCTGCATGTCGTATGAGCCGACTACAAGGGACAGCCGGGTGGGCCCAGCTTGAAAGACAACCACACCTCTACGAGGTCCCCGCAGGATTACATCCAACGAGGCTTAAATGTGGCTGGGCGTCACAGTGTACCTGTCGCCACACTGTGCTCACCCTGCAGTTGGGGGTTCAGAATTCCACTGCCGTTTTCCCTGCGTGTTCGTATGAGCCGAACTTAAAGGGACAAAACTTACACTTCCTCCACATACATGACACACTGGGAACCCCCTTCCTTGAGCTGGGATCGCAGCACACCCCCTGCTGGAAGGGGAACAGAATTCTCCTGCCGTATCCTCTGCGTGGCCGTAAAATCCGGCCTTAAAGGGTGTTTCAAACTTCCCGCCTATGACGCGCTAAAGGAGGCAGTTGCGCGGATTTTCCTCCGCGCCATTTTTTCATACATTCATTCCGCTTCCTTCGCCCGCCGCAACGAGGTCATTTTCTTACGAGGCCGCCCGCGATTTTTATGTACACGGATTTCTATCCCCCCGAACTTCTTTACGTTTTCGAAGCTCATTTTTATTTATTTATTTATTTTCAATTAGTGCTTCCCGTTCCTTTCCTTCATTATTTTCCCCTGGCTCCGACTGAGAAACGGCGTCTGCTGCTGCTACTGGGGCCCCAGGTATTGACGGTTTATTCACCAAAAAAGGTAAGCCGCACACTCACATTCGTTCCCATACCTCTTCACTCTTCCCGCATTTCTTTCTCCGATAAATTCAGTCGAAATTTCCTGTCAAAATTACAGATTCCAGTCCGAAGAAATTTACAGTCCACAACCGCCTACTTTCCCTCGCCTATTCCTATTTTTCTCTTCACCACGTCAAACAAATTGGTCCTTCAGGCCACGATATCATTTGAAAGGCTCAAAATTGAAATTTTATTAGAGAAAGACGTCCTACAAACACCTTTAGAGTTCGACTCGTTGCGAACCGTTTTCTCAGAATTCAGGATCAAACTCGTCGCAGAATCTGACTCGACGGCGCCCGACCCTTCTTCACTCGTAGGTTCGAGGAAACAGTTATTCTTTTCTTTCTCTCGAAAAGTTGTGAAAGAGCTGGAGAGATTTCCGCGAGTTTGTTTGTTTTATTTTTCCTTTATTATTCTATTGTTCGTTTCTTGTATTTTCAAGAGTAATGAAGGACGAAGAAAAAATGATCGCACTCATCGCGCAGCGAGACAGGTATTACGCGAGTATGCAAGCCGCGTATGATCTTTCCAATAAGTGTTGTGATATTTTAAAAGACACAAACATCATAACTTCCGATCAAGCTTCGCAATTAAAACTGTTTGATACTCGAATGGGGCAAATTGACCGCACTCATGAGTGTTTTGAGCGTACATTAACCTCCATTGACGAGTTAAATCCCAAATTCGAGGAAAATTCGCGTGTAGATACCGCCAAGGTCATGACTAGCTTTGAGGAAATATTTTTCTTGGCCCTCGAAGTACATAGTCGAGTTAAAGAGTATTTAACCCCGTCGCCGAAATCTATTGACGATTCTGTTTGCGCAAGCCCTTCACACTCGCGTTACCACTCGAATCAGTTAAAGTTACCTCGAATCAACATACCCGAATTCGACGGTAAATTGGACGAGTGGTCCAATTTCTTCAATTTATTTACTTCTTTAGTGCATAAAGAGCCTGCTTATTCCCCTTCTGAGAAATTCCATTTTCTCCGCGTTTACCTTAAGGGTGAACCCCGCGACCTCATAGCTTCGCTTGATGTCTCCGAAGCTAACTACGCAATTGCTTGGGATATATTGGTAGCGCAGTATCAAAATGTGCGATTGTTATCCGCACACTACATAAACTCTTTATTAAACTTTCGGCCAATGTTGGAGCCCTCAGTTCCTAGCGTTTCTCAATTTTTGAAGGTTTTCAAAACCAACGTTGCCGCACTGGGTGCTCTCAACATAAACAGGGTCGAAGATGTGTTGCTGTTCCATATTGCCATCCGCAATCTCGACCCCCTCACCAGGCAAGCCTTTGAGAAAGACTATGCTGACCGAGACTTACCCGCTCATGCAGATCTGATTACCTTCATGGAGGAGCACCAGAAGGTTCTCAAATTGACTAAGGGTGTTTCTAACACCTCGCGTTCTTCTGCAAAGTCTACCTTTCCGAGTCAAAATCTAAATAAGAGCAAACGGAACCCATTAGTTTCGAATGTCTCGAAACCTTCCACCTACAAGTGCCCAGCTTGTTTAGATCCCTACCATAGACTCTATGCCTGTGATAAATTCAGAGCATCACCACTCAAGGATCGTCTCAACCTGATCAAAGGCCATAGTCTCTGCATGAACTGTACTGGTTCGCATCGACTAAGCGCTTGCAAATCGCAAACACGCTGCAAGCATTGTAGCTTACCTCACCACGCACTGTTACACGATTTTTCTCCTGATTCTGTTAAGAGTCCACCCGCTGGCCTCTCCAACTCCACTGCCTCTCCAACCGTAACTACCGCCTCATTGCACACTTCCTGTTCGGCATCCAACGGATCGCCTGTACCTAGCAATACTTTGCTCACCACTGCCATTATTTCAATTCTTGATGGCAATGGATTACCGCAACCAGTGAGAATTTTGATCGATCAGGGCTCAATGGTAAATATCATCACTCAATCATGTGCTCGCAGATTGGGATTAAAAATATATCAATCCGCTCAGAATATGACCGCTGTGGGTGGGACAATCCACCATAGTGAGGGTATTGTTAAATGCATTTTGCAGCCATCTTTCGCAGTTGAACCTAGTTTTCATACCACCGCTTTCGTTATTCCTCAGATCACGGATTACCAACCACAGTTGCCGGTTGATCGCACTGTTAAAGGTAAATTCTTAAATCTAACTTTAGCAGATCCAAACTTTGATGTTCCCGCTCCGGTTGATTTCTTGCTCGGGGTTGAATTATTCGCTTCGATCATTGACGAAAGTTACAATGTAATAAAGGGAGAACCAACCGCCATCTCTACATGTTTCGGTTGGATTTTCTTTGGGAAGGTACCAATCGTGTCTCCCACCGCTCTCCACTCAGTTCTACTCACCTGCTGTCAATCCTTGGATGAAAACCTCAAACGGTTCTGGGAAGCCGAAGCAGTATCCTCAGTCATACCCACTAATCCAGAAGATGAAGCGTGTGAAGCCATCTTCCAGAAGACGCACTACCGGTTACCAACTGGCCGCTATGTTGTTCGCTTGCCATTTAGGAGGATACCACCCGCACTCCCCAATGGTAGGGAGCTCGCCCTCAAACGATTCATCTCTCTAGAGACCCGCCTGATCAAGACGCCGGACTTGTCTAGAATTTACCATGATTTCATGGAGGAATACATTGAGTTATCACACATGGTACCTTCTTCCTCTTCAGTAGATTACATCATACCGCACCATGTTGTGTTGAAGGCTGACAGTTCCACAACCAAACTCCGCACTGTTTTCGACGCATCCTTCAAGCCGCTTCCCAATGGAATTTCGCTTAATACTGAGCTCTTGAACGGGCCAAAAATCCAGCGTGACCTATCAGAGATTCTCTGCGGGTTTCGCAAATTCAAATATGTCGTTTGTTCAGACCTAAAAATGTGCTACCGCCAAATCCTCATCCATCCTGAAGACTGTCAGTATCAGCACATTTTCTACCGTCGAACCCCTACCGCTGAAATCTCTGAGTTCGAATTACGCACTGTGACATATGGGTTAAAACCAAGTTCATTTCTCAGCTCTCGTGTTTTGTTTCAGCTTACAAAAGACGAGGGCTCTGATTTCCCTCTGGCCACAAGGGCAATAACGCAGCAGTGTTATGTCGATGACATTTGTGCAGGAGCCGATGACCTTCCTTCTGCTCTGCAACTTCGACACGAGCTGGAGGAGCTGCTTAAACGAGGAGGGTTCGAACTTCGCAAATGGTATAGTAACCATCCAGCTGTACTTGAAGGAATTCCGCTAGAACACCGTAATCAAATGCTCAGCTTCTTCCCCATTGACGACCTGTCGCTCAAGATTCTCGGTGTCCTCTACGATCCCGCAGAAGACGTCTTCAGCTACTCTGTCAACGTCAACGCAGTCCGCCCAAGCAAACGTGGTGTTTATTCGGAAATCGCTCGAATTTTCGACCCCTTAGGATGGCTGACTCCCATTACATTTTCAGCAAAATGTCTCATTCAGAAGCTCTGGCAAAGGGGCCTGCACTGGGACGAAATTCTTCCAGACGACCTGTTGCGAGTTTGGCGTAACTTCATTGAAGATTTGCATCTTGTACGTGAGCTACGAATTCCACGTCACATTCCGATTACAGAGTCGGCAGTAACTCGCCTATTCGGATTCTGCGATGCCTCGGAAAATGGATACGCTGCAGTGATCTACATAACGACACAATGCCATGGAAAGACCAGCAGCCATATTGTCAAGGCAAGAAGCAAGGTAGCTCCCCTTCAAGTACAGAGCATACCACGGCTGGAATTGAGTGGTGCACTATTACTAGCTGACATGCTGTCATCTCTTCGCACATTTGTTGAAGAAATTAACATTGCTTCCATCCACCTATTTTGTGACTCAACTGTCGTTCTTTCCTGGTTACGCACTCCACCACACCTCCTGAAAACTTACGTGGCGAACAGAGTCGTCAGTATATTGCAGCAAACTGCTCCGCATTATTGGCACCACGTCCGCTCTGCTCAGAATCCAGCCGACCCAGCATCCCGAGGACTCACCTCAACGGATTTAATAGCATGTGACATTTGGTGGAACGGGCCTGGTTTCATATTAGAAGATAACCAGTCGGGCTCTCACTCTTGCACTGATGATGGCAACCCCCTGTACCTCAATGAGCTTAAGGCGAGTACTCCAATCACTCTGCTGATTACCTTCGACTCCAAGGGTTATGTCGATCTCCTCGAACGTTATTCCACGTTTGATAAAGCCAAGAGAATATTTGCTTACGCCTTGCGATTTATCCGAAACCGAATAGTTGCAAATCATGACCGCAAAATCGGCCCTTTGGAGCCAGGGGAGCTAGTTGAGGGACTATACTCTCTCATCAGAGTTACTCAACGTCACCATTATGACAACGACATTCTTCTGATCTCGAAGGCGAAGCCGCCGTCATCTAAGCTACTGAAGAAACTCACCGCATTTATTGATGAAAAGGCTCTTCTCCGCGTTGGTGGAAGAATTGGCTCCCATCGCATACAGTGCCCGCCATCCTTTCATCATTCCGCACAAATCCCGCTTAGCTACCCTCATTGTGGAATTTTACCACAGGAATTCCTTGCATGGTAGTACAAGAATTATGTCCACACTTATCCAGCGAAAATTTTGGATAACATCTCTTCATTCAGTGATCCGCAAGTGTCTTGTCCAATGTAAGATTTGTTATCTACCAACTGCCCGAGCCATGAATCCTATTATGGCTTCACTACCATGCGTGCGTCTCGAGAATATTCGTCCATTCGTTTCTGTCGCCCTTGATTTCGCTGGACCTTTTTTGATCAAATCATACTCCCGAAGGAACGCTGCTCATTCTAAGGGATACCTCGCTGTTTTCGTTTGTCTCGAAGTAAAGGCAGTGCATTTGGAACTCTCTGCTGATCTCAGCACTGAGGGTTTCCTGAGAGTTTTAGACCGATTCGTTGCTCGACGTGGGATTTGTCGTAAAATCTATTGTGATAATGGCACCAATTTTGTTGGTGCTGCGAGACATCTCGATTCGGTATACGAATTGCTCACCTCTACAGAGAGGAACATACACCATCATCTTGCTAGTCGAGAAATCGAATGGCACTTCAGCCCAGCCGCAGCACCCCATTTCAACGGCATCGCAGAAGCAGGAGTCAAGTCTGCGAAGTTCCACTTGAGCAAGGTACTAGGTAGTCTTACCATGACATACGAAGAGCTCTTAACACTAATAATTCGAGTCGAAGCCGTGCTCAATAGTCGTCCTCTGGGAGCAATCTCTGCTGATCCCAATGACTCGGATTATTTGACTCCGGGACACTTTATAGTGGGTGCTCCGCTTCTTGCGGTACCTGAAAACGATCTCTCTCATCTTTCCCAGAACAGATTATCACGTTATCAGACCATCCAGCAATGTATTCAGTCTTTCTGGAAACGTTGGATGACTGAATATATACCAACTCTTATACCCCGCTCCAAATGGATTGATAAGCAACAGAATTGCAAGCCAGGCGACGTTGTGTTCTTGCGTAAAGAGCGCACATTGCCCCAGCAATGGCCTATTGGGCGTATAGTGGAGACATTCCCTGGCAAGGACGGAGTAATCCGTGTTGCTCGTATAAAGACTTCAACAGGATCATACGTCAGGCCAGTGCACAATCTCATACCACTACCGCCTGTCCAAGAATAAAAACGCACCGCTCCACCAACCGCACCAGTTCCTCAACCGCATTAACTACTCAACCGCACCAATTGTTCAACCGCACCAACTGTTCAACCGCACCAGTTCTTCCACCGCAGCATCAGTTTATCAACTGCATCAAGCATCATCCGCTCCAGAAGAAGGCATCCATAGTGTGTGTCTGTCACTCATTTACGCATCAATTAATTCTATGCTTGCAAAACTCGAGGAGTTTCACCCTGGGGAGTATGTTTCAAACTTCCCGCCTATGACGCGCTAAAGGAGGCAGTTGCGCGGATTTTCCTCCGCGCCATTTTTTCATACAAGATATTTCTTCGGACTCGGATTTTATGTTTTTAAAAAAGTTATTTAATTTTCACAATTACAACACACTCAATAAATTTGAATTTAACACTTGGAGAAGAGAGTAATTCGTCAGAGAGACAACAAAACAGCCGCAACACACGAAGGCAAACCGACAACTAGGGAGCCGAGCGTTCAGGGCGAGCTTTTATAATGTTAAGATACTGTGTCAGCAGACTTACGAGGTGCAGAGTATATAACTCCTCCCTCCTCAGTGTAGAAATCTTTCTGAAAGTATTTCTGAAAGTTTTCTTTTGAAAATTTAAATTTTTATATAACAGAATTAGGCATTGAACGCTGGCTTTACAAGGATTCAAAGCATAAAATATAAAATTAACAACATGTTGGTGAATTAAGCAGATACATCTTGTCTTAAATTATGATTGATATTTACTTTTCTACAATTTGAATAGTATTTGTAACTAGTGAATGCAAAACATGAAATTAAAATGACGTACAATGCTGTTGTCCAAAAACTAGGAATAAAAAGGTTAATTATAGTGTCTTTAACTGAAAGCACTGGTCGAGGAGGAGCCATGAGATATTTGAGGCTTTGCAACTTGATTTCGGAGGTGGGATATTTGTTGAAATCCCACGGTACTTTGATGTGCTTGATGAAGGAAGGGCTGAAAGAGGTCCTACCGACTGCGCCAGATATTTCTTCTTAAGTTTTTTCTTTAAATTGTTTCTTAATTCTAAATTACCAAGGGGTAGGTCGATTTGAGTCGGGGGATGACTCCTGATTTTCGGGGGGTGAAAATCAGCAGCGAACAGGGGAGTCGCTGTTTATTTTAACGAGGAAACGGATATAGCTCACTTACTGACGGATGTCAACTGGAACCATCACTATTCCTCGGAGTTGCGGATGTCTATTTTTGGTACTGCTGGGCTACACGTCCCGTACTGTTCGTTGTCCTGAGTGTTGGAGTTCACGTCCTTGTTGGAGTTGGCTTGAGTGTTGTTGTGAGGTAGGATCTTCGTTCCGCCAAAAACACAACTGCGTTTTTCTTGGTTTCGCGATTGTCCTAAGTCGACTGCGCCAGATATTTCTTCGGACTCGGATTTTATGTTTTTAAAAAAGTTATTTAATTTTCACAATTACAACACACTCAATAAATTTGAATTTAACACTTGGAGAAGAGAGTAATTCGTCAGAGAGACAACAAAACAGCCGCAACACACGAAGGCAAACCGACAACTAGGGAGCCGAGCGTTCAGGGCGAGCTTTTATAATGTTAAGATACTGTGTCAGCAGACTTACGAGGTGCAGAGTATATAACTTACATTCATTCCGCTTCCTTCGCCCGCCGCAACGAGGTCATTTTCTTACGAGGCCGCCCGCGATTTTTATGTACACGGATTTCTATCCCCCCGAACTTCTTTACGTTTTCGAAGCTCATTTTTATTTATTTATTTATTTTCAATTAGTGCTTCCCGTTCCTTTCCTTCATTATTTTCCCCTGGCTCCGACTGAGAAACGGCGTCTGCTGCTGCTACTGGGGCCCCAGGTATTGACGGTTTATTCACCAAAAAAGGTAAGCCGCACACTCACATTCGTTCCCATACCTCTTCACTCTTCCCGCATTTCTTTCTCCGATAAATTCAGTCGAAATTTCCTGTCAAAATTACAGATTCCAGTCCGAAGAAATTTACAGTCCACAACCGCCTACTTTCCCTCGCCTATTCCTATTTTTCTCTTCACCACGTCAAACAAAGGGGCTTAAAGCTCACGACAATGACATACACAACATATTCCAGATACAAAATACACTGCAACGGCTTGCGTGGCAGAACACATTGACTTAAAACACTCATAATGAGCGAAAGACAGTCCTGGAAGTAGCTCACTAACACCTATGAGCGATCCCCTATATAGGTGCGGCCTTCGGAATGAGGAGGGGGAAAAACCAGGTTTGAGCGTTCCTGGGGCGGCTGATAGCGTGTGTCCCGCTCACCACATCACCAGTGGCCGAGGGCTGACTCTGAGCAGCAGCTGAAAAATCCCTCATGCGTCTTAGTCCCGGTGGGTGGCCGGACTGGCAGCTGCAGCGCATGTGGGGGCCTCCCTTTGACCCTCAACGGACCGGCGAAAGGGGCTAGAATCAATATGCCTGAGGGGGAGCTTCCAGTCAACTAAAACTTCAGCAGGTAATAAAAACGCCACCTGCGCCTCTTCCTAAGGCTCGCCAAGCTCGACTCCGCCCTCTTTGGACGATGAGCAACCTACTCGTCGTCCAAACAAACAAGGGCGGAAAGAACTGGTCAAACCGCGTTCATCTCCCCCTTCTCCCCCTAGTAGCCCGGGCAACCTGGCTGCTACAAGCACTAGACACCCTGTGGACCCTAATCTGTCAGACATGGAGCAGATTTGTGCTTATGTCCAAATCATCCACGGCCAGCTAGCACGGATGAGGGTCAATGCGACGGGACCAATGCGGGACCTCGTCACTAGCTGCCTCTTCGAAATATCAAAGCTGGCCATTAAAGCTAGTGCCCCTTCAACGACATCGCCCCCTGCCTCTACCCCCCTGTGGGAAACTGTGACGGCTGTCATGAGGGAAGAGCTGTGTAGGGCAATTGCCCAGCAGCCAGTGCCACCAGCCCCCCAAGCGCAAGGAGCTCCAACGAGCCAGCGCTGTACCCCAGGCCCCTCGTATGCAGCAGTAGCTGCTACTGAGCCCTCCTCCCTCCCTCATGGAGCTGAGGCTGAATGGCAGTCCGCCAGGGCCAGGAAGCGCAGGGGTAAGAAGAAAAAGGCCACAACTAAGCAGGACGTGCAGGCCGAGGGCAGCGCCCCACCTACTCCTCTGCCCAAAAACAAGGGCAAAAATAAAAATAAAAACATAAATAAGAAGCCTCCACCGCTTGCCAAACTCCCCCCTAAAAACCCACGACAAAACGTGGTAGTGGTTAGGCGTACGTGTGAGGAAGGAGAGGCTGGTCCCTCCAACCCTGATGCAATGGAAGCGCTGATGCGGGGTGGTGTCCCTGCTACGGACCTCCAAGCTCTAAGCGTCTGAGTGCTAGACATCCGCACCGCAGTAGGAGGTGGCGCCGTCATTGTGACGGAAACTCCAGAAATGGCCAAGGCGCTTACGAGCCACATTTCCACGAAGAAGGAGTTGAAGCTCCAAGCATCAGCCCCCCTAGGTCGCTTCCCACGCCTGCTATTGTGCGATGTGCGGACTGACCTACAAAATGAAGTCTTGGCCCAACAAGTTGTTGAACACAACCCTGCGTTAGGCTTGCAGCCGCAGGACGTCAGGCCCCTCTTCACCAAAAAGCGTGGCAGACAAAAGGATTGGGTGACTGTGGTATCACCCAGCCTATACAAAAAACTAGAGGGGGCAAGGCACCTCCAAATTGCCTGGCAGCGGTGCGCCATCCGAAAGTACCAAGCCCCTCTCAGTGCTACAAATGCCACCGCTATGGCCACCTGGCCGTGGCCTGTGCAAGACCTGTCGTGTGGGCCTGGTGCGCCTTGCCACATCTAAGTAAGGAATGCAAGCGTGATGCTCCCCTTAAGTGCGCCAATTGCGTCGAACGCAAAATCCAACAGGTCGCACACTCTACACGATACGCACGCTGTACCATTCGTCAGCGAGCGATTGCCCTCCAGGAGTCACGAGTGGATTATGAATAGGTCAAAAACAGTTCGAATCCTTCAGCACAACACAAATAAGAGTTCCCCAGTTATGGCTAACTTGCTGCAAAGTGCACTCAAGAAACGCTGCAGTGTTCTCGCCATACAGGAACCATACATAGGATCCAAAACTCTTGGTCTGGGATCGCAGGCACGAGTAGTGGCTGGAGCAAGAACGGGAGCCAAGGCAGCAGTGGCCTGCATTGACCCGTCCATTGAGATGCTCGCACTCACCCACCTGAACAGCCAGCACTTGGCCGCTGTGCTCATCCGAGCCGGTGGCTTTGAGCTGGTTGTAAATATCATTTTACAGGCAATTTTGCACACCAGTTGCCAACAGCCTTCAACAACTCGAGCGGGCTCGAGCAGGCCTATCAGGACAGCCCTGCATAGTATGTGCTGATGCAAACGCCAGATCACCATTGTGGGGATCCCCAACCCTGGATGGGGCGGGCGAGGCGTATATAGAGCTGCTCACCAGGTACAACTTGGTTGTTGCCAACGAGCCCATGACTGAGGCGACCTATGATGGTCCGGGAGGAAGGTCGTGTATAGACGTCACAGCTGTATCTCACACCCTGCTACTCAAATTGCAGGGTTGGCGAGTCGTACCAGGTGCAACGCAGAGCGATCACATGGTTATTGACTTTGCCCTCACGGATGACAACATCCTCTGCAAAGACACGTGTGAAAAGCGAATCCGCACAAAAAATGCTGACTGGCCGCAATTCTGTAGGGTACTGGAAGGTGAACTGCGTTCCGCAGACACCAACTTAATAGTGCAAGCATCCACACCTGAAGAGGTGGACAGCAAAGTGGACATATGTACCACAGCACTGCACTCTGCTGGGCTCTCTGTACTTGGCCAACAGAAGCAGAGGGCGATCAAAGTCCCATGGTGGACTGAGGAACTTAATCCCCTCAAGCATAGTGAAAATAGAGCCAGAAGGATGTACCAAAACACTCGTGACCCTGATGCCAGAGCAACACTTCGAACTGCCTTCATACAAGAGAAAAAGGCCTTCCACCGCGCCATCAAACGAGCCAAACGGCAAGGCTGGCGAAATTTTGTGGAAGCGGAGAGCTCTGAGAACCCCTGGGGCAGACACTACAAGTCCTCCATAGGAAAAGCAAATGTAGAGCAGGTCTTAGCTGCGATGCAAAATGAGTCAGGTTGGACCTGCAGCATCGAAAGCTCACTGGAAACCCTCCTTGAGAAGGTGTTCCCAGTTGACCAAGTGGCTCGAGACACTGAAACCCAGAGGGCAGCAAGGGAGCTGATCATGGACCCTCCGAACGAGCCCGACATCCCATTGTGGACAACAGGCGACCTCGGCAGGGCCCTTGCGACCTTAAAGCCCAACAAATCTCCTGGGCCAGATAAAATAGAAAGCAATATGCTAAGGAAGGCTGAGCGGACAATCTCCAGCGGCCTCCTTAATTTATTTAATGACTGTCTGCAGGTCGGACAGTTCCCCACTAAGTGGAAGTCTGCGCGTGTTGTCACTCTTCAAAAGGGAGGCGACCGCAATCAGTCGGACCCGCGATCATGGAGACCACTCAGCCTTCTTTCCATATTAGGCAAAACACTAGAAATCTTGATGTTGCAGTCCCTCGAAGGAGTCTTTGGCCGCAACCTCACAGGCAGGCAATACGGGTGTACCAAAGGAAGGTCCACGCAGGATGTCATTGTCGAGATCCGGCGTGTTTCCCTGCTGGCACCGGCTAAGTACGTCGTAGCAGTTCTGATTGACATCAGAGGAGCGTTTGACAACCTTTGGTGGCCAGCGCTCCTTAATGAGCTCAAAGGTAGGGGAATCCCCCGCAACCTGTACTCGCTCGTCAGAAGTTACCTGACAGACAGAACTGCTACGATCGAAAGTAGGCATGTCTCCGTCCGGAGAAAGATTGAGAAGGGGTGCCCACAGGGCTCGGTCCTAGGACCAGCACTCTGGAATGCCTTCTTCGAAGGTCTTCTCAGGAAACTCATGGAGACTGACTGCGAGCCGTACGCCTATGTGGATGACTTGACTGTGCTGATCTTTGCAGAGTCAGTCCGCCAAATTGAAGAAAAACCCACCACGTGCTCCGCACTGTCAACCAATGGTGCGAGCACGTCAAGATGCAGGTGGCTGAGGAAAAACCCAGCTAATCCTCTTGAAGGGGAAAGTGAATAATCCACCCACAATACGCTTTGGCGGCCACAGGCTCCTTCTTGAAAAGCACGTCAAGTATTTAGGAGTGAATATAGGTGAGAGGTGGGGTTTCAACCAACACCTCCAGTCCCTTAAAGGCACTACCATTGCAAGGTTTGCCTCACTGCGTGCCATTACTAAGGCCACTTGGGGTGTGTGTTACCACGACACCATCCTCATGTATAAGGCCATCTATTTAGGTGTGATTGGCTACTGCCCCGTTGTCTGGGGTAGCAAACTAACAGTCAATCAAAAGAGAGTATTGGCCCAATCCCAGAGAGCCGCGCTCCTGTGGATCACCAAGGCCTACAAGACTGTATCAACGGAAGCACTCCAGGTGATCACTGGTCAGTTACCAGTTGATTTGGCTGTTGAGTGCATGATTGACAAGTGGAGAGTGAAACGGGAGCTTCCCCCGCTTTGGGCTGAACTCCATGCGGATCTCACCACAGAACAGAAACTTGCCGCCATCGATGAATGGGCTCTACAGAAATGGCAAGCGAGATGGGAATCCTCGTCAAAGGGACGTGATACGTATGAGTTCTTCCCCAACATCCGTGAACGTCTTTCTAGAAAATGGGTTGAGCCAGACCACTGGACGAGCCAGTTCCTCACGGGACATGGTGACTTCAATGCGCGGCTCCACTCCTTTTCTCTGAAAGACTCTCCATTATGCACCAGTGCGGAGGAAACAAGAAACCATGTGCTGCTCCACTGTAGTTTCTACAACAGTGAGCGACGGTTGTTGGGAGGACAAATGAACTTAGCAGCATTGACTGCTACGAAGCAAGCCTTTAACCATTTTGCAAAGTTCGCGAAGAAGGTGATGGCTAAGAAACGTGGTCATAGTTGATCTGTCCTTTTGAAAATTGCCACCGAAGTAAAAAGTAAGATCAGGTAGGGAACCAGATTATGAACTACTCCCAGATGGTACGGGATTCCTCAGGTGGTCACCTCCGCGCGGTCACACACGGGCTACAGCTCTCTACCGGGAGACTGGCTAACGACCAAATACCTGCCGTACCTCCACAGGTCTGAGTTCGGTGGATGCTGCAGGGGCCAGCCTCTTGCATATTAGCGAAACCGCAACTTCTATGACTGATATAACCCTTGTCGAGGGTTTAGGTACAGTCATCAAATAAGGAAACAGACCTGTCACAACCCATTGACGTGGATTCCCATCTAGCTTGCCATTTCTCTAATGACCATTCGTCAAGTTTCATTTTGTGGTGAGATCCGCACAGAGTTCAGCCCAAAGCAGGGGAAGGGGCCTGGCGCCGGGGAAATATTTAGTTTTCGTAATTCCACTGTAGTCAGGTCATGTTTCGTATGGTTTACTAGTATTTTTCGATGCTGAATCGAATGGGATGGGTCTCGGAGCAGTAATACTAGGTCAAGCAGTTCATGAGAATAATAAACCGTTGTGTAATAATTTGCAGTTTTTATAATTGAGTTCCTATGGTGAGACATCAGTTTCCAGTTGATATTGAAATAAAGTTAGTTCGTAACGTGCCTTCGTGTACCCAATGTGCAATATTAATTGTGACTTAGTTAATTTTTTTTTTTGTATTGCCATTAGAGATCAAAAACTCAATGATATATTTTTTCCAATAGATTAAAGACCCAGATCAATCCTGACTTCCATGCAGTGTCCCCTGGGAAACGCTCACATATGACTGAGTAGTTTAACAGGGATTGGAACACCCAAGTCAAGGTGTAGAGTGCTCGTGTCAAGACTGAATGGTACAGAGTGTATAAACAAGTGTATCACGAACAACCCACTTGGGGCTCCAGGCGACACCCCATTGTATTGTAGCCTTCCACAGGCATAGTGTCACTTGTCACTAATCAAGAGGACTGTGGGAGAATATGCAAGACACGACGAATGCATCGGACAGTCTGGAATGCAGCGGAAGTAAGGCACTCCAAACGCTTTATCTCAGAGCAAACATGTGAGATAACAGGCAATCTTCTGAGGATGGAGAGGATGAACTTGAGGCACATTTTTGGGACCGGGCACTGCAGAATGAACAAACACATGTATGTTATGGCTATAGTCAACACCCCTCAATGTAGGTGTTGAGGCATAGATGAGGAGACGCTCTACCATGTCCTTGCCCAGTGCCGGAAACTTGTGAGGTTCTTTTTCGGAAAGGTTAGGTTCCTTCCCCTGATCCATGTCAGACAGATTAGGATCCACTGCATGTTTACTACTCGTAGTAGCTGGGTTGCCCGGGCTACCATGGGATGGAAGGGGGAGGAGAAGTCGCGTTGCCTTGTCCTTTCCACCCTTGTTTGTTTGGACGACAAGCAGGTTGCTCATCATCCATAGGGGAGTCCGTGCTTGGTGGACCCGAGGAAGAGGTGCAGGTGGCGTTTTAATTACGTGCTGTTTTCTGAACTGACATGATCATGTTGTTTACTCATTTAGTATGGGGGGGGGGGGTTAAAAAGCAGGCTAATGCAGTGTATTCTTGTGAGTGAAAGGGAAAGGTGTAATTTGTTAATAATTGAGGGAGACGCACACGCTACAACGTCTGATCATAAACTGTATATATTGTTATCTTGTTATCACAAAAGTTATGATAAGGAATGGAATAAAATAATCGATCACTTCCGGATGTTATTACATCACGATTATAGTATCTGACATCCCCCTCTGTCAATTGTAATCATAGGTAAGCAGCTTAGGAGGCTTGATGGCTCTAGTTCTGGTCCATATAGGGGTGGTTGGATGAGCTGGCTTCGGTGTCGGTTGGTTTTGGTGAGTTGGAGTCGATTGCCCAGTTGTGGCTGCCTGAGGACTGACTGGGTTAGACTTAGGGCTAGCTTGCCTTGACATTGGTGTAGTTGATTTGGCCATTAGCGGATGCTACGCTGTCTTCTTCTTGACGCATCAGCCGGGGGCGTAGGAACCATGAATCACGCTTGTACTTGATGTAAGAGGAGTTGTTGTTGGCACTAGCCAGTACTTCAACTGGAACCCAGTCTCTTGCTGATCGTATCCACAGAACTTGATCGCCTTCGGTGAAAACCTTCTTCACTGTTTTCCCACAATCTGCAAATCTCTTTGGCTGATCCCTTAACTTATCAAGTTCCTGATGAACGGTCTTTGAGTTGATTACCGAAGGTATCAGCAATGCTGGTACGCAAGGAACCAAAGTTTTTGTTCAGCGAGACATGAGGCGCTGGGCTGGTGAACCCACGTTGTGCCTAGCAATGTTGCGGTGGAGCAGAAGCGCTAAAAATATGTCAGACTTCTCTCTGGCACATTTTATGTAGTAGCAGCTTGGCTTCCTGCACATAGCGCTCACTTAACCCATTAGATCGGGGAAATTGAGGGCTTGACATCTTGTGCTTTATCTTCGAAGTTTTGGTGAATTCCGTCTCAACAATGTGGTCCGCCGTCTGTCTGTAGCTGGTCCGAAATACCATGGACTGATGAAAACCAATATTTCAATTCGTTAATGACTGCTGAGCTCGTTGTATAGGTCATTTTCCGAAATTCAAAAAATCCTGAGTAGGCATCCACTAACAGTAGATACTAATTTTGGTTCCAGTTAAATAGGTCAGATCCCACTATCTGCCATGGCCAGGTAGAGACATCCGTCCTGGTCAGGATCTCCATGGGGTTTTTTTTGGTAACGCCTGGCATGTAGGGCAACTAGCTACATAGTGCTGAATCATGTGATTCATTTTTGGCCAGTACAGTACTTCCCGAGCCAATTTCAAACAGCTTTCGACATTTTTGTCACTTCTGTGAAGTTCTTTTAAAAGGAGTGGTATTTTATTTTGCGGAATGACAATTTGGCTGCCTTTCACTATTACCCCTTCGTATAATGTCAATTCTTCGCAAAAACTGTAATAAGGTTTCAACTCTGAAGGCAATTGCTGAGAGGAATATGTCCATCAGTCCATTATATATTGTTTCAGCTGTTGCATGCTGGGGTCATTGCTAATAGCCTGCTTGAGGTCTTCTAGCTGAGAACTCGCAAACGGGATTCCCACGTGCATAACCATGGTTGGTGGTTCATCTTCTTGTTGAGGATTGTAGCAATCACGAATCAATAAATCCGCGATGTAAAGTTCTTTGGCCTTTTTGTAAACCACTGTTGGGTTATACGGCCAGACTTCGAAGAGAATTTTCTGCAAGCGTGCTGGAGTGTTTACCAATGGCTTCTTCATAATAATCTCCAGCGCCCGTTTCAATCACAAGCTTGGGGTTTCCCCAGATATGCGCGTGATACTTTTTGCAGTCCCAAAGGATTGCCGCCGCTTCCTCTTCGATTTGACTATAATTGAGCTGCGATGGTGAGAATGCTTTTGAAGCAAAAGCTATAGGATTTCCACCCTGTAGCATCGCTGCTTCCATGGAATGCTTGCTAGCATCCACAGAATGAACAACTTCCTCCTTGGGATTAAAATGTCGTAGTATTGGTGATGTTTGGAGGATTGACTTCAAATTTGAGATTGCGCTTTTTTGTTCGTGGTCCCAGTACCACTCGACGTCTTTGATTAGCAGCTTCCGCAGGGGGGCAGTCAATTCTGAAAGATTGGGAATAAATTTCCCTAGGTATGTGAGCATCCCAAGTAGTCTTTGGAGAGATTGAACGTCCAAAGGCTCCTTTAGGCGGACTATTCATTCAACTTTTTCGGGATCCATTTCAATTCCTTTATCGCTAATTATATGCCCCAGAAATTTTACTTTAGACACATTAAAAACGCATTTTTAAGGGTTCAACGTAATACCTCTGACATAATTATTATCACCCATGTGTCATGTTGTTTATCAGTTATTCTTTTCAGTTGCTTTTGACGAATAAAGCTATAGTCTAGAGAAACATTCACTTCATTCTAGTACAATTTATTTGTCAAAAGCCATTCAATGGATCATGTGCTGCGACCTCCAGTGTTGCACCTAGAGCCAGATGCCCCTTCCGCACCATCACTCTGGCGCCACTGGTATCGAAGTTTCCAGAACGTTCTTCGATCGATGGACACTACTGAGGAAGAAAAGTTGCGCATCCTCATAAACTACATCTCTTCAGCAATCTTCGAACACGTAAGTCAGTCACAGACGTACAATGATGCAGTACAAATTCTTAGTGAGATTTTTGAGAAGCCACCAAACGAGATTGTCGTGTGCCTCTTACTTTCCAGTCAGAGCCAACAACCTAATGAGTCTGTCGATCAATATATGAATTCCCTCAAATTAATGAGCAGGGATTGCCAGTTCAGGGCGGTAACGGCTGAGACATACCGCGATGAGAGCATTCGAGACTCATTCATTCGCGGACTTCTCAACAAACCTACTCGTCAACGGTTGCTTGAGAATAGGACGTTGACTTTGGATGAAGCACATCTCCAAGCAAGGGCCTTAGAACTCGTAGCTGCCCACGCCCAGGCTTACGACGAGCCTAGTCCAACTGTGGGCACTGTCTCACCTCCAACTCAAGCGTTGGATGACACTGATCGAGTTGCCGATGAAACACCACACGTTAATGCGTTGAGTGGTAAACGATGCTATTTCTGTGGAAAGTCAAAGCACCCTCGCTCCTCCTGTCCAGCGTTGAAAGACAGGTGCCAGAACTGCAACAAGATTGGGCACTGGAAGAGTTTACCAGAGGCTTCGAACGCTGTGTATGGACAGTCCTGCTCCGGAACGGGTACCTGATGGTAGGCACTTCGAAGGTCAATGGTACTGAACACCGAATATCCTGCCACTTAATTGAATATGTCACTGATCTTCAGTAAGGGATACGCATCGAGCTGAGTGAAGCGATTGATGGTGCGTGAATAGTCTATGCACATTCTTCGTTTATGGTTTCCTCCGTCAGCAACAAGCACTTGCACCCGCGAAGGAGAGATACTATCTTCGATGATCCCCTCATCTATAAGTTTTTTGATCTCACCCTCAATGAATTTGGCATCTTCTTTCGAATGGATCCGGGATTTTACAGCGATCGGGTGACAGTCCCTAGTGAGGTTAGTAAAGAGTTGCGCTGGCGCTACCTCAGCAGCTGCAACACACACACACACACATAGTTGAGTCTTTTGGCCCCTGAAATCAAACAGAACACTGGAGTGCTGCAGCAACAGATTCCGCCCCACAATAAGGTCAGAGCAGAGATCCAGCATGACTGAGAGCTCCACTGCTGGGTAGGAGTGACCAAGCATGGTGATATTGGCCCTACACTTACCGGTGATGTCTGCATGGTGACTATTAGACGCTAACCCTACCCTGCTGAATGTTTTATTGAGTGCCAAGCCAAAGTCCTTAGCAGTCTTCTCATTTATGATACTAATATCACCTGAGTCTATCATACTACAAACTTGATGGCCATCAACTAGAACTGACGTTATGCCTGACTATAGCGAATTGAAACATTCTGGGAAGATCAAGAATGAAAAGATTGAACGATGGTGAATGGAGCTTTCGTGCTGCAACTATGACATCGTATACCGACCCGGAACTCAGAACCATGCCGCTTATGCCCTCTCAAGAGTATGCCTGATCACTAGTGACCTCTCGAACTTATCTAGCCTCCACCGTTCGCTCTGTCATCCCGGAGTAACCCAAATGAACCATTGGGTTCGGAGCAAAAACTTGCCTAACTCGCTGGAAGAAATTCGCTGAGTTATATCATCATGTAAAATCTGCTCAGGAGTGAAACCACGATTTTTCAGACATAGCAGCACCCTCATAAAAGCAACGGCCCCGTTTGAACGTCTTAATATGGACTTCAAAGGACCTTTACCCACAACCTCGAGCTACGGGAATCACTTCCTGCTTACAATTATAGACGAGTATTCCAGATTTCCCTTCGCATTTGCTTGCCGAGATGTCAGCTCAGATACTGTCAAGAAGTGCCTCCGGCAGCTATTCTCCATGTTTGGAGCGCCTGCGTATGTTCATACTGACCGAGGGGCATCGCTCATGTCACAGGACTTGAAAGCATTCCTGGCAGAGTACGGAACTGCCACTAGTCGAACTACCCGCAAGGCAATTTACAAACAGAGCGGCTAAATGGTACATTATGGGAAACAATTGAACTCACAATCAAGGAATATGGCATGTCTATCCGCCAATGGGAAATAGTCCTTCAGGACGCACTGTATGCTATTTATTCGGTCAATTCTCTGCACACCCACAAACTGCACCCCTCATGAAAGGATGTTGCGACTGTGCTATTGGCTAAATCTCCAAAGACGTCGCAATTAATATTTTACTGCCTTAGGACTATCGGTCCTAAACGCGAGGATATTTGTTATTAGTGTTTCGAGATAGTTCGGAATCTTCCGTTGAAAATCGAGATTGAACAAAGGCTTCGACTCGGTCTTGTCAAGTCTTGGCAAGATTTCGTCCTGCCCCGTCTCAGCCCCGATCTCATTCGGAATCGGATTCCTGCTCAACAAGCTAGAGAAAGCCTCAAGCAACTGTTTATTTTGCTCTTCTGAAACTTGTCTCAACTCTTCGACCGATTGTTGAAAGGAATTCCTGAGCACCTCTAAATCGTGCTTCAATTTTTTTTCCAGGTTTTCGAACTGTTTGTGATTTTCAGCTTCCGCCTCTTTGATACAGTCATAAATTTTGTTAATATCCTCTCGCTGTGATTTTATCTCCAATAAGTAGGAACAGCAAGGCCCTACCCAAGACGATTTTCGCTCGGTATTCACTTTCCCCCAATTTACCTCTGATATCCGAGTGCATGTAACATGCACTTTGCATTTGCAAATTGAACACTGGGCCACTTTTAGTGGCTCCTCAAAAGGCTTACGACAAACGCTACAGATCATCGTGAAGCGATGTGCACTGAATAATCACGAATAGTTATTTTTATATTTTATTATTATTAGTAATCAGTTTATTTATCTCTACCAATTCTTTTTTCTCTAATTTTATTTGTTATTTAGTTTATATTATATTTAATCCTGCTGGATCGGGAGCTCTGCTACCACTTTGCGACGGTGCTATTGGCTAAATCTCCAAAGACGTCGCAATTAATATTTTACTGCCTTGTCGTGGCGATCTTAGAAATTTTGGGGAGAGAACGGGAAAACAAAAGGTGGAAAGTTTAAGCAATTTTATAATAAAATATTATGCTGTGCTAAAATTAAATTAATCGACTTACAAAAAAGGTAACTGAAATCTTGCTGGTAAAAAATAAAATGGAAACGTCGAAAGTAAATGAAATGTTTTGGGAGCGCACCTGCCTTCCAAGGAAACAATTTTCCGAGTGAAGAAAATAGCAGAAATCGGGACGGTCTAACTGCGATGACTCGGGAGCAGCTTCGACGACGGACTGACTGGTCTTGTCGCCCGTTAGGCCTGCCTCCCGCCACACGGGCTCGCTAGACTGCGAACATGTTCCGGGCTGTCTTGTCCTGACAATGTTCAACCACCTACGTTGCTCTAGGAATGGGAAGTCTACGCTGTCTTGGCTATTGAACCCTGGGCAAGTTCTATTGAGAAACTTCGACCGCCGATCCAAATTCGACCCTCTCGTTCAGGAGGTTACACATGATTATGCTCGGATACCGTACCCAAATGGTCGGGAGACCACTGTTTCTTCCAGTCCTGGTGTTGAAGATGGAAGTACTGACACAAAAGCTGAAAACCCGCAACCATCAACACCACCCTCAATGCCTAGGCATGTCACCCCCTACATTGTCACAACTCTCACCTCCAACCTCTCCTACGCCTATAGAACAAGATGGGGATGTTGACGAGGCACCTCTCCGAAGAAGCACCCGAACTCGGAAGCCACCAGTCCCTCAATTATTTGTTTAAAGGCGGGGTGAATGACATAATTATTATCACCCATGTGTCATGTTGTTTATCCATTACTAGAGATTTTTTCAACTTGGATTCTCAATTTATTATTTTCAGTTGCTTTTGACGAATAAAGCTATAGTCTAGCGAAACATTCACTTTATTTTACTACAACCTCTCGACTCTTTCTGTCAATTGTTCCAAGTCTTTTTCAGTTGTGGCGTGAAGAAGAAAGACGTCTATTGCTATTTCGACGTTTTCTATTCCTTCAAGAGCATTGCTCATTCGTTCTTAAAAATTTCAGGCGCTGACGATAACCCAAAGGGTAATCAGAGATAGCAGAATCTCCCCCAAGAGCTAGAGAAGGTTAAATATTTCGACGTTCAGTCTGATACGCGAATTTGCCAAAATCCTTTTTTCCCGTCGAGTTTTATATACCAATTTGAACCGCGTAGTCTTGGCGCCACATCATCTATTGTTGTGAGTGGATAGTGTCTTCAGCGAATATTCTTGTTCACCTCAGTCAAATCGAGACAAATTCGTGGTTGTTTATTTTTCCATGCAACCACCATAGGCGAAACGCGTGGAGTAGGTTCAGTGATATGCGCTATGATTCCTTGGTCAACCATTTTATCAATTTCGGCTTTGACTAGGTCGCGTACCGAAAAAGGAATTTTTCTAGGAGAGTGAATTTTGAAACGTGGCTCGTCTACAAGATCAATATCACAAACGAATTCTTTTAGGCACCCTATTCCATCAAACATTTGTTTTTCCTTATTCTTAACTGTTTCAACTCTTTTCACTAATCCCAGTTTTTCACAGGAGGATAATCCCAGGATACACTGGTGACCTTTTGGTACCACTAAAAACGAAAGCGTATCCTTAACTCCTTGCCTTGTAGTGACAGGGACTTTTATTTCGCCCAATACTGGTGTAGACCCATGGCTGAAGGAAATGAGCTTTTTTATTTGTGCATCACGTATTTGTAACTTACATTGCTTGGTTTCCGCCATTGTAAGGACGTCCGTCTGGGCACCCGTATCTAGCTTGAACTGAATTCGCTGGTCAGATGGAAGTGACAGTTCTTCATACCAGTCTTTAGTACTGCTTTCAACTGGTTTTTGAAGAGCACCCACATGGAGATTGAGAGTTCCGCTCGGATTCATCTGCTCAGTTTGTTTAATCACAGCAGAATGCAGTAGAATAGCAGCAGTGGGGAAAATGATTTTTCAGGAGACAGCAGAATCTCCCTCAATGGCTAGAGAAGGTTAAATATTTCGACGTTTGCCCTGTGGTGGCAGAGGTGGGATCCTGTCCAGACTATCGAGTACAGTGCACAAAATGCCTCCCTCAATTATTAACAAATTGCCGAAACCGGATTAAATTGAAAAGTCGGCGAAAGTGGAGGTGTATAATTGGTCGAGTTGGTTCGGATGCAATTCGTTCGGTGAAATGCCCGTAGACGAGTCTGATTTGGCAGTAAACTTGCGCCCACCCCCTCCGTTGAAAATCAATGAAACGGAACAACAAAATCACGGCAGAGTGTGGAAATTATGGCTTGCAGTGGAATGCTGAAGCAATAAATCTTGAAACGAAGAAACCTTCCAAGCAAGTTGCCACTTTCATGGCAGTGATCGGATCCGATGCAATCGCTATCTATGAGACGTTCACACTTATCGCGGCAGAGAAAACTGATATCAAGGTGCTTAAAGAAAAGTTTAATAAATATTTCACACCAAAAACAAATAAAACATATGAACGACTACTGTTCAATCGGATTATGCAAAAGAAAAATTTCTGCGATGAATTTCTCACCCAAGCTATAAATCAGGCAAATAAGTTTGAGTATGGAACGCTCAGAGACGAATTTCTCTGCCATAAAATTGTGGTCGACAGAGCTCAGATGCACCTAACTGATATGAAAGGAGAAACTCCCGAGATAAATGCTCTAAGAAGCAATCGAGTTCCGCGTAAGCAGAAATTCGAGAAAAAAAATCGTCAAACTCAGAATAATGACGACAAGTTTCACTGCAAAAGATGTAAGACGGAACATGGAAAGAAATCCTGTCCAGCCTATGGAGTACAGTGCACAAAATGTCTCCCTCAATTATTAACAAATTACAAAAGGGAAAGACTTGGTCTTGAGGGGGCGTATTATGAAGGCACAGTCTTAATTACAATATGGCTGTTGTCTGGCGTTTTTTGTAATTTCGTAATCCAGTAGATATTGAAATAAAGTTAGTTGGTAGCGAGTCTTTTGCGTTCTCAATATGTAATATTAATTGTGACTTAATGTTTTTTTTGTTTTTATTTTGCATTGCTATTTGCGATCATAAGTCCAATATTTTTCTAGCATGTTCGTCAATGTAGACGTATGGTTCACAGTCACTCTCCATGAGGCCCCAGGGAAGACCTTTGAAGGCGTTTCTAGCTGCTGATCTGACGACTGAACCCTGTGGGCACCCCTTTGCTATCATTCTCCGGACAGACATGTTTGCATTCGACTGTAACAGTTCTATTTGTCAGGTAACTCCTGACGAGCAAGTATAAGCTATTCCCAGACCTATAAGGTCATTCACGGACACTGGTCATCATGGGTTGTCGAATACTCCTCCAAATGTTATCTTCACTGATGTCAATGAGAACTGCTGCGACATACTTAGCTTCCACCTGCAGGGGAGACTAAGAAGGGGCGAAGAAATAAAACTGTTTCGTTGGCTCACGAGCGCATGAACTACATTAAACAGAACGTCCAACGTATTTAGAAACACCTTTCTGAGTTACATCACGTACAAGTTGGAAGATCCTGTCAGTTGCCTATCAGTTTGGAACGCTCCTTAGTAAAATGTTTCTTTAATTTAGTCATTTCAATCGTTTGTGAAGGCGTTCAATTCTTCGCTTTCAAACCGCCTCACTATCCGAATTCAAGTTCTCAGTTTTTTTTTCCCCCTACCATAATATTTTAAACCAACTTTATGCTCTTCGAGCTGGAAAACTGCAGTGTCGACGAATAATCTTGGTCAGAATGATAAAGCTGGTAAATAGCTTTCCTTAATGAATGAAAAAGACGTCTTGCAGTAGCTCAACTGTTCTGCTAGTAACAAGAGTCTATTGAACAAATGCTAGCTCGATCAGACAATGAAGACATAGAAAGCTGATTCATAATAGCACATGTGCAGTAGATTGGTTGTACCTAGTGCTGCAAAACTGGGGAGTAGCGCCAAAGCAGCGCCTTACGTATAGTCAACGAACCTTCTTTTTTCAAAATTGAATTCAAGCGACCAGTGGCTTCTCTTCTGCTCTGGACAAAGATTTCCTTCAAAGTATTCTTCGAGTGTTCTTGAGTGCCAGCAAACTGGTCCCTTCCCCTTTATCGCTGTACCACAGTGTGGTACTGCACTGAGGGGCGGGTGCGTTATTTTCGCAATGTTCCTCTAATTAATTAATCAAATAATAATGACCGAAAGTTTGTGAGATTATAATCGAAAATTCGTTTTCAGAGCAGCAGAAAACCATGATGTCAAATCTGACTGATTGGAGTCGTCTCCCTTTCGAAGAGCAATGACAAACACAGATTTCCATTGGTGGAGAGCTGTCCAACCTGCAGCCAGACTTTGCTCAGCTTTGATAGCTTTCTATCTTATCCAGCCCTGGAGATTTGTTGGTCGCTGAGGTCGCCTGTTGTACACAATTGGATGTCTGGGTTGTATGGAGGGTGCAAGATCAGCTCTCTTACTGCCCACAGGGCTACTGCATCTGGAGCTACTGGGTCACTGGGGAACGCCTTCAACAGAAGCGTTTCCAGAAAACATTTGATGCTACAGGGCCAACCTGAGAAACATCGCATCCCAGCTAAAACCTGCTCTACATTCATTTACTGCTAGAGAACTTGTAACGTTCGCACCAGTGGTTCTCACAGCTTTCCACTTTCACACAACTTCGCTAGCCTTGTCGTTTGGCTCTTTTTATGGCACACTGGAAGGCCTTCTTCTCCTAGATGAAGTCAGTTTGGACTGTGGTTCTGGTATCAGGATCATACTCCATCTGGGGCATCCATAATCCTTTACTACAGAAGGCATACGAGTTGTATTTTGGATGCCATGCAGGTTTTCAGGTTATACCGAGCTCCTACAATTTGTATATTTGCTGCAGCAATATATGGTGAGTCAAAATATTGACATTGCATTAATTCAAGAACCTTGGATAGTTAATAGCAGGGTGGCGGGTCTTGGGGTGCCGGGTTATAAGGTATTGTACCATAACAGCAGGCGCCCCAGGTCTTGCATACTCATTAAGGCTAGTGTTAAGTTCCTTCCGCTGTGGTCGCTGTTTTCCGGGGACTCTGCAGCGGTTAGGTTAACTCATGAAAATAGGGATGTAGTGGTAGCATCGGTCTATCTCCCCTATGAAGACGACGTCCCAACCACAGGATTGGGGAAGATAGTTGATACAGTCCAGGACAATGATATCCAAGGGATTGTGGCAGTGGACTCCAATGCGCAGCACACCATTTGGGGAAGTAAGGACATTAACCGCAGAGGTGAGTGTCTCTTTGAATATCTCGTTACTAATAATGTGGATATACTGAATCAGGGTAATAAACCCACGTTCGTTATTGCTAACAGGGAGGAGGTAATCGACCTAACCCTAGATCTAAAACTCTGTGGGGGGATTAATGTTTCCAACTGGCATGTCTCCTCAGAATTCTCGGGATCTGATCACAGGTATATTAGATTCAATCTAGGAATGGCAAGGACAGAAGCCATTAGGTTCAGGAACCCGAGAAACACGGACTGGCAGAAGTATGGGGACAGCCTCAGGGATACCCTGAGAAGTTGCCCTGACAATGCCACACGTCCGCTGGAGATCGAGTTACTGAATACAGCACTGACACAGGCAATTAGGTCTTCATTTGAACAGCTGCAGGCAAACCACAAAGGCGGACAGCAATAGATGTGTACCCTGGTGGAGCAATCAACTGGGAGCACTAAGAACCAGAACCAGAAGACTCTTTAACAGAGCCAAAAGAACAGGAGAGTGGGAACCATACAAGCGATCCCTAACTGAGTATAACAACGAATTACGAAAGGCAAAACGAGAGGCGTGGAGAAGGTTTTGCCAGGAAATTCACGATACCCGAACGGGAGCAAGGCTCAGCAAGGTGCTCTCGAAAGGGAACATGCATCAGGCGGTAGGCTCTATTAGGGTGCCGGATGGTGACACCTTGGACTGTCACCATACACTAACCGCTCTGCTGAACACACACTTTCCTGGTTGTAGAACTGACCCTGGGTTATTGGCAGACTCGGGGATTGCTATGAGGCGGACAGGAACGCTGGACTGGGAACTCGCCAGGGCAATTATAACCCGAGACGCCGTACGCTGGGTAGTAAACTCGTTTAAACCATTCAAGTCGCCTGGACCGGATGGTATTTACCCGATTCTCTTACAGAAAGGGATAGAGCGCATCCTACCCAGCCTCTTAAGGCTATTTAGGGGCAGCGTAGCGCATGGTTACGTACCTCAGGGCTGGAGGAAGGTTCGAGTAACCTTTATACCGAAACCTGGCAGGGACTCATACGAGGAAGCCAAGTCCTTCCGACCAATATGCCTCACATCTTTCCTGTTCAAGACCGTGGAGAAAATCCTTGACAAGTACTTGAGAGACGGATGTTTGAGACTGACCCCCCTGGCAGATGGCCAACATGCCTACTGCGCAGGGAGATCATGTGACTCTGGTCTGCATGCACTAGTTAGGAGACTAGAAGAGTCAATGGGTAATAGGGAGATTGCCTTAGGGGCCTTTGACAATACCTCCATATGTAGCATTGAAAGGGCGTTGATGAAATTTAATGTACACAGCAATGCAATAAAGTGGATCATCGCTGTATTGGAAACCAGAGAGATCCAGACTACGCTAGGAAACTGTACAATCAGGGCGAGGACTGTGAGGGTATGCCCTCAGGGAGGGGTCCTATCTCCGCTCCTCTGGAACCTAGTGATTGACTCCCTACTGGGGAGACTAAACGCGGCGGGGTTTTACGCTATAGCTACGGAATAGCTAAGGTGCCTCAGGCGACTAATGGACACCTGGCTATATTTAGGGACCTGGAGACCTTCGAGGAGCTCAGCATGATCACAGACGCAATTGTGCCCATGTATGAGCTCGAGAGGAAATATAATGTTAAGCCATTGGGAGGTCCATGGAACAGCGATAGCCGCCAGTTTCGGCCTCCCAGTGGCGTCAACATCTACACAGATGGATCAAAGACCCCAGAGGGGACAGGATTCGGGGTGTGGATAAGTGGCTCTGGACGGAGTGGGACTTATATTGCCCTAGACTCCACTCCATCAGTTTTTCAAGCAGAGATTTATGCTATTATTGCTGGGGCAATCCAAATGCATGAGAAAGGCTATAGCAATAGAACTATCAATATATTGACCGATAGTCAAGCGTCGTGTAAACTGCTACTGAACTACTGCACGACGTCAAAACTGGTGCAAGAGTGCAGGATGCGGCTTAACTCCCTAGCAAGTGCGAATAGAGTTAATGTGTATTGGATTCCAGGACACAAGGGGATCATTGGAAATGAGAGGGCGGACCATCTGGCCAGACGTGGTTCGTCCACAGTACCTATTGGGCCACCGCCCCATTGCGGGATTTCTCTGTCACTGGTCAAAAGGACTGTGAGAGAACACGCCAGAAGACTGCATCAGACAATCTGGAACGCTGCAGGAGTAAGACACTCCAAACGATTTGTCTCAGAGCAAACAAGTGAGACGAGAGACACCCTTCTGAGGATGGAGAGGAAGGACTTAAGGCAGGTTGTTGGGATCATAACAGGACACTGCAGAATGAACAAACACATGTATGTTATGGGTATAGCCGAAACTCCTCTATGGAGGTGGTGTGGCACGGATGAAGAAACTCCCTACCATGTTCTGGCCCAGTGCCGGAGACTTGAGAGGGAGCGATTTTTGGTCTTTGGCACCACTTCTCCCAGGATGGATACCAACGAGGACTCCTTCAGGAACTACCTGGTTTTCCACAGGAAGCTAGGCATAGACCTGTAAGAAACTAGGACTGGCACAATAGGTCATATGGCCGCGGTGCACATCCCATTACTGGGAATACAGTCAGACGATTATATTATAAAGGTTTCCCTTCAGCAGGAAGTATAGGGCAAATATTACATTCTAACCTTTGATACACCATGAGACAAACTATGACAACTAAATTTTGGTATCACATTCAGTGGGAATAGCAATCAATATTTGCTCACTATTATTTTGATAACAAATTAGCAAATAAGCAATAACAGCAAATCATCCAGCAATCAAGTGAGAAAAACACTACTGACCTCATTCTGCTGCAGTATTTCTGACCAGTCTTTTTCAGCAATTTTGGGAATTACAGCTACGAATAAGTTGATAATATTATTCACGTTCTTCTGAAATGTGGCAAGGACTGATGGGACATCAACCACATGATTGTACCAGCAATCATAGTCAGTAGCCATTGCAACACATGCATAACACAAGCCAGCTTCCTTAGCAAGGACTACCTGAAATGCAATGGCCCAACATTCAGGAAATTTCAATTCATGATAATTGGGAGACTGAAATATTGAGACAACTGAAATTTGGGAACGTCTATAATGACTAAATGTGGGGAACTGCCAAACATATTCATTTAACAGCTGCATTCATCACTGACTTGCTGTGTCAATGTACTTGATGATTCAATTTAAAAAGTTTCATACAAGATTTAGGGCCGGTTTATCAATGTCATTTGCTAGCTTGACTAAAGGTTGACTAAGTCAAATCGTTTGTTAACTCCCGAAGACGCGTTCATCAATTCACTTTGACACTGCGTTAGCGCTAGCTGTTAGTTATGTTTTAACTCGTCTCTTCGCTCTTTAGTTATCGGATAACTAACGGTTATCGGTTAGTTTGTTGGCAGCCATTTTCGGTTGTGTTCCGCCAGCCTCGTTCTGCTTTCGTTTGCACTTTCACGATTTTATTACTATTCTATTCTATTGGGTGTTCGTCACCTAAATTTTAAATCATTGCATTAACAATGGACTTCGACTACGATCTGTCTGACTCTGATTTCTCCGACGAAGAGGTATACGCGTTTCTTGAGTGGGAGAGAAGGCCGTACCAGGTCCGTCCGAGAATTGAATATTTGCACACACTTGACGACGTAGCTTTCCAATCTAGGTTCCAGTTGTCGAAAGAAACAATGGAGTTTGTACTTTCGCTAATTCGAACGCGAATAGAATCGCCAAGCAATCGCAATCACGCAATTACGCCTATAATTACCTAATATTTTATCGACCTACCGCATTGCTTATGTGCATGATATAACTTACGTCAAGTTCGAAAAGTAATTAAGAGCTTTCATCGAATGTTTACGTTTCAATTCTTTTAGTCCAAATGTCTGGGTTCGACTAATCATGAGTTCTATAGTCCCCTCGTACGTTCAGCGCAATGCACTAATAATGCAGCATAGTGCAATGGTGTTCATAATGTGTACGTATAAACTGATAAAGAAGAACGTCGAGGTATCTATAGTTATCCCTAATTACATTATGTCATTGTTTGAGTAACCAATAATGAGTAACGTTTGACGAGACTATGCCAAGGCCAAGACGATTATGTTGTGGGAAGTTGTTTTGATTCTTTTGGAATTAGCTGTTTGAATGCCGTAATTTGGTTGTTGCTGATTATGATTGAAATTCTATTTCGTACCTTAGTGGATTCCCAACACGAATTTGACGTGAACGATGGCGGTGATAATTATGCGTTTTGACCACAATGAAAACTGTAATTTTGTGTCACTGTCTAATGTGGGTGTGGGATCGTGAATATAAAGCGTGAGTTGACTGGGTTCAGTCATTCTTTCTCAATCGTGTCCACAATCGCACACACCATGTTCTGAAATGGGGGCTTTAGAAAAGTTTGAAACGTAAATATCTGAAGAAAACTTAATCAAATTGTCATTGTTGCCAATCACGTAGCTCTCCTCCTACTTTAATGAAGCTGTATAAAGAAAATGGGAATTACAATTCAATGCGATTATTCGTATACATTTTAGAATTATGTGGTAGTAGAGCACATAAATAACCATTTTGGTTTATTATTCATTCTGAATAATAACCCTATGGTTTCGGTCACGAAAAATTTTTTACAACCCCCCCTCAAAATTTGATACTTTACGTTTCAAGACATGGGGATTCCAAATCTGCTATGTCCGTCCGCCGTCCGGGCCGTTTTGTGCCTTTAACGTGGTCCAAAAAATGCATTCTTTCGCACAAAAATCCAATTTGGTATCTAGTTGTGCCCGCCAACTCGGCAATCCGATCGGACGAAGCCCATGATTGTTATGGGCAAAAAACGGTTAAAAAAATTAACGAAACGGAGTCAACGTTTCGGTCTCATCGAAATCGCTCGCTTCGACTGGCAACGCCGCCCCCTCTGAGAGGCGAAGGTTGATATAAGTATTTAGCGTGCATGTTTTCGTATTAAAATTCAGTTTTTTCTAGATACTTTCGTTTTTTTGTTTTGTGTATTTTAATATTACGATTCAGTTCTTTTCGACCTTTTTTGGGGTTTCATTATGATATTTTTCGATGCTGAATCGAACGGGATGGGTCTCGGAGCATTAATGCTAGGTCAAGCTGTTTATCCGAATAATAAACCGATGTGTAATAATTTGCAGGGTTTTTGTTTTCTCTTTGCAGGTTCGATGCTAATAGCTGTAGGCGACTTTTGTGGCGTTAGTAAAACTCCTGGCCCCCTCATTGTGAGACTAGTTTCCCAGACCAATGTTCATTTGCCCCTACTTTCTTAAAGACGATATTCGGAGAAGAAAAATTCTCAAAAGCCCAAAGAGCGTTTTACCACTGGGCTAGAATGGCACAGACCACTGGTGTTATCGACTGTACACACGTGAAAATGTCTATTTGAGTGAAACACACCGCACATTTGGTGTTGAGAAGCATCTTTTTTCAATTTTTTTTAAGTTGCTTGGTGTATGATTAATTTTGAATAATACACGTGACGTTTTTTGTAAGGAACATTTTTTTACTTATGCTTGCCCCACTCACGACAGAAAGTTATAAAATCAACGGAAAAAATCACGACAAACACTTACCAAAAATAATCACAATACGAAAAATGAGCTACACAATAAGTAGAGGAGTAAGAAAAGAATGACAAGTAAGGAAAGATAAGAAAAGAATTGGAAAAAAAGAGAAAAGTATCAAGTAAGATCACAAATATATTATTTAACAATTCTGCAACTGATATTTTGGGTATTCGAATGAAAATGTCAAATAATGAAATCGACAGGCAGCAAATGAAGGCGGCACAATGGTACCAACTCTCCAACACATTGTTTTGGAGGAAAACTCGCCAAGTCGCCTCTTCGTTCGAGGGATTCTCGTTTGAGTGTAGTGGCAGCCCTTTTTCCCCGCGTTAAAACTCTCGCTAGCTAACTATTAGTTGCCATTGCCAATTGATGAACGCGATCCGAGCTCAAGAATTTTTTCACTCCATGATTATCGTTAACAGATCGCTACCTAATCAACGTTTTAACTAAAGAATTGATAAACCAGCCCTTATTGTGTCTAAATAAATTACGTTAGGTAACAAGTAATAGGGTGGTCTTAACACAAACCTGTCAGTGTTGACCATCATCAACCTTTTCAATTCATGCAACAGCTATATAATGGCACACCCTGCACAGGTGCACTTTCAGAGTTCGTAAAGGATTTTTCAGTAAATAAGTTAGTTATAAACTCCGTACACATTACTTGTGTGTTTAAGATCCGAGGTTACAAAGTTTGGCATTGGATCATACCATACTACGCATCTTTTCTCACCCAACTGCTTTCGCCAAAAACTCTCAAAGAGAAAAAAGGATCCAACAAAAACAACCAGGAGAAAGACATGGAAGTTAACCCAAGTGAACCTACTATACTAGAACAGTTTTTGGGAAAAAATGCGAAATCAAGAATGAAAACATTTTGGCAATTGATCAAATTCCAACTAGCGCATCTAGATTTTATGAGGGGAAAGGGGCTAGACACAAATCACAAAAGTAATAACTGAAATAAAGCTGATGACAGAGTTGGAAGAAGAATGAAGTGAGTTAACACTGTTGACACAATTATCTACTTAAAGCTTTAGGTACCCACAGTACTCCTCTCCCAGAGTTAAAGGTTTTTGGGTGGGAATCTGACTCAGCGACCAGAGCGAGTGGGAATGTCTTGGGGTCCAGGTTAAGGGCACGCTGGATGTCATTAGAAGAAAAAGTCGTGTTGTCGTTCCTGGTCTTAGAAATTGCGGTGATCCCATACAAACCTGGTTATTGTGTGGATCTCCCATGAAGGCAAGAAGAAAGGCTAACTTCAATCAGTCATCATGATACAGTGTAGCCAGTTTCTGAGTTTGTTTTTTTTTTGCACTGGTAACTTAAGAATATAAATTTGAAAATCTGGCATCGAAACGCATCCCTATATGCAATAGACAGTACATGTTATCTTGATGGATAGGGGTTTGAACTAAAGAAAAAACGAAACATAATATTACGTCAATCTTTAAACCTCGCAGAATATTCGCAAAGAGAGGAAAATAATCAATTGCGACATCTAGCAAACTGTTGTCAAGGCTGAGGCTTCGTTTTTATTTTGACTTTGTATTGTAGTTATTCTGACTTTTATTTTTGTGTTTTTCGGTTTCACTGTGAATCACAATACTCCTAACGCTAGTGTAGCATTCAAATGGTAATTGAAAAAAAGCAAAGGAGGAAAAGTTTCAAGAAGTAATTTAAAAACGTAGTTTTTCAAGTATGCAGCAGTTTTTCGACCAACGATCAAAGTCGTGAAGTTGTCAATACTTCAGGGTCAGGGTATTGTTATTGTATTGTTATTGTAATGTTATGTTTTGCACGTTTACATTCGGGATTTCTCCTTCTTCGTAATCTGAAGACATGGTGAGGCACTTACTACACGCGTATTCCAATAACGTGTATCATAAAGATTTCTTTTAAAATGGACTGGCGGTAACAAGACATAAATTGAGTGATGATCCTTGATGCTAAGTGGCATAATTTTTGTTGTCACTAGGTTTTGATTGGAAACACTGTAACATGAAATCGGCCGGAGTAAGTAACATGTCATATTGGTGTAAGAAAAGAATGAAATTCATTCCACTTTATGCCTGGATGGACGATAGTAGAGAACCAAGTAGCTGCTTCTCCCTTCAGTGCCTTACTCAAGGCCACAATCAGTCTTCTTCCTTGTTGATCAGGAGATGTCAGGCAACACACAACTGTATTACACCAAGATTTGGGCTCAACTTGTGCATTTTTAGGATCAAATTCTGGAAAAGTGAGCATAGCGGTGTCGTTGAATGAATATTTGTCCATAGGAGTGAATTTATCAATTATCGATCTCATCTTTCGAGTTTGTTCCAATAATAAATGGTGCAGTGAAGAGGATGTGCCCTGGACTTTGTTGTCATAGGTGTGAGAGGGTAGAAGGTGAAAAATAGTGGTGGGGAATGAGGAGCTCTGACGGTAGATATCTGGTGCGGGAATGCGTTCACGACAATGGGTGTCCCTCTCCTCTTCTCTATGTGACGACAGAACTCCACAATCTAGGGATCGAGGTTCTCGAATCTTGAGTGACGCATGCTGAGTCCATCCCTTCCCTTGAAGAGTTGTAACTTCTTGAGGGACGCCTGCCGTTTTTGAAAGATGGCTGCCGTTTCTAAGTGTCAGTCCACTCACCAATATCTGAAAAATCGCCTCTTTCTTGTTGTTGGTCTTGGGTATATTCCTGAAAACTGGCGCGTAGATTAACAGATCCCACTTCTGATGTTATGTTTTGAACGTTTACATTCAGGATTTCTCCTTCTTCGTAATCTGAAGACATGGCGAGGCACTTAGAACACGGGTATTTCGAACGAAGCTAGTTTTAATTTCAACTTTTGGGTACAACTGTCTAGAAAACTCAAACTAAGCCTACTCTCCCCTCGATGGCACTAAATAACAGATTTCAAAACTGAATAGCGGCAGGTGTGAAAACTAAATACGAGAGCAATGACAATTATGCATGTAACAAATGGACAGAACATTGACGACTGCTACCTGAAGGCGCAGGAGCCCTATGCACGGCTATCCCCCCTTCCTTTCATCAGTTTAAAAGAAGGCTGTGAGGGGTTTACTGAGCAGCTAATGGTAACACGCAAGTGTTGTTTGAGTATGTGAAATAAAATGAACAATAACATGCAGTTTCTGTAGATAGAGGAGTTGGCATTGACCAGAATCATCATATCTATCACTTTCCAGTAGATAGTGGAGTTGGTGACCAGAAACATCATACCATCACAGGAAGGAAATGTAATTTCTTCAACAAAAATAGTGAATGGTAAGTAGTTTGAAGAATTTCAGTTATTTGTGTAGGATCTGAATCGGACGCTCGAAGCCTAGGAGACGCACCCGGGAGACGAGCAACGCATCAGACGCTCGAAGCCTGGGCAACGCATCCGAAAGATGAAAACACTCGCGGAAAACATTATTGGAATGAATCTCGAAACAGTCAGTGTATGAATCTTATAATAGCAAGTTGCATTTGATTTGAAGTTTGAAGTATAATCGTTTACAGCCCTCGATAGTTTTTATATCATCCCCTACAATTTAGGGGGCTGCTCCGGGTTGATAAATGAAGACTCGTTGAGTGCTAGTAAGTGTTGGATGTAAACAAGAAGTTACCGCAACGAAGTGCACTGTGATTATTTTGGGATACTGACATTTCTAAGACAAACTACGAACGACGGCGTGAAGTTTTCAGGTGAGCCAGTTCCTAATATAATTATAGACGACGAGGTATTTTGTTTATCTATTCACGACGTTCATCTACGATTCCTCTACGAAGAAGTCAACACACTTGGGTTACCTCTTACTTTAACATAACTTATTCGGCAAAATGGATAAAAATCCAAATGAGATGAAAGTATCGGAGTTGAAGGAGGAACTTAAGTCCCGAAAACTGAAGACGACTGGGAAGAAAGCTGAGTTGATCGACCGCCTAAAAGCCGCAAGACTAGAGGATAACGCCCGTCTTGAAGAAGATGACGACGCCCCTGATGAAGATGAAGATATTGAAGAAGATGACGAGGTTGAAGAAAGTGATGAAGACGGCGATTCAAGTAACTCAAAGGATAATAGTTCCGCAGAAAGAACGAGAAAAAGAATTGCAAGAAGAAATAACGTTTCCTCTAAGGATGTTGAAGGAATGGTTAGATGCTTTACCGGAGAGGACAATTTTCCCGTCGACAAGTGGATTGAAGAGTTTGAGGGTGTAGCAACCCTACTGAATCTCAGTGAGCTATAACAGCTGGTTTTTGCAAAAAAATCCTTAAAAGGCTTAGCGAAAATTGTCGCTCAAACAGAAGTTTTCACCTCATGGAAAAAACTAAAAAAGGACTTAAGAGAAGAGTTTGGAAGAAAAGGTACCAGTCGTGAGTTACACCAGGAGCTCGCCAGCCGTATGAGAAAACGAAATGAGTCAACCCAGGAGTATCTAATTATGATGAGGGAAATAGCAAGCAAAGGGTGCATTGAAGACGAATCCCTTATCCAAAATGTTATTGATGGGATAAATGATTCCTCGGCGAATAAAGCTATATTGTACGGAGCTGCCACATTAGCTGAATTTAAGGCAAAGCTCAAGCTTTATGATAAGATTAAAGGTGGCACCTCAAGACAGACAACTACCAGTGAGTCTCAACATTCCCTCCCGAAGGGAAAAGAGATGAAACAAGAAGACAGCAGACGAAAGAGCTCTACAGAAATTCGATGCTATAACTGTGGGGAAAAGTCACATTCCAGCTCAGATTGTCCTCACAAAGAGAAATGATGTAAGTGCTTTCGATGCAACGCAGTTGGTCATAAAAGTGCCCAATGCCCCGAAGCTTCTGCCAGACGAGTTCAGTTTCTTGGACAACGAAACATGATGATGGCAAACATATGTGGTCAATCTTGACGCTCTTATAGACACTGGTAGTAGTCCTAACTTAATGAAGAAACAATGTCACGAAACCATCAAAGGCCCACCTTTGAAGGAAACGACAGAAACGTTTTGTGGAGCAAATGGAGTGCTCATCCATCACATTGGACGATTCAGGTCAACTGTTGAGCTGAATGGAGAAGACTTCGACACGACTATTCACGTGGTCCCAGACAGTACCATGGTGCATTCAGTAATCATTGGAGATGATCTTCTACGTGATGCTGTACGCCAGACAGTTACGACAGGCAAGATTGTAGTGGAGAAAGCAAAACCGCATGTTCTCTCCATCAATTATAGTGAGTCCACAGAGCCTACCATAGACATAGGGGAAACAATTCTCTCTGGAAGGAAAGAAGAGAGTAGAAGCTATGGTCACTGGCTACTGCCCCAACAAGTCAAAATCCACAGATGTAGAAATGGTTATCATACTGAAAGATAAAACACCAATTTGGCATCACCCACGCCGCTTGTCTCCAAAAGAAACGGAAATAGTGGATCAGCAAGTAGAAGAGTGGATCCAAGCAGGGATAGTGGAACCCTGTACATCAGAGTTTGCTAGCCCTGTGGTAGTGACGAAAAAAAAAGAAAAAAAAAAAAAAATGGAACTCCAAGAGTGCATCGATTTCCGCAAAATGAACAAAGTGATGACAAAAGACCGATACCCAGTCCCTCTAATTGAAGATGTAATTGACCGGCTTAAAGGAGTAGCAGTTTTTACGATTCTTGATTTAAAGAACGGTTTTTTTCACGTGAACGTGGCACCAGAGAGTCGGAAGTACACATCTTTTGTGACGCATGCAGGCCAATACCAGTTTCGAAAGACTCCCTTTGGTCTTTGCACGTCGCTGCAGGTTTTTATGCGATTTATGAATTCTGCATTGCGCCCGCTGGTGAATGAAGGAGTGTTATTAATGTATATGGACGACATTGTCATTCCTGCAGAGAACGAAGAAGCAATGAGAAAGTTGGACCAAGTATTCACAACTGCGAGTATGTATGGTCTTAACTTAAACCTGAAGAAGTGCCACTTTCTGAAAAAAAGAATCGAGTTCTTAGGACATGTGATAGAAGGTGGTACTGTACGACCATCTCCTGATAAGACGAACGCTGTGACCAAATTCCCAGAGCCAAGGTCTGTCAAAGAAATGCAAAGCTTTCTGGGGCTCACAGGGTTTTTCGAAAAGTTTATTAAAGACTACTCAGGAATCGCCTCTCCCCTGACTAATCTGCTACAGAAAGGCGCGACCTTTCAGTTTCAACGATCTAAGAAACAGGCATTTTTACGACTAAAGGAAGCCTTGACCAGTGTACCTGCCCTGGCAATCGATGACCCAGCACGAGAGACGGAGCTTCATACAGATGCCAGTGGTGAAGGTTTTGGAAGTGTCATGTTGCAAAGATCCCAAGATGGTCATCTACACCCAGTTCATTATTTCAGCTGGAAAGCCACACGAGCGCAACAAAAGTATTGCAGTTACGAATTGGAAGTCTTGGCTATTGTGGAATCTCTAAAGAAGTTTAGGATATACTTACTAGGTGTCAAATTTAAAGTTGTGACAGATTGTGCGACATTTACTAAAACTATGGAGAAGAAGGATCTTAGTACACGAATAGCCAGATGGGCAATGTGGTTGGAACAGTTTGACTACTCCATTGAACACCGACCTGGAGTGAGGGTGAAACATGTAGATGCTCTCAGTAGACATCCCATCATGACCATTGAGAGAGGAGGGGTTTTGACAAGAATACAGAAAGCGCAAACCGAAGATAATGAAATAATGGCTATAAAAGAAATCCTGAAAACGCATCCGTATCGAGATTATTTGCTAAAAGGTGACGTTCTGTATAAGTTCATCAAAGGAAGAGAGGTATTGGTTGTACCAAACGCAATTCAAGGGTCAGTCATTCGGAATGTACATGAAAGAGGACATTTTGCCAATTCTCGTACAGAACAGCAGCTTGAGCAAGATTACTTCATACCAGATATAAAGAATAAAGTGGCAGAGGTAATTGAGAACTGTGTACCATGCATCTTGACTAATCGCAAGGTAGGCAAGCAGGAGGGGTTGCTACTTCCAATTGAGACCTACCACATTGATCACGTTGGGCCAATGGAGCGAACATCTAAAATGTACGTCCACATCCTGGTCATAGTTGACGAATTTACGAAATTTGTGTGGTTATACCCCACTAAGTTTACCACCTCAGCAGAAGTAATACGCAAGCTGGAGATCCAAAAACAGACGTTTGGAAATCCAACAAGAATAGTTTGTGACCGAGGCACAGCCTTTAGCAGCCAAGAATTCAAGGAATACTGCCAACAAGAAGGTAATGCATTGCACATGGTGACCACGGGCTTGCCAAGAGCGAATGGGCAAGTGGAAAGAATAAACAGAATAATCATCGCTGTCTTAACAAAGATCTCGATATTAGACCCATCGAAGTGGTATCAGAAAGTTGGAGAACTTCAACAAACCGTCAACTCAACGCATCAGCGAAGCATCGGGATGACACCATTCGAACTTCTGACGGGTGTTCGAATGAAAACAAAATCAGCTGACTTGAGACTTGCAGTAGAAGAGGAAATTAGAAACACCTTTACTGAAGATCGTGAGGTGTTACACAAGGAAGCTAAGTCCAACTTTTAAAGATCCAAACCGAAAACAGACATGGCTATAATTTAAGACGAAAAGCTGCACGTCAGTACAACCTTGGGGATCTAGTGGCGATCAAACGTATCCAGCCAGGTTTCAAGTTGAAGCCCAAATTCGTTGGTCCTTACAAGATTATCTAAGTGAAAGGCGGAAACTCCTACGATGTGGTAGCAGAGGAAGAAACAGGTGGTCCAAGAACTACATCCACTTGCGCAGAGTACATGAAACCATGGCCAACCCATACGGGACGTATGGTTAGTCAGAATGGCCGAAATGTAGGATCTGAATCGGACGCTCAAAGCCTAGGAGACGCACCCGGGAGACGAGCAACGCATCGGATGCTCAAAGCCAAGGCAACGGATCCGAGAGACGAAAAAACACTCGCGGAGAACATTATTGGAATGAGTCTCGAAACAGTCAGTGTATGAATCTTATCATAGCAAGTTGTATTTGATTTGAAGTTTGATAAAAGTATTAATCACTTACAGCCCTCGATAGTTTTTATATCATCCCCTACATTTGTAAAAACTATAGAGAAAATTAATACTTTTTTCACGAATACGGTGGCACATGGGATTTATAAGTTGTGTGGGAATGAATGATTAAAGATTTTTATACTTGAATGTTGATAGAAATATAAAATAATTGAATTTATTATACCCAGGGAACAGCTTATTGGCCCAGGGCCACAACAAACTGCAGCTTCCTCTGGACATACTGACATTGAAAACCTTGACAGTCCATCCAGGAATAGGATATGGACCGTCACACACTGGTTGAAGTGGGAGTTGAACACAATCTTGTCTAATGAAGATGTGAGTCGATGTCATGAGGTCAGGGGGATATAAACTGACGCGTGGCTCCAGTGCCCGAAGGGGACTGATTGAAGATCCCTTATATTATCACAAAGACGCTGATGTGAGTGGAATGTCGAGGAGGAGGAATTGTCAAAGAAGTTGGAAGGTAGGCTTAGCGGCTCTTTGTAGACTAATGAACCTGTAGTCGCACCCGCATCAGGGGGGTTAATGTAGGAGTAGAGACCAAGAAGTACAATGGGTAGCTCCATCATTTGAGTATACAATGCTGCCTTCAAACTGGTATTTAGCTATACCTAAGAGCTTGTCTGGCACCCTAAAATATAGCCTAATTATCGATAACAAAGCTCTTACTTAAATTTTTGGTAACCACAAGGTGTAATGGTTCGCGGCAGGCTGCGGGAGGTGGCAACACTGACCGCCACCTGTGCAGCCCGCCGCTGTTTATATTAGCAACGAGGCCACACTTCTCGATCAGAACGGCTGCCGGCTTCGTTAGCGAATTATTCCCTGTTATAAGCCAGTGTTTAAATTCCCCTTTAGATTCTGTGAAGTAAGGTGAGCGATGAGAGCTTGGTGTTTCATTTTCCCATTGTCCCTTTATTGTCATTTAATACAATCCGAGCATAGGTTATTTATTTCATTCTAAAAGGAGTTCGTTTCATTTCATTCATTTCGAGTTTTGCTGATTAAATTCAAGTGGGTCTTAATTGCTTTATAATTTCATTTCCCATTTCTTTCTTGAGAGCCATTATTTTATTTATTTGATCAAGTGAGTATTATTGAGCGTATTTGATTTGTTCTTTTCTTTTGGGCCCAGATACGACTTTCACGCGTGTTCTGTACGCGGGAATTGTGAGACGATTCCCCAAGTACGTTACAAAGGGCATCCCTATATATGCAGCAAACTGACTGCAAAGATTGGTGTACATGCTCTCACCTTTCAATTTTGTCAATTTTGATATTAAATACACAAAATCAAAAAGTAATCCTGCTGAAATATTTAATGAATTTACAAAGATGACAAATCAGATACATTTAATCCCAGCTATGGGATTTCCTAGGTCAACTTCATTCGCCTTTTCTGCTGGATTGGATAAAAATTCATTTCAATGGAGCTTGGCCAAAACAGCATGATGACCAATAGTCATTACACTCAACAGAAACTGGAACTTTCTGTGGAGCGTGGTTGTGTGTATAAACAATAAACCCGTTTGGCTCTTCTAGCACATCAAATTACCTCCTTTTTACACCTACACAATTATTGATGAATAGAAGAATCCAAAGTAGACTCCCTTTAACTGACCAACAGTTGACTGAACGGCCAAACTTCGACAATTTGAGAGCAGAAGAGGAATTATACCAAATAATTAAGAAATGGTGTACGCTCAGAGGCATCCAACTTCAACCCTAACAATCCTACAAGTGGGTGACCACGCACGTGTTGCTCACAGATTTACGACGTCATAGGAGAGTAATTGAAGTTTCCTGTGCTCAGAGATCGTGTGTTGTCGAATAAGACAAAAGGAATATCACAAGAAACAGATTTCATTTGATGCTGGCTACGTATTTACAAGCCCATTCTAGTGTGGACAACAGCAAAGCAGACCTGGGAACTAAGCATTAACCAGATATTAACCCCAAACGACAAAGTCTACTTCGTAAACGACTACTTGCTTAACACTCTTGAAAGGAGGGATGTTATATCCTACTGTTATTATCATTTGTTTAATTACCAGGCGTTCTCGCGTCTTAAGAAGGAGTATTAAATTGTAAAAGAAGTCATCACTCGTTCGTTTGGCTTGTCCTTCAAGCAAATAAATGTTTTATGAAAGTCAGAATAGTTCAAGAACTTCAATCTAATTATGAGGCATCGCATTTCATAATGAACAATTTAGAGTTTGCACATGTTAAGTAAATAAACCCGTCTTACCTCAGGCACAAGGGTCATGCCAATGATAGATCCTCCTAACAATTGAAACATACGGCTTTCAGCTTTTGAAGAGAAACGTGGTCCTTCGATAGTAACAAGGCTGCCAGATGGATGAACATTGAGATTGAGATCTTGAGCGGTTTTGAGTAAGATTTCCCGTGTTGCAGTACAAAAAGCTGGTTCCATTGGAACGTGACAGACACCAGGTAGGCCTGACGGAGAACCATCGAAGAATGTGCTCACCCTTTTCGTTGTCCTACAATAAGAATTAAACTAGAACTACCGAAGAGACTCCAAAATCTACTGAATATAAGTCGACAGTGTTCAGGAAAGCAATAGAATCGTACAAAACAAATAACAATGCCTCAAAAGAAAGAAAACCCAATTTTCTGTCGATTACTAATTCTTCCATACTTTTCAGTATGGGTGAAAAAGAATCAATCAGAGGGTACAAAGCTAATATGTTGTAGAAAAACTCTTCTCAACACTTGAAAAAATTCACACATACATTAACATAGGGAAACGACAAAAGAATACCGAAACAAGTTGAAAAAAAAACACAACTCGCACTGCCAAGAGTGATATTTTGGGCCTATAGCTGTTGACGTCTGAAGAAAGAGAACAAGAGCGAGGATACATATGATGAAGAGGGTAGTGTTCGATACTAATTTCATGAGCAGTGTGAAAGACTTCTATGGAAATTCCTCACTCAATTCTGATTGCTCTTCTGGACGTTTCATTTTAACCACCAACCAAAATTTGGCTGTCCCAAAAATCCCAGTTTTTTTCCCCTTTTCTGTACACATAACCATAATTTCTAAATTTACAATTGCCTAACCATACTTCGCCTCAATTACCCTAGCCCCCCTTCATCCGTCTTGAAACAGGCTTATTGTGTATTACACCAGAAAGAAGGTAAACTATAAGCAGTCTATTACGTTTGTTTTATTCTCAAGGGGCATTTACCTTTGCATTGATGTTGGAGTTTTGGAACGAGAATAAATTGATGAGAGCACAATATTTTTAATGAAATCCGATTCATACAATAAATATCTGGTGTGTTGCAACACACAACTTTCCTTAGCTCTACAACAATTCACTTTGTACATTGCTTTTTCTACTTAATCAATTCATCTATCACTCAGTTCCTTTGAACTTGGTCAAACAACGCTTTACGGCAGCAGAAAGCGGTAGCGCTTACAGTTCCAGATTTTATTGTGCTGCTCCTACTCATTGCAGGACCAATATTGAGCAATCGGTACACAGATAATTAATGAGGCTGTAAACATAAATTTTTTGAAGAAGGATAGTAATTACTTTTGTAGAGTTATTGGGTAAAGACGTTTAGAACTGGTAGTATGCAAAACGGCAGTAGTTGAAATTCAGGAATTTCTGGAGTGACTCCCATGTATCTCATGAGCGTTTTTAAACACCTCTGTCATCAACTGTAGTCTCGCTCCTTGCATAATGGGCGGTACTATTTCTGGGTACCTTCAATTATTGAATGAGCCCATGGTGGTCTTGGCTGGATTAGTACTAAGTCCTTCCTTGTTGCACCCACTTATGTAGTCTATCCAATAACTAACGTTCGTTCTTCACAAACACGTCAGTATTATGATGATTCATGATTGTCCAACCCAGGAAATTTCAAAACGTCATCTGATGAAGACTTGATTTTTTCTACTCCTTCCTTATCTTTAGGTTGAGGAAAATTAAAATTATAACTGGATGAATGTTTTCAAACCTGTCAATGAAAGAATCAGGAATGACAAAATCCCCTGGTCTAATTTCTTCTTTGAGAGAACCAACTGCAGCTGAGACAATGACGTGAGTGCATCCAATTGTTTTGAGAGCCCAAATGTTCGCTCTATAGTTCACATTCGATGGGTTTATGGAATGATCCCGGCCATGTCTACGAGACGAAATTTAGACCATTAATAGTAATGAACTAAGTTGCATCAACTCCTAGGGAGGAAGTGGAACTACCTACCTCGCAAGAAGTACAACGTCAACACCTTTGATTTTGCCTTCGATAAGAACATCTGACGGTGAACCAAACTGAGTTGTAACTTTCTTTTCTACGCCTCCTTTCAGCAGTTCGGGATTGTTTAGCCCAGACCCTCCAATGATCCCAATCTGTAAAAATCACTTTATAACTACGCTTATTTTATAACTCTGAATGAACTTAACTTAATGAATAATTATGTAAAACTGAAATCAATCATTTTTTCATTAAAATCAGTATCACCCCGAGGAAGTTAAAATGTTTTTTTGAAAGGTATTAAGAAGAGTAGTAGCATAAGACAAATCCGTTAGTTTTGAAACAACGTGCGGGAATAAAAGTTGGGTTCCAAGAATAAACATTCCAGGTGGGTGACAGGATATTTGATTTACAGAGTTGTCTTTGGTTTAGCGAATTTTCATAGAGAATAAGGATATTGCAAGGGGGAGTGTGCTTTTTCGACAGATTTGTGCAACAAAAACCATTTCAAGGCACTCCTCAAAGATTCCTAAATGCCAACATTTTGATGTTTGATCATGTAATGAGTAATTGTTGTTGACCATTCTTTTGACATTGTGGCTCAGTCAGAAAGAGAAGACTACATTTTCTAAATTTTAAGAAAATAAAGCCACACAGCAAATAAATAAATGTATATCTGATGAGGGGTCCAGGTTCGTTGTCCTTCTTCGCATTCAGAATCCATCAGAATAAAAACAATTATTAAGTGAATGTAACAATTTGTACAGAGACGACCGAACTACTAAATTTAGCGAAGGGTCGTTCGGGGCGTTTGTATTGACGAGGCACCACAAATGCCCTGATTAGCTCGAAACTTGCTGTCTTCTCTTCAGCCGTAACTGAGTAGTTCACTCATTGAGGTGTTACGGGGGGGGATTTATATCGTAGCGATATCGCACTAAGAGAGTCGAGAAGTTAGTACGATATCAAGCCGAATGCAATTGGAACAGAGAGTTTTATTCGCCAATTACATTCGGAGTTTTACCACCACAGACAGGGGAACTGAGTGTGAGCGAACGCGAGCGCGGGCAACACGGCGACGAGGGAACCAGCTCGGATTCAACTGACTCCTGCGAAGTCTCGAGCGAATCGGAGCATTTGCGGTGCCCAGTCAGCATAAATGCCCCAGACGAGCCTCCGCTGAATCGAAGGGTTTGGTTCGTCCCGTAACACCACTCCGCCCTTGATGAAGTGCCTGTCCTCAGGTACTTATGAACACTGCAGTTCAGGGCGTTGCTGTCCACCCAACAAAGGGGAACCTAATCTTGAGCATAGCGAGCGAGAGATAATTTTGATTAAAGTTCCAAAAGGGTGTCCCTGTTCGTGGTGGGAGTATTGAATAGATGCAAATAAACAGTCACCTCACAATGTCTCTGACGTAAACATCTTGGGATGTGTGGATCGGATGTGTGAGTCGAATATGTGGATCGTACGTCTTCGTCCCACGCAGCTGCGACATCTGTGGTTCAGAGAATCGGTCCATCTCTTGGCAAAAGACGACTCTCTGGGTGAGGGGAGTCGTAGTTTCCCTCTTCCTCAGAGCACACCTGCCCTCAGGTGTTCCAGAAGGGGTAGCGCAGAGCGCAGATGCTGCGTCTGCCGTGCAGTGGTTGGTTGCACTTTTGGGAACAAGTGCGGCGTCCTGGCTCATGGGGTGTAGTAGGGTGTGATGCCTGTGTTGACAGCATTCACACGTGTACGTGGAGTGGCAGCTCTTCAGCGTGTGTGAGGCTTCCAGACAATTCGTACACAGATTGTGCTCTTCCACGTAGATTCTTCGAGCCTCCTGGCTGGAGTTGAGGAAACGTGGGCACTTCTTTACCCCATGATGCTTGCCACAGGTAGGGCAGGGATGTGGCTCTGGCGATGTGGGCTCGTGCTGACCAGTCCATTTTGGAGGCTCATGGTTTCCCGGACTCGTTGTTTGCGAGGTCATTTGGGGACAGACACGCGGGAAGATGTCGCTGTTGATGCATCCGTAGGTTCATCCTTCTTCGCTGCTAGATAAGCATTGACCTTATCTATGTATATGTGCCCGAGATGCTGGTAGACCAGAAGCTCCTTCACATCTGTGCTGCCTTCCTCCAAGCAGCCATCGTCAATTGAACACAAAGCTGTGTTCAACTGTGCGTCAAGAACAGACAACGTTCGAACATAATGACGGGCGAGAGAGTAGGTCACAGCAGTAGGGCAAAAAAATTGAAGGTGGGGGATCTAAAATTCCCATCGCATTAGAAGAACCTTCAAGTTTTTCCGCGTGGCCGACATCTTGAACTAATGCAGGGGAAGTTTGACTACTAGTTGGGAGCCAATGTTACGTGGGGGATTTATATCGAAGCGATATCGCACTAAGAGAGTCGGGAAGTTAGTACGATATAAAGCCGAATGCAATTGGAACAGAGAGTTTTATTCGCCAATTACATTCGGAGTTTTACCACCACAGACAGGGGAACTGAGTGGGAGCGAACACGAGCGAGGGCAATACGGCGACGAGGGAACCGGCTCGGATTCTACTGACTTCTGCGAAGTCTCGAGCGAATCGGGGCATTTGAGGTGCCCAGTCAGCATAAATGCCCTGGACGAGCCTCCGCTGAATCGAAGGGTTTGGTTCGTCCCGTAACAGAGGCATCACCCATTTGTCCGCTCGTGTTTGCTCCCACCCAGTTCTTAGTTTGTGGTGGTAAAACTTCACCGGATGTAATTGCGAATAAAACTTCTCGTTTCAATTACTATTCGAACGATTTCATTCTTACTCAAACTAAATCACCGGCGACGAAGTTGTGGAAACCCATTTCAATAACAAAACGGAGAAAGAACGATGGTATATTTCCACTATATTTGAGTTACAATGTTAGATCGATTTCGACGGTTAAGCCATCATCAGTAACAAGAACACAACTTCGTGATACATTCCCTGTTTTATAGTCGTACTTACTGCCCTCCTCACTTAGTGCGATATCTCGATAAGTGGTCGAACTTTCACAAATTTTATTAGTTCGTGAAGCCGGCCACTCAGACTTATTCAAGATCAAAAGGTAACTTGAAAATGTTATTAATGCGATTGGAACTTTTGACCCCCCACCTTCAACATTCCTTTCCTTCTGCTGCGACCTATTCCCTCAACCGTCATTATGTTTGAATATTGCCCTTTCTTGATGAACAGCCG